>CM077005.1:63464506-66016173 GCA_039090855.1 Macrothele yani
CACCATATCTCCGAAGCTCTTTAATGCCACATTGGAGGGTGTTTTTCAGTCGCTGAGCTAGGAAAACAAGGGGATAAAGATTAATGGAGATTATCTAACCCACCTTCGTTTTGCTGATGACGTAGTCATTTTTGCAACTACCCCATCAGAGCTGCAGAGTATGATCCAGAAACTTGCTGACAAGAGTAAAGAAGTGGGATTAAAAATGAACTTTCAGAAGGCAAAAGTGATGTTCAATGCTTTTACAAGAAATGAAGATTTATCGATTGATGGAGAAAAGCTGGAGATAACAGACTCATACGTTTATCTTGGACAGCAGATATCAAGTGAGGGTCACATTGATGAAGAAATTAATCGGCGTACAAAACTTGCCTGGAGAGCTTTTGGAAGAAACAGCATAATTTTCAAGAGCAATATGCCATTATGTCTTAAAAGAAAAGTGTTTGATCAATGCATCCTTCCAGTACTTACGTATGGTGCAGAGATGTGGACCTTAACTAAAAGAGACATACAAAGGCTGCAGACAACTCAAAGAAGCATGGAGAGGTGCATGCTTGGTGTAACTAGGTGAGATAAGAAGAGGAACACGTGGATCCAAAAAATGACAAGAGTGGAAGACATCATGATCAGAGTTAAATCCCTGAAATGGCAATGGGCTGGACATACTGCCAGAAGGACAGATCATCGATGGACAGCCGAAATTTTAGATTGGATTCCAAGGGACAGGAAAAGACCCAGAAGAAGACCACATGGGAGATGGGTGGATGAAATTCGAAAGTATGCAGGGGTGACATGGAGGAGACTGGCACAAGACAGACCGTTGTGGAGGAAACTTGGGGAAGGAAACTTGGGGAAGGAAACTTGGGGAGACCTTCGTCCAGCAGTGGATTGGTAATGGTTGACAATGATGATGATGATGATGATATATATATATATATATATATATATATCACACACACCACCCAAAGTCAGTAGCAGTTATATCAACTTGTAAGGAGTGCTATGAATATAAAATCATATGTAACCAAATAGGGAAGTACCTACTAAAGAAATACTAGTAGGTACTTCCCTATTTGGTTACATTACTTACCAGTATGCATACTGGTGCATACCAGCTGAAATGCTTAATGGTAGTATATGTTCAAGTAAAAAATGTAGATCTTTGCTCTGTTAGAGTTTGTAGTTGGACATCATCTCTCTCTCTCTCTCTCTCTCTCACACACACACACACACACACACACACACACACACACAAACCCCACCCAAAGTCAGTAGCAGTTATATCAACTTGTAAGGAGTGCTATGAATATAAAATCATATGTAACCAAATAGGGAAGTACCTACTAAAGAAATATTAGTAGGTACTTCCCTATTTGGTTACATTACTTACCAGTATGCATACTGGTGCATACTAGCTGAAACGTTTAATGGTAGTATATGTTCAAATAAAAAATGTAGATCTTTGCTCTGTTAGAGTTTGTAGTGGGACATTATCTCTCTCTCTCTCTCTCTCTCTCTCTCTCTCTCTCTCTCTCTCTCTCTCTCTCTCTCTCTCTCTCTCTCTCTCTCTCTCTCTCTCTCTCTCTCTCTCTCTCTCTCTCTCACACACACACACACACACACACACAAACCCCACCCAAAGTCAGTAGCAGTTATATCAACTTGTAAGGAGTGATATGAATATAAAATCATATGTAACCAAATAGGGAAGTACCTACTAAAGAAATATCATGTCATCTATTTTTTGGTGACCAAACAAAGCAGCATTTTTTTGTACCTATTATTAGATCAGGGATGTTCAACTTGTTTATAATAGTGGACTATGTGCAGTGTTAGAATTAGAAATAAATCTTCAACTGGCCCAGTGGACCACTGGAATTTGCAAACCACTGATCCACCAAAATGCCCAGTGGTCCGAAAAAAAAAAAAAAATTAAGGCCATTACAAATATGTAGAAAATAACGTATCATTTCAAAAATATCTCCAATATTTGTTTTTAAACCTTTCATTAGTTTGTAGCCTAAAAGAAAATCATAGAGAAAGAAATAGAAATTCATTTTATAACTTGTGACAAATTGAAAAAAAAAAAAAAAACTTTACTGGCCAACCAGGCCAGTAAAATCAGTAGTTTAGTGGTCCAACAGAAGTTTTACTGGCCAATGGCCAGCGGACCACTGGGTAATATGAATGCTGAGGTGTAATTTAAAGTGCACTTCAGATGGGTCATACCTGAAAAATATCAACTAGTTATAACTATCACCAGATTATATGCTGCATTGACTTTAAGTAGGTTATATTAGTTAATTATTAGAAAGTGTTGCCAAAATGAGAAGAGTAAAAAGTTCAGTTTGTTTCTAAAACTCTGCTATTTTGTACAGAAAAAAATAAAATTAGTAAATTGGGAAACAATGAGCATAATTGTTTTAAGAATTATTTTGACATGGATTTTGATATGGTTATACATTGTTATTTTGGTGTAGTGCTGTATGCTTTGGTAGAGTACTTTAATTGCAAAAGATAGACTGAAGTTATGACTCAAAGAAATCTCACTTCTATCTTAGAACTGAATTTAAGCAGTGTGTAGTGGGACATCATTCTCATCAAAGTCATATGAATATGACTTTTCTATTTATAAAAGTGCATTTTCACATAATCATATGAATTTCTCGTTGATAAATTAAGTATCTACAGTGCATACTGTAACCATATCCATCTCTGACATCTGTGAAAGGCTAGAATGTGGGCCAAATGAATATGCATTTTTAGCTGGATCTGACCCTCAGTCTTATGTGAATGATACTCCTATGCTAGAGCATGTGACACTTTTATAGCAATCTCACATAGGCATATAGAATGATGTTTAAAATAAAAGTTAGTACGCTGTTATTCTAAAACCAGGGTATGCTGAGGATGCTTTGGTTCAGCTCAACGTATTTCTAATTTGTTATTTGTTACTGAATAAACAAGCTAAGAAAATAATGTCAGACAGGTTATCATATGCATAAATATGTATAAAGGAAAAAGCTTGAAGGATGTGACTGAAAACTAACAAAAGCTATTTAAGTAAAAAAATATTTAAAAAATTATGAACCAAGCAATTTTTGCATCATGCTGAAGCCTATAAAGTTTGAATGAAAAAAAGCAAATAATGCTGTCAATGATTTTGATAGAACTTTTCTGGCAAATCTGTGGAAAAGAATAACTGTTTATGATAAAATTTCTTGAACTTTTCAAAGTGAAGATCCTGAGAAAACCTAGAAAAGTTTGTGTGTTGTTTTAATTCCTTCTGTAATTTGCCTTCCTTTCCCCCTTAATTTCCTTGTAATGAAAGCTTTTAGGACAAAAGGCAGAACTTAAATAGCTGTTCTGACATACACAGACTAAAAATATGTGAAGGTCTGGACATAATCATGTATCCTTAAATCAAAGTTATGGATTTTGTAAAGGCAAAAACAAATGATGTAAGAGAGTATGAAGTGAATATATATGGTAGATTGAGAAATATGAACCTTTGAGTTCAGTTTGATTCATTTTTATGTGTTCACCATCCAGTGGGGTGCCAAAGGGGTTGAAGTTTGGGGTGTCACACCCCCCAAAAAATTGGAACCTTTCATTATTTAAAAAAAGCGATTTTAAAAGGAGTTTTGATTAAAATATCAAGGATCATATCAAAACAAAACCAATGCTGTAACAAACCCAGAAAACCCAGAACACTATTTCAGAATGTCAATTTATGTACCAGTTTTAGACATATTGATTAGTGCTTTGGAAAACAGATTTCTTCTCACACACAAATCGGTCTTATCAGAACTCCAGTTACTTTTCCCAACAAATCCCAATGTGCTACCATCTTCTCAAGATATTAATGGTTTTAAAACTTTAACAGAATTTTATACAGATGACTTTAATGGTGTGCAAGAAGAACTAATCACACAAAATTAACTGTGGTACTGTAGGATCACCTTCAAAGAAAAGGAGCTGCGGCCCAAAGATGCATGAAGTGCTTCAAAAGTGTGCTACAGGGAGGTGTTACCCAATACAAAAAACTTTTTCACGTACTAGGTATTCTACCAGTGACAACATCCGAAAGTGAGCGTTTGGTTTCAACACTGCTTCGCTTAATACTGTGTCTACGTAATACAATATCAGAACTGAGTCTCTTCACATTCATTGAGAAAACACACCAAAAGCTGAAGACGTTGTAGATGAACTAGCAAAAAAAATCCAGAAGGCTAGAATTATGACTCAAATAGTAGTAAGGAAAAGTAACATAAGAGTTGAATCAAGTAAAAAATATTTGTCGAAATGGGTGTCGTCAGGTATTGTTAGTCTTACTGCACAATGAAAAAAATCTCCAATATACAATTTCACTGGAAGGTAAATTTTTATTTCATTCTAGAATTACTTGTATCTTTTAACCATTTAACAGTAAATAGTGTAGTATTCTTATTTTCTGCACAGATAAATAGCAAAATATAAGTAGTCAACCATTATATGGTGATAAGAATATTAATAATTTCCAGCAATATTTATTTGAATATTTTTGCACGGATGTTGCATACATTTTAAAAAGGCACTCATAACACATTTAGTGGTATAAAAAAAAATCCGTAAAAAATATACAGGGTGTCCGAGAATTATTGGACACATTATAAAATTATATAAAACAAAACATTAAGCAGATAGAAAGAAACTGGCTGTACTAATTTACAATGTAACTACACAGGTTAATAAATTTTGATGTCAGATCCTTTGGTTGCTCGTAGTACGTCCAAGCGATACTCGATTTCATGCCATGTATTGGCAAGCATCTGAAGAGTTGTGGAATTAATAGCAGCTATGATACACTGCTTCAGTTCCTGCAAATTAGTACAAGGCGTCTGATAGGCACGATCCTCCACATAACCCCACATGAAATAATCCAATGGAGTTAGATCTGGAGATCGAGGAGGCCACGGAATGGGATCACCATGCCCAATCCATCTGTTGGGGAAATGCTCATTTAGGCACTTACATACACATGTTGACCAATGCTGAGGCACGCCGTCTTGTTGGAAAACGACGTTGTCATCTTTTGATCTGGGGTATAGCGAAATTTTCTAGCATATCCAAGTAAATGTCACCATTTATGTTTTTTTCGCAGAAGAAGAAAGGGCCAATCACTTCTCTTCCTTTGGAGAATCACGTTCCAGTTCAATAGCAGCATGAGGCGGTTCACTGCCCCATATCCTACAGTTGTGACGATTCACCACTAAAAATTATAGTACTGAGAAAGTTTTCATCGTTTTCCACTCGATTCAGCATATCCACAGCAAAATTGTATCGCAGAGTGTGATCTATATCCACCGGAATTACATATCCCTAATTTAAAGCTAGGAAAAAACCAGAATCCTTCTGAACAGGGTTACACTTTTTTTTTCAAAATCTTATAATAAATTCTTCAACATGGTAAAATTGATGGCATGGCTATTCTTATACTTAATAAACAAAAAATTTCACAAAATTATGGGTTTTTAAAATTAGTAAATGTCTTCCAAAATTAAAGCAAAATGAAGAAAACATACTACTGCAGGAATGTGTGGTCTACAACATAAGATGTGATTGTGCTCTATGCTATGTGGGAGACACTGGCAGGCAGCTTAGAACTAGATATCAGAACATAAAGCTGCAATTAAAAGTATGACAAACAAAACATGTTTTGACAGACATGTACAAAGTACAAGACATAAAAGGACACACCAACAGCACTTTTGAAGAAGAAAATTAGAAGGATGAAATAAATAGAAGATGTACAACATTATATGATTTAAAAGGTTGGAATTTATCTCATAAATGGCAGCATCTACTGTAATCCTGAGGAAGGGTAGGGGTACTACCTAAAATATTTGACTTATAAGTAATCCTTTTCCTCCTTACAAAAGACCCCATGATTTTGTGAAATTTGTTCTCCAACATGACAGAAAATTCACAAGTAGATTCATTCTTATATGTGCCTTACCTCCTCCAGAAACTTCAGCTCTCCAAAATCAAAATGATTCTTTTGGTGTTCAGTATTCTAGGAACATACTAACAAAACCCACAGAATAAATGCATCATAATCACTTTCCACTGAACTGAAACTCGGGCCTTGTAAAGCTAACAACGTGTTTACCCAATTCCTAAAGTGGGCAGTTCAGCATTAATAACACTACAGATTCATGAAAAATAAAAAATAAAAAAGATCTAAAAAGTAAGTTTTAGAATGTAATCTGTGAAACACTCTGTTGTAATTCTTCTGATTATGTTAAGTGACAACTATAAATGCAGGATTTGAGACAAAACTTTATTGCTTTGATTTTTAAAAACAAATTGCTACTTGGGGTTTACACATTTCACAGCAAATTCGTCTAGATAGGAGGTTCTACAATGAGTAGTTTTTTTTATTATTATTAAGGTATTACCTTTATGTTGAACAGCATTCCATAATCAATGAGTCAAAAGATCTACTCTGCTGAGCTATTTAAATATTAAGCTCTGAGTAAATTATTCAGAATTTTCTGTTTCTAGTCTTGTAGCATATAAATTTATATTCCTGCAATACTTCATGCCTGGTACTCTTGTTTCATTTTAGGTCAGTGGCTTGTTTATCCCACCATCACAAGATCTGGGCCATGGTTGGAAGTATGGTTATGTTGTACATACTAATCAGCGTGGAATGTACAAAATTGACTTACAAGCAATGAAGTATATCAAAACTGTGGATTTGACTCCTTATAACTGTGCACCAAAATCAGCTGATTTCTCCACTTTGGGTATGTTTACAGTGATAAAAAGAAAGAAATTACATGCACAACTTTTAAAACTTACATTAAACTATTTTTGAAAAAGGTTTTGTACAGTTGTATTTTTGTACTTTGTTACAGTGAAGATAAATTGAATAATAAGCATGAAATGATGTTAGAAAATCAAATACTTCAAAATATTAAAAATGTGGAAACTATAGGATATATTAGAAACTCCCCCTGAATACACTGCAGTAAGCGTCACCCAATGAAACTGAGACTTTAAGTTTTTTGCCATAAGGGTTTATAGGTTGGAATATGTGAACATACAAGGAGTAAGAGTGATACATGGGCTACATACCCACTACATATAGTTGCCTTGTTGGTTTAAGCAAGTGTCCCAGCGTGGCACAAGATTGTGGATACCCTGAGTGAAGAACGTCAGTGATTGGCTGTGGAACCAGTCTTCAATGACGTCCCGGACCTCAGCGTCGTTAGCAAACTGGCAGCTCTTGAGAGCTTTTTTCAGTGGCCTGAAGATGTGGTGGTCACAGGGCAACAGATTGGGGATATTGGGGGATGGTTAAGGACCTTCCAGCGGGAGCTCCAGCGAATCTTGGCGCAATGTCACCACATACAGTTATGTGTTGTTGTGCAGCAGAATAACCCCATTTGACAACATACCAGGTCGCTTACGCTTTATGGCCATTTTGAGGTTGCGTAACATATTGCAGCATGTGGTTGTCTTGACCATACTGCCTGCATCCAGCCAATCCAACAGCAATGGGCCATTTTCATCGAAGAAAACCATGAGCATCACTTTTCCACCTCTTACGGAGGACTGAGCTTTTTCGGGCTTGGAGAGTTGGGATGCCGCCGTTCCGTACTCATCCGTTTTGTGGCCGGATCAAAGTGGTTGCACCAAGTTTCATCTGGGGAAGCAATCTTTAGAAGAAACTGTCCCCCTCCTGCGTGGTAATGATGCAGATGAGATGCTCCAGGCAAGAACCCATTCGTCGAGTCTTCTGCTCCTCCTGGAGATGCTTGGGGACCCACTGTGAACAAAATTTTCTGTATGCCAATTGGCGATGAAAAATGGTGTTAACAGTTCTGTTACTCACGGACAATGTTGCTGCAAGCTCACGGGTGGTGATTCAGTGATTCTGCTTCACAAGGTTGTCCATGACAGTAGTTGATTTTATGGTGATGGTCACATGTGCTTGCCCAGGTCTCTGCATGTCCTCTGTGCACACACGTCCTTCACGAAATTCACAACACCAGGGAAACACTGTACACCATGACTGACACTCATTCCCATACACATCCTGCGTACGACGATTAATTTTGGCTCCACTAACACCTTCTGCCGTCAAAAATTGCATAACTGCCCACTGGGCCAGTTTTGATAAATCCATGTCACGACCCTACGTAGTCAACTTGCCACCACACGTGCAAACAGCACATTGACACATGCCACCAATAACAGTGTGCTTCCTGACATGACACGCCATCTACCAGTGCAAATGCATGGCTTTGTGTAAATTATACAATGACACTATTACACGAGTCTCACTTTCATTTGGGCGACCCTTATATCTATTGAAAAATGTCATGTAAACTGCAGTATTACATTCTCAAAGATGGGGAATGACTCCATACCCTTTTTCTCCAATCTGAATTCACAGGAGATCAGAGACATTATATGAATGGATTTGTATATGTGTCAGAGGTGTAACAAAGGTTAGTGGTACATGGGGGCATCGAATATGATTTACTCCCCTTTAGAAATAAAAACACTTTACCAACAACATTATTATGACATTTTGGTACCCCAGAGCAAATGTCCCCTCTGTCATCCATTGCTACACCTGTGGTGTACATGTGGTGGATATAATGCTTTAGTTTTAAATGTTATTTTGGCAACCATATCATTATGCATTTCATTTTAATACTGTTTGAATCAAACAAATGTTATAATCTAAAAGGTTGTGTAGAACACATGGTGACTCCTACTTCTTAAACCTAAACATAAAATTGCATAGTGAAAAATGTGTAATTATGGGTTTTATAGATGTAAATTTTAGTACATTGTGTGGCCAAATTTTCGAACTAGAACCTAGTTCCTCATCAGGACTGTCACTGGAGTAGTTGTTGCCAATCGGTCAGAAGTGCCCAACCACAATTATTGTTCAGTACGGTACCTGTTCTTCTCACTATTTCCATCCCTTCTTCAAGTTTCCTCTTTACTACACATGATCGGTGCATGATTATTTTTATTGAGTGTAAACTTGCTTGTAGTCAGTTTTTACAAAATTATAAGAGGATGTAAGCCTAAAGGCATAAAGTCAATTCTTCATTGCAAAAGAACTGACTTTGTACTTTTAGGTTTGTATATAGTTTTTAATGAGATTAAATAGTGTAATGATTTTATAGATTAATTTATTCAATGCTCAAGCAGTCGGTACACTGTCCTACTATTAATATCCAGACACCCCTCTATTGATAGTGAATTCAGTCCCATGCGAGCACCATGTCACAGACCCAATTATAAATATGATTTTAGGGATAGGAAATATGCTATACAAGTAAGAAATAGATGAAGAATATTAAGAAAATGTAACTCTAGCATGTTTATCCACCTACTTTCGTACTTGTAAGACTATTATGCATGACTGTGATTGCAAGATGCTTCAGTCAACAGAGTTAACTGATTTTCAGTGTGGATTAACAAATGAGGTGCGACATAAGCAATTGCTCCATACGTGACTTTTCAGCAGTATTAAAAACCCATAGAGAAGTGATTGGCAATGTGATATGCAAATGGAAGTGGACTAGGTCTGAATCTGCCAAGAAATGATCTGGTAAACCTCTGAAGTTAACAGAACTTGGCAGGAGAGCTCTGCAAAGGACTGTGCAGCTCAGAACAAGAATCAACATTGTCTCGAATCATGCAAACACCTTGTGAGACCATTGGGACTGATGTTAGCACCAGTACAGTGAAGAGGCTGTACTGATTGGTGCATGGCATTAGTCAAAGTGATCAAGCAGCCATCCACAGGCTGCTAATCACTCAAACTAGTGCCACATGCTGATTAGTGTGGTGTAAGAAACATCGGTCTCAGACTGTAGACTAATGGGAAACTGTGCTTTAGACTGATCAGTCATGGTGCACTGTCTACTAGTCTGATGGTAATTCTTGGGTGCAGCAGATGCCTGGAGTACAATAACTTTTGGATTGAATCGTCCAGACAATGAAGTTTGGTGGAGGCAGCGTGGTGGTATAGAGTCATTTTTTGTAGTTTGGCTAGGGTTTGGTAGTCATTTTAGACAAAACTCTGAATTCTGAGTCACACCTAGATGTACTGGACAATTATGTGCTACCAACATTGCAGCAGTATTTTGGAGAAGGCCTATACTTCTATCAGCTGGACAACATATCATAAACATATAAAACGAGCAAAACACACAGAGTCACGTACAGTAAAAGGTTCGAAATAGATAAAGGTAATTGAGTAAACATGCTAGTAACATTAAGAAAATGTAACTCTAGCATGTTTATCCACCTACTTTCATGCTTGTAAGACTATGATGCATAACTGTCAGCAGAGCTCTCCTGCCAAGTTCTGTTAACTTCAGAGGTTTACCAGATCATTTCTTGGCAGATTCAGTCTTAGTCCACTCTGTGTGTTTCGCTCGTTTTATATGTTTATGTGTTATTGTCGTGTGAAGCCTGAGTTTTAAACCAACATATCGTGTTATACAGTTCGTGTTGTTACAGACTGGTTTGAGAACATGGGCATTGAAAAGCTGGACACTATAGAGAATCCCTGAAATGAACTAAATCTTAAGGTTTGAGGAAGAAGAAATTGCTCAAAAAAACAGAAGCTGAGTTGGTCACTGCTAAAAGTTTGAATGGCAGAACATTAGGCAGATATTTACAAAAATCTGGTGGATAGTATTTCACCAAGACTAATAATGGCTATCATAAAGGCCTAAAGTTTCAGCACACAATATTAATTTTTTTGTAAATAAAGATCATTTGTAGATATGGTGTCCAGATATCAATGAAGACTGAAAGAAAAGTAATACCTCCACTTTCATGTAATGTTTAAGAAAAAGATAATACTGGTAGGTTAAAGCAAGTTTGGAAATATCCTGTAAGTACTGCCTAAAAAAGGGTTCCCAAAGGGTGCTGCAGCATGACACACTGGTGCGGCGAGAGGGAATGGCAAGTGTGGTGGGAAGATTCAAGGACAATCTGTTATTATTGCACTAGTTTGTAATATTTATATTTAGTGTTGTAGAAAAATAGCAACTGTGATGGTGATTTCTAGAACAATTTAATTATTTATTCTGAAAGCTAAAGAATGCAGGCAACTAAAATCTGATAGTGTGAAGTGTAGTGAAACAGTCTCGAAGCACACAACACTAAACTGTTTTTGGATATGCAACCAGAAACAATATCCACACATCTCTTCAAGAACATTAGCTATTCTTCTATAGTTCTCCATGCCATATTGTTTTGAACAGGGATTTTCAGCTCTGACAAATATCAAAGACCAAAAAAGAGAAAAGCTCCTCTGTGTTGATAAGGAGATGAGAGTTTAAAATTATTTGCCTCAAATGAGACCTAATGTAAATGAGATTACCCAACATAAAAAAACAAGCTCACACTCTCATTGAGTGTGTATACACACTTAAGGTTACATGCTGTATGTAAGAGATTCATCTATAAGTATATAATTTGGGATTGAATCATGTTTTTATGTAGCTGCATTGTTTTATAATTTATACTTTCTGGATGTCCCATGATCATATTATAAAGTAGTTGTGTTCTAAGTTCTGAATCAAGCACTGCTAGGAGGGAGGGCAGTTGGGGGGGATGTGTTTCTAATCAATAAAAATTTAGTGTGGCACGAGCAAATTGTTTCCGAAAGTGCGGCCCAGAGAAAATAAGGTTGGGAACCATTGGCCTAGAACCTTGGATACCAGCAATTGATGAAAATAAATGATCATTACTTCAATGCAGGTGAAATAGTAGTTACCCATGAGCAGCCATTATCGTAATTCAAACTACAAGTTGTAATTGGATGTTTGATAGTAGAAAAAAAGCTTCAGCTGATTGTCACCAGTGAATAGAGGTTGTTTCTGTCAAGAATAGATGGTATGAGGAAGAAATGCACACATAAAAATGCCCACTTCATGAAAATAGGTAAATATGATCACATCTTGAAAATAGTAAAATATGCCAGCTGTTGATTGATGTTTTCTTACATCTGTCAGAAACATGAAGTCTATCTTAATTTCATGAAGAAATACCTTAATTTGAACTAAGAAATCAACAAAACTAGTTGACAAAACATTCACACTCGTGCATCATAGTCTTACAAGCACGAAAGTAGGTGGATAAATATGCTAGAGTTACATTTTCTTAATGTAATTAGCATGTTTACTCAATTACCTTTACCTATTTCTTACTTGTATAGTATACTTCCTGTCCCTACAAGCATATTTATAATTGGGTCTGTGACATGGTGCTTGCATGAGACTGAATTCACTATCAATAGAGGGTGTCAGGACAATATACCTACTGCTTGAACACTGAATAAATTAATCTATAAAATCATTACACTATTTAATATCATAAAAAAATATATACAAACCTAAAAGTACAAAGTCAGTTCATTTGCAATGAAGAATTGACTTTATACCTTTAGGCTTACATCCTCTTGTAATTTTGTAAAAACTGACTACAAGCAGGTTAACACTCAATAAAATGGGACTCAATAAAAATAATCACTCACCAATTGCATGTAATGAAGAGGAAACTTGAAGAAGGGATGGAAATAGCGAGAAGAACAGGTACCACACTGAATGATAATTGTGGTTGGGCACTTCTGACTGATTGGCAAGAACTACTCCAGTGACGGTCCTGACGTTGAACTAGGCTATAGTTCAAAAATTTTACCAACAAAGTATTACAATTTACCTCTATAAAACCCATAATTAAACATTTTTTCACAGTGATTAATGTTTGGAGGTGCCATGATGTCAGTAATTATTAAGATCAAAACTGATAGTAAAGTTTCATGGTTTTGATAGGTTCTGAATTTCTGCAGACATATATTTTGTACTGTTTTTTAATAAAAATATTAATTGGATCATTTGAACTTTAAATATGAATCATTGTTTTAGCTTTTGTATGTTCATAAATAAAAGTTTACAAAATCATACTGAGATCCTGATACTACAAATACTGAAAACCACCTAAACTTTATGGTCGTAACTTAAGTTGGTAAAATTAATTTAAAGTGAAATAACAATATGTATAAGTAATAGAAATAATTCTTAATTCTTAAAGAAATATCATTATCACGGGTGAGATACACTGAAGTGCCAGAAAAACTGGTACAGACGAGCTTATGCAAAATACATAGCAACATCACCTAAGCATGTACTCGGTTGCATCCGCCAGTGTGTATATAAAGCGATAGACATCCTTGCCAACTGTCAGAGCTGTTTTCAGCATAAGAATGACTAGTAATAACGATTTAAGCAATTTTCAACATGGTGTCATAGTTGGTGCTCGTGAGATGGGCCATAGTATTTCGGAGGTAGGAACGTAGTTCGAATTTTCACGGACGACCATTGCAAGGGCGTACCGTGACTACAAGAATTTTGGCAAAACCTCCAACCTACGATACCAGTGTGGCCATAAAAAGACATTGGGTGAACGTCACCATCGTCGGCTGTCAAGAATCGTTTCACGTGATAGGCGTACATCACTCTCGCAGGTATCATCGGAATTAATTGCTGGAGTCTCATCAAGCATCAGCATCCGGACTATACAACATACCCTGCACGATATGGGCCTTGGGAGCTGACACCCAGCTTGAGTCCCCTGGATGGGTGCATGACACAGATAGCCTGGTCTGACGAGTCGCGTTTCCAACTGTATCTGGCAGATGGAAGGATTCGTGTGTGGCGCAAATCCCATGAAGCCATGGATCCCGCTTGTCAACAGGAAACTGTAACGGCTGGTGGGGATCTGTGATGGTATGGGGTGTGTTTTGCTGGACTTCACTCGGACCCCTGGTATGTCTACAAACGTCTGTGACCGGCTAACTCTATTTGCACATCCTTTCTGATGAGGTACACCCATTCATGTCCTGCATTCGTGCTGATGGGTTGGGCCTGTTCCAACAGGACAATGCACCTCCACACAAGTGTCAGGATGCCACATTATGGTTAGAGGAGCATTCATCTGTGTTTGGGGTGTTGCCATTCCCACCCAATTCCCCAGATCTGAACGTGATGGAACACATTTTGGATGCTAGGCAACATGCTATCGGACACAAGAATCCGAGACCTTGGAATACACCCAAATTGTGGAACGCTCTGCAGGAAGTATGGTGTGCATTGCCTGCAGCATATTTCCAGAAGCTAGTGGAGTCCATGCTTCATCGTATTTCTGCAGTCCTGCGCTCTCGTGGGGGACCTACCAAGTATTAGACTGGTGTACCAGTTTTTCCTGCACTTCAGTGTATATATGATGGCTATATTGATGAAGCAGAGTCGAAACCCACCTACTAATAAAAGGAAAAATGCAGGGGGAAAA
The DNA here is from genome assembly GCA_039090855.1 of Macrothele yani. NCBI lineage: Eukaryota > Metazoa > Arthropoda > Arachnida > Araneae > Macrothelidae > Macrothele > Macrothele yani. The sequence continues at coordinate 63,478,886 of CM077005.1, forward strand.
TACTTGTGCCAGACTTCATGCTTCTGGTAATGGGAGCACATACAGTACATCAATTCCTACTACTTTAGTTATGTCAATAATTTAGGGATTTCTTTTTTTTTTTTTTTTTGATTGGAGGTTAAACGACCACCGTGAGCAACTCAATGGGCTATAAGCAGTCGCCCGTCCCTAATTTAGGGTCATTGGCTCCAGGGAAGGGCGAGAGCCAATGCCGTAAGACAAACACAACATCCATGCCTGACCGGGATTCGAACCAGGACCCCTTACGGACGAATGATCAGAGGCCAGCACCTTAGACCACTGCGCCACCGGGGCGGCGTTTTAGGGATTTCATGAGAATTCCAATAAACCATTGGACTTCAAATTTTTGCAATCTATCTGATGTTAAGACATTTACCCTAACAATTTATGAAAAAGACAGGCACTTAATGCAAGAGATTTTTTAGAGTTCTCATATCCTGAGCAGAAAATAATTATCCTGTTATCCTATAATCCTGAGCAAAAAGTACTTATTCTATTGGTACGGTCATTAAATTGTCTGAAGAGAAAAAACACTCGCACACAAACTGTGTGTGAGTGTTTTTTTTCTAGACATTAGTGTACTTAAAGACGTTCGAGGAGAATATAGACTGGCAAACATAATGCTGGCAGTTTTGAAAAGACAGAGACCAGTTAAACCTACAGTGCCATCTATGAATGGTGGGGAGTTGGCAGTGAAAAGTTGCCTTAGAATAATTCTTGATGTTGACATATCACCCATAAGTTATGCAAAAATTACAACTGGTGGGATGTTTTAGTAGTGAGTAGTGACTTCTACCTTCATCAGCTATGGAATGAAACACCAACACGTGGTATAAGCATCAGTCATTGCCAAATTTCAAAATAGCTTTCCAAATTATTGGTATGTTAAAAGGGGCGTATGTATTGCAGGTGTTAGGAGTAAGGAAGAGCTTTCGTGGTACCTGAGTGCTTTCTGATTGCTGAACAGAGTGATGCGTTTAACATTTTGCCAATCGTGAATCGCGGACATATCACTGATGGTTAAAATTGAAAGGGAGGTGGAAGGGTTGCCTTTCTTAACATCAGTGATGTGTTCCACCAATCGCTGGTTGATGCTGCAGTAAGTACTGCCAATTTAGCGGGTATGCCTGTGGAAGTGTTGACAAGGATAGAGTAGACACCTTGTAACTCTAGGGGTTTATTGGGATCTCTATCTTTAAGGATAAGGTTGAGAAGATGTGGAGGTGGTTTAACTGCAATCCTGTAGCCAAAAGATTTGAAAATAGATCAAGCTTCATGAGTGAAGGACAGGCTAAAGGACAAAGTGCCAACAAACTGATGAGTGGTGGAAAGCAAATTCCCTCATATAAGATTCTCGTCTCAAGAACAGGTCGACAACAATATTAGTTTTCTGGATGTTAACATCAGCATCAACCAGGGACTCCTCACTTGGTCTCTCTGTTTACAGGAATCTTTCTGCCACCCATAATATCATTCCTTACCATTCCTGCACCTTTGGTAAATACAAATTGGCTGCTTTAAAGGTGTACATCCACTGAGCTAACCTTATTTGCAACAGCCCTTCTGCTCTTCAAAACGAATATCAGAACGTCATCAACATTGGCAAATTGCATTGCTTTTCAACCCTCTTAGTACATAGACTGATTAAGAAATTTGAATCACAGAATAGATCTACTAGTTTAGTGCCTGAACTTTCCACCACTCATCAGTTTGTTGGCACTTTGCCCTTTAGCCTGTCCTTCACCCACAACGTTTGCTCCATTTTCAAGTCTTTTGGCTACAGGATTGCTGTTAAACTTCTTAACCTTATCCTTAAAGACAGAGATTCCAATGAACCCCTAGAGTTACAAGGTGTCTGCTCCATCCCTGTCAACACTTCCACAGGCGTTACCCAATATATTGGTAGTACATACCGAAGCATCAACCAGTGATGTTAAGAAAGGCAACCCTTCCACCTCCCTTTCAGTTTTAACCATCAGAGATACGTCCACGATTCCCGATTGGCAAAATGTTAAATGTATTGCTACGTTCAGCAATTGGAAAGCCCTCAGGTACTGCGAAAGCATTGAAATCTTCCTTACTTGTAACACCTGCAATACATACGCAACTTTTAATATACCTATCATTTGGAAAGCTATTTGGAAATCCGACAGCAACTGATGCTTATATCACGTGTTTGACGTTTCATTCCATGGCTGATGAAGGTAGAAGACACTACTGAAACGTCCCACCAGTTGTAATTTTTACCTAACTTATGCGTGATATGTCGACATCAAGAATTATTCTAATGTTTTGAGCGTTACGTGTTTCACTGCCAATTATTCTCACTATGAACAGCTGCCTATTGGAATGCAAGAATGTTTGATTCAATTCATAATCATAATAGTTAGCTTACCTTTTGAACACATTTCCCTGCACGTTTTGTTCTTTTTGTAGACTAGCTTGGTTCAAGCCTTTAGTGTGGTGGTCCTATTCCGTCTTCATATTCCGTCTTCATGAGACAGAATAAGACCACCACACCTGAAGACAGAATAAGACCACCACACCTGAAGACGGAATAGGACCACCGCACCAGAGGCTTGAACCAAGCTAGACTACAAAAAGAACAAAACATGCAGAGAAATGTGTACAAAAGGTAAATTACCTATTATGATTATAATTGTATGCACATAAATTACGAATAGTTATGGCATAAGCTGTAGTTGTTCTAACACTGAATTACAATTCATAATGTACACTGAAGAGCAATTGAATTAGAGATGCCTGTCTAGTAACGTGTAGCACCACCTTTCGCCCTGATGACGGCAGCGATTCGTCTTGGCATGGACTCGACAAGACACCGGAAGCATTGGGAAGCCATACGGAACCATGACCCCTGAACAAGCTCCCACAGTTCATGAAGGTTTGATGGAAGGGGTCAGAGCCTCGAACATCTCTCTCGATGACATCCCAGATGCGCTCGATGGGATTGAGGTCAGGTGACCTAGCTGGCCAAAGAAGCGAGGTAACGTCGATGGAGTGTTCATCCAACCATTCGGATACAATTCGGGAGCGATGGCACGGTGCATTGCCTTGTTGCAGGATGAGGTCCCCAGTGGGATGTTGAAGATGTACAAATGGGAGCAAATGGTTGTCCAGGATATCCCGGTATCACTGACCTGTGAGGGACGATGTCACATGTACCAGGGGTCCCATTTCAGTCCACGTAAACAGTCCCCAGACAAGAATGCCACCCCCACCAGCTTGAAGAGTACCCTGCTGGCAAGAAGGATCCATCGCTTCATGTGGCTTGCGCCGTACTTGTATCCTGCCATCCACATGTACCAACGTGAATCTCGACTCATCAGACCAGGCAACATTTTCCCACATGTCTAGGGTCCAGTGGCGATGTTCCCGCACCCATGCTAATCTTTGCACCCTGTGATGTGCGGTCAGCAGTGGTACCCTTGTAGAAAAATGGCTTCTGTACCCCATAGCGAGGAGATGGTTCTGAATGGTGTGGCTGCTTACACGTTTTTGTGCACCAGCGTTAATTTGCCGAGTGATTTCTTGCACTGCGGCCCGTCTACCCACTGTTACAATACAAGCTAGCCGACGATGACCCCGCTCATCCACACGCTGTTGTCCACGACAGTTGGCCCTTCCAGGGTTGATTTTACTGGATTCGATGCACTCAGGGTGCACCCGTGACACAGTGGCTCATGAAAATCCCAGTGCCTGCACGACTTCCAAAATGGAGTGACCCATTCGTTGGGCCCCGACAATTTGCCTATGATCAAATTCGCTTAGATCCTTCGTCTTACCCATACTGCGTCCGACTCTTGCTGATTCCCATCGCATCAATCCTTATATTGTTGGATCGCTGCATACGTCATGTCGTTTCCGTTTATAGGGTCGCCCACAGCGCCACATTTGCATAATGCCAGCTGTCTCTAATTCAATTGCTATTCAATGTACTGCAGAAATTACATAGAAAGAATGTTTGCATATGAACGTGGAACTTTCTATATCAAATTACGGTTAACAAGTTTTCATATCCGAGAAAAAACAAACAAGATTAGTAAGCAGGAAAATACGAGGCTATATCCCAGCTAACTATATATGCAGAGCAGAGAAATAAAAAAAAAAAAGAAAGAAAAGAACTAAAGAGGAAAATTTTGCATCATATACACTTAAATCTTAAAGATTTGGAACTGAAATACTTGCACAAACAGATTAACCCACCAGTTACTCCCTACATTGGTGGCTTTCTATGTATGCCGGAAGTAGCATGATCTTTTCCAGTCTGTTCTCCAATGTTTTTGGGTGTACTTAAAGTAGGTGTTATGGAGGACAGGACTTCCTATTTAATGAAAAATGCCATATTTTCTGAGAATAACATTGTGGTTCCTTTTATCTCATTGATTTTTTTTTTTGGGAATACTGTCACACCCAGTTTAAAGCCACAGGTATAAAGGAATTTTTATTTGACAACCATTCTGACCCCCCCCCATCCCCCATGACATGGCAGCAAAGGTCGTGCAACTTTCATTAAAGATAAGCAATGCAGTGAAGAGGGATTTTAGGGAAACTGTATTTATTTTCAGTACACTTTGAGTTGCCTGTGTAACTCACATCAAATAACATCAGAGGTGCAAGTGCAGTAGACAGGTGGAAAGTAAAAGTGGGTACTTTGTGAGATATTCTGGGCCCTTTTAAAAAAAAAGGATTAAGAGATAATGAATATTTGTACTTACATAAGCAAATGAAAAATAAATGTAATGTACATTGTTTAACACTTTATGCTCTTTGAAAGCAATCTGTAAAACAAAATCAAGTACTGACAGAATTAAATTTTATAATTTTCAACTGAATTTTATCATAATGGAACTGCACAAAGACAATGAATTATAAGTCAGCTCAGAACACCAGAGCTGTTTTTATTTTTCAAAACACAGGAACTTTTTGATGACTACACTTGAACAGTTTTTTTTTTACTTTTAATGAGCAATCATTGAAGTAGACGTACAACTTTTAGCAGAGTATATTCGTTCACAGTGCTCTCATTAAATGTAAGTTTGTTTGTTTTTCAAATTTAAATTCCAAATGTTCCAATATTGATTAAATGAGCTGAAAGGTTTAATAAATTAGTCAAGATATTTTTATATTTACATAATATTGAGGGATGGTACATTACTGGCTGTTTTCATTCTTTCCCTAATCCATAGGAATTTGACTTTTGCCAAATGCCATGTTAAAAAAAAAAAAGAAATAAAATGTGGGTTCCAAAGAATGCGTAGAATTTGTAATTATGGGTCCCAAAGAATGCGTAGAATTTGTAATTATGGGTCCCAAAGAATGCGTAGAATTTGTAATTATGGGTCCTTTTTTGGGGAAAGGTTTTTTTTTTTAACGCTACAGCATGTCAATTGCAGCGATGTAGCTTTGTTGCTGTACCATTTATTATTCATCTTAATGGGCAAAAGAATTTCTGTTTACAAAGAGGGAAAGGGTGTGAAAGACCATGTTTTATAGCATGGCATTTATTATCAACCCTGCATGGAGGGAGGTGAATGTCATTTAGTCTGTGGTTGACACCTACAGTGGTTTATGTCTTCAGAAAGTGGGAGACACCACTCTAATTTTACATGTGAAAAGTGTTTGATAGTAGAAGCACATACAATTTTGTTGTTCTCCATGTTTTGGGTGCATTGAGAAATATTCATTTTAGATTCTCTAGTGCAAGATAAGAAAATAAAAAACAACTAAAAGGAAAAAAAAAGATGCCAAACCATAATTTAGCAATTAATAAAGTTTATTTGTAAATAAATAATAAAATTATTAATCAATTATTATTAATAATTATCATTAATTATTATTATTATTATTATTATTATTATTATTATTATTATTATTATTATTATTATTATTATTATTATTATTAATGATAATTAATAATAATAATAATAATGATGATAATAATAATAATAATAATAATGATAAATAACAATAAATAATAATAAGAAAAAAATAATAATAAATGATAATGATGATTCATAATAACTGTTAATAAATAATAAAATTTATTTTTACTAATAAATAACACATTTTATTTATTAATAAATAAATAAAGTTAGAATTCTAAATAAATATTTTCGAAGAGTAAATCGTAAAACACTAGTGCATGAAATGAAATGTCAGACTCAATCCTTGCCATTTTCAAAATAACCTATTCACACAAAATCGGGCAGGTCTCAAGACTTAATTTGTCCAAATTCTAATGCTAAAAATAAATAAAGAGTTAGCACTCCAAATTCTTTATAGCTCAGTGTCTGCCACAAAAAAAAAAAAAAAATCATGAAATGATCTGTTTTTATATCATGAACAATTGTTGAAATTCATAATGTTAATGAAAACGGTTATAAGCCACTCCTAGTTAACTGCCTCATTTCAGAGCTGCACATTTGTAAAATTGCATGTAACACTATGCTGCTATTATCAGAAAATATTGTATATATATTTTAATTATATTGATGGTAGATTGACCACGGGCGTCACGGCCTGTGGAGATTCGGGGATGCGTCCCCCAATATTTTGCCAAATGGAGAACCAAGGGACAGGCTGCATTGATGTGGGGAATTTTTTTTTTACAAATAAATTAAAACATTGATAATATGTTTTACAAATCAATTAAAACATTGATAATATTTTTTACAAATCAATTAAAACCTTGAGAATTTCTTATTACTGTACTAAATACACTAATATAGCTCACAGGTGGCACAGTGGTCTAAGCGCTGGCTTCTGACCATTCGTGTGAGAAGGTTCCGGGTTCGAATCTCGGTGAGGCATGGATGTTGTGTTTGTCTTAAGGCACTTTTTCTCTCCCTTTCCTGGAGTCAGTGGCCATAAATAAGGGATGGGCGACTACTTATAGCCCATTGAGTTGCTCACGATGGTCGTTAAGCCTCCAATAAAAAAAAAAGAAAGAAAAAATACATCTTATTCACATAGCATTGTGCTATGTCCACCAGAACATAGTCGATACTGTTGACCTGGACAAAGTGGCAAAGATTTTCATATCAAACAGGGTCAGGATGAGGAGTGTTTTTGGATCAGTTTGTGATTAAACGGAAACTATAGACTTATTATGTTCCTGCTTCTAAATCAAGGTTGTGTAGAACCAGATTTGGCTACACTTTAGAGTTCGGCCCCCATCGTCTGCTTTGCTATCGTGCGAATGGAATGCCAGGAAAAACGTTTCGCGATAGGTGGCGCTGCAGCTGCGTCGGTGTTTTCTCCCGCGCTGTGTGTGTTACGTAATCGGTGTTTGCTGAGTGCATCTTCCGCCTTCTGTTCGCCCTGTTCTAAGCGATACGTGGCTTCTGTTTTTTGCAGCGTGCCTTGTAGCTCTGTCAGTAGCCATGTGCAACTGGAGGCGTTTCTTCGACGAAGTTGGGAAGGATGAAGAAACAGGCATTGCATGGTGTGAGCGGAAAGGATTGCTTCCAACCAAAAGAAGTTGTTTGCAGGTCATCCAATGAGTTTGCAAGTGGATATGTGTCATCGTTTAGGACAATTCAGGTGTAGGAAGAATCACGTTACAGGGAAAAGTGAGCAGTGTTCTCATTTACTTGAGATGTTGTTTGAAACTGCTTGTATTCTTCTTGATAAGGTGATGATTCTTTTGTATTGTTTCGCCAAAGGATTGCCCTACGATGATGCAATTGAGGAATCTTCCCAGGGTGGGGTTTCCATATCCTCTGCGACAGTCTGTGACTATTATCAGTCTTGCAGAGAACTAGTTGCAGAGTTTATGGTAGCATACGAACAAGACGAAGGACAGCTTGGAGGCCCTGGTGTCATCGTAGAAGTGGATGAGGCAAAGGTTGGGAAGCGGAAGTATAATCGTGGTCGTCTCGTTGAGGGCACCTGGATCCTTGGCATCTTTGAACGAGATTTGAAACGATTCAGGGTTGAGATCTGCCCGCAGAATAACCGCTCTGCTCGCACATTACTGCCACTCATCCAGAAACATGTTCAACCCGGAACTACTGTCATGACGGATCAGTGGGCTGCGTACCGCAATCCCCCATCCTGTGGTTTCCAACATATGTCAGTAAACCACTCACTCAATTTCATCGATCCAACTACTGGGGCACATACGCAAGGTGTTGAGAGCAATTGGCGGCCCCTCAAACGCACACTATCTAATGGCATTCACAAAGACCACTTGGCCAACCACATTCTGGAGTATTTATTCCGACGAAATTGTCGTCTTTCCTCTGAACACTGTTTTGAGGTGATGATTGCTATCATCAAACAGTTCTTTCCTAGTACGCGTAATGTTTTCCACCTAAATATTCGTACTAGATAGACAGGTTCTCAATGACGAGGAAACACTTCTTTTCCGTCGTTATAAATATTTAACACCTGAACTACTGACATTCCATAAAAGCCCTTTTTAGGGCGAGCCATATTACAAAATAAACCCCTTCCTTTCAAAAATACCCCTCGCCGCATATTTCGCGTCCCTACCACTCCTCCCGCACAACACACACACCGATTACGTAATGCATGCAGCAAAGGAGCAAAAAAACGCCAACGCAGCTGCAGCACCACCTATCGCGAAATGTTTCTCCCGGCATTCCAGCAGCGTGTTAGCTGAGCTTAAGCAAACGATTCGAAGCCGAAGATTAAAGTGAATCCCCAGATTTTATTCTATAAACTAGGCCTACATATGAATTGTCATTAAAGTATAGGTTAAAAAATTTACTTTAACTGAATAAATACATTGTTGACACTCACCTTTGATAGAGTTCAATGCAATGATTTTACCCCTAATTACTCATACAATACAGCTGACATAAATTCTGGTTATTGCATCATGAAGTATCTAAAGGTGGATAAACTGACAGGGTGGGAAAAGGGAGAGATCTCAAGTAAAAATAATACATTGTTTTATTGTGAGAAGAACAAAAGAGTTGGGAAGGTAAGGGAAGATATATCTGGGTTCCCCAAATAATCGGAAGGCAGTGATGCCTATGGATTGACCCCCTCTCCTCACTAATATCCTCTATGAACTTCTGCCCTTAAGATTATTCTACATAAGGGAATAAATTACAATGTGCAGTGTTCATGCGCTTTTCCATTCTTAGGAGGGGCAGGAACTTGAAGACTTGTGTTGCAAATCACAAACATGCGATAAAGAATGTTGCTACCAAAATAGGAAGCAAGATATTAAAAAGCATAAATTGCTGAGAATGCTCATCTATCAGGAGCGATTTTTCAAGCAAAATTTGAAGATTGTCTGGAGGTTGAAAAGGCTGGGGAATACCCTATTAATTATAACAAAAGCTCGGTAAAATAAACATGACATAAATTTTGTTTTTAAATGGTACAGTACATTCTGGCATGAAAAGAAAATTTGAAAACTAATAAATAACTTTCTTGAACCCATCTCTCTCTCTCTCTCTCTCTCTCTCTCTCTCTCTCTCTCTCTATATATATATATATATATATATATATAATGAAAACATTACAGAACAAAAAAACAAAATATTTAAAAAAGGAACTTCAAAACACGTGAAAACTAAAACAGGTTGCCTTCATCAGGAGAGCATCAACCTGTGGAAGTGGACTTTCTAGTACCAACAAAACGACAAGGCAAGCCAAAATTGTCGGTTGGTCATGCTCCTCTGCCACAAAACCAAATTCTAATAAGCACAAGAATTCCAAGAATCAAATTTATAAAACTAAAAAAAGAAGTTAAAGCTTACCAGCAGAACAAAACCATCATGACAAAAATAAAACAAAACTGAACAGTGCACCCACAAGAAACCAAATATATACAGTGATATAAAAGGTGGTCACGGTTAATCAACTACCTGGTAAGCCAAAAAATGTGTGAATTGACAAGATGCAAAACTGTGTATGTAAATAGGATCTTCAGCTATTAGGGACCCACCAAATAGCACTTTATGTTGCCTATATACTTAAAATTGTTAGGCCCTAGGTTTATAAAGCATGTCAATATGCAATTTGAAGCTCTTGGACACCGAATTTTAGTTCAAAATTAAATGGTTAAAATGATGTCTTAAGAAATGTTTAGGAAAGTTGTTAGATTGCAATTTAGAAGGAAGAGATTTCAGATTTTTCAAGTAAGAGCTGTGTAGAGCAAATTTTAGCTGTTCTATGAAACTGAGAGATGAGTAGATTACGATGTATAACTTTTGAAATGTTGGATGACCAGTGAGTGTAGTGAATGATATCAAACTCAAAAGAGTTTCTTTTATCAAATAAGTTCACCACACCTCTTCCCTCCTTGTCCACCTGAACCTCTAAATCAAGGTAACAAACACAAGTAGATGATCTGCTGGTGTTTTCTAGGTAAGTCGTCAACCAAGTCAGTGGCGCAATGCAAAAAGTCCGGATGTCATCAACATATCTTAGAGCAATCCCAGGTAAAGGATGATTGGCAACAAATCTATCCTCAAAGAAATGTAGATAGAGGTTAGCCAAACTGCTAGAAAAGCGACTGCCCATCAGGATACCATGAGTTTGGAGGTAAAGCCCATCGCCCACGGTAAGGAAATTGTTATTAATACAGAAATCCAGTAGGAAATGTCAATACTGTTCTGTAGTCCCAGGCTCAAACTTCGTATGTATGTTTAGGGCTACCTGCCACAGACCCTTCAATGAAATTGAGGTGAAGAGGTCTTTAAAATCGTAAGTATCCATAGATGTGACTAACTCTTGGAGACACTTGGCTCGGTGACTGTCACATCTGTGGATACTTATGATTTTAGAAACCTCTTCACCTCAATTTCATTGAAGGATCTGTGGCAGGTAGCCCTAAACATACATACGAAGTTCGAGGCCGGGACTACAGAACAGTATTGGCATTTCCTACTGGATTTCTGAATTAATAACAATTTCCTTACCATGGGCGATGAGCTTTACCTCCAAACTCGTGGTATCCCGATGGGCAGTCACTTTTCTAGCAGTTTGGCTAATCTCTATCTACATTTCTTTGAGGATAGATTTGTTGCCAATCATCCTTTACCTGGGATTGCTCTAAGATACGTTGATGACATCATTGTCATTAATATTCCGGACTTTATGCGTTGCGCCACTGACTTGTATCCTGACAACTATCCTAGAAAAACCAACAGATCATCTACTTGTGTTTGTTACCTCGATTTAGAGGTTCAGGTGGACAAGGAGGGAAGAGGTGTGGTGAACTTATTTGATAAAAGAAACTCTTTTGAGTTTGATATCATTCACTACACTCACTGGTCATCCAACATTTCAAACGTTATACATCGTAATCTACTCATCTCTCAGTTTCATAGAATAGCTAAAATTTGCTCTACACAGCTCTTACTTGTAAAAAATCTGAAAGCTCTTCTTTCTAAATTACAATCTAACAACTTTCCTAAACATTTCTTAAGACATCATTTTACCCATTTAATTTTGAACTAAAATTCGGTGTCCAAGAGCTTCAAATTATACATTGACATGCTTTATTAACCTAGGACCTAACAATTTTAAGTATGTTAGGCAACATAAAGGCCTATTTGGTGGGTCCCTAATAGCTGAAGATCCTATTTACATACACAGTGTTCCATCTTGCGAATTCACACATTTTTTCGCTTACCAGATAGTTGATTAATTGTGACCACCTTTTATATCACTGTATATATTTGGGTTCTTGTGGGTGCTCTGTTCAGTTTTGTTTTATTTTTGTCAGGGTGGTTTTGTTCTGCTGGTAAGCTTTTAACTTCTTTTTTAGTTTTATAAATTTGATTCTTGGAATTCTTGTGCTTATTAGAATTTGGTTTTGTGGCCTAGGGAGCATGACCAAACGACAATTTTGGCTTGCCTTGTCGTTTTGTTGGTACTAGAAAGTCCACTTCAACAGGTTGATGCTCTCCTGATGACGGCAACCTGTTTTAGTTTTCACGTGTTTTGAAGTTCCTTTTTTAATTTTTTTTATTTTTGTTCTGTAATGTTTTCATTCCATATATGCTACTACATGAGGCTTAGCTGCCTTCGGCGCTCCTCATGGTATTAGCCTTTTTGTCTAATTTCTTTTGTGTTATAATAATTTTTTTATAAAGCATTTTTTTGTTTTATTTATATACTACATATATATATATATATATTGTAATTTTTTCTTTGCAGGAGGATATGTGATTTTGGAGTGCCAAGAACCTGTGACAGACAGACCAACTGGACAAATTGTTTTGGACTACTTAACAGATACTGTGTTGGCTCATAAGACTGCTCTGTTTGGTAGGCCACATGTTTCTCCGGATTCCAAGCATGTTGTAACATTAGACAGGAGCAACAGTAGTGTGATTATCATAGCACAGCATATCACTGAAAATGGTAAGCCACCAAAGGAATTGTTTGTTTACACAAAACAGACAAATTCTAAAACATACAAATAACAGACATTTAATAAATACATTAAAGTATTACTACAGAATCAATACTGAAGTTATATAAAAAGGAAGTAATAAGGTTGTGAAATTGGGACATTTTGGTAGCTACTTCTACCTTCATCAGCAGTGAAATGAAAAAATAACATGAAATGTTAACAAATGGCAAATCAAATATTTTCAGATTTTAAAATGGATTTCCAAATAATGGGAATTTCAACTATTTCAAAATTATGTTTGTTTGTTTTTTTCTTTCTATTATAGCATAGCAGTCCAGAGAAAGGGTAGGGATACTGCCTGAAAATTTGACTTAAAAATCTCCTTTATTCCTTAGTAAAAAACTCATAATTTTGAAATAGTTGCAATGCATTAAATCTATGAATAGCCATGTCATTAATTATTACCAAATGGGAATTTGATGAGGCAAGTACATATAATAAGTGTTCTATTCTTTTACAATACTCAGGAGATTTTCTGTCAATGAATGGAACTATGCTTTTTTGTGTTTTTCCAGTCAGAAACAGCAGAAATATTGCTAATAGTTAACAATGAAAGGGAAGTAGACAGGCTTCCTCTCTTAACATCCAACATGTGTTCAACCAGGTCAAAATTTATACTGTGTATGGTAAGCAACAGTTTATCCAGTAATTTCAAATTAGGGACACTGAAAAGGTCTCTGAAGGTGTTGAAAAAACTGTAGGAAAGCGATGTATTGAATGAAAGTAAATTTTTCAAAGGCTGAAAATTTTTATAGTGAAATACTTTATTTAGGCTTCAAAACTATGGTTGAAAATAAGGAAAACTTGAAAAAGTGGCTGTTGATTTTTTTTATAGTTTAAAATGGTTAAAACCAGGAATCTTCCTTGTATTTTTTTTTATTTCTCATGTCTAAATGCTTCCCTAAACAAGGGAAAAACAACTAAGTATTAACATGGGATGCTAAAACAGTAGATATTCTTACAAATTTTGAAGATGACAATCCGATTCTTGGTGCAAATGTGAAAAGGATGATAAGTCAGATAAAATCCGAAAACTTGAAAATGTCATCATCCTGGAGCGGGACTTGAACTCTCGTCTCCCAGATAGTGCCCATGTATGCTAACCACTACACCACTCAGAACGACCAAGTCTCAAAAATTTTCTGGAGTGGGTTCGAGTCCCGCTCCAGGAGGATGAAATTTCCAAGTTTTCGGATATTATCTGACTTTACCATCCTTATTACATTTACACCAAGAATCGGATTGTCATCTTCAAAATTTGTATTATATGGTGTAATCCCATATTTCTTTCGTGAGATATTCTTACTTTCACCAATCTCATGCATGCTGAAATGATTGAGAAGTATATCTGTGAAGTTTATAGCAGAGAAAAATGAAGAGAAACACACACGCACATGCACACATGTCCCAGCAAAAACACAAGTGATAGGAAACTGCTGGCCACCAGCTGGCAGTGATGGGTCACTGCTGGCTGAAATCTGCCGCTCACGGCCCGGTAGTGGTCCGTTGGTGGCAGTGCTATCAGTTCGCGAGCCATTGATGGCCCTGCAGCATCGCCATGAATTGTGGGCCTCCAAGCAAGTGGCACTAGTGGCACGTTGCTGGCAACCAATGCAACCCCCAACAGCAGGTGGAAGCAACGGGACTGCGCATGCGCAGAAGCAACACTTGCTGTGTCTCTCATGGTACCAGTTAGTTGAAGACGACGCTATCACCATCGTGTTATTTTAGTGGATGTTAAGAAAAAAATCCATATGTGGAGAGGCGAATTAATTTCCTAATGAAATTTTACATCGATGAAGATATCAGATTAAGCCATGAAATACTAGATTACAGCCATCAGATACACCCACTCCATTCCCATGAATAACAATTCATGGAATGGAGTGGATGAATAACAAGAAAAAATTTGAAACCGCTTGAAACAAATATCCTGGAAAACCATTAAAACAACGTTTGCTGAAAAAAGAAAAGAATTATACGCATACAAATTTTATTAATTATTTGAAAGAAAAAAAAAAGCAACGCTATGTGGTGTGCTCATCCATGGGTTGAATACACAAGACTGGGAGGAATTCGCTTCTAAAAATAACGAGAAGTAAAATAAAATATCTTTTACTCTTTAAAACAAATGTAGCTTCGGACAACGGAAAGGAAAGACACAACGTTAAAAATGTAACAGAATGTGACATGAACCCGGGGTAAATACATATTTATTCAACAATCTCTTTTCAAGACGGCAAGGACGGTACAAAACTTTGGAAAGCGACTCTAAGTATGTACACGCCTTGAAAATGAGTGAAGTTCCCTTAAGGTAAAAAAATAAAAAACTATCGTTACGTTGAAAAAATTAATTTATCAATTATATGAAACTGACTTTTATGAAAAATACCTCGCAATATTGTAAAATGAAAGAGGGAAGCATTCGATTACTCATTGCATACCAAACAGACAGCTTTACGCACATGCTCGAGCGTGGCAAATTAGTCCAGTCGGTAGAGAGCGCAGCTATCACGCCAACTGCCCAGGTTTAAATCTACTCAGATACAAACGGGTATTTTTACGATCTGTTGAGAAAATTTCCCCAGCGCAGTGCGTTAGTTCACAAGCTTCGTAAGGGTAGAAAAAAAAAGAAATTGTAGGTTTGGGGAACTGCGGTTATCTTTGCTTTTTTTTTTTATTATTATTATTATTATTATGGCTACTACTGGGAAATTGGCGGACAAGATTCGACAAGCCACCAGGTACGTCACGTGGTTGCCGGCTACCACTAACGGCACACTAACGGACCACATTAGGCTAGCCATCATTTCTGGCACGTGCTTGCAGGGCCACTTGTGGCAGCTACTGCCTGTGATGGAACACTGATGGCCCTGTTGTGGCATATGACAACTGATGGGGTGCCAACTGTTGGCCAGCTGTTGGCCCTTCTGTTGGCCGCCCGGACATTTTATTGATGGTTCCGCAGCGGCAACATAGTGCTGGGCCATTGCTGGCAGTGCTGGCCCAGCAAGACTGTTTTGCTGGGGTATATACATGTGTATGTTTTGTGGGTGCAATGTCTGACTTTAAGCAAATGCTTTAAAAAAGAAAAACTGAAAGTAACAAATATTAGACTGCTATTACATAGGCTTCAAATAAAAAAAAATCGTTATGCTAGAAGATACTTTAAGCTACATTCATATCATTAAGCTGTTCTCTGAGATTCAGAGGTTAGCTCCTCAAAGAAAGCTTATCTGCCAGATTAAAATTTAAAATTCTTGGTGCTAGATTTCATTTTACTGTTGATGTATCAAACACCTCTATTTACAGTAATCTCGGTACACAGCTCAAGGTTCACTGACATCCATCACGTGTTACACAAGACCTTTTGTACTTCATACGCATAACCTTTTTCTCATGCAGATATTCCTGAATCTGGTCCTCCCATGATTTCCTTGGCCTTCCCCTACATCAGAGTCAGAAGAATTGGCAGTGAAACACGTAACACACAAAACATTAGAAGAATTCTTGATATCCTCATATAGCGCATAAGTTACGTTAAAAATTATGAGTGGTGGGACGTTTCGGTAGTGACTTCTACCTTCATCAGCCATGGAATGAAACATGTAGTATAAGCATCAGTTGTTGCCAGATTTCAAAATCGCTTTCCAAATGATAGAGATGTTAAAAGCTGTGTCTGTATTGCAGATGTTAGGGGTATTGTAGTTTTCATCCATAGGAATTATTTGGACAACAAAGTAGCTGAGTTTCTGGAAAAAACCAATTGCATAAGGCTCAATGCAAACAACACTGAAAAACTATGTAAAGCTATTACCAAGCTTTCTAAAAAAATCTTCCCTGAAATCTTTCTTACGGGACATCTCCCCCCCCCCAGCTTATTATCGTACTCCCAGGTTGTTTTTATAGATCAATCTTCATAAAGTTGGGCATTCTATTAGGCCCTTAATTGAAAATACCTTTTCCCCAGCAGTCGATCTTGAAAGGCGTTTGGTCAAATGTTGCAATGTTCTGAGAAAAATCATCCTTATTCTGTTGTGTCGACCAAGGACTTTATCCTGAAACTCCGTTCATCCATCAATCATCAAGATTTGTTGTACACCTTTGACGTGGATTCATTATTCCCATCAGTTCTTTTTTTGATGCCTACATGCTCATGGTCAAAAAACTAATGGAGCACCAAGAACTTCCTGGGGAACTCATCAAAGATCCTTATGACTGTTTTTATTCATTGGAAAAGTATTCCTGTTTTGTATACAATGATATTCACTACCAACAAAACCAAGACATACCAATGGGCTCTCCTCTTTTTGCTGAAATTTATTTGCAGAATATTGAATAATTAATCGTTGCCCCATCCCTCTTGAAACCCACCATTTGATTATGGTATGTTGATGACATCATTACTTGACCACACCAGAAACACTCTCTGTTAAGAACTCATGTCCTCCATAACTTCCAAATTCCCTCATATGAAATTCTCATCTCAAGAACAGGTCAACAACAACATTAGTTTTCTGGATGTTAACATCAACATCAACCCAGACTTCTCACTTGGTCTCTCTGTTTACAGGAAACCTTCTACCACCCATAATATTATCCCTTACCATTCTTACACCTTTGAAAAAGTAAATTAGCTGCAATGAAGTCGTACGTACACAGAGCCAACCTTATTTGCAACAGCCCTTCTGCTCTTCAAAAAGAATATCAGAACATCACCAACATTGGCAAATTGAATGGCTTTCCACCCCTCTTAGTGCATAGACTAATTAAGAAATTTGAGTCACAGAATAGAACTACTTGTTTACTGCCTGAACCTTCCGCCACTCCTCAGTTTGTTGGCATTTTGCCCTTTTTCCTGTCCTTCACTCATATAGCTTGCTGTATTTTCAAATCTTTTGGCTACAGGATTGCAGTTAAACCACCCCCACATCTTCTCAACCTTATCCTTAAAGACAGAGATTCCAATAAACCCCTAGAGTTACAAGTTGTCTACTCTATCCCTGTCAACACTTCCACAGGCGTTACCCACTATATTGGTGGTACTTACTGCAGCATCAACTGGCAATTGATGGAACATATTGCTGATGTTAAAGAATGCAACCCTTCCAACTCCGTTTCAATTTTAACCATCAGCGATACATCTGCGATTCCCGATTGGCAAAATGTTAAACGTATTGCTTTGTTCACCAATCAGAAAGCACTCAGGTACCGTGAAAGCATTGAAATCTACCATATCCTTAACACCTGCAATACAGATGCAGCTTTTAACATCCCTATCATTTGGAAAGCGATTTTGAAATCTGGCAACAACTGATGCTTATACCATGTGTTTTATTCCATGTCTGATGGAGGTAGAAGTCACTACTGAAACGTCCTCCCGCTTATAATTTTTAACATGGCTTATGCGTGATATGAGGATCTCAAGAATTCTTCTAATGTCTTCCGCTGCATTTCTTTCCTGCCACTTGGACTGAAAAAATTCTCTTAGTATTTCATCACTCATTCTTTCAACATGGCCAAACAACCTAAGAGTATTTGTCCACCTTACTGGCAAAATTTTGTCTCACATTACATATCTGCAACACCTCTTCCTTCCTTACTTCATGTATCTGCTAACTGATATTGGCCAGTGTGCTATATATTAATAAAAAGGACTAAAATTTAAAAAATAAAAAGATATTTACACACCTTTAAATAGAGGGATTATGCATTTTTTATGAGGTGTGTCTTAGGAAATTTAGGGCAATATTGTAACCAAAGTATTTAAAATTGACTAAAAAGAAAAGGAAATGTTGAAAGAAATAGAAAAAAAGAAGCCAAACAAAACACACACACACACACACACACACACACACACACACACACACACACACACACACACACACACACACACACACCAAAAAACAAACAAACTGACAAGTTGTTGGAAGTTCCATAAGTAAGCAAGTGATTATTATTATTATTATTTTATGATTCAAAATTCTTAATCAAGCTATGGATTAAGGAGGAAGGAAAGTTATGTGATTTACAATGTTTAAAATATTAATATACCTTTTCTTGCAATGAAAGAGGGCTATTGCAAATAAATGAAAGAGGGCTATTGCAAATAATAAAGTTAGTTTTGTGTTAGTTCTATGAATGTAAGATGCAAGTTTGTATTTCTCAAAGGTATATGAATGGTAAGGGATGATATCTTGAGAAGTAAGTTTCCTGTAGACATCCAAGTTATTAACATAACCCTAAACTCAGTTTTTACATTTGGCCTCTCTATCTTAAAGGTAGTTATGCTCGTAAAAGGATCTGTTGTTCCTCATATAGATCTAATTATTTTCTTTCAGTGATGTGAAATCTAGGGCTTCTCAAACATTGTCCCATGAACCTGCATTTAAATTGTCTATTGGAATACCTCAGGAAGAGTGTGGGGTTACTAGGAATTTTCTGCTATGTTATTGCCTTATCTCAGACTTAAAAGAGGGAAGTGTTACCAGGACAAACACATCTCAGTGCAGCATTTCACCACCGTACACTGCTATATTGATTTTTTTTTCTTTTTGTGTGCTTCCCTCCTGTTGAAATCTTTTCTCCCATCTCCTTGTAATTGGCTATAGAGGAGCCTTGTTCCGTTGGAACTATGAAATCACTTGGCTGCCTTAGTTTTGATTAGTTTCATGAAACTATTGGTTTATTAATTTGGTGAAAAGTATGTAATGTAGACTGCAGAATCCCTTCAGAAAATGAATCTGTAGGTTTGGTAACATTTTTAACACATGAAAGGAATGGGAAATGCAAAGTGTAAATAATGTTCTGAATTAGACAGAGCAAAGGATTTGCCACTAATGGGCTTGTTAATTATTTGAGAAGTGCTCATAATATGATTATCACTTCACAGTATTCTTCAAGCACAAAAAGGTGATTCACAGATTCTAAATTAAAAGCAAGAAATGATAAAAGTAAACTGGCATTACTTTCAGAAAATGAGTGTATGGCAGAATTATATGCAAAGCTTTGTACATTGGACTAATTCTTTAATCATGTAATAACACACACATTGAGTTTATTAAGAAATTTCTTTCTGATAAAAATATATTTTACCGAAAAATGCCACTCGGCTTTGAAAATGATTTCTGAAAAATATGTTGTCTTTAAGAAAATAGTAATATCAGAAAAAAATTAAGATTCTGTACAATGTTAGACAAATACAACACACCACTGAGAAATTGTTGTACTCAAATGTAAACTTGCATGTGTGCAGAGTTTTGAATTTCAGCATGGTTCACATTTCTAGATAAATGTATACAAAGAGCAAAGAAAATAGTGAAATCTGTAGATAAGAAACTAGCAGAGTTTTATTTACTCCAGTGAGCATCATTGTCAGCATAACTGATGGTATCAATGTCATTGTCAAAATTTAAAAACACAAGTGGGATTAATCATCCAAAATGTTTTGCATATGACCTTCATGCAGCTGTTTGCAATATTCATTACAACAAAATTATTTGAGGATTAATAGATAGAAATTTGAAAACTGAATCAATTGAAAATGAATCAAATCACAATGATACTGGCAAAGAAGACTTAGGAAATACTGAATTCACAGATAATCAAAGTGCAACAAATATAGCAATTATTATGCAAAAATACCACTGAATTAAAGAAAAATTAGTATAACATTGCCATTCCTGTTGATAAAAAACCCTCGGGTATTGTGGTTTGTACATTTATTTAATAAATCCTTATAAAAAGTGAAGTATTGCAAAAATTTAAAAAGCTAGGTGTAAAGATAAGGAAATTAAATTCATATTTGATTCAAAAATAAGATGAAGTTGCTTGCTAGGTAAGCTAGTGATATTTTTAGTGTTGAAAGAATGCACCTTAAAAGCAGTCACCAGCATGAGGGGAAATTTAAATATTCCTGAAGAACTGAATATTATTAACGCTATTTTGTTAATCACTGTGCAGCGTTTGAATTACCCAGTGGTCCATTGGCTGTTGGCCAGTAAAACTCCCGCAGGACCACTGAACTATTTATTGATTTTACTGGCCCGGATGTCTAGTAAGTTTTTATTTTTTTTTTATTTGTCACAAGTTAAAAAATTTATTTCTATTTCTTTTACCTTTCTGTTCAGTTTCCTTTTTAGGCTGCAAACTAATGGTAGGTTTAAAAACAAATATTAGAGATAATTCCATTGAAAAGATATGTTATTTTCTATATATATTGTAAATGTCTAAGATTATTTTTTCTTTTTTTTTTACGGACCAGTGGGCATTTTGGTGGACCAGTGGTTTGCTAATTCTAGTGGTCCGCTGGGCTGGTAGAATATTTTTTTCTAATCTAACACTGCACTGTGTAAAGTCAAGGTAGTTGAATGGCTTCATAAATGAGGTATAAAAAGTTGAACCTTTTTGAGCTGACAGAACAGAACACTCACTTTTCTGTACCTATATAAAAAGATGGAAACACAGATCTAGATGAACGTAGAAACAAAAATCTAGTCAGTTTTTTGAAGTATTTAAACAATCCCTAAAATTTTTAATAAAACAAACTGTAATTCAAAATTATCACTAGTTGCTTTCTTTCCTTCTCGTACCACTTTGATATTTGCAAGCTTTAACCAAGAGTGGATGGTAACAATTCAGGTGGGATCAGAGTAAATAGTGTGGAAGAAATATTTTTCCTGCTCCAGGGCGATGTAATTTTCAGGTTTCCTGATGTGATTAATGTTACATGAGAAACAGTAAAATACATGTAACTCAGAGATGTCTGATTGCTCTGTTATCAATTCAGGGATCAGGGTGATCAGACTTAAAATTCTGGTCCTCATCCATTACACTGTCGCTGAAAAAAAGCTCGATGCTGTCATGAAAACACTGCAGCTGCTGTTAACATGAAACCTCTTGATTATGTTCATCAGATAACTGAACATAATCAAGAGGTACATCATAGCATCTTAAAAATTGTAGTATTTACATTTCTGTTGAAATAATCTACACAAATAAAGGGCAATTTATTTTAATGTGGTATTTTTTTTATCATACTGTTCTTGACTTCAGAAAGTTATCACTGAAATGAATGTCTAAACTAAGTTCAATTTCTGTTTCATTCAAATTCTAATAATTAGTATTGATATCATCGATGTATATTACAGAAATACTCCATGCTTTTCAAGGAACTCAAACTCATTTCCATTGTGACAAATGTAACAAGTATTGTAAACACATAATCATTTTCCTAATGAAAATGCTTTGAAATCAGGGAAAATACTCATGCAGTCAATTATTTCATTGCACTTTGATATAAATAGTTGTAACGTAGCAGGAGATGTGATGTACCTGCCCGAAGGACGCACACGACATAAAGGCAGATAGGAATCAGAATAAAACATCCGCGTAGCTCAATTGGTAGAGCAACTTATTCCGGAATGAGGGGACCCGGGTTCGAATCCTGGCGCGGATAAAAATGACGGAGAAATTCACTTCGTTATATAGTGTTTTACATAAACTACTCAGAATTTCTGAGAGTGGAATACAAATGAAAATTAAGCTTACACATTTTATGCATAAATGAAGTGGAAGTAAAATCCTCTCTCTTTGAATAAAGCTCATGTTGAGAATTGGCTTTCTAGTTTCTTAATTCAATTACTAATCAAAAAATACTATTATGGGAATTCTTACTATGAAATTTTTTATTTTAATTGCAAATTTTCGGAGAAAACTCTTCTTCTTCAGGCTGTCTTTTGTTGACACTCGTCAGTTTCCAGAGCAATTTTCAAAAAAGAAAACTAAAAAAAGAAATAGAGATTGAGAAGAATCAAAATTCCATCATCAATGACTGCAGAGGATTTTCCCTGCCTAACATCTGGCAGGATTTGATGAAAAATAACCGTAACCGTCAAGGTTAACCATAACCGCGATAGTGACGGGAATAAGTGTCAACAAATGTAAGCCTGAAGAAGAAGAGTTTTCTCCGAAAATTTGCAATTAAAATAAAAAATTCCTAGTAAGAATTCTTCTCTCTTTCCAGTATGTGTTAAAATGTGATTGTTACAACTTGAAAATACATTTGACAAAAAAGTTTGAATTTTCTTCCCATAATTGTTTCATATGTAAAACCCTGCAGGAAAGCATGAGTTTATATTGATTTTACTGAAACTGTTATAGATTAGCAAAAAAAAAATTCAGAAATCAGCTGATTGTTTCTCTCTCTCTAATTGCAGGCTTACGGTTCCTGTTTGATGTTAAAACCACCTTGCAAATAAGTGACATTGCTTTCTTTCCTTCTCGTACCACTCACAACTATGACTTATATGCCAGTTCCGCTACGAAGGAAGACATACTATTCGTCAATTTGGCAGATGGCAAAGTGGAGATGATCACTGGTATTGGCCGATCTATGGATGTTCAGGTGGCAGAATGGGGAAACACAAACAGGCCTATCTCTAGTGCTGGAATATTTGGCACTTACATGGTTACCACTGCAAATGAAGCCATTTTCGTGGTGAATGGCAAGACTCGGACTGTGAACTGTGAAATCGGAAACACTGTTCATCCACGCATGGTTGTGTGGGTTAAGTCTCCTTGAAATGTCCATGAGAAGCCACTTTTTTGTGGTTTCTGTCATTCCCTGTAAATGATTACTCTTCTGGACAGGGTTGCAGAATGTTATTTCAGATGTGGAGCAAAGCAACTATGGTTCCAGAGCTTTTTCACAAGCATTTCTTGAAGCTGGCATGTGAAACGATTAGTGTGTGCATAGCTTAGAGTTTATTTTATCTTTCAGATAATATAAAACCAACAAATCCACTGTTAACATGCCACTTGCATTTTAATAGTTGTTTAGGACCACCTGAATGTTTTAAATGCAAAATATCACCATTCTTACCTGTTGATCACTGAATTCGGCATTACTTTTTTCAATTAAATGATACTATTAATAAGTATGGTTCTTATTGCTGTATGTTAGATTAAAGATATCTGCCAATGTTGTTTACACTAGAAGTTAATTTACTTTGATTTTACCTTTCTGCGTAAAACTGTTTTTCTGCATTCTTGCACTCGTATAATGTGGTGTTAATTTGAAGAGCTATATTTATAAAATACTTGTTCTTCAATTGCAAAGTATATGCAAAATATCTCAACTTGTATTGTTAATATCATGGGTTAGCACATCTGCATTATTTAAAAAGTTGAACCTGTCATTGCCTAGTTGCATAGTTGTAGTTACCATTTATACTTTAATTTTATAAAATTTGTCATAAATTATTCCATATCACAGAATTATTTCATTTCTTACAACATAGAAAGGCACCTCAAAAGTTAATTACAGTTCATGTGAGAAGCTAAGCATTTGATTAATCATTTTATTGCTGTCTTAATCCTTATTTTTATCAGTTTTCCATACATGTTTTCCATAGTGCAATCACTACTATGGGTGGACTGAATGACAGGACTGTTACATGCTGTAACATGTTCTCAGTACAATAATTTCTGAAAATTTTATGAAAATTTGAAATTTGTTTTAGTTCATCTTTGAAGTATTTAGTAAGGTTATTCAAATTGGCATAATCTATAATCTAGTTTTCTTTCTTCCTCTTTCATTATTTTCTGCCTTTGCACAGCCGTGATAGCGTGCATATCTATCAGAATTCAATTACCTCTAAAAGATAGTGGCTCCAAAATTTTAAACTTACTTAGGTTGACTTTTTGTTATCATAAGTTTCATAAAATTAGGTGACCGTAATGAAAATGCCCTGTAACTACTTATGTGTCATGAAAAAGTATTTCTTTTTGATTTAACTCATTTAAAAAAAACAACTAGTAAAGACTGAAGGGTTCTTTATAAAAATTTAGCTATAAAAAACAACAAACTGAAATTATTTAAACCAAGTCATGATATTCAAGTCATACATTTCCACACTCTGAAAATTAAATTTCAGGTATCTGTCATGTACACTGAACATGTAGGATTTGATAATTCTTTTATCCTGAGCTGCATATATAGTTAGCCACAAAATTTTATTTGCCATTAAGGAATAATTCTATACACTATATATACATTGGCTTCACATGCTCTTGTTTTACAAAATTGCAAAAATTAACCAATATGATTCCTTTATCGATCCCCAAAAGATAGTAAAAACTTAGTGTTTTAATTCATACTTCAATCAAATTTTTCCAATTACTCTTTTAATTACCTTTCTCAATTACTGAAAGGTCTAGTAATAACATAGTGTCTTAATTCATAATGCAATCAAATCTTTTTCAACTACCAATAGATCTTCCAATTGCTTTTTTATTACCATTTCCAGTTACCAAAAGATTTAGTAATAAATTAGTGTCTTAATTTGTACCTCAATCAAATCTGTGTATGCACTTTAAAGAGTCAGTTGTCCGCCTAATGGAACTTTGTTTTAAAAAATTTTAGTCTTGTACTTGCAGTTATATATTAATATATGATATCTCTATGGCTATGTGTACAATGATCATATTTATGATGATAAACTCAAAAAATTCTTTGTTTTAATTTTTGATGAAAAAAGCAATATGTAAATACTATTTGTAAAGTCCCATTAGGCAACACAAAAAACAATTGTTTACCTTCAGCAACTTGGTAAGAATGATGGTATTTGCAAAATAATTCTAGGGAAAATTTTCAGAGAAGTTAAATGAAATTTTAGGACTGACACTTTTATCCATAAGTCATGTATACATAGCTTCCCATTCTCTAACAAACAAGTGTTTACAAACCACCCGATGACTTGTTCTTTTTTGTCTCTTTGTATTTTTTGCACTCATACATACAAGGAAAACTTTTCTCCAGTGATGCACATACTTTCAATTGGTATCCATATGATCTGTGTATGATATATAAGTAAAAATGTATACATAAAGTGTATTAAATTATAATTTCTTCCACAACAGCAAAAAAAAAAA
Organism: Macrothele yani; assembly: GCA_039090855.1. NCBI lineage: Eukaryota > Metazoa > Arthropoda > Arachnida > Araneae > Macrothelidae > Macrothele > Macrothele yani. Next base: position 63,504,264 of record CM077005.1, read on the forward strand.
AAAAAAGCTGGTCATTTGTGAAAAATGATTACCTACTATCCATATCAAATTTCTTTAAAAGAAATGCTGAAATCGTGATTTTAAAAGATGATTAATTTTATTTTGAACATTTACCGAATGTCCGGACTTTTACATTATGAAGGTAAAGTAGCAAGGTAGTTGATGAATGAAATAATGAAAGCCTACATCCAGGTGTGATACGCGAAACTGATAACTCTCGTTTCACATGAGAAGCAACGTGAATGGTGGTCGTTGAAGATAAGTGTGACAGAACAGGTTACATTTACCAATAGAAATTCATTGTGACTCCTAAATAATTACATGTTTTGTCATTAACTGAATATTTTAAAGTTTAGTTTTAGCTCTAGACAGGGCCTGCTTTCATTCATGGGCCTAAAGTACCCATGCTCTGGGGCTCCATTTTAAAGGAGCCTCAAAATTTTTTCATAGTGCATTTCATTGAACAAAAGCATAATATTTCTGTAAAATGTAAGTGCCCTTATTTTTAAGTAGATCCAGGGGCTCCTCATGTCTAAGTTGGGCTCACATGATGCGTGGGTAAAATAGAAAAACGTTAAGCGCGGAAAAAGACAAAAAACTCAGTAATAAGCTGACAAATATTTGCCTTAATAGTTCCGATCCAAACATTTCATTTAACAAATGGTTCCAGTGAATCATTCGGATTTTAACAAATAGTTTGCACAAACTGGACTGAACCAGCTGCATATCACCCCTGGATATATGTTATATTAATAATTGATTAATGAACTGAGGACACATGTGTCATTACCTTGAACTAAATTTACATTTGTGTCATATTGTTTCTGATAATTTTTAACTGACAAAATATTTGCAAATGCTCCATTTGATTAGACAGATTTTTTTTCAAAATTTTGCTTTTGAAACAAAAAGCATTGCAATTCTGATTTTCATGACATTTTAAAGTTTTTCTAAAAAAATGTTGACGTCATATTTGATAATATAACAGGAAAGTTTGATCCCTTGATTCCATACCTGTTGAGCAATCGTACAGATATTGTAATATAGAAAATACCTGAAATGCAAGGGCTTATCTCTGTTGCCACCTTTTTATCTAACTGAAAGCAAATCAATTTATTTCCTAGGTATCACTCACAAAACTGTGCAACTAACATTCTGCATGTAATGAAGGCTGAAGTTTTCAATTTAAATGTTTTGAGTGCATTGAATACTAGTGCTCTTAATTACGAGAACAAGTCATCATATGACATTTTACTGCCTGGTGTATTTGGAATCCTTAACTTTAATGTTTATACACAAATGTGATATTCAATTCATATGCTTAGTCTTTTTGAGTTTTTAGATTATGTATGTAGACATGTTAAAATATCACACCTTGGTATGTTTCTCATTCATACCTTCTGATATGAAAAAAAAAAAATGCATTCTGTAACCCTAGTCTTACTTCTGTCTAAATGGCCATTTACTTAGCAGAGTATTTTTTTTCTTTCTTTTGTTCTGTCTGGTTTCATATGATTATTCCCACACCTGTTGCTTACATGTCGGATATTGTCCAATCTCGTGTGCCTACCTTATGTCTATCTAGTCTTTGGAATCACTTGTATAGCAACGTGTACAGATTACACATCACGTTTGATAAGCTGCTTCACATAGTACAAAATTTACTTTACTAGATTGAAAAGATGAAAAAAATCTCCATTATGTTATGTACTGTACATTTTCAACCACATGGTCCAATATCTACTTTTGCATCCTGCCCACAGTAGTAAAATGTGTAATTCAAATAATTTACATCTTATTTCCTGTGTACAGCATTTTACATCATTAGGTGACAACAGTGTGCCTAACTTTGTGTAATTTTTTGAAATATTTGTGAAGCATTTCACTAAGTCGTGTTTGTTGTAATAATTTTTTCACTCAGTATAAGCAAGAATGATGAAATAAAGCTTGTTCGGAGGAAAATACATTCACAAGTGTAGCTGGACTGTGCAGTGATTTCTGTTTTTCTTTTCTGCTGATGAATGAATGAATGAAATCCATGTGGAAAACAAAAAACAAATTATTGTAATTTTCGTCATATAATCTATGGATTATATGACGAAAAATCATATTTAACAGATAATTATCTGTTAAATATGTCAGAAATTTAGGTTCTGTGAATTATACACTGATCCGGATAATATGCCACATTAAAAAAAAACTATCTTTGCAGCACTTCTATGTTTAAACTAATCTGCATCGCAGTTATCAGGTGAGGTTGTATATTTGGAAATTGCCAGAAATGCTTTAACAACAGGAAAGAGTAATGTAGTATGAAGATGGAGATCAGCTCACAGTTCAAAATTTTTTTAATTTACTTCCGAAATTGGAGGTTATTTTTTTAATGTGCATTAATGCATTTGCATTTTTGAACTTCTCTTTTTGTTGGTGAAGTTCGATTAACACATTAACACTTACCGCACGTGGGGCTTGGCAGTCATTCTTATATCCGCAATGTGGATGCGGCATGGGAATAATTCACTCAGTAGCGGGTCCACTTCATTTTTTTTTCCATTGGTTTTACTTGGCCTCTTCACCAAATGAGTTTTTTTTTTTGCTGCTTCCTCATGAACTTCAATAATTTTTTCTATCTGAGTACTTTCGGTAATATTCCATTACCGTCATCAAGGGGACCATTGATAACATTAGAGAAAAACATTTACAAGTTCCTAGCACCCTTTTTCATGAACAAGAAGTTCACCATCAAGAACACATATGAATTTATTGAGAAAATTAAAAATGTAAAAACTGACCTAAAGGACTTAAATATGGCAAGCATGGACATTAAAGCATTATATCCAATCACTCCTGTTCCAGAAGCTATTGAAATTGTCATTAAGAAGTTGCATAATCTTAAAATATTAAATAACACACAAACCCATGAATTCAAAAAAGTTTTATTCTATTTATATGAAAATAATGTATTTACATACAGGAACAAAATATACAAGCAAAATTCAGGAGGCCCTATGGGCTCACCATTATCAACTTTATATGCTGAGGTTGTGATGAATGAGATTGAAGAAAATGTCCTGCATCGTATGGAAGAAAAACCAGAAGTGTACTGTCGACATGTGGATGATATTTTCATTCTATCAAAACTGAACGAAGAAGAATTAAGAAAATTAACCAAATGTTATAGCTCTTTATACCCAACTATAGAACTCACTGTTGAAATAGAAAAAAAATAATGCAATAGCCTTTTTGGACGTACAAGTTATTAAATCCACAAATAAGTTACAATACAGGGTTTATTGAAAAAGTTCATTTGTTCCTGTTCTAATCCCATACAATTCAGCACATCCTTATCCTCAAAAATGCAATAGTTTAAAAACCTTAATTAAAAGAGCATATACGCACTCTGAAAATAGGCAGTTCATCAATGATGAAATAAAATTCATAAAAAAAATTTCAGGTAATTTTGGTTATCCTAACCATTTAATAAAAAAATGGAACACAGAAGTAATAAAGAAATTAAAAAATAATGCTGTAGTAAATAAAAAAGAAATCAAATATCTAAATGGTTTTCCTTACATTAAAGGTACTACTAATGAAATTAATAATATTTGTAAAAAGCATAACATTCAAATTGACGGAAAAGTAAATACCATCAAAAATATGGTAACTCAAAATAATGAAAAAATAAAAAATTTAGAAAAAGCATGTATTTACTCAATTCCTATTACTGAAAACCCTCCAATGGCATATATAGAAAGTACCAAAAATAAGCTTGAACACAGGTTGAAACAGCATGTAAAAAAATTGGCAGAAAAAAGAAGAAAAACAGCACTTATTCAATATTGTCTGGCAAACCAAAAATTTCCTAAATTTGAAAATATAAAAATCATAAAAAGCTGTAAATCCGAAAAACACCTCAGAATAGCAGAGTCAGTAATGATTGAAAAAAATAGAGCAAAAGTATGCAACCATATTGACCCCAATATTTTAAGAAACAGTTGGAAGAATTTAATTAAAATTGAGCAAAAACATGAAAAATTTCGAAAAAATCGAAAAATGAGAGTGACCAACAAGAGATGGCGCCACAACGCCCAAGAGGAAGCGATAGCCGGTAACAGAAGCAGCCCGCGAGAACCACCGAAATGCCCTGCTGACACGGTCCATGCTAGTCAGAGCAAAATGTCCCCTTGATGACGGTAATGGAATATTACCGAAAGCACTCAGATAGAAAAAATTATTGAAGTTCATGAGGAAGCAGCAAAGGAAAAACTTGTTTAGTGAAGAGACCAAGTAAAACCAATGGAAAAAAAATGAAGTGGACCCGTTACTGAGGCAATTACCCCCATACTGCATCCACATTACGTATATATGAATGACTGCCAAGCCCCACGTGCGGTAAGTGTTAATCGAACTTCACCAACAAAAAGGGAAGTTCAAAAATGCAAAATTTCAAAAAAAGTAGAAATTGAGGAAGAAATATCTGAAACATTGGGGAATTAAGAAGAAGAATTAAAGAAGAAATATCTTAAATATATCTGAAGTACTAGTGAATTAAGACCTAGACTGATGAGCCATTACATTATGACCACCAACCTAATAAGCTGTAGGACCCTCTTTAGCCCACAAAACAACAGCCACTTGGTGAGGCATTGATTTGATGAGATTGCGATAGGTATCCTGGGGTATCTGGTACCATAATGTCAACAGCAGGGCCTCCAGTTCCCGTACGTTTTGGGGTGGTGGTAATTTAGCACAAACCTGCTTTTCCAAGTCGAACCACAAATGCTCGATTGGGTTCATGTCAGGTGAATTTGGAGTCCAGGGCATTAACAGAAAGTCACCAGCATGTTCCTCAAACCACTCCTTGACAATTCTGGCAGTGTGTCATGGTGCATTATCCTGTTGGTAATAGCCATCACCAGCAGGGAACACAGTTGCCATAAATGGGTGAACTTGGTCCACAACAATGTTCAGATATCTGACAGCTGCCAGTGATTGTGCTATTGGGATAACGGGGCCTAAAGTGTCCCAAGAAAGCATTGCCTACAGAATAACACCGCTGCTGCCAGCCTGTTTCCACCCAACAGTGCATTCAGGTGCCATAGCCTCCTTTGGTAATTGGTGTATCCGCATTTAGCCGTCTACGTGACGCACCAGGAATCTTAATTCATCAGACCAGGCCACTTTCTTCCAATCATCCAAAGTCCAATCTCGATGATTTTGGGCCCATTTCATGTGTTGTTGGTGATGACGGGCAGTGAACATGGGGACCCCGCTGGGTCTTTGGCTTTCAGGCCCATGCACGAAAGGCTGCAATGAACTGTGTATTGTGACCCATTGCCCTGATCACCACTGTTGTAGCTGCGAGTGATTTGTCGCACTGTGGCCTTGCAGTAGCTGTGAACAATGTGCTGCACCCGTCCAGCATTAATGAGCTGCGGATGACACACAGCTGGACGACGGTTCATTGTTTGGCCATCTGTGCACCACTTTTGATACGTACTCACTACAGCAGCACATAAACAAGCTGCGCCGTTTCCAAGATCGTACTTTCGAGGCACCATGCCAGATCCTTAATGCCAGCAGCCTCAGCTCAATATGTACAGATATTTACATACTCTGAGTTTCTTTTTTATATTAAGTGTGCAACTTAATTCTTGGCCACAGGCATGACACGCTGACAGCAAATTATCGCAAATTGTATACATACCTAATCAAGGAAATAATCCCCGTCGTGTTGGATACATTTGAGCCATCGTTCAGGGAGCTGCCGAATGCCACTGCGGAAGAAAGAGGGCTGTGTCGAGTTGATAAAGTCATCAATACTTGTGTGAACCTCCTCGACAGAAGTGAAGTGCGTATCACTCAAGTGATGTTGCAGGGAGTGAAAGAGGTGATAATCTGATGAAGTGAAGTCTGGCGAATATGTCGGGTGGGACAAAATTTCCCATTCCAGGTCGGTGATCATGTTTAAAGTCGTTTTCATGGTCTGAGGACACGCATTATCCTGAAGCAACAGGACCAACCTTCTGCCCTTGCCGGTGTATGGCATTTTCACCTCCATTGCATCACTCACACGAATGAGTTGCTGACAATAATGCTCAGCATTGACCGTTTCACCAGGTTTGAGCGACTCATAGTGTACGACACCGCACTGATCCCACCATATGCACGCCAACAACTTCCTGGCATGGATATTCGGTTTGGCGGTACTGGTGGTAGGCTAACCTGGATAAGCCCACGAGTTGTGCTGCTTAGGATTAATGCAGAGGATCCACTTCTCATCACAGGTCAAAATCTTGTGGAGGAAATTCTTCTTCTTTAATCTGGAGAGCAAGGACACAGCAGCATTGTAGCGCCTAGACTTGTTCACAGCTGTGAGTTGGTGGGGCTCAGCCCTCCTTGTAAATCTGTCCAAGCTTGTGCAGGCCCTTTGCAATGGCTTGCTCTGTAACTCCGAGTTCCTGGGCAAGCTGCGACTGTGTGCAACAGGGATTCGCGTCCAACAGTTGTTCCAGTCCTCATCGTCAATTTTCTGTGGCTGTCTCGGACGTTCTGCATCACAGAGGTTAAAATTTCCCTGCTTAAAACACTGGAACCATTTCTTACACATACTGTAGGACACAGCAGCCTCACCCAAAGCGGCAAAGATCATTTGCTGGGCTTTCGTGGTACTTTTTTTCCAGCTGAAGCGCGAACAGGAGGCAGTGCCTCAAACGTTGCTTCTCGAATGACATTGCTTTCACCGTCAACTTTCGTCCCTTCTGTCACTACAGCTGTGAGCAGTTACGGTTGCCCGGGAAACTGTTGGATGGCGCTGCAATCAGCCATTATTGCACACAGCTATTTGCATTTGCCGACGTTTTATGATCGCTTGCGGTTACGGGGCCGAGAATTAAGTTGCACACCTAACAGATGCCATAACTTGGTCATATAACGTTACCCTGGAAATTTCACTTGAATCAAATGAAAACTTATTGAATTATGCATAAAAATATTTATTCAGACATTTGGAGAAACACTACTATTATGCCTTGTGGCATCATGTCTCACAGAAACTGAAAGAAGTCTTTGGGCCATAGAAATGCTGAAATTTTTAGTGGCAGGAGCTATTGTTGCCTGTTATCACTTGTGGAGGAGAGGGAGCAGGAATGGGTACAAGTGGTAGTCATAACATTCTAACTCATGGCAAGTTCATTATTTTCACCATTGCTGATTGCACATGCTTTCAATAAAAAAAAGAAAAACAGGTCAAATTTCAGAAGTGAATTATCATGCTTTCAAAATTTCAGGATAGGACAGTCAAAACTAAGGACTTTTAGGACACAAAAAAGAAAAATCTGAGATTTCAGGACGACACCTACCCCTGAAATGAGTGTATTAAAACACTCAAAAGATGGCCCAAATCCCCTAGGGCCCTCACCCTGGCTACATCCCGTTTTCTCTGTAAAGTAATTTGATTTGTAAATAGAGCAATCTATATAGTACTACAAACTAAGAAGATAAACATTATATCAGCAGTACATTTTGTCAACCCACTCTGGAACTTTTGAACAACCCGTAAAAAAGTTAATTCCACAGTACACTATGAATAGAGGTGCCATAAATTCATTTACAACAAAATTGATGTCAAGAAAAATGTCCTGTATACAGTTGCACCATTGAAGACACTTTATCTACACCAAATTGGAAAAAAACATCAAACAGATTGCTGCATTTGCTAATGAAATTACTTTACACTACAAAGAAAGTATCCAAATAATATCAAACTCTTAACTCTTGCAGTTAAGAAATTTCTTCAACATTCTGATTATTTGAAAATCTCTGCTGACAAGTGAACAAGATCCCACAATGTGCACTCCTGCTAATCTACCAGTGTGATGTTCATCTGAAGTCTTGCTGCTGAGTAATATCAGAGATAATAAGCAATTAGCACAAAAATGATTACTTCCATCAATAAAATTGGCAATTTCTTAAACTGCATTTCAAAAATGTTACATTTCTTTGTACAGTAAATGCAGCATCTCTCTAGAAAGAAAAGGAAGAAAATATTATTTATTCATATTATTTATTGTTTTTGGTGATTTTGCTCAGAAGATTTAATACTGAATGAGGCAAACAAAATTCTACCACACAGTACAAAGGTATGTTTTTGCATTAAAAAATGTTATATATTTTATATTTTACATATGGTGGTATTTAAAATATTAACACAAAATTAACAGTTTGCTTCTTACACTACACTTTATGCATCAGTCTCTACTGATATTAACAGCATGTAATAATTTTACCTCAAGCTAATATGGCTTACATGTTGAAAATAAGTGACAAAAAAATTTGAATGAGAGTACATTGGGCAGAAGAGGAATACAGAAACATCACAAAATATACTAAGCTCATGAGAAAGCATTGAATAGAAATAAGGTGTAGATATGGATAAATGCAAAGAAAAATACAAATTATTATTAGATATCTGTTTGAATTTTTCATTTCTGCCAAATGAACTATCACTGGCTGTACAATACAATAGAATATCTTACATCATGTGTGTGTTTTGACTTTTCCATAGAATTCAGTGTACTTTTTTATGATTTGTTTTGTTATTAAACCTAAACATTTATAGAGAAGCCCCAATCACCCAAAGGTGCAGTGGAAGCATATCAACATGTAATGGGATATTGATATTACAGTATTATGTACAGATGCTTCTGGCTATGCGGTGAAACTAATAATAGACTAGTTACAAATTATGGTTACAGGAATATAAATAATGGTTAATAAGACTGGAGGCCTGTAGTCAGCATGACATGGGGGTGGTGAGAAATAACTTCCCTTCCAATACTTTTCACTTTCCCAAAGTTTAATAATATTTTTATTACTTATGAATAATACATTTTTTTAAATCACTAATTTGAGTCACAACTCCATTAAGTCAAAATTGGGGCAAGAATTCACACACACACACATGCATGCATGCACAGTTAATTTGTTTAAATGTTACATGTTAAGATTTGGTAGTTTGCCCCACCCCAAAAACAAGAACAGCAAGAGTTATGCTTATATGGAGGACCATAGCTTTTGGTGAAGAGACGAGATCACGAAGAGTGGTAAAGCTGTGGGTTAAAGCAAAATTACTAAAAGATTGATTAAGCCTAATGGAATGAGAGGTGTCCTTCATTACATAGAATCTTAAGGTAGTATGGAAAAAATGGCTAAATTCCAGAGGAATGGAAGGAAGAAGTTAAGTTATCATGATGATTCATGAGACAGGGAACTGGAAGAGCTCCATTTGTATATCTGTAAAAGTTTATTCAGACTTCTTGAGATACATTAATGGTTATAAAAATCTCAGTAGTCAGTACTAGTTTTTGACTGGTTTCTTTTATTTGAATTTAGTATTGTGATTCCACTTTCTTCATGCCTTAATTGTTTACTTTTGTGGCATTTAAGATTAACAGTCAGTTATGGATCCTGTTAACAGCTTTTAATGTCATCTTTGCTGTTATGTCTAAAACTAGGTATAGCTTTAGGGTTGTGCAGCTGCATTGGGCCCTAAGATCAGGGAGAAGCTGAGCTAAACTTTTTGTGTGTGCATGTTTGTGAAATGATAGAGTATATGAAGATGTAAGGTCAGGTGATGCGTAACATCACAGCCTCTCCTTGACAAATGTCAACCCCGCCTTCTCGTGGTGCATCCTGTTCCCACTAAAGGGGCTCTGACGACCGCCAATAGCGGTATAACTATACCATCGGGATCAGAGGAAATGCTATCCCACACTCACCAACCCGCTTGGCCAGCGTGGTGAGTTATGGCCAAACACCTCCAAAATGACTCTACAACTTAAATCTTGGCCCTCAGTCTCCGGCAGCTGGAATGTACCTGGCCAAGGCAGCGGCCAGTGCGACATGAAGGCAGAGGGTGCTAAGAATCCCCGGAGGACCGGACTAGGCTGCCATTTGATGCTGACCTTGGCTACCTATAACGGACGCTCCCTATCTTCTGATTCAAGGCTTCTTGAATTGGAAGAGGAACTACAAAGGATCAAGTGGGACATCGTCGGGCTAAGTGAGGTAAGGAGAAAAGGAGAAGATCTCATTGAACTGAAAAGTGGACATCTCTTCTATTATCGTGGGACAGATACTGGCAGAACTAGTGGTGTTGGATTTATAATAAACAAGAAACTGAAGGATAAAGTGGTAGAAGTTGAAAGTTCCTCTGACAGAGCTGCACGACTCGTTATCCAACTATCGAGAAGATACCAGGCTCAGATTATTCAAACTTATGCACCCACCACAAGTCATGCTGAAGAAGAAATTGAAGAATTTTATGAGGAAATTCGTCATCTAAATAATAAAGGTAAGCAGCACTTGAAGATAATTATGGGAGATTTCAATGCAAAAATAGGGCAACGGCAACAGAATGAAACTTCAGTAGGTAAATTCGGTCACGGCAACAGAAACCAGCGTGGAAATACTCTCGTTGAGTTTGCAGAGGCAGAAGGATTTTTCATCTTGAACTCCTTTTTCAAGAAAAAGCCACACAGGAAATGGACATGGAGACATCCAATTGGGACGACAAGTGAAATTGATTTTATTATGTGTAACAAAAAATTCGTCATCGAAGACTGCAGTGTGCTGAACAAGTTCAACACAGGTAGTGACCATAGATTGGTGAGATGTAAGATGCACCTCAACACTAAACTGGAACGTGGCAAGCTGATAAAACAAACAAAATGTATTGACATAACCAACCTTAAAAACACAATAATACTTTCAAGTTGGAACTGAAGAACAGATTCTCTGCTTTAGAAGGCCTAACATCGGAAGAAGTGGATATTTCGGAAGTTAACAGAAAAGTAACCAAAGCTCTAATGGAAACAGCAACAAAATTAGCTGGATCTAAGAACAAGTTGCATGTGAACAAATTATCAGGAAAAACCAAAATGTTGATGCAAAAAGAAGAGAGATGAGGACAACTAAAGTAGATGTGACTTCCAAAGTGGAATATATAGAGCTATGCAAGACAACACGAAAAAGTATCACTGAAGACGTAAGGAAATTCAACTGTGAGCTAGTGAGGAAAGCAATTGAAAACAACCAAAGCCTTAAGATAGCAAAGGGACATCTCAGTAAGGGAAGAAAACAGATTATGGCTCTGAGAAAAGAAGATGGTTCTATAACAAGAAATAGAGGCGAAATTTTGACAAGAGTGAAAGATTTCTACTCCAAACTATATGAAAGGGATGATACATGTACTCCAGACATCATGAAAGGTACCAGAGTTCTTCCAGTCCTCCCAGCAGAAGTTGCTCATGCAATCAAGAACATGAAGCGAGGGAAAGCCCCAGGAGAAGATGGAATTACTATAGACATCATACAAGAAGCAAGTGGAGAAATTGAAACAGTACTCGCCCAAATTTTCACTCGATGCCTTAATGAAGGGAAGATTCCTGAGGATTGGAACAATGCTACAATGATCCTGCTACATAAAAAAGGTGACATTGAGGATCTCAGGAACTACAGACCTATCAGCCTCCTATCAGTGGTTTATAAAATCTTCACTAAAGTTCTTTCACACCGCTTGAAGGTAACACTGGACATGGCTCAACCGAGAGAACAAGCTGGATTCAGGAGTGGCTACAGCACAATAGATCATATCCACGTACTGAGAGAACTAATTGAAAGAGCGAGGGAATATGAACTTCCATTGTGCATGGCTTTTATCGATTATGAAAAAGCCTTTGATTCGGTGAAACCATCAGCAGTTACCACGGCTCTGAAATCCTGCGGTATTGAAGATGCATACATTAATATTATTAATAACATCTATGAAAATGCAAGTGCAAAGATTCGGCTGTTTGAAAATACAACACACATAAAAATTGGAAAGGGAGTGAGACAAGGTGACACCATATCTCCGAAGCTCTTTAATGCCACATTGGAAAATGTCTTTCAATCACTGAACTGGGAAAACAAAGGGATAAAGATTAATGGAGATTATCTAACCCACCTTCGTTTTGCTGATGACGTAGTCATTTTTGCAACTACCCCATCAGAGCTGCAGAGTATGATCCAGGAACTTGCTGACAAGAGTAAAGAAGTGGGATTAAAAATGAACTTTCAGAAGACAAAAGTGATGTTCAATGCTTTTACAAGAAATGAAGATTTATCGATTGATGGAGAAAAACTGGAGATAACAGATACGTATGTTTATCTTGGACAGCAGATATCAAGTGAGGGTCACATTGATGAAGAAATTAATCGGCGTACAAAACTTGCCTGGAGAGCTTTTGGAAGAAACAGCATAATTTTCAAGAGCAATATGCCATTATGTCTTAAAAGAAAAGTGTTTGATCAATGCATCCTTCCAGTGCTTACGTATGGTGTAGAGACGTGGACCTTAACTAAAAGAGACATACAAAAGCTGCAGACAACTCAAAGAAGCATGGAGAGGTGCATGCTTGGTATAACCAGGAGAGATAAGAAGAGGAACTCGTGGATCCGAAAAATGACGAGAGTGGAAGACATCATGATCAGAGTTAAATCCCTGAAATGGCAATGGGCTGGACATACTGCCAGAAGGACAGACCATAGATGGACAGCCGAAATTTTAGATTGGATTCCAAGGGACAGGAAAAGACCCAGAAAAAGACCACATGGGAGATGGGTGGATGAAATTCGTAAATATGTGGGAGTGACATGGAGGAGACTGGCACAAGACAGACCGTTGTGGAGGAAACTTGGGGAGACCTTCGTCCAGCAGTGGATTGATAATGGTTGACAATGATGATGATGATGATATGAAATAAGCCAAAATACCTGGAGCATACAGTGTAGAAGAAATATTATTCTCATAATATGTGGCCAATACGTCATGATAATTAACACAGCAATCAGACATCGCTGAATTAATTGTAATTACTGTTTCGTGTGCAACATTAATCACATCAGAAAACTTGAAAATTTCATCGCTCTGGAGCGGGAATCTAACCCGCACCTCCCGATTACTATTCCAGCATGCTAACTGTTACACCACCCAGGATGACAAAGATCTAAGTTACTTAAAAATGCTAGATGGTAGCACAATTTGTTTTGATTAAGAATGCTGTTGGAGAATATTCCGATGCTCTTTACACTCATATACTTGGGTCTTTGTCGTCCTGGGTGGTGTAACGGTTAGCATGCTGGAATGGTAAGTGGGAGATTCCCGCTCCAGAGCGATGAAATTTTCAAGTTTTATGATGTGATTGATATTACGTGTGAAACAGTAATTACAGTTAATTCAGTGATGTTTGATTGCTGTGCTAATTATCATACCTGAAGCATATTATAGTTCAAGATGAAAATGACTGGGAATGATGAAAGAGTTCGCTTTCACGGGAAAATCCATATAATCAAAATAGAGCATGTTACACTTAAATGCAAAATGGGCACTGTTTTTAGCATTGATCTTGATTAACATGTGCAACTATTAATTTATGCTATATATCCTTCATATATTTGGCTGAAAAAAATACACAATTCAACACATGCACACAAAAGGCTTACGTGGGGCATCGAAAAAAATATTGTTGCACGGGGCACCATGAACACAAAGGCCAGCACTGTCTAGAAAAGATTAAATAACTGCATAAAGATGGAATACTGCCATAGGATTTGTGGTCCCCAGGAAGAAATGAGCTGCCATAATAAAGGGGATATGGGAGTAACTTTGCTGTTCTTTTATGTCAATGCAGCAAGTCCTTGTGTATCGATAGCTTAGCTAATTCAGGTACGCTAGCTAATCATTTGCCAAGCTACATTTCATTTTGGTTTTTGTGCCGCGTCACAATGCAAAACGGTTCCAGAGGGGATTTTCAATGTCAATTTCAGCATTTTCAAGAATTTTTATGTTTTCAGTATCAGATTTAGAAGAAACATGTTTTGAGCCCTGCATAAATTAACTATACTAAGTTTTATGTCTATAACAGGGTTTCCATTATGTGTTGCACAAAAATATAAAGCACAAACAGAAGAGAAAATGTGTTTATTACTTGAAGAGGGAATTGTGCTTACCTTTATTTTTCAGCTTTTCCTCGAAAGATAATTTCTTTTGTTGCTGGGTTGAAATAAAATAAGTGTTTTTTAAACTCAATGAAAGTGTTGACTAAAATATTTACGACAAAAAAAGTACGCTTTTATCAAAAAAAAAAAAAAAAAAAAAAAAAAAAAGGAAAAAAAGTAGGTTTTATTATAATTAGGAAAAGAAACAAAATATACAAATATGAGCCATCAAAGTGCAAAATAAGTGGCAATTTGCCTATTTTCATAATAAGGCAAAATAAAATGTGATTAAATATTCGGTCAGAATACAAACTGAAAATTCCATTATTTTCATATGTGTTACAATACAATTTTGAAATAGAAACAGTAAATTAATAACTCAGTAACCTATTTTATTGCATGTTTTGGGCCGCGAGTGGCCTAGTGGGCAATGTAAGTGACTGCCATGGAAAGGACTTCAGGTTTGATCCCAGGCAGGTACAGACGTTCGATCCACTGAATATCCGCCGTGCGTCGGATGGGCACGTTAAGCCGTTGGACCCCGGGTACTGGCCCCCGGTAATAAATAAGGGCGTTTTCCTCCCCTTTCTACTTAATTTCTGTGTCGCTTTCCTATCAGGCATCCTAGCCCAAATCTCTCAGCTTGCTATTTCTAAGGGTTGTTTAAGACCTGGGGTCAGATACTCCCTTCCTAAAATCCTCTACATACTATGATCAGACCAGATCTATTGCATGTTTTATGGTAAAAAATGAAGGAACATTATAGAACTCATTTTGAAAACTGGCATCCTAGTTTTTTAAATTAATTGAACGTTTAATATGGATTCTTCCTAGGAATTTTTTTATTTTAATTTGCAAATTTTTGGAAAAAACTTATCTTTATCAGAAAGTCACTTGTTGTCACTTGTTTTATATAAGACGAGCTTGTTTAGAGAACAAAGTTGAAAGAAATCTTCCCTAAAATAGTTCCAATAGAAGAAGATATTTTTTAAATGCAACAAGTTATCTATGAAGTAAAATGTTGTGGACTATCATACATAGGAGAGACAGGTCACTGACTAAAATAGCAGAACATAAAGCAACTATAAATCATTGCTCCAACAAAACAGGTCTAAACCTGTTTCTCCTGTAGGCATGTTAGAGAAACTTTTCACAACATGGGCTAAAATCCCCTTTGCCGCCCCGGTGGCGCAGTGGTCTAAGCGATGGCCTCTGATCATTCGTCCGTAAGGGGTCCGGGTTCGAATCCCGGTGAGGCGTGGATGTTGTGTTTGTCTTACGGCACTGGCTCTCTCCCTTCCCTGGAACCAGTGACCCTAAATTAGGGACGGGCGACTGCTTATAGCCCATTGAGTTGCTCACGGTGGTCGTTAAACCTCCAATCAAAAAAAAAAAAAAAAAAAAAAAAAAAATAAATAAATAAAATCCCCTTTAAGTAATTAGTTTTCAAAGCAACTTTCAAAAAATAAAATTTCAAGAAGGAAAAGAAATTGAAAAGAATCAGAATTCCATCATGGGTAACTGTAGAGACTTCTCACTGCCTAACATCTGGCAAGATTTGGTGAAAAATAACCGTAACCGTCAAGGTTTAGCGGAACTGCGATAGTGGTGGTGAAAAAAGAGTGATAACAAGTTAGTTCCTAAAGGAGCAGAGTTCTCCAAAACATTCAAATTAAAATAAAAAAATTCTAGAAAAAAAAACGCATTCTAGAAGTTTAATTAAGAGCATAATAGCTGTACATCTGTAATTCAAATTCGAAAAACAAAACGGCCCGCCCCGGTGGCGCAGTGGTCTGAGCGATGGCTTCTGATCATTCGTCCTACATGGGTCCAGGTTCGAGTCCCAGTAAGGCAACGGATGTTGTGTTTGCTCTTACGGCACTGGCTCTCTCCCTTCCCTGGGGCCAGTGGCCCTAAATTAAGGTAGGACGACTGCTTGTAGCCTATTGAGTTGCTCACGGTGGTCGTTTAACCTCGAATAAAAAAAAAACCCTTTTTTTAATTTCACTTTTGTACATTTACTTGCCACCCAAAACCATACATTACATGCTGCAACTAACACTCAATCCAGGCATAAAATACACCTTCAACAAAAATGAAATATCTGCTAAACTGCAGAAGTAATGAAATTTGTAAATTATATTAGGTCTGTTCAAAAAGTATAGGACCGGATTTCCTTCTCCTAAGCTAGACAGAGAACGGCGCTGAGACTCAGTGGTGCATGACCTTGAGCGACTATCGCCTTGGATTTTGGTGCAGGTTCGTGAACTTTTGCCATGCTGCCAGTTGGCTCATTTGACGCCTGGCAGTGAAGGTTTCACTTGTGCCACAATACAATGATTGACGAAGATGAGCAGAAAATCGGCATCAAAATTTTGCAACAAACTTAAACACACATCAGATAAAGCTTATAGGTACAGCACTAATCAAGGACCCGCACAACACAATCACATTTAATAGACATCCATTAGACGTCCACTATGTTACGCATAGAGCCATAGACGCTAAATGGACGTTCATCGAAGTCTAGATTGCGTCCATCACACGTCACCGGAACATCTAATGGCCGTCCAATTTCCCTCCATATCACGTCAAACAGACGTCCATTAGACGTTTAGGTTATGTCCATTAGGCGTCTAATGGCTGTCTCCAGTGTCTCTCCAGATCACGTCTAGATTACGTCCATCACACATCATGGGGACATCTAATGGCCGTCGAATGCTCCTCCACATATACGTCCGTTGGGCGTCCACCATGTTACGTTCATGCAAGACTAGACTGTCCATTAAACCTCCAAAAAAAGCCTTCTAGATGTGTGCTACATGCATGAGTATTACAAAAAATTGACATTTAGTCATTTATAGATTACACCACCAAGACTGAAGCCAATTGTATATACTTCACATGTATGAAATTCTTATAAGCCGCCCGGTGGCGCAGTGGTCTAAGCGATGGCCTCTGATCATTCGTCTGAACGGGGTCCGGGTTCGAATCCCGGTGAGGCATGGATGTTGTGTTTGTCTTACGGTACTGGCTCTCTCCCTTCCCTGGAACCAGTGACCCTAAATTAGGGACGGGCGACTGCTTATAGCCCATTGAGTTGCTCACGGTGGTCGTTGAACCTCCAATCAAAAAAAAATTGTTATAAGATTGGAATTCGTTAGAAATCTGCAATTAGAGCACTTGCCAAGTTGCACACAACAGCTTCCTGCAAATTTATTATTTTTAGACACCATGCTGTACACACACACAAACACAAATACACTTAGAAAAAAAAAGATAATTCCTGACTTGCTACTAATAAGTGAACAACTTCAAGCTATCATTAACTTCTATAAGATAGTACAACTATACTAGTTATCAGAATTTATTGGCGTAGATAAAATCTAGGTTTCCAAGCTTTTGCTCATCAACCAGATGGCTTTGTCAAGAAAGGTAGACAGCAAACTAGTGAAACTACAAAGCAGTGTTGCCAGACAGTTCAATGAGAAGGTAGCAGACTTAGCTCTGAAAAATAGCCAGATCAATTCAAAAGTAGCCCAAATTTTTTAATTGTTTCTTCAATAAAAAAAAAGGCTGTTCATAACAAATCAAAATTTGTCAGTTTTAAAAAGATTGCTTTTGTGAATAAAATAGATAAATGTAGTAAAAATTACCAGTACTGTCCATAGTACATAAATAGTAGTCCATGTACGGCCGCCCCAGTGGTGCATTGGTCTAAGCGATGGCTTCTGATCATTTGTTGGAGATGGGTCCGGCTTCGGATCCCGGTGAGTCATGGGTGTTGTGTTTGTCTTACGACGCCGGCTCTCTCCCTTCCCTGAAACCAGTGGCTCTAAATTAGGGATGGGTGACTGCTTACAGCCCACTTGCAGCTCACTGAGTTGCTCACGGTGGTGGTTAAACCTCCAATTAAAAAAAATCGTATACATATATACCAATATGTCCGTATATATTTGGGACAAAGTTCCGCGAAAACCAATGTCAAATAAAAAATATATATACAAATGAGGTAAAATCTATTTCAAAATAACAAAAAACAAAAAGTTGAAATTACTAAATTTTTTATAATTAATTACTTTAGTATAATGTATAACTGGCAAATAAACAAAATTGAAGCATGTTGATTAGCGTATACAACTCTTCAGAAAAAAAGTCATCCGTAATTTAGGGTGACTGATTCCAGGGAAGGGAGAGAGCCAGTGCTATAAGACAAGCACAACATCTATTCCTCACCGGGAAACAAATCCAGATCCATCTCTGACGAATGGTCAAAAACCAATGCTTAGACCCCTGCACCATCAGGGCGGCTCAATGTTACGTTACCTACTTGAGATTTTTAAATAATCTACTAGGAATAATTCTGAAAACCAGAGGCCATGGATGCCCGAGTGGTCAACGAACGTGACTGCCACGGAGGAACCTCGGTTCGATCCCGGCAGGTACTAACGCTCGAACCACTAAATATATGCCGTGCGTCGGATGGGCACGTTAAGCTGTCTGACCCTGGTCACTGGACCCCCTCGTAATAAATAAGGGCGTCTCCCTCCCCCTTTCTTCCTGGCTTCTGTGTCACTTTCCTGTCGGGAACTCTAGCCCAAATCTCCCAGCTTCCTATTTCTAAGCGTTGTTTAAGACCTGGGGTCAGACACTCCCTTCCTAAAATCCTCTACATATGATCTGATCTACTTAAAACCAGTAGGAAAAGAGTAGCAGACCGAAAAAAACAGAAGCAGATTGCTTTTCAAAGTAGCCCAATCTGACAACACTGCTGCAAACTGGATATTAGAACGTTTCAACAATTTGAACGCGGTGACTTGACAATAAACGAAGAAATGCGAAAGTAATTGTTCAATAAAAACACGAGACATCATGTTCGTTTCGCACGCGGAATCCTAGGAGGAAAACAAAATGCATTCATTATTTGAAGAATCTGTTCCAAATTCGTGGTGATTCTAGCGAGACGCTATCATTGCACTTGCAGGCCTTATCGTTGGTAATGATCTCCAATGTTTCCCGATCTTATGTGGGATGACATAAAGAAATTAGGCAGCTAATTTCTTTATGCCATCCCACATAAGATCGGCGGACTTGAACTGGACTTCTCTGGATAGGGCCGTGGTTAATTTGTCGTTCTTTATGTCCCTCTTATGGTCGTTGACTCTAATTCTAAATGAACGTTTGGTCATTCCAATGTAGTATCGCTTGGAGCCATCCGGATATTGTAGAGGGACGGCATAAACACCTGCTTCGTTGGAAAGTGGGAGCTCGTCAGTATTTCGCTTAAGCATAGCATATAAAGATGTCGGAGATCTTATGCCGACATCGAGGTTCATCATTCTGAGCGCGTTCTTGAGTTTGTTTTTGTTTTTGCGTTTATCCAGTTTGCAGCTTACCTTCCTTGACAAACCCATCTGGTTGATGTGCGAAAGCTTGGAAACCTTGATTATAAATAAATTTGGATAATTAGTGTAGTTGTACACTCTTCGGATAACTAGTATAAATTCGGATAACTAGTACAGTTGTAAAGCGTGGAAACCTTGATTATAAAATAAATTCGGATAACTTTTGATAATACAGACTGTATAGTTGTATCTTATGTATAGTTGGTGTACAGTTCCTTGCGTTTTATTCTAACTTCTACTCGGCTTGACGCAATTGTCCCGTATTTTATTATTTATTCACTTGTGGCAAGATTTAGCAAACTGAAACTGTGATAGCAGGATATTTAAGGTGCGCATACGCGAACAGTTAAACAATTCACCCATAAAGAGCGTCTTAGACTTCCTATGAATGATTGCCGGTGGACGACCAGATGTGGCATCTATATGTGATGTCCAATGGACAGGTGCGGATTCGCCCACCAGGACATTTCCCGGTGGGCTCCTTCTGTATGTTTTGTCTCTTTTTTTACTTTCTTAAAAGTGTTTTCAGTTCAGTTGTTTTAAACACACAACTGAACCACAACACTTTTTTTGTAAACTAAATACATATAATGTAATTATAACAAGCGCGGAAAAAAAACTTATACTTTAAATTAGGGAAAAAATCTCACCAGGCAACTGCTAAAATCCTAACCATAATAGGTGGGCCATGTGTGTTTGCGAACTTCTGGGTTCATTTAGTAGCTGAGGAAGGAGAATGTATGTACCGTATGTTGCGGGAGGGCGGGACAGGCCCATAGCCAGACAAGCAAGCTGGGAGGGGCGGCTAATGATTCAGATCGGGCGAAGGATATAAAGTGGTCGGGCAAAAGATGTAAAAGAGGTCGGGCACTATACCGCCGTGTGAGGCACTAGGACGGGCAAAAGGAAACACAGGTCGGGTTCAGCCCGGCCTAACCCTCCTCTGGCTACGGCCCTGGGGTTGGAGTGTGTAGAAGATATTCTGTATATTCCCCAAGGAAGGGGGCCCAAAATGTTCAAACTGCTCGTTTGTGGATTATTCCGAGGGAAGTATCCGGTGTTCTCTGAAGTCAGAAACATGCTAGATTTAACCCAGCCTCAAGCATTGTTTCTTTACTAAATGGCCATAAAACAAAACGAAAGGCATCACCAATATCCTAAACTGTTTTTGTGTTGTAGGGAGGGGAGAAAGAAATACGTTGTCATTTGAGTTTGGGAAACACACAAAAACAGTTTGTTTTCTCTAAAAATTAAGGCTCAAGAAAGGGCCCTGTCATAATCAGAGTTTTTCGTTTTTAATGGAAAATGAACGAAAAAAACCCCTCGTAAAAGTGGCGCTGAGAAAAGGCGGGTGGAAAACATGCTGTTAGAATCAGATGCCAAAAAATGTGCAAAACTAAAGGATTTTTTCATGGAAAATATAATGTTTCTACATTTTCGACTAAAAAGAGCGATGATAGTTCATTCAAATACAGTGAAAATGGTTGCAGCGTTCAAAATGTTTCTATGGGTAATAAGAAATCATCCATTGATTTGTCAACTTCTGCTAAAACATCTTACGCAAGTTTGGTGGAAAACAGTGTTTTATCAAAACCTGGAATATTCAACCAACCCAAGAAGGAGGACATAGAATTCTTTTCTCGAAGTCATCCGATACAACCTACAAATGACGCAAAATTTCCATTCATTTCAAAAAAAGTGTTTTATCGCGAAAATGTGTCAAACCGCCGTTGACTGAGGTATGATGAAATTTCGAGTTCCCTCTATTGCACTGTGTGTCTTGCATTTGTGAAAAATCTGAAAAAAAAAATTGGTTTTACAGAGAACATGAATGACTGGAAACATGTTCATCAAAGAATTTCTGAGCATGAAAACAGCAAAATGCACAATACAAGCACAGAGTTTTTTTTCATGGCAAAAAAAAAAAAAGCAAGGTAATATTGAATGCTTGCTTGTCTCAAAACACGTAAATTTAAAAAAGAACAAGCAAGGATGAACCGGCAAATTCTTGAAAGGGTAATCGAAGTTGTGAAAGTTTTAGAAAAGCGCGGAATGAGATTTCGAGGCAAACATTTGAAGCTGCTTATACATTAAAGGATCCAATTCTATATCATTGTAATTTTTTGGAGTTGATATTATTGCTCAGCAAGTATGACGTTACACTGAAAGAACATTTAGATAATGTCACAAGAAAAGCAAGAAGTTTCATGACCTTGGGAATAAAAGATGTGGTGGCTTAGTAACTTTCATGTCTAAAACTACTGTTGATTTGACAAAACAAACCATATCTTCACTCATTAAAAAATCGATATACGATGAAATTGTGGAAGCGAGCATGTATTCTATACAAATAGATACTACTCAAGATATATCGACTAGAGACCAGTGCTCCATAATTGTCAGATATGTGAAAAATGAAGGAATTTGCGAAAGGCTAGTAATCCTAGTAAAAGCAACTGACTCTACAGGAAAATGATTCTTTGATCTTTTGCAAGGAGTTTTGCTCTCCAATAATTTAAAACTGGAAGACTGTGTAGCAAATGCTACAGATGGGGCCGCTAATATGCAGGGCTAATATAATGGGTTTTCGGCATGGTTAGCCAAATCACACACATGTATGGTGTTACAGCCATATTTTAAACCTAGTTTTGTCTGATGCTACCAAGTCTTCAATATCAGCAGCATCACTTTTTAATTTGCTGAATTCAGTTGCAGTTTTTTTCGAGGAATCTTTACCAAAGGATGGACATTTGGGCTGAAACCACCATCAACAAAAACAGAAAATTGCAAACTATTGGAGAAACTTGCTGGTGGGCTGAGGGAGTTGCGCCAAGCAAAATTGTTAAGTTTCATCGCAATGATGTGATGAAACTTAACAGCCGGGTCAACCTGGATGTTCGGGCGCCAATATAACGTACAAGTTTGTCCGTGCCAGCATCGAATCCGGATCCCCTCACTCCGGACATAAGAGCGGGATCCATTCATCGCCCTTATGTGTCATAATTTACGTAAAAATGCTTCGATTGCGACCGAACACTATCATGTTGTTTTTGGAGGTATACTGAACCGGTTCTGTTGAATATAATCGAAATGGGGTCAAAGGTCAGGCCACAGGAGCGAGAGTTATTCCACAGCCATTATCCTCACAACTTGACTAAAAATGCTTCTATTGCGACAAAACTTTAGTATGTTGTTCCGGAGGTATACTGAACCGGTTCTGTTGAATATAATCGAAAGGCAGTCAAAGGTCAGGACACAGGAGCATGATACATTCCACAGCCATTATCCTCATAACCTGAGTAATGATTTCTGGTATGTTGGAAAGCGTATCATAATCAATGCATGGCATGATTTTACTAACTTGTTAATATAATTATGGTTAAGTTTTGGAAAATATTAAGCATACTAGGCTATAATATGAAGTTATTTTAATCGTTGTTCAAATTTTCATCCTTTGGAACGCATTAATTGTGAAAAAAATGTGTACAGAAGTTTGCCCATTGGAAATATAGGAAGCAAAATCACTAGACGTCTACCTTAAAGTAGATTCGTCTGGAATTATTTAACTACAGTATTTTTCTAAGAAACTTCTAAACACTGTATTGTTTACTTTCGACTTAGGGTTATCTGAACACACCAGTGCACGGCTAAAATCCACACACACTGCAATTTGAATTGACTTGTTTACTGTTCCCTGGAACTTCTGTAAGAGACTTTTGTTTCAACAAAGTGTTTATAACTTTTTTTTCTATGTTTTCCAGGTTTAGTGTATTGCAAAACTTCAAAACGCTGGTCATGAGAAACAGCAGAGATGCACACACCACAAAACAAACTATTTCCGTTAGTTCTCAGTCCTTCATCAGGAAACTTGTTAATAAATGCCTTCAATTTCGATTATTTAGTTGATTTCATTTTGGAGATGTCGACTGACTTAACAACATGAACAG
This sequence comes from Macrothele yani, assembly GCA_039090855.1. Classification (NCBI taxonomy): domain Eukaryota; kingdom Metazoa; phylum Arthropoda; class Arachnida; order Araneae; family Macrothelidae; genus Macrothele; species Macrothele yani. Next base: position 63,527,656 of record CM077005.1, read on the forward strand.
GAAAAATAAACTTCTAACAATGACGTGAACGTAATGATTTAGGAAAAACTGGATACCAAACTATGCATTAAATGACAGATGACTCAGTCTGCTCTCACATCTGAGATAAGAAAGCAGACTGGTTTCGCTACGGTGCTGCCATCTGTCGGCTTTGATGTGTTGTTAAACTTAAAAATGCAAAACTTGCCATCTGTTGGCTCACAGTTTGCTACAGTAGAAAAACTGGGTAATTTTGCGTAAAAACTGGCAATTTATGTAAAAATATTTCTAAATAATGTGAAAATATGTAATATATGTAGTAAAACAGTAAATATGTAAAATATTGGCAAAAAAAAAGTCAAATATGTGAAAATATTTAATTACATATTAATCCTAGCCCTAGTTATCAATTAACTGCAAGAGAATATGATAAAATAAAGTATAAAATTCAGTGTGAAGCAACTCCTGGTGGCCAAGTTTAGTTCTTTTGAAAAACTATAACTGCATATGCGTGTGGCTACTAAATAATGCAGATTTGTTCGTAATCAACGGACAAGACCAATTTTACTTTCCTCAAACTCATGCAACTAGCAGGATTATAATATTTCAGGCGATAAAGCTCTTTTGTCTTAACGTCTTCGGTTTGTGGTGGCAGCGGCAGTATTTTGTGGCTTGCCCCGGACGCAAAAATGCCAAGTTACGCCTCTGTGCAGCTGCTATTTACTGCTAAACAAATATCTCCCAAAGTTTACTTCAGAATTCTGTCTTGTGAGTAATTTTTCCGTCTTGATGACCGAATAAGTGATCGCTGTGATTTCGTGGCACATGGGACACAAGTAGGCCAAGGCCGCCCCGGTGGCGCAGTGGTCTAAGGCGCTGGCCTCTGATCATTCGTCCGTCTGGGGTCCGGGTTCGAATCCCGGTGAGGCATGGGTGTTGTGTTTGTCTTACGGCACTGTCTCTCTCCCTTCCCTGGAACCAGCGACCCTAAATTAGGGACGGGCGACTGCTTATAGCCCATTGAGTTGCTCACGGTGGTCGTTAAACCTCCAATCAAAAAAAAAAAAAAAAAGTAGCCCAAGACTCAAAAGAACAGCTAACAAATTTCCTTATTGTCTCAACAAGCTCTCAAATTTAATTTATACATTTCGTTTATGTAGTTTAAGAGTCTAATTAAATTTGTGTGTCGAGTCTGTGGTGGAAACGGTTAGATATCAAGAAAGCACAATGGAAATTTGCATATGATGTTTGTAAACAGGGTGATTGTAAACTCCTTAAACAAAACAAGAAGGGTGGTGGTACACATCAAGACGAACAATATTTGCAATGGAACCTAGGTCCACATTCCACTCCTAGTGCCAGAAAAAAGCACGTTCGAATAACGTCTAGCAGGCACACGGAGTTCCAAACAGTGCATGGTGGCGCAGAGGTCTAAGCAATGGCTTCTGTCGTCCGAGAGGGGTACGGGTCGGAATCTCAGTGCGGCATGCATGTTGTGTTTCTGTCTTACGGCACTGGCTCTCTCCCTTCCCTGGAACCAGGGACCCTAAATTAGGGACGGGCGACTGCTTATAGCCCATTGAGTTGCTCACGGTAGTCGTTAATCCTCCAATGAAAAAAAGCCGCCCCGGTGGCGCAGTGGTCTAAGCGATGGCCTCTGATCATTCGTCCGAACGGGGTCCGCGTTCGAATCCCGGTGAGGCATGGATGTTGTGTTTGTTTGACGGCACTGGCTCTCTCTGTGTGTTTGTTTGACGGCACTGGCTCTCTCTGTGTGTTTGTTTGACGGCACTGGCTCTCTCTCCCTTCCTTGGAACCAGTGACCCTAAATTAGGGACGGGCGACTGCTTATAGCCCATTGAGTTGCTCACGGTGGTCGTTAAACCTCCAATAAAAAAAATGAAAAAAAAAAGAATAGTGCATGAGAAGCACAAGATGCAAATCAGGTGTGCTGAACACGTGCATAGACGATGAGGAGCAAACATTTAAAAACGCAGCCGGACCAGTTCAACAATATTACCGTGCCAACATCGCATGAGAATTGACGTATTCTTGAAGGGCATGGAGATATCCCGGGCGGTAGATTGGACGCGGTAGGCCTGTGGCTTAGCCTTCACGCTCCCCGGGCCTTAATCAACTGGACTTCTTCTTCTGGGGACACATGAAAACATTAGTGTACGAGATACCTGTGGATTCCCTGGAAGATGTCGTCGCGCGATCGCTTTTGCTGCTGACAAGATCAATACCACACCGGGAGTCTACGAGAGGGTGCGAAAGTCCTGCATTCGCCGGTGTGGGCTGTGCAACGACACCCTTGGACGCCAGTTTGGGCAGATCCTTTGAGTCTTTGTCTGATGCGATTGGAATTGTGCAACTCATAAATTAGGTATGTCTCTTTGTTTGCACTGATGAAGGCTCAACGTGGATATCTAACTTTACTCTTTTCTGGCACTAGGAGTGGAATGCGGCCCTAGGTTCCATTGCAAATATTGTTCGTCTTGATGTGTACTATCACCCATCTTCTTTTGTTGAAGGAGTTTACAATCACCCTGTATGTTATTCGCAGCTGAAGCTTCTGTTTGCCCCCTTGTAGAACCTAAGCTATGGACGCCCATGCATCTTAATGTAAAAGAATGCTATTGCTAAATGCTCTTAACAGAGGGTTCTTCTTGTTTACATTTAAGGTGGACGTCAAGTAATTTTGCTTCCTATACTTCCAATGGAATAACTTTTGTACACATTTCTTTCACAGTTAGTGTGATCCCAAGGATGAAAATTTGGACATCGATTAAAATAACTTCATATTATAACTTGGAATACTTAATATTTTCTAAAACATAACCATAATTATATTAAAAATCAATAACTTTTCCTTTGGTGGTGTTGAAACAAGAAAAAAGATGGCGCGACCTGTACTTTGATGATGTCAGTAGACAAACAAATGTTGGATTGCATAATTATGGTTATGTTTTAGAAAATATTAAGTATTCCAAGTTATAAAATGAAGCTATTTTAATCGATGTTCAAATTTTCATCCTTGGGAACGCATTAATTGTGAAGAAAATGTGTACAGAAGTGTTTCCATGGGAAGTATAGGAAGCAAAATTACTTGACGTCCACCGTAAAGACAAAACTCGTTCAAGCATATGCTTTTCAAATGAACGTGGTATGTTCCCTCGCTGTTGGTAAATTAGGTAATTGGGCTCACGTGGGACATTTCTTTGAGAAGCTTTGTCTGCCTCTCTGAAGAACGCTATACTGACATCACACCAAATATTAAGCCGTTAAAAATATATCCTTCTCGCGGAAACGTTACAGAATGATATTAGCTAGTGAGCGTCTATTCGAACTTGTTTTCCGGAAATCCATGAATATATTTACATTAATTTTCTACTATTTTTAATATCCGTTTACCCATTTTCGTGAGCATTTTTTAGAAGTCTCACTTTCATTGAGGCATCTGCATTTTCCCAAAAATATCATGTCTGAGGACACTTTTGACTACACCGATGCTGATTTTTTCCCCAGTTCATTCTACACTCTTCAAACGATGAGAGAAACTGGCGAGCTCTGTGATGTTGCCATCAGAGTTGGAACCACATGTTTCGCAGCTCACCGCATAATCCTGGCAGCAGAAATCCCATATTTCAGAGCCATGTTCAATGAAAATTTCGCAGAAAGAAGGAAAGCCGAGGTAACCATGGAAGCGATTGACCCCATTGCATTGCAAAAACTGCTCTCATTTGCATATAGCGGAAGACTATGCATTTCTGTCGACACTGTGGAAAGCTTACTAACAACCTCGATATACCTTCAAATTGGTAAAGCCATAAATGCGTGCTTTCAGTTCCTTTTAGAAAGGCTCAACCCTTACGTAGTATTGAAACTTCGTGCACATGCCGAGAGCACTAATTTTGCTGCCGTGGTGGAAAATGCCGATCGTTACATACTGGAAAACTTTGAGGACGTATCCATGACAGAGGAATTTTTAAACCTTTGTTACCCAACTTTAAAGGAATTCATTTGTATGGACGAATTGTTCGTTGGGAACGAAGCAGTTGTATTTGAAGCCATCATGAGGTGGGTGAAAGCTGATGAAAGCAGTCGTGCCAGCTACTTGCCAGAATTAATGCGTCACGTTCGGTTGCCTCTAATTGCTCCTGAGTACTTAAATAAGCATGTTTCTAATGAAAAACTAATCCTCGAATCATCGGCATGCATAGATATGTTGCGCAAAATCTCAGATTTCAGCTCTACTGTGAAAAGCAGAAGTTGCAAAGATAAACATCGCTTTCAATGCGTTAGAACTTTCGAGAGTGGCTTATGCTGTCTTTGTGTTTCCGGTAGCAGTTGCTTTTTGAAGATGTACGATCGTATAAACAACGAATGGCCCACTTTATGTAATTTGCCAGGGTTTGGCAGCTCTTTCTACTCTGAATATTATATTGTTTGCACGGAAGATAAACTTTACTTCATCGGGGACTCACAGATCGTTGCTCTTTGTCTCAAAAGACTCGAATTGTTAATTTCTCTGAAGTGTGAATTCAACGTTCCTTTAGATGCTGGTGTGATTTTTCATCGTAACAAAATATACTTCTTTGGGGGTAATGGTGATTCGTCGGAGTTAGTGCAATGCTTTGATCCTGAGCGTGCTGCATTCGACGAGGTAACCAAAATGACTCGAGGAAGGTGGTGTCATGGAGTGACTTCTTTAAGAGACGAAATCTATGTGACTGGTGGATGTCTTTACCATCCCGATCTCGAGGATATATGCAACGATGATGATGACAACGATGAAGATAATATCGTTCCGCTTGCGTCTAGTGAAGCTTATGATTCTTTAACTAGACATTGGACAACTCTTCCAGCGATGCTTGAAGCGAGATATTACCATGGAACCACATTTCTGAATGAAAGATTATACGTGTGTGGTGGTTACGGTTGTCGGCGACAACTTTTGCTATCAGCGGAGGTGTTTTATCCTACCATAGATCAGTGGAACTTTATATCAAGATTAAGTGGCCGAGAGAATGTTGTGACATCATTAATTTCGTACTCGGGTAAGCTTTACGTTTCTCATCGGGAGCAAGATGATCACTCATGTATTCTTGATATCTATGACCCATCTGATGACGAATGGAGACCCTCGAAACCTTTCACAGGAAGTTATGAGGAATGCCAGCTTCTTAGCCTGACGTTAAGGTAGGGTCATATTTAGAATAGTGTACGGAAAAGAGGCAACAACTTTTCGGAAGCCTCCATTCGAAGACATAAGTTCGTCCCAAACGAAATAAAAAATTTAAATCAAATTGCAGACATTATGGTTCATGGTGTACAGTCATACGAATTAGACATGTTTACAGTGAACAAAATTCGCACAAATTATCTGCATTTTAATGCAGTTTTCTTAGAGTTGTTTCAGGCTTTGAATTTCTTGTGGAAAAAAAAATTCGGATGAAGAATAGAATATCTAGTAAAAGCAGTTTCGGAAGCTCAGATATTGTAGCAAATTTAAAACATATTTGCATGCCACCTAATGAGAAAATTAGGCGCTTTCATATTGTCACAAATTTTATAATGTGTCTAAATTAAAAAAAAAATATATATGTTGTGCTTAAATTACGCACAAGTAATGGCTGGACTTCCGAATAAGAATGCTGTCAAGTCGTTCCCGACATAAGCTGTAGCGTCGGGGGGGGGGGGGGGGGGACGCAGGGGCACGTGCTCAACTTAAAAATGGGAAAAAAACCCTAGTCGTTTGCCTTTTAAATGCACACAGCCAAAGAAAGAAACGCTACGCAATAACGAGCATTGCTGTGACTGCTTTATAGCAGTCATCGATACACAATAGCATGCAGTCATCTGATGATGATTTTCACAAAGAGATGACTGCATGAGGTGCTTTGAAAGACATGTTTTTTTTTCGTCCTTATTAGGGTGAAACATTCATGCCTTGTAGTTTTGGATATATTAGGCATGTAAAAACCTAAGTTACGGCAACTGAAAAGAAGCATTTTCGGAGAAATTATTTCCGAGAAAGCCCGCCCCCCAAACATCAGTTTACACTTAATTTTGCCCCCTCCCACATTTTTGGCCACTGTACGCCTAAGATTCCCGATTTCAAGTGTATCGGTCCGCTTTGTTTACATGGAACATGATCACACTCAACGTGGAAGAAAGTAGTTAAAGATAAATTTTATGCGGATTTTTTTAGAATTTCGTTATAATAGACGCTTTAATGACTATTTTTATTTGTAAATATATTTTATGAAAGAAATATGTCGAATAATAGCACACTTTTTTTTTTTTGTTTGTTGTTGTTTTTCTTATCCGGAGCTAGCATGTTTTTAGGTGAAGCTATTTCCAACTTTTGTTAGGAAAGTCAAAGTGGTTAAGATCGACGTTTCATTTTTTTTGTAGCATTTATTCGGATTCTGTAAAATTATGCCGGTGTGGAATTTATCGCAATTGCTGTGGGAGATGAAAAAGTGCGTTGCATTATGATTCTGTATGGAATTATGATGTATAAATCTGTGATACATAAAGTAAATGTAGTGTTATTTTTCATAGTAAAATAGATACCTATAATTATTTGCATTATAATAAGATTTATTTCGATGAAAACAGTAATAAAAATTCCGTATCGTGAACTACTTTCTTTCACGTTTGGTGTGATGTGGTTCTGTGTAAACGAAGCGGAAATATACACTCAGAAATCGGTGACTACTTGAAAGCGTTTTGATTTCGGAAGTTCAGCCCAAATAATAAATTACGCAAATGAGCCTTGTGTGAAAACACAAGTTCGTCTGCGACGAGCATGGAAGCCGTGTCCTCTCACTCCGGAGTAAGTCGCTCTCCCAACAGAGCTACGCGGACAGAATATCTCGATGCAGATTTGTCGTCTTGACACATGTTTTCACCTCTGTAGTACGTCACACCTGCTACCAATTTTTTTTTTTTTCACATATTTCATATTTTTGAAATAACGGGTGGTCTTCCGATTACGAACGCATTCAAGTAGTTCCTGGGTTCGCGTGTATCGTTGCGCCTTGTTTACATAGTCCCTGCTCATTACTGACGTCACTAGACTTCCAAATCGCGGTGAGTGACAGGTGGGCGAGCATTATTTTTGGTGGTCATGCTTTCAGCAACTTTATTTGCAAAGACGCTGAAACCATGAATTTTTTATTCTTTTTGCTACCTGCCACAAAGAAATTCTTGCAATTCCCACCGCTTCCTGTGGGGACATTCGGAGATCTGACTAGTTACGCACTTAGTGTAAGATACAGAGACGCAACAAAGGCGGGGTAGACGAGCGGGCGCGGCTCAAGAGAGGACGCAAAAACCACTGCTTGCAATTCCCTTAAAATTGGAATCGAAAATTTTACACCAGTTTCTGGTACACTTAAAGTTCAGATTTTTTCTTCAGAATGCACAAAAATGCTAGTTGCCTAAATTGAGAAATGAAGGCTTAGTTGAATAATATAATCTGTCCAAGTAAAGAAGAACTGTGGCCTTCGTCAACAGCATTTCATTAGGAAATTAGTCCGCAGTTTTTCTTTATTTGGATGGATAAGGAAGTCGTTTTAATTCTGTTGGATGGATAAGGATGTCGTTTTTCTTTAGTTGGATGCGTCTAGTGAAGCTTACTTCTGTTAGATGGATAAGGATGTCGTTTTTCTTTAGTTGGATGCGTCTTGTCCGCCAATTTCCCAGTAGTAGAAATAAAAAAAAAAGAAAAAGTCCAGAATAACCGCAGTTCCCAAAGCTACAACTTCTTTTTTCTACCCTTACGAAACTTGTGAATTTTAGCACGGCGCTAGGGAAATTTTCTCAACAGACCAGAAAAACGCCCGTTTTAGCCTGAATGGATACGAACCAGGGCCGTTTGCGTTTGAGCTGAGCTTTCTCTACCGACCGGACTAATTTGATACGCACGCGTGGGTACTTGAAGCTGTCTGTTTCGTGCTGAATATGTAATCGAATGGTTCCTTCCCTCTTTCATTTTGCAATATCGCGAGGTATTTTTCATAAAAGTCAGTTATATATAATTCTTAAATTTATTTTTTCAACGTAACGATAGTTTTTTTTTTTTTTTTACCTTAAGGGAACTTCACTCATTTTCAAGGAGTGTACATATTTAGAGTCGCTTTCCAAAGTTTTGTACTGTCCTTGTCGTCTTGAAAGGAGATTGTTGAATTAATATATATTTACCCTTGATGAAACTTCAGTAGGTAAATTCGGTCACGGTAACAGAAACCAGCGTGGAAATACTCTCGTAGAGTTTGCAGAGGCAGAAGGGTTTTTCATCTTGAACTCTTTTTCAAGAAAAAGCCACACAGGAAATGGACATGGAGACATCCAAAATGGGACGACAAGTGAAATTGATTTTATTATGTGTAACAAAAAATTCGTCATAGAAGACTGCAGTGTGCTAAACAAGTTCAACACAGGCAGTGACCATAGATTGGTGAGATGTAAGATGCACCTCAACACTAAACTCGAACGTAGCAAGCTCATAAGACAAACAAAATGTATTGACATAACCAACCTTAAAATACACCATAATACCTTCAAATTGGAACTGAAGAACAGATTCTCTGCTTTAGAAGGCCTAACATCGGAAGAAGTGGATATTTCTGAAGTTAACAGAAAAGTAACCAAAGCTCTTATGGAAACAGCAACAAAATTAGCTGGGTCTAAGAACAAATTGCATGTGAACAAATTATCAGGAAAAACCAAAATGTTGATGCAAAAAAGAAGAGTGATGAGGACAACTAAAGAAGATGTGACTTCCAAAGTGGAATATATAGAGCTATGCAAGACAGTAAGAAAAAGTATCACTGAAGACGTAAGGAAATTCAACTGTGAACTAGTAAGGAAAGCAATTGAAAACAACCAAAGCCTAAAGATAGCAAAGGGACATCTCAGTAAGGGAAAAAAACAGATTATGGCACTGAGAAAAGAAGATGGTTCTGTAACAAGAAATAGAGGCGAAATTTTGGCATGAGTGAAAGATTTCTACTCCAAATTATATGAAAGGGATGATACATGTACTCCAGACATCATGAAAGGTACCAGAGTTCTTCCAGTCCTCCCAGCAGAAGTTGCACACGCAATCAAGAACATGAAGCGAGGAAAAGCTCCAGGAGAAGATGGAATTACTGTAGACATCATACAAGAAGCAAGTGGGGAAATCGAAACAGTACTCGCCCAAATTTTCACTCGATGCCTTAATGAAGGGAAAATTCCTGAGGATTGGAAGAACGCTACAATGATCTTGCTACATAAAAAAGGTGACATTGAGGATCTCAGGAACTACAGACCTATCAGCCTCCTATCAGTGGTTTATAAAATCTTCACTAAAGTTCTTTCACACCGCTTGAAGGTGACACTCGACATGGCTCAACCGAGAGAACAAGCTGGATTCAGTAGTGGCTACAGCACAATAGATCACATCCACGTACTGAGAGAACTAATTGAAAGAGCGAGGGAATATGAACTTCCATTGTGCATGGCTTTTATCGATTATGAAAAAGCCTTTGATTCGGTGAAACCATCAGCAGTTACAATGGCTCTGAAATCCTGCGGTATTGAAGATGCATACATTAATATTATTAATAATATCTATGAAAATGCAAGTGCAAAGATTCGGCTGTTTGAAAATACAACACACATAAAAATTGGAAAAGGAGTGAGACAAGGTGACACCATATCTCCGAAGCTCTTTAATGCCACATTGGAAAATGTCTTTCAATCACTGAACTGGGAAAACAAAGGGATAAAGATTAATGGAGATTATCTAACCCACCTTCGTTTTGCTGATGACATAGTCATTTTTGCAACTACCCCATCAGAGCTACAGAGTATGATCCAGGAACTTGCTGACAAGAGTAAAGAAGTAGGATTAAAAATGAACTTTCAGAAGACAAAAGTGGTGTACAATGCTTTTTCACGAAATGAAGATTTATCGATTGATGGAGAAAAGCTGGAGATAACAGACACGTACGTTTATCTTGGACAGCAGATATCAAGTGAGGGTCACATTGGTGAAGAAATTAATTTGCGTACAAAACTTGCCTGGAGAGTTTTTGGAAGAAACAGCATAATTTTCAAGAGCAATATGCCATTATGTCTTAAAAGAAAAGTGTTTGATCAATGCATCCTTCCAGTGCTTACGTATGGTGCAGAGACGTGGACCTTAGCTAAAAGAGACATACAAAGGCTGCAGACAACTCAAAGTAGCATGGACAGGTGCATGCTTGGTGTAATCAGGAGAGATAAGAAGAGGAACACGTGGATCCGAAAAATGACAAGAGTGGAGGACATCATGATCAGAGTTAAATCCCTGAAATGGCAATGGGCTGGACATACTGCCAGAAGAACAGACCATCGATGGACAGCCGAAATTTTAGATTGGATTCCAAGGGACAGGAAAAGACCCAGAAGAAGACCACATGGAAGATGGGTGGATGAAATTCGAAAGTATGCGGGAGTGACATGGAAGAGACTGGCACAAGACAGACCGTTGTGGAGGAAACTTGGGGAGACCTTCGTCCAGCAGTGGATTGAAAATGGTTGACAATGATCATGATGATGATGATGTCACATTCTGTTACATTTTTAACGTTTTATCTTTCCTTTCCGTTGTCCGAAGCTACATTTGCTTTAAAGATGAAAGATATATTATTTTACTTCTCGTTATTTTTAGAAGCGAATTCCTCCCAGTCTTGTGTATTCAACCCATGGATGAGTACATTATATCCACATAGCGTTGCTTCTTTTTTTGTTTCAAATAATCAATAAATTTTGTACGCGTATAATTCTTTTTTTTCCAATAAACGTTTTTTTAATGGTTTTCCAGGACATTTGTTTCAAGAGGTTTCAAATTTTTCTTGGCATTCGCCCACTCCATTCCATGAATTGTTATTCATGGGAATGGAGTGGGTGTATTTCATGGCTGTAATCTAGTAATTCATGGATTAATCTGATATCTTCGTCGACGTCGAATTTCATTAGGAAATGTTCACATATGGATTTTTTTCTTAACATCCACTAAAATAACACGATGGCGATAGCGTCGTCTTCAACTAACTGGTACCATGAGAGACACAGCAAGTGTTGCTTCTGCGCATGCACAGTCCCGTTGCTTCCACCTGCTGTAGGGGGTTGCATTGGTTGCCAGCAACGGGCCACTAGTAGCCCTTGCTTGGAGGCCCACAATTCACGGCGATGCTGCAGATCCATCAATGGCTCGCCAACTGATAGCGCTGCCACCAACGGACCGCTACCGGGCCGTGAATGGCAGATTTCAGCCAGCAGTGACCCATCACTGCCTGCTGGTGGCCAGCAGTTTTCCAGCACTTGTGTTTTTGCTGGGATATATAAGGACAGATGGGGGCGCAATATTTTGTCGTTTGCCCCGGGCGTAGAAATGCCTAGTTATGCCTCTGGTAAGATACTAGTGTTAGGAATATGGCCTTCATCGTTTTTCTTGCTGTGGATACATTGCCTTAATTGCTTTTGTAAATTTTGCATTTTTGAACGATTTCTTTAAACAAAAATATTCCTTTTTTATCTAAATCAAATTTGGACATTGTGATGGGCAGACACAGCACCTACCTCTCATTAACTCCCTTCCTTCAAGCCAGTGACCTTCCCTTGCACTCCTCACCTCCAAAGCAGTTGTCAGCCACGTCCTGCTGCCTCACTGTCCCGAGGAAAGTTTAAGAGCAGTAGTGCAGCGTTTTTTCTTTGTGGGTTTAATGATCACCGTGAGAAATTCCTGGACGGTCTATATGTAGAACAGTAATTTTATCGCGGGAAAAAACGGCAAAATTCGCGGGGCGGTCGCGGGGGTAAATTATGAAATTTCGCGAAAAGTTCACGGCCGATGATATACACTAACATTAAAAAAATCTACCAAGTTACGTAGCAGTAATACAGTAATACAAATGACTAGTACGTAACTAAATAAGCATTATAACTTTATAAGTTTTTAAAATTGATACTTGCATTTATAAACCATTCAAATTCTGGCAATGTTATAAACGCCGTTACACGAAATCAAGATTTCTATTTAAGTGGAATGCATTTTAATACATTATATTTTACATACACAGATTTTCTTCTTTAATGCAGTGTCTGTTGCAGTGGCGGCTCGTGAGTACATCTACAGGGGGTTCACAATTAATAATTTGCAGTTTTTGAGATACACTGTGTCACACACTTGTGTGTTACTTACAATATTCATATAACTTAGGCGCTGCTATACCTTGATGTAATGTATTAATTTTGAAACGAAATGTTATTGTAGATATTGCTGTACTTTAACTGTTTCACAACTTAATAATAAAGGATTACTTTATTGATCATACTTGTTAAAATATGCTAATTGTTCTTTTTTACTGAAACAATTATTTTCATTTAATTTTATAGTGAAAAAGACGCAAAACAGAAAGCTTGTTTTAAGTGTTAAATATTTAGATAGTTAGTCATAAGGCCTCATGCTCTCAATTATTAGATTAGATTATTAAACACACAGAAAAAGGAAAATAATCAAAGCTGCTGCATATGATGGTAAGGTCTAGTATTTACTTACACAAATTTACTTGGATGGTAGCTTACACAAATATTTTCTTTCAGTACAGTTTTTGTAAACAAAGTCCATCCTTCTATCTTTTCTTGACACAAAAACATCAATAACTCTTTCATTGAAATTATGGATGTTAGAAATCATTTCCTTCTCGATTGCAAGCCTATCTAAAGCTGTAAGCCTCTCTTGACACATCGTAGACCGCAAAAATGTCTTTATCCGTTTTAGGGTTGAAAAACACCTTTCAGCTTCAGTAGCCGTCATTGGTATTGTTGCAATAATTAATAACAGTTTATAACTTTCAGAAAATGATGACAATAAGTTGTTTTCAATAAAAAACTGTAAAAGACTAACAGCACCACGCATGTTTCTGAAATCAGTTCTTTTGTAAATGATTTCAAGCTCTGTCTTGAGGCGATTTTTTCAAGAAATGAATACACATTTACTGTATCTTCAAGCAATTTCTCGGGGAATTTCTGTTCAAACTCTTCAAACTTTTGTGATTCAAAAAGAGATACAGCTGAGCAAGATGTTGTGAATGAAAATCTTGTTTTTATTTGCGTTGTAATAATGTCACAGGTTTCCTTGGCAGCCACTGTTCTACTTAAGTAAAACCTTCTTCACGCCTCGATCGTTTAGGTGCATTTTCTGGGTACTGATTAACCAGCTCTGTCACTTTGTCCATTTTACCTCTTTCCTTATCAATGGCTTTGACGAAGTGGTCAACATTGGCTTTAGTTCTCACAGCATCAGTGTAAGTTAGCTGTAATTGGTTGTACAAAATATCCACATGTGGCATCAATTTGTGAAAAACAGAAAGCCAAAATATGAACTTATTATCTCTAAGGAGACGAGCTAGAGCACCAGCTTTAATTATGGTGGTTGGTTGCTTAGAGGTTGATTGGATTTCCTCCATACATTCAATTAATTTCTCTCTGTACTCAAAAACAGTATCAACAGTTCTGCTCTTAAAATTCCACCTTGTAGCTGACGCCCGACGTATTCGTTTGCCAACTGTCTTGTCCAAAACAGACACTCTCTGAGGGGAATTCAAATAAAAATTTGTTATATCACTTAAGTCCGAAATTTTTTCTGACATCTTGGTTTTGGCTTGTTGCTTGAGCTACAATCAAGTTCAACTGATGAGCGTAACAGTGAACGAAAAAAGCATGTTTATAGGTTTGTTGCACTATGGTCTGCACGCCAGCATGGAGCCCACTCATTACATTCGCACCGTCATAGCTTTGAGATACGAGTTTTTCTGGATTTTGCACAACATAATCTAAACTGGTACAAATACATTTGGCTATAGATTCTGCGTCGTGCCCTTCAGGGTTATCAAATTTCCAAAATCTTTCAACTGGTTGGCCATTAGCTAAAACATAGCAGAAAACTATAACTAACTGAAATACAGACGAGACGTCTGATGTTTCGTCCGCAATCAAAGAAACATACTGTGCAGTTTTTATTTCTTCTATTATGTTTTCTTGGCATACAAAAAAGCATACAATCTAACAATTCATTTTGAATTTCTTTCGAGGTACCTTTAAAGACAGTAGCGGTACTCAAATGTACTTTCAAAGATGAGTCAAGTTCTGCAGAAAAGTTTACAAGCCCTTTAAATATGTCAGGATTTAAGTAATTGTCATCCTCACGATGACCTTGAAGGGCCAACTCAAATGCACCGCAAAATTTAATACAGTCTATAAGCTTAGAAAGGACATACCTATTTTTAGTCACTTGTTCATTGTGCTTTTTAATATTTTGTCGATAAGCACTGTCAAGCTGCTGACGAACGTCAACCTTTCCCAGCAAATTGAAATCCAATGTAGCACTTATGTGTCCATGAGAACTTGCGTATTTTTGAATTTTTTGTGTCAAATGAGCTAAGTCACAAACGCCGTTTTTCACCCAAGTAGGATCGCCCTTTTCACGGGAAAATAACAAACAAGGAAAGCAAAATATTTTGTTTGTTCACAACCACAAAGCCAAGGAATTTTTTCATATAGCTCTTCTTTAAATTCTCTTTTAAAAGTTCTAGATTTTGATGTCGATGTTTGACTTATATTAAGTCGAGGCGTTGGCCTGCCACTCTCTTTTATTGCTATTTCAACTTCTATGGGTAAATTGCCAAACGCTACTTCCTTTAAATTACTGAGTACTTACAGGTACTTTCCATTATTGTACAGTAAATAAAAACAACAGTTCACTAGCTACACTACAATAGACAAACTGTAATAAGTGTAATTTCAACTAAAACTTTATCACCAAAAAATAATCGAAACTGGAAACTCCAAAACACAAATGTAACACGCGCGCAAAGGTTAGGAGCATCTGACGTCAACTACAGCCGTGCAACAACTGAGCTGAGCTGAGCTGTGTCACACAGGCAGCTCATCGGTATTCCCCGTTAAGCCGCTTGTAGACATGTTTCCCCTACCCCGAGCAAATGGACTTGCCCGTCTGTCGCTTATCCCGTGTGTCCAGTATCGAGAGCGGCACATTCAGTCCGCTCCTAGCCACAGGCGCGTCATTACACTTAACCTCACTTTGCGCGTTCTACGCTGTTTTTCATTGTCCGCTCTTTTAAACTTACTGAAGATAAGCCATTTATTACGGCGTCAATAAAGATATATTATTTATATCGTATAATTATTTTTCAATTTTTTATATGAGGTTCACGTGCTCTTGTGCTCTTATGGACGAGCCGCTACTGGTCTGTTGTCCTGTAACACGTTTTTAGCACGTCTTTTGTAAAAAAAGATTGTGCTAAGTTATCGGTTTGTCCGTCCGTCCGTCTGTACCCACGGTATCTCTGCAACTATCAGTCCGATTTGAAAAATTCTTTTTGCATTCGGAAGCTTGAAATATGCGAATGATGATCCTTTATTTCGTTTTTTTTTACGATGTACAATTTCGCCACTAGAGGGCGTAAATGCAGATGATGTCGCATTCAGAATTACGTTTTATTCCACATATTTGTTTCTAAACATCCGATTGAAAAACTTCTTTATCTTTCGATTCCATTTATGTCGAACAGTATTTTAGATATAGTTTCTTTTTCAAATTACGCATAGATTTTCCGCTAGGGGGCGTAAAAGTAAATTATATTTTTTCCGATAACTCTTCTCCTAAAACTCCGATTTGAAAAAAAATTCAGCGGATACATCTCCTGGTGGAAAATCTTTTGCATATAATTTAGAATTTTTGGTAAAGAATACTTTGGCCACCAGGGAACGTAAGTGTTAATTTTTGCTTCTGATGTATTTACCATAAAATCTGAGCTTCTAAAATATCTATTGAAAAAATTCTTTCGTGGACTGATGCCACTCACATCGATAAACATTTTCGGAATATTTTCTTCTTAAAATATCCTACAGTTTCTTCGCCAGAGGGCGTAGATGTATATCTTATTTTTGTCAATATCTCTACTTCTAGGAGTCCGATTTGAAAAATTCCTTCTTTGTTGGATAGTGTTTTCTGTGTGACATGTTTTTCATATAATTTCAAAATTTTCTAGTAATTCATAGACTTTCGGCTAGGGGCGTAAAGGCAAATTACGTGTCTCCCTATATCTCTGCTTTTAAATCTCCGATTTGAAAACTTCTTTCTGCACCGGATACAGCTCCTGATGTGAAATCGTTTGTACATAATTTCTAATTTTTGTAAAAAATGATTTGGCCACCAGGGGGCGTAAATCTTAATTTCCGCTTCTGATGTATTTGCAGCAAAATATGAGCTTCTAAATTCTCGATTGAAAAAAACGTTGTTTGTAGACCGATACTACTCGTGTCGACAAACCTTTTAGAAACATTGTCTTTTTAAAATAGTGCATGGTTTCTGCGCCAGGGGTCGTAGATTTATATCTTATTTTTGTCCATTTCTCGACTTCTATGAGTCCGATTTAAAAAATTCTTTCTTTGTTGGATAGTGTTTCTAGTGTGACATGTTTTTCCTATAAAATCAAAATTTTCAAGTAATTCATAGACTCTCCGCTAGGGGGCGTAAAGGTAAATTGCGTTTCCCACTATTTCCCTGCTTCTAAATCTCCGATTTGAAAAATTCTTTCTGCACCGGATACAGCCCTTGATGGGAAATCGTTTGCGCGTAATTTCTAATTTTTGTAAAAAATTGGTTTGGCTACCAGGTGGCGTAAGTCTTAATTTCCGCTTCTGATGTATTTGCAGCAAAATATGAGCTTCTAAAATCTCGATTGAAAAAAAGTCATTTGTTGACCGATGCTACTCATATCGACAAACCATTTAGGGAACATTTTCTTCGGGAAATAATGCATGGTAACTAAGATATACCTCTACGCCAGGGGGCGTAGAGGTATATCTTAGTTTTGTCAATATCTCTACTTCTAAAAGTCCGATTTGAAAAATTCCTTATTTGTTGGATAGTGTTTCTGATGCGAAATGTTTTTCCTATAAAATCAAAATGTTCACGTAAATCATAGACTTTCCGCTAGGACGCATAAAGGTAAATTGCGCTTTCTGCTCCTAAAACTCCGATTTGAAAAATTCTTCCTGTATCGCATTAAGACCTGATGGAAAATATTTTTCACATAATTTCTAATGGTTTGTAGAGAATTGTTTGGCCACCTGGGGTCATAAGTGTTAATTTCTGCTTCTGATGTATTTGTAGCAAAATCTGAGCTCCTGAAAACTCGACTAATTTTTTTTCTTGGATCGATACCGCTCATGTGGATAAACCCTTTGCGAATACTTTCTTCGTAAAATAATGCATGGTTTTCCCACCAGGGGACGTAAAGTCACATCTTATTTTTGTCGATAACTCTGTTTCTAAGAGTTCGTAAGCATACGATTCCATTTACGTCAATATCTGAGGGATTAAAGACCCGATTGAAAAACTTCTTTCTTCCGTCAGATACTATTGTTTTCGATACCGGTTCCATTGACTTTGAATAGATTTGATAAATTTAATTTGCGTCAGAACGGATTCAAAAGACGTGCTTATTACACCCGAAAATTCGGAGTCATCTTTCTTGTTAAATTTAGAAAAGGATCTTTCAGCACCGACACTGTTTGTGGGTACGGACAGACAACGGATGGTGACCTTATGTATCTTAGAAAAACGTCCTTTTGTCGTATTCCAGCTTTATATGAACGAAATTCACATTTTAGTTGGTCTTCATCTTCGAACATAGGAATGTGGCTGAAAACAAAAAAAATTGGTTGTCTAAAAGGTCCAAGGGCTTAAATTGATCGGGATCAACCTCAGGTTCGATTCTGGGCAGGTACGAACGTTCGAACCACTAAATGCCCGCCGTGCGCCGGATGGGCACGTTAAGCCGTCGGACCCCGGATACTGGCCCCCCGGTAATAAATAAGGGCGTCTTCCTCCTCCTTTCTACCTCGCTTCCGTGTCACTTTCCTATCGGGCACTCTAGCCCAAATCTCCTAGCTTCCTATTTCCAATGGTTGTTTAAGACCTGGGGTCAGACACTACCTTCCTAAAATCCTCTACATATGATCTGATCGGGATCAAACACTCCACATGGAAAAATACAATAACAAAAAATTACAATAGAAATTAGACAAAAATAGGTAAAAAATCAAAATCTGACTTAAAAATACACATAGCAGCGTGGATTGTTGGCCACCGTGGTGTAAATGTAACGCGCTCGGCTAGTTATCAAGAGTTCTGTGGTTCAATTCCACAGCGGCGGCTGAAAAACAACTTTTCAGTTGCTGTGTGTTTCTGGAACGTAGAAAGAGCGATGTATTTATTTATTTATTTATTCGCGGATATATTTGATATTCGAGAAATTACAGAAACCCCCTAAAATTCGCGAAAAAAGTGGCGGAAATTCGCGCCGCGACAGAATTACTGCCCTAGCTATAAGCAGTTCCTAATTTAAGGCCACTGGTTCCAGGGAAAGGAGAAAGCCTGTTCTTTATGACAAACACAACCTCCATGCCTCACGGAATCCGAACCCAGACCCATGTCGAACGAATAGTCAAAAGCCAGCGCTCAGACAACTGTGCCACCAGGGAAGCATGCTACAGTAGACTCCACTTTTTGTGCTAAGAATAGAATCTCCTACTTGGTACACAAACAAACAGCAGAGAAGTTAATAAACCTTCCTCAGTGAATTCCTATCCACCGTGCCCATTCGCTCCTCGCCATAAAGAGGTTTAAACTAAGGATTTGGAAGAGTGGAGAATAATTGTATTTTCGTGGTTCTGGGGATGCTGATTTGATAATCTTTCTACGGAGACGTAAACAAGCACTTTCTATCGGAAATACGTACGGCTACACGACGAAAAACACGAGACCTATTACTCGGCAAAGTGCAAATTATATATTAATGTAAAAAAGACTGAAAACTGACACATCGTGAATTGGGTGAGCAAGACAAATTTCTGGGTGGGCTGCACCCCTTGGCGACATCCCCGCTGCTCATACCCAGCATGAAGCTGTGAAGGAACTAGTTAACAATAAATTTTGTTCGGACAATTTTTACAAGCAGAAATGAAAATTTAGCCTGCGCTCAATAATTTTCGCATAAATCACGTGGAAGAGTTTTTTTCTGTCCACTTTATGCACGTCTCCGAATCGGCGAGAACCTCATGCGTCAATAGGAGCAAATTCCACACACTCATAATTTCCACAACAAAAAAAAAAAAAAAAAAAAGAATCACAAACATCTTAATCAGCGATCTTACGTAAGTTAAAATTCACAGAAAAATGATTGAAGAAACTTCGCATAAACAAACTCTTAAAAAAAAAAAAAAAAAGGAAGAAAGTACGATATACTGAAGTATTTGATAATTTTTCTTCGTGAAATGCATCCCGAATTTCCTCCACACTCTGAGTAATTTTTAGCTCGACTTTTGTAAAATTTGAACGAGCTCATGTTATCACTTAGTCCGTCCGTCCGTCTGTCTGTAGGCAAAAAAGCTGGACATGTGGCTGCCGCACTTCAAGACTAGGCGTTTGGAAGCGTGTAGACTTCCAAACACCTAGTCTTGTTCTCAGACTTGTTTGGTTGAACGCCTAACCTTGTTGGGTTGGTGCGAATGAAATGTCCGGCAAAGGACTAGCACACGTGGACGGCGAGAACCGAAAAGTAGGACAACTTACCTAGGCAAAATAATCCCCCACGGCATCGACGCATAGTTGATATCTGTCCGGCAAGGCCATGATCCCGGAACGAAAAAAGTCTTGTGTCTGGGACCCGAAGAATTCCTCAACTGCACGTTGAACCTCGCTGCCTGTCGTGAATTGTTTCCCGGACAGGAAGTGATCCAGGCGGCGAAACAGATGATAGTCTGTCGGAGACAAGTCCGGGTATTATGGCAGGAGTAGGCAGTGCTTCATAGCCCAAGGCACTTAGCGTCAGCATGGTTCGTCGTGCGACATGAGGACGGATGTTTTCATGGAGCAGAAGAACAATCTGTCTATTGACCAAAGCCGGTTGTTCCTGCAGCAATTTCCCGTGCATCTGGTGTAATTCAGCACAATGACGTTCTGCGGTGATGGTTTCATTTGGCCTCTTGCCAAGAAACTCCGATGAATTATCCCGGCTGTGGACCATCAGACAAAGGAGCATCACCTTCTTGGTGCGTAAGGGTGGCTTAGGATGTCGTCCAGCAGGCTGTGCCTTGCTTAACCATTGAGAAGATTGTTTCTGATTATCATAAAGAACCCACTTCTCGTCGCAGGGAACAATTCGATGCAGTAGAGGTTCCTGTTTGTTCCTGACAAGCAGCGACGTGCAGACTTCCAAACGCCTAGTCTTGTTGGCAGTTGTCAACTCATGCGGCAGCCACATGTTCAGCTTTTCGACCTTACCCAGCGCAACCAGACGCCGAACAACTGTCGTGTGGTGGACACCTACCTCTACCGCTATCTGACGACACGTTTCTCGGGGTCCGCTTCAACCACACGTAACAGAACATCGTCAGAAACAGCAACAGGTCGGTGACCAAGTGCTTCAGTTTGCAGGTCCGTATCTCTGCTTCGAAACTTCACAAACCATCGCGAAAGGTTCGTTCGTTGGCTGTCTCCCCAAAAGCTTTGTTAACGTATCGATCGGCAATGCATGCAGAATGGCCCAGTTTAAATTCATACAAGAAGATGACTCTCAAATCAGTCTGCATATTTCCTTTGCAAGCCACGTTACGTCTAAATAAACCACGCCCGAACCTTGTTCTTCACACACGTGATAGCTATTTATAGTAACTCTGTGCAGTGGCGAAACTACCACCTCCGCATTCCCCACAGCTGCGGGGAATGCGGGGGATCGCAGGTAACGAAGGGGTGTACTGCAGCTGCCAATTAGAGTTTTATGAAAGAATTCGAACACGCACAATACCCAAAGATTCATATTTTGCTTTAAGATATATTTAGCATTGCCTAAATGAATGCCTAGTTTCACTTTTAAAACACTGAATGTCCTACAGATTGAAAGTTTTTGACTCTTTGACTTCCGGTTGTAATACGATTGCTCTGCAATGGGTTGTAAATAATACGAGTGCTCTCCAATCGCCTCTCTCTGCGGTGCTGAGGCAAAGCGCGAGGCCACAGTGGCATTCCCCGTGAAGGATGTGGAAAAACTGGCAGTTACCTAGGATTACGTGCAAGACAGGCGTCATCATTTATTCACAGCAGCCGCAGATCTGCCATGTGTAAGAGGGTGGTTTCTTCAAGTGATTTAAATTAATTTGTGGACAAAGCAGTTACACGTATTGTCAAATCTATTACTTAAAAAGTTAAAATTACAGAGCCCTAGGTACCACCATCACTTTTGCAGACACTCTCCCTGACTTCTTAACACCTCCCCCGCCCCCAACCGCCACGCACACACACCGCGAAAAATGCATCCTCTTTCGTGTTCGAAATCCTAGGAAAATTACTGTGCTTAGGGGAGCTGAAGTAAAGCGTGGGGCGCACCTTGTGCTAGTTACGCCACTGACTCTGTGACGTAATACTCACAACACCTGTGGGTGGTTCTATTCCGCTGTGGTGGAGGCCTGACTCCACTGCTCGTTCGCACCAACCAAATACAATATTAGTCCTATTTAGAAATTTCTGTTTGCATTGAGAAGCTTGAAATGTGATAATGACGATCCTTGCATTCTCGTTTTCCCCATGCACAACTTCGCCACTAGAGGGCGTAAATGCAGATGATATCAAATTCAAAATACAATTCATTCCATATATTTGTTACTAAATATCCGATTGATGCCATTGTATCCTTCTCCTTTCGATGCCATTTATATCGAAGACTATTTTAGGTACAGTCCCTTTTTCAAGTAATGTAGATTTTCCGCTAAGGGGCGTAAAGGTAAACTGCGTTTTCCCTTACGCCCTCTGCTTCTGTAAGTCAGATTTAAAAAATTCTTCCTGCATTCTATATAGCTTCAGATGGAAAATGTTTTGCATATAAATTGCAATTTTTTGTAAAGAACGGTTGGGCCACCAGAGGGCGAAAGTATTTATTTCTGTCTCTAATGTACACTGAAGTGCCAGAAAAACTGGTAAACCAGTTTAATACTTGGTAGGTCCCCCACGGGAGCGCAGGACTGCAGAAATACGACGGGGCATGGACTCCACTAGCTTCTGTAAATATGCTGTAGGCAACGCACACCATACTTTCTGCAGAGTGTTCCACAATTCGGGTGTATTCCGAGGTCTCGGATTCCTGTGTTCGATAGCGCGTTGCATGGCATCCCAAATGTGTTCTATCTCGTTCAGATTTGGGGACTTTGGTGGGAATGGCAACACCCCAAACTCAGATGAATGCTCCTCTAACCATAATGTGGCGCCCAGACACTTGTGTGGAGGTGCATTGTCCCGTTGGAACAGGCCCAACCCATCAGCATGAATGCAGGACATGAACTGGTGTACCTCGTCAGAAAGGATGCGCACATAGCGTTGGTCAGTCACAGACGTTTGTAGACGTACCAGGGGTCCCAGTGAAGTCCAGCAAAACACACCCCGTACCATTACGGACCCCCACCAGCTGGTACAGTTCCCCGTTGACAGGTGGGATCCATGGCTTCATGGGGTTTACGCCACACACGAATCCTTCCATCTCCCTGATACAGTTGAAAACGCGGCTATAGTCAGACCAGGCTACTTGTTTCCAGTCATCAAGTGTCTAGTGGCGGTGTTGCCGTGCCCAAGCGAGGCGCATAGCTCTGTGTCGTGCACCGATCAAGGGGACTCGAGTTGGGCGTCGGCTCCCAAAGCCCATATTGTGCAGGGTGCGTTGCAAAGACCGGACGCTGATGCTTGTTGAGGCTCCAGCATTAAATTCCGATAATACCTGCGACAGTGTTGCACGCCTGTCGCGTGAAACGATTCTTGACAGCCGACGATGGTCACGTTCACCCAATGTCTTTTTACGGCCACACTGGTATCGTAGGTTGAAGGTCTTGCCGCAATTCTTGTAGTCACGGTACACCCTTGCAATGGTCGTCCGTGAAAATCGGAACTTCGTTTCTACCTCCGAAATACTATGGCCCACCATCTTACGAGCGCCAACTATGACACCGCGTTGAAAATCGCTTAAATCGTTATTACTTATCCTTCTCATGCCGAAAACAGCTCTGACAGCTGGCAAGGATGTTTATCGCTTTACATAGGCACTGGCGGACGCAACCGAGTACGCGCATAGCTGACGTTGCTATGTATTTTGCATAAGCTCGTCTGTACTAGTTTTTCTGGCACTTCAGTGTATTTGCAGCAAAATTTGAGCTTCTGAAAATTCGCTTGAAAAAATTATTTCGCGAACCAATACCGCTCACCTCGGAAAACCTTTTGAGAATATGTACCTCCTGCTTGAAATAGTGCATTGTTTTTCCGCCAGGGGCCTAGATATAAATCATATTTTTGTCGATATCTCTGCTTCTAAGAATCGATTTGAAAAATTATTTTTTTGTTGAAGAGCCTTTCCTGTGCGGAATGTTTCTCATGTAAATAAAAAAATTAACGCACAAATGTGCCATTAGGGGCGTAAGCAATATCTGCAGGACTAAAAACCCGATTGAAAAAAATTCTTTTTCGGCCAGATACTAGTATCAATGAAAACTCTTTGTGCGTATTTTCCTAATAAAATAAGGCAAAATTACGCCGCTACGGGCGCAAATGTTTAATCCATTTTTCTCAATATCCCTGCTTCTAAATGTGCGATTTAAAAAAGTTCTTTTACACCTGATGCTATTTAATCCGTGGAACTCTTTACGTTTGTATTTGAGAAGTTTTGTAGTTCACAGTTCTGTCGCTAGGTAGTGTTTCATTACATCTATTTGCAGCTGCATCGCCGTTTCTAAAAACACTACTGAGAAATTTCTTTTTCCACTGTATGCTATTCGCTACAATAAAGATGAGAAGCATTATTCTCTTTAAATAAAACACAGTTCTCCCGCTAGGGAACGTGAAGATAAAAACCCTTTTTCTCGTTATCTCTGCTTGAAAGTTCTTTTCCTTAGCATAGATTCTGAAAAGTTTTGGTTTCCTTAGAATAGCTTTTGCCATGAAAAATACTCTTCGCCTATTTTAAACTGTTCCATTATGCAAAATTCTTCCGCTAGAAGGCGTAGAAATATATCATGCTTCCTTTTATATTTCTTCTTTTAACTGTTCTATTTAAAAATCCCTGTCCATGATATCAACTTTTTTGTGCGCCATTTGTTAATTTTCGTAACCTAATTTTTAGCCTCTGGTGGAAGTATGTAGCTGTTTCTATTTTTGGATTTTTTTATCCACAGTAGAAATCAGTTGATTTTTTTCTAACAGGTTCCAATGACTTTGAATAACTTTGATAAATTTTATTTGTGTTGGAAAGGATTCAAAAGACGTACTAATGACAACCCAAAATTCGTTGTCGCCTTTATTGTCTTCGTTAGTAGCCCAGATGTGAATAATATTTTTAATTTTTAATTTTATTCGTGTTGGAAAGGATTCAAAAGACGTACTAATTTCAACCCAAAACTCGCTGTCGCCTTTCTTGTCTTCGTTAGTAGCCCAGATGTGAATACTATTTTAAATTTTAAATTTTATTCGGGTCGGAAAGGATTCAAAAGACGTACTAATTACAACGCAAAATTCGCTGTCGCCTTTATTGTCTTCGTTAGTAGCCCAGATGTGAATAATATTTTTAATTTTTAATTTTATTCGTGTTGGAAAGGATTCAAAAGACGTACTAATTACAACCCAAAACTCGCTGTCGCCTTTCTTGTCTTCGTTAGTAGCCCAGATGTGAATACTATTTTAAATTTTAAATTTTATTCGGGTCGGAAAGGATTCAAAAGACGTACTAATTACAACGCAAAATTCGCTGTCGCCTTTATTGTCTTCGTTAGTAGCCCAGATGTGAATAATATTTTTAATTTTTAATTTTATTCGTGTTGGAAAGGATTCAAAAGACGTACTAATTACAACCCAAAACTCGCTGTCGCCTTTCTTGTCTTCGTTAGTAGCCCAGATGTGAATACTATTTTAAATTTTAAATTTTATTCGGGTCGGAAAGGATTCAAAAGACGTACTAATTACAACGCAAAATTCGCTGTCGCCTTTATTGTCTTCGTTAGTAGCCCAGATGTGAATAATATTTTTAATTTTTAATTTTATTCGTGTTGGAAAGGATTCAAAAGACGTACTAATTACAACCCAAAACTCGCTGTCGCCTTTCTTGTCTTCGTTAGTAGCCCAGATGTGAATACTATTTTAAATTTTAAATTTTATTCGGGTCGGAAAGGATTCAAAAGACGTACTAATTACAACGCAAAATTCGCTGTCGCCTTTATTGTCTTCGTTAGTAGCCCAGATGTGAATAATATTTTTAATTTTTAATTTTATTCGTGTTGGAAAGGATTCAAAAGACGTACTAATTACAACCCAAAACTCGCTGTCGCCTTTCTTGTCTTCGTTAGTAGCCCAGATGTGAATACTATTTTAAATTTTAAATTTTATTCGGGTCGGAAAGGATTCAAAAGACGTACTAATTACAACGCAAAATTCGCTGTCGCCTTTATTGTCTTCGTTAGTAGCCCAGATGTGAATAATATTTTTAATTTTTAATTTTATTCGTGTTGGAAAGGATTCAAAAGACGTACTAATTACAACCCAAAACTCGCTGTCGCCTTTCTTGTCTTCGTTAGTAGCCCAGATGTGAATAATATTTTTAATTTTTAATTTTATTCGTGTTGGAAAGGATTCAAAAGACGTACTAATTACAACCCAAAACTCGCTGTCGCCTTTCTTGTCTTCGTTAGTAGCCCAGATGTGAATAATATTTTAAATTTTAAATTTTATTCGGGTCGGAAAGGATTCAAAAGACGTACTAATTACAACGCAAAATTCGCTGTCGCCTTTATTGTCTTCGTTAGTAGCCCAGATGTGAATAATATTTTTAATTTTTAATTTTATTCGTGTTGGAAAGGATTCAAAAGACGTACTAATTACAACCCAAAACTCGCTGTCGCCTTTCTTGTCTTCGTTAGTAGCCCAGATGTGAATAATATTTTAAATTTTAAATTTTATTCGGGTCGGAAAGGATTCAAAAGACGTACTAATTACAACGCAAAATTCGCTGTCGCCTTTATTGTCTTCGTTAGTAGCCCAGATGTGAATAATATTTTTAATTTTTAATTTTATTCGTGTTGGAAAGGATTCAAAAGACGTGCTAATTACAACGCAAATTTCGCTGTCGCCTTTATTGTCTTCGTTAGTAGCCCAGATGTGAATAATATTTTAAATTTTTAATTTCATTCGTGTCGGTAAGGATTCAAAAGACGTACTAATTTCAACCCAAAATTCGTTGTCGCCTTTCTTGTCTTCGTTAGTAGCCCAAATGTGAATAATATTTTTAATTTTACTCCATTCTTTTGCAAGTTTTCCCGAAGCATGACAAAGACCTTGTGTCTCGCTATGTTTGGTGCTATTTTTTATGTCTCCAGATTTTTTTCCACTTTCACTTCCTCAGCTTTGTATTTCATTGATGATAGCTAAATCAAATCTTTTTACCTCCTTTTTCTTCTCGAAACTCATCTTGTTAGTTTGTTCACAGTAGTACCAGGCTCTCTCAACTTAAGCTTCCGATACTTTCGCTTGTTTGATGTCCCTTAGTGTGTGTTTATGTGCATTGAATCTTCCTTTCTTTTTATTTACTTCAAGGATTGTTGCCTCGGTCCACTTTATTCTTCTATTTCTTCTGTAGTATGCCTTTGTACTGTCTCTACATCTTTTAGTTTTGAGAGAAAATAGCTATCTACTTAATTTTCGTATTTCCTATAAAATCTTGATGATTTCTTGTACACCCTGATTCATAAAGAAGTATACAGTTTCCAGATGCTGTGAAACAGTAACAGTTGAAGACACGGACCGCAAATGCGAACCGTTACGTAGATGTACTCACAAAGTTTGTGTCCCGCTACTGAAGGAAGTGACGTAGGCGATAGCGCGCGTGTCACGTGACAAGTCAGTCAAAATGACTGCGTCTGCAATGGAGAAGGCGTTTTGTGTTCTTGAATTGAGCAAAACGGAATCTGTAACTGTTGTGCAACGGCATTTTCGATCACGATTCGGAAAAGAACCTCCAACCACAAATTTCTATCTACGATTAGCATAAAAAATTTGAAACTACGGGCTGTTTGTGCCAACTTAAAAGTCCTGGATGACTGCGTGTATCGGAAGAACTCGTCGATAGTGTTTGCACCGCCATTCAACGAAGTCCGGGAAAATCAACGCGGAGGGTGAGTCGTGAAGTGCAGATTTCACAGCCCATTATCTGGAGAATTTTGAGAAAGAAGCTGAAAATGATTCCATACAAAGTGCAGATGTTGCAAAATCTCACTTTGCGTATCACAGCCACTATCACTGCACTTGATTCAGATATCTTACCTCGCGTTTGGGCGGAAATGGATTACCGGCTCGATGTGTGTCGTGTGACTAAGGGTGCACACATAGAACATCTGTGACTGTCTCTAAAAAAACTTGAAACATTCCCCTACAATTCTGTTAGAGGTAACATAAAATATCTTACATTGTTCTTGTTTTATAGTGCGTTGAAACTGTATACATCTTTATGAATCACCCTGTATTTTCCTAGCTCAGCTAGTGATGTACCTACGTAAGAGATGACGCACATGTCAAGTGGGCAAGGCTGCAGCGATAAGCATTTATTGGTGTAGCTTAATTGGGAAAGCATTCGGCTCTGGAGCGAAACGATGCGAGTTCGATTTCCGTCTCTGGCAGATGGTTTTTAAGCTATATTGGCTCCCGAAAGTAAAATGAATCTTCTGACCGTTGGGTTCTTCTAAAAATATGTGATGTTCGTTTCACACATCATTCAGCATTGATGAGAATTCCTTCTTCTGCAGTGACCTCTTTCAAGCTTGGTTCGACGGCTCACCCCAAAACCTACGGTTTCGTCTCAGCCCTTTCCCAAGAGGGAGATATATACACTATATTGATAAAAGTCACCGGACACCCCTTCAAAAGCAAATGAACGGATCCACTGCGTTGTTAAGATGCGCGGTACAGCTGCAAACGGTATAAAAACAAGCCTGCAGCTGACCGCGATCATATCGCACTGTGAGGTTGAGTGAAAATGTCGCGGCGGGAAAGAACTGACTTTGGGAAAGGAAATATTGTTGGGTGTTATAATAGTGGGTTGCCCATAAGAGAAACCGAGAGGCGTTTAAACATGTAATGAAGGTGTTTCATACGATATCCCCCAAATATGGAGAGGTTTCATATGAAATTATACGAGATAGAGCGTGATACTGTGAATGCTGTTTAACACGTCGCGCAAGTTCTAATATGATGGCATGTGATAAGAGCACGTGAAAGAACGTTTTTTTTTTTATTTGTTTAATTCTACGCATTCTGTTTGTAACGTACCTTGAGAAAGCTGTCTGTTGGCAAGCGAAAGCTTGGTAATTAAAATTATGTTGTTATTTACAGATTTGAATATAAAGACGGAATAAAAATCTTCATAATACAGGATGTGTCTAAAGTATTTCCCTGATTACGATAAATCGTATAAAATGAACCGAGCTAGTTAGACGTACGCGCTTTGTTACATTGATTGGGTCAAATTCTCAAGTTTTTTGTTCGTTGTACTTTTGGAACAATAGGTGGCGCTGCACGTGTGCAGCTAGTTTATTGTTGAAAGCGTCAGTCGCATAAAGGAAGGATATATAGAGAAGACACTGGCTGTATTAAGCTGAAACTCATGACGTAATGAAGTCGACTGCAGCGCACCAGTGACCTAAAACAGAACTACAGTTGAATGACAGCTGGTTTCCCAGGGAATACCCACGAACCACGTGATTTTTGTCCGTTAATGTCATGATTTTACTTTGACTGTTGACTTTGGCTTGCTATCCGGCAGTGAAGAAGATTCTTTTTGGTTTTCATTTCCTCTAGCGTTCTAATAAGTGGTATTATTTTGCTTATTACTTACTGATCGTATACTTTTCCTTACAGAATTCATAACTTTTGGGTTTTTACGTGTCTGTTGTTCATTTGATTGTTTCTTTCATACCCACTCTCCTTCACTTTCAATTCTAATTTGTATTCAATTGTCATCTGCTTCGACATCTACGTTATTGGCTTCGTTAGCTTTTTGGTTTATCTTTTTTTACTCGGCATTTGTGTAGCCTGTATTTCCATAATTGGCCAACATTTGTGAAAATTGTTTTCCATCTTCGTAATTTTTTTGTTATTTCTGAAGTAAAGGCATGTCTTCCAAGATGGTGCGGTGGCGCTGCTGTCGCCTGCGCTTGGTTGCCGTAGCAACTATTGCCGACGTCACGTCACATTTTGCTTCTGTTTTAGGTCCGTGGGGGCGCCACTTTCTATGGGAGGAGTTTCCATGGCCTCCTATGTCTGTTTTCACTCTATGGATCCTTCATTTATGGTCAGTCGTCGAAATTGCGCATATGCAGGAGAATGCTAATTGTGTTCTCTAGTTTCATGAAACCAAATCTGCAATTTCAGTGCAGCGGAAGTTTAGGCGTGAGTATGATAGAGCTTCGGCTGATGTGAAGAACATTAGGAACTGGTATCAAAAGTTTAAACAGACGGGCAGTGTCGGTGACCGTGCAAGAAGTGGAAGACATTCCATTAGTGAGGAAACTTTTGACGCCGTGCGTGATGCTTTCGTACGAAGCCCGAGGAAATCAATTCGCCATGCCTCTAGTGAACTGGGAACACCTATGAAGACAGTGCACCGCATTTTAAGAAAGCGGCTCTTTTTTTTTTGCGTTCAAATTTCAAATTGTTCAAGTCTTGGAACCTAATGATGGGCCCAAACGTGTGATATTCGCTATGGATATTCTTGAACAAATAGACGAAGATAATGATTACCTGAAGCGGATTTGTTTTTCAGATGAATCAACTTTTCACACCTGAGGTAAAGTGAACACGCATAATGCCCGTATCTAGGGTTCAGAGAACCCACATGTGATTTTCGAGAAACAGAGAGATAGCCCTAAAATGAATGTTTGGTGTGGACTAATGCACAACAAAGAAATTGAACCGTTCTTTTTTATTGAGCCCACCATTAGTTCGGGTATTTACCTCGACATGATGCAGCTGTATGTTGCACCTCAATTGGAAGAGCTGCAACGATGGGTAATGTTCCAGCAGGACAGTGCGCCCCCGCACCTGTCCGTCAATTCTTAGATGACAAATTCCCTAACAGATGGATAGGCAGAGATGGTCGCATACAGTGACCACACAGATCCCCAGACATTACGCCCCTTGATTTTTTTATGGGGCTACATTAAGGATCAAGTTTATGCAACACCAGTTGCAGATATTAACACTTTAAAGGGAAGAACAACTGAAGGGTTTGCTACCATCAGAGATGACATGTTGCTGCAGACATGGAAAGAGATAGAGTACCGACTGGATGTTTTCCGTGTAACAACAGGAGCCCACGTTGAGGTATACTGATGACCCGGAAAAAAACTCTGGATTTCAGGTAAGCTGTATTGGAAAACTTCATGTGTCTAACGAGCGTGGTTCATTTTATACGATTTATCGTAATCAGGGAAAGACTTTAGACACACCCTGTACTATGAAACAGTACATTTCACCATTTCTTAAAAATAATTGGAAGTTATAGTCAGTTAAAAGAAGATCTGAAGTTCCATAGCATTCTGTTGTTTCGAAATATCATGTTGAAAAAAAAAACTTCATTTGTGATAAGTCCTCCTACAGAAAAAATAAAATTATTATTAACGTATTCAAAAAATAATAAGCTCCAACAGAAAGTAAAATGATTAAGTCACGCGCATTAATAAAAAAAGAAAGAGAGAAATTCATCGTCACAAGATTAGTTTAAGCTTGAACGCGGCTGCTGTTCGTAAGACTTTCTGGCTCAGTGGTCAAGGCGCGCGATTTGTGTAGATTTCCACCAATCTTCCTGAGTTCGATCACCGGCACGAAAGGATTCTCCTGCGAAAGGGCTGAAAAAATCAGCATCTTTGATTTTTCGAAATTTCTGTCTCAATACGGAAAAACCTTAAACGGACTTTTCTAAAATAAACGGAATTACTGACTACGGAAAATTTTTGAAAATACGGAAGTTAAAAATAACGGGCACCTTTTAAAGCGCAGTGGTCTGAGCGATGTCCTCTGATCATTCGTCCAACAGGGGTCCGGGTTCAAATCCCTGTGAGGCATGAATGTTGTGTTTTTCTTACGGCACTGGCTCTCTCTCCCTTCCCTGGAACCAGTGACCATAAATTAGGGACGAGCGACTGCTTATAGCTGATTGAGTTGCTCACGGTGGTCGTTAAACATCCAATAAAAAAAACAACAACAAAAAAAAAAACTCGGAAATTTCGTTAAAAGACAGGCACTTACCGGCAACTTTGCCGCACGTTACTTTCAGAAATTTTCCTTGAATTCACACCACTTATTTTTTTACAGTGCTGATCAATGAAGAAATGACAACACAATGACACATCATCGTATAAGAGAATGGTAGATGCAAAACAAAGAAGTTCTGTCTGCACGCCAAAGAAACTGCAGAAAGGATCTTCTGTACAGAGATAGCCTTCAGACAGGAAATCTCTAGTCGTCGAACGTGCGAGCGAAAGGTAAGCGTACGGTCGATGGTCAGAAGGATGCTGTGGGCTCAAGCCCCCCCCTCCCATCGGTAGAGAGAAGGTTTGAATTAAACATAAGATTCAATAAAAAGGGTTGAACTGAATACTACGTGCTCTTCTGCAAATCCACAATAGCTGTGAACACATATCTTAATTACACTCATCGTCAAAAAACTAGTTGCACCCAGAAGGAAGTGTCGGATTGCAATACTATTCGGGAGGAAGGTAAAGGTTACCAGGAACAATAAATGATTAAACACTGAGACTGATATGGGCAATATTTATTGATCTACACGCCAATAAGTAGTGTCTCTCAGTATTGTGTCGGTCATTCATGTTTGCTCACACAGCATGCCAGATGTCTCGGAATGGAGTTGCACAGGCTCTTAATGGTGCCCTGTGATAAGCCATCCCATGTAGTTTGAATCTTCTCACGCAGTTCCTGCAGATTGTGCGGTAAGGGTGGAGTGTGGATAGCGCGTTGAATAGCATCCCACACATTTTCAATCGGCAATAGGTCTGGCGATTCGGCTGGCCATGGCAGAGTGTCAGTGTCTTGAAGTCAAGCTCTCGAGACAGTAGCAGTATTCGCACGATCGTTGTCCTGTTGGAAAATCGCACTGGAGTGAGCGTTCAGAAAAGGTAGGGCCACTGATTGCAGGACCTCATTAACGTAACGTTGGGCTGTCAAAGTGCCTGTAATGAACACCAAAGGGAATCTGGCATCGTAGGCAATTGCATCCCATACCATTACACTAGGCCTTCTGGACGTCTGACGCTCGACAACAAACCGTTTATCTTGGCGCTGATCACGGTGCCTCCACACACGGATTCTGTGGTCGTCTCCTCCAAGACAAAAGCGGGACTCGTCACTGAAGATCACTAGCTGCCATTCTGAGTGGCTCCATGACAGTCTGGCACGACACCATTGCAGTCTTTGGCGACGATGCAGTGGTGTTAAGAGCAGTAGTCGTAACTGTCTGCGTGCGTGTAGTCCTACGACGTGCAGCCGTCTTCCAATGGTGATGGCACTAATCGGACGATGCATGGAGGGCACCACTCATCCCTGAATAACCGCAATCGTGGCTGTTGGATAACTCCGCGCATGTCGGACTACCCGTCGGTCCTCTCTCTCCGTGGTTCGTCTGGGTCTCTCAGACTCTTCCAGTCGCTGCTACGTGCATTGTTCTATCCACTACCACCAACAGAGTGCTATGGTAATATTCGCACGACCGGTATGCCGTGCAATACGGCGATAAGGCTATCCCTCTTCTCGGAGCCCGACGACGCGGCCCATCTCGAATTCCTCCAACTGCTCGAATTGCTTCCTAACTTTTTTCCGAGGCATACTTCACTTGCAAATGATGCAACCAACACAACAGCACGAGTCAGAATGGCAAGTGCGTCTGACTCGATATTATATAGCCTGTCAGACACATCGCTACAACCCTTCCTTGCTTGCGTCAGATGCGCTGCCTAGCGTGATACTTGAATCATTTGCATGTCTTACGATGTCAAGCCCATTCACCAAGTTTTATTCCTGTCGGTTGCTTCCTTCTGGGGGCAACTTTTTTTTTTTTTTTTTTTTTGACGATGGGTGTATAATACACTGGGCACAAAAAATTAGAGATATAGCGATTTGGAAGCGAAAACGTGATGATATGCAAACTTATCGACTACTAAAGATTGGTTATCAGCATGGGTAGCTACGTCATGTGTAAATTAATATGGCAACACTGACTACACATCACGTGACGCCCGAGCACCGATAAAAGTGCTCTTCGAGAAGTGGAAAACGGGTCATTTCACCTCTTGGTCTAGAAGTTTGCTGAACGCATTATTGTCTTCAGTGTGGGATTAACCAGAAATGATCTCCAGACGACGTTTAAGAATTGACAAGAACAAGTTAGTAAAATCATACAATGTAATGATTATGCTACGCGTTCCAACATACCTGAAATCATTACTCAAGTTATTACTCAAGTTATGAGGATAATGGCTGTAAAATAAATCTTGCAATTGTATCCTGACCTTTGACCCCATTTCGATGATATTCAATAGAACCGGTTCCGTATACCTCAGGAAAAACATACTAAAGTTCTGTCGCAATAGAAGCATTTTTAGTCAAGTTATTAGGACAATGGCTGTGGAATAAATCTCGCTCATGTGTCCTGACCGTTGACCCCATTTCGGTGATATTCAACGGAACTGGTTCAGTGCACCTCTGGAACAACATGATAAAGTTTTGTCGCAATCGAAGCATTTTCATGTAAGTTATGACGCATAAGGGCAATGGAATGGATCCTCTCCTATGTCCTGACCTTTGACCCCAATTTGAACATTTTCAACAGAATTCTTTTCCAGGTGGTCCCCTACCACATACTAAAATTTCATCGAAATCGAACGATTTTTAGTCAAGTTGAGACGCATAAGGGCAATGGAATGAATCCCGCTCCTATGTCCTGACCTTTGACCCCATTTCGCCCGTTTTCAGTAGGATTCTTCTCCAATTGGTCCTATATTACATACTAAAATTTCTTCGAAATCGAACCATTTTTACGCAAGTCATGATGCATAAAGGCAATGGAATTGATCCCGCTCCTAGGTCGTGACCTTTGACCCCATTTTGCCAATTTTCAATTGGGTTCGTCCCCAGGTAGTACCCTATCACATACTAAAATTTCATCGAAATCAAACCATTTTTACGCGAGTTATCGTGTGGACAGGTGGACAAAGCTGGAGCATGTACGCTTCTTCAACCTACGGTGTTAAAGGGTAAATAAACAAGTTAGTAAAATCATGCAATGCATTGATTATGATACGCTTTCCAACATACCAGAAATCATTACTCAAGTTATTACTCAAGTTATGAGGATAATGGCTGTAGAATAAATCTCGCTCCTATGACATGGCCTTTGACCCCATTTCGATGATATTCAACAGAACTGGTAAAGTATACTTTCGGAACAACATGATAAAGTTTTGTTTCAATCGAAGAATTTTTACGTAAGTTATAACGCATAAGGGCGATGGAATGGATCCCGTTTCTATGTCCTGACCTTTGACCCCATTTCACCCATTTTCAATAGGGTTCGTCCCCAGGTGGTCCACTACCACATACTAAAATTTAATCTAAATCGAATCATTTGTACGCAAGGTATGACGCATAAGGGCAATGTGCTGCATTCCGCTCCTATGTCCTGACCTTTCACCCCACTTCGTCCATTTTCAATAGGGTTCGTCCCCAAGTGTTCCCCTACCACATACTAAAATTTCATCGATATAGAACCATTTTTACGCGAGTTGTCGTGCGGACAGACGGAAAAAGCTGGAGCATATATGCTTCTTGGACCTACGGTTGGAAAGCGTAAAAATAGGGCTGTTGGCATGTTACAGGTAGGTGTACGGCCTATCAACGTGGGGCTTTAGGCGTTTTGCAAAATGTAAGTCGACTACACCAAAGATTTCTACGGGATGAAAATGTTGTAGATCAACCCAAGAGTAGTCGCCGTAGGATAACCACCACGAAGGAAGATCGCTACCTAACAGTAAGTGCTCGGAAACGGCCTAGTATCACTAGTAGCCATATCCGGGAATCACTTTGAGCTGCTTCTGGTCTCACAGTATGTACGCGAACGGTACGAAACCGATTTCACGAGGACAGACTCAGAGCAAGATGGCCGCCGAGATGTATAACACTGACATCAGATCACAGTTGCCAAAGACGTACCTGGGTCCAAAAGTACATGTTATGGAATACAGAGGGCTACCATGTACTTTCCGCAGATGAATCCTATTTTGCTCTTTGTACTGATACTCGACGAGGACATGCGTGGAGGAGATCCGGTACACGAATGCAACCACACTTTGTGGACCCCGTCCTCCCTTACCAGCGGCAGTCAGTTCTGGTCTGCGAAGGAGTGTGTTTTAATGGCCGTACTTTCTTGTATGTTTTTCAGGGAAACATGAATGCCTTCAGTGCACCGGAACGAGATCATTATACCTACTGTGACACTTTTTCACGCTACTATTAGACATGCACTCCCTTTTATCGATGACAGTGCAACCGGTCACCGTACCTGGAGCGTGCTTCAGGAGCTGTAAAATCACAGGATTGAATCGTTACAACTGCCTGCGAGGTCTCATGGACTTTATCTTATCGAAAACATTTGGGACCTATGCAGCGACATCTAAATAGATAACCACGTCCCATACCCCGACAGACCTCCGGAATGTGTTGCCTGTAATTATTTATTTATTGTTTTTTACTTGTAAGCACATCCCCACAGATGGTATATCTAGTTACAGGAATTGCTATAGTTATATTTACAGTGATAATTACCAGGTGATATTTACAATCTTACAAAACATGCTTTATGGAAAAAAAAAATATTACTTGAATTAAAAATATCCGGACATTCTTCAAGTGAGGTGTGAAGCCTATACATTTTAGATAACGGATAACTTTTTCCAGCATCAGTTCTGCAAAATGACACAGCAAATAGCTCACATTTTGTCCTCGGTAAACGTGGGACACGGAAACTTAATTGCTTTACAATTTCAGTATCATCAATTCATGATGCCGTACAAGAAGTTTAGTTGGAGAGCCTCCCTTCTCGATTGCAGAGGGGTCATCTTGAAGAATGTCAGAAGGTCATCAGTCGGGATGTCAGCTATATAAACACCAGTCGATTTGTAAAAAAGGTGTCTAAGAAATTTTTTGAACTTTCTCGATTTCATTTACTAGAGTTTCGGGGCTAGGGCTCCAAATGATCACCGCATATTCCAGTGAGGATCTTACCGTAGTCTCAAAAATGCGAATAAGTGTCTGAGTATTCGATAAATACTTGGAATGTCGTTTGATAAATCCAAGATTTCTATACGCTGTACGTGCAATTTTTTTGATATGACTTTTAAAGCCCAAGTTCTGGACATCGTTTGTTCCGGTAAGAGGATAGTCGCCAACTTTGTAGTAAAAAATAATTGTTTTTTTTCCGCGTAAAGGAAACGACATGACGCTTGGAGATGTTGAGGTGGAGATTAGAGACGAGCTGACTCAGATACTCATCAATAATATAGGTGTCAAGACGTGCTTCGTGACAGAGCTGGTGTTACCGCGTACTGAAATCCAGATTCTCCGAATTTGCCATTTTGTCTATGTTGAAATCCTACTTTGTTGTGTGCAGAAATTGAACATTGTTTTTGTAAACGCACGTTTTATCGTTTGTGTTACACAGCCTCACGGATGTTATTTAAATATGTGTTACTTGAGTCAGATACATACAACCTTCATTTTATCTTTAACTTTTTGTTACCAGTGTATTTTAATGTAAACACGGAGAAAAAGTTCAATATTCAAACATTCACCGAAATGCGTATTTAAGCAGTCATGAAATTAACACCCATTCAATAGGAGAAATGACACAACGCAGTGAAACACCAGATGACTTCTCAGGAAACAAGAATTTATTGAATGCAAGCAAAATTACAAAGCAGCACGTGTTCGTTTCGTTTTTTGCTTGCAACTACTATCCTAAGAAAAAATCTGCTTTAACTCCTCTTGTAGCTCCGAGTATATTAATCCTTTGGGAGAAATGATCAATGTTGATCCATTTTGCCTATCCTTCAGAAGCTTTTTTACACCTTCAGCTACACATTCCGGCCTTGATAACAGAGAAAAATGCTTTTACTTCAATGCAAATAACATTTGAATATCTGAATATTAGTCAATACCAAATGCTAAAATTCAAAAACACTAATACGAAATTAAAATGTTTGAATGAGATTTTTCTACATGTTTAAAAAAGATATAAATGTTTTAAAAACAGATTTTGTTTTCAAAGCAATTCTTTTTCGACGCTACCGACTGTCTCCCTTAACGCTGCGGCGGTGACTCATAATTTTCACAGACCGTTTTCTGTAGTTCTGCAATCTTTGAAAGTGAAGCTGATATGGGTCTTATAAATATTTTATTTCACTGGGAACGTCCAACTTATTACATCCTAATCTTCCATATACTTATGAGATTCCTCCTCCTTAGACACACTGGTGTCCAAATTTAACGTGACTAACACAAAACCATCATGAATACCGCAAAATGCACACGATAAAGTTTAATTACAGTTGGTACGGACATACACATATAGATATTTCAGCAATACATAACAGAAAAACAATATATGAAATGCTATACTCACCAAAAATGTGATACAGCAAGTGACGCTGATTTCAGCTAGCACAATGAGTCCATGCTGTTTACAAGGGTGTGAATGAGAGTTTGGGGCGATAAGTGCTACTCCTCCAGCAAGGCTCGTTGAATTTCCAGAAAGGTCGTTAAGATACCTCTTGGCATCCAAATGACGTTAAGATACCTCTTGGCATCCAAATGCAGTTCTAGAGGTATAAAGAAACCGAAAGCTTGACAAGAAAACAGACTCCATTACCTTCACCAGTTTGTACAGTCGACACCAGGCAGATTGTATCCATTGATTCGTGATGTTAACGCCATATTGTGGCCAATCCATCGGAGTGCATAAACCGAAAATGTGATTTAACAGAGCAGGCGACCTTTCTCCAGTCCTCAAGGGCTTAGGTTTAGTGCTCCTGTGCCCATTACAGACGAATTTGTGGGGTTTTAGCAGAGATGAGGAATTGTTATAGCCCGTTCCCACCAATGTGCTGATTCTTCTCTATGCTGAGTTTCTTCTCCCGATACCGCTGTTATACTGCGCAGTTACTTGACGCAGAGGAGCTTGTCTATTACCTCGTCCAATCAACTGCAGTTTCCGATTTCTCGAACATGGACCATTTGTTTCTGCTCATAGGAAGAGCCTCTGACTGATTGTTTTCTTGTATTAACACCACTCATTTAACAACAGAAATACATTTTTTCTTTCGTAGCAGAGAAGGTTTGCCGTTTCTGATATGGTTTCACCTGCTCACCTTGCCCCCACTATTATACCTGTTTCAAAGTCGCTTAAATCGTGAGTCATTCTCATATAGCCACTATCTACGCTTCGTAGATAGTGGCAATATGAGAATAACTCGTGAATCCTTTGCAGAGAGCTGTTTATAAAGCCATCATACCGCTTTATAAACAGGTAAATAGTTGCACGAATGCCACTGTCTGATTGCTGTTGGGTTTTCTTGACAATTTGTTACTTCAGTATATGTATTTATCGTTATATTATATTATTATATAGGTAAATATATATTTTACCTATAAATTGATAAAATGGATAAATATTAAATTCTGCGGAAATTTAAATGCTCCTGCTTGTCTAGAACTACTTAGGTAGTGAGTGTGTAGATAATGTTTCTGCCTGGATTCAAAATGCTGTAGGAACATCTTCTATTATATCATTAACTACATATACACAGAGTGTTGTATTCCATAGGTTTCAATGCTAGGGCAACTGAGGATGAGTTCAACATCCCTCCAAATAAATGTTCAATAACATTTGAGCTGGTGTTCTGACTCTCTTTCAATGTTCTACTGTCCGCTATTCCTGGACAGAAGGACACTGGGAGAGAATCTTGTGGAACGATTACTCACACTTCTGCTCTCAGATTGTTTTGTCCTAATGAAAATGTGTGGGTTTAGCTAATACTAGGAGAACGTTTCTCTCAAAACTAAATCGTTCCAACAGGCAAGTTTCGTGCCGGCGCTTCTGATAGTTTGAGGCTATTTCATCAAGGTATATTAGTTGTTAGCATGTCTTTTGTAAAAAAAGATCGTGCTTATGTTATCGGTTTGTCCGTCCGTCCGTCCGTCCGTCTGTAGACACGATATCTCTGCAACTATTAGTCCGATTTGAAAAATTCTTTTTGGATTGAGAAGCTTGAAATATACGAATGGTGATCCTTAATTTCGTTTTTTTTTACGATGTACAATTTCGCTGCTAGAGGGCGTAAATGCAGATGATATCGGATTCAAAAATACATTTTATTCCACATCAGAAGGCGTAAGTGTTAATTTTTGCTTCTGATGTATTTTCCACAAAATCTGAGCTTCTAAAATTTCAATTGAAACAATTCTTTCGTGGACCGATGCCGCTCACGTCGATAAACATTTCCGGAATATATTTTTTTAAATATTATATGGTTTCTCCTCCACAGGGCGTTGATGAATATCTTATTTTTGTCAATATCTCTGCTTCTAATGGTCCGAGTTGGAAAATTCTTTCTTTATTAGATAGAGTTAACGGCGTGACATGTTTTCTAAATAATTTCAAAATTTTCAAGTAATTCAGAGATTTTCCGCCAGGGAGCGCAAGGGTAAATCGTGTTTCCCTCTATATCTCTGCTTCTAAATCTCCGATTTGAATAATTCTTTCTGCACCGGATACAGCTCCTGATGAGAAATCCTTTGAAAATAACGTCTAATTTTTGTATAAAATGGTTTGGCCACCAGGGGGCGTAAGTCTTAATTTCCACTTCTGATGTATTTGCAGCAAAATATGAGCTTCTAAAATCTCGATGGGGGAAAAAAGTCGTTTGTGGACCGATACCACTCATGTCGACAAACCTTTTAGGAATATTTTCATCTTAAAATAATGAATGGTTTCTACGCCAGGGGGCGGAGATGTATATCTTATTTTTGTCAACATCTCTACTTCTAAGAGTCCGATTTGAAAAATTTCTTTGTTCGATAGCATTCCCGATGCGAAATGTTTTTCATATAAATTCAAGATTTTCAAGTAAACCATAGACTTACCGCTAGGGGAATTGCAAAAGTAAATTGCGTTATCTGCGTTATTCTGCTTCTAAAATTCCAATTAGAAAAATTCTTCCTGTATCGCATACAACACCTGATGGAAAATATTTTTCATATAATTTATAATGTTTGGAAAAGAATCGTTTGGCCACCAGGGAGCAAAAGTGTTAATATCTGTTTCTGATGCATTTGCAGCAAAATTTGGGCTCCTGAATACTCGACTAAAATTTGTTTTCTCTTGGACCGATACCGCTTATTTTGAAAAAAAAAAAAAAAATGAAAATACTTTTTTCCTAAAATAAAGCATGATTTTCCCACCAGAGGACGTAAAGGCACATCATATTTTTGTCGATATCTGTGTTTCTAAGAGTCCGATTTGAAAAATTCCTTCTGTGTCCGAGAGCGTTTCCTGTGCGAATTGTTTCTCATTTATATTTTTCTTAACGCACAAGTCTGTAACCAGAGGGCGTAAGTTCACTATTCCTTTTACAGCAATATCTGAGGGATTAAAAACTGGATTGAAAAAACTTCTTTCTTCCGTCAGACACTATTGTTTTCCATATCGGTTCCTTTGACTTTGAATAGCTTTGATAAATTTCATTTGTGTCAGAAGGTATTCAAAAGACGTGCTAATTACATCCGGAAATTCGGTGTCATCTTTCTTGTTGCATCTGTAACCATGACGACTAACTTTTGTATCGACATTCTGTACAGTCCGCTCTCTCGACACTGTGCAATACTTCCACCCGGACCGTTCTTTGAGGAGGCCTATGAGCCATTCCACACAGTTCGATGACTGGCTTGTGGAGAACAGCTCTGAAATGTTAAACTGGCCAATTCAAAATCCGGATCTCAACCAAATAAAACACTTTTTTGATTCTTTGGAAAAGTCTCGATCACAGCACCCTTCATTCGAATCAGATTTGACAGTAGCTTTGCAAGAAGAGGAGAGGAATATTGAGATCGAGACTTACAGAAATTAAGTAGAAAGTGTGACCAGGCCTCCCCTGTGGCGTTGTGGTCTAAGAGATGGATTATGATCATTTGTGCGTGATGAGTCCGAGTTGGAATCCCTATGAGGCATGGATGTTGTGTTTCTCTTACGGCACTGTCTCTCTTCCTTCTCTGGAATCAGTGACTCTAAATTAGGAACGCGCGATTACTTATAGCCCAATTTTTTTTTTTTTTTGATTGGAGGTTTAACGACCACCGTGAGCAACTCAATGGGCTATAAGCAGTCGCCCGTCCCTAATTTAGGGTCACTGGTTCCAGGGAAGGGAGAGAGCCAGTGCCGTAAGACAAACACAACATCCATGCCTGACCGGGATTCGAAACCGGACCCCTTACGGACGAATGATCAGAGGCCAGCGCCTTAGACCACTGCGCCACCAGGGCGGCCATAGCCCATTGCGCTACTCACGGTGGTTGTTAAACCTCCAATAAAAAAAATGTGTCCAGAAGGGCGGCCGCTGGTCTTATAGGGAGGGGTGGTCCTTCTATGTACTAAGATTTTGAGATAAAAGTGTTTGTTGCAACTGCCGGTAGGTGTACGGAAACTTTTGTCAACTCACTGTATATTCAATGGATATTAAAATATTATAACCTGCCTAATAAAAACTGGTGTCCAAAATCTGAGGACACTATTTTGAAAGGTTACAACTAAAAAATCAGACGCAATAGCTTGTGGCAATTTTCAAGACCGCGGACGTTCAGTAGAAAGCCGAAGCACATACGAAACATAGAATCGTGAGCTCAGGGATCACGTGGTATCACTTAACGAATAAAAGAGAAAAGGGCGGGGTAGGCGACACGTGCTTGAAGGAAAATCTGGACGTGGGGGCATGAAGGTATGAACGTATAATTTGTGTTATGTTTCAAAGATATCATCCATAGATGACCTCAGGAGTTGGGAAGAATTATAGGGAAGCTGGAAGAAGGCTACCCTATAATTCTTCCCACCGACAGATCAGCACGCTCCCCAGACCTGAGGACCATCGAACACGTCTGGGACGCAATGGGGAGGCACTCTCGCGCTCGAAATGCTTCTGCAGAAGACAAGCTGGCTATCTTTCGTGCTGTGACTGAGGAGTGGGATAATTTGCCTCAATAATTCCTGGATCACTTAGTGCTCAGCATGCTACGACATTGTGAGAGCAACATTTTTTTTTTTTTTATTGGAGTTTTAACGACCACTGTGATCAACTCAATGGGCTATAAGCGGTCGCCCGTCCCTAATTTAGGGTCACTGGTTCCAGGGAAGGGAGAGAGCCAGTGCCGTAAGACAAACACAACATCCATGCCTCACCGGGATTCGAACCCGGACCCCGTTCGGACGAATGATCAGAGGCCATTGCTTAGACCACTCCACCACCGGGGTGGCTGAGAGCAACATCGCAGTTCAGAATGGATTTATTGGGACGTGCTGCAGCACGTGTCAAGACGACAGCGATACACTCCGTCGGTGTAGCTTAATTGGGAGAGCAACTTACTCCGGAGTGAGGGGGTGCAGGTTCGATAGCGTCACGGATAAATTTCTGTTTTCACATTGGCGCCCGAACATAGGAATGGAAAAACTGGGCGTTGGGTTCTTCGAAAAATCTGTGACGTTTGTTCCACACATCGTCTAGAATTAACGAAAATTCGTTCTTCGCTTCAGAAGAAACAATTAAGAGGAAAATGATGTGACGTACTACAGAGGCAAAG
Source organism: Macrothele yani (assembly GCA_039090855.1). Lineage (NCBI taxonomy): Eukaryota > Metazoa > Arthropoda > Arachnida > Araneae > Macrothelidae > Macrothele > Macrothele yani. The sequence continues at coordinate 63,570,749 of CM077005.1, forward strand.
CACGTGTCACGACGACAAATATGCAGCGATACATCCCGTCTGTGTAGCTTGGTTGGGAGAGCAACTTACTCAGGAATAAGGGGGCACGCTTTAATTCCGTCACGGATAAATTTGTGTTTTTACAATATTCCATACTGAAATATCTCTCCGCCTGTTTATCGGTAAGCACTCTACAACCATTCTCCAAATATTTCCTTGGGGAATTTATAACTTTTGCGTAAACACTGATTACAATAACTAAGGAGACCATAAAATCACATAAATCCGTGAGATGGTGTATATCGAAAAAGTATTTTAATCGTGCCGAGCTTTCGCCTGACAATGGGATGCTTTGCCAAGTCAAACTTACGCTAGGCGAACAACGATCCATTTGGAGTTTAAAACCGGATAATAGCACGAGTATTAAAAACATAAATACACTGGCGGAAAGTGAAAAAAGAACACCAAGAAGGAATTGTCGGACGATCATGAAATTTACATATGTTAATGGGGTCGAGTTTACGTAGGTGGGATGTTAATTTCGGGACCAACCGGTGAGCGCTTACGCCACAGCACGGCATAACATGCAAATTATCGTCGGTGGTATTTAAGGAGTACGGCGAAGTAAATGTAATCAGTCGTCGGCGTACGGACACGTGCGAAGACCTTGAAGAAGATGCAATGCCTGGACATGGAAGACGTGTACGATTTCAGCAGTTATCGGACTTTGAGCGAGGTCGTCTAGTCGGACTCCGCGAGGCCGGGTGGTCGTATCGTCGTATTGCGGAGCGAATTGAACGGGAAGTATCAGTGGTGGTATGATGGTGGCGTAGATGGTCTGAGGAACATTTCCACACGAGAAGACGTGGAACCGGGAATCACAGACGGACTGATGAGCGGACCGATCGACGCATAAGAAGAGCGGCGTTGTCAAGCAGAACATCCACTGCGACGCAAATCCGAGCAGCCGTTGCACCTGAGGTGACTGTGCAAACAATCCGCAACCGTCTACTGGATGCAGGACTACGTGCACGTGTGCCTCTGGCATGTGTACCTCTGACTCATGCTCACCGTCAGGAACGGCTGCAGTGGTGTCGCCAACGTATGCACTGGAGAACGCAATAGTGATCTGTCGTGTTCAGCGATGAAAGCAGATTCTGCTTGGCGTGTTCGCAGACGCACAGGGGAGCGTCTGCACCCTTCTTGCATCCGCCAGCGACACACAGGGCCTACACCTGGTCTCCTGGTGTGGGGAGCGATCAGCTATCACTCCCGTACACAACTAGTGTTTGTACCGGGTACGTTAAACAGCACCTCCTACATCAACAACATCATTCAGCCCGTTGTTGTGCCATTTGTAAGGTCGGTCCATCGTGGTGTTTTCCATCAAGATAACGCACGCCTACACACGGCACGTGCAACGCAACATGCACTTCAGGGTGTGAGACAACTTCCATGGCCTGCACGTTCACCGGATTTGTCCCCCATTGAGCACGTGTGGGATGTTATGGGGAAACGACTTATCCTGTCTTCACGGCCAGCCACGACCATTCCTAATTTACGCGTCCAGGTTGAGGATGCTTAGAACTCAATACCCCAAACTTACATCCAACATCTGTACGACAGACTCCATGCCAGAATTGCACAGTGTGACGCAGTTCATGGCGGTTCAACCTCGTACTAACCATGTTACATGGAAATGTTATTTTTCAGTTTACCAGCAAATACAGCTGTATTTTGCCATAATGTTTTGATCAAGTTATCCTCTGTATTCCGTTATTATGCTGTATAAATTTCGTTGGTATCAGACGTCTCCTTCTTGGTGTTCTTTTTTCACTTTCCGCCAGTGTATAATACCACTACAAACATGCAAACTTGCATTAGTCATTACGTAGGTCCAATGTTCACGTAGTGTAACATAGAGGATCATCATCAAACTCATCATTGTTAACCATTATCAATCCACTGCTGGACGAAGGTCTCTCCAAGCTTCTTCCACAACGTTCTGTCTTGTGCCAGTCTTCTCCAAGTTACTCCCGCATACTTTCGAATTTCATCCACCCATCTCCCATGTGGTCTTCTTCTGGGTCTTTTCCTGTCCCCTGGAATCCAATCTAAAATGTCGGCTGTCCATCGATGGTCTGTTCTTCTGGCAGTATGTCCAGCCCATTGCCATTTCAGGGATTTTACTTTGATCATGATGTTTTCCACTCTTGTCATTTTTCTGATCCACGAGTTCCTCTTCTCATCTCTCCTGGCCACACCAGGCATGCACCTGTCCATGCTTCTTTGAGTTGTCTGCAGCCTTTGTATGTCTCTTTTAGTTAAGGTCCACGTCTCGGCACCATACGTAAGCACTGGAAGGATGCATTGATCAAACACTTTTCTTTTAAGACATAATGGCATATTTCTCTTGAAAATTATACTGTTTCTTCCGAAAGCTCTCCAGGCAAGTTTTATGCACCGATTAATTTCTTCATCAATGTGACATAGAGGATATCAAGTGATAATTTATGTTAGTCTGAAGCTCAAAGCCTGCGGAAGATAGAAGTCCGCGATGATGGCAGTTCAGCGGATACCCTATCATTGCATACATCATCTCTTGTGATACTGATGTATGTAATGATCACCTCTTGTGATAATGATGTATGCAATGATAGCCATCACCGTGGACCCTATACCTTCCGCTGGTTCTGAGTTTGAGACTAACATACACCATGACTTGATATCCTGTTTTGTTACACTTCGTGAACATTGGACCCCCGTAGTGACTAATGCAAGTTTCGTGTTTTCAGTGTCGTATTTATGTTTTTTAACACTTCTGCTGTTATCCCGTTTTCAACTCCAAATGGATCGTTGTTTGTCTAGTGTAAGTTTGCCTTGACAAAGTTCGTCCAGTGTAAGTTTGCCCTGAAATTGTCAGGCGAAAGCTCGGCATGATTAAAATACTTTTTCGATATTCACCATCTCACGGATTTATGCGACTTTATTGTCTCCTTAGTTATTAGTGTTGTACTTAACATCTTTTGGATGCATATTTAAAATCCCTCTTATACCGATTGCAATGTTATTTGTGCGTCATTTATAAACAGTTTTTTGTATCTTTTCTTGTGTTCGAATGCTGGCAACATAATTGTTTCTCCATTTGGCTGTGGTCATGTATTGTTTTTCTTATACAGGAAAAAGTAGTCCGTCCTTAGGTTTTTGACACCAGTGTATAATTGATCTTCTCCTGACTTCGATGAGAGCCTAAGCACTCCAAGGTATGGACTTCACGAAATCACCGGGCAGCACAGGTGGTGTACTACTGGTGTGAGCGCTGGATTCGGACCCTTTGTCCGAAATGGATCCGGGTTCAAATCCCGGTGAGGCATGTATATTGTGTTTGTCTTACAACCCTGGATCTCTCCCTTCCCTGGAGCCAGTGACCCTAAATTAGGGACGGGCGCTTGCTTATAGTCCACCGAATTGCTCACGGTGGTCGTTAAACCCTAAACTGAAAAAAAAATCATATTATGAAACTTTAGAAAAGTTTATTTACAAAAGTACGATTTCAGCTAAAAAGGATAATTAGTTAGGCGCTGCTTACTCAAGTGGTCTGGCCACGATTGATTCCTCTATTGGCATCAACGATTTTGAATCCACAATTTCGAACAATGGAGTGCGAATAGCCATAGGACAAACGGCCATGAAGATTATGTTGTTCTGCTGAAAATGACGTTGGCTCTGAAAATAAAATCAAATTGGTAGAATTACTCTGAAATGACAAATACAAATCACAATAGTCGCCCTTTCTGTTTAACAGTTTAGGTGTTAAGTAGTATAGGTAGAAACAAAATACCACATGCTAAGATGAAACGCGCTGTTTGAGTGCTCCTGCCTCACTATTAGAAAACTCTTTTGTCTTTGTGATCATGGGTATGCATTCAATCCAGAAAGTGGTGTTTGTGAGAGTAAGTAACAAACATTCTATATTTGTTATTGTTAATTTTCTTCAAAGAATCTAAATGCAATTCTAGAAAACATTTTTTGACAAATATTTCCTCTCCGCTTATATGCCACGTACGCATAATACACTGTTTCCAGAAAAACAAAAAACAAAACAAAACAAGAAAGATGACACCGAAATTTCGGTGTAATGAGCACGTCCTTTGAATCCGTTCTGATGCGAATTAAATTTACCAAAGCTATTCAAAATCAATGGAATTGGTATGGAAGACAGTAGTATCTGACCGAAGTAAAAAAATTCAATCGGGGTTTTAATCCCGCAGATATTTCTATAAACGGAAACGTCAGCTTACGCCCTCTGGTGGCAGACTTGTGCGTTAAGAAAAATTTGAATTTATATGAGAAACATTTCGCAGCGGAAACGCTTTCCAACAAAGAAAGAATTTTTCAAATCGGGCTCTTAGAAGCAGGGATATCGACAAATATAAGATATGCATCTACGCCCTCTCGCGGAAAAAACATGCATTATTTTAAAAGGAAAGTATTTTCAAAAGGTTTTTCGATGTGAGCGGTATCGGTCTATGAAATAATTTTTGCAGTCGAGTTTTCAGGAACTCAGATTTTACTGCAAATACATCAGACGCAGAAATTAACCCTTACGTCTCCTGGAGGCCAAACGAATCTTTATCAAATATTAGAAATACTGAGAATTTCTTACCAGGAGCTGTATCAGGCGCAGAAAGAATTTTTCAAATTGGAGTTTTAAAAGCAGAGATATTGAGGAAAACGCAATTTACCTTTACGCCCCTAGCGGAAAGTCTATGCATTACATGAAAATTTTGAACTTATATGAGAAACATTTTACACCGGATACGATATTCAACAAAGAAGGAATGTTTCAAATCCCACTTTTAGAGGCAGAGATATTGACAAAAATGAGATACATATCTACGCCCTCTGGTGGAGAAACCATGCATTATTTTAAGATGAAACAGGTGCAGGTCCACGAAAGAATATTTTTCAGTGGGGCTTTTAGAAGCTGAGATTTTGCTGCAAATACCTACGAAGTAGAAATTTAACGCTTACGCCCCCTGGTGACTAAACCATATTTTATAAAAAAATTAGAAATTGCAATAAAAAAATTTCCCACCAGGAGCTGTATCCGGTGCTGGAAGATTTTTTCAAATCGGAGTTTTAGAAGCAGAGATATCAGGGAAAGCGCAATTTAAGTTTACTCCCCCTAGCGGAAAGTCAATGAATTACTTGGAAATTTTGAAATTATATTATAAGCATGTCGCACCGAACACTGTCCAACAAAGAAGAAATTTTTCAAATCACATCTTTAGAAGCAGAGATATTGACAAAAACAAAATATATATATACGGCCCCTGGCGGAGAAACCATGAATTTGTTTAAGAAGAAAATATTCCGGAAAAGTTTGTATACGTGAGTAATATCGGTGTACGAAAGAATTTTTTCAATCGAGATTTTAGAAGCTCAGAATTTGCTGCAAATACATTAGAAGCATAAATCAACATTTACGGCCCCTGGTGGCCAAACAATTTAATGACAAAAATTAGAAATTATATGCGAACTATTTCCCATCACGAGCTGTATTTTCTGAAGCAAACATTTTTCAAATCGGAGTTTTAGAAGCATAGATATCTGGGGAAAAGCAATTTACTTTTACGCCCATTAGTCGAGAATATATTCGTAACTTGGAAAAGTGACTATGCCTAAAATAATCTTCGACTTGAATGGAATCGAAAAGTAAAAGAATTTTTTGAATTGTATTTTTAGAAGCAAATATATGGATCAGAATGTGTTTTGAATTCAATATTATCTGCATTTACGCCCTCTAGTGGCAAAAGTTTGCATCGCAAAAAAAAAAAAGAAAAAAGGAAATAAAGGATCATCATTCGCACACTTCAAGCTTTCTAATGCAAAAAGAATTTTTCAAATCGGACTGTTAGTTGCAGAGATATCGTGTCTACAGAAGGACTGACGGACGGACAAACCGATAACATTAGCACGATCGATCTTTTTTTACAAAAGACTTGCGAAAAAAAGGTTTAAATGGAGCGCCAGCAGCGAGGAAACTTTGTTGAGCCGCCCCGGTGGCGCAGTGGTCTAAGCGATTGCCTCTGATCATTCGTGCGAAAGGGGTCCGGGTTCGAATCCCGGTGAGGCATGGGTGTTGTGTTTGTCTTACGGTACTGGCTCTCTCCCTTCCCTGGAACCAGTGACCCTAAATTAGGGACGGGCGACTGATTATAGCCCATTGAGTTGCTCACGGTGGTCGTTAAACCTCCAATCAAAAAAAAAAAAAAAAAAACTTTGTGGAGTTGAAGAAAAGGACACAATGGACAGCAGCACTGAACGAAAATGGTTCCGTCGTTTCAATGCTTTAGACACCAATCTCGAAGACAGGCCGAGGTCAGGACATCCCACGTCTACAAACACAGATAAGTGAGGTAACCCCGGTCAAAGCCATGACAGCGAACCCCGAATATCAGTGCACGGAAATTGGCAGTTGAGGCGAGTATTTTGAATCTACCGCCGTTCGCCACCTGCAACAGCTTGGTTTCGTTTACAGACACCATCGAACTTTTCCGGATAAATGGACATCCCAGCAGGCAAAACAAATTGTCGCTTTCTGTCACAGATTGCTATCAAATCCACAGGACGATCAGTTTTGTAGCAGTGTCATCTTACGTTATTCTACAACTGGGAACAAGTGACTGAAGGCACGCCAGAAAACACATGAAGTGGTGTATAGAGGGTGTTCCGAAAGAAAAGTCATTCTGTACATTTGGTTGAATTGTGAGGGTCCTGTTCACTGGGAACTCCGGCCAGATGGCCAGACTGTGGATGGAAACTTCTATGGTAAAAACTTCAGTATGATGCTCCCCTCTAGGGTTACCGAACGCTTATCAATAAAAAGCAGGCATTGCTGCAAGTGGGTTTTTTGCCAAGTCGCACCTCTAGAATTGCCTACTAAAAACTACAGGAATTGGTATGTGTTGATATCTTATTCTATCCTCCACATAGACCGGACATTTGCCCCCATCATTCTACCTCTGGTTTCGCTCCATGATTCAGTGCTTACTAGAATGGCACTTTGCTTCAGCTGTAGATATGGAATCTGGCATCAGATAGTTTCCGTCTTCGAAACCATGGGATCGCGGCTCTGGTGGAACTTTGGTAACGGGTTACAGGAAACGAAGATTTGTACTTTGCAGAAAAGGTGAGAGTATACGGTCACCCTAGTTAAAAGAAAAGATGAAACCTGATACATAGTCAGTTGCGTAATCTCACTTTAACTACGATAGTAGCAAGGCCTTGTAGAAAAACACAAGGCCATGGCATTAAAGAGATGAGTTCCCTTCTTTAGTGACGTCACGCAGAACTCAAGGCTTTTGATTGGTTTCCAACGCTGTAGTGTGTGACATCAATCATGACACCGGCGTATCAATACGTGTAACACGAGAGTGACGTCACTCAGAAACGGAGGGAACTCATCTTCCTAATGTCATGGCCTTGTACTTACTAGACGGTCTCGATAGTTCCCGGCACACGCATGAGTTCCACTAATACACTGCTAGCCACTCAAAATGCAACACCAAGTCAAGGCTTTTGATTGGTATCCAACGCTGTAGTGTGTGACATCAATCATGACACCGGCGTATCAGTACTTGTACCACGAGAGTGACGTCAGTCAGAAACGGATGGAACTCATCTTCCTAATGGCATGGCCTTGTACTTACTAGACGGCCTCCATAGTTCCCGGCACACGCATGAGTTCCACTAATATATTTTTAATACTTACACGCTCATGAAATTTGACCAAAAATGAAGAAACTTTGAAGACCAATTAATGTTAAAGAACAAAATTCATCATTCATACGAGTAGTACATAAATAGACAGGTTTATTATAAACTAGCGTATAGCCCGTCCTCGGGTGGTTGCTTTTAAGCTTTAAATAAATATTTATATAGAGAGGCTGTTTTCCGTCCTAAGACGAGGTGAAATATTTAATTGAAGCAGGTTGAAAACAAATCAAATAGTTACCGGAATTTTGTAAGGAAATATACATTTGTTTCTCACTTGAGATATTTGAACAATACTGTTAATGAACTAATTGGCTCTTCTGCTATTTAGATTGGCATAATTCTAAGCTAAAAATTGCCCAGCATTATATGTAAGTATTTATTTCTAATTTCTGGAGTATTACTATTTTGTTAATATTATGTGTGGTGATTTGATCTATTATACAATATCATCAGCTTCATGTTAATGGGTTATAAGTACATGGTGGGACCCCACCCCTGAGCCCACTTGTTTTTTACTCTTCATGTATAGTTATTTCTTCACGGCTGTCGAACTTCTACATGAGTAGCCTCCTAACCAATCGGGTGAAGGGCTATGTACGTCACCCGTTGCACACCGACGTCGTTGTTGCATATGTGTATATGCACTGAGTGGCCACTTTATTATGACCACCCCTCAGTACTTCGTTGGGCCACCTTTTGCCTTTAATACTGCGTCGATTCTTCGTGGCATGGACTCCACGAGATGTTGATAGGTGGTTTGTGGAATCTGAAACCATGCTTGATGAATAGCACTTCCCAGGAGTGTGAGATTGCAGGGTTGTTGATCCAGCTGTCTGATGGCTCCTTCAACTTCATCCCACAGATTCTCAATGGGGTTGAGATCTGGAGATTGTGGGGGCCACCTAAGCAAAGTAAACTCACCGGCATGTTCCTGAAACCAATCCTGTACAATACGAGTGACGCATTATCTTGTTGAAAGTAGCCATCGCCATTGGGATAAACCATCCACATGACAGGGTGCACTTGGTCCGCAACAATATTTAGATATGATGTGCCAGACAGACGCTGATCAACACAAATTAAAGGGCCCAAAGCATGCCAGGAAAGCATTCCCCAAACCATAACGTTGCCCCCACCAGCTTGAAGGGTTGTAGCAATGCATTTGGGGTTCATGCTTTCGTGCTGTTTCTGCCAAATTCTGACTCGGCCATCGGCATGGTGCAACTGAAAACGTGATTCATTGGACCACATAATTTGTTTCCAATTATCGACTGTCCAATCCTTGTGCTCCTGAGCGAACTGGAGACGTTTTCTCTTGTTAACTGCAGACAGCAAAGGTGTTCTTCGGCTGCCATATCCCATTCGATGCAGTGTACGGCGAACAATGCGTGCAGAGATCATTTGAGGGGATCCTTGATTAAGATGGTCTGTAATTTGATGCACTGTTGCCCTTCTGTTGTGTGTTACGAGTCTGGACACTCTCCGTTCTGCCCGAGCAGTCACTAGTCGATGACCACCACACGTTGCACGTAGAGACCCAGTTTTTTGGCTGACAGTCCAGTCTTTAAACACTTTAACAACAGATGCTCTGGAACACTTCACGAATGCGGCGGTTTCGGTGATACTCGCTCCATGGCTCCGAGCTCCTACAATCATCCCACGTTGAAAGTCCGTCAAATCGCATTTTTTACCCATCTCGTCACCCAAAAATCTCTCCTACTACTGCCGCAAGCACTAAGCTTTCCCGTTTTATACTAGCCTATCCCTCTGGCGGCAACAGCGTGCAACTATAGCTCATTTGCTTAAAACTGTCAGGTGATCATAATGAAGTGGCCACTCAGTGTATACCATGAATACCCGAACTTAGGGTTAAAATTGTTTTTCATCTGAAGATGAGTTTTAGGAAACTTGAAAGATCTCACGAGTTTTATGTTCTTATTTTACTGAATTCGTGTACTATTAAAATCATTGGAGCTCTAGTGAGTTTTAATGTTTCACTATTATTGGGATTCATTAACGTGCATGGAGGGGTTGCTGCCCTGGATTTAGAAGTAACTTATTCTGCACGTTTTAAGTCGTCGTCTTCTTACATTTTCAACAATAAATAACAGGTATGATTTCATAGTACATTACGTTGAGTGATATGGAGGCTCCTTGCAAGATGTTTAAGAAGTTAAAGTTAAAGACAGCTATTGAGGAAAAGCATTTGTCTTTTTTGTTAAATTGCCGGGATTTGAAAATTGTCCCCAGGTTCCTTTTCTTGAACATAACATGTATCCAGGATGTCTGTTAAATCTTCGTGCCTAATATAATAACTTAAAATATATATAGCCGTCTGTGCACGATATGTAATAGAATTATTAAAAACTAGTATTAAAAACGTACAGTTGTTAAAAATCTTTAATACTAAAAAGCATGACTAACTGTGCAAGATCTTTCGAAGTGCCCGGCACTTCATCATCAGACTGAGTGATCAACTTGTGCTGCAGGAAATCATTTATATATACGTACAAGGATCCATCGAGTGTCTATGACGTAATCTGGTCGGAGGTCATAGACGTAATAAACATAAACATCCGGCACCCCGAATGACAATATATTATTAGGTAGTTCGGTGCATTCGTCCAATTTTTTCTTCCTTGTGAGACATTTGGGAATGAAAAGCGCAGGTTTTTAAATTTGTGTGCACCAAATGTGGATCATTTGCATACCAGCCCGCACTCGAGGTATTTGCAAAGTTTCGCGATTGTAACACGTTTTCTTCAAGGTACGCAAATTTCATTGTCCGTGAGTGTGTAAAAAATTGGGATATATAGGTATTTACGTAATAAATTCTTTAACCAATATGTAAAGCTTGGCAAATTTTTGTGCTTGCTACGCCACAAAAATAGACAGATATAATAAGCTATATGCGTCTCTTGAGTATTAACGGTATGGTGTATTTATGTTTACGTATATTGTTGGCAATTTCTTTTTGCTATTTTCTTTATTTTCGAGACATCAAAATCCTTGTTGCTGCACGTAAATGAATTTTCTTCTCTATGTTGCAATTCTACACTGCTCAAAATAATTAAGGCAGCATGTGATTTTGACGACATTATGCAAGCCAATCGTGTGATATCTTACAGAAATGTGGAAAACGCAAGTCGAGTGTGAGGTAAACAGTCGAATCAAACATATCCTCATGAAAATTAGCGTCTGTGACGACAGAATGCATAAATCACAGATTGTTATATAAACGAAGGTCATCCGAGAGCTCCCTTATTCTGTCCCGTTTATCGTGACATTTCGTTTCTCGAAGTCCTTGGTTCGAACGGTGTCTCAACGGAATGACTTACCGAAATCAACTGCGTGGAGAGCTATAGGCAAATTGAAAGCAGTTCAGACACAGCGGGTGGTAGCAAAAGCCACTGGGGTGTCATTTCCCGGTTGTAGACATGATTCCAGGACACAGGCAGTATTCAAAGAAGGCAAGGTCAAGGCTGTCTACAGGCAGCTACAGCAAGGGGCGACCGTTAGCTATTTTTAACAGCCCGTCGGAACGGGGGGAGGATATGCTGTTCAGCTCCAGCTCGAGCTTCTCGTATTAACAAGATGAGGTTGCCAACTAATACTGTCCGCAATAGCCTACACCAAAGTGGCCTTTATGCACGTAGACCAACGGTGTGTGTCACTTTAACCGGACGACACCGTACGGTTCGTAGAAACTGGGCTGAGAAACATCGTGGTTGGGGACATGACGAGTGGAGTCCAGTTCTCTTCTCCGACGAGTCGAGATTCAGTCTGGAGTCCGACAATCGATAAGTCATTATCTCCTTATCTGGAGATAACCTTACACATGAAATTATCCGGCTTTTGGCAGGAAGCGTCACGTTATGGTGTACATGGATTGATGGTCTGCGAAGTCATAAGTATCGGTGGACGTACTGACCTGTACATAGACAACATAGACATCTTGTTCTTCATTAACCGTTTCTATATTTCGATCACTTTCTGAGTCATTTATGTTCTCTAGTGCAGGAGGAGGCTGAGGAGCAGGAATACTTTCGTTATGAGGTACAGGTCTTAATGATGATGGTATGGTCGGATATTTGATATCTTTTTTTTTTTTAGCATTGCAACCACTAATATTTGTTGCAAAAAAAAAGCAGTCATCATAATGGTTTACAAAAATACTCATATGCTGTCTGCGTGCGGTGAATTCAAAACCATGTCTTTCAAAATTGCAAAATAAAAACTTTATTTACAATCTAAAAGCATAGTTAAATGCAAGAACTTTCTAGACATCTAATGTCTCATCATCAGGCATTACGTGCAAACTGAAACATGGAGTACACGAGTCTTTATACCAGACACAAGGATATGTTCCGGACTGGGAGGGTGTACAGGTGCTGAACTCCAGAGTCAACAAACAGACAGTCTTCCTTGCTGAAAGCCTTTTCATTTTGAAGTATGGGGACTTATGCTGCAACCAAGAACTTCCTACGTTTGTACCATCTCAATGGAGAAAGTTACTTACATCCACATCCGGGACAAATAATGATGACGAGGAACCCCTGTAAGTTTTATTTTTCACTTCCAATTTTAGATGATTTTAATTATAATCTCTGTGTTATTATATGTAAACTTTGGTCTGTAGAAATGGCATCACCTGTATAGACTTTTGGCCACCACCAGGGAAATCTGATCACTTTGTGTCTGGTATAAAGACACGTGTACACTGTAAAAAATTTACTGTAGATTTTACGGTTTTAAACCGTTTTCCAGGGTGCCAACACAAAACCGTAAAATATACAGTTTTATGCCGTGTTGGAGCAAAGCTATTGCTTTGCTCCAACACAATGAACACATTCGTTCCAACCAAATTTTTGTGTTTTCGTGATTATTTGGACTGTGACTCGCTCCAGTAAAATTCTGTGCTGTTTTCTTCATTAAATGCAGTGTTGCAGCAAAGATATAGCTTTGATCCAACACTGCATAAAACTGTAGCTTTTACGGTTTTGTGTTTGCACCCTGGAAAACGGTTTAAACCCGTAAAATCTACAGTCAATTTTTTACAGTGTACCCCATGTTTCAGTTTGCACATAATGCCTGATGATGAGACATTAGATGTCTCGAAAGTTCTTGCATTTAACTATGCTTTTAGATTGTAAATAAAGTTTTTATTTTGCAATTTTAGAGGACATGGTTTTGAATTCACCTCACGCAGACAGCATATGACTATTTTTGTGAACGTAACGTGCAAATGAATTTTTCCTTCATTTTAATCATAATGGGTTTTTGGTTATCTCTAAAGCACTGTAATAGCAAAAGTCATTGAAGGCTCTTTTTCCCTGTTGTCCAAAATCTCAAAGCTTCAACACAAGGTCACTTACCTTATGAGGCGCGCTCTGTTTACCTTAGTCATCTAATTTAACAACAAAACAAGCAAAATATGCGTTTTTAACAAAGTGTGTAATATTCTGTCTTTGTTTTAACACAACATAGTTCCCAGAAATGTAACAGAATACATCATAATTTACACATTCACGCGAAGCCATTTTACACAAAACACTAAGTATCGTAAAGTATCCGGAAACAAACTTGTTTACAGAACAACACACGCACTAATAATACTAAGCGCGAGATAAAGTCAGATAGCTGTTGACGAGTTACTCAAGGTCAACCTATAATGTGATCAAAAGTGGCGCCATCTGTTTGAAAGATTGTGAACCACATACTGTATTCTCAGTTTCCTTACAGAAGCGTTAAAAATAGTATTAGATATAAAAAACAACTGTACGTGAGAGAAAAAACTACAGGGTGTCCGAGAATTACTGGACACATTACAAAATTATGTACAAATAAAAACTATGAGCTTTGTCTGTTTTTCTATGTCACGTATTACTAACACGGTTCCTATATTTTTGTTTTGCTGAATTGTTATTCCCAGAATCCGATAGATGGCACTAGGTGTGTCCTGATGAGGAATGTATGAGAAATGCGCAATCAGTAGTCATGTCATCCGTACAGCAGAAGGTGATGTGTGTATTATGGCTTGCGGAACTAAAGACTGTTATTAAAGTTAAAAGACGGTACCGTTTAGAATATGGTTGTAATCCTCCGTCAACGAATTCAATTAAGCGGTGAATAAAACAGTTTGAAGAAACTGGCAATGTGGAACATCGTGCAGGAGCCAGTAGGCCTAGCGTCAGCGGTGAGACGGTCGGCCAAGTTAATGAAAGTTTTCGACGAAGCCCCAGGAATTCCGAAAATTTCCCTATACCCCAGATCAAAATATATGACGTCGTTTTTCAACAAGTCGGCGCGCCTCTGCATTGGTCAACATGTGTACGTAAGTACCTAAATGAGCATTTCCCCAACAGATGGATTCGGCGTGGTGGTCCCATTCCGTGGCTTCCTTGCTCTCCAGATCTAACTCCATTGGATTATTTCATGTGGGGTTATGTGAAGGATCGTGTCTATCAGACGCCTTGTACTGATTTGCAGGAACTGAAGCAGCGTATCACAGCTGCTGTTAATTCCATAATTCCTCAGATGCTTGCCAATACGTGGCATGAAGTCGAGTATCGCTTGGACGTACAACAAGTAACCAAGGGATCTCACATCGAAATTTATTAACTTGTGTAGTTACATTGTAAGTTAGTACAGTCAGTTTCTTTTTATCTGTTTAATGTTTTGTTTTATATAATTTTGTAATGTGTCCAATAATTCTCGGACACCCTGTATTTGCATGCTTGAAATCAGCATACAAAATACCTCTAGAGAAAACGTTAATTATGACGCGTACATGAAGGTCAGTATTATCAACGCATCAAGTAATTCCGTTAACGTAGCAAGGACACTTGCAATAAATAATTATTTATTGTTCAGAATTTCATTTCTATAAAACAAATCTTATTTATTACAAAATGTTGCTACTTATTAGAGTTACAATTAAAACAAAAAATCGCAAGAGAGGTATGGAACTGTTTGATGCGCTGATAATGGGAAGGTTTGCCCTTTTACCATCTGTGCGTTCTTGTGTGTGAGGCACACGCAGTTTTCATTTCTAAGTCACCCATTACCGATGATTTCGTTTCCATGCGAATACTTAATGAATATAACTTATTAGATAATTAATCAATAAAAATATTTTCCACTGTAACTCACCCCGTACGACCTTGTAAGCCCCACTACTCCATGTTTGGTTGCTGTGTAAACTGGTATTGCGTCATGCGGAACCAGTCCTGAAACGAAAGACAATGTAAATGTTAGTTTGGATAAAGCCAAATGTTCAGTAAACAGGAATGAAAATGAATACCAAAAAGCAGCCAGTACAACTGAAAGAGCATCACAGCTGGCTTATCAAAGAAAGTTTTCTGAAATTTCTGTCATTTTATCTTTGAACAAAGCTTTCATAACGTGTTCTAGATTTTTATTCCGTCTATTGGGGTCCCCGTATGAGAAACTGCGTTTTTAATATAGAAATGCAGATCCTCGCAACAATCAGTGCTGGTACACTCTTAGACAAAAAGTTGACTCACTTCAAAAGCAAGCGCCCTATTGTAATAAAATCTAGCAAGTGCATTGTGGAGGAAGAAAAGCGATTACAATATCACAGCTATAAGAATCTTTATTTCAGGAGATGTAGCATAACTATTGCAGGTTAGTGCCTAGTTAGCTACCTCCTGCTGCTGTGCGCGCTGATACAAGACGTGGTATGGAGTCATACAGTACTCTGATGTTGTCCTGTGACAGATTGTGCCAACAATCCTGTAATTAGCACAAGATCGCCGATAAATCAGTGATGGCATAATCTGACTTCCAAGCATGTTCCAAATATACTGGGCAGGAGAAAGATTCGGGGATCTGGCTGGCAAGAGAGGACTTCAACACTACACAAGCACTTCCGGGATATACGAGCAGTGTGTGGCTGGGCCTTATCCTGCTGTTAATGGTCACTGGTTGATGTGACATGACAGGCCAGAAGGCGTGTCTCAGTGTATCTGTGGAACGTATAGCTCTGGGGTTATTGACCCCTTTACCATAAATAGGGGGCAACCGGCACTCATAGGAAATAGTTCCTCACACCACAATACCAATAGTGATGGCACTGTGCCGCTCCACAACTGAGTCTGGATGTGAGCGCTTCCCCAGTGCTCCTTCATATGTGAATGCTGTAGTCATCTGCTCTAACGCAGACGCGAGATTTGTTATTAAATACGATACGAAGCCAGTCGGAGGTCGATCATGATGCCCGCGTACGACACCACTCCAGATGGAGTCTCTGAAGTAGTGTGGTTAGTGGAAGACGCTGAAAGGGGGCACAAGAATGAGTTATGCCTCTGCAAGTCGTTTCACAATGGTGCGCAATGATACTGAATGCTGCAAAGATGCCGCTACACCTCTTTGGATGGTGGACAGTAAAGATGTTGGAGCGGTTCGCGCTTGTTGGACTATGACACGTTCCTTTCCCACTGTTGTCCGCCTGGTTCTGTTCGCGAACTGATGTTGTTCAAGTGTATCGTGATTGGAGAAATGGCACCGTTGCTAATAAGCGACTTGGAAACTGCGGAGCACCACGTGCCATTGATGTGAGAGGTGAACGTAGGTTTCGAAGTTGAATGCGGGCCGATCAACACGCTACAAGGGAGCAACTCATTCGCCGAATGAACCAGGGGGGAGCTACCGGAATCTGTGCAACGTCGTAGGGTGACCGCAACACGGAGACGGACATTCGAGCGCATCAATCGTCTCCTCCGACATCATGCCGGTACCGGATGCACAGGCCACAACGGGCGAAATTTTGTGGAGTGTACGGGGAGGCTTGGATTATTCGATATCGAGGCGGACAATGTCGCGCAGATTGGCTGCGTTTGGTTTGCTGTCGAGTCGTCCGTTGCGAGGACTACCCTTAGCTGCGAGTCGTCGTCATCACTGCTTGGCGTGGTGTCGCTCCAAAGCTGCGTGGGGTGCCGAATAGAACAGTGTAGTGTTCAGCGACGAATCGCGATTCTGTCTCACCACGGGTAATCGCCGTGTGAGAGTCTGGAAGCTGCGTGGCCAACGGGCTGATTCCCTCCGCCATTGTGGAGCGCCACAATGCCCGGCAACGTGAAAACATGGTGTGGGATGCTCTCAGTGCCAACAGCCACTCACCGCTGGTTAGCATTACGGGAAAACTGACGACACGCCGCTATGATGACGAAGTGCTGCGGCCTGTAGCACTACAATATCTACAGGGCATCCCAAACACCGTATTTCTACAGGATAACGCCCGGCCGCATACCGCTCGGATCAGCCTGAATGCTTTATACGGTGTGCGGATGCTTTCGTGGCCAGCATGATCTCCCGACCTCTCGTCCATCGAGCATCTGTGGGACACGATTGGACGTCGGTTGAGTACCCTCTCACTCCCGCATAATGAAGATGAACTGTGGAGTCGGTTCAACACCACATGGTCCACGATACACCAGGACTCTATTCGGACTCTCATTGCCTCGATGTCATTTCGGATTCAACGCTGTATCGCCCATAATGGGGGCCACACTTTTATTGATCATCCTGTACATTCGGTCATTGGAGCCTAGTCTGCATGTGACGATTAAATCATTTGTTTAGGACCTACTTGGCTATCTGTGTGTGCAGTTTGGTCGGTTTTCGAGCATTCCTTCACCATATGGCAATTTCTCTGTCAGTCAGTGTATATCAGGGGCGAGTATTCGGGGTGTGCTAGGAATTCGGTGCACACCCACACAGAGTCCCAATTTAACCTCCGGTATATTATCGACTTTTCTTTTTCGGATTTATTTCTACAGAGAGTGAGTCGAAAGTTTTGCAACCTTTGGATCACTTTGTCTTCATACGTACCTTTACGGCGAAAGCTGACTAGCATTCAAAGTATAGGATATCGTGTTGCACCGCCTTTAGCCATCTGTCTGCCAGTTCTTCGATTCCGCGGCGGTACGAGTTCTTTTCCTTCGAGGCGAAGAACTCCTGCAGCCCAGCTGCCACCTCCTCCCGGTTGTTGAAGTGCTTCCCGCAAAAGATGTGGGTCATGGACGGGAACATGTAATAATCCGACGGGGCAAGGTCCGGACTATATGCTGGGTGTGGCATCAGTTCGATGCCCTCAAGTTCCTGGAGTTTTGTCCGTGTCGTTCGCGCTGTATGAAGCCACGCGTTGTCCTGCCGTAGGAGAGCTCGCTTTCTGTTCACCTGTGTCGGGCATTTCTCCTCCAAAACGTACATCCTCTCCAGCTGTTCAGGGCAGATGTTGCCGTTGATGGTCGAACTCTCTGGAAGAAATTCCTAACAAATTATCCCCTCGAAATTCCATCAGACGCAGAGCATCACCTTGTGCTCGAAGCGCCCACGTTTGGCAACAGGTTCAGGAAGCTGGCCCGGGCTCAACCACTGCCGTTGTGTGTTAGGATTACGGAAATAGACCCAATTTTCATCGCAGGTAACAATTCGCTTGGTGAAACGTACATCGCGAGGGTTTTCTAGGAGTTTCGCGCACACTTCCACTCGGCAGTTTGATTCAGATGGCTTCAGTTCGTGAGGGACAATGCGGTAGCTCCTGTAGACCTTTCCGAGATCCTGAAGGTGACGAACCACGGTGGTCTGTGATATGACCAGCTCGCCTGATAATGTCCGAGTGCTGGTTGTCGGATTTTCCTCTACGGCCTGCCGCATGACCTCCGAATCCACGGTTCGCAGCCTACCTGACCTTGGCGATCCTCGAGGTTTCTGTCGCCTGTGCGAAATTTTTTGAACCATCTGGTTGCGCTGCTGTGGTACAAGGAACCTTCCCCTTTCGCATGACAAATGTTTCGTGTTGCTTGAGCAGAGTTATGGCCGAGTTCAAACTCGTAAAGTTAAGTTCCTTAATTAGCCCGTTGTGGCTGTTCATCCTTCAGGCGTCCTAACCACAGACAGAACGACGACATGCAATGCTGTTCACAGCAACTTTTACCACTTTATATCCCTTTCGACTGACTGCAGTGCACGACTTGAATTAGTTTAAACACGTGAAATGTCCTCCGCTGCACATGAGTTTATGCAAATGTTGCAAAACTTTGGACTAACCCTCTGTAATAAAACTCGCCAGAGTTCGACTTAAGGCTTCGAGTGGTGGCTAAAATTAGTTTTTCCCATATAATATTTTCATTAAGAAGAAAAGGTTCGTTCAGTAAGCATATCGTATTCGCGCTAGAATCGTCGGGCGTGTGGTTACCGCCCGCACATCCCATGATCTTAAAGCAGCTGTGTTACAAGTGCTCCCCAGATGGCGCTGCAGGCCACGTTCTTATTTCCCTGTGGTTTCAAACGTAACAGCGGAATTCTCAGGATGTGCTAGCCAAAAATGAGCACCGCTTAAGTCACAACGGAGCAGTGCAATTCAACGTTGTTATACGAGTTGCTGTTATATTGTTTTTCTTTAATGTACACTGCTGGCCACCCAAAATGCAACACCAAGAAGGAAGCATCCGATTGGCCTGAAATTCGCAGCATGCATCGCCCGCGAGAGGACATGCAAACGATTAGCATCGCAGGGCATATGCAAATCATGTGCGCCCGGCACACCACCGAGAAGCACTATAAGGAGGGTGCACAGAAGGCGGGGTGTAAGTAGTGGAAGTGTGTTGTGCTGCCGGACCTGTGAGTGGGAAGCTTCCTGATGCCTCGTCGCAGAATACGACAGTCATTCCAGCACGTTTCGGAGTTCGACAGAGGAAGAATAGTGGCTTATCGCGACAGCGGTTTATCGTAGCGAGACATCGGCGCCCGTGTGGGACGACATCCAGCCACAGTGAGGCGAGTATGGATTCGGTGGGTGCAGGAGGGACGGACGGACGGACGGACGGACCGACGTGAGCGATTGCCGCGGCCGCAGCCCACCACCGAACGAGAGGACCGGCATGTTGTGCGGCAGGCATTGACGGCTCGCACCGCCACATCACGAATGTTAGCGCAGGAATTAGGATGTGTTGCGCAATAACCTGTGTCAGTACGCACCGTTCGACGACTTCTGCAGGAGCAGGGAATTGTCACACGGCACCCATTGCTCCGATTACCATTGACGTTACACCACCGGCGAGTGCGGCGGCAGTGGGCCGTTGAACGCCGCACCTGGACTACGGAATGGCACAACATTGTCTTCTCCGACGAATCCCGATTCTGCCTGCAACACCACGATGGTCGGATCCGCGTGTGGCGGCACCGCGGCGAGAGATTGTATGACGCCTGCATTATGCATTGTCATACAGGTCCGACGCCTGGCGTTATGATTTGGGGCGCAATTGGATATGACACCCGCACCCCTCTGGTACGCATCGCCGGTACACTCAACAGCCACCGCTACGATCTCCGACCTTTTGG
Source organism: Macrothele yani (assembly GCA_039090855.1). NCBI lineage: Eukaryota > Metazoa > Arthropoda > Arachnida > Araneae > Macrothelidae > Macrothele > Macrothele yani. The sequence continues at coordinate 63,590,876 of CM077005.1, forward strand.
AGCCTGTAGTCCTCTCTTATCTGCAGGACCAGCCAGCGGCCACGTTTCAACAGGACAATGCGCGCCCGCACGTGGCACGCATGGTGCAACAATTCTTCACGGCCCACTAGGTGTCACTGCTGCCGTAGCTCTCCTGTTCTCCCGATATGTCGCCCATCGAACACGTCTGGTCGCTGATCGGCAACCGAATGGCCCGGCAAGCACCACCCGTGGCTACGCCTGATGAACTGTGGCAATGTGTGGAAGAAGCCTGGACCGACATACCCCAAGCCCACATGCAAAGCCTCTTTCGTTCAATGCCGCGGCGTATAGCTGCCGTTATTGCCAGCCATAGGGGCCACACGAACTATTGATGTCTGCGTGTTCCACAAGTCTCACGGAGTCTGTAAGCTCAATCGTTTCATCTTTGTATCTGTTGTTATGTGTCCAGTAAATATGGCTTTGCTATCTCGTGTCCTTCTTGGTGTTGCATTTTGGGTGGCCAGCAGTGTATTTCTAACAAGACTCGCCGAAGTTTGACCTCACGCTTTGCGTGTGTGGCTAAACTTAATTCCCTTGTGCAATATTTTCGTGAAGAGGAGAAGGTTTGTTGCGTTGTGCAGTAAACTAAACGTAGTAATGTTTGCAGCTGCAGGAGTGCTATTTTACTAGCGGACATCCAAAGTAATTAAAGCAACTGTAATTCAAAGCTCTCCAGATGGCGCTGCAGGTTTTTTTAATTTCCTTGTGGTTTCAAAACAGAGGTGTGAATTCCCAGGGTGAGCTTCCTTAAAAAAGCACCACTGGTCATACTTGTTTGCTTCTGAAATATTCTGGATTCCTAAATGCGATTCAACGTTCTGCTACGAGTTACTGTTTTTCTGTCTTTCCGTCGCTGTGTGAATAGATGTGTTTATAAGCACAGATTTAAATATAGAATTTGAGTTTTGACATCCGTTTAGGTTAACGATGTACTAAGTGTCCCATTTTCTGCCATAGCTTTTGCAGATTGTGTAAAGCGGGTTAAAGAAGCTGTATTTAAAACTCATAAAAAACAACAACAGAAAATTCATTCATCACTATAGTATTTGCACAGGAAATTCAAGTTTTTCTTACATTATGTAAAGATATTTATCATAAGTAATTAGACGACCGTTAAATAAAAGAAAGAAATGTTATGGTATGTTCAAAATCAATGCGTGAATTTTTCGGTATATATAATAAAAGTTTTGCGTGTTTTTTCACATAACAGCGCATACCCCACCTAAATGGGCATGCGACGTCACTAATATATATATATATATATATATTCCGAGGAGTTATTGATGTCTTCACTGGGAAAAAAAGTTTGTTTGAAACAACAAAATAGATTTGTGGAGCTGTTTTGTTGATTTCTTTTGTTGCTTTAGCCAAACTCCGTCTGAATTGTTTTGTTGGCAACACAAAATTATTTCTTTGGCCATTTTTTTCTTAATTCAAGTAAACGTTTTATCACGATAATATTACATATTGTTGGATCAAAAAAATTCCCCAAAATCGATCTAGGCATTGTGTTAAATGAACAAAACGTTTTGTCATGATGGTAATACATTTTGTTGAATCAACAATAATTTTTAGCAAAATACATTTGTAAATTCAACAAACATTTTCGTCGACTGCATATCGCCAAATTTTTTTGGTTGTTTCAACATTTTGCAAGAACCTTCACTGGTTCTTGCTGTGGTAAACAGCCAAACCCTCTTCCTTCCTCACTGAAATACCAAAAACCCTAAGATTCACTCCAACAAATACTTTTTCTTCCACAAACAAGCTCATAAAACCGCTGCGACTAGCCCCAAAAGAATGAATAAGGAAAAATTGAAAGTTCCCCCTTTCTCTCTCTCGCACACACACAGAGATTTTCTGTTAGAACTATTTTCCAAGGCCTACATGCCACCCACATCCCTTTTCCTCGGCATTACTTCTCGGAAGGCAATTAACTACATAAAAGTTTCTTAAAGTTACGAATAGAGTTGTACCCTCCTGCCCAACTACGCATCCACTTCTGCGTTCGCTTTATTCCTTTTCTTTTCGGAGACGGGGAGTGACGTTCTTCCATATCTTACGTTTTTTAGAAAAAGGGGGAGAGGGGTTCTTTCACTTTCCTGACCCTTAACACCAACAAGCCCTGTGCCTGTGTAGTGGAAAATCAGTGGCGCAACTGTTTCTAGAGATTCACGCCGATATATATATAACGTGTGTGTATATACATATATACAGTATATATACACTGAAGAGCAATTGGATTAGAGATACCTGTCTAGTAACGTGTAGCACCACTTTTCGCCCTGATGACGGCGGCGATTCGTCTCGGCATGGACTCGACAAGACACCGGAAGCGTTGTGAAGCCATTCGGATCCACGACCCCTGAACAAGCTCCCACAGTTCACGAAGATTTGATGGAGGGGGTCAAAGCCTCGAACATCTCTCTCGATGGCATCCCAGATGTGCTCGATGGGATTGAGGTCAGGTGACCTAGCTGGCCAAGGAAGCGAGGTCACGTCGGTGGAGTGTTCATCCAACCATTCGGATACAATTCGAGAGTGATGGCACGATGCATTGTTTTGTTGCAGGATGAGGTCCCCAGTGGGATGTTGAAGACGCACAAACATGAGCAAATGGTCGTCCAGGATATCCCGGTAACGTTGACCTGTGAGGGACGATGTCACACGTACCAGGGGTCCCATTTCAGTCCACGTAAACAGTCCCCAGACGAGAATGCCAACCCCACCCGCTTGAAGAGTACCCTGCTGGCAAGAAGGATCCATCGCTTCATGTGGTTTGCGCCGTACTCGTATCCTGCCATCCGCATGTACCAACGTAAATCTCGACTCATCAGTCCAGGCAACATTTTCCCACATGTCTAGGGTCCAGTGGCGATGTTCCCGCGCCCATGCTAATCTTTGCACCCTGTGATGTGCTGTCAGCAGCGGTACCCTCGTGGGACGATGGCTTCTGTACCCCATAGCGAGGAGATGGTTCTGGATGGTGTGGCTGCTTACACGTTTTTGTGCAGCAGCGTTAAATTGCCGAGTGATTTCTTGCACTGTGGCCCGTCTATCCTCTGTTACAATGCGAGCTAGCTGACGATGACCCCGCTCATCCACACGCTGTTGTCCACGGCAGATGGCCCTTGCTGTGATGGTTTTACCGGATTCGATGCGATGTACTCACGGTGCACCCGTGACACAGTGGCTCGTGAAAATCCCAGTGCCTGCACAACTTCCGAGATGGAGTGACTCATTCGACAGGCCCCGACAATTTGCCCACGATCAAATGTGCTTAGATCGTTCGTCTTACATATAGTGCGTCAGACTCTTACTGATTCCCGTCGCATCACTCCATATATTGTCGGATCGCTGCATACGTCATGTCGTTTCCGTTTACATAGCCGCTCACAGCGCACATTTGCATAATGCCAGCTGTCTTTAATTCAATTGCTCTTCAGTGTATGTGTGTGTGTGTGTGTGTGTGTGTGTGTGTGTGTGTGTGTGACAGTCCTAATTTTTGTCAAGCGTACTTCCAGACACGGAATCTGGAAGTACGCTTGACAAAATTAAGACTTTCCAGTGAGGACGGAAGAGAGAAAGGGACAATTCTATACATTTGTAGGCATAAATAACTAGATATGAAGGAACTTTCATATTGACATTACTATGGTGCTGCTCGAAAGATAATCGCAGAAGTCTTTTCCAGATGTGTATGTTGCCTCTAACGGAAGAGAGTTTTATTGTGTGAGTGAATCTGGCTGTTTTCAAATCATTCTCCTAGCAGAATCCTCAGTTAAAAAACAAATATAAAGTAGTCCCTGTTTTATTGACATGCCTCAAAATTATTAAAACGTTCTGGTTGGCGAGGTCTAAACATCTGGAGTGTAAGACTGCGACTTTATTTGCCACGAACAATATGACAATGATGCAGCGTTACCCGTTTCTATTACATCAAAATTTTTTACTTGAGATTTACTTTACTACTGTCGAAAAAGATACACAGCATCAAAAGGTGGATGCCGTCCATTTCCGGACTACTTTTTGACTGTTTATAAGAGAACGCTCTTCATTAGATGGTTATTAAACTTTATCTGAGTAGCTTAAGAAAAGACAGGAAATAAAGTATTCAAACGGCTCTTTTAAAAAGCAAATCCGTCGGATAAGCATATTGTGAAAAGAATCGTACTAGTTAGATGGTGACAGCCTGTCACAATTTACGTGAAGGCAAAAGTTTCATTTTGGAAGTGCTCTAGAAGAAACTGGCGCTAGAGGAGAGATGCTTTATTTGATAATTTTCAACTCTCATTTCCTGCTTGATTAAATTCTCGTTTGAATGTACTGTTTACATGTGTAGTGGTTCATAAAATTTTGAAATTGAAAGTAATTTATGATTAATCCAGAGTAATTTTTTATCATAGTCATTATTTCAATAGTTATCAAGATTTATTTTAAATCATTTTGAAGTAATGTATTATATTTCATGATTATCACTCTTTCAATAAGCGACCTCACATAATGATATAAGAAATATATTTAGTTTGGAGATCATGCTGCACATCTTCTTACTTTCCTAGACGAGAGGCCTACTTGATTTCATCTTGAATGTTAAATTTATCTGAAGAGTGCCAGTGTGCCACCAAAAGGATTTGAAACACATACATACGTATTTACCAAAACATTCTTCATACATTATAACTAAGTAAATTTCTCCGTCATTTTTATCCGCGGCGGGGTTCGAACCCGGATCCCCTCATTCCGGAATAAGTTGCTCTACCAATTGAGCTACGCGGACGTTTATTCCGATTCCTATCTGCCTTTATGTCGTGTGCGTCCTGCTGGCAGGTACGTCACATCTCCCCCGAAAGAGGGCCGGGGGCATGGCCCACGGGTCAGCCGTGACCATGAATCGTTGCAGGCAGCCATCCACTGTAGAACGTGCACTTGAGAACTCCCAGTCAATCTGCTGTGTGGAATGCAACATCACACATTTTTATTTTTCGAAGCGCTGGAGAAGGAATTCTCTGATTTTTCCTGTCTCGCGGTGTGGAAATAACATCACACCAATGCGAGATTTTGAACGGCCGGGTCATCCGGATAGTTCGGGCGCCATTATAACGAAGTAAATTTCTCCGTCATTTTTATCCGCGGCGCGGTTCGAACCCGGATCCCCTCATTCCGGAATAAGTTGCTCTACCAATTGAGCTACGCGGACGTTTATTCTGATTCCTATTTGCCTTTATGTCGTGTGCGTCCTGCTGGCAGGTACGTCACAACATAACTGCAAAGCATATTAAAATTGTTGCCATCCATAATACAGCTTTTCGGACGCCATTTTGAATCTATGTTTCTTTTGCTCTCCTCAACCCTAAGGTTGGTGAGTAGCATTGGTCATCATCCATTCATCCACAAAGGAATTCTTTCCTGAGCCATAAGCTTGATGCTCCGGTAGGGTCTTCGTCTTGTTATTTGCCTGATATACTCGTATTACATTTAATTCAGACAACAACATTTATGGATACAATTTTTACAAATTCAAAGTCTACTATAGTTTCGCTGAAACTGTGGTTCAGCTTCGTCAGGACTAAGCGTTTTTATTTACGCTTTCCAACCGTAGGTTGAAGAAGCGTATATGCTCCAGCTTTGTCCGTCCGTCCGTCTTTCCGCACGATAACTGGCGTAAAAATTGTTCAATTTCTATGAAATTTTAGTATGTGGTAGGGGACCACCCGGGGACGAACCCTATTAAAAATGGGACAAATAGGGTCAACGGTCACGACGTAGGAGCGGGATCCATTCCATTGCCCTTATACGTCATAACGTGCGTAAATAAGGTTCGATTTCAATGAAATTTGACTATGTGGTAAGGGACCGCCTGGAGACGAACCCTATTCAAAATGGGTGAATTGGGGTCAAAGGTCAGGACATAAGAGAGGGATGCATTCCATTGCCTTTATGCATCATAACGTGTGTAAAAATGGTTCGGTTTCGATGAAATTTCAGTATGTGGTAGGGGACCACCTGGGGACGAACCCTATTGAAAATGGACGAAATGGGGTCAAAGGTCAGGACATAGAATTGCGACCCATTCCATCGCCCTTATCCCATATTATTAAGGTGGACGCCAAGTAATTTTGCTTCCTATACTTCCAATGGAAAAACTTTCGTACACATTTACTTCACAATTAATGTGTCCCCAAGGAAGAAAATTTGAACAACGATTAAAATAACTTCTTATTATCACTTGGAATACTTAATATTTTCTAAAACATAACCATAATTATATTAAAAATCAATAACTTTTCCTTTGGTGGTGTTGAAACCAGAAAAAAAGATGGCGTGACCTGTACTTTGATGACGTCAGTAGACAAACAAATGTTGGATTGCATAATTATGGTTGTGTTTTAGAAATAATTAGGTATTCCAAGTTATAAAATGAAACTATTTTAATCGATGTTCAAATTTTCATGCTTGTGAACGCATTAATTTTCCAGAAAAAAATGGCTCGATCTGTATTTTCATGACGTCAGTAGACAAACGAATGTTGGATTGCATATTTATGGTTATGTTTTAGAAAATATTAAGTATTGCAAGTTATATTAAGTATTGCAAGGAGCAATTCTTGAAAGGTACCAGTACCAGAGTTCTTCCACTCCTCCCAACAGAAATTGCACATGCAATCAAGAACATGAAGCAGGGAAAAGTTCCAGGAGAAGATGGAATAACTGTAGACATCATACAAGAAGCAAGTGGAGAAATCGAAACAGTACTCATCCAAATTTTCACTCGATGCCTTAATGAAGGGAAGATTCCTGAGGATTGGAACAACGCTACAATGATCCTGCTACATAAAAAAGGTGACATTGAGAATCTCCGAAACTACAGACCTATCAGCCTCCTCTCAGTGGTTTATAAAATCTTCACTAAAGTTCTTTCACACCGCTTAAAGGTAACACTGGACATGGCTCAACCGAGAGAACAAGCTGGATTCATTAGTGTCTACAGCACAATAGATCATATCCACGTACTGAGAGAACTAATTGAAAGAGCGAGGGAATATGAACTTCCATTGTGCATGGCTTTTATCGATTATGAAAAAGCCTTTGATTCGGTGAAACCATCAGCAGTTACAATGGCTCTGAAATCCTGCGGTATTGAAGAATGCATACATTAATATTATTAATAACATCTATGAAAATGCAAGTGCAAAGATTCGGCTGTTTGAAAATACAACACACATAAAATTGGAAAAGAAGTGAGACAAGGTGACACTATATCTCCGAAGCTCTTTAATGCCACATTGGAAAATGTCTTTTAATCACTGAACTGGGAAAACAAAGGGATAAAGATTAATGGAGATTATCTAACTCACCTTCGTTTTGCTGATGACGTAGTCATTTTTGCAACTACCCCATCAGAGCTGCAGAGTATGATCCAGGAACTTGCTGACAAGAGTAAAGAAGTGGGATTAAAAATGAACTTTCAGAAGACAAAAGTGATGTTCAATGCTTTTACAAGAAATGAAGATTTATCGATTGATGAAGAAAAGCTGGAGATAACAGACACGTACGTTTATCTTGGACAGCAGATATCAAGTGAGGGTCACATTGGTGAAGAAATTAATCGGCGTACAAAACTTGCCTGGAGAGCTTTTGAAAGAAACAGCATAATTTTCAAGAGCAATATGCCATTATGTCTTAAAAGAAAAGTGTTTGATCAATGCATCCTTCCAGTGCTTACGTATGGTGCAGAGACGTGGACCTTAGCTAAAAGAGACATACAAAGGCTGCAGACAACTCAAAAAAGCATGGAGAGGTGCATGCTTGGTGTAACCAGGAGAGATAAGAAGAGGAACTCGTGGATCCGAAAAATGACAAGAGTGGAAGACATCATGATCAGAGTTAAATCCCTGAAATGGCAATGGCATTGGTAACTGTGGGGACCATAGTGGTACCCAGTTTATTGCTATAACGAAATACAGACATAGGAGATTCATTAAAAGCTGCAGTACAGAAAACAACAGTGCGGAAAGTCAGTATATCCACGATGCAGCACAACGTTACACAGAAAGGAAATGAATATGCACTCGAACAATGAATGGCCTAACGGCATGTCAAACACTATAACACATGTGCACAAATGCATGAAATGTACTATGCTATGATAAAACAATCGAACGGAACTGAAATGTGGTTAGAGCGCAAAACAACATTGAGTACCTCAGCAACTTTATAAAAATAACAAAGGTAACAAACGTACCACTATAATAATCCGCGATAGAGGAAAGCACTAACACAGCAAACACTCACAATTATAGGTAATTTAAAAAACAGGCACAAATTCAAGAAACAACAGATAAGATAATGAGGAGATCACACAAGTAACGAGACCGATTATTTGTGAAAACACAGCAAAAACACGCAATTATCGCAACTGTAAAATACATTACTAATGAAACACAACCAAACACACAAATAAAGCAAATTCACAATACCTTACTTGTGAATCACAGTAAAAACACACAATGAAAACATCAGAATCAACATGCACTAAGTCTGCAAAACCAGGGAATCTGCGAACGATTTCGCAAATCCCCTAGCATTGAGAGAACAAAAAGTAATCGGTGTGAGGAAGAGAGCTAAAGATAATCGGTAAAAGGATAGAAGGTATCACATAAATGCTTCTCAAGGAGCTCCTTCAAGGAGGCGAGACGGCGCGTGTAACGTCTCAAAAAAGGCTGATACCGAGGATCGGTGGCACACAGAGATTTAAAAAGTGACACATAAGCTTCGAATTGCGTTACCGCTGCATACAGGTCCAGATCAGGTGAGTGAAGGAATTCTTCAGAACCAACAATCGTACGTGTAGGTTGAAAAAGACGTAAAAGTTGCTGTCTGGACAGTGGTCCAGGAACTGGAGGAAACGTATCAACGGCCTGTAGAACCTCAGCATCAGAGAGAGGATTGACAGGACCTAAGCGGAGAAGCATACGGTTTGAAGAATCATCAGTTGGAGAAACACCGGAACCGGAAACCTCGGGAATACTAGATGAATCCCCAGAATGTGGCACAGAAAGTTGTTTTAACTTTTTCTGTTTTACAGCGCCTTTGGAAGTTCCAATCCGCTTCGAAGAAGAAGCTGAGGTGGATGTATCCATTAGTGGATCAAGCTCACCTCCCAAGTCAGGAGACGAGGAAACGAACGTCGCCGAAGAAGCAGTACGTAGCTGAGCTGCCTTAGTGGAGACTGGTACAACAGCCGAGGCTTCAGGAAGATGTTGCAACAAGGGTATGGTAGACAAGGTTGTAAATGGAGATCCGATATCAGAGAGGCTAGGAGAAGAGCCAGACGGCCGATCTGCCAAACCACCACTCAACACACCCGGATCGGAACACTCCGCTGTAGACACATCTGTAGTCGAAGACAACTTTGTCAATCTTGAATGTGGATGCACAATCGTACGGGTCGGGAGAGGAGGAAAGGCAACATTGTCCGTGACGGAAATGTTCGTCTGACGGAGAAACGAAGAATTTGCGTCAGGCAAACTACCGGTAGTGGGGATAGTAGAAAGACCAATGTGGTCAGCAGTGGGATGCGAACTTGATGAACGTTCACGTCGAACGCGGTCACAGGAGGCAGTGGTGTGATTCTGTGTTAAACAGTGTGTACAATAGTGAGCAGTGAAAATCTTGAAACTGTACGTTCGTGCGCCAATTTCAACAGTAGCTTCTGTAGGACAATCCGCCAAGGCTTTCTTGGTGGGAAAGACGACCAATAACTGACGGCGAGGTCCGGTAGCATGTGCAAATCGAGTTCCGCGGGGAGCGTCAGAGAGGCGACGGACCTTGCCAACAATTTTACAAACATGACTGACAAGGAGAGGAAGTGCATTATCCGGCACTTCCTGTGGAATAGGATAGAACGTGATGTTCACCGGTTGCTTGGAAAGAGGCGACGGGATGAGATGGTTTGTCCCAATCGAAAGTCCGTTTGCAAGAAAAAAGTCAGCATCCTCCTTGTGATTGAACTGTACCGAAATACCCCGAGGAGTACGGGAAATTTCTGCAATGGACTCAGACGACACATGTCCAGAGAGGGCTTCCATGTAGCGTGGCAATGGAGTATTTGGTAAAGCATGAAAGAGCACACCTCTATCCAGGAGGTTATGGAACTCACGGCCAATCTGCGAATTGTCATCTATCGTTACCTTCACCTTGTGGTTGGATACCTGAATAATAGGTGTTGCTTGCAAAAGACCATCTGGTTGAGAGGAATCGGACGTAGAAGTAGCGCCTCGTTGCACTTTAGAAGCAAATGACATCCTCGGAAGAGAAGTCTGTTCGGATCCGACAGGCACAGAAGGCTGTGAGGGAAGAGAAGCACAGGCCGAAGGCAAGGCAGTAGAATCAGTAGTACCAAGGGAGGGCACCGAGGCAGATGCAGGAGCTGAAGAAGAAAGCGCAGCCAAGTCCAGGGAAGGCACCGGTGCAGGAGTACTACAAAGCAGGGAAGACATCTGAGGACGAGAGTATGTTAACTTCCATGGACGTGGGAGGTGTGACGTGAATCCGCCACGCCCATAGATGATAAGGAAATACCGGAAGCCGCCATGTTGGCAGCTTCCAAACGTAAACAAACGAGCAAACGATAGGAAAACGGATGAATATGAACTAATATGAGGATGAGAACGCTAGAAAAGTAGCTCAAAACGTACTCAGTACCTTTAGACAGCCGGGCCACGCAACAGGTGAGTGAGGGACGAGGTATTCCACACTAAAATGTATAAAATATTGGAGCCACCAACACTACGTCTGTCACAAACGAGCAATTTGCTGGACATATTGCCAGAAGGACAGACCATCCATGGACAGCCGAAATTTTTGACTGGATTCCAAGGGACAGGAAAAGACTTAGAAAAAGACCACATGGGAGATGGGTGGATGAAATTCGAAAGTATGCGGGAGTGACATGGAGGAGACTGGCACAAGACAGACCGTTGTGGAGGAAACTTGGGGGAGACCTTCGTTCAGCAGTGGATTGATAATAGTTGACAATGATGATGATGATTGCAAGTTATAAAATGAAACTATTTTAATCCATGTTAAAATTTTCATGCTTGTGAACGCATTAATTGTTCAGAAAAAAGATGGCGCCACCTGTACTTTGATGACGTTAGTAGACAAACAAATGTTGGATTGCATAATTATGGTTATGTTTTAGAAAATATTAGGTATTCCAAGTTATAAAATGAAGCTATTTTAATCGATGTTCAAATTTTCATCCTAGTAAACGCATTAATTGTCCAGAAAAAAGATGGCACGACCTGTAATTTCATGACGTCAGTAGACAAACAAATGTTAGATACTGGTTCAGTATCCAACATTTGTTTCTGTTTTTTGCATAACAATTTTCTTTGTTTCCAAAGAGATGGGCTAGGATGTTGATAGTCTTTTTTTCTTACTGAAAGCATTCTTTGCTTGGACTTTCCTAGTTCTCACATCTTTTACATTTCTTCCTCCGGATGTAAAACTGCTACCTGGGTAAATGAAGTTCTTAACTTGTGTTATTCTCTTTCCCTTTAATATGATGTTAATCATATTAAAGCGAAAAATATCATCTACGTTTACGGGTGATAAATGTCGTTAAAAGGATTTGAAGTATGCGGGCACAAACGTACAGAAACGAATAATAAGCGTTTTTCATACTCGCTAGGAAAGTTGACTGAAAATTTACCATCCGAACAAGGAGATTCAATTTAACAACATCCTGACTGTTAGATAAAAATGGTCATCAGAGGTTTCTTACCTGCGATTGAAGCAACATTAACAACGATGCCACCATTGCCACCGTTACTAGTTCCCATGTATTTTAAAGCAAGTTGAATCCCAAAAATAGGTCCCATCTGTCAGAAAAAAAAGTAATTGCATTCTTGTAAGAGTTTATATCATTTGCCAGAAATGCACTCTTAACAATCACATTTATTAAATGTAATTTTAACAAAAATCATCAATATAAAAAGCTCTTCTTTAGTGTGCTGCTACATCCTTGTTTCAACTATTACGGAGTCATCATATCAAAAACTTAAAAACTGTACACTCAGATCACAAAACATTAGAGATACGTACCTGACAGAGGGTTGATTCTCCTCCAGCGCAAATAACAGTCTGTATACGCAGAGGCATTGACTCCTTCAGATGTCGGGGAGAATTCCAGCTATGCCTGTTGCAGCACTGTTCACAACTCCACCCGAGACGTCGGTCCAGATTCATTAATCTGATGTTCTGATCATCGGCCGCCCAGAGAACTTCCACGGGGCTTAAATTCACTGCATGGCTCCAAACTGAGATGAGTGTTCCTCGAGCCATGCCTGGGTGGTTGCGGCCCGGTGGGGCGGCGCATTTCCTGCTGAAACAAACTACCCGGCGCAAGATGTTTGGAGATCATGAAAGCCTTTAGATGATCAGCTAACACATACTGGTAGCGGACAGAGGTTAAGAACCTCTCCAGATACACCGAGGAACCTAATGTGCCCCATGAGACATATCCCCAAATCATCATAAGACACTGGAAGGTTCAAAACTCAGATGATTGTTTCTCTTTTGACACTGGGTGGTTCCGAACTCAGATGAGTGTTCCTCGAGCCATGTCGGGGTGGTTGCGGCCCGGTTGGGTGGCGCATTTCCTGCTGAAACAAACCATCGGGCGCAAGATGTTTGAAGGACATGAAAGCGTTTAGATGATCAGCTAGCACATACTAGTAGCGGGAAGAGGTTATGAACTTCTCCAGACACACTTAGGAACCTAATGTGCCCCATAAGACATCTCCCCAAACCATCACAGAACAACCACCGCCTTGAACAGAACCGACCTGGCACGATGTGATCATGTCCTCATGCAGTCGACTCCCCACCCGTACCCTGCCGTCAGCTCCATACATCTGAAAACAGGATTAATCTGACCACTCGACGCGGAGCCACTGTGCAGAAGTCCAGATTTGATGTTCCCGATACCAGGCGAAGCGTATTTTTTAATGACGAGCAGTCAACATTGGCACACAAATTGGGCAACTGCTCCAGTAGCGCAGTGTATGTAGTGTGCGCAGTACCATCGCTCGTTGACGCATGGATGTTTAAGATGGATGTGATTCGGCGTTGCCAATGAGTCGGTCTGTACAATCCCGGATAATCTGCGTCGACTCTGGTCATCGAGTTGTTTGCCAACACTCGCTTTTTGGGCGCTGGTATAGTCGAATTTTTTTCTTGGCACTTGACGATAATGGAATCGCCAGATTTTGGGGGTGCAGCAAGCACTTCCCGGGTCTAAACACATGTGATTTGTAGCCAGAAGGGAGCATGCGAAGGGTTCCGTAGTAATCTCACCCTAGGGCGGAATTCTTGTGGAAAGCATGGCAGTAAACATTGCTTGATCTGAAAGAGGGAAGAGGGATTCTTCGTCTCTTAAGTGATCCATCTTATGGGAGTAGTGAGATCTCTCTCCTCAGCTATCATGTCCCCAGCAAAAAATGTGAGACAATGGGGGAGACAACAATAAAGTGGGTGGCGGATGAACCAAAGGGTGGGACTGCCGTGGTAATGGGTCTTAAAATCTTAGCTCCGCAGGGAACTAGTGAGTGGGGAAGTTTTTTCTGTTGTCTCTGAGCATCGGAAATCACCTCCTTCGACACATCGCACCTAAAATGCTTTCAACCCCAAAAATAGGCGATTCCATTACATCAAGTGCCAAGTAAAAATAAATATCCGACTATACGTCCGTCGATGGTAAATCGCGATACTTCTTTGATACGGTTGCCCTCGGGAATTCTAGGGTTCTTATCACTTCGGAGGTAGAGTGATCCATCTGTCTTGCACCGACAATGCGTTTACGATCAAAGTCGCCCAGATCACCACTTTTACCCATGTTTATCGATTGCGAATTACTATTGGGAAGCTCTGTATCGCCTGCGGTCGGTTCGGATCTGTCCCATTCTGCGGGGGGTATTCTGATGTCGACTGCCCATCATGCCTATGTCTAATGTTTTACCTACTCAGTGTATAAGCACGTAATTTTTATCTTGCAATTGAACTTATGCTTTCCGACCGTAGAATGAAGAAGCGTATATGCTCCAGCTTTGTCAGTCTGTCTGATTGTCTGTGCGGACGATAACTCGCGTAAAAAGTAGGAGACAACCTGGGGACGAACCCTATTGAAAATGGGCGAAATGGGGTCATAGATCAGGACATAGGAGCGTGATCCATTCCATCGCCCTTACGCGTCATAACTTACGTAAAAATGCTTCGATTGGGACGAAACTTTATCATGTTGTTCCTGAGGTATACTGAACTAATTCTGTTTAATATCATCGAAATGGGGTCAAAGATCAGGGCACAGGACCGAGATTTATTCCACAGCTATTATATTCATTACTTGAGTAATAACTTGAGTCAAAATGCTTTTACTGTAACAAAACTATAGTATGTTGTTCCGGAGGTATACTGAACGAATCAATAGTCAGGGTAGAGAGGAGTGTTTATCTGCGCGCGATTTCTAGTATGTTGGAAAGCATGTCATGATCAATGCATTGCATGATTTTACTAACTTATTATGGGTTTTAATGGCTTTCCAAAATTAGTTAACGGCATACGATACGAAGCGAACGACACACGTTTCCTGATACATTTTCGTAGTAATAATTGCATTTGACCCGCTATTCATAACGCGTCACTAAACTGACGTATATATGTAATTATAACTTACCAGATTAACACCCATTGTAAGTTCAACATTGAATTCATCCACCGTTCCGGCATTATTAACTAAAACATCAATTTTTCCAAATTTATTTTGGGTTCTTGAGAATAATTCTGTAAAGAAAGGAAATAGTAGATGTTAACAAAGGTAGGTTGAATTGCTTGGTAGCACTTCAAATCTATTCAAAATACACCATATTGACAAAAGTCAAATGACATCAAGAAGAAAAACACAACATAGCATTTATTGACATACATTAGTACGGTGTCGGTCCACCTTTGGCCTTAATACATGCACTGACCCTTCGAGACATGCTTTCGACAAAGTTTTGGAGCACAGCGATAGGTATGCGCTTCCATTCAGTACACAATGCTGCCGCTAACTATTGCTTAGTAGTAGGCCTTGGTTCCAAACTTCTTATGCTGGGCTCTAATTCATCCCATAGGTGCTCTATGTGATTAAGATCAGGGTTCTGTGCTGGCCAGTCCACACACGATACGGAATTATTGGCAAACCATGCCGTAACAGTGCTTGCTTTATGGCTCGGTTCATTATCCTGCTGGTAAAGGATCGGTTCCATAGTATTGCCGCAGAGTTGTTAGGGCATAAGTGTCCAGAATATCGAGATGGATGTGCTGGTTAACAGGTTTGTCGACGATAACCAATGGGCCGGGACCATACCACGAAAAACACCGCCACACGAGTACACCGCAAGCTCCAAACTTGACCGTAGGAACACTGCACTGTGGTAAATAGCGTTCTCCCGGCTGCCGCCATACCCACACACGGCCATCAGACTGATGGATCGTGCATCTGTATTCATCAGTCGATAGCACCCGTTTCCATTGATCAACGGTCCATTATAAATGTACTTTACACCATGCTAAACGACGAGTAGCATTCCGAGTGGAGATGAAAGGCTTACGAGCAGCAGCACGACCACAGTAACCCACGGAATGAAGTTTTCTGCGAATGGTACGTGTACATACCGAGGTTCCAGCATTGTTACTCAACTGTACACTGAGGTCTTGTGCAGTACTCCGTCGATTAACGACTCTCCTGATGCTTCGACGTCCTCTATCACTAATTTTCTTTGGTCTGCCGGTACGCTTTGCTGCTTCAGGCGCGCCATGTGTCTTGAACTTATTCAGTACGTTCAAAACAGGTGACTTAGGTATGTTTAAACGCCTCTCTGTTTCTCTTATGGACAATTCACTAATATAACAGCCAGCAATCTTTCCTTTCTCAAAGTCAGTTTTCTCCCGCCGCGACATTTTTACTCAACCTCACAGTGCGATATGATCGCCGTCTGCTGCAGGCTTGTTTTTATACCGTTTGCCGTAGTACCGCTTATCTTAACAACCCAGCGGCTCCGTTCATTTGCTTTTGAATGGGTGTCCGGTGACTTTTGCAATATAGAGTATGTTAAAGCTAAGAACTACAGTGATCAGTTCGTCTTTCAAATGATTTACACAGTGTGCGTGTACGTGTGTGTGTGAGAGAGTGTTGTATGGTCATGTCTGACATAAATCACGCTGCGGAAATGACCAAAGTAGAGAATAATTTCCTCTTACTAGACCAATAGACAAAATGCTCTGTTTGGACGGCCAACGTTGAGGCCATTTTTCTTATTTGTAAGTGTCTAAACCTACTTTATAACTGATTGTATACCTTTATAACTGATTGTACTAAGTTATCCTTTGTATCGGAGTTAAGTTTTCTAAGTTTCTTTTTCACTGTGGCCCACTAATTTTCTATTCGGTTAATGTCAGTAGAGTTTCCTGGCCACCGGAGCATTTGGAGATCGTGATTTTTGAAGAACTCTTCCACTTTTTCTCGAAGTGTGGCATGGCACGAGATCCTGTTGAAAGATGAGTTCTTTGTCTTTCTGGATCTGTTGGACACTTCTTTTCTCTAATATTTTTATGTATGGTCACTTTTCATTGCATCGTCAATAGGCCCAAGTCATCCTGGACCGTGATGTGTAAAACAACCTCAGAACATCTGTTCAGCTGGGTGATTAGGAAATTGTTGAAGATGGACGAGAGAAATCTTCACAGCTGCTGATTTGAGGACATAGGGTGTCCGCTCTCCTTGGATAAAGAAATGTCTCACATCGGAGAATATGACCTTCTTCCACTTCTCAACAGTCAAGTCTTTCCGAGCTTTTGCCAACTGGAGCCTCTTTTGCTGTATAGCCTTCGTTAATAGTTCTTCCTTTTTGTTCCAGTTGTTTCTTTTTTCGTTTGAGCAGTCAGTGAATTGCAAACAGATATGTGGTAGAGAGCATTTTTTCTGACTCCAATTTGTGCTGCACTTAAACATCAAGGTGATTAACACAACCAAGCTTCACCAAGCGGATAAGAGATTAAGATGTCCCCAATGAAGAATTACAGTAATAACTCTAGAGTAATCGTTCTTAGATATTCAGCGAGAAAAATGAGAGCCATCCATTCTCCTATATATTCTTCGTTGAAACTGGAGACACGTTCTGATTCTCCTTCTGCAATGTCAAAAGGTGAGCGGTTAGCCTCTGCTAGGGCAGACACTGCAACATCCATTCGGCTAGGTGACTGCAGTGTCTGCGCGAAATTGCTTGGGGTGTATGGCGTGGCTTGCTTTCGATTTATGTCTTGATTTGATAGTTGTCAATTTCAGCGGGTCCGTCTTACATAGCGTGGTTCATCGACGAATGAGTATTCTCCACGATGGAGCTTTACAAACCAATACTGACACACTCGAACAAATACATCACACAGTATTTTTCAATAAGCGTTGTTTTCATTTGCATAGCGTTTTTACTTTTGCGATAGAAAAAGAGCATTAAATGACAAAACGAATCATATTGTCTCGTATTTCCAAACCTATGTGAAATGAACATAAATGAACAAATCACGCTGAACTCTACTTATGAAGATCACCTTTCAGAATAAATTGATATCAGTGACGTATATAGTATGCTGGTATGGGGAGGGTTTAGCGAAAAATAAAAAGTCTTTTCCCGGAAATGGTATTGTACCGGATTTTATTTAAAGAGACGATTGGTCAACCGATTAATCGACTAACGAAATCTGATTAATAAATTCAAATTTGTAGTGGATTCACACCCCAACAACGCACAGTGAGCCAAAGTTAATTGTTAAAAATAAACAAGTTAGTAAATAATAATGAAACGCATATAGCGTATGAAATCCGTTTATTTTCGTGGTGTAGTCAGCAAAAATATTCTCCAAGCTTTGGCACTCCACTGGGAGGCTTTTTCAAGGCAATGGTAGACACAAAAATGCATAGAATTGGAACATGTAAAGAACGAAGATGATTTTTGAAAAAACGCGGGTGACATCACGAGCATGTTACATGAATTTTTATCACGCAATTATACAGTGCGCCGATGGGTTCACCATTATCTGCAGTCCTTGCGGAAGCAGTACTTAGACCGTGTAACGTACCAGGAGATGTGACGTACCTGCCAGAAGGACGCACACGACATAAAGGCAATTAGGAATCAGAATAAAACGTCCGCGTAGCTCAATTGGTAGAGTGACTTGTTCCGGAATAAGGGGATCCGGGTTCGAATCCTGGCGTGGACAGAAATGACGGAGAAATTCACTTCGTTATAACCGCTAGGAGATCTCATCCTTTTAAATTGTATCAAGAATCCCCGAGTTTGGATCCGCTATGCTGACGACATATTCTTGATATGGGAACATGGAGTAGACGAATTAAAGGATTTCATGCGCAAGATAAACAACCTACACATTACAATAAAGTTCACCATGGAGCTTGAAAAAGACGGCACGTTGAATTATCTTGACGTCGCGCTCAGAAGAAATAGAACATCCAGCTTCGATTTTAACGTTTATTATAAACCGACCGCAGTACCGAACCTTATCCCCCCTGATTCGCACTGCCCAAAGGAGTACAAACTTTCCGCATTCAGAGCGTGGTTCTGTAGAACGTACAACGTATGCAAACCCGACTACCTAAATAATAAAGAAATTGATAATATTTACAGCAAAGGTCTACAGGCTGGATATAAGAAGAATGACATAGACAGAGTACATAGGACTGTGAGAAATCGTATAATATCAGCAATAGCAAACTAGCCTAGTAGGACAATGAGATGCGCAGGATCCGTCACATATATCCCAGGCTTTACATATTGGTTAAAAAATTATTACGCAAATACAGCATATTAATAGCAATAAAGTCCCCGACCCCGTTATCACATATAATATCAAGTTGCAGTATGAGAAAGAAAAGGCGGGTGTGTACCATATATCGTTGGTATATCCTGACAGCACGGTAAAGATATATATAGGAATGGCAAAGCGATCCTTGGACACTAGATGTAAATAACACGTACGAAGTGTGAACCAGGACATGCAGAATACAGCCCTCGCCAGAGAAGTCATGCATTGCTTGGCCGCTCCTGTACGGAATAATATTAGAAGAATTGCCCTTTACACGAATTTCAAAGAGACTGCCATCAGGGAAACAGTGGAAATTCTATCCAGCAAAGTAGCATGCAATGATATAGTCTCTACGGAAGGTTTGGCATGCGTTATTAAAAGATGGAAACACATCACGGCGCACTGTATAATTACGTGATAAAAATTCATGTAATATGCTCGTGATGTCACCCGCGTTTTTTTCAAAAATCATCTTCGTTCTTTACATGTTCCAATTCTCTGCATTTTTGTGTTTACTATTGCCTTGAAAAAGCTTTCCAGTGGAGTGCGAAAGCTTGGCGAATATTTGTGCTGACTGCACCACAAAAATAAACGGATTTCATACGTTATATGTGTTTCATTGTTATTCAACTCTGGTGTATTTAAAATACAAGTTAGTAAAATCATACAATGCATTGATTATGATACGCTTTCCAACATACCAGAAACCATTACTCAAGTTATGAGGATAATAGCTGTGGAATAAATCTCGCTCCTGTGCCCTGACCTTTAACCCTATTTCGATGATATTGCACAGAATTGGTTCAGTATGCTTCCGGAATAACATACTATAGTTTTGTTGCAATAGAAGCATTTTTAGTTAAGTTATGAGGATAATGACTGTGGAATAAATCTAGCTCCTGTGCCCTGACCTTTGACCCCATTTCGATGATATTAAACAGAACCGGTTAGGTGTACTTCCGAAACAACATGACAAAGTTTTGTCTCAATCGAAGTATTTTTACATAAGTTATGACGCATAATGGCAATGGAATGGATCCCGCTGCTATGTGACCTTTGACCCTATTTCGCTCCTGATTTCAATAGGGTTCGTCCACAAGTGGTCCCCTGCCACATACTAAAATTTAATCGAAATCGAACCATTTTTACGCGAGTTATCGTGCCGGCATTCGGACGGACAGACAGACATATAATAGACAGACGGACAAAGCTGGAGCATATACGCTTCTTCAACCTACGGTTGGAAAGCGTAAACAATGTCCCCCTTTACAATATGAAATATTTTTTTCTTGACTTACTTCAAACTTAACTCAATTCGACGTGCTGTAGTTCATCAAGGTTAGCTATTAATAGTTCATCATTCAGTCAGAACTCAGAAACACGTGTGTAAAGAGTGTGAGCCAAGGTCAAACATGAGACCTTGTAGCAAGAAGAGACAGAGACCTTCTCAACAAGTAACAACCAATCACACACCGTTTTATTTGTGACGTGCGATGCCACTGACTGTGTTATGTGGCGTCGCTATCCACGTGATATCGTAGTGGATATCCCATGTTCCTGGCACTTGATCAATTAAACTGAATTCTTTTTTTTTTTTAATTTTTCAATTTAGTTTAAATTCAGTTGCGTTCATTAAAGTTTGTGTGAACTTCGCGTTTCAACAAACAGAAAACTTCTAAATTTAATGTTTTTCTAACAAAACTTTTATTTATTTTTAAATAAAAACGCCGAGTCGTTGACCAAACGGAGATAATTTTTGACCTCAACTAACCTCTATGCCATTGATGAATACGGGAGTTACTGGTGTTCCAGCGGTCCATTTGCAACGCAAATTAACGTTCAAAATTGGGACAACAATGTATACCACCGAAAATTTAGAAAGTCTTTCTACACAGTCCCAATACACACATAGTCGTATCAAAATAATATGACCACATATCTAATAATAGGAATAACCACCTTTGTCCTGGATGACAGCGGCGAGACGGCGTGGCATGGACGCAATGAAGCACTGGGAAGATGCCCGAGGCACACATGCCGATTCCGACTGCAGGAGGGCATGGGAATCCCGGAGATGACGTGGTTTTGGGTCGACACGTCGAACCTGTCGAACCTGTCGATTCCAATACTCCCGCAAGTGCTCTATGGGATTGAGGTCAGGCAATTTTTCGGCCTAAGGTAGAACGGAGATATCGCTGCTGTATTCCTGGAACCAGCCAGGCACCCTATTAGCGACGTGGAACGGCGCACTGTCCTGTTGGTAGACACAGTCACCACCAGGATAAACGCCCAACATTAAGGGACGCATATGGTCAGCTAGGGTGGACAGGTAGCCATTGGCGTTCAGGGACTCATCCAGTGGTATCTGCGGTCCCAGGCCACACCAGGAAAAAATCCCCAGAGATGCAGACTGTCACCGCCGGCCTGTACTTGACCGATAAGCGTGTCCGGGTGGTGGTTCTCGTGTGTCTGTAGGCCTGACGAAGGGGAAGCGGTGCTGTAGTGCCGGGGCTCGGGCCCCTAAGGGGGCTCAGAGCCCGTTTCTAAAGTAATTTTTTTCTAATTATTATTTTATGGTGTTCGAATATTTTTCAAGCTATAATACCGTTACCAGGGTTGGGACGTTATTCGTAAACAAATATTTTCTACGTGAAGGGTGAAATACGCGTAAAAATACATAATTTATGTCATAAATGAAAAAAAATTTAATAAATTCAAAACTTGCTTTAAATACAATAAAAAAAAACGAAGTTATACACTGAAGAGCAATTGAATTAGGGACAGCTGGCGTTATGCAAATGTGGCGCTGTGGGCGGCACTGTAAACGGAAACGACATGACGTATGCAGCGATCCGATAATATAAGGAGTGATGCGACGGGAATCAGTAAGAGTCGGACGCAGTATGGGTAAGACGAAGGATCTAAGAACATTTGATCGTGGGCAAATTCTCGGTGCCCGACGAATGGGTCACTCCATCTCGGAAGTCCTGCAGGTACTGGGATTTTCATGAGCCACTGTGTCACGGGTGCACCGTGAGTACATCGAATCCGGTAAAACCATCCCTGCAAGAGCCAACTGCCGTGGACAACAGCGTGTGGATGAGCAGCGTCTTCGTCGGTTAGCTCGCATTGTAATAGCGGATAGACGGGCCACACTGCAAGAAATCACTCGGCAATTTAACGCTGGTGCACAAAAACGTGTAAGCAGCCACACCATCCAGAACCATCTCCTTGCTATGGGGTACAGAAGCCATCGTCCTACTAGGGTACCGCTGCTGACCACACATCACAGGGTGCAAAGATTAGCATGGGCGCGGGAACATCGCCCCTGGACCCTAGACATGTCGAAAAATGTTGCCTGGACTGATAAGTCGAGATTAACGTTGGTACACGCGGATGTCAGGATACGAGTACGGCGCAAACCACATGAAGCGATGGATCCTTCTTGCCAGCAGGGTACTCTTCAAGCTGGTGGGGGTGGCATTCTCGTCTAGGGACTGTTTACGTGGACTGAAATGGGACCCCTGGTACTTGCCCTCACAGGTCAACGTTACCGGGATATCCTGGACGACCATTTGCTCCCGTTTGTGCGTCTTCAACATCCCACTGGGGACCACATCCCGCAACAAGACAATGCAGTTCCCTAATTGTATCCGAATGGTTGGATGAACACTCCGCCGATGTGACCTCGCTTCCTTGGCCAGCTAGGTCACCTGACTTCAATCCCATCGTGCACATCTGGGATGCCATCGAGAGAGATGTTCGAGGCTCTGACCCCCTCCATCAAATCTTCGTGAACTGTGGGAGCTTGTTCAGGGGTCGTGTATCCGTATGACTTCCCAACGCTTCCGGTGTCTTGTCGAGTCCAAGCCGAGACGAATAGCTGCCGTCATCAGGGCGAAAGGCGGCGCTACACGTTACTAGACAGGTATCTTTAATTCAATTGCTCTTCAGTGTACAGTGTTACTCGAGTTCCCAGGCTAAATGCAACACACGCGTGGGTTACTTGCGGCAAATCAAACGAACCCTCCACATTACATTTTTCATTTCTTCTTTCCTTTCCAACGACATGCCGACACCACACATTGGGATCTCTGTGTTGCTTTGCTACTCGCCGACACAGACCATTGTGTATGATATACAACGTTATTGCTAGTCATCATGTGGATTTTGTCACTTTGTGTTTCCCATCAGAAGCCGGCATCTTTTGTCTTTTTATTTTGTGCTCAACTCATTATTTTCACATTGCGGCAATTTTTATTAATGAATATAGTGTATTTGTGCGTAATTCCGACTTCGTTTATTTTCCTTTATTCCGATGAAACGGAAATATCTTCCTTTATTCCGATGACCGATGAAACGGAAACATGGATTATGTGGTTAGTGGAGGAGCCAACGTGGGGGGGGGGGGGCGAGCTCGCTATCCACGGCCCTGTGTGTCTGACGCCGTATCCGCCACCGCCAGTCACTTCTGTAGAGTAGAAACCTCGATTCGTCCGAGAAGGCAGCCATTTTCCACTCTTCCACTGTCCAATGAGGGTAGTCCCATGCAAACTGCAGGCGTCGTTGCCGATGGACCTGGGTTAACATGGGCACCCCTTGACGCAGCGTCGATTCCAGAGACAAATGCGTAACAGGGTTCGCTCTACTGTTTCAGGGGACACGTACCTGGGTGCCCCAACGTTCATTTTGCGCGGTCAATTGCTGCACTGTTGCGCGTCGATTGCTCTTTACCAATCGGCGGAGGCGGCGTTCACATCTGGGGTCGATGACTTTCGGAGCTCGACAGTTATGTCGTCTGGAGTTACTCGGTGTGCTAGCGGTCCATTCTTCATATACCCTTACTACAGCATGTTGCGAAAAGCCCATAAATTGTGTTGTTTCTGAGATGTTTCTACCCTTGCCGCGGTAGCTGATAATCATTCCTTTTTGAACGTACGTCAAATTACTATCTCTTCCCATTGTTCTCACGTTACGCACTATGGCTCATTTGCCCTAACCGGCCGCTTATATCTCCGTGTGGTCGACCTTGCCACGTGCACTCTGTGATGCTCTTGTGCGAGTACCTGCTTCCTGGGGTGGTCATATTATTCTAATACGACCGTGTATTCTTCTTTTGTGATGTTCATAGACAAAGCAAGAGCCTTAATAAAGGTGTTAATCTGGATAATGTGGCTAGATATCTGTCTACACTGTAAAAAGTGGTGCGAATTCACCAAAAAGTTTTGAAAATAAAGCAGGAAGTAGGTATCCTGCTTGTAACGAAAATTTTGTTTTGAAAAGTTTCCCTATCTAATTACGGAGACCAGTATTTTGAGAGATTTTCTGTAGTAACTAATTCCTTTTTTTTTCTTTTCAGAAAAGTTAGTTTCGGAGTTTTTCGTTTTTATAGAGAAATTTCTCGTGTTTCCAAAAACTTGGAGTTTGACTTTTCCAGTCCTTTTCTTTACGGACGCGCGAAGGGACAGAATCCTTTCCAATTACCACTGGTGC
This sequence comes from Macrothele yani, assembly GCA_039090855.1. NCBI lineage: Eukaryota > Metazoa > Arthropoda > Arachnida > Araneae > Macrothelidae > Macrothele > Macrothele yani. The sequence goes on from CM077005.1 coordinate 63,615,316, forward strand.
GATTGAGCCTAGTAAGAGTTGGACGTTAGCGAGGTTTCAAAATCGCTTTATTCTAATTTATCATAAGAAAACATAAGAGGGAGACGTACAGTATTGGGCGTCTCACTGGGAAATAATACAAAACTGTTAAAAACATGATGGTATATACACTGCAATGACAATGGGGATGAATAACAAATGCTGCAAGCAAAGCTTATTGAATAAAAATTGCAGAAGTGACAAAGAGAAACACATCGTGTCACATGACATTGGCGGGGCATGATTTACAGGATAACACAGGCGAAACAATAGTACACAATTAGAAAAAGAACAGCACAAACACCGCCGTGAAGGTAAAACATTACATACATGAGATAAAAACACAGCGTGCACAATTGTGCAAGTTATTTAACGAGGGCACCAAAGCAACATAATACAGGCGGGGTGAAAGTAAGTAATGTACACGAGTAAGCATGAAAATACACTGAGATGGCATTAGCATTCACAATTCAACGGTAGCGTGGATTGCACGAGTCGTAGAGTGGAGGAGGGCCACCAGGGTGCCACGGAACTCAGCAAAGGAGGTGTAGAATGTCCTAGGGTACTGATAGGTGTAGTAGTCCAGAATCAATCGCAAACCATGGAGCGGCCGGCGCCCAGGTAGCATAGAAGGTGGCTTCTCGACGACTGGAAGAAGCCGACTGGTACTCCAGGCGGAGTCGAGAAAGCAATCGATCTTGAAAATGGCACAAAAGTGCTGCGCTGGCCTGGTGTAAAGAGACCGGCGAGGAAATGCTGCGGAGTTGTTGAAGGTATACGTAAATAACGTGTTTAACCAGCACGAAAAGATAGGCACATACTGAAGGAAGAGTTGTAGGTGGATGAGCCCGCAGAAGAAGATGTCTGTAGGCAGTGAACGGAAGATCTTGAGAACAAGAGCGACTGGCAATCCGGAAAGCCTGGTGGAGGAGAGGCATCAGGATGGGACAGTAAAGGTAGACGTGAGAAACGTCTGCCTCCTGTGCGCAGAAGGAGCAGAGAGGGGAGGAGAGAAGAGACATGCGAAAGAGAAAATACGGAACAGGGAGGCGATTATGCAAAAAGAGCCAGTGGGTATTAATTTCAAGAGGGGCAGATAAGGGTGAGCGGGCAGCGGCCCAGACAAGAGGAAGAGAAGCAGGGGGAACCTCCAGAATAGAAAGCGGTGAAGGGGTGGCAAGGTGCACTAGAAAACGATAAAGAGATTTAGAGGAGAGAGAGGAGAGAGGAAGAACCGAGTTTGTGAGTCGGAGGAAAAACGGCAGCGGAAGAGGGGCAGAAAAGACAGAGACGAGACCGGTGGGGGAGACAAGATCAGGGAAAAGCAGAAAGAAGTGCAGTTAGCAGAGAGTCATAGACCAAATGGGCGGATGGGGATGAGAGAATAGCAGGGGGAGGCCAGAGAAAGGGCGCCAGGATAGATCCGAGTTAGTGAGGTCTTGTACAGTTACTACACCTGCTCGGAGCCAAGAGGGGAATGAAAAACAGGGGAGATGGGGGGATGAACAAGGGAGTTGAAGAAGAGGGGTTCAGAAAGAAGCTCTAGAGTTGAAGAGGGAGGGGAGCGAATGAGGGGAGAGAGCGAAGGTGAATGAGGGCTTCAGAATATGCAGGTGGGAGTTTGGAGGGGGGAAAGGACAGCAATCCATGAGAACTAAAGAAAGAAAGGAAAAATGTGGGTTACGCAAGGAGGCAAGAACGTCACGTACCTGAACTGCGGAAGCCACTGGAGCCGTGAAAAGGTGAATGAAGTTGATCACTCGGCTTGCTTTGTAGCACAGCGGGACATCAGGTAGGCCAGCACCACCATAGGAGGGAGGAGCACAGAGCTTGTGGACGTTAATCCAGTGATGACCCGCCCACATTACTCGAGTAAGGCAGCGTGTAACCTCCTGGAGACAGAAAAGCGGGGTCGTAGATGCAATCCAAGAATGCTTGCAGATGGACAGAAGGTATGTCCTGGTGAGATTTGCACGCTGGTAGTAGGATGTACAGAACTGCGCACGACACCAGAATGCAGCTGTGCGGAGGAGGCGAGGATGGAGTTCCGAGCGAGTTGCACTGGATGTAGCTTGTGGTGCACCTAAGTGCACACCCAGGAAGCGTTGGGTAGTGGATGACCATGTGGCCCCCCATGGAGCATCCAAGCGATTGGACCACGACCCGCACCACAATCCAGTGCTCTTAGACGTATTCAGTTCAGCTGCAGAACATGAAGCATATGCGGAGAACAAACGACGAAGCAGTTGGAACTGTGAGTCACTACGAATGCAGACGGTGATGTCATCTGCATAAGCAGAGTAAATGACCGAGTGATGCCGTGAGCTGGCAACTGGTGGTGGAAGTTGTGCTAGAAGAGATGTTTGCAGAGAGCGTAGAAAAAGGCTCGACGGCAATCGCAAACAGTTGACCAGAAAGCGGGCAGCCCTGACGAACTCCCCGCTTGAAGGGAACATGTGCTGTGAGAAAAGATGCCGTCTTAACATGGAAAACGGCGTCCCGGTAGAGGGAGAGAAGAACGGAGACAAATTGTGGAGGAAAGCCAAAGTGTAGCAGGGTTTGTGTTAAATAGGCGTGTGAGATATTATCGAAAGCGGAACGGAGGTCTAAGGAAAGAAGAGCAAGAGGTTCAGAATGAGTCTTGGCAAGATGAATGAGATCGCGAAGAAGTTGAACATTGGAGGAAAGAGAACGGCCAGGAACAGTATAGGTTTGAGAGTCAGCAAGGATGTGAGGGAGGATAGAGTTTAGTCGACGGGAAAGGAGCGCTACCGACTGACCTTTAAAGACACCACTTCCTCAACGAATCGCGCGATGACGAAATGCTTTTCTCCAACATTCTGGTTAATTTGTTATATCACTTCCTATTGGAGGACTTATAACGAATTACATTACGAGTTTTGAAGCTACGGAATGCTTTGGAACTTGAGATTGTTTAAAACTTACACTGACCCTCTTATGTTTAAGAACAGGAAAAATACTTCACAGTATTATTTCATGAAACCCCTAATTATAAAATTTACTCTTGATATCTATAATAGCTTTTGTGTTAAGGTGGTTCCCCCTAAAATCGCTGCCTTATCTTTCCAATGGTAAAACTTCACATATTTTCTTCGCAATTAATGTATTCCCAAGGATGAAAATTCGTACATCGATAAAACTAACTTAAAGTTATTGCATGGGGTGCTTAATACTTGCTAAAACAAAACCATAAGTACGCAATGCAACACTTGTTTTTCTACTGACGTCATCAATGTGCAGGTCGTGCCATCTATTAACCGGTCTGAACATTACTCAAAGAAAAATGATAGATTTTTAATATAATTATGGTTATGTTTTAGCAAGTATTAAGTATCCCATGCTATAACTTAAAGTTAGTTTCATCGATGTGCAAATTGTCATCCTTGGGAATACATTTATTGCGAAGAAAATATGTAAAGAAGTATGGCGGACTTTTTAGGTGGTACTACCTTAAAGAAGCCACGAAGTGATACGTTTTATACGTAGACATCATACAATCATCTGTACGATATTTTAAGTACACGGATTCTTATGGTAACAAAATATACAATAGCAGATACACCAACTGGGTGGGAAGAGACGAAGGAATATTCGTTGCCACAGTGACCTAAATTTCATTCTATATGCTATCCACAGTATCCGATCTCCCTTTGAAACTTCAAAATTAAGTCATCCGACAGACCATTGAAATTAAATAGTTAATGAAACCTCAAGTATTCCCGCTAACCACTCTTATTACCGGAAATGTTCGACCATATTGATACGGAAAAGGCCAGAACAGAATTTTTCCGTTAATATACGAAGAAACTGCGGAAAGGCTCTTGAAATTTCAGAACTTTCCTTTGGAACCACTTACAAACGGAAATTTCCCGTTATTAACAGGAGAAACATGGACAGGAATGTTTCTGTCAATTCACATAACAAAATTCCGTGAAATTCAGGTTTTCTCCTTCATTTCGCGGAAAAGGTTGAATCAGGAATATGTTTCGTTAATTCACGAAAGGAATCACGGAAAATTTCAGGTAATTTTTTTGCAGTATACGACATCCTCTTTCTCAACAGGTAGAAAACTTGCACTGAAGAAGGGAAAGAAATACACCGATCGCTGAATTACGACCACCTACCTAATACTTCGTAGGTCATCCTTTCACCATCAACACAACAGCTGTCCAACGTGGCATCGATTCAATAAGATGCCGGAAACAGTTCTGAGGTACGGCCAACCAAGCTGTGTGTAATGCGGCCTACAATGCAGGTACGGAGATGATTTGTGTATCCAGACGCCTGATACTCCGTTCCATAGTGTCCCATAAGTGCTCTATGGGATTGACATCGGGGAGTTCGGAAGCCAACCGATATGCTGAAAGTCTGAACTGTGTTCCTCAAACCATTCCTGCACAACACTGGACCTGTTACTTGGGGCATGTTCTTCCATCTTGGAAGTCACCGTCGCCATTCGGGAAAAAGCGTAACATTGTTGGGTGTGCAGAGTCAGCAAGCAATTCACGACAGTTGACACTAGTCATACGTTGTTCCACATGAACCAGGGATCCAAGTTCCCGTCTGGTAAACATTCCTCACACCATACAACCGCCTCCACTGGGTTGTGCTAGGGAGACCATGCAGGATGAATCGTGTGCCTCATTTTGTTTGCTCCAAATACGTACACAGCCATCCACAGAGTGGAGTAAAAAATGCGACTCGTCAGACTAGCACCCTTTTTTCCAGTCGTCCGACGTTCAGCTTGCATGGTCTTTGCATCAGGGGAGCCTTTTGCGCCGATGAATCGTGGTTAGGAGAAGATGCCGCCTGGGTCATCTGCTGTTATGGCTCATACGTGCATGCGTGCGACGCATGGACATGACAGACACTGTTCCAGCTTGACCTCTGTTGTATTGGGCAGTCAACTGTTGAACAGTGCTGCGTCTGTTGACCTGTGCGAGCCTTCGGACCCGGCGCTCTCCTCTCACATCAACCCTTCTCTTTCTTGTGCAGTTTCGCCTCAGGGTGGTTGTTTGACCCTTTTCACGACAGTCCTGCTATTGGGTTGTTGCGAATAAAATGTCCAGCACGAACGAGCGGTGGAGACAGGCCCCCACCATATTGGAATGAAACCACCCACGGGTGTTGCGGGTATTACGACGCAGAGCTACTATAAATAAATAGCACGCATGTGTGAAGAACAAGGTTCAGGCGTGGTTTCTTTGGACGTAACGTGACTTGCAAAGGAAGCATGCAGACGCCGGATTTGAGAGTCATCTTCCTGTATGAATTTAAACTAAACCATTTTGCAAGAACTGCCGTTCGAAACGTTAACAAAGCATTAGGGGAGAATACAGCCAACCAACGAACCAATAGGCGATGGTTTGTGAAGTTTCGAAGCGGAGATACTGACCTGCAAAACGAAACAGGTGGTCACCGAACTGGTGCTGTATCGGACGATGTTTTGTTACGTTTGGTTGAAGCAGACCCACAAAAACCTTGCCGTGAGATAGCGGCAGAGGTAGGTGTTTACCACACGACAGTTGTTCGGCGTCTGGCTGCGCTGGGTAAGGTTAAAAAGCTGGACATGTGACTGCCGCATGAGTTGACAGCTGCCAACAAGACTAGGCATTTAGAACTCTGCACGTCGCTGCTTGCCAGGAGCAAACAGGAACCTCTACTGCATCGAATCGTCACCTGCGACGCGAAGTGTGTCCTTTATGACAATAGAAAACGATCTGCATAATGGTTGAGCAAGTCACATCTACACACCAAGAAGTTGATGCTCCTTGTCTGGTGGTCCACAGCCTGGGTAATTCATCGGAGTGTCTTGGAAAAAGGTCAAACCATCTCTGCAGAACGTTATTTTGCTGAATTACACCAGATGGACCGGACATTGCAGCAGAAACAACCGGCTTTTGTCAACAGACAGGGTGTTATTCTGCTCCAGGACAACGTCCGCTCTCATGTCGCACAACGAACGATGCTGACACTAAGTGCCTTGGGCTATGAAGCACAGCCTCATCCTGCCTATTACCCGGACTTGTCTCCGACAGACTATCATCTGTTTCGTCTCCTGGATCAGTTTTCTGTCCGGGAAACAGTTCACGACAGACAACGAGGTTCAACGTGGAGTTGAAGACTTCTTCGGGTCCCAGATACAAGACTTTTTTCGTTCCGGGATCATGGCCTTGCCGTACAGATGGCAACTATGTGTCGATGCCGAGGGGGATTATTTTGCCTAAGTAAGTTGTCCTACTTTTCCGTTCTTGTAAATCACGTGTGCTGGTCCTTTGCCGGACATTTCATTTGCACCAAACCAATACACCTTAACTATGGCGGCTCGCGAAGAGCTCACCAGCGCAGCCATTGGGAAATCAAGTCATGTGCTCTTCGAGCTTCCACAATCCGTTCTTTCTCAAAGTGCGGTAAATTCTTCCGTTTACCCACCACTCTTCGAACTTTACTACCCAATGCTCCAATCATACATTCTACTAGGTCGAGTCACGATATTGTGACCACCAGCTAATATCCAGGGTAACCGCCGTGTGCAGCACGCACAGAAGCTAGACGAGCTGGGAGTGACTCAATAAGGTGAAATAAGGTGTTCACAGGTATGTGGAGCCATGCTGACTGCAGTGCACCTGACAGCTGCTTAAGGGTGCGTTTTGGAGGATCCATGGAGCGAACAAAACGATCGAAGTAGTCCCACCTCGATTGTGTTGTTCGCTCTACGGGTTTAAGTCTTATTGTTCGCTCTTCGGGTTTAAGTCTTATTGTTCGCTCTACGGGTTTAAGTCTTATTGTTCGCTCTTCGGGTTTAAGTCTTATTGTTCGCTCTACGGGTTTAAGTCTTATTGTTTGCTTAATTGGGTTTAAGTCTGGGGAATTAAGGAGCCAGGGAAGTATTTTGAAGTCTCCATTGAGCTCTTCCAACCACTCTCGGACATTTCTAGCTGTGTAACACGTCGCATTGTCGTGCTGGAAGATCCCATTCGCCCCAGGGAAGACAATCAGCAAGTACGGATGTACGTGGTCTGCAAGGATAGATTCGAAACGAATTCGGTCCATAGTGCCTTCCACAGGTATCAGTGGAGCCAGAGAATACAACGAAAACATTTCCAAGCCCATAAAGTTGCCCCCACCAGCTTGTGGTCTGCCAGCAATGGTTGAAGTGTGATTGTTCTCCGATGTTTCTCATTTTATACGCCAGTGTCCATCCGTTCGATAGAGGGGAAGGCAATCCTTTGCCAATCAGCTTAGATCCAATTCCGATACTGCCGTGTAAATGCAAGACTTTTTCTGCCGATGCACCTTTGTTAGCATAGGTGCAGTGACCATCCGTCTGCATCGGAGACCCATACGCAGCAGGATTCAGTAAAATGTCGTTTTAGACACACTTCCCGTAACCCCCTGGTTTAATCGGCCTGTGAGTTGCTCCACTGTAGCGTGTCAATCGGCCCTGATGCGTCTTCGAAACCGACGTTCACCTCTCACATCAATGGCACGTTGGTGCTCCACAGTTTCCATATCGCTTATTCGCAACGGTGCTATTTCTCCAATCACGATACACATTAATCAGAGTAGCACGCGAACAGTTCACAAACTGCGCTGTTTAAGAAATACTGCTACTCTTTCTTCGAAAGCCGATAATCGTCCCTTTTTACAATTCTGATAAATCGCTTTTATTGTCCATGGCAGCAACGAGTGATGTGTTTTCAGAATGCCTACAGCACACCTTATATTCCCTCCAAGCCAGCTCACGACACATGCCTTCTTTCATTGGATATGCGCTGTTGACGTCAAATATAGGAGGTGGTCACAATAATGTCACTCGACCCTGTATATGCTACGTCGGTCGATTAATCGCACCGCTTCGGAAATTACGTAGTCAACGGGCCGCATCCACTTTTGATAGGTGTGGTCATAATTCAGTGACTACTCGGTGTATTATACTGAACATAGACCCCAGGTGCTCGAAGCCAGTGTCCTAACTACCCGGTCAATGATTACGACACTGGCTACGAGCGTTCGAGGTTCAGACTCGAATCTCGAATGAGACAGGGAAAATGTGTTTGTTCTTCTGTTCTCATTTTTTGAAGGGGTAACGCCTAGGTCAGGAATGGGTACTCCCCTTAGTCCTAGTTTCTTTTCTTTTTTCTATTAATGACGTTCGTTAAAGTACCACAGAAAAAAACAACACACATTTTAGAAGCTGTAAAATTCTGACAGAACACAGTACCTTCAAAACTGGCCTTAGATGAGACATCGCATTCCACAAATATTATCTTTTTAGCACCATGTTTCTTCTCCAACTGAGAGAGAGCTTCTTTTCCTTTTTGTCCACTTATATCAGCTAGACATACCTAAATAATATACAGAACAAAATTTGTAAAATATGTATGGATCTTTAATAATAAACATTGCCGATGAAACAAAAATTTGTACATAAATAAACAAGTTAGTAAAATCATGCAATGCATTGATTATCATACGCTTTCCAACATACCAGAAATCATTACTCAAGTTATAAAGATAATGGCTGTGGAATAAATCTCGCTGTTGTGTCCTGACCTTTGACCCCATTTCTATGATATTCAACAGAACCGGTTTACTATATCTCCGGAACAACATACTAAAGTTTTGTCGCAATAGGAGCAATTTTAGTCAAGTTACGAGGATAATAGCTGTGGAATAAATTTCGCTCCTGTGTCCTGACCTTTGACCCAATTTCAATGATATTCAACAGAACTGGTTTAGTATACCTCTGAAACAATATGATAAAGTTTTGTTGTAATCGAAGCATTTTTACATAAGTTATTATGCATAAGGGCAATGTAATGGATCCCGCTCCTATGTCTTGACCTTTGACCCAATTTCGCGCATTTTCAATGGGGTTAGTCCACAGGTGATCCTCTACCACATACTAAAATTTCATCGAAATCGAACAATTTTTATGCAAATTATGAGGAATGTTGCATAAGGGCAATGGAATGAATCCCGCTTCTATGTCCTGACCTTTGACCCCCTTTCGCCCATTTTCAATGGGATTCATCCCCAGGTGATGAACCCTATTAAAAATGACTTACGTAAAAATGCTTCGATTGCGACAAAACTTTATCATGTTGTTACTATTATTTCATCGAAATCGAACCATTTTTACGCGAGTTATCTTGCGGACGGACAGACGGGCAGACATACAAAGCTGGAGCATATACGCTTCTTCAACCTACGGCTGGAAAGCGTAAAAAACGGATGTTGAGAAAAGTTTCCTGTAAATAAAATTAATGCACTTAGAAACTACGCGGTTTTTTTAAAAATCGAAGTTACCTTTTGAATTTGTATTTAAATCCAGTTACCCCAGTAAAAACCGTTTAGGGACGATGATTTGAAATCTCGAAGGCAGTACCATTAAGACACGATGACTTAATGGTCATGCCTTCAAGCACATGACTTATCAAAACACACACTTTTTATGTACAATGACTTGAAATCTTGAAGGCTGCACCATTTAAGGCACGATGACTTGAAATCTTGTTATAGAGTAAAACTATGAATTTAGACTTTCCTAAATCAGTTCAAGCGCACATTGAAGATTGGGCCAGAATTTCTAACAGGTGTCCAAAATAATATCTCTGCTTTTTTTGAATAGTTCTTTTCTGCTTGGTGTCATCATTAAACTATGATTAAACTTTGTTAAATCCTAGAAGCGAAGAAACTTGAGTGCCCAGCAACCGCCATTAGATATGCAAAAGATTATGATTATCTAAAATAATTGGAAGATCTGCAAAAGTTTGAGAAACCTAGCAACCATCGAAAGATTCGCAAAAGATTGTGGCTCCCAGCAACCGCCAGACAAGCACAACAGTTTATGGTAAAGGACAACCATTGAAAGATGCACCAAAGCTTCTGATACCCAGGAACTGTCAGATGATGCGCAAAAACTTGTGGTAACTAGCAGCCATCAGATGTACAAAAGTTTTTGGTGCCTAGCAACCCACAGTTATTATTCCGAAAGAATTGTAAGAATTTTTTTAATTCAATTTATCTGACTCGAAAGTATTCCAATTTGGCGCTAGATGGCGCGATAATTTAGGATATCAGTGTTTCTGTCTGGAAGCAACAAACTCTTTTATTTCTGCCTGATTTCTCTAATTATGTGAGCCAAATAGAAATCAATGAATAGGGGCAGAAGTGAGACTGGAACCTTGTCTTCTATAGATCATCTTAAATCCTACTTTACGTTCATTTTTTGAAGAGAAAATTGTACATTAGCTGAGAACATCTTAATTTGAGCTATAGAAACTCCGCTTACTTACTGAGCTCTTCCCCCAAATAACATCATTGGTTAAAACGTAACAGAGCGTATTTTGTCTTTTCAATGTGGAGCCAACGAGAGACCGCTTCCATTCTGAATATGATGAGGTCTACAGTGATTCTCTCACAGCAACTTCTGGGATAGTCATTCAAGACGTAAAAGCCACGCCTAAGGAGTGATTTTTGCGCCACCTATCGTAGAAGATAAACCCTAACACTCATTCAAAGACAGCGTTAACATGTTAATAGCATACGACTTTATTCACAGAGGAGCAAAACATCGATGAACTTCATCAACTGTAGAAAGGACTATTCCTGTTCTAAACGTACACAAAAACAGCTTTCGTTGAAGGATAACACGAAGCATAAAGAAATTCATTCGTAACATTCATTAAGTAATGGTGGATACAATCCAAATTCAACGACCGCTCTTCTCCATTGAATAAATATCTTAATGCCTCATTGTCTGCGAGGAATAAGACTGACTTCGTTATCTCGCGCACTCGCGCTGGTACATCGTTCCATGTCCTCGAGTTTGGTAGAATATGACGCGTTTATTTTATTGGAGGTTTAACGACCACCGTGAGCAACTCAGTGGGCTATAAGTAGTCGCCCGTCATTAATTTAGGGCCACTGGTTCCAGGAAAGAGAGAGAGAGAGCCAGCGCCGTAAGAGAAACAGATCCATGCCTCACGGGGACTCGAACCCGGACCCACATCGGGCGATTGATCAGAAGCCATCGCTTAGATCACTGAGCCATTGGGGCAGCTATGACACGTTACATGACAGCTGCTGGTATTAACATCGGGCACGGTGTGTTTCCAACATAATGTACATCACAGCTGTGATTATGACCAAAATAATTAATATATCACAGCAATTTCTTGAGGCACAATTTTCTTTCTATGTGGTTCAAATGAATATTTTCATTTGACGCAGTTCTTAGCTTCGATAGAAAGGATTCTGAGAGCTATTTTGGCACAGGACATAGTAACAACAATGTTTCCCCATTCATTCTCCAGCATAGCCACGTCAATGATTTCGTGCTCATTTCTTCTTAGGCTTAGGCACAGTTTCCCCGACAGGTAGTGACGAGTTATATTTGCATACGGTATCTACGCTTTTATATTTTGCGTCGTACAACTGCAGCCATTACCGACGTAATAAACGTTTTTTCTGCTTATGATTCATATCAGTTCCATTAGGAGTGGCATACCGTACGTTCGTGTTTGACGCAGGATATCTGCTGCTAAAAATTACCCTGGAAAAATCCCTTTCAAAAAATGGAATATACGAAACCAACACCATGATCATGTACGTACTTTTGACTTTCTGAATGCTAAATTTCCTTTTAGTTGAAGAAAATATGTCTACGTTTTATCCGATATGCACTGCCTGACATTGAAAATGCCACACCATGAAGGAATGCTCGAAAAGAGACCAAATTTCTAACACACAGATAGCCAAGTAGGTCCTAAAAATGATTTAATTGTCTTATACAGACTAGGCTCCAGTGATCGAATATACAGGATGATCAATAAGGAGTGTGGCCCATTTTGGGCAATACAGCGTTGAATCCAACGTGACATCGAGGCGTTGAGAATCCGAATAGTGTCCTGGGGTATCGTGGACAATGTGGTACTGATCCGAGTCTACAGTTCATGTTCATTTTGCGGGGGTGAGAGGGTACTCAACCGACATCCAATCGTGCCCTACAGATGCTCGATGGGCAAAAGGTCGGGGATCGTGCGGGCCACGGAAGCATCCGATCACGGTGTAAAGCATTCAGGCTGATCCGAGCAGTATGCGGCCAGCCGTTGTCCTGTTGATAAAGGGTGCTTGGGATGCCCTGAAGATACAGAAGTGCCACGGGCCAAAGCACCTCGCCAACATAGCCGCGTGCCATCAATGTGTCCGTAATGCATACCAGCGGTGAGCGGCTGTTTGCGCTTATAGCACCCCACACCATGATTCCACGTTGCCGGGCCGTGTGGCACTCCACAATTGCGGAAGAATCCGCCCGTTGGCCACGTTGTCTCCACGTCAATCGTCCGTGGTGAGACAAAACCGCGATTCCTTGCTGAATACCACACTGTTCCATTCGGCACCCCATGCAGCTCTGGAGCGACACCACTCCAGGTGGTGACGACGATGGCTCGCTGTTAAGGGTAGCCTTCGCAACGGACGGCTCGACAGCAACAGACGCAACCAATCCGCGCGACACTGTCCGCGTCGATATCGGAGCATCCAAACCTCCCCACACACTCCGCAAAATGCCTCCCGTTGTGGCCTGTGGTGGGTCCGCTACTGCATGACGTCGGATACGACAATCAGTGCGCTTGGACGTCCGTCTCCGTGCTCCGGAGTCCCTACGACGTTGGGCAGATCCTTCCTAGGACCACTGTCTCCAAATGCAACCGAGTGTTGGGCAAAACGTTGCGTTTCTTCCGCAATACGACGCAAGGACCACCTAGCGGCACGAAGGCCTACGATAGCACATGTGAACTCATGCGTTTGACAAAATCGCGTACGAGGGTGTCTTAACGGCCTTGTTCTTTCTCCAGACACGGTTACAGCAGAACCACTCACTTCTCGCGGCCGTGACGACGTCTCGACTCACCGCCTTACGGGCTGGTTGTCCGCTTATGACCCGCAGCTGTTAGCGCGATTGGCCTGCAAATGCAATCATTTGCATAATTTATACGTGTGCACCCACCTTGCAATTTGCATGGCTCTGCGTTCATGTCTTCGTGGTATGGGATTTTCTCTGTCAAGCAGTGTATAGCATCCGCAGTGTAACAGTAAATCTTTATTTTCTTTTGACCCATCCATTTCGCATCACAAAATGTATTTAGAATAACGGTCCAAAAACAACCACAAATATTCAGCCATAGGAAATGGAGCGCTTTAAAATATTAAGACCAGTTTTTTCTCTGGTTTTTCACGGAAATACATTTTTTTTAAAACTTACAAGTAGTACAGCTAATACTTGTAAGTTTTTATATGCTACCAGGGCATAAATATTTTATGTAACCATGACATAAAAAATTTGGTACTGGTTCACCAGTTTGGCAACTATCACATTCGCCAGATAAAAATCGACGCTGTCGACTTTGTTTCGTGTTTTAAAGTTTGACGTATTAAACATTTATACACATCTCATGAATAATGTTTTATCGCTAACCTAATTTAAACGATTAGTCATTGCAATGTATAATAACCACACCCAGATTTCTCCCTGTAGGGTAGATGGTGCAAGAATCCTTCAATGTTTTAAAACTTTCCTAACAACTCCACGGAAACACGGATTCCCGCGTTTTCCCTTTGACCTACGACAGCAATTAGCTGGGTAGCAGTTCGCGAGGCGCATGTGACTCTTACACTGCCTGTCTTTTCCCTTAGCGTTTGGGGAAATCATTCTACCGAAGGCAATTGCGGCTACTTGCCTCGTGTTCCTTGTTAAGAGCACCATGCCAGGATGTTTTGACGCATGACATTCGCTGTCGAATTTCCTTCGCGGAGAAACCGGTTTCCCATGCTAGCGAACAATCACGCATCACTTCTGTAAATTAAAATAAGCTTTTTTAAGAAACTGACAGCTTTGCGTATCCAACAATAGACATAATAACGTATAAATACAATGTCGTGTCACATTATTGTTACCACCTACTAGTTTTGACGTCAACAACGCGTAGCCAATTGAAGGGGAACGTGCTATCAGATGGCATCGAGAGTATATAAGGTGTGCTGTAGGCATTATCACAACATATCATTCGTTGCTGTCATGGATAAAAGGAGCGATTTATCCGATTTGCAAAAAGGGATGATTATCGTCTTCGGGACAAGGGTGGCAGTATTTCTGAAACAGCGCAGTACGTGAACTGTTCGCGTGCTGCTGTGGTGAAAGTGTATCGTGATTGGAGAAATGGCATCATTGTGAATAAGCGATGTCGAAACTGCGGAGCATCACGTGCCATTGCTGTGAGAGGTAAACGTCGGCTTCAAAAATGTGTGAGGGCCAATCGACACGCCGCTGCAGTGGAACAGCTCACTGGCCGAATGAATCAAGGGGCTACCGGAAGTGTGTCTAAAACGACAGTTCAGCGAACAATGCTGCGCATGGGGCTCTAATGCAGACGGATGGCCACTGCACCTATGCTAACGAAGGTGCATCGGCAGAAAAAGCTTACGTTTGCAGGGCAGTATTGGAATTGGACCTCCGCTGATTGGCAAATGATTGCCTTCTCCGGTCAGTCACATTTTCTGCTTCATCGAACGGATGGGTGGTGACGTATAAGGCGAGAAACATTGGAGAATAAACAGTCTTCAACCATTGCTGAAAGAACACAAGCTGGTGGGGGCAGCGTTATGGTCTGTGGAATGTTTTCGTGGCATTTTCTGGGCTCACTCATACCTGTGGAAGGCACTATGGACCGAATGCCTTATGGATCCATCTTTGGAGACCACGTACACCGATACACCCTGATTGTCTTCCCTGGGGCGGATGGGATCTTCCAACACAACAATGAGACGTGTCACACAGCTAGAAATGTCCGATAGCGGTTGGAAAAGCACGATGAAGACTTCAAAGTACTTACCTGGCCCCCCTAATTCCCCAGACTTAAACCCACTTGAGCATCCGTGGACCACCTTGATCGTGTTGTTCGCTCCATGGATCCTCCACCACGCACCCTCTAGCAGCTGTCAGATGCACTGCAGTCAGCATGGCTCCACATATTGGTGAACACCTTCCAGCACCTTATTAAATCACTCCCACCCCGTCTAGCTGTTGTCCGCGCTGCACACGGCGGTTACTCTGGATATTAGCTGGTGGTCACATTAATGTGACTCGACCGTGTAATTGCCGATTAAATTTAAACTGCTCTATGGAATTTTTTACTCGTCAACTAAAACTTTTCATTTGTGACAGACGAGAAGACGACCGCAGTTTTCAAGCCCTGCTAATAACCGGTTGTTCTAAATTTGTACCTTCTTTCAAAGATCTTCACCCAAGAACTCCTGGTGACGCCCCACTTTTTAAAGCTTACTGTAGGAAAACATTGAACAGCAGGACCTTAAAATTATTACAACGATAGCTGATCTATGCCTTTGTTATTGACTACTGTGACGTACTACATAGGTAAAGTACGTGTCGAGACGACAAATCTGCAGCGATACGTTCCGCCGTGTTGCTTAGTTGGGAGAGCAAAATACTCCGGAGTGAGGGGGCGAGATTTCGATCTCTGTCACTGACAAATTTGTGTTTTCACATTGGCGCTCGAACGTAAAAAATGGCGGTACTGGCCGTTGGTTTTTTTTAAATGCGGAATATTTGTTCCACAGATAGTCTATATTTAATGAAAAATTCGTTCCTTGTTTCAAAAAGATAAACAAAATTAAGAGGTAGATGATGTGATGTTCTACAGAGATAAAGCACTGAGATGGCTCGAGTTCACTGAAAAATTTGTATTTTCACACAACAGCTCAAAAAAAAAATATTGATTTTTAACTTACTTTGTATCCCTCTTGAAGCAAAAGGTCACTAATTGCAAATCCTATTCCTTGGGCAGCTCCAGTGACTATCGCTACCGACCCATTCGATGCCATGTTGTTACTTCGAAGTCAGAAGTGAAGAAAGTGGGACTGTGTTCTTTGCTTTACGAATTATTATAATCTACTTACCATACGTAAGAACATGATAAGACGAAAAGATTATTCTTTCAGAATATTTTATTTCTTTTATTCTCAGAGACACTTCAGTAAGTGATTGCAGAAGTAGCTAGATAAAATAACTATCTCCCTTCGAGAGCATCATGTCTTAAAAGGATGATATTCTCTTTTTGCGTTTTTTGTAGGGAGTGCTTATGTTAATAAATAGATAAAATGCGAGGAACATTTTATCTTCCATTACTTGTCTCCGGGTGTTTTGTACTTTTTGATACCATGAACTTTGCCAACGATAAACATACGTTTCTTTTTAACTTCAGCGATAGAGATAAAAATAAGTGTTTTCGTTGAGATTGGGGAACGTGAATGCCTTAATGAACTTTTCCAGAGTAGTAGTTTCAATGAAAATTCTTTGTTACAGGAACGCAATAGTCGTTCAGTTTAGTTTAAAAACTGCAAACAATTTAGCTTACGCGAGGGCTTCAAATACTTTCAATTTCTTTCACATTTTCATTTTATTTTTCATTTTGATCAAGTATCGTTGTATATTATTTGCAGTATATCATGCTAGGCCACAACCGGTCAAAACTGACGTGTTTAAAACTAAATAAAATTAAATTAATTCAACAGCTGCCTAAGAATTACATTTTTGATAACATGCGCAGTTCGTACTGTACAGGGTGGCGCACATGAAACCGGCCCCAAATGCCCAATTTTATTTGGTCATAATGTACCGTATATTTAAGTTATAATAAGTATGGTAAATAAACGGTATCTTTTACTGAAAAAACGCTGTCATGGTAGCAATGATACTTTTACCAGCATTTTTACATACCTTTTCAAAGTCTGTGTTGAAAGTGGGCGCCACTTGCCTCGATACATTAGCATGTTCAGGAAAACGGCCAGCAATTCGGTGGGTGAAATGTGGGCGACCTCTTGCGGTATGTTGGCTTACAACTCTTCGGACCTTTCCTGTTACCTGCCCTCCACCACTGTCTTCTAATAGGAGAGATCCATTTTGTCAACGAGCTCTCCGAGCAGCAGAACACACAGCCCTATTGTATACATACCACCTTCACCGGAGAACCAATCCCATCCGTGTGTTTCATTATGTGGTGACCCCTTGTCTACGCTTTGGAGTTACGTGTGGTATAACGAAGTAAATTTCTCCGTCATTTTTGTCCACACCGGGGCCCGAACCCGGGTCCCCTCATTCCGGAATAAGTCGCTCTACCAATTGAGCTACGCGGACGTTCGTTATCTCTGCTATCTGCCTTTATATCGTGTGCGTCCTGCTGGGCAGGCACGTCACAGTGGTTTATTCGGAAAGAACGAAGGAACTTATCGTGTGTGTTGAGGTCGTGAGTGTTGTCCATTCTGTAGTGTTTGTATAACCCATCTTTGTAATTTCCTTGATTTATCAACAACTGTTAAAAACCGACAATCGGCCATACATTTCCTTCAAGACAAAGGAGTTCTACATGCTCAAAGAAATTGGTCTTTAGGTCATGAGATGCCATTGGCATTAAGTAGAAGAGAGAAAGAGATGGAGATGTTATAAACGAGGATGCCGAGAAGAAATACTTTTTACGTTCTAACACGTGTTTCACTGCTTATATATATATTTTCGTGTATCCTTGGAGTTACGGGTATACAACAATTTCGTTTTGTGAGCATGAGCTGCATATAAACAAGAACACTTGTGTGGACTGGAATAATTACATGGGAAAGGTTTGTGCAGCAAGTTTGCTAAGGAATTCTTTTTGAAAGGAGGACCAGGAATGACAGTAGAAATAGATTAAAGTTTATTTTCTAAAAGGAAAAACAACGTTGACCGTGCATTGCCAGAGCAATGGGGTTTCGGAGGAATTTTCAGGGAAACTCACGAGTTCTTCCCTATCGCTGTCCCAGAGCGAAGGAGCTGTATTTTAAGACCCATTATTAAGCAGGATATATGTCCTGGGACTGCGATAATATCAGACGAATGGCGACTGTACAAACATTTATCTGATGATTATTTACATTTGCAGGTAAATCATTCACTGAAGTTTGTAAATCCGAAGACAGATGTCCACAATCAGTTAGTGGAATCCATGTGAGGAAAGGCGAAATTTAACAACGAAACCCGTTGGGGCACTCATAGGAGCATGTTAGATTCGTACCTTTGAGAATTTATGTGGCGGTAAAGGTTCAATAGTGATGAAGATCCATTATAATAGTGATGAAGATCCATTATAACAGTGATGAAGATACATAGTGATGACATTCTGGAAGAGATCGTAGGGTATTATCTCCCAGAATGGCATTGCTACCTAATTTGTTGGTATTTGTTTTCTTATACTGCATAATGTTTTCTTTTATATATTTCTTAAACAGTTTCAATTATATTAAAAGTGAATGAGTGGGTATTTGCTATGTAAAGTATCCTTTTATGTACCATTCAGCAACAACAAATAGTGGCGGGAAGATAACAGGAAAAGTCCAACTCTTCTAACGTTCGAGGGATTTTGAAGTAGATTTTCCCTTTCATCAAGCCCCACACTGCTATAATTCGGGAGAGCAAGGTGGCTATAAATCCTTACTGATTGCTCGTCCTTGTGGATTCGAGCGAGTGACCGATCAGAGGTTTAAGTCTCCATCTTGTTGGAAGAAGGCATAAGTGAATTCATGTGGAGCCAACTGGCTTACAAACTCTTCGTAGATCCGTAATAAATGTCTGTATTCGTATTCTCCTATAGAAAAATGGGTACGATGCTGCGTTGGTCTGGTACTCCACACCAAACACCGACTCTTAAATTGTGAAGTGGTTTCTGTTGGAGCACGTGTGGATTTTCAGCCGCCCAGTGTCGTGTTCTGCGAATTAACATACCCCGAAAGGTGGAAGCAAGCTTCGTCTGTTAAACTGAGGAGAAATAGGTCGAGCAGTCCTTCATAAACCGTCTCTAAGAGCCAATGACAGTGTTACAGTGGACACCCCCTTCCAACCTAAAACCTGAAGAAAACTTTAAAATTTGTCCGCCATGTCGCGTATTGTACGAGGCAGCTGGGAATCACAGTTCGGCAGGCTCACATGTTCTTTTACAGTTCACAGCTTTTTGTTTATTTATTTCTCATTTACGTTGATTTTTCTTTCAGCTGTTCTCTAAATTAATTAACAAAATTGCGGGATAATTAGGAAGTCGCTCCAATGCTCTTGAAGGCAAGAAACGTAATATTTTGCCATTTTGAATTGCTAGACCTCACACATAGCCCTGAAGTGGAACATAAAAATTCCTATCTCAAGGGTCTTCTAGAGGGTGAAAAGCGAACGAGAAAAAATGTGTTTTCGAATGCGGATGGAAGCAGCAATGCCCGAAGTGGTCTTTCACTTTTCTTTTTTTTTCTTCTTTCCGCTTATAGCTTAACGCTGTGGTCCGTATGTTTACTTCAGTGGGTAGGCCAAGAGACCCTCAGCAGACACATAACTCTGTCAGCGAGAAAGATACTCTGACGTCTGCGAGGGACAATGGGCAATTAAGAGTATAGAATCGCCAAAAAGAATAGGGGGTGAATTCGAGCGTTGTTTTCGGTCAGCAGTTGCTGATATACGTTTAAGGTAAAAGCACATCTGATTTCGCTCGGCCGAGAAAATTAATCTCAGGGCTGGCGGTCGCAACTCGATAAAAATGGAAACAAATAATGCGAGGGGCATATTTGAACTGCGTACTCAGGCAGGGTAGATGTTATGCTAACGGAAAGGAACTGGCTGAATTGGGAATGAGCGGTCAAAAAGGACGGAAGGTAGCGACGGACGGAATCTACTATAGCAGCAGCGTAAGTGAGTGGGTCCCACTCTCCAGGCAGTTGACGGTCAGAATTATTTCTTCACGACAACAGAAATCATTTCCCAGGAACACAGAAAAACAGTCTCGGAAACTGCAACAGCAGATGTGAGAGGGGCTATTTTGTTTAACGGCCACCTTTAAATCTTCACAAGAGTGGATCCGTGTATACTCGCATCAGCGCAACAAAGTGCTGCGTGATATCACCATTTTAATTGTGTGCTTCATTTACATCAAGCGTCGAAGTGAAGTGTTGAATCATCGGTGCTGCCACATGGTGCAGGTGTCTGTGTGTGTGTTTTTTGTCGTGTTATATTATGTGAAGCACACTGGATTTGCACAGCAAAGTCCCGAAACTGTAAGTAGATGAATATTTCCTTTTTTTTTCTTCGCACATCTGCGAACTTGTGCCATCCCGATACCCAAAGCTGCATGGACATAGATGCAGTAATGCTGAGTGACTGTACCTCAGAGGAAATACCTGCACATACAGATTTCACTTTCTTACAGGTCCGATTCCTGATTATTTTTTTTACATGAATAAGGGAGAGGGTGTGGCCACAAATTCCGCTGGGCGGGACAGTTTCTTTTAACTTTGGTTCAGGGCCAAAGCGAGCGGGGAAGGGATCTGCATGTGCATGCTTATTAGATTTAGTTAATTAACTTTGGCAGTATTTCGCACCTATAATCGTATACCGCAAAATTAACGTGCTTGTGTATTTTGTGTCGCGAGTATTTTTAATGTGATCGTTTGCATATAATTTTTTTTCCATTCTCTAAGCAGTTGTATATGAATTTCACCTGCTGCTCTATTTAGTGTGTTAACGAGCAGTATCTCTTGTTCAGATAGTCCGGTGGAGATTCAGTCGGCTTGCGTTGTCCGACAGTAAAGTGTGATACTGTATGCTGCCCACATAAGAGGGGCAATTGTCTATACGCCCAGAGAGCGCCGTATCTGTTTAAATCTCGCGGAACGTAATTAGATGTTGTGTTGTGTATTTGAGAATCATGTGTTATTTGCGAAAGTGAGTGTTGTTCTGGCTGGTTGGGGATTGAATGTACCGGAGTAAGATCCGGAGCACTACACTCAGTCACGAATTGGTGATTGCGGGTGAACCTCATCACAACTCTGTGATCCCAAAGTATCGTTTTTTATTTTTTTATTTTTTTTTATTGTTGTTATTTTTGTTCACACGGTGGATTCACCCAAGCCTCATGCTTCGGGTAATTCTTCCAAGTTTCATTTTTTTATGTTCTGGTGTGAATCATTGAGTGCAGCGGTGCACCTGAGATTCACACCTGGTGCCGCGGCCAACTAAATTGTACGACAGGTTCCAAGCACCGTTACCGGCCGACTCGGCAGGAACTCTGCTAGTGCCGTGTAACAACAGTAATCGGCACGTTTTCCCTTTTCAAGTGCTCTTATTTCATGCCCAACACTCACCGATAAGGCTTAATTTTTAAATCGTGAAGTATGCGCTGAATTGACCTACTAGTAATGCCTGTCGGTTGACTTGTTGGATCTTCTTTCGGTACGATTCTCTACGTCGGGAACATGTGTGCGTACAGTTCGTTGCTTCACTCTCTGTGCGTTGATTACAGAATCAGTTGTATCCTATTTCTTTTCTGTGGATTTTTGATTTCGCAGGAGCATTAGCATCAAGGTATTTTGCTTTAAATCGTTCACGAATGAAAACGAAATAACATGTACGAACGTACTCCTCCACAATGAAATCGCGTTGCTTAATTGAATACGAAATAAATCACACGCTGACAGCTTCAGACTGTTTCCCGGTGAGTGGAAGATTACTGAACTCACATGCGCATGCGAGACAACGTCAGGTAATTTCCAGTGGAGAATTACGAAATATAACTTCACAAATGTTACCGAAACCTCGTTTGGGGCAAGGAGGTTAGAATAAGATATCTGGTGATGCCCTTGTTAACGGAGCAGTACCACTTTGCGTGAAGCCTATAATCGCGAGCGACGGCCGTGAAAGTGTGGGAAAGCTAATGGTTTTCAAGGCCATTGCACTGCATTTTGTGTTGGCACAATCACCTTCTTTCATCGCAAATATTTTTAATTTCGCATCGTAACTTACTGCTGATGTGTGAGAATATGCTGGATTTATAAATTTTTTAAATTGTTTTGAGGCTTTTATATCAACGTTAGTGCGAATTCTAAACAAAACATTATGCTAAAATTATAAAATCCATTCGTGTAAGAACTATAATTCATTCCGGGTTGATATTAACACGACTTCTGCAAACAAAAACCACGCGATTCCGAAATACACGCAGTCGAAATTACATAGGTATCATGTAAACAACGTCAAATTCCCAAACGTTGCGGCTTCACAGTTAAGAGGCTCGGGGCACCTCCAGAAGTATTATTATAACCTCCTTGGTGTGGGGAAGGTTTTAAGAGCTCCATCTTGAATAACGCATGTCGTCACCATTAGCTGGAATTGAGAGATAATATTTTTGTGTCTCTCGCGTAACCCAGTGATCTAAGGTCTTGCTCTCGAATCATTCGTCCAAGTTAAGCTCAGGTTAGAGTCCCGGATGAGGCATGGGCGGTGTGTTTGTCTTAAGGCAATAGCTTTCTCCTCTACCCGGATTCAGTCGCCAAAACTTAGGGTCGAGCGGAACGAGTTGACTAAGGTGGTTATTAAAACCCAAAACACGATTTTTTTTAAATGTGACGTCACGCTTAGCTTTTCGTATTTTGGGAAAGAGTTCGGTGACCGGAAATTGCCTCTTGGGGGAAATTACACTCATTATCATAAAAATCCGCGCACCCAGACGGATGCGTTGGATTGAAATGAGATTTTAGTAGTGAGATGGTACATACAAAGGATAGAAGTGATTACATTATCACAACGGCAGGACGATTTCCCGAGGACATACGGTACACATTCCGGTCAGCGTTAGTACCGCGTCTGAAGGCCTCGTGTTCGGATACATGCGGTGATACGGTCCGGCATGGAGTCAAAGAGACGCCGTATGTTATCATGGGACAGATTCGCCCACACTTCTTGCAACTGACGCTCTAAATCTGGAGCACTGAGACATGGAGAAAGCTGGCGTCCCATTTTATCCTACCCGTGCTCGATGGGCGAGAGATCAGGTGATCTGTCAGGCCACGGAAGTGTAGAAGCATGACGTAGACAGTCCTGGGAAACCTGAACTGTGTGCGGCGGTACGTTATCTTGTTGGAAAACGACTCCAAGCAGCGCCTCCAGGAAAAACAGCACAGAGGGGGCCGCAGGATTTTCTGTACTTAGCGCTGGGCTGTCAACGTCCCTCGGAGCACTGCGAGAAAAGTCTGGCTGTCGTACGCGATGGCTCCCCAGACCATCACGCCTACAGTTCGAGGCGTGCGCCGCTTTAAAGTGAGGCTGGGATTGTAGCGCTCACCTGCGGTTCTCCACGCTCTGACAAGGTGGTCGTCCGTTACCATACAGAAGCAGGATTCGTCACTGAACACCATACGCCGCCAGTCCGTAGCATTCCATGTTGCTCGCTGCTGACACAACTGCAATCGACGCAGACGACAGTCCGGTGTTAATGGCAGAAACCGTAAAGGCCGCCCGTAGTGTAGATTCGCCTCTTCCAGGCGTCTGGAAATGGTTCTGGCGGACACAGGAGTCCCTTGTACAGCCGCCACATATCTAAGCATATTGGACAAGGACGTCGTAGCATCTATGCGTGTCGATCCCACGATTCTCTCTGCTGGTGGGGTGTCTGGGTCGTTCAGAGCCAGTCCACCGTGTCTGAGTGCCTTCCCCTGTCCATTGCTCCCAAAACGATCGCACCGTACCGGCCCAAATGGCGGCCGTTCAAACTCCGTCAGTTGCCCGTACGTACATCACGGGCGGCTCCTCTGCATGTCTATCGCTCAGGGATCTCACCTGACTCTTACCATGCACTTCGGCATTGATGTGGAGTCCCCTGCGCGACGCCTTAAAAGCCCCCAACGATTGCGATTGCGGCGCCGGGCTTGGACGCGCGGGCTTGCGGAATCACACGAAACTTTAATCATTTGCATGTCTGCGCTCCCCGTAGCTATTCGCCAAGTTTCGTGTTAATCGCACGGTTCTTTCTTGGTGCACGGATTTTTATAACAATGAGAAAGTGTGACGTTGCAGCTGTATGACGTAGGTTAAGAGATACGCGTTTCGTGTTACAATTTTTTTTTTTTGATTGGAGGTTTAACGACCACCGTGAGCAACTCAATGGGCTATAAGCAGTCGCCCGTCCCTAATTTAGGGTCACTGGTTCCAGGGAAGGGAGAGAACCAGTGCCGTAAGACAAACACAACATCCATGCCTGACCGGGATTCGAACCCGGACCCCTTATGGACGAATGATCAGAGGCCAGCGCCTTAGACCACTGCGCCACCGGGGCGGCTGTTACAATTTCAGAACTTTAGATTAAATTAAATAAATCGTATACACAATTTCGTATCATGTTTAATTTTAACATCTCGTAATTATATTAAATAAAATTCATGTACATATAAATACACGAAAACTTGCGTCAAGTAACTTTTAATTATTCAGTTTCACAGTTAGTGACTGGCTTTTAGTTCCAAAAGAACGTTTTTAAACCTACACGTCGACCTAAATTTACGGTACGTATTGATGATCCTCGTATTTTCCCGTGTGCAGCTACTAGAAAAGTAAAGGAAATACGTAGTTTAATTATTTATAAATCAATGTATTTTTTTCTTTGAAGGCTGTTTATGAGCGACAAAATGGAACGAGTGTTCGTGACATAATATTTTCCTTTTCGTGTTTCTAAGCAGTTGTTGAAATGACTTTGATTGCGTCACGTTACGCAAATCTGATGTCATGTCAGAATGTTATGAATGAGCTGATGTCACAGCATAATTTCATGCAGGTGTTTTACCCAAGGGCAGCTGTGAAAAACCTGTTTTCGTTTCTATGGCAAAAAACAACAACAAAAAAACAACTCATTTCCGTATGGAATCACAAAGAAAATTACATATGAGAATTAAATAAAATTTCTTTTTCGTAGTTTAAATGCATTGATTCCTTCATTTGCCCACCCATTGGGAAATGGAATAAAATTTTTAAATGGAATGCTTGAGAGAGAGAGAGAGAGAGAGAGATAGCTGGACGTTCAATAGACGCAATGCACATGTCAAATCATCCCACTCATCTGGGTGCTTGGAAATGTACCTTCTGGTGGCATCACACAGACGCCTAAACAAAGGGGTTCGGGGTAGGACGAGAATTCAATGCGCTCTCACTTCATCTATAACTTTCAGAAGCATGAAAATCAATATTTAGACACACTTGTAACTGCCTATTTTCACTCTTGTAAGCGACAGAACTTACTCAGCGGTTCGAGAACCCTATATCCTTCCCTCTAATTTTGGTAAGACCGTCGATACCTAATCTTACTAAAGTAAGATAAGAACGCCTAATACGTGTTGCGTTCCAGAAGAAATCTCGTACCCATCTGTTTGCTTGCATGATTTTCATCAGTGCACTTTGACCCCTCTGATCCAGCTGATGGTTTCTTCTACAGAATCGCTGACTGCTGGAAGTCTTTTTACGCTTCGGGCCATTCACGGTAAACCCTTGTTACGGCTTTGCGTGGAAAGAACAGGAATGCCGTTTGGAAGATGTTCCAACAGGCAGGCCTGGCACCAATTATCATAACACTTTTCAAAATCTCTGTTAGCACTTGTTTTTCCCGTTCCGACTCTTAGTTGAACGTCAGCTGATGTTTGATGAACTGATCTTCCTGATTTAAATCGCTGTCTGCTTTAACGTGCCGTGTTTCATGTTGAAATGAACCATTTACACACTGAAGAGCCACAGCATTGCGAACACCTACATAATATGATGCTGGTTCTTCACTTGCCGCCAAAACAGTTCTTACTGAACGAGAAATGGACGCTGCAAGATTTCTAAAGGTATATTGTGGTATCTGGTATCAACACATTATCAGCAGATCCTTTAATTCTTGTAAGTTGCGCGGTTGAGATAGGATTTGCTGTTTTAAACAAAAACAACAGATGCTCGATTGGATTGATGTCTGGTGAATTCAAGGGCCAAAGCAATACTTGGAAGTCTTCCTCATGTCCCGCGAAACATTCTAGAACAATCTGGGTAGTGTGGCCTGCCGCATTATCTTGCTGAAAGAAGGCTCTACTAGAGGGGAATACCGTTGCCATGAAAGGATGTACCTAGTTTGCAATGATGTTTAGGTAGGTGGTAGACCTAACAGTTTCCTTCACATGAAAATCTGGTTTCTACTAGAGGGGAATACCGTTGCCATGAAAGAATGTACCTAGTGTGCAATGATGTTTAGGTAGGTGATAGACCTAACAGTTTCCTTCATATGAAAATCTGGATTCTACTAGAGGGGAATACCGTTGCCATTAAAGGATGAGCCTAGTCTGCAATGATGTTTAGGTAGATGATAGACCTAACAGTTTCCTTCACATGAAAAACTGGATTCTACTAGAAAGGAATACCGTTGCCATGAAAGGATGTACCTAGTCTGCAATGATGTTTAGGTAGGTGGTAGACCTAACAGTTTCCTTCACATGAAAAACTGGACCAAAGGTTTCCAGGCAGAACATTGCTCAAAGCATTAGACTTCTACCACCGGCTTGTTTTCGTCCCAGGGTACATCCTGGTGCCAACACTCCCAGAGGTAAACGAAACACACGTACTCAGCCGTCGTCATGGTGCAACAGGAATCGAGATTAATCGGACCAGGCGATCTTCTCGCAATCATTGAAGGTACAGGTATGATGCTTGCGTGTCCATTGCAGGCCCTTTCAACGGTGAACCGAGGTTAGCATGGGCGCTCGGAGTGATCTACAACCACACAGCCCCATTTTGAACAGGGTTCAACACACTTTGTGTTGTGTCACATTACTCCCGTTACCAGCATTCAAATTATCGGAGATTTACGACACAGTGTGCCTTCTATTGGCTCGTACTATACGGGATAACCTTTGCTGACTTCTAGCGTCAACGAGTCGTGGTAGATGTCAGCATACCCTGCAGGCGTTCGTGGCCTTTTCATCCCAGGACCACCTTGTAAAGGAACTGACCACGATTGACCGTGTGCACCCCACAAGCCATGTAGCCTCGGCAATGCTCTGACCCAGTTGTCTGGCTATTACAACTTGCCCTTTATCAAACTCGCTTAAGTCAGTAGCCTTTTTCATCTGAAGTACAAGAGTAACCCCGCTTAATGGAGCTCAGTATCCCGATTCATGACCATCACACGCGCTGTGGTTTACCTGCAGTTGGTTCGATTTCCATAAAGACACCCTACTCATAATATTGCAGCGTCTCTTTTGTATAACAGGGGACGTATATCTAATAAAGTGGCATCTCAGTGTATGATACGCGCCAAATTGAAACGTTGCACTCAGACACACATATCGTACGATGCAACTGTTAAAAGTTCGAGAAAAATACACAATAATGAGTTGTCAGTTTCAGAATTTCACAAATTTTGTGCGAGCAGAAGAAATATTTACCATAATATTTCCGCAAACATCTGAGAGGAAGCAGCCTGGAGGGCAATGAATGGTGCAGAAATGATTTTAAAAAGTTGAATAAGAATAAACAGAAAGCACCTTTTTGAAAGTGCCAAACGTACATTGCGAAACTATTGCTAAACACTACCATGAGGAATTATAGGCTATATTGCCAAAGTATGATGCAAGAAGAAAGTTTTAAATTTAGGTTTAAATACTTTAGTACGATTGTTAAGATGGAGTAAATGTTTTATAGGTCCTTGAGAGTCTGGGGACTTCTCTGATGATATACGACGACGTAACTTACGATGAGATCTGGCGGCGAATTAGGGTTATGCGAATCGGTGTTTTCCAACTTCATTACACTGTCCTTACAGATGTTTGGTACAGGTGTTTGAGCAAATACAAAATGTGCTGGAGAACAAATTCAAGTGTGAGCGAGAAAAGATATTTGAAACTTGGCTTCTATTTGAAGTACACATGGTGATTAGGTTAACAATGTAACGTGCTGTGCTGAAAGAAACACTTACATTTGCAACAGTTTGATGTATAGTCATCCGTCACTATTCTTGCACCAGAGCATCCATATAATCCATGCTATGCTGTTCTGTGTTGTTATGATGATGACCTGAATTGGACCCGTGTGCAAAATTTTGAACTTTATTCTGACACGCTTCGAACGCTCATAACTAAAGGATCATAGACATCTTGTTGTTGGCGATGGACCTTCACTACCGGCGTTTTCTGTCTAGAGAAAATTTCAATGCAGACGTTTAATGTGTCCAGAGAAAACTTCACTGCCGACGTTTTCCGTATTTAGAGAAACTTACTGCCGACGTTTTCCGTATTTAGAGAAACTTACTGCCGACATTTTCCGTATTTAGAGAAACTTACTGCCGACGTTTTCCGTATTTAGAGAAACTTACTGCCGACGTTTTCCGTATTTAGAGAAACTTACTGCCAACGTTTTCCATGTCCAAAGAAACTTTCATTGCCGGCGTTTTCCATTTCCAAAAATCCTTCATTTGCCGGCGTTTTCCATGTTCAGTGAAACATTCACTGCCGGCGTTTTCCATGTCCAGAGAAACCTTTACTGCCGCCGATTTCCGTGTCCGTAGAAACCTTCATTGCCGGCGCTTTCCGTGTCTAAGTGAGACCGTGTTTCTAGGTGGGTAGTATATTCAGTTGATTCCATACTCCATCGGGGTACTTCTTTTTATTTAAACTCCTTTAACAAACAACACCTCTCTAGTCAGTAGGGTGTAATGACGTTGGGAGGCACAAATGTATGGGTAATTAATCCACCGTCAAAGGTCATTGGAAGTTTCTTGCTCATCAGACTATGTACAACCACGCGGTCGAGCGCGCACACACACATTATATATATGCTTTTTATTTTGTGACCGGAGCAAAGTTCCACCTCCCACAAAGTAATCTTTGGGATCTTCCCATCGTACTGGTATGTCAAAGACAGCTTTACACTTCGTCATTCTAAACTGTGCTCTTCCCACGACTTGCGTAATTTGTTGCTAGAGACCAGATTTGGTAATAAACATTACTGTAGGTAGCGACCTACCGCTATAACCAAAGAGTTGCGTGTGGTGGTTATTAAAGCCTAAAACAAACATTCAAAAAATTATTCATTTGACTAATCGTAAACGTAAACATCCCGATTGCGAGCTGAAGAAGGAAAAAAAGGATGTAATTTACCCTGTACCGACTATACCTCCCAAGAGACTTTTACATACAGACGACCATGGCAGTCCGAATATCTCGTCTCGAGTGGATTGAATATTTTCTATCGCCACGTGTTCTTTGAATTTGCACGGCCTGTGCGGAATCAGCAGAAGCCACCCTCTGTCACCATTGCTGTCATCAACCAAAGATATGAATCAGGAGTTGTTGTTTCCGGAGGAATGCCATTCACAATCACGACAGCGCATCTCTTCTCCGTGGTATACCAGGAACTGTCCTGGCAATTGCCTGAAGGTCAGTGTATAACGAACACTTGTCTTGGTCGTTAAAGGGTTAATATTGGGTCCCAGGGCCGGATGGAGCTTTTGCGGGGCCCGGGACGAAATTTCATTCCAGAGCCCCGGAGCAAAATTTCATTGCTGTCACTAGAAAATAAATCTCATATTTTAATAAAGTCGTTACGTAAAACATATCGTCTGTAAAGAACACGCACGAAAACTATCGTACAGAAAAATTTATTTTCTCGAAGAAGTATTTGTTTTAAGCTTAAGAAAAAGACCATAATATGGACTTAAATTTCCGGTAGGGAGACAGAGACAGAGAGAGAGAGAGAGAGTAAAAAAGTGTTGAAATCTAAGATTTTCTTTCCTGGGAGAGGAGGTAGGGGGTATTGTGTGTGTGTGACTCTTATAGAAAATTCCTCACAAAATGATAAAAATAAACTTGCGAGCAGGAGCGAATTGGGTCTGCAAAACCGGGCCGGGACTGTTAATGTTATCATCCACTACAGAAACACGTGTGCCCGCATGGGAACACCTCATGAATTCCTTCATGAAAAATTCTGTTAACTCCTGGATGAAACAGAATTGTAGAAATATACATTGTAAAATTATTCAGTTGTGAAAATTTTTTAGCAGCAATTTAAGAGTGAAAGAATTTAAAAATCCACTCATTACTGAATGTACATATAAAACTATGCTCAAAAGGGGGTGTTGTACCAGATAATTATAATTATTTGGTCACCGATAGTCTACGGCGTAGCGATGTTCGTACCATCTCCTTGAACAGATATGCCTTTTTAAAGTCTACCCATTATTTTGACTCATGAACTATACCGTTTTGGTTCATGAACCAGAACCACTAAATTGTGTTGTCTCTTTTACGATAAATGTAGGTGGAAGACTGATTTCGGAACATCTATCTCGAAGAATCGCTTTATGATGTATGTCTGTACGTGGATAAGAGTGTGGGGATAAAGGACCATCAAAATTGTTACTATTCAATATTAAAAAAAGGAAGGTAGGGTCTACCAATGACCCCTTGTCTTCAAGTTTAACGACCTACGCTTAAACGTAATATATTCATAACAGCGTTCTCGGCCCGGAGGTAAATTTTCCCCTGAAGTAGAGATAATTCAATTTTATCATTTTAGAGCAAAAGCCCGACATAGAGAGATAAAATGCCAATGTTTTTCAAGGCAATAACGTTTTAGACAGATAATACTGTATAAAGCTCAAATGAAGTTAACGATTCTTATTCACAAGTACCGAAATAATTATTTATTCCTTCCAAACAATGTAGACAGACAGTATACGAAAAATAGCGGGCCATTTCTTGAGTGGTCCACCGGAAGCGTTTATTACTTTACTTTTTATTATTACAGGGTTGAGTGGCAATCATAAGCAGCTCTGTGGGCTATAAACAATCGCCTGTCCCTAATTTTCGTCACTGTTTCTAGGAAAGTGAGACAGCCGGTACTGTGACACAAATACACCAATCATAGGTCAACCGGGCTTCGAAAGTTGGCTCACTCGGACGAACAGTCCGGAGGCAGCGCTAAGACCACTGTGCAACTGGGACTGCATATTATCGTTGTGGACTACGTTAAATGCTTCTAACTCTTTATGAACATTTCCTATGTTTGTGCCATTGCACCACCGGAACGATGTATTATCGCTGTGGACTCAGTTATACGCTTCTTACTCTTACTCTCCGGAGATTCACAAGAGCACTCTAGTCTACAATGATCTTTCCGCAGATTGCATGTGAACTACAAAAAAGTTAGTAAAATCATGCAATACATTGATTATGATACGCTTTCCAACATACCAGAAATCATTACTGAAGTTGTAAGGAAAATGGCTGCAGAATAAATCTCGCTCCTATGTCCTGACCTTTGACCCCATTTCGATGATATTCGACAGAACCGGTTAAGTATACGTCCGGAACAATATGATAAAGTTTTGTCTCAATCGAAGCATTTCTACATAAGTTATAACCCATGAGAGCGATGGAATGGATCCTGTACCTGACCTGAACTTTGATCCCATTTCGCCCATCTTCAATAGATTTCGTCCCCAGGTGGTCCCCTACCACATACTAAAATTTAATCGAAGTCGAACCATTTTTACGCAAGTTATGACGCATAAGAGCAATGGAATGGATCCCGCTCCTATGTCGTGACCTTTGACCCCATTTCCCCCATTTTCAATAGGGTTCGTCCCCAGATACCCCTACCACATACTAAAATTTAATCGAAGTCGAACCATTTTTACGCAAGTTATGAAGCATAAGGGCAATGGAAGGGATCCCGCTCCTATATCGTGACCTTTGACCCCATTTCACCCATTTTTAATAGGGTTTGTCCCCAGGTGGTCCCCTACCACATACTAAAATTCCATCGAAATCGAACTGTTTTTACGCGAGTTATCGTGCGGACAGTCGGACGGACAGACAGACGGACAAAGCTGGATAATATACGCTTCTTCAACCTACGGTTGGAAAGCGTAGAAAAAAATCGTTTGGCTTTGTGGCTTAGCTTTCCTAGATACCATTTTACATTACATTAATTCCTTGAAAATTCATTTATAAAGTGGAAATGGTTTCTTGCTATATGTTCTTTTTAAAGTGAACTCTACCAAAATCTTTTTCGAATTTTGACCACTCAGTTCAATTTGATGTTACTGCCAGAAAGCGTGTCGCGAGTACAAATAAGCTCAATTATTCCGGAGTTAGAAGTGGTGTAGCGTAAGATTTCCGCACCTGACGACGTAGCAGCTACTCTTTCATTTTCGAGGCGCTTGAGCTACTGACAAAATTTGTGTTTTTCTTTTGTCGTCAAGTATTTTAAATATTTTCTCCCAATCTTAACATTAATATAACACCGGTAAAAAAGCATTTTGTTTGAATAAACGAAAAAAAAACTGTTTTGAGCTTCATTACTAGCGCTGAGCAAAGGCGTTTGAATGCTACTTAACTTGGTTTGCGACAAATGTGGACAAAAAGCTGAAAAGAGCAAATGACAGAGGTGGGCGAGTAGACCGAGATATTTTTGATTACCACTGCAGATATAAAGCAGGAACTAAGAAATATTAGACTGAGTACAAAACGAAGTGGAAGTGATACGCTTTAGGGGTAGGACGCTGGATGGTGTGAAGTTATGCCTCAAGAGGTCAGAAGAAAAGCTTGGAATGGCAGACAGCCATCACACAGGTGCTTGTCTTCAGTTCCACGCCCAATCTCTCGATGAATCACTGGTTTTAATTATTTTGTTCCAGTATATCTATGCAATTTGGTGTTTCTTTACTTGCTTTATTTGACTAGATTTTTTATGTTTACATACTTAGCTCAGTGGAGAAGAGACAGCAAAGAAAAATTGACAACCACAAGAGAAACCAAAGAAGAATTGAGAAAACGAATTTTCAAAAGCAGTTAAAAAACATACCAAAACAGTCATGAATGGATTACGGGATTACATAATGCAATACAAATTTAGAAGATGACAATCCGATTTTGGTGTAAATACGACCAAAACAGTGATCTTCTAAATTTGTATTGCATGGTGTAATCCCGTATTTCATTCATGATTTATCTGCTCTTCCGGGCAATCACGGGATAGGATTCTCAACTTCCAGACTCGTTAAACATGAATGCCGCTTGTTTCGACTAGCGAATCCTGTGATGGTTTTATTTAAATTAATCGGAAACTTGAGACTTGGACGTCTTGGGTGGTGTAGTGTTTAGCATACCCGGGTGCTATCTGGAAGACGCGGATTCGATTGCCGCTCCAGGATGAATGAATTTTCAAGTTTTTGGATGTTATCTGACTTACCATCCTGGTCATCTTTACACCAAAAATCGGATTGTCATCTTCTAAATTTGTATGCCAAAACAACAGTGTTTATTCTTCGCTTCAGCGGAAATTGATGAACCATAAACTCCAATGCAGAGAGATACTTGTGCAGAAAATTCAAATGGAATTTAGTCTGATGAAATTTTGGATCGGAAACAGAGAAACGTTTGGATTAGAGGCAGCACTGGACATCGGTGCAGCTTCTAGTCCAAAGTTTCCATGTTTCTGTTTAATGGACTATGGAGAAATGCATTGTGAACTGAAACATTGTAATGATAATTTTTAGTTATGGCTTATAATGACCGTTACGAAAAAAGACAAACATGTGCTTCTTTGGTTTACATTGTTTTTATCAGTTGAGATTAATATTGATCGGCGCATCTCATTCGAGGAAGCAAACTCGAGGTTGTAATTAAATGTACTTGTCAAATTTATTTGTGACTTCAAAAGCAGAAACTCCCTTTTTTAAAAAGAAAAACATATTCAATGTTCCAGAGATATTTGAGACTTAATATATACCTTGAATTTTTCTGGTGTATGAAGCATATTGAACGTCAGTTTTTATTTTGAAAAAAAAAATCATGTGAGTACTAAAAGAACATAAACTTCTGGCATAGAGCCACCTAGAGTCCAGTAGCCAGCTGACACTTCTGTTTCTTCGGGATGAGGGTTAAGAAATATTTTTCTATGAGAAACCTAAAGATATTTTGCAGAGATATAAGATAATTCGGGCAAACACCTATGGAGATTATACGATTCGCTGTCATCATTCTTCCACAGAATCCTGCAGCAAAGCCCACTTTGTCGAGTGTTCAGTTCAACGAGTCAGAGCTTGTCTTTGTATTGCCCGCGAAATCATTTCTTTGCATCGATACAGATATTTGTTTCGTATATCTCTCCTTTCCAGTGCTTAATGTTAATCGATTAATCAACAAATATATTTTTGTAAGTACACTGAAGCAGCAAATTATTAGAAAAACCAACCCTACAATGTGCTGGGCCTCCTTTGATTTTCCCAACAGTCTTCATTCCATGTGGCATGAGTCAACGAGGTGCTGATCTCATTCTAAAGGTACGTTCAGTCAAGGTGATGTGATGGCGTCCATCAATTGTAGAATGTTCACTGCAGGAGGATCTTTGTTACGAATGTCTCTCTCAAAATCATACAGGTGTTCGACTGGGCATTTGGAAGTTACTTTCGTGCTTCTGGAACCACTGTATGACAATTTGAACCTTGTAACATGGCGTGCTGTCCTGCTGGAAGCGCCCCCTTTCTATCAGGAAACACCATGCGCACTCACGGGTGTGCATGGTCTGCAATACCGTTAAGATACACTAATGGCATCCTAATCCAGCTACATAGGTTTAAAGAAACTGAAAGCTTGCCGAAAAAACAGACTAGGTTTTATTACACCACTTTCACCAGCTTCTACAGTTGACGCCAAGCAGCTTGTATCCATTGGTTCGTGTTGTTAACGCCACATTGTGGCCAATCCATCGGAGTGCATAGACTGAAAATGGGATTTATCGCAGCAGGCGATCTTTCTCCAGTCCTCAAGGGTATAGGTTTGTGGCTCCTGTGACCATTGCAGAGGAATTTATGGGGTTTTTTACGAGATGAGGAAGGGAACGTCTATTGCTATTAGCCCACTCCCACCAATGTGCGGCGAGTTCTGCATGCTGAGTTTCTTCTCTCGATGTCGCTGCTATACTGCACGGTTACTTGACGTAATGGAGCTTGTCTATTACCTCGTACATTCACCTGCAGTTTCCGGTGCTCTTGAGTATGGACCAGTAGTTTCCGTTAGACCACTGACTGCTTGCTTGCCTGTTTTTACACCACTCATTTAGCATCACAAACGCATTTGCTCTTTCGCAGCCAAGAAGGTTTACCGTTTCTGATATGTTCGCACCTGCTCGCCTTGCACCCAATATCATACATGTTTGCACCTGCTCGCCTTTATGTTTCAAAGTCGCTTATATCGCGAGTCATTCACATATTGCCACTATCTACGCTTCGTACATGCATGAATTCTTTGCAATGAGCTGTTTATAAATCCATCTCTACGTCAGAGTTGTGTGCGTAAGTGCGGATCGGCGTTCTTAATAATTTTTTACTTCAGTACATGTAATTATCGATATATTATATAAAGATAAATACACAGTCGTACTAGAATAATATGACCGCCTATCTAATAATGGGAATAACCAACCTTGGCCCGCATGTCAGTGGCGAGACGGCGTGGCATGGACGCAATGAGGCCCTGGAAGGTTGTCCGAGGCACACGGACTGCAGCAGAATACGCAGGTCTCGGAGATGACGTGGTTGTGGGTCAGCACGTCAAACCTGTCGATACAAATAGTCCCACAAGTTCACTATGGGATTGAGGTCGGGCGATTTCGCCGGCCAAGGGAGATCAGAGACATCGTTGTCGTGTTCCTTGAACCAATCACGCACGCCCTTAGCGACGTGGCACGGCGCATTGTTCTGTTGATAGACACCATCATCACCAGGGTAAACGTCCAACATAAAGGGATGCATGTGGCGGGCGAGGATGGACAGGTACCCTTTGGCGTTCAGGGACCCATCCAATGGTACAATGGTCCCAGGCAATACCAGGAAAACATCCCCAAGAGACGCACATTGGCACCGCCGGCCTGTACTGGACAGACAAGCGAGTTCAGGTGTTGGTTCTCGTGTGTTTGACGCCTCATCCGCCACCTCCCGTCACTTTTGTGGAGTTGAAACCTCTATTCGTCGGAGAAGGCAATTTTTCCCACTCTCCCACTGTCTAATGACGGTAGTCCCAGCAAACTGCAGGCGTCGTTGCCGATGGACTTAGATTAACATGGGCGCCTTGAAGCAGCGTCGACTCCGGTGACCCACGCGTAACAGGGCTCGCTCTAATGTTATCGGGGACACGTACCTGGGTGCCCCAGCGTTCATTTGCGTAATCAATTACTGCACTGTTGCGCGTCAATTGCCCTTACCAGTCGACGGAGGCGACGTTCTCGTCTGGAGTCGATAGCCTTTAGTGCTCCACAGGTATGTCGTTGGCAGGTACTACAACAGATACAAAGATGAAACGATTGAGCTTACAGGCCCGTGTGACTTGCGCAACACGCAGCCATCAAAACTTCGTGTGGCCCCCATGGCTGGCTATAACGACCGCTACACGCCGCGGCATCGAACTAAAGAGGCTTTGGATGTGGGCTTGGGGTATGTCGGTCCAAGCTGCTTCCACACGTTGCCACAGTTCATCAGGCGTAGCCGCGGGTGGAACTTGCCGGGCCACTCGGTTGCCGATCAGCGATCAGACGTGTTCGTTGGGCGACATATCGGGAGAACAGGCGGGCCACGGCAGCAGCGATACCTGGTGGGCCATGAAGAATTGTTGCACGATGCGTTCCACGTGCGAGCGCGCATTGTTCTGTTGAAACGTGGCAGCTGGCATGTCCGGAAGGTAAGGGAGGACTACAGGCTCCAAAACGTAGGAGATATAGATGTGGCTGTTGAGTGTACCGGCGATGCGTACCAGAGGGGTGCGGGTGTCATATCCAATTGCGCCCCAACTCATAACGCCAGGCGACGGACCGGTATGGCGATGCATAATGCTGGCTTCATACAGTTTCTCGCCGCTGTGCCGCCACATGCGGATCCGACCATCGTGGTGTTACAGGCAGAAGCGGGATTCGTCGGAGAAGACAATGTCGTGCCATTCCGTAGTCCAGGTGCAGCGTTCAATGGCCCACTGCCGCCGCACTCACTGGTGGTGTAACGCTAATGGTAATCGGAGCAATGGGTGCCGTGCGACAAGTACCCGCTCCTGCAGACGACGTCGAACGGTACGTGCTGACACAGGTTGTTGCGTAACACACCCTAATTCCTGCGCTAACGTTCGCGATGTGGCGGTGCGAGTCGTCAATGCCAGCCGCACAACATGCCTGTCCGTTTGTCCCTCCTGCACCCACCGAATCCATACTCGTCTCACTGTGGCTGGATGTCGTCCCACCACGGGCGCCGATGTCTCGGTACGGTAAACCGCTGTCGCGATAAGTCACTATTCGTCCTCTGTCGAACTCCGAAACGTGCTGGAATGACTGCCGTATTCTGCGACGAGGCATCAGGAAGCTTCCCACGCACAGGTCAGGCAGCGCAACACACTTCCACTACTTACACCACGCCTTCTGTGCACCCTTCTTATAGTGCTTCTCGGTGGCGTGCCGGGTGCACATGATTTGCATATTCCCTGCAAAGCTAATCGTTTGCAGGTACTCTCGCGGGCGACGCATGCTGCGAATTTCAGGCCAATCGGATGATTCCTTCTTGGTGTTGCATTTTGGGTGGCCAGCAGTGTATATTGACAAAAGTCACCGGACACCCCCAAACGAACGGATCACCTGCATTGTTAAGGTGCGCCTTACAGCTGCAACGCGTATAAAAACAAACATGCAGCTGACCGCGATCATATCGCACTGTGAGGTTGAGTGAAAATGTCACGGCGGGAGAGAACTCACTGTGAGAAAGGAAAGATTGTTGGGTGTTATATTGGTGGGTTGTCCATTAAAGAAACCGAGAGGCGTTCGAAAAAACCCAAGTCAACTGATTTGGATGTACTGAATAAGTGGAAGACACATAGCGTGCCTGAAGCAGCAAAACGTACCGGCAGACTAAAGAAAATCAGTGATAGAAGACGTCGAAGCCTCAGGAGAGTCGTTACAGCTAATCGACGGAATACTGCACAAGACCTCAGTGTACAGGTGAGTAAAAATGCTGGAACCTCGGTATGTACACGTACCATTCGCACAGAACTTCATTCCATGGATTACCGTGGTCATGCGGCTGCTCATAAGCCTTTCATCCCCACTCGGAATGCTCCTCATCGTTTAGCATGGTGTAAAGAACATTTACCGTGGACCGTAGATCATTGGAAACGGGTTCTATCGACTGATGAATCTAGATACATGATCCATCAGTCTGATGGCCGTGTGTGGGTATGGATGCAGCCGGGGGAACGCTATTTACCACAGTATACTGTTCCTACGGTCAAATTTGGAGCTGGCAGTATACTCGTGTGGGGGTGTTTTTCTTGGTTCTATAGTTATTGCCTTAGAGTTGGTAGGGCATAACTGTCCAGAATATCGAAATAGACGTGCTAGTTAACAACTTTGTCCATGATAACCAATGGGCCTGGATCATAAAACGAACCCCCCCCCCCCCCACACACACACGAGTACACTGCCAGCTCCAAAGTTGACCGTAGGAACAGTATACTGTGGTAAATAGCGTTCCCCGGCTACCTCCATACCCACACACGGCCATCAGACTGATGGATCGTGTACCTCGATACTCTGAGGCAATACTGTGGAACCGAGCCTTGTTGGTACCAGCAGATAATGCACCGATCCATAAAGCAAGGATTGTTACGGTGTGGCTTGACGATAATTCCGCATCGTGTGTGGACTGGCCACCACAGAGCCCTGTTCTTAATCCCAGAGAGCTCGTATGAGATAAATTAGAGCGCCGCATACGAAGTTTGGTACCAAGGCCTACTACTAAGCAACAGTTAGCAGCAGCATTATGTACTGAATGGAAGCGCAT
The DNA here is from genome assembly GCA_039090855.1 of Macrothele yani. Lineage (NCBI taxonomy): Eukaryota > Metazoa > Arthropoda > Arachnida > Araneae > Macrothelidae > Macrothele > Macrothele yani. Next base: position 63,654,108 of record CM077005.1, read on the forward strand.
ACCTATCGCTGTGTTCCAAAATCTTATCGAAAGCATGTCTCGAAAGGCCAGTGCTCGCATTAAGGCCAAAGGTGGACCGACACCGTACTAATGTATGTCAATAAATGCTATGTTGTGTTTTTCTTCTAGGTGTCCGGTGACTTTTGCCAATATAGTGTATATTGCAATGCTACTTTGTTTTGTGCAGAAATTGCACAATAAAATGTTTTTGTAAACGCACGCTTTACCGTTCGTGTTGCACAGCCTCACTGATGTTATTTCAATGCGTGTTACTTGAGTCAGATACATACAACCTTCATTTTATTCTTAATTTTTGTTACAAGCGTATTTAATGTAAACACGAAGAAAGAGATCAATATTCAAACATTCACCTATATACGTATTTAAGCGGTCATGGTTAATATATATCAAATACGTGGAGATAATGTAAATGGACGATGTCGTCACTCTTTCCACGTTATTTTTTAAACAACGCATAGCGACTGAAAAATTGTATTCCGGCACCGCTGGGATCGAACCCCAGAACCCTCGATAACTAGTCGAGTGCGTTCGAATTTACGCTACGGCGCCAACAATTCTCCGCGCCATGCGTGGTTTAACAGTCAGCATCTGACTACACAAATACGTATTGATGGTCTCAGCAACTGAGATGGCGTCATCTGGTGGCATTCAACGCAACAGCTATTTAATTGCAGCTGATAAACTCAAAGGGCGATAGAAATGGTTAATATATATCAAATACGTGGAGATAATGTAAATGGACGATGTCGTCACTCTTTCCACGTTATTTTTTAAACAACGCATAGCGACTGAAAAATGGAATTAACATCCATCTTATTGAATGGAATTAACATCCATTCAATAAGAGAAATGATACAACGCAGTGAGACACCTGATGAATTTTCAGAAAACAAGAATTTATTGAATACTTCAGGCAAGCAAAATTACAATGCAACACGTGTTCGTTTCGTTTTTGGCTCGCAAATATTGTACTATCCTAAGCAAAAATCTCCTTTAAGTCCTCTTGTAGCTCCGAGTATATTAATCCTTTGGGAGAAATGACCAATGTTGATCCATTTTGTTTATCCTTCAGAAGCTTTAGTACACCTTCAGCTACAAATTCCGGCCTTGATTACAGGAAAAAATGCTTTTATGAAGTATACTTCAATGCAAATAACATTTGAATATCTGAATATTCATCAATACCAAAGGATAAAATTCTAAAAAAATAATATAAGATTAAAACGTTCTTTGAATGAGATTTTTCTACATGTTCAAAATTTTTTTAAAAACATATACATTTTTTCAAAGCAATTATTTTTCGACTCTACCAACTGTCTCCCTTGACGATTCAGCTGTTACTCGTAATTTTCACAGGCCGTTTTCTGTATCTCTGCAATCTTTGAAAGTGAAGCTGATTTGGTCCTTCTTATAAATTTTTTATTTTGCTGAGATAGCCCAACTCATTACTTCCATATACGTATGAGATTCCTCCTCCACAGACACAATGGTGTCAAAATTTAACGTGACTAGCACAAAATCATCATGAATAACCCAAAATTCACGCGATATAATTTAATTACAGTTGGTACGGACATACACATATACCGGGTGATCCAAAAGTCTTGCACATTCGAAAACGTAATAACTCGCGGAGTTTTGAGAGCAGGGCAACGCGGTTTGCGTAGAAATGATCAGAATAACATTGGGTGTTTTTATGAAATCACATAAAGTTTTACTCATTTTACTTAAATTTTTCATCGCCAGATAGCGCAGCAACCACAGGTTGGAAATTTCGAGAAAAATAGACAACTGATTGTATCAGGTTAGGCACCTCATTGTACATGGTGTTCAATGTGATGGCCGTCCTGTTCCAACACTACCTGCAGACGCGAGAAAACTCCATGGATGGCATTGAAGAGCATGCCCTGTGGTATAGCTCCCACATGGTGTCGAATGGCATCTTTCAGCATGTCCAATGAAGTGGGGCGACATCTGTACACTTGCAATTTTAGGTAACCTCACAAAATCGCAAGTGTACACCAGGAGGCCAGGCCTTCGGAAAGTGCCGGCTCAACACACGATTTGCGCCAAACGCCTCTTGCAGCAGTTGCTTAACGGATCGTGCGATGTGGGGTGGTGCTCCATCCTGCATAAATACGCACAAATTCACTGCATCCCGCTCTTGAAAGCTAGGGATAACGTACGTTCATAACATGTTCGCATAACGTGCACCTGTCACTGAAACGGTTTCGAAGGAGGTGTCGCGGACCTCTTCAAATAAAAAGGACCGATAATGAAGGAAGCCGTGAATCCACACCACACTGTAACTTTCGGCTGATGAAGTGGCGCTTCAACGACTGCTCGGGGATGTTCCGTTGCCCAGATGCGGCAGTTGTGCGTGTTTACCGCTCCGTTTAGGGAAAAGTGTGCCTCGTCAGTCCATAAAACGTTCATCAACCAGTTCTCGTCGACATCCATTTGTCGAAAAAACCATGCTGGGAACTCCTGACGCTGCACGTAATCGCCAGCTTGCAGTTCGTGATGCCGTTGTAGTTTGTACGGGTATCTGTGCAGAATCCGTCGTAGTGTTCGCCTTACAGTCCCGTATGGAATGCCTGTTTGCCGAGACACATGGCGAGCACTGGAGTCGCCATGTGCGGATGACATTGCAATCACATCCATTTCTTACGTAATCGTCTCTGCTGCAGCAGCACGTGCTCGTCGTCTACCGCTTCTTGGGCGTGCTTCCAAAGATCCCGTTTCCTCAATTTTCTTCACCATTCGCTGCAGCGCAGCACTTTCCATCGGTCCTTTCCCACTGCGATCACCTTTCAGTGACCGGTAGGCTCTCAACGCAGCACTCGCACATTCAGCGTTGCAACAGAACAATTTCACCAAGAGCGCTTTGTCCGGTAATGACAGCATACTGACACGGACCGCTGTGACTTGTGGTTGCTTCCCAGCTGCTGCTTTTATACCCACTATCCCAGACCTGTTCGCCTATGGCGCCATCTGACGGTGAAAAATGTAAGTAAAATGAGTAAAAAATCATGTGATTTCATAAAAAACCCGATGTCATTCTGATCATTTCTACGCAAACCACGTTGCCCTACTCACAAAACTCCGCGAGTTATTACGTTTTCAAAATGTGCAAGACTTTTGGATCACCCGGTAGATATTGTAGCAATACATAACAGAAAAATAATGTATGAAATACTATACCCACCAAAAATGTGATACAGCAAGTGACGCTGATTTCGAGGGGCTAATAAGGTGTCTGATTTCTACAAACAGCGACACAGCTAGCGCAACGAGTCCATGCTGTTTACAAAGTAGTCAATGAGAGTTTGGGGCAATAAGTGCTACTCCTCCAACAAGGCGCGTTGAATTTCAGGAAAGGTTCTTAGAGAGGGCAGACGGCTTGCAACTGCTTTTCTCAGGGCATCCCAGACATGCTGTATCAGATTCAGATCCGGAAATCTCGCGAACCACTCCATCCTGTGAATATCTTCACTCTCCAAGCATTCGTCGACCTGCCAAGTATCATAAGGACGGGCGTTATCGTCCATAACAAAGAACTGGGTGCCAGAAACTTTGATGAAAACCCGTACGTAAGGCTATAGGATGTAATTCTTGTAGAGTGCAGCAGTCAGAGTGCCTCCAGGGTACACATGCAATGGTGTGTTTTCATCCAGTATGTTTCCAACTCAAACCAGGAGTCTTTCACCACCGCAATGGTCCATTTCCGTAATGGTGGAGAGAAGATGTCGGAAACGCCTTTCTCGAAATGTACGCACGTAGAGAATCCGAGTTTAGGCTGTACAACGACTCGTCACTGAAGAGAGCACAGACATATAACCCCTGTGTCCCATTGAACAGGGACACAGGGGTTATATCGGGCACATCTCAGCCGGATCTTTCTGTGCGATGTAGTGTGCGTGGGGTACAGACTACAGTATTAGCATTCTTGCGTACAAACCTCTCTCGTGGAATTCCCTGTAAACTGTTTGCCTCAACATTGCGGTTCCCGTAGCAGAGTAGAGCTCCTGAAAGAATTGCCTGGATGGGTACTCGATAGGGTGGGGCAAGCTGTTAGACGTAAATCTGACTTATTGTAGCTTGTGGGCGTCCTTGTTCCGGACTTCTGGGTACTGTTCCGGTTTTCTCAAACTGTTTCCAGTGATTGGACACTACTCGTTACGACACGTTCAGCCATCTTGCTACCTCAGTTTTTGGTTGCTCTGCTTCCAATCAACCGATCGGTCCCCACTGGAAAGAGCCTTCTTAGCGATAGTGTGGAGCCTTTCTTCCGCTAACAGTCAGCTCAAGCTTAAATTGCTGCTCCCCTTCTCAGAACATTCATCAAGGTCGCGTGTATACCAGCCCGATGACGTAGTTCTTCATTTGCGTATTTCCAAAAGAGCTACACAATGTTGCTGAGGTACGTCAACTTAGCGTTTCCCCTTTGCACATATCTCTAAAAATTCTTTATAATCGGTAGCGTCACGTTTTGGACATATTCTCCAATTTGTATTTGAGACGTTCACTTTGGACACCAGTTCATATTTTTTTGTGACTGCATATCACGTTTAATTAAATTCGATAGCCGTGGAACTGTAACTCGTTCTCTCATTTACGAAGATTCCATAGTGGTACGCAAAAGCACATTCTACACGATACAGCCAGCTCATAGAGACAACACACACGATGATCCTACGTTTCGTCTGGCTAGTATTTTATCATATACCGATGAACCATTGCATTATGACCACCTACGTAATAAGCTGTAGGACCCCCTTCAGCCCACAAAACAGCAGCCACTCGGTGCGGCATCGATTCGATAAGGTGGCAATAGTTATCCTTGGGTATCTGGCACCATAATGTCAACAGCAGGTCCTCCAGTTCACGTACATTTCCGAATGGAGGCGATTCAGCGCGAACCCGCTTTTCCAAGTCAAACCACAAATGTTCGATTAGGTTCATGTCAAGTGAGTTTGGAGGCCAGGGCATTAACACAAAGTCACCAGCATGTTCCTCGACGATTCTGGCTATTTGGCATGGCGCATTATCCTGTTAGTAATGGCCATCACCAGCAGGGAACACAGTTGCATTGAATGGGTGAACTTGGTCAGCAACGATGTTCAGATACCTGACATCTGTAAGAGATTGTGCTATTGGGATAAAGGTACGTAAAGTGCCCCAAGAAAACATTGCCAGCAGCATGACACCGCTGCAGCTGCCGGCCTGTTTCAGCCTAACAGTGCATCCAAAAATGGTAATCGGCGCATCCACGCTTGGCCATCTGCGTGATACACTAGGAATTTTGATCCCTCACATTAAGCCATTTTCCAAGCATCCGCAGTCTAATCTCGATGATCTTGGGTCCATTTTATGCGTTGTTGGCGATGACGTGCAGTGAGCAAGGAGACCCGGTTGGGTCTTCGGTTACGCAGGCCCATGCGCAGAAGGCTGCGATGAACTGTGTGATTTGACACATTGTCCTGATCACCACTGTTGTAGCTGCAGGTGATTTGTCACATTGTGGCTCTGCTGTCACTGTGAACAGTGCGTGAGTCTCCGCTCCCCTCTGGTATCAGTGAGCTGCGGACGACACACGGCTAGACGACGGTTCGTTGTTTGGCCATCTGTGCACCACTTTTGATACGTACTCACTACAGTGGCACGTGAACAACCCTCAAGCTGCGCCGTGCCGCCCCGGTGGCGCAGTGGTCTAAGGCGCTGGCCTCTGATCATTCGTCCGTCTGGGGTCCGGGTTCGAATCCCGGTGAGGCATGGATGTTGTGTTTGTCTTACGGCACTGGCTCTGTCCCTTCCCTGGAACCAGTGACCCTAAATTAGGGACGGGCGACTGCTTATAGCCATTGAGTTGCTCACGGTGGTCGTTAAACCTCCAATCAAAAAAAAAAAAAAAAAAAAAAAAAAAAGCTGCGCCGTTTCCGAGATCGAAGTTCCGAGGCGCCGTGACATCACAATTTGTCTTTTATCAAACTCCGATAAATCGGCAGCTTTTCCCATTTTGACTCCAAACACTCTACTAACCGAAAGCTGACCCTCGGGTTGTGTATATGCTGCTGTGTGAACTTCACCTGAGCCAAGGGATGGCCATAATGGAATGGCTCGTCGGTGTGTATTTGCATGAACTGGAAAATTCACTGAAGGAGCAACGAGATGTGTCATTGCTGCATAATTTAATGGGCAGTACCGCCACTGCGCTTACTTTGACATCAGCTTTTATATGAGTTAATCGTATTTATAAGGGAAGGACATTTTTCTGGCCTAAAAAATGAAGGTTTTGATTGCTCCATTTTACCAACAAGACGAGAATTATGGAAGAAGCGACGTCACTAAGAGGTGGCGCTGCTTCCCTAAAATTTACGATATCATGCCATTCGGTGTCTCGGAATCCAGAGCTTGTTAAGGGTGTATTCTGGACCATTAAGGTTTAAATAACCATTTTGTTTCATTCTTCTCTACTTAAGGTGTGGGAAATTGACTGTTTATATCTTTTGCAATTTATCTGACTGTCAATACGCTGGTGTGGAAAACTACAAATGATTGGAGCGGTTTCCCCTTTTTATTGTAGGTATATTATTTGACATATGATCACGAAACTTAACAATTACATATAACAATGCACAAAGTATTTGGGGGGCATATTACAGGTGCTCTCGATATCCGCCCCTTGAGGGATTCTGCAAACATCAACTCTATAATCAAGTTCCTCCCGCACGCGAGTTAGCATGTCTCAAACAGTGTGAGCAAAGGTATTGATGATTGGAGCCCGCCGTTCTGGTAGATCGGCTGGTAAAGGCTACACAAACACCGAGGATTTCACATAACCTCACACGAAAAAATCGCAGGGGGTTTAGTCAGGGGAGCATGGAGGACATAACAGCAGTTGGTGATCCTAATACCCAGCACAACCGATTCATCGAACATCGCGATGGAAATGGGGCGGAGCGCCATCCTGTTGGCAGATGAAGTCCACACTGTCGATCTCCAACTGCGGCATGAACCAATCTTCCAAAATGCCCAAATACACGTGTCCGGTAACGATCTTTTAGAAAAAGGAGCCGTAAATGTTAAATTTTGAGACCGCGCAGAAAACACTGATTTTTTGAGAATCCCGAATGTGCTCCGCGAAAGCGTCAGGGTTTTCTGTGTCCCAGATTCGCACACTATACCTATTCACTATGCCACTAACAAAAAATGTTGCTTCCTCAATGAAGACAAGTTTATCAGAAAACCCATCGTCTTCTTCCATAAAACTTTGAAATCGCGAACAAAACTCAAAGCGACTCACTTTGTCATCGGGCGTCAGGGTTTGTAGCAATTGCAGGCGGTACGGTTTCTGCTTCAATCGTTTGCGTAAGATCTTCCAAACGGTCGATCGTGGAATATCCAGTTCTCTACTCGATGTGCGCGTCGACTTGTGTGGGCTACGCACTAAACTTGACCGCATGAGTTCCACGGTTTCTTCAGGCACTGATGGACGACCTGTTGATATCCCTTTACACAGGCATCCTGTCGCTTTAAACTGTTCATACCATCGCCGAATGGAGTTGGAGCTGGGTGGAGGTTTCCTAAATTTCGTTCGAAAGTGTCGTTGCACTGTTGCCACAGATTGACTAGCATGAAATCCGAGGACAGCAAACGCTTCTTCCTGTTTGAAGCTATCTTTCTGACTATAAGACAAGTACTGCCCTCTCGCGGCCGCTAGCGGCGACCAAAGTAAACTTTGTGCAACGCTTGTCTGGTAACATTCAACTCGAGCAGCAGATCGCTAATATTACAGCCACAAAAAAAATCACGAAACCGTTCCAATCATTTGTAGATACCCTGTAAAATAACACAGTAAATTGCAGCAGCATTCAGACATAATTGAACTCAGGACAGTGTCTGGGAACAGGAGCAACAGCAAATGCGTTAAAATGGAGCATGACCTGTGGTTTGTGTAACGTGAGAACAAAATGGGCTCGCACAGTGCAATTGCATCAGTTGAACAGAAGTCACTGGGCGGCGTGTATAAGTCTTACAGATGTTCTCTTGAGTTTGTTGCGTGCTAGAGACAACGAAATAGACCGTCTAGAACATCTGCATGATTTTACCCATGGTTGAATAATTGGGAGGTCCGAGTAGGGAAGAACTGTGATGAGTGTGACGCAAGACTTCCGTATCGCCCATAGCATCCTATCGCGTGAGTCGTCGGCCTTCAGGATTACAAATACAACTGTGGGAAAGACAGCAGACAGCAAGTAACCTGGCAAAACAACTGATCATAAGCACAGAACTCACAATATCGTGGCTGGTTTACACTAGACAAGAGACTACACAAAGATGGACTATTATCCAACGACATGTACTCTGTGTTCCATGAACAACTGCTTACTGGGGACACCGTTTACAGTGGTTCAAAGAACATAACTAGACAGCAGAACTGTGGGGAACAGTAATCTTCAGTGATAAGAGTAGACTTAGAGTCTCTAGCGTTTCTGAATGTCAGCTAATCTGACGTGAGGTAGGCACTCGGTATCGCTTGGGAGAGTCAAAAAATTATTTTACAATACTTTGGGAGTCCTTAAGATGTTTGGCAGAGGCCATGTCTAAAATCCACGCTGCGCCGCTGGAGGATATACGATTTGCTGCTATCCGTCTTCTATAGCGTCCTACGGTGAAGCACACTAGGTAAAATGTTCAGTTCAGCGAGTCAGAGCTTGTCTTTTCATTGCCCGCAAGATCACTTCTTTGGATCGATACCGCGATTGTTTTCGTATATATTTCCTTACAAGTGTTTTTATGTTAATCGATAAATCAACAAATATAATTTTGTAAGTACATTGAAGCAGCAAATTATTATAGAAACACCTAACCAACAACGTGCTGGGTCTCCTTTGGTCTTTACAACAGTCTTCATTCGATGTGGCATGAGTCAACGAGGTGCTAATATCATTGTACAGGTATGTTCAGTCAAGGTGATGTAATGGCGTCCATCAATTGCAGAATGTTTACTGGAGGAGGATCTCTGTTATGAATGACTCCCCTCATCCCTCAGGTTTATAATTGGGTAAAGATCTGGGGACTACGGGCGTCATTTCAGAACTTTAAAAGCCACAGTCGTGATCCTGGAATCGGCGTGTGTCGATTTGAGCCTTGTAATATGGCGTACTATCCTGTTGGAAGCAACCCCCTCTCCATTAGGAAATACCATGCACATTTACGGATGTGCGTAGTCTGAAATGATGTTAAGATACCTCGTGGCATCCAAATGCAGTTCCAGTGGCACCATGTAAACGTCAAATGGCACCATGTAAAGCAAATGCAAGTGTCATATATGCCATATACAGTGTCATTTATGCGATGCCATGTGTTATTTCTGTTATACACTAATAAGAAAGGTTTTCTTTGTACATTTCGTATTGTTGACACATGTGTATTTGAACAGAACAATGAAGAACACTAAAATAAATTCTCCCAGAAAATTTAAGGCTATCGTGACCGAAAAACGATTAGTTGCGAAATCCGCAATTTAGTCAGGTACTGATCAAATCCTTAGGCATGACTAAGGTGGAAGACATTGAACTAGTGATAACAATGAGAAATGATTAACCTTCAACATGATTCAGTGCACACACAAAGGAATAAATTTTTGTGAAAGCAGCTTTGCCTGTATTTATTTGATTGCATAAAAATCAAATGAGAGCTTGTAACGTATACTCTAGTTTCACTTTCCTTTTGATTTTTACTATCTCTGGTTATTTTATTTTCCTATGTAAATTATCTTCTTACTGAACGAGATGTTATTTCACCCGCTGAATGAGATCTGGCAATGAGGATGATGGAACGTATACTCTAGATTCACTTTCCTTTTGATTTGTACTATCTCTGGTTATTTTATTTTTTATTTTAATTGTATTACAAACTGTGTATCATCAAAGAAAGCAGCAATTCACAATTTATTGAATGCAGCCATATCCACACTTTGTACCTAGTCGTCAATTGAATCTTGGATAGTTTCCTGTCAGCCGCAGGGATTTCCTGACCGACAGACTTCGGCCGTTCCTGACCGTTCCTGTCAGCCGCAGGGATTTCCGGACCGACAGACTTCAGCCGTTCCTGACCGTTCCTGTCAGCCGCAGGGATTTCCGGACCGACAGACTTCAGCCGTTCCTGACCGTTCCTGTCAGCCGCAGGGATTTCCGGACCGACAGACTTCAGCCGTTCCTGACCGTTCCTGTCAGCCGCAGGGATTTCCGGACCGACAGACTTCAGCCGTTCCTGTCAGCCGCAGGGATTTTCGGACCGACAGACTTCAGCCGTTCCTGACCGACGGACGTCAGCCGTTCCTGACCGTTCCTGTCAGCCGCCGGGATTTCTTGACCGACAGACTACAGATGATCCAGTCACGTCCTTAAAGAGATCTACGCCACCTGAATTTACCAGTCCGATTAGGCCTGGAAAACGTTATCGTACTAGAGTTTTTTATGCGTCCTCGAGATAAGTAAGTTCTCGTGGACAGGTTCTTTTTCCGTTTGTTGTTTTTCCTGCACGACCAGTTGGCGTGTCAGAATTTCTTTTTTTCGTGTGCGCCTATGCATTCTTTTTGTGTATATATGTGTTTTTTTTTATATTTCTTCTATGTCCATCTACTAATCCAATTTTTTTTATATATATGTGCTTAGGGGTAAAATAATAAAAATTGTTACTGTTAGGCAGCTACAGGCAATCTTCGCTGCTGATACAGTTGGTTTGTATTCAACGATAATATGAGAACGTAATTTGAAATTAAAAAAGTGATTCCTGCTAGGCAGAATAAAAGGAAGGTATGCCGATGCAGGTTTGTTTTGTTCAAGTATACAAAGTGTTTCACAGACGAATACAGATTTCTTGATTTTGTCATGCCAAGTTTGAGATTGTACATACTGCTGCCACCAAAACAACAACAAAAAAGAGGACGATAAACGTCAATCAACGAAGTGTAAGACTTACACTCCAAAATTGATAGGTTTTTCGAAAAAAAAATAAAATAAGGGGGAGATGATGTAACGTATACTCTAGATTCACTTTCCTTTTGATTTTTACTATCTCTGGTTATTTTATTTTCCTATGTAAATTATTTTCTTACTGAACGAGATGTTATTTCACCCGCTGAATGAGATCTGGCAATGAGTGTAAGTCATGACGTGGTGGTAGCCAGTATAAATAAGCGCGTTCAACGATACCAGAGAGAGCTGTTGTTGTATGGTGAGAGCTTTTTGTTGATGTGCGTAGGGAGAGCTTCGTTTATGTGAGTAGAGCTACGTTATTTTGTGCCAAGAGCTTCGTTCTATGTGATTAGGTTTTTTTCTTCATTATTGTGATACGATTAATGTGACTAGTGTGTGTGTGTTGGAGGATACCAGGACTTTCTCTGAATAAAGCTTGTGTTGTAAGTACGTTTTTCTGAGTTCATAGTTTTGTCAGATCTCTGTCTGGCTGTTAGGTTTATTTCATTAGTTGTTATTATTAGCAACCAGTATTAAGACTTTATTCATCTTAAATTACTACTACAACATTACTAGCAGTTAAAAGCTTGTTCATTATTATTACTACACTACTAGCAGGCAAGTTTATTCATGATATAATTAACAAACAACAAGCATTAGAAGAAGCTTAGAAGAAAGTTATATTCATTATAAGCTCTATTCATAATTTCGAAGGTCATGATAATGTACAATTCAAATTTGTTACACTAATTCATAGTACTACCAATTCATATTGGTTAAAGATAGTTATGATGACATCTCCGAAAATACTCTGTAAGTTGTACTTTTCAACAATTTCTAATTCATCACACGTTTTTTTTTATTTTTTACAATGAAATTTGGTTACACAAATATATATATATGTATGAAATCTATCAGCTTAATTTCAGCCACACGGCAGTTTTAACTTTCTAGTTTGAGTGACAGAACATTTTATTATTACTATTTTGAATAGATGTGTTGAACTTATTGACTGCTGGATTTTCAATAAGTGCATGCTTTAGGTGGAATTATATCCTGCGTAAAAAATAATAGTTTCCCATTCCGTCAGTTGCTTGAAATTATAGACCTAGATATAATCATCTTCGAATAGACCACTTTTTTTTCTTTTCTCTTTTATTTATCCTATTCGCTCGAAAATTTTCTCCGTTGGTTTTCGGTGAACCAAGAGCACGTGTTCTGAGGTCATTTCCGCTCAGAACATTCATTAGAAGAAATTTCGTTTACCACATCTCCTTTAACTTGGATTAAGCGATTCTGGCAAACATGAAACACGTGGTGCTTTCTTAAGAGTAACGTTTGTAGGAGGATTTTAGCAGCCTTTTTGCAGACTGCCCACGTGGTTCGTTCCGAGGAACCGATAGTTAGGCAATGAAATTGTAGCAAGTTCCTTCCCAAGGTGTGGCTTTTTGGGGCTCACAGCCGAGTTTTCCACAAGTATCCGGGAAATATGGCTTCCTAATTCCGTCCTTGAGTTAGATTATCAAGGCTCAACTTTGAACACCATGTGCACACACGCGCACACCTCAGCTCGAACACACACTTTTCGGAGTGCAACAGCGAGGGAGAGGGACGTAGCAAAAGTGCGAAGAGCAAAAACAAGAGAGAGAGATGATCATGATTAGAGGATTTTAGGAAGAGAGAGTCTGACCCCAGGTCTTAAACAACCCTTAGAAATAGGAAGCTAGTAGATTTGGGCTAGAGAGCCCGATAGGAAAGTGACACGGAAGCAAAATAGAAAGGGGGGAGACGCCCCTTATTTATTACCGGGGGCCAGTACCCGGGGTCCGACGGCTTAACGCGCCCATGCAACGCACGGCGGATATTTAGTGGATCGAGCGTCCGTAGGTGCCTGGGATCGAACCTGAGGTCCTTTCCGTGGAAGTCACGAACGTTGCCCACTAGGCCACCCGCGGCCCAGAGAGAGATAGACATGGCTTCCCCTCCTTTTAAGGTAATCCTAGTCAACCCTCCGGGCATTGAACTCTGATTGGTTCGTAGCCTTCCTGAGTTCACGTGAACAGAGTATGACCCAGAAGACAACTGACTCGGCTTAGAAATTTTGATCTCCTGCGGCAAATAAAAGCTTGATTTCTGGTGAACAATTACTAGGAGTTTTCTTAAAGAAACACGTGCTTTCACCAATTTTGAAGAACTATTTTTTTTTTTTTTTTTTTTTTTTTGAGTGAAGGTTTAACGACCACCGTGAGCAACTCAATGGGCTATAAGCAGTGGCCTGTCCCTAATTTAGGGTCACTGGTTCCAGGGAAGGGAGAGAGCCAGTGCCGTAAGACAAACACAACATCCATGCCTCACCGGGATTCGAACCCGGACCCCTTTCGGACGAATGATCAGAGGCCATCGCTTAGACCACTGCGCCACCGGGGAGGCTTGAAGAACTATAATTTTGATTATTTCATTCCACATTTCATCTAACGCTTGCACATGATTTATACACATGACATACATTTACAAATTTCAACATTTTTCCACACATGAATGTGTTTCACAAATTTCTAATATTGTTACATGACGATAGAATTTTGGACCAGATTGAGAGCAAGTCAGCTAACTGACGTGAAAGTTAAAATTAGCTATTAATTCTGATTCTCAGATTTTTAAGTTATTTTAATTTGTTAATTGAAAATAAGTATACTTTGTTTTCCTGGCTATCTATTGATTATGAAGCTGCTTTCGTAAACACACACATATATACAAATTTCAACTCATTAATTATTCACATTACACTTTCTTAGCATTTCTTCCAAAAATCATGCATTCTTTTTATTTTTGCTCCTGAGCTTTTCAAGTGTGCGATCATTCATTCCATACTGAGGAAAAAAAAGTAATTACGTCATGAAAATGAATGGAATGAATAAAATGAAATGAATGGAATGAATAGGAAGAACTCCTTCAAACTTTTCTCGGCTCTTCTTTACTGGATTAATTTCAGAGATAGAATTAATTTAGGATGTTGAATTTCAGGGACGATAAATAGGAGAGTTTGCGCAGGATTCCCCATTCATCATTCCCGAAGGGAATGCTTGGATCTTTCGCGTTAATTTTCCAGTCATTTAGGAGAAGTGGCCAATTCCTCCCAAACTCACTCAGGATAATCAGCGACAGAAGACTTGACAAGAAAACAGACTCCATTACCTCCACCAGCTTGTACAGTCGACACCAGGCAGATTGTATCCATTGATTCGTGATGTTAACGCCATATTGTGGCCAATCCATCGGAGTGCATAAACCGAAAATGTGATTTATCGGAGCGGGCGACCTTTCTCCAGTCCTCAAGGGCCTAGGTTGGGGCTTCTGTGGGTATTTAGCAGAGATAAGAAAAGGGACGTCTATTGTTGTAGCCCGTTCCCACCAATGTGCTGATTTTTTTGTATGCTGAGTTTCTTCTCCCGATACCGCTGTTATACTGCGCAGTTACTTGACGCAGAGGAGCTTGTCTGTTACCTCGTCCAATCATCTGCAGTTTCCGATCTCTCGAACATGGACCATTTGTTTCCGCTCATAGGAAGAGCCACTGACTGATTGTTTTCTTGTATTAACACCACTCATTTAACAACAGAAATGCATTTTCACTTTCGTAGCCAAGAAGGTTTGCCGTTTCTGATATGGTTTCACCTGCTCGCCTTGCCTCCACTATTATACCTGCTTCAAAGTCGCTTAAATCGTGAGTCATTTTCATATTGCCACTATCTACGCTTTGTAGATATGAGAGTGACTTGTGAATCCTTTGCAGTGAGCTGTTTATAAAGCCATCATACCGCTTTATAAACAGGTAAATAGTTGCACGAATGCCACTGTCTGACTGCTGTTGGGTGTTCTTAATAATTTGTTACTTCAGTATATGTATTTATCGTTATATTATATTATTATATAGGTAAATATATATTTTACCTATAAACTGATAAAAAGGATAAATTTTAAACTCTACGGAAATTTAAATGCTCCTGCTTGTCTAGAACTAAGGTAGTGAGTGTGTAGATGATCTTTCTGCCTGGATTCAAAATTCTATAGGAACATATTCTATTGGGTTGGTGCGAATGAAATGTCCGGCAAAGGGCCAGCACACGTGGACGGCGAGAACGGAAAAATAGGACAACTTCCCTAGGCAAAATAACCCCCCTCGGCATCGACACATAGTTGTCATCTGTCAAGGCCATTATCCCGAAATGAAAAAAAAGTCTTGTGGCTCGGACCCGAAGAATTCCTCAACTGCGCGTTGAACCTCGTTGTCTGTCGTGAACTGTTTCCCGTACAGGTAGTGATCCAGGCGACGAAACAGATGATAGTCTGTCGGAGACAAGTCCAGGTATTAGGCAGGATGAGGCAGTGCTTCATAGCCCAATGCACTTAGCGTCAGCATGGTTTGTTGTGCGACATAAAGGCGGGTGTTGTCAAGGAGCAGAAGAACACCATGTCTGTTGACCAAAGCCTGTTGTTTCTGCAGCAATTTCCGGTGCATCTGGTGTAATTCAGCACAATAACGTTCTGCAGTGATGGTTTTGCTTCTTGCCAAGAAACTCCGATGAATTGTTCCGGTTGTGGAACACCAGATAAGGAGCACCATCTTCTTGGTGGTGTGTAGGGGTGGCTTACTGTCCAGCAGGCTGTGCCTTGCTTAACCATTGTGCAGATCGTTTTCCATTATCATAAAGGACCCAGTTCTCGTCGCAGGTGACAATTCGATGCAGTAGAGGTTCCTGTTTATTCCTGGCAAGCAGCGACGAGCAAACCTCTGAACGTTTAGTCTTGTTGGCAGTTGTCAACTCATGCGGAAGCCACATGTCCAACGTTTTGACCTTATCCAGCGCGACCAGACGCCGAAACGCTGTCGTGTGGTGGACACCTACCTCTGCCGCTATCTCACGACACGTTTTTAGGGGGTCCGCTTCAACCACACGTAACAGAACCTCGTCAGAAACAGCAACAGGTCGGTGATCACGTGCTTCGTTTTGCAGGTCCGTATCTCCTTTTCGAAGCTTCACAAACCATTGCCGAATGGTTCGTCCGTTGTCTGTATTTCCCTCAGACTCTTTGTTAACGTTTCGAGCTGAAATTCTTGCAAAATGGCCCGGTTCAAATTCATTGAGGAAGATGACTCTCAAATTCGGCGTCTGCATGTTTCCTGTTTGCAAGCCACGTTACGTCCGAGCAAACCACGCCTGAACCTTGTTCTTCACACACGTGCTAGCTATTTATAGTAACTCTGTGACGTAATATCCGCAACACCTGTGGATCGTTCCATTCCGCTGTGGTGGGAGCTTGCCTCCACTGCTCTTTCGCGCCGGGCGTTTCATTCGCAGCAACCCAGTATCATTAACTACCGGGTGATCCAAAAGTAACAGAAAATTTGAAAAATCAAAGTATTTACAGTAATCAGATTATGTTTTCACAGAAATGCACCGAAAGACGTGGGATTTTTTGTGCATGATGCTGAAATTTAATACCTGAATAATTACATTTTCGACCACCAGATGGCGCCACAGGTGATTTCGGAGTTGGGGTTGTGGTGTAGTACAGTTCACACCGAAGATATGATTAAAAATGTTGAACATGGTGCCCATCATTGACGAACACAGCCGTCAGACGTGGTAAGACACTGTGCATAGCATTAAACAACATGTCAGGTGGTATTGCAGAAACATGATGCCATATCAAGTCCTTCAACCTGGCCAATAAAGTTGGCAGATCTCTGTACACCTTTTACTTCAAGCCGACCCAGAACTAAAAATCGCAAGGTGTAAGGTCTGGAGACTTGGGAGGCCACTCATGCGGAAAGGAGCGACTCAAGACTCAAACATTTTCATCATCTGCTTCAGTGCCGAATAAGATATTGGTCCCTTTCCACGTCTCATACCCCGCATTGAAAGAAAAGAGCGCAATGCTGGACTTGCACTTTGCGAGTTCTGATAAAACAGTTTAACTAACAGTACTTTATCACGTAAAGACAGCATGCTTATGCGCAGCAGTTGCAAATTACCTGGCACCCATTGTTCCCTTTAACATGCAGCTTGCCGTGTTCACCAGCAGCAGAAACTTTACTCACAGCCCAGTTAATCCCACAACACTGATAACTCCCTATACCCGCAGGGCGGGTCCACGCACGTGTCACCGGCAGGTAATTACAGGAGCCACACTGATAAGTCAGGTCAGATCAGATCAGATCATATGTAGAGGATTTTAAGAAGGAAGTGTCTGACCCCAGTTCTTAAAAAACCCTCAGAAAGAGGAAGCTAGAAGATTTGTGCTAGAGCGCTCGATAAGAAAGTGATACGGAAGCGAGGCAGAAAGGGGAGGAAGACGCCCTTACTTATAACAAAGGGCGAGGCCAGTACCCGGGGCACGACGGCTTAACGTGTGCATCCGATGCACGGCGGATATTTAGTGGTTCGGGCGTTCGTACCTGCCTGGGATCGAACCTCACGTTTATCCGTGACAGTCACGAACGTTTACCACTAGGCCATCTCCTCCCCCCCCACACACACTGATAAGTTAGTCAGCGATTCTGTTTAAGCCGCCCCAGTGGCACAGTGGTCTAAGCGATGGCCTCTGGTCATCATTCGTCCGTAAGGGATCCGGGTTCGAATCCCGGTGAGGCACGGATGTTGTGTTTGTCTTACGGCACTGGCTCTCTCCCTTCCCGGGAACCAGTGACCCTAAATTAGGGACGGGCGACTGCTTATAGCCCATTGAGTTGCTCACGGTGGTCGTTAAACCTCCAATCAAAAAAAAAAAAAAGATTCTGTTTAAATGCGTCCGTTAAGTTGCTCTCGGACCTCTACACCGCCATCTGGTGGATAGAAATGTAACTATTCTGGTGTTAAATTTCTGCATTATGCACAAAAAATCCGACGCCTTTCTTTGCATTTCTGTGAAAACTGCACCTGATTACTGTAAATACTTTGCGAATTATTGATATTTTAAATTTTCTGTTACTTTCGGATCACCCGGTATATGCAGAGTGTTGTATTCCATAGGTTTCCATGCTAGGGCAACTGTGGATGAGTTCAACATCCCTCCAAATAAATACTCAATGATATTTGAACTGGTGTCTTGACTCTCTTCCAGTGTTCTACTGTCTACCGTTCCTGGGCAGTAGAACAATGAAAGAGAGTCTTGTGGAACGATGAATGACGCTTGACCCCTGACGAAAATGTTTGGGTTTAGCTGATGCTACGAGAACGTATCTCTCAAAAATAAATCTTTGCAACAGGTAAGTTTAGTGCTGGAGCTTGTGATAGTTTGAGGCTATTTCATCAATGTCTATTAGTTGTATTTGGAACCATGACGACTAACCTTTGTATGAACATTCTGTAAAGTCCGCTCTCTCGACGCTATTACTATACTTCCACCCGGACCGTTATTTGAGGAGGCCTATGAACCATTTCACACTGCTCGATGACTGGTTTGTGGAGTACATTTCTGAAATCTTAAATTGGCCAATTTAAAATCCGAATCTCAACCAAATTGAACACCTTTTGAATTCTTTGCAATTTTAAACCAGTTCTCGATCACAGGCCCCTTCCTTCGAATCAGATTTGAAAGTAGCTTTGCAAGAAGAGGAGATGAATATTGAGATCGAGATTTACAGAACCTAAGTAGAAAACGTGCCTACGCCTTCCCGGTGGCGTAGTGGTCTAAGCGATGGCTTCTGACCATTTGTCCGTGATGAATCCGGGTTGGAATTCCGGTGAGGCATGGATGTTGTGTTTTTCTTACGGCACTGGCTGTCTTCCTTTTCCGGAATCAGTAACCCTAAATTAGAGATGGGTGATTACTTATAGCCCAATGTGTTACTCACGGTGGTTGTTAAACCTCCAATAAAAAAAACATGTCCAGAAAGGGTGCCGCTGATCTTATAGGGAGAGGTAGTCCTTCTATGTACTAAGATTTTGAGATAAAAGCTTTTGTTGCAACTGCAGGTAGGTGTACAGAAACCTTTGTCAACGCACTGTATATTCAATGGATATTAAAATATCATAACCTCCCTAGTAAACAGTGGTGTCCAAAACCTGAGGACACTCATTGGAAAGGTTACAGCTAAAAAATCAGACGCAACAGCTTGTGGCAATTTGCATGACTGCGGACGTTCAGTAGAAAGCCGGAGCACAAACGAAACATAGAATCGTGAGCTCAGGGATCACATGGTATCACTTAACGAATAAAAGAGAAAAGGGCGGGGTAGGCGACACGTGCTTGTAGGAAAATCTTGACGTGGAGGCATAAAGGCATGAACGTGTAATTTGCGTTATGTCTTAAAGATGACCTTGTGACATGCCTGCCCCGCAGGACGCACATGTGATAAAGGCTGATAGCAGTGAGAGTACATGCCAGTGTAGTATAGTGCATAGCGCTCGGAGCTCCGGAGCCGAGAGGTGTGGCTTCGAATCACGCCCCTGGTATAAAAATGATGGAGGAATTTACTTCGTCAAAATCTCAGGTGGTGTAAAGAATTATATTGAAGCTCGAAGAAGGCTTCCGGGTGAGGGATGTTGTCAGCGAATTTAGAATCGCGCACAATGGGGTATCCAGGCTCTGGGCATCGCTTGAAATCATTGGAATATGTTCTAGCTGCATGTTAGGATGTCGCCCTTGCTCTACTGTGACGCACATGAAGACAGATTTTTAATTGTAACAGCTAAACGTAGTCGCCTAACCGCAGCTGGTCGGCTTGCGAGTCACCTCTCTTCCAGCACAGCAACGCGGACATCCCAACAAACCTTAGCAAGACGTCTGCGACATATAGGGCTACATGCACGAAGGCCTTTACTCAGCGTCTCTCTACCCAGAGCTCAACGTAGCGCACGTTTGCAATGGCGTCGTATCCACCGAAATTCGAATGTCATAAATAAGCCAATGTACTCTTCACATATGAGAGTCGCTTCAGTCTGTCCTCAGACTCTAGACGTCATTTGATCTGGAGTGAAAGTGGCACTGCATACCAGCGCAAGAATGTGCAGGAAAGGGGAAATTACGACGGTACCAGGGTCATGATGCTGGGCACCATCATGATTAATGGACGCAAAGAGCTACAGGTGCTGGAAAGTGTAACTATGACGGGCGATCGATTTTCCAACGAAGTTCTACGTCATGTGTGATTCCATAGTGCTGTACGAGAAGACTCTCGGTTCACGGATGACAACGCGACACCTCATCGTACGAGAGCAGTGCAGACACTTCTGGAGATGAGGATATTCACCGCACCGACTGCCCAGCAAGCTCCCCAGACCTCAGCTCGATCGAACACATCTGTGATGCCATGGGAAGGCCCTCTCGTGCTCAAAATGCTCCTGCAGAAGACAAGCAGGGCCTCTTTCGTTCTCTGACTGAGGAGTGGGCTAATTTGCCTCAAGAATTCCTGGATCACTTAGTGCTCAGCATGCTACGACATTATGAGAGCAGCAGTTCAGAATAGACATATTGGGATGTGCTACAGTACGTGTCAAGACGACACCGATACATTCCGTCGGTGTAGCTTAATTGGGAGAGCAACTTACTCCGGAGCGAGGGGCGCAAGTTCGATATCCGTCACTGAGAAATTTGTTTTTTTCACAATATTCCATAATGAAATGTCTCTCCACATGTTTATCGGTAAGCACTGTACATCCATTCTCCAAATATTTCCTTGGAAAATTTATAACTTTTGCGTAAACACTGATTACAATAACTAAGGAGAAAATAAAATCACATAAATCCGTGAGGTGCTGTATGGGATGCTTTTTCAAGGCAAACTTACACTAGACGAACAGCGATCCATTTGGAGTTTAAAACCGGATAATAGCACGAGTACTAAAAACATAAATATAACACTACTACAAACACGCAAACTTGCATTAGTTATTACATGGGTCCAACGTTCACGTAGTGTAGCATACAGGATATCAAGTCATACAAATTTTGAAGATGGCAGTCCGTTTTATGGTGTAAATATGACAAGGATGGTAAGTCAGATAATATCCGAAAACTTGAAAATTTCGTCGTCCTGGAGCGGGAATCGAACTCGCTTCTACCAGATGGCTCGCGGGTATGCTAACCACTACACCACCCAGAACAACCAAGTCTCAAGTTTCCGATTAAGTTTATGTTAGTTTATATTAGCCTGAAGTTTATGTTACGTTTATGTTAGTTTTATCATAGTTTATGTTAGTCTGAAGCTCAAAGCGTGCAGAAGATGGAAGTCCGCGATGATGGCGGTTCAGCGGATACCCTATCATTGCATACACCATCTCTTGTGATAATGATGTACGCAATGATGGGGAGTTGCCATCATCGTGGATCTCCACCTTCCGCAGGTTCTGAGTTTGAGACTAACATAAAACATGATTTGATATCCTGTACTGTTACACTACGTGAATATTGTATCCCCATAGTGACTAATGCAAGTTTGCATGTTTTCAGTGCCATATTTATGTTTTTAATACTCGTGCTATTATCCGGTTTTAAGCTCCAAACGGATCGTTGTTTGTCTAGTGTAAGTTTGCTTTGACAATGCCTCCCGTTGGCAGGCGAAAGCTCGGAATGATTGAAATACTTTTTTAGTATAAACCATCTATTCGACGAGATCCTAAACACTCCAAGGGATGGACTTCACGTAATCACCGGGCCACCCAAGCGGTGTACTAGTGTGAGCGCTGGCTTTGGACACTTTGTCCGAAATGGATCCGGGTTCGAATCCCGGTGAGGCATGGATCTTGTGTTTGTCTTACCACCCTGGATCTCTCACTTCCCTGGAGCCAGTGATCCTAAATTAGGGACGGGGAACTTATTATAGTCCATCGAGCTCACGGTGGTTGTTAAACCGTAAACTGGAAACAAGTTAGTAAAATCATGCAATGCATTGATTATGATACTCTTTACAACATACCAGAAATCTATACTCAAGTTATGAGGTTAATGGCTGTGGAATAAATCTTGCTCCTGTGCCCTGACCTTTGACCCCATTTCGATGATATTAAACAGAACCGGTTCAGTATACCCCCGGAACAACATACTAAAGTTTTGTCGCAATAGAAGCATTTTGAGTCACGTTGAGGAGAATGACTGTGGATTAAATCTTGCTGCTGGGCCCTGACCTTTGACCCCATTACGATGATATTCAACAGAACTGGTCTAGTATATCTCCGGAACAACATGCTAAAGTTTTGTCGCAATCGAAGAATTTGTACGCAAGTTATGACGCATAAGGGCAATGGAATGGATCCCGCTCCTATACCCTGATCTTTCACCCCATTTTTCCCATTTTCAATAGGGCTTGCCCGGCTGCCACATAGTAAAATTTCATCGACATCGAACCATTTTTACGCAAGTTATGATGCATGACGCAATGGAATTGATCCCGTTCCTATGTCGTGACCTTTGACCCCATTTCGCCCATTTTCAATAGGGTCGTCCCCAGCTGGTCCCTATCACATACTAAAATTTCATCGAAATCGAGCCATTTTGTACGCGAGTTATCGTGCGGACAGACGGACGGACAAAGCTGGAGCATATGCGCTTCTTCAACCTACGGTTGGAAAGCGTAAAAAGTCATATTATGAAACTTAAGAAATGTTTATTTACAAAAGTGTGATTTCAGCTAAAAAGGATAATCAGATAGGCGCTACTTACTCAAGTAGATTGCCCACGTATGTTTCCTGTATTGGCATCAACGATCTTGAGTTCACAATATGGTACAATGGAGTGCGAATAGCCATAGGACAAACGGCCATGAAGATTATGTTGTTCTGCTGAAAATGACGTTGGCTCTGAAAATAAAATCAAATTGGTAGAATTACCCTGAAATGACAAACACAAATCACAATAATCGCCCTCTCTGTGCAACAGTTTAGGTGTTAAGTAGTATAGGTAGAAACAAAATACCACATGCTAAGATGAAACGTGCTGTTTGAGTGCTCCTGCCTCACTATTAGAAAAACAAGTTAGTAAAATCATCCAATCCATTGATTATGATACGCTTTCCAACATACCAGAAATCATTACTCAAGTTATTTAATAATGGCTGTAGAATGAATTTTGCTCCTGTGTCCTGTCCTTTGACCCCATTTCGATGATATTCAACAGAACTGGTTCAGTATACCTCCTAAACAACATGATAAAGTTTTGTCGCAATCGAAGCATTTTTAGGCACGTTATGACGCATAAGGGCAACGGAATGAATCCCGCTCCTATTTCCTGACCTTTGACCTTATTTCATCCATTTTGAATAGGCTTCGTCCCCAGATGGAACCCTACCACTTACTAAAATTTCATCATGATTGAACCATTTGTACGCAGGTTATGACGCATAAGGGCAATGGAATGGATCCCGCTGCTATGTCCTGACCTTTGACCCCAATTCGTTCATTTTTAATAGGGTTTGTCTCTGGGTAGTTCCCTACCACATACTAAATTTTCATCGATATCGAACCATTTTTACGCGTTATGACGCATAAGGAAATGCAATGGATCCTGCTCCTATGTCGTGACCTTTGACTCCATTCCGTCCATTTTCAATAGGGTTCGTTCGCAGTTGTCCTCCACCACATACTAAAATTTCATCGAAATCGAACCATTTTTACGTGAGTTATCGTGCGGACAGGTGGACAGGCAGACAGACGGACAAAGCTGGAGCATATACGCTTCTTCAACCTACGGTTGGAAAGCGTAAACAAGAAAGATGACACCGAATTTTCGGGTGTAATAAGCACATCTTTTGAATCCGTTCTGACGCAAATTAAATTTATCAAAGCTATTCAAAGTCAACAGAACCGGTATGGAAAAGAATAGTATCTCACGGAAGACAGAAGTTTTTCAATAGGGTCTTTAATCTCTCAGATATTGCTGTAAACGGAATCGTGAGCTTACGCCCTCTGGTTGCAGACTTGTGCTTTAAGATAAACATGAATTTATATGAAAAACATTTCGCACCGGAAACGCTCTCAAACACAGAAATAATTTTTCAAATCGAACTCTTAGAAACAGAGATATCGACAAAAATAAGAGGTGACTTTACGTCTCCTGGTGGGAAAACCATGCATTATTGTCGGAAGAATGTATTCTCAAAAGGTTTTTCCATATGAGCGGTTTCGGTCCAAGAAAAAAAAAAAATTAATCGAGTTTTCAGGAGCCCAGAATTTTTCTACAAATACATCAGAAGCAGAAATTAACACTTATGCCCCCTGGTGGCCTAACCACTCTTTACCAAACATAAGAAATTATGTGAAAAATATTTTCCATCAGGTCTTGTATGCAAAACAGGAAGAATTTTTTAAATCGGAGTTTTAGAAGCAGAAATAACTCAGAAGACGCAATTTGCCTTTGTGCCCCCTAGCGGAAAGTCTATGATTTACTTGAAAATTTTGAATTTATAGGAAAAACATTTCGCATCAGAAATACTATCCAACAAAGAAGAAATTTTTCAAATCTGAATTCTAGAAGTAGATATATTGACAAAAATAAGATATACATCTACGCCCTCTGACGTAGAAACCATGCATTATTTCAAGAAGAAACTGTTCCTAAAAGGTTTGTCGACATGAGTAGTATCGGTCAACAAACGACTTTTTTTAATCGAGAATTTAGAAGCTCATATTTTACTGCAAATACATCAAAAGCGAAAATTAAGACTTATGCCACCTGGTGGCCAAACCATTTTTTACAAAAAATTTGAAATTATGTGCAAAGGAAAACTACTTGAAAATTTTCAAAGTATATGAAAGACATGTCACACTGAAAACACTATCCAACAAAGAAGAAATCGAACTCCT
This sequence comes from Macrothele yani, assembly GCA_039090855.1. NCBI lineage: Eukaryota > Metazoa > Arthropoda > Arachnida > Araneae > Macrothelidae > Macrothele > Macrothele yani. Next base: position 63,678,916 of record CM077005.1, read on the forward strand.
GGAAGTAGAGACATTGACGAAAATAAGATATACATCTACGCCCCCTGGCGGAGAAACTGTGGAATATTTTAAGAAGAAAATATTCCGAAAAGGTTTATCGATGTGAGTGGCATCTGTCCACGAAATAATTTTTCCAATCTATATTTTAGAAGCTCCGATTTTATGGCAAATACATCAGAAGCAAAAATTAGCACTTACGCCCTCTGGTGGACAAAGTATTCTTTTCCAGAAATTTGAAATTATATGCAAAATATTTTCCATCAGGAGGTGTATCCGCTGAAGAAAAAAACTTTCAAATCGGAGTTTTAGAAGAATTATCGGGAAAAATGTAATTTATTTTTACGCCCCCTAGCGGAAAATCTATGCGTAATTTGAAAAAGTAACTATATCTAAAATACTCTTCGACTTAAATGGAATCGAAAGGTAAAATAATTTTTTCAATCGGATGTTTAGAAGCAAATATGTGGAATAAAACGTATTTTTGAATTCGGCATCATCTGCGTTTACGCCCTCTAGCCGTGAAATTGTACATCGTAAAAAAACGAAGCGAAGGATCATCATTCGCATATTTCAAGCTTCCCAATGCAAAAAGAATTTTTCAAACCGGAATAATAGTTGCAGAGATATCGTGGGTACAGACGGACAAAACGGTAACATAAGCACGATCTTTTTTACGCTTTCCAACCGTAGGTTGAAAAAGCGTATATTAGAGCTGAGTTCGGGCTCAATTTTCGGAGCCAGAGCCCGTGGTATATCAGACCGAGCTCACCCGAGCCCGAATTTTATATTGAAAGATAGAGCCCGGGCCTGAACGAGCCCGAAAATTGGCTAACCTGTTCAACCATTAATAAAAAAACATCTCCTTTTCCACACTTCCATTCTCTCCTCCTCCTGAAATTAACCAATATATTTCTCAAATAGGGAGTGGGGAAGGGACCTTTATCTATTTTTATAGTGTAACTGTACGATTTTCTTAGACTGTTCGTTTCTACCTGCAGTGCTTCGGGCGGCCGGCCATCCAAAATGATTCTGCGGTCACATTAATGCGCGGCCTATGTCATTTTCTACCCATGCCCGGAATAAATAGCCATATCGAATGCGAGCTCCCCAATCAGAACCAGTTCCCGAAGAATTCCCTTTACCAACTATAAAGTGTCTCATTTGCGAAATCATATAAAATCACATTTATACATAAAAAAAAAAATTCTCTCGCTCTCCCTCTCTCTAAGAGCCCGAGCCCGCACGAGCCCGAACCGGAGTAAATATTCTACAGCGCGAGCCCGATTCGGGCCCGGGCTCTGCTTCGGGTTTTCGGGCTCCGGCTTAGCCCGTCTCAGCTCTAGCGTATATGCTTCAGCTTTTCCCGATCCGTCTGTCTGTCGGCACGATAACTCATGTAAAAATGGTTCAATTTCGATGAAATTTTAGTATGTGCTACGGGACCACCTGGAGAGGAACCCTATTGAAAATGGGACAAATGAGGTCAAAGGTCAGGACATAGGTTCGGGATCCATTCCATCGTCCTTATCCCATACTATTAAGGTGGACGTCAAGTAATTTTTCTTCCTATACTTCCGATGGAAAAACTTTTGTACACATTTCCTTCACAATTAGCGTGTTCCCAAGTATCAAAATTTGAACATCGATTAAAATAACTTCATATTATAACTTGGAATGCTTAACATTTTCTAAAACATAACCATAATTATATTAAAAAACAACAACGTTTCCTTTGGTGGCGTGGAAACCAGAAAAAAGATGGCGCGACCTGTACTTTGATGACGTCAGTAGACAAATAAATGTTGGATTGCATAATTATGGTTATGTTTTGGAAAATATTAAGTATTCCAAGTTATAAAATGAAGCTATTTTAATCGATGTTCAAATTTTCATCCTCGGGAACTCGTTAATTGTGAAGAAAATGTGTACAAAAGTTTTTCGATTGGAAGTATAGGAAGCAAAATTACTTGACGTCCACCTTAAAGGAGCAATTCTTGTATGTATGTAAATTTTATTTTGAAAACGGCTCTTAGAATTTTGATGAAAGTCGTTAACCTACCGTTTTCTGGTACTGAAAATCGATTTAGCTTGATCTCGACTTTAGGAAAATTTGTTTAGGTTGGTTGGCTGGTTGATTGATTTTTATGGCGCAAGGGCCATGTTTGGCCAAAGAGCGCCAGACACAAGACAAACAAATAAACAGTATTAAAAAACGTGGCATAAATCCCAAAATCTGGCTGACCAAGTAAAACCGAACCATTAGAATGATGGAAGGGCCAAAAAAGACAATGAAACAAACAGTATTCAAAACATGGTACAATGGTTAGAAACTAGCTGATTAAGTAAAACTGAGGAATGAGAATGATGATAGGGCCAAAATCCAGATACGTTTACAAAAGTCAATTTGTTATAAAAAAAAAAATGAAACACACATCACGAAAACGAACACAACTACACAAAAGATGAGTCACAGGAGAGGGACGAACTGACACTCTCCTCCCCCTTATGTTTATGTTCCTCCATAATGCTGGTTGAGGGTGGGGACCTCGCTGAACCTGGGACAGTTGCAATGTTGGTCAGTTGGACCGCGACAGTTGGATGGGTTGGATGGACACTGCACACCTTTGTGGATTTAGGGCCGGCTCTTCCACACGTGCAAGCTTTCTGCTGGGAACTGCAAGAGTCGGTCGTCTTCAAAAGAGAAATCGCAGAGTCAGCTGGTCGAATAAGCTGGAGCTCGGAGAAATCCACCTGTGTCGCTTGTTCAGCTGTAGATCTTTTGGCAAGTCCGGCGAGAGCTACAGGGCGCGGGACAAAGGGCTGCACGGGTTGTTGCAGAGACTGAACTACTGCGGCAAAAGTACGCTGTCGGTGGTTGGGAATACCCAACTTGGCCTTGGCAGCAGGGTACGAGAGGCCTTCCAGGGTCTTGAGGCGCTGGATCGCCATCTCGTCCTTCCATTTCATACAGTTGCAGGAGTAAGCTGCATGGGCCTCACCGCAGTTAACACAGCAGGCCCGCAGAAGTGCAACCTTCCCCGTCATGTTTACTGGAGCCACAATTTGCGCAACGAGCGGAACTGTTACAGGAACGTTGTGAATGCCCGTACCTCTGGCACCTGAAACAGCGCATAGGACTGGGAATGTACGGGAGAACTCCACAGACCAAGTAGCCAGCCTTGATTTCAGTCGGAACTTTCGGGGAGTTAAAAGTCAAGACACATTTTTAGACTTAATCAAAGAACCATCGCGCAGGAACATCATACGACGTGCAGCATTAACACCCAGATCTGCTAGTTCACTCACCAATTCGTCCTCACTGCATGCCAAGAGATCAAACTCCGAAATAACACCCCGAGAGGTGTTAAGAACCGGGTGAGGTGTCACTTTGACAGGAATGCCTTGAAGACTAGTGAGGTGCAGAAGAGTGTTACTCTGAGAAACACTGCAAGTTTGGACAAGCAGGTCCCCAGAGCGAAGCTTCCTCACAAACTTCAAGGGCCAACCGCAGCGTCCAAAGCTTTAGAAATGAAAAAGGAAGATCTGGTGGACAGTCTCTCATTCGGATCGATGGATTCTACAACTAAGTGTGTAGCATGCGTATTAACAGCAATCGAGGGGAGACGACGCTTTAGAGCGACTGGTACAGCTGCCGAAGAAGAGGTTCCACGTTCTTGGTCCAGGTCATGATCTAAAGACCGTTTAAGGTTATGGGACTTCGTAGGTTGAGAAGACGAAAAGGAGTCGTTGTCAACTATCATTTTCTCAGGTGACTTGAGTTTGGAGTTTTTATTTTTGTTTTTACCCATGGAAAAAAGGAGGAGGATTCGTCTGCAGACTACTCCACCCACCACCGAGCCCTACAAGGCAGAACTGGAGGTCTGCAAGCCAAGAAAATGACGCTGGACACAGTTCAGGAGCTTATACGCTGCAGATATTGTCCGTTGGCTGTGATCCCACGCACTCGGCGGACACTTCGGCCTCCAGAGTTCCGTCATGCCAACGCCTTTGGCATGATCCCACAGCCCCCGGGTTTACCCTGCCGTGCTATAAGACAATAAAGCCGCTAAAACCCTGTACACAACTTGGTACAAGACTTCTGACTAGAGGTGGATTAGTCTCTAGCCTCCCGTTTACAGCGAAGCCGGGGTCGAAGAGGAGTGTAGGTACACAGGAGACACTTCTCCGGTCTCCTGCGACCTCAGCCGCCAGACATCCCATTTCCGCCTCACGGGTCTCCGCACGCGGCAAACATGCAGGTAGGTCAAGCACCCAAACCAGCTAAAAGGGAAAAAGTAATCCAAGGAAGACAAAACCCTGGAGGGGAATCTAAACGGAATCTCAGCAACCTACGAACTGAGCGGTTAATATAAACAGTTAGTAGTGGAGGGTAACAAAACCACAAGACCGGGGTGTTAGTACTTAGCGTGGTAGCGATTAGGTAGAGTGTACAACACGGGCAACTGGCCAGTGCAGAAAATAAATAAAAACGAAAAAGCGAGGCACAAGACCAGCTTGGGATCGTGGGGGCGCGACTCCCCAACGGCTGGATGAACAGTCGTCCCTGCAAACTCCAACAGCACCGAAAAAAAAACAAGCGGTGGCATGACACCAGATGTTGACCAGTCACAAGGTCAGCTCGGGCCGCGGGGCGCCGCTCCCCAAATAACTGGAGAACCAGTTATCCACGTGCGGGGGAAAATTTGTTTTGTGCGTTAAATAACCACCCCGAATTATCACGCTTTTAGTGTCATGACGTCGTCCCATTAATATTACCCATGCTTAGAAATTTTATGACGTCACAATCTCGATTGAGATGCTGGCGTGCGGTCACGCCATGTGTCTCATTACGTCACGCGTTGTGTGTGGATCCTATTAAAGTTTTTTGACGTCACACTCATGTGAGCAGATGGTCGCGATTCCGATCTGCCTCATTACGTCACGCGTTGTGTGCGTATGTCCGTCCGTACGATAACTCGCGTAAACAGCATTTGATTTCGATGAAATTTTAGTATGTCGAAGGGGAACACCTGGGAAGGACAGCAGATATCAAGTGAGGGTGATGAAGAAATTAATCGACGTACAAAACTTGCCTGGAAAGCTTTTGGAAGAAACAGCATAATTTTCAAGAGCAATAGGCCATTATGTCTTAAAAGAAAAGTGTTTGATCAATGCATCCTTCCAGTGCTTACGTATGGTGCAGAGACGTGGGCCTTAACTAAAAGAGACATACAAAGGCTGCAGACAACTCAAAGCAGCATGGAGAGGTGCATGCTTGGTGTAACCAGGAGAGATAAGAAGAAGAACTCGTGGATCCGAAAAATGACAAGAGTGGAAGACATCATGATCAGAGTTAAATCCCTGAAATGGCAATGGGCTGGACATACTGCCAGAAGGACAGACCATCGATGGACAGCCGAAATTTTAGATTGGATTCTAAGGGACAGGAAGAGACCCAGAAGAAGACCACATGGGAGATGGGTGGATGAAATTCGAAAATATGCAGGAGTGACATGGAGGAGACTGGCACAAGACAGACCGTTGTGGAGGAAACTTGGGGAGACCTTCCTCCAGCAGTGGATTGATAATGGTTGATGATGATGAATGGGAAGCCCAGCCCTTTTACACTTTGTGCGTTCTTATGTGTGAGGCACATGCAGTGCTCATTTCTAAGTCACCTATTACCAGTTATTTCGTTTCCATACGAATTACCTAATGAATATAACTTATCAGATAATTAATCAATAAAAATATTTTCCACTGTAACTCACCCCGTACGACCTTGTAAGTCCCACCACTCCATGTTTGGTTGCTGCGTAAACTGGTGTTGCGTCATGCGGAACCAGTCCTGAAACGAAAGACAATGTAAATGTTAGTTTGGATAAAGCCAAATGTTCAGTAAACAGGAATGAAAATGAATACCAAAAAGCAGCCAGTACAACTGAAAGAGCATCACAGCTGGCTTATCGAAGAAAGTTTTCTGAAATTTCTGTCATTTTATCTTTGCACAAAGCTTTCATAACGTGTTCTAGATTTTTATTCAGTCTATTGGAATCCCCGTATGAGAAACTGCGTTTCTAATATGGAAATGCAGATCCTTGCAACAATCAGTGCTGGTACACTCTTAGACAAAAAGTTGACTCGCTTCAAAAGCAAGCGCTCCATCGTAATACAATCTAGCAAGTACATTGTGGAGGAAGAGAAGCGATTACAATATCACAGCTGTAAAAGTCTTTATTTCAGTAGACGTAGCATAACTATTACAGGTTAGTACCTAGTTAGCTACCTCCTGCTGCTTTGCGCGCTGATGCAAAACCTGGTATGGAGTCATACAATACTCTGATGTTGTCCTGTGACAGATTGTGCCTACAATCCTGTAATTAGCACAAAATCGCCGATAATCGGTGATGGCATAACTTGACGTCCAAGCATGTTCCAAATATACTCGGCAGGAGAAAGAACCGGGGATCTGGCTTGCAAGGGAAGACAACAACACTACGGAAGCACTTCCGGGAGATATGAGCAGGCTGTTGGTGGGTCTTATCCTGCTGTTAAATGGTCACTGGAAAACGTGACACGACAGGCTGGAAGAAGGTCTCAGTGTATCTCTGGAACGTACAGCTGTGCTGCTATTTACCCTTTTATCTCAAATGGAGGCAACCGGCTCTCATAGGAGATGGCTCCTCACACCACAACACCGATAGTGGGGGCACTGTGTTGCTCCACAACTGAATCCGGATGTGAGCGGTTCTCCAGTGCTCCTTCATATGTGAATGTAATATTCATCTGATCTAAGGTGGAAGCGATATTTGTCATTAAATACAGTACGAAGCCAGCCGGAGGTCGATTATGATTCCCGGGTACGACACCACACCAGATGGAGTCTCTGAAGTAGTGTGGTTAGTGGAAGACTTCGAAAGGGGAGCAACAAGAATGAGTTATGCCTCAGCAAGCCGTTTCGCAATGGATCGCGATGATACCGGATGCTGAAAAGTTGCCGCTACATCTCTCTGAAAGGTGGACAGTAAAGATGTCGGAGCGGTTCGCGCTTGTTGGACAATGAGACTTTCTTTTCCCGCTGTTGTCCGCCTGGGCTGACTAGAACCTTCTCGCAGTGTACGCGTGCTCTCATGTAACCATTTATGCCAACATCTTCTCACTTCTTCGTCACTACGGCTAAGAATGTAGGAAATTCGTCGACACCAGCAGCTAGCTCCCAGCAGTCTCACGATGCAATCCCTATAAAATGCGGTCAGATGTTCGTAGGGACTTCTAAGGCGTCGTCAAGACCTATTAAACGGAAAATGAAATGAATATACCTTATAACGATAACGCAGCCAGAATGTTCACAGCGAACGGTTACAGCCTCGGAGTACAGTTTTGAATTAATAATCCGGCCATGCAGAATGAGCTCAAAGTAGATTATACCCTCGTAATTGCACCATACACAGATCATCACTTATTTCTTGGAAAGTTACGCTTAGGAACAGCTGAAGATGATTTGACTGAGCCCAATTATTGGTTAGAAGTGTCTATTACGCAGGTAGATTCTTTTCCCATAACCAGTAATTATACGCTTGATAAACCGAGTGTCAAGCAGATTCTTAAGCAGTTCTTTCCAGTCTTTGACGCTCCGTTTAGCCTGAGCTGCCATCGTCTATAGATCTTTCCGAACTAGTGCAGGTAGTAAGCAATGGTATATTTGGAAACTCAAAGTTTGGCCATCAATTTGTGGACGCTGGTTTTGAATTTACTTCAACAGCTGTGACTAAGGCCGCAGAAACAAACACAAATGGCCTTTTTTGCATCATTTCTCCCTCTCCAAGCCCATATCGCCAGCCACAAACGTCTTGAACCAGATTTGCTCTGTCCGAGTGACCACAACACCTTCGCCTTCTCTTTTGCTTATACACTGAGTGGCCACTTAATTACGACCACCCCTCAGTACTTCGTTGGGCCACCTTTTGCCTTTAATATTGTGTCGATTCTTCGTGGCATGGACTCCACAAGATGTTAATAGGTGCTTTGTGGAATTTGAGACCATGCTTGATGAATAGCACTTTCCAGGAGTGTGAGATTGCAGGGTTGTGGATCCAGCTGTCTGATGGCTCGTTCAACTTCATCCCCCAAATTCTCAACGAGTTTGAGATCTGGAGATTGTGGGGGCCACTTAAGCAAAGTAAACTCACCGGCATGTTCCTGAAACCAATCCTGTACAATACGAGCACTATGGCACGACGCATTATCTTGTTGAAAGTAGCCATCGCTATTGGGATAAACCATCCACATAACAGGATGCACTTGGTCCGCAACGATGTTTAGATATGATGTGCCCGTCAGACGGTGATCAACACGAATTAAAGGGCCCAAAGCATGCCAGAAAAACATTCTCCAAACCATAACGTTGTCTCCACCAGCTTGAACGTTTGTAGCAATGCATTAGGGGTTTATGCTTTCGTTCTGTTTCCGCCAAATTCTCACTCGGCCATCAGCATGATGCAACTGAAAACGTGATTCATCGGACCCCATAATTTGTTTCCAATTATCGACTGTCCAATCCTTGTGCTCTTGTGTGAACTGGAGACGTTTTCTCTTGTTAACTGCAGACAGCAAAGGAGTTCGAACAGGCCTTCGGCTGCCATATCCCATCCGATACAGTGTACGACGAACAGTGGGTACAGAGATCATTTTAGGGGATCCTTGATTAAGATGGTCTGTAATTTGCTGCACTGTTGCCCTTCTGTTGTCTGTTACCTGTCTGGACACTCTCCATTCCGCCCGAGCAGTCACTAGTCGATGACGACCACACGTTGCACGTAGAGACCCAGTGTTTTGGCTGACAGACCAGTCTTTAAACACTTAAACAACAGCTGCTCTGGAGTATTTCACGAATGCGGCGGTTTCGGTGACACTCGCTCCATGGCTCCGAGCTCCTACAATCATCCCACGTTGAAAGTCCGTTAAATCGCATTTTTTTTACCTTTTTACCCATCTCGTCACCCAAAAAGCACTCTACTACTGTCGCAAGCACTAAGCTTTCCCCTTTTATACTAGCCTCGGCATCTGGCGGCAACCGCATGCAGCCATAGCTCATTTGCTTAAAACTCTCAGGTGGTCATAATAAAGCGGCCACTCAGTGGCCACTCATTCAAATATAAACGAACCAATGGCCGTATGAGAAAGATATTCTGATTTACCTTAAAAACAATCCCCGTGGCTATTGAGACACTTATCCCACTGTAACACTAGATGCTCGATTCCCCGTGTGTACAGAATGGTAGGTTGCTGGTGGTACCAATCCCGAACATCTTCCTGTACGTTTTCGTCTTACATGTTAGTGAAATCTGTGACCTTTCAGATAGTTTTCCAGCCCCCCCGAAAATGTGAAAGGCACAAGGGGACAAACCTGGGCTGTATGATCATATGTAGAGGATTTTAGGAAGGGAGTGTCTGACCCCAGGTCTTAAACAACCTTTAGAAAGAGGAAATTAGGAGATTCGGGCTAGAGCGCCCGATAGGAAAGTGACACGGAAGCGAAGTAGAAAGGGGAGGAAGACGCCTTTATTTATTACCGGGGGGGGGCAGTATTCGGGGTCCGACGGCTTAACGTGCCCATCCGAAGCACGGCGGATATTTAGTGGTTCGAGCGTTCGTACCTGCTTGGGATCGAACCTGAGGCCCTTCCCGTGGCAGTCACGAACTTTGCCCACTCGGCCACCCGTGACACCTGGGCTGTATATCGGATGCTGGAGTATTTCACACCTGAAATTGGAAAGGTAATCCTGGACGTTTTACGTAGTGTGGGTCGAGCGTTTTCATGAAGAAGAATGGCTCGTGCAGTGAGAAGTTGGGCCGCTTGGACTTGAGTGTGTCCGCAGCGTTTACAGTGTTTCCGGTCGCGAAAACTCGATTAACAGGGGCTTCTGTGGTCGAGAAAAAAAGGTTAATATGACCTTTCGTGCACTTGCCTGCATGACGTCAAACGGCTGCACGAGGTCCTGCACAAAGGCCAACTGCTCCCGTCGTCGCGTGATCACAGCGCCACATTTCACTGCGTCGTAAACCTACAGTGCCTCCATTTATAAGTTTTATGCCGATGCTGCCACGGTAAACGTATTCGGCAGTTTGCTATGTCTGTTGGCTCGTTTTCAGTTGAATGAACTTTATACACAGTCGAGTCAGATTATTGTGACCACCTCCTACTTTTGACCTCAACAGCGGGTAGCCAGTGAAAGAAGGCACGTGTTGTGAACTGGTTTGGAGGGTATATATGGTGTGCTGTAGGCAATCAAGAAACGTATCCCTCCTTGCTGTCATGGATAAAAATCGCGATTCATCCGATTTGAAAAAAGGGGTGATTATCGGCTTTCGGGCCAAGGATGGCAGTATTTCGGAAACAGAGCAGTTTGTGAACTGTTCGCGTGCTGCTGTGGTTAAAGTGTATCGTGATTGCGAATAAGCGACGTGGAAACTGCAGAGCACCACGTACCATTGATGTGAGAGGTAAACGTGCGTTTCGGAGGTGCGTGAGGACTAAGCGACACGGTAGAGTGGAGCAACTCAATGGCTGAATGCACACGGGGGCTACCGGAAGTGTGTCTAAAACGACAGTTCAGCGACCCCTGCTGCGTATGGCGCTCCGATGAAACGGATGGTCACTGCACCTATGCTAACGAAAGTGCATCGGTAGAAATAATGCACGGCAGTATCGGAATTGGACCTCCGCCGAATGGCAAAGTATTCCCTTCTCCAATGAGTCACTTTTTCTGATTCATCGAACGGATGGACGTTGGCGTATATAAGGCGAGAAACATCGGAGACCAAACACTGTTCAACCATTTCTGGAAGAACACAAGCTGGTGGGAGCAGCGTTGTGGTCTGGGGAATATTTTTGTGGCACTCTCTGGGTCCACTCATACCTTTGAAAGGCACTATGGACCGAATTCGTTATGAATCCATCCTTGCAAACCACGTACACCCATACATGCTGATTGTCCTTTCTTGCTCGGATGGGAACTTCCAGCCCAACAATGCCACGTGTCACACAGTTAGAAATGTCCGAGAGTGGTTGGAAGAGCACGATAAAAACTTCAAAGTACTTTTCTGGCTCCCTAGTTCCCCAGACGTAAACCCAATTGAGCATCTGTGGGACCACCTCGATCGTGTTGTTCGCTCCATGGATCCTCCGCCACGCACCCTCCAGCAGTTGTCAGATGCACTGCAGTCAGCATGGCTCCACATGCCTGAGAACACCTTCCAGCACCTTATTGAGTCACTCCCAGCCCGTCCAGCTGCTGTCCGCGCTTCACGCGGTGGTTACTCTAGATTTTAGCTGGTGGATACAATAATGTGACTCGACAGGGTATTTCGGAATGCTTTAGCCACGCTAGTCTGTTGCCTCCAGTAATGGCGCGATAGAACTGTGTTTTAAAACTCCGCGGCCGTTTTGAAAAATGCGATAAATTTTCAATGTACGTTTGGAAACATGTAGTTTTCCTCTCAATCTTCATACGTTAAAAATGGCTGCATGGATGAATATAAAAACAAACGAAAAAATCTTAAAGTCATTGATACACACAATGTAGTGAGATGGAAATTACTAATAAAATAAAAATAAGTGCTCAGTGAAATAAATAAATAAATAAATAAAAGTCTACGTAACTTCTAAAATGTAAAACTGCAGTCCAGCAAGGGAGATAACTGGATGCTAATTTTTCGTTGAGCACAATAGATATGATAAGATTCCATTCTGCGTACACACATCATATTTAAATTGTAACTACTTGTTCGATGACGAAATATGAACAGCCTCTAGAGGACTATTGTGCGTGCTTAGTGAAGCCTGTGAGGTTGTACATTTCCATGCTGGCCAAGGTGATAAGTCAAGACAACAGTGGTTTGCAGAACAGGTATGTACGCATAAAATGCATGGAGATACCCCAGCAAAGTTCGTTGTCAATGACATTTCCCCAAAAATAATAACCGGACACCCTTCTATTTATAATGAATTAGGCCCTACGCAAGCGCACCGTATAGCATATTACCTTTTCCCGGAGGTGAATTCGAACAAGCGTCGCCCTATTCCGAAGCGATATTCTTCCAACTGAACTACGGAGGCAGACTTATCGCTGCCGTGTTGTCAATTTTACTTATGCGTCACCTCAGTAGTACGTCATCTACGTCATGTCATATACGGCGTTACATACGTCACAAACCCAAATTTAAATTGCTGGTAAAGCCTTGATGAGACAATTGAATGGCTGCGAAAGCAAGACGACTCTATCGACAGTAGCGCCGTAGCCAGCTGGGGTTGGAGGTGGCTCAGCCCCCCACCTTGAAAAGCAAGCAAGCCGCCCTGGAAGACGGACGCTGTTATAAATTCTCTGAATATTTATTTTCGGTGGTTTACAAAAAATACTCTTGTGTTTCATTATAAGCATAAATACCATATTTAGTCGTGTATTGAACTTTATTGAACTTTTTTAAAAAAGCGAAACTGAAAAATTGAAATGACACATTATGAACGATGAATGACTCAACACACACCCACACACCCACATCAGAGGCGAATATTCGGGGTGTGCTAGGTGTGCGCCGCACACCAACACAGAGTCGCAATTTAACTTCCGGTATATAATCGACGGGATGTAAGGTCAGGTGATGCGTAACATCACAGCCTCTCCTTGACAAATGTCAACCCCGCCTTCTCGTGGTGCATCCTGTTCCTACTAAAGGGGCTCTGACGACCGCCAATAGCGGTATAACTATACCATCGGGATTAGAGGAAATTCTATCCCACACTCACCAACCCGCTTGGCCAGCGTGGTGAGTTATGGCCAAACCCCTCCAAAATGACTCCACAACTTAAATCTTGGCCCTCAGTCTCCGGCAGCTGGAATGTACCTGGCCAAGGCAGCGGCCAGTGCGACATGAAGGCAGAGGGTGCTAAGAATCCCCGGAGGACCGGACTAGGCTGCCATCTGATGCTGACCTTGGCAACGTACAATGGACGCTCCCTATCTTCTGATTCAAGGCTTCTTGAATTGGAAGAGGAACTACAAAGGATTAAGTGGGACATCGTGGGGCTAAGTGAGGTAAGGAGAAAAGGAGAAGATCTCATCGAACTGAAAAGTGGACATCTCTTCTACTATCGTGGGACAGATACTGGCAGAACTAGTGGTGTTGGATTTATAATAAACAAGAAACTGAAGGATAAAGTTGTAGAAGTTGAAAGTTCCTCTGACAGAGCTGCACGGCTTGTTATCCAACTCTCGAAAAGATACCAGGCTCAGATTATTCAAACTTATGCACCCACAACAAGTCATCCTGAAGAAGAAATTGAAGAATTTTATGAGGAAATTTGTCATCTAAATAATAAAGGTAAGCAGCACTTGAAAATAATTATGGGAGATTTCAATGCAAAAATAGGGCAACGGCAACAGAATGAAACTTCAGTAGGTAAATTCGGTCACGGCAACAGAAACCAGCGGGGAAATACTCTCGTTGAGTTTGCAGAAACAGAAGGGTTTTTCATCTTGAACTCCTTCTTCAAGAAAAAGCCACACAGGAAATGGACATGGAGACATCCAAATGGGACGACAAGTGAAATTGATTTTATTATGTGTAACAAAAAATTCGTCATAGAAGACTGCAGTGTGCTAAACAAGTTCAACACAGGTAGTGACCATAGATTGGTGAGATGTAAGATGCACCTCAACACTAAACTTGAACGTGACAAGCTCATAAGACAAACAAAATCTATTAACATAACCAACCTTAAAAAACACCATAATACCTTCAAGTTGGAACTGAAGAACAGGTTCTCTGCTTTAGAAGGCCTAACATCGGAAGAAGTGGACATCTCTGAAGTTAACAGAAAAGTAACCAAAGCTCTTATGGAAACAGCAACAAAATTAGCTGGGTCTAAGAACAAGTTGCATGTAAATAAATTATCAGGAAAAACGAAAATGTTGATGCAAAAAAGAAGAGAGATGAGGACAACTAAAGAAGATGTGACTTCCAAAGTGGAATATATAGAGCTATGCAAGACAGTACGAAAAAGTATCACTGAAGACGTAAGAAAATTCAACTGTGAACTAGTGAGGAAAGCAATTGAAAACAACCAAAGCCTAAAGATAGCAAAGGGACATCTCAGTAAGGGAAGAAAACAGATTATGGCACTGAGAAAAGAAGATGGTTCTGTAACAAGAAATAGAGGCGAAATTTTGACAAGAGTGAAAGATTTCTACTCCAAATTATATGAAAGGGATGATACATGCACTCCAGACATCATGGAAGATACCAGTACCAGAGTTCCTCCAGTCCTTCCAGCAGAAGTTGCACATGCAATCAAGAACATGAAGCGGGGAAAAGCTCCAGGAGAAGATGGAATTACTGTAGACATCATACAAGAAGCAAGTGGAGAAATCGAAACAGTACTCGCCCAAATTTTCACTCGATGCCTTAATGAAGGAAAGATTCCTGAGGATTGGAACACCGCTACAATGATCCTGCTACATAAGAAAGGTGACATTGAGGATCTCGGAAACTACAGACCTATCAGCCTCCTATCAGTAGTTTATAAAATCTTCACTAAAGTTCTTTCACACCGCTTGAAGGTAACACTGGACATGGCTCAACCGAGAGAACAAGCTGGATTCAGGAGTGGCTACAGCACAATAGATCATATCCATGTGCTGAGAGAACTAATTGAAAGAGCGAGGGAATATGAACTTCCATTGTGCATGGCTTTTATCGATTATGAAAAAGCCTTTGATTCGGTGAAACCATCAGCAGTTAAAATGGCTCTGAAAACCTGCGGTATTGAAGATGCATACATTAATATTATTAATAACATCTATGAAAATGCAAGTGCAAAGATTCGGCTGTTTGAAAATACAACACACATAAAAATTGGAAAGGGAGTGAGACAAGGTGACACCATATCTCCAAAGCTCTTTAATGCCACATTGGAGGGTGTTTTTCAGTCACTGAGCTGGGAAAACAAGGGGATAAAGATTAATGGAGATTATCTAACCCACCTTCGTTTTGCTGATGACGTAGTAATTTTTGCAACTAGCCCATCAGAGCTGCAGAGTATGATCCAGGAACTTGCTGACAAGAGTAAAGAAGTGGGATTAAAAATGAACTTTCAGAAGACAAAAGTGATGTTCAATGCTTTTACAAGAAATGAAGATTTATCGATTGATGGAGAAAAGCTGGAGATAACAGACACGTACGTTTATCTTGGACAGCAGATATCAAGTGAGGGTCACATTGATGAAGAAATTAATCGGCGTACAAAACTTGCCTGGAGAGCTTTTGGAAGAAACAGCATAATTTTCAAGAGCAATATGCCATTATGTCTTAAAAGAAAAGTGTTTGATCAATGCATCCTTCCAGTGCTTACGTATGGTGCAGAGACATGGACCTTAACTAAAAGAGACATACAAAGGCTGCAGACAACTCAAAGAAGCATGGAGAGGTGCATACTTGGTGTAACCAGGAGAGATAAGAAGAGGAACTCGTGGATCCGAAAAATGACAAGAGTGGAAGACATCATGATCAGAGTTAAATCCCTGAAATGGCAATGGGCTGGACATACTGCCAGAAGGACAGATCATCGATGGACAGCCGAAATTTTAGATTGGATTCCAAGGGACAGGAAAAGACCCAGAAGAAGACCACATGGGAGATGGGTGGATGAAATTCGAAAGTATGCAGGGGTGACATGGAGGAGACTGGCACAAGACAGACCGTTGTGGAGGAAACTTGGGGAGACCTTCGTCCAGCAGTGGATTGATAATGGTTGACAATGATGATGATGATGATATAATCGACATTATTTTTTCGGATTTATTTCTACAGAGAGTGAGTCGAAATTTTTGCAATGTTCGGATCACTTTGTCTTCATACTAACCTTTACGACGAAAGCTGACCAGCATTCAAAGTATAGGCCATCTTTCTTTAGCCATCTGTCGGCCATGTTTTCGATTCCGCGGCGGTACCAGTTCTTGTCCTTCGAGGCGAAGAACGCCTTCACCCCAGCTACCATCTCCTCCTGGTTGTTGAAGTGCCGCCAGCGAAGGATGTGGGTCATGGACCTGAACAGGTATTAATCCGACGGGGCAAGATCCAGACTATATGCTAGGTGTGGCATCAGTTCGATGCTTTCAAGTTCCAGGAGTTTTGCCAAGCGTTGTTCTGCTGTAGGAGAGCTCCCTTTCTGTTCACCTGTGTCGGGTATTTCTCCTCCAAAACGGCATACATCCGCTCCAGCTGTTCAGAGTAGAGGTTGGTGGTGATGGTCCAACTGTCTAGAACAAATTCGTAATGGATTATCCCCTCGAAATTCCACCAGACGCAGAGCATCACCTTGTGCTCGAAGCGTCTACATCTGGCAACAGGTTCTAGCAGCTGGTCCGGGCTCAACCACTGCCGTTGTGTGTTAAGACTAGGGAAATAGACTAACTTTTTATCGCACGTAACAATTATTTCGATGAAACGTGCATCGCGCGGGTTTTCTACGAGTTTCATGCACATTTCCACACGGCTGTTTCCTTCTGCTGGCGTTAGTTCGTGAGGGACAATGCGGCAGCTCCTGTAGACATTGCCGAGATTCTGAAGGTGAACAAGCACGGTGGTCTGTGATATGTCCAGCTTGTATGATAATGTACGAGTGCCGGTTGTAGGATTTGCCTCTACGGCCTCCGAATCCACGGTTCGCGGCCTACCTGACCTTGGCTGATCGTCGAGGTTTCTGTCACCAGAGCGAAATTTCTCGAATCATCTGGTTGCGGTGCTGTGGTCCACGGAACATTCCTCTGTCGCATGACAAATGTTTTGTGTAGCTTGAGCAACGTTACGGCCGAGTTCAAACTCGTAAAGCAAAAGTTCCTTAAATACCCCGTTGTTGCTGTTCATCCTTTAGGCGTCCCAACCACAGACAGAATGACGACATGCAATGCTGTTTACGGCAACCACTACCTTTTTATATCCCTTTCAACTGATTGCAGTGCGCGATATCAACTAGTTTAAACACGTGACGTGTCCGCCGCTGCACATGCGTTTACGCAAATATTGCAAAACTTTCGACTAACCCTCTGTAATAAAACTCGTCAGAGTTGGTGTTAAGGTTTCGAGTGGTGGTTAAAATTAATTTTCCCATATAATGTTTTCGTTAAGAAGAAGAGGCTCGTTCAGTAAGCATATCGTATTCGCGCTGGAATCGTCCGGTGTGCGGTTTTCCATCGGCACATCCGACGATTTTAAAGCAGCTGTGGTATAGGCGCTGCCCAGATGACGCTGCTGGTCACGCGTTTATTTCCTTGTGGTTTCAAACGTAACAACATAACTCTCAGGGTGTGCTAGCCAAAATGTGCACAGCTTGAGTCACATGGAGCAGTGCGATTCAACGTTGTGATACGAGTTGCTGTTATATTGTGCGTGTTTTTTTTCAATGTATTTCTAACAAGAATAGCCGTAATTTTCCCTAAGGCTTTGCGTGTGTGGCTAAACTTAATTCCCTTAAGAAGGAGGTTCATTGCTTCGTGCAGTAAACAAAACGTAGTAAGTAATATTTGCAGCTGCAGGAGTGCTATTTTACCAGCGGACACGACAAGTCATTAAAGCAAATGAAATCCAAAGCTCATCAGATGGCGCTACAGATCATGTTTTTATTTCTTTGTGGTTTCAACGCAGGGGTTTGAATTCGCAGGGTGAGCGCGCTTGAAAAAGCACCACTGGACATACTTGTTTGTGTTTGGAATAGCCTGGAGTAAAATACAATATTTAAAAATACAATTTGAATTTTGATATCCATTTAGTTTGACAATGTACTAATGTCCCATTTTCTGCCAGAGCTTTTGCAGATTGTGTAAAGCGGGCTAAAGAAAGTCCTGAATTTAAAACGCATAAAAAAATACCGATAATTCGTTCATCATTCTATTATTTGCGCAGGAAATCAGATTTTTCTTACAATGGAGTGTATGTAAAGTTCTTTACCATAAGTAATTAGACGACCGCTATACAGAAAAAAAAAATGCTTTCGTATGTCTAAAATCAATGCGTGAATTTCGCAGCTCGGGAGACACAATTTAATTTTTTGCGTGTTTTTTTCCCAAAACAGCTTGAGAATCCGAATAGTGTCCTGGGGTATCGTGGACCATGGTGTTGATCCGAGTCCACAGTTCATATTCAGTTTGCGGGAGTGAGAGGGTACTCAACCGACGTCCAATCATGTCCCATAGATGCTCGATGGGCGAAAGTTCGGGGGATCGTGCTGGTCACGGAAGCATCCGCACACCGTGTAAAGCTTTCATTCTGATACAAGCGTATGTGGCTGGGCGTTACTCTGTTGAAAAACGGCGTTTGGAATGCCCTGCAGATACCGTAGTGCAACGGGCCGCAGCACCTCGTCAACATAACGGCGTGTCGTCAATGTGCCGATAATGCATACCAGCGGTGAGCGGCTGTTGTCGCTGATAGCACCCCACATCATGATTCCACGTTGCCGGGCCGTGGGGCTCTACACAATGGCGGAGGAACGTCGCCTCCAGACCCTCACACAGCGATCATCCGTGGTGAGACTGAACCGCGATTGGTCGCTGAACACCACATTGTTCCATTTGGCACCCCACGCAGCTCTGGATTGACCCAACACAAAGCGATGACGACGATGGCTTCCTGTAAAAGGTAGCCTCCGCAACGGACGGCTCGGCAGAAAACCAGACGCTGGCAATCGGCGCGACACTGTCCGCGTCGATATCGGAGCATCCAAGACTCCCTGTACACTCCGCAAAATGTTGCCCGTTGTGGCCCGTAGGTCCGCTACGGCATGACGTAGGATGCGACGATCGGTGCGCTCGGACGCCCGTCTGCGTGCTCCGGTGCCCCTACGACTTTGCACAGATCCTTCCTGGGACCACTGTCTCTAAATGCGACCGACGGTTATGGCATCACGTTGCGTTTTTTCCGAAATACGACGCAAGGACCATCCGGCGGTACGATGACACCTCTCGTGAACTCATCCGTTTGACGAAATCGTGTACGACGGCGTCTTAACGGCATTGGCACTCCTTGTTGATTCTCCGGACACGGTTACAGCAGAACCATTCACTTCCCGCGGCCGTGACGACGTCTCGACTGATGGTCTCACGGGCTGGTTGTCTGTTTATATCCCGCTCGCCATTCTTGCGATTAGCCTGAAAATGCATTCATTTGCATAACTGGTACGTGTGCGTCCACCCTGCAATTTGCATGACGCTGAGTTCACCTCTTCGTGGTGTGGCATCTCTGTCAGGTAGTGTATATATATATATAAAATAAAAAATATATTAAAATATTAAAAATTCTTGTATCTGCACTTTGTTTTATATATGTATATCGAGATTAAACTGTAAAAACAGCTGCGCCAGTGATTTTCAATCACACAGGCACTGGGCTTGTTGGTGTTAAGGGTCAGAATAGTGAAAGAAAAATGCCCCGCCTTTTTTATTTTTTTTTTTTGAAGAGACGTAAGATATGGAAATACGTTTCCACCCCTCTAAAAAGTAAAGGGGAAAAAAGCAGAAGCGGAAGTGGGTGCGTAGTTGCGCAGAAGGGTGTGACTCTTCTTGTTACTTTAAGAAACGTCTATGTTGTTCATTGCCCGCAGAGAATTAATATCTAAGGAAGGGGCTGTGTGTGAGATGCTCTAGGAGTTGGTAAATAGTGCTAAAAATCTTTATGATAGAGAGCGAGCGAGAGAGAAAGAGAGAGAGAGGAAGAGAGAGAGAGTGTGAGAGAAAGTGAGAGAAAGAGGGCTTTGTTTTGAGTCAATCGCAGCGGTTTTACAAGCTTGTGTGTGTGGGAGAAAAATGATTTGTTGGAATGAATCATAGGTTTATTGGTATTTCAGTCAGGAAGGAAGGGGGTTTGGCTGTTTACTACATCGAGAAAAGGCTGTCTCCGAGCACTAGTGAAGAAAAACACGCGATAAAAGACGCAGAAATAATTGGAACCGAAAAAAGGGAGTAAAAAGAGTTAAAATATGACATTTTATCGATGCTGTTACGCGGATCCACAGAAAGGATCAGCAAAGTAAACAAAAAAAAAAATTAAATACATTGCTCAAAAGGATTAGGTGAGCAAGAGATATTGTAAGGAAAATCATGCGCGACTTATGTTGTTGAACGAAAAATGTTATTTTTATGTAAGTTAAAGTATCATATTCAGCAATATGGGTAAGAAAAAGCATATCAGCAAATTTCTATAATGCGGATATCTGTATTGGATAATGTGAGAGGACAGGCTGGTGTAGGTCTGATTTTAAGTGAAAAGATGAAGAACAACTTGATTCACTAAAGTTGCGTAAGTGCGAGAATTCTCTGGATTCTTTTGAGAGTGAAACTTCAGAGAATCATAATTGTTGTAGTGTATGCTCCTTGTGACTCTGAACCTTCTGATAAGAAGGAAGATTTCTGGAATGAGCTAAAAGCTGTTTTGGGCAAATTTGGGGCTAAAGAAAAAGTTATAATGGCAGGGGATTTCAATGCTAGACTACGTGTGCAGAATGCAATTTCTGACAATGTTCTGGGTAAGTTTAATGATCCTTGTGTGAAGGACAATGGTGAAAATTAATTGAACTCTGCATTGAGAATGGTTTGTGTGTGTCTAATACATTTTGCAACCACAAATATATCCACACATACTTGGGAAAATCGTACTCTTGGTCAAAAGAGTGTGATAGATTTTGTTGTTTACGATCAGCGTTTGAAACACTTAGTTCTTGACACCCGTGTGATAAGAGGTGCGGATGTTGGTTCTGATCATTACTTGGTAGTGTCACGAGTGAAACTTAATATTGGTTGGAGGAAAAGGAATAGGAAGAGACCCAGGAATAAAGGTTGATAGGCTCTTTCAAGGTCATCAGCGTTATTCTGACTTACTTCAGAGAACGACTGAAGGATCAGTCTGGTGAGAGGGATGTAGAAAAGAAGTGGGAATGTTTTAAGAACTGTGTTGTCACTGCTGCTAAAGAGGTCTGTGGCACAACAATAGTGGGTAACAACAGAGGTGGTGCTTGGAGGAATAGTGAGATTGAAGAGGCAGTAAAGAGAAAGATGGAAGCCTATTTGGGGATATCGCTCAAAGAAGCGTGAAGTTGCTAAGCCGGTTCGCCACAGTAAGGCAAAAGATAGGAAGGAGAAGGTGGAAAGTGGAAAGGCATGAACTGGCTTTTTGGAAAGATAGGAAAGAGAAGGTGGAAAGTGGAAAGGCATGAACTGGCTTTTTGGAAAGATAGGAAGTTTTTCTGGAAGTACATGAGACTCAGGAAAAATAGGGGAAACAAAGTTGTAAGTTGTGTGAAGAATGAGATCAGGGAAATGATATGGGAGCCCAATGAGTTAAGTGCAAGATGGGGTGAATATTTCTGTCAGTTATTATATCAGGTAAGCAAAGATGATTCTGAGACACACGCAGATGATGTCGCAGTGAGGGATGGAAGCACAGGAGGGATATCAAGAGAAGAAGTGCGTAAAGCTCTAAAATCTCTTCAGAATGGTAAGGCTCCGGGAGTTGATGGCATAACTGCCGAGATGTTGAAATATGGTGGTGACTCTGTAATTGACTGGTTAACTGAAATTTGCCAGTTGTGCTGGGAGTTAGGAATGGTCCCTCGGGATTGGAAGGATGCTATCATTGTTCCCTTGTATAAGGGAAAAGGTGATCAGACTGAATGCAAGAACTATCGTGGTATTAGCCTACTGAGTGTGCCAGGGAAAGTGTTTGGTAAGGTTGTTATTGAAAAAGTACGGGATCTTACATCAGAGAAAGTGTGGGATGTTCAGAGTGGTTTTATGCCTGGTAAAGGCTGCACTAACCAGATTTTTGCATTACGCATGATGATTGAAAAGTATCTGGCTGTTGGGAAGAAAGTTTTTACTGCCTTCATAGATTTAGAGAAAGCTTACGACCGAGTGAATAGGATACTTTTGTGGAAGATATTGAATGAATATGGTGTTACTGGGAATCTACTTAATAGTGTAAAAGCCATGTATGCTGGTAGTAGAGCTTGTGTACGAGTGAATGGTATTTTATCAAAATGGTTTTCTATTGGTGCAGGAGTTAGACAAGGTTGTGTAATGTCACCATGGCTGTTTAATATATTTATGGACGCGTGCATGCGTGATGCCAAAATAAATGATAGTGGTTTATGTCTTGGTGATATCCGTGTGTGCAAATTGCTGTATGCTGATGACACTGTCCTGTTGGCAGAGAGCAAAAGTGATTTGCAGTGTATGTTGTCTCGGATATACGAAGTTTGCATGAAATTCAAACTGAGTATAAATAAGGGAAAAACCAAAGTTATGGTTTTTGAGAGAAGAACTGGTAGCACTGAATGTAATGTAAGTCTAAATGGCACTGTGATTGACCAGGTGAGTGAGTTTGTGTATTTAGGAAGCATGTTTGACAGAGAGAACAAATTGGATGGTGAAATTAGTAGGCGAGTGAATTCTTCATTGAAAGTAATAGCTGCTCTGGGAGGTTTTCACAAGGATGATGGATTCTCTAGAGAGTCCCGCATGGCTGTGTATGAAAGTATAATTGTTCCTACTCTGATGTATGGCAGTGAAACCTGGGTACTACAGAAGAAACATAGGAGTCGTTTGTGTGCTGAAAAATGCGTTACTTACGGGGGGTTTGTGGCAAGACACGGTCTGATTGTGTGAGGAATGAAGATGTGTTGCAGTTGTGTGATGTGAAGCAAAATGTTGTTAGCAAGGTGGAGACCAATATGCTTCAGTGGTTTGGCCATGTTGAAAGAATGAGTGATGAGATTCTTACTAAGAAAATCTTTTCAGCCCAAGTGGCAGGAAGGAAAGGCAGAGGAAAGCCAAGGAAGACATGGGTGGATCAGATTCAGGAGTGTCTGTACGAGAAAAAGATTATGAGTATGAAGTATAAAAGATCTTGTGTACGGCGTGTAATGGATATCAGTGAAGCCCAAGTTGTATGTCAAGATCGCTGTAAATTGAGAAGTTTGATACGACAACAGTAAGTAAAAATATCTGGTAGTTTGTATTTCTTTTTGGAGCTAACCTCTGAATCTCAGAGAACAACTTAGTGATATGTATGTATGTATGGATATTTGTACAACAACAAGAATTATATTTCAAAGTGGTAACTAACTTCTAATAGAGTGTATGGTCCCCTCGTACGACTAAGACCGCTGCATAGCTCTGTGGCATGGAACTGATGAGGTAGTTGAGGAGGGGTTTTGGGGCTATGTTTGCCACTCCTTAACGAGGGTAGTCTCCAGTTCACAAAGAGTCAACGGTAGAGCCAGTTAGAGAATGTGGTTTTTTTATCTACTTCAAGAGAGTTAAAGTTTCTTTCAGCCCCTTGTTTTCCATATTTTGTATTTAATTTGATTGGTTTTACTTTTGGCCTGATAACATTGTTCGCTAGTGAAGTAAATTAACAGAGGGAGCGAAAAAACAAAGAAAAGCTTGCGTAAGTATTCGTGGAAAAGGTTAGTTTGTAGTGTAACACTCAGCCTCCCAGATGACTCTTCAGCCTTTCCTAGCTGCGGCCCTGATCGACAGACTTAACTGATTTCCAGAGCCGATTGGCAACAGGGTGCCACATAAGCAATCGCTTCGTACGTGACATTTCAGAGGCATTAAAGATCTCTAGCCGCCCCAGTGACGCAGTGGTCCAAGCTTTGGCTTCTGGCCATTCGTCTGAAATGGGTTCGGGTTTTAAACCCGTGATGCATGGATGTTGGTTGTTGTTGTCGTACGGCATTAGGGCTCTTCCATCCCTGGAACCAGTGACCCCAAATAAGGGACGGGCGATTGTTTATAGCCAATCAAGTAGCTCACGTTGGTCATTAACCATCCCCCTCCCAAAACAAAATCCCTAAGTCAAGAGTTGGTGATGTGATATGCAAAATAGAAGCAAACTGGGGTTAAATTTACCAAGGAACAAGACCCGTAAACCTTCAAAGTTTACAGAACGTAACAGGAGTGCTCTGCAAAGGACTGAACCCTCTCATCCCTAATGAAGGGCAGATGTTTAATGGAAGGGAACAGAACTTGGATCGCAGAACAAACACACCGGCCTTGCCTTAAGTGGGTTTCGAATCCGTGTCCAGCTCGGACAATTAATTAAATATACGCGCCCGTGATCCTTAGACCACCAACACCGAATCTGGAAGTACGCTTGTCAAAATTAAAACTGTCCAGTGAGGAGGAAAGACAGAAATGGAAAATTCTATACATCTGTAGACATAAAAAGCTAGATATGAACGAACTGTCACACTGACGTTAATATGGTGTTACTCGAAACATAATCACAGAAGTCTTTTCTAGATGTGCATATTGCCTCTAACGAAGAGAGTTTTACTGTGTGAGCGAATCTGGCTGTTTTGATATCATTCTCTTAGCAGAATTCTTCCAGTTTTCAGTCAAAAAACAAAACTATATAAATTAGACCCTGTTTTATTGACATGCCTCAAAATTATTAAAACGTTCTGGTTGGCGAGGTCTAAACATCTGGAGTGTAAGACTGCGACTTTATTTGCCACGAACAATATGACAATGATGCAGCGTTACCCGTTTCTATTACATCGAAATTTTTTACTTGAGATTTACTTTACTACTGTCGAAAAAGATACACAGCATCAAAAGGTGGATGCCGTCCATTTCCTGACTACTTTTTGACTGTTTATAAGAGAACGCTCTTCACTAGATGGTTATTAAACTTTATTAGAGTAGCTAAAGAGAAGACAGGAAACAAAGTATTCAAACGGCTCTTTCAAAAAGCAAACCCGTCGGATAAGCATATGTTTATATTGTGAAAACAACCGTACTAGTTAGATGGTGACAGCCTATGTCATTATTTGTGTGAAGACAAAACGCTTAATTTTGGAAGTTCTTTAGAAGAAACTGGCGCTAGAGGAGAGATGCTATATTTGATAATTTTCAACTCGCATTTACTGCTTGATTAAATTCTCATTTGAATGTACTGTTTACATATGTAGCGGTTCATAAAATTTTAAAATTGAAAATAATTTATGATTAAACAAAACTAATTTTTTATCATAGTCATTATTTCAAGAGTTATCAAGATTTATTTTAAATCATTTTGAAGTAATATATTTCATGATTATCACTCTTTCAATAAACGATCTCACATAGTGATATAAGAAATATAATTAGCCATAATTCCAGAGATCATGCTGCACATCTTCTTATCTACTTGACTTCATCTTGAATGTTAAATTTATCTGAAGAGTGCCAGTGTGCCAACAAAAGAATTTGAGATACATACGTACTTATTTAAAAAAAGCATTCTTTATATATAACTGCGAAGTTGATTAAAATTTTAGCCATCCAGAACACAGCTTTTCAGACGCCATTTTGAATCTATGTTTCTTCTTCTCCCCTCAACCCTAAGGTTGGTGAGTAGCATTGGTCATCATCCACAAAGGAATTCCTTCCTGAGCCATAAACTTGATGTTCCGGTAGGGTCTTCGTCTTGTTATTTGACTCATATACTCGTATTACATTTAATTCAGACAACAACGTTTATGTATACAATTTTTACAAATTCAAAGTCTACTGTATTTTCTCTGAAACTGTTGTTCAGCTTCGTCAGGACTAAGCGTTTTTATTTCTTGCTTCTGACGAATTTACAAAATTCCACGCGTCAAACGTCTCATGACATATCAGATAGCAGATTGATGAGAGTTTCCATGCACTTGCTAAGTATGGAGATGAAAATAAATCATTTACCAGGTTATTACGGTTTGGAAATACAGGAAAGGCTTCTAAAACGTCTATGCCAAATATTGAGTTTGGTTTTTCTAACAATTTGGCGTTCTTAAACTGAAATTGGTGGTTATTTTCCCAACAGTGCTGGGTAATAGAAGCTCTTTTGATTTCACATTTTTTAGTATATGATTCGTGTTCTTTTAATCTAAATTTAAGCGATCTCCGTGTCTGACCCCAAGAATTTATGTTAGGAATTAGGTCTTTTTTGCAGATTACTAAATTCTTGGGCGTTCTCCAACAGCTTTTCCTTCCATTCTGCCTTCAAGCAAGTTGGCACACCACTCTAAGTGCTTTATGAGGTGGCTTATCATGCTATCTCTTTTTCTTTCTTTAGTAAATAATATTTCTTGTTTTTCCTGAGCTTCTTTTAGCACTTCAACACTTATCAGTCTTTCTGTCCAAGCAATTTTCATTAAACGTCGCCAATACCACATTTCAAATGATTGCAGTTTTGCCCTGTCTATTTTCTGCAATGTCCAAGTTTCAGATGCATAAAATGCTACATTGCATATAAAAGTTTTTATAATAATTTTCTTTGCTTTCAGAGAGATGGGCCTAGATGTTGATAGTCCTTTTTCGTACTGAAAGCATTCTTTGCTTGGGCAATCCTAGTTCTCATATATTTTACATTTCTTCCATCGGATGTAAAACTGCTACCTAGGTAAATGAAGTTCTTAACTTGTGTTATACATTTTCCCTTTAATATGACATTAATCATATTAAAGAGAAAAAGATCATCTATGTTTACAAATGATAAATGCCGTTAAAAGGATTCGAAGTATACGGGCACAAATCTACAGAAACGAGTAACAGACGTTTTTCATACTCACTAGGAAAGTTGACTGAAAATTTACCATCCGAACAAGGAGATTCAATTTAACAACATCCTGACTGTTAGATAAAAATGGTTATGCAATTACAGAGGTTTCTTACCTGCGAGTGAAGAAACATTAACTACGATGCCACCATTGCCACCATTACTAGTTCCCATATATTTCAAAGCAAGTTGAATCCCAAATATAGGTCCCATCTGTCAGAAAAAAAAAGTTATTGCATTCTTGTAAGAGTTTATATCATTTGCCAGAAATGCACTCTTAACAATCACATTTATTAAATGTAATTTTAACAAAAATCATCAATATAAAAAGCCCTTCTTTAGTTATAACAAAGTAAATTTCTCCGTCATTTCTGTCCACGCCAGGATTCGAACCCGGATCCCCTCATTCCGGAATAAGTCACTCTACCAATTGAGCTACGCGGACGTTTTATTCTGATTCCTATCTGCCATTATGTCGTGTGCGTCCTGCTGGCAGGTACGTCACATCTCCTGGTACGTTACACCATCTCCCCCTTATTTTTTTTTTTTTTTTTTTTTTTTTCGAAGTGGTTGGAGAAGGGATTCTCTGTTTTTTCCTATCTCGCGGTGTGGAAATAACATCACACCAATGCGAGATTTTGAACGGTCGGGTCATCCGGATAGTTCGGGCGACATTATAACGAAGTAAATTTCTTCGTCATTTCTGTCCACGCCAGGATTCGAACCCGGATTTCCTCATTCTGGAATAAGTTGCTCTACCAATTGAGCTACGCGGACGTTTTATTCTGATTCCTATCTGCCATTATGTCGTGTGCGTCCTTCGGCCAGGTACGTCACATCTCCTGGTACGTTACATAGTGTGCTGCTGCATCCTTGTTTCAACTATTACGGAGTCATCATATCAAAAACTTAAACTGTACACTCAGATCACAAAACATTAGAGATACGTACCTGACAGAGTGTTGATTCTCCTCCAACGCGAATAACAGTCTGTATACGCAGAGGCATCGACTCCTTTAGGTGTCGGGAGGAATTCTAGCCATGCCTGTTGCAGCACTGTTCACAACTCCACCCGAGACGTAGGTCCAGGATTCACGAATCTGATGTTCTGATCCACAGCAGCCCAGAGAGCTTCCACAGAGCGTAAATTCACTGGATGACTCCAAACTCAGATGAGTGTTCCTCGAGCCATAACTCGTTGGTTGTGGCGCATTTCCTGTTAAACAAACCATCGAGCGCAAGTTGTTCAAAGATCGTGAAAGCCTTTAAATGGTCATCTAGCATATACTGGTAGCGAGCTGAGGTTAAGGACCGCTACAGATACACCAAAGAACCTAACGTGCCTCATGAGAAATCTACCCTAACCATCAGGACACGGGATGGTCCAAAACTCAGATGATTGTTTCTTTTATGACCCATAGTTTCAAACTCAGATGAGTGTTCCTCTAGCCATGCCCGTATGGTTGCGGCCAGTTGGGGCGGCGCATTTCCTGCAGAAACAAACCACGGGGCGCAAGATGTTCGGAGGTCATGAAAGCGTTTAGATGATCAACTAGCACATACTGGTAGTGGGAAGAGGTTAAGGACCTCTCCAGACACACTAAGGAACCTAATGTGCCCCATGAGACATCTCCCCAAACCATCACAGAGCAATCGCAGCCTTGAAAGGAACCGACCTGGCACAACGGGACCATGTCCTCATGCTGTCGACTCCACACCCGTACCCTGCCGTCTGTTCCATACATCTGAAAACAGGATTCATCTGACCACACGACGCGGAGCCACTGTGTAGGAGACCAGTTTTGATGTTCCTGGTCCCCGGTGAGGCGTAATTTCTGATGCCGAGCAGTCAACAATGGCACTCGAATAGAGCGTTGGCTCCTGTAGCCCAGGGTATGGAGTGTGCGCGGTACCATAGCTCGTTAACGCATGAATGTCTAAGATGGATGTTATTCGCAGTAGCCAAGCGCTTGGTCTGTACGATCCCGTATAATATACGTTGACTCTGGTCATCGAGTTGTTGGATAACCCTTGCTCCCTGGGCGCTGGTATAGTCGGAATTTTCTTTCTTGGCACTCGATGATAATGGAATTGCCTGAGTTTGGTGGTGCAGCAAGCACTTCCCGGCCTACACGCATGGGATTTGCAACAGACAGGAAGGGAGCAGGAGAAGGGTTCCGTAGTAATCTCACCTTAGGGTGAGATTCTTGTGGAAAGCATGGCAGTAAACATTGCTTGATCTGAAAAAGGGATGAGGCCTTCTTCGTCTCTTAAATTATCCTTAATTGAATAGTGAGATCTCTCTCCCGAGTGATTATATCCCAAGCAAGAAATGTGAGACAATGGGGGAGACAACAATAGAGTGGGGGTGGGGTGGGAATGTACTAAAGGGTAATACTGCCGTGGTAATGGGTCCTAAAATCGTAAACCCGCAGGGAACAAGTGACTAGAGAAGTTCCCGCCTGTTGTCTCTGAGCATCGGAAATCACCTCCTTCGACACGTCGCACCCAAAATGCTCAAAAATAGACGATTCCATTACATCAAGTGCCAAGTAAAAAAAATCCGACTATACGTCTGTCGATGGTATAATTACGATCTTTTTCTATACGGTTACCCTCGGGAACCCTACGGTTTTTATCACTTTGGAGATACAGTGATACATCTGTCTTGCGCCTACAATGCGTTTACCATCAAAGTCTTCCAGATCGCTACTTTTACCCATGTTCGTCGATTACGATTTACTGTTGGAAAGCTCTGCTGGCCGCCTATATATCACCTGCGGGCGGTTTGAATCTGTCCCATTCAGCGTGTGGGTTGGGGGATTCTGATGTCAACTGCCCATCATTCCTATGTCTAATGTTTTACCTACTGAGTGTATAAGCACGTAATTTTTATATTACAAATAACGTGCTCAAAATGAAAGCATATTGACCCTACGCATCCGTTTTTTACGCTTTCCAACCGTAGAATGAAGAAGCGTATGTGCTCCACCTTTGTCTGTTTGTCTGTCCGCACGATAACTCGTGTAAAAATGATTCGATTTCGATTGAAAATGAGCGAAATGGGGTCAAAGGTCAGGACATAGGAGCGGGATGCATTCCCTCGCCCTTATGCGTCATAATTTACGTAAAAATGCTTCAATTGCGACAAAACTTTATCATGTTGTCCCGGAGGTGTACTGAACCAATTCTGTTTAATATCATTGTTATGGGGTCAAAGATCAGGGCACAGGATCAATATTTATTCTACAGCCATTATCCTCATAACTTGAGTGATAACTTGAGTAATGATTTCTGGTATGTTGGAAAGCGTATCTTAGTCAATTCATTGCATGATTTTACTAACTTGTTATGGGTTTTAATGACTTTCCAAAATTAGTTTACGGCAAACAATACGAAGCGTACGACGTAAGTTTCCTGATACATTTTCTTAGTAATAATTGCATTTGACCGGCTATTCATAACACGTCACTAAACTGATATATGTATGTAATTATAACTTACCAGATTAACACCAACTGTAAGTTCAACATTGAATTCATCTACCGTTCCGGCATTATTAACTAAAAGATCAATTTTTCCAAATTTATTTTGGGTTCTTGAGAATAATTCTATAAAGAAAGGAAACGGTAGATGTTAACAAAGGTAGGTTGAATAGCTTGGTAGCACTTTAAATCTGTTCAAAATACACTATATTGACAAAAGTCACCGGACACCTAGAAGAGAAACATAACATAGCATTTATTGACATACCTTAGTACGGTGTCGGTCCACCTTTGGACTTAATGCATGCACTGACCCGACATGCTTTCGATAAGATTTTGGAACACAGCGATAGGTATGCGCTTCCATTCAGTACAGAATGCTACCACTAACTGTTGCTTAGTAGTAGGCCTTGGTTCCAAACTTCTTATGCGGCTCTCTAATTCATCCCATAGGTGCTCTATGGGATTAAGATCAGGGCTCTATGCTGGCCAGTCCACACACGATACGGAATTATCGGCAAACCCTGCCGTAAGAGTCCTTGCTTTATGGCTCGGTTCATTATCATGCTGGTACCAATAAGGATCGGTTCCATAGTATTGGCACAAAGTTGTTAGGGCATAATTGTTCAGAATATCAAGATAGACGTGATGGTTAACAGGTTTGTCCACGATAACCAATGGGCCATGACCATACCACGAAAAACACCCCAACACAAGTACACTGCCAGCTCCAAACTTGACCATAGGAACAGTAAATAGAGGTTCCCCTGGCTGCCGCCATACCCACACACGGCCATCATACTGATGGATAGTGCATCTGGATTCATCAGTCCATAGGATCCGTTTCTATTGATCCATGGCAGATGTTCTTTATATCATGCTAAACGACGAATAGTATTCCGAGTGGAGATGAAAAGCGTATGAGCAGCCGCACGACTACGGTAACCCATGGAAGGAAGTTCTCTGCGAATGGTACCTGTACATATTGAGGTCCCAGAATTGTTACTCGCCTGTACACTGAGGTCTTGTGCAGTAGTACTCCGTCCATTAGTTGTAACGACTCTCCTGAGGCTTCGACGTCCTCTATGACTGATGTTCTTTGGTCTGCCGGTACATTCTGCTGCTTCAGGCACGCCACGTGTCTTTCACTTATTCAGTACATCCAAAACAAAACAGTTGACTTGGGTATGTTTAAACGCCTCTCGGTTTCTTTTATGGACAGCCCACTAACATAACAACCAACAATCTTTCTTTTCTCAAAGTCAGTTCTCTCTCGCCGCGACATTTTCACTAAACCTCACAGTGCGATATGATCGCGGTCAACTGCCGTCGTGTTTTTATACCGTTTGCAGCAGTACCGCGCACCTTAACAACGCAGATGATCCGTTCATTTGCTTTTGAAGGAGTATTCGGTTACTTTTGTCGATGTAGTGTATGTTAAATCTAAGAATTACATTAATCAGTTCTTCTTTCAAAGGATTTACACACTGTGTATGTGAGTGTGTGCGCGTTGTATGCTCATGTCTGACATAATTCACGCTGCGGAAATGACTAAAGTAGAGAATAATTTCCTCTTATTGGACCAATAGACTGAATGCTTTGTTTGGACGACCACCGTTGAGGCCATATTTCGTATTTCTACGTATCTAGACCATACCTTTATAATTGATTGTACAAAGTTATTCATATGTATCATAGTTAAGTTTTCTAAGTTTTGTTTTCACTATGGCCCACTAATTTCTATTCGGTTAATGTCAGTAGAGTTTTCTGGCCACCGACCGGAGCATTTGGAGATCGTGATTTTTGACGAACTCTTCCAGTTGTTTTCGAAGTGTGACATGGCACGAGATCCTGTTGGATGATGAGTTCTTTGTCTTTCTGGATCTGTGGGACCATTCTTTTATCAAATATATTTATCTATGGTCACTTTTCATTGCATCGTCAATAGGCACAAGTCATCCTGGACCGTCATATGCACAAAACAACCTCAGAACACCTGTTTAGCTGGGTGATTAGGAAATTGTTGAATATGGACGACAGAAGTCTTCTCAGCCACTGATTTGCGGACATAGGATATCCGCTCTTCTTGGACAAAGAAATGGCTCACATCGTAGAATATGACCTTCTTCCATTTCTCAACAGTCCAGTTTTTCTGAACTTTTGCCAACTGGAGCCACTTTTGCTGCATAGCCTCCATCAATAGTTGTTCCTTTTTGTTCCAGTTGTTTCTTTTTTCGTTTGAGCAGTCAGTGAATTGCAAACAGATATGTGGTAGAGAGCATTTTTCGGACTCCAATCTGTGCTGCACTCAAACATAAAGGTGATTAATTAACATATCCAAGCTTCGCCAAGCAGGTAAGAGATTAAGAGGATAAGAGATTAAGATGGCCCCAATATAGAATTACAGTAATGATTCTTAGAGTAATCGTTCTTAGATATTCAGCGATAAAAATTAGAGCCATCCATTCTCCTATATATTCTTCGTTGAAACCAAAGACTGGTTCTGATTCTCCTTCTGGAATGTCAAAAGGTGAGCGGTTGAACTTTGCTAGGCAAATACTGCAGGCATCCATGCGGCTGGATGCCTGCAGTGTCTGCGGATATGCTTGGGTTGTATTGTGTGACTTGCTTTCGATTTATCTCTTGATTTGATCGTCGGCCTTGCATAGAGTGGTTCATCGACGAGTGAGTATTCAACACGATGGGGCTTTGCAAACCAATACTGACACACACTCAAACATATACACCATACAAATAATTTTGTAATAAGTTTTGCTTTTCATTTGCATAACGCTTTTACCCTAGCGATAGAAAAACCGTATTAAATGACGAAATGAACCATATTGTCTCCTATTTTCAAACCTATGTGAATTGAGCATAGATGAACAAATCACGCTGAACTCTTTTTATGAAGATCACCTTTCAGAATATATTGATATCAGTGACGTATATGGGATGCTGGTATGGGGAGGGTTTAGCGAAAAAAAGTCTTCCCAGAAATGGTATAGTAGGCGATTTTATTTAAAAGGGACGATTGGTCAATCGATTAATCGACTAACGAAATCTGATTAATAAGTTCAAATTTTTAGTGGATTTATACCCCAAGAGTGCACACAGTGTACCAAAGTTAAATGTTAAAAATAAACAATATCCCACCCCCTTCTTTTATAGTATGAAATATTTTTTTATTGACTTACTTGAAACGCAACTCAATTCGACGTGCTGTGGTTCATCAAGGTTTGATAGTTTATTATTCAGTCGTACTCAGAAACACGTGTGTAAAGAGAGTGAGCCAAGGCCAAACATGAGACCTTGCAGCAAGAAGAGGAAGAGACCTTCTCAACAAGTAACAACCAATCACACACCGTTTAATTTGTGACGTGCGATTCCGTTTGCTGTGTGATGTGGCATCGCCATCCACGCGATCTTGTAGTGGATATTTCATGTTCACTGCACTTCATCTATTAAACGGAATTCTGTTTCATATTTTTCAATTTAGTTTAAATTGAGTTGCGTTTATTAAAGTTTGTGTGAACTTTGCGTTTGAACAAACAGTAAACTTCTAAAATTTTTTTTCTAACAAAACGTTCATTTATTTTTAAATAAAAACGCCGAGTCGTTGACTAAACAGAGAGAATTTCTGACCCCAACTAACCTCTACGCCACTGATAAATATAATGTATTTGCAATGTAACTACGTTCAAAATTGGGACAACAACATATACCACCAAAAATGCACAAGTCTTTCTACACAATTCCAATATTTTGATACAGTCGTATCAAAATAATATGATCACCTATCTAATAATGGGAATAACCACCCTTGGCTCAGTTGAAAGCGGCGAGACGGCGTGGCATGGTTGCAATGAAGCCCTGAAAAGATGCCCGAGGCGCACATGCCGATTCAGACTGTAGCAAAGCATGGAAATCCCGGAGATGACGTGGTTGTCGGTTGGCACGTCGAACCTGTCGATCCAAATACTCCCGCAAGTGCTCTATGGGATTGAGGTCAGGCGATTGCTCGGTATAAGGAAGAACGGAGACATCGCTGTTGTATTCCTTGAACCAGTCACGCACCCCTTAGCGACGTGGCACGGCGCATTGTCCTGTTGGTAGACACCGTCACCACCAGGATAAACGCCCAACATGAGAGGACGCATGTGGCCAGCGAGAATGGACAGGTAGCCATTGGCGTTCAAGGATCCATTCAGTGGTACCAACGGTCGCAGGTTATACCAGGAAAAAGTTTCTCAGACATGCACACTTCCACCGCCGGCCTGTACTTGACCGATAAGCGTGTTCGGGTGTTGCTTCTCGTGTGTCTAATGCCGTATCCGCCACCGCCCGTTCCTTCTGTTTAGTGGAAACCTCGATTCGTTCGAGAAGGCAGCCATTTTCCGCTCTTCCACTGTCCAATGACAGTAGTCCCATGCGAACTGCAGGCGTCATTGCCGATGGACCTGGGCTAACATGGGCGCCTTGACGCTGGGGATCCATGCGTAACAGGGTTCGCTCTGCTGCTATCGGGGACACGTACCTGGGTGCCCCATCGTTCATTTGCGTGGTCAATTGCTGCACTGTTGCACGTCGATTGCTCTTTACCAGTCGACGGAGGCAACGTTCTCCTCTAGGACTGATGCCCTTTGTGGATTCACAGTTATGTCGTCGGCAGGTACTCGATGTGCCAGCGGTCCGTTCGTGGTACACCCTTACTACAGCATGTCGCGAACAGCCCATGAATTCTACTGTTTCTGAGATGCTTCCACCCTTGGCGCGGTAGCTGATGAACATTCCTTTTTGAACGTCCGTCAAATCACTGCCTCTGCCCACTGTGCTCACGCAACACACTATGGCTAATTTGTCCTGGCCGGCCGCTTATATCTCCGTTTGGTCGACCAAGTCACGTGCACTTTATGATGTCTTGGGCGGGTACCTGATTCCTGTGGTGGTCACATTATTCTGATATGGCCGTGTATACTTCTTTTATGATGCTCATACACAAACAAAGGTGTTAATATGGATAATGTGGTTAGGTATCTGCCTACACTGTAAAAAGTTGTGCGAATTCACAGAATTGTTTTTAAAATAAAGCGGAAAGTAGGTATCCGACTTATAACAAAATTTCCGTTTTGAAAAGTTTCCGTTTCTGATTTCGGAGGCTTCAGTATTTTGAAAGATTTTCCGTAGTAACTAATTCCTTTTTTTTTTTTTTTTTTTTTAATCAGAAAAGTTAGTTTCAGGGTTTTTCGATTTAATACAGAAATTTCTCGAGTTTACAAAAACTTCGAGTTTAACTTTTCCAGTCCTTTTTTTACCGACGCGCGAAGGGAAAGAATCCTTTCCCATTACTTCCGGTTCGATTGAGTCTAGTGCGGCTTGGACGCAGGGGCGTAGTGATAGACCCGGCAACTCCCGCATTGTGGGGGGGGGGGCCTCACGGCTAAAAGGGCCTCTAGCTTCAACAAAAAGATTTTACAAAATCTTTTGTTGAAACTTTATATGAAACTGGTTAAAAAAAATAGAAGTAACTTTTGACAGCAGCTTTGAATGAAGTATTAAGAAGAAAAACCTTTTTTTCCCTCGCGGTTTTAGTTTATAAAAACTGTACGGCAGAAAAGCATAAACTCTTCCAGACAACTTGAGGCCCCTTTTCACAGTCATAAGAACAGTTCTTACACATGCTTACAAACAAGAGAATGTGAAAGAAATGTCATTTTGAAATTTTTATGCTTAATTGTACTTATTTATTTGCTTACTTAAAGTACATTCTGTATTTTCGTATAAACCGGAAAAGGTCACTGGACACTGTCACACGGCAGTTAAGGGTTTTGTGTGTGATCGTGAGGCATTTCAGGGAGGTTGGTTCACTGAAAGAATAAAATTTGCATGATGTGATTAACTTTGGTGCAAATGTTTTGTAGTATTTTTATTGGTATAACATTTGAGCAGTCATTTTAGTTACCACGTCATCATTTGTGTTACACGCAATAAAGAGCAGTAATTTTGTTTTTATGAAAAATGCCTGTAGGTTCCAAAAAATTAAATTATTAAAACGCCAGTAACACATAGTTAATAATATGAAATTTAAACATTTCAATAATCGGAAGCTAATAAATTTTTGCAAAAGGGCTTCCAAGATAGGGGGGATGGGGGGGGAGGCTCGAGTTTTTCCTTTACGCCACTGCTTGGACGTTAGCGTGGAGCGCTATCGATTAATCTTGAAAGACACCACTTCATCAAAGAATCGCGCGATGACGAAATGCTTTTCACCATCATGCGGGATAATTTGTTATATCACTTCCTGTAGGAGGACTTACAAGGCATTGCATTATGAGCTTAAAAGCTACTGAATGCTTTCGAACTAGAGATCTTTTTGACTTACACTGACCCACTTACGTTTAAGAACAGGAAAAAAAATACTTTACACGTATTATTTCACAAAACCCCTAAATATAAAATCAACTCTTGATATCTGCAATAGTTTTTGTGTTAAGGAGTCCACAAAGTGATGAGTTATATACGTAGACATCATACAATCATCCTTACGATACTACTATAAGTACACGGATTCTGACGGTAACAAAATATACAATCACAGATACACCAACTAATTGGGAAGAGACGAAGGAATATCCGTTGCCACAGTAACCTAAATTTAATTCTATATGCTATGCACAATATCCGATCTCGCTTTGGAACTTCAAAATTAAGTCATCCGACAGACGATTGAAATTTAACAGTGGGCAGCGGGTTGCCTGGTGGGCAACGTTCGTGACTGCCATGGAGAAGACCTCAGGTTCGATCCCAGGCAGGTACGAACGCTCGATCCACTAAATATCCGCCGTGCGTCGGATGGGTACATTAAGCCGTCGGACCCCGGGTACTGGCCCCCGGTAATAAATAAGGGCGTCTTCCTACCTCTTTCTACCTCGCTTCCGTGTCACTTTTCTATCGGGCACTCTAGCCCAAATCTCCTAGCTTCCTATTTCTAAGGGTTGTTTAAGACCTGGGGACAGACACTCCCTTCCTAAAATCCTCTACATATGATCACGATCATTTGAAATTTAATAGTTAATGAAACCTCAAGTATTGCCGCGAACCAGTCCTATTACCGGATATTTTCTGTCATATTGATACGGAAAAAGCGGGAATAGAACTTGTCCGTTAATATACGAAAAAACTGCGGAAAGGTTTTTGAAATTTCAGAACTTCCTTTGAAACCACTTAAAAACGAAAATTTCCCGTAACTAATCGGAGAAACATGGACAGGAATGTTTCTGTCAATTCACGTAACGAGATTCCGTGAAAATCAGGTTTGTCCTGTCATTTTACGAAAAAGGTTGAATCAGGAATATGTTTCGTTAATTCACGAAAGGATTCACGGAAAAGTTCCAGACATTTTTGAATTTCAGGTAATTGTTTTTGCAGTATACGATATCCTCTTTCTCTACAGGTAGAAAACTTAGACTGAAGAAGGGAAAGAAATACACCGATCGCTGAATTACGACCACCTACCTAATACTTAGTAGGTCCTCCTTTTACCCTCAGCACAGCAGCTGTCGAACGTGGCATCGATTCAATAAGATGCCGGAAGCAGTTGGGAGGTATAGCCAACCAAGCTGTGTGTAATGCGGACTTCAATGGAGGTACGGAGATGATTTGTGTATCCAGAGGCCTGATACTCCGTTCCATAGTGTCCCACAAGTGCTCTATGGGATTGACATCGGGGGAGTTCGGAATCCAAACGATATGCTGGAAGACTGAACTGTGTTCCTCAAACCATTCCTGCACAACATTGGATCTGTGGCTCGGGGCATGGTCATCCATCTTGTAAGACACTGTCGCCATTCGGGAAAAAGTGCAACATCCCTGGGTGCACAGAGTCAGCAAGCAATTCACGATAGTAGGTACTAGTCATACGTTGACAAGGATCCAGGTTTCTTCTAGGTAAACATGCCCCACACCATACAACCGCCTACACTGGCTTGTGCTGTGGAGACCATGCATGGTTAATCGAGTGCCTCATTTTGTTTGCTCCAAGTACGTACACAGCCATCCACAGAGTGGAGTAAAAATGCGACTCGTCAGACCAGCACACTTTTTTCCAGTCTTCCAACGTTCAGCTTGCATGGTCTTTACATCAGGGGAGCCTTTTGCGCTGATGAATCGTGGTTAGGAGAGGATGTCGTCTGGGTCATCTGCTGTTATGGATCATACGTGCGAGCGTGTGACACATGGTCATGACAGACACTGTTCCAGGTTGACCTCACTTGTATTGGGAAGTCAGCTGTTGAACACTGCTTCTGTTGACCTGTACGAGTCTTCGAACCCGTCGTTCACATCTCACATCAACCTTTCTCTTTCTTGGGCAGTTTTGCCTCAGGGTCGTTGTTTGACCATTTTCACGCCAGTCCTGATACACTTCAACTACGGCGGCTCGCGAACAACCCACCAGCACAGCCGTTGCGAAATCGAGTCACCTGCTCTCAGAGCTCCCACAATCTGTCCTTTCTCAAAGTGCGATAAATTCTTCCGTTTACCCACCACTCTTCGAACTTTACTACCTACTGCTCCACTCATACATTATGCTAGGTCGAGTCACATTATTGTGACCACCAGCTAATATCCAGGGTAACCACCGTGTGCAGCACGCACAGAACTAGAAGCTAGACGAGCTGGGAGGGACTCAATAAGGTGAAATAAGGTGTTCAAAGGTATGAGGAGCCATGCTGACTGCAGTGCATCTCACAGCTGCTGGAGGGTGCGTGGTGGTCCCACCTCGATCGTGTTGTTCGCTCTATGGGTTTGAGTCGTATTGTTCGCTTAATTGGGTTTAAGTATGGGGAATTAGGGGGTCAGGGATGTACTTTGAAGTCTTCGTCATGCTCCTTCAGCCACTCACGGACATTTCTAGCTGTGTAACACGTCGCTTTGTCGTGCTGGAAGATTCCATTCGTCCCAGGGAAGACAATCAGCATGTATGAGTGTACGTGGTCTGCAAGAATGTATTCATAACGAATTCAGTCCATAGTGCCTTCCGCAGCTATGAGTGGACCCAGAGAATGCCACGAAAACATTTCCCAGACCATCACGCTGCCCCCCATCAGCTTGTGTTCTGCCAGCACTAGTTGAAGAGTGATTGTTCTCCGATGTTTCTCGCCTGATACGCCAACGTCCATCCGTTCGATTAAGCAGAAAACCTGACTCATCGGAGAAAGCAATCCTTTGCCATTCAGCGGAGGTCCAATTCCGATACTGCCGTCCAAATGTAAGACTTTTCTGCCTGTGCACCTTCATTAGCAAAGATGCAGTGACCATTCGTCTGCATCGGAGCCCCATATGCAGCAGAGTTTATTGAACTGTCGTTTTAGATACACTTCCGGTAGCCCCCTGGTTCATTCGGCCGGTGAGTTGCTCCACTGTATCGTGTCGATCGGCTCTCGCGTACTTTCTAAGCCAACGTTCACCTCTCTCATCAATGGCACGTGGTGCTCCGCAGTTTCCACATTGCTTATTCGCAAGGATGCCATTTCTTCAATCACGATACATTTTAACCACAGCAGTACGAGAACAGTTCACAAACTGCGCTGTTTCATAAATACTGCCACCCTTGGCCCTAAAGCCGATAATCATTCCTTTTTGCAAATATGATAAATTGCTCCTTTTATTCTTGATAGCAACGAGTGATATGTTTTCAGAATGCCTACAGCACACCTTATATAACCTCCGAGCCAGCTCACGACACATGCATTCTTTCATTGGATATGCGCTGTTGACGTCAAAAGTAGGAGGTGGTCACAATAATGTCACTCGACCCTGTATATGCTACGTCGGTCGATTAAACGCACCGTTTCGGAAATCACGTAGTCAACGGGCCGCATCCACTTTTGATAGGGATGGTTATAATGCAGTGACAATTCGGTTTATTATACTGAACAGAGACTCCTGGTGATCGAAGCTGGTGTCCTAACTACCCGGTCAATGGTTACGACACTGGCTACGAGCGTTCGAGGTTCAGACTCGAATCTCGAATGAGACAGGGATAATGTGTTTGTTCTTCTGTTCTCATTTTCTGGAAGGGGTAACGCCTAGGTCAGGAATGGGTGCTCCCCCTTAGTCGTCGTTTATTTTCTTTTTTCTATTAATGACGTTCGTTAAGGTACCACCGAAAAACAAAACATTTTAGAAGCTGTGAAATTCTGAAAGAAAACAGTACCTTCAAAACTGGCCTTAGATGAGACATCGCATTCCACGAATATTATCTTTCCAGCACCGTGTTTCTTTTCCAACTCAGACACAGCTTCTTTTCCTTTTTGTTCATTTACATCAGCTAGACACACCTAAATAATATTAAGAACAAAATTTGTAAAATATGTATGGTTCTTTAATAATATATATTGCCGATGAAACAAAAATGTATCCAGAAATAAAAAAACGGATGTTGAGAAAAGTTTTCTGTAAACGAAATAAATGGACTTTGAAACTACTAGTTTTATTTAGAAACCAAAGTTACTTTTCGAATTTTCATTTAAATCCAGTTACCCCAGTAAAACCATTTAAGGCACGATGACTTGAAATTTTGAAGGCAGTACCATTAAGACACGATGACTTAATGGTCGTGCCTTCAAGCATATGACTTATCAAAACACACACTTTTTATGTGCAATGACTTGAAATCTTGAAGGCTCCACCATTTAAGGCACGATGACAAGAAATCTTGTTATAGAGTAAAACTATGAATTTAGACTCTCCTGAATCAGTTCAGGCGCTAATAGAAGATTGGCCCAGAAATTCTAATAGATGTTCAAATGAATATCTCTGCCTTTTTTGAATATTTCTTTCTGTTTGGTTTCATCATTGAACTCTCATTAAACTTTCTTAAATCCCAGCAGGGAAGAAACTTGCCGTACGCAGCAACCGCCATTAGATACGCAAAAGTTTGTGATAATCTGAAATAATTTTAAGAACTGCAAAAGCTTGTGATAATCTGAAACAATTTTAAGATCTGAAAAAGCTTGTGATACCTAGCAACCATCAGAAGATTCGCAAAAGTTTATGATACCCAGCAACCGTCAGAGAAGCACAACAGTTTGTGATACCCAGCAACCGTCAGAGAAGCACAACAGTTATGGTAAAGAACAACCATTGAAAGGTGCACAACAGTTATGGTAAAGAACAACCACTGAAAGGTGCACAACAGTTATGGTAAAGAACAACCACTGAAAGGTGCACAACAGTTATGGTAAAGAACAACCACTGAAAGGTGCACAACAGTTATGGTAAAGAACAACCACTGAAAGGTGCACAACAGTTATGGTAAAGAACAACCACTGAAAGGTGCACAACAGTTATGGTAAAGAACAACCATTGAAAGGTGCACAACAGTTATGGTAAAGAGCAACCATTGAAAGGTGCACAACAGTTATGGTAAAGAACAACCACTGAAAGGTGCACAACAGTTATGGTAAAGAACAACCATTGAAAGGTGCACAACAGTTATGGTAAAGAACAACCACTGAAATGTGCACAACAGTTATGGTAAAGAACAACCATTGAAAGGTGCACAACAGTTATGGTAAAGAACAACCATTGAAAGGTTCACAACAGTTATGGTAAAGAACAACCACTGAAAGGTGCACAACAGTTATGGTAAAGAACAACCATTGAAAGGTGCACAACAGTTATGGTAAAGGACAACCACTGAAAGGTGCACAACAGTTATGGTAAAGAACAACCATTGAAAGGTGCACAACAGTTATGGTAAAGAACAACCATTGAAAGGTGCACAACAGTTATGGTAAAGAACAACCATTGAAAGGTGCACAACAGTTATGGTAAAGAACAACCATTGAAAGGTGCACAACAGTTATGGTAAAGAACAACCACTGAAAGGTGCACAACAGTTATGGTAAAGAACAACCACTGAAAGGTGCACAACAGTTATTTTAAAGAACAACCACTGAAGGGTGCACAACAGTTATGGTAAGGAACAACCACTGAAAGGTGCACAACAGTTATGGTAAAGAACAACCACTGAAAGGTGCACAACAGTTATGGTAAAGAACAACCGTTGAAAGGTGCACAAAAGTTTCTGATACCCAGCAACGGTCAGATGATGCGCAAAAACTTGTGGTAACTAGCAGCCATCAGATGTACAAAGGTTTCTGATACTTATTAACCATTAGACCACACGCGAAGTCTTGGGTTACCTGGCAACCATCACAGATAAAGAAAGCTGGTGGTGCCCAGCGCCCATCAGGCGATGTTCAAATGGTTGTGGTACCCCGAAACTATTAGAAGAAGGGTAAAAACTTATGATAAGCAGTAGCTATCGAAAAATTCGCGAAATGTTGTGGCACCTATAAGCCATTAGATGAGCAAATGCTTGGGATATCCAGCAATCATCAGACGATGCGCAAAGCCTTATGTTATCTAGCAACCATCAGAGATGAAGAAAAAGCTTGAGATGGCCAGCAACGATTCGAAAATGTACAAAAGTCTGTGGTTATCAGCAACCATCATAAGATAGCCAAAAGTTGTTGTAACCAACAATGTTCAACGGATACGCAAAAGCTTGGGGTTATTTGCAAACGTCGGAAGGTGGGCAAAAGCTTGTAGTGCCTAGCAACCATTAGGAGATAAACAACTGCTTGGGGTAACGGACAAACTTCGGAAGATGAGCAAAAGCATGTGATAAAGAACAAACATCAGAAGACTTATTCTCAGAAATTATCGGATGATGCTAAATAGTTTATGGTGCCTAACAACCATCGTAAGACGAGCAAAAGCTTTTTATACGCAGCAACCATCAGTAGATGCGCAAAAACATCTGATTCTAAAAAACTATCGAAAGATGTACAAAAGATATCGGAATGTGTACTAAAGCTTATGGAATCCTGCAACCATCAGGAGATGCAGAAAAGCTTGTGGTTCCAGAAGCTATCGGGTGAAAAGTATCCTGCTACCTAGTCACCATACGAGATGCTTCAAAGCTTGTATTATCCAGTAACCATCAAACGAGCAAAAGCTTATGATACCCAGAAACCACCAGAAGATGCGTGAAAGCTTGTGGAACCCACCAACCACCAGAAGGTGCATGAAAGCTGGTAATACCAAGCAGCTATCACGTGTGTAAAAGCGCGTGGTGCCCAGATGCCATCGTATAATATGCAAAGCCCTTTGTTAGCAAGCGACACTTAGAGATGCGTAAAAGTTTAGGTACCCAGCAAATATTAAAAGCGGTACAAAAGCCTCTGCCACATAACAATTACCGGTTGATGCTCAAAAACCTTTGGTAACCAGCAACCATTAGATGTTACGAAAAAGGTTGTGATAATCAGCAAACTTCGGAAGGTGTGCAAAAACTTGTGGTAAAGAGCAACCATCGGAGGTCCATAAAGCCTTGTGGTACCGAGCAACCCTCAGAAATGAGCAAAACTTGATGTGCCCAGCAACCACCTGAAGACGCGCAAAAATCTTCAACGTTCAGAAGATGAGCAAATATCGAAAGATGCACATAAGCTCCAAGTTCCTAGTAACCATTCAAATACGCACAAAACCTTGTGGGCCGTCCCGGTGGCGCAATGGTATAAGCGCTGGCTGATTACCATTCGTCCGTGAAAGGGTCCGGATTCGAACCCCGTGAGGCATGGATGTTGTGTTTGTCTCACGGCACTAGATCTCTCCGTTCCTTGGAACAAGTGACCCTAAATTAGGGACGGGCGACTGCGTAAAGCCCATTGAGTTGCTCACGGTGGTCGTTAAACCTTCAATCAAAGAAAAAAAAGCTTTTGGTACCACGCTACCAGCTACCATCAGAAGGTTAGCAATAGCTTATGGTTTGCAGAAATTATTGGGAGATGCAAAAAAGCTCCTAGAGCCTAGCAACCATTGGAAGATGCACAAGAGCTTGTGTTACCAAGCAACCATCAAAAGGTGAACCAACCCTTGTGGTTGTCAGCAAACATTTGAAGATGCGCAGAAGTATGTGGTTCCAGAAAACTATTGGATGACTGCCAAATGGTATAGGAACACACGCGAAACCTTGTGGAGCTTTGCAACCATCAGAAGACGCGCGAAAGCTTGTGATACCGAGCAAACATTAGAAGACGCGCAAAAGCTTGTGGCACCTAGCAACCGCCAGAAGATATGCAACAGCTTGTGGTTCTTACAAAGTATTGGAAGATGCACTAAAAGTTGTGGACTCTAGCTACCAACAGAAGATGCACCAAAGCATGTGATAGTCAGCAACTATTAGAAGATGTGCAAAAGCTTCTGGTTTCTGGAAACTACTAGGAGACGCACAAACGGTTGTAGTGCTTAGAAACCATTGAGAGATACGCTGGTAACCAACGGAATATGTATTGAGGCTTGTTGGAAC
This sequence comes from Macrothele yani, assembly GCA_039090855.1. NCBI lineage: Eukaryota > Metazoa > Arthropoda > Arachnida > Araneae > Macrothelidae > Macrothele > Macrothele yani. Next base: position 63,723,418 of record CM077005.1, read on the forward strand.
TGGTTATCAACCAAATGCGCGCAAAAGCTTGTAGTGCTCAGTAATCATTGCTCAAAAAGCTTGCGGTGCCTAGAAAACATTAGAGAAATGAATGAAGGCTTGTGGCGCTTACCAACCATTAGAAGATGTGTGAGCGCTTGTGGTACCCAGACAATATGGAAAGGCATGCAAAAGCTTGTGGTAACCAGTTACTATCAGATGATGCACAAAAGTCTATGGTAAATAGCAACCACCACAAGGTGCACAAAATTGCGGTACCAGCAACCACTGCAAAAAGCTTGTGGTGCCTAGCAACTATCAAAAGATGTTATAACGTACGAGTTTTTTCGTCAGTAAGATTGGTGTTACGCTATGTCAAAAACCATAAATAAGAATACGATGCAGTAGTTCCTAACTAAACTTTTACGGCCAGACGAAATACACTGGTGTGCAAACATTAAGGACGAAGAGAAGAAATTAGCATAACAGCGGAACGAGCAGGCAGAACGGACCGAAAGACCACTCAGGAGGTAGACTAGGGTCCGGTACGGTAGGGCATGCGCATATATGCAGCATGACGTAGGGGGAGGAGTGTCGGAAGTGTATAAAGCACACGGGCGGTGTACGCTCAGCAATTCGGTGAAAGCTATTTTACGGTGTACATCGGTTTGAACGACGTCGAGTTGCTGCCACCGTGTGACATGGCCAAAAGGCAATCCAGTAGACCACATCTGGATGACTTTACCCGAGGTCGCGTCATTGGGAAGTTGGAAGAAGGTCGAAGTGTGACTAGTGTGACCGAAGAGTTCGGGATCGTTCACAGCATCGTTATACGAGCTTGGAGAGCATTTCAAACGACAGGAACAGCTGTCCGAGAGTTCCGCAGTGGTCGTCCACAAGCAACAGCGGCGGCGGACGACCGGTATATTTTCCAACAGGCGAGAAGAGACAGACGGCAGACAGCGGTAGAAATCGCAAGGCACATGCACCAGACAGCTAGACGTCCGTTATCGCGTTTCACCGTGACCAGGAGGCTGCACAAAAGTGTTCTATTTGCACGACGACCAGTACGGTGTGTGCCATTAACGCCTGCTCATCGGAGACGGCGGTTTCTGTGGTGCCAGGAACACAAGAGCTGGACACATCGGCAATGGGGTAGAGTCCTATATTTAGTCTGACGAGCGATTCTGGACGTATACACATCTGGAAAGAGCAGAGAACACGCAATCACACCTCCAACATCATCGAAAGGGACCGATTTGGAGGTGGCAGAGTTCTCGTTTGGGGCATTATCATACTTGGTAGCCGTACTGACCTCTACATCTTCCAAGGAGGTTCAGTTACTGGTATCCGCAATTGTACCGAGGTTCTCCTGCCTCCCGTGCGTCTGTTTAGAGGTGCTGTCGGTCCTGAGTTCCTCTTCATGGACGACAATGCTACACCTTATCGTACTGTGGCTGTTGCAGAGCTGTTGGAGAGTAAAGATATTCAACGCATGGATTGGCCCGCAAGGTCCCCGGACCTAAATAAAATCGAACACGTGTGGGACCTTCTCGGCAGACGCTTGGCAGCACGTCACCAGCTGCCAGCATCGATTCCGCAGCTGCGACTGGCGCTACAAGTGGAATGGGCCGCGATGCCTCAACAGCTCCTTGACAGCCTCGTCCTCAGCATGGACAGACGTTGTAAATCTTGCAACTCAGTTAGGGGTGATCATATCCCCTACTAAAGACCGGATTTTTCTTGGCAGCCGCCTGTCACATGGTCGTTTCTGTCTTCTGTCCAGTTGTGCTCGAAGCTACCTTTTCATTAAAGTGCCTTTGTATCCTTTAGATTCCTTGTTTGGACTGTTTTGCTTACTTGTCCCATATTCTTACATCTTGGGGATCTTATAGTATGATTTGAGTCGATGTGGAGCACTTCTGCACGACGTTACATTCGAAAAACCGTCTTGTCATTAATTTTTTGCAAGCCAGTGTATAAACGGAAGTCAGACTTACGATAACCTTTTTTATTTCTCCAGCACTAATTCAGTAGAACTCCAATATATGGCACTACAGTTGTTAATTTCACATTTAACTTAACAATCGAACGTCTACATACACATCGACATGAGCAACTATCGTGTCGTCCTTTTTATCTAACGTTCCTATCACAGTCATACGTCACTTTCTCTCTGACCTCAAATGTGTTGCCAAGCGTATTCTCGTGAGAGAGAAGATGTCACGTTAAGTTTGGAAGTATAACGGAGGAAAAACTCAAATTTACATGGGAAAAGAAACTAAAAATGAAAGTTAATTTAGAATATACGTCACAATGTGTAAAAGCTCGTGGTACCTAACAAACATCGCAAGATACGTAAAGGTTTGTGGTAAACAGCAAAGTTTTTGGTTACTAGCAAACTTTGGAAGATGCGCAAAAGCATGTGGTGCCGAGCAACTATCAATAGATATGCAAAGGCTTGTCGCACCCAGAAATTAACAGGAAATGCGCGAAAACCTGTGGTGCCGTAGTAATTTTGTGATTTAAAAAATAGAAAAAAGAAAGAAAGAGAAAAAGGAAACATAAGCAAAGGTGAAAGGGAAAGATCCAATATTTTAGTGATTGGCTAAAATCCTGATGGAGCGTTTGTGATTTAAGAAAAAATTGTAACTTCCTTCACACTCAGAAATACACTCATCGTCAAAAGAATAGTTGCACCCAGAAGGAAGCAACCGATAGCAAAAGCCAGTGGTAAACTTGGCGGGTAGATTTGACATCGTGAGACATCCAAAGGATTCACGTATCACGTTCGGCCGCGCATGTGACGACAGCAAGGAGGTGTCGTAGCGCTGTGCCTGACCGGCTATGTAAGGTCGTTCCGTTGCGCGTGCTTGCCATTCAGACTCATACTGTTGTGTTGGTTGTATCCTTTGCAAGTGAAGTATGCCTCGGAGAAAAATTCGGAAGCAATTCGAGCAGTTGGAAGTGTTCAAGAGGGGCCGCGTCGTCGGGCTCCGAGAAACGCGATGGTCTTATCGTCGTATTGCACGCTATACCTCTCGTGCGGATATCACCATCGCACGCTGTTGGTAGCAGTGCATAGAACAAGTCGCGCAGCAGCGACAGAAAGGATCTGGGAGAGCTAGACGAACCCCGGAGAGAGAGAACCGATGGGTTGTCCGACATGCGCGGAGTGATTCAACAGCCACGATTGCGGTTATTCAGTAGGGAAGTGGTACCCCCGCTGCATCGTCCGATTAGTGCCATCACCATTGGCTTCACGACTTAGGACTACACGCACGCAGACTGTTACGACATTTGCCCTTAACACCATTGCATCGTCGCCAAAGACTGCAATGGTGTCGTGCCAGACTGTTATGGAGCCTCTCAGAATGGCAGCGGCTGATCTTCAGTGAAGAGTTCCGCTTTTGTCTTGGAGGAGACAGCCAACGAATCTATGTGGAGGTCCCATGGTCAGCGCCAAGATGAACGGTTTGTTGTCGAGCGTCACACTGCCAGAAGTCCTGTTCCCATGGTGTGGGGTGCAATTGCTTACGATGCCAGATCACCTTTGGTGTTCATTACAGGCACTTTGACAGCCTAACGTTACGTTAATGAGGTCCTGCAACCAGTGGCCCTACCTTTTCTGAACGCTCAGTCCGGTGCGGTTTTCCAACAGAACAACGGTCGTGCGCATACTGCTGCTGTCTCGAGAGTTTGCCTTCAAGGCGCTGAACACTCTGCCATGGCCAGCAGCATCGCTACATCTATCGCCGATTGAAAATGTGTAGGATGCTATTGGACACGCTATCCACACTCCACCTCTACCTCACAATCTGTAGGAAATGCGCGAGAAAATTCAAGCTGCATGGGAGGGCTTATCGCAGGACACTATTATGAATCTGTACAACTCAATGTCGAAACGTCTGGCATGATGTATGAGCAAACATGGCGGCCAGACGCCATACTGAGAGACACTTCTTAGCTCAATAAATATTGCTCTGGTAACCTCAGTGTTTAATCATTTATTGTTCCCGGTAACCTTTACCTTCCTCCCGAATAGCATTGAAATCCGAAACGTCCTTCTGGGTACAACTATTGTTTTGACGATGAGTGTGCATAATGAAAACAGATTAAAAAATCTTAGGTCCCGCCAGCATGATGTATTAATAAAATGCAGTACGACATAATTTTAATACCCGTTAGTTATATACACGGTAATTACAATTGAAATATCCATACTCAAAGCTAACTGCAGAGATAATTAGTAAGCAAAACTCGACCATACTTGTTTGCAACGTTTCCCAGAAAACGGGGAAGAAATGAAAGTAAATACATTCTTTAAAAAAAAAAACCAAAAAAAAAAAAAAAAAAAACCCGAAGCACTTTGATCAAATCATCCAATCCAGAAAAAAATTGGTACCTACAGTTGTACATGCATAAAAAGGAACAGATTGCAATTCCAAAACAGTTGGGCCATTTATTCGGATAAAACAGCTACACGAGACAACTCAGTGCGTTGTAACTCCATCTCCGGCTCGGATACCAACGGTTACCCGGCGTAGCATAGACGCATACAGTTCACGGATACTGTCCTGAAATATAGCATGCTAGATTGTGTCCAAATTGAGGGCCACTTTGCTACCATTGCGGGATGGGCGTAGGTGGTATCCCATCATGTCCCAAAGATGTTCGATCGGAAAGGTGTCGGGCGATCCGGATGGCCATGGAAGGCTTTTGACATTATGGAGGCCGGCCTAGGAGAGCCGTTCTTTGTGTGGCCGTGCCTTATCCTGTTGAAAAATTGCTCGGTGATACTGCCATAGGAATGCCGGCACTACAGGTCGTATAAGGTCGTCAACGTATCGTTGAGCCCTGGTGGTGGTACGGGGGACTACTAAAGATGTCCGGCTGTCGTAGGAAATGACTCCCCAAACAGTCATTTCCGGTGTGTGAGTCATGTGCCGTTCCAGGGTAAAGGCAGGCAGGAACTGTGCGCTGGCCAACTAGTTTCCAGACACGTATGCGCTGGTCATCGGCGTCAAGTGCAGACCTTGATTTATCACTGAAGACAACACGTAGCCACTGGACACTATCCCACGTTGATCGGGCCCAACACCACTGCAACCGAAACGGCTGAATGGCCTTCTTGAATATAGTCCCCGTGCCGCAAGTCGTGTCCGAATGATCATTTCCGTACCTGTAGACTGCGCAGCATGGAGACGGATGGTTGAGAATGACGAATGCGGTTTTGTTCTTGTGGCTCTGACAATCGCTTAATCATCGCTTTTTGTCGTTGCCTTCGGTCATCCACTCCCCACTTGCGGCTCGGTTGTACCCTCTTCGTCCATTGGCGCCAACGTCGTTCGATTGCCACGTCGCTCCGACTGAAATGCCTGGCGATACGACTACTTGACCAACCGGCCTCTCTCAGTTCAGTTACACGTCCTTTATCAAATTCGCTGAACTGCTCGTAGTGTGCACGAATTAACGTCAAGACATCTTCACAGTCCGTGGAGGTTAATGTAGTAGCAGTCCTGCTGTCGTTACGCGAGAGCTTTGCCCTTGATATACCCTCCTCGATGCGTGGTTGCCATGTGCTGTTGCGGGCGACTGTCCAGTCACTGGTCGTTATTATTTAATCATTTGCATATTCGGCCCTGAGGTACTTGCTTGTACAGTTTTAGCAGGATTGACCGACTTTCTTTGGTTTCTTCGTTTTTTTTTTTTGTTTTTTTTTGGTAAAGAGTGTAATTTAAAGATCTTCACCAGGGAAAATTTCGCGCTGCAACCCAGAAAACAAGTTAGTAAAATCATGCAATGCATTGATTATGATACGCTTTCCAACATACCATAAATCATTATTCAAGTTATCACTCAAGTTATGAGGATAATGGCTGTGGAATAAATCTCGCTCCTGTGCCCTGACTTTTGAATCCATTTCAATGATATTCAACAGAACTGGTTCAGTATACAGAGTGCCCAGTAAAGTCCTTTCTCAGCCCCGTAACTTTCGAACGCCGACTGCTATAGCCATAAAAACGGTGTCTAGGCATAGTAAAGTGGCTATGCGCTATTCGATTAGACCGCTTAAAGCGCTTCCTAGCGGCAAAGTCAGGAGTTAGCGTGCCGATCTCAAAAACCATACGAGATACCGGAAAATAGTCCATTACAAAGTTGCAGAACTGCGTCGATTTAGTACGAAAAGACACCTTGCGCACATGAATGCTAAGAATAGAACGCCTACAACGCTCGTTTGTTTGTTCGCGATGTTGAACACTGTTACGTCACGAAACGCGTCAGAAAGAAGATAATATCGCCTTCCGCAAAGCACTAGCCCTACTCAACTGCGGAATGTTTGGTTCCAACATGACGGCGCCCCTCCGCACCAGCCAGGAAACGTAAGAAGGTACCTGGTCGAGGCATTCGAGCAACAAATTATCGGCAATGGTGGTTGCGTAGAGAAGCCTGCATGCTCACCGGACATCACCCCATTGGACTTCTTCCTGTGGGGCTACCTCAAAGAGCAGGTGTATCAGACCCCTCCGGGAACGTTGCAGGACCTTTGACGCCGTATTACTGATGCTTGTTCCAGCGTGTCGCCTGACATGATGCAAAATGTTCAGCGTGAGATTCAATCTAGAGTCCAAATGTGTATTGTGGCTGACGGAGAGCACATTGCGCACCGACGGTAAATGTACCTAGTGACAACTAATTGCTGCTTTCTGACGTGTTTCGTGACGTAACAGTGTTCGACATCGCGCTAGCGTTGTACGCATTCTATTATTAGCATTCATGTGCGCAAGGTGTCTTTTTGTATTACATCGGTGCTGCTCTACAACTTTGTAATTGACTATTATCCCGTATCTCGTATAGTTTTCGAGATCGGCTAGCTAACTCCTGATTTTGCCGCTAAGAGACGCTGTAAGCGGTCTTATCGAATAGCGCATAGCCACTTTACTATACCTAGACACCGTTTTTATGGCTAGAGCTGTCGGCGTTCGAAAGTTACGGGGATTATTGAAGCTTATTTTGAATGAGGAGGACCTCTTGTACCCCCTGTATACTTTCGAAACATCATAATAAAGTTTTGCCGCAATAGAAGCATTTTTAGTCAAGTTATGAGGATAATGGCTGTAGAATAAATCTCGCTCCTGTGCCCTGACCTTTGACCGCATTTCGATGATATTCAACCGTACCAGTTCAGTATATTTCCGGAACAACATGATAAAGTTTTGTCGCAATCGAAGCATTTTCACGTGTTATGACGAATAAGTGCAATTAAATGGATCCCGCTATGTCCTGACCTTTGACCCCATTTCGTCAATTTTCAATAGGGTTCGTCTCCAGGTGGTACCTTACCACTTACTAAAATTTCATCGAAATCGAACCATTTTTCCGCAACTTATGACGCATAACGTCAGTGGAATGGATCCCGCCACTATGTCCTGACCTTTAACCCCATTTCGCCCATTTTTAATAGGGTTCGTCCCGGGTGGTTCCCTAAATTTAATCGAAATCGAACCATTTTTACATGAGGTATCGTGCGGACAGACGGGCGAAGCTGGAGCATATACGCTTCCTCAGCCTACGGTTGGAAAGCGTAAAAAGCCAAGTAAGTTTAGATCTGCAAGAATGTGTAATTGGCAAATAAATGGTAATCAAGGACACCTGACGTTCAGTCGATAAAGTTTATGTTTCTACCCAAATATTAACTTGTAGTGACATAAATGTACTTCTTTAACACGAAGAGCTATTGAAGTTTACCTTAATACAAAGAGCTGGTGGAGGTAATTGGGTTTTGTTGATGATCATCATAGACATAGTTCAATATGTCCTCCGTTCTGTTAGACCGAGAGCTGAATCCGCTAAAGTGTCCCCATCGGTAGAACTCAGCTGATCTGGAGTGATGTTTTGTAACGAACTTATGCTTTGAGTCTACCAAGCGAAAAGCATTTCAACGATACATTAAGGTTTCCAGGTAACTTTACAACTTAAAGATACAGAGATTAGTATCTGGGGATGAGGTGGCTATGTTGGAAATAAGCGACTCATCACTCAAATCTCTCTGAAACGTTGTCGCAGCAACTACTGTGCACGCTTTCCGATATGAGGAGTTGCTCCATCTTGCATAAAAATGACTATATTAAGCCATTCTCTTTGCTGCAATTATCGAATAACAAAGCTGAGTAACATGTACCAATCGATACTTCTTTGCGGATACAGTGCCAGTAACAGCTCTAGTTCGATTATTTTCTACATTGGAAACCGGACTTGTTAGGAACATTGCCGGGAATCCTACCCATATGATAGCCTTCGGTGAATGTAAGAGAGTTTTCTGACACACTTGAGAATTCCCTGTAGCACAGATACGAAAGGTTTGGATGTCCATATTTCCACTGAGATCAAAATGTGTTTCCCACGCCACGGGATGTTGCAAGGCTAAGCTTCATCTAGCTCCATATGTCTAAAAGTAAGCCAACACAAACGTCAGTTGGATGCCTTCGTCATTCGTTCACAACTGTTGGTTGTGGATAAGTTTGTAGGGGTAGTAGTGTAGCAATTTACGCAAAATTCCTCACACAGTTCAGTAGGATAAGTGTTATTCCCTTCACGATGTGCACTCTCTGCATGAGGTCGCCGGATTACCAAGCTCTTCGATTGAAATAACACGTCTTTATGTCTTGTAGACGGACAGGTTTGCTTCCTCTCTCTGGTGTGATTGTCTGGCATACCGTTCTACTTAAATCAAAGAATTATGCTTCTACGTGTGTAAATAGCGTCTCATTGCAATGTTTCGAGGCGTCTCGTCATGAGGTTTTGAGGCCGTTTCTGTATGAGATCGCAGCATTACCAAGTTCAGCGATTGAAATAACGCGTCGTTATCTATTGTCGACGGATAGGTTTTGTAACGTACCAGGAGATGTGACGTACCTGCCAGAAGGACGCACACGACATAAAGGCAAATAGGAATCAGAATAAAACGTCCGCGTAGCTAAATTGGTAGAGTGACTTATTCCGGAATGAGGGGATCCGGGTTCGAATCCTGGCGCGGATACAGAAATGACGGAGAAATTTACTTCGTTATAATGGCGCCCGAACTATCCGGATGACCCGACCGTTCAAAATCTCGCATTTTTGTGATGTTATTTCAACACCGCGAGATAGGAAAAATAAGAGAATCCCTTCCCCAGCACTTCAAAAAAAAACAAAAAAAACAAATAAGGGGGAGATGATGTAACGTACCAGGAGATGTGACGTACCTTCCAGAAGGACGCACACGACATAAAGGCAGATAGGAATCAGAATAAAACGTCCGCGTAGCTCAATTGGTAGAGTGACTTATTCCGGAATGAGGGGATCCGGGTTCGAGCCCCGGCGCGGATAAAAATGACGGAGAAATTTACTTCGTTATAGTTTGTTGCTCCCTCTTTTTGGTATGGCTGTTTGGCACCTCATTTGTACATTTCATACTTACTTTTATAACCATTAAGTTGTCTAAGAAGTACGCATTGTACAAATATTATCATTTTACCCCATTAGCAATGAAATGTTTTCTCCTGGTGGTAATTTTTGTAAGCCTTTTTTTCTTTGACGTAGGACTACGTCTAACACCGCGGATAGTATGGGGTGACCTACAGCCGACCTCCTGTGACAAAAATAGATCCCAATTGAAATCATTATAGCATTAAAGATGCACACTAATCGTGTTAGCATATTCGTAAACAGCATGGAGTCCAATTCGCGTACTGCGCAATACATCGTGCGAGTATCGCTCCCTGTGCGCGGGAAAGATGATGCGATACTTCTGGGTGCGCCGCCGCGTTTGACTCAGTCTATCTCGGCACCCGTAAGTGCAACACAACTGTGCGTGGTATCATTTTAAATCTCTCGACGAGATCTATACAAATATACGAAGAACACTTATCAGTGGTTTGAACTGACCATTTTAAAAATTGTTTTCTTCTGAATCGGTGAACACTTTTTGACAAGGCCAAAAGAGAGTGCAAAACGACTGTGCGTGGTATCCGTTTAAAGCTCTCGACGAGATCTATTCAAATATACATATAAAGAACATATCGCGGTGGCTTGAACTAAAATTTTTAGAAATTGTTTTCGTGTGAACGGGTTAACATTTTCAGGGTATCCAAAAAGTTCCCGTATTCACACTTCCCGAATTTATTGTACATCTACAGCAAAGTTCAAAGCGGTAATATATATTAAATTTATGAAATAAACTTATGCACTTATTATTGAAAAGGAATTTGTAGAGGAGTTTATAATAAATGTTCGAAATGTCCGCCATTTTCCTGGAGGCATAGCTGAACGCGTCTGCGCATATTTTGAGATACACTTGAAGACTGCAGGATTGACTTCTTGTACCGTTTGTGTAATTGCAGTTTTAGCTGATTTATTGTGTGAGAATTATCTGCATATACTTTGTTCTTTAAATACCCCCACAGAAAAAATGTCAGGAATGCTTATATCTGGCGAACGAGGTAGCCAAAGATTTTTCGTGATGAGGCCATCACCGAAAAATTCTCTAAGCATGTCCATGGTTTCATTACTGGTATGGCATGTTGCACTGTCCTGTTGGAACCAAGAATCCCATTCATCCAATTCTAACAACACAGCAAATTGCTGAATGAGTTCTCTGTATACAGTACCATCAATAGCAGATTCGAAAAACAGAGGGCCCACGATTCTTCTACTCGACACGGCACACCAATTTTCTGGGAGTGCAGCGGTTTTTCGTGTAATGAATGAGGATTTATTGCAGCCCGAATACGGGTGTTTACGAAACCACTGAGATTAAACCATGCTTCATCGGAGAAGAAAGTTTTGTCCGAAATGGCAACGTTGTTACGAATGAATTTCCGTAAATACTGACAGTGATGACGGCGCTTCTCATTGTCTGGTGGCTTTAACTCCTGTTCGACCTTCACGCAGTAAGCACGTAACTGCCAAGGTTTTAAAGCCTTGTGCGTCAATCCGCGTGATGCGCCCAGTTGTTGCGACAAACGCCTCACAAATTTTTAAGGAGATTGCAATATTTGACGTTCGACGTCATTCACCAAGTCCGTTGTCACAACGTTTAGTCGTTCAATCCTGGGTCCACGGAACCTGTATCACGAAATCGTCGTACGAGTTGGAACAGCGTAACACTTGGTATCGGATCATCAGGATATTTCTGTCATCAGATTAGTGTTTCGTACGATTTACATTCAAAATAAGCTTCAATAAGAGCGATCCTCTGAGAGCGCGTTAAACACATTCTGCAATAACGAACAAAACGGACTGCACTTCGTTTCCCTGCATTTCCACCTTCGAAGCGCCACCTAGGGATGACTCCTGACATGCACTGCTACTATTTTCATCCTTGAGAAAACGCGGTAAAATTCAACAAATTAAAACAATAACCTTACGATAAATTTTGAAAATCACAGTACGGGTACTTTTAGGACACCCTCTACTTTTAATATCATAGACATGTGTTGGCTATAACTAATTAATTAAACGCTTTCAAACCATACTTGACTAGCTAATTTCAACTCTCCGATCTGCAAGTCTTAGTCCTACGTTCCAAACTGACGGTTCAATCAGAACTGAGCCTACCTATATGTTTTTTCTGAGCGTTTTCCTTTATTTAGAAGGTCTCTAGAAATGCTTATGTACGTCAAGAAATAGCATGCTTATGTTGCCTCTTTCTACATTCACCGCCAGTTTTGTTTTCACAGTAACATCTCTTCTATAAATCCATTAGAAAATAAAAAGCTTTAAGGTACAGCATGATATACACTGAAGAGCAATTGAATAAGAGACAGCTAGCGTTGTGCAAATGTGGTGCTGTGGGCGGCCCTGTAAATGGAAACGACATGACGTATGCAGCGATCCGACAATATAAGGAGTGATGCGACGGGAATCAGTAAGAGTCGGACGCAGTATGAGTAAGGCGAAGGATTTAAGCGCATTTGATCGTGGGTAAATTGTCGGAGCCCGACGAATGGGTCACTCCATCTCGGAAGTCGTGCAGACACTGGGATTTTCACGAGCCACTGTGTCACGGGTGCACCGTGAGTACATCGAATCCAGTAAAACCATCCCTGCAGGCGCCAAGTGCCGTGGACAACAGCGTCTGGACGAGCGGGGGTCATCGTCGGCTAGCTCGCATTGTAACAGTGGATAGACGGGCCACAGTGCAAGAAATCCCTCCGCAATTTAACGCTGGTGCACAAAAACGTGTAAGCAGCCACACCATCCAGAACCAGCTCCTCGCTATGGGGTACAGAAGCCATCGTCCTAGGAGGGTACCACTGCTGACCACACATCACAGGGTGTAAAGAGTATCATGGGCGCTGTAACATTGCCACTGGGCCCTAGACATGTGGAAAAATGTTGCCTGGACTGATGAGTCGAGATTCACGTTGGTACATGCGGATGGCAGGATACGAGTACGGCGTAAACCACATGAAGCGATGGATCCTTCTTGCCAGCAGGGTACTCTTCAATCTGATGGGGGTGGCATTCTCGTCTGGGGACTGTTTACGTGGACTAAAATGGGACACCTGGTACGTGTGACATCGTCCCTCACAGGTCAACATTACCGGGATATCCTGGACGACCATTTGCTCCCGTTTGTGAGTCTTCAACATACCACTGGGGTCCTAATCCTGCAACAAGACAATGCACCGTGCCATCGCTCCCGAATTGTATCCGAATGGTTGGATAAACACTCCATCAACGTTACCTCGCTTCTTTGGCCAGCTAGGTCACCTGACCTCAATCCCATCGATCGAGCACATCTGGGATGCCATTGAGAGAGATGTTCGAGGCTCTGACCCCATCCATCAAATCTTCGTGAACTGTGGGAGCTTGTTCAGGGGTCGTGGATCATTATGGCTTCCCAACGCTTCCGGTGTCTTGTCGAGTCCATGCCATAGACGAATCGCCGTCGTCATCAGGGCGAAAGGTGGTGCTACACGTTACTAGACAGGTGCCTTTAATCCAATTGCTCTTCAGTGTAGATCTTTAGTAGCGCTGGTCGGCGAAAAGAATCACTCACTGTGAAATAATAACTTAACTTGTTAATAACATACGACCTTATTCACAAAGAAGCAAAACATCGATGAACTTCAAATTCGACTTATTCACAAAAGAAGCAAAACATCGAGGAACTTCATCAAGTCTAGGAAGGACTATGTGTGTTCTAAAAGTACATACAAAACAGCTTTCGTCGAGGGATAACACGAAGCATAAAAATAATTGATTCGTTACATTTATTACATAACGGCGGACACAATCCAAAATGAGCGACCACTGTTCTCCACTGAATACACATCACTTAATGTCTCGTTGTCTGCGAGGAATAAGACTGACGTCGTTATTTCGTGCATTGTTTCATGTCCTCGAGTTTGGTAGAATATGACGCGTTACATGACAACTGCTGCTATTAACATCGGGCACGGTGTGTTTCCAACAAAATATATATAATAGCTGTAACTATTATGACTAAAATGATTAGTACATCATAGCATTTTCTTGAGGCATAATTTTCTTTCTATGTAGTAAAAATGAATGTTTTCATTTGACGCAGTACTCAGCTGCGATAGAAAGGATTATTAAAGCTATGTTGGCACAGGACATAGCAACGACAGTGATACCCCATTCATTCTCCAGCATAGCCACATCAATAATTTCGTGTTCATTTGTTCTTAGGCTGATGCACAGTTTCCCCGACAGAAGTGACGCGTTATATTTGCATCTGGCACAGTATCTACGCTTTTATATTTTGCATCGAATAACAGCAGCCATAACCGACGTAATCGACATTTTTTCTGCTTATGATTCATTTCTGTTCCATTAGAAGTGGCCTACCGTACGTTCGTGTTTAACGCAGGATATCTGCTGCTAAAATTTAGACTAGAAAAATCCATTTTAAAAATGGAATGAAACCGTCACCCTGATTATGTACATACTATTGATATTCTGAATGCTAAATTTCATTTTAGTTGAAAAAAATATGTCTATGTTTTGTTCCATATAGGCTATGTCATTCGCAATGTATTATAATAGTAAATCTCTATTTTCTCTAGACCCATTCATTTTACATCACAAAATGTATTTGAAGTAACGCTCCATAAACAACCATAAATATTCAACCATCTGAAATGGAGTACTTTAAAATATGAAAATGAGTATTTTTTTCTTGTTTTTCATGGAAGTATATTTTAATTTATGTAACTAGAGCTCTAGGCTCGCTACACTCGTTTCCAGAGTACCGCTCGGACACCGCAGCCCGATCTCCGAGTATATCACATGAAATAAAAACTGGAAAATTCATATAAATTCCAATTTTTATTGCATGTCTAAGCAAATATGGCTTGTTATTCCGAGATTTCAGAGGTTTTTTTTACTGTCGTTAATTTTTGGAAATTTGAACTTTTGCCGTTTGGACTTATAGCACTTACTAAATTTACCAATAAGGAAAACAATAGGCGTCTAAAAAAGCATTTCCGTAAACCGTAAGCCGTTATTCTAAACTGTTAAGGTGGATGTCAAGTAATTTTGCTTCCTATACTTCCAATGGAAAAACTTTTGTATACATTTCTTTCACAATTATTGTGTTTCAAGAAAGAAAATTTGAACATCGATTAAAACAACTTCATATTATAACTTGGATACTTCATATTTTCTAAAACATAACCATAATTATAAAAAAAATCAATAACTTTTCTTTTGGTGGTGTTGGAACCAGAAAAAAAGATGGCGCGACCTGTACTTTGATGACGTCAGTAGACAAACAAATGTTGGATTGCATAATTATGGTTATGTTGTAGAAAATATTAAGTATTCCAAGTTATAAAATGAAGCTATTTTAATCGATGTTCAAATTTTCATCCTTGGGAACGCATTAATTATGAAGAAAATGTGCACAGAAGTTTTTCCATTGGAAGTATAGGAAGCAAAATTACTTGACGTCCACCTTAAACAACTGAGATAGCTTTTACCAACAAAACATATGCATAACGAATTCTCTGCGTCACCATGGCAGCAGGTCACATGGCTAGAACCTTCCTCTGTGGTTATCGTGAAGACCGACAAGCCGTTCGTTTCTTTTCTTTGCGTCTGTAAAAAAAATGTTTTTTTCCTGTGAATTTATCGTCTGCGTTAGTGGTTCGTGTTGACTGTGTAGTGTTTTCACCGTTTTGCCTCACTTGAAGTGAGTGTGTGTGCCTTCTGTTTCGTTATTTTGTGTTTCTTCTGTGTGACGCAGTTGCGGCACACAGTGTTGTGTTGTTCGGCTTAGCGGCCATGATGGCTGCTTCCCAAGTACAAATGCAAGTTCCGTCTGCTGATTTTATCTCCGCTGGATTTTCTTTGGCTACATCGACCGCTTGTGAGACAACTATGACCTCTTCAAAAGTGGATTTGTCTACTTCTAATTGTGTTTCTGCTTCTAATGTGCTTCGTCCTAATGTTTCTGCATCGAATGTTCTTCGTCCTAATTTGCATATCCTGGATGCCGAGTCACGTTCTGCTGCCACGGCTGCTACTCCTCCACGCTCGTATGCTGCGACTGCTCGTCCAAACCAATCTCATGCACCTCTTTCAATGCAACCAGAATTTTCTAGAGAAGATAAAGTTCTCAAGATTCGGATTTCTGACGACTCACCAGCAGGTAAAGAACTTTCCTCAGCTTTGTTATTAAGTGTGTATTTTCCGTCTCTTCGTGACACCCCTCCCCCTCTATTTGGAGGCCTTGGTTAAAGTTGTTCCCAAGGAAAGCATCGTTTCAATTATTCGCATTGGAGGGTGTTGTCGTTCATTTTGTTCACCAAAAAGCCACCGACACCGTTCTTGCCACAGGCATTGATATTGGCTCTTTTCACTTGCAACCTGTTGCTTCTGCACAGCGCCCGGTCACAGTGACATTATCTCCTGTGCCTACTGCTATTCCTGACAACTTGCTTGTTGCTGCACTCAGCACTCTTGGTCGAGTAGTGGGAGAGACTAAATTTCTCCCAGCTGCTGCCAGAGACTCTCCATTCAAATTTGTGCAAGGAGGACGTCGCCAATATCGTGTTATTTTCCCCACTGACCAAGCCATTTCTAACCGCCCCACATCTCTGCAACTTGTTACGGACACACGAACATACGTTTTCAACTTATTTGCTGGTGTCCAGTGTTTCCGGTGTAGAGCTGAGGGACATCTGGCTTATGAGTGCCCTCAGCGCACACTTGCGCAAGGTGCTGTCCCTTCGTTGAAGGTTCGTGACACACCTCCATCATACACTTCCTCCGCCCTTACTACTGAACAAACTGTTTCTCCAATGTCAACCACGTCACCATCTCTGCTACTTGCTCCTTCAATGACTGCAGATATTTCGTTGTCTTCACCTGTTTCAGTTCCGCCACTGCCATTCAACTCCGAGCAGCCGCTGTCTTTCAAAACTCCTACGCAGTTATTGCCAAGCACTAAACAGCCATTACCATACAACTCCGAGCAGGCGCTTTCTTTCAAAACAACTACGCAGTTATTGCCAAACACTGAACTGCCATTTCCATTCAACTCCGAGCAGCCGCTTTCTTCCGAAACTACTGCGTCATCATTGCCCAGCTCTCACGCGCCACCACCAAGCAACAAATTGCCTCCCGTTTCACAGCCTGTTTCGCAAGTGCAAACACCTGCTACTCAACTGTTCAAATCTGCTCTCATTGTTGACATGTCATTTCCACCTCTTCCTACTTCGGTGGGCTCCTCTGGACCCAAAACTGCCGGGAAACGCCCAAATTCTGCCGAGTCTTCTCCTAGGCCTTCGCGTCGCACTAGGCGTTTTCGGACCAAATCTTCTGCCACTTCCTCTGGAACCTCACCTGGCGTAGAAAAATTTTCTTCTCAACTTCGTACAACAAACAGATTCGTTTGCCTCCCTACTGATGATGATATGGATGTTGCTGCTAATTTAAGTGAATCAGCATCGATTGCTTCGGATGTTGTTGGAGATGATTCTTCTCTTCCCACCATTCCCAAACTTTCCGCTCTGTTCAAAGACTGTTCTGTTCCAATGCAACCGCTCACATTTACTGAACTTCTTGAACTAATTCAACGCCCTAGGATTGACAAATTTCTAACAATCCCGTGTATTCAATCTAAGTTAAATTGGTTACCTGAAATGCTTCAACAACTGCAATTGCTTGATGAATTTTTGATTAACGTTTCCGTTCCCCCTGAAGATGCCCAGCTTCAGCATCGTCTGTGGTACATGCTGAAGTTGCTCACAGCTGAACTCGAAAACAATCAACAGCCTGTTCATGATTTCCCAACTGACTGAGTTTTTTTTCTTCTTCTGAATAAACGTTTTGTTTTGAAATTGTTTACCTTTGAACTTGTACTGCTTTACCGTCTGTTTTTGTTTAGTTTTCGGCGAACTCTTAGACACAGTTTAATACTATTGTTATCAACGGACTAATAGACTTTTATTTTTACTGCTGTTCAATTGGGCAGCCTCTCAGCGCCCTCTTTTTCACACCCTTTACACTGTTGTTATTGTTTTTTTAAATGCTTGCGTATACCTTGTTCTCTCCCACATCTTGTTACTGTTTTGTATTCTGTTCTCGTTCATATTTTGTAGAGGCGTTTTTTATACCTAACATTTTGAGCAATAAATACCTTATGAAGACAAGCCGTTCGTTTCTTTCCTTTGCGTCTGTAAAAAAAAATTTTTTTCCTGTGAATTTATCGTCTGCGTTAGTGGTTCGTGTTGACTGTGTTGGGTTTTCACCGTTTTGCCTCACTTGAAGTGAGTGTGTGTGCCTTCTGTTTCGTTATTTTGTGTTTCTTCTGTGTGACGCAGTTGCAGCACACAGTGTTGTGTTGTTCGGCTTAGCGGCCATGATGGCTGCTTCCCAAGTAAAAATGCGAGTTCCGTCTGCTGATTTTATCTCCGCTG
The DNA here is from genome assembly GCA_039090855.1 of Macrothele yani. Taxonomy (NCBI): domain Eukaryota; kingdom Metazoa; phylum Arthropoda; class Arachnida; order Araneae; family Macrothelidae; genus Macrothele; species Macrothele yani. The sequence goes on from CM077005.1 coordinate 63,741,330, forward strand.
GATTTTCTTTGGCTACATCGACTGCTTGTGAGACAACTATGACCTCTTCAAATGTGGATTTGTCTACTTCTAATTGTGTTTCTGCTTCTAATGTGCTTCGTCCTAATGTTTCTGCATCGAATGTTCTTCGTCCTAATTTGCATATCCTGGATGCCGAGTCACGTTCTGCTGCCACGGCTGCTACTCCTCCACGCTCGTATGCTGCGACTGCTCGTCCAAACCAATCTCATGCACCTCTTTCAATGCAACCAGAATTTTCTAGAGAAGATAAAGTTCTCAAGATTCGGATTTCTGACGACTCACCAGCAGGTAAAGAACTTTCCTCAGCTTTGTTATTAAGTGTGTATTTTCCGTCTGTTCGTGACACCCCCTCCCCCTCTATTTGGAGGCCTTGGTTAAAGTTGTTCCCAAGGAAAGCATCGTTTCAATTATTCGCATTGGAGGGGGTGTTGTCGTTCATTTTGTTCACCAAAAAGCCACCGACACCGTTCTTGCCACAGGCATTGATATTGGCTCTTTTCACTTGCAACCTGTTGCTTCTGCACAGCGCCCGGTCACAGTGACATTATCTCCTGTGCCTACTGCTATTCCTGACAACTTGCTTGTTGCTGCACTCGGCACTCTTGGTCGAGTAGTGGGAGAGACTAAATTTCTCCCAGCTGCTGCCAGAGACTCTCCATTCAAATTTGTGCAAGGAGGACGTCGCCAATATCGTGTTATTTTCCCCACTGACCAAGCCATTTCTAACCGCCCCACACCTCTGCAACTTGTTACGGACACACGAACATACGTTTTCCACTTATTTGCTGGTGTCCAGTGTTTCAGGTGTAGAGCTGAGGGACGCCTGGCTTATGAGTGCCCTCATCGCACACTTGCGCAAGGTGCTGTCCCTTCGTTGAAGGTTCGTGACACACCTCCATCATATACTTCCTCCGCCCTTACTACTGAACAAACTGTTTCTCCAATGTCAACCACGTCACCATCTCTGCTACTTGCTCCTTCAATGACTGCAGATATTTCGTTGTCTTCACCTGTTTCAGTTCCGCCACTGCCATTCAACTCCGAGCAGCCGCTGTCTTTCAAAACTCCTACGCAGTTATTGCCAAGCACTAAACAGCCATTACCATACAACTCCGAGCAGGCGCTTTCTTTCAAAACAACTACGCAGTTATTGCCAAACACTGAACTGCCATTTCCATTCAACTCCGAGCAGCCGCTTTCTTCCGAAACTACTGCGTCATCATTGCCCAGCTCTCACGCGCCACCACCAAGCAACAAATTGCCTCCCGTTTCACAGCCTGTTTCGCAAGTGCAAACACCTGCTTCTCAACTGTTCAAATCTGCTCTCATTGTTGACATGTCATTTCCACCTCTTCCTACTTCGGTGGGCTCCTCTGGACCCAAAACTGCCGGGAAACGCCCAAATTCTGCCGAGTCTTCTCCTAGGCCTTCGCGTCGCACTAGGCGTTTTCGGACCAAATCTTCTGCCACTTCCTCTGGAACCTCACCTGGCGTAGAAAAATTTTCTTCTCAACTTCGTACAACAAACAGATTCGCTTGCCTCCCTACTGATGATGATATGGATGTTGCTGCTAATTTAAGTGAATCAGCATCGATTGCTTCGGATGTTGTTGGAGATGATTCTTCTCTTCCCACCATTCCCAAACTTTCCGCTCTGTTCAAAGACTGTTCTGTTCCAATGCAACCGCTCACATTTACTGAACTTCTTGAACTAATTCAACGCCCTAGGATTGACAAATTTCTAACAATCCCGTGTATTCAATCTAAGTTAAATTGGTTACCTGAAATGCTTCAACAACTGCAATTGCTTGATGAATTTTTGATTAACGTTTCCGTTCCCCCTGAAGATGCCCAGCTTCAGCATCGTCTGTGGTACATGCTGAAGTTGCTCACAGCTGAACTCGAAAACAATCAACAGCCTGTTCATGATTTCCCAACTGACTGAGTTTTTTTTCTTCTTCTGAATAAACGTTTTGTTTTGAAATTGTTTACCTTTGAACTTGTACTGCTTTACCGTCTGTTTTTGTTTAGTTTTCGGCGAACTCTTAGACACAGTTTAATACTATTGTTATCAACGGACTAATAGACTTTTATTTTTACTGCTGTTCAATTGGGCAGCCTCTCAGCGCCCTCTTTTTCACACCCTTTACACTGTTGTTATTGTTTTTTTAAATGCTTGCGTATACCTTGTTCTCTCCCACATCTTGTTACTGTTTTGTATTCTGTTCTCGTTCATATTTTGTAGAGGCGTTTTTTATACCTAACATTTTGAGCAATAAATACCTTATGAAGAGAAGCCATTTGCTTCTTTCCTTTGCGTCTTTTAAAAATGCTTAAAAATCAGAAAATGACTCTTTCTTCATTGAAAATGACTCTTTCTAAATTTTTTATTAAGAAGGGACGATAGTTGTAAATTCATGCTGCAAAAATTGCAATGCGTTATGATTTACAGTTTGCCATATATTCGTTTTTTTTAATGGATCCCATCGCGAAATAGAGAATTTTGTGAAATTTAGAAATTTAAATTCTCGTAAACTAAATCGAAATTTAAAAAAAAAAAGGGCAACGAGGTGCAAAAATTCGGTCATGGCACTACATGCCTACAAAGATTCGTTTTTCTGTTGCTGTTAGTGTGTCCGGAACGCGACCTAACAGCACTTTTTTGCTTACCTTAACTTTGAAATACAATAGCTCTTGAAGAACCGCTAGAAACGGTTTATTTCAGCGTGTCCTCCATAGCAATTCTCTACAAACGATGTAAAGTTCATATTTTTGTGTTCAATGCGTTTTGCGCTGCGAGCTAGGAAAGCAAGAGTGTCGCGAAATTTCTAAAACAGCGCCGGTTACTTCTTTTTAGATTAGAGAGAAACTTTGCAAGTAAGAGTTCAACTCATACTTGCCTGATTTTTATCTGTGCCTTTGTTATTGACTACTGTGACGTACTACAGAGGTAAAGGATATCTGCTAGAGGTAAAGCACGTGTACAGATGAGAAATGTAGGGCGATACATTCCGTCGGTCTAGCTCAGTTGGGAGAGCAAACTTACTCCGGAGTGAGGGGGCGTGATTTCGATCCTCGTCACGGAAAAATTTGTGTTTTCACACTACAACTAAAGAAATAACATTGCCTGATTTTTAACTTACTTTGTATCCCTCTTGAAGCAAAAGGTCACTAATTGCAAATCCTATTCCTTGGGCAGCTCCAGTGACTATCGCTACTGACCCATTCGATGCCATGTTGTTACTTCGAAGCCAGAAGTAGAGAAAGTGGGACTGTGTTCTTTGCTTTACGAATTATCTTATTCTGCTTAACCAATCGTAAGAACATGATAAGAAGAAAAGATTATTCTGGCAGAAATTTTTTTTTTTTTTTTGTTCGCCACATGCACTTCAGTAACTGATTGCAGAAATAGATAAAATAAGCATCTTCCTTTCAGAACATCAAGCCTTAAGTGGATGACATTTTCTTTTTATGTTTTTTGTAGAAATTTCTTATAGATAAAATGCGAAGAACATTTTATCTTGCATTACTTGTCTCTCGGTCTTTTTATACTTTTTGATACTACGAACCTTGCAAACGGTAAACATACATTTCTTTTTAGCTTCAGCGATAGAGATAAAAAAGTATTTTCGTTGAGATTTGAGAACCTGAATGCTTTACATTTCTGCTTTAATGAACTTCTCCAGAGTAGTTTCAATGAAAATTCTTTCTTACAGGAAAGCAATAGCCGTTCAGTTTAATTTGAAAACTGCAAATAATTTAGTTTATGTGAGCGCGTGAAATACTTGCAGCTTCTTTCACATTTTCATCGAATCAATGATTTTCATTTAATTTTTCATTTGGTCAAATGTCGTTGTATATTACTAGCCACAACCGGTCAAAACTGACGTGAATAAAACAAAATGAAATGAAATTAATTCAACAGATGCCTAATAATTGCATTTTTGATAACATTTGCAGTTCGTGTTTTTTTTTATTTCTTTTTCTTGGTCCCCACCGACTGCAAATGTGAAAGACAGCTGTACAGTTTTCTTTGGGCATAATGTATTGTGCATTTTACTTACAATTGGTATGGTAAATAAAAGGTATTTTTAACTTAAAATCTTTTTGTTAACAATTTCACGTTTAATAACGAGACACCAATTACGAAGAAAGTCATAAAACTATACTAATGACCGACACGGGCGTCTGCAGGAAATTTTTCAAGGGGGTGGGGGTCAAGTGTAATTAATTAAAGTTTGGCTAATAAGTAGAAAACAGTAATTCGTGAAAATGAAAGTTTAATACTATTACTACTACTTAATTACTACACTATAACACTTCTACTGCTACTATTATTATTATTATTATTAATTGATGCTGCTCTTGAAGAAAGTGTATGTTAGTAATAGTCATGTATTTTTATGTACATTGGTAACTGTTATCAAAATAATGAACAGTGTCGAGCAGGGCCATGCCAAGCCTTTTAAGTTCAGCAACACCACCCTGAGCGGAACTTGTTTGGGCGTACCATACCTCAGGGTTTGCTAAGTTTACCGCTCTCACGTTATCGTTTTCGAATTCCAAATTTCCAATAAAATTGGGATATTAAATTAAACGCCCCAAACGCCATCTTTTCCTTGTGGTCCAGTTCTGTGAGTGTAAAAAAAAAAAAGTAATAAATAAAATAAAATAAAGAGAAAAATAATTGTACAGCGTGGTTCAAGCGACCCCAGTGACGCCCCTGTCGACGCTGTAGGAATATGCACCGTCGACTTACATTATTGTGACCACTAGCTAATATCCAGAGTAACCGCCATGCGGAGCGCGGAAAGCAGCTAGACGGGCTGGGAGTGACTCAATAAGGTGCTGGAAGGTGTTCACAGGCATGTGGAGCCATGCTGACTGCAGTGCATATGACAGCTGCTGGAAGGTGCGTGGTGGAGGATCCATAGAGCGAACATCACGATCGAGGTGGTCCCACAAATGCTCAATTGGGTTTAAGTCTGGGGAATGAGGGGGTCAGGGAATTACTTTGACGCCTGCATCATGCTCTTCCAACCACTCTCGGGCATTTCTAGCTGTGTGACACGTCGCATTCTCATGCTGGAAGATCCCATCCGCCCCAGGGAAGACCATCATCATGTATGGGTGTACGTGGTCTGCAAGGATAGATTCATAACGAATTTTGTCCATAGTGTCTTCCACAGGTATGAGTGGACCCTGAGAGTGCAACGAAAACATTCCCCAGACCATAACGCTGCCCCCACCAGCTTGTGTTTTTCCAGAAATGGTTGACGACTGTTTGTTCTCCGATGTTTCTCGCCTTATACGTCACCACCCATCCGTTCGATGAAGCAGAAAACGTGACTCACTGGAGAAGGCAATCATTTGCCAATCAGCGGAGGTCCAATTCCAATACTGCCCTGCAAACGTAAGCCTTTTCTGCCGATGCACCTTCGTTAGCATAGGTGCAGTGGCCATCGGTCTGCATTAGAGCCCCATGCGCAGCATTGTTCGCTGAACTGTCGTTTTAGAGACACTTCCGGTAGCACCCTGATTCATTCAGCCAGTGAGTTGTTCCACTGCAGCGTGTCGATTGGCCCTCACGCATTTTTGAAGCTGACGTTTACCTCTCACATCAATGGCACGTAATGCTCCGCAGTTTCCACGTCCCTTATTCCATGATGCCATTTCTCCAATCACGATACACTTTTTACCACGCAACTAGTTCACAAACTGCGCTGTTTCAAAAATACTGCCACAGTTGACCCAAAAGTCCGATAATCATCTTTTTTTGCAAATCTGATAAATAGCTTCTTTTTATCCAAGGCAGAAACGAGTGATATGTTTTCAGAATGCCTACAGCACACCTTATATACCTATATATTCCCTCCAATCCAGCTCACGACACCGGCCTTCTTTCATTAACTACGCACTGTTGAGGTTCAAAAGTAGGTCGTGGTTACAATAATATGACTCGAATGTGTAATTTGACCGTTTTCTAATTTCACGTTTACCAGCATTTTTGCATACCTTTTCAGAGTCCGCGTTTGAAGTGGTCTCCACTTGCCTCGTTGCATTAGCATGTTCAAGAAAACGCGCCACAATTCGGCGGCTGAAATGCGGGTGATCTCTTGCCATATATTGGCCACTCTTCCTGTGTTCGAGAGTGGTTGCGGTAGATTATCCCTTTCAGTAAGCCCCACAGGTAAAAGTCGGTTATGAGACGGGAGAGCGCGGGTGGCCATAGATCCTTACTGATTGTTCGTTCCAGTGGATTCGAGCAAGCAAAGTATCAGAGGAATGGCAAGTCTCTCCATCTTGTTCAAAGAAGGCATATGTGAGTTCATGTGGAGTCAACTGGCTTACAAACTCTTCGTAGATCCGTAATAAATGTCTGTATTCGTGTTCTTCTAGAGAAAAATGGGTACGATGCTGCGTTGGCCTGGTACTCCACACAAACTTCGACTCTTAAATCGTGGAGTGGTTTCTGTTGAGAGACGTGTGGGTTTTCAACGGCCCAGTGTCGTGTGTTCTGTGAAGTAACATACCACCAAAGGTAGAACCAAGCTTCCTCTGTTAAAACTAAGAGAAATGGGTTTAGCAGTCTTTCAGAAAACATATCTAAGAGCCAACGACAGTATTCGGCAAGTTTTCCCTTTTCAAGTGCTCTTATCAGGTGTACGAATAAGTTTTAAAGTGGTTTTTTTTTGTGTGACGTATACCTCTAATTCACATATCCGACATTCCCCGTGTTTTTGTCATGTGACCGTAAATGGTCCAGAGTATAAAAGATGGCAAGCGATACTGCATTTATTCGACACTGCATTCGTTACGAATTTCACCAAGAAAAAGTGCTGCAAAAGCATGTGCACTGATATGTTCTGTTCTGGGGAAGATTATTGTATCGAAAAGCACGCGTGAGTTTTTCGTTTAGACTGTTTAAAGCAGGTGATTTTGATGTTAGCGATCAAGAACGTAGCGGCACCCCGCAGAAGGTTACACATGAGGAACTGTAACGATTGCTGAATGAAGAATCGTCTAAAAACGCAAAAAAAGAACTAGCTGAACAACTGGGGATAACTCAACATACCATTTGCAGTCGTTTACGCGCAATGGGAAAGATTTAGAACAAAGGAAAATGGGTGCCACATGACCTGAGCCAGAGGAACAAGGATGAGCGTGTCAGGAAGTGTTTGAATCTGCTGAATAAACAACAGAGAAAAGTCTTTCCTCTGGAAAATCGATATAGGTGAAGAAAAGTGGATATACTTGGACAATCCCAATCGCAAAAAATACTAGTTAGACAACGGTAAATCAACGACTTCGACACGGAAACGCAACATTCACTCCAAAAAAGTTCTGCTGTGCATCTGGTGAGATATAAAGGGTGTGCTCTGTTATGAACTATTGGTACAGGGTCAAACTGTTACTGCTGATCGCTACAAGCAAAACTTGCTTCGATTAAACTAGGAAATCTGTCGGAAACGTCCATTCATGCGGAAATGATTGCGTCCCGTGAAATTACTTCATGACAACACGCTAAGCCGCATGTCGCGAAATCGGTCAGGGAAACGTTATTGACGCTTGGCTGAGAAGTTTTGGAGCATCCGGCGTATAGTCTCGACATAGCTCCTTCAGACTATCATTTGTTCCGATCGATGCACCATGGTTTGTCAGCTCAACAGGTTTCGGACATGTAACGAAGTGCATAAATGGGTTGACAATTTCATCGCGTCACACGACGAAGTATTCTTCATGGCGGTAATCCGTCAGCTGCCCGACCGATGGCGGAAGGGGATTGATAACGACGTCGCATATTTTTATTCTTAAAGGTATTGTTGGTTTCTCTCAAATTACATGTTGCGTTGTCTTAAAACGTTTCAAAACTTATTTGTGCACCTAATATTTTCAGCACAACACTCACCGATAAGGCTTAATTTTTAAAGTATGAAGTATGCGCTGAATTGACCTACTACTAATGCCAATCTGTTGAATTGTTGGATCTTCTTTCGATACGATTCACTACGTCGGTGACATCTTTCGGTGTGCGTAAAGTTTGTTGTTTCACTCTTTGTGCGTTAGTTAAAGAATCAGCTGTACGCTATTTCTTCAGTAAGTCCTGGATTGTTGATTTCCCAGGTGCAAAGTTACTTGGGACACTTTAGGCCTCATTATCACAACAGCACAATCCCTGACAGCTGTCAGGTATCTGAACATCGTTGCGGACCAAGTTCACCCATTCATTCCAACTGTGTCCCCTGCAGATGATGGCCATTACCAACAGGATAATGCGCCATGCCACACTGCCAGGATAATTAAGGAGTGGTTCGAGAAATATTCCAGTGACTTTCTGTTTATGCCCTGGCTTCAAATTCTCCTGATATGAACCTAATCGAACATTTGTGGTTCGACTTGGAAAACAGTGTTCGCACTGAATCACCACCACCCCGAAATTTACAGGAACTGGAGGACCTGCTGTTGAGATTATGATACCAGATACCCCAAGATACCTCTCGCCACCTAATCGAATCGATGCCTCGCCGAGTGGCCGCTGTTTTGCGGGCTAAAGGGGGTCCTACAGCTTATTAGGTAGGTGGTCGTAATGTAATGGCTCGTCGGTGTAGGTGATAAGGGTGCGTTCAAAAACCATCGTACCTGTCTGTTCTCTTGCATGATTTTCGTCAGTGCCGTTTGAGTTCTATGATCCAGCAGTTGGTTTCTTCTATAGAATCGCTGCTTTCGGGAAATCTTTTCACACGTTGCACCATTCACGGTTAATCTTTGACACAACTGTGCGTGAAGAGCCCAGAAGAACGGCCGTTTGGGAGATGCTCCAGCAGGCATGCCTGGTACCAGTTACCATATCACTTTCAAAATCTTTCATAGCACTCGTGTTGCCCTTTCCGACCCTCAATCGAACACCAACTGGTGCTTGAAGATCTGGTTTCCCTGATTTATATCGGTGACTGCGACGTGTCGTGTTTCATTTGAAATGAGCCATGTATACACCGAACAGCCAAAACATTACGAACACATTCCTAATGTGATGTTGGTCTTTCACGTGCAGCCAAAGCAGCTCTTGCTCAGCGAAGAATGGACGCTGTAAGATTTCTAAAAGTGTTTCGTGTTATCTGGTACTAACACGTGATCAACAGATCCTTTAACTCTTGTAAGTTGCGTGGTTGAGCCGCCTCACATAGGATTTGCTCTTCCAACACAAACAACTGATGGTCGATTCGATTGATGTAGGACGATTGAACTCAGACCAATAAATAGTCGATTGGATTGATGTCTGGGGATTGAATATCTTTGGGATTGGATTGAATACCTGGAAGTCTTCCTCTTGTTCCGCGAAACATTCTCGAGCAATCCGATAAGTGTGGCATGCCGCATTATCTTACTGAAAGAAGGCACTACTAAAGGGGAATACCGTTGCCACGAAAGGATGTAGCTGGTCTGCAATTATGTTTAGGTAGGTGGTAGACGTCATAGTTTCCTTCATATGAACGAATGGATCAAGAGTTTCCCGGCAGAACATTTCTCAAAGCATTACACTTCCTCCACCGACTTGTTTTCGTCCCAGTGTGCATCTTGGTGCGAACACTCCAAGACGTCTGCTCCGATGCATCTCGTTTCCTGTTGCATCGGCCGCCCCCATGGTGCAACTGGAAACGAGACTTATCGGAGCAGAAGACTTTCTTGCAATCATTCAAGGTCCAGTTTTGATGCTCGTGTGGCCATTGTAGGCACTTCCGACGACGAACCGAGGTTAGCATAGGCAATTGGAGAGGCCTAGGCTACGCAGCTCCATTTTCAGTGTGTCAGATGTACTGTGTATTGTGACACATTACTCCGGTCACTAGATTCCAAATTACCGGAGAGTTGCGACACAGTGTCCCTTCTGTTGGCTTGTATTATACGGGATAGCCTTTGCTGACTTCTAGCGTCTATGAGTCGTGGTCGGTTCATACCCTACACCCTCTCTCCCTCGGACCACTTTTTAAAAGTACTGACCACGACAGACCGTGAGCTCCCCATAAGCCATGTTGCCTCAGAATGGCTCTGACCCAGTCGTCTGGCCATTACAATTTAGCTTCTGTCAAAGTCTGCTGCCTTACTCATCTGGAGAACAACACTCATTAAACAGAGCTCACTATCCCGCTTCATGACCTTCGCATATGCCGTGGTTTACCTGCAGTTGGTTCGATTTGCATAAAGACTCTCTGATCATAATGTCGTGGCTCTTCGGTGTATCCAATAAACTGGCATCTCAGTGTATGAAGCATGCCAAATTGAAACGTTGCACTCACGCACAGATCTCCTACGGTGCAAGTACTTAAAGAGTTGGAAAAATACACAATGATGAGTTGTCAACTACAGAATTTCACAAGTTTTAGGCAAGCAGAAACCTTTAACATAATATATCCACAAACATCTGAGAACAAGTACCTTGTAGGGCAACGAATGATGCAGGAATGACTTGAAAATATTGAATAAGGGCAAATACACTCATCGTCACAAAAATATTTGCACCCAGAAGGAAGCAACCGATAGGAATGAAACTTGGTAGGTAGATTTGACATCGAAAGATATCCAAATGATTTAAGTATCACGCTCAGCCGCACATGTGACGCAAGTAAGGAGGGGTCGTAAACTGTGCCTGACAGGCTATATAAAGTCGTCCCATTGCGCGTGCTTGCCATTCTGACTCGTTCTGTTGTGTTGGTTACATTCTTTGAAAGTGAAGTATGCCTCGGAGAAAAGTTCGGAAGCGATTCGAGCACTTGGAGGAGTTCGAGAGAAGCCACGTGATCGGGCTCCGGGAAGCGGGATAGTCTTATCGCCGTATTGCGCGCCATACTGGTCGTGCGGATATCAACATAGCACGCTGTTGGGTGCAGTGGATAGAACAAGGCACGCAGTAGCGACAGGAACGGCGTGGGAGACCTAGACGAACCACGCAGTGAAAGAACCAACTGGTTGTCCGACATGAGCGTAGTGACCCAACAGGCACGATTGTGGATATTCAGTGAGCACTGGTGTTCTCCAGGCATCGTTCGATTAGTACCAGCACCATTGGTAGACGGCTGCACGACGGAAGACTACACGCACGCAGACCGTTACGACGACTGCCCTTAACACCATTGCATCGTCGCCTAAGACTGTAATGGTGTCGTTCCGGACCGTCATGGAGACACGCAGAATGACAGTGGGTCATCTTTAGTGACGTGTGCCGCTTTTGTCTTGGAGAAAACGACCACCGAAACTGTGTGTAGAAGCATCGTGGTCAGCGCTAAAATGAACGGTTTGTTGTCGAGCGTCATACACCCAGAAGTCCTTATGCCATGGTGTGGGGTGCAATTTCGTACGATACCAGATCACCGTTGGTGTTTATCACATGCACTTTGACAGCCCAAGGTTACGGTAATGAGGTCCTGCAACCAGTGGCTGTACCTTTTCTTGACGCTCACACCGGCGCGATTTTCCAACAGAACAAAGCTCGTCCGCATACTGCCGCTGTCTCGAGAGCTTGCCTGCAAGACACGGACACCCTGCCATGGCTAGCCGTATTACCAGACCGATCGGCGATTGAAAATGTATGGGATGCTCTTGGACGAGCTATCCATACTCCACCCCTACCGCACAATCTGCAGGAACTGCGGGAGAAGATTCAAGCTGCATGGGATGGCTTATCGCAGGACACCATTAGGAACATGTACAACTTCATGGCAAAAGGTTTGGCATGCTGTGTGATCAAACATGGCGGTCCGACGGCATACCTAGAGGCACTACTTATTGGCGTGTAGCTCAATAAATATTGCCCATATCCGTGTCAATGTTTTTTCATTTATTGTTCCTGGTAACCTTTACTTTCCTCCCGAATACCATTGTAATCTGACAGGTCCTTCTGGGTGAAATTATTTTTTTGACGATGAGTGTAGAAAGCACTTTTTTCAAAATGCCAAACGAAACTATCCATAAATACTTCGAAGAGGAATTATCGGGCATACTGACGAAGTATGATGCAAGAAGAAAGTTTTAAATTTAAGTTTAAACACTTTAATACGATTGTTTAGATGGAATAAATGATTTATAAGTCCTGGAGAGCATGGGGACTGCTCTGATGATATACGAATGCTAATTAATAAGTAACTTATGATGAGCTTTGGCAGCGAATTAGGGTTATCAGAATCACCGGTGTCTCCCAATGTCATCGCACTGTCCTTTCAAGAAGCTGTTGTTTGGTACAGGAGTTTGAGCAAATGGAAAACGTGCTGGGTAACAGATTCAAGTGAGAGTAAGAGGAAATAGTAGAAACTTGGCCTTTATTTGAGGTACGCATTGTGATTAGGTTAACAGTGTAGCGACCTGTGCTGATAGAAACTTTTGCACTTGCAACAGCTTGACGCAAAGTTATCCATCATTATTCTTGTACCAGAACATCCATATAAACCATGCTTCTGACACTCTTTGAATGCTCATAATCAAAGGACCATATTGTTGTTGATAATGGATCTTCACTGCCGGCGTTTTCTGTCCAGAGAAACCTTCAATACCAGCGTTCAACCTGTCTAGAGAAACCTTCACTACCAGCGTTTTCCGTGCCCATAGAAACTTTCACTGCCATCATTTTCTGTGTCCAGAGAAATATTTCCTACCGACATTTTCCGTGTTCAGAGAAACCCTTACTGTCGGCGTTTTCCATGTTTAGAGAAACTTTCACTGCGAGGTTTTCTGTGTCCAGAGAAAAAACTTCACTGCCAAGGTTTTCCGTGTTCTGCGAAACCTTCACTACTGGCTTTTTGCGTGTCCAGAGAAACGCTCTTTCTGTGTCCACAGAAATCTTCATTGCCGGCGTTTTCCGTGTCCACGTGAAACCACGTTAATAGGGGGGTTGTATATTCAGTTGATTCTGTACTCCATCGGGTTGCTTTTTTATTCAAACTCCTCTTTAGTCAGTAGGTTGTGATGACGTTGGGAGATACCAGTTTACATATAACTGATCCACGGCCAAAGGTCATCGGATTTTCCTTACTAATATTTATTATTTTGACACCGGAACTCAGTCCTCCTCCTTCCCCCAAAGTAAGCCTTGGGATCCTCCACGGTGCTGCTTTGTCTCCGACAGCTATAAACATCGTCATTCTAAACAGCTCTCTTCCCACGACTTGTGAAACCTTTTGCTGGAGACCAGATTTGGTCATAAACATTACTGTAGGTAGCGACCAACAGATAAAATCAAAGAGTTGCTCGTGGTGGTTATTGAACTCCAAAACAAACAAACAAAGAAGCAAACAAAAATTATTCATTTGACTAGGCTAATCCATAGTCACGTAAACATCCCGATTACGAACTAAAGAAAAGAAAAATGGACCGACTAGACCGCCCCAAAACGCTCTTACATACAGACGACCTGAGCCGCCCGAATAGCTCGTCTCGAGTGAGTAGAATTTCCTATCCCAAATGGTTTTTGAATGCGGGATCAGCAGAAGTCACCCTCAGTCCCCATTGATGTCATTAAACAAAGATGTGAACAAAAAGTTGGTTTCTACCGGAATGATTCTCTCTCACGACATCGCGTGTCTTCTCCATGGCAGATAAAAGAGACTTCCCCGGCAATCGTCTTAATGAAGATCAGTGTGTAATTAACACTTGCCATGGTCGTTAAAGAGATAATATCTTGTGAGTTTCAATACCGTTTGCCCTCAACATACAGGGTTTGCCCAAAAGAATGGAAACGCCTCGCTGAAAACAGTGACTTTGGTGTGTGCTGCATTTTGAGTAAAACGAACATTTAGCTACAATTGTTTTGTAAAAAAGTGTTGCTTATAATATTAAGGGTCTGTGTGATTGCATTATAAATCGGTGTTTGTATAATTTCGTTCCAGGTGAAGGCACAATGAGTGACCTGTCGGAGTTCCAAAGAGGGCAGATTGCAGGAGCCCGTCTGGTTGGTGCGTCGGTAACCATAGGGGCCACAGGTATAGGGGGTATCGAGAGGTACCGTGTCGAAGGTCATGACAGCATACAATGTTCACTGCACAACATCACTTGCGAGACACAACTGTGGAAGGAAAACCAAACTCCCTGCGAGAGACAGGAGGACATTAAAGAGGATTGTGACCACAAGGAGGAAGACCACGGCAATGAAAATGACTGCTGAGCTTAATGCACATCTCCACAACCCAGGGTCGACCCATACCATAAAAAAGGAATTGCATAAGCACAATATTTAGGGCAGAGCTGCAATTGCAAAATTCCTGGTGTCACAGAATATGAAACGGAGACTACGGTGGTTCCAGGAACATAAAACTTAGACTGTAGATCAATGGAAACATGTCTTGTTTTCCGATGAATCAAGTTTCTCACTAATCCCATCACAGGACGGGTTTACGTGTGAAGAACCCACGCAGAAGCCTACAACCCAGACTGTCTCCTTCCTACAGTGAAGCATGGGGGCGGTTCCGTAATGGTTTGGACCACGATCTCGTGGCTTGCAGCAGGTCCCATTGTCACCCTACACGGGCAGATCCCTAGCGGGGACTATGTCACTCTTTTCGCCCACCATGCGCTTCCCTAAATAAATACAGGTGTTGCATCCTAAATATCAGGGAAAGAAACTTAATGAAGAACGTCTTGAGCACTATAACATCATTTCGTGCTATGCGTAACGTATAAAAACATAGACCTAAGTCATTGCACGATCCAATTTCATGTAAAAATATCCTCAAGTGCTATAATGAACTATATTTATTTACACGAGGTTAAAAGCTATATACAATAGATTCAAAACACAAGATCTTTCGCAGTAGCAGCTACCGCATCATCGGGTGACACATAACATATGGAACCAGATTTCTTAAATAGTTTTAATATGATGGTATTGAAGAAACTATAAAGCGCCTCCTGACGGTACAGCAAGGACATACATTACTGAAATACATTCGTAACGCTCTCTGCAAAATAAACTTAGAATAGTAATTATAAAGGTAATGGTGGTCCATTTAACAATTTCTTCCAGGCCTGAGGAATATGGTACGGCATATCATCATTGCAACATTTATCACCGACTGGTGAATAAACATGCTTTCCATAAAGAAACTTTGTCCTTTGGGCCGTAAGTCAACAGATGCGAAGCATTCCAGTCAGGAATGTAGTTACCAGCACTGACCAGGCGTGAGAGAGAAGTATCAGTAGATTTACGCCTGACATTATGTTGATGTTCAGCCAACCTGATACCAAAATTTCTAAAAGTTGAACTTATGTATCTACTATCAGGTACATCAGGAACAACCGACCTAAGTGGAACACAATAAACCCCATGTCTGGAAAGTTTGTGAAGAGGGTCCCGATCTTTACGAGTAAAAGAAAATAACGACCTAGTCTTTAGACCGAAGGCCAAATGGCAGCCTCGGTACAGACTACTCAAACCAGAGCAAACACTAGGTAGGTAATCCAACGAACCCACAAATCTGATTTCACGGGACGGGCGTGCAAGAGTAGTAAATCTCAACCTCGAGACATGAGCAATGCTACGGGAGATACAACTCTGGGTGTACCCATGGCTAAGAGGAATGTCCGCAATAATATTGAATTCCCATTGGCGTAAACGAGAAGTGGAAGAGTGTGTGAACGCGCGACGAACAAAATGATATAGTGCCGAAAGTTTATAACGGAAGGGATGAGCCGAATTAGCAGGGATAATACAAGAAATAGCAGAAGGTTTACGGTAAACAGAAGTAGTTAAACGATGAGATGGGTCACGCCGTAACAAAATATCCAGAAATGGGAGGGAGCAAGAATTCTCAACTTCAACTGTAAAATTGATAGATGAAAACTGAGCTGACATAAGTTCGGAAAAAGCCATAAGTTCATCGAGAGAATAAGTCCAAAAAATAAGAATATCATCAATGTATCGTAAATATAATGCGGGACGCAAGACACATTGACTAAACACACGCTCTTCCAAAGATTGCAAGGCGATTTCAGCCAAAACTCCAGACAGGGGCGAACCCATAGGCGTACCCTGTAATTGTTGGTAAATAACGCCATTGAATTTGAAATAAGAACGTTGGTGAATAAATTTCAAAACTTGCACAACAGCTAAGGTTGGCATAATCCAAACGAAAGGAGCCTGGAGTCAATAATATCGATAACATCGGGAACAGAAACACTGGGGAACAAAGAAGTTACGTCAACAGATGCCATAACAAAACCATTACCTCCAGAGTTAAAAGCACGAATTTTATCCAAGGCCTGCTTTGAACTTCTAATAGAAAATTGTGAGTCGGAAATCAACGGAGCCAAAATATTTGCCATAGCCCTTTCTAAAGTACGACAAGGGTTAGAAGAACTGGATACTAAAGGTCTAATAGGATGTCCGGGCTTATGCAGCTTAACCCTACCAAACAAATCCGGCACATGGGGGCCTTGAGGTGGTAGAAAATTTTATACTGCAAAATTCGGAGGCAGCCGGAATCACAGGCTACCAATGATATAGAGATCACGTGGGAATATTTGGTAAACTACGTGAAAAAGAAACACATATTCAAGCAACATTTTGGAATTTTGCTAAAAGACATCACAAAGAACTCGCGAAAATAACCATTAGACTACTCAACATACTAGCATCATCAGCACAGCTTAAAAGGTTGTTCTCCAACTGGTCGTAAATTCAAAACGCAACAAGAAACAGACTAAGCTTTGAAAATTCTAAGAAACTGGTGCTTACATATATTACACTCTAAAAATGAAAGATGAAAGATGTGATGATTATTAAAAAAATGCTAAGAAAAATAAGAATAAATGAAACTGTTAGGCAAGTGTTATACAAATTGTATGTAGACAATATGCGATAATGTGACGCCAAATCCTATTTTAGTTTCAATTTAGTTTTGAAAAAATTATTAACAATGAGACATCATTAAAGTAAAACACAAATCAAAGCAACAACGAAGCCTGGATATAGTGAAGAATTTATTAATAAATGCTATGAATCATTAAAAAGTGTATGAACAATTCACAGGTTAGTAATCTTTCAATTTTAAAAAATAACAGTGAAAAGTGTGAAACTTTTTTTGCAGTACCGTTTTGTTCTTCGTTCGTTAACCTTAGAATACAATTAATGTCACTTCATAGCATATTATTTAGTGTTAAAAAACTGCAATTCTAGTTTAACTGTAAGAGACATTTAATTTTTCTGGTTACTTTATATAAAATGAATGGCACTGAAGTTGTTTAGAGTGATATTAGTGTAGGTGGGTAATCACGAACATTAACAACTGCCAAATTAAAAGAACCATTAATCTTTTTTGAAATAAAAAAATAAAAATACATTACATGTGTGTGTTTTTGATATTTCACCGCTGTAATTATTTTCATTTCTTTGGTTATAAAATAAACAATTAAAAATAAATGCTTACTTCTAGTTGCATTAACACAGCTATTTATTCATTTAGTTTCATGTAAATAAATTATTACGCCGCGTAGAAAATTGTGTAATAAATTAGTTTTTTACGTGACGTAAAATACTTATAAATTACGCGTAATTTATGTAAAATACCGGGTGCGCCATATTAAAGAGGCTCCGTTGCCAGACGTTGTTAGGTGGGTTAAAGTTGTTTGGCGGGTTTTCAGTTAAAACCGCTTTGTTCCACTTCTAAGCGGTTTCTGCGTGTACAGCTGCAAAGGAATTCTCCGGAGTGGTTAGTCACAGCCAGAGCAGTGTAGGCCCGCGGTCATAAGTGTAAGTGAAGAGAGAACAAAGGCAACGGAAATGGTTTTAAGTATAGGGAACAGCGGATTTTAATTGTGGAACAGTATTTCAGAAATAACTCATACATGGTTTTAAACGAGTTCTTTACAGAAAAATTTCCACATTGTGCAGCACCAGCGAAATCAGTGGTACAAAAGTTAGTGAGGAAATTTCGCGAAACCGGCACGGTGTGCAACAGGAAAAGAAACAAACCCAAGACGATTCGTACGGAAGACAATATCAAGAATGTGTGCACAATAATGTTACAAAGCCCTCGGAAGTCGATTCGCCGATTATCGTCTGCAACGAGAACATCTGCCACGTCATGCCGACGCATACTTAAGGGGAATTTGCATTTTCGGCAGTACAAAGATATGGCGCTCCAAGAACTTGAAACTGCTGTTTATGCAAAACGGATGCAATATTGTAAGTGGTTTCAGAAGACCATTGTCAGCAGTGAAATGGACCACCACTTTATTACATGACAGATATAGCATAGTTTGATCTGTCCGGGTATGTCAATGCGCAAAACAGCAAGATTTGGACCGACACGAACCCCAGACGGACAATGGAGACTCCTCTGTACTACCAAAAGATAGGCGTTTGGTGTGCTGTGTCCATTCTTTTTCACTGACACCATCAACTCGGAGCGCTATGTTCAGCAACTGTTCAACCCATTTGTTGCCGCACTTGTAGAAGAAGAGCGAACATATGCTTTCTTTCAGCAGGATGGTGCAACGGCGCATCCTGCTGAAAGAAGCATGCACAGCAGTCTACGTCTTCATGCACAGCAGTCTACGTGCTGTGCATGAAGTTTTTGGAGAGGACAGAACTGTATCGAAGGGACTATGTCCACCCAGATCACCCGATCTCTCCACCTGTGACTTTTATCTGTGGGGGGCATTGAAAGGGAAAGAGTACGCAACTAATCCGCACACCCTTAATGAATTAAAAGTGAACATTACGGATACCATAGCCCAGAATACTGCCGATGAGTTGTGGCGCGTTGCGAACAACATGTTCCGTCGTGTGCAGCTGTGTCTTGATGTCGGAGGACAGCACTTTCAGCAATTGTTGTAAACGCAGGTAAATTACTCATGTTTTCTGTCATTTCAACTATTCTTTACCATGTATAGTAACATTGCCTGACTGTTGTCGTTCATTATACTCTGGCCTCTTTTATATGGTACATGTATCATATGATTTATGCGGCCAACTCGGGCTGGAGGTCGATAAACCTGCTGTTCGGGTGTTTCTACAGCATTATTTAAAAAAAGGGTTACGTGGCAGCAGCAGCAGAGATACTTTTGCTGTTGAAGTCCAGTAAACAGTAGAGAGCAGCACTGCACGAAAGTGGTTGTGGCACTTAAATGCTGGGATCACCAGTATCGCGAGACAAGCCGAGGTCAGGACGTCCAACGACCATCATCACCCTGGTTGAATGTATGACGGCGAATCCCAGTACCAGTACACGACATTTTGTAGCTGAGGTGGATTCACCAGCGTTTTTCACCAGCGCCAGCTTGGTTTCTCCTCCAAGCACCATTGAATTGTTCCTCGTGCATTAACATCTCAGGAGGAGGAAAAACGTGTGTCGCTCTCTGTCACAGATTGTTGTCAAATCTACAGGTTTTGGCCTCGTATTATCACAAGTGATGAAAAGTGGATATTCCTGCATTATTGTGAACAACTGCATAGCTGAGGCCACGCCAGGAAGCCCAGTCAGTGGCGAAAAGAGGATAGTTCAAGAGAAAAGTCATGGTGTGTAATCCGAAAGGCATTCATTCTTCAGACAAGCCATATCACTAAAAAATTCCTGAATTTCCAGGCTTATCTTCGCCTTTTGCACACCTGCCCTGGCCGAGAAAGTTGGTAAGAAATAACAATAATCATGAAAATGTAACATACTATGCATCTGTTGATTGGTAGGTCTTCCTTCTGAGTCGAGGGTTCAAATCCCTTTCCTGTCCCTTATTTTAAGATTTCCTTGAAGTTCTCCCCCTCTTTTGCACGGAACTGGGGATACTCAACTTGCTAAATACCCTAAAAGTTGTACCAGTTGAATCTTCTCTCTTATTAGAACTGATTCTACACTGTTAAAACTTTTGTACTAGGTTGCACCAAAACGTGGTCTACACAAACCGTACCACTTTTGGGGAAAAGGTAAACCATTGTATGATTTCTGAAACATACTTAAACATGGTGCAATGGGTGCAACTTCTTACCTTTAGGCTGAATACCATATTGTGGCGCATAATTGCATCATACTTAGACATGGTGCAATGGGTACAACTTCTTATCTTTAGGTTAAATATCATATTGTGGTGCATAATTGCATCAGGTTCATGTGTATTTCATATGTTACACAATGGTTTACCTTTTCACCATTTTGCAGTAGATTGCACCAAAAGCTGGTGTATCACCAGCTTTTGGTGCAACCTACTACAAATGTTTTAACAGTGTAGAATCAGCTCTAACAAGAAAGGAGGTTCAACTGGTGCAGATTTCAGGGTATTTCTTTTTCTTGTTAGAGCTGATTTCGTCTTTCTTGTTGGAGCTGATTTCGTCTTTCTTGTTAGAGCTGAATTCTTCTCTCTTGTTAGAGCTGATTTTTTCTTTTCTGTTAGAGCTGATTCTTCACTGTTAAAAATTTTGTAGGAGTTGCACCAAAAAGTGGTGCTACACCAGTTGCACCAGTTTGGGGGAAGAGATAAGCCATTGTGTGATATATGAAATACACAAAAACTTGATTCAATTATGCACCACAATATGGTATTCAATCTGAATGTTGCGAAGTTGCATTCATTGCACTAGGTTTATGTATGTTATATGACTAACCTGAATGTTGTGAAGTTCATTCATTGCACTAGGTTTATAATGTGTGGCAACTGGCGTAGCACCACATTTTGGCGCAACTTAGCACAACATTTTTACCAGTGTACACTTAATTGCATGCATCGATTCTGACTACTGATAGTACGGCATTAGAGGGGTAAGGCGATGTCTTGTAATAATATAGATGCACGTGGAGACACATAAGCACTTCGAAAGTATTTAACGTAATTCCATTTAATTGAGAATTGAATAACCCATCCTATCAGAACCTGCTGATAACCCCCATTTTTTAACACCTCTTATGTGAAAAAAGATCGTGCTTATGTTATCGGTTCGTCCGTCCGCCCGTCTACAGACACCATATCTCTGTAACTATTAGTCCGATTTAAAAAAATTCTGTTTTGATTAGGAAGCTTGAAATATGCCAATGGTGATCCTTCATTTCCTTTTTTTTTACGATGTACAGTTTTGCCGCTAGAGGGTGTAAATGTAGATGATATCGAATTCAAAATACTTATTTCATATATTTGCTTCTAAACATCCGACTGAATAAATTCTTTTATCTTTCGATTCCATTTATGTCGTAGAGTATTTTAAGTAGAACCACTTTTTCAAGTTACGCATAGATTTTCCGCTAGGGGGCGTAAAAGTTAACTACGTTTTCCCAATATCCCTTTTTCTAAAACTCCCATTTGAATTTTTTTTTTTTTTTGCCAGCGGATACAGCTAACGATGGAAAGTCATTTTGCATTTAATTCCTAATTTTTGGTAAAGAATACTTTGGCCACCAGGTGGCGTAAGTGTTAATTTTTCCTTCTGATGTATTTGCCATAAAACCTGAGCTTCTAAAATATCGATCGAAAAAATTCGTTTGTAGACCGATGCCACTCACATTGATAAACCTTTTCGAAATATTTTCTTCTTAAAATATTGCATGGTTTCCCCGCCAGGTTGCGTAGTTGTATATCTTATTTTTGTTAATATCTCTGCTTCTAATGGTCCTATTTGAAATTTTTTTTATTGGATAGAGTTTCTGGTGTGACATAGTTTTCATATAATTTC
Source organism: Macrothele yani (assembly GCA_039090855.1). Lineage (NCBI taxonomy): Eukaryota > Metazoa > Arthropoda > Arachnida > Araneae > Macrothelidae > Macrothele > Macrothele yani. The sequence continues at coordinate 63,762,988 of CM077005.1, forward strand.
AAAATTTTCAAGTAGTTCATAGACTTTGGGCTAGGGGGCGTAAAAGTAAATTGTGTTTCCCCCGATATCTCTGCTTCTAAAACTCCGATTTGAAAAATTCTCTCTCCACACCGGATACAGCTCGTGATGGGAAATACTTTGCATAAAATTCTAATTTTTGGTAAAAAGTGGTTTGGCCACCAGGTGGCGTAAGCCTTAATTTCAGCTTCTGATGAATTTGCAGAAAAATTTGAGCTTCTAAAATCTGGATTAAAAAAAATTCGTTTGTGGACGCGTACTACTCACGTCGTCAAACATTTTAGAAATATTTTCTTCTCAAAATAATGCATGGTTTATACGCCAGGGGGCGTAGATGTGTATCTTATTTTTGTCAATATCTATACTTCTAGGTGTCCGATTTGAAAAATTCTTTCTTTTTGGGATAGTGTTTCCGATGCGAAATGTTTTTCATATAAATTTAAAATTTTCAAGTTAATCATAGACTTTCCGCCAGAAGGCGCAGAGGTAAATTGAGTTTCCCCTGATATTTCTGCTTCTAAAACGCCGATTTGAAAAATTATTCCTGTATCGCATACAGCTCCGGATGGAAAATGTTTTTCATATAAATTCTAATATTTGATAAAGAATGGTTTAGTAACCAGGGGGTATAAGTGTTAATTTCTGCTTCTGATGTACTTGCAGCCAAAGCTGAGCTCCTGAAACTCGACTAAAATGTTTTTTTCTTGGACCGATACGGCTCACATCGGAAAACCTTTTGGGTATGCTTTCTTCTTGAAATAATGCATGGTTTTCCCGCCAAGGGGCATAGATGCATATCTTATATTTGTCCATGTATTTGCTTCGAAGAGTCCGATTTGAAAAATTATTTCTTTGTTGGAGAGCGTTTCCGCTGCCAAATGTTTCTCATATAAGTTCAAATTTTTCTTAACGCACAAATCTGCAACCAGAGGGCGTAAGTTAACAATTCCGTTAACAGCAATATCTGCGGCATTAAAAACCCTATTGAAAAACTTCTTTCTTCGGTCAGATGCTATTGCTTTCCATACCAGTTTCATTAGCTTTGATAAATTTAATTTGCGTCAGAACGGAAACTTCAAATGACGCGCTCATTACACCCGAAAATTCGGTGTAATCTTTTTCGTTTTATTTTAATCCGTTTAACACTTCCAACAGAAATTCTCTGAATCGTAAAATAGTGTGAATAATGTTAAGTCGACTAGCAATGCCAAATTGCTGGAAGATATAAACAGCATTCCCTAATCGCTGTAAAATCATTTCATGCAATTATCATGAAACAAATTCCACCTTTGGAAACATTTAGCAAAGCGTTCAGAAAAAGGATGCTTGTAGTTACCAATTGATAATACAGTGAAATTTCCATTAACGGACGACTCCGAACAACAGCAAGTTTTAGATGATACCAAACAGCTTCCGTAGGATTAACCTTTAGGTGGACGTCAAGGAATTTTGCTTCCTATACTTCCAATGGAAAAATTTTGTACACATTTCCTTCCCAATTAGTGTGTTCCTAAGGATGAAAATTTGAACAACGATTAAAATAACTTCATTTTATAACTTGGAATACTTAATATTTTCTAAAACATAACCATAATTATATTAACTTTTCCTTTGGTGGTGTTGAAACCAGAAAAAAGATAGCGCGACCTGTGCTTTGATGACGTCAGTAGGCAAACAAATGTTGGATTGCATAATTACGGTTATGTTTTAGAAAATATTAAGTATTTTAAGTTATAAAATGAAGCTATTTTAATCTATGTTCAAATTTTCATCCTTGGGAACGCATTAATTGTGAAGATAATGTGTACAAAAGTTTTTCCAATGGAAGTATAGGAAGCAAAATTGCTTGACGTCCACCTTAAGGGCAACCTCCGAAAAACCAAACCTCTGAACAGCGGACAACGGATCCCCAGTCAGCCCCAAAGTAGATCTAATGGACGCCTTTCCCCTTGGATTTCATTTAGTTCCTTTGGTACTTCGGCAAAAGGGATAAGATAAGGACAAAGAATATTTATTACTAAAGGCATAATGAGATTGATTATGGTTGGTATGGTGGTATGCTTTAAAAAAATAGAAATGAGTTAAAAGTTTCGTTCTGCGTGAGGCTAGCTGCAGCTTCCATGTATGTTTTAATCTCCCCGGTGCTACGGGGGTGGTTGATGGAGTGTGGAATTTTGCCTGTTGGGGGCGATGTTTCTTAGTTTGGTTCCTGCGGGCTCTGTTGCTGCTTTACGGCGCTCGGCCGGATAACTGTGTAGTTACTCTTTACTACTAACATTTTTCTTTTTTCCTTTCCTATAGCATACCCTAAAGTTTATCTCCTAGCGTGCTATTTCTAAGGCGTGTTTAACACCAGACGTCCGACACTGTTTTCTTAAAATCCTCAACATCATGAATTATTTATTTAATTATAATATTATCTTGAGTTTTACTCAGCAGTCAGCATTTGGAAAAAGCACTGCAACCTTTCCTTTATTGTGCATAAGCTTCACATATTTATTCTGTTTTTGCAGAAACGCAAAGGCCTAGCAATATTAACTTAAACCTAACCTCCGAACAAACGCCACCTCATAACAACGGTCACTTTTCCCAGGTCCGAGCAGTGACCGTCATTCAGAGGTTTCCCTGTACTTAAATATAGGTACGTGCAGAATCATCTTTTTGCAGAAATGTTTCTTTTTGAATCTAGAACTAGGCCATCACGCTGCTCAAGTAACACGAAACATTAGTCATGTGAATGGGGAAGGTTCCGTGGACCACAGCACCCGAACTAGATAGTTCAACAAATTTCACTCTGGTGACAGAAACCTCGACGATCAGCCAAGATCAAGTAGACCGCGAACCGTGGATTCGGAGGCCGTGCGCCGGGACGTAGAGGCAAATCCGACAACCGGCACTCGGAGATTATCAAGCGAGCTGGGCATATCACAGATCATCTTGGTTCGTCACCTTCAGGACCTCGGCAAGGTCTTCAGAAGCTGCCGCATTGTCCCTCACGGAGTGACGCAAACCGCCGAGTGGAAGTGTACATGAAACTCCTAGAAAACCAGCGCGATATACGTTTCACCAAGAGAATGGTTACGTGCGATAAAAAGTGGGTGTATTTCGTTAATCCCAACGCACAACGGCAGTGGTTGAGTCCGGGGAGCTTGCTGAACCTTCTGCCAAATATGGGCGCTTCGAGCACAAAGTGATGCTCTGCGTCTGGTGGAATTTCGAGGAGATAATCCATTACGAATTTGTTCCAGACGGTCGGGCCATCAACGCCAACCTCCACCGTTAACAACTGGAGCGGATGTATGCCGTTTTGGAGGAGAAGTGCCCGACACTGGTGAACAGAAAGCGCGCTCTCCTACAGCAGGACATCGCTCGGCCTCATACCGCGCAAACGACCCGGGCAAACTTCGGGAATTTGCGGGCATCGAAGTGGTGCCACACTCAGCATATAGTGCAGACCTTGCCCCGCCATATTTTTACTTGTTCTGGTCCATGGCCCACTTCCTTCGCGGCCAGCACTTTTTTTTTTTTTTTTTTTTGATTGGAGGTTTAACGACCACCGTGAGCAACTCAATGGGCTATAAGCAGTCGCCCGTCCCTAATTTAGGGTCACTGGTTCCAGGGAAGGGAGAGAGCCAGTGCCGTAAGACAAACACAACATCCATGCCTGACCGGGATTCGAACCCGGACCCCTTACGGACGAATGATCAGAGGCCAGCGCCTTAGACCACTGCGCCACCGGGGCGGCGGCCAGCACTTCAACAACCAGGAGGAGGTGGTTGCTGGGGTGAAAGAGTTCTTCGCTTCGAAGGAGAAGAACCGGTACCCCCGCAGAATCGAAAAACTGGCAGACAGATGGCTAAAGATGGTGCAACACGATGGCCTATACTTTGAATAATAGTCAGCTTTCGTCGTAAAGGTACGTACGGAGACATAAAGCAATCCAAATATTGCAAAACTTTCGACTTACCCCCTGTAGTAGCCTACTGTAAGAGACTTCCTGCTAACATATTTTTTGGTTAACTCTCTATGAGTATTTAGTTTAAATTGCTCTAAGTTTAGATGCTTCGGTGCTTAACTATCTTTACCAATTTGCGTAGTGATTTCGTTGCAGATAAATCACGATTTCTCACAAATTTACCAAATGGCAATCTGCAAATAATAAGTGAATTAACTTATGTAAGTCCACTGGTTTATTCAGTAATCATTTGTACTTCAGGACACGAAGATAAACTCTTGTCAGAAATGTGAACTCTCTGGGTTCAATCCACGTAACAATTTCAATAGAGTGATTATATTCGTTCTACCTACAACAACAACTTTCGTACATACATCTTTACGCGTATAAATCGACATATCACTATCGTATATAAATCTCTCAACTCCACATCAGCTACTGCGCTTCAACTCTTTGCTCCATTCCAATGTTGACATCCTTATCTAGCTTCAACTCACTATCAGTTTTGCCAAATTGTAAAAGCTCTCCAGAGAAGTAATGCGTCGCTCATTAAGAAAACCTTTAACAAGAGAAAACTAAATTTACAAAAGAAAACAGAAACTAAAAAGGAAGGATCACTAGAGGTATAAGTATCTTTACTCTTCATTTCAAAAAACCGAGAGACTATCTTGATACTCTTCGTAAATAACACTGGGAAACACAACGTTTGGTGCGTAAGATGTTTGACCCCTTTTGAGGTATTTTGGGGTCACAGATTCCGAAAATGGCATTAGTGTTTGTCCATCAGATCTACTTCTCACGATATGACATATGCAGAAAGATCCCAAGAAACCTAGAAAACGAACAACACATAAGTTTCGTCACTGAGACATGCTTGCTGAACCCGAGTTTCTGTGATTTCCTGAGATGCGATGTTCCTGGACATTTGCGGTGGATGCTCCAACAATAGTCCGCCATCATATGAGTATCCCATCGTCCACGGAACCGTTCTTCCATGGCCGTTATTTCCTGCTGAAATCGCCCCCTTGTTCATCGCTGATATCACAAAGACACACTGGAAATCGATCCAAACGACTGTAGAGTTAATGAAATTTGATGTTCATGCTACAACCAAGTGTACAAAACGCAGTGAGCACATTCTCCACGAGTTCACAGTAGTTAGCGGCCTTATGGTTTCCCGAGAAAATTCTGTGCAGCTATACAAAATGACGACAACACACATGCCTTAATATTGTCCATTGAGTCTTGGAAACGCTGGTCTTTCGGATTTGTGGTCCATTGAATATACCTGCTTTTATTTTTTCCTGCTCAACGCTGGAAATATTTTACATATGTAGCCGAAACACACTCCATCTCTCTTAAGTGCCTTTACAAATTGTTTCATCAAACTAAGTTTGATGTGCAATGGTGGCAATATGATCTTTTCTCTGTCTAGCAAAGGTTCTGTGATGATATTTTTCTCTCCAGCTACCATGTTTTCTCTCACAGGCCACTGTTTTCTCACCCAGTGTTGATCTTTAGCTGTACTGTCCCACAGACATACAAAGTACGGGTACTTGGTGTACCCGGCCTGCTGCCCTAGATGAACATTCGTCATATTCAAATCCACAGAGATGACCCATTGGTGATCGCGGTATGCTATCTTCTCTAGGACTATGGCTATTGTCTACTGATCTTCCCGCATACCAACTGAGTGACCGATTGGGACTGATCTGTATCTGTTCCCGTTATGTAGAAGTACACATTTGAGGCTACGTTTGGAGCTATCTATGAATAACCGCCAGTCACTGGCTGTGTATTCCCGTACGCCCAATTTCATCAGGAATAGTGACACATTGCTGCAGAAAACGAATTCGTTTTTTTTTTTTTTTGTGAAGAATGGCAGAAACTCTTCTTCTCTGTTGTGATACACTGTGATTTCTGTTCCCGGAAATGTTATATTTTTTCTGCCAGCCTGGAAACTAACAAATCAGCTGCCTTTCTTGGAATACTTAAGTCCCCGTTCAATTCCGTTTGACTGAAACCTCATGCAGCTGATGAAGGTCCTTGGAAATCACTGTCATGTTGCTCAGCATAGCTTTCTTTCTCACCAGGGGATTCATCCGACTTTTCGGAGAGCTCTGGAATCCTACTACATGCTGGGACAGGTATCTCTTCTGAATGTGGAACAGGGTGTCTAGCGGAGGCTAGACCAGGATAAATCCACTTACTCCGGTTCTTCCCATTGATGTCCTTTATATTCACCAGAAAAAAGTAAGAGTCATCACCGTGGTAGCTCTGCTCGCGCCATGCCATTGGTATACCAAATTTCATACACTTCCTTTTCCCGTTCGTCCACTGACGCAGGTGCTCTGTACACGTTTTGCACACGATATGCGGTGTCCAAGGCTTATCTTGGTCCCTTAGTTTTACTGTGAAGTAAGCCAAATAAGCTATTTTCAGAAAGTCCGTCATAGCTTGTCTCTGTTGAGCGAACGTGTACTCTCCGCAAATATAACAAAAAACATCCGGATGATTGACACATTTTCTTCGTGATGAATCCAAGTCAACGCCTGAAACAGGAATAAAACACGTCTGAACATGTAACGAGCACACGCAAACACGGACAGCAACAGAAAATTCAAAGGTATGTGTACGAACAGGTAACAAACGCTGGCGCGAAAATAAAGTAATACTAGGTAATAACGCCAACAATATCTCGAAAACTAGAGCTGCAAGAGCAAAAAGGGTACCGTTTCCGGAATCAGCGGCACAAAAATACCCAGAAACAGGGGCGAAAATTCCAGGCACCACGAAAAAATATTTTTTTTGTTCCCCAGTGTAATTTATGCTATGCATTATTCGCACACCAAGATCTTTGTGGGTGTGAAATAAAACGAGTGATTCGAGAGTATACATTTATTTACGTACAACACATTGCAATTTATTCGCGTCACTCACATGGCCACACCGAGCCACAATCCAGTACATCCTAAGTGTAATTATATCATGACAACAAATTCCTGACATTAAAAATACTAATTCGAAATATTACTGACATTGAGCGGTACATGAATAGGTGAATTAATAAATATTATTGTCGTAAAACCAATGAGGGAAGATATGTGAGTCATAAAAGTAAATATTTACTAAAGTATGATGGCGGCGGCAATAGAAAGTGTATTTAGTTTGTCAAAAACAATATTTATTACTATTTTTCAGATTTAGACGAACGTAAGAAACGATCCTGAAGACGATAAAATGTGATGTAGCTACGATAGTCCATCTGCGCATGCACAGTCTGAAATCTGACTTCAAGATAGAGAGAACAGCTCAGTCGGAAATGTGTTGGTGAGAGGGATCGGTAGCTTTTGGTCTAGGATATCTACAGGTTACATCCCATCGTATTATATATAATCTCGTTGGTAGCAGTAACCCACCCTTGGGGGGTCGAGACTAAGCCAAATTTCGCTACCACGCATACTGTAAGGAAAGATGCATAGCATCAAAACGCATTTTTGTAATGGCTTTTATCACATTAAGCATGAGGTTCCCGTAGCTTAAGCAGACTGCAGTGAGATATTATGTTTATGTAAAACGTGATAGTTTAGCAAAATATGTAACGGCGATAGTTTAGTAAAATATATTATTGAGTAACAATGAAATTAACCATTGTTTAACTACTTCCGGTAATCATTTTTGTTAGAACGAAATTTTTTACTTGGAATTTATTTTAACGATGTAGGGAAAGATGCATAGCATCAAAAAACTTTTGGGTTCATTTGACTCTAAATTCGTGTCAGGGAAACAGAGCTACCGTACGATCTATTCTTCTATCTGATCTGTTAAAGTTCATCAAATAATATTTCATTTAGAAAACATTACCGCACAGTATCCATAGCTGGAACTGCCAGAAAGTATAGCGCAAAAAACCTGTTACGCTAATCTAAAGAGTCTCTTAAAATGGCTCTCAGATATATTCCATTTGCAGGATTGATTATAACGGAAGGACAGATCAGCTTAAGAGAGTCTTCAGTTTTTTCGCACGTGACAAATCTAAATTTTTTCACCAGTCTTGATAGGGCAAGCTTCGCTTCCAGTTGAGCAAATCTCATTCCAATGCAATTCCGAGGTCCTACCCCGAAGGGTATAAATGCCATACTGTTGATACTGCCTTTATTTTCCGGTGCAAACCTGCCGGGATCAAACTTCCAGGGATCAGGCCACAAGTCTGTATCGTAGTGAATATCCCACACAGGTGCCTGTAGTACCACGCCTTCTGGTACAACCACATCACCATACTGATACTCTTTTAGACATCTGCGTGTCGTAAACCCTGTGATTGGTGGATACATCCTTAGTGATTCATTGAAAACCTGATCAAGGTACTGCAGACCTTGAACTGCCTCGTAAGTCCAATTGTCATCGGATATTTTTGATGATATTTCTTCGTACAATTTCTCTTGTATTTCCGGATGTTTTACCAGAAGGTAAAAAGTAAAGGCAAGAGCTGTAGATGTGGTTTCAAATCCAGCTAAAAGATATAAGTATGCGTTAGCAATGATGTCTGTGTCTGTCAAAAGGATGTTCTTTTTCTTGAAAGTTGGATCACCTGTCAGACCCTCTCTGTTTTCAGCTGAATCTAGCATCAGCTGCAACATATCGTTCCCACGAACGCGAATATTGTTTCTCCTTTGTGAAATGACTTCCTTAACGTTAGTCACGATCATCGTTGTCATTTTCCCCGAAGTCAGGAAATTGGATATGAAAGCCATTACGCTGGCAATGAATGGAAAAAATATCGCATATGCTACAGCGCTATTATTTTCAACGTGCACGAAGAAATTTCGTGCAGCCAGAAGAAAAGGATCTCTGGGATTTTCCAGACAATTTACCTTCATGGCAAGTGCACAGTCTGCAATAACATCCAGCGTAAGGCCTTGTACGACTTCATACATGTCAAAACTCTCATTGGCAACGGCCTTTTTTTCCACCACTTGAAGGACTGTGGTTGTTTTTTGGTACATGATAGACGTCATCAGTTTGATTTTGCCAGAACTGAATGACGGTGTAAGTACACTTCTTACTTCTTTCCAGCGCTGTCCTTCCAAGCATGCTACTGAAAATTTCAGTGGCTTTATGTCCAGGAGAAGATGTGGCCGGTTCAGGAAGTTTGGAAAATCTTTTATCATGGCTTGTTTCAGAAAGTCGAGGTCCTTTACCACGAGATGCGGCGTTTCTCCCACAAAATATCCAAATACGTTTCCATACTCTTTCAGCCATCGGGTTATGACGTCATTTGGAGTAGAAGCGTCTTTGAGCTGGTGGAAATTACCAGTCAGGAAGCTGGGTTCCGGGCCAGGTATCCCACATTCTTTAAAGATCTTGAATTTCCTTTGTCTGCGTTGTATCCATCGAACGACAAGGAACAGCATATATGATGACAGCATAAAAAATGCTATCAGGATTTCCTGAGCCATCTCCAAGCGTGCTGGAAATATAAAAAAAGGGAAAGAAATGAAAACAGAATTATCTGATATTCCAAATTCAAAAAACCAAATTTCTGTTTCTCTGTGTAAATAAACGAATTGCATTAAAAGCACTCCAACATATAATTTTCGGTGATGGATTATCAACAAAAATAATGATTTCAAAACGACTAAAACATCTAGTAAGAATTTTTTCCAGGTAACTGTAACTCACAGGAAAAAGTTAGTAATTTAACAAATGGACTAAAACATTTGCCAAATGCGATGAAAATAGGTTCGTTAAAACACTATAAATATTAAATTATAATGCTGTTAGAAACTTTAATACATTAAAAATATTATACATCTACACTAGATCTTTCGAAGTGCCTAGCGCTTCATCTTCAGGTTGAAAGTGATCATCGAGCAGTACGGAAGCACAGCTTTCATACATTAACTAATCCAGAGTTCATGACGTAAGTCAACAGGGTTGCGCAGTCGCATTAATCCGTGCACTGACTTATGCGACTGCGCAACACTCCCAGCTTACGTCGTGAACTCTGGATTAGTTAATGCACAAAAGCTGGGCTTCCGTACTGCTCGACGATCGCACTTTTAACCTGAAGATTAAGTGCTAGGCGCTTCGAAAGATCTAGTGTAGGTGTATTTTTAATGTATTAATATTTTTAACAACCATGTGATTAATATTTTTAGTGTTTTAACGTACATCGTGCAGAGACGGCTTTTAATTTAGTCAATGATGTATAGCACGAATATAAAAAGAAATTCCTCGCGATGAAAATATTATACTCGAGTACTTTCTGTATTATTTGATTGAAATGAAAACCGAATCACTGTGAATGTAGCTGAATTCATGTATGCATATAGTTAGCAGCTACTTTGCCAAGCATTCTCTCATGTTAAAAAAGGGAATCTCGTGATCAGTGTAACATTTTAAATGATAATTATAAGAGATGGAATACATAGAGTATCCATAAAAGCACCCTGATTACAGTATGCTATAAATTTTTATTGACGAGCCGTACACCCAATTTTATTCCACAACTGATCTTGTGCACTATTTCTGAGCAAGTGTATTTCGTCTACAGCATCCTCCACTAGGAGCGCTGTAGCAGCTGCGCAATTAAGATGGCGTCTGTGACTGAGAAGGCACAAGGTGTTGTGTGTCTGGCTGAAATAAAATCCCCTGTCAGTGTTCAGGGAATCAAAGCAAACTACAGAAAGAAGCCACTAATGTGAAGTTAATTAAAATATGCAGGATAAAATTCTTGAAAACAGGAACAGTGGAAAAAGAAAGGAGCATTGGTATATCATCCGTTTCCGTTGAGACGGTGGAAAACATTCAAAATGCTTTCACGCAGTAACCATGGAAATCGGTGAGACAAGCTGCACGCTAACTACAATTTCCGAAGTTTACGGTGCAAAAGGTGTTTCACAATCGTTTGAAATTTCACGTCTCTAGTTACAAATTCTTCAAAAACTGACCGTCTAGACTCGGAGATTTCCACCCTGTCGAAAGCATGTCTCGAAGGGTCAGTGTATACATTAAGGCCAAAGGTGGGCCGACACCGTACCATGTATGTCAATAAACGCTATATTGTGTTGCTCTTCTAGGTGTCCGGTGACATTTGTCAATATAGTGTATTTAATTTAACATGGGATTAACTATATTTACGTTACATACGATTTACAGGCTTTGCAAAATATTATATTGAGAGTGTCTTGTTCTAGTACATGGTAACTATAACCAATGTTCACCGTTCGACTTAAGTTTGACTTCTCCTTTGTTAAACACATCGCAGTGCAATTGCTTCTGCTGAAGTTCGTTTAGTAGTTTGTTCACTATGATATAATTTACTTGACTAAGAAATAATTTTTGCACACCAAAGAATAAACTCAATAAAATTAAATAACGAGGGGCTGAAAGAAAACTAAACTCTCTCTTTGGAACAATTTTTTTTTAAATCGAAGCACTCATAGAAAGTCGTTTGATTCTGATGAAACTGTGCGTGCAAGGAGCTCAGGGCCGAATACGCTATAACGAAGTGAATTTCTCCGTCATTTTTATCCGCGCCAGGATTCGAACCCAGGTCCCCTCATTCCGGAATAAGTTGCTCTACCAATTGAGCTACGCGGACATTTTATTCTGATTCCTATCTGCCTTTATGTCGTGTGCGTCCTTCTGGCAGGTACGTTACATCATCTCCCTCGTGTGCGTCCTTCTGGCAGGTATGTCACATCGCCTGGTACGTTACATCATCTCCCCTTTATTTATTTATTTTTTTTTTTTTTTTTGAAGTGCTGGAGAAGGGATTCTCTTATTTTTCCTATCTCGCGGGGTGGAAATAACATCACACCATTGCGAGATTTTGAACTGTCGGGTCATCCGGATAGTTCGGGCGCCATTATAACGAAGTAAATTTCTCCGTCATTTTTATCCGCGCCAGGATTCGAACCCGGGTCCACTCATTCCGGAATAAGTTGCTCTACCATTTGAGCTACGCGGACATTTTTATTCTGATTCCTATCTGCCTTTATGTCGTGTGCGTCCTTCTGGCAGGTACGTTACATCATCTCCCTCGTGTGCGTCCTTCTGGCAGGTACGTCACATCGCCTGGTACGTTACAACGCAAATAATTAAAAAATAACGACGAAATGATGGTCTGCCAGAGCACATAGGAACCGTGCATCCAGGAGGGTATATAAAGATCAAATCTCGCACGCAGGGATAATTCTGACAGAGGATTATAGTTGCATCAACCTCCATGGACGGTGAGGATGCCTCGACATCGGATGCGTGCACAATTTGAGAGAGGTCGTATAATTGGGCTGAGAGAGGCTGCTTGGTCAAGGCGCCGTATCGCCAGGCATTTGTGTCGGAGCGACGCGACAATAGAACGATGTTGGCGCTGGTGAACAGAAGGCGAGGATCAAGCGATTCTGAGAGCCCCCACGAACAGAACCGAAATCGTCGCTACCAACCACCTGAGGCCATGTTGCGTCGTCTACAGGTACGGAAATGGTCATCGGGACCGTTGCCAGACGACTTGCGGCACAGGGACTACATTCGAGGAGGTCACTCGGCCGCCTACCACTGACCAGCGAGAATCGCGGCACCGTTTGCAGTGGTGTCGGGCCCGATCGACTTGCGGCACAGGGACTACATTCGAGGAGGTCACTCGGCCGCCTACCACTGACCAGCGAGGATCGAGGCACCGTTTGCAGTGGTGTCGGGCCCGATCGACTTGCGGCACAGGGACTACATTCGAGGAGATCACTCGGCCCCCTACCACTGACCAGCGAGGATCGAGGCACCGTTTGCAGTGGTGTCGGGCCCGATCAACTTGCGGCACAGGGACTACATTCGAGGAGGTCACTCGGCCGCCTACCACTGACCAGCGAGAATCGCGGCACCGTTTGCAGTGGTGTCGGGCCCGATCGACTTGCGGCACAGGGACTACATTCGAGGAGGTCACTCGGCCGCCTACCACTGACCAGCGAGGATCGAGGCACCGTTTGCAGTGGTGTCGGGCCCGATCAACTTGCGGCACAGGGACTACATTCGAGGAGGTCACTCGGCCGCCTACCACTGACCAGCGAGAATCGCGGCACCGTTTGCAGTGGTGTCCGGCCCGATCGACTTGCGGCACAGGGACTACATTCGAGGAGGTCACTCGGCCGCCTACCACTGACCAGCAAGAATCGCGGCACCGTTTGCAGTGGTGTCGGGCCCGATCAACTTGCGGCACAGGGACTACATTCAAGGAGGTCACTCGGTCGCCTATCACTGACCAGCGAGAATCGCGGCACCGTTTGCAGTGGTGTCGGGCCCGATCAACTTGCGGCACAGGGACTACATTCGAGGAGGTCACTCGGCCGCCTACCACTGACCAGCGAGAATCGCAGCACCGTTTGCAGTGGTGTCGGGCCCGATCGACTTGCGGCACAGGGACTACATTCGAGGAGGTCACTCGGCCACCTACCACTGACCAGCGAGAATCGCGGCACCGTTTGCAGTGGTGTCGAGCCCGATCAACGTGGTATAGAGTCCAGTGGCGTCGTGTTGTCCTCAGAGATGAATCACGGTTTGCAGTTGGAGGCGATCAGCGCATACGCGTCTGAAGACATACCGGCCAGCGCACGGATCATGCCTTTACCATGGAACAGCACTTCGGGTGTGACAGTCTGGGGAGCCGTTTCCTACGAATAGCAAGACACCCTTGGTGGTCCCCCGTACCACTCTCACGGCTCAACGGTACGTCGATGACATTCTACGACCTGTTGTGTTGCCATTCTTGTAGCAGCAGCAGGGAGAAATTTCTTAACAGGATAATGCTCGGTCACACACGGCACAGCTCTCCCAGGTATGCCTCCGTAATGTCGATATTTTTCCACGTCCAGCCCGATCGCCCTGCATCTCACCGATTGAACATGTTTGGGACATGATGGTACGCAACCTGCTTCCATCCCGGAATGTCTGGGAGCTGACCTGCTTTTTGGCATCATATGGCGTGTTACATCTCAGGACAGTATTCGTAAACTGTATGCGTATATGTCACGCGGAGTAACCGCTTGCATCCTAGCCAGAGATGGCGTGGCAACGTACTGACTTGTACAACTCGTGTAGCTGTTTTATCCCAATAAATGGTCCAACTGCTCTGGAATTGCAAACATTGTCTTTCCTATATATGTACATACATTGCACATACCAATTTTCATCTCGATTAGATGATTCCCCCAACTTCTAAACGCTTCGTTTTTTTTTTTTTTTATGAAGAGTGTATATTGAAAACATTAGATTCTCTGAATTTATTTGATTGTGGTTGAGTTGCAGGTTCCTCATTGTTGAAGAAACAATACTGCTCAAAATAGTTAGGAAAGCATGTGACTTTGGAGACATTATGCAAGCCTATAACGAAGTAAATTTCTCCGTCATTTTTATCCGCGCCGGGAATCGAACCCGGGTCCCCTCATTCCGGAATAAGTTGCTCTACCAATTGAGCTACGCGGACGTTTTATTCTGATTCCTATCTGCCTTTATGTCGTGTGCGTCCTTCGGGCAGGTACGTCACATCTCCTGGTACGTTACATCATCTCCCCCTTATTTTTTTTTATTTTTTTTTCGAAGTGCTGGAGGAAGGATTCTCGTATTTTTCCTATCTCGCGGTGTGGAAATAACATCACACCAATGCGAGATTTTGAACGGTCGGGTCATCCGGATAGTTCGGGCGCCATTATAACGAAGTAAATTTCTCCGTCATTTCTGTCCGCGCCAGGATTCGAACCCGGGTCCCCTCATTCCGGAATAAGTTGCTCTACCAATTAAGCTACGCGGACGTTTTTTTTTATTCTGATTCCTATCTGCTTTTATGTCGTGTGCGTCCTTCGGGCAGGTACGTCACATCTCCTGGTACGTTGCAAGCCAATCGTGTGATATCGTGCCGTAACGTGGAAAACACGAGTGTGACACAGACAGCTGAATCATGCATATCCTTATGCAAACTTGCGCCTGTAACGTCAGAATGCATAAATCCCAGATTGAGCTAAAAACGAAGGTTTACCGGCAGATCCTTTATTCTGCGGCGTTTGTCGTGACATTTAATTTCTTGAAGTCTTCGGTTCGCACTATGTCACGGCAGCATGCAGAGACGCGCCAAGAAGGGGTTCAACGGGTGTAAAGCACCCGGGCGGCAGGACGCCCCAGGCAAATTTTTTGGTTGATAAATTAATATCAGTGACGTGGGAGAAGTTAAGAAAACGTTTTACTGTTACAAATCTTAATGTTACGTGGCCCGTTTATTTTTCAGAAAAATAATTGGTTTATAATTCAACAGAAAACGTCTTGAAATCAAAGAAGAATTTTTACTGTTTTGTTCAGTAACAGATACCGCGGGCAAAGGATTGAAAATTCCTTTTCTAATTTTTTTTTAAATCTTGAAGATTTCAGCATTCATGATATGCGTGGCCCGCACTTTGACAATGGGGCCAAAATGAAGGAAAAACACAATGGACTTCAAAAAAACATAATTTGTCGACTTAATTAAGACCCTTAGGCATTTCATGTACTTTGAGTGGACCATACTTTAAATCTGGTCGTAAATAACGACGAACATTTTTTCGTACAGTTTGTGAACATTTTCAGCATTGTTCAAGAAATATATAAGCTTTCTTTTCTGAATTACCTTAGAGATGACAGCTTCCAGCGTTGACCGTAAAACCGTGCTCTAAAAACAAGGTAGGCAAATAGGATCGATGAAATAAGTATAACGAGAACTGGGATACAATTTCGATGTAATCCACGATATATTTTATTAGATATTTTGGTTAGAATAGTTATCGTCCGTCATGTTTAGTGTTATGTATATCATCATCATCATCATCAACCATTATCAATTATCTGCTGAATGAAGGTCTCCCCAAGCTTCTTCCTCAACGGTCTAATCTTGTGCCAGTCTCCTCAATGTCACTCCCGCATACTTTCGAATTTCATCCACCCACCTCCCACGTGACCTTCATTGGCTATTCCTGTCCCTTGGAATCCAGTCTAAAATTTCGGTTGTCCATCGGTGGTCCGTTCTCCTGGCAATATGTCCAGCCCATTGCTACCTCAGGAATTTTACTCTGATCACGATGTCTTTCACTCTTGTCATTTTCCTTAACCACGAGTTCCTCTTCTTATCTTGCTTTGTTATATATACACTGCGGTGCCAGAAAAACTGGTACAGACAAGCTTATGCAAAATACATAGCAACGTCACCTACGCGCGTACTCGGTTGCGTCCGCCAGTGCGAATACAAAGCGATAGATATCCTTGCCAGCTGTCAGAGCTATTTTCGGCATGAGAATAACAAGTAATAACGATTTAAGCGATTTTCAACGCGGTGTCATAGTTGGCGCTCGTGAGATGGGCCATAGTATTTCGGAGGTAGAAACGAAGTTCGGATTTTCACGGACGACCATTGCAAGGATGTACCGTGACTACAAGAATTCCGGCAAAACCTCAAACCTACGATACCAGTGTGGCCGAAAAAAGACATTGGGTTAACGTGACCATCGTCGGCTATCAAGAATCGTTCCACGCGATAGGCGTGCAACACTCTCACAGGTATCATCGATCGGAATTCAATGCTGGAGCCTCAACAAGCATCAGCGTCCCGACTGTGCAACGTACCCTGCACAATATGGTCTTTGGGAGGCGACGCCCAACTCCAGTCCCCTTGATGGGTGCACGACACAGAGCTATGCGCCTCGCTTAGGCACGGCAACACCGCCACTGGACATTTGATGATTGGAAACAAGTAGCCCGGTCTGACGAGTCGCGTTTCCAACTGTATCGGGAAGATGAAAGGATTCGTGTGTGGCGCAAACCCCATTAAGGTATGGATCCCGCCTGTCAACAGGAAACTGTACCTGCTGGTGGGGGGTCCGTAATGGCATGGGGTGTGTTTAGCTGGACTTCACTGGGACTCCTGATACGTCTACAAACGTCTGTGACCGGCCAACGCAATGTGCACATCCTTTCTGACGAGGTACACCCGTTCATGTCCTGCATTTATGCTGATAGGTTGGGCCTGTTCCAGCAGAACAATGCACCTCCACACAAGTGTCTGGACGCCACATTATGGTTAGAGGAGCATTCATCTGAGTTTGGGGTGTTGCCATTCCCACCCAAGTCCCCAGATCTGAACGTGATAGAACACATTTGGGATGCCATGCAACGCGCTATCGAACACAGGAATCCGAGACATCGGAATACACCCGAATTGTGGAATGCTCTGCAGGAAGTATGGTTTGCATTGCCTTCAGCATAATTCCAGAAGATAGTGGAGTCCATGCCCCGTCGTATTTCTGCAGTCCTGCGCTCCCGTGGGGGACTTATCAAGTATTAGACTGGTTTACCAGTTTTTCTGGCACTTCCGTGTATGTGTGTGTGCGCGCGTGTGTGTGCCCCCTCCCGCCATCGGGAAGTGCAACATGTCTATCATCGTACATGACGAACCCTTTTCTTTTACCGATAAAGCGGACTTTTGTGTAAATTGACAGAGAGAGAGAGAGAGAGAATGCTGACTTCTGGGATTATTCGTAGCATCATCTGAAGTAGAGTTTTACAGATTTTTTTTTCCTTCAGTTTGATATGAGACAATTGTGTTTTAAGAAAAATCTTAATTTACGGGAAATAGAAAATATCATTGCTGAAGATATTTTTTCCTGTAAAAATGAATAAAAATTGAAATATATTCCCGTACAAGAGGGTGTCAAATGCCATTGGCGCGCTCCTGGCAGTATGGTTTACCGGAATCAACGAAGTGGAGAGCTATTGGCTGGCTAGAAGAAGGTCAGGCACAGCGAATGGTAGCAGAAGCCATTGGAGTGTCACGAGGTGTTATTTCTCGACTATGTACACGATTCCAGAATACTGAAAGTGTTCGAATAAGACCGTCCACGAAAAACTACAGCAAGGGACAACAGTTATCTCTTGTTAAGAACCCGTCGGAATAGGAGGCAAAATGCTGCTCATCTCCAGCAAGAGCTTCTCGTGTTAAAAAAACGTAAGCACTAGGTAAAAATTTTAATGAACTTTGATTTTAGTTAATTCGGCCCAGCTGATTACAAATATGGCATTGGTTTTGCTTTGATGTGAATGGTATGGACGGTATAAGCAATGTGTGTTTTATTCAAACCGTAAATGTAGTTTACCTGTAAAACATCAGAAAATTATTCAAAGATTATTATTATTTTAGTTTTATTTAAATTTTCGCAGTAAAAGTGAAAGATAATAATGTAGCAACACTGATTTCAGGTTATAGAAATGCATTAAAAGAACAATACTTCAGGGCGAAATGATACTCTATAGCAACATACAAATGAAGCTAGCAACGTAAAAAATGTGAATGTACTTATTTACAAAGGAAAAAACACATAAAAGTGACCTGAGGAAAGTGTTCACAAATATACACAATCCACATTCAAATGTGAATGTTTCTAGTTTTTCTCTTTTTGTGAGTATCTGTCATGTCATCGAGGACTAAGCCCCCAAATGACGTTACCCATCATTGCACAGTCCCACCTTTCCTGATATCTACTTTCCATGGTTTGAATGTCTTTGTACCTTGCTCTTCGCTAATATCACCCAGATTATGCCTGAAGAAATCCATGTGTGAACGAAACATGTGCAATTTCAGGGACATTCTACAGCCCAGTTCTCTATACCGTTCAATGAGTGTTTTCACCTGTTTGTCGTATTCCTCCCTTCTGTTGTGCACGAGAAAGCCTTTCACCAGCATTTCAAAGGCCTCCCAAGCATTTCTTTCCAACTCAGTCATTTTTTGTTTCAGTTCATCACTAAGCAGCACCACACGAATCAGTGGCTCTGTGAAAGTGCCACCTACAATTTTGGCTTGTGGCTCATTAGGAAACATTTGTTTTACAAACAATAGGGCAGCTGACTCCTGGTCCAATGCGTTTACAAATTGTTTTACCAATCCCAGTTTAATATGTAGTATGGAAAGGAGGATCTTGCCCGTATTTAGAAAAGCCTAGTTTATTATATTATGTGTTCCTGAAATTGGTTATCTTCTTTTAGGCGACACGGTCTGCGTGTAGTGTTTGTTGTCTACTCGGATGTCCCAGAGGCAGGGAAGCACGAATATTTCGTGTACTCTCTTTGTAAGCCTCGTAGAAATCTAAGCATTTTGAAATCACCACATATAGGGCTTTAATACTAGATTGTTTCCAACATCAGATTCACACTTCGGCAGTTCTCCTTCAGGTGGATAGAATATGCGACTGAAATCGATGGGTATCGGTTTCCGTTGTGTGAAAGAACACACTTCAGGCTACTTTTAGGACTGTCCATGAAAAAGCGCCATTGTTTTGGCTTATATAGAAAGCTTATGGCGTTAAACAAACCACTTACGTCACAATAGAAACACAATGAATATTCCAAAGCAAAATAGCATCAAACCTCTTGTATCTATTTCTGTACTTGGGTATTTTACAGGAAGGAAAAAGAAAGTTCCACTCCTTCAGTCGTGAAGCTAAGAGTTCGGACTTACCTTTTGGCAATTGTAAATCTCTAATAAGGTCATCTAGCTCATTCTGATTCAGTAAATGAGGTTCCTTTCTGTCATTCTAAAACAACAACAATAACAACAATAAAACAGTCTTCTGAAGTATCTTTGCCATTTGATTCTTCATCAACATTCCTTTCAACAGGAGGATAGGGAACAAGCAGAGCTTCGCTGTGCGGGACAGGCGCAACGGAGGACGGAATTTTGGGGTAATTCAGTTGACTTCTGTTCTTGCCTTCCTTAAAAATTTTCAGAACAATCATACAAAAGTAACAGTCTTCGTGGTGGTTTCTACGTTCCCTCCAAATTCGGGGAATGGAAAATGGCATGCCTTTTATGCTACCACGCAGCCAATGTTCCAGTGTTGATAGGCAATTACCATAAGACACGTGTGGAGTCCATGACTTGTCAAGGTGACCGACAGCCATTCCAAACTACCATCAGTGGCGCACCCACGGGGGTGGCCGATGGGGCCCGGGCCCCCTACTTGGGCTGACAGAGCGGAAAATTATTACGTCGAAGTTTGAAACAAAAAGTCACTGTACGCGATCTACATATACACACCGGACAAGAAATTACGGATTGCTCATTTTATTGGTTAATATGGGGTTACATCACTACGAGCTCGAAGTACAGCCTTGATTTTCTTTGGCATGCTGTCAATATGGGAGCTGATAACATTAATGTCCAGTTTGCCCTACGCCGTGAACAAATGGTCCTGCAGAGCAGTCAAATTGGGAGGGTGTTCTTGTCTCTTCTTAACGGCCCGTTTGAGCATGTCCCAAATTTTCTCTATAACATTGAGATCAGGCGAATTGGCTGGACAGGTAAGATGTGGGACGTCGACCTCATGTTCCGCAAACCAATCCTGCACAATGGCAGCTCGGTGGACAGTGCAGTTGTTGTCTTGATAACGTGGATCTGGAATGGCGGCATCTTGGAGGAACTGGACATATGGCAACACCTCGTTATCCAACAGTTTCACGTAGTCCACCGCTTTCATGCCATTAGACACGTGAACTAAGGGACCGGCTCCAACACTGGATATACACCCCCAAAACATGAGACTTCCACGCCTCTTCTGTACAGCCCTTTGCACACATTCTGCGTTGAAGGCTTCTCCGGCCTTCCGCATGACCCTGGATCGACCATCATTAGAATACAAGCAGAACCTGGATTCGTCCGACCATATGATGCGTCGCCACTGTTCTGCGATCCAGTGTCGGTGTTCCCTCGCCCATTCCAGCCGCTTTTTCTTGTGTATAGCAGACAGCTTGGGGCGTACCCTAGCTACACGACTGAATATTCCTACACCATGCAGTTCTCGTCGAAGCGTTCGTTCGGAAACAGGCTGACTGGGTCCTGCATTGTACTCTTGCAGCAATTCCTGCCGGGTTTGGAACGGTTTTGCGGTTGATATTTGCCCCAGACGTCGACGATCACGGTTGCTCATGATGGTTTTTCTGCCGCAGCTGCTCCGACGGGAATTGCCTCTGGCCGACTCCTTCCACGCTAAATGAGCACTACTGACTGCGGACTTGGACACGCCAACGAACTCCGTTACCTCCCTCAGCGAATGACTATGTTCACGACCAAAGACGATAGCTCCCTTTTTCCACTCTGTTACGTCACCTTTTCTACAAATGGTACTGCATGTCAGCAACAATAAAACTGATTAGGCATGCACGTCTTACAAGGCTGAAAAAGTAGCAAGTAACATACAATACTTTCCATTCCATTATATAGACGCATTTTTCTCTGCCTGACCAGTTTCCAACTGTTCCTCCGAATGACAGCATTCCGTAACTTTTTGTCCGGGGTGCTTACTTCTTAATTGTGTACCGTATAACTATAACATGAAATAATTATAACGGAGTAGTTCTTAAGTAAATTTAGAAAAATCTAACTAAGATAATGATTTCATCTACCGCTTCTTCTAATCATTTAACTTTCTTGTACTGCAACATTACTAGTAATTGGATAAGAATCTATTTTCCCAGTTAAATTGTAGGGGGTCAGCCCCCCCCCCCGAGAAATTTCTGGGTGCGCTACCAAGTACCGTACAGGACCATGCTTCCACCGATGCCCATTCATTTCCTGACAATGAATCCATGTCCGCCGTTGTAACGTACCAGGAGATGTGACGTACCTGCCAGAAGGACGCACAGGACATAAAGGCAGATAGGAATCAGAATAAAACGTCCGCGTAGCTTAATTGGTAGAGCAACTTATTCTGGAATGAGTGGACCCGGGTTCGAATCCTGGCGCGGATAAAAATGACGGAGAAATTTACTTCGTTATACCGTAATGAGATAATTCGTGCACAAAAGCTGGGTTATTTCGTTTTCCCACCAAATAAGAACTCGTCGATTATCAGACTCTAGTCTGAATCTCGACTCATCGCAGAAGAGAACTTCACTCCATTCCTCTTGACCCCAACCACGATGTTCCCCACGCCAGTTTGTACAACCGTTGTACAGGGCCTGATTTACGCCTAGGCACGCAAGGCACATGCCTAGGGCCCTCAAATTGAAACGGCCCCAAAATCTTGGTTAAAAAAAAAAAAAACTTTCCCTTTTTCAAAATATTTATACGTGGATAGATGTGATGTGGAGTAACTATATATAAATCGCTGGCAAAACACAAGCAAGTACTGGCAATATAATATGTGATATTTCTAGTTAATATCAGTAACATTTTCCAGATAATTTGGAGAGGGTTTTTGTGTAAGATTAAACAAAAAATTGTCGTGTTGTGTAATAAAAACTAGTAGTATGTGAATGTTTGTAATTATGGCTTACTAAGATCAACTATGTACTTCAATTTCAAATACTGCAGCCGCTCCGGTGGCGCAGTGGTCTAAGCGATGGCTTCTGATCATTCGTCCAAAAGGGGTCCGGGTTCGAATAACGGTGAGGCATGGATGTTGTGTTTGTCTTACGGCACTGGCTCTCTCCCTTCCCTGGAACCAGTGACCCTAAATTAGGGACGGGCGACTGCTTATAGCCCATTGAGTTGCTCACGGTGGTCGTTAAACCTTCAATCAAAAAAAAAATACTGCATGGTTCTGAAGCAATTTTTAAACATTTTGATATTTTAGCTCCCAAAAGTTATATTTGAAAAATCTTTGAACTTAATTCTGGCAAGGTTTGAATACCCCCAAACCTCTCTCTTAAATACACCCCTGGTTAATATGGTAAATAGTATAGTTTAGACACACCTGGCAAAAAATCCAATGTCCAATTGAATTTTACCCGTCATATGGCTTTGTCATACACAACTGTTTCATCGATGAAGGTTCAAGTCTTTTCAGATGCAAATCAGTAGGACAGCATAAAAATCTAGGAGAAAACAATATTTTTACCAGGTACTACCGTAATTTAATGTCAGTCTTATAAATGTATTGTGTTTATTAAATTATTACGCTGGATTGTAATACAGTCGCCCAAAATGGTCACACTACCTACTCGACTCCGTAAAGTAAATGTCGAGTGGAGGGGGCCTCGTTTTGGGTTGTGCCTAGGGCCCAATTCTGTGTAAGTCGGGCCCTGCCGTTGTACGTCGTGCGATTAAAGAGACACACACCATCGGTGGTCTACGTACGTAAAGGACACCTTGGTGAAGACGATTACGAGTAGTTAGAGTTGACTAGTTAACACGATTTTGCTTATCATTGTTTTTGATGAAATCTTTCAGGTCGAAATCTAAAAGATTTAACGCTCATTCGACGTATTAGGTTCAGTATTTCTTTCAGGCATACATCCAGGGGGCGAAGCCCTCCCGAAAAGGACCGCCCCCCCCCGGAGACATTTTAGGTTACCGAGCCAAATTTTAATAAATTCAGGCTATGATGAAAAAGGAAGCTTCGTTTCTTTTTATGATACAAATATTTCTTCAATTTTATTTTTTTTTTAATATTTGTTCAAATGGTACTACTATAGTTTATTTTATTAAAAAGTGAATTACGACGCATGGTATTCTATAAAATATAATAAGTAGACTAATTATACCTAATTGTCTGGGAATCGTGATTCAGGAACAAGAGTGCGTTGAATGCATTTTAACAGATAAAAATTTCAAGCCTGCGGAACTTCCCCCTTCCCTTCTTTAGCTGAAAACAGTTTGTTATTCCTGAAATGTTTGAAGAAGTAATTACTATATCAGGTATATATATAGAAATTTTCTTCTGGGACGAAAAAAGGAAGTTTTTGAAATCCACCATCTGGAACAAAATTAAAGTTAATGAAAAATCGAAGAAAAATTAAAGCATTTCTTTTCTAATGTAAGTTGATACATTTTTATTAAATTAAGGCATTTTTTTCTAATGTAAGTCGCATTTTAACCAAAAACAAAAAAATGAAACATTTTCCGGGGGGGGGGCTGTAAATGCTCCCCTGTGCTAGATATATAGTAATTACTTCTATATATATAAATATAGTAATTAAAATTATATATATATATAGCAAATGGAAAACTTGCCCCCTCTAAGGTTCCACTGGCCCCCCACCCCCACCCGGCCAAAAAAGTCCTGAAAGAAACACTGATTAGGTTCGTTACCGTGTGTTGTCCTGCCTTCTGATTTGAATAAACAGCAGTATCTCAACGGTCCGTAATTGCAAATTGTGGGCAGACTAGTTTTGCTATGTATACAAATCAGAAGGCACGGCAAAACATGGTAATGAACCTAATACGTCGAATGAACGTCAGTCCCAGATAGTTTAACCTAGATATCCATCTTGTGCTGCCATCTATCGGATTTTGTAGCATTAAAAAAACTGGTCCTGGAAAAAGCAAAAACATGGCGATATCTCCCAAAATATTGACACTACGGTAAAATTAGTGCTTGATTCGTGTTCAGCAGGTCGAATCTAAAAGATTTCATCAAAAAACAATTATATGCAAAATCGTGTTTACCAGTGAAGTTGTCAACTCAAACTATCCGTAATCGTCTTCACCAAGTCCTTAACGTACGTAGACTGTGTGTCTTTAATCTCCCGACGCCGTACTGGCTGTAGAAACTGGCGTGGGGAACATCATGGTTGGGGTCACAACGAATGGAGTCAAATTCTCTTCTGTGATGAGTCGAGATTCAGGCCAGAGTCTGGTAATCGACGAGTTCTTATTTGGTGGGAAACCGGAACACGAAATAACCCAGCTTTTGTGAACGAATCATCTCATTACGGCTGACATGGATTCATTGTTAGGGGAGGAATAGGCATCAGTGGCGGCCCGTCAGATGAGGCAAGTGAGGCGCCGCCTCACCTGAAATTTCGCAGAATGAGAAGTGAAAGAAAAAAAAAACCTTCTGTCAGTAACAAAGATATAAGAACTTTGCAGGATAAATGAAACACTGAAATTCACATTGTGATTCATGAATTAGGTTAAAGAAAGGCTTTCGAGAAGAGGAATGAATCATTATTTTTGCAAAGCAGCTGCATGTTTCAAGCGCTTAGAGGCGACCGGCTGAATCGTCTCGATGAGAAGCCGGTTTTGGGAACTGAGGATCAGAGAAGAGCCCTACAGACAGAACCCCCCACCCCCACGGTCCGAGGTCTACGTAAAGAGGTGCCGGACTTCCAGTAAGAGAAAGGAAATTTCTGAGGCGACCCTCCATTTCGCTTAAACTGGAATCGCATCTCCGCTGTTATTGGAGAACCCAAGGATTGTGTATCCAATGGGCGGGGGAAAATGAGCAAATGACCCTTGCGAAAAGTGGTTTCACAGGCGATGACGCTGTTCGCCTCTATAAGCTTTGGAGTACGAAGATTTCTACGTAGCTTTAACTATTCGTCAGAGTGTATTTGAATCTAACTTTTTGTAGTGTGTTTTCAATCCTCTCTTCTGCGGGTGTTTGCTAGTTCATAGTAATGTTGAGTTTTTCTTTTTTTATTTTGTTATTGTTACTAAACAGCATATTTTGATTTTGGTTGGAAAATATGAATGGCCCAACAAACGACGTGATTTGTGTTCTGGAAGAAATTCCTTTTAAACACTGGAAAGATTATGATAACAAGGATGTTGTCATATCTGGAAGACCGACACCTATAATAAGTTCAATATCTAAAGATAAGAAGTGCGGCAAATCGTTTTTTAGGTCTTTCAATAAATCATAGTACGAGATTTTCCCCTGGCCTTCTGGTGCTATTACAAGCAAACTCTCTTTTGCTGGCCATGTTTACTTTTGAGCAATAAGAAAAATGTGTGGAATACAACGGGTTATTTTGATCTAAAAAACTTTTCTCGTAGTGCAAAATTGCACGAAAGCTCTAAAGAGCATAGAACTAACCACGTAGGTCTAAAACAAATGGAAAAAAACAAACACTATTTCTGATATGCTCAAAGAAAATGCTGCTCTTCATAAAGTCAAGTTTAATGAAAAGGTCAGACTAAATAGGCTTTTTATGGAACATATAATCGATTTAGTTGTCGTTCTAAGCAAGCAAGAACTGCCTTTTCGAGGACATGATGAAACTATTTCCTCATTAAATAAAGGCAATTTCAAGGAAATGTTCCAAATGTTACTTCGTAGGAGCACCCCAGAATTAAAGGCACATTTTGAAGATATACGAAGCTTATTTTCTGGACAATCTAAAACGATACAGAATGATTTAATGGAGTGTATTCATGAATATATAAAAGTCCAAATAAATACCAGATTTGAAGATATGGGAAAGCTCGAGTTTCTGCAGCTAGTTGACAGCTCAAAATACCATAGTTATTCAGAGTCATTTCCATCCAGTGCCCTTAACACTCTCAAAAAAATTTATCCAAACATTTTTACAGACACACAACGACTAAAAAACGAATTAGATTTTTTATATAATGATCACAACTTCAGGGAACTCAGTTTTCAGAAAACCTTAAAAACAATGAAAGAAAACGAGCTGAAAGATGTGTTACCAGAAGCCTACAAATTATTTTCTCTTGTATTGGCACTGGCGTCAACAAGTTCTTCTGCTGAAAGGAATTTTTTCTTGTTTGAAGAAAATTAAGACTTACCTCCGTAATACAACGGCACAAGATCGTTTGTCTTCACTCGCTAAAATTTCAATCGAGAAAGAATTGCTGAACCATCTAATGTCCACTCAACCATTTTATGATCTGATCATTGACAAATTTGCAGCCAAAAAGGATCGCAGAATTGAACTTATTTATAAAAAATAAACTGAAAGCATTCTGTTCGAGACCAAAGCAAATTAATATCGTATTCCTCTGTTTTTAATTCCAAGTTTAAATTATTTTATACTTTTTTTATATAGAAATGTGCTTCCTTAGCTTGACTTCTCCTGTACATAGTTATCACGAGCCTGGACTTCAGTTTGTGACCCGTGCTAAATGCACCTTCACTAATATGCCAATCGAACTGTGACTTTTATTCAAGCTCAAAAAGCACTTCGTGAGAAAAAAAAATTATATTCAAATGATTTACTTTGAATTTTTTAAGAAGTGGATCTCCGATTGGCGTTGGGATGTGAGTGACGCATTGACTAGCTAAAGAAACCGCGCAAATTGCGTATTTTCGCTCAAGTGTATTACATAAAAGAATACTGGTGAAATATTTCTTTCTTTGTTGTAAAATTATCGAATAATTGTTTTCATAAAAATATTGTTGCAAAAGTAGCGTATATTACGCACACACATATATAGAGAGGTATATGTACATTTTTCCTCTAACATTTTTGGATTTTTTCGTGAAGAAAGAATCCCCACGCCGTGTTTCATATATTTCTATAATTTTATTCCATTACTGTTGAATAATATTTGTATATAAGCGATAAATGACATGGGATGGAGCCCTAAGGGATGGGGTTTACAGCTGTTAATAACAAGGCGCCGCCTACCCTGGACCAATGGCTTAACGAGACTTCCGAATCTCAGCGGATTTTAATGATTCAGCCGACTCGAACCCAGGACTTCAAAGATATCCAATGGGGGATACTGCCTTTGTCATGAAACTTTTTGAAGGGGGGTGGTGGTCTACACTTCTGCTGTATAACTGTGTATAAGTACATATAACAATTTGGGGGGAGCGCTTCGACAAATATTTTCCTATTGGTACGTACGGACATCTTGAATATTAATACAAAATGAAGCTAATTTAATAAAATGAAGAAAATTCAATAAATTATAGTTGTTTTAATAAAAATTTAATAAAGCAACTTCTTTGGCAGCTTTGCTTTACTTTCTCTTCTATTATCAAGAAATTACATTGCTTTCCGAGTTATATAAAAATCAAAGAATTTAAATAGGGAAATTATCTATAAAACGTACTTAGAAAAAGCTAACTGTCTCGCTTAATAAAGGGGTGCAAACCACGACCCCCCTGCTACGCCACTGATATATATATATATATATTCGTATAACGTTATACGAATTTATATATTTTTCAATAACATATGTTTTACTGTTTTACATTTACATCAAGACCGTTCGCCTCACCTGCATTTTACACCACGAGCCGCCACTGATAGGCATCCGTAGACGTACGGTCCTGTATGTTATCCGGAAACGTCAGTTTGACGGTCTTGAGGTAGAGAGACGAAATTCTCATACCAATTGTCATGCCGTATGCTTCAACCGTCGGTGGTTCGTTTCTTTTCATGGACGATAACATTCAACCTCATAGAGCTCGGGTAGTGGATACATTGCTTCAAGAAGAGGGAATCGAGCCTACGAAGTGGCTAGCATACTACTTACCCCAAAATAATGAATAGGAAAAAGTTGAAAGCTCTCTCTCTCTCTCTTGAAGATTTCCCTTTAGCACTATTTTCCAACGCCTAGAGGGATGCAAATTCAGCTGCTACGCACATCTCCTTCCCTCGAAATCACTTCTTTGCAGGCAATTAACTACATAGAAGTTATAATGAATAAACTTCTTCTACCAGCTAAGCTAATTATAATGAATAAAGCTTTCAACTAAGCTAGTAGTGTAGTAATAGTAATAAATAAACTTATAACTGGTAGTAATGTTGTAGCAGTAATTAGGATGAATAAAGTCTTAACGCTGGTTGTTAATAATAATCAACTAATGACATTAACCTAACAGCCAGACAGAGATCTGACAAAAATTATGAATTGAGAAAGACGTACTTACGAAAAAGCTCTTTTATTAGATAACTCTTAAATCATCCAACGCACACACACTACTCGTATCACAATCATGAAGAATCAACCTAATCACATAGAACGAAGCTCTCAATACAACAACAAACTCTCTCCGTACAACAACAAACTCTCTCCTTCACATAAACCAACGCTCTCCGTACAACAACAAATGCTCTCCTCCACATAAACCAACGCTCTCCGTACAACAACAAATGCTCTCCTCCACATAAACCAACGCTCTCCGTACAACAACAAACGCTCTCCCTAGATATCGCTGAACTCGCCTATTTATACTGGCTACCACCACGTCATGACTTACACTCATTGCCAGATCTCATTCAGCGGGTGAAATAACATCTCGTTCAGTAAGAAGATAATTTACATAGTAAAATAAAATAACCAGAGATAGTAAAATCAAAAGGAAAGTGAATATAGAGTATACGTTACAAAGTTTCTTAACAGCAGCTTTGCATCTCATAGGCACTTATGACGTTACGAATAGAGTTATACCCTTTTGCGCAACTACGCATCCACTTCCGCTTCTGCTTTTTTCCTAACCTTTCCTTTCTTTCTTTCTTTTCGAGGGTGGGACGTTCTTCCATAGAGCTTCCGAGGCCATGCGCACATTATGTTTAGCCCCTCCAGTTTCTTTCCCCGCCAACCTTGAGAAACAACATTTTATGTTTCCAAAAATATCGCCCTTTCTCCGATTTTACTGTCTCATACTGATCGCAATAAAAAAAAATTAAAAAAAAATCTATTTTGACATTTTGGGGTTCCCAAAACATGATTTGACTTTTTCATGGATTTTAAACATGATTTTATTATTTTTCGCCTAACTAAAACCGTATTGCAACTATTGGAACGTAATTTAATATTTAGAGGTATTTGATAGGTGCTGGTTAGATTTTCGTAGAAATCGGGGAAACGGATGTAGTGTAGCTGCTCCTTATAGAAATTCTTTGGTTAATTCAAAGATGTAACTCAAAATTTAGGACATCTATCGAAATGAAATTTAGTACAGAGGAGGCTTATCAGAAATTCACGGTATGGTTAGATATTGGTTGAAACTGTAAGTTGGCGCTTCCGATGGTACTTGTCTTCAATTTTTTTGAGGTAATTCAAAGTCTATGACAACTGTTCACATGAAATTCAGTACTTTAGAGTTTTATCAAGTAGAGACGGCTGATTATATTTCCATTCAAACTGCAGAACTGGAATACGACGTGCACCTCAGCGTTTTCATTTCCACCAATTTTACAGAATGACCTGAAACAATACCGGAACAGTGAGCAGTTAAAACTGAAAATTTAGCTGTAAAACGCATTCCCTATTACTGGAATACATGATAAGTTTTCAGCTTTGTTTACGTGTGAGAAAGTTCCCCGATGGACGAGTGGCACGAAGCGCGGGTCTCTGCATACTCATTCGACAAGGTTTGGGTTCAATCCCCGCGCGAGACGTGGGCGGTGCCTTACAAAGCTGACTCTTTTCCTTCCGTGGAGCCAAATTTGGGACTGGCGACTGGTTATAGTCCTAAGGCGACTCCAGATTTTCGTTCACTGCTTTATAAGTAATTCGGAGTTAATTCATACGTATAATATTTTATCACATTCTAGTATCACAATGTGTTATAAACAGGAACGCTAAATTCATTGTTATTGATAAAGCTATGTCAAGTAATGTTTTTATTATATAGGTAAGCCCATTATCAGAGATAAAACAGCATCTGTACGGGGAGACTATCAGGTGTCAGATTTACTTTACAGCAAAATGTTCATTCGTCTCCTGTAAGGAGGTTTCTGGCATATTCCATCGATGTGTGGAAACCGAAAAAAAAAAAAAAAAAAAAGGCATACAGATTTGAACAAAGTCAAAGAAATGTATTGCTTTTACACATGATTCAGCTGCGGAGTTACATATCAAGTTTAACGAATAACTAGAGCAAACTTTGCCGTCGTATTAGCGGCATTAGCAAAGCTCTGTCCACGGCAATTTTTTACGTGCTACCGTAAATCTGAATGATTTTCGAAACAGTTTTCTTTAAATATTCAGAGGAACGCGATTATTGTCGGATGAAACAAGTACGAGTAAAGCGTTCTACATCTTCACTGTTATGTGTCACATATCTTAAAATTAATGTTAATTGGTCTGCAGCACTTACTTTCGGTGTTGAGTCGGCTATGATTTAGTAGTGATACACAAGAAACTGAAGGATAAAGTTGTAGAAGTTGAAAGTTCCTCTGACAGAACTGCACGACTCGTTATCCAACTCTCGAGAAGATACCAGGCTCAGATTATTCAAACTTATGCACCAACCACAAGTCATCCTGGAGAAGAAATTGAAGAATTTTATGAGGAAATTCGTCATCTAAATAATGAAGGTAAGCAGCACTTGAAGATAATTATGGCAGATTTCAATGCAAAAATAGGGCAACAGCAACAGAATGAAACTTCGGTAGGTAAATTCGGTCACGGCAACAGAAACCAGCGTGGAAATACTCTCGTTGAGTTTGCAGAGGCAGAATGGTTTTTCATCTTGAACTTCTTTTTCAAGAAAAAGCCGCACAGGAAATGGACATGGAGACATCCAAATGGGACGACAAGTGGAATTGATTTTATTATGTGTAACAAAAAATTCGTCATAGAAGACTGCAGTGTGCTAAACAAGTTCAACACAGGTAGTGACCATAGATTGGTGAGATGTAAGATGCACCTCAACACTAAACTCGAACGTGGCAAGCTCATAAGACAAACAAAATGTATTGACATAACCAACCTTAAAGAACACCATAATACCTTCAAGTTGGAACTGAAGAACAGGTTCTCTGCTTTAGAATACCTAACATCGGAAGAAGTGGACATTTCTGAAGTTAACAGAAAAGTAACCAAAGCTCTTATGGAAACAGCAACAAAATTAGCTGGGTCTAAGAACAAGTTGCATGTGAACAAACTATCAGGGAAAACCAAAATGTTGATGCAAAAAAGAAGAGAGATGAGGACAACTAAAGAAGATGTGACTTCCAAAGTGGAATATATAGAGCTATGCAAGACAGTACGAAAAAGTATCACTGAAGACGTAAGGAAATTCCACTGTGAACTAGTGAGGAAAAAGCAATTGAAAACAACCAAAGCCTAAAGATAGGAAAGGGACATCTCAGTAAGGGAAGAAAACAGATTATGGCACTGAGAAAAGAAGATGGTTCTGAAACAAGAAATAGAGGCGAAATTTTGACAAGAGTGAGATTTCTACTCCAAATTATATGAAAGGGATGATACATGCACTCCAGACATCATGGAAGGTACCAGTACCAGAGTTCTTCCAGTCCTCCCAGCAGAAGTTGAACATGCAATCAAGAACATGAAGCGGGGAAAAGCTCCAGGAGAAGATGGAATTACTGTAGACATCATACAAGAAGCAAGTGGAGAAATCGAAACAGTACTCGCCCAAATTTTCACTCGATGCCTTAATGAAGAAAATATTCCTGAGGATTGGAACAACGCTATAATGATCCTGCTACATAAAAGAGGTGACATAGAAGATCTCAGGAACTACAGACCTATCAGCCTCCTATCAGTGGTTTATAAAATCTTCACTAAAGTTCTTTCACACCACTTGAAGGTAACACTTGACATGGCTCAACCGAGAGAACAAGCTGGATTCAGGAGTGGCTACAGCACAATAGATCATATCCACGTACTGAGAGAACTAATTGAAAGAGCGAGGGAATATGAACTTCCATTGTGCATGGCTTTTATCGATTATGAAAAAGCCTTTGATTCGGTGAAACCATCAGCAGTTACAATGGATCTGAAATCCTGCGGTATTGAAGATGCCTACATTAATATTATTAATAACATCTATGAAAATGCAAGTGCAAAGATTCGGCTGTTTGAAAATACAACACACGTAAAAATTGGAAAGGGAGTGAGACAAGGTGACACCATATCTCCGAAGCTCTTTAATGCCACATTGGACAATGTCTTTCAAACACTGAACTGGGAAAACAAAGGGATAAAGATTAATGGAGATTATCTAACCCACCTTCGTTTTGCTGATGACATAGTCACTTTTGCAACTACCCCATCAGAGCTGCAGGGTATGATCCAGGAACTTGCTGACAAGAGTAAAGAAGTGGGATTAAAAATGAATTTTCAGAAGACAAAAGTGATGTTCAATGCTTTTTCAAGAAATGAAGATTTATCGATTGATGGAGAAAAGCTGGAGATAACAGACACGTACGTTTATCTTGGACAGCAGATATCAAGTGAGGGTCACATTGATGAAGAAATTAATCGGCGTACAAAACTTGCCTGGAGAGCTTTTGGAAGAAATAGCACAAGTTTCAAGAGCAATATGCCATTATGTCTTAAAAGAAAAGTGTTTGATCAATGCATCCTTCCAGTGCTTACGTATGGTGCAGAGACGTGGACCTTAACTAAAAGAGACATACAAAGGCTGCGGACAACTCAAAAAAGCATGGAGAGGTGCATGCTTGGTGTAAACAGGAGAGATAAGAAGAGGAACTCGTGGATCCGAAAAATTACAAGAGTGGAAGACATCATGATCAGAGTTAAATCCATGAAATGGCAATGGGCTGGACATACTGCCAGAAGGACAGACCATCGATGGACAGCCGAAATTTTAGATTGGATTCCAAGGGACAGGAAAAGACCCAGAAGAAGACCACATGGGAGATGGGTGGATGAAATTCGAAAGTATGCGGGAGTGACATGGAGGAGACTGGCACAAGACAGACCGTTGTGGAGGAAACTTGGGGAGACCTTCGTCCAGCAGTGGATTGATAATGGTTGGCAATGATAATGATCATGACTTCATCACAGAACTGGTTTGAGTCGCTCTGTTGTTAAAGTGCCATAACACTGATCATTTTTCAAGTGCATTTTTAAGAAATCGTTAAATTCACTGAGATATTCAAGGCAGGTTAAAAATTACCTTTCGGATTATATGATTCTCACTCTCTTAAAGACAGACCAAAGGTTTTGACTTGTGGCAGCAACTCGCTTAAGCAGTTTACTCCAGTATTGTTATCGGCGACTCCTTTGTCAACGGCGCTCATTTTGCATAGCTCTGAGGCAATACTCTGTAGAGGTGAGTCGATGAGCTGGGTCGCAAGGAAAGGGGATGTCTGTCACCCCTCCAAAATAGAAATAAAAAACATTGCAGACTGTGACGTACCTGCCAGCAGGACGCACACGATATAAAGGCAGATAGGAGTCAGAATGAACGTCTGCGAAGCTCAGTTGGTAGAGCG
The DNA here is from genome assembly GCA_039090855.1 of Macrothele yani. Taxonomy (NCBI): domain Eukaryota; kingdom Metazoa; phylum Arthropoda; class Arachnida; order Araneae; family Macrothelidae; genus Macrothele; species Macrothele yani. The sequence continues at coordinate 63,796,880 of CM077005.1, forward strand.
ACTTGTTCCGGAATAAGCGGACTCGGGTTCGAATCCCGGCGTAGACCAAAAATGACGGAGAAATTTACTTCGTTATAATGGCGCCCGAACTATCCGGATGACCCGTCCGTTCAAAATCTCGCAATGGTGTGATGTTCTTTCCACACCGCGAGATAGGAAAAATCAGAGAATCCCTTCTCCAGCGCTTCGAAAAATAAATGTGTGTGACGTTGCATTCCACACACCAGATTGACTGGGAGTTCTGAAGTGCTCGTTCTACAGTGGATGGCTGCCTGCAACGATTAATGGTCACGGCTGACCCGTGGGCCATGCCCCCGGCCCTCTTTCGGGGGGAGATGTGACGTACCTGCCAGTAGGACGCACACGATATAAAGGCAGATAGGAGTCAGAATGAACGTCTGCGTAGCTCAGTTGGTAGAGCGACTTGTTCCGGAATAAGCGGACTCGGGTTCGAATCCCGGCGTAGACCAAATATAACGGAGAAATTTACTTCGTTATAAGACGTGTCCACTACCTGCACATTTCCGTTGTGATGTGAATTCTGGTCATTCGACGCACAGGGATTTGGAATGGGGTTGAATTTTTGAAGGGAGTTGTCATCTAGATCGGAGCTCAGTGCTGATAAGAGTCATGCAAGTACTGTCTATCTGCCTAGAGCATTTAGCAGGGAAGAGACAGAGCAAATTGCAAGTGGGAAAGCCTTTGTGAAGGAAGAGAGGCCAGAACTTTCTGAGGGTAAGAACTGAAACACATTTAATAAATTTCATCCTGTTTGTACAAAGCACTGCCGTTTATACTAAATGTGGTGTCGAACCAGCTGTCGTATATTATCAGATTCCAACCCACGGACAGTTCCCCTAAAAAAACTGAACATGAATGGCATCAATCAGCGTGTCTCACAAAACCAGCTTTTCGAATGCTGCTTTACTCGCAGGGCAAATCTTACGATTGCTTCTTATACAGCGGACTGAATGAGGAAAAATAAATTTTAAGGTAAAGTCCGCGAGCTTGTAGATGGCATACTTTGAATTTGAACGGCATCATGCTTCCAAAACCAAGAACAGTGAATTTATCTCTCACTCTATAATTTGTTTTTCTTTATAGATTAAAAAAATAATGAATTTTGGGGCTCCCAGTATGGTGAGGCCCCGCGCCCGGGGCCTCAACCTGCCTGTGTGGTTGGGAATCATTGGCGAAACTATTTCTACAGATTCCCCCGAGAAGTTTTTTTTTTTTTTTTTTTTTTTTTTGTAATTCATGGTTCCTAACTGTATCATTTCAATTTCGCTTTTTTAAAAGAAGTTCAATACATAAAAAATAAGGTATTTATGCTTATTATGAAACACAAAGTTTTGCGAAGCACCGAAAACAAAAATTCAGAGAATTAACAACAACGTCCGTCTTCCAAGAGGGATTTCTTAGATTTTCGGGGAGGTGGGGTGGGGGAGGATGAGCCCCCCTCCAGCCCCCTGCTGGTTTACAGTCTTGGCCCGAGCCGTATTAAATATCATGCAGCCCGAGCTCAGTTCGGGTCCGGGCTCGGCTCAGGGCTTTAGAGCTCGGGCTCGGTCTACTAACCGACTGGGACTGTGAATCGTAGATTAGCTGAGGCATGCTTCCGCTCTTTCCAGCCATTGCGACGACTGCGCCTCACTGCAGTGCATCGTTGCGCAGGTTTACAGTGGTGCCGTACCACACAAGGGTGGCGGAACGAATGAGACCTGTACTATTCAATGACGAAACTCACTTAGGTTTCAGTGCCGATTGTCTGACATTTTCTATGCCGAGAAGTGTAGTAAAAAACCAGACAATAGGCTACGTCCGTCCCTAACGCTCTTGCGTCATTCAGTACTTGCAGCGCCATCTGCTTTTATCCGGTGGCCTTAGGTCCGCGGGTGGCCAAGTGGGCAACGTTCGTGACTGCTGCGGAAAGGACTTCAGGTTCGATCCCAGGCAGGTACGAACGCTCGATCCACTAAATACCGTCCGTGCGTCGGATGAGCACGTTAAGCCGTCGGACCACGGGTACTGGCCCCCGGTAATAAATAAGGGCGACTTCTTCCCCCTTTCTACTTCGCTTCCGTGTCACTTTCCTATCGGGCACTCTAGCCGAAATATCATAGCTTCCTATTTCTAAGGGTTATTTAAAACCTGGGGTCAGACACTCTCTTCCTAAAATCCTCTACATGTGATCATGATCATATCCGGTGGCCGAAACCGGAACTGAGCTCACCGGTATCCCACGATATGTAAAATCAAGGAGAGATACCAGAAAATAAAACAAAGTTAGTATGACAAACAACTTATCTGTGGCAACACGCACGTGCTCGAACAACTATGTGTGACATTTGTTCTGTTACGTAGGTGTTAGCATCATTTTTATTACCTAAATGTTTACAATATTTGATTTTTAACGTTCTGTGTTCGTCATATGACAGGTTAAAATCTAATAACCTATACAGCGATAAGCCTTTACATTATGTCCACCCCCAGCTTAGAGAAATGAGAGCGCCTGGAGTACGAACGGTGGTGCAAGTGAAGTTCACAGAGCAATATAAATACAACCCGAGGACCGGCTGTCGGTTAGTAGAGTGTTCGGAGTCAGAATGGGAAACTCTGCTGATTTATCGGAGTTTGATAAAGGACAAAAGTGCGATGACACGGAGCCTCGGAACTACAATATCGGAAAGGGCGCGGCTTGTAAGTTGTTCACATGCCGCTGTGGTGAGTAGGTATCAAGAGTGGTGCACAAATGGCCAAACGACGAACCGTAGTCCAGCCGCGTGTCATCCGCAGGTCTTTGATGCCAGAGGGGGAGCGGAGACTGTCGCGCATTGTTCACAGTGACCGCAAGGTCACAGTACGACAAATCACCCGCAGCTATAACAATAGTGATCAGGGCAATGTGTCACAGCACATAGTTCATCGCAGCCTTCTGCGCATGGGCTTGCGTAGCCGAAGACCCAGTCAGGTCCGCATGCTCACTGCACATCATCGCATGAATGGGCCCAAGATCATCGAGACTGGACCATGGAAGATTGGAAGAAAGTGGCCTAGTCGGGCGAATCAAGATTCCTGGTGCATCACGTAGACCGCCGAGTGCGGATACGCCGATTACCAGCGGAGACTATGGCGCCTCAATGCACTGTCGGGTGGAAACAGGTGGGCGGCTGCGGTGTTATGCTGTGAACGATGTTTTTGGGGACACTTTGGGCCCCTATCATCCCAATAACACAATCCCTGACAGTTGTGAGGTATCTGAATATCGTTGCGGACCTAAAGTACACTCATTCATGGCAACTGTGTTCCTTGCTGGTGATGGCCATTATCAACAGGATAATGCGCCATGCCATGCTGCCAGAATCGTCAAGGAGTGGTTCGAGGAATATACTGGTGAATGTTAATGCCCTGGCTTCCAACTTCATCTGACATGAACCCAATCGGGCATTAGTGGTTTGACTTGGAAAAGCGTGTTCGCGCTAAATCACCACCACCCCGAAATGTACTGAAACTGGAGGCCCTGCTAATGACATTATGGTACCAGATACCCCAGGATACCTATCGCCACTTCATCGAATCGATGCCTCACCGAATGGCCGCTGTTGTGCGGGCTAAAGGGGTCCTTCAGCTTATTTGGTTGGTGGTCATAATACAACGACTCATCGGTGTACGCTTTGCATGACTTTGGCCATTCCTTCGTGGCGCCCTGGATATTAAAATGACTTGGGACTGAATTGGTCTGCTTGTAGTGGCTCCATCGCTCGCTACCGTATAGCGTCGGATACACATGTATGAGGCTGGTGGAAAGCACTTGCAGTCACTGGAACGTTTCTCACACGGCCTGACAAGGAGAAACTCCATTGCCGTTACCCATTGATATGTAACTCAGTTACATATCGGATAGCATTTTGCTCACTGATATGCGAATTTCGTCTTTTTTACGCTTTCCAACCGTAATTTGAAGAAGCGTATATGCTCCAGCTTTTTCCGTCCGTCTGTCCGTCCGTCTGCCTTTCGGCACGATAACTCACATAAAAATGGTTCGATTTCGATGAAATTTTAGTATGTGGTAGGGGACCACCAGGGGGCGAACCCTATTAAAAATGGGTGAAGTGGGGTTAAAGGTCACGCCATAAGAGCGGGATTTATTTAATTGCCTTTAGGCGTCATAACATGCGTAAATATGGTTCGATTTCGATGAAATTTCAGTATGTGGTAGGAAACTACCTGGGCACGAACCCTATTGAAAATTGGCAAATTGGGGTCAAAGGTCAGTTAGGGCATAAGAGCGGGATTTATTCCATTGCCCTTATGCGTCATAACTTGCGTAAAAATGGTTCGATTTCGATGAAATTTTGGTATGTGGTAAGGAACCACCTGGGAACGAAACCTATTGAAAATGGGTGGAATGGGGTCAAAGGTCAGGACATAAAAGCGGGATTCATTTCATTGCCTTTATGCGTCATAATATGCGTAAATATGGTTCGATTTCGATTAAATTTTAGTATGTGGTAGGGAACCACCTGGGCACGAACCCTACTGAAAATGGGCGAAATGGGGTTAAAAGTCAGGCAGGACGTAAGAGCGAGATTTGTTCCATTGCCCTTATGCGTCATAACTTGCGTAAAAATGGTTCGATTTCGATGAAATTTTAGTATGTGGTAGGGAGCCACTGGGGACGAACCCTATTGAAAATGAGCGAAATGGGGTCAAAGGTCAGGACACTGGAGTGGGATCCATTCCATTGCCCTTGTGCATCATAACTTACCAAAAAATATTTCGATTGCGACAAAACGTTATCATCTAGTTCCGGAGGTATAGTGAACCGGTTCTGTTGAATATCAACGAAATGGGGTCAAAGGTCATTGCACAAAAGCAAGATTTATTCCACAGCCATTATTCTCATAACTTGCGTAAAACTGCTTCTATTGCGACGAAACTTTAGTATGTTATTCTTGAGGTGTACTGAACCGGTTCGGTGGAATATCATCGAAATGAGGTCAAAGGTCAGGACACAGGAGCGAGATTTATTTCACAGCCATTATCCTCATAACTTGAGTAATAATTTCTGGTATGTTGAAAAGCGTATCATAATCAATGCATTGCATGATTTTACTAACTTGATTTTTATTATTGGCGGATTAACAATCACTGTGAGCAACTCAGTGGACTATAAGCAGTTGCCCGTTCCTAATTTAGGGTCACTGGCAGGAGGGAAGGGAGACAACAAGTGCCGTAAGACAAACACAACATCCATGCCTCACCGGGATTCGACTCGGAACCCATCTTGGACGAGTGGTCAGAAACCATCGCTTAGACCACTCCGCCACCGGCGCGCTGCGCATACTACACATTTCAGCGTGAAAATTTGTTTCACTTGTCCATTTGCATATGTCATGTGAACATCGTGACATTTCATTGAGTGCTTTCGATTATTTGCCCGCTATTACCTTCCGCTAGGTCACTAGTGCTTATCATTCATAAGGCGCTTCTTATTTATTAATTATATTAGTTATAATACAGAGGTTGATTCACGTTTATAGTGACAAAGTGAAATACGCGTCATATGCAAATCGTGTGCATCACGATTACCTAACCATGTTTATCGTGCAATAGCAGCCTTCCTTTTTAAGAGCATTTGCAATTTTGTGTTCGTAGTGTTAAGATGCCTCCACGGGTGATTTAGTTCTGAGAGGGGTGTGTAGTTGCCCTTTCCGGGGAAGGATATTCGTGTACAGCAATCCAAAAAAGGTGAAAAGAAAATGGTTGTGTGATTTCTATAAATGGCATATGTCAAGTAATTATGCGTGCAAGAGAGAACTTTGCAACTTGCTCGAGTGAAGCACAAACGCCACGAAAAAAACATCCTAAGCCAAACATGACCGTTGAAGTGGTGCGGAAAGTCAGGTTTCTTGCAAAGAAAGAGAATCAAGTAACGCAAAGAAGCATTGCACAGCATGTAGGGGTCTCACACGCAACTGTAAACCGCTTTATCAAATCTGAGCTACATTTAGAAAAGCGGTTTAATCCTAACGTCCTAATGTCCACAAACTCCTTCCGTGCCACATTTCTGAACGGATGACAAACTGCAGGAAACTCTATGAGAGAAACTTAGCAAGGGACAAGTGGAAGTTTGTAGGCAGCCACTTTGTATGAATCATCGATATACCTTCGTGACAAAAACAAAATTCGGGCAACATACTATCAAGAAAAGTGTACCAAAGCATACCCCGGAAATGGTACGTGAATACAAAGAAAGTTTTTCACGTGGATTTATGGTTGTGGCAGATTATTGCTATAATGGCAAGTTAAAGCTGCGAAAGGCTGCGAATAAAGCAAAAATGAATGCAGCTTATCATCAGGAAAACAATCTTGACCCAACTTACTGTGAAGAAATTCCATCCTTATACAGTGCTATGGCTTCGAATGTACGGATCTACCAATATAAGGCTTCCAGCCATAAGATTAAATCCACTGGAGCATACATGCTGAGGATGGAAGCTGAGACCGGGATTCACGCTATAACATTCTCTTCAATTCCTGTCAAATACCCAGTTACCTCTCCTATGGATTTCTGTGACTTCGGGTTACTTAAACGAGCCCTCAAAAATACACGGCCCAAAACAGTTGACGGCCTTTGGAAAACTTGTAAAAAGGAGTGGGATAGAATTTATCTTGTCTATCTGTAATGGAGCCTGCCGCCTTGGTGGCGCATTGGTCTAGGCGATGGCCTCTGAGCATTCGTCCGAAAGGAGTCCCGGTTCGATTCCCGGTGAAAAACGGATGTTGTGTTTGTTTTACGGCACTGGCTCTTTCCCTTCCTTCCCTGGAACCAGTGACCCTAAAGTAGGAACGGGCGACTGCTTATAGCCCATTGAGTGGCTCAGGGTGGTCGTTAAACCTCCAATAAAAGAAGTTATTAAAATCATGCAATGAATTGATTATGATACGCTTTCCAACATACCAGAAATTATTACTCAAGTTATGTGGATAATGGCTGTGGAATAATTCTCGCTCCTGTGTCCTGACCTTTGACCCCATTTCGATGATATTCAACAGAACCGGGTCAGTATACCTCAGGAATAGCATACTAAAGGTTTGTCACAATAGAAGCAGTTTTACGCAAGTTATGAGAATAATGGCTGTGGAACAAATCTTGCTTTTGTGCAATGACCTTTAACCCCATTTCATTGATATTCAACAGAACCGGTTCACTATACCTCCAGAACAACATGATAACGTTTTATCGCAATCGAAGCAGTTTTAGGTAAGTTATGATACACAAGAGCAATGGAATGGATCCCCCTCCAGTGTCCTGAACTTTAACTCCATTACGCCCATTTTCAATAGGGTTTGTACCCAGGTGGTTCCCTACCACATACTAAATTGTCATCGAAATCGAACCATATTTGCGCATGTTACGACGCATAAAGGCAATGGAATGGATCCCGCTTTTATGTCTTGACGTTTGACCCCATTTCTCCCATTTTCAATAGGGCTCGTGCACAGGTGGTTCCCTACCACATACTAAACTTTCATCGAAATCGAACTATTTTTACGCAAGTTATGATGCATAAAGGCAAGGGAATGGATCCAGCTCTTATGCCCTGACCTTTGACCCTATTTCACCCATTTGCAATAGGGATGGTTCCCAGGTGGTTCCCTACTACATACTAAAATTTCATCGAAATCGAACCCTTTTTACGCAAGTTATGACGCATAAGAGCAATGGAATGAATATCGCTCCTATCTCCTGACCTTTGACCCTGTTTCACCCATTTTCAATAGGGATCGTCCCCAGGTGGTCCCCTACCACATACTAAAATTTCGCCGAAATAGAACTATTTTCACGTGAGTTATCGTGCGGACGGACGGACAAAGCTGGAACATATACGCTTCTTCAACCTACGGTTGGAAAGCGTAAAAAAGGAGCCTGCTACAGTGGAAGTTGCGTTGCAGAAGGATTGTACAGGAATATGGTAAGCTCATTGGACACAACAGAAGTTGGCGCCATGGTGTTACATAAGTGTATGATCCTGCAACCGTTGTCACTATAAACGTGAATCAACCTTTTATATTTAAGAATAATGTATTAACTTTTAAATCATATAGAAACGGACGTTTCCGGTACCATAGCGTTTATTTGAAGATAAACGGGCAAAATTTATAAATATATATTTTACACTTTAAGAGCATATAATTCATCTTTACTTATGACAATTTCACATACTTAAAACACTGTGATTTGGATTTGATTAGTGCAAAAAGTTTCTAAACTGAAGTTCTGGAGAATTTTAGAGGTAAAGATCTATTTGTGTTAATTTGTGGAACACAAAGCAAAACAAAAATGCCGCCCCGGTGGCGCGATGTACTAAGCGATGACTATTCGTCCGGAAAGGGTCAGGGTTGGAATCCCGGTGAGGCATGGTTGTTGTGTTTGTTTTACGGCACTGGCTCTCTCCCTTCCCTCGAACCAGTAACCCTAAATTAGGGATGGGCGACTGCCTATAGCCCATTGAGTTGCTAACGGTGGTCGTTAAACCTCCAAACAAAAATAAATAAATAAAGGTAATCAACTGATGGTTCCTCATTTTATTTTCCGCAAAAAGAAGAGAAAAGAAAACAAGAATGAGGACACCGAGTTTTCGGGTGTAATGAGCGCGCCTCTTGAATGCGTTCTGACGCGAATTTAATTTGTCAAAGCTATTCAGCCAATGGGAACCGGTATGGAAAACAATAATAGTATCTGACCGAAGAAAGAAGTTTTTCAATCGGGTTTTTAATCCACCAGATATTGCAGTAAACGGAATCGTGAACTTACGCCCTTCTTGTTGCAGACTTGTGCGTTGAGAAAAATTTGAAATCATATGAGAAACATTTTCCAGAGGAAACGCTCTCCAACAAAGAAAATAATTTTTCAAATCGGATTCTTAGAAGCAGAGATATGGATATGCATCTACGCCCCCTGGCAGGAAACCCATGCATTATTTTAGGAAGAAAGTCTCGTGAAAAGGTTCTTCAACGTGAGCGATATCGGTGAAGGAAAAAAAAATTTAGTCGAGTTTTCAGGAGCTCAGATTTTGCTGCAAATACGTCAGAAGCAGAAATTAACACCACTTATGACCCCTGGTGGCCAAACCATTCTTTATCAAATATTAGAAATTATTTGAAATACATTTCCCATCAGGAACGGTATGCGATGCAGGAGGAATTTTTCAAATCGGAGCTTTAGAAGAAGAAATATCGGAAAAACGCCATTTACCTTTGCGCCCCCTTGCGGAAAGTCTATGATTTACTTGAAAATTTTGAAATTATATGAGAAACATTTTGCACAGGAAACGCTATCAACAAAGAAAGAATTTTTCAAATCGGTCTCTTAGAAGTAGAGATATTGACAAATATAAGATATACATATGGCGTAGAAACTATGCATTATTTTCAGAAGTAGTAGTATCGGTCCACAAACGAATTTTTTCAGTCGAGATATTAGAAGCTCAGATTTTGCTGCAAATACATTAGAAGCCGAAATTAAGGATTACGTCTCCTGGTGGCCAAACTATTTTTCACCAAAAATTAGAAATTATATGCAAATGATTTCCTATCAGGACCTGTATCCGGTACAGACATACTCTCACGTTTATCACGGCACACTTATTTAATAAGGCTTTGTACCTCATGTGCAGTCGTTACCAGGGCCGTATTAAAGTCTTAGTTGGTCCCTAGGCTAAGACATTTGAGTGGGCCCCTAAGGAACTTATGAAAGAGAAACATTATGAAGTCCGTTAAAGCATGAAACTGTTGCAATTTGCTTATGGTAATCAATACGTTGAGCATTCTTCGAACTAATAAATTATCTGCAAAGTTAAACAAGTCACTGTATTTTCCATTGTCCTCATAAGAACACGAGTTAAAAGCTTCAGATACCTAGATTTTGTCTTGGATTTTTTGATGGTTTAGCATTGTATACTTTTTTGATGGTTTAGCATTGTATACTTTTTTGATGGTTTAGCATTGTATACGGTTCTTCGACTCCTAACGGTGCCATGTGCAAGTAGGGAAGTGCATGTGGATGGTAGTAAAAAAACCTGAAACTGTCTCGCCGAACGCCGCTGTACACAGCGACACGAAATGTTTACCCTTAGCGAAACACTTCCTTGAAATCTGTTCGTCTCCCAGCCTCTGTTTGTGATCAAGTGGAAATCATACCAGACAAAGCTAAAACTGTTCTACGAACTTCTTTCTCTATACGATGGTTGTCCCAGAAGCAATGCAAAAATGGGCATAAATGTTTTATTAACTGACAGCGCTCGTTCAAATTGCTCATGTTGGTAGAGTAAGTCTTCCTCTATAGCAACCTTTCTTCTTCATTGCAGGTAAATAATGGATTCCAAGCAGAAGCAACGTACCGTCTTTGAGTTCTTGACAAAGGAAGGGAGTAGGATGTCCGACATCCACAGAAGGCTACAGAATGTTTATGAAGATGACACCATTGACAAGATCAATGTGCAGAGAAGAATGAAGAAGTTTAAAGAAGAGGAAACCAGCATTGAAGACAAACCATGCAGTGCGAGACCATCATCTGTGACCACTGACACTAATGGTTAGCGAGTGGATGAATTCATTCGCGCGGAGAAATGAGTCACAATCCGTGAGCTTGTTGCACAACTGAACTATGGTCAGTTGAGCAACAAGCTACTGAGACGTCTCCATCTGGTGAGCCGTTAATACCAACCAGATGGAGACGTCTCAGTAGCCGAGCCCATCTTACGGATTTATGATGTCAGAAGCTGACTTAAAAATACACATAGCACCGTGGATTGTTGGCCACCGTGGTGTAAATGTAACGCGCTCGGCCAGTTATCGAAAGTTCTGTGGTTCATTTCCACAGCGGCGGCTGGAAAACAATTTTTCTGTTGCTGTGTGTTTCTGGAACGAGGAAAGAGCGATGTATTTATTTATTTATGAACTATGGTCACAATGCCATACAAAAGATGGTGGAAGATTTAGAGTATCGGAAAGTGTGTGCAATGAGGATACCTCGGCAGTTGACACCCGATTTGAAGGTGTGGGAGTCTGATCTGATCTGCTGGGAGCGTTTGGAGCCAATGAAGACACCTTTTCCAATCTGGTAACAGAGGATGAAGCGTGGGAGTATCTTTACGATCCCAAAATGAAGAATCAATCCATTGGAATGGCGTCACACCTCTTCACCAAGGCCTAAGAAGTTCAAGAGCCAGCCAGCGTCATGGCGACTGTTTTTTAGGATGACAGGGTTGTCATTTTTCTTGATTTTCTGGAACTTGGCCCCACCGTGACCAACGAGCGGTACATTGAGACACTCAAGAAGCTTAGGGAAGCCATAAGGAGGAAGAGACCGGACAAGGATCTGAAAAGGATCCACATTCCCCATAACAATGCGAGACCATACACGTCTTTGGCAACAAATCAGGAGATCAGCAAATTAGGCTGGTCGGTAGTCCGCCATCCACCATACAGCCCAGATATGGCACCCTCCGACTCCCACCTGTTCCGTCCAATGGAGGAAAGTCTCCGGGTATAACGATTTGATGACACAGACGAGGTGAAAGTGGCTGTGAAGAAGTGGGTACAACAGTCCGCACCTGAATTTTTTCAAAGAGGATTCGAAAATTGGGTTCTACGGTGGCTCAAATGCATCGCTTGAGATGAAGACTATGTTTAGTAGTGCCTTTGTATAGAGAAAGAGTTACTCTAACAACATGTGCAATTTAAACGACCTCTATCAGTTAATAAAAAAAGTTATGCTTACTTTTGCATTACTTTCGGTACAACCCTCGCATATAGTATATATAATAACAGTATAAGATGTAAATTTTTTATGGGGTGGAGACATGCCTCATGGGGCCCTGGTAATGGTGGGCTACTAGGCTTGTAGCCCTTTTAGACCCTCTCACCCTTAAACAGGACCTGTCCGTTACGGCACACTCGTAAGTAGATGCCACTTTTTTCGCCTAGCTAAGCGTGTGTATTACCCGCGTATCGACACTCACTAGAGTTCTCTCGATTTAATGGGCCAGCTTTGGAAGATTTAGGTAGGCAAAGCAGCCGGATGCACTCACTGTTCCACTGTTTCTCCTTGACTTCCCCCTTTATCTGTTTTGTGGTGGTGAGCGGGTTCGTTCTCTTTCTCTCTTCACCGAAGACAGACCAAAGTAGTTGAACTGCCCATGCGAACTTTTCACCTACATTTCTTTAAGGTGACGTTGTTGACCAAAAGTCACTTCCTGGGTTATGATCTTTACCACAAGTCCGAAATCAAAATTCCTCTGTGAGATAAGTATTTGTTCGCTGCTACGATGCGATGGCAGAGTTTTTACTGGGCCGTTTAGAAGCCGTTCAGGGTTTACACGCCAGGATGTTCACTTTATTCTTCGTCATGGCTAGCGTAGTTAGATGTTTGTCACGCTGTCAGAAGAATTCGCTATCACTCTGTACACGGTCTAACTCCTTCTAATCGGATAGATGCATGCCACCCAAAAAATTGGCTTCATAGGGGATTATTCTACTTTACTCTTGTGTAATATGCAGCCATTTTTACGATAAAAAATCCTTTTACCGATTTATCTGCTTTCTTTGGGCTTCCGCAGACGGACTGCTTCTTGCGGTGGGATATCATCGCCTGTTACACTAGGAACAGGCTGCGCGTTTTTTGGCCTCAGAGAGGTTTCTGTTAACTTATTTTTCACTGTCAAACCAACAGACAGCACGGTTTGTTGGTAAAATCATTTACCGGGAATGGACTCTGTACAGCTGACTTCCTTTTAAATCTGAGATCTCCTATCACCTCTCATTACTGCAGAACCCCCGACGGTCAAAGTTTGTAGGTCTGCCTTCTGGTTTCTTTGCTCCACTGGAGGACTGATTACAGCTTTCTCTTGTTACCAGCTTTCTTTTTTTTTCTGTCCACAATTCTATCCTCGGCTGTATGTTTTTAGAAGCACAAGGTGTGACTGGAACGCACTCTACGTTCGGAATATCATGACAATCCCGTGGTCGCCTCTTTCCTCCAACTTCTTTTTCTTTGAGCTGCCAACATTCTGCTCTCGAAAACCCTTCACAAAGTTCTGTCAAATACCATCGCGCTTGACAGGTTTAATGGCCATCTCCATAAGTGAGACTCAAGACGACAATGGAATCGCCTTGAGTTGCTTATCGAAGATCACGTGAGTATTGCACCTTACCGCAGGGTCTTTACTTACCTCCAGCCGACATGCTTACTGCTTATCACACCAAAGGCAGGGTCTTTACCTCAGTTATATAAAACTCCTGCTTTCATAAGCTTATAGCAACAAGATTTTTTAGGTTTATTTACTTTGCTTGGCGACAGTGTGAGCCCTCAAATTGTCTGCACAATTAATATATTGCCTTTAATTAATTCAGGCACCCAAAGATCCGTATCAGTATTTTCCAAGCTGCAAATTATCTATTTTTTTTAAATTACATCAAACTTACTATAGCACTATGACGAAATGCATAGCATACTGCACACAGGCATTGCAATGAATTTTTAGGCTTTCTTTTTAGACAAAAAATCTTTTCAAAGAAGAAATATCAAGTGATCCTGTAAACTGGCAGGTTCTTATATCTGAACAATATTCATTTAAATGGCTATAATTTCCTCTGTCTTCCGCTTAGAAAAGAAATACACAAATTCCAAGAAAATGAGTATGCTGCTGCTTTCACTGATATATTGAAACAAATTCTCGTAACTGTTGACCATGTAATTGTTTTTCTATAACACCTGAATGAGCTCGGAAGTTCTTAGCGCACAAGCTTATTGTACAGAAACCCTGTAGATGTTTTGTTCACACAACGTAGCTGGTGTCTCAGTATCCTTCATTCCTAAACATTTGTCTTTTCAAGAATTTTAAATAAGCCGTTCTATACTAGTCGTGGGATATCGCTGTCAACGGTTTGCATAGCAAGAGATTTAGAAGAGCTTAAACAGAGCTATTTGTGAAAGTTTGTACGTTCACTCTATTCCTTTACACAGCGTGAAGAAACTCTCAAAGCCCCATATTCGGGTGGGCGGTTGTGGTTTAAAAGAACATTTGTTTCGCATTCTAGAAAATAAGCAGGACGCTTTGTTTTCTTCTTTTTTTGTAAGTCTTTTTTAAAATCAAAACTGCGCATCACTTTCTTTTGGCACATCACTCTGTTCGTCCATGTCTGTGGACACCATACATGGGCAACTATTAATCCGGTTTGAAAAATGCCGCCCCGGTGGCGCAGTGGTCAAAGCGATGGCTTCTGCTCATTCGTCCGTGATGGGTACGGGTTCGAATCCCGGTGAGGCATGGATGTTGTGTTTGTCTTACGGCACTGGATCTCTCCCTTGCCTGGAACCAGTGACCCTAAATTAGGGACGGGCTACTGCTTATAGGCCATTGAGTTGTTCACGGCGGTCGTTAAACCTCCAATAGAAAAAAATCCTCTTTCAGTCGAAAGCCTGAACTGTGAAAACGAGGATACATTTCCGTCTTTTTCTTACGTATAACAACGCCTCTGGGGAAGGCTCATTTGCCAGGCAGATAAATTGGAATGAACGGAACAGGATTTAGATCGGGTAAAAGATAAGAACGTATTATTACTACGGATAAACTCAATGTGGAACAAAACATTACATATACCTACCTAATAACGTTCTCTAGCGCAAATTACAGCCTGTGCATGACGAGGCATCGACTGCATCAGATGCTGGAGGGTTTTCCGGTGGTAATGCCCGTCATGCCTGCTGCGCCGTCTCGTTGGCGCAGTGGTCTAAGCGATGGCTTCTGATCATTCGTCGGAAAGGGATCCGGGTACGAATCCCGGTGAGGCATGGATGTTGCGTTTGTCTTACGGCACTGGATCTCTCCGTTCCCTGGAACCAGTGACCCTAAATTAGGGACGAGCGACTGCTTATAGCCCATTGAATTGCTTACCGTGGTCGTTAAATCTCAAATCAAAAAAAAAAAAAAAGTGCCTGCTGCAGCACTGTCCACAACTCCGTCCGAGACATCTGTTCAGGATTCATGGATCCGATGTTCTGCTCTTACGGCATCCCAGGAGCATCCACAAGGTTTGAATCTCGGGACTTAGGGAGCCACTGGATGGTTCGAAACTCAGATGAATATTGCTCGAGCCATGCCTGGGTGGTTTCGGCCTGCTGGAATATAGCACCAAGACAGCTCTGAAGAAAGGGTTCCCTCTCTGCCTGTAAAACATCCCTAGGTATGGCTGGCTGTTGAGAGTTCCCTCAGTTAGTATCAGGCGTTACCCAATGACTCCCCAACCCATGACTTTTGGCGTTGGAACCGTACGACGCTGCGAAATGCACGCTGCACCACGATGTCTTTGAACACGTATGGGACCATCATAGTGCATCAAGTTGAATCGTGAGTCATGAGAAAACACTACATGTTGCCAATCAGCAAGCCAATGTTTATTTTCGAGACCCCATTGCAGCCTGAGGCGTCTGTGATTGAGTGTCAAAAGGAATGTGCAGCGATGAGCTGATAGCGACCAGTTCTCTGTTAGGCAGACGAATTCGAACTGTGCTGGAGGGCAAAACGTGACCTGTTACAGTGCTCTACTGATGTGATAACACTGTGGATGTTGCTGTGCGATCGGTCATTGCCATGCGGTAGAGGTATCTGTCATCCCGTGCAGCTGTGCGATTTTGCGGTCCATTTCTCAGATTTCTGTGCGTCCGAACCTCATCTGCCCACTGACGCCATGTTCGCATCACTGTTCTGCGTTTCGTCGCATGCGAGTGGCAAATCCGAGGTAGGAAAATCAAGCTTCTTTCATTCCAACAATCCATCCTCACTCCAAGTCCGTCAGATGTTCATAATGCGACCTTCTTCGGCGACGGAGCGTAGTGAGACACAAGACTCCCTTTCTACTCAATGTCGGCTGTTCACTGATTGCAACATCTCGTTTGAGCAAGCACTATACACCTAAGACCGGACAGTTCAGAGAGCGCTGCTCCGAAACAGCATGCGCATTTTCACTGATATTTTAATCATTTGAATGTCCCAACCTGTTGTACATATCCTGGAAATTTCAAGCAAATGCCAGCAGTCCTTCATGGTGTTGATATTTTCACTGACATTTTAATCATTTGCATGTCCCAACCTGTTGTACATATCCTGTAAGTTTGAAGCTAATACCAGCAGTCCTTCATGGTGTTGATATTTTCACTGACATTTTAATCATTTGCATGTCCCAACCTGTTGTACATATCCTGGAAATTTCAAGCAAATGCCAGCAGTCCTTCATGGTGTTGATATTTTCACTGACACTTTAATCATTTGCATGTCCCAACCTGTTGTACATATCCTGTAAGTTTCAAGCTAATACCAGCAGTCCTTCATGGTGTTGATATTTTCACTGACATTTTAATCATTTGCATGTCCCAACCTGTTGTACATATCCTGGAAATTTCAAGCTAATACCAGCAGTCCTTCATGGTGTTGATATTTTTACTAACATTTTAATCATTTGCATGCCCCAACCTGTTGTACATATCCTGTAAGTTTCAAGCTAATACCAGCAGTCCTTCATGGTGTTGATATTTTCACTGACACTTTAATCATTTGCATGTCCTAACCTGTTGTACATATCCTGTAAGTTTCAAGCTAATACCAGCAGTCCTTCATGGTGTTGATATTTTCACTGACACTTTAATCATTTGCATGTCCCAACCTGTTGTACATATCCTGTAAGTTTCAAGCTAATACCAGCAGTCCTTCATGGTGTTGATATTTTCACTGACATTTTAATCATTTGCATGTCCCAACCTGTTGTACATATCCTGGAAATTTCAAGCTAATACCAGCAGTCCTTCATGGTGTTGATATTTTCACTGGCATTTTAATCATTTGCATGTCCCAACCTGTTGTACATATCCTGGAAATTTCAAGCTAATACCAGCAGTCCTTCATGGTGTTGATATTTTCACTGACATTTTAATCATTTGCATGCCCCAACCTGTTGTACATATCCTGTAAGTTTCAAGCTAATACCAGCAGTCCTTCATGGTGTTGATATTTTCACTGACATTTTAATCATTTGCATGTCCCAACCTGTTGTACATATCCTGGAAATTTCAAGCTAATACCAGCAGTCCTTCATGGTGTTGATATTTTCACTGACATTTTAATCATTTGCATGTCCCAACCTGTTGTACATATCCTGGAAATTTCAAGCTAATACCAGCAGTCCTTCATGGTGTTGATATTTTCACTGACATTTTAATCATTTGCATGCCCCAACCTGTTGTACATATCCTGTAAGTTTCAAGCTAATACCAGCAGTCCTTCATGGTGTTGATATTTTCACTGACATTTTAATCATTTGCATGTCCCAACCTGTTGTACATATCCTGTAAATTTCAAGCTAATACCAGCAGTCCTTCATGGTGTTGATATTTTTACTAACATTTTAATCATTTGCATGCCCCAACCTGTTGTACATATCCTGTAAGTTTCAAGCCAATACCAGCAGTCTTTCACGGTGTTGCAATTTTCACGAGCAGTAGTCTATTTTGTGCGCCATTTGTGATTTTCGTAACACACATTTCAGCTGCTATTGGTCAAAAGTCCTTTTGTCGCCGGTTCAATACAATATGAGGAACACTGCTCACACTGCGCCTTTTAAATTATACGCAGATTTTCTGTAGGAGACGTAAATACATTCTCTTTTTTGCTGAATTCTTACTGGTAAAAATTTTAGAAATATATTTTCTTTTCGCATCGGAAAGAATTCAAAAGACGTTTTCATTACACCTGAGAATTCATTATCATCTTTCTTGTTTTCTTTTAGAGTTATTTTCAGGGTACCGATGTATCACTCGAGAATCGATGTTCATTTATTCTCTAAATACTCACACTCACTGTGTCAACGAATCACTAAAAAAAAAAAAAAGAAAAAAAAAGAGACTCCTTTCTTGGTGAAATATTAAAAAAAAAGGAGTCTTTTGGGAAGAACATGTACGCACCAAGACGACTAGATAAAAAAACAAGCAAGTAAAATCATGCAATGAACTGATTATGATACGCTTTCGAAAAAAACAGAAATCATTACTCAAGTTATTACTCAAGTTATGAGGATAATGGCTGTGGAATAAATCTCGCTCCTGTGTCCTGGCATTTGACCCCATTTCGATGATATTAAACAGAATTGGTTCAGTATACCTCCGGAAAAACATATTAAAGTTTTGTCGCAACAGAAGCATTTTTACGTAAGTTATGACGCATAAGGGAAATGGAATGGATCCCACTCCTATGTCCTGACCCTTGACCTTTTGCCCATTTTCAAATGGATTCGTCCCCAGGTGGTCCCCTACCACATACTAAACTTTCATTGAAATCGAACCATTTTTACGCAAGTTATGATGCATAAGGGCAATGGAATGGATCTCGCTCCTATGTCCTGATTTTTGACCCCATTCCGTCCATTTTCAAATGGTAGGGGACCAGGTGGTCCCCTACCACATACTAAAATTTCATTGAAATCGAACCATTTTTACGAGAGTTATCGTGCGGATGGGCGGACAGACAGACGGACAAAGCTGGAGCATATACGCTTTTTCAACCTACGGTTGGAAAGCATTAACAGTACTCGCTCAAAAATTAAAAGCAGATACAAGAACATAGCGCTATCTATTTGCAGCAGCAATTTGGGGAAATAGTGGTCCCAGAAAGTTTGAAATTTTCCAGCTGTGCGTTCTCTTGCTATCATATCTGTTAGACCCCTTTCGTGCACCCGTTTAGTGTCGCGAGACACACGACAGCAAAATATCGTTCCTTCTGTAAAATATCGAGAACAAAAATTTCATTTTATTCTCGGTCGCCCTTTGAATTTGCCATCGTGTTCTAAAAACATGCCATCGTGTCCTACAGAACATCAGTGGCAAAAAGTTGCATTTTGCTGCCTCGGTAGCGCAGTGGTCTAAGCGATGGCTTCTGCACATTCGTTCGAGATGGGTCCGTGTTCGAATCCTTGTGAGGCATGGACGATGTGTTTGTCTTACGGCACTGTTTCTCTCCTTTCCTTGGAGTCAGTGGCCCTAAATTAGGGACGAGCGACTGCTCATAGCACATTGAGTTGCTCACGGTGGTCGTCAAATCCTCAATACGAAAAAAATCGTGCCACTTTTCTAAGTACATGTCGTTTAATAAGACAATTTATACAAGCGGATCCATCATTCAATATCCAATGTGTGACGTACTACAGAGGTGAAAACAAGTGTCAAGACGGCAAATCTGCAACGAGAAATTCTCTCCGCGTAGCTCAGTTGGGAGAGCGTCTTACTCCGGACCGGAGTGAGGGGCCACGTATTCTATGTTCGTCACGGAGAAACTTGTGTTTTCACAAATGCAAAAAGGCACTAGCACCACTGATACGATTTGTCCACCTCTACTATTATAACTTCTTTTGACGGACTACAAATGTCGTGTACATAAAATAAACCTACAAAACGCGCGACACCAAACGCGTGCATAAAAGAAGGTCTAATAAGTGCGGATTATTCAGCTACGCCCACCAACGAGCACTGTGAATCAGACATAAAGGAATGAAAACACAATATTTATTTTCATCCTATTTTCCTAACCAATAATATTGCCGGCCTGGTGGCCGAGAAATCTGAGGAACTGGTTGCTAACTATTCCTGGATATGGGCCCAGGTTCCATTTTTTGTTTGTTAGGAGTATTACTGTGAGCAACCCAATGTTTATAAGCGGTTACCACTGGTTCCAGGAAGAGAGCCATTGTTGTAAGAGACAAACACAACATCCATCTCTCACTGGGTTTCGAAACTCGGCACATCTCGAATGAATGTTCACAAGCCAGCACTTAGACCAACACGCCATCGAGGCAGCTGGGCCGGGTTCGAGCCATGGGTAAGGCATGGATTACGAGCTTGTCCGATGGCGCTGGATCTGTTCTCTCCCGGGAATCATTGGTCCTGAAAACAACGCAAGAGGGAGCTTTGCGGCCAATTTCGAAAGGATTGAGTGATGACGCTTCTTATATACTGGCACTTGGGGGGGGATAACCACCCCCATGGGAGTATAAGACTATTATACAAGGAATTCCAATCTGGAAACCACAGGCTCCAAGAAGGGCACAGTATAATAACAGTA
This sequence comes from Macrothele yani, assembly GCA_039090855.1. NCBI lineage: Eukaryota > Metazoa > Arthropoda > Arachnida > Araneae > Macrothelidae > Macrothele > Macrothele yani. The sequence continues at coordinate 63,817,051 of CM077005.1, forward strand.
AGATAGCCTATGCCCCATCTGCGACTCGAATCCGGTTCCTACCCGTGCGATTAAGAGGAAGCTTCGTATCTGGCCACTGAGCCAGTGAAGCCACTGGATTTGGCTTTCTCCCACTAATAAGAAAGTTCTGAAGAACTGCCACCAAAATCGCGATTGCATACTATTTCGATCAGCTTCTGTCTTCAATATAGATAGGGAGTTTTAAGAAGAGTTACATAAATACATAAAAAGATAAAGAAACAAAAAATTTTGGGGAACTTACTAACAGAGCTATCCTTTCGAAAGATTATGTTTATGGCATATGGCAGTGAACTACTGAGGATGGTAACGGGCGACTTTATCTGAGGAACGCTTTTTCCTTTCTAAATTTCAGGAAAGTGATTGCGGTTCCTCCGATTCAAAGTCCATTGATCTCTGGTCCCGTATTTGGAAATTCCCGGCAAAACGTGACCAGATTGTTCATAAAACGCTGATATTTTCGTCAAGGATTTCCCCTCCCCGTCGCCAACAGTGAAGGTCGTAGTTGTTTCGACCTTGTAGCAAGTGAAATAGGTTACGAACACGTGACGGTTTCATTAAAACAGGAAATTTAAGTGTAGAGAAAAGGAACTGAACTGAATTAATGTAACAGAAAAAAATGAGTTTGCTTTACAACAATCCCTCCCTGATCTCAGGAACTATTCAATGCTGAGCAGGTGTCACGATATTTTTTGCCAGTATGACTGATTAAATATCGCATATTAATTAATCTTAACAAATTAAATAACGTAACGTAGCAGTTTTCAACTACATAACCCTTAAAATTGCAAATAAATCCACCATCATCATCATCATCATCATCCGTTATCAATCCACTGCTGGATGATCTCTACAAGTTTTTTTTTTTTTTTTGATTGGAGGTTTAACGACCACCGTGAGCAACTCAATGGGCTATTATATTAGCAGTCGCCCATCCCTAATTTTGGGCCACTGGTTCCAGGGAAGGGAGAGAGCCAGTGCCGTAAGACAAACACAACATCCATGCCTCACCGGGATTTGAACCCGAACCCCTTTCGGACGAATGATCAGAGGACATTGCTTAGACCACTGCCCCACCGGGGCGGCCCAAGTTTTTCCACAACGTTCTATCTTGCACCAGTCTTCTCCAGTCACTCCCGCAAATTTTCTAATTTCATCCATCCTTCTCCCATCTGGTCTTCTTCTGGATCTTTTTCTGTCCCTTGGAATCCAGTCTAGAATTTCGCTTGTCCATCGGTGGTCAGTTCTTCCGGCAACATATCAGCCCTTTGCCATTTCTGGGATTTTACTCTGTTCATGATGTCTTCCCCTTTTGTCATTTTGCTTATACATGTGAGCTCCTCTTCTTATTTCTCCTGGTTACACCAAGCATAAAACTCGCCAGGCTTCTTTCAGTTGTCTACGGTCTTTGTATGTCTTTTTTAGTTAAGGTCGACGTCTATGCTCCGCACATAAGCACTGGAAGAATGCATTGATTAGACACTTTTCTTTTAAGACAATGGCATATTGCTCTTAAAAACTGTAATGTTTCTTCCAAAAGCTCTCCAATCAAGTTTTATACGTCGATTGATTTCTTCATCAATGTGACCTTTGCTTGATATCTGCTCTTCAAAGTAAATCTAGGTATCGGTTATTTTCAGCTTTTCCCCATCAATCAGTAAATCTTCATTTTTTGTAAAACCATTGTACATCAGTATTGTTTTCTGAAAGTTCATTTTTAATCCCACTTCTTTACTCTTGTCAGCAAGTTCGTGGACCATGCTCTGCGGCTCTGAAGGGCCAGTTGCAAAAATGACTACATCATCAGCAAAATGAAGGTGAGTTAAATAATCTTTATTAATCTTTATCCCTTTGTTTTTCCCGTTCAATGATTGAAAGATATTTTGCAATGTGGCATTAAAGAGTTTGGGAGATGTGGTGTCACTGTGTCTCACTCTCTTTCCAATTTTTATTGGTGCTATATCCTCAAATAACCGAACCTTTGCACTTGCATTATCGTAGATGTTACTTATAATACTAATGTATGTATCTTCAATACCACAGGATTTCAAAGCCATTGTGACTGCTGATGGTTTCACAGAATCAAAGCATTTTCATAATCGGCGAAATCCATACATAACGGGAGTTCATATTCCCTGGTTCTTTCAGCTAGTTCTCTCAGTGCATGGATATGATATATAGTGCTGTAGCCACTCCAGAATCCAGCTTGTTCTCTCGGTTGGGCCATGTCCAGTGTTACCTTCAAGCGGTGTGAAAGAACCTTAGTGAATATTTTATAAACCACTGATAGAAGGCTGATGGGCCTGTAGTTCCTGAGATCCTCAATGTCACCTTCTCTATGTAGCAGGATCATTGCAGCATTGTTCTAATCTTCAGGAATCTTCCCTTCACTGAGACATTTAGTGACAACTTGCGCGAGTCTAGTTTCAATTTCTCCATTTGCTTCTTGTATAATGTCCACAGTAATTCCATCTTCTCTTGGAGCTTTTCCCTGTTTCATGTTCTTAATTACATGTGTAACTTCTGCCTGGAGGGACTTTGGTACTGTTACCTTTCGTAATGATGTATAATTTATGACTACAAAGCTTGCGGTGTTAAGATAGAATAATAATAACAAAGTTTCGCACAATAAAATGTTTATTATACATCGACTATAGTTTCGCAGAGCGTTTGGCTCGGCTTCCTCAGGACGAATGGAGCGTAAACATTCAAATCATTGTGACATCATCAGAATTCTGACGGTCACGGGTTTTGGTGAGTTGTTTCCACGCGCTTGAAAGAAATAGAGCCGACGTCATATCGTTGACAAGCCGTGACGAATTCCGGTATATGTGGAAAGCTTCTAATATATTATGCTTGATAGTCGAGTCCGGTTTATCAATAAGGGTAGCGTTTCCAAACAAACATTTATGGTTATTTTCGTGACAATGTTGAGCTATAGACGACTTCTTCAGTTCATAGTTCCGTACATTCCGTATTGATTTTCGTAAACGAATTGCAGCACACAGTGGATACAGCCCTTCCGTTATAGACAAAGCTGTCCAAAAATTTAGGAAATGAAAGCCTGTCTTCACGCTCATGCCCATAGACTTCCCAATACGAAAGAATTGGGCAGTTATCCCATTTGCTCCTCAGATTTGCTTTGGAATTTCAAAAATCCTTAAAAGTTTTAATTTCAAAGTTATTTTCGAACCCATAAACAAGATAAATGTTTACGGATCAAACGACCACGTCGAAGACTTAAACTCCTGGGGAATTTATCAGATACCTTGTGAATGTGGACTTTTATGTATAGGACAGACCCCCAGGGCTTTAAGTTTCCGTGTGAAGGAACACAAGACCTATGTTCGGAACTATGAACTGAAGAAGTCGTCTATAGCTCAACATTATCACGAAAATAACCATAAATGTTTGTTTGGAAACGCTACGTTTATTGATAAACCGGACTCGACTATCAAGCTTAATATATTAGAAGCTTTCCACATATACCGGAACTAGTCACAGCTTGTCAAAGACATGACGTCGACTTCATTTCTTTCAAGCGCATGGAAACAACTCACCAAAACCCGTGACCGTCAGAATTCTGATGATGTCACAATGATTTGAATGTTTACGCTCCATTCGTCCTGAGGAAGCCGAGCCAAACGCTGTGCAAAACTATAGGCGATGTATAATAAACATTTTATTGTGCGAAACGTTGTAATTACTATTCTACCTTTCGTAATGTCTAGAGTAGATGTATCATCTCTTTCATATAAGTAGTTTTGTGTAGATTTCTTTCACTCTTGAGAAAATTTCGCCTCTGTTTCTTGTTACAGTTCCATCTTCTCTTCTCAGTGCCATAATCATTTCTTCCTTACTGAGATGCTGCTTTGCTCTTTTCAGGCTTTGTTTGTTTTCAATTGCTTTTCTCACTAGTTCACAGTTGAATTTCCTTACATCTTCAGTGTTAACTTTTTCGTACTATCTTGTATAGCTCTACATATTTCACACTTCGGAAGTGACATCTTTACAAGTCCTTTAAAAAAAGCCGTTGAGTTAAATACGACGCAATAGGAAAAAGAGGTCTTAAGGATATGTTCAAAAGACACTAAATATACCCTAGTAACTGAGAAGATAATAAAGTCACAGAAATTCGTAACTGGTGTAGTAGGAGTTTGCTGTCTACCTTCCTTGAAAAAGCCATCTGGTTGATGTGCGAAAGCTTGGAAACTTTTATTTCTATTGTCCGCAAATAAATTCGAATTACTAATATAGTTTGTGACGTATATTCTAAAATAACTTTCATTTTTAGTTCATTTTCCTATGTAAATTTCAGTTTGTTCTCCTTTATACTTCCAAACTTAACGTGATATCTTCTCTCTCACAAGAATGTGGGTGGCAACATTCTTGTGAGAGAGAAGATATCAATACATGGTGGCAATACATTTGAGGTCAGAGAGAAAGTGACGTATGAATGTGATAAGAACGATAGATAACAAGTTAGTAAAATCATGCAATGCATTGATTATGATACGCTTTTCAACATACCAGAAATCATTATTCAAGTTATTACTCAAGTTATTAGGATAATGGCTGTGGAATATACTCTATTTCGATTATACTCAACAGAACTGGTTCAGTATACCTCCGGAACAACATACTAAGGTTTTGTCTCAATAGAAGCATTTTCAGCGAAGTTGTGAGAATAATAGCTGTGGAACAAATCTCGGTCCTGTGTCCTGACCTTTGACCCCATTTCGATTATATTCAACAGAACCGGTTCAATATACTTCCGGAACAACATGATAAAGTTTTATTGCAATCGAAGCATTTTTACGTAAGTTATGATGCATAAGAGCAGTGCAATGGATCACACTCCTATGTCCTGACCTTTGACCCCATTCCTTCCATTTTCAATAGGGTTTATTGACAGGTTGTCCCCTACCCCATACTAAACGTTCATCGAAATCAAACCATTTTTACGCAAGTTCTGACGCATGAGGGCAATAGAATGGATCCCGCTCCTATGTCCTGACCTTTGACCCCATTTCGCCCATTTTTAATAGGGTTTATTCCCATGTGGTTCCCTACCACATACTAAAATTTCATCGAAATCGAACGATTTTTACGCGAGTTATCGTGCGGACAGACACACAGACAGACAGACGGACAAAGCTAGAACATATACGCTTCTTCAACCTACGGTTGGAAAGCGTAAAACGGACGATACAACAGTTGCTCAGTGGTGGATGTGTGTGTGTATAGACGTTCGACTGTTAAGATAAATGTGAAATTGACAACTTGTAGTCCCATATTGTAGAGTTCTACTGAAATATTGCTGGACCAATAAAAGGTTATCGTAAGTTGACTTCTGTTTATGTTTCGTCTAACCGTAAAAGCTTAATTAGGAACCATTGCATCGTATTCTTATTTAGTTCAACATTCCTTAGTCATGGTTTTAGATATAACGTAACACCAATCTTGCTTACGAAAAAGACATTACGTTATAAGTTATACTACATTTATTTTAAATGTAGTTGGTGTAGAGTTCCTTGTTAGTAATTAGAAAGCATATTTTTATTCCCTGAGCTTTCGCCTGCCAACAGGAGGTTTCGTCAAGACAAGTTACATTAGGCAAACAATAACCCGTTTGGAGTTTAAAATCAAACCTCGGTGAACAGAACAAGATTTGAAATCATAAATATGAAAATACAAACACATGAGCTGGCGGTCGTCATGAAGTGGGTACAATGTTCACGTCGTATAATAGGCAAAGGTATCAAGTCACAGTCTTTTTAGTCATGAGTTCAGAACCTGTGGAGTTTGGAAGTCCACGGTGATGGCAATTCAACAGATACACCATCATTGCATTCATCATCTATGAAATGAAAGGAAACTGGTGGATCCACTCATAACTTTCAGGGAAACCGCGAAATGAGAGTCTACTGAAATTGGCACAAGCGATGATATTTACAATGACGGTGTATCTGTTGAACTGCCATCACCGTGGACCTCCGTTCATCACAGACTCTGAACTCGAGACAAAAAAGGAACTGTGACTTGATATCTTTGCCTATTTATACTATGTGGACATTGGACCGACGTGATGACCATCATAATTTCACGTGCTTGTATTGTTATATTAACGATTTCAAACCTCGTTCTGTTCTTCGAGTTTTGATTTTAAACGCCAAATGGGTTATTATTCGTCTTATGTAACTTACTTTCACAAAGCCTAACGTTGCAGGGCGAATGCTCGGTAAATTAAAATACTCATTCTTACCACACGCATTGCGGATTTATGTGACTTCTTAGTAAATACGACGTACAGTAGCGAACAAAAGTATTTGGCGAAACACTTTTTCGACCATAATTTTTTTTCTCCTGGACCAAATCGGGTCATTTTGGGATATGATATGTGTTGATTTGTGGGTTACAATGCCGCGTAGTTTGTATTTCGCTCAGAGCAAATTTGTTGTTCGAAATGGGCCATATTTAAGAGTCGCCAATTATTACCCATTTGTTTGCTGTATGTATTAATGTTTTTCTTGTGATTTTTGTGGGTTTTGTGTAGCGTGATAATAAATCAATCTTAGGTTTTCACAAATGGGTAAAAAGGCGGAGATCTCTGTTGGAGCTCGCTAGGCGGCCGTGAACATGATGGAATCCGTAATGCGCGTCACGGACATTGCGAGGTCCCTGAAGATCCGACATCAGTCCATTTTAGCTATCCTGCAACGTTATAAGAAGACTGGAACCGTCGAGAACAGTTCATTCCACTACGTTGCGTCAGGACAGACGCATCCTCCGTCGATCTCGTGCTGATCCCACCTTGACTGCGGTGGACATCGCCACCGAATTCCGCGACAGCGACGACCTGAACGTCAGCCGAATGACCATCTCCCGTCGTCTCATTGCTGGTGGATTGAATGGAAGACGCCCCGCCAAGAAACCACTTATCAAAGTCAAGAATCCACGAGCCAGAGTCGCGTTTGCGCGCCGTCATCGACACTGGACCACAGCGGACTGGAGTAAGGTGCTTTTCATCGACGAGATCAAGTTTAACTTGCTCGGAAGTGATAGCATCAGATACGTACGCCGTCCGTGTGGCCAGAGATTTAACCTCCAGTTCATTCATCCGACTGTCAAGCACGGAGGAGGATCGCTCATGGTTTACGGCGCCTTCTCTAGCAATGGAATGGGCCCCATCATCAAGATTGACGGAATAACGACCGGCCAGAGCTACACGAACATGCTCATCAACGATGTCGTCCCATGGGCAAACCAGAACATGCCACCTGGATGGATCATGCAGCAAGACAACGACCCGAAGCACACCTCCAGAGTAGCAAAGGCAGCCTTCCAGCAGCAACAGGTCACACTTCTAGACTGGCCAAGCCAATTTTCAGACCTCAACCCCATCGAGCACATGTGGGAGGAGCTGGAGAGACGATGTGGGAAGAAAACCTGCCGGGAGAATGGGCGCGAATTCCGCAGGTCACTGTCAAGAACCTAGTGGGCTCGATGCCGGCCCGTTGTGCAGTTGTTATTAAGTTTCGTGGTTATCCCACTAAGTATTAGTTATTGTTTTGTCGTTTTCTCGTTCTTGTTTTCTGTTATCGTTGCATTAAATGAATGTGATACACACCTACTTTGTTGGTCAATTTGTATGATCTTTGCGATTAAGCTCGGTACCTGACTGTGTTAAGATTTCCGATCCATCTGCATATCGGCCATGTTTACAACTGAATAACACATAGCATATCCCAAAATGACCCGATTTGGTCCAGCAGAAAAAATATTATGGTCGAAAAAGTGTTACGCCAAATACTTTTGTTCGCTACTGTACTTGCCTTCTTGTACTGCCGGCAACATATTTGCTGAAAAAAGTAAGAAATAAGAAATGAACGCGCTGATGAAATTCATCCTTTCTGCACTTTCTTGGGGGCGAGGGGGCGGGAGGGGGGGTTGGTAGCGACCACCACGAGAAACGTAGTGGGCTATTAGCAGACGCCTGTTCCTAACTTAGGGCCAGTAGTCCCAGGAAAGGGAAACGAGCCATTGCCGTAAGACACGACCAACATCCTTGCCTCACCGGGATTCAACCCCATCGCGGACAAGTGGCGCTCAGACCACTGAGCCCCTGGACAGTTTTCGTAACTAAGTCATGACCTGGTTTGGTATACTGCTAAAAGTTTTTAACATGTTTTGCATTTAAGGTGGACGTCTTGTGATTTTTCTCCCTATTCTTCCAATGGGAAAAAAATCGACACACTTCCTCAGCAATGAAAGATTTTTCATGCATCAAAATTGGCCTGACAAATCGGCGGAATTTGAAAAATATGTGAATTCATGCATACAGTTAATTTTAAGTACAAGAAGCTGGATATGGTGGACCCCAACCTCCAAATTATGAAAATTCAGCAAATTTCAATTTAGTTTAGGTTATACAGTAGTATTTATTTATACATCTGATGGAAAAAATAAAGGTCATTTTACTGGTAAAATAAAAGTTTTAAACTGCAGTTTACAGTGATTTTTGATAAAATATGGTTCAAAAATCTACAAAAATTTACCCCCACCCCATGCGCAAAAAATTTATTACCATAAGCCAAATTTCAAACATGCGCAGACGAGTCACATTGTGACCACACCACCTCCTCCTTCTGACGACAACAGCGCGTACACATGAAAGAAGGCACGTGTCGTGAGCTGGCTTGGAGGGTTCTAACGAAGTAAATTTCTCCGTCATTTCTGTCCACGCCAGGATTCGAACCCGGATCCCCTCATTCCGGAATAAGTCACTCTACCAATTGAGCTACGCGGACGTTTCTTCTGATTGCTATGTGCCTTTATGTCGTGTGCGTCCTGCTGGCAGGTACGTCACAGGGTATATAAGGTGTGCTGTAGGCGTTCTCATAACATATCACTCGTTGCTGTTATGGATAAAAGGAGCGATTTATCACATTTGCAAAAACAAATGATTATCGGCTTTTGGGCCAAGAATGGCAGTATTTCTGAAACAACGCAGTTTGTGAACTCTTCGCGTGCTGCTGTGGTTAAAGTGTATCGTGATTGGAGAAATGGCACCGCAGAGGATAAGCGACTTGGAAACTGCGGAGCACCACGTGCCATTGACGTGAGAGGTGAACGTCGGCTTCGAAAGTGCGTGAGGGCCGATCGACACGCTACAGTGGAGTAACTCACTGGCCGAATGAACCACGGGGCTACCGGAAGTGTCTCTAAAACGACAGTTCATCGAACCCTGCTGTGTAAGGAGCTCCGATGCAGACGGATGGTCACTGCATCTTTGCTAACGAAGGTTCATCGGCAGAAAAGGCTGACGTTTTCACTGCAGTATCGGAATTGGACCTCCGCTGATTAGTAAAGGAAGGATTGCATTCTCTGATGCGTTACGTTTTCTACTGCATCGAACGGATGGACCTTAGCGTATAAGACGAGGAATATCGGAGAACAAGCACTCTACAACCATTGCTGGCAAAACACAAGCTAATGGAGGCAGCGTTATGGTCCGGGGAATGTTTTCGTGGCATTCTCTGAGTCCACTTGCATCTGTGGAAGGTACTATGGACTGACGTTGTTATGAATCCATCCTTGCAGACCACGTACGCCCATAAATGTTGATTGCCTTTCCTGGAGCGGATGGGATCTTCCAACATAACAATGCGACGTGTCACACAGTAGAAATGTCGGAGAGTTGTTGGAAGAGTACGACGAAGACTTCAAAGTACTTCTCTGGCCCCCCTAATTCCCCAGACTTAAATCTAATTGAGCATATCTGGGACCACCTCGATCGTGTTGTTCGCTCTATGGATCCTCCACCAAGTACCCTCCAGCAGCTCTCAGATGCACTGCAGTCAGGATGGCTCCACATAGCTGTGAACACCTTCCAACACCTTATTGAGTCACTCACAGCCCGTTTAGCCGCTGTCCGCGCTGCACACGATGGTTAATCTGGGTATTAGCTAGTGGTCATAATTATGGGACTTGACCGTGTATAAGAGGATTCCCTAAATACCTCATACTTAATGATTTAATTCAGAATTTCTTTTAAATACATGTGATCAAACCTGTTATATGTTTTTCATTCGAAAACAGATTCTGTGTATGCTACTGTACGATTTGCGCCTGGAATTTAGCTATATACGCGATTTTACATATACCGATTTTTTCTAATTTCCCAACCTGTAATGTTAATTCCAAAGGCACTCATGCAACCCCAAACAAGCACAGAACCTTTTCCATGTTTCTTCGCGTGCAAAAAATTTCAGGGATGCACTTCTATGTTTCTTTTCCTCCACACCATTCGTCTAACGTCCGACACAAAAATATTGTTGTACTCTCATCTTAGAAAAAATAACTTTTCTCCAGAAATCAGAGCTTTTATCCAGGTACTTTTTCGCGAAGGCTTTTTTCCAATTTTTCCCGATTAACACATCCGAAACACACATTTTTCTTGAAAATCGGCACTGAATGACTACTTTCTACACTCACTGCATATGGCCAAATCCACTGATCAAAAGGGGTGTCCCGATACTTTTGATCATGTAGTGTACAAGGGTTGTCCGAAAACAACTGAGATGCTTTCATAAAAACAATAAGCGTACCTTAATTATCAAAGAAGGGGGTCACCGTTTTCTAAATACTGTTCATTGCTCCAATACAGGTGTCTCAACGTTCCTCTCTTTTTGAATGTCTTCTGGAATTATTCTTCTGAAAAGCTGTTGAAGCACACCTGCGCAGATGTACTAAGTTGTTGATAAGTCTCAAATTGTCGTCCCCGTAATGTCTTTTAAAATGGGGAACAACCAAAAGTCACATGGTGACAAGTCTGGACTATATGCAGGTTGGAGCATCAACTTAATATTCATTTTGTCTAAATAAGAAACTACAGAACTGAACATGCGCGGCCTTGTACTGCACCGCACATGAAAAGAAATAGAAAGCCCAAGTTGAACGAACTCGTTTCATGTTCAAATGCTCGGTTGAAATTCTTTGAATTGATGATATTGATATGTGAACCATATCTTCGATATCTGAAAATGATAAGTGGTGTTTACTCCTGTCTCTAGGAGTAAACACCACTACGCCTAGTGTATTGGTGTTTATTTCTGTAACACTCGTTGAAGGTCTTCCTCCATACGCTATTAAAGCCACCGACTCACGACCATCCATAAACTCTTTGTGCCATCTGTAAATTGTTGATTTTCCTAGACATGCATCTTTATACGCCTCTTGCACAAGACGGGAAGTCTCTCCGGCAGTCTTCTTTAAGTCGACAGCAAAATTTAATGGCTTATCTTCGTTCTTCTTTTACATCCAACTTTTCAAAAAATCACAGCGTGAGAACACTTATTAAGGGTTCATGAAACAATGCTTATTAAACTGCTCTCTACCAACGAAGCAAGCGTATTAAACAGGTGTGGCCAATTGTTATGGTTACTACTCGCGCCAAGGTCGAACGCAGTATTGCACATTTTTTATAAAAACATTCTCATTTGTTTTGGGACAAGCTATGTATATGAGATACAAACGTCATTCTGAGGTATTTTGTAAACAACTGCCCACATATTTTCCATTTGTCATTAAAGTTGCGAGGAACTGAAAAACAGAAAACAAGTCTTTTAATAACAGGAAAATGCAAAGGGTCTCCCACATGAACATATACCGGATAAATCTACGCTTTTCTACCGGCTGCACATGATGAAGTAGCAGAAAAGAAAATAAGAAAAAATAAGAAAAGAATGGAATAAGAACAGCTTCCAAGTCGGTATTAAAAGCTCCGCGAAAAGAAAAACGATAAGATGCTCAATGAGCGATATTGTAATAATTTCTCCCAAAATCTTTATACCTCCCCGGTGGCGCAGTGGTCTAAACGATGGCTTCTGATCATTCGTCCGAGATGGGCCCGGGTTCGAATCCCGGTGAGGCATGGATATTGTGTTTGTCTTACTGCCCCGGATCTCTCCCTTCCCTGGAACCAGAGGCCCTGTTTTAGGGACGGGCGACTGCTTATAGCCCAATGAGTTGCTCACGGCGATCGTTAAACCTCCAATACAAAAACAAAAAGCATTATAATAAAAAATATAAAGCTCACACATCTTAATTTTTAAAACTCGCCATGGTATTAAAACCAAAGCCTTTTCTTGTTCATCAACAGCAAAATTTGCCGATTTTATCTACTACTCAACTAAAACTTTTCTAGTACATTAAAAACAGGAAGGAGGCAGCGCCACGCTACGGGTGGGCTTCAGCCTACCCAACTTTTCTTTGACCCACACTTCAGCCCACTTCCCCAATATTTAAGTAGTCAGAACATATGGTGGGTGCAGCCATCTAAGATTTTAGGGAACTTGGATAAACGTACGTGAATTTCTCGAATTCACTGAAATTATATTATATAAAATGATTTTTTTGTTACATTTACTATTTGTATTTCTGGCAAATAAAGGGAGACCTCTGAGTGAATTTCTAAGAGAGTAACCAGAACACACCATTTCTGTATTTATAGTTTATATGAAAAAAATGTCCTAAGCAAACTGAAATTGCGAATAAATAGTAACATGCAATAGAGATTCGTTTACAACGTTCCCATACTACATACAGTATTCACTTGAAATTTTTTTTTACAAGGGATAACATTATCAGCGTCAGGTAAAATGAACATGAACTGAATTTTTTCACCAAAATTTCTGCCAAACACTTCAAAATCTGTGCTCTCCCATACCGTGCTTAGCCTCCCTTACAACCCACCCAGTTCTGAGAGGTTGGTATCGCCACTGTCAGGAGGAAAAAGAAAATCTCAGAATTATTTTGCTTTTTCATGATCATATATGCACTCGTCAACATATATACAATCCAGACTTCATGAAAGAGTGGCTCTTTCCACTGAGAATGCAAAATAAGGTTCGACTTGAAACAGTTTCATCTTCCAATTTGGACATAGTTCTTTTTTTTTTTTTTTTTGCTGCTTTGTATGTCTATTTGTTTTGGCAACCCTATGACAACGTAGCTAAAATGTGAGTCGGAAATGTAGGAATCAAATTCATACACACACGCACACACACACACACACGCACATATCCATAGAGAACTAATGTTAACGTGAAACTGCGCATTTTGTCCCAAACAGCTATTCATCCAAATTGTTTTTATTTACTTGCGTTACTTTCCCAGCTGCACTCAGAAAACTGTTGTCATAACTTCCTTTACTTAGTGAGAGAACAAAGTGTAATAATAGTTTTTACGCAATTCGTAACTCCTAAAAACAAGGAGAAAGGAAAAGCGAAAAAAAGTGAAAGGAAAGAACACAAAACGTAATGGGAAAAATGGAGCAGGAGACCTGTTTTCCTTGTTTCTTACTTTTTCATTCTTCTTGTTCACATTTTTTTCTGTGATTACCTTGACAGTTGATATAACTTCTAAAGATAGATTAAGTAGAAGTGACCATCGAACACAGGAAAAAAAAATAAACATGACCTGGAAAAGAGCACGGCAATCTAATACCTATGAATTCGAAGAAATGTGAGAAACAGCATTTATATAGAATAATTTCTTCGCACCATTTCAACTATGGGAGATTCCTGCCTTCTATGAGGTTACCATATTTTTTAAAACCATGGCTGGCCGACTTAAAGAGGGAAGGGAGAGGGTTGTAATAGATGAGATGTTGTAGCAACAAGAATTTTGGAATTTTCTCCAAAGTGTTTAAATGATCAACGGTTTATTTAACTTTTACATAAAAATTAATTCAGAATTGTGGAAAACAAATATCTATAAAACCAAATACTAAAACAGTATAAGGCCATGCATTGGTTGACTGGCTGTTGTGGCGTAAAGGAAGTCTTGACCTTTACGCTAACTTAAAATATCAACATACTAATAAATTGTTCGTAAGTGAAACAAACCTTAACGGCCAGACGAAACATATGAAACAGAAGTCAACTTACGGAAAAAGTTCTTTATTCGGAATGGAATGCACAACACTCTCCACACATTTATCTCAACACTATTCAATTCTCTCGTACAGCACTTTCTTAACAACGCTCATCATAATCGCTCACAATAATAGCTCTCAATAATCGCTCTACAACACACCCCAATAATCGCTCTACAACACACCCCAATAATCGCTCTCTTGCAATAGATCAGTTGTCGCTTTTATCTCTTTTTCTTATCTTATTACATGCATACGTCACGTGCATTGAACCTCAATTGTGTTGCCAAACGTATTCATTTGAAGGAAAAGATATTTCGTTAAGCGTGAAGAATACTGAGAATAAACTCAAGATTTACATAGGGAAAGAAACTAAAAAAGGAAAGTTAATCCAGAATATACGTCACACTGTCCAAAAATAATTAATAATTTTACTTTCTAACAGCGGAAGATCAGAAGTAATTTTAGAACTGTAAAAACGCTCTGCCCTGCTCGGTTAGCCATGTCCAAGAATCGCAAATATTTTTTCTTTATAATTGCGGGAGAACGTAAGTCTCTGAAATTTTAGAAACTTACAAGACCCTGCATTGCTTGGCGGCGGTTGTATAAGAATGTGTTTGCGTTTGGGGGAAATAAAAGTAGAGGAAACTGCATGGGAAACGAAATTCTGATTTTTCGATTGCAACATTAGATGCTCTCAGTTTGTTTCTTAAACTATAATTAAAGGGCGTGAAGAAGGAAAGCAAAAAAAAAAACATTAGAGAAACAATATGAACCTGTTTCTCTACTTGCAAATATATTTAACAGTGTCAAAAACACGAGAAAAAGACTATGAAATATATGAAATAGTGAATGAGATAAAACTGAAACTAATTTTCGTACAAAAATATCTTTGAATGAATTTTGTGCGGAGAAAAACTTTGAAATGCAAAAATATGTAAGATGAAATGCATCAAGGATATAAAAAAAATGAACGATCGGCTTAGGTTTGAGATTCCAAACAGTCAGGGCTGAATTTCTACGATATACAGTGACAGCATGATGCAGGAGTTGAGTTTATTTGGCATAATAAATAGATTCTAGATGTGCCTCGAGAAAATATTTACCTACTGTCAGCATTCAGCCCTCACTCAAGATTTACATGCAGCGTTAACCACTGTTTCTTTGAGAGAAACCAGGTTCATATCTACAAATTTGTATACTGTATAAGAAGTCGCTAACAGAAGCAGGACAGACACTAGTGGCTAAATATTTGGAAACTTTTAGAAAAATTTGTATTTCTAAGGTTTGATGGCACACAACATTATTCCTTTTTAGAAAAACACCATAAAATTATATCATTAGAAGACAATTTAATGCAGGATGTAATGGAACAAGCTGTGTTGAATTACCTTTATTGTATCAAAAGTTATAGCTAAATAAACAGAAACAGAAAATACAACTGTCTTGTGTAAAAAGAAGTGGATTTCCTTATCTCAAAACTGACCAAGGAGCCTGATTGTTCTGAGAGCCAATTAGGTGTTATTATGATACAGCATGGAACCAATAAGGAGTTAGTATGAGTCAGCTTTCATTTCTAGGTGTCAGAGCTAATACACTGGTGTGCAAAAATTAAGGACGAAGAGGAGAAATTAGCATAACAGCGGAACGAGCAGGCAGAACGGACCGAAAGACCACTCAGGAGATAGACTAGGGTCCGGTACGGTAGGGCATGCGCATATATGCAGCATGACGTACGGGGGGGTGAGTGTCGAAAGGGTATAAAGCACACGGGTGGTGTACGCTCAGCAATTTGGTGAAAGCTATTGCACGGTGTACATCGGTTTGAACGACGTCGAGTTGCTTCCACCGTGTGATATGGTCAACAGGCAATCCAGTAGACGACATCTGGATGACTTTACCCGAGGTCGCGTCATTGGGAAGTCGGGAGAAGATCGAAGTGTGACTAGTGTGGCCGAGAAGTTCGGGATCGCTCACAGCATTGTTTCCCGAGCTTGGAGAGCATTTCAAACGACACGAACAGCTGTTCGAGAGTTTAGCAGTGGTCGTCCACGAGCAATCACTGCGGCGGACGACCGGTATATTGTCCTACAAACGAGAAGAGACAGACGGCAGACAGCAGACAGCGAGAGAAATCGCAAGGCACATGCAACATACAGCGAGAGAAATCGCAAGGCACATCACCGTGGCCAGGAGGCTGCACAAAGTTTGTCTATTTGCACGACGACCAGTACGGTGTGTGCCATTAACGCCTGCTCATCGGAAACGGCGGTTTCTGTGGTGCCAGGAACACAAGAACTGGATACATCAGCAATGGGTCGAGTTCTCTTTAAGGATGAGAGCCGATTTAGTCTGACGAGCGATTCTGGACGTATACACATCTGGAGAGAGCAGGGAACACGCAATCACACCTCCAACATCATCGAAAGGGACCGGTTTGGAGGTGGCGGAGTTCTCGTTTGGGGCGGTATCATGCTTGGTAGCCGTATTGACCTCCACATCTTCCAAGGAGGTTCAGTTACTGGTGTCCGCTATTTTACCGAGGTTCTCCTGCCTCACGTGCGTCTGTTTAGAGGTGCTGTGGGTCCTGAGTTCCTCTTCATGGACGACAACGCTACACCTCATCGTACAGTGGCTGTCGCAGAGCTGTTGGAGAGTGAAGAAATTCAACGCATGGATTGGCCCGCAAGGTCCCCGGAGTAAATCCAATCGAACACGTGTGGGACCTTCTTGGAAGACGCCTGGCAGCACGTCACCAGCCGCCAGCAACGATTCCGCAGCTGCGATTGGCGCTACAAGAGGAATGGCGCGCGATGCCTCAACAGCTCCTTGACAACCTCATCCTCAGCAAGGACAGACGTTGTAAATCCTGCAACGCCATCAGGGGTGATCATATATCTTACTAAAGACTGAATTTTTCTTGGCAGCCGCCTGTCACGTGGACGTTTCTGTTTTCTGTCCAGTTGTGCTCGAAGCTACCTTTTCAATAAAGTGCCTTTGTATCCTTTGGATTTCTTGTTTGGACGATTTTGCTCACTTGTCACATACTCTTACATCTTGGGGATCTTATGGTATGATTTGAGTCGATGTAGAGCACTTCTGCAGGACGTTAATTCGAAAAAACCGTCTCGTCCTTAATTTTTGCACGGCAGTGTAATAAAACTCCTATTCAGTTGTATCAGTGTCACCAAGTTGGTCACTATTGCTTGATAACTTAGAATTATCTTTCTACCTGATAACTTAGTAAAATGATAAACAGAGTGAAAAATTTGGCTGGTCACCTAGAAAGCGATGTAAAATAATAACTTTGCACGAAGAAGGCTACACTTATCTTATAAGGAAATAATAAGGAAAATAAGTGGAAATCTAACCAAATGAGGTATTTCTAAACCGTGCAAGAGGTATCAGCAGACTCAGCCAATACAAAATCAAACTGATAAAGGCAGGAAAAGGTGCACAACAGCATGTGGTGGTAGAAGAATTAAAACACTCTATTTAAGTGACAGAAGAAAATCATCTGAGCCAATCAAAAATGAATTGTCTCAATGTAGTTTGAATGTGACTGCTAGAACTATTAGATGCAGACTCAAAGACATTGATTTAAATTTTAGAATTTCAAAGGAAAAATCAAAGAAAGAAGAGATTAGAATGAACTATGAGCCATGTTACTTGGTCTAAGGAACAATGAGGCAGAGTCATCTGGAGTGACCATATTTGTTAGTGATGGAATAACGTTTGCAAGAAGGAATGGAGATTTGCTTCATTACATCTGCCATGAAGCATCCAGTTAGTATTATGATCTGAAGTTGTATGACAGCGAAAGATATGAGCAGAATTAGTGTGATTAATGGTATTTTAAATGGCAAAAAAATCCATCATTAACATACCTGGGCCCAAACTGAAACCTTCGGCACGTGATCTTTTCCAGGACAATTGAGCCTATATATTCAACTGGATTCA
Source organism: Macrothele yani (assembly GCA_039090855.1). NCBI lineage: Eukaryota > Metazoa > Arthropoda > Arachnida > Araneae > Macrothelidae > Macrothele > Macrothele yani. The sequence goes on from CM077005.1 coordinate 63,834,968, forward strand.
GCTTCTTGTCATGGTGCGTCTGCTGTGCACAAAAAGCAGTTTCAGGAAAATCATATTACACTGCCATAATGGCCCTGATCTTAATCCAATAGAAAATCTGTATAGCCGATTAAAGAAATTTGTTAGTCAGAAGCAACCAAGGGATAAAGCGCAGTTGATAAGAGCAATCATACAATCTTTGTTTCACATTATAACATCTGATGAACTAAAACGCTTGATTCACTCCATGGAACGCCGTTGTAAGGCTGTAATTTCAGCAAAAGGTTTCCCGACTAAGTACTAACAGAAATGGCGAGAAATTATGAACTACGCTTTATTATGGTTTTCTGTATATAACTAATTGTAAAACGCAATTTTTAAAATAAAGTGATATACAATTTTATGGTATTATTCTAAAAACAGACTGATGCTATGAAACATCTGACCTCAGAAATACAAATTTTCTTAAAGATTTTTACAATTTTGGCCACTAGTGTAAAAAACTTCATTTGCAATTCCTGAATTGTCTACTATACTCTGACAGCTAAAATTGCAGATTTTTATTTTTATTTTTAAGAAAACAGAAAACTGCTTTAACTGATCGCGTTGGCGTCAGTACCAGGGAGTAACGAACACTCTAGAAGCCAGTACTCTCCGCTGCGATTATGATTTATCAAAAACAACAAGATCTCTTTTTTCTAAAAAAGAAACAAGAAATTCCCTTAATTCTATAAGTTTGAAAAAATTCAAAATTTCTAAAAAGAATGCGTTTCACCTAACTCTTTTTGGCTTCATAGTTTATCATACAGTTTTTGTACTAAAGGAAAATATTTCTAGACAGATACAGCATTCTTTGGTACCATTTCCGTATTTGGAGACGTCTTTTTGTTCGGGAAAGTTAAGTCGATTGGGAATCTTGAATATGAATGGACTTTCGGGGCATGTGTAATATGTCCTAAAATTTATTCTATGTTAGAGTCCACATAATACACAAATTATGGAAGAGACAGTAACAGTGTACATAAATACACAACGTACACTGGTTTCCATAAATTAACCAACAAACCGAAAAATCGCGATAATTGGGCGAAATACTTGTATAGTTTAAATTGCACGAAATTTGCATATGTTACGGGCGAAGGCATGCATCATCGATGTACGGAAGGGCAAATGGAGTGGCACTGACACCGGTTTATGCACATGCGCAAGAGCTTAAAACCAGCTGTTTAGGAGGGAGTCACCAATTCATGTGCTGCGGTGTATGACAATATTTCGAGATAGCAGTTTTGTTAACATGGCTTCCAGACGTTATATAACAGCGGAGTTACGCTACACAGCGATAGGCTGACTCGAAGTAGGGCAACGGCAGGCGGACGTGCCGAGATGGCTCAGCGTCGATCGTTGTGTGGTCAGCAGAATGTGGCAGCAGTTCTAAGCCACGGGTGCAGCTTCCCTAAGGTAGGCCAAGGACAACAACTTCTGTGGATGACCGGTATTTGCGGAATTCGGCACGGCGGAACAGAACGGCTACACCGACTCATCTCAGATCTGTGTTTCCTGCAGCCACCGGACGGACGGTATCAGCTTTGACCGTACGCAGAAGGTTACATGTAAGAGGATTGTGTGCTTGGCGACTGGTATTATGCATGCCCCTTTCTTTCCGCCACCGCAGGGAACGTTTCGATTGGGCACGAATGCATGTTAACTGGACTCAAAATCAACGGAGGTCCGTTCTGTTCACTGATGAAGCGCGATACTGTTTATAGAGTTATTATCGCCGAGTTTACATCTGGAGAGAGGCCAGTCTTCCCTCTAATATCCAGGAAAAGGACACCTATGGTGGTAGCAGTGTTCTGGTGTGGGAAGGAATATCGTTTGTCGGCCTGTAACGTACCAGGAGATGTGACGTACCTGCCAGCAGGACGCACATGACATAAAGGCAGATAGGAATCAGAATACATGTCCGCGTAGCTTAATTGGTAGAGCAACTTATTCCGGAATGAGTGGACCCGCGTTCGAACCCCGGCGCGGATAAAAATGACGGAGAAATTTACTTCGTTATAATGGCGCCCGAACTATCCGGATGACCCGACCGTTCAAAATCTCGCATTGGTGTGATGTTATTTCCACACCGCGAGATTTTTTTTTTTTTTTTTTTAATTGGATGTTTAACGACCACCGTGAGCAACTCAATGGGCTATAAGCAGTCGCCCGTCCCTAATTTAGGGTCACTGGTTCCAGGGAAGGGAGAGAGCCAGTGCCGTAAGACAAACACAACATCCATGCCTGACCGGGATTCGAACCCGGACCCCTTACGGACGAATGATCAGAGGCCAATGCCTTAGACCACTGCGCCACCGGGGCGGCCCACACCGCGAGATAGGAAAAATATGAGCAGCACTTCGAAAGAAAAAAAGAAAAATAAGGGGGAGATGATGTAACGTACCAGGAGATGTGACGTACCTGCCAGCAGGACGCACATGACATAAAGGCAGATAGGAATCAGAATACATGTCCGCGTAGCTTAATTGGTAGAGCAACTTATTCCGGAATGAGTGGACCCGCGTTCGAACCCCGGCGCGGATAAAAATGACGGAGAAATTTACTTCGTTATAGGCCGTGCCGACCTCTGCCCACACAGCACAGAATATTTCTTATATGTTACAAGAACGTAGCACTGAAACATTGAGACTTTTCAGTTACGTGGCGCAAAGTAACAGTAATGTTTCAGAAACCTTACGGTTACGTCAAAATGTCCTCAAACGTTACATAACTTTGAAACATAACCAATACGTTACAGACCGTAAGCACGCCACCTGGCGGTCAACCATAAATGTTCGGTAGATAAACTAGCTCACCTTCTTCATGTTACTGTTACATATTTGAAAGATATTTGTAACTTCGTTACATTACTGTTACGTATTTGAAAAGTATTTGTAACTTCGTTACATTGCTATTACGTATTTGAAAGATATTTGTGACATCATCATATTACTGTTACATATTTACTACGTTGAACATTATAGTTTTAATAAACTTTGTAAAATCACAATAAAAATATTACACTCGACAGCTGTTTCAAAAGCAACAACAGTCGTATTACGAGTTGTTTACGTTTTCACACGTTCAAACCAGTCCGCTATTCATTGGGAACAGTGGCGGCGTTTATATATTGATAACAAAAGGAATAAAAATCGGTCCCAAATGAAGGTGTTGAACTTCTGTTATACACGTGGAATAGACTATATTTCAGCGAAAAAAAGAAAGAAAATCAAATTCGTCATTTCTCTAAATACCTACCAATATGAAATTTCTCAGCTTCAAGTAAAAAAAAAATGTTGGTATAGTATACTGATACAACAGCACAGCCATCTACTTAGATTTGTAAAATGCTTTTTAGAGTTTAGAAATTATGATAATCAAAACGATTACTTACTTTCAGATGTTCATGGATTTACGACTACGAGTATGCCTCGGTGAAGTGGCATAAATGCGAAATGCGCATCCACGCCGTTGCCAAACCAAAAATCTTAAATATCGCCGGAATGTAGCATCAAGGTAGCAATCATGTACAATAGAAACTATAAAACAGCAGTATCGGTAAATGCTATTTTTAACGTAAACGTAATGTACAAAGAGTTATTTTCCAAAATAGATGTTGCTGAAACGTAATTGTAAGATATCTTTGAAATTGTAACGAAAATGAAAGATTGTAACATTATTTATTCATATCTGAAACGTTTTGTGCTGTATGGTTGTTGTTTTTTTATTTTTTTATTGGAGGTTTAACGACCATCGTGAGCAACTCAATGGGCTATAAGCAGTCGCCCGTCCGTAATTTAGGGTCACTGGTTTCAGGGAAGGGAGAGAACCAGTGCCGTAAGACAAACACAACATCCACGCTTACGGGATTCGAACCCAGACCCCTTTTAGACGAACGATCAGTAGCCATCGCTTAGACCACTGCGCCACAGGGGTCTAAGCGATCACTCAGAGGTATAGAGAGGACATCCTAGATCCTATTGTTCGTCCGTGTGTGGCCGCAGTTGGCGATGCATCTGTACTGCAAGCGGATAACGCCCGCTCTCACACAGCTCGCTTCGTGCAACAGTACCTGGAACAGGATATTATAGTCCGTATGGAGGGGCCAGCACGCTCTCCCGATCTGAATCCCATTGAGAATATCTGGGATGGTCTCGGGAAGCGTGCTGATGGCCTTCAATCTCCTCCCCGAACCCTGCAGTGGCTCCGCACTGCTTTGCTCGAGCAATGGACGCAGCTACCCGTGGAACTGCTCGACGTCGTAATTAACAGCATTTAACATCGCTGTCGAGACTGTAATGCTGTTCGGGGTAACCACACTTCGTACTGAATTACCTTTTCCTATTTCATCTTGATATCTATACTTCTGTATTTTCATATTTACATCACTCATACAAAATGTAAATACTTTGTGTGACATGTTGTTACGTTTTGTTTTTCCATTTGGTCTGATATAGCTTACCTCGAAATTTCCTCCGAATTGGTTGCATACTTTTTGAGTTATCGCGATTTTTCCATTTGCTGCTTAATTTACGGAAACTAGTGTAGAATAGCGTTGCTGCGAATAAGTAAACTATTCTTTTGTTTTGTTTTGTTTTAGCTAACATATTCAGCAGAAATTTTTCCATTTGTGTTTTAGAGTCCACTCTAAGTTTAAAAATCTAAATATAAGAATATTTTGATAAAGAAAGAGGTTTTCCCATTAGTTCAGCTCATGTTTGAAATAATAAATTGTTTCTGAAGAAATAATACCAAGAGAGCAAAAAAAAAATAAAATAAAAAAAAGATAACATTTTAACGAGTTCGTTCCATGTCTAAAACGTGAAAAAAATAATTAAAAATTTTTTTTATATCGAAAACCTTCTGAAAATGCCTTTGGATATTTCATCTTCCAGAGGCTAGACGCATCATGACAGGTGAAGGACTCGGACTAGTTTTTTATCTACTTCAAAAAAGTAAAAAATGAAAGTGGGTTACGCCGAATGTATTTAATAACTATTATGAAGAAAGAACGGGATCAGTGAAAGAGGAAATATTATACGTCCAAGTCTGAGATCAAAGGGCAAACGTTCCCTGCTTCTCAACGAAGTTACGAAATATTCCCCAAAGCAAATGACTCAGTGAAAGATTTAAAGGGAAAAAAGCAGTATTTAAGTGCAATGGAGACCCACGGTGTTTTTGGTGTAAGAGACCTATCAAACATCATGATTAGTCACTTCGAGTACACTGTAAAAAAATTGCCGTGCATAGTCAGTGTTTCACCCGGATTAAGACGGTTTACAGACCGTAAGCACGCCACCTGGCGGTCAACCATAAATGTTCGGTAGATAAACTAGCTCACCTTAAATCAAAATTTTTTTATGTTCACGGTGTTTAAACCGTTTAAACTGTTACTGTATTTTAACCATGACAATCTGCCAACGTTCTTCTTAAAGTGGTTATATACACCCTTTTTAGGTGCAGTCAGTCGACTGGCAACATCTCTATGGGCAACACGTTTTTATTTCCCGATCAGTAGACATATTTATTCATTAGAAATGTTAATGGACATCACGGCATTAGACGTTCTTATTTCCAATTAGACATGTTAATGAACATAATATGCATTATTATTTATGTCATTAGACATGTTAATGAACCTTATGGTCATTAGAAGTTTTTATTAACCGGCCATTAGAATGTTAATAAACATTACGGTATCGTACAGTAAAATTACGGTTTATTGACTGGCCACCCAGCTGTCAGTGTATCTACCATATTTGACCCTCCAATTTTAAATACATAAATACATTGTATAAATACAATGTATTTATTAATTAACTGTCGCCACGTATTTGGAATATTTTCACCTTGGTTCTCGCCCTTTGGATTTAACTGCTATAATATATATATAGCTAGTGCCGTTAATGCCCACCAGATGGAGACGTCTCAGTAGCTGAGCCCATCTTACGGATTTATGATGTCAGAAGCTGACTTAAAAATACACATAGCACCGTGGATTGTTGGCCCCCGTGGCGTAAATGTAACGCACTCGGCGCGATACCGAGAGTTCTGTTGGTTCGATTCCACAGCGGCGGCTGAAAAACAATTTTTCGGTTGCTGTGTGTTTCTGGAACGTGGAAAGAGCGATGTATTTATTTATTAATCATAAAGCAATTGGGTGAGGATGATATTTTGACTGATAAGGCGTCTTTGAGATCGCTGGTTGCAGGTCCGTTGGTTCTGCTGCATCACGTTGCAATGTGTTGCGCATATACACTGCTGGTCACCCAAAATGCAACACCAAGAAGGAGCATCCGATTGGCCTGAAATTCGCAGTATGCGTCGCCCGCGAGAGGACATGCAAACGATTAGCATTGCAGGGCATTCGTTTTTAACCTGATAAGGAATCGAGAAATATTGATAGCCACCGAGAAACACTATAAGAAGGGTGCACAGAAGGCGGGGTGTAAGTAGTGGAAGTGTGTTGTGCTGCCGGACCTGTGCGTAGGAAGCTTCCTGATGCCTCGTCGCAGAATACGGCAGTCATTCCAGCACGTTTCGGAGTTCAACAGAGGACGAATAGTGGCTTATCGCGACAGCGGTTTATCGTACCGAGACATCGGCGCCCGTGTGGGACGACATCCAGCCACAGTGAGGCGAGTAGGGATTCGGTGGGCGCAGGAGGGACGGACGGGCCAACGTGAGAGATTGCCGCAGCACCACCGAACGAGAGGACCGGCACGTTGTGCGGCGGGCATTGACGGCTCGCACCGACACATCACGAACGTTAGCGCAGGAATTAGGGTGTGTTGCGCAACAACCTGTGTCAACGCGTACCGTTCGACGTCGTCTGCAGGAGCAGGGGACTTGTCGCACGGCACCCATTGCTCCGATTACCATTGACGTTACATCACCTGCGAGTGCGGCAGCAGTGGGCCGTTGAACGTCGCACCTGAACTACGGAATGGCACAGCATTGTGTTCTCCGACGAATCCCGCTTCTGCCTGCAACACCATGATGGTCGGATCCGTGTGTGGCGGCGCCGCGGTGAGAGACTGTATGACGCCAGAATTATGCATCGCCATACCAGTCCGTCGACTCGCGTTACGGTTTGGGGCGCAATGGGATATGACACCCGCACCCCTATGGTACGCATCGCCGGTACACCCAACAGCCACCGCTACATCTCCGACGTTTTGGAGCCTGTAGTCCTCCGTTAACTGAAGGACCTGCCAGCGGCCACGTTTCCACAGGACAATGCGCGCCCGCCCGTGGCACGCATCGTGCAACAATTCTTCACATCCCACCAGGTGTCACTGCTGTCGTGGCCCGCCTGTTCTTCCGATATGTCGCCCTCCAACATGTCTGGTCGCTGATCGGCAACCGAGTGGCCCGGCAAGCACCACCCGCGGCTACGCCTGATGAACTGTGGCAACGTGTGGAAGCAGCCTGGACTGACATACCCCAAGCCCATTTCCAAAGCCTCTTTCGTTCGATGCCGTGGCGTGTAGCTGCCGTTATTGCCAGCCATGGGGGCCACACGAACTATTTATGTCTGCGTGTTCCGCAAGTCGCCCGAGCCTGTAAGCTCAATCGTTTCATCTTTGTATCTGTTGTTATGTCTTCAGTAAATCTGGCATTGCTATCTCGTGTCCTTCTTCGTGTTGCATTTTGGGTGGCCAGCAGTGTATCAAGAAAATTTAGCTAGGCAATCAGACAGAGTGCTTTCAGCTTGCTGTTGGATTATTAAATTTTTTTAAAGCTCCAACTAATTTTGTAAAATCGATATGGTAAATTATGACATTGAAGTGATGTCTACTTTTGATTTGTGGGCAACGAATTAGTTTGAGATGCTGGTCAGACGCGACACTACGGGTGGTTTCAGTACACCCAACTTTTCTTTAAGCGCACCCTCAAACAAATATTTAAGCAGTTCAAGCACATGGTGAGTTCAACCATCAAACAAGAGCTCACGGCTTTCCCCTCAAGGATTTCAATAATACTGTTTGTGTGATAAGCCTTGGCATGAACTTTTATTGAGCGAAGGGGAAAAGCGCGCGTTTCTAAAACGTCTTCGAGAAAATCGGCTACAAAATCCTGAGCGACTTATTGAAGAAGTTTTGCGAAGCGCTTCAACGGAAACCGCGAGGCTCGGTGGCAGATTGTGGGGCTCGTATTCGCAAGATAGCTGGTTCGACTCTTGATGTGTGAATTGTTTTATTTTTTGAAACCAGAATGCAATTTGTGCGTAAAATAATTGTAAATCACATGGGTTTACACATTTTGTATATCTATTCTTTATTAAAAATATATTTTTTACCTTTTTCACACTCTGCCTTAAAAGTTCGTTTTCGGAATTCTATTAAAATAAATTTAATTAGTTTTTTTTTCTAAAAATTAACAAATTTGGACAGGTGATTGACATGTAAAACACAAATGAATGAAAAATATGTTTTATTAATCGTTGAAAGCAGATAGAACAGTGCATGAGGCCCTAGTTGGGTCCGTGTTCGATTCCCGGTGAGGCATGGATGTCTGTGTTTGACTTTCGGCACTGTCTCTCGATGTGTTACCTATCCAACACTGGTTCTCTGTGTACATTGGTCATTTAGCATCATGTAAAATCATGTTTGATGTGTGCTTGTTCACAATGTGTTACTTGATCAACACTGGTCTGTGTATGTAAATTGATCAAGTGACGTACTGTAAAATGTATGATAGTTCTTGGGAAAAATCTGTATCCTGTATCTGTCAGATTGTTTGTCATGTCTCTGTACCACCAGGTCTAATAAAGCATTATTTAAAACTCCAATCAAATAAAAAAATCTTGCGTGTCGTACAAAACCAATTTTTTACATTCACGGGGTTAGTTTAGAACATCAAGAAAAAAAAATATGCTTCTCATTTGAAAAATTAAGCAAGACGTTCGCACATCGAGAGTCGAACAGCGATCGCGTGCACGTCGAGCAGCACAGTCTTCAAAGTCTTAATAAAACTTACTCATAAGTCTCTCGGGATTTTTTAACTTCGATTTACTCAAAAACGTTTGAGAAGAGCGCTCTTTCTCCCTTCGCTCAATAAAGGTTCATACCAAGTCTTATCCACACAACAGTATTATTGAAATCCCTGTGTGAGCAAGATTTTTGGGAACTTGCAGAAACGTATGTGAATTTTTTTAAAATTCACAGAGATTTTATTTTATAAAATGAATTTTTGGTTAAATTTGCTGTTTTTTTATTTGGGGTTTTAACGACCACCATGAGCAACTAATGGGCTACAAGCAGTCGCCCGTCCCTAACGTAGGGCCACTGACTCCAGTAAAGGGAGGGAGCCAGTACTTTAAGACAAGCCAGTACTTTATTCAAACCCGGATCCATCTTTGACAAAAGGTCAGGAATCACCGCGTAGACCACTGCGCCATCGGCGTTGCAAAATTCAGTGCTTAACTATTCGGTAAAATGGAGAAACTCCCCTTAGTAGATGTCTAAGAGAGTAGCACAAAGATACACTTTCGTAATTATACATAGTCTGAAAAGGTGTGAGAGAGAGATTCCTTATCAGGTTACAAACTAAAATACATAAAGAGCTTTACGATAACAAACATTTAAAAAATAAAAATCAATAAAACTTAAAAAAAAGACGTAATCCAAAATTCCGAAGAAATATGAACTTGTTTAAGGCCATGGAGGTTCGCATCCATGGTCCCCAATGCTACACACTATGATTAAATACGTAATACGTACACTATATTGCCAAAAGTTACCGGACACCTAGAAGAGAAGCACAACATAGCATTTATTGACATACATTAGTAGGGTGTCGGTTCACCTTTGGCCTCAATGCACGCACTGACTCTTCGAGACAGGCTTTTGACAAGATTTTGGAACAAAGCGATAGCTATGCGCTTCCATTCAGTACATAGTACTGCCGCTAACTGTTGCTTAGTAGTAGACCTTGGTTCCAAACTTCTTATGCGGAGCTCTAATTCATCCCATAAGTGCTCTATGGGATTAAGATCAGGGTGCTAGCCAGTCCACACACGATACGGAATTATCGTCAAACCACGCCGTAACAGTCCTTGCTTTATGGCTCGGTGCATTATCTTGATGATACAAACAAGGCTCAGTTCTATAGCATTGCCACAGAGTTGGTAGGGTATAATTTTCCAGAATATCGAGGTAGACGTGCTGGTTAACAGGTTTGTCCACGATAACCAATGGGCCGGGACCATACCACGAAAAACACCCCCACACGAGTACACTACCAGCTCCAAACTTGACTGTAGGAACAGAACCCTGTGGTAAATAGCGTTCTCCCGGCTGCCGCCATACCCACACACGGCCATCAGACTGATGGATCGTGTATCTAGATTCATCAGTTCATAGGACCCGTTTCCATTGATCTACGGTCCACAATAAATGTCCTTTACGCCATGCCAAACGACGAGTAGCATTCCGAGGGGAGATGGAAGGCTTACGAACAGTCACACGGCCACGGCAATCCCTGGGATGAAGTTCTCTGTGAACGGTACGTGTACATACTGAGGTTCCAGAATTGTTACTCACCTGTACACTGAGGTCTTGTGCAGTACTTCGTCGATTATCTGTAACGACTCTCCTGTGGCTTCGACGTCCTCTATCACTGATTGTCTTTGGTCTGCAGGTACGTTTTGCTGCTTCAGGCACGCCATGTGTCTTCCACTTATTCAGTATATCCAAAAATAAATAAATTGGGCATGTTTAAACGCCTCTCGGTTTTTCTTATGGACAGCCCACTGATATAACATCCAACAATCTTTCCTTTCTCAAAGTCAGTTCTCTCCCGCCGCAACATTTTCACTCAACCTCACAGTGCGCTATGATCGCGGTCAGTTGCAGGCATGATTTTGTAACGTTTGGAGCTGTACCGCGAATCTTAACAACGCAGCGGATCCGTTCATTGGCTTTTGAAGGGGTGTCGTGTGACCTTTGTCAATATAGTTTATATTATATATCTGTAAGTGCCTTTTTCTTTACTTGGGGATAACATTAGCAGCGTCAGGTTAAACCTACACTGTAAAAAAATTAATGTAGATTTTACGGTTTTAAACCGTTTTCCAGGGTGTCAACACAAAACCGTAAAATCTACTGTTTTATGCCGTGTTGGAGCAAAGCTGTAGCTTTGCTCCAACACAATCAACACATTCGTTCCAGCCAAATTTTTGTGTTTTCGTGATTATTTGGACTGTGACTCGCTCCAGCCAAATTCTGTGCTGTTTTCTTCATTAAATGCGGGGTTAGAGCAAATCTATAGCTTTGCTCCAATACGGCAAAAAACTGTAGATTTTACGGTTTTATGTTGGCACCCTGGAAAACGGTTTAAAACCGTAAAATCTACAATTTTTTTTTACAGTGTACCTGAAAGGAAATTTTTGGCCAAATGTGTGACAAGCACTTCAACATTTAAAATTTGTGATCTCCCGTACGATTCTTAGCCCGTTTCCGCCCCCCCACATTTGGCCCCACTTCTGAACAGGTGGCGAGACTGCTGAAGTCGGTGTTCGTAGGACTCGCCCTACTCTCACTAATTCTAGAAGTCACTGTAATTTTCATTTCTGTAAATATGATTTTATCTCTTTGTGTAGTTATTCCTTTGTTTCCAGCCGAACTTCTCTTTCCGGCGCATGTAATCGGTCTCAAGATAATATGGTACTGACCGTTTCCGAGACATTGTTCATTCCCTTGTAAAACTTTCAGAGATTCTTTGTGATCAAAGGGGTGACTAATTTATTGGTTGTCCCCGGAAAACGGCCTTATTTATGTTTGTATCTTCAGCCGTGTCAGCATGCATGGTGGTTTCAATCGTTCATGCTGGCAGTTCTAAAGCGGGGAATGTGGATTGCCTTATCGATCTTACAGAGCGACGTGGAGTGGCTTTATTCTAAACAATTAGCTAGGAACTAAAAATTCAGTAAATATCCGAAAAATTAACTTGGAATGAAACCGAAAGAAGCTGATGTTTGGGCAGTTACCAGTGGCATAACTAACGCAAGAAGGTAGTGGCGTACCTAATGCATACCAGCTGCGTACGTCGCAATACGCAAAGGCATCCGCCACTTTTTGGTTGTAATCGCTTTGTTTAGAGCCTCAAGGTCCTGTTTAAGTGCATTTAAAGTGTCTTGTTACAGAATTTCTTTCAGGGTGACGACAAAATGAGCGACCTAACGGACTTCGAAAGAGAGTTAATTGTTGGTGACCGGCTAGTTGGTGCCTCCGTGACAACAGTCGCCAGGGTAGTGGAGATATGGAGAGGTACCGTGTGTAGCGTTATGACAGCATACCGTATTCCTGGCAAAACCTCCTCTACGAAACACAAGAGCGGCCGAAAACAACCCAGTCTGATAGAGACAGGAGAGCATTAAGGTGGATTGTTACCCGTAATAAGAAAACCACGGCTGCGGAAATTAGTGTGGAGCTCAATCTGCATCTTCAGACCCCAGCATCAATGAAAGCATTGCTCAGGGGACTGCATAAACAAGATATTCATGGCAGAGCTGCTATTGCAAAACCTCTAGTGACCCGAGTGAATGCACAACGGCGGCGACAATAGTGCCAGAAGCATTCAACATGGGCTTCCGATGCATGTAAGCCTGTAATGTGGTCGGATGAATCCACATTCACACTATTCCCTGCGGCAGGACGTGTTTGCATGTGGAGAACACAGTAAGAAGCGTATAACCTAGAGTGTCTACTCCCAACAATGAAGCATGGTGGTGGTTCTGTCATATTCTGGCCTGTCACATCGTTGTTTTCAGCAGGTTCCCTGATAACCTTGAAAAGGACGGATGACTGGCAGGGGATATGAAATCATTTTGGCCGACCAAGTCCATCCAATGGCTCAGGCATTGTTTCCTGCAGGGGCTGCTATCTATCAAGATCATAACGCCCCAATTCACAGAGCTGGGAGAGTCCAGTCATGGTTTGAGGAACATAAGGACGAACTTTCACACCTTCCTTGGCCTCCCCAATCACCAGACTTAAACATCATCGAGCCACTGTGGTCTGTGTTGGAAAACAGAGTAAAATTCCATTATCCTCCTCCTGCATCTCGCAAGGACTTCGAGCAATTTCTGCACGAAGAATCGTGTAACATCCAACTAACCATCATTCAGGATTTCTATGCGTCCATTCCAAGGAGGATTCAGGCGGTTTTGAATGCCCAAAGTGGTCCCACACCCTGTTTGGTTACTTAAATCCTTCTTTTTTAAGGTGTTCACATCATTCTGTCTAATCCTGTATAAATGCTTTTTCTAAACAAAAGAACATATCATCGTCTTTTCTTAACACGTATCGAAGTCGTGATCCTCCCGCGATGCCACCTAGACAAGGTACGTCTGCGTTGTTGCGAGAACAAGGAACTAGGCGGTGGGATAAGCCTGAACGGAAAAGAAAAATCCCGGTGGTCCACAGTCAGTAGTGTTCAATAAATGTTGTGTGTGTGTGATATTTTCTGATTCCAATAGGTGCTTCAAAAAATTATTTTTATATCCCATTTTTTTGTATACATACCATACATTTCCATTTCTTTTCCAGCCATTCTAATCGGAAAATTTTACTTTATTTGGCATATATTTACATTGATCTATCTATAATTCGAAAATACTAGAGCTTCTACACTGCTGGCCACCCAAAATGCAGCACCAAGAAGGACACGAGATAGCAAAGCCAGATTTACTGGACACATAACAACAGGTACAAAGATGAAACGACTGAGCTAACAGGCCCGTGAGACTTGCGGAAAACGCAGACATCAATAATTCGTGTGGCCCCCATGGCTGGCAATAACGGCCGCTACACGCCGCGGCATCGAACGAAAGAGGCTTTGGAAATGGGCTTGTGGTATGTCGGTCCAGGCTGCTTCCACACGTTGTCACAGTTCATCAGGCGTGGCCGCGGGTGATGCTTGCCGGGCCACTCGGTTGCCGATCAGCTACCAGGCGTGTTCGATGGGCGACATATCAACAGAACAGGTGGGCCAGGGCAGCAGTGACACCTATTGGGCCAGGGCAGCAGTGACACCTATTGGGCCAGGGCAGCAGTGACACCTATTGGGCCAGGGCAGCAGTGACACCTATTGGGCCATGAAGAATTATTGCACGATGCGTGCCACGTGCGGGCGCTCATTGTGCTGTTGAAACGTGGCCGCTGGAAGGTCCTGCAGGTAAGGGAGGACTACAGGCTCCAAAACGTCAGAGATGTAGCGGTGGCTGCTGAGTGGTATATCTTATTTATGTCAATATCTCTGCTTCTAGGAGTCCGATTTCAAAAATTCCTTCTTTGTTGGATAGTGTTTCTACTGTGACATGTGGTTCATATAATTTCAAAATTTTCAAGTAAATCATAGACTTTCCGCTAGGGGGCACAAAGGTAAATTGCGTTTTCTGCGTTATTTCTGCTCGTAAAGCTCCGATTTGAAAAATTTCTTCCTGTATCGCATACAAGTCCTGATGGAAAATATTTTTCACATAATTTCTAATGTTTGGTAAAGAATGGTTTGGCCACCAGGGATCATAAGTGTTAATTTCTGCTTCTGATGTGTTTGTAGCAAAATCTGGGCTCCTGAAAACTTGACTAATTGTTTTTTCTTGGACCGGTACCGCTTATATGGATAAACCTTTTGAAAATACTTTCTTCCTAAAATAATGCATGCTTTTCCCACCAGGGGACGTAAAGTCACATCTTATTTTTGTCGATATCTCTGTTTCTAAGAGTTCGTCAGCTCACGATTCCGTTTACAGCAATATCAGAGTGATTAAAAACCCGATTGAAAATCTTCTTTCTTTCGTCATCTCTATTGTTTTCCATAACGGTTCCATTGACTTTGAATTGGTTTGATAAATTTAATTTGCGTCAGAACGGATTAAAAAAACGTGCTTATTACACCCGAAAATTCGGTGTCATCTTTCTTGTTTATTAATTTCGTCATCCAAACTCTGTTGGAAGACTAACTTTTACCATTAGGGACGTAAACTCCATTACATCACGATTTTTCCGCTAGGAGCGTAAGTTCCGTTGGTAAAGCACGATCTTTCTTGTAGGGCCGTGACTTTCTTTGCGGGATTACGATTCTTGCGCTGGGGTCGTACATTCGGTTGGGAGGATCGCAGTTTTCCATTTAGGTCATAAACTTCGCGGAAGGATCACGATTTTTCCTAAAGTTCCGTTGGCAGAATTTTGATTCTCGCACTACGGGCGTGACTCCCATGACAAAAATGCACAGTCGAGTCATATTTTTGTGACCATCTGCTCCTTTTGACGTCAACAGCGCGTAGCCGTGTCGTGAGCTGGCTTGGATTGTATATAAGATGTGCTGTAGGCAATCTGAAACGTATCACTCGTTGCTGTCATGGATAAAAGGAGTGACTTATTAGATTTGCAAAAAGGGACGATTATCGGCTTTCGGGCCAATTGTGGCAGCATTTTTGAAACAGTGCAGTTTGAGAACTCTTCGCGTGCAGCTGTGGTTAAAGTGTATCGTGATTGGAGAAATGGCACCATTGTAATTAAGCGACATGGAAACTGCGGAGCACCACGTGCCATTGATGTGAGAGGTGAACGTCGGCTTCGAAAGTGCGTGAGGGCCAATTGACACGCTACAGTGGAGCAACGCACTAGCCGAATGAACCAGGGGGCTACCGGAAGTGTGTCTAAAACGACAGTTCAGCGAACCCTACTGCGTATGGGGCTCCGATGCAGACGGATAATAACTGCACCAATGCTAACGAAGGTGCATCTGCATATATGGCTTGTTTGCAGGACAGTATCGGAATTGGACCTCCGCTCATTGGCAAAGGATCGCCTTCTCCGATGAGTCAGGTTTTCTGCTTCATCGAACGGATGGACGTTGGCGTATATGGCGAGAAACATCGGAGAACAAACACTCTTCAACCATTGCTGGAAGAACAAAAGCTGGTGGGGTCAGCGTTATAGTATGAGGAATGTTTTTGTGGCATTCTCTGGGTCCATTCATACCTGTGGAAGGCACTATGGACCGAATTCGTTATGAATCCATCCTTGCAGACCACGTCCACGCATACATGCTGATTGTCTTTCCTGGGGCGGATGGGAAGTTCCAGAACGGCAGTCCGACGTGTCACACAGATAGAAACGTCCGAGAGTGGTTGGAAGAGCACGATGAAAACTTCAAAGCACTTCCGTGGCCCCCTAATTCCCCAGGCTTAAACCCAATTGAGCATCTGTGGGACGACCTCGATCGTGTTGTTCGCTCTATGTATCCTCCACAACGCACCCTCCAGCAGCTGTCAGATGCACTGCAGTCAGCATGACTCCACATACTTGTGAACACCTTCCAACAGCTTATTGAGTCACTCGCAGCTCGTGTAGCTGCTGTCCGCGATGCACACGATGGTTACTCTGGATATTAGCTTGTGGTCACAATAATGTGGGTCGACCGTGTGTTATCCCAAATGCGATGAATTATATGGTTCATGCCCAAGTTCATGCCGTTTTATTTCACGAGTGTTTCCCATGTGTCAGTAGTGACGGTGCAGATGGCGAGTTGTATATCAAAATATAGCCAGTAATATCGTGCATCAAAGTCATGTTGAGTTGTGTGACTGTGGCTAATAGTTTTATGGTGTTCAGGTCCGGAAGTATGGAGTGTCAAACAGAGAGGAATGAAAATGTCAGACATCTGCTTCTTTACGAGTTTAACAAGGGACCCACAACCACCGAGGATACTCGATAAATTTGTGCTATGTATGGGGGGGGGGATGCTATTTCCCCGAGGACAGCCCGCAAATGGTTTGAGTGGTTCCGAGGTGGCAGTTTTGATAATAACGATTCTCCACGCTTAGGTCGTCCATCTCACTTTGATGAGGATCGATTGAACCATCGCATCAACTTGGACCCGCGTCAAACCACACGCGAATTGGCCATTGAGATTGACTGCGATCAGACCACAGTGGTACCACACCTGACACGTATGGGAAAGGTCCAGAAATCGGGGTCGTGGGTGCCTCACACTCTCACCGAGGACTAGAATCAGCGTGTTGCCATATGTGGTTCCTTGCTCGCCCATTATCGCGAATGTGATCAGTAACACCAAGCCTTTCTGTCACGTATTGTTACTGGAGATGAAAAGTGGTGCCTGTAAGTGAATTTCAGGCATAAAAGGGAATGGTTAAGCCAAAAAAAAAAAAAAAACACGCCCACACCACTTCCAAAACATAACCTTCATCCTGCGAAGATCATGTTGTTGTGCCTGGTGGGATTTGGAAGGCATTAATTACTGTGAAATGCTGCCGAGGAATCGTACCATCAACGCAGCACTCTATTGTAAGCAACTCCGCCGTGTGGAGGAGCGATTGAGCAGAAACGGCCTCATTGGCGCCGTGGTGTTCTTTTCCAACATGGTAACGCACGCCCTCATAGTGCAAACATAACCAAAATGGCCATTCAGGACATGAAATGGGAGATCCTTCCGCATCCGGCCTATTCCCCAGATGTCGCCCTTTCAGACTATCACCTGTTGTGATGCCACTGAGTGTTCTGTCGAATGCACTCCGTGGCAGAACGTTCAACAACGATGTTGATCTCCAGAATTTCCTTAATGATTTCTTCGCAGTAAAACCTGCTGGTTTTTCAAAAATGGCATTGCAGATCTATCTAGACGTTGGGATACCATCACAATGGGAGGAGTACATAGTTGATTGATTCCGTTTCCCTTCTGATGTAATACATTCCTGTAGTAAGGTGAAAGAAATGGCATTAACTTGTGCATCAACGCAATACACCTTTCAGCTCTTAAAGATTTGATGGAAACGGACCCAGTTGTTTAATTCCCCTTTACTTCGTCCCACAAAGGCTTCATTCGATTGAGATCCGGTCATTGAGGTTGGCAATGTAGCAGGGAAAAGTCTCCGTGATGCTCCTCAAATCATCGCGTACAATGTTAACCCTATGATACAGAGCATTGTCCTGCCTGGAAGTATCCATATCCATCGGGATAAACCATCAACATAACTGGATGGACTTGGTCAGCAATGACATTTAAATACCTTTGGGTGGTCAGACATTGCTCTATACGAATTAAAGAGCCCAAACACTTCCACGAAAACATGCTCTAGACCACAAAGTTGCCTCCGCCAGCTTGAAGAGTAGTGACGTTGCAAGGTGAGTCCATGCTTTCGTGCTTCTGTCTCCATTTCCTCACCCTTCCATCTGCATGGTGTAGTTGAAAATGTGATTCGTCGGACCACATTACCGTTTTCCACTCAGCTACTGTCCAATTTTTGTGTTCCTATGAGAACTGGAGGTGTTTCTTCTCTTCCGCTGCAGATAGAAATGGCTTACGGGCAGGCCGTCTGCTTCTGCATCCCATATGATGTAATGTTGGGTGAACTGTACGTTCAGAGGAGATCGGACTTTGTCTCTGATTCAGATTATCTGTAATCTGACATAGGGTTGCAGATTTGTTCATTTTCGTCTGTTGGACTGAATTAGTCTGCCTTCTCTCCGCTCAGCTCGAGCATCCAATAGCTGGTGACGAGCGTAATCTTGCCCTCAGATCCGTTTCTTTTTACTGGTGGTCCCCTACTGTAAGCTATAACAAGTACTGCTCCTGAATATATCCCAAATACAGCCGTTCAGCGTTACCTTCGAGCACCTACGATAAGTCCATGCCCAAAGACCGTCGGATCTCGTCTTTTATCCAGTATTTTTTGCGCAATGCACTTCAGTGATATAGACATTTCTTCAGCGCTACCCTTTTACACTGATTTTACCGACTGGTGTGATCAGCATTTGCTGGATAGCCATGTTGCATGAAATAGTCTGGTGGTCATAATAATTTGGCCCCTCAGTGTATATACAGTACTGTTACATCTCATCAAGGAGAACAAGGTGAACTCAGGTGTGTTTGCAGCACTACACTGAAGACCAATTGAATTAGAGATACCTGTCTAGTAACGTGTAGCACCATCTTTTGTCCTGATGACGGCGGCGATTCGTCTCGGCGTGGACTCGACAAGACACCGGAAGCGTTGGGAAGCCATACGGATCCACGACCTCTGAATAAGCTCACACAGTTCACGAAGATTTGGTGGAGGGGGTCAGAGTCTCGAACATTTCCCTCAATGATGGCATACCAGATGTGCTCAATGGGATTGATGTCAGGTGACCTTGCTACCCAAGGAAGCGAAGTCACATCGGTGGAGTGTTCATCCAACCATTCGGATACAATTCGAGAGCTGCATTGTCTTGTTACAGGATGAGGTCCCAGTGGGATGTTGAAGACGCTCAAACGAGAGCAAATGGTCGTCCAGAATATCCCGGAAACGTTGACCAGTGAGGGACGATGTCACACGTACCAGGGGTCCCATTTCAGTCCACGTACGCAGTCCCCAGACGAGTATGCCATCCCCACCAGCTTGAGGAGTACCCAGCTGGCAAGAAGGATCCATCGCTTCATGTGGTTTGCGCCGTACTCGTATCCTGCCATCCGCATGTACCAACGTAAATCTCGACTCATCAGTCCAAGTAGAATTTTTCCACATGCCTAGGGTCCAGTGGCGATGTTCCCGCGCCCATGCTAATTTTTGCACCCTGTGATGTGCTGTCAGCAGGGGTACCCCATAGCGAGGAGATGGTTCTGGATGGTGTGGCTGCTTCCACGTTTTTGTGCACCAGCGTTAAATTACCGAGTGATTTCTTGCACTGTGGCCCGTCTATCCGCTGTTACAATGCGATCTAGCCGACGATGACCCCGCTCATCCACACGCTGTTGTCCACGGCAGTTGGCCCTTGCAGGATGGTTTTACCGGATTCAATGTACTCACGGTGCACTCATGACACAGTGGCTCGTGAAAATCCCAGTGCCTGCATGACTTCCGAGGTGGAGTGACCCATTCGTCGGGCCCCGACAATTTGCCCAGGATCAAATGCGCTTAGGTCCTTCGTCTTACCCATACTGCTTCCGACTCTTACTGATTCCCGTCGCATCACTCCTTATATTTTCGGATCGCTGCATACGTCATGTCGTTTGCGTTTACAGGGCCGTCCACAGCGCCACATTTGCATAACGCCAGCTGCCTCTAATTCAATTGCTCTTCAGTGTATAGAGGCCGATATATCTACAAACTCAAGTAGCTGCATTCGGAGTTCAGATGGCAGCTTTTCAGGATTTAAGCGATTTTGAACATGGTACGATGGTCGGCGCCCAGGAGATAGGTAACTCCATCGCGGAAATCATGATGAAATTTTGATTTACACGGTCAACAATTTCAAGGGTGTCCCTGGACTACACAATTTCAGAGGGGGGATCTAGAGTGCGGGACCGGTGTGGCCGTGGAAAAGCCCTGGACGATATTGGACAGCGGCATCTGACACGCACCGTAACATCCACCCGACGTGCAACATGGACGCAAATCACAGCGCAGTTCAATGCTGGCGACAGTAGCAATTCAATGCTGACGACGGTAGCGATTCAATGCTGGCGACAGTAGCAATTCAATGCTGGCGACAATAGCAATTCAATGCTGGCGACAGTAGTAGCACCAGCGTTCGGACAGTGCTATGTTTCCTGCGTTCTATAGGGATCCGGATCCGACGGCCCATCCGTGTGCCATTGCTGACCCGACGACAGAATGCTGTGCGCCTCGCCCGAACTCGGTAATACCGTCATTGGACGCAAGATGACTGGAAACGTGTAGCCTGGTTCGACGACTCGCGGTACCGACTGTTTCGGACAGATGGCCGACTTCAGGTGTGGCGACAACCACACGAGGCAATGAATCCCGCATGCCTACAAGGGACATTGCAGGCCGGCGGTGGCTCTGTTATAGTGTGGGGTGTTTTCAGCTGGCACGCATTAGAAACCCTCACGTCTTCAGACCGCTCTGACCGGAGGAAGGTACGTAACCATCTTTGGGGATCATTTGCACTCGTTCATGTCATGCAACCACTTCGACTGGTGCGACATCTTTCAACAGGGTAATGAGTCATCGCACACGTCCACAGTCTCCTAATTATTCCTGGAGGAACATTCCAAGGAGTTTTGCATCTTGACTTGGCCCTCTCATTAGCCGAATTTAAACGTCATTGAACACATTTGAGATGCTGTTCAACGTGCCGTCAATGCAAGAAATCCCCCGCCGGCGAATATTACGGAATTGCGGAACGCTTTTTAGGAAGCATGGTGTGCACTTTCTACAAAGTACTACAGTTAACTCGTTTAGTCCCTGTCCCGTGGCAGTGCTACCGTTATCCCATCGCGAGGAGGACCAGAGTAGTATTAGTGTGGTGTGCCGTACATTCTGTTTTAACTTTCACTCTTAGATCCTTTTCCTGTGTAAATTTGAGTTTGTTCTCTTTTGCACTTTTCAAACTCAACGCGATATCTTCTCTCTTGCGTGAATGGAGGTTTGGCAACACCCCTGAGGTCAGCAGGTAAAGTGACGCATGCATGTTGATAAGAACGAGAATATACACTGAAGAGCAACTCAATTAGAGACAGCTGGCGTTATGCAAATGTGGCGCTGTGGGTGGTCCTGTAAACGGAAACGACATGGCGTATGCAACGGTCCGACAATATAAGGAGTGATGCGACGGGAATCAGTAAGAGTCGGACGCAGTATGGGTAAGACGAAGAATCTAAGCGCATTTGATCATGGGCAAATTGTCGGGGCCCGACGAATGTGTCACTCCATCTTGGAAGTCGTGCAGGCACTGGGATTTTCACGAGCCACTGTGTTATGCGTGCACCGTGAGTACATTGAATCCGGCAAAACCATCAATGCAAGGGCCAACTGCCGTGGACAACAGCGTGGGGATGAGCGGGGTCATCGTCGGCTAGCTCGCATTGTAACAGCGTATAGACGGGCCACAGTGCAATAAATTACTCGGCAATTTAACGCTGGTGCACAAAAACGTGTAAGCAGCCACACCATCCAGAACCATCTCCTCCTTATGGGGTACAGAAGCCATCGTCCCTCGAGGTTACCGCTCATGACCACACATCACAGGGTGCAAAGATTAGCATGGGCGCGAGAACATCGCCACTGGACCTTAGACATGTGGAAAAATATTGCCAGGACTGATGAGTCGAGATTCACGTTGGTACATGCGGATGGCAGGATACGAGTACGGCGCAAACCACATGAAGCGATGGATCCTTTTCTTGCCAGCAGAGTACTCTTCCAGCTGGTGGGGGTGGCATTCTCGTCTGGGGACTGTTTACGTGGACTGAAATGGGATCCCTGGTTCGTGTGACATCGTCTCTCACAGGTCAATGTTACCGGGATATCCTGGACGACCATTTGCTCCCGTTTGTGCTTCTTCAACATCCCACTGGGACCTCATCCTGTAACAAGACAATGCACCTTGCCATCGCTCCCGAATTGTATCCGAATGGTTGGATGAACACTCCACCGACGTGACCTCGCTTCCTTGGCTAGCTAGGTCACCAAACCTCAATCCCATCGAGCACATCTGGGATGCCATCGAGAGAGATGTTCGAGGCTCTGACCCCCCTCCATCAAATCTTCGTGAACTGTGGGAGCTTGTTCAGGGGTCGTGGATCCGTATGGCTTTCCAACGCTTCCGGTGTCTTGTCGAGTCCATGCCGAGACGAATCGCCGCCGTCATCAGGGACGAAAGGTGGTGCTACACGTTACTAAACAGGTATCTCTAATTCAATTGCTCTTCAGTATATATATATATATATATTGCGACGCAGTTGTTTGTGGGTGGAGATGTTAGATCTTTGCTGAGCTTATTGATTGCACGAGAGTTAAACGTATGTGAAGTTATATTTTTATTATCGTCTGCATACTATGCTGTGAAGTTGTGTGTGTGTATGCAACCCACTGTGATATGTTTTTGATTTTGTAAATAGAAAACGTTATGTGATTTCGTCTTCAAGTTGCTTGAAGTCTAAAGTGGCTGGACCAATAAAAGAAAGATTACCTAAGTGATTCTGCTTTCTGTATATGTTTCGTCTGGCCCTAAAAGCCTTAATTTAAAGTGAGCTATCCGGTGCAACTAGTGCATCATATTTGCATTTAATTCAACATTTCCTCAGCCGGGCATTTGAAACTTAGCATAACAACAAATCTTGCATAACGTGAAAGAGTTGCGTTATACAGATATTTATTACTAATGTTTTCAGGGGCGGAGTGGAAAGACCGAATCAGGCACAAGAATTTCAGTGTTGCTATCCACTACAAAAACATACATAAATACCTCGTAAATTTCCTCATGCAAGAAATTCTGATAGATCTTGGAAGTAACAAAACTGTTGAAACACGCATTGTGAAACGAATTCAGTCGTGAACAAATTTTAACGACAATTTCGTTCTGAAGGAATTCTAAAAATCGGTTTATGATTGAATGCTTCATTATATCACGCTCCAACCGACATGTTGTACCAGATAATTATTTTCCCCTGAAGAACTTGATTGGACAAAAAAAAAAAAAATCACGTCTTATTTCCAATTAAATTACCATAAAGTTCATTTCTGAAATGCGAAATGTGTGCAGATAGAACATTGCAATTTTCCTACGCAATTGATATTTCACATTTATTTGGTCACTGATATCCTACTGTGCAAGGGTATCGATATCTTCCCCTCGAGCAGACGCTTTATTTAAAGCTTACCCTTTATTTTGTTACCTTAATCGGTACTGATAAGTCGTTGTTTCCT
The DNA here is from genome assembly GCA_039090855.1 of Macrothele yani. Lineage (NCBI taxonomy): Eukaryota > Metazoa > Arthropoda > Arachnida > Araneae > Macrothelidae > Macrothele > Macrothele yani. Next base: position 63,858,672 of record CM077005.1, read on the forward strand.
TTAACCCTTTTAGTAGGTCATATGGTGCCCAAAATTATCTGTCGTCTCCATGTTCACCGGCACTTACGTATAGAAAAACAGTTCTTTTCCTTCTTTCGTCTCAGCAATGCCGACCGTAAACCTCTCACCAGTGATAAGAGCTCTCTTGTAGTCCTTTATTCTCTGATTCATAACCCAGTGAGGGAGAGCTAGTCCCCCTCACATGAACATCATGCCGCTATTTAGAAACAAGTGACTCAAGCATCTCTCTCCTTTCATAGTTTCTTTACCATTGTTATAGCCCTTTTAGCAGATAATAAGACAAGAAAGATTAATTTCAGTCATCTCCATAAATGACCACTTTGAATAGAAAGGCTAAGGGGAAAAGCAAGGCTTTCTAACGAGCAGGTTCACTCTCTCAAGCATCATTCGGTCTACATTTTAAAAAACGAATATATTCGTTTGAGATGCTTTTAATCCATTGTGCCAACCCCGAGTTGGTTCGTTCCATCCGGTGTAGAAGTTAAGACAAATATGGGTAGAACACGGATTTTGGAATATCTCTGCGGTAAGAATCTCTTCCTGCGCTGTTTCAGTCTGCGGACAAGGGTGTAGAGATCATGACCCATCAGAATGGGTACTAACGTCTCCTTACAGATTATGAAAGGAGTGTAGAGCATATCAATAACCCTGGGTTCCAAGTCCAATGACCTACGTCTAACTGCACTTAGCTTTAGTCTCATTAGTTTGTAACTTTTTGTTTTTAAATTAGCATTGTTTTTATTTTAAAAAGATGATCTCTCAGACAGATATAAAGCTCAAATGAAGTTAATTAGTATTATTCATAAGTACCAAAATAATCAGGCTTTGGCTTCAAATAATCCAAATAAAGAGAATACGAGAAAGGGTGCCGTTTCTCGAGTGCTCCTCCGGGAAATGCACCGGCGTCTCGGTGGGCCAATTGGCTTCTAGTTGTCATACACTCGCATAATCGTAAGTTATTTCAGGCTTAGTAAAAAAGACATCTACCAGATAAAAAAGAATTCTCTTATAGGTAAGCAGTTAACTCTACAGAGCTGTGTTCTCTTCTTCAAACAGAAAATATTTTTCGTCTTTCAATTTTGTTAGATAATCGTCCATAACAGAGAGCATATGGTCATTAGATAGCGGTCCGTAATGGCCTCCAAACTCGATTGGAAGAATAGCAGGAGAAATATGTTCAAACAATGTTTCACTGTCTTGTGTATGAAACAATACCTGAAAAAAGAAAGAAAGTTTGTGATACATTCAGATGGTAAAAAATCAGCACGATAGCAAATTATTACGATGCTCAGCTCGATATTTAATAATAAATAACTACGTAATTATTTTATTGATTGCTACAAATTTCAAGAGCACTTAGAGAACCGATAACCTGAAGCACATATCGCATAGAAAGCGTCGAAGGCGCCTGCGATGGGTACGCGAGCATCAAAACTGAATCTGGTAGAAGATCGTTTGGTCCGACGAAACTTGATTCCTCTTGCACTATCTAGACGGCGCAGTACGTATGAGTAGTTTATCTGAGGAAGTGTTGGCACCGAGGTGTACCGTAGAACGAAAGCAAACCGGTGGTGAAAGTATAATACTTTAGGCAATGTTCTTCTAGGAAACCCTGAGTCCAGTCACTCATGTCCAGGAAGCTATGACGTCTACTACCTACCTAAATATCACAGCAGACGAAGTACATCCTTTCACGGTAACGATGGTGAGTTAGATGTGCATATATATACAGTATATCGGTGGCCGCCCGTTCTTCTGATAATACACTGAAGATCAATTGAATTAGAGACAGCTGGTGTTATATGCAAATGTGGCGCTGTGGGCGGCCCTGTAAACGGAAACGACATGATGTATGCAGCGATCCGACAATATAAGGAGTGATGCGACGGAATCAGTAAGAGTAAGACGAAGAATCTAAGCGCATTTGATCGTGGGCAAATTGTCGGGGCCTGACGAATGGGTCACTCCACCTCGGAAGTCGTGCAGGCACTGGGAATTTTCACGAGCCATTGTGTCACGGCTGCAGCGTGAGAATATCGAATCCGGTAAAACCATTCCTGCAAGGGCCAACTGCCGTGGACAACAGCGTGTGGATGAGTGGGGTCATCGTCGTCTAGCTCGCATTGTAACAGCGGATAGACGGGCCGCAGTGCAACAAATCATTCGGCAATTGAATTCTGGTACCCAAAAACGTTTAAACAGCCACACCATCCAGAACCATCTCCTCGCTATGTGGTACAGAAGCCATCGTCCCACGAGGGTACCGCTGCTGAACGCACATCACAGGATGCAAAGATTAGCATGGGCGCGGGAACATTGCCACTGGACCCTACACATGTGGAAAAATGTTGATTGGACTGATGAGTCGAGATTCACGTTGGTACATACGGATGGCAGGATACGAGTACGGCGCAAACCACATGAAGCGATGGATCCTTCTTGCCAGCAGGGTACTTTTCAAGCTGGTGTGTGTGGGGGGTGACATTCTCGTCTGGGGACTATTTACGTGGACTGAAATGGGACTCCTGGTACGTGTGACATCGTCATTCACAGGTCAACGTTACCGGGATATCCTGGACGGCCATTTGCTCCCGTTTGTACGTCTTCAACATTCCACTGGGGAGCTCATCCTGCAACAAGACAATGCAGCTCCCGAATTGTATCCGAATGGTTGGATGAACACTCTAGTAGCCCTTGGCTTCAAAGTTAAGCTTAGGCACACCAAAGCTGCGGACAGATTCACCAACAGTCCTCCTTGCCTTGATTATACTCCGGACTGCGAGCTGTCTAATTTCGGCTCTATCAACTGTAATACTAGCTGATGACTTTACCTGCACCGTCAAAGTGTTGATTTCGCAGGGAAACGTTGAACTCTCTTGAAAGTTTTGGGATTCATAGGATCCCTGACGGCGCTGCAATAGCTAGCCCGCCAGTCACCGGAAACCACAGTCTTTCACTCGAACATATTCGGCCCAGAGACCTGTGGGGTTCTGCCTCCCCCACGGGACCGGTACCTTACACCCTTCTGTCACAACCCGTGTGTGCGACGTGCTATGGGCAGTTGGGGCAAGCAACTTTTCGAAAATTTCCCATCTCGTGGCCGAGAGATCGCCCGCCAACGCGAGTTTTTGGGACAAATGTCCTTTATTAGGTATCCAAGTAAACTACAAAACACATGCACATTTCACTATGAGAGTTTCATGCACCCCTCTTACAATATTCAAACACTGAAAAAATATTTAAACACATCACAAAATCAACATGGTCCACAGCGCTAGGGCCAGTGCTGTGGTGATGACCCCGGGCAAGGGTCATCAAAAATACCTTGGTCAATAGACCCAAAAGCTCAATATTGAGAGCAACGTACCTCCGAGGGTACTACCATCTGTCAACCATAGTTGACTAGGCTTTTCCTTTGCTCAAGTTCCCTAATAAGACTAGGGCATGTCTTACTGAAGCTGGAGTGAGAAACCTCCAGTTTCAGGCGGAACTTAGCATTGGCAGCAGTACAGTTGCTGCATTTCGGTGCTGCTACACACGGGTGGTGCTGGTGCCCAACTTCACCACAATTGCCGCACCTTGCTTCTGACTCGGGGCAGTTGCCTCGGAAATGACCGAAGCCATTACACCGAAAGCACCTGACCTCCCTCAAAAATTCCTTTAGACGGAGCACTGACCAACCCAAGTTCAGTGTCTTCCGCCTCACCAAGTGCTTGAAGGCTTTGGGCTCCACATCTGCCACCCAGTTGACCCTACCTTCCTTGCCCTTGATAGGGAAACAGGCTTTAAACCCGTTCTCGAGTTCTGGGTTTTGCCCGCAAACCGACTCCTCGAACTCTTTCCCTGAGAGATCCCAGTCGACCCCATAAACTATCAACCGGGGGTATCTCTTTCGTGGGGCCGTGGGTAGTGTGCAATCCTTGGTCAGCGGATCGCTTCTCAACTCCTGGGCAAGGCGGTCGAGCTCCCCGGGATGGGAACACTCCACCGCGACCCCTCCTTTCCTTATGCTCCGAAAGCTCTTGACCCCTATCTGCAGTTTAGTTGGGTTGACTGCAGTTTTCAGGGTCTTCTTCGTGTCCTCTGAGGACGCACTCTCGACTGTCGGGCAGACCGAAAGCACATGTCTCCCGTCTCCCGACTTTTTCTTCTTTTTATTCTCAATCGGGGCGGGCGAAGACCCTTTCGCCGTGCAAGCCCCTTTCCTAGCCACTTCGGCGTAGGAAACCACTTTCGCGTCGGCTTCGCAGCTCGACTCCTGCCGAACAGACAGCCTGCCTTCAATATAGGCTACCCGGTCGGCTTGCTCGTAACAAGCCTTATTGATACTATTCAAAGCCGCTTTCACCTTTTCTCTCCCTGAGGAAGTGACCCGCGAGTCCAAGAGAACGGACTCAACTTCCCCAATGAAGGCGAAAATGCAGCTCATGAAAGCCTCAGGTGTAAGCACCGGGGGTGTCCTGGGATGCTTGTATCCCACCAAAGGTATCTCTGGGGGACCAGCGGACGACACCTCAGGAGCCCGAGAGGGTTCGGGCTGGGGTGGTGACTGAGAAGGCTCAGTCAAAATAGTGTATAGTTTTCCCGCTAGTCTCTGAAACAACGGCTTACCTTGTAGAGGTATGGCATATACGCCGTATCTATTGCAATAGTATGTGGAGACACCATGTCCCGATCCTTTTTGATTAAGGCATAAATATTTCTAGTCGTGAGGTCAAAGTCAATATTATATGGTTTGCACTTATTTCTTAGTACCAGAGTCAATATCATATGGTTTGCATTTATTTTGAGTACCAGAGTCAGGGAGCATAAATATGATATTCGCAATGGTGACTTAACAACCGCCATGTCTCGTCTGGTTGCAACCGGTTCTCATATGCCAAAGCGGAATGAGGTGTCCATTATAAACTCTCCAGGTAAGCTCTCGCTGTTCTTATTTATGGAGAGCCCATATACACTGCTGGTCACCCAAAATGCAACACCAAAAAGGAAGCATCCGATTGGCCTGAAATTCGCAGCATGCGTCACTCGCGAGAGAACATTAAAACGATTAGCATTGCAGGGCATATGCAAATCATGTGCGCTCGGCACGCCACAGAGGATCACTATAAGAAGGGTGAACAGAAGGCGGGGTGTAAGTAGTGGAAGTGTGTTGTGCTGCCGGACCTGTGCGTGGGATTCTTCCTGATACCTCATGGTAGAATACGGCAGTCATTCCAGCACGTTTCGGAATTCGACAGATGGCGAATAGTGGCTTATCGCGACAGCGGTTTATCGTACCGAGACATCGGGCGGCGCCCGTGTGGGAAGACATCCAGCCACAGTGAGGTGAGTATGGATTCGGTGGGTACAGGAGGGACGTATGGACCGACGTGAGCGATTGCCGTGGCCGCGGCACCCCCTCCCCGAACGAGAGGACCGGCATGTTGTGCGGCGGGGATTGACGGCTCACACCGCCACATCACGAACGTTAGCGCAGGAATTAGGGTGCGTTGCGCAACAACCTGTGTCAGCACGTACCGTTCGACGTCGTCTGCAGGAGCGGGGACTTGTCGCACGGTGCCCATTGCTCCGATTACCATTGACGTTACACCACCGGCGAGTGCGGCGGCAGTGGGCCGTTGAACGCCGCACTTGAACCACAGAATGGCACGACATTGTCTTCTCCGACAAATCCAGCTTCTGCCTGCAACACCACGATGGTCGGATCCGCGAGTGGCGGCACCGCGGCGAGAGACTCTATGGCATCTGCATTATGCATCGCCATACTGGTCCGTCGCCTGGCGTTATGGTTTGGGGTGCAATTGGATATGACACCCGCACCCCTTTGGTACGCATCGCCGGTACACTCAACAGACCCCGCTACATCTGCGAGGTTTTGGAGCCTGTAGTCCTCCCTTATCTGCAGAACCTTCCATCGGCCACGTTTCAACAAGACAATGTGCGCCCGCACGTGACACGCACCATGCAACAATTCTTCACGGCCCACTAGGTGTCACTGCTGCCGTGGCCCGCCTGTTTCCCCGAAATGTCGCCCATCGAACACGTCTGGTCGCTGATCGGCAACCGAGTGGCCCGGTAAGCACCACCCGCGGCTACGCCTGATGAACTGTAGCAACGTGTGGAAGCAGCCTGGACCGACATACCCCAAGCCCACATCCAAAGCCTCTTTCGTTCGATGCCGCGGCGTGTAGTGGCCGTTATTGCCAACCATGGGGGCCACACGAACTATTGATGTCTGCGGGTTCCGCAAGTCGCACGGGCCTGCAAGCTCAATCGTTTCATATTTGTATCTGTTGTTATGTGTCCAGTAAATCTGGCTTTGCTATCTCGTGTCCTTCTTGGTGTTGCATTTTGGGTGGCCAGCAGTGTATTAAATCATTCGGATCTCGTTACTGTAGTGATTATGTCCCTAGAGTTACATCTAAACCATGGACTATTTTATATGAACATTTTCAGGGTTTACTTTAAATGCATTGTGTAAATCCTAGATGGCGTTGCGGTGTTGTTGGTTTCTAACGATGGTCAGTTACTGTATATACTTCTTGGTATTGCTCGTGAATGTTACATCTGAAGATGGGGAAGTTGTGATCCTCGAAATATCTCATTTTAGCAGTAAAGCTTAATTACATGTAGTGTATGAGTGCTACATTTGTGTTTTATCGTGTTTTGTCGATGTTTTAACTTCTAACGTTTATAGCACGAATCACCCTTTATCAAACTAGTGCGAAGTTTCACTAGTCATCTAGAGCTGACGTGAATTTCCTCTCTCTTAACTGGGCTGCAAAAGACTTGGGAACGGTGGACACTCTCTGCTTCAGGAGGTAATTTGGCTGTAAAACCAACTACATAATATTCCAATTCGTTGATAAACTTTCCACATGAAATATTCCAATTCGTTGATAAACTTTCCACATGAAATATTCCAATTCGTTGATAAACTTTCCACATGAAATATTTAAAGTAAAATATTTAAATACATTACGTAATAATGTATTTAAATATTTTACTTTAAATACATTATTACGTGATATTCCTATTCAGAAATTTCCTGGTGGTGCCAAATTAAAAATTTTGGCACATCCCTTATATATTCTGTATTCAAGCGAAAAGTTAGAACAAAGCAAAAGTGCTCTTTCATATATTACAGATTTTTCATAAGCTGAAAGATACATAATTTTGCTTACCCTCTTTCGAATTTTTTCAGGAACAACCACTTCTGTGAGCTGAAGAACGTATTTCATCAGTGATGAACCATTGAGGTAATGTAATTTCCGATATCTCGCTGGCAAACATTTCTGAGGATTAGAAGAAATACATATTATTTTCTTGTTCAACTGCGTACATAAGATCTGTTAGAATCAGTGTAGCCTTATTTTTCATGAAAAGTTTATTCTTTCATTAATTTTTAAGTTAAAATTCAAAGCTCTTTCATTAATGAAAGAGCTTTGAATTTTAACTTAAACATCGCGCTACTGATTTTTCCAAAAACTAAAGAGCTGATTTTCTGGATAAATATTTATTAACATTTCTTTCCAACACCCACAGTTTATTTTGCACATAAGATTTTATATCAAAATATTTTCATAAACCTAAAGGATTATGAATTAGATGTTATTAATTACTGACTATCTTTCTCTCTCTATCTTTTTTCAGGTTTTATTATATGCCCCGTTGGTGCCCGAGTAGTCAGAGCGTGGGATCTCTGATTAATCATCCGAGTTATGACTGGGTTTTCATGTCTCGGATGTGGAATGGAAGCTTCCCTTCGCCCTTGTACAGTACCATCCCTGCAGCCAGTTGACACAAATTAGACAGGGAAGAATCATCATAGCTCAAGACCCAAATGTGGTGGTTAACCACTTCCAATGATGGGAGAAGGGGTTAACCACCGCCCTTCTCCCTCGAAAAAAGAGATCAACGAGGGAAAATCAAACAGAGCAGTTTTTGAATTAAACTGATATTTCAACCGACAACAACGGACCAAATTTAACACGTCATAACGACCGTTAGATAAGGTGGTACCTGCGCCGTGTAAGTCTATCTCCGGTTGTGACTGTGTAAACATAGAAACTCTTCTTTACTATTACCCCGCCGTCTAACAGCGTGCTCTAATAATATTTATTCGGGTAGAAGGGCTCAAACGTGTTACATTTTACAGAAGAATGGTAACATCATGCGAAAATAAGTGTATGAGCCAGAGAAACGTTTAAAGGCTTAAATTGAAAGAAATGTGACTGGCGAAGCTATATCAGAGCGACCGTCAATATGGCGAACTAAACACCTGTTACAGGGCTTGGTGCTGAGTTCTATTACAGCGCCCTGTGTGGAGGGTTCGTTAGATGCTTCCTTTGCAGTAAGTTCGGTATCGGTGGTATAATCCGTAATTCTCCCAACTGGAGCAGATAAATACAATACAAAGTACAGAAAAGTGAATCGACTGAGGCTAAATTTTGCAGTGAGGAAAACTTTTTTCAGATGCTACGGGGAATGTCTTTAAGCCTTGTCCTGATCTCCGTTCATTCTACGTATTTCTCCTAATGATCTCTTTCCGTCTCTCGCATCATCGGCCTCATACCTCCTCCTTCCTTTTTGTCCCAAAGATACTTCCCACCCGCTAAAGATATCCTGCTTCGTCGACCTTCTGCCCCCGATTTTTCTCAGTCATACCCTAAGATATCTCCTCTCCGAAAAACGCAATATTCCTTAATCGCCCTCTGCATCGGACCGCTTGGGACGGCGGAGAAGCAATAATGTCCAGTTTCATTCTTCTCACATCGACGAAACTATATTTCTAACACCCCCTCTTTTGCGACGCGTGGGAAAAATGGTACTTTGCCTGTCTGCTGTACATTCCATCCAATTGGCGGGAATTGAAAGAAAATGTTTACAATTCACTATCTCTGAAAATTGGCTACAGAATTTCGCTTTCGATAAATATGGAAGCCCCGGTTACAGACCATGTCGATCGTGTAAGCTCTCCCATTCAATGAGACCGATGAATTATTGTTCAGGTATTACGGATTACTGGAGAGTGATGCGAGTAGTTTTCAGAACTGCACGCAGCTTCTGTGCATAGTGCAGGTTGTCCTTAAGAATTATGTGGAGTGTAAAGTTTCTCGTCTCTTAGAGAGAGAGAGAGAGAGAGAGAGAGAGAGAGAGAGAGAGAGAGAGAGAGAAAGAGCTGTGATCCTCAACACACTAGAAACGTCTCCCCTCTGACACAAGATAGAACCTGTTTTTCTGGTGCCTACTTAGTGTACCAAGTTCAACGCCTGCTGATTCACTTCTAGAATCCAACTCATTGGGTGGCAGAGCGTACCTTCATCCGTCGTCAAGTTCAGAGCCTCCATTCTTGCTGTCTTTGCCCGTTTTCTACATGAGTCGTCCTCAGCATCACTGGATGTCAGGCGCTTTTTGGTCCATTGAGTCCCCTGAACAAATAAACTCCAATCGTTGGATGTCCCATTCTTGTGCACGCAGTTTTTTAGGACTGACGTCTGTTAAATATTCTGTCATCAACTTGGTACCGAATACTGCTGCCTTAGAATGCTCTTCCGTCTGCCATTCTTGCAGTACAGCAGGACTCACTGCATTATGTGTGGAAGTCGATCTACACCAACATAAATGACATATTGAGGGTGATGTCCAACGGCAATAGCACTGCCCGGTACCGATGGTTCTTTGCTGCTTAAACATGATTTCTTCGCCGCAGTGTCCATATTGTTACACTGCTGGGAATGCTCAGCTCATATACACCTGCTATGCTGCTCTCTATCTCCTTTCTCAGTCTTTTTCTTGGATTCTGCATGCAGTTTATGACACAGCTCATACTGTGCAAGACTACAGTCTTTTTCTTTCACTCACTCCTACACGACATTTTTTCACAAGTTACTGGGTTGCCGGAAATGTTGTGACGTATTTTGGCACCCGATGGCGGTTGGGCGGTTTTGGAAGTACTAGAAGCATGCGCAGCTCTGTTATCGCTATGGCATTCGACAGGTGCCAGCCCTAGCTGCAGTCTAAAAGGAATAGTGCGCGATTTGGTTGATTTGCGGAGATTTGACATCAAGTTGAAGATGGAAGACCAAACTGTGCCTTTTCGCCATATTTTAGTGTTTTACTTCCGTAAAGGGAAAAAAGCGCGTCGAGCTTGTGAAAAGTTACGTAAAGTGTACGGTGATAATGCTCTACAAGAACGTCAGTGCCAGCGGTGGTTCGCAAAATTCCGTGCTGGTGATTTTGACCTCAACGATGTTCCTCGGTCCGGGAGGCCAACCCAGGTTGAAGACGACCAAATCAAGGCATTGATTGAGTCAAACCCACGTTACACGACACGAGAGATTGCAGACATACTGCACATCCGTCATTCAAGCGTTCACGACTACCTGAAGAAGCTGGGATACGTAAGCAAGCTCGATGTGTGAGTTCCTCGTGAACTCAAAGAAGCTGAATTGACGGCGGGTATAAACTTCTGCGATATGTTCATTAAACGTGAGGAAAACTATCCGTTATTGAAGCGACTGATAACTGGTGACGAAAAGTGGATTGTGTACAACAATGTGCTGCGCAAACGGTCTTGGTCCCGACGTACTGCTTCGCCTCAAATGACATCCAAAGCAGACATTCATCAGTCGAAGGTTCTGGTCTCAGTGTGGTGGGATTTTAAAGGTGTCGTGTTTTTCGAGCTCCTACCACGGAACCAAAAAATCAATTTAAATGTGTACTGTCGGTAATTGGACAGTTTGAACGAATCCATCATCCAGAAACGTCCAGAGCTCGTTCATCGTAAAGGTGTTGTGTTCCATCACGACAACGGGAGACCACACACAGTTTGATCACCCGCCAAAAATTATTGGAGCTTGGGTGGGATGTGTTGCCACACCCAGCATACTCGCCTGACCTTGCGCCGTCAGACTTCCACTTGTTTCGCTCTCTTTAACAGTCCTTGCGTGGTATAACGTTCACTTCAGATGAGGCTGTAAATCAGCACCTTGTGCAGTTTTTCGCCACGAAAGACAGGTCTTTCTGCTATGAACGAGGCATTCTGCAGCTCACTAAAAGATGGCAAAAGGTTATCGAACAAAACGGGAATTATATCATTGATTGATCTTTGTTCTTTCTATCAATAAATGAACTTTGCAAAACATGGCTAAAATACGTCATGACGTTTCCGACAACCCAATAGTATAAACGTTTGTGCCTTGAATTTGAAATCCTTCCAGTGAAATGCTACTAACCAAGTAACGTGTTTGAACGAATAATAAACGAGACAGCATGGTTTTATTGCATAATAATGATTTAAATTTCCGTATTTTTACATGCTCTGGAAAACAAGTAATTGCTGTTTTTCAAATAAATAAATACTCCATTAAGGAACAAGGTTTGCAATGTTCTGTCAACAGTCACCAGTTCAAAAACACTCTTTGAGAACAGAATGATGATCAACAATTTACCAATTCAAACACAATCTTTGAGAACAGAATAATGATCAACAATTTACCAATTCAAAAACACTCTTTGAGAACAGAATGATGATCAACAATTTACCAATTCAAAAACACTCTTTGAGAACAGAGTGATGATCAACAATTTACCAATTCAAAAACATTCTTTGAGAACAGAATGATGATCAACAATTTACCAATTCAAAAACACTCCTTGAGAACAGAATGATGATCAACAATTTACCAATTCAAAAACACTCTTTGAGAACAGAATGATGATCAACAATTTACCAATTCAAAAACACTCTTTGAGAACAGAATGATGATCAACAATTTACCAATTCAAAAACACTCTTTGAGAACAGAATGATGATCAACAATTTACCAATTCAAAAACACTCTTTGAGAACAGAGTGATGATCAACAATTTACCAATTCAAAAACACTCTTTGAGAACAGAATGATGATCAACAATTTACCAATTCAAAAACACTCTTTGAGAACAGAATGATGATCAACAATTTACCAATTCAAACATAATCTTTGAGAGCAGAATGATGATCAACAATTTACCAATTCAAAAACACTCTTTGAGAACAGAATGATGATCAACAATTTACCAATTCAAAAACACTGTTTTAGGGACAGAATGTTCAAAAATTAAAAATTTGTTATTGTTGACAGAGTATTGAAAATGGTACCTGGGAAACGTCAAGTGAAACGAAATGTCACTCCTGTCGGTATTACTATATAATTTGTTTGAAAATGTAAATATAAAAATTACCTGTTACAGTAAAGCATTACTGCTACACAGTGCTTACACGTTCCACTTCTGCCTGCTTTGCAAGAGTACTCAAAAGGCTTTACAAAAATTTCACAATTATTTCTGTCTAAAACACTGTTGATCGAATGAGACGACGACGTTATTGCGGTGGATTGAATGTAATCGAAACTATGTGGATTTCTTTTCTATCTTCTTTCTTAATTCCACATGAAATTGTATGAATTGAATTAAAAATCACTTCCCCTTGTTTGGTGTAGCGTGGATTTTTTGTAGCGTCCACAAATTTCATTATCTCAAGGATTGAGAGCGTTAAACCAGTCATTCCTACATACGACTTTACGGAAATACGCGCGACGTTATCCGTAATAAAAGAAGTTTGTTTACGTTTGCACAGCGACCTCTATAGTTCATTTAGGTTGCCAATAGCCTCTGCAACGCCCGTAACCCCTGCAGCGCGGATGTAGGGTGCTCACGGCTGAGAGGGTCTCTAGCCTCAGAAGAAAGATTTCTCAAAAGTTTGCAAACTTCATGTGAAATTGGTTAGAGAAATAGCTAGAGATTTTTGAGGGTGGCTTTGAATGAAGTACGCATAATTTAAGTACGCAAGATGACAATTCTATTTTTGGCGTAAATGTGACAAGGATGGCATGTCAGATAATATCCGAAAACTTTAAAATTTTCGTCGTCCTGGAGTGGGACTCGAACCCGCGTCTCCCAGATAACGCCCGGGTATGCTAACCACTACACCACCCAGAACGACCAAGTTTCAAGTTTCCGATTAATTTGAATATAACCATCACAGGATTCGCTAGTCGAAGCAACCGGCATTCATGTTTAGCGAATTTGGAGGTTAAGAATCTTATCCCGTGATTGCCTGGAGAAGCAGATACATCCTGAAAGAAATACGGGATTACGCCATATAATACAAATTTAGAAGATAACAATCCGATTTTTGGCGTAAATGTGACAAGGATGGCAAGTCAGATAATATCCGAAAACAATTTAAAATTTTTCATCGTCCTGGAGCGGGATTCGAATCCGCGCCTCCCAGATAGCGCCCGGGTACGCAAACCACTACACCATCAGGACGATGAAAATTTTCAAGTTTTCGAATATCATCTGACTTACCATCCTTGTCACATTTACGCCAAAAATCGGATTGTTATCTTCAAAATTTGTATTATATGGCGTAATCCCGTATTTCGCTGTCCCGGTGGCGCAGTGGTCTAAGCGATAGCCTCTGATCATTCGTCCGAAAGGGGTCCGGGTTCGAATCCCGGTGAGGCATGGATGTTGTGTTTGTCTTACGGCACTGGCTCTTTCCCTTCCCTGGAACCAGTGACCCTAAATTAGGGACGGGCGACTGCTTATAGACCATTGAGTTGCTCACGGTGGTCGTTAAACCTCCAATCAAAAAAAAAAAATCCCCTATTTCTTTTAGGAAGTACGCCTATTTACAAAAGAAACGGGAAAGAAGTTATTACAGAGGACTTGACAGCGCCGGATTAAGGAAGGAGGGAAGTCTAGCGGGGCTATAGCTTCGGGGGCCCTACCATTACCAAGAGCCCAGGAAGCATGCCGCCACACAGCAAGTAATACACAGCTTACATATTTATATTATATACGGAGGGAAGTAAAACAGTTTTAGTTTTGTCTCGTATGATTTCCACTCGATCACTAACAGTGGCTAAAAGACGAACAGATTTTTTTTTTGATTGGAGGTTTAACGACCACCGTGAGCGACTCAATGGGCTATAAGCAGTCGCCCGTCCCTAATTTAGGGTCACTGGTTCCAAGGAAGGGAGAGAGCCAGTGGCCTAAGACAAACACAACATAAATGCCTGACCGGGATTCGAACCCGGACCCCTTACAGACAAATGATCAGAGGCCAGCGCCTTAGACCACTGCGCCAACAGATTGCAAGACAGTGACTTACCAAGAGTAAACATTTAATGTAGCTGAGTACAGCGGGGCCGGCGAGAGAGTTTCAGCTTTTTCACTTCCATCCACCACACCCCAAGTTTGCACATGAAACCGTTAATCGGCAAACTCCACTGAGACTTCACATTGCGCAACAATAAAAGAGGCACCAAGAAAAGTATGCAATGCTAAATTATTAAAAATTCCAGGACAAAATCTCGAAATCTTAAGCTTTTAACACATGTTCTTGTAAGACCAGTGGAAAATACAGTGAGTTTTTAGCCACCCATGTGGGACAGTGGTCTAAGCGCTATGGCTTATGACCATTCTCCAGAGAAGAGTCCGAGTTCCAATCAACGTGAGACATGGACGCTGTGTTTGTCCTATAGAACCGGCTCTCTCCCTTACCTGGAACAAGTGACCGTAAATTAGAGGGGTGTGATTGACTTGCTCATGGTGGTCATTAAACCGACTATAAAAAAAGTGACTTTGGATGAAAACTCTGCAGAAAATTTATTAGTTTGAAGAACGCACTGCGTATTAATTATGACAAGCACATTGCTACATTTTCGTGTTTTAACGGACTTCAATAATGATAAGCTGCCATAAATTCTTGGTAGCCCACAGATGTGTTAGCCTAGGGGCCCACTAAAGCCTAAATCCGGTCCTGGGAACTTGAGGCCTCTATTTCACACCCATATCAATAGTTCTTATAGATGTTTTAGCCTAGGGGCCCACTAAAGCCTTAATCCGGTCCTGGGACTTAAGGCCCCTATTTCACATCCATATCAATAGTTCTTATAGATGTCTTAGCCTAGGGGCCCACTAAAGCCTTAATCCGGTCCTGGGACTTAAGGCCCTTATTTCACACCCATATCAATTGTTCTTATAGATGTCTTAGCCTAGGGGCCCACTAAAGCCTTAATCCGGTCCTGGGACTTAAGGCCCCTATTTCACAGCCTTATCAATAGTTCCACAAAGCCTTAATCCGGTCCTGGGACTTGAGGCCCCTCTTTCACAGCTATATCAATAGTACCTTTAGATGTCTTAGCCTAGGGCCCACTAAAGCCTTAATTCAGTCCTGGGACTTGAGGCCCCTACTTCACAGCCATATCAATAGTTCCACAAAGCCTTAATCCGGTCCTGGGACTTGATGCCCCCATTTCACAGCCATATCAATAGTTCCACTAAAGCCTTAATCCGGTCCTGGGACTTGAGGCCCCTATTTCACAGCCATATCAATAGTTTCTATAGATGTCTTAGCCTAAGGCCCACTAAGGCCGGTCCTGGGACTTGAAGAACTTATTTCACAGCGATATCAATAGTTCCACAAAGCCTTAATCCGGTCCTGTGACATGAGGCCCCTATTTCACAGCCACATCAATAGTTATTATAGATGTCTTAGCCTAGGGCCCACTAAAGCCTTAATCCGGTCCTGGGACTTGAGGCCCCTATTTCACAGCCATAGCAATAGTTCCTATAGATGTACATTAACAAGACAATGTGAATGAAATATCAGTTGAATAAATGAAATTTTTGTATCAATGAGGATAAGTCATTATATCTTACACTTGTTTGAACATAACTACGCATTTTTCGGAACATAATGAGCTAAAAGGTGGACTTTCCGGGAACGGTAAAATAGAGACATGTGTCAATTTTTACAACAGAGTAAAAGAAAAGACTTTTACCTAGTGCAAAACATTGTGACATTATGTTAAGTGTGAGTTTTTATGTTCAAGAGTAAACAATTTATGTAATTTTACTCTTTTTCTGCCACAATTCCTAATTGTTACTTTTGTTTTATTTGCTAACTTAGGTCCTGTATTTTTGTATAAATCAGAAAAAATCATTAGACACTCTTACGCGGTCGATATGTGTTTTGAGTGTGTTATCGTGAAGCATTTCAAAAAGGCTGGTGTTAGTTCTCTAAAAGAATAAAATTTGCATGACATGATTAACTTTGGCGTAAGGGTTTTGTAATACAGTACTTTGTATTGGTATAAAATTAGGGCAATAATTACGTGTGCATTTGTGTTACACGAAATAGTGTAACGATTTTAGTTTTATGAAAAATAGCCATAAGTCCCACATAATTTTAATTATTAAAACACCCGGGATATCTACTTAATAATATGGAATTTAAACTTTTCAATAATTGAAAGCTAAAATATTTCCGCAAAAAGGACCTCGAAGATACACACACGGACAATGAAACTTGCGCACGTAGAAGAAAACATGCTACAACCGCTGAACTTTGCAAATAGCTAAAGTGCGAGGTGGTATGCAAATGATCCACGTTTGGTGCGATTGCGAATGACCGCACACCCTGTGGTGGCACTGGAAGCATGATCCGGCAGCCTTATGAACCGGCGTGTAGTCGATGCCCCATGAAAGTGAAAAGCACCGGCCCACGCAGGGAAGAGTACAGAGTGATAAGAATGCTGGGTAGACGCCTGAGATGTCGATTTACGCAACTGACGGACTTTGAAAGAGGTCTGATCATCGGGCTGAAAACCACAGGGTGGTCGGCGCGTCGTACAGCCCGCCACGTGAATCGTTCTGACTATACCGTCCGACTGTGTTAGGAGCAGTGGACACGTGACGGCACTGCCACACGGCGGAGCCGCTCCGAACGGACCAGGAGGACTACCGGTAGAGATGATCGACGGATCGTGCGCCAGTCACGAACGGATTCCACGGGGACCCTATCCAATATACAGGCAGATGCAGCGGCACCTGTGTGCCCACGAACCATTTAAATTGAACTATTCGCTTACGCCTCGCGGAAGGGAATCTGCGATCCCAGAACCCCTTACGCGTGCTTCCATTAACACCGGAACATCTCCGGCTTCGTGTGCAGTGGTGCCAGGCCAGAGCGACGGGGAACGCCACAGACTGGCGAAGTGTGGTGTTTAGCGATGAGTGCCGCTTCGTTTTGGGGACAAATGACCATTGTGTCCGGGTGTGGAGGTCCCCGAGTCAACGGTACAATCCCAACCTCGCTGTTGAGCCCCACACTTCCCACACTGTAAGCATTATGGTCTCGGGAGCCATAGCCTACGCTAGCCGATCAGCTCTAGTAGTGGTACGTGGATCATTGACGTGCCAGCGGTGTATGGATGAGATCCTACGGCCCCACATGTTCCCATTCCTGGCCGGGATTCCAGGTGCGCTATACCAGTAGGATGCGCTATACCGCCGGCACACGGCTCAGGTTGCCCAGGACTGTCTACGTCATGTCCAGACACTTCCAATGCCTGTCCGCTCCCCGGACATGTTCTCTGTCGAGCATGTATGGAACCATGTATCGCCTCAGCATGTATCGCCTCACGAGGCGGTGCGACGCACTATTGAAGATGACCGGACTGGGTGCCACAGATATCTCTGTAATTGTCCTGTAGCTCTGTTTTTGCCATCGTGTGTATCATTCATCTGTATCACGTCCATAAAATTTTAGTTCAATCCGATGATTCCTTCTTGGTGCGCAAATTTCATTGTCCGTGAGTATATCTTTTGCGGGAGTTCCCCGAGTTTTTCAGCTACGCCACTGACTTTGATAAATTTTATTGGAGTCCGAAAGGATTCAAAAGAGCTGCTCATTACGACCGAAAATTCGGTGTTATCTTTCTTGTTTTTAACTGTGATTTTGTATGCGAGACCTTTGTCGCACTTCTTGTTCGGTAAAGTGAATTCTTCAAAAACTAACTCTGGGTGGAAAATGGCGACTAAGAAGAACTTTTTATTCTGAGCTTGGGGAGCAAATACCATAAGGTTTGCATGAGTGGATTTCTGTGCAGAAAAGAAACTCCTTCAGAAACTGTAGAAACTAGATATTAGATACAATGCCGTCGATGTTTCTCTCCCCCTCCACTTCCCAACTAATTCTATTGAGCAACGTGCGTAGATTGCAGCGCAGCCCGATTTTGTTGGATATCCGGCAGCGCTAAGCATTTCAGTGGGAAACGAACGGTCAAAGAAAATTGTGCTCCTATGTTATAGAAACAGATAGACGTCCCTTTTTCATTCCTGAGTTGAAAAAGACAACGACTAATTGCAGGGGAAGGAGAGAGCGAAAATCTGAAGGGATTTGTTTTTTATTATTAATGCGTAAACAGGTTAGTAATAGTTTTCACGCTCCGTCAGACTCCGGCTCTATTTTGCAATATAAATTTCGGGCTTGGGTTGCTTAGGGCTCTTAAACTTGACCCCAAACTCAGTACTATCAATTAGTCATACTCATGTGTTGCTGTTAACACTTTTCTGTGTTTTGTGGACTTAGCGATGACAATTATTCGGAGGTTTCCATGCGTAACTTTGGGCTACCATTCAGGAAAATTCTGAGTTATTTTGAAGAAGAAAATGAGCGCAAAGTACACAGTCGAGTCACATTATTGTGACCACCTCCTACTTTTGAGGTCAACAGCGCGTAGCCAATGAAAGAAGGCATGTATCATGAGCTGGCTTGGAGGGTATATAAGGTGTGCTGAAGGCATTCTGAAAACATATCACTCGTTGCTGTCATGGATAAAAGGAGCAGTTTATCATATTTGCAAAAAGTGATGATTATCGGCTTTCGGGCCAAGGGTGGCAGTACTTCTGAAACAGCGCAGTTTGTGAACTGCTCGCGTGCTGCTGTGGTTAAAATGTATAGTAATTGGAGAAATGGCACCATTGCGAATAAGCGACGTGAAAACTGCGGAGCACCACGTGCCATTGATGCGAGAGCTGAACATCGGCTTTGAAGGTGCATGAGGGCGGATCGAACCGATACAGTGGAGCAACTCACTGGCCGAATGACAGGGGGCTACCGGAAGTGTGTCTAAAACGACAGTTCAACGAAACGTGCTGCGTATGGGGCTCCGATGCAGAGGGATGGTCATTGCACCTATACAAACGAAGATGCATCTGTAGAAAAAGCTCGCATTTGCATGGCAGTATCGGAATTGGACCTCCGCTGATTGGCGAAGGATTGCCTTCTCCGATGAGTTACGTTTTCTGCTTCATCGAACAGATAGACGTTGGCGTATAAGGCGGGAAACATCGGAGAACAAACACCCTTCAGCCATTGCTGCAAGAACACAAGCTGGTGGGGGCAGCGCTATCGTCTGTTAAATGTTTCCGTGGTATTCTCTGGGTCCACTCATATCTGTGGAACGCACTATGGACCGAATTCGTTATGAATCCATCCTTGCAGACCACATACACCTATATCTGCTGATTGTCTTCCCTGGATCAGGCGGGATCTTACAGAACGACATTGCGACGTGTTGCACAGCTAGAAATGTCCGCGAGTGGTTGGAAGAGCACGATAAAGACTTCAAAGTTTTTCTCTGACCTCCTAATTCCGCAGACGTAAACCCAGTTGAGCATCTGTGGGACCACCTCGATCGTGTTGTTCGTTTAATGGATCCTCCACCACGCACCGTCAAATAGCTGTCAGATGCCCTGCAGTCAACATGGTTTCACATATCTGCGAGCACCTTCCGGCACCTTATTGAGTCACTGCCAGTTCGTCTAGCTGCTGCCCGATCTGCACACGGCGTGTCGGAAGAACAACAACTCCCGAAGAGAAAAATAAATAAAATCCGAGCAGCCGTGGAGACGATTTTGATAGAGGGCGCTGTCACTCCGTGGGAAGCGAGAGGAGAAAAAAATCGTATGATTTGAACTCGGAAAAGGAGAAGGTCGTGTGTTTTGAACAAGATGGAACTCAAGATGAAAAATAACGCCGGTGTTTTATGTTACGTATCTTTTAGTCTGTGTGCGGTCGGTCATGTGTTTGTGCTAATTATATGTTAAATGTTTATTTTGTGTCTCGAGTAAATTCATTGTGTTGACTGCCGCGGAATTACATTTTTCCTTTGGATTAATGTGCTATTGTCAACTGATTCTAACGACCTTCAACACCCGGGATTTACAAGAGCCGTCGTCCAAAAATGAATGGCAGGTAAGAAGACTTTTTTCTTCAATACTGTGCATTCCTGATTGATTTGAACTGCGACACATTACACGGCGGTTACTCTGGATATTAGCTGGTGGTCACAATAATGTGACTCGACCGTGTAGTTTTCATAGTCAATGGTATCCCACCAAAAAAAAAATAATAATACATTTCTAATCGCTTGGCAAAAAACGGTGCTGCTCTTAAAAATAAAAATGTACACTGACGCCCCTAGTTGCAGAACTGTGCGTCATGAAAAATATTGTTTATAATGGGAATTACACCGAAGACCCAAAACATTGTTACCAGCGCGTGTTTATGCAAATCGGAACAACTGCAGGTAAAAGACGATGTGTGTGAAAGTTATATGAATAACTCCTGATACCGTGCTCCGTCAGTGTTATTCTTATTCTTCTGATGGGAAAAGGCAATGGATTTAAGCGCTTTTGACAAAGGTCAAATTGTAATGGCTATTCGTCTGCGTCAGAACATTTTCGAGAGGACAAGGTTTGTGGGATTCTCATGGTCAGCCGTAATTAGTAGCTTCAAAAATTCGTCTCAGGAGGGAAAATTCACGAACCGCCGGAATGGTCTGGGTCAACCACAGCTCATTGATGTTTTAGGTGAGCGAAGGCTGTCCCATATGGTACGGGCCAACGGAAGGGATGGCGCAACTTAACCCTAATTTGAGTGTTGGTGACGGGAGTGATGTGTCACAACACACCGTAGAAAGAACCCTGCTGGAAATCGGGCCAGGCCGCTCCGAGTGCCCATACTAACCTCTGTTCGCCGTCTAAAATCGCCTACAATGGGCACGCGAGCATCAAAACTGGACCTAGAATAATTGGGAAAATATCGTTTAGTCCGATAAATTTCGTTTCCTGTTGTACCATATCGATGTCCGGGTACGTGTGCGTCGTTTATCTGGGGGAAGTGTCGGCACCGGGATGCACCGTGGGATGAAAAAAGCCGCTTTGCGGAAATGTAATGCTATGGGCAGTGTTCTGCTGGGAAACCCTGGGTCTAGTTATTCATGTGAAGCAAACCGTGATGTCTACCACTAATCTCATGGCAACGATATTTCCCTATAATGGTGACTTCTTTCAAAAGGATAATGTGCCATGCCACGCTGCCAGGATTTTTCGTAAATGAGGGCTTCCAAATTCGCCAGATATCAATCCCATCGAGCATCTGTGGTTTGTGTTGGAACAGCCAATCCGATCTGCGGCGGCTCAACCACGTGACTTACAAGAGCTGAAGAATCTGCTGGTAACAGATACAAAAAGACACCTTTAAAAATCTTATCGAGTCAATGACTCGAGTGATCAGTGCTGTTTTGGCATCACGTGGAGGACCAACATCATAGTAGGCAGGTGGTCATAATGTTTTGGTTCTTCAGTGCATGCGATGGAAATTGTTTTGCAAATACAGAGGGTGAGTCGAACGTTTTGCAACATTAGGATCATTTTATGTCTTCATGTGTAACTTTACGACGAAAGCTGACTAACATTCAAAGTACAGGCCATCGTGTTACACCGTTTTTAGTCATCTGTCTGCCAGTTCTTCGATTCCGCGGTGGCACCAGTTATTGTCTTTCGAGGCGAAGAACTATTTCACCCCAGCTGCCACCTCCTCCTGGTTGTTGACGTGCCGGCCCCGAAGGAAGTGAGCCAGTGGACCGGAACAAGTGATAATCCGACAGGTCAAGGTCGAAACGGCCGATCCGGTGGCGCAGTGGTCTAAGCGATGGCCTCTGATCATTCGTCCGAAAGGAGTCCGGGTTCGAATCCCGGTGAGGCATGGATGTTGTGTTTGTCTTACGGCACTGGCTCTCTCCCATCCCTGGAACCAGTGGCCCTAAATTAGAGACGGGCGACTGCTTATAGTCCATTGAGCTGCTCACGGTGGTCGTTAAACCTCCAATAATAATAAAAAAACAAGAAAAATGACACCGAATTTTCGGGTGTAATAAGCACGTCTTTGAATCTTTGAATCCGTTCTGACGCAAATTAAATTTATCAAAGCTATTCAAAGTCAATGGAACCGATATGGAAAACAATAGTATCTGACGGAAGAAAGAGGTTTTTCAATCCGTTTTTTAATCCCTCAGATATTGATGTAAACGGAATCGTGAGCTTACGCCCTGTGGTTCCAGACTTGCGCGTTAAGAAAAACATGAATTTATATGAGAAAGATTTCGCACTGGAAACGCTCTCCAACATAGAAAGAATTTTTCAAATCGGACTCTCAGAAATAGAGATATCGATAAAAATAAGATGTGACTTTACGTCACCTGGTGGGAAAACCATGCATTATTTTAGGAAGAAAGTATTCTCAAAAGATTTTTCCATATGAGCACTATCTGTCCAAGAAAAAAAAATTTTCGAGTTTTCAGGAGCCCAGATTTTGCTACAAATACATAAAAAGCAGAAATTAACACTTATGCCCCCTGGTGGCCAAACAATTATTTACCAAACATTAGAAATTATATGAAATATATTTTCCATCAGATAAAGGAACAATTTTTCAAATCGGAGTTTTAGAAGCAGAAATAACGCAGAAAACGCAATTTACCTTTGTGCCCCCTAGCGGAAAGTCTATGATTTACTTGAAAATTTGGAATTTATAGGAAAAACATTTCGCATTGGAAACACTATCCAACAGAAGGAATTTTTCGAATCGGACGCCTAGAAGTAGAGATATTGACAAAAGTAAGATATACATCTATGCTCCCTGGCGTAGAAACCAAGCATTATTTCAAGAAGAAAATGTTTCTAAAAGGTTTGTCGACATGAGTAGTATCGGTCAACAAACCACTTTTTTTCAATCCAGATTTTAGAAGCTCATATTTTGCTGGAAATACTACCATTTTTTTTACAAAAAACAGAAATTATGCACAAAGGATTTCCCATCAAAAGCTGTATCCGGTGCAGAAATAATTTTTCAAATCGGAGATTTAGAAGCAGAGATATAGGAAAAAAAAACAATTTAACTTTATGCCCCCTAGCGGAAAGTCTATGAATTAATTGAAAATTTTGAAATTATATGAAAAACATGTCACACTGGAAACACTATCCAACAAAGAAGGAATTTTTCAAATCGGACTCCCAGAAGTAGAGATACTGACAAAAATGAGATATACATCTACGCCCCCTGGCGTAGAAACTGTGGAATATTTTAAGAAGAAAATATTCCGAAAATGTTTATCGATGTGAGTGGCATCAGTCCACGAAAGACTTTTTCCAACCGATATTTTAGAAGCTCAGATTTTATGGCAAATACATCAGAAGTAAAAATTAACACTTACGCGCCCTGGTGGCTAAAGTATTTTTTACCAAAAATTTGAAATTATATGCAAACAATTTCCCTCAGGAGGTGTATCCGATGAAGAAATTTTTTTTTCAAATCGGAATTTTAGAAGAATAGTTATCGGGAAAAATGTAATTTACTTTTAGGCCTCCTAGCGGAAAATCTATACGTAATTTGAAAAAGTAACTATATCTAAAATACTCTTCGACATAAATGGAATCAAAAGATAAAATAATTTTTTCAATCGGATGTTTAGAAGCAAATATGTGGAATAAAACATATTTTTGAATTCGACATCATCTGCATTTACGCCCCTAGCGGCGAAATTGTAGATCGTAAAAAAAAACCGAAATAAAGGATCATCATTCGCATATTTCAAGCTTCGCAAAGCAAAAAGAAATTTTCAAATCGGACTAATAGTTGTAGAGATATCGTGGGTACAGACGGTCGGACTGACGGACAAACCGGTGACATAAGCACGATTTTCTTTACGCTTTCCAACCATAGGTTGAAAAAGCGTATTTGCTCCAGCTTTGTCCGTCCGTCTGTCCGTCCGTCCGTACGATAACTCACGTGAAAATGGTTCGATTTCGATGGAATTTTAGTAAGTGGTAGAGGACCACATGGGGACGAACCCTATTGAAAATGGGCGAAGCAGGGTCAAAGGTCAGGACATAGGAACGGGATCCATTCAATTGCTCTTATGCGTCATAACTTGCGTAAAAATGGTTCGATTTCGATGAAATTTTAGTATGTGGTAGGGGACCACCTGGGGACGATTCCTATTGAAAATGGGTGAAATTGGGTCAAAGGTCAGGACATAGGAGCTGGATCCATTCCATTGCCTTTATGCGTCACAACTTGCGTAAAAATGGTTCGATTGCGATGAAATTTTAGTATGTGGTAGGGAGCCACTGGGGACGAACCCTATTGAAAATGGGCGAAATGGGGTCAAAGGTCAGGACACTGGAGTGGTTGGTATCCATTCCATTGCCCTTGTGCATCATAACTTACCTAAAAGGCTTGGATTGCGACAAAACTTTAGCATGTTGTTCCGGAGGTGAAGTGAACCGCTTCTGTTGAATATCAACGAAATGGGGTCAAAGGTCATTGCACAAAAGCCAGATTTATTCCACAGCCATTATTCTCATAACGTGCATAAAACTGCTTCTATTGTAACAAAACTTTATCATGTTGTTCCGGAGGTATAGTGAACCGGTTCTGTTGAATATCATCGAAATGGGGTCAAAGGTCAGGACACAGGAGCGAGATTTATTCCACAGCCATTATCCACACAACTTGAGTAATAATTTCTGGTATGTTGGAAAGCGTATCTTAATCAATGCATTGCATGATTTTACTAACTTGTTTTATTTTACAAAAGACGTGTTAAAAAAGGTCCGTACTATATGCTGGATGTGTCATCAGTTCCATGCCCTCAGGTTCCTGGACTTTTATACAGGTTGTACGTGCGATATGAGGCCGAGCGTCGCCCTGCTGTTGGAGAGCAGGCTTTCCGTTCACCAGTGCTGGGTACGTCTCCTCCAAAACGTCATACACCTCCTCCAAATCATACAATTCTTCTGTACTTCTCTTCCAAAACTTTCAGAGTAGAGGTTGGCTTTGATAGTCCGACCGTCTGGAACAAATTAGTAATAGATTATTCCCTCGAAATTCTATACCAGACGCAGAACATCCCCTTGTGCTCGAAGAATCCGCGTTTAGCAACAGGTTCAGGAAGCTGGCCTTGGTTCAACCATTGCCGTTGTGTGTTAGGATTAGAGAAAAGGACCCACTTTTCATCGCACGTAACAATTCTTTTGATAAAACGTACATCTCGCTGGTTTTCTAGGAGTTTCGTGCACACTTACACTCGGCGGTTTGCTTCAGCTGGCGTCATTTCGTGAGGGACAATGCGGCAGCTCCTGTAGACCTTGTCGAGTCCTGAAAGTGATAAACCACGGTGGTCTGTAATATGCCTGGCTCGCTTGATGATTTCCGAGTGCTTTTTGTCGTATTTGCCTCTATGGCCTGGCGCACGGCCTCCAAATCCACGGTTTGCGGCCTACCTGACCTCGGCTGATCGTCGAGGTTTCTGTCGCCTGAGCAAAATTTCTTGAACCATCTGGTTGTGGTGTTGTGGTCCACGGAACCTTCCCCTTTCGCACGAAAAATGTTTCGTGTTGTTTGAGCAGTGTTATGGCCGAGTTCTAACTCGTAAAGCAAAATTTCCCTAATTAGCCGGTTGTAGCTGTTCATCTTTTAGGCGTCCCAACCACAGACAGATGGACAACATGCAATGCTGTTCACAGCAACGACTACCATTTTATATCCCTTTCGACTGACTATAGTGCCCGACTTGAACTAGTTTAAGCACGTGACATACCCATGCCTTTATGCAAATATTGCAAAACTTTCGCCTCACCCTCTGTATAACATTTAGAAGCAGATATAACAAGACGAAAAAACCATGTGGTTGATGAGAGATGGCTTGGAAACGTTGTTTTATATTTTATGCCAATAAATTGCGGATTGTTAGCATAGTTTTATTAATTTAAAGAAAATATGATTTAATACGTGTACGGAGGGTAAGGCGACAGTTTTGCAATATACATTTTATCTTTTGGGAAAAATCTTAATTATTTCAAACGGATACTAATCTCAGTTTTCACCGTAGCAAGTGACATATAGCGCAAGAAGAATATTTTAGTCAAAGGTTTGGAAACCGAGATACAGTTGCAAACAGGAATACAAGCCTACACGATCTTACACTAGGACTGTGCATTATGAAAAATTCAAAAACAAATGCAAACTGTTCCCCACAGTGAATGGTAAACCGGGTAAGAAACATTTTTGAAATCGAATTTGAACAGACAGTTTAAACACGAAGAAAAATGAAATATGTATTTATGCCCCATTGAGGGAAAATTGTGCATTGTTCTAAGCAGGAAATATGCTTCATAAGATTTTCCAACATCGGTGGTATAGGAAAGGATTTCTTTTCTAACGGAGCTTTTAAAAGTGCAAATAGGTTTAAAAATATTTTGCAAACAGAAATATACACTTACACTGTTAAAAATTTTGTGGTAGGTTGCACCAAAAAGTGGTGCTACTCCAGCTGCACCGCTTTCAAAGAAAAGATACATCATTGTGTGGTGCAAACAAAACCCAGCAACATGGTTTAATTTTGCCCTATGTTATAGTACAAGGCTGCACTACATTATTTTGCAAGTTTGCACTATGTTGTTGCGTTTTGTTTGCACCACACAATGGTGTATCTTTTCTTGGAAAGTGGGGCAGCTGGAGTAGCACCACTTTTTGGTGCAACCTACCACAAAAGTTTTTAACAGTGTACACCCCTTAGCAGCAAAATTGTACTTTACGAAAAATTTGACAATGCATACAATGGGATTTTCATGATAGACGCTGTCCGGAGCAAAATGAATTTTTGAAACTTAAAAAATGCAATATCTATTTACGCCTTCCAGTGGGTAAGCCATGAGTTTTTCGGCGAATAAACTACACCGATGAGATATTCCTTATGACCACCTACTTAATAAGCTGTAAGTTCCCCTTTAGCTCGCAAAACAGCTGCCCCTCGGTGAGGCATCGATTCGATGAGGTGGCGATAGGTATCTCGGTGTATCTGCAACCATAACTTCAACAGCAGGTCCTCCAGTTGTACATTTCGGAGTGGTGGTGATTTTTCCAAATCAAGCAACCAATGTTTGATTGGGTTCATGTCACGTGAATTTGCAGGCCAGGCGTTTAACAGAAAGTCACTAGCATGTTCCTCGAACCACTCCTTCACGATTCTGGCAGTGTGGCATGCCGCATTATCCTGCTGGTAATGGCTATCACCAGCAGAGAACACAGCTGCCATGCATGAGCGAACTTGATCCGCAACGATGTTCAGATACCTGACAACTGTCAGGGATTGTGCAATTGGGATAATGGGGCCTTGGATATCTACGTGATGCACAGGAATCGTGATTCGACAGACCTGGCTTGGCTATCTACGTGATGCACCATGAATCGTGATTCGTCAGACCAGGCTTGGCTATCTACGTGATGCACCAGGAATCGTGATTCGTCAGACCTGGCTTGGCTATCTACGTGATGCACCAGGAATCGTGATTCGTCAGACCAGGCTTGGCTATCTACGTGATGCACCAGGAATCGTGATTCGTCAGACCAGGCTTGGCTGAATACGTGATGCACCAGGAATCGTGATTCGTCAGACCAGGTTTGGCTATCTACGTGATGCACCAGGTATCGTGATTCGTTAGACCAGGCTTGGCTATCTACGTGATGCACCAGGAATCGTGATTCGTCAGACCAGGCTTGGCTATCTACGTGATGCACCAGGTATCGTGATTCTTCAGACCAGGCCACTTTCTGATAATCATCCACTGTTCAATCTCGATGATCTTGGGCCAATTTCATCCGTTGTTGGCGATGAAGTGCAGTGAGCAAGGGGACCCATCTGGGTCTTCGGCTACGCAGGCCCATACGCAGAAGACTGCGATGAACTATGTGTTGTGACACATTCCCTGATCACCACTCTTATAGCTACGGGTGATTTGTCGCACTGTGGCCCTTCGGTCGCTGTGAACAATGCGTGAGTCTCCGCTCCCCTCTGGCATCAACGAATTGTGGACGACACGGCTGGACGACGGTTCGTCGTTTGCCCATATGTGCACCACTTTTGATACGTATTCACTACAGCGGCACTTAAATATTCCACAAGGCGTGCCGTTTCCGAGATCGTAGTTCCGAGGTGCTGTGCAATCATAATTTGTCCATCATCAAACTCCGATAAATCGGCAGCTTTTCCCATTCTGACTCCGAACACTCAACTAACCGAAAACCGGTCATTGTGTTGTTTATATACTGCTCTGTGAACTTCACCTGCGCCACCGTTCGTTCTCCATGCGCACTCATATCTACAGGCGGGGGGCGGGTCGTGATGTAATTGCTCATCAATATACATTGTATACTCAAACTGATCTTCCTGTTAACAGATATGGAAGAAAAAGCCTTTTCAATTGGTATTTTAGATGGAATAATGGAATAAAATACATTTCGAGTTGAATAATACACTGAAGTGCTAGAAAAACTAGTACACCTGTCTAATACTTGGTAGGTCCCCCACGGGAGCGCATTACTGCAGAAATACGACGGGGCATGGACTCCACTAGCTTCCGGATGTATGCTGTAGGCAATGCACACCATACTTCCTGCAGAGCGTTCCACAATTCGGGTGTATTCCGAGTTCTCGCATTCCTGTGTTCGACATGCGCACTCATATCTACAGGCGGGGGGGGGGGCGTGATGTAATGGCTCATCAATATACATTGTATACTCAAACTGATCTTCCTGTTAACAGATATGGAAGAAAAAGCCTTTTCAATTGGAATTTTAGATGGAATAATGGAATAAAATACATTTCGTGTTGAATAATACACTGAAGTGCTAGAAAAACTAGTACACCTGTCTAATACTTGGTAGGTCCCCCACGGGAGCGCAGGACTGCAGAAATACGACGGGGCATGGACTCCACTAGCTTCCGTATGGATGCTTTAATCAATGCACACCATACTTCCTGCAGAGCGTTCCACGATTCGGGTGTATTCCGAGTTCTCGCATTCCTGTGTTCGACAGCGCGTTGCATGGTATCCCAAATGTGTTCTATCACGTTCAGATCTGAAGACTTGTGTGGGAATGGCAATACCCCAAACTCAGATGAATGCTCCTCTAACCATAATGTGGCGTCCCGACACTTGTGTGGAGGTGCATTGTCTTGTTGTAACAGGCCAAACCAATCAGCATGAATGCAGGTCATGAACCGGTGTACCTCGTCAGAAAGGATGCGCACATAGCGTTGGCCGGTAACAGACGTTCGTAGACGTACCAGGGGTCCCAGTGAAGTCCACCAAAACACACCGCATGCCATTAAGGTCCCCCCCCCAACCAGCCGGTACTTTTCCCTGTTGACAGGCGGGATCCTTGGCGTCATGGGATTTGCGCCACACACGAATCATTCCATCAGCCCGATACAGTTGGACACGCGACTCGTCAGACCAGGCTACTTGTTTCCAGTCATCAAGTGTCCAGTGGCGGTGTTGCCGTGCCCAAGCGAAGCGCGTAGCTTTGTGTCGTGCACCCATTAAGGGGACTCGAGTTGGGCGTCGGCTTCCAAAGCTTATATCGTGCAGGGTACGTTGCACAGTCCAGACACTGATGCTTGTCGAGGCTCCAGCATTGAATTCCGATTATACCTGCGAGAGTGTTGCACGCCTATTGCGTGAAACGATTCTTGACAGCCGACGATTGTCACGTTCACCCAATGTCTTTTTACGGCCGCACTGGTATCGTAGGTTGGAGGTTTTGCCGGAATTCTTGTAGTCACGGTACACCCTTGCAATGGTCGTCCGTGAAAATCCGAACTTCGTTTCTACCTCCGAAATACCATGGCCCATCTCACGAGCGCCAACTATGACAACGCGTTGAAAATCGCTTAAATCGTTATTATACTTGTCATTCCCATGCCGAAAACAGCTCTGACAGCTGGCAAGGATGTCTATCGTTCTATATACGCACTGGCGGGCGCAACCGAGTACGCGCATAGGTGACGTTGCTGTCTATTTTGCATAAGCTCGTCTGTACCAGTTTTTCTGGCACTTCAGTGTATGTGCAATTGTACATCCTAACGGTAAGTTAATGCATCGAAAATGGGCCAAAATGCATGAATCTTGTTCTTAAAATTCAATTTTTTAATGAAAATTTCCTTTAATCGGTCTAATAGGTGCAGAGATATGGTTTCTACAAAGGTGGGCACAGTGATACTACGTAGAAGCAGATAACACTATTATGCAAGGTTTTGTTGTTTTGAAATGAATAGGTGTATCTGAATGGATTTCTTGCGCAGATTCCGAAAATGACCTTCAAAATTTCGTATCACGTCAAGTTTTTTCACAAATAACAGAAATGTGAAAATTTAAAAAAACGTTATTTTTTTAATGACATTGTTATATGGCAACGTTTGTAACGTGTGAAAATGTTCTCTGAAGGGGCGGAATGATTGTTTAAGGAATAGATAAACATAAATATATATCTGATAATGGAAATGCAACTGTTTTATCTGTATGACGTCACGATTTGCGCCACTCACAAAGGCGGAACATGAGAGAATGTTATCCTGGCACGGCAGTATGACTCATACCTCACGCCACTGCTCCCTTCTTTCTATTTGTCACATGTGGCGCCATACGGGGCAGATCGTGTTACACTAGTCAGTGCACAGAAGGGACTGGTCCCGTTCGGTTGTTTCTTTGTGGCGTGTGCAATGGCTTCACGTGGTTGTGTAAATCATCCAGACATATTTTGCTACATATGTGGCTGTTATACGACAGGAAAAAAACAGAGGCAAAATATTACGCCTTTCGTGAAAAATGCTTATTTTCAATACTTCCGCATTAAACTAGCAGATCAGGACAAAGTTTGGTCTCCTCACAATGTGTGCCGTGCATGTGTGGAGGGGTTGAGGAACTGGAAAAGTGGGAAAAGGGCATCAATGCCGTTCGGTGTACCCATGGTGTGGCGTGAGCCAAAAAATCACAGTGACGACTGCTACTTCTGCACAGTGAATATCGTGGGCCATACCATAACCAGTAAGCGTAACATTGTGTATCACAATATCCCATCTGCCATAAGACCAGTACCTCATAGGGAATCCATCCCTGTGCCATCCCCGTCCAATATCAAGCCCCCAACAGACACCGATTCGGACGGTGATACAAGTGATGAGATGTACCAACCGGACAGCATGGAGGATTGAACCCCAGTGCCCTTTACCCAGCATGAACTGAATGATTTGGTTCGTGATCTGAATTTAACTAAAGACGCAGCAGAGCTTTTAGGATGACGACTTCAGGAAAAGAATTTTCTAAGTCCTAATACGAGATTCTCCTGGTACAGACACCGAGAAGCAGAATTGGTTCCGTTTTTTGCTAAGGAAGGCGGTTTGGTATATTGTCAAGACATTCCGGCAGTCCTGAAATACTTCAACATTAATTACAATTCAGGACAGTGGAGGTTGTTCATAGATGCCAGCAAATCCAGTTTAAAAGGTGTTTTATTACACAATACTAAAATCCCTCCATCCGTTACAGTAGCACATTCTGTGACTTTGAAAGAGACGTACGAGGACCTTAAATTCCTGCTGGTAAGTGTGCAGTACAAGTTTCATGAATGGTCTTTGTGCGGGGATTTCAAGGTGATTGGAATATTGCTCGGCCAACAAGCAGGCTACACTAAATTCCCTTGCTTTTTGTGTGAATGGGACTCCAGAGCAAAGACGGAACATTGGGTTCGGCAGCAGTGGCCAGTCAGAAGTACATTCACACCAGGCGAAAGAAACACTGTTTCACTTCCACTGGTTGATCCCTCGAAAATACTGTTGCCACCTTTACACATCAAACTTGGCTTAATGAAGCAATTCGTGACAGCTTTAAGCAGGGACAGTAAATGCTTTCAGTATCTTGGTGGTAAGTTTCCATCAATCACGTCTGAAAAAATCAAAGCTGGCATTTTCATAGGCCCTCAAATACGAAAATTAATGGCAGACAACATATTCGAGGAAACCATGAGTGAGTGCGAATTGCGAGCATGGACTGTATTCAGAAATGTGGTACACAACGTTTTGGGGAACACGAAGGTTTCAAATTACACCACTTTAGTCGAGGACATGCTGGAATCCTATGAACTGCTTGGTTGCAACATGAGCGTCAAAGTTCACTTTCTTCATGCTCATCTAAATTACTTTCCTAACAAACTTGGTGATTTTTCGGAAGAACATGGCGAGCGTCAGGATATTAAAGTGATGGAAAAGAGATACCAAGGAAAGTGGACTGTACATATGATGGCCGACTATTGTTGGATGTTGAACAGAGACTGTACGGGCGCACACCGAAGACAATCCAAAAAGAGGAAGTTTGAAGGGGAGCCCAGTGGCGAATGTTAGGTATGTTTGCTTTTGAATATGTATTTATGTTTATCTATTCCTTAAACAATCATTCCGCCCCTCCAGAGAACATTTACACACGTTACAAACGTTGCCATATAGCAATGTCATTAAAAAAAACAGTTTTTTAAATTTTCACATTTCCGGCATTTGTGAAAAAACCTGACGTGATACGAAATTTTGAAGGTCATTTTCGGAATCTGCGCAAAAAATCCATTCAGATACACCTATTCATTTGAAAACAACAGAAAAAAGTTGAAAAATTGCAGATCAGTGTAATTTTCTCAGAAGTGTTAGAAAGCTGAAGGTAAATAAACTGCATCTTTAGCCTCTTTATCCCTAAGTTCCCGAAGGGACGATGTCTCATTGATAAAGAATATTCACAAAAATCTAGTAAGAAAGTGAGATTTAACTTAAAAATCATACTTTCGTGAATTATGGTAGGAGAAAACTTAGTGATTCAAAACTCTTTGGTACTTTTCACAGGGCAACAATAATGAAAAGGTGGATGCCAGAAACAGAGAAAGCCATGTAGGACAAAAGTGGTTTGACTCTGTAAGTAAATAGAAAAATAGTATTGTATTTACATCAGTAGCTGGTAGGTCCACCATTTGCAGAGATTACATCAGCCGATGTAAACTGTCCACAAGTCCATTGTGTACGGGGAGAGCGGGATGTTCCTCCATTCCGCCTTGAGTACATCGACCAACTCTGTCAGAGAAGAAGGTCGTGTTGGTCTAAACCTCATCCGTCAGATGCCATAGGGGTTCAATGGTATTGAATTCCGGGATCTGAACAGGCAAATCAATCCGCGAGACCTGACTTCCCTCTTACTACTCCATTGTATCACTGGAAAAATGACAAGTGACATTGTCATTGTATCACTGGAAACATGACAAGTGGCATTGTCATTGTATCACTGGAAACATGACAAGTGGCATTGTCATTGTATCACTGGAAACATGACAAGTGGCATTGTTATCGTATCACTGGAAACATGACAAATGGCATTGTCGTTGTATCACTGGAAACATAACAATGTACCACTGGAAATATGACATTGTATCGCTGGAAGCAAGACAAGTGGCATTGCCATTGTATCACTGAAAACATGACAAGTGGCATTGTCATTGTATCACTGGAAACATGACAATGTACCACTGGAAACATGACAATGTATAACTGGAAACATGACATTGTATCACTGGAAACATGACAAGTGGCATTGTAATTGTATCACTGGAAACATGACAATGTATCACTGGAAATATGACATTATATCACTGGAAACAGGACAAGTGGCACTGCCATTGTACCACTGGAAACATGACAATGTATCACTGGAAACATGACATTGTATCACTGGAAACATGAGTAGTGGCATTGTCATTGAATCACTGGAAACATGACAACGTATCACTGGAAACATGACAAGTGGCAGTGTCATTGTATCACTGGAAACATGACAAGTGGCAGTGTCATTGTATCACTGGAAACATGACAATGTATCACTGGAAATATGACATTGTGTCACTGGAAACATGACAACGTATCACTGGAAATATGACATTGTGTCACTGGAAACATGACAACGTATCACTGGAAACATGACAAGTGGCATTGTAATTGTATCACTGGAAACATGACAATGTATCACTGGAAATATGACATTGTATCACTGGAAACAGGACAAGTGGTATTGTCATTTTATCACTGGAAACATGACAAGTGGCAGTGTCATTGTATCACTGGAAACATGACAATGTATCACTGGAAATATGACATTGTGTCACTGGAAACATGACAACGTATCACTGGAAATATGACATTGTGTCACTGGAAACATGACAACGTATCACTGGAAACATGACAAGTGGCATTGTAATTGTATCACTGGAAACATGACAATGTATCACTGGAAATATGACATTGTATCACTGGAAACAGGACAAGTGGTATTGTCATTTTATCACTGGAAACATGACATTGTATCACTGGAAGCATGACATTATATCACTGGAAACATGACAAGTGGCATTGTCATTGTATCACTGGAAACACGACAAGTGGCATTGCCGTCCTGGAAAAAAACAATTGTCTTGCGCGTAGAATTGCCACAACGTTGGGACCATTGAGTTATCCACAATATCTCTGTACACACAGTTGACGTGGATCAGGAACATCAAATAGAAGTCATCGCTCTTTCCACGTTTATAAGTGAATCACGGAATATTTCTCATCAGCCGCCACCGGGAATCGAACCCAGGCTCTTCCAGTTACGAGCCGGATATCCTTCCACTGCACCGCTGTTACCTCGAAATTCTCCAGACTCACAAACGATAAACTGACAAACCACCTGGCAGGTTGCCCCTTTGGAACCCCGCACAATGCTAGGGATTCACCAAAGATGAACAGCAGCAACTGAACAAATATTTTCCGTGCCTCACTTATAAACGTGGAAAGAGCGATGACTTCTATTTGATGTTCCTGGTCCACGTCAACTGTGTATTTATTATTCACTCGCCTTCTAGTTATTTGTTCAGTTGCTGCTGTTCATCTGCGGTGAATTCCCAACATTGTGCGGGGCTCCAAAGAATCAACCTGCCAGGTGGTTTGGCAGTTTATCGCTTGTGAGTCTGGAGAATTTCGAGGCCGCTGTGGTGCAGTGGAAGCATATCCGCCGCGTAACTAGAAGACCTGGGTTCGATTCCCGGTGGCGGCCAATAAGAATTTTTCCGTGACTCACTTATAAACGTGGAGGGAGCGATGACTTCTATTTGATCTCTGTACACCACAGAGTTCATGTTGCTATGAATAACATCCAGTGGGCCTACAATATAGCATCTGAAACTGCCCCATACCATAACTCCACTGCTTCCATTCTTCACAGTCGGAACTGTACAATCCAGAATCAGACGTTCTCTGGGTAAGCGCCAAGCCCAGGCACCTCCATCCGATTGGAATAATGTGAAGCGGGATTCGTCGCTACATAACACATGCCGCCATTGCTACAAAGTGCAATTTTTGTGCTGTTGACACCATCGTAGCTACGTGGATTTATTGGTCTTTGTGATGAGAGGTTTATGGGCTGCTGCTTGGCCATGATACCCGAGTGCGTGGGACTGACTCTCTTCGAAGTGTCTCGATGGAGACCACAACATCTGTGGCCATCTGGAAATCATGTGCTATGGCGTGCGTTAGTCGGGACCTGGTTTTCCAGATCTTCTTCTGCAACACCCTGCGGTCCCTGGGTTGCAGTTTCGTGAGTCATCCAGAATGAGGTGAATTCCTGCAATGTCTCGTCTTCTTTCACTTGTTGATGACAAAGACCACAGTCGATTTAGCGACCTCTCCGTCATCAGCAATGCTTCGTATGCTCACACCTCCAGTTGACCAGCCGATTGTAACGCCGTTTTCAAACTCTGAGAGCTCTCGTGCTAGCCATTTTATCACCGAGGTCTGAGTCTACTTCCATTGACGTTATTATACCTCATCAACCACGTGTATGCTACAGGAGCACACCATTGCGCCTGCGTGGGGTGACAAATCACTTTGAATTCATTTTTGTTCATTTGTTTTTAAAACATTTTTATTTACAAACATACATACACATCACTAAGCTGTTCTCTGAGATTCAGAGGTTAGTCCAGAAAGAAACAAGAAAGATAGCACCGAATTTTCGGGTGTAATAAGCACGTCTTTTGAATCCGTTCTGACGCAAACTAAATTTATCAAAGCTATTCAAAGGCAATGGAACCGGTATGGAAA
Organism: Macrothele yani; assembly: GCA_039090855.1. Taxonomy (NCBI): domain Eukaryota; kingdom Metazoa; phylum Arthropoda; class Arachnida; order Araneae; family Macrothelidae; genus Macrothele; species Macrothele yani. The sequence goes on from CM077005.1 coordinate 63,894,890, forward strand.
ACAATAGTATCTGACAGAAGAAAGAAATTTTTCAATCGGATCTTTAATCCCGCAGATATTGGTGTAAACGGAATCTTGAGCTTACGAATTCTTAGAAACAGAGTTATCGACAAACATAAGATGTGACTTTACGTCCGCTGGTGGGAAAACCATGCATTATTTTAGGAAGAAAGTATTCGCAAAAGGTTTATCCATATAAGCAGTTTCGGTCCAAGAAAAAAAAAATTTAGTCGAGTTTTCAGGAGCCCAGATTTTGCTACAAATGCATCAGAAGCAGAAATTAACACCTATGACCCCTGGTGGCCAAACCATTCTTTACCAAACATTAGAAATTATGTGAAAAGTATTTTCCGTCAGGTCTTGTATGCGATACAGGAAGAATTTTTTCAAATCGGAATTTTAGGAGCAGAAAACGCAATTTACCTTTATGCGCCCTAGCGGAAAGGCTAAATGATTTACGTGAAAAATTTAAATTTATAGGAAAAACATTTCGCGTCGGAAACACTATCCAACAACGAAGGAATTTTTCAAATTGGACTTTTAGAAGTAGAGGTATTGACAAAAATAAGATGTACTTGTTCGCCCCCTGTCGTGGAAACCATGCATAATTACAAGAAGAAAGTGTTCCTAAAAGGTTTGTCAACATGAGTAGCATCGGCCAACGAAAGACTTTTTTTCAATCGAGATTTTGGAAGCTCATAATTTTGCTGCAAATACATCAGAAGAGGAAATTAACACTTACGCCACCTGGAGGCCAAACCATTTTTTTTACAAAAATTACAAATTATGTGCAAACGAATTCCCATCAGGAGCTGTGTCCGGTGCAGAAACAATTTTTCAAATCGGAAGTTTCGAAGCACAGATATAGGGAAAAACGCAATTTAGCTTTACGCCCCCTAGCGGAAAGTCAATGAATTACTTGAAAATTTTGAAATTATAAGAAAAACATGTCACACTAGAAACACTATCCAACAAAGAAGGAATTTTCCAAATCGGACTCGTAGAAGTAGAGATATTGACAAAAATAAGATATACATCTACGCACCCTGGCGTAGAAATAATGCATTAATTCAAGAAAAAAAATGTTTCTAAAAGGTTTGTCTACACGAGTAGTATCGGTCTACAGACGACGTTTTTTTCAATCGAGAATTTAGAAGCTCATATTTTGCTGCAAATGCATCAGAAGCGGAAATTAAGATTTCCGCCCCCTAGTGGCCAAACCACTTTTTTTTACAAAAATAAGAAATTATGTGCAAACGATTTCCCATCAGGAGCTGTATCCGGTGCAGAAAGAATTTTTCAAATCGGAGATTTAGAAGCAGAGATACACTGCTGGACAATTGCTAAGGACGGATCATAAACGGCTATATAGCGCATAAAAAAAGTAAGTGTGGTTGAATGCCAAGTGAAATAAAATAATGTCAGAATGCCAGGACATTACAGGAAAGACAATTTATTGTGCTCTGAAATCCAGAAGGCTTTGGAACGTGTTCAAGGGACAAACAGGCCAATTTGTGCAAAATACGTAAACGTGAAAAAAATGCAATTACCGTCCGCAGGCGTTCCGGCGTAAGATGTCAATACGGGATATGGCCACCATGGAGGGCGATGGAAGATTCCACACGTCGTGTCATGCTTTGCACAACATTATCAAGCAGCTGCTGGGGTAATTTATCCCATTCATCTGTCAGTGCAGGGATGAGGGTGTCCTTGTTTATTGGAGGGCATTGGCGACCAGCAAGACTCCTCCCCAAAGCATCCCACACATTTTCAATGGGATTCAGATCTGGAGAACGTGCTGGCCATACGAGGCATTGAATATCCTCGCTCTCAAGACACTCCTGGACAGCGACTGTTCGATGACATGTTGCGTTGTCGTCCATGAAAATGAATCTATCACCGACAGCACCACGGAACATGCGAACATGAGGTAGCAGAACATCATTAATGTTTGGCCAGTCATAGTCTCAGTTGGAAGCACATAGAGGGACGTACGGCCATTGATCATGATGCCAGCCCATACCATGACACTACATGTCGGATATCGGTCCCTTTCCTGTATGTTTGCTGGACATTATGCAGTACCACTATCACGCCAGATCAGTTGTCGTCGACAATCAGACGATAGACTGTATCTACTCTCATCTGAGAAGAGGACAGCAGACCAGTCGTTATCAGTCCAATTGCGATGTTGATGGCACCATTGCAAACGGGCGGTACGGTGACGTCTGGACAATGGGATGCACACAACAGGACGGCGGGCGTATAGTCCTCCTTCATGCAAACGTCTGGCGACAGTTTTTCGGGAGATCCGCTTGCCAGTAGTAGTAATAAACTGATTTGCTACCTCACAAGCTGTGTTGCGCCGGTGTCTTTTTGTTGATAGCACTATGTGCCGATCTTCTGCCGGTGTCGTACTGCGAACACGACCTCCCCCGTGACGTTTGCTACACTATCCATTTGTTTGAAATGATTTCCAAAGCCTTGAAACAACACTGTGGCTGACGTCGAATTCCTGGCAACATCTGTTATTTTTTCGCCCTTTTCAATCTTGCCAAAAATACGGCCACGCGTAAAATCATCTAGGTGATGTCGGGAAGACATATTGAAAATTGCAAGTTCGTCAATTGATTCTTTCCTTTTCAACTTTGCGTTTAAACAACAACGGTCAATACGCGTCAAATCCTTTATATCTCTTATAAGCGCTATGACGTCACGAACAAGTTCGGCAGTCCAAAATTTGCATACGCACAACACGTCTTACTGTATCCCGCACTTATGCTAATTTCCACATTTTCCTGCCTTCCATTTTATTGTTGCTATCGTTGCTATTGTCATCCGTCCTTAGCAATTGTCCGGCAAATTATAAAGAGAAAAGCAATTTAGCTTTACGGCCGATAGCGGAAAGTCTATGAATTACTTGAAAATTTTGAAATTATATGAAGCACATGTCACACTGGAAACACTATCCAACAAAGAAGGAATTTTTCAAATTGATCCCTTAGAAGTAGAGATATTGACAAAAATAAGATATACGTCTACGACCCCTGGTGTAGGAACCATGCACTATTTTAAGAAGAAAATGTTCTTAAAATGTTTGTCGACATGAGTAGTATCGGTCTACAAAAGACGTTTTTTTTATCGAGAATTTAGAAGCTCATATTTTGCTGCAAATACATCAGAAGCGGAAATTAAGATTTACGCCCCCTAGTGGCCAAACCATTTTTTACAAATTATGTGCAAACGATTTCCCATCAGGTACTGTATCCGGTGGAGAAAGAATTTTTCAAATCGGAGATTTAGAAGCAGAGATATAGGGAGAAACGCAATTTACAGTTACGCCCCCTAGCGGAAAATCAATGAATTACTTGACAATTTTGAAATTATATGAAAAAACATGTCACACGGAAAACACTATCCAACAAAGAAGGAATTTTTCAAATCGGACTCTTAGAAGTAGAGATATTGACAAAAATAAGATATACCTCTACGCACCCTGGCGGAGAAACTGTGGCATATTTTAGGAAGAAAACATTCCGAAAATGTTTGTTGATGTGAGTGGCATCAGTCCACGAAAGAATTTTTTCAATCGATATTTTAGAAGCGCAGATTTTAAGGCAAATACATCAGAAGCAAAAATAACGCTTACGCTCCCTGGTGGCCAAAGTATTCTTTACCAAAAATTCGAAATTATATGCAAAAGATTTTCCATCAGGAGATGAGTTATCGGGAAAAATGTTGTTTACTTTTACGCTCCCTAGCGGAAAATCTATGCGTAATTTGAAAAGGAATCTATATCTAAAACATTCTTCGGCATAAATGGAATCGAAAGATAAAATAATTTTTTCAATTGGATGTTTAGAAGCAAATGTGTGGATTAAAACGTAATTTTGAATTCGATATCATCTGCATTTACGCCCTCCAGCGGCAAAATTGCACATCGTAAAAAAAAACGAAATAAAGGATCATCATTCCCACATTTCAAGCTTCCGAATGCAAAAAGAATTTTTCAAATCGGACTAATAGTTGCAGAGATACCGTGGGTACAGGCGGACGGACGGACGGACAAACCGATAACAGAAGCACGATCTTTTTTTAGAAAAGACGTGCTAATATACACTACCAGATAATTTTTAGCACGTTTTTTGTAAAAAAAGATCGTGCTTCTGTTATCGGTTTGTCCGTCCGTCCGTCTGTACCCACGGTATCTCTGCAACTATTAGTCCGATTTGAAATTTTTTGCATCGGGAAGCTTAAAATATGCAAATGATGATCCTTTATTTCGTTTTTTACGCTTTCCAACCGTAGGTGGAAGAGGCGTATATTCTCCAGCTTTGTCCGTCCGTCCGCACGATAACTGGCGTAAAAATGGTTCGATTTCGATGAAATTTTAGTATGTGTTAGGGGACCAATAGGGACAAACCCTATTGAAAATGGGACAAATGGGGTCAAAGGTCACGACGTAGGAGCGGGATCATTCCATTCCGGGTTTCCGGGATCATTTTGAACATCGATTAAAATAACTTGCCCTTATGCGTCATGACTTGCGTAAATATGGTTCGATTTCAATGAAAGTTTACTATGTTATAGGAGACCGCCTGGGGACAAACCCAATTTAAAATAGGTGAAGTGGGGTCAAAGGTCAGGACCTAAGATCCGGATGCCTTCCATTGCCCTTATGCTTCATAACTTGCGTAAAAATGTTTCGATTTCTATGAAATTTCAGTATGTAGTAGGGGACCACCTGGGGACGAACTCTATTGAAAATGGACGAAATGTGGTCAAAGGTCAGGACATAGGTTTGCGATCCTTTCCATTGCCCTTATCCCATATTATTAAGGTGGACGTCAAGTAATTTTGCTTCCTACAATTCCAATGGAAAAAGTTTTGTAAACATTTCCTTCACAATTAATGTGTTCCCAAGAATGAAAATTTGAACATCAATTAAAATAACTTCATATTATAACTACTTGGAAAACTTAATGTGTTCTAAAACATAACCATAATCATATTAAAAACCAATAACTTTTCCTTTGGTTGTGTTGAAACCAGAGAAAAGATGGCGCGACCTGTACTTTGATGACGTCAGTGGGCAAAAAAATGTTGGTTTCCATAATTACGGTTATGGTTTAGAAAATATTAAGTATTCCAAGTTATGAAATGAAGCTATTTTAATCAATGTTCAAATTTTCATCCTTGTGAACGCATTAATTGTCCAGAAAAAAGATGGCGCGACCTGCGTTTTCATGACGTCAGTAGACAAACAAATGTTGAATTGCATAATTATGGTTCTGTTTTAGAAAATATTAAGTATTGCAAGTTATAAAATGAAGATATTTTAATCGATGTTCAAATTTTCATCCTTGGGAACGCATTAATTGTGAAAAAAATGTGTACAGAAGTTTTTCCATTGGAAGTATAGGAAGCAAAATTACTTGACGTCCACCTTAAAGTAGCAATTCTTCTATGTTTGTATGTACATTTTATTTTGAAAACAGCTCTAAGAATTTTGATGAAAGTCGTTAACCTACCGTTTTCTGGTACTAAAAATCGATTTAGCTTGATCTCGACTTTAGGAGAATTCGTTCAGTGGGTTAAATAACGACCCCGAATTATAATGTTTTTAGTGATGGCGTTGTTCCATTATTCCATTAATGTTACCAATGTTTAGAAATCTTATGACGTCACAATCTCACCGCGTTTGAGAATGTTGGCGCGCGGTCACGCCATCTGTCTCATTACGTCACGCGTTGTGTGTGGATCCTATTAAAGTTTTATGACGTCACACTTGCGGCGAGCGATGGCCGCGATTCCCGTCTGCCTCATTACGTCACGCGTTGTGTGATTGTGTTCGTCAGTACAATAACTCGCGTAACAATCGTTCGATTTCGATGAAATTTTAGTATCTGGTAGGGGATCACCTGGGAAGGTACCCTATTTAAAGTGAACGAAATGGGGTCAAAGGTCAGTACATAGGAGCAGGATCCATTCCACTGCTTTTATGCGTCATAACTGACGTAACAAAGGTTCGATTTCGATGAAATTTTAGTATGTGGTAGAAAACCACCTGGCGACAAACCTTATTGAAAATGGGCGAAATGGGGTCAAATATCAGGACATAGAAACGGAATCACTTCCATCGCCATTATGCGTCATAACTTACGTAAAAATGCTTCGATTTGGGTGAAATGTTAGTATGTTGTAGGGTCTTGCCTGGGGACTAATTCTATTGAAAATAGGCGCAATGGGGTCAAAGGTTAGGACACAGGAGCGGGATCTATTCCCCAGCCCTTATGCATCATAACTTACGTAAAAATGCTTCGATTGCGACAAAACTTCATCATGTTATTTCGGAGGCATACCAAACCGGTTCTGTTGAATATCATCGAAATGGGATCAAAGGTCAGGGCACAGGACTGAGATTTATTCCACAGGCATTATTCTCATAACTTGAGTGATAACTTGAGTAATGATTTCTGGTATGTTGGAAAGCGTATTATAATCAGTGCATTGCATGATTTTAGTAACTTGTTTTTTTACGATGAACAATTTCGCCGGCGTAAATGCAGATGATGTCGAATTCAAAAATACTTTTTATTCCACATATTTGCTTCTAAACATCCGATTGAAATTTGTTTTCATCTTTCGATTCCATTTATGTCGAAGAGTATTTTACATATACTAGGGGTGTTCAAATGAAAAGGTACGAAACGTCATAAGAACGTAACCGTTAACATATTTGCCTATGCCGCTATGGGAGAACGTAGCGACACATCTAGGGATGCGATTGGAGTCGCCGACATGGATCGGAGCATGCGCGGGCGCCCGCATGCGCAGGAGAGAGCAGAGGCTCTTATAAAGAACGCCGTCCAATTGACGCGGCAGTGCGTGTGAGGACAGGATGGCGTTCACATTGCAAAATTCGACGATTGAGGAGCAGCGTGGCGTTATCCGATTTCTGACAGCGGAAGGTGTTAAACCAGCCGCTATTCATCACGGAGGGTGTGGTTCTGCTCTATGATTACGCGCGTCCACACGTCTCCAGGGTCACACACGCGGAACTGGGCAAGTTCCAGTGGGAGCAGCTTGACCATCCGCCCTACAGCCCGGACATGTCGCCCTGCGATTTCCATGTGTTTGGTTCCCTGAAAAAACATCTGAAAGGGAAGCGCTTCCACTCGGACGACGAACTCAAGGACGCTGTGCAGGACTGGGTCTCGTCACGGCCACAGGAATTCTGGGAACAAGGAATCCTTCGGCTCGTTAATCAATGGGATCGTTGTGCTACGGCCTATGGTGTATAATTTGAATAAAGTCTGCATTTATACCCACAGTGTCGTTTCGTACCTTTTCATTTGAACACTCCTTGTAATTACTTTTTCAAATTACGCATAGATTTTTCGCTAGGGGCGTAAAAGTAAATTACATTTTCTCCGATAACTCTTCTTCTAAAACTCCGATTTGAAATTTTTTTTCAGCGGATACATCTCCTGATGGAAAATCTTTTGCATATAATTTCAAAATTTTGGTAAAGAATACTTTGACCACCAGGGGGCGTAAGTGTTAATTTCCGCTTCTGTTGTATTTGCAGCAAAATATAAGCTTCTGAATTCTCGATTGAAAAAAACGTCGTTTGTTGACCGATACTAGTCATGTCGACAAACCTTTTAGAAAACATTTTCTTTTTAAAATAGTGCATGGTTTCTACGCCAAGGGGCGTAGATGTATATCTTATTTTTTGTCAATATCTCTACGTCTAGGAGTCCGAATTCAAAAATTCCTTCTTTGTTGGATAGTCTTTCTAGTCTGACATGTGGTTCATGTAATTTCAAAATTTTCAAGTAATTCATAGACTTTCCGCTAGAGGGCGTAAAGATAAATTGCGTTTTCTCCTATATCTCTTCTTCTAAATCTCCGATTTGAAAAATTCTTTCTGCACCGCATACAGCTCCTGATGGGAAATCGTTTGCACATAATTTCTAGTTTTTGTAAGAAATGGTTTGGCCACTAGGTGGCGTAAGTCTTATTTCCGCTTCTGTTGTATTTGCAGCTAAATATGAGCTTCTAAAATCTCGATTGAAAAAGAAGTCGTTTGTTGACCGATACTACTCATATCGACAAACCTTTAAGGAAAATTTTCTTCTTGAAGAAATGCATGGTTTCTACGCCAGGGGGCGTAGATGTATATCTTATTTTTGTCAATATCTCTACTTCTAAGAGTACACTTTGAAAAATTCTTTTTTTGTTGGATTGTGTTTCCGATGCGAAATGTTTTTCTTAAAAATTCAAAATTTTCAAGTAAATCATAGACTTTCCGCTATGGTGCACAAAAGTAAATTACGTTTTCTGAGTTATTTCTGCTCCAACACCTCTGATTTGAAAACTTCTTCCTGTATCGCATACAAGACCTGATGGAAAATATTTTTGAAATATTTTCTAATGTTTGGTTAGTTAGTTAGTTAATTGATTTTAGTGGCGCAAGGGCCAGGTTTGGCCAAAGAGCGCCAGACACAGAACTATCAGCTAAAGATTTTTAAAAGCGTGGAGAATGATTAAGAGCAGACGGGCTTAGTAAAAGTTAGAAAAGAGGATGATGAAAGATGTGAAGACTAGTTAGTTAATTAGGTTTATATATAACTTTATTAGTTTACTATTATATTTATTATATAACTTTTTTTTTTTTTTTTTTTTATTAAATAAGTTTTAAAAAGTTAATCTGTTTTAAAAAGGAAAATACTGCGAAAGTGTCGCAGTGGTCGCCCAAAAGTTTTTGAAGCGTAGCTGCGTCCTCGTCCAGCAGATGAGATTGAAAATAGTGAAACCGATTATTACAAAACCGAACACAACTACATAAAACATGAGAGATGGTGAGTAAACAGTCGCACGCCTCACACATTGGGGCAGCGTCGCCACACAGCAAATAGCTATGCGTGAAGCGACAATGCCCAATGCGGAGAACGCGCAAGAACAACTTCTTCCCTACGGTTCCGGCGACACGATGATTTCCAGACTCCAAGGATGGGTTTAACACGGTGCAGTTTATTCTCCACCTGTTGGTCCCACAGACCCCGCCACGTTCGTCTGATATGATCGTGAACAAGAAAGCGAAAATCACGGTGGAACAGTGGCAACGGTGTGACAACCAAAGAGGAGGCAGATCTAGCAGCATCAGCAGACTCGTTCCCTGGGATCCCAACATGCCCAGGAATCCAGCAGAACCGAATCTGGACATCAGCCTCGAACAAAGAACGAAGAAGTCTCCGTACGGTAAAAAGAAGGGGGTGGCCAGTGAAATCCAAAGATGACAATGATTGCACAACACTCAACGAATCAGTGTACACAATAGCACGCTGATGAGAGCTCGACTGCACGTGAACAAGTGCAAGATACACAGCATGCATCTCCGCCGAAAACACCGTGGCCTCAGGAGGAATGCGGGCAACAGAAACTTCGTCAACGCAGACGGCGGCGGATCCAACTACACCAGCCGCCTTAGATCCATCGGTGAAAACAGGAATAAAGTCTGCATTGACGTAACGGTGTTCAGCGAAGAGCTGCTGGTACACTGACGCAGGGGTTGAGGACTTGTCAAAAGATGTAAAGCTGGTATCAACCATGACACCAAGAGGATGCCATGGGGGATCCTCAAAGCCCCTGGTCTCTCCAACGAGTGACAAGTCGAGCCCTGCATCACGAGCTACGGCCGCCATACGAAGACCGAAGGTTCGAATGCACGAGGGACGGATCTCGAACAAACGAGCATGCTGGGGATGAAAAACTGCATCGTATAAAGGATGGTCTGTGAGTGATTTAAGTTTCAGGTAAAACTGAAGAGACAGCTGCAGACGGCGTAAATGAAGCGACGGTTCGTTCGCGTCGGCATAAAGGCTGGGAATGGGTGACGTACGAAAGGCTCCCATACAAAGACGCAGCGCTTGATGGTGGATGGTATCCAACGGCCGGAGAACGGTAGGACGCGCAGAGCCATACACCATACAGCCATAATCCAGCTTAGACCGAATGAGAGAATGGTAAATACGGAACAAAGAAGTCCTGTCTGCACCCCAGGAGACTGAGGCAAGGATCTTAAGGATTGACAAGGCTCTCAGACAGGAAGTCCTTAGCCGTCGAACGTGCGAGCGAAAGGTGAGAGCACGGTCAACGGTCAAACCAAGGAACTTGGTTTCCGGCAAAACTGGAATGGCTGCACGGTCCAAATAGAGCTCTGGATCAGGATGGAGGCCACGCCTCCGGCAGAAATGGACACAGGCTGTCTTGTCGGGAGAAAGAACAAACCCATTATTGTTAGCGGCTTTAACAATCTGGGTAATTGCAGACTGCAACTGCCTTTCAACGAAACGCATGCTGGATGACGAACAGAAGATGTGAAGGTCGTCAACATAAATGGTAGCCGAAACCGTAGGAGGAAGATTTTTGAGTAAACAATTAATGCGGAGGATGAACAGAGTCACCGAAGAATGCTGCCTTGAGGAACGCCTTGTTCTTGATGGAAAAAGGTGGACAGCGTTGTACCCAGGCGCACCTGGAACACACGGTTACGAAGAAAGTTGGCAATGAAGGTTGGCAGGTTTCCCCGCAACCCACTCTCGTGGAGGTCACGGAGGATACCGTGACGCCACGCTCTATCGTAAGCTTTTTCGATGTCAAAAAATACAGACACCAGGTGCTGCCTACGTACGAACGCCTCACGAACAGACGTCTCAAGGAGCAGGAGATGGTCAGGAGCTGAACGATGACGACGGAAGCCGCTTTGTGATGGAGACAGTATTCGATGTTCTTCAAGAAAATAAATTAGCCGGGAATTAACCATTCGTTCAAGGATTTTGCACAGACAGCTAGTGAGGGCAATTGGCCGATAACTAGAGGGAGACTTGGGGTCTTTGCCAGGCTTGGGAAAAGGTAAAACAAAAGCTCTTCGCCAAGAGTCCGGGAAACTGTGCTCCAACCAAATACGGTTGAAAAGCACTAATAGATTCTCGAGAGACGACTGCGAGAGATGACGGATCATGTCATAGTGGATGCCGTCAGGGCCGACAGATGTTGCGCCAGACCGATGCAGAGCCACCCGTAGTTCAACCATGCTGAAGGGGAGTTATACTCAGTGTTATAAAAAGGCGCAAAGGAGATTTTCTGGCGTTCCGCGGTTGTTTTAATCCTCTGAAAGGACAGGAGATACGCCTGAGAACTAGAAACTGAGGCAAACGCTTCGCCCAAGCAATCCACAATCTCCCCAACTTCAGCATACGTGCAGCCGTTATTCTCAAGAATTGAAATTTGGCGGGAACTATAGTTTCCCCGGATCTTACGAATTTTTTCCCAAACAGTTTTTGAACTGGCACGTGAATTGATAGATGAAACGTACTTCATCCAAGACTCCCTCTTGCTTCGTCGACGCACCAACCGAGCGTAAGATTTTGCTCTTTTAAATTTAACAAGATTAGCATCGGTCGGATAACGCCGAAAAGTACACCAGGCCTTATGTTGAACTCTCCCTAGCCGCTGCGCAATCAGGGTTCCACCAAGGCTTCGGACGTCTTGGGAGCGTCGTTGATGTTTTTGGGATAGAGAGATCTGCTGCCTGAATGATACACGTTGTGACATCAGTAACAGCTGCGTCAATTGACCCCCGGGTCACCATGGCAAAAGATATCATTGCGGACGGTGTGAAGACCTCCCACTTGGCACGATCCATCCTCCAACGAGGAGGGCGGGAGGCAGAAGATGGTACGCTCACATTATACCTAAGTACAATTGGGAAGTGGTCGCTTCCATGGAGGTCGTCACACACCGTCCACGACCAGTCGGCCATAACCGATGGTTGACCCAAAGATAAATCGATTGCACTGAAACTTCGTGTAGGCTCGTGGAAGTAAGTGTCAGCACCGGTGTTAAACAGGCACAAAGAGGTCGAGGAAAGAAGAGATTCGATCCTACGGCCTCGTGTGTCTGTTCTGACACTACCCCACAATGGATTATGAGCATTGAAGTCACCCAGAAGAAGAGCAGGTGACGGCAGCTGCCCAACTAAGCTCTCAAGAACGGACACGCTCACGTCCTCATCCGGCGGCAGATAGACGCTGCAAACAGTTAGAGGCACAGGCATGGAGATACGCACCGCAACGGCTTGTAAAGATGTTGAGACCGCAACAGGAGAAACTGGAACACTGTGGGGGACAAGGATGGCAACTCCCCCGCAAGCTATATCTCCTGAAACATTATCTTTCCGAAATGCACTGTAGCCTCGAACTGAAAGGAGGTCTGATGGTTTAAGTTTTGTTTCCTGGAGGCAAAGGCACACCGGAGAGTATGACGAAAGCAGATGTTTCACGTCGTCATGTCTTGTTCGAAAGCCTCGACAGTTCCACTGAACGATTTTATCTATGGTTTGAATTGTGGTGAATGAGAAAAAGAAAAAACGAAAAACAAAACCCGAGAAAAACTGGGACAACTAAAGTTGTCCGATTCCATCATTTCGTCTGCAATGTCCATTTGCGCTTGGGACTGTTTTGTCCGACGTCCTGTAGTCTCTGGTGGTAAAATGGGGCGGTATTTTGGTTCCTGTGTCGCAGATGATCTTGCCCGATCCTGGTTCTTATGATGGGAGTTTGGAGATTTCTTCTCCTTTTCTTTTTCCTTTCTCTTTCCTCCCGGGGTTGTTGAAGTCCCGGTGGTGCTGGTGTTAGTTGCAGCAGGTTTAGGCACAGTGGTTGTTGGAGCTTTCGCGTCCCTAGCTCGGGATTGTAGTGCTGCCAGACCAGCAGCTATGATGTCGTCTAGCTTGTAGGGACAATTCACTGGGATTTGGCTATCAGTCTGGGTACCGACTGTAGTCCTTGCAACAACCGCTGATGCATATGATCGCCGATTTGATTGGTTTGGAGCGACCTTTCTTCTGGCCTCTGGGTAGGAGATTCCCTCAACGGTCTTAATGCGTTGGATCTCTTTTTCCTCTTTCCACTTTGGACAGTCTCTCGATGATGCTGCATGAGATCCCTTGCAGTTGAAGCACAGCTCGGCTTCGGCATGGCAATCTTGCAAAGTATGGTCGGTTGCAGTACAACGCCCACACCGAGCAGTGCTCCTGCAAGACTGCTGGGAGTGACCATATGCTTGGCATTTGAAGCATCGTAGAGGACTTGGTATGAAGGGCGCACTTCAAGGTGTAGATACCCTGCCTTGATTGAAGTTGGCAGGGATGGGGTGTTAAAGGTCAGTATGATGTTTCGAGATGGGACAGATTGGCCATTTCGCCGAAATAGGATGCGCCGGACTCCACTCACTTGTTGGTCTTTCAGTTCCTCCAGAAGTTCTTGGTCACTGCACTCCAGAAGGTCTTGAGAAGAGATAACACCTCGTGAGGAATTGAGGTAGCCGTGAGGGGTAACTTTTACTGGACAATCTAAAAAAGAGGTGGTGTTTAAAAGCACTGTAGCATATCTGGGACTCGACATCTCGACAAGAAGATCTCCAGATTGGAGCTTCTTAACGCTCTTAGGAGAGCTGGCAATTGATTGCAATGCTTTATTTATCCAGAAGGGGCTTCTGGTGTTTAATGGGTTTGAAGCGTCCAAGGAGTGGATGCAAAAGAACCGAACATTGGCAGAATCAGGTGTAGGTTTCTTGTTGGGAGGGGTGACCCTTCCTCAATGAGCCGCTTTGTTTGAAGTTCTTGGGAAATTTTTTGGTTAGCCATGAAGAGAAGTGAAAAGTTCGTCCGCCGATTTCCCCGCCCACAACCGAGCCCTACAGGGGAGAGCCGGAGGTCCGCAAGCCCAATTGGACGCAGGACACGACTCTAGGGTTAAGCAACGGATATAGCATGTTGATAGTGCAGACATGCGCTCAGCGAGTACCGAGACTTTCCCAGGTCTCGGTAACACCCCTTTGGCATGTCCGCACTATCCCCAAACTCACCCTGTTGTACGAAACAACAAGCCGATTGACTAGGAGTGGGTTAGTTCCTAGCCACCCGTTTAGGGTGAAGCAGGGAGCAAAGAGGAGTGTTGGCGACTGGCGACAACAACAACCTGGCCACCAGAAACCTCAGCCTCCAGCATCCCCTTTTCCACCTTACGGGTCACCGCACACGGCAAACGTGCAGGTAGGTCTAGCAAACCAGCCCGGAAAAACAAGAGAGGAACAGAAAATGGAGAAGCAAGTCGAGTAGAAAATGGAGTAGAAAAGAAGAACAGGTAGTGGAGAAGAAAGTAAAAACAGGAAAGGGAGAGGAAAGCCAGAGGAAAGGAAAGGGCTGGCGCATAATCACAACCTCAGCAACCAACAACTGAGGCGGGTGCTGTCAAGGTGGTGGCAACACAAAGTTGTAACGGGAAGAATCAAACATAACAAGTCGGCTAGGGCCGTGGGGTCGCTACTCCCCATCAGCTGGATGAACAGCTGTCCCTGCGGTAACGTATAAGCGCAAAAACAAAAAAGCAAAAAACCGTCACAAGGTCAGCTCGGGCCGTGGGGGCGCCGCTCCCCAAATAACTGGAAAACCAGTTATCCCCGTGCGGGGTCTAATGTTTGGTAAAGAATGGTTTAGCCACCAGGGGTCATAAGTGTTCATTTCTGCTTCTGAAGTATTTGTTGCAAAATCTGGGCTCCTGAAAACTCGACTAATTTTTTTTTTCTTAGACCGATACCGCTTATATGGATAAACCTTTTGAGAATACTTTCTTCCTAAAATAATGCATGGTTTTCCCACCAGAAGACGTAAAGTCACATCTTTTTTTTGTCGATATCTCTGTTTCTAAGAGTTCGTAAGCTCACGATTCCGTTTACAGCAATGTCTGAGGGATTAAAAACCCGATTGAAAATCTTCTTTCTTTCGTCAGATCTATTGTTTTCCATACCGGTTCCATTGACTTTGAATAGCTTTGATAAATTTAATTTGCGTCAGAACGGATGAATGGATTCAAAAGACGTGTTTATTACACCCGAAAATTCGGTGTCATCTTTCTTATTACTTACTGTTGTCGTATCAAACTTCCCCATTTACAGCGATCTTCACATACAACTCGGGCTTCACTGACATCTATCACACGATGAATCTGATCCTCCCACGACTTCCTTGGCCTTCCTCTGCCTTTCCTTCCTGCCACTTGGGCTAAAAATATTTTCTCAGTAAGCATCTCATCACTCATTCTTCCAACATGGCCAAACCATCGAAGCATATTAGTCTCCGCCTTTCTAACAACATTTTGCCTCACATTACACAACTGCAACACATATTCATTCCTCACAGCATCAGAACGTGTCTTGCCACAAACCCCTCGTAAGTAACGCATTTCTCCATCACACAAATGACTCCTATGTTTCTTCTGTAGTACCCAGGTTTCACTGCCATACATCAGAGTAGGAACAATAACACTCTTATACACAGCCATGCGGAACTCTCTTGAGAACCCATCGTTCCTGTGAAAACCTCCTAAAGCAGCTATGACTTTCAATGAAGAATTCACTCGCTTACTAATTTCACCATCCAATTTGTTCTCTCTGTCAAACATGCTTTCTAAATGCACAAACTCATTCACCTGGTTAATCACTGTGTCATTTAGACTTATATTACATTCAGTACTACCAGTTCCTCTCTGAAAAACCATAACTTTGGTTTTTCCCTTATTTATACTCAGTTTGAATTTCATGCAAACTTCGTACATCCGGGACAACATACTCTTCAACTTACTTTTGCTCTCTGCCAACAGGACAGTGTCATCGGCATACAACAATCTGCGCACACGGATATCACCAAATCTTAATAATACGATAGCAGCAATACGTAAGGGATTCAAGTGTTTCTCAATGTACCAGAAGCGATTACGGACTTGCATATCCATGGTTTGAAATTTATCACATTTATACATTTTTGATAGAATGGCTAAACGTGTTCCTTAGGCACCTGAGGATTGAAACTGAAGTACTTACAAAGAAAAAACTCCTCAGAATGTTGATGTTGCGCAGAATAACGGCTGCGGTAAGCATAGAAAAACCGCCATTATCCAGGATACATTGTACACCGCTTATTTGAGTCATTGGATCCTCAGCTATGTAGCTAAGAAGAACAAAAAGGGTCGTGATAATCTCTTCTTCACTGGTGATGTCCGAAGTCCAGATTCCTGAAATGAAAGAAATATGTGCATAGAGTTAAAAAAAATAAACCAATTTATTTGAGAGAAATAAAAGGGGAGAATTATCCAATATTGATTCTACTTACAGAGGTTTATAAAAACAATGGAAACACCAACTGCGACTGGAGTATACGCAATACACCTTATGAAAAATCACAGGAATGACGTCATCCTCGATGTGAGGCATATAAATTCGTGCAATAGGATGCTGGCTATCACGTAGCAGCGCCACAGTCGCAGGTGAAACAGCTGTTGTGAAATAATTGTCGACAATGTTAGATCTCAGTGTCCTCACAAAAGGCACGATCATTGGCGGGCGTCTTGCAAAAGTTTCAATAACTAGAACGGCAGAGACAAAAAGTACAACACGTAGAACTGTATCGAAGATTATGACTACCTATCAAAAAGGGCTTGGCATTGCCTCCGAACGTGCAAACTGTGGACTCCATAAGAAGATGTCAAATAGGAATATGCGAAAGTCGGCACGGATGGCACTACGGAAGCACAAGGCCATGATAATCTCAAATAGCACTAGAGTTGAACACCAGTCGAATGATCCCGTTTCTGTCATAACAATTCGTCTGAAACTCCATCGTGTCGGTATTTATGGCAGCGCTGCCATCTCTCATTACCAGCATCAATGGAATAAAACGTGTAAGGTAAGGCAAAGCTCATAAAAACAAGAATGTTAAAGACCAGCAACGTGTCATGTGGCATGATGAATCGTGCTTCTCATTGTTTACCACCATTGTTACCCATCTTCAGGTTTTCGCCGGACTATACGTCTGGCGAAAACCTGAAGAAGCGCACCACCCGACTGTCTGGTTCCGACTGTTAAGCATGGAGGTGAGATCCCTGATACTGTGGAGTGACATATTCTGGCATTCCTTAGGGGCATTGGTTATTCTGCAGGATCGTGTCACATCTGCAGCATACGAATTTATTCTTGGGGACCACCTACACCCAGTGGTGCAGGCGTTGTTGCCTAATGACCATTCCCGGTTTCAAGCAGCAAATGTATCCACTGTGCGAAACATGTCAAATTGTAATTTGCAGAGCATGGGAACGAGGTACAACAGCCACCTCAGTCTTCAGACCGCAGTATTATTGAACATTGTGGAAATATCTGGAGCGAACGGTCAGGTCACATTTTCCACCTCCAACATCACTGGCATAATTAAAACATATTTTATAGGAAGAATGGTCCCAAATTTTATCATCGTATGTACGCGACTTGTATAAGTCTACTAGCATTAGTACCAGGCTTAGCCCGGGATTTAAATTCTTTTGTGTATATTTATACACTGAATGGCCACTTTATTATGACCACCACCTCAATACTTAGTTGGGCCACCTTTTGCCTTTAATACTGCGTCGATTATTCGTGGCATGGACTCCAAGAGATCTTAATAGGTGGTTTGTGGAATCTGAGACCATGCTTGATGAATAGCACTTTCCAGGAGTTTGAGATTATAGGGTTGTAGATCCAGTTGCCTGATAACTCGTTGAACTTCATTGAGATTTGGAGATTGTGGGGACTACCTAAGCAAAGTTCCTGAAACCAATCCTGTACAATACGAGCACTATGGCAGGACGCATTATCTTGTTGAAAGTAGCCATCGCCATTGGTATAAACCATCCACATGACAGGATGCACTTGTTCCGCAACGATGTTTAGATATGATGTGCCAGTCAGACGTTGATCAACACCCATTAAAGGGCCCAAAGCATGCCAGGAAAACATTCCCCAAACCATAACGTGGCCTCCACTAGCTTGAAGGGTTGTAGCAACGCATTTAGGGTCCATGTTTTCGTGCTGTTTCTGCCAAATTCTCACTCGGCCATCGGCATGGTGCAACTGAAAATGTGATTCATCGGACCACATAATTTGTTTCCAATTATCGACTGTCCAATCCTTGTGCTGAACTGGAGACTGTGAGAACTGGAGACGTTTTCTCTTGTTAACTGCAGACAGCAAAGGTGTTCGAACAGGCCTTCGGCTGCCATATCCCATCCGATGCAGTGTACGGCCAACAGTGCGTGCAGAGATCATTTAAGGGGATCCTTGATTAAGATGGTCTGTAATTTGCTGCACTGTTGCCCTTCTGTGGTCGTATAACAGTATGGACACTCTCCGTTCCGCCCGAGCAGTCACTAGTCGATGACGACCACACGTTGCACGTAGAGACCCAGTTTTTTGGCTGACAGTCCAGTCTTTAAACACTTTAACAACAGCTGCTCTGGATCATTTCACGAATACGGCGGTTTCGGTGATACTCGCTCCATAGCTCTGAGCTCTTACAATCATCCCACGTTGAAAGTCGGTCAGATAACATTTTTTACCCATCTCGTCACCCAAAAATCACTTCTACTACTGTCGCAAGCACTAAGCTTTCCCTTTTCATACTAGCCTCGCCCTCTGGCGGCAACAGCGTGCAGCCATATCTCATTTACTTAAAACTGTCAGGTGGTCATAATAGAGTGGCCACTCAGTGTATTACACACTGCTCCACCGACACCTCTTATGTGCTACGTTTGTCGACTAATCGCGCACTCTCGGGAATCACGTGGTCAAAGAGCCACATCCACTTTTGATAAAGCTCTACGCTTGTGGCTGTTATCGTACCCTCATACAACATAAGACGTACACCGAGTGATCACTCAATTATCACCACTCTTGTCAAACGTGGTGCTGCCCGTTGACCACGTGATTTCGAGATTGAGCGATTAGTCGACCGACGTTGCGTATATAAGACGTGAGCGTAGCAGATTGTGGTAAAATTCGAAGCTTTAGGGGTAAACGGAAGGATTTATCGGAGTTTGCGAAAGGAAAGATTGTTGGAGCTCGAAGAGATTATGCTTAGATTTTTCAAACAGCTGAAAACTGGCGTGGAAATGGTCAAACAACGATCCGGAGGCAAAACTGCACAGGACAGCGAAAGATTGATGTTGGAGGTGAGCGTCAGGTCCGAGGACTCGTACAGGCCGACAGACGCAGCATTGTTCAACAGTTGACTATCCAATATAACAGAGGCCAACTCAGAACAGTATCTGTCATGACCATGCGTCACACGCTAGTGCGCATGGGCTATAACAGTAGGAACCCCGAGGACGTCCTCTAGTAACTACGGTTCATCGGCACAAAAGACTCCCCTGGTGCGAAGATCATGTATGTTGGAAGTCGGATGACTGGGAAAAAGTTGACGAGTCACGCTTTTTACTGTACTCTGTGGATGCTTGTGTACCTATTTGGCGTACACGACCATCCACGGAATGGAGGCAACATGAGACTCAAACATGAGGCTCTCGATCCATCCTCTATGTTCGCCACAGTGCAAGCCGGTGAAGGCGGTTGTATGGTGTGGGACATGTTTATTTGGAAGGAACTTGGATCCCTGGTGCATGTGGAACGACATACGACTGGTGCCCACTATCGTGAATTGTCAACTGACTCTCTACACCCAGCAATGTTGCAATTTTTCCCGAATTACGACGGTGTCTTGCAAGACGACAATGCACCAGGCCACAGGTCCAATGTTATGCATGAAGGGTTTGAGGAACACAGTTCAGACTACCAGCATATCGATTAGCCTCCGAACTCCCCCAATATCAATCCCAGAGAACATTTGTCGGACACTATGAAACGGCATATCAAGCGTTTGGATACAGCAACCACATTCATACCTTCACTGAAAGCCGCATTATGCACAGCTTGGTTGGTCATAACCCCCCCCCCCCCCCCCAACTGCTTCTGTCGTCTTATTGAAACAATGCGACGTCGGATCATCTTTACTGAGGGCGAAAAGAAAACCTGCAAAATATTAAGTAAGTGGTCATAATTCAGTGATCACTCAGTGTATATTTATTTAACATGTTCTTTTTCATTTTAAAAATATGCTACCAATTATTGTCCGAAAAACTGCCTATCGCGTGTATAACAAAGAATGGCATTTCTGCATATTACCTGATCTATAAAAGGTTATGTATCTTCCGTTACTGTCGCGGGATGGCAAGAAACCCAGAATCTTAAGTTCGAATAATTTCTTCATTGCTCCTGGTTGAAGTTTTATGAAATCATTCTGAAGCTTCGCCCTTACTTTCACATAGTTCTGAAGGGATTCGAATGTTGGCTGGATTTCAAATTTCCTTATTCTCAGGAAACGCAGGAGAAAGTCATCTCTCGTGTTGCAAACCACGTTGTGATCTGTTCAAGTAAAAACAGTATTAGTTTTTCAAAAGCGACAGTAATTCGTAGCACTGACATCGGAAAAAGGAACTTAAAAATACAAATCATGATTCTTTTTTGTAGTATACGGAAATAGAAACTCAAAACTACTCACATACGATAATGAGAAAATATGATGTCAAGAAAAGCAGTGTAATTTCAAGAAATACAGTCAAAGTGCGATCTAAAATTTTTTGGAGGGAACAATAAACACGCTCTTTAAGTCCGGAAGATAAAATTGCGGAAATACAAATGTTTGAGTTAAAAATTGAGATTTAAGATGCCGTGAGATGACAACAATTACAGTGGGTAAGTCGAAAGTTTTGCAATATGTGGATCACTTTATGTCTTCATACGTACCATTACGATTAAAGCTGACTAGCATTCAAAGTATAAGACATCGTGTTGCACCGTCTTTAGCCATCTGTTTGCCAGTTCTTCGATTCCGCGGGGGTACCGATTCTTCTCCTTCGAGGCGAAGAACTCCTTCGCGCCGGCTGCCACCTCCTCCTGGTTGTTGAAGTGCTACCGGCGAATGAAATGGGTTATGGAACGGAATAGGTAAAAATCCGAGGGGGCATGATCCGGACTATATAGTGGGTGTGGCATCAGTTCGATGCCCTAATTTTCCCGGGTCGTTCGCGCGGTATGAGGCAGAGCGTTTTCCTGCTGTAGGAGAGCGCGCTTTCTGTTAACCAGTTCCGGGTACTTCTCTTCCAAAACGTAATACATCCGCTCCAGCTGTTCAGATTGGAGGTTGGAGTTGATGGTCCGACCGTCTGGAACAAATTCGTAATGAATTATCCCCTCGAAATTCCACCAGACGCAAAACATCAGCTTGTACTCAAAGCACCCACGTTTGGCAACAGGTTCAAGAAGCGATCCCGGGCTCAACCACTGCCGTTGTGTGTTAGGATTACGAAAATAGACCCGCTTTTCATCGCACGTAACAATTCTTTTGGTAAAACGTACATCGCGCTGGCGTTTCGTGCACACGTCCACTCGGCGGCTTGCTTCTGTTGGCATCAGTTCGTGAGGGACAATGCTGCAGCTCCTGTAGCCCTTCCCGAGGTCCTGAAAGTGACGAACCACGGCAGTCTGTGATATGCCCAGCTCGCCTGATAATCTCCGAGTGCTGGTTGTCGGATTTGCCTTTACGGCCTGGCGCACCGACCTCGGAATACACTGTTCGCCGCCTTCCCGACCTTGGATGATCGTCGAGGTTTCTGTCACGTGAGCGAAATTTCTTGAACCACATGATTGCGTTGCTGTAGTCCACGGAACCTTCGACTTTCGCATGAAAAATGTTTCGTGTTGCTTGAGCAGCGTTATGGCCGAGTTCAAACTCGTAAATCAAAAGCTCCCTAATTAGCCGGTTGTGGCTGTTCATATTTTAGGTGTCCCAACCACAGACAGAAGGACGACATGCAATGCTGTTCACAGCAACGACTACCACTTTATATCCCTTTCGACTGACTACAGTGCGCGACTTGAACTAGTTTAAACGCATGCCATATCCGCCGCAACACATGCGTGTATGCAAATACAGCAAAACTTTCGACTCACCTTCTGTCGATTATTTTTCGTTGTAAGTTATCACGCGAACAAGCAAAAAGACAGAGCCAAAAGAAGAATTATATTACAGATACCCACAGGAAAATAAATATGTACGTAGTAACTGTACATTAAAAAATACGCAGTTTGCATAAGTACGTGCATACGCATCCTGCTAAGAGGAGCTCTATTATATTACCGCTTGTATTTTTGTTTGAAGGTTTAAATACGACAGTGAGCAACTCAACGGGGCTACAAGCAGTCGCTCGTCCTTAATTTAGGTGCACAATGGTTCCAGGGAAGGGAGAGAGCCAGTGTCGTAAGACAAACACAACATCCGTGCCTCACCGGGACTCGAACCTGGGCCCATCTCGGACGAACGTTCAGAAACCAGAGCTTAGACCTCTGCACCACCTGGACGGCTACTAAGGCTTGAAAGAGGTATATACCGGTATAACGAAGTAAATTTCTCCGTCATTTCTATCCGCGCCAGGATTCGAACCCGGGTCCCCTCATTCCGGAATAAGTTGCTCTACCAATTGAGCTACACGGACCTTTTATTCTGATTCCTATCTGCCTTTATGTCGTGTGCGTCCTTCTGGCAGGTACGTCACATCTCCTGGTACTTTACACCGGTTGCTTGCAGGCGACTAAAGGTGAAAAAAATTATGTAGTGGTTGCTTGCAGGCGTCTAAAAGTCGTTCTTTTTCAATTCCTCTTAAATGTGAGATCACACTCTCAGCACATCAAATGAGGTGAAATACATTTTTCAGTTTTTCTAAACCTGTGACTCTTCACTAACAAAAACATGCTCATTGTCCTCACTGTCATCTTCCCTGTATAAATCATCCGCTACAGCATAATCACAAATAACGTCAAAACTTGCTTCTTGCTTGTTCCAGGGTGCTGTTTTGCTCCCCTGTGATGAGCAGCAAACTGGTCCAAACTGCAAAGAAAAAACTCTATATTCGGAATATAAAAATGTACTGGGGCTCATAAATAGGAAGGTTAGTTGTAGGGAAAACGTTAGCATCAAAACATAAGACAAATGGTTATGTTTTGATGACCGTCTTAAAGCCAGAAGACCCGCAACCAAGGATATGGACATACTTAAGACCTTATGGATACCTGCTCATGTGTCACCACGCGAGACCTTGGTCGAACAACTGGAGGCTACCCATATGAGCATTATCACGCACCTGCGTCAACTTGGAAAGGTGCACAAAAGGGGAGTTTGGGTGTCCTGTCAACTCAGTTGAGCAGAAAATAAATCGCATGCGTTTCTTTCCCTTCTTGAATGTGACCACGTTGAACCCGTTCTTGGACGCGACAAGTGACGATCAATTGGTCCTGTATGACAAAGTCAGCGCCTGGAAACAGTAGTTGGACTCACAATAGAAGGCCTTGTCAACACTCAAAGCGGACTTACACCCACGTAATGCACTTCTGTCTGTTTGGTGGGATATACGGGGTGTCGTGTTTTTAGTACGTCTTTTGTAAAAAGAGATCGTGCTTCTGTTATCGGTTTGTCCGTCAGTCCGTCCGTCCGTCCGTCCACCTGTGATATCACAGCAACTATTAGTCCGATTTGAAAAATTTTTTTGCATTAGGAAGCTTGAAATATGCAAATGATGATCCTTTATTTCGTTTTTTTTACGATGTAAAATTTTGCCGCTAGAGGGCGTAAATCCAGATGATGTCGAATTCAAAAATACGTTTTAGTCCACATATTTGCTTCTAAACATCCGATTGACAAAAAATTTATATCTTTCGATTCCATTTATGTCGAAGAGTATTTTAGATATAGTTACTTTTTCAAATTATGTATAGATTTTCCGCTAGGGGGCGTAAAAGTGAATTACATTTTCTCCGATAACTCTTCTTCTAAAACTCCGATTTGAAAATTTTTTTCTTCAGCGGACACATCTCCTGATGGAAAATCTTTTGCATATAATTTCAAATTTTTGGTAAAGAATACTTTGGCCACCAGGGGGCGTGTTAGAGTTTGCTTCTGATGTATTTGGCATAAAATCGTAGCTTCTAAAATATCGATTAAAAAATTCTTTCGTGGACTGATGCCACTCACATCAATAAACCTTTTCGCAATATTTTCTTCTTAAAATATTCCACAGTTTCTCCGCCAGGAGACGTAGATGTATATCCTATTTTTGTCAATATCCCTACTTCTAGGAATCCGATTTGAAAAATTCCTTCTTTGTTGGATAGTGTTTTCCATGTGACATGTTTTTCATATAATTTCGAAATTTTCAAGTAATTCATAGACTTTCCGCTAGGGGGCGTAGCGGTAAATTGCGTTCTCCCTATATCTCTGCTTCTATATCTCCGATTTGAAAAATTCTTTCTGCACCGGATAGAGCTACTGATGGGAAATCGTTTGCACATAATTTCTAATTTTTGTAAAAAAATAGTTTGGCCACCGGGGGGGGGGGGGGCGTAAATCTTAATTTCCGCTTCTGTTGTATTTGCAGCAAAATATGAGCTTCTAAATTCTCGATTGAAAAAAACGCAGTTTGTTGACCAATACAACTCATGTCGACAAACCTTTTAAAAACATTTTCTTCTTAAAATAGTGCATGATTTCTACGCCAGGGGCGTAGATGTACATCTTATTTTTGTCAATATCTCTACTTCTAAGAGTCCGACTTAAAAAATTCCTTCTTTGTTGGATAGTGTTTCTAGTGTGACATGTGGTTCATATAATTTCAGAATTTTCAAGTAATTCATAGACTTTCCGCTAGGGGGCGTAAAGGTAAATTGCGTTTCCCCCTATATCTCTGCTTCTAAATCTCCGATTTGAAAAATTCTTTCTGCACCGCATACAGCTCCTGATGGGAAATCGTTTGCATATATTTTCTAATTTTTTGTAAGAAATGGTTCGGCCACCAGGTGGCGTAAGTCTTAATTTCCGCTTCTGTTGTATTTGCAGCAAAATATGAGCTTCTAAAATCTCGATTGAAAAAAAGTCGTTTGTTGACCGATACTACTCATGTCGACAAACATTTTAGGAACATTTTCTTCTTTAAAAAATGCATGGTTTCTACGCCAGGGGGCGTAGATATATATCTTATTTTTGTCAATCTCTCTACTTCTAAGAGTATGATTTGAAAAATTCCTTCTTTGTTGGATAGTGTTTCTGATGCGAAATGTTTTTCCTATATATTCAAAATTTTCAATTAAATCATAGACTTTTCCCTAGGGGGCACAAAGGTAAATTCCGTTTTCTGCGTTATTTCTGCTCCTAAACCTCTGATTTGAAAAATTCTTCCTGTATCGCATACAAGACCTGACGGAAAATATTTTTCACGTAATTTCTAATGTTTGGTAAAGAATGGTTTAGCCACCAGGGGTCATAAGTGTTAATTTTTGCTTCTGAAGTATTTGTTGCAAAATCTGGACTCCTGAAACCTCGACTAATTTTTTTTTCTTCGACCGATACTGCTCATATGGAAAATCCTTTTGCGAATACTTTCTTCCTAAAATAATGCATGGTTTTCCCACAAGAGGACGTAAAGTCACATCTTATTTTTGTCGATATCTCTGTTTCTAAGAGTTCGTAAGCTGACGATTCCGCTTGCAGCAATATCTGAGGGATTAAAAACACGATTGAAAATCTTCTTCCTTTCGTCAGATCTACTGTTTTCCATACCGGTTCGTTCCACTGACTTTGAATAGCTTTGATAAATTTAATTTGCGTCAGAAGGGATTCAAAAGACGTGCTTATTACACCCGAAAATTCGGTGTCATCTTTCTTGTTTGAGCTGCTGTTGGACGTTTGGTGGGATATACGGTGTCATGTTTTTTGAGCTGCTGCCACCACTATCACTGCTGACGAGTACTGCCGTCAGCTGGACGATCTGCCCGCATCGTTCACGTTGAAACGACCATCACTGCTGGACGACCAGAGCGTTCTCCTACAGCAGGATGGAGCAACACCTCACACTGCGCGGGTGACCTGTCACAAGATCAGGGACCTGGGCTGGGATAAGATGCCACACCCAGCCTGTTCCCCGGATGCTGACCCCAAACGACGACCACAATTTTCGGTCATTGCAGCACTTCGTGGATGGACAGCAGTTCACCAATCGGGACGATGTCGAACGTACACCTACTCACTTCTTTCTGTCCAAGCCACCAATCACCAATTCTACAGGGGTTGTATCCAACAGCTACTCAGACGATGGGGGAAGGTCGTGGCAAACGATGGCGCCTACATTTTGGACTTATTTGTGCTTATATATAAGATGATTAACACTTTTCTGCTGCCTTGCATTTGCAGACATCACTTTCTTTCCAACCCAATGACATCCAACAAATCCTGAAATTAAAATGTCTTCCAAGCTTACCCGTAAATGAGAGTTAAATTTGCACTAAGAATTACATTACTCTGAGGAACATAATGGAACTGCATTTTGATCTTAAGACAGCATCCCAATTTTGTTCAACTTTGGAGATGTTTCTACAGTTCTCATTTCCTCCTGGCTTTTCGTATCCATCGTAGACTCGTATCCCAGAAGGAGCAACGATCAGGCATATTTTGTAAGATTAAACTGGGTTAGCTGAGACCCAACAGTTTTTATGAATAACAATGAGGTCAATCTTGTAATTGAAAGAGAAAATCTAACTTGCGATATTAACAAATATATCTCAGAAAATTCCCTTTCATATTCATAGAAAATAAAGCCATGGCTTGCAAATACCGCTTCTGCTGCAAAACTTGCTTAGGTATTTCCTCTCGTTGAAGTTTTAGGTATTCTCAAAAGCCTCTGACCATGTCTCTTTCTTTGACCTCAAACCTGTTGGATGCCGCCCCGGTGGCGCAGTGGTCTAAGCGATGGCCCCTAATCATTCGTCCGAAAGGGGTCCGGGTTCGAGGCATGGATGTTGCGTTTGTCTTACGGCACTGGCTCTTTCCCTTCTCTGGAGCCAGTGACCCTAAATTAGGGACGGGCAACTGCTTATAGCCCATTGAGATGCTCACGATGGTCGTCAAACCTCCAATAAAAAAACAAACCTGTTGTACTGTATAACTTCCTGGTTTCTTCTTCTCTGAACGTTTTGGCCATTTATTTGCATCTAACAATTTGGAACAGTTTAGCAGATCAAAGTCTTCATGGGAAGCAGTCTTCTCTCAATTGATCTTTTGAGACTCATAAAGTATATTTGGTAGGATTGGTGGGTCATCTATCTTAACAATCTATGTAAAGAAACACTTTCAAATATATACCGAAGAGCTGAAACATTATGACCGTCTGCCTAACATGCTGTTGGCTCTCCACGTGCCTCAAAACAGCTCCTACCCGGCAAGGCATAGACGCTACAAGATTTCTAAAGGTGTCTTGTGGTATCTAGAACCAACACATCACCAGCACATTCTTCAGCACTTGTGAGTTACGTGGTTGAGCCCCCTCAGATCGGATTTGCTGTTCCAACATACAAAACCACAGATACTCACGTGGGTTGTTGTCTGGGTAATCTGGAGGCCACGGCAATACCTGGAAGTCTTCCTCAAGATCCGCAAAAAATCCTCAAAAAAAAAAAAAAAAAAAAAACCCGGGCAGCGTGGCATGGCGTATTATTCTTCCGAAAGAAAGAACTACTAGATACCGTTAGCATGAAACGATGTACCTGGTCTGCAGTTATGTTTAGGGAGGTGGTAAACGTTACAGTTTCCTGCACAAGAATGACTATACCCATAGTTTCCCAGTAGCACATTGCCCAAAGCATTATGCTTCCTCTACCGGCTTGTTTTCGTCTCACGGTAAATGCTGGTATCAACATTTCCCCAGATAAACGACGCACTCGTAACTGGCAGTCCACATGGTGCAACAGGAAAGCAGATTCACCGGGCCAGACAACTTTCTTCCAACCATTCAAAGTCCAGTTTTGGTTCTCGTGTGCCAATTCTTGGTGGTTCTGCGGTTAAACGGGGTTAGAAATGTCCTCGGAGCTGCCTGGGGCCAGTCCCATTTTCAGCAGGTTTCGATGTTCGTCGCCAGCATTCAAATTACCGGCAAGTTGCGACACAGTATCCTTTCTGTTAGCTGGTACCACACGTAATAGTCTTCGCCCACCACTAGCATCGATGAACCGTGGCCACACTTTGACAGCACTTAGTGGTTTCATCCTCGTCGGACCACTTTGTGAAGGTACTAACCACGACTGACCGTGAGCACCCAACGGGTCTTGCCGTCTCGAAAATGGTGTCTCCTAATCGTCTGCTCGTGTTGCTCCCTCTTTGATAAGGTTTTGCGACGTGTTCTATCCTGAGTTTGTGT
This sequence comes from Macrothele yani, assembly GCA_039090855.1. Classification (NCBI taxonomy): domain Eukaryota; kingdom Metazoa; phylum Arthropoda; class Arachnida; order Araneae; family Macrothelidae; genus Macrothele; species Macrothele yani. The sequence continues at coordinate 63,923,116 of CM077005.1, forward strand.
TCTTGTTGCTGTACTTCTTGTTCCTGAAAGTCTACTGCATTTTTTTATTGAAGATTTAACGACCACCGTGAGCAAAGCAATTGATTACAGGTAGTCGCCCGTCCTTAGGGACGGGCAACTGTTTGTAGTCCATTGCGCCATTGGTTCCAGGGAAGGGAGAGAGCCAGTGCCGTAAAACAAAGACAACATTCATGCCTCACAGGGATTCGAACCCGTACCCTTCTCGAAAGAATGGTCATAAGCCATCGTTTAAACCACTGCGCCACCCGGCTTACTGCATCTAACTCCGAACTTATTACTTTTCGGTAAGCGTTATTTGTCTGTTTCGAACATGTTTCTAGTTCACGAATTACATTAAGCTCTTGAACTAGGTCGCCATTCTAGCAACGGCCACTCCTACTTTTACTGATAAGCAGACAGATGTGACGTTACCTGACCCGTTCGAGCTGATGGACATAGCACTTTCACCAGAATGCATCCTTCTACACTCTTCTCCTTTTGTTTTCCCCGTATCAGCCTCATTGCTTTTGCTAAGTCATCATTCGACCACACGGTGGCGCCTCTTTGTCCTCCTACAGCGTCGTCAACTCTTGATCCAGGTAGCTCTTCACTCTTCGGTGGTCTGCTGCCTTCAACCAGCAACGATGTTGCTTCTGATAGAACACCTGCTCCTCCCTTTGCAACTGTCGCTAATAACTCCCAGTCTTTGTCTGGTTCTCGTCATTTATCCGCCAATTCTCCGACTGTTGATTTTCGTGACAAGGCTAGCCGCCCCGGTGGCGTAGTGGTGTCTAAGGCATTGGCCTCTGATCGTTCGTCCGTAAGGGGTCCGGATTCGAATCCCGGTCAGGCATGGATGTTGTGTTTGTCTTACGGCACTGGTTCTCTCCCTTCCCTGGAACCAGTGACCCTAAATTAGGGACGGGCGACTGCTTATAGCCCATTGAGTTTCTGACGGTGGTCGTTAAACCTCCAATCAAAAAAAAATGACAAGGCTGTTTCGATCTCTGCTGAGGAAGACTCTTCCACTAGACGCACATTTTTGTCTCTTTTTGATCGCAACATTCTCTTTCAAGGTCTACCAAATTCGTTGCTTCCTGTTTACATGAAGGCTTTATGCACACTTTTTTCCAAGGATGCTCTCACGACATTACTGCTGCCTCTCATCTCTGCGTTGTGCTCTACGAAAGATTTTTTGAATCGCGTTTTCTCTACTGGCCTTACTGTGAACTCCTCTCACATGATCCCTTCACCACTTAGCAAAGGAATTGTTACTGTCACCTTCTATCCGGTACCACTGGAAGTGCTGGATCATGTTCTACCACTTTTTATCTCGCATGTGTGTAAAGACGTCAGTCAGCTGAAGCGTCTGTCAGATGAACCAAATGGCATCACGTTTTCGGATGTTCATGATCTGAAGCAACAGCTTCAAGTTGTTTTCACCACAGACGATGCGCTGATGTCCTGTCCTACGGATGTCACTGTAAACTTTGGCCGCCCTTCCAACCAATTCAAGATCTTTACTTTATCTTGCTGCATCGTCTGCAAATGCCAACGACACCGAACTTCAAAGTGCCCACACACCCGTTGGCAGTCTACTGTTAGAAATAAATCGTCTGGGGCTTTTTTTATTGGAGGTTTAACGACCACCATGAGCAACTCAATGGGCTATAAGCAGTTGCCCATCCGTAATTTAGGGTCAATGGTTCCAGGGAAGGGAGAGAGCCAGTGCCGTAAGATAAACACAACATCCATGCCTCACGGGATTCGTACACTGGCCCCTTTTGGAGGAATGATCACAAGCCATCGCTTAGGCCACTGCTCCAACAGGGAGGCATCTGGGCCTTCTATGTCGCATTCTTCAAATTGTACTGTATTGTCTTCCATTCCTGGTGACTTCTTCGATCCTTCGGCGGAGTCTTCTGATTTTTCGACTTCTTTACCGTCCTACGAGGGTGATAACAAAAGCTCTGCACGCGTTAATCTAAAACGGAAGCGGATGATGCAATCAGGAAAATGATTGCGTCATGTCAAGGTCAGACTCTAACTGACATACGAGGTTCATAACGAAAGTTCTGCACTCGTTAATCTAAAACGGAAGCTGATTTTGCAATAGGGAAAATGATTGCGTTATGCCAAGGTCAGACTCTCAGCAACGCAGTGGTGTCAGGACGACGCGCTATTATTTCCTGTGTGTACGTTTGAGGCTTTGAAAATGGAAGCCTGCAGCTCCTCAGGTGGAATCACAGAGTTAGACCAGCGTTCGTACGTGAAAATGGAAACATTGCGGGGAACAACTCCGACATAGATCCACACTGCCTTGAAAAAAGTTTGTGGGAAATGAACTCTTGATCGAAGCACAATTTCTCTCTGGGCATCGCACTTTCGGGAGGGCAGAAGCAGCATCGAAGATGATCACCGTTCAGGCCGACCTCAAACGGCGTCAGAAAAAAACATCTGTCACCATTGTTGCAACGCTTCTCGAAGAGAATCCCCGTTTGACAGTCGAGCAGATTGCTCATCAGGAAATTTCGCTCAACATGTCTGTTCACCGTATTTTGACCGCCTCACTGGGAAAAAAAAAATAGCCGTATGTTAGGTGCCCCATCAACTCACCCCTGAGCAAAAGCCAGCCAGACTGAGTGTCGCAGAGGATCATTTCCACAGGTTCGAATGGGAAGGCGACACCTTCTTGAACAGAATTGTCGCAATTGATGAGACTTGGACACGTGATTTTGAGCTGGAACTGAAGTCATAATCAGCGGAATGGAGGCATCCAAGTTCCCCACGCCCCTCAAATTGCCATCGGCAACAATCCAAAGTGAAGCAAATGACGATTTTTGCGTACGATGCTCAGGGTATTGTGGCCTCTGGTTGAGTGCCGGTAGGACAAAATGTCAACACACAATATTATCGTGACTTTCTGAGAACAAAGTTGATACCGAAAATTCGTCAAGATCGCACCAACTTGTTGGAAGCCGGAGCGATCATACTGCATGACAAAACCATCGTGTCATGGTGCAGCGTCGGTACGGGGACATTGTCGAAATATGCCTGGGAAACTCTATCTCACCCACCATACAGCCCTGATCTCAGAACACCCGACTTTGATCTTTTCCCAAAGTTAAAAAATCGGCTCCGCGGAATCCTCTAACGAATTGCTGGACAAAATGTCATTGGGCATGACTCGAGTAATTGGACAGCTAAACAAAGATGGCGTATTACGGGGCATCCAGGACTTACCTCACCGCTGGCAAGCTGTCATTAGCAGCAGAGGGAGTACAATGAACGGCAGTAAGGTAAGTTTTCTCCGTTACTTCACACCTGTCTCAAAAATGGACAGTGTGCAGAACGTTTGTTACGACACCCGTAAACTAACCTTTGCAAAGTTTTTCATCCTTCTCAGAACTTTGTCACTTGACTGAAACATCTGATGCTACTTCCCCGACCTTTCCGGCTCTGAGGCCACTTCCACGGATCATTTTTCTTTCGGCGGTTTTGAACCTTCTCGGGTGGATCATCCTCCTTTTTAATCCCCCGCTTCGATTCTCCCCTATTTTGATGAACGTCACCCAATCGCCGGCTGCGACGAAACGGTCTACCGTCCAGGCTCAACGTCCCACCAAGAAGCGTATTCGCGTTGATCTTAAGGACTCGGGTTTCCTACTGAAGCCTCTACGAGTGATCCAACCTCTACATCAATTACGGTGAGCGTTTCATTTCTCCCTTCTGTTACGTGACCCTCATCCTTTTTCTCCTTTCCAGGAGTTCCCGTTACTTGATCTCACGCCTGATGAACTAGCTCAAATTATTTTCTCCCAAGATTTGATTCCAGTTTCTATTACCCGGGACCACATTCTCCACTTTTTTCTCCGGAATTAGGGCGCGGGGAGAGCTAACGACCACCGTGAGCAACTCAGTGTGCTATAAGCAGTCGCCCGTCCCTAATTTAGGGTTACTGGTTCCAAGGAAGACAGATATATCTTCTTACCCTGGACAAGATTTTCTATTTCTTACTTTTTTTGAAGGGGGTTAACGACCATTGTGAACTACTCAATAGGTTATAAGCAGTCGCCTGTCCCTTATTTAGGGTCACTCGTTCCAAGAGAGAGAGAGAGAGAGAGAGAGATCCTTTTACCCTGGACCAGATTCTCCATATCTTCTTTTTTTTGAAGGGGGATTAACGATTGCCGTGAACAACTCAATGGGCTATAAGTGGTCACCCGTCCCTAATTTAGGGTCGCTGGTTCCAAGGAAGAGAGAGAGAGAGAGAGAGAGAGAGAGATCCCCTTACCCTGGACCAGATTCTCCACTTCTTTTTTTTTTGAAAGGAGGGTTAACGACGGCCGTGAACAACTGATTCGGCTATAAGCAGTCGCCCGTCCCTAATTTAGGGTCACTGGTTCCAACCAAGGAAGAGATAGAGAGATAGAGAGAGAGAGAGAGAGAGAACCTCTTAACATAAATTAGATTCTCCATATCTTTCCTTTTTTTTTTTTTTTTTTGAAAGGGGGGTTAACGACCACCGTGAACAACTCGATGGACTATAAGTGGTCGCTAGTCACTAATTTAGGGTCACTGTTCCTAGGAAGAGAGGGAGAGAGAGAGATCCTCTTACTGTGGATCAGATTCTCAATTTTATTTTATTTTTTCTTTTTTTTTTTTTTTTTTTTTTTTTAAGTGGGGTTAACGACCACCGTGAACAACTCAATGGGCTATAAGTGGTCGCCCGTCACTAATTTAGGGTCACTGGCTCCAAGGGAGAGAGGGAGAGAGACATATCCTTTTACCGTGGATGATATTCTCAATTTCTTTCTTTTTTCTCTTTTTTTTTTTTTTTTTTTTTTTTGACAGTGGGCTTAACGACCTCCGTGAACAACTCAATGGGCTATAAGTGATCGCCCGTCACTAATTTAGGGTCACTGGTTCCAAGGAAGAGGGGGAGAGAGAGATCTAGATCCTATTACCGTGGATCAGATTCTTAATCCTTTTTTTTTTTTGAGAGGGGGGCTAACGACCACCGTGAACAACTCAATGGGCTATGAGTGGTCGCCCGTCACTAATCTAGGGTCACTGGTTCCAAGGAAGAGAGGGAGAGAGAGAGAGAGAGATCCTCTTACCGTGTACCAGATTCTCAATTTCTTTTTTCTTTTTTTTTTTTTTGAAAGGGGGCTAACGACCACCGTGAATAACTCAATGGGCTATAAGTGGTCGCAAGTCACTAATTTAGGATCACTGTTCCTAGGAAGAGAGGGAGAGAGAGAGAGAGAGATCCTCTTACTGTGGATCAGATTCTCAATTTCTTTTTCTTTTTTCCTCCTTTCTTTTTTTTTTTTTTTTTTTTTAAGTGGGATTAACGACCACCGTGAACAACTCAATGGGTTATAAGTGGTCGCCCGTCACTAATTTAGGGTCACTGGTTCCAAGGGAGAGAGGGAGAGAGACATATCCTTTTACCGTGGATCATATTCTCAATTTCTTTCTTTTTTCTCTTTTCTTTTTTTTTTTTTTTTTGACAGTGGGCTTAACGACCTCCGTGAACAACTCAATGGGCTATAAGTGATCGCCCGTCACTAATTTAGGGTCACTAGTTCCAAGGAAGAGGGGGAGAGAGAGATCCTCTTACCGTGGATCAGATTCTCTATCCTTTTTTTTTTTTTTTTTGAGAGAGGGGCTAACCACCACCGCGAACAACTCAATGAGCTATAAGTGGTCGCCCGTCACTAATTTAGGGTCACTGGTTCCAAGGAAGAGAGGGAGAGAGAGAGAGATCCTCTTACCGTGTACCAGATTCTCAATTTCTTTTTCTTTTTTTCTTTTTTTTTTTGAAAGGGGGCTAACGACCACCGTGAATAACTCAATGGGCTATAAGTGGTCGCCCGTCACTAATTTAGGGTCACTGGTTCCAAGGAAGAGGGGGAGAAAGAGAGATCCTCTCACCGTGGATCAGATTCCCAATTTTTTTTTTTTTTTTTTGAAAGGGGGCTAACGACCACCGTGAATAACTCAGTGGGCTATAAGTGGTCACCCTTCACTAATTTAGGGTCACTGGTTCCCAAGAAGAGAGGGAGAGAGAGAGATCCTCTTACCGTGGATCAGATTCTCAATTTTCTTCTTTTTTTTTTTTTTTTTTGATAGTGGGGCTAACGACCACCGTGAACAACTCAATGGGCTATAAGTGGTCGCACGTCACTAATTTAGGGTCACTGGTTCCAAGGAAGAGACGGAGAGAGGGAGAGAGAGAGAGATCCTCTTACCGTGGATCAGATTCTCAATCCTTTTTTTTTTTTTGAGAGGGGGGCTAACGACCACCGTGAACAACTCAATGGGCTATACGTGGTCGCCCGTCACTAATTTAGGGTTACTGGTTCCCAAGAAGAGAGGGAGAGAGAGAGATGCTCTTACCGTGGATCAGATTCTCAATTTTCTTCTTTTTTTTTTGATAGGGGGCTAACGACCACCGTGAACAACTCAATGGGCTATAAGTGGTCGCACGTCACTAATTTAGGGTCACTGGTTCCAAGGAAGAGACGGAGAGAGGGAGAGAGAGAGAGATCCTCTTACCGTGGATCAGATTCTCAATCCTTTTTTTTTTTTGAGAGGGGGCTAACGACCACCGTGAACAACTCAATGGGCTATACGTGGTCGCCCGTCACTAATTTAGGGTTACTGGTTCCCAAGAAGAGAGGGAGAGAGAGAGATGCTCTTACCGTGGATCAGATTCTCAATTTTCTTCTTTTTTTTGATAGGGGGGCTAACGACCACCGTGAACAACTCAATGGGATATAAGTGGTCGCCCGTCACTAATTAAGGGTCACTGGTTCCAAGGAAAATAGGGAGAGAGAGAGATCCTTTCACCGTGGATCAGATTCCCAATTTCTTTTTTTTTTTTTTTTTTTTTTTTTTTGAAAGGGAGGCTAACTATTCCCGTGAACAACTCAATGGGCTATAAGTGGTCGCCAGTCACTAATTTAGGGTCACTGGTTCCAAGGAAGAGAGGGAGAGAGAGAGATCCTCTCACCGTGGATCAGATTCCCAATTTCTTTTTTTTTTTTTTTGAAAGGGGGGCTAACTACCCCCGTGAACAACTCAATGGGCTATAAGTGGTCGCCCGTCACTAATTTAGGGTCACTGGTTCCAAGGAAGAGGGGGAGAGAGAGAGGGAGAGAGAGATCCTCTTACCGTGGATCAGATTCTCAATTTTTTTTTAATTTTTTTTTTGAAAGTAGGGTTAACGACCACCTTGAACAACTCAATAGGCTATAAGCAGTTGCCCGTGCCTGATTTAGGGTCACTGGTTCCAAGGAAGAGAGAGAGAGAGAGATCTTATCTTACTTTAGACCAGATTGTGTTATTCTTTTCTGTTCTTTGGGGGCGGGGCGGGGGGGGGGTTAACCACCACCGTGAGCAACTCAATGGGCTATAAGCAGTCGCCCGTATTTTATTTTGCGTCACTCGTTCCTGGGAAGAGAGAGAGAGAGCTAGTGCGTTAAAGCAAACACAACATCCAGGCTTCACCGGGATTCGAACTGGAACCCGGACCCATCTCACACGCATGGTCAGAAGCCAGCGCTCAGACCACGAGGCCACCGGCCTCCATTCCTTTGCCCCTCAAAAAGGATAAATGTTTTTGCATCCCAACTTTTTGAAGCTCTTGATGTTGATATACGCCTTCCTGGCTACTTAACAATCGGGTCGCGATTTCCGATTTTGCGAGCGTATGGACTTTTGTCATCCACTTCCTAACAGCAATCTATTCCGAGCATTGCTTATTACCTCCTGGATTTTTGAGTTCTTGTAAAAATATACCAATACTTGGTTGCCCGTGATTTATGTGGTTTTATATTAATCCTGTGTTTACTGGGCATCGAACTACTTGCCAAAGTGTAAGGTAGTAAATTATTTTGGGTTATTTCACACGGGTGGGGGGCTTAATGTTGATTTGAGAGATGGCTGACTGGTTTATCTGTTGCCGGTCATTTTTTAAACAGCCTGGGTGTGGATTAGTGCTGTTTATATCTTTACATTTTCTTTCTGGCTGTTTCTTATTCTTCCACTCATTATGTTTGTCGTTTGGTTGCTACACCTTTCAGCTTGTCTTAGGTCACTATGCCCTTCAACTTGGTTGTGTTTCTACCTTTATAGTACTGTATTTTAGAACACATATTTCTGCACTTGGGTTCCCAGTTGGCTTCCACATTCTCAATATCTCGGGCTAAAATCTTGGGCCCTCAACAGATCAGGATTAAACTGTGGTCTCCATGAGGGTTGGTCTACTGCTGGGAGCACATCGCGAGCTGGTTGTGGTGTGACGTGATGGTATATCATCATTTGATGACTACTTCTTTAAAAATACTTTAATAATCACAACACATATTTCTAGAATTGCTTTGTGATTGAATTTTTTCTCTTTTGGACTTTTTTTTTTGCTGGGACTTCATCTGTACTATATTACCCTTTGTTGATATTGCTGGTGCATTTTACTGTTAAGCTCTGGATGATCAATCCTGTTCATTCTAATTTTCCTTTTTTATTGATGTGATATCCCAGGTGTTTATATCGATTTGTAATTCCTTCTTATTCTTCATATTTATTTTTGCTGAATTTTATTTTTGTTACTACTATTTATGTTTATTTTCTTCTCTCTTTACAAGTAACTGAATGCAGTCTGAATACTATTTATTACAAACTTTCAATCACCTATTAACGACTTACTCACTCAATAGCTTAAAATTAATTCATATCAATGCTAGATCACTAATTAACAAAATTACCTTATTGGAATCACTAATTCAACTGACAAATTTAAATCTTAATATAATCTGAGACTTGGTTTCCTTCAAATCGTTAATCATTACAAATTGCTAACTACAAAAATTTACACTTAAACAGAATTTACTCAAACGGTGGAGGGGTTGAGATTTTTGTAAAATATATTTATAATGATTTTTCCATTATTCCAAATTTCACAGTATCGAATCAAAATTTTGAAATCCCAACATAATCAATTTTATACAATTAGTGCTTGTTATAGGCCACCTAACTCAAACCTTACAGCTTTTTCATCATTGCGCACTGAATTATTTAACTACTCTAACCTATCAAAGAAAAAAGCGTTTCTCATGGGAGATATGAATGTCAACTTATTACAAAACACCAATCACTCTATTAAACTTTTACATTCACTGAATGCATCTGGACACAAAAACATGATTACTCGTATAACTCCTACCTCACAGACATTGACTGATCTCTGCATCACAAATGTATTAATTGAGACTACTATTTCAGGGGCCTTGGAGTATGATTTTAGTGATCTCCTTCCTGTATTTACAATTTACCCTCTTAAACAGCGAACTACTACACCTAAATACTACTACATTTTTAGACAAATTAATAATACAAATATGGAAAGTTTTAAAATTCAATTAGCTGACATTACCTGAAGTACTATTTTGCTTCACGGCTCTGCAAATAAAAATTACGAGTTGTTCATCACAACTATTACACAACTTTATAATCAATCTTTTCAAAAAAGTCTAAAACAACATAAACTGAAATTTTTTTTTCGTAAGCCATATATTACTCTACTAAAAAGAATAAACAAAAAGAAAATAACCTCTTTTCTAAATTCATAAAAAGTAAACTAGAACAAGATTTCCAAAATTTTAAATGTTTTCGTAATAAACTTAATAGTGATATTCGGTACATTAAACGTAACTACTATCTCGGCATATTTTCACATAACCCTCCAAACCTAACATGGAAGCATTTAAACTTGCTAATGGGTAAAAATACAGATCCAACTGTTTATCAGTACTTAACAGATTCTAATAACTTTAAGCTTAATGACAAACAAGATATTTCAAATGCATTAAATGAGCATTTTACCTTATTTCCACAAACACTAAAAAATAATTTTATTACCCCAAAAATTCCATTCACTAATTACCTAGGGAGCACACACCGATCTAATACTTCTCATCTTATTGAAATCACTGTAACGGAACTATTAGAAGAACTTAACCATATAAATTCTAGCTCTGGCTTTGAATATGATGATCTTCAAACATTTATTATAAAAAATGTTGCTAATCTCATTCTTGATCCTCTATTGTTTATATTTAGTGATAGATTCCAATCAGGTGAATTTCCTGATATACTTAAAATAACAAAATTAATCCCAAAATACAAATCTGGATCAATAAACGATGCAAACAACTACCGCCCTATAGCCAATTTATAAATTTTTGCTAAAATTTTGGAGAGATTAATTTATAATAGATTAATCTTGTTCATTCATAAACTAAATATTATCCATCCAAATCAACATGGTTTTCAATCTGGTAAGTCAACAGAATCAGACTTATTATATCTACAACAAACAGTCAACATAATTTTGAACCCAACTTACATACCATCGCTTTATTTTTAGACCTATCCAAAGCTTCTGATACCATAAACAGTAATATCTTACTGCCTAAATTACCCACTATAGGAATAAGAAACAATGAATATTCTCTTCTTAAAAGTTATTTATCAGGTAGGCAACAATATACTTAAATTAACCGACGTTAATCCTCGCTTCAATTCATACCAACTCGTGTTCCACAGGGCTCAATTTTGGAACCTCTACTTTTCAGTAAACACTGAGTGGCCACTTTATTATGACCACCCCCTCAGTACTTCGTTGGGCTACCTTTTGCCTTTAATACTGCGTCGATTCTTCGTGACATGGACTCCACGAGATGTTGATAGGTGGTTTGTGGAATCTGAGACCATGCTTGATGAATAGCACTTTCCAGGAGTGTGAGATTGCCGGGTTGTGGATCCAGCTGTCTGATGGCTTGTTCAACTTCATCCCACAAATTCTCAATGGGGTTGAGATCTGGAGATTGTGGGGGCTACCTAAGCAAAGTAAACTCACCGGCATGTTCCTGAAACCAATCCTGTACAACACAATCACTATGGCAGGACGTATTATCTTGTTGAAAGTAGCCATCGCCATTGGGATAAACCATCCACATGACAGGATGCACTTGGTCCGCAACGATGTTTAGATATGATGTGCCAGTCAGACATTGATCAACACGAATTAAAGAGCCCAAAGCATACCAGGAAAACATTTCCCAAACCATAAAGTTGCCTCCACCAGCTTGAAGGGTTGTAGCAATGAATTTGGGATCCATGCTTTCGTGCTGTTTCCGCCAAATTCTCACTCTGCCATCGGCATGGTGCAACTGAAAACGTGATTCATCGGACCACATAATTTGTTTCCAATTATCGACTGTCCAATCCTTGTGTTCCTGTGCGAACTGGAAACGTTTTCTCTTGTTAACTGCAGACCGCAAAGGTGTTTGAACAGGCCTTCGGCTGCCATATCCCACCCGATGCAGTGTACGGCAAACAGTGCGTGCAGAGATCTTTTGAGGGGATCCTTGATTAAAATGGTCTGTAATTTGCTGCACTTTTGCCCTTCTGTTGTCGTATAACAGTCTGGACACTCTCCATTCCGCCCGAGCAGTCACTAGTCGATGACGACCACACGTTGCACGTAGAGACCCAGTTTTTTGGCCGGCAGTCCAGTCTTTAAACACTTTAACAACAGCTGCTCTGGAACATTTCACGAATGCGGCGGTTTCGGTGATACTCGCTCCATGGCTTCGAGCTCCAACAATCATCCCACGTTGAAAGTCGGTCAGATCGCATTTTTTACTCATCTCGTCACCCCAAAATCACTTCTACTGCATGCTGTCGCAAGGAGAAGCAGTATTTGTCATTTTCTTGTAGGACTTCCGTCCACAGTGAGTAGAGTTTAGATCCCATCCACCTGCAGCGAGATCGCCTTTTGGGCAGGACACACAAACGGAAGGAATGAGAGCAAGTCTAGCGACTTTGACAGAACAGTTTGTAGTGAGATTAGAATACAGTAGATGGCGCCACCGTACATGTACGATATTGCACACAGAGGGGTGAGAGAATTTCAGGGGGGGCATAGGAAAGGATACCCATTTAAATAGTGGGTCCAGCCGTTACCTTCGAGATTCTTGAAGGCCCTCGCACTGGTTTGTGACGTCACCGGCGGTGGATCTACGCATATCATGAGAGAGCAAACCCGGGCGCATCGGAGCATATTTCCGATGGTCACGATCGTTCTTCTAGAATTTCGGTATTACAGTGAAAAATTGCATCACAAATGTAACGTAGTATTTTATCAAAAAGAATGAGAAATAAAAATTGTTACGAGGTTGTAGCACCCGTCTTTTAAATCTCAAAATCAATCTGCGGATTCTGTATGTTTCTTTTTTTCAATCAATAACTTTAGTAACAGGAATGAACGATCGTGGGAGAATGTTTCCGAGTCGGAGCATTTTTCCGATGGTCATGATCGTTGTTTTAGAATTTTGATAATACAGTGAAAATTTGAACCACAAATGTGACATATCGCTTTATTTCTCATTCTTTTTATTAAAAGAGTGAGAAATAAAAATGATTAGGAAGTTGTAGCTTCCGTTTGTTAAATCTCAAAATCAATCTGCAGATTCCGCAAGTTTTTTTGTTTGTTTTTTTCAGTCAATAACTTTAAGTAACAGGAATGAACGATCGTGGGAGAATGTTTCGGAATCAAGAGCATTTTTCCGATGGTCACGATCGTTGTTTTAGAATTACGGTATTACAGTAAAAAATTACATCACAAATGTGACATATGCAAATACTTAACATATTCTTTTTATTGAAAGAATGAGAAATAAAATTATTACGTGGTTGTAGCTCCCGTTTTTTTAAATCTGAAAATCAATCTACGGATTCCATATGTTTTTCAGTCAATAGCTTTAGTAACAGGAATCAACGATCGTGAGAGAATGTTTTCAAAGACTACGTCATTGTTTTTAACTATTATAAAAAAAATATCTGAACTAATTGTAGTGAAAACTATGTATATATATATATATTATTCCTCCAGAAGATGAATATGAAACAAGTGTTCACTGTTACCATAATGGGCAGCACCGCAGTAGGCATGTAAAAAATTATTTCTTTTAAAATAGCCCCGAGCATGAAAATGGTGATGGCAGAAAAAGATTGAACTTTTCCCACATAGGAATATGCAAAAATAATTAATCTCTCAGCATTTATTAACCACCCTAAGCACCATACTATAAAAGCCACAAAACTTATGTCTAACATTTCTTTAAGAATGAATAAGAATTTTTATTTTAGTCAATGTGCTTACACCAAACCAGTAATGTGAATCCCTTATTTATCTAATCTATTTTCTTTTCTAAATTTAAATAATTAGTTTACCGACACAAAAATTTACATGATGCAGGCACAAGTTCTGGATGCCTGATAACTATTGGAATATATGTATACAATATATGCTCTATTTTTTTTTATAAATAGCTATTTTTTTCTCAATCTCAGGAACTCCCCAGATGACTTCCAAAAAGGAGGAATTCCATCTTTTGGCAGAACTCTTTTGCCCCAACAATATCATTGCTAAAATGACATTATTGGGGTAAAATATTGATTGCTAAAATGACATTATTGGGGTAAAATATTGATTGCTAAAATGATATTTTCACCAACAATATTTGTTAAATGCCATTTCAACAATATCCATTTGCTAAAATGCTTTTCTTTTCTTTTTTTCCAAATGCTTGACCAAATTATTTAAGGTCTTGTGTATTTTCTAGAGGAACATGGCATTGCATGAATTAAAAAGGGAAAATTTGGTTGGAGTATAAAAAGTGGTGTATTATCGAGGTATTTTTAACAACTTTTAAGTAAAACGCATCACCGGGGGGGGGGGGGGGGGGAGTATAAGACACACACATATGTAACTTGCCAAAACTTAGTTTTCCATCACTACCCCTCTCTCTCTCATATATATCCTACACTAATTTATTTAAATTAGGACACAACACTAAAATTTCCCAAATGATTTTTGAGTGTGGTTTGCTAAGTTCTACAAAATATGTACTTTAATAGCAGTTATGTAAGTAGTGAAGGTAAAGCAGGCTTCAATAAACGAAATCCATTACACAATTTACTATAAACAATTTATTCATTTTACTGTATGCCAAAAATGCGCCACTTATGCAATTACATTTGACACGTAACAAAGCATAAGCACACCAATATCTTTGTAGCAAACAAAGTATTAATTACCACATAATATTATGGACGAATGACGGTAGGCTCATTGCCTTGCGTGCATTAAGAAATCTGAAATCTTTATTGTAAATAATGTTCTCAATACATAATTGATTTGAGAAACTTAAAATGATTCTGTTAACATAATAATTAACAGCACACAAAGAATAACTTACGTAATACACCATATGTCATATCACAAGTAGCTGGTAAGGTTAACATTAATCAGAATTTTATGCTCTCTCTATACTCATTAGGCATTACAACTCATTACACACGTTATACAACCCCTGGCCAAAATTATGGAATCACGCCACATGAATACGGATGCGCATAGTAGGAGTGATAATTTAACTCATGGACAGGATAGAATAGTTACCTTAAATGCCATGTTCTTAATCATCCTGCCATTTAACTTTCCGAAAATACTCACCCCAGAACCTCACACATTTATTAGCTGTATGAGGCCTGGCGTTGTGATGGAGAAACCATGTTACAACTGACAGTTCGGGATGTTCTCACGAATGGCATATCAAAATTTGGTTCAGAGAACGGGTGGATAGGCCTCCTTGTTCAACTACGAACACCCAACCTTTTTTGCGATGACTTGTCGATATCCTTCTTGAAGACGCTTCATAATTCTGTCCCTCGTTACCATTGATAACTCCCTCCTAGGAGCCATGCTGGTACTGCAGCAACAGAGTAATACTGCTACACCTCTTTATCCCCACACTTATTTGTATATTCCGAACGCACTGTATTGCCAGATTTCAATTGCAACCTATACTTTGATTCCATAATTTTTCCTGCAATGTTGGAGAGTCTACAATTATTTTCCACACATGTTGCTACACATCATGTATTTCCATCAGATACAGTACATACATATATCTGAGTCCTGCTGTCTGTAGCTCAGTTGTGCAGCTTTCATTAAACTATGTTTTCGTTTTGCATTCTTCTTTTGCGTCGTTTCTACGTACTTCCTACTATGCACCTCCATGTTCATGTGGCGCCAATTCCATAATATTTGCCAGGGGTTGTACACTGAGTGAAACTTTTGCATTATGTGTCAGTGTTTGGAACATAGGTTTTTGGCATTTGGAAGATGCCTTAAAAACTTTTTTATTCATGTTGTGTTTATAATACATAGGTACATTTGCTTTCAAACTAGTAGAAACTGTTCTAACCATACTACAACACCGATTCACTTTCTACTGTTGTTAAAACTTCAAAAACAAGAACTACACTTAAGATCTATAGTGACTTATGACAAATCAAAATTCTTCTTATGTACACATCAACTGATTTAGCTGAACCTTTTATTACACATGCATTAGATACCATGCAAAAGTAAATTTTCTTTCAGGAAAGATTTTAAACTTCGAAAATATATAACATGAACCTATTATAAAAATGTCCTACTTCTGCTTTAAATTTCATTGAACTACCCTTCACTACTTTGAGGGTAACATTAACAGGGGTTGATCCAGGTTTTTAAAAATTGATACACATTTTTGTGAAATTCTGTCTACTTTTGTGAAATTTTGCCTATTTTTGTGGAATTTGCTTATTTTTTCTGTTTGTAGCAATTTTGCCAAAAACTCTCAAAACTACACAAAAGTTTGCAGTGGTGTGAATTCATAGATAGAATCATTATAAGATCAAGACTTGCAAGATGCCATTGCCCAGATGCAATGGTCAACAAAATGATTGGTCTGGGCATGTGAATAAAAAATCTAGTTGCCTGGCCGGGTAGGTGGAAAAAATTAATGTACACCAACTATGGTTTCACAGCAAAATGAAGATTCTGAATTCTCATCGACAAAGAGTCTGAATGGCGCATCGACAATTTTCATGCCACTTATGTTA
The DNA here is from genome assembly GCA_039090855.1 of Macrothele yani. Lineage (NCBI taxonomy): Eukaryota > Metazoa > Arthropoda > Arachnida > Araneae > Macrothelidae > Macrothele > Macrothele yani. The sequence continues at coordinate 63,939,142 of CM077005.1, forward strand.
AAATGTTTTTATTAAAATTAAATTTTATTCAAAATATTTTTGTAAAAATGCCGTTTGAGCTAAAAATATTTTTGTGAATCTACCGTCCAATGGGTGTCAAATACCACCTATATCGACCCCTGGTTAATAATTACTTTGTCAAAGTTGCTAATTTTCTTTTTTTGTCATTAAAACTATTTTTTTAATAGCTGCAGCATCCTGTATTGATTTGTCATTTTTAACCTTACAATAATTATTCAAAAACACATTTGTGGAAGCCCAAAGAACTCTTTTGTGTGCTTTTTCATAATAATGACCAGAGCAACAAATGCTATTGTCGAACAACTCTGTCTGATCAAGAGCATTACTTGTGATCAACATTAATACATTTCTTTGATTAGACATTTCCAAAACCTCCTTCTCATATTTACAACATATTTTTTGAAATATAATGTAATTATACAAAACAATATTAATTACAACATCAGTAGGACAGCTAAGACTACCTCTGTCTAATTTTTGAAGGAAATTAAACCTTGCATCTAATTCTATGTCTTTGTCTATCAATAACAGTTGTTTGCAAAAATCACACTTCAAACGCTTTAATACTGAAAATGCACAATACTCTGCTATGTATGCAATGACTGGAATATAATCATTACAATCAGATATATCAGAAGAAAGAACAGAAGCATCAAATTTTAAATTGCATGTCAATTTCAAATTCACTTCCTGAAAGTCATCCTTAAAAATTAAATCAGTTATTCCAATTTCCTCACGTGACATAGTTTGAAGTTTCAACAGTGATTGGACTCTCAACTTGCTTCACGTTCAAACAATTGTTGAGCACTTATATTGTACTGGCTTCCAGCCAATTGCCTATAAAGACCAAACCTACTTTCCTAATCATTAGTCTGGAAATTTCCAGGTAGTACATACTTAAATTTTAGTTCCGTAATACAATATGAAGCAATTTCGAGTAATGAATGTGTACTTAATTTTAATGCAGTGTGGGTTTCTTTTGTTAGCATACCAGTTGTACAACACATCCTCTCCCACCTATCCAACCACTCCAAAAATTTATTAAGAAACACATTATTTTCATCAGATTCGGAAGACGTTAAAGGAGCTTGGTATTTATTATTCAGACGGATACCTTTATAAGGTGACTTCATATTCACAATTTGCCACCAAGTTAAAATTATTCCAATGTAACGTGATGTACCTTGGTACTCACACAATTTTTTTTTCTCCAATTTCTAGCAGACCTTTTATTACAAAATCATTAAATATTTGGAGAACTAATTTTACATTTTGTCTTTCCAGATTGCTGGGATTAAGAGCTTTATATGATAAGTTATACCCATATTTTGTTATAGAGTTGGCTTCAATTTTATGCTATTTCTGGAGTGTTGACAAAGATGCTGCTTGAAATGATGCAATTTCATCTTCAAATTCAGGATAATACATACATTTCCCCCATTTTTCTGGTTTAGCCAGTTATTACGTATGCATTTTAATAAGTGAACTGTATCAACAACAAAAAATAATGGTCTGGATTTATCAATTGGATTAGGATAAACAATTTGGACTTTAGGGGGGGAAACAAATAATGACATACACTTACGATTGATGGAATTGTTATCAGTAACAACACAAATGACAGTAAAACCTATATTTTCTAAGCCAATGATTATTTTCTTTAAAACATCAAAAAGTGTTTCAGCAGTCATGGTTTTGGCAGGCAGTACATGAACAACATCTTTGTACTTTGAAAGTAAACTTTTAATCATGAAGACATGGGCACTTGTTGCCATGCTTTCGGAATTAAATGACAGACCACAAATGTTACCACCTTTGTAATCGAAATATTGTTTCAAATGAATTTCGTCCAGCATTAATATTACCTTTTTATCAACATAATTTAAAAAGGATATTTTTCTTTGAATATAAGATAGAAAATTTGAATCAATTTTTTCAGCTTCAGTTTTCACACTAAATTGCTGGCAAACATGTCGAATAGTACTGGGATGTGGCAGCCTAATGCTACTACTCTCCCGAACAAAATTATATGCATGAGGTGCCATGCTACAAAAAAGGGAAGAAAAAATCATGAAATCTGGTGAATATCTAGACCCATGTTTGTCTCGACCCAACAAAACCAGTTGTTCCTCAATAAACTTGAGGTGATTTTCAGAACCAATATTATTCTTACGGAGATTCTTTAAAACTATGCATATCTGATCAACTGCATTTCGTAAAATATTACCACTTATAGGTGACTCACATTGCTGCATTAAATGTTTTAAAATGTCATTTAGAATATCAGTATGAGTTACTTTACATGGAAATGAATATTTCACCAAGTTTGGTAACTCCACATCTTTAACAAATGCCCTAATCATAAGCTCTGAATTTATAACAACAGAACATTTTACACTTGGAGCAGGATCAACTGAAATATGCTTATGCATATTTACCACTTATAGGTGACTCACATTGCCATGTCGTTTTTACAAAAAAGAGACCATGAAATGGTGTCAATAAATTCTACCTTTGATTGCAAATCAACAACAGAACAAAATGTATGTTTTTTATCATAGTCCTCTTTTTCTGTAATGCTTTCATCGAGAGCTGTTTTCAGTCTCTGTTCTTCAAGGCGTTGTCTTCTACTTTCTAGCTCTTATCGCGTAACACATGGGGTGCCACTCAAATAGGATGGTAAATTAGGAAGTTTGGATGGCACACGTCCTGGAATTAGTTTGGGTACCTTCAAATCCACAGTTACTGTCTTCCCACTCTTCTCGTCAAAAGCGCTGGAACTGGATTTGAAGTCACTTTCACAAAACTGTAATTCGCAAACCTATATGTAAAAAGAAATAGTCTAACTAAAATATTTGCACCATTTAAAATAATTTCTCACATCTAAATTAAATAATTTGCTAAAGCTGGGTACTATTTGAAATCTACAATTGGTCATTAGTTATAGTATATTTACGTCAACCTTCCACTGTCCAAGATCAAATTCGGTGTCGGAGTAAGAGACTGGATATTCGTGTTATTTTGTTCGGGGTGGGGGTGGGGGTAAAAAGTTCCCCTACTCAATGTTTACATTCATTCCACAGTTGTGTTGAAAATGTATGACTGACTGATTTGTATTTTCAAGAAATACAGACTGTGTGATTCTAGAGTGACTGTGATTTAGGATTATGAGTAAATGGATGTGCTCTTAATTTCAAAGACACGCACAGTCTTTATTTTAAAAGAAAATGGGTCTCCAACATCAAATCTAATCTTCAAAAGTAGGCTGGCTTTTTTTTTTTTTTTTTTTTGATTGGAGGTTTAACGATCACCGTGAGCAACTCAATGGGCTATAAGCAGTCGCCCGTCCCTAATTTAGGGTCACTAGTTACAGGGAAGGGAGTGAACCAGTGCCGTAAGACAAACACAGCAACCATGTCTCACCGGGATTCGAACCCGGACCCCGTTCGGACGAATGATCAGAGGCCATCGCTTAGACCACTGGGCTGGCTTTCTAAAAATTCCATTCAGCTATTCTAGCATATGGAGTGAAAAGTAAACAATTTGCAGTACATATGACCATTGAACCAGGATTAATTTACCACAGAAATGACAGTTCCCAGACCAACAGCAAAATTTTATTCATCCATTTATATTTTTACACTTTGCAGATACTTATTGGGTGCAGTCAACACTGTAAAAACACAGATTATAAAATACCAAGATATTTTTACCAAAAAATCCATGGAAGTTTTCATAAACTAAACAGTTGCTATAAGCAGTCGCCTGTCCCTAATTTAGGGCCACTGGTTCCAGGGAAGGGAGAGAGCCAGTGCCGTAAAACAAACACAACATCCATGCTTCACTGGCATTTGAACCCAGACCCTTGTCATATGAATGATCATAATTCATAAGCCATCGATTCTTTGCTTCAAATTATCTCAAGCTAGTTTTATGTGGTGGCGAATTGCTAAGCGAGGTTTCCTGCAGGGGTGCAGAAAATGTTCAGGGCCCAATATTTCCTCAGAACACATTTTTTTTTTGTCTGAAATTTCCCCCAAAACCATAGCGGATTTTCATACGAGTTTAGACGATTATTAGAGAGTACATCTTGATGATCAAGAACTATCCTTAAAGCCTATTACTTAAAAATTTGATAAAACAAACAAAAAAAAGCAACTAATATTTATTCCAATGATTAACTAGCTCTTTTTTTTTTTTCACGGAAAAAATTTTCTTTTTTTTTTCTTTTTTTTTTACGCACAAAAGATTTAGTGCTCCAGGTGAATCCCCCTCTAGCAGGTGAAAGTTTCAGGCGAGACAGGAATAGGCGAATCAATAATTCTTTCTTTGCCTAAAATGGCGGAACCCATTAACTTTCGACGCACGAGGAATAGGCGAAACAAGATTAGGCAAATCAAGAAGTTTGCTCCAGATGAATCCCTCCCCTCTAGCAGGTGAAAGTTTTAGGCGAGACAGGAATAGGGGAATCAAGAATTCTTTCCTCGTCTAAAATGGTGGAACCCATTAACTTTCGACGTACAAGGAATAGGCGAATCAAGAAGTGACCCGGGGCAGAGAGGCTGAAAAATAAACAGCTAAAAAATTCTGCAATTAACTATAATTTATTTCATTCTAGCATTCCAGGCATCTAATTGTACCAGATAATTTTACCGAATGAAATTTAAATTTGACTTAAATCCTTTGGAATGTGCATGGGTCATTCGCTTTAAAATATCCGAAACCTCCAATAATTTTTCAAATCGGCGCCTATGACACATTGGCGGCCATTATTATTATTATTATTATTATTATTATTCTATTGTAGGTTTAACGATCACCTAGAGCAACTCAGTGGGCTATAAGCAGTCGCCCGTCCCTAATTTAGGGCCACTGGTTCCAGGGAAGGGCGAGAGCCAGCGCCATGAAACAAACACAACATTCATGCCTCACCAGGATTCGAACTCAGACCCATCTTGGACGAATGATCAGAAGCCATCGCTTAGACCACTGTGCCACTAACTTCAGTGTGTATATATATATAGGGGACTCACGCGACTGAGACAATCTGTCTAAAGATGGGAAAGATCTCACGGATTGTGAAGTTAGTGGCACAGTGGTCTAAGCGATGGCTTAGACCACTGTGTCCCGAAAGATCTCATGGATTGTGAAGTCATATGACTTTTATTAAAATTCTTAAAAATCACTACAGGGTTTTCTTCGAGTGAGTTACGTGTGTGAAGGTTTCTTGTACACAGTTTTTAGTTTTATCAGCACGTAAACTTCAGTTTATTTATTCTTGTATTCATAACGACACATTTTTTCAAAATGATTACCTGATTCATTACCGTGAAGTAAATTACTCCTATTTTTCACGCTATATTCTTTGCAATTAAGTCCATTTTTCGTTTTATTATTACTACCATTATTTTACCCCCGCGCAAAATTTTCCCCAGAGTTGCCTTAATTTCCCCCGAATCTTGTTCGCGTGTTCGTACATATTCTGCACCCCTGGTTTCCTGTTCTTGTGGGTGGACACTAAGCCTAAATCAAAGTAGGCGTAATGTAAAAAACGTCCTTATATAAGTTCTAGCCAAGTAGCCTGCTGCCATCAATACGAAACCAATGTGGCATAATAGAAATTAAAAATCAATAATAATAATAAAAAAAAACATTAAACTTCTGGGATATATGAGAAACGTTTTCCCCATAAACAAAGCACGCGGAATCTGTGGAAAAGAAAAACTGACTAATAAGTCTTTGGGAACTTACGAATATACAAAAAATAATCACTGAATTCTGATTACCATTAGCAAAAGTGGAATCGGCGCGTTGACCACGTGATTTCTGAGAGGGCACAATCAGTCGACTGACTGTCCATATATAAGGTGTAAGTGGAGCAGCAGGTAATAAAATTCTAAGCGTGATGGGAAAATAGAAGGATTTATCAGACTAGCCAGTGGTATGGTGCGGGACATGTTCACTTGGCAGGAACTATGTATCGAATGGTGACTGTGTCTTCCTAGATGACAATGGTCTGAGCCACAGGTCCAAAATTGTGCAAGACTGATTCAAGGAACACCGTTCGGACTCACAGCATATTGCTTGGCCTCTGAACTCGCAAAAAATATCGTTTCGCTAGAGCACTTGTGGGACACTATGAAACAGCATATCAGGCGTCGGGGTAAAGCAATCACCTCCGTACCTGCCTTGGATATGTACTGTTCTGAGGGCAAAGGAGAGCCTGTAAAGTATTAGGTAGGTAAGCATAATTCAGTGATCACTTGGTGTATGTACTGAAAATGTGTCTGTGTGTGTTAACTATACCTGTTAAAAAGTGGAGGTGTGTGTGTAAAACGTGACTCAACAGGAAACGAAAGCACGCAGTAGCGTTTTTGGAACATTGATTTTGATTTAAACAAGATAAAATATTTTTGCTCAGCTCTCAATACACCAAAAAAAAAAAAAAAAAATTACTATGGATTGAGAAAACATGCTATTTAAGTGATATCAAATGTCAAAGATCGACTCTGCGTTGTACACTTTGCTATGATAACAATTTTATGAGTCATGGAAATGGCAGATTCCACCATGGACAGATTAAGTACCAATTTTAAAATTGAATTTGGCTTTAAAAAAGAAAAAGAAAAAAATGTTTACTACACTGCTGGACAATTGCTAAGGACGGATCATAAACGGCTATATAGCGCATAAAAAGTAAGTGCGGTTGGATGCCAAGTGAAATAAAATAATGTCAGAATGCCAGGACATTACAAGAAAGACAATTTATTGTGCTCTGAAATCCAGAAGGCTTTGGAACGTGTTCAAGGGACAAACAGGCCATTTTGTGCAGAATACGTAAACGTGAAAAAATGCAATTACCGTCCACAGGCGTTACGGCGTAAGATGTCAATGCAGGATATGGCCACCATGGAGGGCGATGCAAGATTCCACACGTCGTGTCATGCTTTGCAAAACATTATCAAGCAGCTGTTGGGGTAATTTACCCCATTCCTCTGTCAGTGCGCGGATAAGGGTGTCCTTGTTTATTGGAGGGCATTGGCGACCAGCAAGACTCCTCCCCAAAGCATCCTACACATTTTCAATGGGATTCAGATCTGGAGAACGTGCTGGTCATACGAGGCGTTGAATATCCTCGCTCTCATGACACTCCTGGACAGCGACTGTTCGATAACATGTTGAGTTGTCGTCCATGAAAATGAATCTATCACCGACAGCACCACGGAACATGCGAACATGAGGTAGCAGAACATCATTAATGTATCGTTGGCCAGTCATAGTCCCAGTTGGAAGCACATAGAGGGACGTACGGCCATTGATCATGATGCCAGCCCATACCATGACACTACATGTCGGATATCGGTCCCTTTCCTATATGTTTGCTGGACAATATGCCGTACCACTATCACGCAAGATCAGTTGTCGTCAGCAATCAGACGATAGACTGTATCTACTCTCATCTGAGAAGAGGACAGCAGACCAGTCGTTATCAGTCCAATTGCGATGTTGATGGCACCATTGCAAACGGGCGGTACGGTGACATCTGGACAATGGGATGCACACAACAGGACGGCGGGCGTATAGTCCTCCTTCATGCAAACGTCTGGCGAGTTTTTCGGGAGATCGGCTTGCCAGTAGCAGCCATAAACTGATTTGCTACCTCACTCGCTGTGCTGCGCCGGTGTCTTTTTGTTGATAGCACTATGTACCGATCTTCTGCAGGTGTCGTACGGCGAACACGACCTCCCCGTGACGTTTACTACACTCTCCATTTGTTTAAAATGATTTCCAAAGCCTTGAAACAACACTGTGGCTGACGTCGAACTCCCTGGGAACATCTGTTATTTTTCGCCCTTCTTCAATCTTGCCAATAATACGGCCACGCGTAAAATCATCTAGGTGATGTCGGGAAGACATACTGAAAATTGCAAGTTCGTCAATTGATTCTTTCCCTTTCAACTTTGCGTTTGAACAACAACGGTCAATACGCGTCAAATCCTTTATATCTCTTATCAGCGCTATGACGTCACGAACAAGTTCGGCAATCCAAAATTTGCATACGCACAACACGTCTTACTGTATCCCGCACTTATGCTAATTTCCACATTTTCCTGCCTTCCATTTTATGGTTGCTATCGTTGCTAATGTCATCCGTCCTTAGCAATTGTCCGGCAGTGTATAATGATTGGTTGGTTTTGAAGTGACTGTTAGAAATAGGAAAACATGCATTTTGTTTTAAAAAATTCTTCTAATATTGAATCTATCTTTTAAATGGAGAACAACTGCTCCGGAGCAGGAAGACGTGGTTCAAATTCACCACTGGCAAAAAGGTTATATATATCTTCTTGCCGATGGTAGGATTTTTTTTTTTTTTGTATACTGATGAATAACTAGTGGCACCACAATAATGCTATTTTACTAGTCATGACTGTGTTCTTCCAAGTTAGTTTAATTCTTCCCCTATATGTGCGGGTGATGTTAATGTAAATAAATAGTCGAATAAGTTCCTGAGGTTTTGTATATCCACACTAGCAAACGTAATGAAGTGAAAGCTTCTTCCCATTGTTAACGGTTCGCTATATAATGCTAATTTGTTCTGTGCTAGTTCATTTTTCATTCTGCATTTCCGCTGAGTGTTGTGTTGTCTGTGTTCTCATAACTTTTACGACTTGCTTGATTCTTGAATACCTACGTAGTTTAACATTTTTAGTAAAATTATGCCAAAAATCTAATGTACTGTTTTTTAACGATCATAATATTTTCTTATAACGGAGGTATGAGAATGTAAAAACTGTGTGCTATTTGAGTTAAAGTAGGGAACTTTTGGAACTCGACGGAGCGTGATTCCAAGCACACTCCCCCTTTCGATAAGAAACGTCTGCTCCATCCATGCTTTTAACAACGGACGTGCCCAGTACAATGGCGATAATTTTTGACTGCTTGTGGCATGCAAAGGGTACGTCGAGAAGTATCATCCACACAAGCATAGTGCAAGTGATTAAGGGAAGACGTGATTTCGGAGCAAATAATAATCGTTGATTCCCCTTTTAAAACTGTTTCTGAAAATTATAGTGTCATCAGAGGTATACTGCAGAAAAGCTCTCATTTTGTGCATCTTTCTAATACAGTGCACAGATTTCTCGGAAAGGAGACAATTAAAACATGAAATTTGTGCACCATTTGCAATTGATTTCCATAATCTAAAATATGTACGTCGCACTTTTTCCAGGTAATAATATTTTTTCTGATGAAATAATTTAGGACATTAATCTGCACATTTACGAAAATTCGTACTCAATCCCCCTCAAAAGGGGTTCGTACACAACGATCCACCCTGGCTACGCCTGTGGTCTTGCTCCAGATGTTGTTTATAGTCAGCTACGAGATGCAAGCTTCTGATGGAACCAGCCTCCGGTGTTTAGTAACAAAGGGCAAACAATTTAATGAAAGGAACATGGCAGAATCACCTAATTTCTCAAAAACCAATTTCATCATCATGCCAATTTCAGCCTTAACTTCTTAAAACTTAATACACGCTTTTGTGCACTGAATATTTTGAATACAGACCCTTAAAATGGAAGTGCAAAACACGAAAACAAAGTTAGTTTCTTTAATTTAAAAAAAATGAGGGTTCTGATTTTTTACCTTAAAAATAAATTTTCATGGGCATCTAGCTTTTACTACCTGTGCAAGTAAGTAATTTCTGCACATGCCCAGCTGAGCATGTAACTTCACAGATATTTTTCAAGCCCTGTAATATGTGGGAGAGGGCGGAGATCTCTACACTGGCGGAAATTCACCCGTATTGTTTAATACTTGAAAGAGACTTCTGTAACAGCGTGTCAGTGTTATAAATTTCAGTGGGTGTCCGCTACGCAACAATTTTACTATTAAACTACAAGTCAGTAACTTAGGGTGTCCATTCTCCAAAAGACAAGTAGTTTTCTTCACCTCTTGGCTTCGTGTTACTATCTGATATGAGGCTGCAGTTGATACCTCTATAAAGGTATATATTTGGCATAGTGTATACTGTGTGTACCTCTGCATATTCATATGCCTAGACAGCAACTCATCTGCATGTCTGGATGCATGCTACTCTGAGGTGACCTTAATACTTGAAACAATATTTTCTCCAGTAAAATGTGTGTGAATATAATAAATAACAGTGCAGTTACTAAATACAAATTCAGTTCTTACTGACCAGTAAATGTACTAATTTAGAATATACTACATAAATAATACTTGGCTACAAATTTCCAACAGTACTCAGTTATTACTGACCAGTAAAGGTACTAATTTAGAATATACAACATAAATAACACTTAGCTACGAATTCCCAATAATACTTAGCTATGAGTTACCATTCAGTAAATTTTAATGATTAAGATTAAAGAATACTACGTTTAGTGTTAGCTGCATTTATTGAAGCATATTGAAGCGATAGTGAAATATAAATGTTAACTCATTCTGAAGCTACCACATGCTACAGTAATGAATGGAAGCACTTTGCATTAGAAGTGGATTTTATACATATAGCATATCACTGAATATTTCACAGTATTAGAAAAATTAGATTAAAAAATGTTCTATGTACATACCTTACTATGTGGCGTAACAGTGAAGTTATCCCTTTTAATGGCACGAATCCACTTTGCACACAAATCTTCCTCTTTTGGAAATCCATAAACACGAACTTTGGGTCCTGTTTTATAATTTCCACGGCAGCCGGGAACACAACACGGATGTGGCATAATCAAATACCTAACTCACTGAATTATCGGTATATAAAAACTATAATCAAAATGTTAGTTGAAACAAATCCCGCAAGCATGGACAACCATAAAAAACACGTCACACAGTTAGGCTTAGCGATAGCACGGACAGTAGATCGACGAGTGTGACGTCACTGAAAAGGACGCCACGAGTTGATAGGCCTTCAATAATCTCGAAGGTAAATGTCCAGCCTGGGGGCCGTCACTTAACGTGCTCGTCCGATGCACGGCGGATATTCAGCGATTATTAGTAAATCACACCATCGCAAGCACTAAGCTTTCCTTTTTTTACGCTTTCCAACCGTAGGTTGAAGAAGCGTATATGCTCCAGCTTTGTCCGTCCGTCCGCACGATAACTGGCGTAAAAATGGTTCGATTTCGATGAAATTATAATATGTGGTAGAGGACCACCTAGGGACGAACCCTATTGAAAATTGGACAAATGGGGGCAAAGGTCACGACGTAGGAGAGGAATCATTCCATTGCCCTTATGCGTCATAACTTGCGTAAATATGGTTCGATTTCAATGAAACTTTACTATGTGGTAGAGGACCACCTAGGGATGAACTCTACTGAATGGGAAAAATGGGGTCAAAGGTCACGACGTACGAGCGGGATGCATTCCATTGTCCTTATGCGTCATAACGCGTAAAAATGGTTCGATTTCGATGAAATTTTAGTATGTAGTAGGGGAACACCTGGGGACGAACCCTATTAAAAATGGACAAAATGTAGTCAAAGGTCAGGACATAGGATTGTGATCCTTTCCATTGCCCTTATCCCATATTATTAAGGTGGACGTCAAGTAATTTTGCTTCCTACACTTCCAATGGAAAAAGTTTTGTACACATTTCCTTCACAATTAATGTGTTCCCAAGGATGAAAATTTGAACATCGATTAAAATTACTTCATATTATAACTTGGAAAACGTAATATGTTCTAAAACATAACCATAATCATATTAAAAATCAATAACTTTTCCTTTGGTTGTGTTGAAACCAGAGAAAAGATGGCACGACCTGTACTTTGATGACGTCAGTGGGCAAATAAATGTTGGATTGCATAATTACGGTTATGGTTTAGAAAATATTAAGTATTCCAAGTTATGAAATGAAGCTATTTTAATCAATGTTCAAATTTTCATCCTTGTGAACGCATTAATTGTTCAGAAAAAAGATGGCGCAACCTGTGTTTTCATGACGTCAGTAGACAAACAAATGTTGAATTGCATAATTATGGTTCTGTTTTAGAAAATATTAATTATTGCAAGTTATAAAATGAAGATATTTTAATCAATGTTCAAATTTTTATCCTTGGGAAGGCATTAATTATGAAGAAAATGTGCACAGAAGTTTTTCCATTGGAAGTATAGGAAGCAAAATTACTTGGCCGCCCCGGTGGCGCAGTGGTCTAAGCGATGGCCTCTAATCATTCGTCCGTAAGGGGTCCGGGTTCGAATCCCGGTCAGGCATGGGTGTTGTGTTTGTCTTACGGCACTGGCTCTCTCCCTTCCTTGGAACCATTGACCCTAAATTAGGGACGGGTGACTGCTTATAGCCCATTGAGTTGCTCACGGTGGTCGTTAAACCTCCAATAAAAAAAAATAAAAAAAATTACTTGACGTCCACCTTAAAGTAGCAATTCTTCTATGTTTGTATGTACATTTTATTTTGAAAACGGCTCTAAGAATTTGGATGAAAGTCGTTAACCTACCGTTTTCTGGTACTAGAAATCGATTTAGCTTGATCTCGACTTTAGGAGAATTCGTTCAGTGGGTTAAATAACCACCCCGAATTATAATGTTTTTAGTGATGGCGTTGTTCCATTATTCCATTAATGTTACCAATGCTTAGAAATCTTATGACGTCACAATCTCGCCGCGTTTGAGAATGTTGGCGCGCGGTCACGCCATCTGTCTCATTACGTCACGCGTTGGGTGATTGTGCCTGTCCGCACAATAACTCGCGTAACAATCGTTCGATTTCGATGAAATTTTAGTATCTGGTAGGGGATCACCTGGGAAGGTACCCTATTGAAAGTGAACGAAATGGGGTCAAAGGTCAGTACATAGGAGCGGGATCATTTCCACGGCTGTTATGCGTCATAACTAGCGTAAAAAAGGTTCGAGTTCGATGAAATTTTAGTATGTGGTAGAAAACCACCTGGCGACAAACCTAATTGAAAATGGGCGAAATGGGGCCAAAGGTCAGGACATAGAAGCGGAATCACTTCCATCGCCATTATGCGTCATAACGTACGTAAAAATACTTCGATTTGGATGAAATGTTAGTATGTTGTAGGGTCTTGCCTGGGGACGAATTCTGTTGAAAATGTGCAAAATGGGGTCAAAGGTTAGGACACAGGAGCGGGATCTATTCCATAGACCTTATGCATCATAACGTACGTAAAAATGCTTCGATTGCGACAAAACTTTATCATGCTCTTTCGGAGGTATACCAAACCAGTTCTGTTGAATATCATCGAAATGGAATCAAAGGTCAGGGCACAGGATCAATATTTATTCCACAGCCATTATTCTCATAACTTGAGTGATAACTTGAGTAATGATTTCTGGTATGTTGGAAAGCGTATTATGATCAACGCATTGCATGATTATACTAACTTGTTATACTAGCCTCGCCCTCTGGCCGCAACAGCGTTCAGCCATAGCTCATTTTCTTAAAACGGTCAGGTGGTCATAATAAAGTGGCCACTCAGTGTATACGTGAATGATATCTTTACTTCCGTAAGTGTTATTGTTCTTCTTCTTTATGCTGGCGACATAAGCATCCTCACTTCATTTAATTTAACGACTGACACAATTTTGAATACGAATACTCAACTAAATAATATCTCAGATTGGCTGAATTCTAGTGAACTTATAATAAATACTACCAAAAAAAAAACTCGTTAATTTTCTCAAAACAAAATATTTCACAATCCTATTCTATCATATTAACTATTACTGGTACAAATATAGAAGAGGTTAATACACTGCTGGACAGTTGCAAAGGACGGATCATAAACGGCTATATAGCGCATAAAAAAGTAAGTGTGGTTGGATGCCAAGTGAAATAAAATAATGTCAGAATGCCAGGACATTACAAGAAAGACAATTTATTGTGCTCTGATATCCAGAAGGCTTTGGAACGTGTTCAAGGGACAAACAGGCCATTTTGTGCAGAATACGTAAACGTGAAAGAAATGCAATTACGGTCCGCAGGCGTTCCGGCGTAAGATGTCAATACGGGATATGGCCACCATGGAGGGCGATGCAAGATTCCACACGTCGTGTCATGCTTTGCACAACATTATCAAGCAGCTGTTGGGGTAATTTATCCAATTCCTCTGTCAGTGCACTGACGAGGGTGTCCTTGTTTATTGGGGCGCATTGGCGACCAACAAGACTCCTCCTCAAAGCATCCCACACATTTTCAATGGGATTCAGATCAGGAGAACGTGCTGTCCATACGAGGCGTAGAATATCCTCGCTCTCAAGACACTCCTGGACAGCGACTGTTCGATGACATGTTGCGTTGTCGTCCATGAATATGAATCTATCACCGACAGCACCACGGAACATGCGAACATGAGGTAGCAGAACATCATTAATGTATCGTTGGCCAGTCATAGTCCCAGTTGCAAGTACATAGAGGGACATAAGGCCATTGATCATGATGCCAGCCCATACCATGACACTACATGTCGGATATCGGTCCCTTTCCTGTATGTTTGCTGGACATTATGCAGTACCACTATCACGCCAGATCAGTTGTCGTCGACAATCAGACGATAAACTGTATCTACTGTCATCTGAGAAGATGACACCAGACCAGTCGTTATCAGTCCAATTGCGATGTTGATGGCACCATTGCAAACGGGCGGTACGGTGACGTCTGGACTATGGGATGCACACAACAGGACGGCGGGCGTATAGTCCTTCTTCATGCAAACGTCTGGCGACAGTTTTTCGGGAGATCCGCTTGCCAGTAGCAGCCATAAACTGATTTGCTACCTCACTAGCTGTGCTGCGCCGGTGTCTTTTTGTTGACAGCACTATGTACCGATCTTCTGCCGGTGTCGTACTGCGAACACGACCTCCCCCGTGACGTTTGCTACACTCTCCATTTGTTTGAAATGATTTTCAAAGCCTTGAAACAACACTATGGCTGACGTCGGACTCCCTGGCAACATTTGTTATTTTTCGCCCTCCTTCAAACTTGCCAATAATACGACCACGCGTAAAATCATCTAGGTGATGTCGGGAAGACATACTGAAAATTGCAAGTTCGTCAATTGATTCTTTCCCTTTCAACTTTGCGTTTGAACAACAACGGTCAATACGCGTCAAATCCTTTATATCTCTTATCAGCGCTATGACGTCACGAACAAGTTCGGCAATCCAAAATTTGCATACGCACAACACGTCTTACTGTATCCCGCACTTATGCTAATTTCCACATTTTCCTGCCTTCCATTTTATGGTTGCTATCGTTGCTACTGTCATCCGTCCTTAGCAATTGTCCGGCAGTGTAATTTACTTTATTGGGAATTACTTTAAATAGGGACCTTAAGTGGAACCACATGTGGACTCTCTTCTTCTTAAACTCTCTAAAAACATTGGAGTTATCAGCTCGGTATTTTTTTTTTTTTTTTTTTGATTGAAGGTTTAACGACCACCGTGAGCAACTCAATGGGCTATAAGCAGTCGCCCGTCCCTAATTTAGGGTCACTGGTTCCAGGGAAGGGAGAGAGCCAGTGCCGTAAGACAAACACAACATCCATGCCTCACCGGGATTCGAACCCGGACCCCGTTCGGACGAATGATCAGAGGCCATCGCTTAGACCACTGAGCCACCGGGGCGGCACCTCGCTCGGTATTCACAAACATTTCGTGTAAAACACTAATTCAATTATATTACACCATGTTTCAGACTTATATTAATTATGCTATCTTATCTTGTGGATAGACGACTAAATATAATTTCAAAAAACTTCAAATTTTTCAAAACAAAAATATAAGATTAATTGACCTAAAATTTGATAGAAATAAACAACTATCGCTATGTAATAACGCAAAAGTTTTCCCTAACAAACACAACATTCTTACGATTAACCAATTATATTACTTTAATATTGGGAAAATTATGTTCAGGCGAATTAAGAATAATTTACACACTGACATCATACAAATTGTACCACAGATACACTCACATGACACTCGCACTAAATCATATATTTGGCCTATTCATCCGAAGACGGAGACCATGAAGCAAAGTATAAATTACATTGGCCCACACTACTGGAACTCATTATCGACGGAACTGACTTTAAATAACTTTAACCTTTTTCAAAAAAATTAAAAACTTCATAATGAATTGCGGCTCCTCAAATTGATGATTGTAGTGAAGGGGAGGGGGACTGTGACTATTATTATGACTTGTATATCTCGATGTAAATTGCTTTTCAATGGTATTGCCTGTAGTGTTTATCCTCTTTTTATGTATCGTTCCTTTTTTTCTTTGAAACAGTAATTTATTGTAACTTCAACTGGTGACCCTGTCAGGCCTTGCTGATATTTATTTTTTTGTAATGCTGGTTTTTGGCTCATCAAAATAAATGAATTGAATTGAATTAAGGCTGTCTTTGAATGAGTGTTAGGCTTCATCTTCTTCGATAGATGGCGCAAAATATCACTCCTTGGGCGTGGCTTTTACGTCTTGACGGATTGTCCCAGAAGTTGGCGTCAGCGAATGACTGAAGACCTTACCATATTCAGAATGGTAGCAGTCTCTCGTTGGCTCCACAATGAAAAGACAAAATACGCGCTGTTACGTTTTAACCATGACATTGTTTGTGGGTGGAGCTTAGCAGGTAGGCGTAGTTTCTGACTCAAATTCAAGTGTTTTCTGGTAATGTACATATTTTCTCTTCAAAAAATGAACGTACAGTAGAATTTAAGATGATCTATAGAAGACAAGATTCCAATCGCACTTCAGTGCCCATTCTTTGATTTCTATTTGGCCTAGATAATTAAAAAAGTCAGACAGAAATGAGAGATTTCGTTTCTTCCACGCAGAAACACTGCCAAGCTAACTTCTGGGGCCATCTACTGCCAAATTGGAATACTTTCGAGTCAAATAAATTGAATTTTAAAAAGAATTCTGACGAATTTTTCGGAAAAATACCTGCGACACGTATTAGCTATGGGTCGTTTTTATTTGTGCTCAAAATTTCAAACTCTACAAAGTAATAGTTTTCGAGAAAATATATACAAAAGAATTTGCATTGCAGATATAGGATAGAATTTCTGTTACACTCATTCAAAGACAGCCTTAAATTGAATTCATTTTCAAGCTGGGCGCGCTGAGATTATAACTTTTCTTTACTGTTTTCGTAGCTGTGTCTCTTCGAATCCTCGTAAGAAAGACTTGCTAAAATATTATCCTTAACGATTTAAATTGCATGACTTATTATTCCTGGAGCGCATTGTTTTTGATTCGCCTGAATGACTCTTCTCACCTTCAGATTTTACCGACATTTTCTTAGTGCTTTCATGGTTTTCTGATCGCGTGTTGCAAGTTTTTGTTTTCCTCTCGTGCATTTTATTATATGTTATGTCACGATTTCTTTCCTTAAGTGCTTTCATGTTTTTCTTCTCGCGAGTTATGACATCGTCTTATTGTGTATCCTATTCATGTTACTTACTGTTGCACCACACCGCTTGTCGCATTCTTCTTTCGATGATCAGCTTCCATGTACGTTATTCGTCGTTAACTATTACGATTTGATTAAAAATGAACACCCTCCGTGTGTTCACAGCGTTGAGATGCAGTCGAATAACCATTACGATTTGGCCTTTTTCAAACTACCTTAAGTCCGATGCTCTTTCCATCTGAAGAACAAGAATCACACTGATTAACAGAGCTCGGCATCGGGTGTTATTTTTAAATGGATCAGATGTTATTAAGACCTAAAGACTGTGCATGTCATAATGTTTTAGCTCTTTGGTGAAAAAGTAGCGAGTGTCTCAAGTGAATTTCTGTAAAAGTAGACCAAAGCATTTCACGTCGATTCAAAGACGTTAAAAAGGGTCAATAAGTTCGTTGTGTGTTTTATTTAAATATAAATAACGGATGACAGCACTCGCATGCAAATTTCTACTTTGCCTTCTCGGTTATCTAATGGGGGTTTTTCACCTTCTTCACACAAACAGCAGAAGAATTTAACTGAATACCAGAAGATCCAGCACCTGCGTAAATGACATGGGTAAATGAAATTAGATAGCATGATGAGACAACATGAAGATATCTATGCAGAGTTGCTATATCTAACATCCTTTTGATTTCTGCGGGTTTTGTTTTTTTACCACTTCTTTGTCTTTACGCCACTAAAACCCAGTAATGATGAATTGGTTAAGAGGAAACATAACCCCTTAAATCACGGGTTACAAACCTTTTTAAGAGCGAGTGCCCAAATGCGGCGATGATCTTTTTTAAAAATTGATTCGTTTGCCCGTGGGAATATTTTAGCCATCAGATTATCATTTAATATTACTGTATTGACTTCTACACTTATTTTAACGAGAAGGAGAACCAAATGCTTTTAACTATTCTTAAAAAAATCTCTTTAGGAAACCATAACACTTCTGAATTGTTTAAAATAGGATAGCTTTAGGACTCACATGTTATCATTAACTAGTAACTTACAAAAGCTAAAATTATTGAACAATTGACAATAAATATGGACCTATCTTTAAGGGAAAAGGGGGAGTCCTGTCGTTTTTTTACGTATATTATTTGTTTTAATATTAATAAAAGTATAACATGGAGAGTGATTGAACTAAATGAATGCATTTTCGAAAGCCTCTTCAAAAATATCGATATCAAAGTTTTTAAAAAGACAACTGAAAGATAATATTTATTATAGTGTTGTACTTTATAAGCCACTTTAGAAATGAGAACCTGAAATGATAAATCTAGATTCATATTATAAAACATAAAATATCAAAAGGTAACGCACTCGTCTCTCGGTATCGCGAGTGCGAAAAGGTAACGCACTCGGCGCGATACCGAGAGTTCTGTTGGTTCGATTCCACAGCGGCGGCTGAAAAACAATTTTTGGTTGCTGTGTGTTTCTGGAACGTGGAAAGAGCGATGTATTTATTTATTAACTGTCGCCACGTATTTGGAATATTTTCACATAAAATATCAAGCTAAGAAACACAAGCAGGCACTCACAAGGAATGGGCTAAAAGCAGGGCGTCCTTCGACCTGGCTCGGAGAGAGAGAGCTGATGGAGCATATTATTGTTGTCGCTGAACCCTCAGTTTTTCGCTTCTTCACCGATCTCCCTTCCAGTTACGACCAGAGGGAATCCTTTCGCGTTCCTTCTTATACGAACCCAGCGAATTGACATACCGCTGTCTGGCCGGAGGCCCTCTTTTGAGGCATTTCCCTCCGGAGATGCACAAATCCCTTTCCTCAACCCTTACTGAAATTCTGAAAGCTATCCCTGACATTCAAAACTCGAAACTACCGCTTAGTAAGTCCTGTTTCAATCGGAAGTAATGATAATCACTACGTATTCTTTAATGAAGCAAGGGGAAGAACTGCATGTCCAGTGCCAACAAATATTTTAGCGCGCCGCTTTGGTGGTCCGCTACCCAGGTCCTACATAGAGTTCTATAGGAACGCAGGCCCTAGGAACTCAGTTTTATAGGAACCCAGGCTATACATAGAGTTCTATAGGAACGCAGGCCCTAGGAACCCAGGCTCTACATAGAGTTCTATAGGAACGCCGGCCCTAGGAACCCAGTTCTATGGGAACCCGTGCTCTACATAGAGTTTTATAGGAACGCAGGCCCTAGGAACCCAGTTCTATAGGAACCCAGGCTCTACATAGAATTCTATAGGAACGCAGGCCCTAGGATTCTAGGCTCTACATAAAGTTCTATAGAAACGACGGCCCTAGGAACCCAGGCTCTACATAGAATTCTATAGGAAATTTAAGAAGAATTTCCTTTAAGCGCTGAACGTATCAATAATAGCTGCTGTCGATGACAAAGGATCTTTGCTTCTTTGCCTTTTATATTTTTTTCATAATACATCTCCAGAATTCAGCACAAAATAGTCTGCTTCTTACTTCAAATTAACTATCTGTTGTGTCTGTCACCTTACTGAACATGTCTGTTCTTCCCTGTTTTCCTGTTTTTCATCTAGATATTATTTACGATTCATTCACATAAAGAAAGAAATGCCACAGAGCAATTAGTAATGAGTACCACTCTTTCCATAAGAATTTACAAATTTGTGCCTAGAAGTAACAATGACTTACACTGATTTCCAAGCGAGGGCAAGTGTCCCCTCTAGCCCCGATTATGGCCACCTGTTTGGACAAGGGGCATTTTATGAATAATAAATAGATATATTTCAGCTGTCGCTACTGATCAGTACTGAATACATGTGAAAGTTTGAGCAAAGGTATGCTGCATCGAAATTTTTGAAATATCTCCCGTAGTGCACAAATGAAGCAGGAGTGTACCACTTATTTATGCATTAAATAATAAACAAAAACAAAATATCCGGCTGCATAGAGATTTCCTTGTTGTAATGTGAAAATCAGTGGGGACCCCGAGCGGTTTAACTCTCGTCGTTTATCTTTTTCTGTTTACGTGATTGTTAAATGCATTACAGAATTTTTTTACATATAATTAATATTTTGTTAAATTTAGTGGTTTACTATTCCGGGAAATGTAGATAGGTCTCTGAGCAAATATTGTATATAGGAGAGGGACACGATTTTCGTTATTATAGACAAAAAGGTGATACTCTTTATCCGTTTATAAACTAAAATTTATAGACAGCCTCATGACAGCAAACCTTCAAAAAAAGCAGAAGAATTGACGGAAGATAAGCAAAAATCTGGAAGAATTAGGAACTTTTCAAAACCAACGCAGTTTTGTATCTACGTCCCCTAGTACTACATACACTACTGTTTGTGAATATAGCAACACCATAAAGGAGTGTTGGCTCTTCCTGAAACTTACAGGATACGTAAAAGGATACTTGGAACTTAGAGGATAAGTACAACAGGTTGGGATATGCAAATGATTAAAATGTCAGTGAAAATGCGCATGCGGTTTCGAAGCAGCGCCCTCTGAACTGTAAGGTCTTGGGTATAAAGAGCCGGTTCAAACAAGATAGTGCAATCAGTGAAAAACCGGCATTGAGTAGAAAGGGTGTTTCTTGTGTTTCACTATGCCCCGTCGCCGAAGAAGGTCGCATTATGAATACCTGACGAACTTTGAGCGAGGAAAGATCGTTGGAATGAGAAAAGCTGGATTTTTCTACAGAGAAATTGCCACTGGTACGGGAAGAAATGCCAGTGCAGGGATGCGATGGCATCAGTGGACAGATGAAGCTCGGACGTACAGAAATCCGGGAAATGGGTCGCAAAATCGCACGATTGCAGGGGATGACAGACACCTCCACCCCATGGCAGTGACTGATCACACAGCGACATCCACGGTGTTAGCGCAGCAGTGGTTCACAGGGAAGGCTTTGTTCTTCAGCAAAGTTCGACGTCGTCTGCATAATAGAGGATTGGTAGCCAGGCCAGGAGCCCTCCTTCGACCCTCAACAACAGACTTCCCTGGCTGCAATGGTATCTCGAACACAGATTTTGGCGCACCGGTTGGCAGCAGGTCGTGGCTTCTAACGAACCACGGTAGCTCAGTTGGTAGAGCGACTTGTTCCAGAATAAGTGAACTCGGGTTCGATCCCCGGCGTGGACCAAAGACGACGGAGAAATTTACTTCGTTATAATGGCGCCCAAATTTCCCGGATGACCCTGCCATTAAAGATCTCGCAATGGTGTGATGTTCTTTCCACACCGCGAGACAAGAAAAATAAGAGAATCCCTTCTTCAGCGCTTCGAAAAATAAATGTGTATGACGTTGCATTCCACACACCAGATTGACTGGGAGTTCTTAAGTGCACGTTCTACAGCGGATGGCTGCCTGCAATGATTCATGGCCACGGCCGACCCGTGGGAAATGCCCTCGTCCCTTATTCGGGGGGGGAGATGTGACGTGCCTGCCCCGCAGGACGCGCACGACATAAAGGCAGATAGCAGCGAGAACGAACGTCCACGTAGCTCAGTTGGTAGAGCGACTTGTTCCGGAATAAGTGAACTCGGGTTCGATCCCCGGCGTGGACCAAAAATGACGGAGAAATTTACTTCGTTATACTAGCGATACATCAGGGGTGTTTCAGAGGATACCCTTTCTTCAGAGTTGACCTGGCGCTATATTCCAGCTGGACAATGCTAGGCCACATGTAACCCAGAATGTCCAAGATCTCTTCCATACACGGTAAATACTTTTTTTCCCCTGACCTACACGCTCGCCGGATATGTCCCTGATCGAACATGACTGGGACATGGTAGCTAAGCGACTGGCTCGTCAAGCGCCTCGCATAGAAGCAGCCTGGCAGGCTATTCCGCAGGATGATATCAAAAACCTCTGCTATTCAACGCCACGCATTGTAGAGGCTATTATTGTAGCTCGAGGTGGTTTCATACGATACTGAGTTTTGAAGCGAAAAGTCCTACAAATGTAATCAGTGTAACATGAGGACTGTGTAACATAAATTTCATTTGAACAGCGCGATTTGAATTTGCTCTTGCAATTTTCATAAACAGTAGTGTATTTAACTGCTACAGTGCTGGCTGTGTGCTTGCAAGACATCTGCATCAGACTTAGAATGTTCTCATACAATTCATCGTGACTACACATAACTTTAAAGCAAGACTGTACTCATACGCAGAAGAAATGAAGTCCGAACTTCCAAACGCACTGTTCGACAAAGATCAAACACTGCGATCCGAGTTTGACCTTTTGTCACCCATACATCTCACACGACGATTGGTTGCATACTCCCCACCTGTCGACATTCCCCTACTAATATACATGCCGATATGACGAATCCTTCTGTTGAATATCAAACAGTGTACAGCGCTGTGATAAAAGTGGTAAACAGCTATTCCAGTGCCACTGCACCGGAGCCTGGCTTTGCACGAATGGAGATGTACAGTAGAAAGGAGGAATGTACGTTGTATTATTGGACTTTTACCACTTTCATTTTGCAAAATTTTTACGAATACCACGTTTCCTGCATTCCTGTGAGAGGCTATGTATATAGCTTGTCCCAAAACAACTGGGAATGTTTTTATAAAAAATGTGCAATACTGCGTTCGACCTTGGCACGACTCTCGAAAGAATGGTAGCCTTTGTAGTAACCATAGCAACCAGCCACACCTGTATATCACGCGTGCGTCGTCGATAGTGCGCACTTTAATAAGCGTTGTTTCGTGAACCCCTAACAGGTGTTTTCGCTTTGGGATTGTTCGAAAAAATAGATGTGAAGGAAGAATAAAGATGCGCCATTAAATTTTGCTGTCGCCTTAAGAAGTCTGTCGGAGAAACTTTCCGACTTATGCAAGAGGCTTTACAATATCTACGAAAATCAACAATTTACAGATGGCATAAAGAGTTTATGGATGGTCGTGAGTCGGCGACTTTAATCGCGCATGAATGAAGACCTTCAACAAGTGTTACAGAGGTAAACATCAATGCAATAGGTGTTATTCTACGGGAAGGCAGACACCTATCAATTAGAGATATGGAAGATATGGTTTTGCCGCCCCTGTGGCGCAGTGGTCTAAGCGATGGCCTCTGATCATTCGTCCGAATAGGGGTCCGGGTTCGAATCCCGGTGAGGCATGGATGTTGTGTTTGTCTTACGGCACTGGCTCTCTCCCTTCCCTGGAACCAGTGGCCCTAAATTAGGGACGGGCGACTGCTTATAGCCCATTGAGTTGCTCACGGTGGTCGTTAATCCTACAATCAAAAAAAAAAAAAGATGTGGTTCACATTTCAAAATCATCAATTCACAGAATTTTAATCGAGCATTTGGGCATGAAGCGATTTTGTTCAACTTGGGTTACCCGTTAATTTTCATGCGCGGCCCAATGCAAGGACACACATGGCCAGTTCTGTCGTTTCTTATTAGGAGAAAATACATATTAAGTTAATGGCCCAAACTACATATAGTCTAGACTTGTCATCATATGACCAGTCTAGACTCCATTTTAAAAAAGGCATTACGGAGACGACAAATAGGACGACATGGGACTTGCTCCCCATTTTAAAAAAGACATTACGGAGACGACAAATAGGACGACATGGGACTTGCTCCCCATTTTAAAAAAGACATTACGGAGACGACAAATAGGACGACAGGAGACTTGCTCCCCATTTTGAAAAAGACATTACGGAGACGACAAATAGGACGACACGGGACTTGCTCCCCATTTCGAAAAAGACATTACGGAGACGACAAATAGGACGACATGGGACTTGCTCCCCATTTTGAAAAAGACATTACGGAGACGACAAATAGGACGACATGGGACTTGCTCCCCATTTTAAAAAAGACATTACGGAGACGACAAATAGGACGACATGGGACTTGCTCCCCATTTTGAAAAAGACATTACGGAGACGACAAATAGGACGACATGGGACTTGCTCCCCATTTTAAAAAAGACATTACGGAGACGACAAATAGGACGACATGGGACTTGCTCCCCATTTTAAAAAAGACATTACGGAGACGACAAATAGGACGACATGGGACTTGCTCCCCATTTTGAAAAAGACATTACGGAGACGACAAATAGGACGACATGGGACTTGCTCCCCATTTTAAAAAAAGACATTACGGGGACGACAATTTGTTACTGATCAACAACTTATTACAGCTGAGCAGGGATTCTTCAACAGCAGTTCAGAAGAAGAATTTCAGAAGACATTCAAATAAGTGGGAGGAACGATGGGACACCTGTATTCGACGCAATGGACAGTACTTCGAAAAAGATTACCACTTCCTTGACAGTAAAAGGTACGCATATTTTTTATATAAAAACATTATCACTTGTTTTGGAACAACCCTTGTACATATAATGCAAGTGTCCATCTGGCTATGCGTAATTTGCTTTTTCTTTTTATTTGACCACACTGCAGCCAAAAGTAGTCAAACCGGATTTGTGTGTGATCTCACATTCAGTCACACATTCGTAAAATATTTTGACATTAGCATTTTCTTCACAGTAGAAGAGAAATAATTTCAAATATGATACAAAATGATAGTCGCACACTTACCTGCTATGAGGCTCCTGAGTTTTTCTAAATATTCTTCTCTTAACTCTGACGTTTCATTAAACTCTTCTTTGGCTCTGTCCAGGAGTTCATCTGCAGAAACTGTCTCTTTGAAACAAATTAAATTTTCTGAAGCGTCAGAACTGTAATTTGAGGCCATTTTGAATCTCTGAAATTGGGAATACATTGCATGTACTTCAACTAGGTATGAATGTATTTGAGATTACGAACATTATACTTATGTTAAATCGTATTCCGTTATGTAAAAAGAGCAGCAGTGCACTAGTGGGGTAGATCTAAGTTATAAACATAGAGAAATTGAAATGCCAACTGGTTAGAGTTTAAAGAAATTCAGTAAAGGCTAATCAACTTATTAGTGGTACGCAAACAGTATCGCCGCCGGCACATGCATAACGCCACTCACATACGGTACGTTATAAACAATTGACTCGTTAATACGATATAACACACTAACGTGTTTTTTTCCGTAAATAGGCGTAAAATTACAAAATTTTCGCAAGCTTCCACTGCCAACGGACAGCTCCTTCAGGCTTCTGAATATAAACATTTAACAGAAACAGACAAAGAATAAATGCAAATGTAAAATTTAAAATCATTACAGCATAGCATGAGACTCGTATTACGCCTCGTGCTCATCGATTGACCAGCGAGCTCTTAATGTTTAATACCTGGTGCCAGATAGGTGAAATTTCAGTAGTTATGTCTGTGTTACATACGTCACTGCCTGATATAATCTCTATTGATTCTCTGACTGCTGTTGACCTAGGACCACTGTAGGGCACAAGTCTTCTTATATCCTTCCAGATCGGTTAGCAACCTTAAAATTCACGTCTCGTGCTAACGCGGTAGTCAGTTTTCTATTTTTTATATCCCGTTTGTACTCTGCCTCTCTGATATGGAAAGACCTCTTTGTCATTCCGATATACCACCTTGTGGATGCGTCCGGGTATATTAATGGGATGCCGTATACCCCGGCTTGGGTGGACAGTGGTTTCCGGTCACGATCAGCGGTGAGAATGGTCCCGATCGTCCTCGGGGATCTTAGACCTACATCCAGCTTCAGCTCACGCAGAGTATTCTTGAGTTGGTAAGAAATTCCCGGGATATACGGTATGGAACCGACAAAACTTGCTCTTTCCGTAGGTGACCTTTGAGCTCGCCCTGTTCCTTTCAAAGATGCTTTATATATTATCCCTTCGATACGCTCAATGTTGTAACCAGCTGCCGTGGCAAACTCTCTTAGGTTGCGGATTGCTGCTAGCAGATCCTCTTTATCTGAAGAGAGATCTAAGCTCTCTTCGCTCGGGCTCTGAACATGGCGTACTTGTGCGAGCTGGGCGCTGCAGATGAAGGAAGAATCGGGTTATGAACGTAACAAGGTTTGTAAGACACTTGCTTTCTAAGATTTCTCGATGGCTTCCTTTGCACCAGGATGTCTAAAAACGGGAGGCATCCATCCTCTTCATACTCCGCAGTGAATTTTATTTCTTGGTGGGTGGAGTTCATGCGATCTAAGAAACTATTTAGGGATACATTGTCGTGACTCCAAACAAAAAAGATATCGTCTGCGTATCTTAGCCATATCTTTGGAACTAGTCCTCTGGAATTTAAGATGGAATATTCCATAGGTCTCAAAATACAATAATACGCTCAATGAATATATCTGCCAATCCGGATCAGTCCTGCAATCAGTCAACCCTTTAAACCGTTGGGTCGCAAGGGTGAAAGCAGTCACCAAAATGCCAGCCCTTCCACAAGAGCTCAAGAAAGCGGCAAAAACACCCCCAGGTACTTATCTCCCCAGGATATTTGCGCGGGTGAAGCATCATAAACAAGGAATGCCCATCCGTCCTGTTGTCTCCAGGAGAAATTCGCCATCTGCAAACCTGGAGAAAGCAATGTCAAAATTTTTGCTGATATTTCTGCCACTTTCGGATAGAGTCCTATCCTCATCCAAAGACTTCATCGCAAGAATCAAAGACATTTGCCTAGGGAAGGATGTCCTTATGGGAAGTTTCGATGTCACAGCGATGTACCCGTCTATCCCAGTGCAAGAAGTATCCGATAACCTTAAAAACTTCATTGAAAATTCCAATCTTTTCGACCGCGATACCATCTTAGCCATCATAAAAACTTTGAAAGTTTTAACTGATTCGAATTTTTTCACTTTTAGTTCAAAGGTGTTCCAGCAAATAAAAGGAGCACCAATGGGTTCCGCCTTATCCGCCGTGCTTGCAGAAGCCATTTTGCGACCTATGGAAGATTCCATCTTAAATTCCAGAGGACTAGTTCCAAAGATATGGCTAAGATACGCAGACGATAGCTTTTTTGTTTGGAGTCACGACAATGTATCCCTAAATAGTTTCTTAGATCGCATGAACTCCACCCACCAAGAAATAAAATTCACTGCTGAGTATGAAGAGGATGGATGCCTCCCGTTTTTAGACATCCTGGTGCAAAGGAAGCCATCGGGAAATCTTAGAAAGCAAGTGTATTACAAACCTTGTTACGTTCATATCCCGATTCTCCCTTCATCTGCAGCACCCAGCTCGCACAAGTACGCCATGTTTCGAGCCCAAGCGAAGAGAGCTTACGATCTCTCTTCAGATAAAGAGGATCTGCTAGCAGCAATCCGCAACCTAAGAGAGTTTGCCACGGCAGCTGGTTACAACATTGAGCGTATCGAAGGGATAATATATAAAGCATCTTTGAAAGGAACAGGGCGAGCTCAAAGGTCACCTACGGAAAGAGCAAGTTTTGTCGGTTCCATACCGTATATCCCGGGAATTTCTTACCAACTCAAGAATACTCTGCGTGAGCTGAAGCTGGATGTAGGTCTAAGATCCCCGAGGACGATCGGGACCATTCTCACCGCTGATCGTGACCGGAAACCACTGTCCACCCAAGCCGGGGTATACGGCATCCCATTAATATACCCGGACGCATCCACAAGGTGGTATATCGGAATGACAAAGAGGTCTTTCCATATCAGAGAGGCAGAGTACAAACGGGATATAAAAAATAGAAAACTGACTACCGCGTTAGCACGAGACGTGAATTTTAAGGTTGCTCAACCGATCTGGAAGGATATAAGAAGACTTGTGCCCTACAGTGGTCCTAGGTCAACAGCAGTCAGAGAATCAATAGAGATTATATCAGGCAGTGACGTATGTAACACAGACATAACTACTGAAATTTCACCTATCTGGCACCAGGTATTAAACATTAAGAGCTCGCTGGTCAATCGATGAGCACGAGGCGTAATACGAGTCTCATGGCTCATGCTGTAATGATTTTAAATTTTACATTTGCATTTATTCTTTGTCTGTTTCTGTTAAGGGTTTATATTCAGAAGCCTGAAGGAGCTGTCCGTTGGCAGTGGAAGCTTGCGAAACTTTGTAATTTTACGCCTATTAACGAAAAAAACACATTAGTGTGTTATATCGTATTATTGTAAGTGGCGTACAACCCACAATTTTTATCAATTGACTCGTTATTTACGTTTTCCAATCGTCGGTTGAAGAAGCGTATATGCTCCAGATATTTCCGTCTGTCTGTCCATCCGCACGATAACTCGCGTAAAAATGGTTTGATTTCAATGAAATTTTAGTATGTGCTAGGGGACAACCTGAGAAGGAACCCTATAGAAAATGGGCGAAATGGAGTCAAAGGTCAGGACATATAGAAGGGGGACCATTTCATCGACCTTATACGCCATAACGTAAGTAAAAATGCTTCGATTGCGACAAAACTTCATCAAGTTGTTCCGATGATGTACTGAAGTGGTTCTGTTTAATATAGTCGAAATGGAGTCAAACGTCAGGGCACAGGAGCGAGATTTATTCCACAGCCATTATCCTCATAACTTGACAAAAAATGCTTCTATTGCGACAAAACCTTTATTGGAGGTACGTTGTTTGCTTTGTGCGCGTGATTTTTTGCTTCGTGTGTGTTATATTTGGAGTTCACAGCTTATAATTTTGTATGTACGGTGTCTGTGAAGGTGTCGTCCTCATTTTCATCCACCTACCAGGTCGGTGAGTGATCTTTTTGTTTTGTATTCTTCATTTTACTGCCTTGTCCAATTCGGCCAGGGCAAGTTATCTTATCGCCATTGCAAATGGCCGCTTCCGGGAGGAGAGAAGCTTCAGCCCTCACTACCGGAAGTGACGTTTTATCCCTATCAACTCCTCGTGATCAATCCACCAATGGAGAGCCTCTTTTGACAGGCCCCTCCCTCCTCAGCGTGATACAGCTACCTTGCCCATGGATCTCTCTTCTTCTTCTCCGAAGAAGAGTAGTGAATTTTTGTCTTCCCTTCCACCTCCTGATGCCGGTATGGACGTCACACCTCCACCAGCTATTTCCATGTCATCACAGCGTGCGCCAGGCGTTTCGCCGTCACCTCGGGTGCGTCTACTTCTTCTTCTCGTCAGTCCTCTTCTTCAAAGTGCCCATATCAGATGACGTATGTCGCTGACCAGATCTATGTGGACTTTCCGACAACTTGCCCTCAGGGTTAGCTTTTTCTTGACAAGATCGGCCTGGGTGTATTTTTTCGAAGCCTCCCGAACACCAAGCTGACTGCTTACAACGCAGCCCTTCGACAGATTGTTCCAAAGGAAGCTATTACTCACGTGGGTAGAAGAACCAGCCAAGTTATTGCTTACCTTTCGAATCCTGCCTTCGCCCTTCGGGTTCTGACTGAAAGAATTTCCATAGGCGATAGCCACCCTCTTGCAACGCCGCTCACACAGGCGCCTACTATTGTCATCTTCGCTCCTGTACCACCTGAAGTGTCCGATGACCTATTGCTGTCCGTCGCTTAAAATTATGGACGTGCTGCTGGATCGGTCATCACATACTCCTCCTTTCCGGGAGTGCCTGAGGATCGTTATCTCCTTGGATTTCGCCGAAACGTACGTGTGATCTTTCCCTCGGAGGAATCCATGTTACGTGTTCCATCTGTACTCAACGTGCGCTGTGACACACATATTCGGCGCATTGATATCACTGTGGGCATTCTTTTGTTCGGTATGTAAGAGCACTGGTCACCCAAATGCCCTGTGCCCTCATCGTGCAGCCACTGCCTCCAAATCTTCAGTACAGCCTAATCAGCTCTCACCTAACCCATCGGCATCTTCATCTAGCGCCTCTCACCATCTGCAGCCGACTTATAATGAAAGTATCGATAAAGCCGTAGGTCAACGCGTGACCTCGTCGTAACCTTACAATTCCAGCTCAGCTTCCACACTCCAGACGAGTTCACAGCGGGAGACTTCTTTGATCGGGGACCCCCTGACGTCTCCTCTGCTTTCTTCAACTGTTCCTCAGAACCCTTCTGAGGCCAAAATTGAGACCGTTACGCCTGGCACCTTCAGAGCGCCGGATCCTCTTGTCTTTGGTCCCGATCATCAGAGTGCACGTCCGAAGCGTCGTCGGATTACTCGACGTCACAATAAGAAGACACGCACATCTCCCACCTTTGGAGGAAGACGTGATCGTTTGGCAAGTCGTTCACTCCCATCTGACGTTTCTGTCATCTCCATCTCCGACTCTGAGGACAGCACAACGGCCCCACTCACTCTGGGGGATTTCATAAAGCTACTGGAAGTTTCCCCACTCCCACAGACAACAATTTCTGGTGTGGAGTTATATTCGTTTCTCATAGGTCCTCGCAGAAAAACCATGTATCATGATTTTTTCCAATCCTATTTCACTGAGCTTGCAGCTATCATGACGCAAGCGGAGGTTGTTTGATCTCCCCTCCAATCCATCCCATTCTCGACTTTTGGAGACAGCGGATGTCACAAGAAAATCTGCGATCGTCTCTCTCGTCTCCAACGTGCCGCCGACAAGCTCCTTGAACCACCGTAAGACTTCTCCGTTCATGACAGCGACACTGAACTGTAGGGGTTTTTCTTCCCCTCTGGCGAACTCGCTCGCTCTTGAGGATGTCTGCTGTGAGAACCTCAAAGCAGACATCCTTCTGCTCCAAGAGACAAATTGCCTGTCCTCAACGCCCTTCAATCGGTGGCGAAAGTGGGACTATCAGTTTCACCACACTTTCCGACACTCTACTGTGGAAGGTCTGGCCATAAGTGTCCGCTCTCAGTTCCGTCACGCACTATCATAGGTGACAGAGCAGAATCTATGCCGTGATTTGTTACAACGCCTCACCTTTGTCCTTGACGAGGGACGCTACGTCGTATTCAAGATTTATGTCCCATGTACACCTCAAAATCACACCTTACTTTTCATGGCACTCTGTTCAGCTCTTCAGTCAACGTTGCCGTCGAATCACGTGTTGATCGGCGGCGACTTTAATTGCACGTTAGATCCTGACCTTGATCGTGTGCTCCAACTCATAAGGAATTACGCCTCCGTCTAGTGGAGCAACTACACTCTCTCATCACGGAGTTTGATCTTCGGGATGTCTTTCGTCAAATATATCCTACAACGGTCTCCCATACGTGGAGAGCTTCAGCTGCCTTCTCTTCTTCTTCCGCTAGACTTGACCGTTCCTACGCATCCGCTCCACTTCTACCCGTAGTTGCGGACTGTCTGCATATAACCACCGCCTCTTTTGACCATTGTGCCGTTGTAGCCACCTTCACCTCATCTTTCCGTCAACGCTCCTAGTTTTGTTCCTGGACGCTAGATACCTCTCTCCTGGAAGACCAGGCCTTGTGTTCTAACGACCGGAATCTCCTCCACTCTTATCACCCTGTACTTTCCACTGCATCCTGTGCACTTAGTTACTGGCTGGATGTCAAGTCGCACTTGATCCACTTTCTCAAGAGCCACTCTTTTACAGTCTCCAATCTGCGCACCATGGAAGAGCGCAATCTACGAAAAGTTCATTCACAGCTTCGGGCCAATCACCCCCTCTATTCAGCATATTTGGCGGACCTCCGTGCTCTTCTGGAACCTCGATCCCAGCAGGCCATTTTACGACTTCGTCTGCACTTGTCCATTGAAGACTGCTCCTTTGAGGTTTTGTCTTCGTTAGAGGAGCAGTGCCGTTCTTCTCATCGACTCCGAGTGCTTCGTCTGTCTGACGGTCATGTGGCTTCGGACCCTGATGTTCTGTGCTCTGAAGTTCGTTGATACTTCTCCAACAAATACAGTGGTACCCCTCTACCTTCTGCTTCTGCTTCTGTTACTTTACTTTAATCTCTCCCTCAAGTCCCCTCCCACCTTTCCGCTTCTCTTCTCCAGCCTATCTCCCCTTCTGAACTGAGGACTACACTTTCCTCTATCAATCCCCGAGCCGTCCCTGGTTCTGACTGCCTCCCTCTGTCATACTATCTCATCTTTTTACCCTCTCTCCTTTCTTTCCTTCTCGCTGCTTACACTTCTGCATTTGCCTCTACTTCCCTTCCTAGGGGTTTCACTGTTGCTCACATTGTGCTTTTCCCCAAGAAGAGCGACCTCCTTGACCTGGGGAACTGGCGTCCAATTTCATTGCTAAATCTTGACTATAAACTATTCACTAAAATTCTTTATCGCCGCCTAAGTCAGGTTCTTCCGTTCCTTTTCACTTCCGACCAGTCCTACACGGTACCTGGTCGATCTATCGCTACTAACCTTCACCTCCTTCGTGACCTTTCGTATCTTGCCCGGACTAATTCAGAATCTCTCGCCCTACTAAATTTAGACCAACGTGCAGCTTTTGATAATATTTCCCATTCATTTCTACCAGCTACCTTACACGCTTTTGGCTTTCCTGCTGTTTTTGTCACCACTACTCTTGCTCTCTATCGAGACGCCGTCTTCCAGGTCAAGACGGCCGCCTTTCTAACAGCATCCATTTCTTACCGTCGTGAAGTAAGACAGGGATGCCCACTTTCTGTACAATTACTTGCCCTGGCGTTTGAACCATTTCTACGCACAGTTCATCGTGCATTTCTTGCGGCACTTCCTCCTATCAGAGCAAGCACCAGGCACTTCTCCATTACATACTCCGCAT
Organism: Macrothele yani; assembly: GCA_039090855.1. Classification (NCBI taxonomy): domain Eukaryota; kingdom Metazoa; phylum Arthropoda; class Arachnida; order Araneae; family Macrothelidae; genus Macrothele; species Macrothele yani. Next base: position 63,972,150 of record CM077005.1, read on the forward strand.
ACGCCGACGATGCGACTTTCAGCGTCCGGAAAGACTCACAATTTGATACTCTGGCTCATTTATATGAGCTCTATTCTTCTTGCTCCTCAGCAATGCTCAACACCAACAAGAGTGTCGGCCTGTGGTGCGGTGCCTGGGTTTACCTGACGGACACCCCTTGGGCCGCTTCCTAGACTGTCTCTCCTCAGAAGTTCCTCAGCGTACACCTGGGAACTCCAATAGCTGCTCAGAACATCACATGGGCTGCTCTTCATAATCGCCTTTCTCGATCCGCTGCCTTCTGGAGCAGGGCCCAGTTCAGCGCCTCTTACGTAACTTGGGCACGCCTTACTCGTACTTATTTTTTTCCTCTTCTCTCCACGAGTGGAAAGATACTCGCATGTCAGCTGAGTATCTTGCGGAAGCCACACGGATCATCACTACAGTAATTTGGTCCAATCATCATTGGATACAAGTCTCAACTCTCAGTCGTCCAATCTCCAGCGGCGGTATTGCGCTTATGGATGTCCGCCGTTTCTACAAAGCACACCGGGTGGTGTCTCTTCTGCGTTTACTTTGTTCATCATGATCCACAGCCTCTCTTCTCAGAGATGTAATGATTTCTCCACGGAACCCCCGCTTCAAATTCACGACATTTGTGCTGATGGATCGTTTTCTCTTCTCCGTTATCGTTTTCCCCCGTTTATACGGAGGCGCTTTCCCTTCTTCGCTCTCTGCCACTTCTCCGATCCCCATCCACTTCTACCTCAGAACTTCTAGCAGAGCCCCTCTTCTATTCCTCCATCCTCAGAACGCACCCTACTTCACTGACCTTTACTGGCTCCCTGCCGGGATCGTATCCGTCCGAGACTTACTTTTCTACGACCTAACATGGAAACCTTTTTCCGAGCTCTCTCCTCTCCTTCCACGCACTATTGCCTCTCTTGCACTCCACGCTTCTCTCCGCTCTTCGATCGTTACTCTTTTCCTACTCTCGCCTCTCCGTCTGGACTCTTTCTCCTTCCGTCTGCTTCTCTTCCCCCCTCCTTCTTTCTTCCTGTTCGGGGCTCCTTTCTCCCAATCTCCAGCTTTACTGTCCGTACTCTCTACCGCTTTCTTCTACAGGATCCATCCCCACCAGCACCACAGCTCATATCAGACGTGCCAACCGCCGCTCTTCCGTGTGTGTGGTCGGCAACAGCTTCACCCATATCTACACCGGAATAAAGGAACGCACACTGGCTCTTCCTTCACTGCCGCCTGCCAGTGCCAGCCACGTTATTCCGGATGACGTTAAAACTACACCCACCTGTATCTTCTGTGCCGAGCATGCTGATGTTCAACACGTATAGCAGTGCTCCCCGGCGATCCTTCCTCTGCTACACCTGGCCTTTACCGTTGCCAAGTGTCTCTGTACCATTGAGCTGCCTTGTTCTTCTTACAGTACGTTGCCCGTTTCTTGTTCTCCACCAGTGCCTCCACCTGAGCCATGCGCATACATCTTCGTACTGCTTCTATCTCCAACTTTTTCATGCCTCTCTTGCGCCTTCGCTCCTTCAAGCAGGGGAAGCCCTCTGCGCGCAATTCCAAAACCGGCTGACCTCACGGCTACGACTGGCGTTTAACACAGCCCTTGCCGCTAACCAGAGCCCGCAGTTCATGAACGTATGGTCACCCTTTCAACGCTGGTTTACTGGGCCTTCTGCTGATCTACATCTTCTGCCATGACTTCAATCCTGATTATCGGGACTTTCCTAGCATTGATCTTTGTGATCAACCCTGGACTGTGTGACGTGCCTGCCAGCAGGACGCACACGTCATAATGGCAGATAGCAGTCAGAACAAACGTCCGCGTAGCTCAATTGGTAGAGTGACTTATTCCGGAATCAGAGGACCCGGGTTCGAGCCCAGGCGTGGACAAAAATGACGGAGAAATTTACTTCGTTATAACTAGTTTCCTATTTCCTGAGAGTTTCTCCCCACGCATGTCAGAACCAGATCTTCTGTACATTCTTCCAGTTAAATTTTCCAGTTTATTGTTTTAATGTCAATATTTTTTTAGTGTTATCATGTGCACCAGATTTACGGTGCGCGCCTGTGTATTAGTGCTCATCTAATAATTTCTACTGTGTGCCTCACATGTTATCTGTACATACAAAGATTTTTTTCTTCCGTAATATATATTTTGTTCATTCGTATGTCTTACTGTGCATGTGCAGGTCACCTTTGTCTTTAACGTTTTGCTGTATTATATGTACATCCTACGCATTTTTGTGATTGTTTGTACCACCAGCACGCTGGTACTCTTCTCTGGGGTTCTATATGACATTGATTGTAGAAACACATCCTGTATAAATATTGCTTTTCAGTGTGTATATATTCATTATCCTTGGTACTGTGTATGCTCCTATTCTGAGTTATCCTACAGGTGTTATTTCTTTACTGCTTACATCATGTGTATATTAGTCACGCACTTTTTATACAAATCTCGTATACAGTACATATTAATCCAGTTGCATATTCCTGTTTTGCGTCAGTTAGCTTTGTACTTTACTTGCATTGCTTGTATGTACATGTAGTTCGTTCCTAGTTCATATATTTCTTGTTTCTGCTTAGTTTTGGCATTGTAAAGGCACATGTCGCCTAACGCCTTATTTCGTTGTACGTTTAGTACAGATCATAGGAGTTCGAATTAGAACGTTCGTATTCTGTGAAATTCTTGTTCACCAACATTTGTACAAATTCGCCCACATTGTACATTTAATCAGCTTCACCTGCATGCTTTGAATCATTAAGATTCTGCATTGTTGTACCTTTGTAATTTCGTCTTCATTATTTTACTTGCATTGTAAATCTACTTCACACGCTATAAATAGCTAACTTCTTGTACGTATATACATCTCATGTCATTATGATTTCTGGCAGTGTAAAGTCACAAGGCGCCTAATGCCTTATATTCCTTGTACAGTTCACTCAGATTGCACGAGTTCGAAAGTGTTCATGCTCCTATTCGGAGTTGCCCTTCCGGTTTGATTTCAATGTTCGTATTCTGTGTATTCGTGTTCACGCACATTTTGTACATATTTTGCCTATTTTGTACATTCATTTTCACCCGCATATTTTGCATTATCAAACTTCTGCGCTGTAGCACCTTCGTTTTGTCGTAATCAGCTGTATATATTTTAATTGCATTGTATTTACACTGAAGAGCAATTGAATTAGAGACAGCTGGCGTTATGCTAATGTGGCGTTGTGGGCGGCTCTGTGAACGGAAACGACATGACGTATGCATCGATCCGACGATATAAGGAGTGATGAGACGGGAATCAGTAAGAGTCGGACGCAGTATGGGTAAGACGAAGGATCTAAGCGCATTTGATCGTTAGCAAATTGTCGGGGCCCGACGAATGAGTCACTCCATCTCGGAAGTAGTGCAAGCACTAGGATTTTCACGATCCACTGTGTCACGGGTGCACCGTGAGTACATCGAATCCGGTAAAACCATCCCTGCAAGGGCCAACTGCCGTGGACAACAGCGTGTGGATGAGCGGGGTCATCGTCGTCTAGCTCGCATTGTAACAGTGGATAGACGGGCCACAGTGCAAGAAATCACTCGGCAATGTAACGCTGGTGCACAAAAACGTGTAAGCAGCCACACCATCCAGAACCATCTCCTCGCTATGGGGTACAGAAGCCATCGTCCCACGAGGGTACCGCTGCTGACCGCACATCACAGGGTGCAAAGATTAGCATCGGCGCGGGAACATCGCCACTGGACCCTAGACATGTTGGAAAATGTTGCCTGGACTGATGAGTCGAGATTCACGTTGGTACATGCGGATGGCAGGATACGAGTACGGCGCAAACCACATGAAGCTATGGATCCTTCTTGCAAGCTGGTGGGGTGGCATTCTCGTCTGGGGACTGTTTACGTGGACTGAAATCGGACCCCTGGTACGTGTGACATCGTCCCTCACAGGTCAACGTTACCGGGATATCCTGGACGACCATTTGCTCCCGTTTGTGCTTTTTTTAAAATCCCACTGGGGACTTCATCCTGCAATAAGACAATGCACCATGCCATAGCTCTCGCATTGTATCCGAATGGTTGGATGAACACTCCACCGAAATGACCTCGCTTCCTGATCTCCTCGTTTTAATATAAAATTAAAACGAGGAGATATTTACTTTAACTTTTACATTAATTAAATATCTAGCTTACTGCAGATCTCATTCATATTTTATTATTAGCTATAGTTTTAAATTAGAAAGTATTATTTACCTTTGATTAAGTGGTAACTGGGTATGATTGACTAGTTTTAATCTGACATTATGGGATATTTCAAAAACTGTCTTTTTCTGATCTGTTGAGGTGTAGCGAAAAGTTCGCATATATCAAATACTTTTTACTCTTCCCTCAACTTCGTTATATACACTGTTGTATCAGAATAATATGACCACTTACCTAATAATGGAAATAACCACCCTTGGCCCGGATGAGAGCGGCGAGACGGCGTGAAATGGGCGCAATGAGGTCCTGGAAGGATTTTGGAGGCACACGTGCCCATTCGGACTGCAGCACAGTATGGAGGTCCCGGAGATAACGTGCTTCTGGGTCAGCACGTCTAACCTGTCAATCCAAATAGTCCAACAACTGCTCTATGGGATTGAGGTCGGGCGATTTCCCCAGCCATGGGAGAGCGGAGATATCGTTGTCATGTTCCTTGAACCACTCACTCACCCCCTTAGAGACGTAGCACGGCGCACTGTCCTGTTGGTAGTCACCTTCAACACCAGGGTAAACATCTAACATGAAGGGATGCATGTGGTTAGAGGGAATGGACAGGTAGCTATTGACTTCTGGGACCCATCTACCAGCGATCCGAGATCATACTAGGAAAAAATCCTCCCACATGCACACTTTCTCACCGCCGGCCTGTACTTGACCGGAAAGCGTGTCTAGGTGTTAGTTCTCATACGTCTGGCATTGTATGTGCCACCTTCCGTCACTTCCGTGGAGTAGAAACCTCGATTCGTCGGAGAAGGCAACTTTTTTTCCACCCTTCCACTGTCCAATGACGGTAGACCAATGCGAACTGCAGGCGTCGTCGCCGACGGATTTGGGTTAACATGGACGCCTTGACGCATCGTCGACTCCGGAAACTCAGGTGTAACAGATTCGCTCCACTGTTATCGGGGACACGTACCTGGGTGCCCCAGCGGTCATTTGCGTGGTCAATTGCTGCACTGTTGCGCGCCGATTGTCCTTTACCAGTCGACGGAGGCGACGTTCTCCTCTGTGGTTGATGGTCTTTGGGGCTTCACAGTTATGACGTAGGGAGGTACTCGGTGAGCCAGCGACCCATTTTTGTTACACCCTTACTACAGCACCTCACGAAATGCCCACGGAGTCTGCTGTTTCTGAGATGCTTACACCCTTGGCGCGGTAGCCGATGACCATTCCTTTTTGAACATCCGTCAAATCACTACCTCTAACCATTGTTTTCAGGTTACTCACTGTGGCTTATCTGTCCCGGCCGGCCGCTTATATCTTCGTGTGCTCGACCTTGTCACGTGCACTCTGTCATGCGCCTGGACGGGTAAACTGTGATTCCGGAGGGGATCATATTATTCTGATATGACCGTGTATGGGTTCGACTGTAAACCATGCTGTATTTCATGTAGTATTGTATATGGTATTGTATATGAGATGTGGACCTTAACTAAAAGAGAAATACAAAACTGCAGACAACTGAAAGAGGCATGGAGAGATGCATGCTTGGTGTAACCAGGAGAGATAAGAAGAGGAACTCGTGGATCAGAAAAATGACAAGAGTGGAAGATATCATGATCAGAGTAAAATCCCTGAAATGGCAATGGGCTGGACATACTGCCAGAAGGACAGACCATAGATGGACAGCTGAAATTTTAGACTGGATTCCAAGGGACAGGAAAAGACCCAGAAGAAGACCGCATGGAAGATGGGTGGATGAAATTCGAAAGTATGCGGGAGTAACATGGAGGAGACTGGCACAATACAGACCATTGTGGAACAAACTTGGGTAGACCTTCATCCAGCAGTGGATTGAGAATGGTTGACAATGATAATGATGATGATATGATAACATGCTGACCCGCATGTTGTATATACATGTGACACGTAGTTAAAATCTATCAGGATTTATCAGAAATTACCGAAAACATGCTAAACAAACTTGTCCTTGGGAAAGGGGCCCTTACATGAATTTTTCTAGGGGCATTATGCTCAGTTTAGGGCTGCGATTTACGCTTGTTTTTGTGTGAAATGGTGGCACCAGGGAATAAAAATTAGGGGAAAATTGAAATGAAATGAAACATACATTCATAGCGGTCACACAAAAAAAGATATTTCAAGTGGTACTTACGACTTCTTCTCAGCAACTAGTGCTTGCAGAGGAAAGTTCTGACTGATTAAGAAAAGACGCCTTTGCATTGTAACAATAGCACTTCGTTTAATTTCTAATCTGATATTTTGATCTAGAGACTTTCGAAGCCGCGAAGGTCAAGATGATTTGCTCTCAGGAAAAACGTTTTTTTTTTTTTTACTGATTTAGCTTTGCGAAGGCTTTTGTGTTGTAAATTGCGAGTTAGCTGTCATCAAAGTTGATGCGCTTGCTAAAAATAATTACAAAATGATAGAGAGAACAGTTCGGAAAAAGGCATATCTACGTTGATTCAAGTACATCACATTCGCAATTTTCTGCCCTTTTTTTATTGTTTTAAAGTAATCTTAGCCATTTAAATATATTACTTAGTACTCATCGATGTGTATCTTGTCTTTGTTATAAACCCGTCCTATTCTTACACAATCAAGGATACAGATCACGCCCGAGAAAAAAAAATCGTATTTTCCTCATTCATCATAAAATAAAAATAACAGTACAGCATAAAAAAGGAAACGTGTCAATAGCTTTTAGTGTTTCACCATGCCATCTTTGAATCTAAGGACGGATATTTGACAATGTATTGAACTGCATTCGTGACCGAAGTTTAAGCATGAGTATTTATTATGTCAGCGAAAACGAGCAGATTTATTACCAACAAAAAATACAGGTATAGGCTCAGTTCTGATTACGCCGACAGTATGGAACGTAGGACTACGTCTTGCTCATCGGAGAGTTTGAATGAGCTATTTGAGTATGGTTTCAAAGCGTTTATTTAATTTGTTATAACCAACAGAAGTCTATGATATGAAAAGTAACTCACATAAGTTTTACAAATAATGCTGGATATATTGGGAACACAAAACAGAGTTCAAGATGAGCAGGGTTCGATCGGTGTGTTGGATTTTTGTTTGGCGGCGGCTTCTTTCAGGCGCTCCCGATACTCTCTAGTTCGTTGGACTGCAGTCTTCTTGGACGTTTTACATTCCTTATCACTTGCTCTTGCCTCTCGTTTAGATTTTCTCCACTTTTGTTTGCGCTCATTCTGAGAATTCCGCGGCATTGTCGAAAATGTTAACACGTTCACAAGAAAACCTTGATTTACAATTTTTGTTTAAACCACTGCGATATGTTCTTTATATATTTGAATAGATCTCATCGAGAATTTTAAAACGATAACACGCACAGTCGTTTTGCACTCACGGTTGTCCAGATAAACCGCGATATCGTCAAACGTGTTCACCGGTTCACAGGTAAACATTTTTTAAGATGTTCAGTTTAAAACACTGCGAAATGTTCTTCGCATATTTGAATAGATCTCGTCGAGAGCTTTAAAACGACACAACGCACAGTCGTGTTGCGCTCACGGTTGTTGAGATAGACTGAGTCAAACACGGTGCCACACCCAGAAATATTGCGCCGCCCCGGTGGCTCAGTGGTCTAAGCGATGGCCTCTGATCATTCTTCCGAACGGGGCTCGGGTTCGAATCCCGGTGAGGCATGGATGTTGTGTTTGTCTTACGGCACTGGCTCTCTCCCTTCCCTAAAACCAGTGACCCTAAATTAGGTACGGGCGACTGCTTATAGCCCATTGTGTTGCTCACGGTGGTCGTTAAACCTCCAATTAAAAAAAATATATATATATATTGCATCACCTCCCCGACCCACAGGGAGCGTCGCGTGCGCGATGTATTGCGCCGCACGCGAATTGGACTCCATGCGGTTTACGAATAAGCTAACGCGATTAGTGTGCGCCATGTATTTTTAACGCTATAATGATTTCAATTGGAACCTATTTTTGTCACAACTGGTTGGCCTGCCGTAGTCGCCCCATACTGTCCGCGGAGTTAGATGTAACCCTACGTCAAAAGTGTTTTTAACACCCATGTTGTCTTTGTTCGGGGGTTTAACAACCACCGCGAGCTACTCAATGGGCAGTCGCCCATCCCTGAATTAGTGTCATTGCTTGCAGGAAAGGAAGAGAACCAGTGACGTAAGATAAAAACACAATCCATTCCTCACCCTAGGCTTAAACCCGTATTCGGCCGCCCCGGTGGCGCAGTGGTCGTTGAACAGACAAGTCGCATATTTTTTCGGCTCCTGCGTAGAAGTCAACGTTCGTTAGTTTACTTGTTCTTTTTGTGGTATTTCGTCGTTTTGTGTTTTGGTTGCAGTGTTTCGTACCCTCGCTTCACGAGCAGTGAGGCTGAGTGCCGAGTGGGTGCTCATTTTTTGTTTTGTTTTTTTTCATTTTCGTGTGTCGTCAGTTACGACACATGAGTTTTGGTGGGCCAGTGGTCGAGAATGTCCACTACCACTGTGAATAAGTCACCGTCGTCTACAGCTGCTTCGTCGATTGCTGATATGTCTTCGCTTCTTAGTTCTGTGCCTTCTTCGGGGAATGTTGCGTCGACTAGTGCTGCTGGACTTCCAGAAACTGTGCTTTTGGCCACCCGTGTGCCGGCTGCGTCTAATATTCCTGGTTCTGCTAGTTCTACTTCAACGTCGTTCGCACAAGCTGTGGGAAGTACCTCATATATTTCTAGTGATTCTGCACCACATTTCAAACGTGTAGCTTCGGCGTTGAAAATTATTCTTCCAAGTGATTCGCCGCAAGGTAAGCAGTTGTCGTCTGCCTTATTATTAAGTGTTTTCATTCCTGCTTTGCGTGACACCCCCTCCCCCAGTATCTGCATGCTGTGTCGAAGGTCATTCCAGCCGAAAGCATTGTGTCCATTATTCGCTTGGGTGGAGGGGTGGTTGTTCACTTCACCCACCAGCAAGCAGTAGATTTAATTATATTTCATGGTCTTGATATTGGGTCCTTTCATCTACAACCTGTCGCTGCAGCCCAAAGACCAGTTACGGTGACCCTCTCTCCTGTACCAACGGCTGTTCCTGATTCTCTGTTGATTGATGCCCTCAACACGATGGGTCGTGTTATGGGAGTGACCAAGATTCTTCCAGCTACAGCCCGTGATTCCCCCTGAAACATGTGCAGGGTGGGCGCCGCCAGTACCGGGTTATTTTTCCAACTTCTCAGTCAATTGCGGAACGCCCTGCAACTCTGGAATTAGTCACTGATACCCGGACGTACATTTTTAATCTTTTTGCAGGGGTTCAGTGCTTCCGCTGTAAAGGGGAAGGTCATCTCGCTTCTGCTTGTCCTCATGCTACTCCTGGTGCTAGATCTGATTCTTCATTAGCTACTACAGTTCCGGTGGCCGCTGCCCCTGCGGATGTTGTGCAGGCTGCTGAGGCACCTGCTCACATTCTACCTTCATCAATTTTGCCTGCTGTTTCTTAAGTCGTTCCTTCCCTCCCGGTTCCTGTCGTCGTACTGGATGGTTTGGAGCCCTCCAATGAGGATTTTCCATCGCTGGAAGTGTCTGCACCTAAATCACAACGTAAACGCCCCAGCTCACCTGGTGTTTCTACTCGCTCTTCTCGTTCGTCTCAACGTCTTCGGTCCAAGAAACCAGCCCATTCTACCTCGGGTTCACCTAGCCATCATGAGCCAAATTCTGAATTACTAGTTTAGAACCGATTCGCATGTCTCCAGGATGATGATGTTATGGACACGGTTGCCCCTGATCCTGATGACACTGCAATGGTTGACTCTGACGATGATTCTCCTTCTCCTACACTTCTTGACATTTCTACTATGTTTGAAGAACTTGCGGTGCCTTTGCACCCTCTTACCTTAACTGATCTGTATGCATTGACCACTCGCCCGCGTAAGGCGAAGTTGATCACACTGCCTTGCATTAAGAGTAAGCTTCACTTGCTGCCTGAAATGATTGCACAGCTAAACCAGTTCCATGCATTTATAACTAATGTTACTTTGCCTGGCGGGACTGAGCAATATGCTCGCCGTCTGGGATACTTACTCAAGATTTTGAGGGCTGAACTGGAAGGCTGGATGCAACCTACCAGTGATGTCCTTGTCAACACTACTTAGCTTTAATTGTAGAGGGCTTGCGTCTTCTGCGGCGAATGCTTTGGTTTACGAGGACGTTCGTTACCTGGGGGCTAATATCCTTCTTCTCCAGGAGACGAACTGTTCCTTGGATGCCGGGTGTTCCCGCTGGAGACGCTGGCCGTACATTTTTTATCATAATTACCGGACCCATCTCAGGTCTGGAACCGCTATAGCGTTTCATGTGCGTTTTCATTCTTCCCTTTCTGATCTTGTTGAGTCACAGTGTCTGCTGGGTTCTTTTCAACATATTTCTTTTTGTTTTTGTTCTAAACGTATTCATGTTTTCAATATCCATATTCCGCAATCTGCTACGGATGCAGAAACTCTCCTCCAACATCTTTCTTCTATCCTTTCAACCCTCCATCCAAATGATACAGTCATTGTTGCAGGCGATTTCAATTGCACTTTGCAACCCAGTTTTGACCGAGATGGTTCAACCGAAAGCCGTTCCGACCTTGTTTCCAATCTCACTCAACTCGTTGTTAATTTTGATTTGATTGATGCATTCCGTTCTCTCCATCCCCGGTCCAAGGAATTTTCCTGGTTCCCCCGGCTGCTTCACGCTGTGTGGCAGCACGCCTAGATAGATTCTATGTTTCCAGTTTCCTCCATTCCTCTCTAGTTGAAATTACTCATCATCCTTCCGTTTCGTCAGATCATCGCCCCGTTCTTTTAAAACTTTTTTTGCATTCTTCCTCTGTTCCCCTTTCCCCAGTCTGGTCGCTCGACGATTCAGTTTTAACTGATCCTGTTTTCTGTGCTGAAATTCGCTCTATGATCTCGCCTTCTGTGCAACAACTTTCTTCGTCTGAAGACCCAGTGGCTCTGTGGCTTTCCACAAAAATTTCGATTATTTCTTTCGCACGTCAGTTTTCTTTCTCTTCCCTTACTTCTCGCTTTCAAGATATTGATGTTCTCCGTCGTAAATTGCAGACTATTTCTCCTTCTGATCCTTCTTTTCCCGTATTTCAAGCTCAACTTCGTCGTATTCTGTTTACTTTTGCTTCAACAGCCATTACTCGTCTGAAATTCACTCACTTGCGGTTTCACGACGACCCCTTTTCTAGTTTGAAGTCCCTTGAGGAGTATCATGTTAAAAGCAACACAATTTCCTTTCTTTCACTACCTGACGGATCTACAGTTACCGACCCTTATCGTATCTGTGAACTTACTTTTTCCCATTATTCGGATCGTTTTCAACACCGACTGCTTTCTCCTGCAGATACCACCCCTCTTCTTCATGTCCTCCCTCAGGTTCCACATTGTTTTTTTGATTCTCTTGTTTCTCCTATCTCTCCTTCTGAAGTCCGCTCTGCAATTTTCAGTCTGAATGACCGTTCTTCCCCTGGCGCGGACGGTCTTCCGCTCTCATTTTATAAGTTCTTCCTTCTCTCCTCCCGCTTCTGGTTGCTTGTTTTAATGCCATTTTTACTTCTTCAAATTTTCAGTCTTCTGATTTCACTTTTGCTCTTCTCCGTCTCATCCCCAAAACCGGAAACCTTGGTCTTTTTTCTAACTGGCGTCCTATCTCTATTCTTAATACTGACTACAAAACATTTGCTAAAATTCTCGCTTTTCGCCTCAATCCCGTCTTGCAGCATTTAATCCACCCCGATCAAACTTACACTATTCCCTCCCGTTCGATTACTACCAACATTTCCACCATTCGCAACTTATATTTTCTTGCTTCCCAACTTTCCGAACCTCTCGCAATTTTTAATATTGATCAGAAACAAGCTTTTGACTCCATTAATCACTCATATCTCTTTGCTGTTCTTCGTCATTTTGGCTTTCCTACTCTTTTTTGTCAAGCTCTTATTAATCTTTACTCTCACTCTTCTTTCCGTATTCGCACTTCCACATTCATGACAGCTACCATCCCCTTTGACAACGGGATCCGGCAGGGTTGTCCCCTTTCGGGTCAACTTTTTACGCTTGCATTTGAACCTCTTTTAATTTGTCTGCGTTCTCGTTTGTTTTCTGTGATTCCTCGCAGTATTGCTCCTACTCGTCACCACCGCATAATGTTGTCTGCATATGCTGATGACCTCACTCTCTTTCTTCGCACTGAACGTTCTTTCGGTGTTGTCCTTTCTGCTTATCATGAGTATGCTTCAATTTCCGGTTCCGAACTTAATATGTCTAAATCTGTTGGTCTGTGGGCCGGATCGTGGGTGGCACACGGTGATCGCTCTTGGGGTGCCCGTTGGTCATCCTCGGTCATTAAACTTCTTGGTGTGTACGTTGGAAATCCCGTGGCGGTTGCTGATGCCACATGGATTCCTTTTGGTTCAGCAGCTCAATCGCCGTCTTGCTCCTTTTTTGCCGGTTCAAACCTTTTTTGTCCTTTTTTAGCAGAGCACATCTGGTTTCTTGCTTTCTTCTTCCCATTCTGACACATTCGTGGTTCGCTTATTTTCCCTCGCCCATTTTTCTCCAATCCGCTCAACGTTTGATTACTGATTTCATCTGGAATAAAGTTCACTGGGTTCATCGTTCTACTCTTGTCCTTCCTCTGTCCTTTGGAGGTCTTGCCCTCCCAGATCTTTTTCAAAAATCTAATGCTATTCACCTTCAGACCTTTCTCCGTTCTTTTTCTCATCCTCAGATTTCATCGCTTACTATTGTTGATACTTTACTTTTCCCTCGCAGTCCGTTTCTCACTCTCGCTACTTTCCTCCGTATGGATCTGTTCCCCCTCATTCCAGATCTCATTCCAGATCTCATTCCAGATCACTTTCCAGATGCTTATCGCACCGTTTTTTCCCTCTGGCATTCCTTATGTCCCGTCCGTCTCCCACCTACCTCAACTAATGATCTGCTTGCGGAACCTCTCTTTTACTCTTCTGCACTCCGTTCTCCCTCTTCACCGTACTTGTGCTTCTCCACCTGGTTCGCCAGTGGCGTGGTACAGGTATCCCAACTTGTAGATGCTTCTCTCCGCTGGAAGTCTCTTTCCCAAATCGACCCCCCTCTTGCTGACACTCCCTTACATCGCGCCCAACTCCGGTTGCTTCATTTTCAGTTTCAACGCCTTTACCCGTCCCTCGTGAATTCTCTTGGGTTAATTGTTTCTTCTTCGGCGTCCCCTTGCCTTCCTTTTCTGGTTTATTTGAATGATGTTCCCTTTCTGGTGCATCAAGTTACTGCAAAACTCTTGTACCGCCACTTTCTTACTTATTTTCGAGCACCTCTCGCTATTCCTTTTGTGCCTCCCGATGAAACCTCTCAGACATGGGTCGATTCACACATTTCTCTGGCTTCCCCCAAAGCAACTGATATTCATTGGCTACATCTTCATCGCCGCTTGCTCACACCACGAACTCTTCATCGTTTTGGTCGCCTGTCTTCTCCCTTGTGTTTTTTCTGTTCAACGCTCGGTGATGTTCATCACGCATATGACTCCTGTTTAGTTTTACAGCCTCTTTTTTCCTTGATGTTTGCTCTTCTCTCCAAGGTTTGTCCTTCCTTTCATTCTGTTTCACATTACTATTTTCTTCGCCGTCATCATCCTTCCGCTGCTGTTCACAATCCAGTTTGCACGTTTTTAATTTTGCAGGCCAAACTGACTATTTATTTATACTATCATAAAAGTGTTGATCGGCCTGCTCTTCGTCGATATCATCCTGCGAGAGTTTTTCTGTGCCGTAGGTTTCTTTCCTCGATCAAGTCCGTCATCGAACTTGAGTACGAGGTAGCTCTGGCCCGGCAGGCAGTTCCTGCTTTCTTCTCGATCTGGTCCCCCCACCTCCCCTGGTTTCAGGTTGAGCATGGGTTGATTCAATTCGTTTGATCAGTTGTTTTTTCTTGTTTTTGTTATGGTGTACTGGTTTCTTCACTTTGTTTGTTTTTGCTTTTCCGGGTTGTTGTCTTGTTCTGTTTTTGATTGAGCTGCAGGTTTTTTTGCCTTGTATTCATTCTTTTCTTCTAATCCTGTTGTTTTTCCTTTTTTTACCGTTTTCCTTTTCTTGTTTTTATGATGGCCTTTTGGTAATGTTGTACTGTTTTGCTTCCTTGAGATTCCGGTCTTTTTGTTGTTTTTTCCTCTGTGCTTTGTTAGCTCATTCTACTGGTCGGTATATTCTTTCTTGGATAGTGCTTTTCTATACTTTTCCTCTTACTAGCGGCCTCTGCCTCTTTGTCTGAATTTTCTTGTCGTTTTGCGCTGTGATTGGATGTTTTACAGCTAGTTGCTTTGACTTTTTTTCTGTCTGGAGTCCGTGGGCATTTGTGTTCCTGTGTTCTGTGTGTATTTTTTTTTTTCTGGTTCTTGGTGGTGCTGTGCAATCGGTTATTGTTTTTTGTGTCGGTATTTTTGTTGAGTTGTTTGTCTATGTTTTATTGTGTGCTTGCTTTCTATGTTTTCGTCGGCCACAGTTGTTGGTCGACGCATTTCTTGTTGTGGTGTTTTGTTGTACTGGTTGGCCACCAATTGTTTGTGATCACTGTTATTGTTTGGTATTAGTGTGATGCTTGTTGGGTGTTGTTGTTTTCCGTTCGGCTAGTCTGTGTTGTCTAGTTTTGCAAAATTATTTTGGCGTGTTGTGTTTCTTTTGTGCTTGTTTGTTTGTTGTTGTTCCTGATCTTCTTTTTTGTACTGTGTTTCCTTAATGTGGTATTACCGTGTTTTTGTAATTGCTCTTGCTTTTTGCACGTGTTGTGTTTAGTTGTTCGGATGGCGGCTGTCCTACTCGCTCTGCTCCTGGGTGAGATTTTATAATACTCTGATTGTATTTTACCTATACTGCTAATGTGATAATCTTGTTTTTTACTTGTTTGTTTATGTTCTACTTTTGTGTTTCAGTTGGCTCCGCAGTTTAGGGAGCCTTTTTTTTCTCATGCCTTGTGTTTCATGTTCACTTGTTTGTCTATTGGGTTACGTTGACCCAAGGAGTTGGTCAACGCTCTATTTGCCTTGTACTTTTTTTTACTGTGCCTCTTGGGTTTTTTTTTCTTGACTGTATGTGACTACATGTGTAGTGAAGTAGTCAGTTGAGGCAGTTTTGTATTTGATTGTTTTAAGTGCACTTTTTGTGTTTTCGTTTTTGTGTTTCTTTGCACTCAAGCTAGGGTTCTACGTCTTGCTTCGTGCTTCTCCTGTCCGGGTTTTTCCTGTAATATTGTATTTTTTTCGGCACAGCCTTCTGTTGCCGTGCACGACTGGACGTACTTTGTGTTGTTTTCAATGTGTTATGATGCTATGCGATCTTGTTTCCGCGTGATTCTCTCTATAGCGCCACGTCGGCTTCTGGGGTTTGTCAACGCGCGTCTTCTTGTTTTGAGTATGAAATTTGAATTGAGTGCGATTTTTTTTTGTGAACCTCGTGTGCCTGTTTGGCGACATTTATTTTGTGTGATGCAGCGGTTTTTCCCCTTATTATCGTGTATTCTTCTGTACAGTGTTCCTCCTGACTTACATGCGTCACTTCGTATTTCGTTTTTAGTTATAGCGGTTGGTTAACACCCCTCTTTTTGTGCACGGTTTTTGTTTTGTTTTTTATGTTCTTCTTGTACTAATGTTTTGGCCGCTGCTGCATGTTTTCAGAAGTACAGTTTTGTTTCTCCTGTCGCTGTCTTGCAGTGTCAGTCAATTTGTGTTGTGTTGTATTGTTGTTGTGTTTTTTACCTGTCACCTTTGTGTTCGCGCTGCTATGTACTAGTTTTTGGAATGTGTTTTTCTTCCCTCACTCTGGGGTTTGGGTTTTGTAATGTGTGTGTTTTTCGTTTTTGTTTTCTGTGTTCCTTTTTTATCTGTATATATTTTAATCTTGTTCTGATGTTACCAGTTTTCTTTCCTCCTTTCTTTTGTGTTGAGACTTCTTGGCCTCGTCTCTTTTAATACAGTCTCATGTGACTGAAGCGTATCACATGTACCTTGCTTTTAGACTAAAAAAGGTTTATTTTGAAGGCAGTGGTCTAAGGCGCTGGCCTCTGATCATTCGTCCGTAAGGCGTCCGGGTTCGAATCCCGGTCAGGCATGGATGTTGTGTTTGTCTTACGGCACTGACTCTCTCCCTTCCCTGGAACCAGTGACCCTAAATTAGGGACGGGCGACTGCTTATAGCCCATTGAGTTGCTCACGGTGGTCGTTAAACCTCCAATCAAAAAAAAAAACCCCGTATTCAAATCGGACAAATGATTAAGAAGCCAGCTCTTCTTACCATTCGGCCACCTTTACGACTACCAAACTGTAATACTGAGGATTCTTGAAATTGCTTGTACAGCTCAACGATATGGAGTGTAATATCGACCGCCGAAATCACTGGCAAACACAACCCATATGGGTGTGTTTTTTCCAACCGAATTAATGAGTGAAACGCCCAAAGTGCATAATACCTACAGGACAAAACACCCACATGTCCTCATTATTTTAATTTTGGACTAAGAAGTTTTAAATGCTATAATTTGGATTTTGTTGCTGTGTCAACTTTCAGTGTTGTAGTCGATGATCGACCTAGTTACCCACGTACCACCAGCATAACTGGTATTCAAAACTGAAAGACGAAGTGGAAAAAGTTAAATAACGCCGTAACTAGCAGCAGTACCCAGATCCTCGACTTAGGTGAGTCGAGGCCCTGGGTGCTGCCAGGGATCTCGTCTATGTCTGGGGCCCCCTCGATTAAGATTTTCAGTCAAATAGTCTGAAAGAATATTTACTGGTAAATATTTTTTGTAAGTAGTTTTTCTAGTAGTAAAAAGCATTAAAACACATCCAACATGCTAGTTAACTTTCTAGCCAATGTGGCTTGTAATAGACGAGCATTCACACCGCTTGTATTTCCCCACACCTGCAGGGTTTACAGCTGTAACATTAATTATTCTGGAATTCTTTATTTGTTTTATAGTTTCATTTACGGAAACAAATAACTATCTTCCCAGAGATATAATTTAAAACACCTAGTTTACCATAAATGTAATGGTAAGGATGAACCAATGGTAGTTAAAGCTGCAAGAAGTAATCCCTCATAAAGTCTTACAGTTGACGACACATATTGTGGGATAAATTATTGCAACACTCCATGTAAATTATTACAACAGTTTTTAAGTAAAGTAGTGTCAATTGAATTGTTTTGTATTTTTATTTATGTAAAAATAAACCCTACATAATTATGAATATTGATTCACAATTTTTGTTCTCACAAGACTAATATTAATAATAAAAATATTTTTTAGTAAATTCTACATGTTTGCTGATATGCTTTTCATGTATAATATACCGTATTGCTTTAAATATAGGCTGTTCCCATTGCATTTTGACTGTTACAAAGAAGGGTGAGATTAGGATGTTAAACTGGCCGATCACAGCTCGGCGCAACGCTTTAGCTTTATTATACGAAGTAATAATAATTTGGTGTCCAAAATCTCCTCCTCAATTTTGAACCGAAACTTATAATAATTTCGTGCTATAACAGAAAATACATTTTGGTTCTTAAAATTTATATCATTGTTAAGGTAGTTTGGAGGCCCCTCCAAATTCTGAGGCCCTGTGCACGTGCACAAATCAGGCTCTGGCGACATCCAAACACAAGTTAACTCAGGACCATGTCTGTTAACATCAAAAACGCATGCGCAATAATTATAAAACATGGCGCGTGGTTTGCGTGATGTGAGAACAAAATAGCATTCCAATAGCATCAACTGAACAGAAGTCACGGAACATTGTGCATAAGTGTTACAGACTTTCGATTGTGTCTGTTGTGTGCTAGAGACGATGAAATGATCCGTCGAGAACATCTTGATGATTTCACTCCTCGTAGAATAACTAGAAGGCTCGACGAGGGACGAACTGTGATGACCGTTGCCCAAAAGTTCGGTATCACCCATGGTATCGTATCGTTGGAGTGGCCGGCCTTTAGGATTACAGGTACAGTTGTGCGCGAAAGAGCTGCGGTGGTTGCCCCCCCCGCCCCGAATGAGGACCGCTATGTGTTTCAACAGGCCAAATGGTAATCGACACCAGAAATCAAGTAACCTCAGAAAGCCACCGAACATGAGCACAGGATGTACAACATCGTGGTTTACAGTGGCCAGGAGACTACAGAAAGGTGAACTCTTCGCCTGACGCCCGGTACGCTGTGTTACATTAACAACTGCTCATTGGAGACATTGTTTACAGTGGTCCAGAGAACATAAAGACTGGACTGCCAAACTGTTGAGTACCGTACTCTTTAGTGATAAAGTAGATTTAGTTTCTTTAGTAATTCCGGACGTTAACTGATCTGGCGTGAGCTAGGCACTCGGTATTGCTCCGAAATCATCAATGAAAAGGATAGACAAGGCGGCCGCGCGGTTATTGTATGGGGAGGCATTCTGATTCATGTAGATATTGAAAGGAAATGTTGTAACCTAGATGTTGGAACTCCAGATATTGGAAGAAAGTTGTGTAACCCGTGGGCGCTACTGTAATGCGATAATCCCTGCCCATGTTCGTCCGGTCCGAGGGGCTATCGGCTCATAGATAATGTTAACGGACGATGGCGCCACACACCGTCGTACGGTGGCTGCAGGTACAGCTCTGCGAAAGACTCCATCGTACGGTGGCTGCAGGTACAGCTGTGCGAAAGACTGCATCGTACGGTGGCTGCAGGTACAGCTGTGCGAAAGACTCCATCGTACGGTGGCTGCAGGTATATCTGTGCGAAAGACTCCATCGTACGGTGGCTGCAGGTACAGCTTTGCGAAAGACTCCATCGTACGGTGGCTGCAGGTACAGCTGTGCGAAAGACTCCATCGTACGGTGGCTGCAGGTACAGCTTTGCAAAAGACTCATCGTACGGTGGCTGCATGTATATCTGTGCGAAAGACTCCATCGTACGGTGGCTGCAGGTACAGCTGTGCGAAAGGCTCCATCGTACGGTGGCTGAAGGCATATCTGTGCGAAAGACTGCATCGTACGGTGGCTGCAGGTACAGCTTTGCAAAAGACTCTATCATACGGTGGCTGCAGGTACAGCTGTGCGAAAGACTCCATCGTACGCTGGCTGCAGGTACAGCTGTGCGAAAGACTCCATCGTACGGTGGCTGCAGGTATATCTGTGCGAAAGACTCCATCGTACGGTGGCTGCAGGTATATCTGTGCAAAAACTCCCTCGTACGGTGGCTGCAGGTACAGCTGTGCGAAAGACTCCATCGTACGGTGGCTGCAGGTATATCTGTGCGAAAGACTCCATCGTACGGTGGCTGCAGGTATATCTGTGCGAAAGACTGCATCGTACGGTGGCTGCAGGTACAGCTTTGCAAAAGACTCTATCATACGGTGGCTGCAGGTACAGCTGTGCGAAAGACTCCATCGTACGGTGGCTGCAGGTACAGCTGTGCGAAAGACTCCATCGTACGGTGGCTGCAGGTATATCTGCGCGAAAGACTCCATCGTACGGTGGCTGCAGGTATATCTGTGCGAAAGACTCCATCGTATGGTGGCTGCAGGTACAGCTTAGCAAAAGACTCCAATGTGCGGTGGCTGCAGGTACAGCTGTGCGAAAACTGTTGGAAAGTGAAGACATTCAGTGGATGGATTTGTCAGCACGTTCTCCAGAACTAAATCTCATAAAACAGATGCGGAACGCTCTGGACAGACACCCTGCGGCACGTCAACACACACCGGAAACTGTCCAACAGCTGACGACGGCGTTGATGGAAGAATAGGCGTTGTTACCGCAACAACTCATCAAAAACCTAGTGCGAAATATAGACAGACGGTGAAAATCGTGCGTCGACGTCATGTATTATCATATCCCTTCCTTTCCCGTGGCTATACCCACTGCATACTCTCCTACCTCTTCCTCCGCCTCTCCGGGATATTGTGTCTTGTGCTTCTTGAAATGTTACTGCTTCAGTTACATCTGCCGAAACTCTGCGAATGGCTACGGGGAGGGCAGACATGCAAATGATAAAAGTTCAGTGCGATTCCGCATGCTCTCGTGTCCAACACCAGCGCTGCAATCGCAATCCCAGACAAGAGGAAGAGAAGCAGGGGGAACCTCGAGAATAGAAAGCGGTGAAGGGGTGGCAAGGTGCACTATAAAACAATAAAGAGATTTAGAGGAGAGAGAGGAGAGAGGAAGAACCGAGTCTAAGAGTCGGAGGAAAAACGGCAGCGGAAGAAGGGCAGAAAGGACAGAGACGAGACCGGTGGGGGAGACAAGATCAGGGAAAAGCGAAAGAAGTGCAGTTAGCAGGGAGTGATAGACCAAATGGGCGGATGGGGACGAGAGAATAGCAGGGGGAGGCCAGAGAAAGGGCGCCAGGATAGATCCGAGTTAGTGAGATCTTGTACGGTTACTACACCTGCTCGGAGCCAAAATGGGAATGAAAAGCAGGGGAGATGGGGGGTGAACAAGGGAGTTGAAGAAGAGGGGTTCAGAAAGAAGCTCTAGAGTTGAAGAGGGAGGGGAGCGAATGAGGGGGAGAGAGCGCAGGTGAGTGAGGGCTTCAGAATATGCAGGTGGGAGTTTAGAGGGGGGGGGGTGAAAGGACAGCAATCCATGAGAACTAAAGAAAGAAAGGGAAAATGTGGGTTACGGAAGGAGGCAAGAACGTCACGTACCTTAACTGCGGAAGCCACTGGAGCCGTGAAAAGGTGAATGAAGTTGATCACTCGGCACGCTTTGTAGCACAGCGGGACATCAGGTAGGCCAGCATCACCATAGGAGAGAGGAGCACATAGCTTGTGGACGTTAATCCAGTGATGACCCGCCCACATTACTCGAGTAAGGCAGCGTGTAACCTCCTGGAGAAAGAAAAGCGGGGTCGTAGATACAATCCAAGAATGCTTGCAGATGGACAGAAGGTATGTAGATTTGCACGCTGGTAGTAGGACGTACAGAACTGCGAACGACACCAGAACGCAGCTGTGCGGAGGAGGCGAGGATGGAGTTCCGTGCGAGTTGCACTGGATGTAGCTTGTGGTGCGCCTAAGTGCACACCCAGGAAGCGTTGGGTAGTGGATGACCATGTGGCCCCCCATGGAGCATCCATGCGATTGGACCACGACCCGCACCACAATCCAGTGCTCTTAGACGTATTCAGTTCAGCTGCAGAACATGAAGCATATGCGGAGAACAAACGACGAAGCAGTTGGAACTGTGAGTCGCTACGAATGCAAACGGTAATGTCATCTGCATAGGCAGAGTAAATGACTGAGTGATGCCGTGAGCTGGCAACTGGTGGTGGAAGTTGTGCTAGGAGAGATGTTTGGAGAGAGCGTAGAAAAGGCTCGACGGCAATCGCAAACAGTTGACCAGAAAACGGGCAGCCCTAACGAACTCCCCGCTTGAAGGGAACATGTGCTGTGAGAAAAGATGCCGTCTTGACATGGAAAACGGCGTCCCGGTAGAGGGAGAGAAGAACGGAGACAAATTGTGGAGGAAAGCCAAAGTGTAGCAGGGTTTGTGTTAAATAGGCGTGTGAGATATTATCGAAAGCGGAACGGAGGTCTAAGGAAAGGAGAGCAAGAGGTTCGGAATGAGTCTTGGCAAGATGAATGAGATCGCGAAGAAGTTGAACATTGGAGGAAAGAGAACGGCCAAGAACAGTATAGGTTTGAGAGTCAGCAAGGATTTGAGGAAGGACAGAGTTTAGTCGACGGGAAAGAAGCTTAGTATAGAGTTTATAATTTTGATTGAGAAGAGAAATGGGGCGCCAATTTCCCAAGTCAAGAGGGTCACCCTTCTTGGGAAATAGGACCACATGTGCGTCCGTGAAACTCCTCGAGAGGGGGAGCAGTTAAATGCAGCATAAAAAGCGGAGAGGAGAAAAGGCAACAGAAGAGGCAAGAACGCACGATAAAAAGGAAAGAGAGGCCGTCCGGACTCGGAGCGGCATGGGGGGTTAAGGGAAGAGAAGGTGTCGGACACCTCCGTGGATGTGGGTGAGAGAGACAGGGTGTGAGCAAGATGAGACGGAACTTGAGGCAGGTTATTGAGAAGATGGGGGAGAGCAGAGGGAGAAGGGGGAGGAGTTTCACTGAACTTGGTGGTATAGAACTGACGAACGTGAGAGCAAATCGCTGCCGAATCGGATGTGATTTCGCCAGAGGGGAGGCGAAGATGACGAAGCGAGGTAGAAGACTTACGTGCAGATTCCATTAATGTTAGAAAATCATAGGTGCATTCCTCCGGATTGAGATGTTTAATACGCAGACGTAAAAGTGCTTGCTCAGCAAGAGGTTTCAGCAAAGCCTGGAGCTCCGCCTGATATGCTGGAAAAAGCGGATCTGATAACCCAATCAGTGTGAGCATCTGCCTGGCGTGATCGAGGCGCATCTGACTAGAAGTCATCATGGTGAAGGAAAGTTGCTTGATATGTAAGAGGAGCTGATGCTTGACATGAAGCCAATACGTGAAGGTACAGGTTGCGGAATGCAACCCTGCGCGACGAGCAGCGAGGAAAGAACGGACAGAGGCACAAAAGTCAAGATCAGTGAGGAGATTGGAGTCAAACGTCCACGGACGAACAGTCCGAGGGAGTGACGCCGCAACAAACACTGTGAGGGTGACTGTGCAGTGGTCTGAGGAAGCAGTAGGTTGATGTCGCAACTCGGTAATAGACGCAAGAAGCGGTGTGGAAACGTAAACCCGATCCAAGCGTGCAGTCGATGGAAGCTGACTCCCAGACGAGCGCCACGTGTGTGAGGTCTCTTGTGGATGTAGGCGCCTATAAGCATCGGTGAAGGAGAAATCAGCAACAAGGTCATGGAGTAGTGCGACGAGATCCGTCCGACGCTCTCGAGACGAAGGAGAGCGATCCAGTGCCGGGTCAAGGGTGCAATTGAAGTCTCCACCCAAGAGCACACGATCCGAAGGCGAGACTTTCGAGAGATCTGGACGGAGTTTGGTGAACAAGATGGATAAATGAATAGAGGTGCACGGAATATACACATTAAAGATGTGAAATCGAGCTCCGCCAACTGTGAAGGAGACTTGCTGGAGTAAATCCTGGCATAAGTTCTGCACTAAGAGTGCAGTGAGGGTGGATCGGAACTGCTGATGTATTCCGATAGCAAGCCCACCATGAGATGAATAGCGAAATACATGATGGAACACATAATCGATAGCACGCCAGCGAGTAAACAGAGTGGAGGAATGGCAGTTTGTTTCTTGCAGTAGTTACAGATCGGCCCCGAGGGGCGAGAGGTCTTCCATTACAAGAGCATTCGCTAGGGGCTAGCGAACTCTCTGCAATTAAGGGTCGTGACCTTGAACGGACTGGTCAGTCGTTGATAGGAGGAGTCGCGGAGCAACTTTCAGGAGTTGTTGTAATCGGTTTACGCAGCCAAGGGTCCATGAGTGGCGCAGGGGATCATGTACAAACCCACGAAGGTATTTAGCAATGCATCCGGCTTGTAGGAGCAGCGCGGGAAGAATGTCTTCGCGCTCTCGGAGGTAGTCATACGTCGACTCCAGGTTCGTGGTGTGGGTGCAAAACTGATAGTAATCTCCAAGATTGAGAGGTTCTGAAGGAGCACCACATTTGGAGAGTACACTTGAAAATACCTCAAACGAAGGCGGAGACCCATCATCATCAGTGTCCCTTTCAATTTCTGTTGGCGCAGGAGAGGGAGAAAAATCTCCTGAAGATTTGGTAGCACGAAACGGTTGCCCATCCGCAGAGGAAGATTTCTTCTTCTTCTTACGTCGGGTACCTGTACGAATGCCAGAAATGCGTTTTCCAGGGAGCGACGATGCTCGGGATGCAGACTCAGAGTCAGAGGAGTTATCGGTTCCGCCGTCACACTCGGAGACACCAACAGTGAAGACTGGTGGGAAACAAGCGGCGAGGTCTCCTGATGTTGCCACGTGATCAGGAGTAATAGGTGAGGCGAGCACTGGAAAGTGAAGGTGGGAGGTGAGGTCAGCATCAAAAGACGCTCGTTGACAAGAGGCTTTAGATATACTTTTTGTGTAACTCGGCCCAGGTGCAGGTGGCACACTAGAAGACGGTGCAGGTCGAGAGCGAGATGTAGCAGGAGGCTGCTTAGAAGCGGTAGGCACTGTAGAAGCCGTGGGAGCTGGATACTCGTTGTTGGGGCATCGAGCACTCTGATGCCCAAGTTCTTTGCAAATAGCACAGTGTTCAGATGTTAGCATGTCAATTCTGTAGGAGAGCTGCCCACATCGGACGTTTAGGATCCGTGGGAACTTACGGAGATGCTCCTCTGATGGAAAGATGAGTCGAACACTCCAGCGAAAACTAAGAACATTCTTATTTGCAGGATCCTTGGACGCAGCTGAATGTGTGATAACAGGACCAACAATCTTACCACACTTACTAAGTACAGTACATATCATCGCATCCGAGATTTCGGGGGCACCGGATGCAAGGAGACCTGAACAGGGCGCCTGGCGATCGGTTCAGCTTCCAGGTGGTGGTCTCCCAGGTCAAGATCAAAAGTTAGAAGCGTGTCTACATGCTCTTTGGATGTGAAATAAACAATCACCGTCCGCGGCAGGCGGGTGAGGTGAGTAATGGCTCCGGCTGGAAGAAAAGCAAGGAGCGTATCACGATAGACCTTCAACGGTGTATTCGGAAGGGCATCTAGGCACACTCCCAACTCGCGGGTGGAGTGAAGTTCCTGCGCAGCTGGTGAGAAATGCGGAACGTCCAATTGAAGTGAGTCACCATGTATCTGGACATGGGCATCTGCAAGGGGAAGGCGAGTAGCTTGCGTCGGTAGGGACGCACCTGAGGTAACGCTAGAATAAGAGCGGAAATGTAAACCTCCACTGGAAGGCAGAGGTGCAGCGCTGGATGAAGGAGCTGACACAACGCTGGGCAAGGTAACCGAGGGCTGAGAAGCAACGCTCTCAGATATATCCAATACGTCATCGGCAGCATCAGAAACGAATGACGTAGCATCACCACCAGGAGGGGTGGAGTCAGATAGCCGAGGAGTAGAAGAAGAAGAACAATAGGCAACAGGAGGAGGAGGACGATATCCGTTGTCATTAAGGACGGACGCTGATTGGTTTGCACCATCAGAGATAAGGATCGACGTAGTAGGAGAAGCTGTGACGAGAGCGGGAACGTTGCTGTTATCAGCAGTCGCCATCGCCGATGGCGAGGCCTAAATTAGTAAACACGACCAACTGGTCGAAAAAATAAAATGCCGATAGCTAAGTGAAAATAGTACTCACCGACTAGGGAGATGTCTTAAATGAAAGATACAACCTTCGTCTTGAAGGCACGCACAAAAGTTAAACGACAGAGTACACAAAACACACTCAGTAGACGGCGAAACACGGAGCTCAAAACAGACACGACTTACGTCCCATAAAGCAAGGACTGTTACGGCGTGGTTTGACGATAATTCCGTATCGTGTGTGGACTGGCCAGCACAGAGCCCTGATCTTAATCCCACAGAGCACCTATGGGATGAATTAGAGCGCCGCATAAGAAGCTTGGAACCAAGGCCAACTACTAAGCAACAGTTAGCGGCAGCATTATGTACTGAATGGAAGAGCATACCTATCGCTGTGTTCCAAAACCTTGTCGAAAGCATCACTCGGAGTGTCAGTGCACGCATTAAGGCCAAAGGCGTACCGACACAGTACAATTCAAATGAAAATGTTATGTTGTGTTTTTCTTCTAGGTGTCCGGTGACTTTTGTCAATACAGTGAATGTTTGTATCTGCCTAATAATTCTCCCTGCAGCATCGAATCCTCATTCTTCGCAAATTTCACGCGTTAAGTCTATACAAAATCGAAGTGCAACAATCGGTGTAACAAATGTCACTTACCCTTGTGTATCGGTGGATCTTCCCTCACCTATACCAGTGATTGTGTCTCCGTCTGTACGTGATGTGTCCTCAACCATCGTCTTATTTTACATCGTTCTGCGTCGAGAGATACAAAAGGTGGGAGTTCTCCTCGGTCTGCCTCTTCGGGGTTGACCATATCACCGTCATAGTCCACGGTAGCGACTACTGCTAAGAAACTACTTTCTTCATCAACATCTCCAATTACAGTACATTCCGGGTTTCCTTTTTTTGCTCCAGTTCCTGCCAAGTCTTTTAGACGTTCTTCATAATGTATGTCCTCGTCAGCGTCTAGTCCCTCTGCTGCGTCGAATCACCGTGCCTTATGGGAACGTCCCACATAGTCTACCAGCTTCTCATTCAATAAATCTCTGAAAAGATCTTTGTGTTATTCTTCGAGTCTCCCACCTCGACCGCGTAGATCTTTGTATCTCCACTATTCTGGATTTCGTCCTAGCAGCTTGCGATCGGACATATGGAGCCTACTGGGAGCAGAGCCCATTTGAAATGCGGGCTAGGGGGCTGCAGCACCGGGCTCCGCTTTTCAAAAGCCCCGTGAATTTTGCAGAATGCTTGAAAAATTGACAGAGTTCTACAGTTTACTTTTTATTTTATTTTAGTTTTTGCCGGTAGCACAGCAAATGCTATAAGAAACTGCCTTCTGAAAAAAAAAAAAATTAGGAGTCCACAAAAAGTATAGTTGCCACCAATCTATCCTCAAATCTTTCGGATGCCGCCCCGGTGACGCAGTGGTCTAAGCGATGACCTCTGATCATTCGTCCGAAAGGGGTCTGGGTTCGAATCCCGGTCAGGCATGGATGTTGTGTTTGTCTTACGGCACTGGCTCTCTCCCTTCCCTGCAACCAGTGACTCTAAATTAGGGACGGGCGACTACTTATAGCCCATTGAGTTGCTCACGGTGGTCGTTAAACCTCCAAAAAAAAAAAAAAAAAAACTTTCGGAAGCATTACAGATGGTTTTTTTGTACACATCTCCAATAAAAGGAAATTTTCATATATATGAAGAATTCGTTTGAATCATGATATTTGGATCATATTATTTTGTTCACTATTTCGATATAATTTCAATAAGCTGAACCCTGGGGGTCGGGGATTAAAGCAGAACTGAATTGGTATCCACTTTTCAACTATGTGCTTTTTTTACATTTTCTTGCTAACACTGATTCGTCCATGAAGAATCATCGGATATGCACTTCAATATGTCGCTGATATTTTTATGATTTCCTCATCATGTTTTGGGAATGTTTTTTCCTGGGAATTTTTGTTCATCCACCCATAGTGAAATCCTAGATGTGCCACTGGGGCCCCAAAATACTGCCCCCCCCCCTGGGTCCCCTGACTCTTTAAATGTGCTCTGACTGGGAGTAATAACTGATTCTTTTTCTGGATGTTTTATCGGTGGTGGAAATCTGCTTATATTTTTATAACCAATTTTCATTGACTATAAATAACTTTGATAAATTTTATTCATCTCGAAAAAGATTCGAAAGACGTGCTCGTTACAACCGAAAATTCGGTGTCGTCCTTCTTTTTTCTTTCGTTTTCCACAGCATTTGACGTTTGTTGTATAACCATTTTTATGTTGTAAACGGTTAAATTTAAAGTTAATTACGTGGTGAGATCAGACTGTTATTATATTTGATTGATCTACGACGAAGTTCGTGAAACGTCTTCAGATTCATCTAATGATGTATAGTGTTGGATCACCAATTGAAATCTTCCATTAGGGCACTACCCGTAAATCTATATATATTTTTTACTATTCTTTTGAAGTGTGAACCCTAAATCTATAAAATCAGTAGAAAGAAAGTCCTTTCGTGAAAGCCCGGACATTATTCTAAACAGCTAATCTTCCAATTTGTTTTTATTTACACGCATTTCTCTCCAAAACGTTTTGAACTAATAAAATAACAAGAAAGATGACACCGAATTTTCGGGTGTAATAAGCACATCTTTTGAATCCGTTCTGACGCAAATTAAATTTATCAAAGCTATTCAAATTCAATGGAACCGGTATGGAAAACAATAATATCTGACGGAAGAAAGTTTTTCAATAGGGTTTTTAATCCCTCAGATATTGCTGTAAACGGAATAGTGAGCTTACACCCTCTGGTTGCAGACTTGTGCGTTATGAAAAACATGAATTTATATGAGAAACATTTCTCACCGGAAACGCTGTCCAACACAGAAAGAATTCTTCAAATCGGACTCTTAGAAACAGAGATATCGACAAATATAAGGTGTGACTTTACGTTCCCTGGTGGAAAAAACCATGCATTATTTTAGGAAGAAAGTATTCTCAAACGTTTTTTCCATATGATCGGTATCGGTCCAAGAAAAAAAAAATGTAGTCGAGTTTTCAGGAGCCCAGATTTTGCTACAAATACATCAGAAGCAGAAATTAACACTTATTCCCCCAGGTGGCCAAACCATTCTTTACCAAACATTAGAAATTATGTGAAAAATATTTTCCATCAGGTCTTGTATGCGATACAGGAAGAAGTTTTCAAATCGGAGCCTTAGAAGCAGAAAAAACATAGAAAACGCAATTTATCTTTGTGCCCCCTAGCGGAAAGTCTATGATTTACTTGAAAATTTTGAATTTATGGGAAAAACATTTCGCATCGGAAACACTATCCAACAAAGAAGGAATTTTTCAAATCGGACTCCTTTGAAATAGAGATATTGACAAAAATAAGATATATATCTACGCCCCCTGGCGTAGAAACCATGTATTTTTTTAAAAAGAAAATATTTCTCAAAGGTTTGTCGACATGAGTACTATCGGTCTACAAACGACGTTTTTTTTTCATCTAGAATTTATAAGCTCATATTTTGCTGCAAATATGTACATCAGAAGCGGAAATTAAGATTTACACCCTCTGGTGGCCAATTCATTTTTTTACAAAATTAGAAAATTACGTGCACACGATTTCCCATCAGGAGCTGTATCCGGTGCTAAAAGAATTTTTCAAATCGGAGATTTAAAAGTACAGATATAGGGGGAAACGCAATTTACCTCTACGCCACCTAGCGGAAAGTCTATGAATCACTTGAAAATTTTGAAATTATATGAAAAACAGGTCACACTGAAAACATTATCCAACAAAGAAGAAATGTTTCAAATCGGACTCCTAGAAGGAGAAATATTGACGAAAATAAGATATACATCTATGCCCCTTGGCGGAGAAACTGTGGAATATTTTAAGAAGAAAATATTTCAAAAAGTACTATCGGTCTACAAACGTGAGCAGTATCAGTCCACGAAATAATTTTTTCAATCGATATTTTAGAAGCTCAGATTTTATGGCAAATACATCAGAAGCAAAAATTAACTCTTACGCCCCCTGGTGGCTAAAGTATTCCTTTACCAAAAAATGGAAATTATATGCAAAAGATTTTCCATTAGGAGGTGTATCCGCTGAAGAAAAAAATTTAAATCGGAGTTTTAGAAGAAGAATTATCGGGGAAAATGTAATTTACTTTTACGACCCCTAGCGGAAAATCTATGTGAGATTTGAAAAAGTAACTATATCTAAAATAGTCTTCGACATAAATGGAATCGAAAGATAAAAGAATTTTTCAATCGGATGCTTAGAAGCAAATATGTGGAACAAAACGTATTTTTGAATTCGACATCATCTGCATTTACGCCCTCTAGCAGCGAAATTGTACATCGTAAATAAAAACCAAAACTGATGGATCATTATTCGTATTTTTCAAGCTTCCTTATGCAAAAAGAATTTTTTAAATCGGACTAATAGTTGCAGAGATATCGTGGGTACAGACGGACGGACGGAGAAACCGGTAACATAAGTACGATCTTTTTTTACAAAAGACGTGCTAAAAAACACAAAACAGTGAAGGGAGAAACCGTGTCGAAGACCTGTTTTTCTTGCTCTTACTTCTGCAAAACCCTTGACACATTTTGTAGCTTCTAAAGATAGTTTATGTAGACTCTATAACGGAGTAAAAAGTACAAAGCTGAAGATTATACTTCTGTAGCGTTTGTGTGTAGCTGACTTACTAAAACACTACATAGGTCAAAAACTTCGCCTACAGTGAAATAACGAATCCCTCAAATAAAGTTCAAGGAGTTGTTACTTACAGCTAATCTTTTATTGCTGTCAATAGTCACTTGATCATTTGCACTTCAACAAGCTAAGATTAACGAAACTTGTGTTAATATGCACAATAACAATTAACTATGAAACACAACACTGTCATTAAAGTAGAACACGTAGCCTTCACAAATACTTAAACGGCAATTAAGTAGTCTTGTATCCAAAAGGATTATTAACGTTCACCATTAAAATCCCCCCTCTCACAGCTACGGTGGAGTGGGTGTAGCGTACGTGGGCGAAGCGTATAACCCAAAATCGTGGGCGAAGCGTACACTTCTTCGTCGGTTGGGTTATCCCCCTGGTTGCCATCCCCCTTGCACGTGCTGGCCGGGCCGCCTCCAGGGCTGGTGAACACGTGTAACAAACACGTACAATTGGGGTTGTCATTAGCCGGGTCCGTTTCAGTGTGCGTTCATTTGTGCGCTGCGATTTGAAGTGTTTGTAATTATTTCCTTCAGAAGAACATATTATATTGTCATGGAATCTGGTGAATTGTTATCAACTAGAAATGGAAAACCTTGTTTGATAGCAGATGGCTACCAACACCGATTGCATAGAAAAATCAAAGAATGTATCAGTTGGCTGTGTACAAAAGAGAAAAAGAACAGATGCAGGGGAAGTATTAAAACGAATTTTAAATATGAAAAAATAAGTCGAACGGATCATTCTTGTGTGCCAAATATTGCAGAAATAGAGGTAAAAAAGACAATGGATATCTGTAGAAAAAGAGTTAGAGACGAAGTTTCAGTACCAGTGCATAGGATTTTTCAAGAAGAAATGAGAAATATGTCCGAAACAGTTCACACAATTGTATACTGTGCATGTTGATTGTGGAAGCACGGCACTTGAAACAAATGTTTATCCTGTGATATTTGCATTATTACCCGATAAACGAGAAGAAACATATTATGCTTTGTTTAGCGAATTAAAAAGTTGGTGCCCAGAATGGACACCAAAAGTTATAAAAGTAGATTTTGAAGTAGCAGCAATTTCAGCAATAAAAATGATCTTCTCTCAAACAACAATATCTGGTTGTAATTTTCACTACAATCAATGCTTGTGGCGAAAAATCCAGGAAGTAGGACTCGTGACGGAATATAAATCAAATGAAGAGATAAGGAAGATATGCAAAATGTGTTCGGCATTAGCCTACATACCACTTTCAAATGTAGAAGATGCATGGCTTATCATAATGGAAGATACTCCAAAAACGGTAAGTTATCCACATTTCTTGATTATTTCGTTGAACAATGGATGGATAATTTTATTATTCCTGTCGAGATCTGGAATGTTCATGGTCAGCGCCATAGGACAAATAATGCAGTAGAAGGTTTGAATTCGAAATTAAATAGAATTATTGGCAAAAAGCAACCAAATGTTCATTTTTTAATTAAGACCCTGAAAGAGGAATCCGAATATGTCTCGTTTTTGCTTAAGTCTAAAGAATTAGGAGAAACTGTTGGAAAAAGGAGAAAAGTTTACATAAAATTAGACGAAAGAATAAATAATATTATAACGGAGTTTGAAAAAACACAAAACCTGCGAAAATGCTTAACAGCTTTAAGCTATGCAACAAAGATAGATTAATTTAGTGGTGAACCAATGCTAAATAAGGCATTGCCCAGTCACAAGACTGGGGAAAAACTGTGGGGGAAAGTTTGCAGTAAAATACAATTGAAAATCACATTTTCAAAACAAACATGTACAATTTTGTTATTATGTACTTTGTAAATTGAATGACGGCTCCAATTGTATTTCACTTAATTTTTCTGTATTTTCGTATGCGTTACAAATGAATTTCAAATAAAAAAAGTAATAAAATAAAATTAAACAGCTCAAATGATTTTTTCTTTACTTTCATAGATTCCTTCTGGTAAAATTTTTTTTATAGGTATAAATGCGAACTGTAAACTGTGGCCATAAAACCAACTTGTATGAGTTACGAAAGAATCCTCAAAATTTCTCCCTCCCCTCCCTACCTTCCAAACATGCTGTACGCTTCGCCCACGGTACGCTTTGCCCACGTACGCTTCGCCCACGTAACCACAGCTACTGGGTAGCCATTATATACCTCTCGTCTTATTCTTATCACATGCATACGTTACTTACGTATTGACCTCAGGATGTTGCCAAACCTCCATTCATGTGAGAGACAAGATATCACGTTAAGTTTGGAAACTGCAAAAGAGAACAAACTCAAATTTACATAAGAAAAGGAACTAAAATGAAAGCTACAACAAAATATACGTCACACTGCATTCTAATACCTCCGGAATTTTAGGACGTCTTTTGTTAAAAAAGTACGTGCTTATACCAGGTCGTTCGAAATATAATGGCCGATTTGGATGGTAAAAATGAGAGACGTGCCTCATAGCACACATTCAATGCCAGAACGGAAGAAATCTGGCTTCCTGGGTACAAGAAAATCCCAGAATGCAATTTCTGCCTCCTCTCGGTTTCTGAAGGTCCTGTCCTTGATGTAATTGCTAAAATGCATGAACGAGTGTAAATCGGTAGGTGCCAAGTCAGGCGAGTAGGCTAGATGTGGGAGGGGTTCAAACTTCAGTTCAGGTAGATTCTGTTTTATCATTTGTGACACCTGCTGTCTCGCTTAATCATGGAGAAGGATAGGACCCTTCCTATTCAGCAAATATGGCTGTTTGGAACACAGCTTCTGATGAATTGGGTCAATTTCTTCACAGTGTGTGACCGAGGTAATGCTTTCAGTAGCATTCAAGAATCCGCAGTGCATGACATCGTGAACAGTCCACCACACTATCAACAGAACCTTCTTTTGCGTCAACCTTGGTTTAGGATGTTGTTTCGGTGGTTCACCGTGGTTCAGCATTCAGTCGCTGTCCAGATGGCTTACGGGTTGTCGTATAGCACCCACCTTTCATCACATGTTACAATGCGATTAAGTAGAGGCTCCTTTTCGTTGCGAAGTAGAAGGTTACTGCGCATCTCAAACCGTAGTTGTTTCTGATGCTCCGTCAGTTCGTATGGGACCCACGTATCGAATTAATGAAGAAGAATAACCCCAAGCAATTCACTCATTCTTAACATGTTGTACTGACCACTCTCACACGATTAACAAAGACTGTAGCTCGACCGATTATGGAGTGTATGTGGCATCTGAGTCGCCCTTCAACTCGTACGAATTGCACTGCGAGAGGGTTGGTCTGAAACCATTGTGGGCGATTTGAATGGGGCACCTCAGAAAATCGGCTATTATTTTCCGAACGACCTGAAAGTATCATTTTTTCGGTCCGACCGCCTGGCGACACCATATCTCAGCAACTACTAGACAGATTTGAAAAAAAGAATTATATCCTGGAAGCTCAAAATGTGAGAACGGTGATCCTTGTTTTTCCGGGTTTTGTCTGAAGCACAACTTCTCTGCTAGAGGGTGTAAATGCTGATGCTATGGAATTCAAAATGCATTTTTCCCCACATCATTGCTTTTAAGCATCCAACTGCAAAAATTATTTCTCTCATTTGACACTATTTATAACGAAGACTATTTTGGGTGCGGTTTCTTTATCCAGTAATGCATGTTTTTTTCCGGAAAACAAGGAACGATTAATGTTTTCCGGTATTTTTTGAGAGGGGAAGAAATATCTGATGCCACAAAAAACAAAATTCCATGCGATAGCCGATCTCGCCGCAGAACTTCAAAATCAGATCCATCGACAGACGATTGAAATTTAACAGTTAATCAATCCTCAAGTATTTCCGCGAATCGCTCCTATTACCTGAAAATCCTCAAGTATTCCCGCAAATCGCTCCTATTATCTGAAAAATCCTCAAGTATTCCTGCGAATCACTCCTATTATCTGAAAAATCCTCAAGTATTCCTGCGAATCACTCCTATTATCTGAAAAATCCTCAAGTATTCCCGCGAAACGCTCCTATTATCCGAAAATTCTCAAGTATTCCCGCGAGACGCTCCTATTACC
Organism: Macrothele yani; assembly: GCA_039090855.1. NCBI lineage: Eukaryota > Metazoa > Arthropoda > Arachnida > Araneae > Macrothelidae > Macrothele > Macrothele yani. The sequence continues at coordinate 64,006,390 of CM077005.1, forward strand.
TGAAATATTTCGCCATATGGTTACGGAAAAGGTGAGAACAGAATTTTTTCCGTTAATTTACGAAAGGATTTGCGGAAAGATTTCTTAAAATTCAGAATTTTCCGTTAGCACACCTTAAAATCGGCTATTCACCGTCAATATAAGAAAAGAATTGATGAAGGATTTCTGAAAATTCAAAATTTTCCGTTAACACATCTTAAAAACGGCAATTTACCGTCAATAGAAGAAAGGAATTGCGGAAAAGTTTCTGATAATTCAGAATTTTCCTGGTGTACGAAAATTCCGTGAAATTCAGGTTCCGTTTTGCCATTTCACGTAAAAGGTTGTGTTAGGAATGTGCTTCCCTAATTAACGAAAGGAATCGCGGTAATCAGACCCCTGAATTTCAGAGAAAGTTTTAGAGTGTGCATAAAAAACTTTGAACTAGACAAATGATCCAGGAAACTTCTGAAATATCAGAAACTTGAACACCTCACATAGATTTCTAATCATCACAGATTTCTTTTAAGTAGCCAAACTAATCACAGGTTTCTGTTTAAAGTAGCCAAACTAATTGGCAGTCTTGATTCAATCTTGAAACTGTATAACTTGGAAGTCTTCCTTATTTTCAAGAGTAATCCCACAAAAGATGTGGAAGACTCACACTTGTAAAACAATATGGTTGCGTCACTTTGACTTAAATTTACTTGTTGAATAACGATTCAACTTTAAGTTTGAAATTGAATCGTTGCTTGGAAAGTTACTACTGCAATATATCCATCTCAATTACAAACTTGCATAACACTGAAAGTAAATGGTCCGAGGTGAGGAATCAACAGAATCGGTTGCTGTAGTTCAATGTCCAAACTTAATTCAGTAGATCGGCGCGTTAAATGAAAACAACGTTGAAGGTACTTCACTTTCCAATAATCGCTGTTAATATTCTCGAGATCGCTGATAATATTTTCCCTTGACATTCGATGCAATTTAAAGAAAATACTTTCTTTTATCATTGCATAACACTTAAAGTTATATTCCGGGAAAATATCGCTACTTGAAGCAGACACCATATATAATTTTTGCAGTTCCCTTGGTGCAGTAGTCTGAGCGCTGGTTTCCTACCATTGGTCCCGAGATGGGCCTGGGTTCGACTCCCGGTGAGCATGGATGGTACGCATGTTTTACGGCACTGGCTCTCTATATTAACTGGAACTAAGGGCACTAAATTAGAGACGGGCGACTGTTTGTATCCCTCTGAGTTGCTCATGGTGGTCAAGGCCGGACGGAACATTTGCGGGGACCAAGGCGAAATTTCGCAGCTCCGCCCAGAGCAAAATTTCACTGCGGGCCCTGAAATTGAACCTCATATTTTAATCAAGTCGTTAAGTGAAAACTGTTGTCCGTAAAGAACACAGACAAAAACTATCACACACATAAAAAAATGATTACCTCAAAGAAGCTGTTGTTCGGGGGTATAACGACCACCGTGAGCAACTCAGTGGACTGTAAGTAGTCGCCCGTTCCTAATTTAGGGACACTAGTTTCAGGGAAGCGAAAGATCCAGTGCCGTAAGATAAATACAATATTCATGGTTCACCAGGACTGGAACCCAGACCCAACTCGGACGAACAATCCGAAGATAGCTCTTAGACTACTGCGCCCGCGGAGCGGCTCGAAGAAGTGTGTTCCTTAAGCTTGAGAAAAAGATCGCAATATGGATTGAAAGTTCAAAGAGTGTGTGAATAAAAAGTATTAAAATCTACTATTTCCTTTCCAGGGAGGGGAAGTTGAGATTGTAGTATGATTCTTATAAAAACTTCTTCACCAAATTACAAAAAGGTAACTTCAACTAATCTATGTAGCAAACAATAAAATCCTTTTAAGGCTGTCTTTGAATGAGTGTAACAGAAATTCTATCCTATATCTGCAATGCAAATTCTTTTGTATATATTTTCTCGAAAACTATTACTTTGTAGAGTTTGAAAATTTTGAGCACAAATAAAAACGACCCATAGCTAATACGTGTCGCAGTTATTTTTCCGAAACATTCTTCAGAATTTTTTTTAAATTCAATTTATTTGACTCGAAAGTATTCCAATTTGGCAGTAGATGGCCCCAGAAGTTAGCTTGGCAGTGTTTCTGCGTGGAAGAAACGAAATCTCTCATTTCTGTCTGATTTTTTTAATTATCTAGGCCAAATAGAAATCAAAGAATGGGCACTGAAGTGAGATTGGAATCTTGTCTTCTATAGATCATCTTAAATTCTACTGTACGTTCATTTTTTGAAGAGAAAATGTGTACATTACCAGAAAACACTTGAATTTGAGTCAGAAACTACGCCTACCTGCTAAGCTCCACCCCCAAACAATGTCATGGTTAAAACGTAACAGAGCGTATTTTGTCTTTTCATTGTGAAGCCAACGAGAGACCGCCTCCATTCTGAATATGGTAAAGTCTTCAGTCATTCGCTGACGCCAACTTCTGGGACAATCCCTCAAGACGTAAAAGCCACGCCCAAGGAGTGATATTTTGCGCCATCTATCGAAGAAGATGAAGCCTAACACTCATTCAAAGACAGCCTTAAAATGAATTTATTTAAATATTTCCCCCTCATACAGGTTGTAGTGATTAATGTTTGAAGCAAGGCAGAGTAACTGACAAATTAGGGACTTTTTTAACTTTTATTAGAGACGCTTTTAAATTTCATATACGAGCACACGCTCGTATATGAAAATTGTTTTTTTCTTTTAATTTCCAATACTTTTTTTTAAGTCAGGCTCTGAACAATTGGCCTCCACACCTAGATATACATATAGCGCCAAAACAACTTTGCTATTGCTCTTTTTATATATATTTTTTTAATTCAGGTATCTGGCTAACATACAAATACACTGTCTACCAAAAAGTAATTTGACACCCCTGCAATCGACGATATCTGCGGTCCTGATACACGTCACGGCCGCTGCCGTTAAATATCGTGTTGGAAACAACAACGCAACCAGTCGCATGCAAGATGCCACGCAGTTCGGAGCTCTCTGATTTCGAGAAAGGTGTAATCGTAGGGTATCACAGAAATGGCCGATCCATACGTGACATATCCAGCGAATTGAAGTATCCAAAATCGACAGTGGCCTACGTGATTGGCAAGTGGAAGATGAGAGGTGACTGTCGGAAATGTGCCCCAACCCGGAAGACACACAAAACTGGGAGTTAGAGACCGACGGGTGCTGGCCAAAGAAATTCGGAAGAACCGCACCAAATCGATGGGCCACATCCGCGAGGAGTTTCAACAGGCATCCGGGAGTGTTCTTTCGATGAATACCATCCGTAAGGAAGCCCATCTGCTCGGTTATCATGGACGTGCTGCCGCCCACAAGCCTTTGATCACCTAGTCCAATAGCCCTGCTCGACTAACGTGGTGCAAAGAACGTCGACAGTGGACCGTTAAACATTGGGATCAGGTTCTCTGGAGCGACGAATCAAGGTTCACCCTCTACCGTTCGGATGGCAGGGTCTGGGTTTGGCGTCTGCCTGGAGAACGCCTCCTGCCGGAATGTATTGTGCCAACTGTGAAGTTCGGCGGCGGTGGAATTATGCTATAGGGGTGCTTCTCGTGGTATGGCACGGGACCCTTGGTCGCCATTCCTGGTAGACTCAACGCCGAGACCTACTGCACCATTTTGGATGACCGTGCGCTTCCTACGTTGTGGCAGTTTTAAAGGGTGGACCCATGTTACTTTCAGGATGACAATGCCACCTGTCATTTTGCGAGGTCCATCATGGCTTGGTATGGTGAGAATGGGGTTAATCGAACGGACTGGCCTGCTCAGAGCCCGGACTTTAACCCGATCGAGCACCTCTGGGACGAGTTGGAGCGTCGACTTAAGGGGTGCCCCCACCGTCCGAAATCGGTGAAGGAACTGACCTGTCTTCTCCAAGCCGAGTGGAAGAAAATACCTCTAGCCGTCGTATAACGCCTGGTTGAGAGTATGCCCCGGAGGGTCGCAGCTGTAATCGCCGCTAGTGGAGGCTCCACGAGTGGCGATTGGTAACTAAAAAGAAGCATCTTCTTACGGGCTTCGCGCCTCAAAACTTAAAATAATAATAATAATAATGAATTCTACCGAAGATGATTTGGTTTTTATTTCCTAAACCGCGGGGCTCCGTGAAGGCCTGGGCCGACCGCTCTGGTTGCCTTTATGGTCCATCCGGCTGTGACCGTGGTCGTTGATACCCCACTAAAAAAAAAGAAAAAAAAAGTATTTCTCTTTCAATTTTTACTGCGCGTGGCATGCTTAACAAGATTTGCTCGTTTGTTCTTAAACATCAGCTTGTAAAGCAGGATGTTATCCTACAACGCTTCTTAATTAATGTTTTGCGCTTTCCCAACTAACTGACACCTCCAGGGCTGCAGAAAACAGGCGCCATTTGTTTCTCAGTTCTGTTGGGATAAGAATCTTCGGTCGAATTCCAAAACCGAGAGGTCAGCTAAGCTGTTAACCCTTTCGCGACCACGATACTATAATGCTCTGTCACTCAGAATGCCACAGCTCCCGAAAGTGCCTGCTGCTCGTTTTCGAATTTCATTCCACCTCCCTTTGTCAAGTTAACAAAAGAAGGATTAGTGCTGGGTCACCACTCGAAACTTCTGATCTCTGGTCTTGCTATGCGTTGACCTTTGGACGTTTCCCTGCGGCAAACTATGCATTCTTCTACTGAGACCCTTTAGACAGATGGGAGTGGTAACTGCTAGAAAATCTTCTTCACGTTCCCCTTTTCTCCAGTTCTTTCTTGTAAAATATATAATCTCAATCTGTTTATTTCCATTGAGGAAATATGAAATAATCTTTACAGAAAGTTTTCTCTCGTAGACTGCTTTTAGAACAAAGGAAGATGCTGCAGTTTATTGGAAATTAAATATTAGTAATTTATGCTACCTTTGAGGCTGAAAATCACTATTTTTCTGCTGTATGAGCTTTTTTTCTCGTAGTAAAAAAATATGTTATGACGCTTGCATTTATTTTTCTTTTTTTGCTGTAATATCTACATAACATATGTGTGCACATTTTGTGTGTGGTCACTTAGAATCAGGCCCTCCAGGCAGTTTAACGTAGGCCCAACACTGTATCAACGGCTTCTATTACTGAAAGATGGTGATTCAGTTTTGGGCCTACGTTAGATTGCAAAGGTTGTGTGCTACCAGGGCCGTATTTCCTTCTACGAACTTAGGTGTCCAGAAAAATATCATTTGTAAATTTATTTGTTCCAACAATCCTTAGATGTCGTGACGTGCCTGCCCAGCAGGACGCACACGACATAAAGGCAGATAGCAGCAACACGAACGTCCGCGTAGCTCAATTGGTAGAGCTACTTATTCCGGAATGAGGGGACCCGGGTTCGATCACCGGCGTGGACAAAAATGACGGAGAAATTTACTTCGTTATAATGTCCAGAAAAAAGGTGATTTGCAAATTTATTTGTTATACAAATTCTTAGGTGTCCAGAAAAATGATTCAAATAATTTTTCTGGTGCATGCAGTCCTGCAATGTTTTATATAAATTATTTTTTGCTAAGCACGTGTCAACATATATAAATTACTTTTACGAAGCACGTGTCAACAGAATAACAGTTCCACTGAGCGATGTCAGAAGGCTGAATGATATTGCCCCGGCACAAACAAACACCTGGTTCACTTCTCTTTGTTTAGCAATGACGACTGAGGGTAACTTCTACTAATCCGCCATACGCCGTGCAAATTTAAAGAACCCTAGGGGGGGGGACGTAATCCTAGTCGAGTTATCGGGCGACCTGGGCGCTTGTGGTCGTCTGAATGGCCGGGCGTCCCAGGCGTTGTGGAAGCGAAAAAGGGTTAAGTATCAAAATTCCCTTTCAGCAATCGATCTCTCCCACTTATTACTCCTTTATTCTTTCTAACGGCGTGACATTCACCCTCTACTAAAATTCTGATGTTTGTATCATGTTCATATAATTATTCACGATAAAATGTTTTCACAAGAACTGAAGATTTAGCGATTAATGGAGTAAATGTAGAAGTAACGAAGCCTTGATCTACATTGCACAACAGATATCAAGCGAGGGTCTCATCGAAGAAGAAATTTATAGGCGTAGAATACGCGTTAGGAGAGCATTTGGAAGAAACGGTACAATTCTCAAGAGCAATTTACTGTTATATGTTAAAAGCAAGGTATGTAATCAATGCATCATGCCAGTTCTTACTTACGGATCCCAGACATAGGCCACCAAATCTGATTTCCTCCTGGAGGAGGGAGCTCCTTCATATTTTTTCGAGGGGGCTGCACTTTATTTTTGCGCCACTGCGTTTCTTTACATGTATCAAACTTCGGAGAATGAAAATTTAAGCGAAGTGAGAATGAAGAGAAAAACGTTTCGTACTAACTGTCAAAAATGGATATTTCAAGTAATACTTACAACTTTTCATGCGGAGTGTTGTTTATCTGCTATTGGTGGTTGCAGTGGTATATTCTGACTGATAAAAAAGACATTTCCAGAATGTAGCAATTCCTTTTTATAGCTTCTATCCGGATAGTCGTGTTTACGTAAAGACGACTGTAAGAGCGAAGGTCAACATCATGTGCTTGAGAGGAAAAAAATATTATTCCCTAAGCTTCACGAAGTATTTGATATGATTAAGTGCAATTCTTATTTTCAAGAGGCTATTATTTAACTTACGCTTACGAAAAATCAAAGAAATCGAGCAGCTCCTTTCCTCTCTTCGGCAGTTTCCTTATTTTTCTCATTGTTCCAAAGTTATCTTTGCCATTGGAATCTATTACGTAGCTCATTAGTGTTTATTATTCCTTGTTACAAGTCCATTGAATTTCTATGTTACCAAGTTTATAGCACATTCAGGAAGTTAAATACCGTAATTCCCTCTTTCATTACTTGAACCAAAGACATTACAGAAGCATTGACTGGTAAATGTAATGCTAGCGCTTCTGAAACAGCGGAGACCAACTGAACGTGCAGCGCTATCTATGAATGGTGAGAGTTAACAGCCAACAATGCCTATTAGGAAGCAAGAGTGTTGGATTTTTTTTTTTTTTTTTTTTTTTTGGATTAGAGGTTTAACGACGACCGTGAACAACTCAATGGGCTATATAAGCAGTCGCCCGTCCCTTATTTAGGGCCCCTGACTCCAGCGAAGGGAAAGAACCGGTGCCGTAAGACAAGTACAACATCTATGTCTCACCGGGATTCGAACCCGGACCCTTCTTGTACGAATGGTCATAAGCCAGCGCTTAGACCACTGCGTCACCCGGGAGGCCAAGAGTGTTTGTTTTCATTCATAATGTACTGCTGAAATTACACAGAAAGAATTGCGTGTAGGACGGATTGGGCGACAAAACCAGGCAGGGAATTTTAATCTTTCGGTTCAATGTAAAAACTGACTTATAGTCGAATTTATTTATTTTTTTGGCTCTTGACGATAATGGAATCGCCTGATTTTGGGGGTGCAGAAAGCAATGCCCTGTCTAAACAGATGTGATTCGCTGCAAGAAGGGAGCAGGCCAAGGGTTCTGTAGTAATCTCATCCTAGGGCGGAACCGTGGAAGTAAACATTGCTTGATCTGAAAGGGGGAAAAGGATCCTTTGTCTCGGCCGCGGGTGGCCTAGTGGGTAGCGTTCGTGACTGCCACAGAAAAGGCCTCAGGTTCGATCCCAGGCAGGTACGAACGCTCGATCCACTAAATATCCGCCGTGCGTCGGGTGGGCACGTTAAGCCGTCGGATCCCGGGTACTAGCCCCCCGGTAATAAATAAGGGCGTCTTCCTCCCCCTTTCCACTTCGCTTCCGTGTCACTTTCCTATCGGGCGCTCTAGCCCAAATCTCCTAGTTTCCTATTTCTAAGGGTTGTTTAAGACCTGGAGTCAGACACTCTCTTCCTAAAATCCTCTACATATGATCATGATCCTTTGTCTCTTAAGTGATCCTTCTTAAGAGAACAGTGAGATCCCACTCACCAGGGATTGTGTCCCCAGCAAGCAATGTGAGACAATAGGGGAGACAGCAATGGAGTGGGTTGGGGATGAACCAAAGGGTGGAACTCCCGTGGTAATGGGTCTTAATATCTTAGCTCCGCAAGGAACAAGTGACTGGGGAAGTTTTCTCCTGTTGTCTCTGAGCATCGGAAATTACCTCCTTCGACACGTTGCTCCCAAAACGCTTGCAGCCCCAAAAACAGGCGATTCCATTATCATCAAATGCCAAGTAAAAGAAATCTGACTATACCTGCAGGGAAACTCTTCATAAATTCCGTCTTGAAAAAAAATCTGTTGGATTCTAAATGAAAGAGAACTGTTAGAATGTGTACTGTTAAACGATTTCAGTCGTGGACAAATTTAAACAATAATTTGACAGTGAAAGTATTTCAAAAATCCACTCATTATTTGAATGTAGCGCCAAAACCACGCTTGTACTCAACGGATTTTTAAAATTCCAGATAATTTTCTTTTTAAAAATTTGGTTTAAAAAAAAAAAATCTGGAGTCTTTTGAAGACTGACTTTCTAACTGAATCACCATGATGATTATTTCGAAGGTTGAAATGTGCATATGCTACACAGTAATTTTCCTACGACGATATTTTTTATAATTTTTGTTCAACGATCGCCTGCTGCGTGATGGCATTCGTATCTCCTTCTTCAATAGTCGCCTTTTTAAAGTCTACTCATTATTTCATCCGATGAACCAGTACTAATAAACACTAATTGTTTCCTTTAAAATAAATCTGGGTGGGACACAGATTTTGGGATATGTCTGCCGGAAATTCACTTTGTACTCTTCGTCAGTCTATGGATAAGGGGTGGAGATGATGGGGACATCTCAATGGGTACTAACTGGTGTTTCCAAGTTCAGCTACCTACATCTACCTGTATTTTTTACAGGGTGCTCGACTGTAGCCAACGTTCCTCCCTCGTCCCTTGATCCGGCAGGGCTGGGCACTGAAAATGTACGGCCGCTGTGACGTCACACAAAGCGACGGGAAGAACCTGTTGGAAGTCGTAGTGTTGCGTTAGCTTCTTATTGTCACAGTCGCTGTCTTGCTTCATTCTGAGCTGTTTTCTCCTCTCTGAATCAGTTCCCTTTCCATTAATTTGTAAACTGTTGGAGATTTCACAAAAGCCACCTTTGTATGATATAGGTTATTTTTTGTTTCTTTTTGCACCATCAGGAACGTTTTGTTGAAGTTGGAACTTGGACTTAGTCGCAAACTAGCGATTATTTGTTTAATGTACGTGGGTTCAGAACTGCAACCCATCACGCTAGCGATTGATTCTTTATAGTGTGTGACAGTGGCGTTTATTGGACAGTGGCTTTATAGTGTGTGACAGTGGCGTATATTCGACATATCTGACAGTGGCATATATTCTAGGCTAGCCGCGAAGCCCAGAGAATGCAAAAATAAAAGTCAATTAAATATACACATATAAAAACCAATTAGCAACGGTATTAAGATATGTCGATACATTTGGTGAGAAAAAACCGCGTGCGGATTCGCTTCTTTGACTCAGTCTGGCGAGCGAAACCCAACGGCATAACGGAAGCAGCTCTTCCAGAGTCTTCGCAGTTCTGATACAAAAACCATCCGTACCATCCCCTGCTAGCGTTTCCATGACAACATGAATCAGCTGGTAGAGGGGAATGGGCCAATGCTTTGGGCGACGGTTCGCTCAGAAAAAGAAGACTTAGACTGTCTCAGTCACTCGCATACTCCCGCCCATAAGAGTGTTTCGTGAGTTGTTTCAGTTTTTGTGAAGTGTCAATGAATTTAAAATCAGAGATATTATATCTTAAATTCGTGGCTTTGTTGGATTCGAACTATTTTGATAAATTTTGTGAAAGCTTCCATAAATATCTACTGTCAGAACTTAAAGAACTCTATATTTCAAATTTTGATACAGCTCGACTAAAAAATTAACTGAAGGTGTTTTATTCCCATGATGAATACAAAAATAATACGTGTGGCATAAAGTTGAATAAATTGGACGTAGTGTTTATTGAGGTGTACAATTAGCAGACCTCATATTAAACTTTCCATCTGCAACTGCCGAAAGAAGTTTTTCAGCATTAAAAAGAATGAAGATATATCGTAGAGCCACACAAGGACATGCACATTCGAAAAACTTGGCTGTTTTGTCAATAGAGAAGAAAAACATTATTTTTAAATATGAAAAAGTACTCCGAAGAAACATTTTATGAAAATGTTGCACTCGAGTTCACACAAAAGGAAAGAAGAATGGAGTTCATGTACAAATAAAGTATTCAGAAAAAGAATGGAGTTCATGTACAAATAAAGTATTCAGAAGAAGAATGGAGGTCATGTACAAATAAGTGTTCAAATCCTAATATTCATAATGATTTGGTATCATGTTAGCAATGGCATGTACCAAAAATTTCGAAAAAAAGTTACTTCTATTACTTAACAACTAAGAATTAAACTTCGCAATTAAAAAAAAGAAACAGTACTGGGGGTGGGGGTGGGGGTGAGATAGCCTAGGTCTCGCCACTGGCGTGTGACGTTCTAACCGCCGCCGCAGAACGCTGGTAATGGGCCTTATTCACCTCGTATTGCATCATGGGAAAACTTTTCCGTGTCTGCGGATCACCAGTAAAAATTTTAAGAACTATAGAAATTAGTATGTTTCGGTTGCTATCGATGTAAGGCAGCAAAATCTCCGGAATTAAAAGAAATTATTATTACAAACACGTTTCGTTTTACTCGTGTGGAAAAATTCAAAAAAATTCGGAAAAGGATATGCGTGTCCTCAAACTTCGCTTTTGCTTCATAGCTTACCGCACAGGTTTTTCTGTCAAAAGAAAAAAATTCCAGAGAGGTGTTGCATATTTTATAGCCTCCCCCCCCCAACTCACACACACACTGTTTGCATATGCTCTTTTTTGTTTTTTGTTTGGGAAACATTTGTAATATACGTATTTCGAAATTTATCTCATATTAGTGTCCCCATAATACAGAAACGGGTATAAAAAAGGAAATTGTTGCAGTAAATAAGTATGATATCTTACAATTTCAGCTAACATATTCTACCGAAATGTTTCCGTTTGCTTTGTACATTGTAGGAAGAGGGTAAAATTTGCAGGAAAACAAGAGAAATGATGAGACATCAAATAGACTTTCAGAAGAAACCACAAGCTGTGGTGTGGTTGTTTTCATCGTGGGATGGTCGTTCTCATCGTCGGATGGTTGTTCTCATCCAGAGATAGACTATATGTGCCTTTTTTTTTTTCGGTCGCTCTTGGCTACAATTATTTTGATTTACTTCTTCGCGGTGTGCCCTGGGAGGACAGAAATCATAGTTACGAGCCAACGCGACACTGTCACCCCTTTTTGCTAGTGGACGAGCCCACCGCTTGTGTAGGTAGACAGGGTGTTTCGAGAACAGTGTCCGAAAGAAATGGGAAAGTAACCGTTGGTCGTACCAGTGAAGTTAAGAATGCAAAACACGCAGCAAACAGAGGACAATATAGCTGTGATAGTTGCATCACCCCAAATGGATAATTTCCGAAAAATACGAAAATTAAATATTGATACAGTCCCCCACGGAAACCAATGTCAATTAGTAAACAAGTTTGTAAAATCATGCAATGCATTGATTATAATACGCTTTCCAACATACCAGAAATCATTACTCAAGTTATCACTCAGGTTATGAGAATAATGGCTGTGGAATAAATCTCGGTCCTGTGCCCTGACCTTTGATCCCATTTCGATGATATTCAACAGAGCCGGTTCGGTATACGTCCGAAATAACATGATAAAGTTTTGTCGTAATCGAAGCATTTTTACGTAAGTTATGACGCATAATGGCGATGGAAGTGATTTCGCTCCTATGTCCTGACCTTTGACCCCATTTCGCCCATTTTTCGATAAGGATTGTCGCCAGTTGGTTTTCTACCACATACTAAAATTTCATCGAAATCGAACATTTTTTACGTTAGTTATGACGTATAACAACAGCGGAATGGATTCCGCTCCTATGTACTGACCTTTGACCCCATTTCGTTCACTTTAAATAGGGTTCCTTCCAAGGTGATCCCCTAACAGAGACTAAAATTTAATCGAAATCGAACGATTGTTAAGCGAGTTGTCGTGCGGACGGACATACGCACACAACGCGTGACGTAATGAGTCAGATGGTGTGACCGCGCACCAACATTCTCAAACGCTTGATTGTGAAGTCATAAGATTTCTAAGCATTGGTAACATTAATGGAACAACGCCATGACACTGAAAACGTTATAATTCGGGGTGGTTATTTAACTCACTAAACGAATTATCCTAAAGTCGAGATCAAGCTAAATCAAATTCTAGTACCAGAAAACGGCAGGTTAACGACTTTCATCAAAATTCTTAGAGCCGTTTTCAAAATAAAATGTACATACATACAAGCAGTGCTACTTTAAGGTGGACGTCAAGTAATTTTGCTTCCTATACTTCCAATGGAAAAACTTCTCTACACATTTTCTTCACAATTAATGCGCTCCCAAGGATGAAAATTTGAACATCGATTAAAATAGCTCCATTTCATAACTTGGAATACTATATTTTCTAAACCATAACCGTAATTATGCAATCCAACATTTATTTGTCCACTGACTTCATCAAAGTACAGGTCGGGCCATCTTTTCTCTGGTTTCAACACCACCAAAGGAAAAGTTATTGATTTTTAATATAATTATGGTTATGTTTTAGAAAATATTAAGTTTTCCAAGTTATAATATGAAGTTATTTTAATTGATGTTCAAATTTTCATCCTTGGGAACACATTAATTGTGAAGGAAATGTGTACAAACGTTCTTCCATTAGAAATATAGGAAGCAAAATTACTTTTTTTTTTTTTTTGATTGGAGGTTTAACGACCACCGTGAGCAACTCAATGGGCTATAAGCAGTCGCCCGTCCCTAATTTAGGGTCGCTGGTTCCAGGGAAGGGAGAGAGCCAGTGCCGTAAGACAAACACAACATCCATGCCTCGCCGGGATTCGAACCCGGACCCCTTACGGACGAATGATCAGAGGCCAACGCCTTAGACCACTGCGCCACCGGGGCGGCCGCAAAATTACTTGACGTCCACCTTAATAGTATGGGATAAGAGCGATGGAATGGATCGCAATCCTATGTCCTGACCTTTGACCACATTTCGTCCATTTTCAATAGGGTTCGTCCCCAAGTAGTCCCCTACCACATACTGAAATTTCATCGAAATCGAACCATTTTTACGCTCGTTATGACGCATAAGGGCAATGGAATGCATCCCGATATTATGTCCTGACCTTTGACCCCACTTCACCCATTTTGAATAGGGTTCGTCCCAAGGCGGTTTCCTACCACATAGTAAAGTTTCATTGAAATCGAACTATATTTACGCACGTTATGGCGCATAAGGGCAATGGAATGATTCCGCTCCTACGTCGTGACTTTTGACCCCATTTGTCCCATTTTCAATAGGGTTCGTCCCCAGGTTGTCCCCTACAACATAGTAAAATTTCATCGAAATGGAACCATTTTTACGCCAGTTATCGTGCGGACGGACGTACGGACAAAGCTGGAGCATATACGCTTCTTCAACCTACGGTTGGAAAGCGTAAGAAACGCCCCGCGCAGGTTTAGGAGGGGGGATTTTCCCTGACGCTTTAGATGAATATTTCGCTGAGATATCGACAGTTGAAATTCTGGACGTGTGACAGCTTACCTGCAGTGAACGTGTGCAGGCCGTCAACCCCCCCCCCGGTGGCGCAGTGGTCTAAGCGACGGCTTCTGACCATTCGTCCGAAAGGGGTCCGGTTTCGAATCCCGGTGCGGCATGAATGTTGTGTTTGTCTTACGGCACTGTTTCTCCCCCTTCCCTGGAACTAGTGACCCAAAGTTAGGGACGGGCGACTGCTTATAGCCCATTGAGTTGCTCACGGTGGTCGTTAAACCTCCAATCAATCAAAAACGTGTGCAGCGTGACATGTGCATTGTCAAATGTAGCGCATAACATGTGCATTGTCAAATGTAGCGCATAACATGTGCAGTGTCTGTCCCAGAATCACATCGAACGCCTCTGATGTCTGAACAGACAACGCGTCGGTTGTCCTTTTCAAAATGGATTTGAAGTATCATCCATATGTACTATTCGCGGACATTAACGCTGCTCCAGGTCAGCTGGTACACGTTCAGAGTTTCAACTATCGATATCTCAGCGAAATATTCCTCTAAAGCGTCCGGGGAAAATTAATTTCTTTCTCCTGATTCGGCGCGGTGCGTTTTTTACTAATTGACTTTGGCTTCCGTGAGGGGGTCACATAAAAATTTGATTTTCGTATTATTCGAAATTATCCATTCCAGGGTGTGCAACTATGATAGTTGGATTGTCCTCTGTTTGCTGCATATTTTACATTTTTCACTTTACTTCTACAACCAACCGTTACTTTCCTTTCTGATACTCTCCGTGAAATACCTTCTATGAGTGGAAGGACATTATTGCATTCACGTAGATGGTAATTCGATGTCAGCACGGATAAGCGTCGTGAGCTAACGGAGTTAGAAAAAGGGATGATAGTGGATATCCGACGCTTATGTCACTCTATCGCTCAGGTGGTACAGGAACTCCATGGCATCTCCGCACCGTTAAGAATTGGTACTTAGAAATAAGCAAAATGTACTCGTCTTTGAGTACATTCTGGGCTTATAATAGCTCCGAGTACTTGTATCACATTTTTGAGAACATACAGGGAATCAATTGTGAGTATATCTGGTATTTCTAATTTTAAATATATTTACTCATTTTTGAGTACATATATTTCAAATATATGTACTCAAAACTGAATCTTGCGATTCGGACAGGCTAGTTTGTAAGTGAGAGAGAGCACACTAGATGGCGTCACCGTACGATTTTGCACATAGATGATAGAGAGAAATTATGGGGGGATTCCTACCCGAAAGGCGTCACTTAACGTGCTCGTCTGATGCAGGGCGGATATTCAGCGATTGTTAGAAATTCACCCCACCACGATAGGTTTGAACCTGAGGTCCCTGCATCAGTAGTCTGAACCTCTAAACACTAAACCATCCGCGGCTCAGTTTCAAATTTGGAATACGGGTGCTCCATACATACTCTTATTCATAGAATCAACTACAAGTATATTATTCGATGGCACATCTGGGATAATAGATATACTCGTTGTCACATGCTGGGCAAATGGACCGGACAATTTTATGAGAAATATAGTGATGAAGCGACAATATATTATTTATTAAATTGACACAAATACAGCTAATGTAAAAACGTACACAAAGATACTTTATGTATAATTAAATTACTTGTGATCAGTGACTTTGTTGTACTAATTATTTATGTGTGTTATAACGAAGTAAATTTCTCCGTCATTTCTGTCCACGCCAGGATTCGAACCCGGATCCTCTCATTCCGGAATAAGTCACTCTACCAATTGAGCTACGCGGACGTTTTATTCTGATTCCTATCTGCCTTTATGTCGTGTGCGTCCTTCTGGCAGGTACGTCCCATCTCCTGGTACGTTACAGTGTCACTTTACACATTTATTAAACAATTTCTCTTGAAATCTATAATATCTGAAGTAAAGTAATACGAGATTATAATTATATTCATTGACGCAGTTATTTGTAAGTACGTATGGTTACTCATATTTGAGCATCTCATGTACTCGTTTACGATATGTTTGTACTTAAAAAAAACCGAGTAGGCTCAGGTTCTCATCTTTAAGTAGATTTTTTTAACAGTGTGAGGTGGTACAGGTATCTCCGTGGGCCAGTATCAAGAGGGTATCCGGAACACGTCATTCCCGGAATAACATCGCACCATGGACAGCGCTGTGGACGGAGAAAGGCGGTGAATCAACGTGGCCGTCGATGTCTGTCTCCCATAGTCTCAACCGACCGGAGAGCGACAGTAGTGCAAATTACCGCCGGCTTCAACGAAGGAGGTGCCAGACAGGTCCCCAACAAGTCCATCAGGTGATTGTTAGCCGCAGTAGGTTATGGGAGCTGCCGATCCACCAGACTCTCATTGCTAACGCGGCATCGCCAGACTGTATGCCAAAAACATCGGCACTGCAGTTTGGGTGATTGGAGACGCATCTCCTGGTCCAATGAGTCCCGTTTTCAGTTATTTCTCCCAGACGGGAAGGTGCGAATCAGTCGGAAACTGCGTGCAGCAATAGGACGGTATGTCGACCATAGGAACTGGTGAGGCTGGTGAAGGCTCGATTAAGATCTGCGATGTGTTCAACTGGCATACCATGGGACCTTTGGTACGTCTAGATGTATCTATGGACGGTCCATTGCACATCATCTGCGTCAGTTCATTATCATCATGCACCCACGGCTCAAAGGAATCTTCAAGGAAGACAATACCCGTCCCCACATTACAGTGGTTATACTAGATCATGGTCAGAAGATCCTACCGTAGTTCTCACTCTCGAATGGCTTCCGCTTTCACAGGACATGAATCCTGTGTAAAAACTGTGGGATGCTATGGAAAGGTAATTTCCATTTTTGGACCATCCACCCCGAAATACGGCAGAATAACAGACGGTGCTGTAGCAACCATGGGTAAAGATACCTTCGGAAAGCTTTCAAACCTCGTGGACTCAACGCCTCGCCGTATGACTGCCCTTATCCGGACGAAATGTCAGTCTGCTAGTTGATAACTAGGTGACTCATGACTTCTGCCAATTCAGTGTGTTTTCTGAAGTTCATTGACTGAAATATCATCTGAGAAAAGTACTTAGAAATACATGTGAGATATCACATGTACTTTTAAATATTCTTCTCAATACTAAAAATGCATGTGAGTCAACAGACGTGGTGTTCTTCTGCTCCAGGACAACGCTCGCACTCACGTTGCACAACGAACGATGCTGACACTGTATGAAGAACTGCCTAATTCCCGGACTTGTCTCCGACAGACTATCATCTGTTTCGTCGCCTGGATCACTTTCTGTCCGGGAAACAGTTCACGACAGACAACGAGGTTCAACATGGAGTTGAAGACTTCTTCGGGTCCCAGCCACAAGACTTTCTTCGTTCTCGGATCATGGCTTTGCTGGACAGATGACTGAGGGAGATTATTTTGCCTAGGTAAGTTGCCCTACCTTTCCGTTCTCGCCGTCCACGTGTACTGGTCTTTTGCTGGACATTTCATTGGCACCTGCCCAATAACAGCCGATGTGTATTAAAGTTGTGATCCACTTTCACATTAGTAAGTTTTTTTTAAGCTGAGTAAAAGATATGTGCCAGATAAAAAATAACATAACGCTACGGTGCTGTATTTTCTTCTTCAAACAGAAAATATTTTTTGTCTTTCAATCTTGTTAAGTAATCCTCCATAACTGAAAGAAAATGCTCATTGGATAGCGGCCCGTAATCACCACCAAACTCCCACGGAAGAATCTCAGGAGAGATGTATAAGGGTGTTCAAATGAAAAGGTACGAAACGTCATAAGAACGTAACCGTTAACATATTTGTCTATGCCGCTATGGGAGAACGTAGCGACACATCTAGGGATGCGATTGGAGTCGCCGGCGTGGATCGGAGCATGCGCGGGCGCCCGCATGCGCAGGAGAGAGCAAAGGCTCTTATAAAGAGCGCCGTCCAATTGACGCGGCAGTGTGTGTGAGGACAGGATGGCGTTCACATTGCAAAATTCGACGATTGAGGAGCAGCGAGGCGTTATCCGATTTCTGACAGAGGAAGGTGTTAAACCGGCCGCTATTCATCGCCGGATGGTGACCGTATATGGGGAAGACTGTGTGTCCGACAAGTCAGTGAGAAAATGGAGTGCCCGTTTTCGTGCAGGCCGTGAGAGCTTGGTTGATGACCCGAGACCAGGCCAGGCAAACACAGTCATCACGGCCGATCTCATCGACAAGGTGGACGACCTAGTGAGAGGTGATCGGCGTGTCACATTGCGAATGTTGGCGGTGGACAGCAAAACAATGTTTTGCTGTCTTCTGTATGAGAAAGAAAAGAACTCACAAAATATTCAGGAGGTCAAAAGTCGGCATGATAGCAAATTATCATGGTGAATATCCATTGGCGCACTAACGGGGGGGGCTCCAGGAGATTAAAAGCGACGTCCGTCACAAATTTAAAAATATTATTTTACATGTTCAAAAAATTACATAGTGCCTGCTAGTTATATCCCAAAGCCCCAAAGGGATTAATAAGGGCGACATACATCACAAATTAAACATTCAATATTATCTATTTATTTTACATGTTTGCCGCTCCGGTGGCGCAGTGGTATAAACGATGGCCTCTGATCATTCGTCCGAACGAGGTCCGGGTTCGAATCTCGTGAGGCATGGATGTTTTGTTTGTCTTACGGCACTGGCTCTCTCCCTTCCCTGGAACCAGTGACCCTAAATTAGGGACGGGCGACTGCTTATAGCCCATTGAGTTGCTCACGGTGGTCGTTAAACCTCCAATCAAAAAAAAAAAAAAAAAATTTACATGTTCAAAAAGTTAGATAGTGTCTGCTAGTTATATCCTAAAGCCCCAAAGAGATTAAGCACGACGTACGTCACAAATTAAACATTCAAAAATATTATTTTACATGTTCGAAGAATTGTATAGTGTGTACTACTTATCTTTTCTGCCCTATATGTACGATATTTCCATCATTGTCGACCCAACAAATTTTCCGACACCCTAGGTATTTATTTATAAATAAATAAATAAATAGATATATAATGTATATACTATACGCGTACACTATATATACAGTACATATATACACGCACTATGTACGCGGAACGGACTACAGATAGAAAACTGAAATTTTAGACTGGATTCTAAGGGACAGATAAAGACCCAGAAGAAGACCATACGGGAGATGGATGGATGAAATTCGAACGCATGCCGGAGTGACATAGAGGAGAGTGGCTCAACACAGACAATTGTGGAAGAAACTAGGGGACACCTTCATCCAGCAGTGGATTGATAATGGTACGATGATGACGATGATATATGCGTACACTATATGTGTATACACACACACTCTATGTACATATACTACATATATATATATATATATATATATATATACACTGCTGGCCACCCGCGAGAGGACATGCAAACGATTAGCATTGCAGGGCATATGCAAATCATGTGCGTCCGGTACGCCACCGAAAAGCACTATAAGAAGGGTGTACAGAAGGCGAGGTATAAGTAGTGGAAGTGTGTTGTGCTGCCGGACCTGTGCGTGGGAAGCTTTCCTGATGCCTCGTCGCAGAATACGGCAGTCATTCCAGCACGTTTCGGAGTTCGACAGAGGACGAATAGTGGCTTATCGCGACAGCGGTTTATCGTACCGAGACATCGGCGCCCGTGTGGATCGACATCCAGCAACAGTGAAGCTAGTATGGATTTGGTGGGTGCAGGAGGGACGGACGGATCGACGTGAGCGATTGCAGCAGCCGCGGCACACCACCAAACGAGAGGACCGGCATGTTGTGCAGCGGCCATTGACGGCTCGCACCGCCACATCACGAACTTTAGCGCAGGATTTAGGGTGTGTTGCGCAACAACCTGTGTCAGCACGTACTGTCCGACGTCGTCCGCAGGAGCGGGGACTTGTCGCACGGCGCCCATTGCTCCGATTACCATTGACGTTACACCACCGGCGAGTGCGGCGGCAGTGGGCCGTTGAACGCCGCACCTTGACTACGGAATGGTACCACATTGTCATCTCCGAGGAATCCCGCTTCTGCCTGCAACAACACGATGGTCGGATCAGCGTGTGGCGGCACCGCGGCGAGAGACTGTATGACGCCTGCATTATGCATCGCCATACCGGTCCGTCGCCTGACGTTATGGTTTGGGGCGCAATTGGATATGACACCAGCACCCCTCTGGTACGCATCGCCGGTACACTCAACAGCCACCGCTGCATCTCCAACGTTTTGGAGCCTGTAGTCCTCACTTACCTGCAGGACCTCCCAGCGACCACGTTTCAACAGGACGATGCGCACCCGCACGTGGCACGCATCGTGCAACAGTTCCTCACGGCCCACCAGGTGCCACTGCTGCTGTGGCTTGCCTGTTTTCCCGATATGTCGCCCATCGAACACGTCTGGTCGCTGATCGGCAACCGAGTGGCCCGGCAAGCACCACCCGTGATGAACTGTGTCAACGTGTGGAAGCAGCCTGGACCGACATACCTCAAGCCCCCATCCAAAGCCTCTTTCGTTCGATGCCGCGGCGTGTAGCGGGCGTTATTGTCAGCCATGAGGGCCACACGAACTATTGATGTCTGCGTGTTCCGCAAGTCGCACGGGCCTGTAAGCTCAATCGTTTCATCTTTGTATCTGTTGTTATGTGTCCAGTAAATCTGGCTTTGCTATCTCGTGTCCTTCTTGGTGTTGCATTTCGGGTGGCCAGCAGTGTATATCGGACTGGTGGCCGAGTAGTCACAGGTGTGGGATACTGATTAATAATCCAAACTGGGTCTCGGTTTAGGGCTCTGATATGGCATGGGAGCCCACACGGAGCTTGTTCTATTCCTTCCTTGCAACAGGTTGATATAAATTAGTGAGGGGAGACTACCCTCATAGCCAAAGACCCTTATGGGGTTTTGAACCCCTTCCCCCTTCCCTCTCGAAAAAGTGATCAACGAGAGGAAATGAAACAGTAAATGCAATTTGTCAATTAAACTGATACAAGTGACAGAAGCCGACCAATGTTAATATGCGGCATCTGCATCACGAAAATTGGACTCCTGCTGTGAGTGTGTAAACACGGAAGCTCTTTCCGATCGCACCGCTATTAAATAGCGTTTCTTGATAAGATTCCTTTGGGTAGAACAGGGGGGAGGGTCAAGCCGGTGAAATTCACAGATGAGTGATAGTATAATGCGATAATAAGTGTATAGGCTAGAGAAAAAGGTATGTATGAGTAGAAAGGTTTAAATCTGACAGAACAAATGTGACTGAAACTCTGTCAGGGATACTGTCAAAGTGGCTAACTAAAGACCGTGCCGATCGTGTAAGCTCCGTCATTCAATCTGATTAGCGGTTTACTGTGTACAGATTCCTGGGGAACAGTGATCCCAGTCTTCTTCAGAGCTACACCCATACTTCTGTGCATAGTACGGGCTGTCGTTAAGAGGTGGCATGGATTGAAAAGTTTCACGTATCCTCCCGAGGGCGAAGTGTGTTCCTCAACAGAAACTTAACCTGGGCATGGGGTGGAAGCTAAACAGACCGATTCACCGAATAGATGCCATCGTTATTCAGTAAGTCTTCGCACTAATGAGGTGCAGTATTATTTTGGGAGCCGGATTCGGTTCCTTACTTTGCAGCCTCCACACGTTGTGAGAATCTAGTGTACATCTCGTTTTGTTGTTATTATTAAAACTTCGATCAAGGAGAAAATCCTGGATATACACTCACGGACAATGAAATTTGCACACCTAGAAGAAAGCATGCTACAACCGCGAAACTTGTGCAGATAGCTAGAGTTCGTACTGGTATTCAAATGATCCGCGTTTGGTACGATTGCGCATGACCGCACACCCTGTGGTGGTGCTGCAAGCACTAAACGGCAGCCCTTATAAACCGTCTTGTAGTCAATGCTCCATGAAAGCAAAAAGCCCCGGCCGACGCAAGCAAGAGTACGGAGTGACAAGATTGAAGGGCAGACGCCAGAGACGTCGATTTATGCAACTCACGGACTTTGAGAGAGGCTTGACCTTTGGGCAGAAAACCCTAGGGTGGTCAGCGCGCCGTACAGCCCGCCACGTGGATCGTTCTGACCATACCGTCCGACTGTGTTGGGAGCAGTGGACACGTGATGGCACACCCACACGGCGGAGCGGCTCCGAACGGATCAGGACGACCACAGGTAGAGAGGATCGAAAGATATTACGCCAGGCACGAATGAATCCCAAGGGGACCCGGTCCACTGTACAGGGAGATGTAGCGGCTTCTCACGAGCCATTTTCCGACGCCTCACGGAAGCGCATGTGCGATCCTAGTGCCCTTTACATATGCTGCAATTAATACTGAACCATAGCCGGCTCCGTTTGCAGTGGTGACACGCCAGAGCGACGTGTAACGCCATAAACTGGCGACGTGTGGGATTTAGCGATGAGTGCCGCTTCGTTTCGGGGTCAGATGATGATGGTGTCCGGATCTGGAGATCCCCGGATCAACGGCACAATCCCAACCTTGCTATCGTGCGCCATACGGCATCCACTGCAGGCATTATGGTCTGGGGAGCCGTAGCCTACGATAGCAGATCAGCTCTAGTATTGGTACGTGGATCATTGACGGGCCAGCGGTATGTGGATGAGATCCTACGGCCCCATGTGCTCCCATTCCTGGCCGGGATCCCAGGTGCGCTATTCCACCAGGAAAATGCCCGCCCGCACACGTCTCGGGTTGCCCAGGACTGCCTACGTCATGTCCAGACACTTCCATGTCCTTCCCGATCCCCGGACATGTCCTCTATTGAGCTTTTGTGGGACCAGTTGAAACGCCGGTTGCCGCCTTGCCGCACTATCCGGGATTTGGAGCAAACCGTCCAACACATGTGGGCCAGCCTGCCGCAGGACAACATCAGGCGTCTGTTCGCCTCCATGCCGGACCGTATTGCAGCATTACCGCCGCACAATTGCAGATAACCAGATTGCGTGTCACAGATCCTTCTGTAATTGTCCTGAAACTCTGTTTTTGACATCATGTGTATCCTTCATCTGTATCATTACGTCCATAAAATTTCAGTTCAATCCGATGCTTCCTTATTGGTGTGCTAATTTCATTGTCCGCGAGGGTAGTTGAGGAGACTAAATTTCGTTAACTGAATCAGCCTTTAATGGCGCTCAAATAAGAATTGGCAGAGGCATGATTAACAATTCTAATATTTAACAAAAAGCTCACCCCTCTGAATCTTGTCCCAAAACATCTGAAAATATTTTTATAAGAAATAGGAAATACTGTTTTCGACCTTGGCGCAAGTCTCGAAAAACGGTAGTCTTTGTAGTAACCGAAGCAACCGGCCACACCAGGTTATCACGCATGCGTCGTCGGTAGCGCCTATTTTAATAAGTGCTGTTTTGTGAACCCCTAACAAGTGTTTTCGTAATAATTTAATTAGGAAATATTGCATCGTATTCTTATCTAATAGTTTAAACATAACGTACCGACAATATTTCTGCACGAAAAAGAAATTTCGTTATACATTTTAAAACACCCTGTATTTCAAAAAAGATGACCACTTCCCTCACAATTAAGGTACGCATATTTTTTTTTATAAAACCATTCTCAGTTATTTCGGAACAAGCCCCGTATATAGTGAACATACTGTATTTAGAAATGGATTGGCGTCGATCAGTGGCGCACCCAGGAATTACTGTTGGAGGGGGCTATATATATACACAACGTAAGCCGCTCTAAATCTATTTGGGGCTTTGGGAAGAAGGTGCCGTGTAATAGAAGACACTATGTAATATTTTGAACATGTAAAATAATATTTTTGAATGTTTAATTTGTGACGTACGTCGCTCTTAATCTCTTTGGGGCTTTGAGAAGGAGATGCCGTGTAATAGAAGACACTATGTAATATTTTGAACATGTGAAATAATATTTTTTAATGTTTAAATTTGTGCCGTACGTCACTCTTAATCTCCTTGGAGGGGGCTTAAGCCCCAAAACCTCCTACGTGGGTGCGCCAATGGCGTCGATCACAACCTACGGAGAGGGGGAACCGCTTCTAACACGGAGCTAAAACTCCATTGCTCGTTTCCGTAAGAGCTCTCTACTGAGATCTGACCGAAAGACGAATGGAGCCTCCTTTTCGAAATTTACTCAGTGTTAAACTTCTCCTGTTTTCTGAAGACGTTGCTAGTTCCAGAAGCGTTATTTTGATTTCGCTTTGGTGTCAGTACTTACTTTATTTGGCGACGTCAAACATCTAGGTATATTATATGTTTTCTCACAGCCAGCAAAAATCAAATAAAAAAAGTTCAACGTCCTGAGTGCTTCTCGGAAATCCCTTTCCGTGTGCTAAGGGAAGCCAATATTAAAGGGAAATTATTCTACCGATTGCTAAATATTTTCAATTTCTCTTCACAGCAGTATGTGACTACGGCGGAAGGGAGTGCCACCATGACGGAAGTCAGAACAAAAGTAAACTTCGCGTTCATTATGCTATCAGCGATTTTCCTCCCACTAAGAAAGGTGTAAAGATTAGCCCCCCTCTCAAACACTTGACTGTCCGCTTACCTTCCTCAGCAGTAAATACCCATAGGACACAGCCACTACCTCGCACATGGCTAACAGACACAGGTGATAATGACGTCATCAAGATACGAATATCCGTGTTTTTAGAAACCAGACCACAACTAAGATCTTCATCATTTAAATGTACATACGCACAACGTTTAGAACAACTACTGTATGTATATGTTTTAGTCAGAGTTCAAGGTTGTATACGGGTTTTTACACTGTGACTATTGGGTTGACGCATAAGTTCATGCCGTTTTATTTCACGAGTGTTTATCAGGTCAGTAGTGACGGTGCAGATGGTCAATTGTATATCAAAATGTAGCCAGTAATATCTTGTATCTAAATCACATTGCGTTGTGTGATTGTGGCTAATGGTTTTTTGCTTTTCATGTCCGGAAGTATGGAGTGTCAAGCAGAGAGGAATGAACATTTCTGACATCTTCTCCTCTACGAGTTTAACAAGGGATCCGCAGCCGCCGAGGCTACTCGACAAATTCAAGTAAAGAGGAATGAACATTTCCGACATCTACTCCTCTACGAGTTTAACAAGGGATCCACAGCCGCCGAGGCTACTCGATAAATTCAAGTAGAGAGGAATGAACATTTCCGACATCTACTCCTCTACGAGTTTAACAAGGGATCCACAGCCGCCGAGGCTACTCGATAAATTCAAGTAGAGAGGAATGAACATTTCCGACATCTACTCCTCTACGAGTTTAACAAGGGATCCGCAGCCGCTGAGGCAACTCGACAAATTCAAGTAGAGAGGAATGAACATTTCCGACATCTACTCCTCTACGAGTTTAACAAGAGATCCGCAGCCGCCGAGGCTACTCGATAAATTCAAGTAGAGAGGAATGAACATTTCCGACAACTACTCCTCTACGAGTTTAACAAGAGATCCGCAGCCGCCGAGGCTACTCGATAAATTCAAGTAGAGAGGAATGAACATTTCCGACATCTACTCCTCTACGAGTTTAACAAGAGATCCGCAGCCGCCGAGGCTACTCGATAAATTCAAGTAGAGAGGAATGAACATTTCCGACATCTACTCCTCTACGAGTTTAACAAGAGATCCGCAGCCGCCGAGGCTACTCGATAAATTCAAGTAGAGAGGAATGAACATTTCCTACATCTACTCCTCTACGAGTTTAACAAGAGATCCGCAGCCGCCGAGGCTACTCGATAAATTCAAGTAGAGAGGAATGAACATTTCCGACATCTACTCCTCTACGAGTTTAACAAGGGATCCGCAGCCGCCGAGGCTACTCGATAAATTCAAGTAGAGAGGAATGAACATTTCCGACATCTACTCCTCTACGAGTTTAACAAGGGATCCACAGCCGCCGAGGCTACTCGATAAATTCAAGTAGAGAGGAATGAACATTTCCGACATCTACTCCTCTACGAGTTTAACAAGAGATCCGCAGCCGCCGAGGCTACTCGATAAATTCAAGTAGAGAGGAATGAACATTTCCGACATCTACTCCTCTACGAGTTTAACAAGGGATCCGCAGCCGCCGAGGCTACTCGATAAATTCAAGTAGAGAGGAATGAACATTTCCGACATCTAGTCCTCTACGAGTTTAACAAGAGATCCGCAGCCGCTGAGGCAACTCGACAAATTCAAGTAGAGAGGAATGAACATTTCCGACATCTACTCCTCTACGAGTTTAACAAGAGATCCGCAGCCGCCGAGGCTACTCGATAAATTCAAGTAGAGAGGAATGAACATTTCCGACATCTACTCCTCTACGAGTTTAACAAGAGATCCGCAGCCGCCGAGGCTACTCGATAAATTCAAGTAGAGAGGAATGAACATTTCCGACAACTACTCTTCTACGAGTTTAACAAGAGATCCGCAGCCGCCGAGGCTACTCGATAAATTCAAGTAGAGAGGAATGAACATTTCCGACATCTACTCCTCTACGAGTTTAACAAGAGATCCGCAGCCGCCGAGGCTACTCGATAAATTCAAGTAGAGAGGAATGAACATTTCCGACATCCACTCCTCTACGAGTTTAACAAGAGATCCGCAGCCGCCGAGGCTACTCGATAAATTCAAGTAGAGAGGAATGAACATTTCCTACATCTACTCCTCTACGAGTTTAACAAGAGATCCGCAGCCGCCGAGGCTACTCGATAAATTCAAGTAGAGAGGAATGAACATTTCCGACATCTACTCCTCTACGAGTTTAACAAGGGATCCGCAGCCGCCGAGGCTACTCGATAAATTCAAGTAGAGAGGAATGAACATTTCCGACATCTACTACTCTACGAGTTTAACAAGGGATCCACAGCCGCCGAGGCTACTCGATAAATTCAAGTAGAGAGGAATGAACATTTCCGACATCTACTCCTCTACGAGTTTAACAAGGGATCCGCAGCCGCTGAGGCAACTCGACAAATTCAAGTAGAGAGGAATGAACATTTCCGACATCTGCTCCTCTACGAGTTTAACAAGAGGTCCACAGCCACCGAGGCTACTCGACAAATTTGTGCTGTGTATGGAGAGGAAGCTATTGCTCTGAGGACAGCCCGCGAATGGTTTGAGCGGTTCCGAGGTGGCAATTTTGACCTCAACGACTCTCTACGCTCAGGTCGTCCACCCCACTTTGAATGAGAATCGTTTGAACCTTCTCATACACATGGACCCGCGTCAAACCACACGCGAATCCGCCACTGAGATGGACTGTAATTAGACCACAGTGGAGCAACACTTGGAACATATGAGGAAGGTCCGGAAATTGGGGTCTTGGGTGCCTCATACTCTCACCGAGAAAAAACAAGAATCAGCGTGTTGCCATATGTAGCTTCCTTATAGCCCGTTATCGCGAATGTGATCAGCAAAACAAACCCTTTCTGTCACGCACTTGTTACTGGCGATGGGAAGTGGTGCCTGTGTGTGAATTTCGGGCATCGGAGGGAATGGTAAAGCCTAAACAAGACGTCCACACCACGTCCAAAACATGACCTTCATCCTGCGAAGATCATGTTGTGCGTCTGATGGGACATGGAAGACATTATTCACTGGAAATGCTACCGAGGAATCGAACCATTAACGCTGCTCTCTATTGTGAGCAACTCCGCCGTGTGGAGGGAGCAGCAAAAATCGGCACATCGGCGCCATGGGTTCTTCTCCAACATGTTAACGCACGCCCTCACACTGCAAACATGACCAAAATGGGCATTCACGACATGAAATGGAAGATCCTTCCACATCCCGCCTATTCCTCAGATGTCGCCCCTTCAGACTATCACCTGTTCCGGTCTCTGTCATACTATCACCTGTTCCAGTCTCAATCATACTATCACCTGTTCCGGTCTCTGTGATGATTTCTTTTCAGCAAAACCTGCATGTTTTTTCAAGAATGGCATTGCAGACCTATCCAGCAGACGTTGCGACACCATAGTAAACAATGGGTTGGAACACATAGTTGATTGATTCCGTTTTCCCTTCTGGTGCAATACATTCCTGTAGTGCGGTGGAAAAAACGGCATGAGCTTCAACCCAATATACACTATCTACCAACAAGTAATTGGACACCCCTGCAATCGACGATATCTGCGGTCCTGATACACGTCACTGCCGCCGCCGTTAAATATCGTGTGGGAAACAACAACGCAACCAGTCGCGTGCAAGATGCCATGCAGTTCGGATCTCTCTGATTTCGAGAAAGGTGTAATCTTCGGGTATCACAGAAATGGCCGATCCATACGTGACATATCCAGCGCCTTGAAGTACCCAAAATTGACAGTGGCCTACGTGATTGGCAAGTGGAAGATGACAGGTGACTGTCGGAATGTGCCCCGATCCGGCAGACTCACAAAACTGGGAGCTAGAGACCGACGGGTGCTGGCCAGAGAAATTCGGAAACACCGCACCAAATCTATGGGCCACATCCGCGAGGAGTTTCAACAGGCATCCGGGAGTGTTCTTTCGATGAATACCATCCGTAAGGACGCCCATCTGCTCGGTTATCATGGACGTGCTGCCGCCCACAAGCCTTTGATCACCAAGTCCAATAGCGCTGCTTGGCTAACGTGGTGCAAAGAACGTCGACAGTGGACCGTTGAACAGTGGAAACAGCTTCTCTGGAGCGACGAATCAAGGTTCACCCTCTACCGTTCGGATGGAAGGGTCTAGGTTTGGCGTCTGCCTGGAGAACGCCTCCTGCCGTAATGTATTGTGCCAACTGTGAAGTTCGGCGGCGGTGGAATTATGCTATGGGTGTGCTTCTCCTGGTATGGCACGGGACCCTTGGTCGCAATTCCTGGTAGACTCAACGCCGAGAATTACTGCACCATTTTGGATGACCATGCGCTTCCTACGTTGTGGCAGTTTTACGGGGTGGACCCATGTTACTTTCAGGATGACAATGCCAATTGTCATGTTGCAAGGTCCACCATGGCTTGGTATGGTGAGAATGGGGTTAATCGAATGGACTGGCCTGTGCAGAGCCCGGACCTTAACCCTATCGAGCACCTCTGGGACGAGTTGGAGCGTCGACTTAAGGGGTGCCTCCACCGTCCGAAAACGGTGAAGGAACTGACCTGTCTTCTCCAAGCCGAGTGGAAGAAAATACCGCTAGTCGCCGTACAACGCCTGGTTGAGAGTATGCCCCGGAGGGTCGCAGCTGTAATCGCCGCTCGTGGAGGCTCCACCAACTATTGAAGGTGAATAAACTTCGTTTTCCTTTGCTATCACAGGTGTACAATTACTTGTTGGTAAATAGTGTATAATGCAGTGGAAGTATACGGTCTGTACCTTCAATTTCATAATCAGGTTAGCTTTGCCGCGAGTATAGTAACATCTGTTTTCTGGTACACAATAAAACCTGTTTCTCCGCCGTGCATGTTTGTCCACTAAGTTCAACGCTTTCTGAATCAGTTTCTCTAAAATTCAACTGGTATGGATGTTGGAGCGCACCTTCATCGCGCCACTCGGTAATGGTAGTTAAGCAGTAGTTTCCATCACCTTCAAGTTCAAAGCCTTCTTCTTTGCTGCCTTTGTACATTTTTACATGGGTCTTCCTGGATGGTAAGATCGGTCGTGAATGCAGTGCGTGCGCCATCCAGTTCACATCTTTCTTTAGGTACTTTCATCAAAATGTTTCAGTACCGCGTCATCCCGTCATCTCTGCCACTGCATGATCAACAATGACGCAGTTTTTTTTTTTTTTTTTTTTTTGGATTGGATGTTTAACGACCACCCGTGAGCAACTCAGTGGGCTATAAGCAGTCACCCGCGCCTAATTTAGGGCCACTGGATCCAGGGAAGGGGAGATCCAGTGCTGTACGACAAACACAACAGCCATGCTTCACCGGGATTCGAACCCTGGCCTCTTTCGGACGAATGATCAAAGGCCATCGCTTAGACCACTGCGCTACCGGGACGGCAAATGACGCTGTTGTGTGGCTTTATGTTAATCTCACCAGTGAAGCCAGTTCATGGGATTTACCCTATGGAATTCTGTTTTACAATTCAAGGATTTGTCCACCTGGTATGCGCTATTTTATATATCCTGCGTGGCTCCCAGTTGGAAACTTTGTGGTGTGACAACTAGTTATTTCAATCTGCGCAACGCAGTGGTTAACTGGCGATCCATAAACTGCCCTGAAAGCTGATTTTGAGGGGCCCACTTTTGGGGAAATTCTCAAGGTATCACATCCCTAAAGAACGATATATCAGCACGATATATCAGCATCACCGTTTCCTTTTTAAGAGTCTTCTCAACACAAGTCTATGGATCATTGCAGTCTTTTGCATTGAGAGAATAATTAGCATCTTACCCATTTTCCTGGACGACAGGTTCCTAGTAAAATTTAATGAAAGAACAAAATTACTTCCCATAGTCAGACAAGTTGCATTCTCCAAGAGACACAGTCGAATACCTATTCCATGCCGATGAATTTTATTGCGATAGCCGAATTTAAAATTTGTAATTTTTTCTTCGTTTTTAGTGAGAGCGAAAATCCAATTGTTTCAGAAATTAATTTCTATTTCAAGACTTACGTATCACTAATAAAATACACCGATGAGTAATCCCATTATGACCACCCTCAGCCTAGAGAAATGAGCGCGCCTGAAGACCAAATTGTGGCACAGTTGAAGTTCACAGAGCAGTATACACTGACGGAAAAAAATCCTAACGCCAAGAAGGGGTTGTGTTAGATAAACGACAGTTGGTAGGCGGTGAGAGTACATCTGTAAGATGACGTCTATGCAAATTTCGCGCTCGGCGCATACGTGTGGCGCCAGTAGCGCCCCTCGGAACATGCAAAGCAGGTTTGCTGAAATATGCGCTGTAACGTTCGTGAGCGTTAGTTATCGTTGAGATTCGACGTAGTGTGTTGATGTTAGTGAAGAATGCCTTTAAGCAGACGAAGAAGCCATTATCAACAGCTCACGGAGTTTGAACGAGGTCGTGTAATAGGGCTACGAGAAGGTGGATTTTCGTTCCGCAATATTGCAGAACGACTTGGCAGGAATGTACCGAATGTGCATGATTGTTGGCAGCGGTGGTCAAGGGAAGGTACTGCCTAAAGAAGACCGGGTTCCGGCAGGCCACCTGGCACTACTGAGAGGAAAGACCGCCGTGTACGGCGTATGGACGTGGCGCATCGTACCGCGTCTGCGGCAGCAATTCGAGCTGCAGTTGCCACCACAGTGACACAGCAAACTGTTACAAATCGGTTACTTGAAGGACAGCTCCGAGCCAGACGCCCTGTAGCGTGCATTCCACTTACTCCAAACCACTGCCGTTTGCGACGTCAGTGGTGTCAAGTTAGAGCTCATTTGAGGACGGAGTGGAGATCTGTTGTGTTTTCTGATGAAAGCCGGTTCTGCCTGGGTGCTAGTGATGGCCGTGTGTTGGTTAGAAGGAGGCCAGGTGAGCGCCTGCAACCAATGTGTCTGCAGCCGAGACTCACTGGTCCTACACCTGGAGTTATGATCTGGGGAGCTATTTCCTATGGCAGCAGGAGCACTCTCGTGGTTATCCCACGCACCCGGACGGCACAGTTGTACGTCGGTCTGATGATTCAACCTGTTGTGCTGCCACTCATGAACAGCATTCCAGGGGTGTTTTCAAACAGGATAACGCTCGCCCGCATACCGCTGTTCTAACCCAACATGCTCTACAGAGTCTCGACATGTTGCCGTGGCCTGCTAGATCACCAGATCTTTCACCAGTCGAGCAGGTATGGGACATCATTGGTCGACAATCCAGCGTCACCCAGAACCAGCATTAACCGTCCCTGTATTGACCGACCAAGTGTAACACGCATGGAACTCCATCCCACAAACTGACATCCAGCACCTGTACGACACAATGCATGGATGTTTGCGTGCTTGCATTCAACATTCTGGCGGTTACACCAGTTATTAATGTAACAGCATTTCACATTTAAAATGGCTCTTCTCGCGCTTACATTAAGCTGTGATCTTGAAACCTTAATCGATTAAATATGTTACCTATACAAATGTATTGCCGCCATTTCATTCCTCTACAAATACTTTTTCGTGGTGTTGGGATTTTTTTCCGTCAGTGTGTATACAACCCGAGGACCGGCTTTCGGCTAGTTGTGTGTTCGGAGTCAAAATGGGAGAAGCAGCAGATTTATCGGAATTTGATAAAAGACAAATTGTGATGGCACTGTGCCTCGGAACTAGGATTTCGGAAACGTGGGTTGCTCACGTACCGCTGTAGTGAGTACGCATCAAAAGCGGTGCACAAATTACCAAACGACGAACCGCCGTTCAGCCATGTGTCGTCGGCAGCTCATTGATGCCAGAGGGGAGCTGAGACTTTCGCGCATTGTTCACAGCGACCGCAGTGCCACAGTGCGACAAAGCCCCCGAAGGTACAACAGTGTTACTCGACATGTGCATCAGCGCTGTAGTGCTTCACAACTTGTCTTAAAATTTATTTCTTGCATTTAGCTAATTTAAGAACCCTTATTCAGATTCTTATCATTGCTGTCTCGTAGCAAATGCAAGCTTGCTTAAACATGGATAAATAGCTAATCAGGCACTTTCAAATAAACGGTCCAGAGTAAGTGATGAGGCAGTACATACAAATCCAAAGTCCACCTCGTACGCATGTCACTCTGCACGTAAAGTATTCGGCACATCAGTAATACGTCTCTTGTAATAGCAAGGTGAAAACACTTCAAGCTACTATTTCGTACTAATATACGTTTATAGGAATAATCGCTCGCTCTTCACGAAATATAATCCTCACAGAACAGTCTTATACACTGTTGGACAATTGCTAAGGACGGATCATAAACGGCTATATAGCGAATAAAAAAGTAAGTGTGGTTGGATGCCAAGTGAAATAAAATAATGTCAGAATGCCAGGACATTACAAGAAAGACAATTTATTGTGCTCTGAAATCCAGAAGGCTTTGGAACGTGTTCAAGGGACAAACAGGCCATTTTGTGCAGAATACGTAAACGTGAAAAATGCAATTACCGTCCGCAGGCGTTCTGGCGTTAAGATATCAATACGGGACATGGCCACCATGGAGGGCGATGCAAGATTCCACACGTCGTGTCATGCTTTGCACAACATTATCAAGCAGCTGTTGGGGTAATTTATCCCATTCCTCTGTCACTGCACGGATGAGGGTGTCCTTGTTTATTGGAGGGCATTGGCGACCAGCAAGACTCCTCCCCAAAGCATCCCACACATTTTCAATGGGATTCAGATCTAGAGAACGTGCTGGCCATACGAGGCGTTGAATATCCTCTCTCTCAAGACACTCCTGGACAGCGACTGTTCGATGACATGTTGCGTTGTCGTCCATGAAAACGAATCTATCACCGACAGCACCACGGAACATGCGAACATGAGGTAGCAGAACATCGTTAATGTATCGTTGGCCAGTCAGAGTCCCAGTTGGAAGCACATAGAGGGACGTACGGCCATTGATCATGATGCCAGCCCGTACCATGACACTACATGTCGGATATCGGTTCCTTTCCTGTATGTTTGCTGGACATTACGCAGTACCACTATCACGCCAGATCAGTTGTCGTCGGCAATCAGACGATAGACTGTATCTACTCTCATCTGAGAAGAGGACAGCAGACCAGTCGTTATCAGTCCAATTGCAATGTTGATGGCACCATTGCAAACGGGCGGTGCGGTGACGTCTGGACAATGGGATGCCCACAACAGAACGGCGGGCGTATAGTCCTACTTCATGAAAACGTCTGGCGACAGTGTTTCGGGAGATCCGCTAGCCAGTAGCAGCCATAAACTGATTTGCTACCTCACTAGCTGTGCTGCGCCGGTGTCTTTTTGTTGATAGCACTATGCACCGATCTTCTGCAGGTGTCGTACTGCGAACACGACCTCCACCGTGACGTTTGCTACACTCTCCATTTGTTTGAAATGATTTCCAAAGCCTTGAAACAACACTGTGGCTGACGTCGAACTCCCTGGCAACATCTGTTAGTTTTCGCCCTTCTTCAATCTTGCCAATAATACGGCCACGCGTAAAATCATCTAGGTGATGTCGGGAAGACATACTGAAAATTGCAAGTTCGTCAATTGATTCTTTCCCTTTCAACTTTGCTTTTGAACAACAACGGTCAATACGCGTCAAATCCTTTATATCTCTTATCAGCGCTATGACGTCACAAAGAAGTTCGGCAATCCAAAATTTGCATACGCACAACACGTCTTACTGCATCCTGCACTTATGCTAATTTCCACATTTTCCTGCCTTCCATTTTATGGTTGCTATCGTTGCTATTGTCATCCGTCCTTAGCAATTGTCCGGCAGTGTATTGCGTATTGTATTCCTGCCATAACAAATGACTCAGAACATCAGCTCTGCTATTATACTCAAAAGACAGCTCTCTGTCGGTTTTCTCTCTCTCTCTCTCTCTCTCTCTCTCTCTCTCTCTCTCTCTCTCTCTCAGCACAGTTTTAATTCAACTGTTTTTGAACTTCGCTTTATTTACTTGTTTTACTTCACTTTGATCCACTATCAGGGAGCTAACTTTGGAAAGCTCGTCGGAAGAAAATCATGTGGTGTTAAGTTAAAAAATATTTAACGAGAAGAAACCAAATTTGCTTAAGAACACAGAAACTCCAAAAGAAGGTTATGTTAGAGGTATGCATCACAATATCAACTTATGCGAAGCAAACTTTGCACAAGAAGAACAACTGTGTTGTATGAGATATCCATGGATTGTAATACGAACACGTCTATGCACTAATTCACTTATTAATACTGATTTGTTTACTGCAGTCATCGCACTCGATTTTTTTATCAGAAGAGGTGGATTCAAAACCATACGCTTCCTTAATTTACTTGCACATGGAATATAACACTGGGGAATATAATCTGTACACTTTCTTTGCTTTTGGGATATACAGAGGGTGAACAACGGAACTAAAACACCTACGCAAATAGCACCCCACGTGTCACACCGCTGTACGCGCTACCTGGTGGCCAGCCTCCATCTATTTCGAAGTCGATCAACGCGAGCGGAGTGTGAAGGTCGCCCTAGCAGAGCAGTAGCACAGCTGTACGTCAAAACGTGCGATCCACACAATATAATGGGAGACATATCCGAGTCTCAAAGAGGACAGATTGTTGGTGCGCTTCTCGCCGGTGCGTCTGTGTCCAAGACAGCAAGTCTTTGTGGTGTATCGCAAGCCACGGTGTCCATGTTCATGTCGGCATACCAGCAAAAGGGAAGAACCACGTCCAACAGAAGTAAGTATCGAGGTAAGAGGAAGCTGTCTGACAGGGACGTCCGGGTGCTAACACGGATGGTAGACAAAAAACAAAACCACAGCTGCCCAACTCACTGCAGAGTTGAATACGCACCGCGACTCACCTGTTTCCATTACAACTGTTCGTCGGAAGCTTCACCGGGTCAACATTCACGGTTTTGTTGCTATCCCCAAACCCTGGATCATCAGTGTGAATGCCAAACGTCGGTTGCAATGGTGCCATCAGTGAAAATCATGGACGTTGGACAACGTGAAATGTGTATCGTTCTCTGATGAATCGTCCTTCACTGACTTTCCCACAACCGGGAGAGTTTACGTGTGGAGACATCCCTCACAGGCTTAGCACCCGTACTGTTGATTGCCCACAGTGAAGCACGGAGGTGGATCGGTGATGGTTTAGGCCGGAATATCGTAGCAGTCTGCCAGCCCGCTAATTGTTCTTTGAAGGGCACATCACTGCTAAGGACTGTTGGACAATTCTGTAGGACCAGGTGCACCCAATGGTTCAAGCATTGTACCCTGAAGGTGGTACCGTGTACCAGGATGATAACGCACCGATACACAGAGCCGAACTGGTGTAAGAGCGTTTTACTGAGCATGAAAGTGAGGTTGATAATCTGTCATGGCCTGCACAGTGACCCGACTCGAACATTATTGAGCCACTCCGGGATGGTTTGGAGGCGCGGGTCAGGAAACGTTTTCCTCCACCAGCATCACGTCGTGAACTAGCCACTTTTCTGCAAGACGAATTGCTTCAAATCCCTCTGTCCATTGTGCAGAACTTGTATCGGTCCTACCCAGCAAAAACACAAGTGTTGGGAAACTGCTGGCCACCAGCTGGCAGTGATGGGTCACTGCTGGCTGAAATCTGCCGCTCACAGCCCGGCAGCGGTCCGTTGGTGGCAGCCATTGATGGCCCTGCAGCATCGCGGCGAATTGCGGACCTCCAAGCAAGTGCCACTAGTGGCCCGTAGCTGGCAACCGATGCAACCCCAACACCAGGTGGAAGCAACGGGACTGGGCATGTGCAGAAGCAACACATGCTGTGTCTTTCGTGGTACCAGTTAGTTGAAGACGACGCTATCACCATCGTGTCATGTTAGTGGGTGTTAAGAAAAAAAGGCCGTATGTAGAGAGGCGAATTAATTTCCGAATGAAATGCCACGTCAACGAAGATATCAGATTAACCCATGAAATACTAGATTACAACCATAAAATACACCCACTCCATTCCCATGAATAACAAAAAATAATTTCTATGTAATCTTTCGTTTTAAAATACCCTAAATCCCTTGAAACAACAGTCCTGCAAAAACATTAAAAAAACGTTTGTTGGAGAAAAAAGAATTATACGCGTACAAAATTTATCAATTATTTGAAAAAAAAGCAACGCTATGTGGTTATAATGTACTCATCCATGGGTTGAATACACAAGACTGGAGGAATTCGTTTTTAAAAATAACGATAAGTAAAATCAAATATCGTTCCTCTTTGAAACAAATGTAGCTTCGGACAGCGGAAAGGAAAGAGGAAAGATACAACGTTAAAAATGTAACACAATGTGACATGAACTGGTAAATACACAGTGCGTCAAAGAATTTTTAAGACTGGCTCTGTAAAATGAAATAGAAACAAGAAATTATAATTTGTTTTGGTTTGTTATTCAAAATAAGTCCCTCCGGCTTCAATACACTTGTTACAGCGATTTAATAATGATTCGAATGCCTGTTTCAGTTCACTTTGCGGAATTGCCTCCAAAGCACGCGTCGAAGCTGTTTGTCTGGTCGAAATTTCATCAAAATAACACCCTTTTTAACGTCATTTTAAGTTTTGGGAACAAAGAAAAGTCGCAGGGTGCTAAATCAAGCGAATACGGTGGATGATTCAACACACAGACGTCATTTTTCGCCACAAATCTACGAACAAGAAGTGAGGTGTGACTGGGTGAATTATCGTGCAACAAACACCAACTGTTTTCATCTCGATATTCTGGACGAATGCGACGAATTCTGCTCATTAAACGCCTCAAAACATTTAAATAAAACTCTCCAGCAATTGTTTGTCCACTTGGAACAAATTCTTTGTGGATAATACCCTTACTATTGAAGAATGTAGTGAGCATTGTTTGGATTTTCGATGAAACTTTTCTTGTTTTTTTGGCTTGTGGCGAGTTTTTTGACTTCCGTTCCGCACTTTGTCGCTTTGTTTTAGAATCATATTGAAAACACCATGTTTCATCACCTGTAACAATCGATTTTAAGAAGTTTTAATCATTTTCAGCGGCTGAAATGATGTCTCTGCAATGTGCACTTCTCCTTGATTTTTGTTCATTGGTTAACGTGTGTGGAACAAATTTAGCACAGACTTTTGTTTTGCCCAAATCTTCATGCTGGATGGTTCGAATCGTTTCT
Source organism: Macrothele yani (assembly GCA_039090855.1). Lineage (NCBI taxonomy): Eukaryota > Metazoa > Arthropoda > Arachnida > Araneae > Macrothelidae > Macrothele > Macrothele yani. Next base: position 64,043,851 of record CM077005.1, read on the forward strand.
TTGTTGATGTTTAAAGACTCTTCCATCATTCTTAGTGACGCATATCGATTGTTTGCGACGAAATCACGCACTTTTTCAATAATCTCAGGTGTCCTAGATGAACTTGGTCTTCCGGTGTACTTATCTTCTAGCGTATCTCTTCCGTCCAAAAAAACGTTTGTGCCACAGGAAAACATTTGATCTACTTAAACAAAACTCACGGTAAACTTGTTTCATCATTTGGTACGTTTCTTAGGCACTTTTACCGTTTTGCGTTAAATTCAATAACAGCCGTTTGTTCAATCTTAATAATTCAACATGAAAAAAATATTACTTCTCTAATAAACGCTCGTTTCGTTTGAGTTACTTTAATAATTGCGCAGCAGTTTTGGCAGAAACCAAGCAGATGGTCACGGTTTATAACGCATTCGCGATTACACTGGTGACGTCACCGTAGGCTGAAATCTAGCGCCAGTCTTAAAAGTTCTTTGACGCACTGTGTATATTAATTCAACAATCACTTTTCAAGACGACAAGGACAGCACAAAACTTTGAAAAGCGCCTTTAAGTTGGTACACTCCTTGAAAATGAGTGAAGTTCGCTTAAGGTTAAAAAAACTATCGTTACGTTGAAAAAATAAATTTATGAACTATATGAAACTAACATTTATGAAAAATACCTAGCAATATTGTAAAATTAAAGAGAGAACCATTCGATTATACATTCCGCAGGAAAGAGACTCAGCTTCAAGCTAATACTCGGGCGTGGAAAATCAGTCCAGTTGGCAGAGCGCCCGCTTCCCATGCCGGCAGTCGTTGGTTCTTCTCCACCTAAATCCAAACGGCCGTTTTTCCGGGGTGTTGAGAAAATTTCCCATTACGCAGCGCTATATAATTCAGAAGTTTCGTACGGGGAGAAAAAAGTTGTGGCTTTGGAAAACTGTTATTATCCTTAATGTTTTATGGCCACTACTGGGAAATTGGCGGACAAGATTCGGCAAGCCATCAGTTACGTCATGTGAATGCAGGCTGCCACTGCCGGGAAACTAGCGGACCACATTAGGCTAGCCATAATTCATGGCACGTGCTTTCAGGGCCGCTGAAGGGCCATTTATGGCAGCTACTGCATGTGATGGATAACTGATGGCCCTGTTGTGGCATATGACAACTGATGGGAGTGCCAGCTGCTGGCCCTTCTCTTGGCCGCCCGGACATTTTATTGACAATATAGTGCTGAGCCAACAAGACTGTTTTTGCTGGATTCCTACGACGAATTGTAGCTGCATTGGCCTCCAAAGGAGGCTCTACACCGTACTAATAAATTGTAGTGCCATACATCCATGTGCTTCAGTTTCGTTTTCCATCCCCTGTAAGCACCTGCTAGATATTAAAAAAATAGCACCAGGTATTATTTCTCACACTCTCATCTCCGACATTTTCGAGGTACTTTGTGGCATCAGTCATGTGACTCCGGATCGCAACACTAAAATTAATGCAGTAATTGTTGACTTAATATCTTCTACATCCTGACCAACGAAGAAAAGATAGCAGAAATCTCTTTACTTCCAATATTTTTTTCGTGGAGTTGCAAGTACTAAGGAAAGCACACTTTTAGAAAAAAAGATATTTTTTCTTCTTCACTTTGGAGCTTTTGATTTGAAAACCAGGCCAATAAAAGCAAGCTCCAGTTCCACTTCTTTTAATTCTACTCATCCGGTACCTGAAAATTTTCGGCTTTTATGTTATCAGAATTCTTTAGTATTACGGAGGTAACGCATGAGTCAAAAACGGCAAGTTGCAGCTGTAAGCCTCGCCGGAGTAGTTCAATAGGAAAAATATCCTACTTCGGATTAGGAAGACGTGAGTACGAAACCCACCACCGGCAGAATGGGAATTTCGCTATATTGACGCCCAAACGTAAAATGAATCTCTTGGCAGAGAGGTCCGAACAAAATGTGTGATGTCTCTTCCTTGCATCATCTGAAATCAATAAGAATTCCTTCTACAATGTGTTCATTCAAGGATGGTTTTCCGGCAGAATAGACACCTGCGATTTCGTAGCCCGCCTTTCTAGAGAGGGGGATATATGTGACGTACTACGGAGGTGACGCATGAGTTAAAACGGCAAACTACAATGAAATATATCTAGAAAGGAAAGCAAAATACAAGATCATTTATCCAGAAAGAAATACAAACTACAAAGAAACGTATCCAGAAAGGAAGGCAAAATAAAAAGAAAGCATCCAGAAAGGAAAGCAAACTACAAAGAAATGTATCCAGAAAAGAAAGCAAACTGCAAAGAAATACATCCAGAAAGGAATCCAAACTAAAAAGAATTGCATCCAAAAAGGAAAGCAAAAAACAAAGAAATGTATCCAGAAAAGAAAGTAAACAACAAAGGAAGTATCCAAGAAGGAAAGCAAACTACAAAGAAACGTATCCAGAAAAGACAGCAAACTACAAAGAAATATATCCAGAAAGGAATGCAAACTAAAAAGAAGTACATTCAAAAAGGAAAGCAAACTACAAAGAAATGTATCCAGAAAAGAAAGTAAACAACAAAGGAAGTATCCAAGAAGGAAAGCAAACTACAAAGAAACGTATCCAGAAAAGACAGCAAACTACAAAGAAATATATCCAGAAAGGAATGCAAACTAAAAAGAAGTACATTCAAAAAGGAAAGCAAACTACAAAGAAATGTATCCAGAAAGGAATGCAAACTAAAAAGAAATGCATCCAAAAAGGAAAACAAACTGCAAAGAAATGTATCCAGAAAAGAAAGCAAATTACAGAGAAATGTATGCAGATAGGAAACCAAGCTGCAAAGAAATGTATCCAGAAAGGAAAAGAAGCTACAAAGAAATGTACCAGAAAGGGCACCATACTACAAAGAAAAGTATCTGAAATGGAAAGCTAGAAGGATTGCCACATGACTATCAAGTTTTGGCTCCAAATGCATTTGCATCCATAGTAAATGACCATTTCTGGTAGTATAGAGCATCTCTTAATTTTGAGTTTGGCATTCAAGTCAGGAAATTTTCACCCAGCAGGAAAACTATGTGCTTCAGTCTAACTGCGTGGTCATTTAAAGAAAGGTCCGGCGGACAGGTCAAGAATTATCGTATACTGCAAGTACTCACAATTGTTTTTTATCGTCATTCTTCTCTGAACCATTGACTGTTAGAATCAAACTTCTGGCTCGACAGCTATAGTACAAAAAGTACAATCGGCAGTAGCATAGCAAAGGTTCAAAGCAAAGAACAAAAAATGCAATTTGACAATACCTTACCAAGTCCCCAGAATGAATTACTCGCGTGTTTAAATATCGAAATTACTGAAAAAACAATTTACTCATGAAGATCATTTTTGTTTCGGAAACCAACGACCACCATGAGTAACTCTTAAGGCAATTTAGCTGTAGTCCGTCTCTAATTTAGAGCCACTGTTTCCAGGAAAGGGACAGAGTCAGCGCCATCAGACAAGCACACCACCCTTGACACTTCCGAGAATCGAACTGGATCCAACTCGAAAGACGAGCCTCTGACCACTAGGCCACAGAGGATGGATACTTATGAAGATCCCAATAAGAGCATCTCTACGGATATTTTACTTTCGAACTAGATCAATAGGATGCACTACAACAGTCAATACCAAATATCCTTTTAATATATTGTTTACGACCCATTTTATGTACTATATGGGATGTCCGCATAAATTTGAACTTATCGGGAATTGTAAAAAGACGTTGGTACCAAACGTTAGCATTGATGTAGACAATTAACTAGACCACTCATAGTACACTGGCGTGCAAAAATTAAGGACGAGACTGTTTTTTGAATGTAACGTCGTGCAGAAGTGCTCCACATCGACTCAAATCATACCATAAGATCCCCAAAATGTAAGAATATGGGACAAGTGAGCAAAACCGTCCAAACAAGGGATCCAAAGGATACAAAGGCACTTTATTGAAATGGTAGCTTCGAGCACAACTGGACGGAAGACAGAAACGTCCATGTGACAGGCGGCTGCTAAGAAAAATCTAGTCTTTAATAGGGGATATGATCACCCCTGACGGCGTTGCAGGATTTACAACGTCTGTCCATGCGGAGGACTAGGTTGTCAAGGAGCTGTTGAGGCATCGCGGCCCATTCTTCTTGTAGCGCCAATCCCAAGCTCGTGAAACGATGCTGTGAGCGATCCCGAAATCCTCTTCCACACTAGTCACACTTCGACCTTCTTCCAACTTCCCAATGACGTGACCTCGGGTAAAGTCATCCAGATGTCGTCTACTGGATTGCCTGTTGGCCATATCACACGGTGGCAGCAACTGGACGTAGTTCAAACCGATGTACACCTTGCAATAGCTTTCACCTAATTACTGAGCGTACACCGCCCGTGTGCTTTATACCCTTCCGATACTCCCCCTCCCCAACGTCATGCTGAATATATGCGTATGCCCTACCGTACCGGACCCTAGTCCATCTCCTCAGTGATCTTTCGGTTCGTTCTGCCTGCTCGTTCCGCTGTTATGCTGATTTCTCCTCTTCGCCCTTAATGTTCGCACACCAGTGTATAATGTTGAAATAAATCGCCACATATATTTTTGTACGTGATTACTCTGTTAATCTGCTGTACTCCAAAACAGTTTCCTGTTAGCAGTATGTAAATAGAAGAGCACGACAAAATCACGTCAAACCATGCCAAAAGTTCATTTGAATCCGCACCATTAGTTTTGAACAATGATATGGATTCAAACGCGACGTATATATGATCGCGCTATAAATCTTGTCTTAATGTAAAATTGATGCGATGCAACTTTTTCCGTTCATGCCGACTTAAACCAAAATTGGCTCGAAACATTTTCTTCCAATTAGATTTACAAATGCGAAGTTACAAACCTGATCAGTAAACACTTTTCTGAGTTATTCATTTTAAACGAAAACTGAAAAATTCTAAGTTACACAGTCACGCAGAATTTGTTCTGCGCTCATCTGGTAGTTTATTTCGAGTACTACTGTTTCCTTAAAGAAATTTGATTTTATAGACATATCTGTCAACAAAGGTTTCTCCGTCTCACCAACGTAAATACACACACAGCCAGATGGTGCAGGTCTGAGAGCAGGCTTTTGGCCAAGTCTTGTCATGCCTTAGACCTTTCACAGTCTTTTGAGCCCGTGGTCGAGTCCCACTGAAAGTATGAGTCACAACTCCGTCTAACGGCAATGGCCCCCCTTCCCTTCTCTGGGACCAGTGGCCTTAAATTAGAGACGGGCGACGATTTATAGAAATTAGCTTATAACCATAGTCGTCGTTACGCCCCGAAACAAATACATTAAAATGCAAATAGGCTCTATTTCAGTTGCCCTCCTTCTATATACAGCGTTTTAATACACACATCGTCAAAAAAATAGTTGCACACAGAAGGACGTATCAGATTTCAATGCTATTCGAGAGGAAAATAACGGTTACCAGGAACAATTAATGATTAAACATTGAGACCGATATGGGCAATATCTATTGAGCTACATGCCAATAAGTAGTGTCTCTCAGTAGGGTGTCGAGCAGCAATGTTTGCTCACACTACATTACAGACGTTTCGGCATGGAGTTGTATAGGTTCCTAATGGTGTTCTGCGATAAGCCATCCCATGCAGCTTCAATCTTCTCACGCAGTTCCTGCAGATTGTGCGGTAGAGGTGGGGTGTGGACAGTGCTTCCAAGAGCATCCCACACATTTTCAATCGGCGATAGGTCTTGAGATGCGGCAGGCCATGGCACAGTGCTAGTGCCTTAAAGGCAAGCTCTCGAGACAGCAGAAGTATGCGGACGAGCGTTGTTCTGTTGGAAAATTGCACCGGAGTGAGCGTTCAGAAATGGTAGGGCCACTGGTTGCAGTGCCCTAACTTTTCTGAATGCTCACTCCTATCTTTTCTGAACTTTCATCATAGGCACTTTGACAGCCCAACGTAACTTTGGGCTGTCAAAGTGCTTGTAATGAGCACCAAAGGAGATATGGCATCGTAGGCAATTGCACCCCACACCATGACACCAGGCCTTCTCGACGTGTGACGCTCGACAGCAAACCGTTCATCCTGGAGCTGACCACGGTGCCTCCACACACGGATTCATTAGTCGTCTCCTCCAAGACCAAAGCAGGACTCGTCACTGAAGATCACCTGCTGCCATTCTGGGTGGCTCCATGACAGTCTGGCAAGACACCATTGCAGTCTTCGGAGACGATGCTCTGTTGTTAAGGGCAGTCGTCGTAGCGGTCTGTGTGCGTGTAGTCATACGTCGTGCTGCTGTCTGCCAGTGGTGCTGGCACTAATAGGACGATGCATGGAGGGCACCACTGATCGCTGAATATCCGAAATCGTGGATGTTGGGTCACTGTGTGCATGTCGGACAACCCGTCGGTCCTCTTTCCGTGGTTTATCTAGGTCTCCCAGACCCTTCCTATCGCTGCTGTGTGCCTTGTTATATCCACTGCCTCCAACAGCGTGCTATGGTGATATCCGCACGATCGATATGGCGCGCAATACGGCAATAAAATCGTCCGGCTTCCCGGAGCCCGACGATGGTGCCCCTCTCGAACTCCTCCAACCGCTCGAATTGCTTCTGGGGTTTTCTCCGAGGCTTCACTTGCAAAGGATGAAATCAACACAAAAGGACGAGTCCGAATGGTAAGCACGCACGACGGGACGACCTTAAATAGCCGGTCAGGCACAGCGCTACGATATCTTCTTGCTTGCGTCACATGTGCGGCCGAGCGTGATACTTGAATTATTTGCATGTCTCACGATGTCAAATCTACCCACCAAGTTTCTTTCCTGTCGGTTGCTTTCTTCTGGGTGCAACTATTTTTATGACGATGAGTGTAATTAAATTACCCCTATTCAGTGCCATCTGCAGAGCAAATCAGTGAGCGAAACTCATCTAAATTGAATGATAATATTACTCAGGGCAAGGGAATAATTCTGAGTAAAAAAAGATTTTAAAATTTGCCCACAGATCAAAATTTAGAGCAGCGAACCAAAAAATAACAATTTTAGAATATGTGTGGATGTATACGACATGAAAATATTACCATTTCGTCATTGGTGATGCCAAAAACTCTCCAAATCGAGATTTTCTGAGCTTTTTCTATTTTTATTTTTTATTAATATTTATTTGCGAATCTGTTCCCCGTGTCGTGGGAACTGTCCTCACCAAGTTTTGTTGAGTTTCACAGACTGGTTTTCTGAATACAGATAATTTAATTATTATCATACTTTCTCCCAGGGGATTATCCAGGAATTTCAAGTTGTGAGGAAGGGACGCTAAAATCGTTTGAGGGAATGTTAAAACGTTTTTAATGTCCCTAAAAATGTTGGAGTCAAGTCAAGTTACGTTGATGATGTTGTGAGGGATTCAGTTAAAATCGTCTATTTGTGCTATTTATGGTCACGTATTGTCCCATTTTTTTGGATGTGCTTCGTCGTGAGAGTTCAGTTGCTCCATCTGCAGAGACAGAGGTCAGCACAAGTTTGTTAACATCAGTAAGTTGGATTTAAAAATTCATGTATCATGTTGGCGTTGAGATTTGTGTTAGATATCTTCTACGAGTGACGTATTTGTACTGATTGGACTGATTTCCTGCGATAGGAGAAATTAACGTCTGCTGTTACAGCTCGTTGCTGTTGCCAACTAACGTTGTTGTTGACGTTGTTTGCTCGTGTCGTTTGCTGTACTGGGTCGACTTGGCTGCCCGTGCTGTCTGTATTACTGAGTTGCTGTGCTGTCTTGTTGCTTGATCTGCTTGTACACAGAAAATCAGAACTATCATGTCTTCGTTGAAGTGCTCTGCTTGTTCTGACAGATTGCTTGAAGATGACTGTGTACATTGCTATGGAAGATGCGGTGGAAGATTCCATTTCGACTGTTCTTCGATTGGCGAGGCTTCCTATCGAAAAATGAGCAAGGAAAGAAAATTGAAATGGCAATGTAAGAGTTGTCGGCGGGGCGTTTCTCCCGGGGATGTGAGAACCCGGGGTGGATCTGATGGCAGTGGGCGACCGAAGAAGTCCTCCGTGGATATAGCTATACGGGATATAAGTGTTTCTGAAGAATTTATGGAGCGTTTAAATGAGAAGTTGGATATGATCGTGATCTTGAAAACTGAGATATCTGATTTGCGTAAGTCAGTAGAGTTTTTTTCATTAAAATATGACGATGTCATGGACAAAATTGGACAATCGCATGCATTACTGCAGGAATCATGTAAGAAAATTGCTTCTTTGGAGGAGAGAGTGCAAACTCAGGCTGCTGATATAAATACATTAAAGGAAAACTTGAATACTTTGGATCAATATGTTAGAAATAAAAACTTGGAGATCCACGGAATCAAGGAGGTGCAGGGAGAGGGAGTTGATGATCTCAAGGACTTGGTACATCGCATTGCGGGTAAGTTGAATATTGATGGATTTTCTGTGACTGACATTGAGGTAATTCACAGGTTGCGTGGAAGAGAGTCCCGGAAAGTGTTGCCAATTATTGTTCAGTTTAAAGGTAAAGAAATGAGGAACGAATTCCTTGCGAGTGGTAGGATTGGTCTGAGGGTGATGGATGTTGTTAAAAATTGTACGGACGGCAACAGGGTGTATATTAATGAAAATTTAACTGTTCATAATAGACAGCTCTTTTGGCAGGCACGTGACTTTTCAAAAACCAACAATGTTAAATTCTGTTGGTACAGAAACGGAAAAATCTTCTGCCGGTTGGCGGAGGGTTCGAACCCAGTTCATATAAAGAGTAAGCTGGATTTGAATTTAGAGCGGTTTTAGCGCTCTGGGTTGGTATCAATATTTCTGTTGTTGACTGTATTTCTTTTGATTGTATATTTTGTGTTTGATGGCGAATTGTGTACCGGACTATGTAACAGTTGCAGAATTGCGAGGTTTGATTTCATCGAATACTTGCAGTTTGAAATTTTTTACACTTGAATGCCCGAAGTCTATATAGTAAGTTAGATGCTTTGGTTTGCTTGCAGCATCATATAAATTATCAATTACATTTTATATGTGTCTCAGAAACCTGGTATGATGCTGATGCTGGTTCTGTATGTAATATACCTGGTTACCAGGTTTTCGCGGCTTCCCATTCTGGGTCCCGGGTGTGTGTGTGTGGGGGGGGGGGGGGTGCGATATATGTTAAGCGTTTCATTACCGCATTATTACTTGATAAATACACTGTCATAACTGAAAATTATGAAATAATTTCAATTGTGTTACAACAATCAATAATAAGTGTTATGTACCGTCCTCCACACGGTAACATTGGATCTTTTTTGAACTTTTATTCTGGTTTGTTGGATGACATAAATTTCACTGGTAGGACATTGTACTCCTTTGGTGACTTTAATGAGGATATGAATTCCTCTGGAACGGATGCTGCCTTATTTAGAGATATAATTATTTCTTCTGGAATGTTAAATGTAATAACTATTCCCACCAGAGTTACAGATTCAACTTCTTTATTAGATTTGTGTATAACAAATAACTATAGTATATGCTCGGGGGTTCTCTCATTTCATATCAGTGATTATCTACCGATTTTTCTTTTGGCGGAATGTTCAGTAGTACATAGATCTAATTCATGTTCTATGTTAATAAGAAATTATAGTTATCATAATTTACCTCTGTTTCGTGGGGCTTTATCACTAATTGATTGGACTTCTGTACTTCAGTTGGATGATCCAGTTGAGTCATATAATGAATTCTGGAGAATTTTTGGAATTCTTACGATGTTGCGTTTCCATTTCGTAACTTACGTCGTACGTCGCGCTGCAGGAAGCCTTGGTTTAACCGGAGTTTGTTACGTTGCTTAAATAGAAAAAATAAATTATTTGCTGTTTTCCTCCGTTCCAGGAACCCAATTCATTTGTCTAATTTTCGTAGGTATAGAAATTGGTATAATTCTAAATTAAGAGTGGCTAAAAAAAACTATTATTTTAATTATTTCGGTACTACTACTGACGGTAGGAAAATCTGGCGTTCAATTTATGAACTGTTGGCAACCTCGAGGGATGCCCAATCATCAAATATAATGGAATTAGGACGTCTAATTTAGGAGAGGTAGTTGATATTTTTAATAAATATTTTTTGGAGTTGCCGGACATTCTGTTGTCTGAAATTCATCATTATACTAACCATTTCTCTGATTACCTACCTCCTTCGTCTGATTCCTCATTCTTTTTTAAACCAGTGGATGATGACCTCTTGAGGGTAATGAGTGAATTGGACCAGTCCAAAAGTGCGGAGCCTGATAATGTACATCCTAGGGTTATAAAGTTTATTTCAGGGGAGCTACTTGTTCCGTTGACCCAAATAAAAGCCAACATGGGTTTCGTAAGGGGTTTTCGATAGAGACTGCTATTTTGGATGTATTAAACTATTTACATTTTAGTCTTGATAACGGCACCAGTGCGGTAGGGGTCTTTTGTGATCTTTTCCGCGCTTTTGATACCATTTGTCACGACACATTGTTATCTAAGTTAGAAAATATTGGCATCAGGGGGTTGTTAAGACTTTATTCCAAAATTATTTAACAGGCCGGAAGCAATTTGTACAAATACAGGGTGTTCGATCTTCTGCTGTTATGGTTCGTCATGGTGTTCCTCAGGGATCGGTTTTGGGCCCGTTATTATTTTTAATTTATGTTAATGATTTATTTACTATTACTTCAAGTGCTACTACTATTTTATATGCTGATGACACAAGCCTATTTTTTTTCCGGGGACACTATATCTAAGTTGATCCCACGTGTGAATCTCGAACTTCAGGATTACTTTCGTTGGTTTTGCTGTAATTCCTTAACAATAAATTTTCCCAAAACTACTAGTATACTATTTTTGCGATGTAGGCGAAGAGTGGATGTTGCAAATGGGTTATTATTTGGTGGAGTGCCCATTGACTTTCAGGCTGTTGTAAAGTTCTTGGTAGTATATTTACAAGATAATTTGAGATGGGATGCACATGTTAGTGAAATTGCGGTTGGGCTCAGATCATGCATTGGTGTCATTTATATTATTTCAAGTTTGTTGCCTGCCAGGGTTAAGTTGCTTTTGTATTTTTCATTTATTTATCCATTTCCATCTTATTGTCTCTTGGCTTGGGGTCGCATAACTATTGGGAATATTAATAGAATTTATGTTTTACAAAAAAAAATTTACGTTTGGTGAATCCGTCTTTACAAGTACATTCTCTTTTTCTCAGTTATCAGATAATGTCATTTGTTAAATTATACAGTTTTCGATTATTACTGTTTATGCATGAACGTATATATGCTAAGAAATATTCAGATCTAATTACCTTGCATTTCCATTCCCATTATCATGACACTCGTGGACATAATATTTATTTAATACCTAGAGCGCGTACTAATTTATTATTTAATAATATTAACTTGACCTGCCGTAGGTCCTGGAATGGGTTGCCGCTTCGATTCAAGACGATTACACACTTCTCGGTATTCAAAAAACAACTGAAGACATTCAAAATTAATAGTTGATTAACGTTTGGTTATATATTACGCATTATTACTTTAATTTACTGAATAATGGTTAAATTGGCTAAATTGTTCTTTAGCTTGACTATTTAGATTCTTTTTTGGGGTTGTGGGGGTTAGGGGCCCGTCAGGCTACTGTTAGCCTTTTCCCCTGGTTCCCTTGCCACAATCACAGCGCACCGCACTGATTTGTTTAAGAACCTGTAGTGGTGCTACAATTTACTTTAACTAAAACTAAAAACAAATTTATTCATGTTATCATACGTGTTTTCGTAGTTCCTATCACTTCATTTATACTTTTCAATAAATGTATAATATTATTGTATAATATTTGTATTTGCATCTTTTTTTTTTTTTTTTTGTTGTTGTTGTTTTTTTTTTTTTTGGCACAGAAGTTGTATTTGTGATTTCATTGTGTGGTGAATGGTAAAGTGTGGCAAAGAAAAATTAAAATAAAATAATAAATAAATAAAAAAATTGGGGCGGAAGGGCGGTGTTCGAATAAAATCCTTTCCCGATTTCAGAAAATTTTTCAAAAGCAAAACATTTTTTTTAGGAAATAACCTCATCTTGATCTCGTAATTTCTGTTTGGTGAAGGACTGTTGATGCAGCATTCCAGTGAGTTCGCGACGGTCGGATGTCACTCTTATTCACCGAATTTGATTCTACACTGCTGGCCACCCAAAATGCAACACCAAGAAGGAAGCATCCGATTGGCCTAAAATTCGCAGCATGCGTCACCCGCGAGAGGACATGCGAACGATTACCATTGCAGGGCATATACAAATAATGTGCGCCCGGCATGCCACCGAGAAGCACTATAAGAAGGATGCACAGATGGCGGGGTGTAAGTAGTGGAAGTGTGTTGTGCTGCCGGATCTGTGTGTGAGAAGCTTCCTGATGCCTCGTCGCAGAATACGGCAGTCATTCCAGCACGTTTCGGAGTTCGACAGAGGACGAATAGTGGCTTATCGCGACATCGGCGCCCGTGTGGGACGACATCTAGCCACAGTGAGGCGAGTATGGATTCGGAGGGCGCAGGAGGGACGGACAGACCAACGTGATCGAATGCCGCGGCCGCGGCACACCACCGAACTAGAGGACCGGCGTGTTGTGCGGCGGGCACTGACGGCTCGCACTGCCTCATCACGAACGTTAGTGCAGGAATTAGGGTGTGTTGCGCAACAACCTGTGTCAGCACGTACCGTTCGACGTCGTCTGCAGCAGGTGGGATTTGTCGCACGGCGCCCATTGCTCCGATTACCATTTACGTCCCACCACCGGCGAGTGCGGCGGCAGTGGGTCATTGAACGCCGCACCTGGACTACGGAATGGCACAACATTGTCATCTCCGACGAATCCCGCTTCTGCCTGCAACACCACAATGGTCGGATACGCGTGTGGCGGCACCGCGGCGAGAGACTGTATGACGCCTGCATTATGCATCGCCATACCGGTCCGTCACCTGGCGTTATGGTTTGGGGCGCAATTGGATATGACACTCGCCCCCTCTGGTACTCATCGCCGGTACACCCAACAGCCACCGCTACATCTCCGACGTTTTGGAGCTTGTAGTCCTCCCTTACCTGCAGGACCTCCCAGCGGCCACGTTTCAACATTACAATGCGCGCCCTCTCGTGGCACTCGTCGTGCAACAATTCTTCACTGCCCATCAGGTGTCACTGCTGCCGTGGCCCGCCTGTTCTCCCGATATGTCGCCCATCGAACACGTCTGGTCGCTGATCGGCAACCGAGTGGCCCGGCAAACACCACCTACGCAACATGTGGAAGGAGCATGGACCGAAATACCCCAAGCCCACATCCAAAGCCTCTTTCGTTCGATGCCGCGGCGTGTAGCGGCCGTTATTGTCAGCCACGAACTATTGATGTCTGCGTGTTCCTCAAGTCGCACGTGTAAGCTCAATCATTTCGTCTTTGTATCTGTTGTTATGTGTCCAGTAAATCTGGCTTTGCTATCTCGTATCCTTCTTGGTGTTGCATTTTGGGTAGCCAGCAGTGTAGTTCAGCGTCCATGGCATGAAGTGGAGAGATACATTCGATACCAAAACTCAACAACAGCAACACTTGAAGCTTTTCGGACTGCTGCCCTGTAGTCATGGGCTGCAATATTAAATTTTTCCAACATCTGGTGGAATCCATGGCACAACGTGTCCTTGCTGTTCTAGGGGAGAAAGATGGTAATTTTGGGTTGGAAAGAAAATGATATCCGATGAAGAAGTACCCGAAGTCGAAGTCCCAGCCACGGTACACATTGTCCACTGAGATTGCACATCACACCGGCATGACATCAGCAAGTAGGCGGTTCAAGTCAGTGGCAATTAGCTGTCAGAAGGGCAATAGTGTAAGCGCCAGCCAACATGGAAGTGGGCAACGAACACATCCGCCATTGCATGCTGTATGAGTTTCGTCGAGGTAGCGCCCCCGCAAGTGCTGTAAGGAACATTACCAGTGTGTATCACATATCACATCTTCAGTGCTGTTGTTGGTTGTAACGGTTTCATTAGGAAAATTTTGTCCTGTCAGGCCGCCCCAAAGCCGGAAGACCAGCAACAGTGAATATGGACGTGCTGAAGACCTTAGTGAAAACCAACTTACGTGTGACCACGGGAGAGTAGGCCGAACAGCTAGCGACTACCAACATAAGCATTATCATGCACCTGCTTCAACTTAGCAAGGTGCACAAGAGGGGAGTTTAGGTACCCCATCAAATCACAGTTGAGAAGAAAGCAAATCGCATGAGTGCATCCGTTTGCTTGCTTGCACGTGACTAATTTGAACCGTTCTTTGACAGGTGGTGAGAAATGAGTCCTATATGACAATGTTGGCGCCCGGAAATAGTAGTTGACATTAGTACATGCCGATCCCCAAAGCAAGCTTACACCCGCGCGTAAGGTCCTGCTGTATGTTTGGTGGGATATGCTGGGTATCGTGTTTTTTTTTTTTTTTTTTTTTTTTTTGAGCTGCTGCTGGACAATACAACTATCACCACCGATCTCCACGCATCGTTCACATCGGAACTACCAGCGCTGCTGAATCGCAATGGCGTCTTCCTGCAGCATGATGTAGAGAGACCTCACACAGCCAGTGCTCGAAATGGAAATTTTGAAGTGCCGGTATGCACATATTTAGCTAAAAATCCTCCGGAAAAAATAATTTCGCCAGAAAATCTCTAAAACAGGGAAAGGTACAAAAATATCACTGGAAGAAAAACTCCTTTGTTTCAAAATGTAATTGACAATTCCATTGAATGCTGTTACACCATAATTCAGAAAAGATGGCGGTCTATTTCAGTTGGTTGGTTTGTGGATCCAGCGGGCACTACTTATGCTACACCGAGGACTGAGGTTAGACTTGTTTAGAACGAGGAGTCAATACCCCGGGACCAACGGATTAACGATGCATCCGAACCTCGGCAAATCATTAGTGATTCAGCTTGACTTAAACTCAGAACTTTAAGGTTCTATGACGAAGTTAATTTCTCCATCATTTTTATGCCAGAGGTGGGATTCGAACCCACAGCTCTCTGCTCCAGAACTCCGAGTGCTACACTGGCATGTGCTCTCACTTCTATCTGAATTTATCTCTTGGGAGTCCTGCGGGGCAGGCACTTCACATCCCCCTCCCCGAAATAGGGCCGGGGGTGTGGCCCCACGGGTCAGCCGGGACCATGTGTCGTTGTGGCAGTCATCCCATGAAGAACGTGCATTTGAGAAATCCCAGACACTTTGGTGTGTGGAACGTAACATCACAAACATTTATTTTTTCGAAGCACTGAAGGCCGCCTCGGTGGCGCAGTGGTCTAAGGCGCTGGCCGCTGATCATTCGTCCGTAAGGGGTCCGGGTTCGAATCCCGGTCAGGCATGGATGTTGTGTTTGTCTTACGGCACTGGCTCTCTCCCTTCCCTGGAACCAGTGACCCTAAATTAGGGACGGGCGACTGCTTATAGCCCATTGAGTTGCTCACGGTGGTCGTTAAACCTCCAATAAAAAAAAAAAAAAAAAAAAAGCACTGAAGAAGGGATTCTCAGTTTTCCTGTCTCGCCGTGTGGAAAGAACATCACACCAATGCGAGAAACCTAACAGCCAGACCATCCTGGAAGTTCGGGCGCCAATATGACGAAGTAAATTTCTCCATTATTTTTATGCCGTTGATCGAATCCGTGTCCCTTCACTCCGGAGTAAGTCGCTCTCCCAACTGAGTTACGTGGACAAAATGTCTCGCTGAAGATTTGTCGTCTTGATACACATTTTCTCCTCTGTAGTACGTCATATCATCTCCCTCTTAATTTTTTTTTTTTTTTCGAAACGAATTAGGAATTTTTCTTTAATTCCAAACAATGTGTAAAACAAACATAGCACATTTTTCGAAAAACCCAACGGCCAGTGAATCCATTCTCCACATTTAGAGGCCAATGTGAAAACACAAGTTTGTCCGTCTTCCCTCACTCCGGAGTAAGTCGCTCTCACAACTCAGCTACGGGGACAGAATGTCTCGCTGCAGATTTGTCGTCTTGACACATGTTTTCACCTCTGTAGTACGTCACAGTTCCGCCCCGAGAAGACAGACTCTTTCCAATAAGGACTTTCATGGAGTAAAAAGTCGGGCGATTAGAATATCCGTAATCAGAATGAGTATTCAGTCTTAAATTAATAACAATCTCACCACCCTTCAAAAAGAAAACAAAAAAAGAAGTCCGAAGTGGAAAAAATTTTATACTCATTGCTACAAAACTAAAAATTTTTATTTAATCTATTACTCCCGATTCTTCATTCTATGAAGAAGCTCTTCAAATTAAATATATTAAATTAATGATGTAATAAAAATTACAGACGTCTTTAGTGGAATGATCTGGAGATTCCGCAAGACGTGAACACATGCTGTGGGTAGCTTCATTTCCATCCTTTGAAGGATTGAAATCATAGCTCATCTGTATACCAATCGTCTACACTTCACTGTTCCGACCCAGCTATTTCGCAACTACACGAGTCTCATAATGTTTCTATGTTTAGGAATGGGAGCTCGAAAGTCAGGGACACAAAAGAAATTCATTTCTGCAGTTTCCACTACCAAATATTAGTACCGGTATGAATACTAAGAAACCATAAGTGCCGGTATCCCATACCGGCGTATACCGGCCCACTTCGAACACTGCACAGAGCACGGGTGACCTGTTACAAGATTAGAGATTTGGGATGGGAGTTGGTACCGCACCGAGACTATTCCCCAAGCGACTACCACTTTTTCCGTTCGTTGCAACGCTTCCTGGACAGACAGCGGCTCACCAACCGGGACGATGTCGAACGCGCACCTACTCATTTCTTTGCGTCGAAACCGTCATAATTCTACAGGGACGGTATCCAACAGCGGTCCATACAATAGGTGAAGGTCGTGGCACACGATGGCGACTACATTTTGGACTAATTTGTACTTGTATGTACGGTAATCAGCACTTTCTTTTTACCTTGGATTTGCAGACATTACTTTCTTTCCATTCCAAAACACTTCAGAAGGTGTGCATTCCTACTAAATTGTCTTTTTAGAGGGTATTCGTTTCACTGAGTTGGTGTTGACTGTTTTGACTATCTTTCACGGTGAATTTTAAGCACGAAAGTACGAGTCCTCTAAAATTGCTTGAAAATGCATTCCTTTGGATGAGTTAAACACGGCTTTTCAGTGGATCACTTCATTTAAAAGGATATTTATTTTGAAAGACGGACTCTTACACACTGCTTAAAAATGTGTTCGGTGAAAACTGTTGTGCCAATAGTTTCAGTGGCGTGAATCTGTATCATGAAACAAGAGAGTCCCTTATCTCTGCTTTTAAATATATTCCTTTCACCGGGTTTATGATAACTGTTGGACAGATTAGTTGCAATAGATTATCAGCTTTTTCACAGGTGATAAATCTGAATTTTCCCACTAATCTTGAGATAGCGAGCTTTGCCTCCAGTTGAGCAAATCTCGTGCCTATGCAGTTTCGGGGTCCCACTCCGAAAGGAAGGAATGCCATACTGTTGATGCTACCTTTGTTTTCCGGGCAAAATCTGTCAGGATCAAATTTCCACGGGTCGGGCCAATACTTTGGGTCATGCTGGATGTCCCATACTGGCGCCTGTAATATGGCACCTTCCGGTATAACCACGTCTCCAAGCTTGTAATCCTTCAGGCATTTACGTGTCAGAAATCCGGTCACGGTAGGATACAGTCGCAGTGATTCGTTGAAAACCTGATCGACATACTGGAGGTTTTGAATTGCGTCGTAGGTCCACTGATCATCTTTTAAATTTGACGTTATCTCCTCGTAAAGTTTCTCTTGCACTTCGGGATGTTGCACTAAGAGATAAAACGTGAAGGCAAGAGCTGTAGCAGTCGTTTCATACCCAGCCAAGAGAAATATATACGCGTTGGCAATGATCTCATCATCTGTTAAGAGAACATTTTTCCTTTTCTTGCCGGAGGGATCGTCCACAAGTCCTTCCCGGTTCTCAGCAGCATCCAACATCAACTGCACCATATCGTTTCCGCGAACATGGATGTTTTTTCTCCTTTGGCTAATTGCTTCTTTTACGTTGCTCAAGATCATCTTCGTCATTTGTCCAGCGGTTAAGAAGTTTGCCATAAAAGTCAGGATGGTGGCGATGAAAGGCAAGAATATCGCCAGCTCCACAACTACGATTTGGCCGTGACGGAAGAACTTTTTTACAGCGAGAAGAAAGGGATCTTGGGGATTTCCTACAGCATTTACTTTCATAGCGAGGGCACAATGTGAGATTACGTCAAGTGTCAAATCTTGTGCAATCTCGTACATGCCAAACATTTCGCTTCACTACTTGGATCATGGTGTCAGTTTTCTGTTTCATGATGGAAGTCATTAGCTTTAATTTGCTGGAACTGAAGGATAAAGTTAAAACAATCCGCACTTCTTTCCATCGAGAAGCTTCAAAGCCCATTACGGTGTCTACAAGTGGTTTTGCTTTTAGGTACATATCCGGCCTGTTCACGAAATTTGCAAAATCCGTTGTCATCACTTGCTGCAACAAATCGAGGTCGTTCACCACAAGTTGAGGAATTCCTCCGATGAAATATCCAAATATGTTTCCATACTGTTTCAACCAACGGGTAATGACGTCATTGGGAGTAGGAGCTTCTTTGAGCTGGTACATGTTGCCAACGAAGAAGTTGGGCCCAGGGCCCAAAATTCCCCGCTCTTTAAACACGTTGAGTATCCTTCGCCTGTAATAAACCCACCGAAGTACGACGAATAGGGCGTAAGACGATAGAACAACGAATACAATCAGTATTTCGGAAGCCATCTTCGTTTCACAGGAGCCAAACTGGAACAGAAGAAAGTGAATAAAAGTAGTTTGGCAAATGACGTTACGAAGAGAAAAACATCATTTATCAATACTCGTATATTTGTTTAGCACGTTTTAACATCATAAATATATCGAAACACTATTCAGAGTTCATAAAAATGGGCGTTAAAACTACACTTTTATGTCATACAAACACTCTTTTGATCTCACAATTCTGCAGAAAACATTAAACGAACGTGCTTATATAATAGCAATTCATAGCAACCACAGGGTTCAGAAATTCGATGTTGAATAACGTAAAAGCATTTACAAGGAGTAACACTGAACTTTCAAGACGGCAAACAGAATAGTCTTTCTCTTATTTAGTTGAACATGTAACATTACACCGCCCCTAGAGCTGGAATCGAGCCTGTATCTTCCAGATTTGGGTTCGAGGTTGTTATCCGTTCCATCACCCCGGACAATGATTTACGACAATCGAAGCAGCCATATCTTCATAGCCTTATTAATTTATTGCCGTTATTACTATAATAAACACCCAGATCCCTCTGTCTCTCTGGAACGCTTGAAGTCACAGCAACGTCTGCATTGTTGCGCCATCATTTATCGATCAATTCGTGTGTGTTCTCGCGATGTCAAAATGATTGCCTGCTATATAGTAGCACGAGATCCCTTTTAGATGTCAAGGTGATCGCGTGCTAATTTTAAAATATTGGATTGTCAATTACTCGAGTTCAATTTATCCGATCTACAAAATTCGAATTAAAATCTTAATATCACGGCAAGTTGAATTTGCAATTAGTTTAATTTAGCACAATTCGAATATTAATGTGTACGCTTTAATTATTTTTTACTTTTTTTTAATTTAACTAATTTTCCGAGTTTAGTGCTGATTATATAGTACATTTTGCAAAATATCGGTCTATCTAAACGCTCTGACCTACAGTAAAAACTAAAATCTTGAGATGTCAAAGTGATCAAAGTTGCATCTAAAAACAGATGTCGCCCCAACAGCATATTGTCGATAATTTAGATAGTTCCGATTTGTAATGCCAGATGTCGCATTATTTGTAGAAAGAGCTTCAGTATGAAGTTTCAAACTAACAGTCAAACAGGACAGTCTAAAACAAGCCGTAAACGGAATAATAAGTGTGCAGGAGAAAAAGTCTAAGTTTTTACTATATTTCCTTACAAAAAGCCCGGCGTCTATTTGATTTGTTTTCAATCTGCTTCAATTAAAAATTTCACCCTGTCTTAGGACGGGCAACATCCCCTATATATTAATATTTATTTAAAACTTAAAAACAATAGTCCAAGAAGGGGTATACGCTAGTTTATAATGTTTATGTAATATTAGATGATGAACGGTAAACAAGGCAATTGTTATTCTGTTTTCCGTCTTAACAATTCTGTAGTTGCTTCATGTCTTTGCGAATAATATTTCTTTCACAATCCCCAGAAATGGACCAGTATTGGAGCTTGTCAGTGTTCTCCTCACAAAACTTTAGCCAGAGACGAATTATGAAGCTTACTTTAGCGTAAAGACAATGCTTCGATCAACAATTAAGAATAAACATAATTCCTGTTTCAAGGGTTCGCTAATTTTAACAATACATAATTTAACGATGCTAATTTAACAAGGCATTTGATACCTTCAAATGTGGTCGGCTCTGGAGAGTTCTTAGAGAGATGGCGGAACCGGAACATCTTATCTTTCTTATTAACTCCCTCAACAACGCTAATAAAGCTTCCGTCACAATTAATGGCGAAACGCCTGACACATTCAGCGTAGGAAAGAGAGTTCGCCAGGGAGGCATTCTCTCACACGTACTTTTTAATACACAGTATATGGAGAATGAGTAATCAGGAAAGCGACGGAAAGTTGGTATAGTGGGGGGGGGGGGGGGTTAAAAGGCGATAGGAAAATACAAAGTCTCCGCTATGCGGATGACCCCACTATAATAGCTGGTTCAGAGGAGGCGATGGTGCAATTTCCCAAATGCATCGTAGGTTACAGGGCCGAAGCTGGTCTCAACCTACACACTTGTGCGCAAAAATTAAGGACGAAGAGAAGAAATTATCATAACAGCGGACCGAGCAGGAAGAACGGACCGAAAGACCATTCAGGTGATAGACTAGGGTCCGGTACGGTAGGGCATGCGCATATATGCAGCATGACGTAGGGGGGAGGAGGGAGGAGTGTCGGAAGGATATAAAGCACACGGGCGGTGTACGCTCTGCAATTCGGTGGGAGCTATTGCACGGTGTACATCGGTTTGAACGACGTCGAGTTGCTGCCACCGCGTGATATGGCCAACAGGCAATCCAGTAGACGACATCTGGATGACTTTACCCGAGGTCGCGTCATTAGGAAGTTGGAAGAAGGTCGAAGTGTGACTAGTGTCGCACAGGAGTTCGGGAACGCTCACAGCATCGCTTCACGAGCTTGGAGAGCATTTCAAACGACAGGAACAGCTGTCTGAGAGTTTAGCAGTGGTCGTCTACGAGCAGCCACGGCGGCGAACGACCGGTATATTTTCCTACAGGCGAGAACAGACAGACGGCAGACAGCGGGAGAAATCGCAAGGCACATGCAACAGAAAACTCGACGTCCGTTATCGCGTTTTACCGTGGCAAGGAGGATGCACAAAGGTGGTCTATTTGCACGACGACCAGTACGGTGTGTGCCATTAACGCCTGTTCATCGGAGACGGCGGTTTCTGTGGTGCCAGGAAAACAAGAACTGGACACATCAGCAACGGGGTCGAGTTCTCTTTACGGATGAGAGTCGATTTAGTCCGACGAGCGATTCTGGACGTATACACATCTGGAGAGAGCAGGGAACACGCAATAACGCCTCAACATCATCGAAAGGGACCGGTTTGGAGGTGGCGGAGTTCTCGTTTGGGGCGGTGTCATGCTTGGTAGCCGTACTGACCTCCACATCTTCCAAGGAGGTTCAGTCACTGGTGTCCGCTATTGTACCGATGTTCTCCTGCCTCACGTGCGTCTGTTTAGCGGTGCTGTGGGCCCTGAGTTCCTCCTCATGGACGACAACGCTACACCTTATCGTACAGTGGGTGTCGCAGAGCTGTTGGAGAGCGAAGATATTCAACGCATGGATTGGCCCGCAAGGGCCCCGGACCTAAATCCAATCGAACACGTGTGGGACCTTCTCGGGAAACGCTTGGCAGCACGTCACCAGCCGCCAGCAACGATTCCGCAGCTGCGATTGGCACTACAAGAGGAATGGGCCACGATGCCTCAACAGCTCCTTCACAACCTCGTCCTCAGCATGGACAGACGTTGTAAATCCTGCAACGCAGTCGGGGGTGATCATACCTCTTACTAAAGATTGGATTTTTCTTGGTAGCCGCCTGTCACATGGACGTTTCTGTCTTCTGTCCAGGTGTGCTCGAAGCTACCTTTTCAATAAAGTGCCTTTGTATTCTTTGGATTCCTTGTTTGGACGGTTTTGCTCACTTGTCCCATATTCTTACATCTTGGGGATCTTATGGTATGATTTGAGTCGATGTGGAGCACTTCTGCACGACGTTACATTCGAAAAACCGTCTCGTCCTTAATGTTTTCACGCCAGTGTATAAATAGAGCCAAGTGCTTCCTTATGGTAGTTAACATGGCCAGAGTGCTTCCTTAAAACTTCGAACAGATACCTGATATTGCCTGAAAATCAGAAGTCATATGTCTGGAAGCCCCCATAACCAAAAACGGAAATTGCGAAGGCGAGATCAAAAGTAAATCGGAATGGCAAAATTTGCCCTGATGGGGCTTACAAAAATCTGGAGTGATCGCCATATCAGCAAAACCACCAAGCTAAGGCTGGTCAAGGCCCACGTGTTTCTCATCGTGATTTACGGTTCTGAAACACGGGCCTTTTTTTTCCCTTATTGGAGTTTTAACGACCACCGTAAGCAACTCAATGGGCTATAAGCAGTCGCCCGTCCCTAATTTAGTGTCACTGGTTCCAGGAAAGGGAGAGGGCCAGTACCGTAAGACAAACACAACATCCATGCCTCACCGGTATTCGAACCCGGACCCTTAATAGACGAAAGATCAGAGGCAATCGCTTAGACCAATGTGCCACCGGGGCGGCAACATGGACCTTAAATGCAGCATGTCACAAACGAATTGAGGCGTTTGAAATGATCTGCTACAGACGCATGCAGAGAATATCCTGGGTTGTGCATCTGACAAATGCATCAATATTGAGAGGCTGCCTAAGCGATGGCCTCTGATCACTCGTCCGAAAGTGGTGCGGGTTCGAATCTCCCGGTGAGGCATGGATATTGTGTTTGTCTTACGGCACTGGCTTCCCCCTTCCCTGGAACCAGTGACCCTAGATTAGGGACGGACGACTGCTTATAGCCCATTGAGTTGCTCACGGTGGTCGTTAAACTTCCAATCAAAATAAAAAAAAAATCTTCAGAGAGCTCGACGTAGACGTGCACATGCGACTTCTTCCGACAATCCAACGACATATACTAACCTTCTTCGGCCTCATCATCCGGCGAGACAGTTTAGGAAAACTTTGTATTCAGGGAAAAGTCGACGGCAAACGAACGGGAGGACGTCCCCCAGACAGATTCATCGATCCAACAGTGTCAGAAATCCATCATTTGCAGAAATCATGAGAACTGTGGAGAATAGACAGGAATGGCGAACCTTGACTACCGACAGGTTGTGAATTGGATCACGACGCTCGAACCGAGCAACGAAGAAAGAGATAGTTACCCATGTTTCAGAGGGAACTGCTCATTGTACAAAAAATTCTGAAATTCACGAGCCACTTTCCGTGATTCTTTTCGTGAATAACCGAAATATATTTCTGGCACAACCTTTTCCGTGAAATGACGGAAAGAAACCTGAATTTGACGGATTTTTGATACTCCAGGAAAATTCTGAATTTTCAGAACCTTTCCGCAGTTCCTTTCTTATATTGACGGTAAACACCGTTTTTAAGGTGTCTTAACAGACACTTCTGAATTTTCAGAAACCTTTCCGCAATTCCTTTCTTATATTAGCGGTAAACTGCCGTTTTTAGGGTATCTTAACGGAAAATTCTGAATTTTCGGAAACCTTTCTGCAATTGATTTCTTATCTTGGCCGTAAACTGCCGTTTTTAAGGTGTCTTAACGGAAAATTCTGAATTTTTTAGAAACCTTCCGCAATTCCTTTATTATATTAGCGGTAAACTGCCGTTTTTAAGGTGTCTTAACGGAAAATTCTGAATTTTCCAGAAACCTTTCAGCAATTCCTTTATTATATTGGTGTTAAACTGCCGTTTTTTTAAGGTGTCTTAACGGAAAATTCAGAGTTTTCAGAAACTTTTCCTCAATTCTTTTATTACATTAACGGAAAACTCCGTTTTCACTTCTTCCGTACCCACATGACGAAAACATTCTGGTAATAGGAGCGATTCGTGGGAATACTTGAGATTTGATTAACTGTTAAATTTCAATCGTCTGTCGAAGGACCTGATTTTGTTGAAGTCCTGTAGCGAGGACTGATATTGTGGATAGCATGAATTTTGGTTTTTGTTGCACAGGATATTTCTTCTCTTCTCCCGCATTTTGTGTACTAGTTGTTTTATATTGTGTAACTACAAGAAACCGGGTATTTAATTATTGCACAATTAGAAAGGTACGATGTCTGTATATGCATCGGTCTTTAGAATCCTTAAGACAACAGATATTCTAGCGATCAAGTGTAAATTTTACATTTAGAACTTTTGTAAAATAGTACTTTAAAACAGTACATTTTACGTTTCCTTAAAGATAACTGAATGATATTGTCAGTTAAGAAAAAAAGAAAGATTTCGAGTTCTAAAACATTCTGTCGATTCGAAATATCACGTCGAAAAAAAAAAATACTTAATTTGCGATGTCCTACAGAAAAAAAAAATTACAATAAAAATAATAAGCTTCAACAAAGAATAAAATGGCGAAATTGTTGAGATCACGCCGTGACCAACACGAATAAGAGGCAGGCGCCAAAGAACGTGCCACGTTCTTCCAACACGTGGATGTGTCGAATGACGTACGAGCGCACGTGAGAGAACTGACAACGAGACATTCAGCAGTGTTGTGAGTGCAACGAAAATTAGGGGACGTTGTTTTTTATTGTACAGACACCATTAAAAAGGAAATGTAGCGATTATGTTCTAAATTGGCCTTTAATTACTATCGTGCCACGTTATCATCGATAACATTTTGTTCGAATAAATGAGTTTAAATGTACTGATATAAGAAGAGTGATTCTAAATCTTCTTGTTTATATTTTATTCGAAATTATTTCGCTAACCCTCGCTATCGAAGAATGAAATTTACTAACATAAATCACTCGCAGACCCAACCCAATCCGCCTCTGTTCGATATCAGCTAGAGGCGAGAAAGGATTATCTGGCGTAAGGGATGAGATATTCAGCATTTTTGATTTTGGAAAACTGAAATTCAATTCAGTTTATTTAGCTGTTACTTTAAAATCAAAAAATACAATGTAATACATACACGGTCGAGTCACATTATTGTGACTACCAGCTAATATCCAGAGTAACCGCCTTGTGCAGCGCGGACAGCAGCTAGACGGGTTGGGAGTGACTCAATAAGGTGCAGGATGGTGTTCACAGGTATGTGGAGCCATGCTGACTGCAGTGCATCTGCTGGAGGGTGCGTGGTGGAGGATCCATAGAGCGAACAACAAGTTCAAGGTGGTCACACAGATGCTCAATTGGGTTTAAGTCTGGGGAATTAAAGGGCCAGGGAAGTACTTCGAAGTCTACATCGTGCTCTTCCAATCACTCTCGGACATTTCTACCTGTGTGACACGTCGCATTGTCGTTCTGGAAGATCCCATCCGCCCCAGAGAAGACATCCTACATGTATGGGGGTGTACGTGGTTTGCAACAATGGATTCATAATGAATTCGGTCCATGGTGCCTTGGACCCAGGAAATGATGCGAAAACATTTCCCAGACAATAACTCTGCCCCCTCCAGCATGTGTTCTGCCAGCAATGGTTGAAGAGTGTTTGTTCACTGATGTTTCTCGTATTATACGCCTACGTCCATTCGTTCTGTGAAGTAGAAAACGCGTGACTCATAGGAGAAGGCAATCCTTTGCCAAACAGCGGAGGTCCAATTTCGTTTCTGCCGTGCAAATTTAAGCCTCTTCTGTCGATGCAAATGCGTTAGCATAAGCGCAGTAACCATCCGTCTGCATCGGAGCCCCATACGCAGCAAGGTTCGCTGAACTGTCGTGTTAGACACTCTTCCTGTGTCCCCCTGGTTCATTCGGCTAGTGAATTGCTCCACTATAGCGTGTCGATCGGCCCTCACGCACCTTCGAAGCCGACGTTCACCTCTCACATCAACGGCACGTGGTGCTCCTCAGTTTCCACATTTGGAGTTTCCGCAATGGTGCCATTTCTCCAATCACGATACACTTTAACCACAGCAACACACGAACAGTTCACAAACTGCGCTGTTTCAGAAATACTGCCATCCTTGGCCCGAAAGCCGATAATCATCGCTTCTTTTATCCATGACAGCAACGAGTGATATGTTTTCAGTTTACCTACAGCACACCTTATATGCCCTCCAAGCCAGCTCACGACACATGCCGTCTTTCATTGGCTACGCGCTGTTGACGTCAAAAGTAAGAGGTGGTAACAATAATATGACTTGACTGTGTATAACAACAGTGTAAGAAATTGTAACAGCAAGGGAGATCTATTAAAAGGCCACAAAAGTCCTTACAAGGTTCTGATCTCCCTATACAAATGTAGGCAAGTCAGAGGTACACCTGAAAGCATGGCGCATCAAATTGAAAGGTATTAGTAGAAATAAGTATTAAAAAAATTGTTTCCTATCCCCCTTTTTTTCCACCCTCCTCCCAACTTTCCCCACTTCCCTACTATTTTGCCCACCTGTTCTCACTTTCCAAGTGTATCCTTTTGACCTTTTAACCACTCCTTCCCCCCTCCCCTTTTTTTTACATTTCCCGTTTCATTTCTCCTTACTGGATAAAACCCGTCGGAATCGACGGTTAGTTTTTTTTTGGTTTTTTTTGTGAAAAGTAAACTCATATGAGACAACAAATGTAAACTTTATTTGATTGACAAATTCATTCAGCCACTTCAGAAAGGCAACAGTCAAGATTCGTGATTTTTTTTTTTTTTTTGTGAATAAAGTTTTAACGACCCCCTTGAGCAACTCAATGGGCTATAAAGCAGTCGCCCGTAATACTTTCACTAACAATGGTCAACGGAATGTTTATTTACATCTTTACATAATGTGAAACGTCTTACCTACGTGAATAAACTGGATCGAATGAATATTAAATTCTATATATACATCACACAGTCTAACGGCATAACGCAATCAGGTCTTAGAGAGAGTTCGCTGTTCCGATGAGAAAAACTTTGATACCAATACCTGCAAGAGTTGCCTTGCGTTACGGTTCGCTCAGAAAAGAGACTTCGGACTTTGGACTATCTCAGACACTCCATGCTTCCGCCTTCAACATCGCGTCAGTCAACGCAGGCGATCGAATGTCAACCGCACGCTTCTCCCATAGACTTTATATGGGAACTTTGCCAACCCACAACGCCCGAACCGTTGCCCCAATTTAATTTTTCTCTTCGACTGGCACATTTACATGTTAAGACCTTTGATTTGATACCTCAACCATGTCTTTACGTTCAGCCGTTCTCTCAAAATAGGACTCACAGTAAAAAACCTTATAGAATTAATATGTAGATTCCCTTTTCCCTTTTTAGCACGTCTTTTGTAAAAAAAAATCGTGCTTATGTTACCAGTTTGTCCGTCCGCCTGTACCCACGATATCTCTGCAACTATTAGTCCGATTTGAAAAATTCTTTTTGCATTGGGAAGCTTGAAATATGTGAATGATGATCCTTTATTTCGTTGGTTTTTTACGATGCACAATTTTGCCGCTAGGGGGAGTAAAAGCAGATGATGTCGAATTCAAAAATACGTTTTATTCCACATATTTGCTTCTAAACATCCGATTGAAAAAATTCTTTTATCTTTCGATTTCATTTATGTCGAAGAGTATTTTAGATATAGTTACTTTTTCAAATCACGCTTAGATTTTCCGCTAGGGGGCGTAAAATTAAAATACATTTTTCCCGATAACTCTTCTTCAAAAACTCCGATTTGAAAAAATGTTTCTTCAGCGGGATACATCTCCTGATGGAAAATATTTTGCATATAATTTCAAATTTTTGGTAAAGAATAGCCACCAGGGGACGTAAGTGTTAATTTTTGCCTCTGACGTATTTGTCATAAAATCTGAGCTTCTAAAATATCGATTGAAAAACTTCTTTCGTGGACTGATGCCACTCACATCGATGAACATTTTCGGAATATTTTCTTCTTAAAATATTCCACAGTTTCTCCCCAGGGGGTGTAGATGTATATCTTATTTTTGTCAATATCTCTACTTCTAGGAGTTCGATTTGAAAAATTCCTTCTTTGTTGGATAGTGTTTCCAGTGTGATATGTTTTTCATATAATTTCAAAATTTTCAAGTAATTCATACACTTTCCGCTAGGGGGCGTAGAGGCAAATTGTGTTTCCCCCTATATCTCTGCTTCTAAATCTCCGATTTGAAAAATTATTTCTGCACCGGATACAGCTTCAGAAGGGAAATCGTTTGCATATAATTTCTAATTTTTGTAAAAAAAATGGTTTGGCCACCAGAGGGCGTAAATCTTTATTTCCGCTTCTGATGCATTTGCAGCAAAATATGAGCTTCTAAATTCTTGATTGAAGAAATTCGTCGTTTGTAGACAGATAGTACTCATGTCGACAAACTTTTTAGGAACATTTTCTTCTTGAAATAATGCATGATTTCTACCCCAGGGGGCTTAGATGTATATCGTATTTTTGTCAATATCTCTACTTCTAAGAGTCCGATTTTAAAAATTCCTTCTTTGTTGGATAGTGTTTCCAGCGTGACATGTTTTTCATATAATTTCAAAATTTTCAAGTAATTCGTAGACTTTCCACTAGGGGGCGTAAAGGTAAATTGCTTTTCCCCTTTATCTCTGCTTCTTAAACTCCGATTTGAAAAATTCTTCCAGTATCGCATGCAAGACCTGATGGAAAATATTTTTCACATATTTTCAAATATTTGGTAAAGAATGGCTTGGCCACCATGGGGAATAAGTGTTAATTTCTGCTTTTGATGTATTTGTAGAAAAATCTGGGCTCCTGAAAACTTGACCAATTTTTTTTTTCTTGGACCGATAGTGCTCATATGGAAAAACTTTTGAGAATACTTTCTTCCTAAAATAATGCATGGTTTTCCCACAAGGTGACGTAAAGTCGCATCTTATTTTTGTCGATATCTCTGTTTCTAAGAGCCCGATTTGAAAAATTATTTCTATGTTGGAGAACGTTTCCGGTGCGAAATGTTTCTCATATAAATTCATGTTTTTCTTAACGCAAAGTCTGCAACCAAAGAGCGTAAGCTCACAACTCCGTTTACAGCAATATCTGAGGGATTAAAAACCCGATTGAAAAACTTCTTTCTTCCGTCAGATACTATTGTTTTCCATACCGGTTCCACTGACTTTGAATAGCTTTGATAAATTTAATTTGCGTCAGAACGGATTCAAAGGACGTGCTTATTACACCCAAAAATTCGGTGTCATCTTTCTTGTTTATATTCTTGGCACTCCCGAATGTAAAGCTTTAATTTTTTTAAATAGATTGAAATTATTGATTATTATAAGATCATGACGTAGAGAATTCCAAAATTGAGGCCCAGTATAACTTAGAGACTGTTTAACATACTGAATCCTGGGAAAAATTGGTCTCATTTCAGATCCTCCTCTAGTATCATAGTCATGGGTAGGTAATGAAATTTCAGTTAATGTATCATCTATATCATTTTTTATTCTCCTATACACGGCTTTTCCCAAATTATAATTATATAATGAATTTAATATTAATATGTTATATTGATTTGGGTCATCGCGTATATATACACTGAAGTGGCAGAAAAACTGGTACACCAGTCTAATACTAGGTAGGTCCCCCACGGGAGCGCAAGACTGCAGAAATACGACGGAGCATGGACTCCACTAGCTTCTGGAAATATGCTGTAGGCAATGCACACCATACTTCCTGCAGAGCGTTCCACAATCGGGTGTATTCCGAGGTCTCGGATTCCTGTGTTCGATAGCGCATTGCATGGCATCCCAAATGTGTTCTATCATGTTAATATCTGGGGACCTGGGTGGAAATGGCAACACCCCAAACTCAGATGAATGCTCCTCTAACCCTAATGTGGCGTCCCGACACTTGTGTGGAGGTGTATTGTCCTGCTGCAACAGGCCCAACCCATCAGCATAAATGCAGGACATGAACAGGTGTACCTCGTCAGAAAAGAAGCGCATATAGCGTTGGCCGGTCACAGACGTTTGTAGCCGTACCAGGGGTCCCAGTGAAGTCCAGCTAAACACACCCCATACCATTACGGACCCCCCCCCCCCCAGCCGGTACAGTTCCCTGTTGACAGGCGGGATCCATGGTTTCATGGGGTTTGCGCCACACAGTAATCCTTCCATCTTCCCGATACAGTTGGAAACGCGACTCGCAGACCAGGCTACTTGTTTCCAGTTATCCAGTGTCCAGTGGCAGTGTTGCCGTGTTCAAGCGAGGCGCATAGCTCTGTGTCGTGCACCCATCAAGGGGACTCGTGTTGGGAGTCGGCTCCCAAAGACCATATCGTGCAGGATACGTTGCACAGTCCGGACGCTGATGCTTGTTGAGGCTCTAACATTGAATAACGATGACACCTGCGAGAGTGTTGCACGCCTATCGCGTGAAACGATTCTTGACAGCCGACGATGGTCACGTTCACCTAATGTCTTTTTACGGCCACACTGGTATCGTAGGTTGGTGGTTTTGCCGGAATTCTTGTAGTCACGGTACAACCCTTGCAATAGTCGTCCGTGAAAATCCGAACTTCGTTTCTACTTCCGAAATACTATGGCCCATCTCACAAGCGCCAACTATGACATTGAAAATCGCTTAAATCGTTATTACTTGTCACTCTCATGCCGAAAGCAGGTGGCAATTATGTCTATCGCTTTATATACGTACTCGCGGACGCAACAGAGTACGCGCATAGGTGAAGTTGCTATGTATTTTGCATAAGCTCGTGTGTACCAGTTTTTCTGGCTCTTCAGTGTATATATAATATCACTCTTCATTAGTGAAAAGTGATTCACATCAGAGTTATGTTTTAATTCTAAGAGTATACTATATTTATTTTGTAATGTCTGAAGTTTCCTAAAATTGAATTAGTTATTTATACAGTTTTGATTTCTGTAATACGGAAAAACCTTAAACGGACTTTTTCTGAAATAAACGGAATTACTGACTGCTTAAAATCTATGAAAATACGGGTCGATAAAAAAAAACGAGCACTTTTAAAAACGGACACTTACCGGCAACTTTGCTGCACGTTATTTTCAGATATTTTCCGTGAATTCACACCACTTAGTTTTGACAGTGCTGTTTGTTTTCTCCACTTCAAGTGATTCCCTCATCATTCATTGTGAAGGACTTTGCTATTTTCAGGGTTTAGTGGCAACCGTGAGCAGTTCGTGGGGCTGGAGGTAGTCGTTCATTCCTGATTTGAGGCCATTGGTTCTGAGGAAGGGCGTGCCACCCACGCCTCATCCACGACTCAGGTGTAGGTCCTTGGCGGACGAATGGTCAGATGCCAGCGTCTCATACCGCCCAGTCGCAGCGGCGGCAATAAAGAGCCTTTGTCTTTGAGCATATAACGCTTGATGTTAATAACAGAGCTTCGAGTCGTACATTGCGTGTATTATTGCGATAAATAGCGAAAATTCATAGATGCTTTCGAATTAGCAGATGCCAATAGCAGAGTGAAAATAAGAACACATATGAATCCCGATTGCCGTGCGCTTAAGCAAAATTTCATTACAAAACACAAGATCTCCTGACACCCGTATATTACAATGCTCCGTCAGACACGACTTGTGGATGCAATGCCAGCCATACCTGACGCAGCATCGTCCACAGCTCCGCCCAAGTCCAGGATCCATGGATCTGATGTTCCGCTCCACGTATCCCAGAGAGCTTCCACAGGGTTTAAATCCGAGGACCGTGGGGGTCATTAGATGGTTTTAAGCTCAGACGAGTATTCCTCGAGCTATGCCTGTGTGATTGCGGCCCGGTGAGGCGGGGCATTGTTCTTCTGGAACAGACCATCGGACGCAGAATGCTCGAAGGCTATGAGAGTGTGTAGGTAATCAGGCAGCATTTGCTGGAACCGCGCAGCAGTTAAGGATAACTCCAGACACACTAAGGGACCTAATGTGTCCCATAAGAAGGCTCCCCAATCCATCATAGTGCAACCGCCGCCTTGAACGCAACCCACCTGGCACGACGAGCAGTGGCCTCATGCTATCGACGCCACACCCACACCCTCCCGGGGGCAACTAAAAATGGGATTCATCGCGGCGCCACTCTGCGGAGGTCCAGTTTTAATGTTCACGGCACCAGGCGAGGCGTAATGTCAGATGAAGAGCAGTCTACCGTGGCACACGAATAGAACGTTTGCTCCTGTAGCCCAGGGTACGCAACGTGCGCCATACCCCTCACTCGCTGAAACGGGATTCATCTGAAAACACGACGCGGCGCCACTCTGCGGAAGTCCAGTTTTAATGCTCCCGGCTAGAGCTGAGATGGGCTGGGCCCGAGCCCGAAAGCCGAGCCCAGGCCCGGGCCCTAACAGGGCTCGGTCTTCATTTTAAAAAGTTCTGGTCGGGCTCGGGCGGGCTCGGGCTGCCATATATGGATTTTTTTACCGGTCAGTTTTATCAAATAGTTATTGGTTTTATTTTCAAAACTTTTTTTTTTCCAGTAGCAGTTCTCACTCACCGCCAGAAAGTTGTTCTTTTAGTTATGTTTGTTGTTTGGCTATCTGTAGGAGGGTAAATGAAATTTAATTAGTCCCTTTAGGCAATGCAGTTGTTCCGTCCATGTGAAGCCGGCTGACAGCCACCAGGGAACGGCGACAGACCAGCCAGATAAAATGCGTTAGAGGTGGGTGGTTAGGCTGGGGGTGGGGGTCCTGACTTGTAATACGATGTGTAAAAAGGAAACTGACAGGCGGCAAACATAAGAAAGAGTAAGGATATAAGGGAACGGTTGAAATGCATCCTGATTTTCCGATCGGATAAAGGAAAGGAGAATGGATGTCTGGAAGACAGTAAAAAGCCAGTTAAGCTAACAATGTACAGTACTTTCCCATTCTCTAGTTTAATGATACGTAGCATTCGTTTTCTGGTGCTGCCATTAGATGTTTAGGATGACTATGAAGAAATTTTCTCAAGGCGTAAATTAGACCTAAGATTAGTCTCGATTACCCATGACGGTTTACGCATAAGGTTAAATTATCTCCATAATTGCTTCGTAAAACTATACAGTAGCCGGAAAGACCGACGGGACTTTGAAGATTTCTGATGCGTTTTGTGATCAACATTTAAAACCAGTTACATCTTATGCATTTCCTAAGACAGTAACACGATGGATAATCCCGATTCAAAAGTTGTTATGCTGAAGCTCAATTCTGGCGAATATAAAGTTATTAAAAATAAAGTTGGAAAGTCTCCTGTGTGGAATATTTTTAGTTCAATTGTTGAGAGAGATTCAGGGAAAAAATTGGACTACGTTCAATGTGACAGATGCAAATGCATTTTAAAATATAAAAGTTCAACTGGGACAAGTCGGCTTTCTCGTCACTCAAAAACTTGCGCTCCATCAACGTCTTCGAATCCTTTGAATAATTTTTTTCATCCTGCTTCAAAACTGGTTACGACAAATGAAAAAGAAAAAGTCTTACGAGAGTGTGTTAGATTGTGTTCAGAAGATATTAGGCCTATATCTTCTGAACACAATCTAACACACTCTCTGGTTTTGTTAACAACGAGTTTCCCTAATGTCCCGAAAACTGTTGTCAACATAAAAAGCGAATTAATAGCGACTTTGGAAAGAATCGGCTTTGAAACAGCTGTCTTGACCTCAAAGTGTACCTTTGTTGCTGATGAAGGATCCAACATTAAGTCTGCACTGAAGTGTTATAGGAGGCTAACATGTGTGAAACATTGTTATTGTTAGTGTCACTGGGACATACTTTTTGTTGATGCCATATAAATTGTGGAACAAGATGAGCACATAAAAAATATGGAAGGCACGAAAATAAAGCTAGATGTTAAAATCATCTAAATAGAACTTTTGCTATGATTCCGGTTGGCGCGTGAAAGCTTAGGATCAATTTATAACATATGGCAAAAAGATAAAAAAAATGACCTGATTAAATAGTTTAAATTAGATCTACCAAAACGGTTCGTGTCCTTCTGCACTGGGTAGTTTTTACAGCAATTTAAAATTTTCAATAGTTCACGAAAGTTGCTAAAATAAAGTAAAAAAACAAAAAAAAACCAAAGTCTACTTCGAGCTCGGGTAGGCTCAGGCTCAGACTCTATGACAAAAATGGCAGACAGTCCTCGGGCTCGGACTATAAGACTTCGGGCCCGGGCGGTCTCGGGCCCCCAAAACTGAGCCTGAACTCACCTCTATTCCCGGCACCAGGCGAGGCGCAATGTCAGATGACGAGCAGTCTGCCGTGGCACACGAATAAGGCGTCGTTTCCTGTAGCCCAGAGTACGCAACGTGCGCCATACCGTTCACTCGCTACACGTGCGCCATACTCTTCACTCGCTGACTCGTGCGCCATACTCTTCACTTCGCTGACGCGCGCCATACCATTCACTTCGCTGACGCGTGCGCCGTACCGTTCACTTCGCTGACGCGTGCGCCATACCGTTCACTTCGCTGACGCGTGCGCCATACCGTTCACTCCCTGAAACGGGATTCATCTGAAAACACGACGCAGCGCCACTCTGCGGAGGTCCAGTTTTAATGTTCCCGGCACCAGGCGAGGCGTAATGTCAGATGACGAGCAGTCTGCCGTGGCACACGAATACGGCGTCGGCTCCTGTAGCCCAAGGTACGCAACGTGCGCCATACCGTTCACTCGCTGACGCTGCTTGGGCCTCCGACATTTAACCCGGATGTGATTTGCGCCGCCGTTGCCAAGTGGTACGAGTCTGGATAGTCTATGTCGATCCCGGTCATCAATGGCGTGTTGTCGGCCGCAAATTCTTCTCTGGACTCTGGTACGTCTGTCGATGGTATAGTCGCGGTAAACACCTGATACGGTTGCCCTCGGAAACCCTAGGTTTCTTATCATTTGGGAGATAGAATGACTCCTCTCTCTTGCGCCAACAATGCGATCACGACCAGAGTCGCTCAGATCACCACGTTTACCCATGTTCGTCGATTGCGGTACAGTTTGGAAGCCCTGCTGCCCGACTATTGTACTTATCGCCTACGTTTAGTTTGGTCTGTTCCACTGTGCGTGGGGGATGCTCATGTCAACTGTTTATCACCCGTATCTTTAATCTTTTTTGTCTACTATACACTTTTTTAGACAGTAATTCAAGACTGAAATTTATGAAGTTATAATTGCGACGAGAATTCATTGTTCAATCGCAAAAAAAAACGTAAGTATCTTATACGAACCCAAAATACATGTTTTTGGGTCATATAGTAATAATTCACACCGAAAATTCTATAGTTAGAAATAAAATCTTCACTTATGGACCTAAATACTATGTATTATGTACCTTATAATCCATAGCCGATATGAAGCACATTGTTGGTGTGTTGGTGCAAAAAAAAAGTTGTTTTTTTTAATGTGACATGCTTAGATATAATATAGTACAGTGAGCGAAATAATTATGGACCACGTGTCATTTACTCAGCAAAAAATAATAATAATAATAATAGTTATTACAATATAAGGAAAAACAGATGGCATTGAACAAATTGTACTGTAAGTTACGTAGAAGAAAGATAAACAGTTCTTATGTTCAAAAACATATTTGTACAGGCTTTGTACACTTTAAAGTGATAAAGAAAATGCGAAATAATTGTGGCTCTCTGGGCTTTTAATTCATATGTGCCACTTTTAGAAGCTGGAGATTTTTAATGTTTGTCCACCCACCTTTAGCATCGTAACAAGCTTCCATTCGACAAGGTAAGCTGTCATACAAGTCCTGAATATATACTACATATCGACAGAATTCCATGATTCAAGAATAGCTGTTTTCGAACTGTCCTTATTCATGAAATTACGGCCATTTTCATACACCTTCTGTGCCAGCATATAGCACATATTCTCTATTACATTTAGATCAGATGATATTGCCGGCGAAGGTTGGAGTAATTTTATTTTTTTCGACTTAAACCAAATCTGGGACGCTTTCAAAACGTGAATTTTGCAGTTCTCCTGCTGAAAAAAATAAGTTCCACCGACCATTTCGAGGAAAGTGTTTGCTTAACATTTGCTGATAACCAGAATTCATTTTTTCATCTACGAATACAATATCGCTTTCCTTTTTCCAACCAATTGCACCCCATATCATAACCGAACCACCTCCCTGATGTCGAGTGGAAGACACCAGCAGTTCTTGTTTGTCACCTTTCCAACAACTGTGCATACCATGAAGGCTTACCAGATTAAATTTCTTCTAGTAGGAGAAAATAACTTTTCGCCACTCACAGCTCCAACTCATATGGCTGCAAGCGAATTCTTTTCGATTGGCTTTGTGGACTGAAGACAGCACTGGTTTCTTCTGGAGTTTTCTCGAATGAAGTCCTGATTGATTCAGCAACTGTTGTGTTCGTCGAACAGTAACTGGCATTCTAATTCGCTGCGCAGTTGTCGAGCTGTTGAAATTCTTTTTGATGCTTTGCGCCTGATGCTTTTCTTTTTATCGTACCCAGCTGGATCTTTCAGGTAATTTTGGACGAGTATTGACCTTCTATTGATAGTTCGGACAATATCTGTAGCATTCATATCAGTTTATGTTGTTAAGGCATCGATTTTTTTTTTTTTTTTTTTTTTATTGGAGGTTTAACGACCACCGTGAGCAACTCAATGGGCTATAAGCAGTCGCCCATCCCTAATTTAGGGTCACTGGTTCCAGGGAAGGGAGAGAGCCAGTGCCGTAAGACAAACACAACATCCATGCCTCACCGGGATTCGAACCCGGACCCCTTTCGGACGAATGATCAGAGGCCAACGCCTTAGACCACTGCGCCACCGGGGCGGCAGGCATCGATTTCCCACCGTTTGATGTCAGACAGTCGAAAGCCGGACGGCATACTTATTTTTTTATATCTAACACTTTCTTTTTTTTTTTTTTTTTCTTGATTGGAGGTTTAACGACCACCGTGAGCAACTCAATGGGCTATAAGCAGTCGCCCGTCCCTAATTTAGGGTCACTGGTTCCAAGGAAGGGAGAGAGCCAGTGCCGTAAGACAAACACAACACCCATGCCTCACCGGGATTCGAACCCGGACCCCGTTCGGACGAATGATCAGAGGCCATCGCTTAGACCACTGCGCCACCGGGGCGGCAACTCTGACACTTTCATCAAGTTATTTCGTTAATTCTATCTTCGGACTGTTGGTACAAATCACTAACACCTGTTTCTCCCAAAGGGCACCCGCATCGCTAAATATTCAACTGAGAAGGGCCATAATTGCTTAGCGTTTTAAAGGCTAATTTCACTGATCAGCTTTCTCCACGCACGCGCAGAGTACCTTTATAGACACCAATAAGTGCGTTTCGAATTTACACACGACAGTAACACATGAATCGTCTTTCATGTCTATTTATGTCTGTCAAAAATGTGAAGGGCTATAATTATTTCATCTACTGTAGTTCCTCTCACTAATTGACATTGCTAGATCCCGGAATGGAGAAGAGGGACTGATGAGACATCTGGGAAGGCACTTTACTCAACTGCAGACTGTATTCTTCTACGATTGAATATGAAAATTTTGCTTTACTTTTTTTTCTCCTCTTTTTAATTTATTTCACCAGAGAATAATTTCTGCATGCCGAAAATTAAAAACAATGAAATGACATACGAAATATGAAAAACGAGGGAGAAATAAATCTTGGCTCTTTTGAAATATAAAAGACAAATCACATTCATTGAATTGGATTGATGGTGGTTGAGATGTAAGGTCCTTATCGCTAAAGGCAAAGTAACTTCCAACGAAAATGGAAAAACAACTTAACTTTTTAAGTTAAACATCCATGTCACTTTCCGTGGATGCATGCAATGACACTGAGAAGTCGTTCTTGTCGTATCGACTCTGCGTACTTCGGGTCAACCTTTTTCTCCAACTTTAATTTGGTATTCTCCTTCCATGATGCTTGGAAGTAGCCTCTTCTTACAATGTTAAACAGCCAATCCATTTCCCTTTCCACTAAAAAAACACATGAGCCCTCAGATTCCAGCCAACAATCCCCCTTTCCTCCCACACACAGCATCATACCACCTCTCTTACTGACAGCAAAGCAATAGGAAGAAGTTGAATGCTCTGTCTCTCTCTCTCTCTCTCTCTCTCTAACGCACAGTTTTTGAGAGATACATTTAGCTAACATGTACCCACAGTACAACACTTTTTTATAGGTAATTAACTATCCGAAAGTGTTTTAACAGCAGCTTGGCTTCTCATAACTATTTACCAAGTGACAAAAAGTGATTTAGTTTTCAGTGATACTAAGCTTCCACCTTTGCCTCTTTTATTTAAAAAAAAAAGTTCCAAGTTTTACATTTCTCCGAAATAAAGGAAGGGAATTTCTCTCTTCCCTAACCCTTAACTCAACCAAGTCTTTTACCGCTGCCAGGGGCAGGATGCACATATAAAGTTTTTTTCGGGGGGAGAGCGATAGAGGAGAGGCATTTTTGAAATATACCAGGACAAAGCAAAAGTTAATGAGAAGTAGATGAAAAAATTAAAGCATTGTTTTCTAACGTGAGTTGATGTATTTTTCATTAAATGAAAGCATTATTTTTCTAATACAAGTTGCATTTTAACAAAAAACTGAAACGCCTTCGGGAATA
This sequence comes from Macrothele yani, assembly GCA_039090855.1. NCBI lineage: Eukaryota > Metazoa > Arthropoda > Arachnida > Araneae > Macrothelidae > Macrothele > Macrothele yani. The sequence continues at coordinate 64,082,786 of CM077005.1, forward strand.
AAAGGTTACCTCCCCCCTCCATCTAAATACTCCCCTGACCCATCTAGTAGAAATTTAGTGACCCAGCTGTTTCTTCTGATTCACATCGACAAAAAGTTTTCTTTTGAGTTATCCGTCGGTCGTTCTGCATCATTTGCATTTTTCTCTTTTTAAAACGAAGTGATATACACGAATAAATAAGACAAAGTATTTATGCTAATAATGAAATATAAAATTATTTTCATAAACCACCGAAAATGAAAGTTCAGAGAATTTACGACATCCATTTTCCAGAAGGCGGCTTGCTTGTCTTGAAAAGAGTGGAAGCTTCCAGTCTCCAAAGAATAACCGAAGATAGGCTTATACATTTTGGTTGGATGCACCGTTTTTCTTTGGGTATCTGGATATTTTTTACACCGAGAAAAGCAAGCTGGCCCCGGTGGTGCATTGGTCTAAGCGATGGCTTCAGACAATTCGTTCGAGAGAAGTCCATGTTCGAATCCCGGTTAGGCATGGATGTTGTGTTTGTCTTACGGCACTGGCTTTCTCCCTTCCCTAGAGCCAGTGGCCCTAAATTAGAGACGGGCGACCGCTTATAGCCCACTGAGTTGCTCACGATAGTCGTTAAAGCACCAATAAAAAAAATAACTCCATGTGGTTAAAGCTGTCTTTGAGTGAGTGTTAGGGTTCCTCTTCTGCGATAGATGGCGCAAAAAATCACTCCTTGGGCTTGGCGTTTACGTCTTGAGGGACTGTCCCAGAAATTGGCGTCACCGAATCACTGCAGAACTCGCCATATTCAGAATGTAAGCGGTTTCTCGTTGGCTCCACAATGAAAAGACAAAATACGCGCTGTTACGTTTAACCAATAACGTTGTTTGGGGGTGGGGTTTAGTAGGCAGACGGAGTTTCTACTGCTCAAATTCGGGGATTCTCTGCTAATGTACATATTTTCTCTTCAGAAAATGAACGTACAGTGGGATTTACGATTATTTATGGGAGACAAGATTCCAGTCTCACTTTTGGCCCCCCTTCAAATATTTCTATTTGGTCTAGATATTACAAAAAATCACACAGAAATGAGAGAGTTCGTTTCTTCCAGACAGAAACACTGCTAAGCTTCGCGCCATCTAGCTACCAAATTGGAATACTTTCGAGTCAGATAAATTAAATTAAAAAAAAAATTCTAACAATTGTTACGGAATAATAACTGTGGCACATATTAGCCATAGGTCGTTTTTATTTGTGCTCAAAATTTCAAACACTACAAAGTAATAGTCTTTGAGAAAAGGTGTACAAAAGAATTTACATTGCAGATATAGGATGGAATTTCTCTTACACTTATTCAAAGACAGCCTTAACGGCTACCTACCGGCCTTCTGTATCATCACCTGTCTGCACTGTGTATGCATATCATACTCACCTGGTCACGGTTACATATTTCAGTCTATCAAAGAAGGCAGCAGCGTCAGCAGACTTTACGGAACGCTGACGCTCTACAGAAGATATTGCCTCTAATAAAAGTTATTCTCTAAGTTCATTCTCGAATTCCATATGAACAACAAGAAAGAAATATACTGCACCCATTTCATAATCTTAGGATAACTGGGCATCACTCACACTGAATTGATGTGACAAAGTTAGCTGCGTCTGTTCAATGTGAATAATACTAATATACTGTATATTATTCAAAAGGAATATTTTCAATCATGAGAACAACAAAGCGGTATTTAAATTAAAATTTAGTATTTTTAGCATATGACTGATATGTAACATTGATTCTTTATTTAAAATTGATGAAACCATACAATTTAAATCTAAGTTGATAAACGTAATAAGTGAATTTAATAAAAAAAAACAAAAAAGCAGTACACAATTAAAACAACGAATCAGATTTCACGGGACTCCCGAAAAATTTGGGAGTATTGTTTCGGGTTATGTTTTCCTAATGCTTTCAGAATGTACTCTTTAAATTAGAACTACGTAATTCTCTGTTCTGTTCGTTTGGAAGAGTAAATCTCAATCTTTTTTACGCAAGATTCTGTAAGCTGGGTATTAGACATAACATGTCTAAAAATGAATTCCATTTCTTTCATGATATTTTCGTTATGATTTTCAAAATCTTTTCCACTCTCGTAATTGCAGAGGAATCCAATTCGGTATCTTTTCTTAATCTACATGTTCAAAGATTTTTCTCTTTATATTACATCCATTAAAAAATTGAACAATACATCGCACAATTTGCGGACGACGAACGTCTAAATACGGATGAGTATCTTCTCTAGGTCGATAACAACACAGAAATTTTAACGAAAGGTTTGTTAACGTGCTGCCATCTAGTGAGCTATATCTTAAATGTTCAGATTGCTTATAAATATTGAGGTATTTGATAATGATACTAAAAAAAAGGGGGGGGGGGAGAGGTATGAATTTCAGATTGCGGGGAGATGAAAAAGTTGGGGGGAATGTTGGACGAAAGCAAGTTGTTTGGAGGCTGGAATTCTCTATGGTGAGACATATAATATGGAATTTAAAGCGAAGATTTAAAAAGAGGAAAAGTTCAAAAAATGTAAATCTGTTGATTATCTCATAATTGAATTATGGTTATAACTAGGAGTCATTTCTCCAAAACTACGCACATTTATTTTATTTTTTCATTGTCTTTTGTGTGCGTGTGCTGCTTTTATTTTTATCTCTCATGTCTAAATGATTCCTTAAATAAGGATAAAGCAAAAAAGTATTAACATGGGTTGATGAAACAGAAGACATCGATATTTTCCCAAATCTTATGCATGCTGAAATAATTCAGTAGGATATCTGCAAAACTTTCAACACACTAAACTGAAGATAAATGTTTTGTAGTTGAAATGACTGACTTCAAACATGTGTTAAACACAAAAAGAAAAGTTTGCTGGACATACTAGACTGTCATGTACATAGCTTTCAAATTTAAAAAAAAATTCAGGGCGTTTATGGGAGAAAATATTAAAGGTGAAACTGAGAAATCAATGTAAACTCTCGTTGCTATTCGCAATTGTGCAAAGTAAAAGTAAGAAGGGCCAATACTGAAAATTTTAAAGAGCACTGATAAAAAAAAAAAAAAAGTTTTCCTGGTATTTACTATATGATTTTTAAGTTTTAAAAAGCACACTGTAAAGAATAGGTTTTCCTCGACAAATATTCTTCACCAAAGTTATGGTTATGACTTCTTTTTAAATTCAGCAGTGTTTATTGGCAAATAATCCTGATGAAGAAACCGAAGAGATTAATGATGAAATATGGCGTCTAAATCACAAGGGTAAGCAGCACTTGAAGATCATTATGGGTGATTTCAATTTAAAAATGGGGCAATAGTAACAGAATGAAATCTCGGTAAGTAAATTCGGTCACGGCAACGGAAACGAGCGAGGAAATGCCCTTGTAAAATTTGCAGAGAGCGGAGAGATTTTTCTCCTTTTCTCGTGTATATCAGGAGCTACTTCTTGAAGAAAAGCGCCACAGGAAATACACGTGAAGTTAGTGCAGGCGTCCAGCCAGTGGAGCACCCAGGAATTCCTGTTGGAGAGCAGGCCTGACGAGACGGGGGGAGAGGCGGTACTGTAGAACCGGGGTCCGGGCCAGAGCCCGTTTCTAAAGTAATTTTCTTCTAATTATTATTTTATGGTGTCCGAATATTTTTCAAGCTATACCGTCACCAAGGTTGGGAAATTACGCGTAAAAAAATATTTTCTACGTGACGAGTAAAATACACGCGTAAAAATGCGTAATTTATGTCATAAATGAAAAAAATGTGATAAATTCAAAACTTGCTTTAAACACAATTAAAAAAAATAAAAGTGTTCTTTCAAAAGTGTTTTTAAAATAAAATTTCGTAAATATATACAATATTTGATTTATATGTACTACTACTATTACAAAACAAATTAAGGCATGTTATTTTTTAAAAATCTTTTTTATTTAATTTTACTTCAATTTAAAAAAAAACTTGACCTTGAAACTTCGATCATACGGGAATATGGGTTAGTGGAGAAGATGAGGTGGGGAGCCCAAAGTTTTTATTGCACTGAGGCCCGAGGTCGCTCTTCACGGCCTTGTTGGCGGGGGCTATATATATATATACATATAATATGCGTACACAATATGTACACACACACACATATATATAGATATATAGTGTACACCTATAGTTTATATACGGTTGTGACATACGTTGCTCATCATTTCTTTGAGGCTTTAAGAAGAAGACACCATGTAATAGAAAATACTATGCCAGACACTATGTAATTTTTTAACATCAAAAATAATATTTTTCAATGTTTAATTTGTGACGTACGTCGCTCTTAATCTCCTTGGAGGGGCTTAAGCCCCCAAAGCCCTCTCCATGGGTGCGCTATTGCATCCAGCATAAGCGAGAGAGGCGGCTCGCTGCGGCCGCGATTTTAAGGACCACGGATTTCAATCATATATTAATACTTTTTATTAATCTCTATTGTCTTTGAAAAACATGAATAAATACCATCACTAAAAAGTTAAACAGTTCACATATATATTCACTAATTATTTATGCATTTTTTTTTTAGTTCAAGTCCCTATATCTCATTCAGGGAAAAAAGTATTATACAAATCTAATTAAAAACTGATATTTTAACGATAAGAAACATGCACGTTTTTAAGTCAAAAATGCCATTTGGGAACAGCAAGTTAATCTTTGCCTAGGGCAGCCGAATTACTAAGGCCGGGTCTGTTTTAAGGCACTCAAAAGCAGTGTCAAATGAAATTGATTTTATTACAAAACTGGTATCGAAGCCATCAATATGATTCAAACGCGAGAAGTGACCATATATACAATGGTGAGATGTAAGATGCACTTTAACACAAAACTTGAGTGTCGGAAATTCATGAAGCAAAGGAAAAGTATCAACGTGACAAATCTTTAAAAACATCATAAAACTATCAAATTCGAATTGAGAAATTTATTCTATGCAGTGAAAGGTCTAACAACATAAGATCTAGACCAAATAAAACAAGTTGGCAAAATCATGCAATGCATTGATGATAATACGCTTTCCAACATACCAGAAATCATTACTCAAGTTATGAGGATAATGGCTGTGGAATAAATCTCGGTCCTGTGCCCTGATCTTTGATCCCATTTCGATGATATTCAACGGAACCGGTTCAGTATACCTCCGAAATAACATGATAAAGTTTTGTCGCAATGGAAGCATTTTTACGTAAGTTATGGAATAGATCCCGCTCCTGTGTCGTAACCTTTGACCCCATTTTCCCCAATTGCAACAGGATTTGTCCCCATGCTGGCCCCTACAACATACCAACATTTCATCCAAATCGAAGAATTTTTACGCAAGTTATGATGCATGATGGCGATGGAAGTGATTCCGCTCCTATGTCCTGACCTTTGACCCCATTTCACCCATTTTCAATAGAGTTTATCCCCAGGTGGTCCCATACCACATACTAAAATTTTATCGAAATCGAACCTTTTTTTTTGTTAGTTATGACGCATAAGAACAGTGGAGTGGATCCTGCTCCTATGTCCTGACCTTTGACTCCATTTCATTCACTTTCAATAGGGTTCCTTCCCAGGTGTTCCCCTTCCACATACTAACAGTTCATCGAAATCAAACGATTTTCCTGTGAGTTATCGTGGTGAAGGACATACGCGCACAACGCGTGACGTAATGAGGCAGATGGGAATCGCGACCATCTGCTCGAAAGAGTGTGACGTCATAAAACTTTAATAGGATCCACACACAACGCGTGACGTAATGATACAGATGGCGTGACCGCGCGCCAACATCTCAATCGCGAGATTGTGACGTCATAAGATTTCTAAGCATGGGCAACATTAATGGGACGACGTCATGACACTATAAAAACGTGGTGATTCGAGGTGGTTATTTAACGCACTTAACGAATTTTCCTAAAGTCGAGATCAAGCTAAATCGATTTCTAGTACCAGAAAACAGTAGGTTAACGACTTTCATCAAAATTCTTAGAGCCATTTTCAAAATAAAATTTACAAACATACAAGAACTGCTCCTTTAATAGTATGGGATAAGGGCGATGGAATGCATCCCGATCCTATGTCTTGACCTTTGGCCTCATTTCGTCCATTTTCAATAGGGTTCGTTCCCAGGTGGTCCCCTACCAGATACTAAAATTCCATCGAAATCGAACCATTTTTACGCCCGTTATGACGCATAAGGGCAATGGAATGCATCCCGCTCCTATGTCCTGACCTTTGATCCTAACTTCACCCATTTTCAATAGGGTTCATTCCCAGGTGGTCCCCTACAATATGCTAAAATTTCATCGAAATCGAACCATATTTACGCAAGTTATGACGCATAAGGGCAATGGAATGGATCCCGCTCCTATGCCTTGACCTTTGACCCCATTTCGGCCATTTTCAATAGGGTTCGTCCCCAGGTGATCCTTTATCACATAATAAAATGTCATCGAAATCGAACCGTTTTTACGCGAGTTATCGTGCCGACAGACGGACGGACAAAGCTGGAGCATATACGCTTCTTCAACCTACGGTTGGAAAGCGTAAAAAAAGAGCCCCAAACCAAAGCAAACAAACAAACAACAACAACAACAACAACAAAAAAAAAAGGTTTGGGGAGACGATGAAATTCAAAAGAGCGATGTGTGTGATTATTAAACCTTTCATCAAAATCCTTAGATTATTATTAATGAACATTTTCGGAGCAGTTGCGTTTAGCTCCTGACTATCGAAAGAGACCCTACCTAACCGCCTTCTATGATTCGTATCAGCGTTGCCGGCGCAAAAGCAATTTCAGCAGTTCGAATGAATTCAGCCCGCGATTTTAACGGAACATACGTATGTAAAAAATTACAACCTGAGAAACAGCTGACGCATTGGAGTATGTGCAATTCACAGATGATTTTGCATGCAACTGTTAAAGTTAGAATGCTGTGGTCCAGCAAACTAAAAAAAAACATTAATAATCCGGATTTTTTACGTAGTTTCACATCTTTATTATATGACACACGAATTATCTTGCATAGGACGTTGCTTTTCTTACAAAGTAGGGAAGGCTTAAATTGCATAATCCATGTTTAAATACACTCTGATCGAAGCAGCTATAGCGGGAAGCGATGAAGTTTGGTTGTAAAATTATTCCACCGATCAAAAGGCCTGGTCAATTTCTTAGCAAAGGAGAAAATGCAAAAGAAGCTTCTTTTACAAAAACTTTCTTCGGAGCACTTCGGTAATTCTCTGAGAGTGTCTTAGTGAGCATGTAAGATATTAATTATATTCTGAGAATAGACCACAATCCTAATTTAAAAATGACAGAAATATTGCTCAAAACACTTTATTTAGACAATTTTCACCTAAGCTCCATAAATGTTTTAACCTTTTGATGACCCTTAATGTTCTTTAATTTTCTCTGTATGATTATTATTATTACCTTTCGTTTTTGTTTTAAAGAACGTTTTATGTCTAGTTAATGCTTAAAATTCCTTGATTTTTTTTCTCCAGCCCTTCCATATGTGGGGCGTAGGTTACATAATAGAAGATGCCTGTCGTTTTTAAGAAAACTTGTCTGACAGCAAAGTGTCTGATTTTGGCCACGAGGGGCGCTAGCGATCCGCACAAACAGTACTTTAGGTACAAACACTTCGCAAGTCATTTCCCGCCGTTGCTTCGCGTGGTTTGCCATGTTTTGATCTCGTTTTGTTGCACTTGGGTTAAGCTCACGAGTTTCAAATTAATTCTGATTGTTTTTTACTTCAATTAAGTACTTGACCATTTGTTTGATTTTCATTACCTACGCTACGTTACAATGGTGCTATACTGTGTACCTTTCTGTTCTTCAAACACCTTATGCGACGTGGTGAGTCTTCATGAGATACCCAACAGAGCTGAATTGAGGGGAAAATGACTGAGAACTATTTCAAGACAAGGTAAGTGATATTATTACCATAATTGGCATCCCCATATTGTGTTTGGCATATCCTCCTAATATGTGGTAAACGTTTAAAGCAATTATCAAAAATAAAAAGATGGAACGCATCATTTCTGTCACCTTTATGTATATATTTATTTTTTGCGTTTCTTGTTTATTTAAGTAATCCACGTAATTTTTCAATTTTTATAAACGTTTTTGAAATAAAATTGCTGAATACTTTTATACAAACACAGGCTGAATCGTATTTAAAAAAAATATATTAATATTCACCAAAATAATATTTCCGTTTCCTTGTTCATTTGTTGATGAGCATTTTTTTTAATTTGCAGCAAGTTAAAAAATGAATTTCTATTACGTTTAACTTGCTGCATGGTTTTCTTTTTAGGCTGTAAACTACTGATAGGTTTAAAAATAAATATTGGATATAATTCCATTGAAATGATACATTGTTTCCTACATAAATTGTAAACGTCTTTAGTTTTTGATCCCATGAGCATTTTTCATGCAAGTTCTTCGCAGAAAACGCCAATCTGACGACGGGCGGGATGCTCAGAAGCAGTGATGTATTCAGGCATCTTCTCGGGGGTGCAGAGCCCCCGAAAATGCATGACCCCCCCCCCCCCCCCCCAGTAGGTTTTTCATCGATCACCCCTTATATTTAGTCTAATTGTTTTCGTTTATAGTTGAATATTTGGAGAAACTAATTAAAAAGAAACTTAAAATGAGGAAAATATTATAATAAAAAAAAAACCATTCACATGGACTTCAAAATTTTTATCATCCTTCAATAAAACATTAAACAGTTCTCACTGAAGGGGCAATTTTTAAAGCACTGACAACTCTGACTACTTCCACAATAAAAACCTAATTCCACAGAGTGCACTGTATGTTTGCACTGCTATACATCACATTTTGGAAACTGGCATTCATCTTGTTTCAGTCTTCTGGATGCTGACTTTCCATGTATGCTGTTAAGCCTCAGAGTAGCTAATGTGACGTTAGGGTATTTGCTACCTAATTTTTAACAATAGCAAATTGTTAGATGTTATACCCATAAAAAAAAATTCCCTTGCGGTGGGAGTTTTACACTCTGTGAAAACAAAAAGAAAAAAGAAAAGAAATCGAGGAACCTGAAACTCGCATCCAAACAGTTTTTCTTTACTACTATGTGCTAATCTAAATAATCTAAATGGGCTGAAACCAAGTGGCAGGGGAATGGTTTGCACCATACGTTTTCAGGTAACACTGTAATGATTCCTTAATCAGAAATACGCTTGTAGTAGGGCAAGGACAAGTTAACGCTTTTTTTTTGGGGGGGGGGTTCATTTTCTCCAGCACAGTGTTATCTTACTAGGATTCTCAATATTTTACACCATCCCATATTGAAATCCTTTGTCCATGACTGAATTAAAGCAAAGGCATAACATTTTTAATCACTTGAATGTGTAGATTTCTTGGAATATACATTTGCGATACACGAGCATAAGAAAATATTATATATATATATATAATATTTTCTTATGTATATAAATATTTATATATATAATATATATATATATATAAATATTATATATATATATATATATAATATTTTATATATATATATATAAAATATTATATATATATATATATAATATTTTCTTATGCTCGTGTATCGCAAATGTATATTCCAAGAAATCTACACATTCAAGTGATTAAAAATGTTATGCCTTTGCTTTAATTCAGTCATGGACAAAGGATTTCAATATGGGATGGTGTAAAATATTGAGAATCCTAGTAAGATAACACTGTGCTGGAGAAAATGAACCCCCCCCCCCCAAAAAAAAAAAAAAAGCATTAACTTGTCCGATTCCTGAGGATTGGAACATAGCCACAATGATCCTGCTACATAAGAAAGGTGACATTGAGGATCTCGGAAACTACAGACCTATCAGCCTCCTATCAGTAGTTTATAAAATCTTCACTAAAGTTCTTTCACACCGCTTGAAGGTAACACTGGACATGGCTCAACCGAGAGAACAAGCTGGATTCAGGAGTGGCTACAGCACAATAGATCATATCCATGTGCTGAGAGAACTAATTGAAAGAGCGAGGGAATATGAACTTCCATTGTGCATGGCTTTTATCGATTATGAAAAAGCCTTTGATTCGGTGAAACCATCAGCAGTTACAATGGCTCTGAAAACCTGCGGTATTGAAGATGCATACATTAATATTATTAATAACATCTATGAAAATGCAAGTGCAAAGATTAGGCTGTTTGAAAATACAACACACGTAAAAATTGGAAAGGGAGTGAGACAAGGTGACACCATATCTCCGAAGCTCTTTAATGCCACATTGGAGGGTGTTTTTCAGTCACTGAGCTGGGAAAACAAGGGGATAAAGATTAATGGAGATTATCTAACCCACCTTCGTTTTGCTGATGACGTAGTCATTTTTGCAACTAGCCCATCAGAGCTGCAGAGTATGATCCAGGAACTTGCTGACAAGATTAAAGAAGTGGGATTAAAAATGAACTTTCAGAAGACAAAAGTGATGTTCAATGCTTTTACAAGAAATGAAGATTTATCGATTGATGGAGAAAAGCTGGAGATAACAGACACGTACGTTTATCTTGGACAGCAGATATCAAGTGAGGGTCACATTGATGAAGAAATTAATCGGCGTACAAAACTTGCCTGGAGAGCTTTTGGAAGAAACAGCATAATTTTCAAGAGCAATATGCCATTATGTCTTAAAAGAAAAGTGTTTGATCAATGCATCCTTCCAGTGCTTACGTATGGTGCAGAGACGTGGACCTTAACTAAAAGAGACATACAAAGGCTGCAGACAACTCAAAGAGGCATGGAGAGGTGCATACTTGGTGTAACTAGGAGAGATAAGAAGAGGAACTCGTGGATCCGAAAAATGACAAGAGTGGAAGACATCATGATCAGAGTTAAATCCCTGAAATGGCAGTGGGCTGGACATACTGCCAGAAGGACAGATCATCGATGGACAGCCGAAATTTTAGATTGGATTCCAAGGGACAGGAAAAGACCCAGAAGAAGACCACATGGGAGATGGGTGGATGAAATTCGAAAGTATGCAGGGGTGACATGGAGGAGACTGGCACAAGACAGACCGTTGTGGAGGAAACTTGGGGAGACCTTCGTCCAGCAGTGGATTGATAATGGTTGACAGTGATGATGTGATATATGCGACATGAAGGCAGAGGGTGCTAAGAATGCTGACCTTGGTTACGTATAATGGACGCTCCCTATCTTCTGATTCAAGGCTTCTTGAATTGGAAGAGGAACTACAAAGGATCAAGTGGGACATCGTCGGGTTAAGTGAGGTAAGGAGAAAAAGAGAAGATCTCATTGAACTGAAAAGTGGATATCTCTTCTACTATCGTGGGACAGATACTGGCAGAACTAGTAGTGTTGATTTTATAATAAACAAGAAACTGAAGGATAAAGTTGTAGAAGTTGAAAGTTCCTCTGACAGAGCTGCACGACTCGTTATCCAACTCTCCAGAAGATACCAGGCTCAGATTATTCAAACTTATGCACCCACCAAGAGTCATCCTGAAGAAGAAATTGAAGAATTTTATGAGGAAATTCGTCATCAAAATAATAAAGGTAAGCAGCACTTGAAGATAATTATGGGAGATTTCAATGCAAAAATAGGGCAACGGCAACAGAATGAAACTTCAGTAGATAAATTCGGTCACGGCAACAGAAACCAGCGTGGAAATACTCTCGTTGAGTTGGCAGAGGCAGAAGGGTTTTTCATCTTGAACTCCTTTTTCAAGAAAAAGCCACACAAGAAATGGACATGGAGACATCCAAATGGAACGACAAGTGAAATTGATTTTATTATGTGTAACAAAAAATTCGTCATAGAAGACTGCAGTGTGCTAAACAAGTTCAACACAGGTAGTGACCATAGATTGGTGAGATGTAAGATGCACCTCAACAGCAAATTTGAACGTGGTAAGCTCATAAGACAAACAAAATGTATTGACATAACCAACCTTAAAAAACACCATAATACCTTCAAGTTGGAACTGAAGAACAGATTCTCTGCTATAGAAGGCCTAACATCGGAAGAAGTGGATATTTCTGAAGTTAACAGAAAAGTAACCAAAGCTCTTATAGAAACAGCAACAAAATTAGCTGGGTCTAAGAACAAGTTGCATGTGAACAAATTATCAGGAAAACCAAAATGTTAATATAAAAAAGAAGAGAGATGAGGACAACTAAAGAAGATGTGACTTCCAAAGTGGAATATATAGAGCTATGCAAGACAGTACGAAAAAGTATCACTGAAGACGTAAGGAAATTCAACTGTGAACTAGTGAGGAAAGCAATTGAAAACAACCAAAGCCTAAAGATAGCAAAGGGACATCTCAGTAAGGAAAGAAAACAGATTATGGCACTGAGAAAAGAAGATGGTTCTGTAACAAGAAATAGAGGCCAAATTTTGACAAGAGTGAAAGATTTCTACTCCAAATTATATGAAAGGGATGATACATGTACTCCAGACATCATGAAAGATACCAGTACCAGAGTTCTTCCAGTCCTCCCAGCAGAAGTTGCACATGAAATCAAGAACATGAAGCGGGGGAAAGCTCCAGGAGAAGATGGAATTACTGTAGACATCATACAAGAAGCAAGTGGAGAAATCGAAACAGTACTCGCCCAAATTTTCACTCAATGCCTTAATAAAGGGAAGATTCTTGAGCATTGGAACAACGCTACAATGATCCTGCTACTTAAAAAAAGGTGACATTGAGGATCTCAGGAACTACAGACCTATCAGCCTCCTATCAGTGGTTTATAAAATCTTCACTCAAGTTCTTTCACACCGCTTGAAGGTAGCACTAGACATGGCTCAACCGAGAGAACAAGCTGGATTCAGGAGTGGCTACAGCACAATAGATCATATCCACGTACTGAGAGAACTAATTGAAAGAGCGAGGGAATATGAACTTCCATTGTGCATGGCTTTTATCGATTATGAAAAAGCCTTTGATTCGGTGAAACCATCAGCAGTTACAATGGCTCTGAAATCCTGCGGTATTGAAGATTCATACATTAATATTATTAATAACATCTATGAAAATGCAAGTGCAAAGATTCGGCTGTTTGAAAATACAACACACATAAAAATTGGAAAGGGAGTGAGACAAGGTGACACCATATCTCCGAAGCTGTTTAATGCCACATTGGAAAATGTATAACGAAATAAATTTCTCCGTCATTTTTGTCCACGCCGGGGCTCGAACCCGGGTCCCCTCATTCCGGAATAAGTCGCTCTACCAATTGTGCTACGCGGACGTTCGTTATCGCTGCTATGTGCCTTTATGTCGTGTGCGTCCTGCCGGGCAGGCACATCACTTCCTCCCCCTTCGAAAGAGGGCCGGGGACATGGCCCATAGGTCAGCCGTGACCATGAATCGCCGTAGGCAGTCATCCTATGTAGAACGTGCACTTGAGAACTCCCAGTCAATCTTTTGTGTGGAATGCAACATCGCACACTTTTATTTTTCGAAGCGCTGGAGAAGGGATTCTCTTATTTTTCCTATCTCGCGGTGTGGAAATAACATCACACCATTGTGAAATTTTGAACGGCCGGGTCATCCGGAAAATTCGGGCGCCATTATAACGAAGCAAATTTCTCCGTCATTTTTGTCTACGCCGGGGCTCAAACCCGGGTCCCCTCATTCCGGAAAAAGTCGCTTTACCAATTGAGCTACGCGGACGTTCGTTATCGCTGCTATCTGCCTTTATGTCGTGTACGTTCTGCTGGGCAGGCACGTCACAAATGTCTTTCAATCACTGAACTGGGAAAACAAAGGTGTAAAGATTAATGGAGATTATCTAACCCACCTTCGTTTTGCTGATGACGTAGTCATTTTTGCAACTACCTCATCAGAACTGCAGAGTATGATCCAGAAACTTGCTGACAAGAGTAAAGAAGTGGGATTAAAAATGAACTTTCAGAAGGCAAAAGTGATGTTCAATGCTTTTACAAGAAATGAAGATTTATCGATTGATGGAGTAAAGCTTGAGATAACAGACACGTACGTTTATCTTGGACAGCAGATATCAAGTGAGGGTCACACTGATGAAGAAATTAATCGGCGTACAAAACTTGCCTGGAGAGCTTTGGGAAGAAACAGCATAATTTTCAAGAGCATTATGTCATTATGTCTTGAAAGAAAAGTGTTTGATCAATGCATCCTTCCAGTGCTTACGTATGGTGCAGAGACGTGGACCTTAACTAAAAAAGACATACAAAGGCTGCAGACAACGCAAAATAGCATGGGGAGGTGCATGCTTGGTGTAACCAGGAGAGATAAGAAGAGGAACTCGTGGATCAGAAAAATGACAAGAGTGGAAGACATCATGATCAGAGTTAAATCCCTGAAATGGCAATGGGCTGGGCATACTGCCAGAAGGACAGACCATCGATGGACAGCCGAAATTTTAGACTGGATTCCAAGGGACAGGAAAAGACCCAGAAGAAGACCACATGGGAGATGGGTGGATGAAATTCGAAAGTATGCAGGAGTGACATGAAGGAGACTGGCAAAAGACAGACCGTTGTGGAGGCAACTTGGGGAGACCTTCGTCCAGCAGTGGATTGATAATATTTGACAATGGTGATGATGATGATGATGATATAGAGAGAGTGCATAAGAAAATTATGTATACATATATATTTTTCTTGTGCTCTCTCTTTATATACACGAGCATAAGAAATTTATATATATATATATAAACAGAATTGGGATATTATGTATATAATCAGTCAACAAGTTTCAGCCCCCTCAAAATTTGCAATTGCCCCCCCCCCCCCCGGAAAAAACTCTCTGAATGCAACACTGTTCAGAATGGTTGAGATTTTACAGACTGAGGAAATCGTGAGCACGAAATTCAAAAGTGACACTCATTCAGGCTCGTCAGACGCCTCGTTGTTGGGAGGGACATCTATTTATTTCCCTTGAAGCTCAACGCAATTATGAGGATGGCTGAACTGGTTGTCAGCTACACGTTCATGCACACACATAACGCATTTGGGGAGAAGAAACGGTAGGACAAGGCACAACCTCTCGGTAAAGGTTGGCTTAAGAAGCTAAATTGGGCAAAGCAAGCAGAATTGCTGTTTAGAATATGGAGAAACATATTCGAAGTTTTAAACTGGTATTAACGCGTCGTAAAGTTATAAAAATAATTATTCCACGTTATCACACGGAAACAGTACTGGATCTAGGGGCGTGTAGAATATGCAAGCACGGACGACCACGGCTTTTAGGAGCGCAGTTGCTCAGTGAGAAAATTAAAGTGCTGAAACGCTTTTCTCTTTCTAAAATCTCATGGATATGTTTGAAATATTGCATGCTAAAGGTTTCAAGGATATTTATCTAAATTTTTGCATAGTTTTAAGAAACGCATCGTCTCTGCAGGTAAGGGTTTCTTGGTTCCAGCGAAGCTTTTCACAACTAAAACTACTAAGAAACTGTCCTTGATCTACGATGAGCCAAGATAAACTACCTGTTTTGTCCATCGAATATGATATTTCAATTCTCTGGATGATAATAAAATTTGTAGCGAAAAATAAATTAAACAAAAAAAAAAAAAGAAGAGAAGAAAAAGAAAAAAATTAGAAGGAAAAAGTGCTGTGCTGAACCTTAGACTTTTCCCGTTAACTATTACCACGCCCTCAACTGTGGACGTAAACCACTATGTAGACAATTCGCATGCAATGGAATATTTATTAACCTTAATCATTTTTGAAAATTGCATAAATAAAAACGTCTACCGATTAAACAACTTTGAGGTCGGATTTCCTATCTCTTATAAGAATTCCGTGATCAAATTTGCGGACATATTAAGCGTTGTGTTTCACCTCAACCGTAGAAGGGATTCCGCCTAAATTGCCGCAAAAGTAAAGTTAATGCCAGCAGATAGCATGTCAATAGAACGTATTGTTGTTTTAGAGGGGTGGAAATATTAAGTTCCCAAAGATTGGATGCGTAGTTAAAAAGATAACATCAACACCTCAATTATTCGGCACGCAGTAAAAAACAAAACGTTTTTCGCTAGCCTTCATTCGTGCCAGAAGAATGTGAGCTTAACAATAAAAATAGAACAGAGTACTTCACGCAAGCAATGATAAATTCGTATACAGACCTGAGTTGTATGCAAAAAATTTAAAAGCAACTTCTGTATCAAAAAACAGGGACTCACATGAGTTACAGGTTACCTGGTTCTGGTTCTCTTTCTGCCCTGGAGACAGCCAGTGCGACCCTCTTTGCTCTCGGTTTTCTTGGGAGACTTTTAACAAATAAAGATGTCACACAAAACCAATAAATAAAATTTGGCAGTATCTTCAATATCTGAAATCAACGTAAAACCGAAATGACTATAGTCTTTCGGCTAACAGTTCAACTGATTACCCAAAAGAATTTTGACGGAACATAAAGACGCACGAAAATTCGGTTTGTTTGTTTTTCTTCAGTGCTCAATAGATACTCAATTCGCAATTATCTATCAAAGGACTCATTCACAAATAATTTTAAGATTTTCAAATAACCTCTCTTCCTGTAACTTGCCTTCTTGTTCATTGTATAACCCGATTCAATGTGGGAAGTTTTAGATCACTATGTATGCGATATAGCTCAAGCATGATAATATTAATATTTTTGTGATGCAAGAATTTAATTCATCTATGGTTAGAATGGTATTTAGATTATCTTCGTTTGGCATCATTATTTGGCCTATACTAATCACAAAAATAGATTACCCCATGCTAAAGGAATGTCGTGCATACGATACAAAACGACATGGTAAAAGGTAATATGTTAAGTAAGCAATAGATGGCCACAAACTAAGCTGTATGTAAATACGTAATAAATGATCATACTTGCAGTACGTTTAGAGAAGCAGATATGCGGTAACTTCAGTTGAAGGTGTGACTGCTTACGAGGTAAGCTGAATACCAAAAGGAAGAAAAAGACCTAGACAGTGGCGTAGCCTGAAATTTCTTAAGGGGAGGGGTCCATGGATTTGGTTCAATGGTAAAAGCCTCATATGTACATATCATCATCATCATCATCATCATCATTGTCAACCATTATCAATCCACTGCTGGACGAAGGTCTCCCCAAGTTTCCTCCACAACGGTCTGTCTTGTGCCAGTCTCCTCCATGTCACTCCCGCATACTTTCGAATTTAATCCACCCATCTTCCATGTGGTCTTCTTCTGGGTTTTTTCCTGTCCCTTGGAATCCAATCTAAAATTTCGGCTGTCCATCGATGGTCTGTTCTTCTGGCAGTATGTCCAGCCCATTGCCATTTCAGGGATTTAACTCTGATCATGATGTCTTCCACTCTTGTCATTTTTCGGATCCACGTGTTCCTCTTCTTATCTCTCCTGGTTACACCAAGCATGCACCTCTCCATGCTTTTTTGAGTTGTCTGCAGCCTTTGTATGTCTCTTTTAGCTAAGGTCCACGTCTCTGCACCATACGTAAGCACTGGAAGGATGCATTGATCAAACACTTTTCTTTTAAGACATAATGGCATATTGCTCTTGAAAATTATGCTGTTTCTTCCAAAAGCTCTCCAGGCAAGTTTTGTACGCCGATTAATTTCTTCACCAATGTGACCCTCACTTGATATCTGCTGTCCAAGATAAACGTACGTGTCTGTTATCTCCAGCTCTTCTCCATCAATCGATAAATCTTCATTTCTTGTAAAAGCATTGTACATCACTTTTGTCTTCTGAAAGTTCATTTTTAATCCCACTTCTTTACTCTTGTCAGCAAGTTCCTGGATCATACTCTGTAGCTCTGATGGGGTAGTTGCAAAAATGACTATGTCATCAGCCAAACGAAGGTGGGTTAGATAATCTCCATTAATCTTTATCCCTTTGTTTTCCCAGTTCAATGATTGAAAGACATTTTCCAATGTGGCATTACAGAGCTTCGGAGATATGGTGTCACCTTGTCTCACTCCTTTTCCAATTTTTATGTGTGTTGTATTTTCAAACAGCCGAATCTTTGCACTTGCATTTTCATAGATGTTATTAATAATATTAATGTATGCATCTTCAATACCGCAGGGTTTCAGAGCCATTGCAACTGCTGATGGTTTCACCGAATCAAAGGCATTTTCATAATCGATAAAAGCCATGCACAATGGAAGTTCATATTCCCTCGCTCTTTCAATTAGTTCTCTCAGTACGTGGATATGATCTATTGTGCTGTAGCCACTCCTGAATCCAGCTTGTTCTCTCGGTTGAACCATGTCCAGTGTCACCTTCAAGCGGTGTGAAAGAACTTTAGTGAAGATTTTATAAACCACTGATAGGAGGCTGATAGGTCTGTAGTTCCTGAGATCCTCAATGTCACCTTTTTTATGTAGCAAGATCATTGTAGCGTTGTTCCAATCCTCAGGAATCTTCCCTTCATTAAGGCATCGAGTGAAAATTTGGGCGAGTACTGTTTCGATTTCTCCATTTGCTTCTTGTATGATGTCTACAGTAATTCCATCTTCTCCTGGAGCTTTTTCCCGCTTCATGTTCTTGATTGCATGTGCAACTTCTCCTGGAAGGACTGGAAGAACTCTGGTACTGGTACCTTTCATGATGTCTGGAGTACATGTATCATCCCTTTCATATAATTTGGAGTAGAAATCTTTCACTCTTGTCAAAATTTCGCCTCTATTTCTTGTTACAGAACCATCTTCTTTTCTCAGTGCCATAATCTGTTTTTTCCCTTTACTGAGATGTCCCTTTGCTATCTTTAGGCTTTGGTTGTTTTCAATTGCTTTCCTTACTAGTTCACAGTTGAATTTCCTTACGTCTTCAGTGATACTTTTTCGTACTGTCTTGCATAGCTCTATATATTCCACTTTGGAAGTCACATCTTCTTTAGTTGTCCTCATCACTCTTCTTTTTTGCATCAACATTTTGGTTTTTCCTGATAATTTGTTCACATGCACTTTGTTCTTAGACCCAGCTAATTTTGTTACTGTTTCCATAAGAGCTTTGGTTACTTTTCTGTTAATTTCAGAAATATTCACTTCTTCCGATGTTAGGCCTTCTAAAGCAGAGAATCTGTTCTTCAGTTCCAATTTGAAGGTATTATGGTGTTTTTTAAGGTTGGTTATGTCAGTACATTTTGTTTGTCTTATGAGCTTGCTACGTTCGAGTTTAGTGTTGAGGTGCATCTTACATCTCACCAATCTATGGTCACTGCCTGTGTTGAACTTGTTTAGCACACTGCAGTCTTCTATGACGAATTTTTTGTTACACATAATAAAATCAATTTTACTTGTCGTCCCATTTGGATGTCTCCATGTCCATTTCCTGTGTGGCTTTTTCTTGAAAAAGAAGTTCAAGATGAAAAACCCTTCTGCCTCTGCAAACTCTACGAGAGTATTTCCACGCTGGTTTCTGTTGCCGTGACCGAATTTACCTACTGAAGTTTCATTCTGTTGTTATATCCTTTTAAATACGTGCTCAATCTCCTCGAGGGGAAGAGTCTGGACCCGAGGACCCCCTCCCTAGCTATTCCTCCCAGAAGAAGACCACGTGGGAGACGGATGGATGAAATTTTGTCAAAAGTATGTAGCAGTAACGTGAAGGAGACTGGCTCAAGACAGAAACTTGTGGAAGAAATTTGGGGAGACCTTAATTCAGCAATTGATTGATAATGATTGATTTTAAATACATATGCCGGGTGGCTCAAAAGTCCGTTTAAATTTTAAACTTTATAACAAAAAAGCAAATGCATATATTACACTACGGTTTGCATTAAAAGCATCAGCTAATAAGGGGATTTTGTTTGGCAATGGAAAAACTTTTAGTACAAATAGTCACCTACAGAGGGCGATAAGGGCTAAAAAATTGGTACAGTAAAATCCCGATATAGCGCGGTCCGACATTCTGCGGATTCCGATATGACGCAGTGAAGAGAACGTCTCAAAAAAAAAAAAAAACCCTACAAAATTACATACGAGACAGGATGAAAAAACAAGTACAGTGTGAAAAATGAAAATCATAAAAAAATTTGAAATCTCCGTCAGAGGAAGTGGATTTTAAACATTCCGATAACGATAGATGAAGCCCCATTTTGTTTCACAAGTTAATACACGATCGAGGCACTTTATGGTGACCACCAGGTAATATCCAGAGTAACCGCCGTGTGCAGCACGGACAGCAGGCTGTCTGGGAGTGACTCAATAAGGTGCTGAAAGGTGTTCACAGGTATGTGGAGCCATGCTGGCTGCAGTGCATCTGACAGCTACTGGTGGGTGCGTGGTGGAGGATCCATAGAGCGAACAACACGATCGAGGTGGTCCCACAGATGCTTAATTGGGTTTAAGTCTGGGGAATTAGGGGTCCAAGGACGTGAAGCCATGCTGACTGCAGTGCATCTGATAGCACGATGAAGACTTTGAAGTCTTCATCGTGCTCTTCCAACCACTCTCGGACATTTCTAACTATGTGACACCTTGGATTGTCGTTCTGGAAGATCCCATCCACTCCAGGGAAGACCATAGGCATGTATGGATGTACATGGTCTACAAGGATGGATTCATAACGAATTTGGTTCATAGTGTCTTCGACAGGTATGAGTGGACCCAGTGGATGCCACGAAAACATTTCCCAGACCATAACGCTGCCCCCACCAGCTTGTGTTCTTCCAGCAATGGTTGAAGAGTGTTTGTTCTCCGATGTTTCTCGGCTGCATCGGAGACCTATACGCAGCAGGGTTCGCTGAACTGTCGTTTTAGACACACTTCCGGTGGCTCCCCTGCTTCAATCGGGCAGGGAGTTGCTCCACTGCAGCGTGTCCATCGGCTCTCACGCACTTCGCAGCCGACGTTCACATCTCACATCAATGGCACGTGGTGGTCCGCAGTTTCCACTTCGCTTATTCTCAGTGATGCCATTTTTCCAATCACGATACACTTTAACCACAGCAGGACGAGAACAGTTAACTAACTGCGCTGTTTCAAAAATATTGCCACTTTTGGCCCGAAAGCCGATAATCATCTCTTTTTGCAAATCTAATAAATCGCTCCTTTTATCCATGGCAGCAACGTGTGATATGTTTTTAGATCAGATCAGATCATATGTAGAGGATTTTTGGAAGGGAGTGTCTGACCCCAGGTCTTAAACAACTCTTAGAAGTAGGAAGCTAGGAGATTTGGGCTAGAGTGCCCGATAGGAAAGTCACACGGAAGCGAGGTAGAAAGGGGGAGGAAGACGCCCTTATTTTTTTACCGGGGGCCAGTACCCGGGGTCCGACGGCTTAACGTGCCCATCCGACGCACGGCGGATATTTAGAGGCTCGAACGTTCGTACCTGCCTAGGATCGAACCCGAGGTTTTCTCTGTGGCAGGCACGAACGTTAATCACTAGGCCACCAGCGGCCGATATGTTTTTAGACTGCCTGCAGCACCTCTTATATACCCTCCAGGCCAGCTCACGACACGTGCCTTCTTTCATTGGCTACGCGCTGTAGACGTCAAAAGTAGGAGGTGGTTACAATAATGTGACTCAACTGTGTACGGCCGGGTATCATTTTCTTATTAGATTTCGACAAATATAGTAAACTCTGTGTTATCCGGCATCGGCGTGGAAAATAGTTCTTGATACCAAGGAAAGACTGACCCCTGAAAAGGATCGTAGACCCGGGAAAGAACAAAAGTTTGGAACGGCAGAACAGTAATGACAGGTTTGTGGCTGTCCTTATTCATGAAGTGGCGGTTAATTTCCTTCTCTCCCTCTTCCATATCTACGCATGTCGCAAGAAACAAATTAACCTCCACCAAGTACGAGGAAATAAGTCAGAACGTTCTCAACCTAAAGATGTGCTTTATGCTTTCATTCCTTAATTCGCTCCCCCGTTTTCTTCTCAAATGACAACACGCTAAAAAAATAAGTTCGCAAATCTCTCTCCCTACCCATGTCAACAGGCCACCACATATTGGAATGTCGGATGTAATTGTAATTCATCTTCTACCGACGACACTTGCTCCTCTTTTCCCCTCCGATCCTCTCCGGCTATTTAGACCGAAAGCGAAACCAGAGCAGCATTTACCTGAGCACTCGATCACCGGCTCTCCTTGCGCCGCTTTGGACCCTGAACATACATTTTGCTGCGATCGAAGACATTTCCCGCCTTGAGGAGGTTTCTGTCTCGTACAGAGTTCCGTTTCAGGTTTTATTGCATACGCTTTGAAACAATTAGTTCTCCTATTTTGGGCTGTACATGACATTGGGCCATCATTCTTGTGTAAATCTCGCACCAGCATCGACTGAGTACCGCAATGACGTGAAAAACACGTGGCTAACGACGTGCATTTGGCATGGAGCCATATTGCATTATCAGGTGACGGTATTTCGCTTTAGTGATGGATATGGAATCTGGCATCAAAGATTTTCTGTCCTAGAAATCTGCAGAGTGGTAATGCCGTGGGATGGTGGCTCTGGTGGAACGTTAGCAAAGGACGATAGAAAGCAATGGCCTGTGTGCTTCGCAAAATCAGATGAGCTTCTATGGCTTTATTTTTTTTTCATTATTAAACTTTTTACCTACAAACGGGACGAACTTTTGACTCATTCTTGCAAGTTCACATCAGTTTTAAAGGCAGTATGACACGAACGGTCTTTTACTAAAACCGTGTATTTGGTGCCATGGCTTCAAAGTGATATTAAAGCTATACTTAAGGTTCATTCAAACAGTGGCGTAGCTTTAATTTTAACCCCCCGCCCAGAAAAATATCTTTATGGCTCCTATATAAAAAAAATGACACCCGTTGCGAAGGAACTGAAGTATCCGCTCGCTACTGGATACTAAATGGCCGTGTCTCAGGCGTATGAATCCTTTTAGAGCTCACAATCAGAAATATCTGTTCCTACTTTGCAACCTCCAGCCCCCGTCGCATACCCCCTTCCTCATTTTGCTGTTCGTCCACATGGTTCTCAAGGCAACATGAGAACCATGTTGCCTTGAGAACCATGTTGCCTTGAAAGTGGGCAACAATCTCTGATACGAGTAGTGAGGTCCATACGTGAGTTGAGTTGCGAAGTCCATATGTTATTTATTAGGGTTTCGTAAAATATGCGACTCTGATTTTGCACAGCTGTTATAACGAATCCTACCTTCCGAGCTCAATCAGGGAAGCAATGAACTTGAATATTTTGCCGAACAGGCTATCTCTATAGATAGCCTCACGCCCTAGTTCCAAGTACAAAATTTAAAATACATATTTCTTTTTTACTTCATGCGAGTCGTATTCAAGCAAAATTTTTGTTTTCATGTTAAGGTTGGGGGAAAATATTTACAATTTTCGATGAAAAAAACTCCCATGTACTCAAGGGCCCCTCCTCACTTGTGTCACCTGTGGGGGCTACGCTACGCCACGTATGCAAACACGCCTCTTGAGCGACATTTTCAAAATGTTTCTTTAAACTGATTTTGAAAAACAATGCAACATTCTCATTCTAACAGCAAGGCTTCTGATCTCTCGTCCGAGATGGGTCTGGGTTCGAATCCCGTGAGGCATGAACGTTGTGTTTTTCTTACGGTACTTACTCTCTTCCTTCCCTGGAGTCAGTGGCTCTAAATTAGGAACGGGCGACTGCTTATAGCCCATTGAGTTGCCCACAGTGGTCGTTAAACCCTCAATCACAAAAAAAAAAAAAAAAAAAAAAAAAAATTCTAACAGAATACTGGGATGGCCTTTCGGTTTGTCTTCCCAGTAAAAATTTTCAGCCCTCCAAAGTCACTATGGAACGTTACTTCATACAGCCTTATTCTTGACATCATGTACTTTACCGATTTTAGTTGTCATCTTTGTGTGCGTGTAAAAGCTCTTCGTAAAAAAAAGGACCGTGGAAAATCAGGGTTTTAACTGCCACAACGAAATCAGAGAACTTCTTCGCTTTCTCCTAAAAAAGAGAGTAAAAAAAATCTTTATAATTGCAAAGCATTCAAATGAAAACTTAACTTTTGACCATGCTTAAAGACTTAAGCTGATAGGCACCACCATTTAATGCTATGTCAGCGTTTTGTTTTAATGAAAGAACTGCACAAATCTTGAAGAGTCTCTGAAAAATCTTATGCAAATAATTAAAATTTCTGGTGATATATGAATTGCATTTTGCGTTTTTCAGTCTCATGAATGAAAACCTTTCATCAGTTTTAATTTCGAATTTCTTCTTTTTACGCCAGGAAGTAAAAATAAACCTACGATATAAGCCTGAAAAAAATGATTACAGTTTTCAGTAAAGAGATAAACAATTTGTGAAAAAAAGTTTTTATTAAAGTACAAAATTAATCGAATATTTGTGAATTTTATATGTATAATACTAGACATGTTACACAAAAAAGATATTAAAGAATATATCAGTTGTCTCAAAAAGTATGTTATTAAAATACAGAATGGGGAGGGGGTGTATTAAAAGATTCCCTGAAAACTTCTTGTAAGTACTGCAGATTGACTGTTTGAGCGGTGGGTGAAATACATTCCATTAACTGATCGTATAATAACTGCTTAGCATTTCAGTTGCAACAGATCTTTACTAGAAATGAGAGCAGTCCGTTCGGACTAATTCCGTAGCTGTATGACTAACCGACGAGCTGTAATGGATACCTACAGTAAGCCAAGGTGTCCTTAAAACTGCTTGGGCATACAGTATATCCCTTTCACTGGCTTTATGAAGACTGTTGGGCCAATCATCTGCAATCGATGTCTATTATGAAACAGGAAGGTTCCTTTAAAGCTCTTTTAAACTCTCTTGGCTGGGCTGTCGATGGCATTTCCTGACGGTTCACCAAAATATGGTCTGCTGCCTTAGTTAATGGCAACTAAAAAATCAGTTGCAATAAACGTTTGTTACAAAACATAGGAATAACTTGGAACTTCTTGTACATTGCTCTTAGAAACTAAATTGACAGTTTCAATATCTTATGAATCTAAAGCTACATAAGATATTGACACTAACGATGCACCGTTCTATCATAAGGTTTTTTGTTATATAAATGGTGTCACTAAAAGATTGTACGTTTTCACCCTCACGTGACCGGTCAGGAGAGATATGGCCGCACATTCTTTGGAGAAGGCGCTCTGTGTGCTTGAATTAAGCAAAACGAATTCTGTTACTGTTGTGCAACGGCATAATGTGGAACTGAAAATTGCATGTGGGAGGCAAAAAATCGTAGAGCAACAGTGGAGAATGAGCTGAATTTCGCAAAGGTTAGCGTGTTCTGTGCTATATCCCGTAAAAAAGATTATGGCCTCTTCTTTTGGCATGAAAACACTGTAACAGGAAGTTTGCTTGAAGCCTCAACTGCACAAAGACAGTAACAACCTCAATTTCCAACAGGATGAAGCACCACCCCACTGGCATCGGGAAGTTAAAAATTACCTCGATGAAAATCTTCCACGGCGCTGGATTGTCCTCGCAACAGCAGATAACATGCTAGCCACCACGAAGTCGGTATCTAACACACACACACCCTGTGACTTTTTTATAGGGCTATGTCAAAGACAATGTCTTCGCCCCTTCCCTTTCTGAACTGATCTGAAACAACGTATCGCAACAGCTATTGCTCGACTTGATGAAGATATGTTAGCGTGTCTTTGTTTTGGCGAGAATTCGACTACAGCGTTGATATATGCCGTATGACTAAGGGTGCGCGCATCGAACATCGTTAAGTTGCTGCAACAAACTTCAAGAGTTTCCCAACAAAACGGTGCACAGTGAATGTCAATATCTTAAATAGTTTTGGTCTTATAAAACGTTTAAATTCTCTATTTCATTTGTAATAACCCTATAATTACACTGAAAGCACTATTTACTTTACACACCAAGCTCATTCACAAACCTACTCCACACCACTATAATAAAACGGTCAGCCGAAACCCTCTGCGGGCAATAAATTGCTCTGATACCTACTTGTAGCATATAGTACTAGGGGCGGTGATGATGGGAAAGTGGGCAGATAATCGGTGCGAAGAACGTGGGGTGCTCCTTCTCCATGACTGAAAAATGTCCGGGATTTCGGCGTGCGACCGTCGCGCATGTGTACCAGGACTACATCAAAACCGTTGAGAAAAATGAGGCTGTAGCCGGGCGTTGATGACTGAGATAAACGTCGCCTTTTCCGTATCGCAATATCGGAAGGAAGAGCTGCCACATTGTAAGTGAACAAGGCAACTACGATGGTTTTCTCAAAGATAATTCTACGTGTGAAGTGGGCTATGGCAACCGACGCCCACATCCAGCACGTTAACAGCACGTCCCCAGGTTATGAGACTACAATGGATTAAGAAATATCGCCACTGAACCGTGGAAGGCTGGAAATGGAAAGCTGATACCCACAAGTCAATGTTCTAACTTCAACACGTCGATGGGGGGCTGTGTGTATGGCGCAGACCACACGAGGTCATGGGCTGCAGCTGACAAATTGGAATTCTACAGGTCGTAACGTAATGTTCTGGGGAGTGTTCACGTGTGCCGCCTTGGCCTCCTTTGTACCTATTAAGACCACTATCAACGCATAAGGCTATGCTGGCCTACTCGCCGACCATCTATAGCCATTCATGGCTATCCATTTCCCATAGCCGGACGCCTTCTTTCAACTCATCACTCCACTTTGGCGAAGGAGTCCTTGAAGGAGCATTTCCGTGAATTCGACACTGCCGAATGTTTCTCTCACTCATCGAATTTGAATCCAGCTGAGCATATGTGAGATGAAGTGAAGCGGTACCTTCGATACCGAAACTTACTACCAGTTGCTCTTGGGCTTTTACGGACGGGTGTCCTGGAATCACAGACCGCAATACTAAACAATTCCAACACCTAGCGGAGTCCATACAACGACGTGTTGTTGCTGTTTTGAGGGAGTAAGGTAAGCACACACGTTATGAAGTGGGCACACACGTTATGAGGTGGGCACACACAAATTTTGAGGTGGGCTTGTTTAATAAATTGTCCTTTCAGTGTATATTCCTTGGGCTGAGTTTATGTTGTCTGTTTTACCGATATTTGCAATGAATAATGTGTAAGAAACAGTGAAACTCCTTAAGGCTGCTTGTAAATTCCTTTAGCGCAGTTAACTATGAATTTTGAGCATATCATCTCATTCGAATGGATATTTATTATGAAAGAGAGGGGTCTCTTAACGCTGCTTGTAAGTGTATTCAATCGGTCGAATCGATGATAAATGTTGAGTCAATCATTTCAGTTGCTAAAAGTTTATTATGCAACTGGGGTGTCTCTTAAAACTGCTTTCAAATATATTCCGTTGGCTGGGTTTATGATGACTGTTGGGCAGATTAGTTGCAATGGATTATCAGTTTTTTCACAGGGGATAAATCTGAATTTTTCCACTAATCTTGAGATAGCGAGCTTTGCCTCCAGTTGGGCAAATCTCATGCCTATGCAGTTTCGGGGTCCCACTCCGAAAGGAAGGAATGCCATATTGTTGATGCTACCTTTGTTTTCCGGGGAAAATCTGTCAGGATCAAATTTCCACGGGTCGGGCCAATACTTTGGGTCATGCTGGATGTCCCATACTGGCGCCTGTAATATGGCACCTTCCGGTATAACCACGTCTCCAAGCTTGTAATCCTTCAGGCATTTACGTGTCAGAAATCCGGTCACGGGAGGATACAGTCGCAGTGATTCGTTGAAAACCTGATCGAGATACTGAAGGTTTTGAATTGCGTCGTAGGTCCACTGATCATCTTTTAAATTTGACGTTATCTCCTCGTAAAGTTTCTCTTGCACTTCGGGATGTTGCACTAAGAGATAAAACGTGAAGGCAAGAGCTGTAGCAGTCGTTTCATACCCAGCCAAGAGAAATATATACGCGTTGGCAATGATCTCATCATCTGTTAAGAGAACATTTTTCCTTTTCTTGCCGGAGGGATCGTCCACAAGTCCTTCCCGGTTCTCAGCAGCATCCAACATCAACTGCACCATATCGTTTCCGCGAACATGGATGTTTTTTCTCCTTTGGCTAATTGCTTCTTTTACGTTGCTCACGATCATTGTCGTCATTTGTCCAGCGGTTAAGAAGTTTGCCACAAAAGTCAGGATGGTAGCGATGAAAGGAAAGAATATCGCGAGCTCTACTACCTTGTTTTGGGCGTAACGGAAGAAATTTCTTACAGCGAGAAGAAAGGGATCTTGGGGATTTTCTGTACCATTGACTTTCATAGCGAGGGCACAGTCTGCAATGACGTCCAGTGTTAAACCTTGTACAATCTCGTACATATCAAACATTTCACTGACAACTGCCTTTCTGTTCACCACTTCGACCATGGTGTCAGTTTTTTGTTTCATGATGGAAGTCATTAGCTTTATTTTGCTGGAACTGAAGGATGGAGTTAAAACGCTCCGCACTTCCTTCCATCGAGGAGCCTCTAAGCACATTACAGTGTCTATAAGTGGTTTTGCCTTAAGATACACGTCTTGCCTATTCGTGAAATTTGAAAAATCTTTTATCATCGCTTGCTTCAACAAATCGAGGTCGTTGACTACCAGATGAGGAATACCTCCGATGAAATATCCAAATATGTTTCCGTACTGTTTCAACCAACGCGTAATAACGTCGTTGGGAGTAGGAAGCTTCCCTGAGTTGGTACATGTTGCCAGCGAAGAAGTTGGGCTCTGGGCCCGGAATTCCCCGCTCTTTAAATACATTGAGTATCCTTCGCCTGTGATAAACCCACCGAAGTATGACGAATAGGGCGTAAGACGATAGAACAACGAATGCAATCAGTATTTCGGAAGCCATCTTCATTTCACAGGAGGGAAACTGGAACAAAAGAAAGTGAATAAAAGTAGTTTAACAAATGAGGTTACGAAGAGAAAAATATCATTCAGCAAATATATTTTAGCACTTTTCAACATCATAAACACATAGAAATACTGTTAAGAGTTCATAAAAATTGGTGTTGAAACTTCTATACACTTTTAAGTCGTACAAACACATTTCTGACCTTATAGGGCGGAGATAGACGTTGAATGGACGTGTTTATAACGATTGATAGCAACCACGGTGTTTAGAAATTCCGTGTCGTATGCACTAGAGTTCATACGGAGTAAACGATATTAATTTCCGTACATTTTAGCATGAGCCTACCTTTCTCCTCCTTACAAAGCTTCTTATATTTGGGGTGTGCTAGGTGAGCGGCGCATTCCCACACAGAGTCGCAATTTAACCTACACTGGCGTGCAAAAATTAAGGACGAGACAGTTTTTCGAATGTAGCGTCGTGCAGAAGTGCTCCATATCGACTCAAATCATACCACAAGATCCCCAAGATGTACGAATATGGGACAAGTGAGCAAAACCGTCCAAACAAGGAATCCAAAGGATACAAAGACACTTTATTGAAAAGGTAGCTTCGAGCACAACTGGACAGAAGACAGAAACGTCCATGTGACAGGCGGCTGCCAAGAAAAATCCAGTCTTTAGTAAGGGATATGATCACCCCTGACTGCGTTGCAGGATGTACAACGTCTGTCCATGCCGAGGACTAGGTTGTCAAGGAGCTGATGAGGCACCGCGGCTTTTTCCTCTTGTAGCGCCAATCGCAGCTGCGGAATCATTGCTGGCGGCTGGTGACGTGCTGCCAAGCGTCTCCCGAGAAAGTCCCACACGTGTTCGATTGGATTTAGGTCCGGGGACCTTGCGGGCCAATCCATGCGTTGAATATCTTCACTCTCCAACAGCTCTGCGACAGCCACTGTACGATGAGGTGTAGCGTTGTCGTCCATGAAGTGGAACTCAGGACCCACAGCACCTCTAAACAGACGCACGTGAGGCAGGAGAACCTCGGTACAATAGCGGACACCAGTGAATGAACCTCCTTGGAAGATGTGGACGTCAGTACGGCTACCAAGCGTGATACCGCCCCAAACAAGAACTCTGCCACCTCCAAACCGGTCCCTTTCGATGATGTTGGAGGTGTGATTGCGTGTTCCCTGCTCTCTCCAGATGTGTATACGTCCAGAATCGCTCGTCAGACTAAATCACCTCTCATCCGTAAAGAGAACTCGACCCCATTGCTGATGTGTCCAGTTCTTGTGTTCCTGGTACCACAGAAACCGCCTTCTCCAATGAGCAGGCGTTAATGGCACACACCGTACTGGTCGTCGTGCAAATAGACCTCCTTTGTGTAACGCGATAACGGAAGTTTAGTTGTCTGTTGCATGTGCCTTGCGATTTCTCCCGCTGTCTGCCGTCTGTCTCTTCTCACCTGTAGGACAATATACCGGTCGTCCGCCGCCGTGGTTGCTCGTGGACGACCACTGCTAAACTCTCGGACAGCTGTTCCTGTCGTTTGGAATGCTCTCCAAGCTCGTGAAACAATGCTGTGAGCGATCCCGAACTCCTCGGCCACACTAGTCACACTACGACCTTCTTCCAACTTCCCAATGACGCGACCTCGGGTAAAGTCATCCAGATGTCGTCTGCTGGATTACCTGTTGGTCATATCACACGGTGGCAGCAACTCGACGTCGTTCAAACCGATGCACACCGTGCAATAGCTTTCACCGAATTGCTGAGCTTACACCGCCCGTGTGCTTTATACCCTTCCGACACTGCCCCCCCCCAAATCATGCTGCATATATGCGCATGCCCTACCGTACCGGACCCTAGTCTATCTCCTGAGTGATCTTTCGGTCCGTTCTGCCTGCTCATTCCGTTATTATGCTAATTTATCCTCTCCGTCCTTAATTTTTGCACACCAGTGTATATTATCACCTATACCTATATTATCGATGTTATTTTTTCGGATTTATTTCTAATAAAACTCGCCTGAGTTCATCCAAGGCATCGAGTGGTGGTTGAAATTAATTTCCCCATATAATGTTTTCATTAAGAAGAAAAGTTTCTTTCAGTTAGCATATCGCATTCGAGCTAGAATCGTCGGGTGTGCTGTTCCTCGTCCGCACATCCGACGATCTTAAAGTAGCTGTGGTACAAGCGCTCCCCAGATGGTGCTGCTGGTCACGTTCTTATTTCCCCGTGGTGTCAAATGTAACAGCGGAACTCTCAGGGTCTGCTATCCAAAATGAGCACCGCTTGAGTCCCACGGAGCAGGGCAATTCAGCGTTGTGATACGAGTTGCTGTTATATTGTTTTTTTTTGTTTTTTTTTTGTATTTCTAATAAGACTCGCCGAAGTTGGTCTTAAAGCTTTGCGTGTGAGGCTAAACTTAATTCCCTTGTGCAATATTTTCGTGAAGAGAAGGTTCGTTGCTTCGTGCAGTAAACAAAACGTAGTAAGTAATATTTGCAGCTGCTAAATGGCGCTACAGGTATGTTTTTATTTCCTTGTGGCTTCAACGCTGAGGTTTAAATTCCCAGGGTGTGCGCGCTTAAAAAAGCACAACTTGTCACACTAGTTTGGGTTTGGAATAGCGTGGAGTCATAAATACAATTCAACGTTCTACTTCAAGTTACTGTTTTTCTGTCTTTTCGCCGCTGTGTGAATCAGTGTGTTTATGAGCACAGATTTAAATACACAATTTGAAATTTGACATCCATTTAGGTTGGCGATGTACCAAGTGTCCTATTTTCTGCCATAGCTTTTGCAGATTATGTAAAACGGGTTAAGTAAGGTAACCCTTGTGCTGTATTTAAAACTCATAAAAAAAAATTCCGAAAATTCGTTCATCACTTTAGTATTTACACAGAAAACTTAGATTTTTCTTACAATGGAGTGTATGTAAAGATCTTTACCATAAGTTATTAGACGACGGTTAAAACAAGAAAGATGACACCGAATTTTCGGGTGTAAAAAGCACGTCTTTTGAATCCGTTCAGATGCAAATTAAATTTATCAAAGCTATTCAAAGTCAATGGAAAACAATAGTATCTGACGGAAGAAAGAAGTTTTTCAATCGGGTCTTTAATCCCTCAGATATTGCTGTAAACGGAATCGTGAGCTTACGAACTCTTAGAAACAGAGTTATCGACAAAAATAAGATGTTACTTTACGTCCCTTGGTGGGAAAACCATGCATTATTTTAGGAAGAAAGTATTTCCAAAAGGTTTATCCATATGAGCGGTATCGGTCCAAGAAAAAAATTTTTAGTCCAGTTTTCAGGAGCCCAGATTTTGCTACAAATACATCAGAAGTAGAAATTAACACTTTTGACCCCTGGTGGCCAAACCATTCTTTACCAAACATTAGAAATTACGTGAAAAATGTTTTCCGTCAGGGCTTATATGCGATACAGGAAGAATTTTTCAAATCGGAGTTTTAGGGCAGAAAACACAATTTTGATTTACTTGAAAATTTGAATTTATAGGAAAAACATTTCGCATCGGAAACATTATCCAACAAAGAAGGAATTTTTCAAATCGGACTTTTAGAAGTAGAGATATTGACAAAAATAAGATATACATCTACGCCCCTGGCGTAGAAACCATGCATTACTTCAAGAAGAAAATGTTCCTAAAATGTTTGTCGACATAAGTAGTATCGGTCCACAAAAGACTTTTTTCAATCGAGATTTTAGAAGCTCATATTTAAATTTTGCTGCAAATACATCAGAAGCGGAAATTAAGACTTACGCCACCTGGTGACCAAACAACTTTTTACAAAAATTTGAAATTACGTGCACACGATTTTCCAACAGGAGCTGTATCCGGTGCAGAAAGAATTTTTCAGATCGGAGATTTAGAAGCAGAGATATAGGGGAAAACGCAATTTACCTTTACGCCCCCTAGCAGAAAGTCTATGAATTACTTGAAAATTTTGAAATTATATGAAAAACATGTCACACGGAAAACACTATCCAACAAGGAAGGAATTTTTCAAATCGGACTCCTAGAAGTCGAGATATTAACAAAAATAAGATGTACATCTCCGCCCCCTGGCGAAGAAACTGGGGAATATTTTAGGAAGAAAATATTCCGAAAAGGTTTATCGATGTGAGTGGCATCAGTCCATGAAAGAATTTTTTTAATCGATATTTTAGAAGCTCAGATTTTATGGCAAATACATCAGAAGCGAAAATTAACACTTACGTCCCCTGGTGGCCAAAGTATTCTTTACCAAAAATTCGAAATTATATGCAAAAGATTGTTCATCAGGAGATGTATCCGCTGAAAAAAAAATTTTAGATCGGAGTTTTAGAAGGAGAGTTATCCGGAAAAATGCAATTTACTTTTACGCCCCCTAGCGGAAAATCTATGCGTAATTTGAAAAAAGAAACTATATCCAAAATACTCTTCGACATAAATGGAATCGAAAGATAAAATATTTTTTTCAATCGGATGTTTACGAGTAAATATGTGGAATAAAACGTATTTTTGAATTCGACATCATCTGCATTTACACCCTCTAGCGGCGAAATTTTACATCGTAAAAAAAACGAAATGAAGGATCATCATTCGCATATTTCAAGCTTTCGAATGCAAAAAGAATTTTTCAAATCGAACTAATAGTTGCAGAGATACCGTGGGTACAGGCGGACGGACGGATAAACCGATAACATAAGCACGATCTTTTTTTTACAAAAGACGTGCTAAAAAAGAAATGCTTTCGTATGTTCAAAATAAATGTGTGAATTTTGCAGCTCGGTATACATAATAAAATTTTTGTTTGTTTTTTCCCATAACAGCGCACACCCAACCTAAATGGGCATGAGACGCCACTGTTTTAAGTGTTCTTTAATAATGCAGGATTGCCACTTGTTCCAGAAGGAATTTCTGTGTGATTTCTCCACTCCAAGTACTAATCCTTCTTGCATCATTCGTTGTACAGGACTTTATGTTTGTTTGTTTGTTTTAGGGTTTAGCGACCGCCATGAGCATTTCGTGGGGCTGGGGAACAGTTACCCATCCCTAATTTGGGGCCATTGGTTCCGAGGATCGTCCGCGCCACTCACGCCTCACCCGGGACTCGGGCCCGGGCTTATTTCAGACTAGTGGTCAGCAACCGGCGCGGCAATAGAGGGCTTTGCTTTTGAGCATAACGCTTAACGTCAATAACGCAGATTTTGGTATAATATGATGTGCGCATTATTGCGGTAAATAGCGAAAATTCGTGGATGCCTTCGATTTAGTACATTCTGAAAGCAATGGAAGAGAAAGAACACATATG
The DNA here is from genome assembly GCA_039090855.1 of Macrothele yani. Taxonomy (NCBI): domain Eukaryota; kingdom Metazoa; phylum Arthropoda; class Arachnida; order Araneae; family Macrothelidae; genus Macrothele; species Macrothele yani. The sequence goes on from CM077005.1 coordinate 64,116,877, forward strand.
GATCTCGATAGCCGCCGCTTGAGCAAAATTTAATTTCGAAACACGAAGTCCTCCTAACAAACCCATGTTTCCGCGTAGTACAAAAATAATTTATTTTCTGTCTCCGCCCATTTCCCTTTACCCAAAAGAAATCCACCGCTTCTTTCAGCAGAATTTTTTACTGTTCCCCAGAAATGAGAATTGAAAATTAAAAAGAAATGCGAAATTTAATCTTCGGAGCAGCAGTACATCTTTTTCCGCTTGGAGCGGCAAATACCTCTAGCGATTTTTTAACCTACAGATGATTCCATGCTTGGAAGAGTAACAATAATTGTCACTCCTAAAAAAATTCTTATGGAAATTCAAAACTATTTTTGCATATCCACGTCTCAACAGAAAATCGGTCACCTTTCAATTCTGGTCAAAAATCAGATTTAACCGAAAGCCTAAGCTATGATGTCACACTCTTGATTTTCCATGGGAATCCACAGTAGCATAGACCGGTTTATAGTGTAAGCCTGCGTTTTGGTGGTGCCAACGCTTCAAGTCACGTGGTAGGGCGTTTCCAATTTCGGAAAATGACGTCCTAGGGGACAGGTGCTCTTCCGTAAACGTCGGCCAAAAGCATTTTGGTTGGTGGCAACGATGGTGTGGAACTAGGTATCCGACATTTTTGTTTGAGTTCAACACCACATGAATCTCGTCAATGTTGAAGCAGTACTATCTTAGTTCGATGGAAGCAACATTTCGTCAATGTTTATTTTCTATTCTATCTCTTCGGTGTCAACGCCTTTCGTCCTCCCTTTTGTTTCGGGAAAGAGGAAAAGATGGTAAGAGGAGGATTTCTCCTAGTGTATCGAAACGAATAACGGGAAATTTTGTGAGAGTCGGATTTATTTTCGAAAACACAACGAGACGATCGGGAGTTTTTGTGCGCTCGAACTAAAGACCCTTTCGTGGCATCTAAGCACGCTACCGCTCGGACAACCTAATCAGCAGTAGCAAGAGTAATTGGATTGAGAATGGTCGGAATTAAATTTTTAATTGATAACACTTGAGATTTTCGTCAGAAGGTGCATGTGTCATTAGCACATGAAAGTTCTTTTTCATTCGTTTCAAAATCAGTTCGATGTATTTTCGTGCATCTCCATTTATGCGTAGGCCTAACTTGAAACTGAAAAATACTGGAAGGACAATTGCCCTTCTAGTTTATCACTTTCCGCAATAGTTATATTTTTATTACTTCAAATACTAATACATTTTTGAAACACTAACTCGAGTCTCGGATTTCAGGGAATATGCACACACACACACATCTCAACACCACCTCCCCAAATTAAGAACAACCCCCGTTTTAAATATTCGAAGCGATAACGAAGTACCACGTGATATCAACAACACGTGCGGCTACTATAAATTGGGCATACCGAATTGGGCCGCGGATGGCCTAGTGGTCAACATTCATGACTGCCACGGAGGGATCTCAAGTTCGATCCCAGCTGGAACATACGCTCGAACCACTAAATATCCGCCGTGCGTCGGATGGGCATTTTAAACCATCGGACCCCGGGTACTGGCCCCCGGTAATAAATAAGGGCGTCTTCCTCCCCCTTTCTACCTCGCTTCCGTGTCACTTTCCTATCGGGCACACTAGCCCAAATCTTCTAGCTTCCTATTTATAAGGGCTGTTCAAGACCTGGGTCCGACACTCCCTTCCTAAAATCCTCTACATCTGATCTGATCTGTACGTAATCAGTAAACGTTCGCCAGTAATGGGGAAACGTGGCGGCTTAAGCTAATTTGACCGCGGCCAGATAGTTGGTGTCCGAGAGGCAAGTAACAGTATTTCGTAAACAGCAGCACTTGTTGGATGCTCCCGTACTGCTGTATCAAGGGTGTACCATGACTGGATTAACCGTGCATAGACATCCTACAGGGCTCACATTGGTCATCGCCGGGCGGTTGATCCAAGAGGTGAGCGTCGGGTGTCACGCCTAGTATCTCAGCAACGACGTGCAACAGTCACCCAGCTCACCCACCAGAACAACCGCGGTGCAGTTCGACCTATCTTAACACGCACCAAGCGCCGTACCTTACTTCACCTTGGGTTCCACAGCCGGAGGCCAACGAGGATACCCATAATGGCGCCCAGTCATCGCAAACAAAGCCCCGCATGTGCCCCGGAACGTCGGCAATGAACCCATGACAGATGGAAGAAGGTCGTCTGGAGTGATAACTCCCGTTTCCTGGTGCACCATGCTGATGGCTGGATTCACATATGACGTAAACACCATAAAGCCCTATTCCCTGGTTGCACAATTGGTGTTAAACAGGCCGGTGGGAGAGGTTTTCTGGTGTGTGGAGTTTTTTCTGGCAAGCCCTAGGTAGCTATTCGCAAACACTCAATTGTGGACGCTACAGGGACCTGTTATCTGACCATCTCCATCCATATCTGCAAGAGGTTTACGCAGACCACAATGCCATCTTTCAAAAGAACAACACACTGTGTCATCGGGTTCGTACAACTACTGAATGGTTGGAGAAACACGGCAATGAATTTGCCACATTACCTTGGCCCCTAAACTCCCCTGACTGTAACCCAATTGAACATTTGTCGAGTATGCTGGAACGGGTCAGAGAATGCTGATGCTCCTCCCCAGAATATAATATTACGGATGTTGGGGGTAGAGCCCCCCCAACCAAGTGTACCTCGGATCGTCGGCAATTTATTTCTTCAAATTAAAGTACAATTATCGCTTTCCTTACATGGAACATTTTCTCGAAATTCGTTTGGAGTTTGCAATTAAGTTCTTAATATAGGCCCAGAAACGGCAATCTTTATAGCCCCCTACCCCTTGAACTTTTGTGGCAAGTTGCCCTAAACTCGTATGAACCGGCATGAAAATTCAGACAAACAAAAGAGTTCCTTCCCCTCGTTATAGGCACCTTGGAAAAGTGCCCCACTGGAAAAATTGTCACACATTCAAAGTGTTCTTCGGAGCAATTTGTGCACGGCCCATTAATGAAAAAGATGTGGCAGTTTTCCTGTGTGACAATTTTTCCAAGTTGCTGAAAGATATGTGGTAAGGTTGCCGGTAAATTGTCACACTGGAACACTGTCATACATCAGTGTTCCTGTGTGGCAGTTTACAATGAACCGTTTGTTCCGGGGTATTTCCTGCGGGGTATTTTTTACCGCTTTTTAGTTTTCAGGGGTATTTTCTCCTGAGGTATTCTTTCCCGAGGGTATTTTTACCTACATCCCCACTGAAGTGTTTCGAGCGTTCGTACCTGCCATGGAATATAACTAGGGTAATTTATTGCTTTCAATTACTGAAATAAGAAAGCAAATTAAAAATTAACAATTAAGAATTGTACCATAAAAAGAGTTATTAATTATTGGATCGAAAAGCTTTACGTGTTACTAAAACCATCTTATAACAATTTCATCTTCGATTTTATCTAATAATTTGCAGTAAAATAAAAATATATTGCATTTTTATAAATTCTATTATATTCGTAGTTTGATTTTTTTTTCTTATTGCGGTTTCACTCACAAGATGGTAACACCAGCTTAAAAACCAAGGAGGTTAAACTATGGCAGGGCTTGCGATTTTGTAATACATATGTAGCAGGGCGCGCCACCGGGGTGCAAGGCAAGATTTGCCGCCCCTTCAACGAGAATATTTATTCATTTTATTCATTTTTTATTCATTTTTACATGAAATAGATACCCTTAGCAACATTTTCTATCTTCCGTAAATTAAGAGTTTTCATAAAACACAATTGTCTCATATAAAAGTGAAGGAAAAAAAATCTGTAAACTTCAGTTCCGATGACGCTGCGAATAATCCAAGAAGTCAACTTCCTCTCCGTCAATTTACACAAAAGTCCGCCTTACTTGTAAAAAAATTCGTCATGTACGATGATAAACATATTACAGCTCCCCCCTCGATGGGGGAAGCTGCAATATGTTTTCGTATTAAATAAAAATATTTTTTAACTAAAAGCAGAATTCGAAATAATTAAATAAAAATATGTTTTACTATAAACTAAAAACTGAAGCTTCAAGAAAGCACACAAAGATGCGTGGTTTCAGCTAAAATTAACTTTTGTAGTTTTTCTTTTTTGTTACAAACTTTTTAACTATGCCCGAATTGTCGAAGTCTGTAGCAATTTTGTTTTCAATACTATCGATACTTATGCGAGTATTTGAAAGTCGTTCCTGTTTCATATTTAATCAAAAGTAACTTTTCATGATTTTAAGTTTGAAAAACGATCTTTCTCCGTAAGCCACTGTTACAGACGGTAAAAATTTGAAAAGAGGGTTTTTTGTGCATCTTATTACCGCTATCAGTTCTATGGAATGGAAAAGGGGACGTTGTAACTTTAAAGATCATTTTGGATTTTAAGCTTAACAGTAAGAAAAATAAAGTTGTTTATTTTTAGGCGGTGAAAAAATCCACAAAATCCAAAAAAAAAAAAAAATCGTTTAACTTAGACACGTGTCCCCCCCCCCCACCGTAACCGTATTTTGTCACAGGTATCATAAAAAAAATTCTTAAAGCTACTTAATTGTTTGAAAAACATTAATGAGTCATTTGAAAATCTGCATTCTAAAGAACTTTATGGGTTCATGTGATGCTTAACGTAAGTCCAAAGAATTTCAGTTTAGTCACACAAATCTGAAGCAATAATATCATATACTTTTTGTGCAATATATGACAATTTTTTTTGTAAGTTCAGACAATATTTTATTTTTATATCTCTTCTTAGTGTCAATAAAGCATAAAGGTCATTTAAAATTAAGTCTCGTTATGCGTGTTCAAGTGTTAGAACTGTTCTTATAGTTGTATCAAAAAATAAGAAAGTTATTTTTTTTATGGCAGATCAATATCTCATCCGTATTTTGGTACCAAAAATTCATTTTTCTTCTTCTTACGTGGCCTAATAAATTCAACAGCTGGAAATTGTTTTACCTTCAGCTAATATGCCTTTAAAACACCGATGTGTTCTACATTCTTTTAAACAGCCATTTACTTGTTTTAACATTTTTCTTATGATTGGTATGACCATAACAGATTTTGGCATTAATTTACTACTAATATTAATTTTTGCAGAAGATGTACCAAATCTTTCTGAAACAAATAAACTTGCATGCTTTTTTTGTTTTTTTTTTATAATTTTTCCTAAGAAAGATTGGTTAAATTTCGTGTATCACTGTCTCTAAAAGATTCGTTAAAGCGCTAATATAATGTATCGTAGATTACATCCAAATTGTACCCCAGTCCTCGTTACCCTTATAGCATCGATCCTATTTTAGAGGTCTGTACGTACCGAACTGGCTCGCCAAGCCCGAGCCCGGCCCGGCCTGCGGACACGGGTCGGGCCTTTTATTGTTAATTTAGAGAACAAAGCAACGGACTGGGCCGGGCCAAGTCGATCCATTCTTTTTATCGCAATGGTAAAGAAAGAAAAAAGTCGTGTTCCCAGATTTCCTGGTGTGTTTAACTGTTTCGCTGACTCTACTTACTTCCATGACATAGCCCTGGGCGTAATCATAAAAGCAAAGAGAGCCAAGTGTTTTTACCAATCTATAGGTATTAAGATGGTAAAACCATTTTGGGGCTTGTTGACAGCAAAAAGATTCGATCCCGAGCGAGTGTGTGTGTGTGTGTTGTGTAGAGTGGGGTACGGAGGGTGTCTGCAGTGGGGTTGGGGTCTGTGTGTGTTTGTATGAGAGAGTGGGACGACATCGATTTTTTCTCCTATGCCTATTCTCTTTAGGGATTGACTTTTGTAGTGTTACAGCTTACTAGTTCCGAGAAAGGGAGATTCTAAACGCGCTTAATCTTCCTTTTTCTCTCTTTTTAAAGGTTACATTACATTTTTCGATAATTGTCAAAATTTAGTTAATATTCTTAGGGTTACATTCAATATTTTCAATAATATCTCATTTCATTTCATTACTTAATTTTCACATTTTAATAAAATACAATAAAAAGACAAAATAATACGAAATGGCACATCACGGGACGAACCGGGCCGGGCCTAAACAAGAGATGCAATTGACGAGCCCGGGCTGGCTTGGGAAGGGCCGGGTTCACCAAATTAGGCCCGTGCAGACCTCTATCCTATTTCCTCACCTCGTTACACAGCACGGTTTTACGATGAACGCTGGAAGCTCTTTCTTTAAAATTTGCCAACGCTTAGGTAATTCAGAAAAGAAAGCATATATTCCTAGTACAATGCTGAAAATGTTCACAATTTCCGAAGAAATGTTTTCTTCATTATTACCAGATTTAAGGTATGAGCTGCTCAAAGTACATAAAATACATAAGGTTCTTATAGGACGAAAAATTATGCTTTATTAAGCCCATTGTGTTTTTCCGTCATAGTGCCCGCCCCATTGTCATAGCGCTGACCATACATATCATGAATGCTGAAATCTTCAATTTAAAGAATTTTTAGAAAAACAATTGTTAGTCTGCCCGCGGTATCCATTACTGAACAGAATAAAAATTATTCTCTGATTTCCAAGTCGTTTTCTAGTGAATTACATAATGAGTTATTTTAACTAAAAAACTAAACGTGCCACGTAGCATTATGATTTCGCGCAGTAAAACGTTTTCTTAACATCTCCCACGTCACTAATATTAATTTATTAACCGTACAATGCGATGGAGGTGTCTCCTACAGCCCCCGGAAGTTGGCACCCTGGTGCTTTGCACCCGTTGAACCCCCGCTTGGCGCGTCCCTGATATGTAACTTGTATTCGTTAATATTTAACTTGGTAATGTATTAATAAATATGAAACACGGTATTTCTACAATCACAGAGGGAAACAATCAACTAGAATAATCGTAACACGCCATTTTAGGACACTTAATTTATGGAGTGTAAACCTGGTGAGCATACCGGAAGAGACTTTTTCTTCTGAAATGCAAGGCACCCCCATGATATACGCTACAAAGTGCATCTCAGTCGGGGTCTCAGAAGTCCTTGTATCCCTCTCCCCAAATGGCGAGGGGGACACATAGATTACTACTGTGAATTCATGAAAAAACAAACAAAAAAAAAACTTTTTCAACCATTCAACAGTAAGAACGATCTCAAAAGTCGGTCCCAGCTCAGAAAAAAACACATACCATTCACACAAATAAGAATTACAGTTGCGCCTTGAGAAATTCACTCAGCATAGCTGTCCCGATGCAAAACGAAACAAAACTAAATAATAATTTTTTTTCACATTTACTCTGTTTCATATTCTTTCACACGCCGTGAATACTCCAGGTAAAGACAGCTCCAAAGTGGAAAGAAGAAAACACAACACTAGGCAAAATGAGTTATTATCTCATTCCCCGGTGTTGGAAAAGAAAGCATTTTCTTCAATCAAGAGAAAAGATCAACAAAATTGTTTGATTAGTTTAGAGTTTAGACAGTTAAAACCAGCGGAACCAAGGGTTCTCGCTAGTTCCATACAGGAATGACCAGACCATCCATCTCTTTTGAAATTTCCCTTTTCTATTATGTTTCCAGGTCATCATTCTGTTTGTCATACATCTTTTGACTTTCCAAAGAGTTGCTCTGTCTGTAGTCTCATTTAATTTGTTCACCATGAATTACCTTATTTCTCGCCTGCCAAACTTGATAGGAGACTTCTACAAACAGTGATTAAAAGGAGCACTAAATTTTTATTTTTTGGAGTGAAGAAAAGCAAAATGATTTGCGAGGAAGTTAATGGTCTAAGGTCAGCCCATAATTCCACTCCTTTCCATAATCTCTTTGTAAATTCACAATTAACAAATAAATGAAGTCTGTCTTCGATTTGTTCACAAAACCAACAACACGCCGAATGTCCTCAATTCCATCTATTTTGTCTCTCTCTAGTTTATAACGAAGTGAATTTCTCCGTCATTTCTATCCGCGCCGGGGTTCGAACCCGGGTCCACTCATTCCGGAATAAGTTGCTCTACCAATTAAGCTACGCGGACATTGATTCTAATTGCTATCTGCCTTTATGTCGTGTGCGTCCTTCTGGCAGGTACGTCACATCTCCTGGTACGTTACATCATCTCCCCCTTATTTTTCTTTTCTTTCAAAGTGCTGCTCATATTTTTCCTATCTCGCGGTGTGGAAATAACATCACACCAATGCGAGATTTTGAACGGTCGGGTCATCCGGATAGTTCGGGCGCCATTATAACGAAGTGAATTTCTCCGTCATTTTTATCCGCGCCGGGGTTCGAACCCGGGTCCACCCATTCCGGAATAAGTTGCTCTACCAATTAAGCTACGCGGACATTTGTTCTGATTCCTATCTGCCTTTATGTCGTGTGCGTCCTTCTGGCAGGTACGTCACATCTCCTGGTACGTTACAAGTTGGCAGGACATTATGTGCTAGTTTAAAAATAAAGTATCTTCTCGATGAGTAATAAATGCAACTAGAAATATTGATGAATGATTTTCCAGTCTCAGATCCATTCCAAGCCGGAAACTCCAAATAAGGTCTTTGGTATTTTGGGACTGTTTCAAAGTGAAGATTTTTAGAGGATTTTTCTTTTAATGACTGTAATTTTGACAATAGCTGTAATTCTTCTACATAAAAGTCTGTAATTAAATCTCTTTTGGGCCCATTCCAGTTTGAAGATCCAAACTTTTTAAGATCAAATCCTGACATATACGAAATAAAACTGTAAAATGGATAAACTCTTTCTTTCAAAATTTTCTGAATAAACATACATATAAATACTTTAGACCACAAGTTAATATCTCTTATTTCAACTCGGCCTTCACTCAGAGGAAGAACTAGTACCTTAAGCGTGAAATATCTTCTTTTCTTCTTCCGTTCCAAGCGAATAGGAAATTTCTGTAACAATTTTTACAAGTCATCTTCGAGGAGGAGATGAAATTATTCCCAAAGAAGAGTATTTTATGATAAGCAAAACATTCGCTAGTTGTGCTCCAGAGAAAATTGAAATCTTGCATGAGTTCACCTCATTATTTATTTCTGTCAATCACTCTAAGATACACTATATTAACAAAAGTCACCGGACACCTCTTCAAAAGGAAATGAACGGATCCGCTGCGTTGTTACGATGCGCGGTACAGCTGCAAACGGTATAAAAGCAAGCCTGCAGCTGACCGCGATCATATCGAACCGTAAGGTTGAGTTACAATGTCGCGGCGGGAGAGAACTGACATCGAGAAAGGAAAGATTGTTGGGTGTTATATTAGTGGGTTGTCCATAACCAAGAGGCTTTTAAACTTACCCAAGTCAACTGTTTTGGATGTATTGAATAAGTGGAAGACACATGGCGTGCCTGAAGCAGCAAAACATACCGGCAAACCAAAGAAAATCAGTGATAGAGGACGTCGAAGACTCAGGAGAGTCGTTACAGATAATCGGCGGAGTACTGCACAAGACCTCAGTGTACAGATGAGTAAAAATGCTGGAACCTCGGTATGTACACGTACCATTTGCAGAGAACTTCATTCCATGGGTTACCGTGGTCGTGCGGCTGCTCATAAGCCTTTCATCTCCACTCGGAATGCTGCCTGTCGTTCAGCATGGTGTAAAGAACATTTATCGTGGACCGTAGATCAATGGAAACGGGTCTTATGGACTGTACCATCCAGATACAGGATCCATCAGTCTGATGTCCGTGTGTGGGTATGGCGGCAGCCGGGAGAACGCTATTTCCCACAGTGTACTGTTGCTACGGTCAAGTTTGGAGCTGACAGTGTACTCGTGTGGGGATGTTTTTCGTGGTATGGTCCCGGCCCATTGGTTATCGTGAACATACTTGTTAACCAGCACATTTACATCGATATCCTGAACAATTATGCCCTACCAACTCTGCGGCAATACTATGGAACCAAGCCTTGTTATTACCAGCAGGATAACGCACCGAGCAAAAAAGGAAGGACCGTTACGGCGTGGTTTGACGATAATTACGTATCGTGTGTGGACTGGCTAGCACAGAGCCCTGATCTTAATCCCATAGAGCACCTATGGAATGAATTAGAGCGCCGCATAAGAAGTTTGGAGCCAAGGCCTGCTACTAAGCAACAGTTAGCGGCAGCATTATGTACTGAATGGAAGCGCATACCTATCGCTGTGTTCCAAAACCTCGTCGAAAGCATCTCTCGAAGGGTCGGTGCATGCAATAAGGCCAAAGGTGGACCGACACCGTACTAATGTATGTCAATAAATGCTATGTTGTGTTTCTCTTCTAGGTGTCCGGTGACTTTTCTCAATATAGCGTATGCTCCCAATTAATTTCCATTACTCCACCGTGATTAAACTTTATTTCAATAATTTTGTTTTCTTTTGCACAACTAATATTATGCAGATTTTTTGGAAAACCATTTGTTCCACACCACTTTTTGTTTCCAGAGAGCTAAACAAATGGGTCTTTTAAACCGATCACTTTAGTGATCTGATCTTAAAGTTAGTGGCGTACCGGAAAAATTGGACATCCAACAAAAACGTCTTCGAGGCACTTTTGCAAAAATCTATCAGCTTTCAATTACTGAATTTTTTAAATTCTATATTATTAACTAGGTTTTTTGGGTGTTTCAATTATTTAGATTCTGTGGAACCTACAGGTATTTTTCGTAAAACCAAAATTATTGCACTTTATTGCATAAAACAGAAATATGCACGTTGTAATTAAAATGATTGCCCTAGTTTCATAGGCGCCGACTATAGGGGGCAAGGTGAATCTTGCCCCTCCAACAATTTTATTTGGGGGGGGGCAGTGCCACGCAATATTTTTTGGTTCCGTTAAATTAAATAATCGCTTTAGCATCATAAGGTGAAGCAAGCTCCATTTTATGAGGCCAGAGCAATTTACTTCCCAAATATTAATAAATAACAAAATAAATAAAAACTTTTTTCCATTCTCAGCATTGCTTGTTTGATAAGAAACTGGATTGCCAGGCCAGTGTATTAATAGTGTTTAACATGTTCTCGTGATATGAGGTAAATGATTATAAAGCAATTTTATCATAAGTAAAATACAGAAACGTATAATCTAGCGCCTTTATTTAACTATTTATTTTTTGCCCTTCTTGTTCTTTGTTCGAGTAACTCAGCTAATTTCTCATACTTTTTACTAAACTTTGGAAATAAAATCTCTCTGGATATTTTTATAAAATCACAGGCTGACTTTCATTTTAAAAAATATTAATATTCGCCGAAAGAATGTTTCTGTTTCCTTGTTCATTTGCTGAGGAGCAATTACAATTGCGTTTTAAAATATACGTTGAATCTCGTAGTTTATCCTTTTGCTCTCCCCCCTCCTTTATTTTCCTCCTGGCAATGAAGAGACATGTCCGTTCTATGTCGGATCTCTTCATGTCTGCCCCCCCCCCAATAATTTGGAGAAGTCGGCGCCCCTGCTTTGTTTCATACTATTAGAAAGTATTACAAAAAGTACATGTCATGGTATAAAACTAGGTATAAAACAGTGTTAATCACATCATGCAAATTTTATTTATTCTTTTAGAGAAGTAACGTCAGCATCTTGAAATATCTCATGATCACACACACACAAAACACGTAACTGCGGTGTGGCAGTATCTAATGACCGTTTTCACTTTACACGAATATAAGCAAAGAATAGCAAAAAATAAAAAATAGGCAAGTACGCAAAAAAAGTGACAATTAAGAATTGTGTGTTCTTGGATATATAAAAAATGCATTAAATTATATCTCTTGAATATAAATAACACACTTAACATAATGCCACAACGTTCTGCACATAATAACTTTTTCTCTTGATTCTCTTATAAAAAAATAACACAGGTCTCTGTTTCTTCGGCCCCCGAAAAACACTTTCCAGTTCATAATATTCTGAATGATGCGTAGTTATGTGTAACCAATTAACTGCAGGGCTGGCTGGACCACATAGGGGCAACAGGGGCAATCACCCAGGGCCCCTCGTTTTCAAGGGGACACGCAGTTTTGGGGGAAAAAATCATTTTCTGCAGAATTTTTTAGAATTATTTTGTTTATATAAGTTTTGGGAATGGAGTCCCTTAAAACGTAATTTTTTAGTTTCCACCCCCACCCCAATTTTCGAATAAGGTATCACTCTTTGCAGTACAGGTACTGATATCTTCTGTATTGTAACCACCTTAATATTTTCCGTATGCATGAAATAACAAATTAAATTTCATCACTTTGTGACCCTTACTTTTGTTCATTCAACAGTAGTGTTCAAAACAGACACTAAAATTCAAAGAAAAAAATCAAAATCAAAGTTGATTTAGGGCTACATGTGAAGCCTAATTATTCAGTGACTTTAAAAACATTGCTAGGAATTTAAAAAAAATTATATATACGAGCGCGTATAGAAGTTTAAATCACTAATTTATCAGTTACTCCACTTTGCATTAAAAATCAATCACTAAAACATGTAACAGGGGGATATTATTTGTACGAAACTACGAATTTAATTTAGAGGGATCCTGGTATTATTTCCTACACAAAAATATTCGCTCACAAGTATATTTTTATCAATTCGTGAGGAATTTTCTATAAGAATCACACACACACACACACACACACACACACACACACAATACCCCCCTCTTCCCTCTCCCCGGAAAGAAAATCTTAGATTTCAACACTTTTTACTCTCTCTCTCTCTCTCTCTCTCTCCCCCGGAAATTTCAGTCCATATTATGTTCTTTTTTTAAGCTTAAAACAAATATTTCTTCGAGAAAATAATTTTTTCTGAACGATAGTTTTCGTGCGTGTTCTTTACAGACGATATGTTTCACGCAACTACTTTATTAAAATGTGAGATTTATTTCCTAGTGCCAGCAATGAAATTTTGCTCCGGGGCCCCGCAATGAAATTTCGCCCCGGGACCCGCAAAAACTCCATCCGGCCCTGATTAACTGTAATACACATTTTATACTCACTGGTATAAAAATTACATTCATTGAACTGATATTTCTTTCACATTCTCTTGTTAATTATACATGTACAGGTACTATTGCTAAGCATGTGAAAAGGGGTCTCCAGCAGAGCTGAGTTCGGGCTCAATTTTAAGAACCTGAGCCCGTCCGAGCCCGAAGTATGTCAGCCGGAGCCCGCCCGACTCCGAATTTTATATTGCAAGGTAGAACCCGAGCCCGAAAACTATGATTAATCAGCTAAGGCATTAAAAAAAATCTCCTTTTCCAGACTTCCACTCTTTCCTCCCAGTGCAATTAACCGATGTCTTTCTCAACTGGGGAGTGGGGAAGGGATGTCTATCTATTTCAATAGTTTCTTTGATCATTCAATTCTTCCTGAAATATTTCGGGGGCCGAGCAACAGGAAAAATCGGGAGGCACAACAATCTACGTCGTACGTTGCTCAATAGAATTAGCAGGGAGCTGCCCCGTTGAAGTAGAGGGCAAAATTTCGTCAGCTTGCTATCTACTATCTGTAGTTCTTAAAAAAACATTTACTTTGCAGAAACTCAGTATATAATTCATGGCCTATGGTATTTGTTACCCAGCCCGAAATGAACAGCCTTGCCGAGTTCCCACTCTCCATCTAGACCCAGTTATTGAATAATTATATTTAACAACTAGAAGGTGTAAAAAAATTATCGTGTGCTAAATCATACAAAATCACATTAAAAGAAAGAGGAAGAAAATTCTCTCCCTCTCTCAGAGCTCAAGCCCACCCGAGCCCGATCTCCAGTAAGTATTATGTAGCCCGAGCCCGATCTCCAGTAAGTATTATGTCGCCCGAGCCCGATCTCCAGTAAGTATTATGTAGCCCGAGCCCGATCTCCAGTAAGTATTATGTAGCCCGAGCCCGATCTCCAGTAAGTATTATGTAGCCCGAGCCCGATCTCCAGTAAGTATTATGTAGCCCGAGCCCGATCTCCAGTAAGTATTATGTATCCCGAGCCCGATCTCCAGTAAGTATTATGTAGCCCAAGCTAGATCTCCAGTAAGTATTATGTAGCCCGAGCCCGATCTCCAGTAAGTGTTATGTACCCCGAGCCCGGGCCTGAACCCGGCTCGACCCGTCTCAGCACTAGTCTCCAGTTCCATGGAATAGCTACTTTCCCGTCATCGAGTTTTATAAGCTATAAAGGCGAAAATGATTTTTAAATGTTATACTTATTTAATGAAAAATAAAATCCTTTTCTTTTTAATACTTCATTTAAAGCTGCCGTAAAAAATCCTGTCTATTTCTTTAACCAGCTTCACATGCAGTTTCCGGAAAAAAAATAATAATAATAAATTGTAAAATTTTTTACCTGACGCTAAAGGAAAAATAGCCCATCCTCCAGCAATGCGGGGACTATCAGTATGCCCCAGCTTAAAGAACCGGTTTACGTACACCAACGAATCTGCACATTCTAGTAACGACCCAGTATCCTAGGTCAATCAATACCAAGCTGTGTGATATATAGAGAAAGACCAATCAAAGGTACAATCATGTGGTGCCTTCTGGTGGTATTTATTGCAAATGTTTGACTCAGCTCTCAATGTTGAAGTTCTTAATAATATTATTAAACAGAGGTTTATGAATTTCAAATTGGGGGACGGTACTGAAAAGTTTGGGGTAGTGTTCGACGAAAGCAAATTTTTCAAAGGCGGCGGAAAAATTTGCATTTAGATTTTAACCCTTTAAGGGGCCAACGTATCCGAACCAAATGGTGCTTAAAATATTTTGCTCTCCTTAAACAGAACTGTTGATATAGTGACCGGGTTATACCAAAGCTATGGCAAAACTATTCCTTTTCCTCTCTCATCTCAGCAGGATCGACTATACATCGTTCGCCGGTAGTAAGTGCTCCCTTATGGTCCTTAGTCTTATTGTAGTTTATAGTCCGATTCCCTTATCTATCTAAATATTAATTCTATAAGGTTTTTTACTGTGAGTCCCATTTTGAGAGAACGGCTAAACGTAAAGATATGGTTGAGGTATTAAAATAAAGGTCTTACCATGTAGATGTGCCAGTCAAGGAGAAAAATGACATTGGGGCAACGGTTCAGGCGTTGTGGAGCGGCAAAGTTCCCATGTAAAGTCTATTGGAGAACCGCGGTGCAGTTGACATTTGATCACCTGCGGTTGACTCACGCGTTGCCAGTCAAGGAGAAAAATGACATTGGGGCAACGGTTCAGGCGTTGTGGAGCGGCAAAGTTCCCATGTAAAGTCTATTGGAGAACCGCGGTGCAGTTGACATTTGATCACCTGCGGTTAACTCACGCGTTGTTGTGGGCGGAGCATGGAGGGACTGAGATAGTCCAAAATCCGAAGTCTCTTTTTCTGAGCGAACCGTTGCGCAAAGCAACCGTAGCAGGCATTCGAATCAAAGTTCTCATCGGAACAGCGATCACTCTGGAAGACCTGATTGCGTTATGCCGTTGGACTGCGTGATGCATATATACAGTTTAATATTCATTCGATCCAGTTTATTCACGTAAGTAACACGTTTCCCATTATGTAAAGAAGACGTAAATAAACATTCCGTTGACCATTGTTAGCGAAAATATTTAGAATGTACATATTGAGTTGCGCCATCTATTTTTATTGTGAGACCTATTTTGAGAGAACGGCTGAACATAAAAATGTGGTTCAGGTATCAAAATAAAGGTCTTACCATGTAGATGTGCCAGTCGAAGAGAAAACTGAGATTGTGGCAACGGTCCGGGCGTGGCGGGGCGGCAAAGTTCCCATGTAAAGTCTATCGGAGAAGCGTGCGGCCCTTATCTACATCAGGCGCTCAGTTCAGTGTCAGACTTCGTGTGTGCATGGTGTTCTGTGATCAGTCCTAAAGTAAGTAAATACTTTATTGTATACTTACCCTTAACAGAAAGTCTCTCCCGCAGAAAAAAATATATAACAAGAAAGATGACATCGAATTTTCGGGTGTAATAAGCACGTCTTTTGAATCCGTTCTGACGCAAATTAAATTTATCAAAGCTATTCATAGGTAATGGAACCGGTATGGAAAACAATAGTATCTGACGGAAGAAAGAAGTTTTTCAATCGGGGCTTTAATCCCTCAGATATTGGTGTAAACGGAATCTTGAGCTTACGAATTCTTAGAAACAGAGTTATCGACAAAAATAAGATGTGACTTTACGTCCGCTGGTGGGAAAACCATGCATTATTTTAGGAAGAAAGTATTCGCAAAAGGTTTATCCATATGAGCAGTTTCGGTCCAAGAAAAAAATGTAGTCGAGTTTTCAGGAGCCCAGAGTTTGCTACAAATGCATCAGAAGCAGAAATTAACACCTATGACCCCTGGTGGCCAAACCATTCTTTACAAAATATTAGAAATTATGTGAAAAATATTTTCCATCAGGTCTTGTATGCGATACAGGAAGAATTTTCTCAAATCGGAGTTTTAGGAGCAGAAAACGCAATTTACCTTATGCGCCCTAGCGGAAAGTCTAAATGATTTACGTGAAAATTTTGAATTTATTGGAAAAACATTTCGCATCGGAAACACTATCCAACAACGAAGGAATTTTTCAAATTGGACTTTTAGAAGTAGCGATATTGCCAAAAATAAGATATACATCTTCGCCCCCTGGCGTAGAAACCATGCATTATTTCAAGAAGAAAGTGTTCCTAGAAGGTTTGTCGACATGAGTAGCATCGGCCAACAAAAGACTTTTTTTTTCAATCGAAATTTTAGAAGCTCATATTTTGCTGCAAATACATCAGAAGCGGAAATTAAGACTTACGCCAGCTGGTGGCCATACCATTTTTTTTACAAAAATTACAAATTATGTGCAAACGATTTCCCATCAGGAGCTGTATCCGGTGCAGAAAGAATTTTTCAAATCGGAGGTTTAGAAGCAGAGATATAGCGGAAAATGCAATTTAGCTTTACGCCCCCTAGCGGAAAGTCTATGAATTACTTGAAAATTTTGAATTTTTAGGAAAACTTGTCACACTAGAAACACTATCCAACAAAGAAGGAATTTTTAAATCGGACTCCTAGAAGTCGAGATATTGACAAAAATAAGATATACATCTACGCCCCCTGGCGCAGAAACCATGCACTATTTTTAAAGGAAAAGGTTTCTAAAAGGTTTATCGACACGAGTAGTATCGGTCTACAGACGACGTTTTTTTCAATCGAGAATTTAGAACCTCATATTTTGCTGCAAATACATCAGAAGCGGAAATTAAGATTTACACCCCCTGTTGGCCAAACCATTTTTTTTTATTTTTTATTTTTTTTTTACAAAAGTTAGAAATTATGTGCAAACGATTTCCCATCAGGGGCTGTATCCGGTGCAGAAAGAATTTTTCAAATCGGAGATTTAGAAGCAGAGATATAGGGAGAAACGCAATTTAGCTTTACGCCCCTTAGCGTAAAGTCTATGAATAACTTGAAAATTTTGAAATTATACGAAGCACATGTCACACTGGAAACACTATCCAACAAAGAAGGAATTTTTCAAATCGGACTGCTAGAAGTAGAGATATTGACAAAAAAAAAAAAATAATAATAATAAGATATACATCTACGCCCCGTGGCGGAGAAAGTGTGGGATATTTAAGGAAGAAAATATTCCGAAAAGGTTTATCGATGTGAGTGGCATCAGTCCACGAAATAATTTTTTCAATCGATATTTTAGAAGCTCAGATTTTATGGCAAATACATCAGAAACAAAAATTAACACTTACGCCCCTGGTGGCCAAAGTATCCTTTACGAAAAATTCGAAATTATATGCAAAAATTTTCCATCAGGAGATGCATCCGCTGAAAAAAAAACATTTCAAATCGAAGTTTTAGGAGAAGAGTTATCGGGAAAAATGTTATTTACTTTTACGCCGCCTAGAGGAAAATCTATGCGTAATTTGAAAAGGAAACTATATCTAAAACACTCTTCGACATAAATGGAATCGAAAGAGAAAAGAATTTTTTCAATCGGATGTTTAGAAGCAAATGTGTGTATCAAAACGTAATTTTAAATTCGACATGATCTGCATTTACACCCTCTAGCGGCAAAATTGTACATCGTAGAAAAAAACGAAATGAAGGATCATCATTCGCACATTTCAAGCTTCCGAATGCAAAAAGAATTTTTCAAATCGGACTAATAGTTGCCCAGATAGCGTGGGTACAGGCGGACGGACGGACTGACGGACAAACCGATAACAGAAGCACGATCTTTTTTTACAAAAGACGTGCTAAAAAAGAAAACGCAACAGCCTTACTGGAAGGTGTGAGCGATCAGTGAGTCGCAACTATATGTCTCAGACAAGAGAGAATGAAGAGTATTCGCAACGCGAATCTCATTTAAACAACATTTACAAACACAGTTGTGACTGAAGATGAGAGTCAAAGAGTACGCTATCCAGTTGAATTTTTTCACACGATCGAAATGAGTGGACTTCCGCCTCACATTTTACGATCGAAAAAGGGTGCAGACGTGATGCTCATCACGAACATGGCCCGAACCTGCCCCAGTGGCGCAGTGGTCTAAGCGCTGGCTTATGATGTCTCGTTCGTGAAGGGTCCGGGTTCGAATCCCGGTAAGGCATCGATGTTGTGTTTGTCTTACGGCACTGGCTCTCTCCCTTCCTTGGAACCAGTGACCTTAAATTAAAGATGGGGGCTGCTTACAGCCCATTGAGTTGCTCACGGTGGTCGTTAAACCTTCAGTCAAAACATATCTATATATATATATATATATATGGCAATGGGCTGGACATACTGCCAGAAGGACAGATCATCGATGGACAGCCGAAATTTTAGATTGGATTCCAAGGGACAGGAAAAGACCCAGAAGAAGACCACATAGGAGATGGGTGGATGAAATTCGAAAGTATGCAGGGGTGACATGGAGGAGACTGGCACAAGACAGACCGTTGTGGAGGAAACTTGGGGAGACCTTCGTCCAGCAGTGGATTGATAATGGTTGACGATGATGATGATGATGATATCACGAACCTGGACTATTAGAGAAAGGAAGACATTCTACGGTTCTAGGTTCTCACACGCACGGAAGGAAGGTATAATAGCAAGAGTCTCGTAGCCGTAGCGGAGAGAATAGCAGGAGCGCAATAAATCTTTTGGGGGCGTCACCCCTTTTCTCAAGCAACGTTGTGAGCATTTCTGCATTGTCCGGGGGTAGCGACGAAATTCGGGATAAGTCACGTCGCTGGAAATACCTACGTGACAATCTTCGCCTCCAAGTAGCTGGGTGCGGTCAATTAGCAGAAAGGTGTGCGAACCAGTTGACAGCTGAAAGAAGACATAATGTTTGGGAAAGTGACCCGAACTGAACGGATAGCAAGCGAATCACATAGCAGGGCTATCTGTGAGGGCCAATGACGTAACCCGACGCGGTTCGGACGGCTGGGCCGCCGTCACGCCCCCTCAAAGATGGACACCGGGCACGGAAAAAGAAAATGTTAACAGAATGAGGAAGGAAAGGAGACTCGATGAGAAAACGACAGACGCAACACTCGAAGTGAGAAATTCAGGCTGAGTAGAAGAGAGGTCTCAGCGTTTTCTGAAAAAGATGGTTCCGAGACAGAAGAGGAGGTAGTAAGGAGTTAAAAAAGTAGTCACGATAAAAGAAGAGATGACCGAGTGCTGATTTCTACGACCAGCTGGCAATCCAGCTTCACGATCGGGGCTTCCGAAGGAAAAGAGGGTATGATGACTTTTATCTTACGCATTTCTGATTCATGCCTCGTAGCTTTGCATGTGCTATGCAGGACTAGTTTCCCGAAAGTCTCTCACCTAGTGCATTGATAATTTTCCTCTGGCGCACCGCGCCGTGTTCCAAACAAGTAACTTGAAATATAAAGTCAATAATTTACTATTTAAGTGCATTATACCTGTTCCGAAACAAATCTCTATTGTTTAGTTAAAAGCAGGCAACCTCACCGGTACATTGCACCTAGCTTTAAGAGCATCTACTAAAAGGAATAAACAGTTAAATTCAATTCACGTGTCAGTCAGTTTATTTCTCCAAATTTAGAGTTCAATCAGTGATATACATATACTTTTCTTATTGTTATTTATGCAACTTGTTATCTTAACTTCTTTGCGGCATATGAATAGGCATGGAAACCCCATGCTAATTCATATGAAACACAGCGCGATGCATTTGTCGACCCTGAGCTTGAAGACCCTTATTTAGGGAATCCAAATTCAGTGTTGACACTACTAGGCGAAATTTTGGGGGTGAATTGTTTTAGACTGAATTTTGACCTTTTTAACTTTTTTCCCACTGCGGCGAATAAGACGTAGTAGTGGTTCGGTGATACCCGACAAGGGAGCGATAATACACAAAAAAACATTTTTTAAAATGTACAGATCAAACCACTGTGAAATGTTCTTTATATATTTGAATAGATTTCGTCGAGAGCTTTGAAACGGTACCGCGCACAGTTCACGTCTAACTCTGCGCATAGTGTGGGGCGACTTACGACCAACCTTCTGTGACAAAAACAGGTCCTAACTGAAATCATTATAGCGTTAAAAATACGTTAATAAATAAATAAATAATTAGACGTGCTTATTACACCCGAAAATTCGGTGTCATATTTCTTGTTTGTTTGTTTCTACATAGGACTACGTCTAACTCTGCGCATAGAGTGGGGCAACTTACGACCAACCTTCTGTGACAAAAAACGGTGCCAACTGAAATCATTATAGCGTTAAAAATACGTTAATAAATAAATAAATAATTAGACGTGCTTATTACACTCGAAAATTCGGTGTCATCTTGTTTTTTTCTTTTTTGCATAGGACTGCGTCTAACTATGCGCATAGTGTGGGGCGACTTAACGACCAACCTTCTGTGACAAAAACAGGTCCCCACTGAAATCATTATAGCGTTAAAAATACGTTTATAAATAATTAGACGTGCTTATTACACCCGAAAATTCGGCGTCATCTTTCTTGTTTTTGTTTTTTTTTTTGTTTTTTTGCATAGGACTACGTCTAACTCTGCGCATAGTGTGGGGCGACTTACGACCAACCTTCTGTGACAAAAACAGGTCCTAACTGAAATCATTATAGCGTTAAAAATACGTTAATAAATAAATAAATAATTAGACGTGCTTATTACACCCGAAAATTCGGTGTCATATTTCTTGTTTGTTTGTTTCTACATAGGACTACGTCTAACTCTGCGCATAGAGTGGGGCAACTTACGACCAACCTTCTGTGACAAAAACGGTGCCAACTGAAATCATTATAGCGTTAAAAATACGTTAATAAATAAATAAATAATTAGACGTGCTTATTACACTCGAAAATTCGGTGTCATCTTGTTTTTTTTTCTTTTTGCATAGGACTGCGTCTAACTATGCGCATAGTGTGGGGCGACTTAACGACCAACCTTCTGTGACAAAAACAGGTCCCCACTGAAATCATTATAGCGTTAAAAATACGTTTATAAATAATTAGACGTGCTTATTACACCCGAAAATTCGGCGTCATCTTTCTTGTTTTTGTTTTTTTTTTTTTGTTTTTTTGCATAGGACTACGTCTAACTCTGCGCATAGTGTGGGGCGACTTACGACCAACCTTCTGTGACAAAAACAGGTCCTAACTGAAATCATTATAGCGTTAAAAATACGTTAATAAATAAATAAATAATTAGACGCGCTTATTACACCCGAAAATTCGGCGTCATCTTTCTTGTTTTTGTTTTTTTTTTGTTTTTTTGCATAGGACTACGTCTAACTCTGCGCATAGTGTGGGGCGACTTACGACCAACCTTCTGTGACAAAAACAGGTCCTAACTGAAATCATTATAGCGTTAAAAATACGTTAATAAATAAATAAATAATTAGACGCGCTTATTACACCCGAAAATTCGGCGTCATCTTTCTTGTTTTTGTTTTTTTTTTTTGTTTTTTTTTGCATAGGACTACGTCTAACTCTGCGCATAGTGTGGGGCGACTTACGACCAACCTTCTGTGACAAAAACAGGTCCTAACTGAAATCATTATAGCGTTAAAAATACGTTAATAAATAAATAAATAATTAGACGTGCTTATTACACCCGAAAATTCGGTGTCATATTTCTTGTTTGTTTGTTTCTACATAGGACTACGTCTAACTCTGCGCATAGAGTGGGGCAACTTACGACCAACCTTCTGTGACAAAAACGGTGCCAACTGAAATCATTATAGCGTTAAAAATACGTTAATAAATAAATAAATAATTAGACGTGCTTATTACACTCGAAAATTCGGTGTCATCTTGTTTTTTTTCTTTTTGCATAGGACTGCGTCTAACTATGCGCATAGTGTGGGGCGACTTAACGACCAACCTTCTGTGACAAAAACAGGTCCCCACTGAAATCATTATAGCGTTAAAAATACGTTTATAAATAATTAGACGTGCTTATTACACCCGAAAATTCGGCGTCATCTTTCTTGTTTTTGTTTTTTTTTTTGTTTTTTTGCATAGGACTACGTCTAACTCTGCGCATAGTGTGGGGCGACTTACGACCAACCTTCTGTGACAAAAACAGGTCCTAACTGAAATCATTATAGCGTTAAAAATACGTTAATAAATAAATAAATAATTAGACGTGCTTATTACACCCGAAAATTCGGTGTCATATTTCTTGTTTGTTTG
Source organism: Macrothele yani (assembly GCA_039090855.1). Classification (NCBI taxonomy): domain Eukaryota; kingdom Metazoa; phylum Arthropoda; class Arachnida; order Araneae; family Macrothelidae; genus Macrothele; species Macrothele yani. The sequence goes on from CM077005.1 coordinate 64,139,454, forward strand.
TTTCTACATAGGACTACGTCTAACTCTGCGCATAGAGTGGGGCAACTTACGACCAACCTTCTGTGACAAAAACGGTGCCAACTGAAATCATTATAGCGTTAAAAATACGTTAATAAATAAATAAATAATTAGACGTGCTTATTACACTCGAAAATTCGGTGTCATCTTGTTTTTTTTCTTTTTGCATAGGACTGCGTCTAACTATGCGCATAGTGTGGGGCGACTTAACGACCAACCTTCTGTGACAAAAACAGGTCCCCACTGAAATCATTATAGCGTTAAAAATACGTTTATAAATAATTAGACGTGCTTATTACACCCGAAAATTCGGCGTCATCTTTCTTGTTTTTGTTTTTTTTTGTTTTTTTGCATAGGACTACGTCTAACTCTGCGCATAGTGTGGGGCGACTTACGACCAACCTTCTGTGACAAAAACAGGTACCAATTGAAATCATTATAGCGTTAAAAATACATGCCGCACACTAATCGTGTTAGCATGTTGGTAAACAGCATGGAGTCCAATTCGCGTACTGCGCAATACGTTGTGCGCGCGACGCCCCTGTTGCTGCCTGTGCGCGGGGGAGATGATACATTACTTCTGGGTGTATTACGCGTTTGACTCAGTCTATCTTGGCAACCGTGAGCGTAGTCCTATGTAAAAAAAAAAACCACAACAAGAAAGATGACACCGAATTTTCTGGTGTAATAAGCACGTCTAATTATTTATTTATTTATTTATTAACGTATTTTTAACGCTATAATGATTTCAGTTGGGACCTGTTTTTGTAGCAGAAGGTTGGTCGTAAGTCGCCCCACACTATGCGCAGAGTTAGACGTAGTCCTATGTAAAAAGAAAGAAACAAGAAAGGTGACACCGAATTTTCGGGTGTAATAAGCGCGTCTAATTATTTATTTATTTATTAACGTATTTTTAACGCTATAATGATTTCAGTTGGGACCTGTTTTTGTCAGAGAAGGTTGGTCGTAAGTCGCCCCACACTATGCGCAGAGTTAGACGCAGTCCTATGTAAAAAAAAAAAAAAAAAAAATCACGATAGTTATGCATTATTCCGTTTCCAAATCGCAAGAAAAGCTTCTTATATAAGTCACGTACTTGATTCGTACAAAGGCCATCGTGAAAGTAATGCCTCGTCCTTCATTAAGGTTTTTATTTGTAGCAGCAAAAATGTTAAACTTGGTGGCAAAATACTTGGACATATTTCTAATAATACTAGCCTATTCGAAGTATTGTCCATCACTTTCTATACATTTCCGCCATCTTTGAACCCATTGGTAAAATCCATTTTAGAAAAACAACTGCGGCTGTCGTTTCACCCATGAGTTCACAGCCAGTTTAACGTATGCCACGTTGTCGAAACGTTCCCCACGAAGGGTGTTTTTCAAAGGGGCAAACAGGAAAAAGTCTGAGGGTGTCACGTCAGGGCGGTTGGGGCATCACTGTCCACCCCATTTTGGCAATAGCCTGTGAAGTCTCCATTGAGGTAGGGGGAAGTGCGTTATCATGGTGTAAAAAAAACACTATAAAGTGGAATGTCATGACTTTTTCTTCTGATAGCTTCCTTTACCTTCTTCAATGTCTGCACATAGTGAGCACTGTTTATTGTTGCAACTCCTGGATGGTGACAGGACGATCAGCTGTGATGATGTCTTTCACTCGTTGCCTGTTGGCATCTGTCACTGCAGTTGCGGGTCTACCACTCCGTTGTTTTTTCGACACTGAACTTTCTGCCTCTCGAAACCTCTTCATCCATTTTCGGACATTACTGGTGTCTATTGTCGCAGTTCCACACACTGCCAGGAGTCTTCTGTGTGTTTCTGGAGCCTCACATCTCTCTTTTTCCAGGAATTCAATTACGGTTCGCTGCTTTTCTCTGCCATTCATGATATTTATTTCCGATTCTGAAGAACATTTGTTTCCACATTGGTAACATGTCAATGCAGTTTCATTAAAATCACTTCAAAATTTCAAAAGTTATAAAGGAGGAGGCATTACTTTCAGGATGCCCCTTGTATTATTCACACTGAATATTTAAAATCGTTTAGAATGACTCCCTCGTGCTACTCTTTCTTTTGCTTTTAATTGCCTAAATTAAGCAATTTTAATTAAAATTTATCAAAATAATTAATAATTTTTTTATTAAAAATGTTAAATGATAAAAACAAGCTAAACTTGAATAAACTTTTGAAAGATTTGAAGACCTTCCTTTCAGGTTGTTTTCTCCTGATCCGTTCATTCATCGCTAAGATATATATTGATCCGATCTACCGGGCCGAGCTGGGTTAATCATCCCGCCGCTCGCCACCAATTGATCAGATCTATAGTGGGTAGTTTAGTTATCCCACCGTTGACCACCAGTGAAACGAAATTTTGCCGCTGCCACCAATTGTTACGACAGTGGGTCATTATCCCACCGCTGTCAATCAAATGTTACGATACCGGGCCGAGTGGTATAAGTATATTTCTTCACTGATCTTCTTCGACGGAGTTCTTGGCGCGAAAACTGTATTATATGGGCGTACACTTAAACAATTTCAACCAATCACCTGCGTACACATAAATAATGCGTTCTATGACTGCGCTGACTGCCTAAACAAATATTTAATTGGCTATGAAAACATAACAATGGCACACATATGAATAAAATTTAGCTGTCTTCTGAACATAAGTATTGGGTCAACTTTGACCTAAATCAGTTCCCGCGAGATGGTTTTAATGAACTTAGATTTCACAGTTCAGTCTCACTATTTCTGAGTTCAGTTCTTGAAATATATTAGTTCAGTTCCTCAACTAACTTGCGTAGCAGACATTATAACAAAACAAAATGTTTCTACTTACATGGATGCTGTCAAGAATAAATCCAAATTGTGGCTCAACATTTCACCTGTATATTTGTTAGGTATCGAAGCCACCGCTCTTACGCTCATATTTTCCTTTCGCCATGTTTTTATCCCGTCGCACTTACACGTAGTGGCTTCGCTGCTTTCGTAACCACACACACGCACACATGGGGCCTCGCTTCGCCCCGTAAGATAAGCGCGTCTCTTCACTTCCTCCACAGTAGGGGATGAATGGGGGTGACGATTCCACACTGCAGTGGTTGGCATCCGAACCCGACTTTGCTTGGCTTCGCTTCTCATTGGAATGACCACTGTCCACTCGCAGACTTCTTAATTCCCCTGTAACTTGGCTTTCATTGGGCCAAACAGTCGCTGACTTCCATTACGCTCCAGCCTAGAAATTTCTGCGTTATCACGCGGATTTAGGCATTCTGCTGTCTTTATGGCAAACTGGCATCTCCAGCTGCCTCGAGTTGTCGTCTCCGTTTTTTTACCAAATGCGGGGAGGTTCGCTGCTTCATTTTTTTCAATTCATTTTGCAGATCCAAGGCATCGAGCCTTTCACATCGGAGAGCGTACAGACAACTGACTTTCTTCCTTATTTTCATGCTAAGTGCGAAATCTTATTTTTCTGCACGGACCACACAGAGAGCAATTGTTCTCGAAAATGCCCCAAACAATCGACGAATTTACGATTATTCGCTAAACCTTTTGTCCCCATCTTCATTCATTTACTCAAGTGGACCCCTCTTCGAAATGTACCACTTTCGCTTTCCGTGTTGCTTAGGCTTCCCGTCAGCTGCGCCCTGATATTTATGACCTAACAGAGCTATTCTAAGACCACCCAGCCAGAGAGAGAATTCTTCGCCTCTTTTCTTTCCAAACCCCCAGATAAAACTTTCTCTATTGTTTACACTTTTAAACTCCAATCAAGCCTCGAACGTAATTAATACTTATTTAATTTCACACATCAACCACGCCCATTAATTACTAAATTAATGGCGGGGGTGGGTCGTAACAATATTTTTTTTTTTTAACTGAATCACTGGAGTGCACTACAACAACTTTCTTTCACAGGTTTTCTCTTGATATACAAATATAATTTAAAGTCAAGAAACTAAGCACTGCGATATTTATATATGCACCATCGTAATTTTCAATACACTGTGTAATGACGTTTCTCTACTTTAAGTTATTTGGTCAAGAAACTTCATTCTGCAGTGCCTATCTTGAGCCGCAAACTCTTATATAAATTGTTTTACAAAACTCGGAAAAGAAAAAGCTAAGTAAAAATTAATAATTATTATTTGCGATCCAGAATAATCGTCACCATTGAAAGAACATGATTAATAAATAAAATAAAGCCGCCCCGTTAATCGAGTGGTTTGAGACGGTGGCTTATGACCATTTGTCCGGGGCTTGGGTCCCTCAGTAGACATGGACAGTTTATCTGTCTGATAGCGCTGGCTCTTTCCCTTCCTTGGAACCAGTGACTCCAAATTAGGGACACTGAAGAGCTCATAGCTCCAAGACTTGCTCATGGTTAAAGCCTAAACGAAATTTAGAAAAAAAAAAAATGGGTTGAGTAAAGGATGAAATTCAGAAGAACGATCTGTGAGATTATTAAACAAGTACACGCCTTATTTGTTAATGAAAACTTTTTGGAGGGATTGTAGTTACCCCCCCCCCCTTTGAAAGAGAACTTACATAGCACCATTCGACGTTTCGTGGTCAACAGGGCTGGTGCGATGGCAATTGTCCGAGTGAATTAGGCCTCCCAATTTTAACAGTACATAACAGGGGCATATTTGGAAGGAGTTTAGGACATTCGGGCACCGGACTTTTGGGCACCGGACATTTGGGCACCCGGACATTTGAGCACCCGGACATTTGGTGTTGCCGCGGAACTACTTCGTAGTTCGGGTCACATTGTTTGCGGCCTAATTAAATTTAAAGACCAGGAGTAATTTACCTAATTTTTTTTTTTTTTTTTTTTTTTTACTTAATTTAAATTATTTTTCTTTTGCTCCTTTCCTGCCACATAAACCCCCTTTTCGCCGCCCCGGTGGCGCAGTGGTCTAAGCGATGGCCTCTGATCATTCGTCCGAAAGGGGTCCGGGTTCGAATCCCGGTGAGGTATGGATGTTGTGTTTGTCTTACGGCACTGGCTCTCTCCCTTCCCTGGAACCAGTGACCCTAAATTAGGGACGGGCGACTGCTTATAGCCCGTTGAGTTGCTCACGGCGGTCGTTAAACCTTCAATCAAAAAAAAAAAAAACCCTTTTCCCCACGGAAACAAAAAAACCAGGTGGTCAAAACGGTTTGCCGGACACCCGTGAAGAATGTCCAAAGGAATTCACCTTCTTTTCACTCCTGTGAGGAAAAGCACGGCATTCGCAAAATCTAAGAAATGTCCCTAGTGCTAGCGTTGTTGGTGGGACAATACATCCCGGTATTTCAGAAGGCATAGGCAAGAATCCGGAACGCGGTCAGATGAATAGGCGAGTTGCGGTTTACGACCATCTTCTTGATGAGAGAGGCACCAGCGAAAGTCGTAAAGTACATCGCGGTGTCACAGAAAAGTCGTAACTCTGGCAGCGGAAAGCCCCTTTAAATTCCTCGCTATTCATCTCAGCGTAAAATAGGCCTTATGGAATTCACAAAAGGTACCACCTGCACAACAGGCCAGCTGCCGCAAAAAGGTAGCCAACTGGACCAGAGGTCCAACCAATAGCCACTAAGCCCGAGCACTGGTCAGATCAGGTGACTAATCCGGACCCCAGGCGAAGAGTTCGTAGAAGATGGTAGGCACGCCCCTATCACGTGAAAATTAAAGGGACGGAAATATATACACAGACACGAGAGAAGATGGGGTGATCATATGGAAAAATTCGTATCGTTATCAGATAGAGAAAAAATGCGTAGCAGATTCGTGTTCGAGTTGGTTATCTAGAGATGATAGTCGAAGTACAATTTTCAGAGATAGTCGAGGATGAGACGGATGAGGCTTAGTTAGGAAACGGACATAGTACGCGGTCCCAGCGTGGCAGACAAGATATACAGCGAACCAACCACGCGGTCAACATCCACGCAAGTTTTCATCTACCAGCGTGGGGCTTCAACGAGCGACCACACCAACGACAGGAAGGTAAGATGACATTATTTTTCCCAACTCCAGTTCCCATGTTAACTAGATATATACATATGCATGGTCGCTATGCCTTAACGAAATAGATTGAGAGAGTTACTTTAAAGTTAAGCTCAAGAGTGTGACAGGCGTACGCAGCGGTTGATCAGTACACATGGCTAATTCCAATATTTTTTTAATTTAACGTAACTTTTATTTGGCCTCCACCTAAAGGATGTAATTGCTTATATATACTTTTTCTATGAATAAACATTGTTAATTACTTAACCTGGTGTAGCTAACTGTATAGACTGTGTATATTCCTCTAAATTCACAATTTGCGGCATATGGGTTTTTTACGAATACCTCGTAACGAGGTCATATGAAACACAACGCGACGTCAGTAAACTTTGAGATTGGGTTCTTTACATTCATGGGAACGCAACCTCACTGTTTATCCAATTAGACGAGTAATAAGTATTCCGCGACCACCGTACAACCGGGGTCATGGTAATATAACTGGTGCCTTAAGACCAGGATTCTAAAAACCTTATTGCGGTACTTTGGTCTATAGACTAGCAATAATTAATTAAGGAACTCATGATTTTGGAATATGTATCAAGAAGAGCGACAGAGAAATATACACAGAAGGGTCGGGACAGCGATAAAATACAGAAGTTGAAATTATTAGAGGGATTCAGTACTGGTCCAGCTGAAAAAATAGAATGTTGAATTTTTGGGTGAGTTGGGTTCATACGTTTTATCTAGTTGGGTTAACAAGTTCTGGAAAAATTGAGTTAATAAGTTCGGGTTACAGTGGTTTTTCTTCAGAAAACATTCTGGTTAAAGAAGTGAAATGTGATATCGGTTACTGATGTTTTGATGTTTGTTTATTAACTTTAAATGAAAAAGGTTGAAACAAAAAGGTGTTGATTTGAGTGTATTGAGAATGCTAAATTTAAAGTGCACGGAATAAATTAAAAGAATTCTTTTAATAAGCACCAGGTGGTGCCATGCAGTTAAATTAATGCACGAAACGCTAAATTCTTTTAATAAAGGTTCCTTCCTTCACCACTACTGCCAGTAGCCAAATTTATGCTGCATCCGACAGTAGTCGAGAGGGAAGATAATTTAATTTCCAGACTGAATATGTATGTTGAGTATAAATCGTGAGCTGCAACCGAAAAATTAATTTGGATTTCATTATTTGTGGTCAATATTTATCGCAGATTAATAAGAGCTTTAAAAGCATCGAAAAATGAAATATAACAGTTAAAAGTTCTTTTAATCTATTCTTTGAATGAGTGTGGTTAAACAGTGTTTAACAGTGAAATTCGCGGAAATTACAGAGAAACTATTTCCTTGAGTACAGTTCAATTAACTGAATGTTTTATAATATGTTTAACAGTAGCATCCTTATATGGTTTATGAGTGTTGATATTTTGTGCATAACATTGTGTGATGAAATTTGTGCTTAAAATTTGCTGATACTTTACAGTACATTTGTGTGTAAATGTGGGTGTAGCGGAAGTCGCAGAAATCAGTGGGTAAACGTAATTTCTTGGCTGAATCAAAATAACATACCTAGATTAAGGGTAATGCTTTTCAGAAATGCATAGGGTTTAGGTTGCTTTTTTAAGACTTATGTCTAATTGCTGGTAGTAAGAAGTATTTACATAAATGTGTTTTATGGCATGTCAATTCTAATTGTTTGATTTGTACTGTGTTTTAAATGTATGCATTACGTCAAATGAGTTAATAGTTGAGAATTCTCTAACGAATCAGGATAAATAAGCCATAAAATAAGAGTAACATTTTAAAATTTTGTTTTTCATTGGTTTATATCCCATGCACCTTGTTGTGTTGAGGAGGTTTTATTCTCGGTAGTTCACTGATACGTTGAGGAATATTTTAATTAATCTGTGAGGGAAATCTTATATGCTAGACGTCCTCAGGCGACTAAGTACTAATAGAAAAATGTCGGACACAGAAGAGACCCCCGATACCGCACGCGCGACGCAAAAAACGGTTCAATCCATGGCTGGTATGCTCAACTACATTCCGGTTTTCACCGGCACAGATGAGCTCTTAACGGGGCGACAATTTTTTGAAATGATCGATGGTATAGGGCAATTAGCGGAATAGTCAGATCTAGTTAAAATACTAGCTGCTAAGGTTAAGTGCAAAGCTGCCGCCAGTCAGTTCCTTACTGATGCTATCGACGTGAGGAAGGAAACCAACTACAGAAAATTTAAAAATGCTGTAATTCAACGCTTTGATGCGCAACAGCCGATTACAGTGAAAATGCAGAAATTTAATTCTTGAAGGCAGCGCTCAGGGGAAAAGGGCGCTGAGTATGTGTCCCGGTTAAGGGGATTGGCTCATTCCTATTTAGAATGTTTGGACCAAGATAATCAGCAAGTTCATGAATTAGCGGATAAAACAAAGATGTTCCAGTTCCTAAATGGGCTTAGTAATAAATTAAAGCGGGTCGTTTTATCTTTTGCGCCGAAAACCTTCGCTGAAGCTGTCGACAGGGCCATTCTGGAAGAACAGAATGAAGAAGTAATCGGCAGGTCTTTAAACATGTTAGAGGAAGACCCTGGAACGACGCAGAACTCCTTGCGTTCACTATCTCAAGCGACGGGCTCAACAGATGCTATTTCTGAGTTATGTACTCTGATGGCTCGACAAATGGCGGAGCACGAGGTGCAGGTCAGAAACTTAAGGGCAGAAAGCCTGGAACTCGAGCGTAAACTCCAGGAGGCCGAAAAGGCACATAAAGCCCAGGTATCCCGAATAAAAAATCTGCAGACGACAAACAACCCTTCAGTTAGGAATTTCTCAGAGCAACAGAGATTTAGAGGCGCCTGTTATTTTTGTGGTAGTCCCACGCACTTTAAGCGCGAGTGTCCTCACCAACGGACGGACAGTTCATTTCGCCCAGGCCCCGTGCAGCAGCCGCGGAGAGACTACAGGACTCCCGCTTCATTTGACCCCTCCTCCCATGCCAGTAGAGCAGAGCAATTTCGCCCAAGCGGGCGCTCGGAAAATTTCAATCGGGCTATACGAGGACGAGCAAACGCCGCATATCCCACGGTCAGATTCGCATCTCAGTCAACTCATCGGAATACTTTACCGCGGAGGACTTTAAACTAAGATCGGACCAGGGCGTTAGGACCGACCGTGGTCGTCAAGATTTTAGAAAAAAGGTCCAAGTAACCCTTACTAGCTGCACGATAGAGGAACAGGGCGCTTTACCCTTAGTGAGAGTGAAAATTGGCGGTGTAGAAGCGGTTGCGTTAATTGATTCGGGAGCAGGCGTCAGCCTGTGCGGGCCGGAATTATTAGAAAAAGTCCGGGAAAATATTAAAGTTCGTCCACGTGATTCTGACATATTCGTGAGAGGAATCACGGGGGACCCTCTCCCCTCTCCGCATGCTACGAACTCCCCACAGTGATTGGCAAAGATACGATTACGCACCCCTATCATGTAACGGAACATAGGCTTCACACCAGTTGCTCCTTAATTCTGGGATGGGATTTATTAAAAACGCATGGTTATGTGTTTAATGCAAAAAAGGCTACGTTGCAACGGGACGGAGATTCCGAGGCTGTACCGATTAAATCTCAGAAAAATGAGAACGGGAAAGGTACTAGGAAAACGAAGGTAAACAAAGTGGAACAGCGACGTCCTCCCGTAGTAAGGCCTAAGTTATCGGGCACCAGAATTCCCCACGATGTCACGAAAGTAGGAAAGACAATTAGGAAATAAATTGTTCCCCCTTTTTCTCAGAAAATCATAATGGTACGGTGCAAACCTTTTGCTGAAAATCCTAAAGGCCAGGTGTTGGTCCAGTCCTTAAAGAAGTATTCGCAGGGAAATATCAGGATAGGTCGATCAGTAAACATAATTAACCCTTTTTGCCAAATACCTATCTTGATAGCAAATTTTACAGATCAGCCCTTCCACTTAAATAAGCATAGCAAAACGGTGTTTATCCAACCGATAGTAAAAATTAGCGCAGTACATGAGAATAAGGCTGAAAAATTGCCCCCCTTATCTCCCAAGGATTTTGACCTGGAAGGGTTAGACCCAAATTGGGGGAAACCTTTGGCCCGCCTACTAATGAAATATAAAGATGTTTTCGCACGAACGATATCTGAATTAGGAAAATGCAACCTCCTATATCACGAAATAAATTTAAACACAGATGTCCCTGTCAAAGGAAATCTTTACCGCGTTCCTCATCATCTCCGGAAGGAGGCAGAAAAACAATTAACCGAATTATTAGACGCAGGTATTATAACTGAAAGTGCATCCCCCTACGTGGTCCCCATGCTTCTCGTTAGAAAAAAGGATTTCAGCTATAGAATTTGTATTGACCTGAGAAAATTAAATGAAGCAGTAATTCCAGACCCCTACCCCTTGCCAAGGATAGAGCACCTACTTGAATCAGCTAAAGGAAATTTCTGTTTTTCTACGCTGGACATGCGTAGCGGTTTCTATCAAATAGAGTTAGCAGAAAGAGATAAACACAAGACTGCTTTCTCATCACCGCTTGGGTCTTTTCAGTTTGAGAGGTTATCGTTCGGAGCCCGAAATTCGCCCACTAGCTTCCAGCGGCTAAGCGACGCAGTACTGTTCGGCTTAGCGGAGCACAATATTATGTGTTTTATAGATGATATTTTCATTGGATCGAAAGACGAGGAGACACATTTAATTAAATTGGAAGCAGTATTTAAGAGATTGAGGGAGCATAACCTAACCCTTGCCCCTAAGAAATGTACTTTTATGAGGCCAGTAGTGAAGTATTTAGGGCATGTAGTGGACTGCGAAAAATTTCAACCTGATCCCACAAATTTATGTAAAGTAAACGACTTTACAACCCCCACTACTCTAAAGGGCCTCAGGGGTTTTCTTGGGTTATGTAACTATTACAGGCGGTTTATTCCTTCCTTCTCTGACATGGTGGCGCCTCTGACCGAATTGACCAAGAAGGGAAAATTCAAATGGAACATGGAAGCGGAGAGGGCTTTCCATAGGATAAAACAGTGCCTTTTGAGTAACCCTGTTCTCGCATACCCGGATTACAGCAAACCATTTTATGTGCATTGTGATGCGAGTAACTATGCAGTCGGGGCTGTTTTAGTACAGAAGGATTCGGATGGGAAATTGCAACCAATTGCTTTTATGTCTAGGAAGTTTACTCAGGCGGAAAAGAATTACCCCACGATAGAAAAGGAACTTTTAGCAGTGGTTGCCGCGACCAAAAAATGGAGGCATTATCTTTTGGGCAAAGTATTTTTTGTGATTAGTGATCACCGCCCTCTCACCTACTTACAAAACGTGCGTGATTGCAATAGCCGCCTTCACCGGTGGCGGTTAGTCCTTAGCGAATACACGTAAAATATTTTGTATGAAAAAGGGAAAGAAAATGTTGTTGCGGACTGGATGAGTCGCCAGTATGACCCAGATGAGGTAGTGAATGCACTGGATTCCGCAGCGGAACAAGAAGAAGCAGAGCGAAAGGCGTATGAAAATAGTACACGGGAACCTACAAGACGCAGCTGCTAAACAGGAACGGTATTTCAATCTTAAGAACACAGTTTGCCGTCTTTACACGATTTTAAAAAATTACGGTTAAAATGATATACACATTAGAACATGAGAACTTTCAAGTCCACTGTGGACCCGTCATCAGATGGTGTGGTTGCATTATGCCCTGGGAGGGTATATATTATGTGGTATGCACACCGACGAAACAGTATGTTTTGGCATGCGCATGCTCACTGCACAATCATGTCGTTTCATTAGAGCAGTCGGTATTGTCTCTTACGCTGTTATAGTTACAAAGTAGTTTCCATGGCAACGGTATAATGATAGGGGTATCGTCGTTACAGCATTCTGCCCTATGTTTATGTATCAATAGGCTTTCTAACAGGAGGATAGATGAACAAGTAGTCGGCGTATGTAATATAGTAACATCGTCCCAGATAGGTTGGTGTTGACCCTTCAGGCATAGTCTTGAAAGGGTGGTGGAGGTGGAGCATGTTTTAACATTATATCTATGTTCAGAGACACGTAAATTAATATTGCGACGGGTCGAACCTATGTATATCTGGTCGGTTACATCAGCATTCATAGCTTTTAGTGGGATTGCGTACACACCGAATTTGGAACCATGGGGAATCTGATCCCTGTCATTTTTAATATGGGCGAGAATGTTGCACGTTTTTATGCCAAAATCAAAATTAAATGGACGACATGCGTTTTTTAGGATATTTGTGACAGCAGGGATGTATGGTAGTTTGCCGACGTATGAAGTGCTTGGTCTCGTTCTTGCTAATGTTGAGTATGATGCATTAAAGACACGGCGCATTATGGAATTAACTGTGGTAGATGGATAATTATATAATGCTGCAATATCCATAATTTTTGCAACTTCTAGGTCTCTTTGATCGGTTGAGGATGAATGTGTAACTGCTCGGTGAAACAAAGTGAAGGGCTGAGAGTTTTTGCCTGAGTGGGTGGTAGGAGTTATAGGGAATCATAGATATTGTTGCAGTTGGTTTTCTATAAACAGAGTGAGTTACTTCGTTCGTATTAGGGTTTCTTTCCAACAAGATGTCCAGATAGGGTAATGCATAATTGGTCTCGAATTCTGTAGAAAATTTTATGGAACTGTATTTTGTAGACAACAAGCTGGTGAACTCGGTAAGGCTTTCAAGGGTGGGCTGCCAAAACAAAAGCACATCATCCACGTATCTCAGGTATAAAATAGGTTTCACATGAAAGTTTGCGAGGACTTCGTTTTCCAGGTCTTGTAACAACAACTCAGATAGAACTGCTGAGAGGGTGACCCCATAGGGGCCCCTTCCCGTTGACGGTAAATAGTTTCATTAAATCGAAAAAATGTTCTGTTGCACACTAGTCTTTAGGCATTAACAATGCCTTGAATTTCATTATGGGTATAAGTTCCGTGGGCTGACAACATTTCTTCGATGATACGGTGGACAGCAGGTACAGGTACGTTAAGGTATAAGGAAATGATATCGAGTGAGACCATTATAAACTGCGAGCTAGATGGTGTAACAGAATGTATTTTATTTAATGCCTGAGCGGAACTGGACACCGAGAATATGGATGAAGTGGTTAATGGAACTAGACATTTTGCCAATGCTCCCTCGAGGGGCCTAGTTGGACTTGCATAGGCCGAAACGAGGGGGCGTACGGGATTACCTGTTTTATGGGTTTTAAGTTTTCCAAATAATTCGGGAACACTGGGTCCAGGTGGTGGGTGCATAGCTTTAGTGATATTTGTAGGAAGTAAACCTGAAGATTTTAACCTGGAGAGGGCCCAAACGGTAGCATTAGTGGGATCACGGGTGCAGATGGTATGTGGAATGTTTGCAATTGCCTGGTTCATTTTATCAATGTAATCAGTTCTGTTCATTATAATAACTTGGGAGGTCTTGTCCGCGCTGATTATGGAGATATCGGGTTTTTGACGCAGCTGTATAATTTGGTTCAGTTCATATTTGAGTTTCTCATGTGCAGGATTATTACTAGATTGGTTATGAATAGTCTTGTGGCTCTAGCTACTAAAGCGCTCCCTTATACTATTCAAGACTCCGCTAGACATCAAGTAGCTAGAGCCATCAAGACTATTTATAACCAATCTAGTAATAATCCTGCACATAAGAAACTCAGATATGAACTGAACCAACTTAGACAGCTGCGTCAAAACCCCGATATCTCCATAATCAGGGCGGACAAGACCTCCCAAGTTATTATAATGAACAGAACTGATTACATTGATAAAATGAACCAGGCAAGTGCAAACATTCCACATACCATCTGCACCTTTGATCCCACTAATGCTACCGTTTCGGCCCTCTCCAGGTTAAAATCTTCAGGTTTACTTCCTACAAATATCACTAAAGCTATGCACCCACCACCTGGACCCCGTGTTCCCGAATTATTCGGAAAACTTAAAACCCATAAAACAGGTAATCCCGTACGCCCCCTCGTTTCGGCCTATGCAAGTCCAACTAGGCCCCTCGAGGGAGCATTGGCAAAATGTCTAGTTCCATTAACCACTTCATCCATATTCTCGGTGTCCAGTTCCGCTCAGGCATTAAATAAAATACATTCTGTTACACCATCTAGCTCGCAGTTTATAATGGTCTCATTCGATATCATTTCCTTATACCCTAACGTACCTGTACCTGCTGTCCACCGTATCATCGAAGAAATGTTGTCAGCCCACGGAACTTTCACCCATAATGAAATTCAAGGCATTGTTAATGCCTTAAGACTAGTGTACAACAGAACATTTTTTTGATTTAATGAAACTATTTACCGTCAACGGGAAGGGGCACCTATGGGGTCACTCCTCTCAGCAGTTTTATCTGAGTTGTTGTTACAAGACCTGGAAAACGAAGTCCTCGCAAACTTTCATGTGAAACCTATTTTATACCTGAGATACGTGGATGATGTGCTTTTGTTTTGGCAGTCCACCCTTGAAAGCCTTACCGAGTTCACCAGCTTGTTGTCTACAAAATACAGTTCCATAAAATTTTCTACAGAATTCGAGACCAATTATGCATTACCCTATCTGGACATCTTGTTGGAAAGAAACCCTAATACGAACGAAGTAACTCACTCTGTTTATAGAAAACCAACTGCAACAATATCTATGATTCCCTATAACTCCTACCACCCACTCAGGCAAAAACTCTCAGCCCTTCACTTTGTTTCACCGAGCAGTTACACATTCATCCTCAACCGATCAAAGCGACCTAGAAGTTGCAAAAATTATGGATATTGCAGCATTATATAATTATCCATCTACCACAGTTAATTCCATAATGCGCCGTGTCTTTAATGCATCATACTCAACATTACCAAGAACGAGACCAAGCACTTCATACGTCGGCAAACTACCATACATCCCTGCTGTCACAAATATCCTAAAAACGCATGTCGTCCATTTAATTTTGATTTTGGCATAAAAACGTGCAACATTCTCGCCCATATTAAAAATGACAGGGATCAGATTCCCCATGGTTCCAAATTCGGTGTGTACGCAATCCCACTAAAAGCTATGAATGCTGATGTAACCGACCAGATATACATAGGTTCGACCCGTCGCTATATTAATTTACGTGTCTCTGAACATAGATATAATGTTAAAACATGCTCCACCTCCACCACCCTTTCAAGACTATGCCTGAAGGGTCAACACCAACCTATCTGGGACGATGTTACTATGTTACATACGCCGACTACTTGTTCATCTATCCTCCTGTTAGAAAGCCTATTGATACATAAACATAGGGCAGAATGCTGTAACGACGATACCCCTATCATTATATCGTTGCCATGGAAACTACTTTGTAACTATTACAGCGAAAGAGACAATACCGGCTGCTCTAATGAAACGACATGATTGTGTAGTGAGCATGCGCATGCCAAAACATACTGTTTCGTCGGTGTGCATACTACATAATATATACCCTCCCAGGGCATAATGCAATCACACCATCTGATGACGGGTCCACAGTGGACTTGAAAGTGCTCATGTTCTAATGTATATATCATTTTAACCGTAATTTTTTAAAATCGTGTAAAGACGGCAAACTGTGTTCTTAATATCCTTCAGCACGAAAAATTGACTTCCTATGGTATTTCAATCGCTTTGCACGCGATAAGGATTTGAAAGTTGGAGATAGAGTTTTCTTGCATACTCCATACTTGAAAGCAGGCCTGTCGAGAAAGTTGGCACGTCAAAATCGAGGTGAATTTGAAATTCTTAGTTTCCCAACTCCGGTAAATTTTCGGATAAGATCGGTGATCGACACCGAAATGAACAAATGGTTCCCTTAAACAGAATTTTCAAGGAATCCGTGAGGAAGCCTTTTTGAGTAGGGAGACACCCGCGTTCGAAGGAGCGGAGCTCCCGGGTTCGAGCCGAGTACCCGCAGACGACGCCGGCGCATTTAGCGACAGCACCGAGGAATTCGAGTATATCCCCGTGTTTGACTGTCCCCCGCCGCGTACGTCAGAGCACGAACCAGAAGAACCTTACCCGAGTACCAGTGCACGAGGTGCACATCAGGAAAATGTTCAGGAAAGGCAGCAAACGGTTCAGGAAAATGAGGAATGTACTGAGGAAAGCGAGGATTCTGTTCGTTCCCCATATCTCCTCCGTTCGAGAATTCCAATAGCAGACACCTTAGCGGTTCAATGCGAGGTAGCGAAACCAACGGAAATCGCAGTTGAGGAATCCTTTGCCCACGGTGAGGCTAGCACTATTCCTAAAGTTGTTAGTGAAATGCCCAGTGGGGAAGCAGCACAAAATGCAGGTTTTGTTGACAGAATGTTGCAAAATTTAAGTCAACCATTAAATCCGGAAGGAAGGTCTTGGTTTGATTTAGTGGACAGATATTTGTCAAACGACATACAACAGAATTTATCCGCTGAAAAGGAAACTTCTACAACGGTAAATTATGCATATCCTCAGTGGAACAGAGCAAAAGTAATCCCGTTTGAAACTTGGGTTTAAGGTGAATAGCCAGGTTACTAGAGGGTGTGGTGTAGGTAAATTCAATTTCATGCTACAGAATAGAAATGAAACTCCTCACCCCTCTCAAAAGTTTTTCAGCAATACCTAGTGATAGTGATTAAAGAAAAAAAATCTTTTTTTTTCAGTAATAGGGAAATACGAGCGTAATATTTGTTAGATAAATGCAGCGCTGAAAAAATTAAGATGGTACTGTTCAGTAATTTAGTTTAAAGGAACTCATGAATTTAGCCATTAACAGGTAATATCACGTCTAAAAAATTAGTTAAAATCCAATCAAGGTACAGCCGGTTACGACTGTGCTGGGAAAAATAATAAGTTTTTTTTTAACATCGCTAATAGAAAAAAAATAATAATAATAAATAAACGAATAGTTCTAGGAATAGTCATCAGGTAATTTTGAATAGTGTTTTGGAATAATTTTGGAATACATTATTTACCCTGGGATAGCTCCCCATCGTCTGTAAAATAACATTTATTACATGTCCATAATTAATAAGCAATTATGTAAGGACTAGGTAAAAAGCTATAGGAAAGGGTGAATTACTAGGACTACATAATTAAGAAAAGAGTGATATAGATGTATGCAAGCAAAAATAAAACTGCGTTTAGTCAGAAAATATTCTAAAATAAAATCTGGCTGAATAAGTTAGCAAATATTAATGAGTGTTCCCAAACTGGAGATTCATTTGCAGAAATAATATGTGCCTTGTCAGAAATAACAGCACTTCCTAAAATAATGGTAACAAGTTCAGGAATTAATTCCTCATCAGTCGATAAAATAAAAATAAAAAAATAAAAAAAAAACAGAATTAGTACGGTATTTTTACTTTAAATAGCGTCTAGCGAAAAAAAAAAAAAAAGAAATTACTTTATATTCGGATGTGCGGAATTAATTAAGAATTTTTGGGAAAAAATTAACCAGCACACATCCAAGAAATTTTTTAAGAAGGTATTTCCTGTTCAGGTTACATAGTAAATTACTACATAGGAATTATTCCGATGTCTACTTTTGAAAGTAATGATTACATAAGAGCAAAAGCAGAGATTATTCTGTCTAGCTATACGTCAATCAGACGTTAGCGAGGAACATTCGAAAATCTAAAAGAACAAGTTTTATACAGTAAACCAGCAATAATCTAATTTCGCGGAGAAAAAAAACAACAACGTGAGTTTATTTTATCTCTAGGTAGTATCTCAGTTGCATCGCAGTTAAGTACTCAAATCGGTTGTGAAAGGGTCAGAAGAATCAAGATGGCGGAAAATAGAAAAAAAAAAGGGGGGGGGGGGACTTCGCGAAACCAAGCGAACGCGAAAAGCCTGAAAGGACCACAGCGAAAGAAAAAAAAGAAAAAATAGAACGTGAAATCACACACACGATTTTTCTTATACTTGGCGAGGTTACGGTGAAACATTGCAAAGAACCGAATTAATCGCTGCAGGTGGGGGAAGCCTATCACTTAAATGAAGAAAACAAAGTCTTACCTGGGGTTTGGTTAAGTGTATCCATAGTACAGTTTTCTTTTGTTATGATGTAAAAATATTGTCTCTCCCCAGCGATATATGTAAGGCGCTGAGGAAAGAAAGTGGACAAATATAATTAGTCAAAGGGCCATCAAGGCCAAAATTATTGTTTTTTCTCCAGGATGGAAAGGCAGGTCAAGTGACCGTTGAGAGAAAAAATGTAAAATGGCGGTAATGCGACACGGAAAGGTGAAGCTCGCATGACCAACCTGCATTGAATCCGAGAAGCAAGAGACCCCCAAAGCTCAGGGTCAGGGAAGGTCTCCCGGCGAAGCCAGGAATATCTATTCTTTGCCTGAAGTTGATCGTTAGGAAAGGGGACTGTATACTAGAAGTATGAAGGCATACGTGTGATCAGGTACGCTGACACGTAATCCAGTTGCATAATAGGCATTTCGCAGTAAGCATATAGTCCCAAACAAGAAAGTCGTTTGAATGTCAGAACGACCCGTTGATACAATAGCGTCGCAATGACCGCAGAAATCGCTGTAGGCGTTCAGCGCTATCCGGGATCCGGGGAAGAGCAAAGCTATGTTCTCATAGAGGTTACGTAAAATCGTCCCTTAAGGAAGAAAACAGGGGGGACGCGTGCTTTTGTAATGTTAAGGAGCCGTACTTGTTAGGTAAGCTGATCTCGCTGAGAGAAATGGCTTCAGGAAGAATTCTTCACGAGAAAAAGTGGAAGTGAATGAGAAAGAAAAAAAAAAGAGAAATTTTACTGAGTTGCTTTGGAGACAAGACGCTCTTGATAGCATGATAAAGGAAATAAAATAGATAATTCACTAAAACTTACATGCAGGAAAAATGTAATATCGTGTTTTTTATTGTATACAGGTGTAAATTATGTATGAGTTTAAGATATATTTTTAAACTGAACTCAAGGAAATTGGTATTCTTTGTGTATATACTAGTAAGTGTATGTATGTACTCGTATGTGTCACGTATTGTGCGGAATTAGGAAAAAGAGTTTTAAGCATCATCGCGCATCAAATGGGTAAACGCGACATGTAGTATTACTGCAATTTTAATAACTTTCTCTCCGTGCACTATATATATATTTATGTATAAGGAAAAAAGGAAAGGATACAGGAAAAAATGAGTGGGTTTTTTTAAGAGCAAGTGCGACACGAGGGTTTAGCGACCAAGGTATATAAAAAAAAAAAAGCAAAGTACGTAAGAGAAAGTAAGAGAAATGTATATATATATATATTGACATGTGTAGCTGAAGGGGTTAATTATGTCACGCCTTGTGTCTCGTTGCAGGACACTCTCAGGATACAGAGAAAGGACTCGACATATTAAATTTCACGTAGGAATTCTGCCCGTCACTCATGGGAGTGTTAATTTTTCTCCCGCTCTTCTGCTTATTTTCCTACGTCGCTACAAAAGACGCTGAAGTTTGCAGGTATATGCGTGGGAATTATTCTTGCAAAATACCTACACGTGCAGAATTATTGGAGTGGGGTGTCCCATGAAATGTTTGCTACTCTGAAACTTGTGAGAATTGTCTGAAGACTTGGGTAACAAGAATTGCACATGAAAATCAGCTTTTAGAACCTACCCGATTTTATTCGGAGCAGAAACCAGCTTCCCAGGGTCCTCGCACCCTAATTGAGTGCAAAAGAGAAGGACTCCCATGCACGTGCGATAAGCAGTCATTATGCAAGGGTACTGCGGAGTACTGCCGCACAGCTATGTGTACGAATTCTTCAATGTCTACGTGTCACTGCAAATTGGTATCGGCTAATACCATATTGGTTCATGAAGCTGAGGGAAGAAAAATTAATAATCCGGTCCTAGTATCCTATCAGATATGTGCAGCGAAAAAACTTTCATCGCACGCTCATCATAATCGGCATAGGCGTCATTTGCTGACCGACGAAGAAGCCGTGTTTCAACATGCCGGGATAAAGTTGACATATAATAATCCAGTCATTACACTCTCGCACCCAGGGGTGCTTGTGGTCAGAATATCAGGGAAAGAAGTGGTAATCACGCTTAAAGAAGTTCCATATCAAACCACTTTGCCACCGGAAATGTTGGAAAACTCCGCAGAAATGAAATTAATTTTCGTGACTACTGACGGACAAACCCTGAGGGGAGCAGTCCAAGTTATCGGTCGAACCATGTGCCAACCATTGCAGTGCATTTTCTGCAAAGAACTGTTTAAGCAACTGAAGTGCTTACCCCCAGTGGTCTCCTATATGGTATACGCTGTTCTGATTCTGTTGACGGCGGTTGCTTTTGTATACGTCCTAACAGTAGTCGTAACCATTGTACGTGCAATGTACAGTGCAGGATATCTGCTCTGGAGAGCATATCGGCTAATTAGAGGCTCAACTTACTTAGCTGTAAAATCCGGAGCCGTGGCCGGCACCGCATTACGTCACCGTGCTGCACGGATGAACGATTTCTTGAGCGTCATTTAGCGCATCCTGCTTTGCAAGCATCTCCCCACGCGTTAGTAATTCTAGCATTAGCTTTGCTAGTCAAGGAAACTGCAAGTGAGTGCAATTCGCACACTATAATTGCCTCAAGCGCTAAGGAGTGCACAGAGCTGAGCGGAGACAAAACTTGCCGTCTAACGACAAATGCACAAATCACGCTGATGAACATTGACCACCAGCAGTGTTTGTGGTTTACAGATAAGCAAAATGACCACACATTACTTTCAATAAAAGTAACATTCAAGCAGGCAACCTGTGTATGGTTCACATCCCGGGACTATTTCACGTACGTCACCAGTATGAGACATGTTAATCAAGTTGTATGCGCTAATCACGAAACATGCAGTTGGGGAGAAGGCTGCGTCAAATCAAAGAAATTCGACGCACTAACGAAGGAATCATTGGATTGGCCAGGTATCACTGATTGCCATCCATCGGACAGTGGCAGTACCTACTGCTGGGTCATCGACAGCTAGTACTGCCATTTCCACCGGATATGGTTAGAAGCCGACTTCTTGCAAACGTACGAAGTACGCCGAATACTAGCAGTACAGTGCGAATACCAACTCCTGATCGAGCATCAGAACAACGGCACGGAAGAAACTCTTACGGTGAGAGATCAGGCTACGACGTCGACGGGTATCACGATTCAGCTTGCAGGAGCTTTTGATCAGCCAGTGCAGATTTTGAATACTCACCTTATCTCTCGTGTAGGAAATCCTCAGAAGAGTTACATAGACAAAGCTGCACAGCCATCACGTTCAGAGAAAGGTCACATCGGAGACGTACAGGCAAACGAATCCATGTCGAAAAACCTTTTGTTCGATCCGGCGATATTTAGCTGCAATTTCTATGAGAATTCTATGCGGTGCAGCAGGCAACAGTCAATAGTGGAAACGAAGAAAAATGGACAATGGTGGAAACGAAGAAAAATGCTCTTCCAATGACGGTCGCTTGGCATCACCTACGGGTTGACAAGGACGGACAATTAACGTCGGAACTTTTACATGCGGCTCCCATACAGGTGAATCTACATTTCGCCGGATATAAGTACTCCCTGGAAGTACGTACAGTGTGCCCTCGTTTTGCTGAAGCGGAAATAAAAGCATCAGGGTGTTTTGCCTGCGACTCACTGACAACACTAAAATTTCGTGCTTTTTCTTCCTGCGCGCCAGGAAGAGTGGACATCCAGTTTGAACGCCTAATCGTACACACTAGGTCGGTGTACCTAAAAACGGAGGAAATCTCCATCACAATAAAGTTCAACACAGACATACAGTGCCTCACCGAAAAGTTGTGTTTGCGTGGAAGGACAGTAACAACCTGCAAAGTCATTGAGGTGTGTTTGGAGCAACCTTTAATCCGGCTGCTCCATCCCAACATGGCGTATATACATTCGCAGTCTTCGGTTCCCGGAGAATACTGGAACAAGGACTGGTGGCCCTCTTACTGGACCTGGTCAGCCACAGGTGTGCTAAAACTTGTGGTGGCGGCTCTAACAGATCTTCTGCTCCTCCTGTTCTTCATCTCAACAATGCTCACCTGTTGTCCACGCTAAGATGCACACAACTGGTGATAACTTTCGGTTTCCCGATGGTATGCAACAGCTCTTGGGAAAGACAAACCAAAGTAGATAAATTAACTAAAATTCTTCAATAGAAAAGACGAATACACTGAAAGACTGTTGTTTTCCTGTAATCAAATAGTACAAGTCTTTTTGCAGAAGTGGAAAAGCGCATTATGCCGGCGCTCATGAACTTATTTTATAATGTGTTATCAAAAGGTGGAGGAACCAATTATTTTAGTTTTATATTATTAGTGTTTTGTATATCGTGTGTTTAATTAGCCAAAATTTTCATAGAGTAGCATTGTAAGCTGTACAAATGCCTGACACACCCCTAACCATAATAGAGTTCAGCGTAGATGGGAAAGATGTAGCCAGCAAAAGCTTGTACCCGGGTAACCCAACAATTCGCGTCAGGTTCGGTGGTCATTGACCCCCCATAGCACGGACTTTCGTGGGGAAGGGGAGATAATGTTGCCGCGAAACTACTTCGTAGTTCGGGTCACATTGTTTGCGGCCTAATTAAATTTAAAGACCAGGAGTAATTTACCTAAATTATTTTTTTTACTTAATTTAAATTAATTTTCTTTTGCTCCTTTCCTGCCTCATAAACCCCCTTTTCCCCACGCAAGCAGAAAAACCAGGTGGTCAAAACGGTTTGCCGGACACCCGTGAAGAATGACCAAAGGAATTCACCTTCTTTTCACTCCTGTGAGGAAAAGCACGGCATTCGTAAAATCTAAGAAATGTCCCTAGTGCTAGCGTTGTTGGTGGGACAATACATCCCGGTATTTCAGAAGGCATAGGCAAGAATCCGGAACGCGGTCAGATGAATAGGCGAGTTGCGGTTTGGGACCATCTCCTTGATGAGAGAGGCACCAGCGAAAGTCGTAAAGTACATCGCGGTGTCACAGAAAAGTCGTAACTCTGGCAGCGGAAAGCCCCTTTAAATTCCTCGCTATTCATCTCAGCGTAAAATAGGCCTTATGGAATTCACAAAAGGTACCACCTGCACAACAGGCCAGCTGCCGCAAAAAGGTAGCCAACTGGACCAGAGGTCCAACCAATAGCCACTAAGCCCGAGCACTGGTCAGATCAGGTGACTAATCCGGACCCCAGGCGAAGAGTTCGTAGAAGATGGTAGGCACGCCCCTATCACGTGAAAATTAAAGGGACGGAAATATATACACAGACACGAGAGAAGATGGGGTGATCATATGGAAAAATTCGTATCGTTATCAGATAGAGAAAAAATGCGTAGCAGATTCGTGTTCGAGTTGGTTATCTAGAGATGATAGTCGAAGTACAATTTTCAGAGATAGTCGAGGATGAGGCTTAGTTAGGAAACGGACATAGTACGCGGTCCCAGCGTGGCAGACAAGATATACAGCGAACCAACCACGCGGTCAACATCCACGCAAGTTTTCATCTACCAGCGTGGGGCTTCAACGAGCGACCACACCAACGACAGGAAGGTAAGATGACATTATTTTTCCCAACTCCAGTTCCCATGTTAACTAGATATATACATATGCATGGTCGCTATGCCTTAACGAAATAGATTGAGGGAGTTACTTTAAAGTTAAGCTCAAGGGTGTGACGCAGCAGTTGATCAGTCATCATCATCATCATCATTGTCAACCATTATCAATCCACTGCTGGACGAAGGTCTCCCCAAGTTTCCTCCACAACGGTCTGTCTTGTGCCAGTCTCCTCCATGTCACTCCCGCATATTTACGAATTTCATCCACCCATCTCCCATGTGGTCTTTTTCTGGGTCTTTTCCTGTCCCTTGGAATCCAATCTAAAATTTCGGCTGTCCATCTATGGTCTGTCCTTCTGGCAGTATGTCCAGCCCATTGCCATTTCAGGGATTTAACTCTGATCATGATGTCTTCCACTCTCGTCATTTTTCGGATCCACGAGTTCCTCTTCTTATCTCTCCTGGTTACACCAAGCATGCACCTCTGCATGCTGCTTTGAGTTGTCTGCAGCCTTTGTATGTCTCTTTTAGTTAAGGTCCATGTCTCTGCACCATACGTAAGCACTGGAAGGATGCATTGATCAAACACTTTTCTTTTAAGACATAATGGCATATTGCTCTTGAAAATTATGCTGTTTCTTCCAAAAGCTCTCCAGGCAAGTTTTGTACGCCGATTAATTTCTTCATCAATGTGACCCTCACTTGATATCTGCTGTCCAAGATAAACATACGTATCTGTTATCTCCAGTTTTTCTCCATCAATCGATAAATCTTCATTTCTTGTAAAAGCATTGAACATCACTTTTGTCTTCTGAAAGTTCATTTTTAATCCCACTTCTTTACTCTTGTCAGCAAGTTCCTGGATCATACTCTGCAGCTCTGATGGGGTAGTTGCAAAAATGACTACGTCATCAGCAAAACGAAGGTGGGTTAGATAATCTCCATTAATCTTACACATGGCTAATTCCAATATTTTTTTAATTTAACGTAACTTTTATTTGGCCTCCACCTAAAGGATGTAATTGCTTATATATACTTTTTCTATGAATAAACATTGTTAATTACCTAACCTGGTGTAGCTAACTGTATAGGCTGTGTATATTCCTCTAAATTCACAATTTGCGGCATATGGGTTTTTAACGAATACCTCGTAACGAGCCCATATGAAACACAACGCGACGTCCGTAAACTTTGAGATTGGGTTCTTTACTTTTATGGGAACGCAACCTCACTGTTTATCCAATTAGACGAGTAATAAGTATTCCGCGACCACCGTACAACCGGGGTCATGGTAATATTGGGCACCCGGACATTTGGGCACAAATCTTGAGGGGCCGTACTAAAATTGCGGTTTTTTTTTTTTTTCGCTGTGAGGGGAATTGAATGGAGAAAACGTTTCCAGTACGACAAACGACAATTATAATTGAATTTAAAAAAATATTATAATGCACAAATTTTGAAGATGACAATACGTTTTTTTGGTTTTTTGGGTGTAAATATGACAAGCAGAATATCCGAAAACTTGATAATTTCGTCGTCCTGGATCGGGATTACATAACTCATAATCATGAATATGGATAACATCATATTCATGATTACATAGCACCAAGGGTGTCCATGGGGCAGGGGGCGCCCCCTGTTAATATAGCCAAATTTTTGATAAATTCAAAACACTAAAATAGACGAAACCTTTTTTTAAATGTTTGACAGCCTTGTAGAAGGTAAGGATTTTTCTTAGCCCCCCCCCCCCCCCCCCCCAGCACACAAAATGTCCGTAATTTCGTATTTTCTTATTTACGATATTTTTCTTTAAACTATAACTAAACAAATTCTCTACGAGGATGAGCAAACCCAGGAAACTTGTCGGGGAGGGGGGTGGGGGTGGCTAAAAACCTAAAATGTGAAATATAAAGAATTTCTGTTCCGATCGGGAGATTTGCAGCCAATACAAGCTACGAGTCATCGAATTGTCTGAGGGCATCTGCTGCTTTAGGAAACTAGCGCGGGGGGGGGGGGGGGTTACCAAAAGCGTAAAATATCAAGAATTTCTCATTACTCTTCCGATCGGGAGATCTTCAGCATTTACAACCTGCAAATCGACAAATTTTCTCAGCGCATGTGCACTCTCTGGAAGCCTGTCTGCGATGAAAAATTCCTCGTCCGATCGAGAAATTTTTGGCATTTACAAGCTAAAACTTGACACATTATTTGTAGGCATGTGCCTACTCAGCAATCCTGTGCATGTGAGGGGGGGGGGGGGATACCAAAAGTGTAAAATATGAAGACTTTCTCGTCCGATCGGGAGATTTTCAGTATTTACAAGCTGCAGCTCGACAAATTTTCTCAGCGCATGTGCACTCTCTGGAAACCTGTCGGCGATGGGGGGGGGGATTTTTGGCATTTACAACTGGTAAAATATGAAAAATATTTTATAAGTTTGTAGCTTGTAAATGCTAAAAATCTTCGGATCGGACGAGAACTTCATATTTTACAGTTTTGGTATTACCCCCCCCCCCCCACAGATTTCCAGAGTAGGCACATACACTCAGGTGATGTGTCGAGTTGTAAATGCCAAAAATCTGCCGATCGGACGAGAAATTTTACATATTCAACACTTTTAGTATTAACCCCCCCCCCCCCGACAAGTTTGCTCAGTAGGTTCATGCCCTGAGATAATGTCTCCAGTTGTAGTTTGTAAATGCTGAAAATCTCCCGATCGGACAAGAAATTCTTTATATTTCACAATTATCATACCCCCCCCCGACAGGTTTTGGTATACCCCCCCGTTTTCAGTGTAGTTACGTGCGCTCAGATAATGTTTCCAGTTGTAGCTTGTTAATGCTGAAAATCTCCCGATCGGACGAGAAATTTTTCATATTTTACACTTTTAGTATTACCCCCCCCCCCCCCCCCGGACAGCTTTGCTCAGTAGGTTCATGCCCTGAGATAATGTCTCCAGTTGTAGCTTGAAAATGCTGAAAATCTCTTGATTGGACGATACATTTTTCAAATTTTACAGTTTTGGTATTAACACCCCCCCTCCCCCACCACGTTTTCAGAGTAGGCACGTGCGCTCATATGATGTGTCGAGTTGTAGCTTGTAAATGCTGAAAACCTTCCGATCGGAAGAGAATTCTTCATATTTTACACTAATGATATACCCCCCCTTCCCCCGACAGATTTGCAGATTTGCTGAGTAGGCACGTGCCCGTAAATATTTAGTGCCTAAGTAACTTACGGCGAACATTTTCTCGGTCAAACTCTTACTATTGGGACAAGAAACAGCAATTGTTATACGGCCCCTTAAGCATTTGTGCCCAAATGTCCGGGTGCCCAAATGTCCGCCCCGTCTTTCAGACAGAAAATCGTAAATATGTCTCAATTTCTTAATGATTATGAGATATAAGTAAAAAAAATTTTGTGCACACCACTTGCTCAAGTAGGGAGATATACAGGAACACTATAATTTTTAACGCAGCTCAATTTCATTGCTTAAAAAAAGAATGTGCCCAAATGTCCGCCCCGTCTTTCAGACAGAAAATCGTAAATATGTCTCAATTTCTTAATGATTATGAGATATAAGTGAAAAAAATTTTGTGCACACCACTTGCTCAAGTAGGGAGAAATATAGGAACACTATAATTTTTAACGCAGCGCAATTTCATTGCTTTAAAAGGGAATGTGCCCAAATGTCCGGGTGCCCAAAAGTCCGGTGCCCAAATGTCCGAACCCCATTTGGAAGGGGAAGGGCCAAGGGACCTTTCTTCCCGAAAGTATTTCTTTTTTTTCTTTTTTTTAATTATCAAAATTTGACTTACATTAGAAAAAATGCTTTAATTTAATAAAAATGACTTACACCTTACATTAAATGCGACTTACGTCAACTTACATTTGAAAGTAATGCTTTAAGTTTTTCTATTTTCTTTAACTTTTTCTCTGTCCCGGTGGATTTCAAAAACTTCCCATTTTCTGTTCCTCCACTCTCAAAAAAACTATATATACGTTCCGGGTACATATATAATAAACTACAACGTAAGAAATAGCTGAAGCACTGAAGTATGAGGAGCTCAAAGGTGATTTTCCATTGTTAAAGCTAGAATGTTGCATTTCATTTGAAAAACTATATTTATGATCCGGATTCTTTGCGCTGTTTCTCATCTTTCTTTGATGCCACACAAATTATCTTATATTGGATACTGCTTTTCGTAAAAAGTAGGTAGGTCTCAAATTGCTTAATCCATGTTTAAATTTACTGCAGCTATAGAAAGAAACTGGGAGGGGGCTGTAAAATTATTCCGCCGATCAAAATTATTCATATTATCATATACGTGTCTTTGTATTTCCCATTACTTCATTTATACTTTTCAATATATGTATAATATTATTGTATAATATTTGTATTTGCATGCTTTTTTTGGTACAGAAATTGTATCTGTGATTTGATGGTGTGGTGAATGGTGTAGTGTGGCAAGAAAATTAAAAAACAACAAATGGTCAATTTGTTAGCTAAGGGAAAAATATAAAAAAAAGCTTCTTCCACAAAATCTTACTTCAGAGCACTTCGAAAATTCTCTGACAGTTTCCTACTGCACATGTAGGATAATAATTATATTATGAGAATCAGGGGCGTATATAGATTTTCTTTTGGGGAGGGCCGACGAAAAATGGAAGTTTTTAAAATCAACCAGAACAAAATAAAAGGTAATGAAAAATAGGAGAAACACTATAAAGCATTTTGTTAATGTAAGTTGATTCATTTTTATTAAGGCATTTTTTTCTAATGTAAGTCGCATTTTAACTAAAAAAATTGTTTTCAAAATGTAAGTCGCATTTAACTTAAAACATAAAAAAACATTACTTTTTTTATTTCTAATATAAAACGCCTTTTAACTTAAAATATAAAAAAAGGAAACTAAACTCCCTGCTGAGAGTTGACCAAAATCCAAACATAAAAACAGCGAAAATTTTACTTTTTATTTTAAAAACTTTATTTAGACAGTTTTCTACACAAGATTCACATATGTTATTGTTTAACCGTATGATTGTCTTTAATTTTCTTTCTATGATAATCATTATTATTCATTATTGTTTAAAATAACGTTTTGTCTACTCAGGAGTTTAAAATTCCTTTATTTTCTCCTGCCCCTTCGATATAGTGGGCATTACTGACATCCATTCTCGACCCCCCCCCCCCCTAGGTATCATTAGAACAGGTTCCCGAAATTGTAGTACAAGAGCCAGGGACGTATATAGAGTTCAGTAGAGCTAATTACCAGGACAGCACTTTACATGGGTGGAGTTTGATTTATAACACGTGATGTAAGGCACACGCTGTATAAAACCAATAAATTATCTTTTATTTTAGGATCTAGTAAGGGACACTGTACTAACCCTTCCTATCCCCTACCAAAGTATTTCACTACGAAATGCTCTAATAAATATGATTAGAAAGCACAGAAATATCAGGGAATTTACTGACATTTGTAAATGAGAGCGCTTACTTACGTAACTGGCTTCTACGATGACTGTGTCGGAAATCCTCTAAGCATTTCCTATTCTTCCATGCAATTCTGCCTTGGCAAACGTGTAACTTCAAATAAATAGGGAATGTATAATCCTGTTTCTATGGTTTCTCTGTTGATCGTAATGGAATTTTGAAACAATCCGAGCCGATGTCGGTCACGTGAGTACTTATCGTGGAAGTCTTTCGCCGAAAACGCCCGGCTTACGACGTGCCGATGTTCAGAGGAGGTGTTTTTTTTAACGGTTGAGGAGTTTTTCCAGACGAAGGTAAGCGTGCACATGAAAATTCAAAGCATCCGAAGTGAACAGCCATTCAGACTCGTCAGCTGATCGGTTTGTTGCCTCTCTGCTGGGAGGGTCGACTATCTCCCTTTGAAGGTCATCTTGATTATGAAATGGCTGACTATTTGCCTACTCCACGCTCACACTCACACACACACACACGCTTTGGAAAGATGTTAAAACGAAGTAAAACAGCACAAGCTTCCGTTCCGTAATGGCTGGCTAAACAAGTTAGATCGGGAAAAGCACACATAATTTCTGTTTAGAACAAGCCTTCGAAGTTTTAAACTGCTATTAAAGCATCGTAAAGTTATGAAAATAATTATTCCATGTTCCTGATACAATGTCTCACACGAATGAACATAATGTTTCCCTGTGTGGCCACTGACAGTTCGTGCCGGTGAAAATGTGCATGCTGCTACGTCCCCCCCCCCCTCTTTCCTGCAAAGACCTTGGAATTGGGATGCAACGGGCATAGCTTCATCCGTCGTAAAAATTAAAAGCAACTCCAGATGTTTTCCGTAATTATATACAAATTAATATGAATTGTTAATCATTTTTTCTTCACCTTTTTAGGGTCACTTATTACATTAATCGTGATTTTCAGTATCAGTGGTTAAATTCAGTAGCGCACCCAGAAATTTCCCAAGGTGGGTGTGACCCCCCTAAATTTACCGGGAAAAGTACTCAGGTGCTGAAACAATTAAGGAGGTTGACTTTTGTACATTTATTCTTATCCAGTTACTATAGTAATGTTACAGTACAAGAAAGTTAAATCATTAGAAGAAGCAGTAGACAAAATTATTTTTCTGGTTAGATTTTTCTAAATTTATTTAACAGAACTACTCCCTTATAATTATTATATGTTATAATTAGGCGGTACATGATTAAGAAGTATATGTGGATCGCGCATCGTGACTTTTTGTTTCAAACTTCGACATAATAATTTTCCGCCCTATCAGCCCAAAGGGGTGGCCCGTGCCTATCGGCCACCCCTGTGGGTGCGCCACTGGTTAAATTTACAGTATAATCATATATTTGATAATAGATTAAGCCTAATATTTTACAGAATATACGAATTTATTAATCTGCGACGTCCTCAGTTGCCGCAAAAATCATATTCAGATGGGGATCATCTGAAAAAAAAAATATTTTCTCAAGTTATTTGAAAAATATGTTTTTATTTATTTCCGTATTTTTAATGGGAAACATTTTTGCTGTGCCTTTGTTCAATGTACAATCAACCTAGCAACCTTATTATTTGCGATTTTCAATGCATTTCTGAAGAGCTTAAATATGAATTAGTTATATATATGAATTGACTAAATTACTTTACGTGTTACACTATAAAAAGTTTCGTCTTCTTCTTGGTTACTCAGTACAAGGACTGGTTGCTCAATAGATGTACTCTGTCTCTCCATTCCTTTCTATTCTCCGCCGTTCTCTTCAAGTCATAGTATGTCCTAGTATTAGTGTCTTGGAGTAACTGTGCCGCAAAACTGTTCCTTGGCAGTCCTCTCATCTGCTTCTTGGTTACTCAGTCCAAGGACTGGTTGTTCAGTAGATGTACTCTGTCTCTCCATTCCTCTCTATTCTCTGCCGTTCTCTTCAAACCATAGTATGTCCTGGTATTGGTGTCTTGGAGTAACTGTGCCGCAACACTGTTCCTTGGCAGCCCTCTCATCTTCTTCTTGGTTACTCAGTCCACGGACTGGTTGTTCAGTAGATGTCTCTGTCTCTCCATTCCTCTCTATAGTTCTCTTCGAACCATAGTATGTCCTAGTATTAGTGTATTGGAGTAACTGTGCCGCAAAACTGTTCCTTGGCAGTCCTCTCATCTTCTTCTTGGTTACTCAGTCCAAAGACTGGTTGTTCAGTAGATGTCTCTCCATTCATCTCTATTCTCTGCCGTTCTCTTCAAACCATAGTATGTCCTAGTATTAGTGTCTTGGAGTAACTGTGCCGCAAAACTGTTCCTTGGCAGTCCTCTCATCTGCTTCTTGGTTACTCAGTCCAAGGACTGGTTGTTCAGTAGATGTCTCTGTCTCTCCATTCCTCTCTATTCTCTGCCGTTCTCTTCAAACCATAGTATGTCCTAGAATTAGTGTCTTGGAGTAACTGTGCCGCAAAACTGTTCATTGGCAGCCCTCTCATCTTCTTCTTGGTTACTCAGTCCAAGGACTGGTTGTTCAGTAGATGTCTCTGTCTCTCCATTCCTCTCTATAGTTCTCTTCGAACCATAGTATGTCCTAGTATTAGTGTATTGGAGTAACTGTGCCGCAAAACTGTTCCTTGGCAGTCCTCTCATCTTCTTCTTGGTTACTCAGTCCAAAGACTGGTTGTTCAGTAGATGTCTCTCCATTCATCTCTATTCTCTGCCGTTCTCTTCAAACCATAGTATGTCCTAGTATTAGTGTCTTGGAGTAACTGTGCCGCAAAACTGTTCCTTGGCAGTCCTCTCATCTGCTTCTTGGTTACTCAGTCCAAGGACTGGTTGTTCAGTAGATGTCTCTGTCTCTCCATTCCTCTCTATTCTCTGCCGTTCTCTTCAAACCATAGTATGTCCTAGAATTAGTGTCTTGGAGTAACTGTGCCGCAAAACTGTTCATTGGCAGCCCTCTCATCTTCTTCTTGGTTACTCAGTCCAAGGACTGGTTGTTCAGTAGATGTCTCTGTCTCTCCATTCCTCTCTATAGTTCTCTTCGAACCATAGTATGTCCTAGTATTAGTGTATTGGAGTAACTGTGCCGCAAAACTGTTCCTTGGCAGTCCTCTCATCTTCTTCTTGGTTACTCAGTCCAAAGACTGGTTGTTCAGTAGATGTCTCTCCATTCATCTCTATTCTCTGCCGTTCTCTTCAAACCATAGTATGTCCTAGTATTAGTGTCTTGGAGTAACTGTGCCGCAAAACTGTTCCTTGGCAGTCCTCTCATCTGCTTCTTGGTTACTCAGTCCAAGGACTGGTTGTTCAGTAGATGTCTCTGTCTCTCCATTCCTCTCTATTCTCTGCCGTTCTCTTCAAACCATAGTATGTCCTAGAATTAGTGTCTTGGAGTAACTGTGCCGCAAAACTGTTCATTGGCAGCCCTCTCATCTTCTTCTTGGTTACTCAGTCCAAGGACTGGTTGTTCAGTAGATGTCTCTGTCTCTCCATTCCTCTCTATAGTTCTCTTCGAACCATAGTATGTCCTAGTATTAGTGTATTGGAGTAACTGTGCCGCAAAACTGTTCCTTGGCAGTCCTCTCATCTTCTTCTTGGTTACTCAGTCCAAAGACTGGTTGTTCAGTAGATGTCTCTCCATTCATCTCTATTCTCTGCCGTTCTCTTCAAACCATAGTATGTCCTAGTATTAGTGTCTTGGAGTAACTGTGCCGCAAAACTGTTCCTTGGCAGTCCTCTCATCTGCTTCTTGGTTACTCAGTCCAAGGACTGGTTGTTCAGTAGATGTCTCTGTCTCTCCATTCCTCTCTATTCTCTGCCGTTCTCTTCAAACCATAGTATGTCCTAGAATTAGTGTCTTGGAGTAACTGTGCCGCAAAACTGTTCATTGGCAGCCCTCTCATCTTCTTCTTGGTTACTCAGTCCAAGGACTGGTTGTTCAGTAGATGTACTAAGTCTCTCCATTCCTCTCTATTCTCCGATGTTCTCTTCAAGTCATAGTATGTCCTAGTATTAGTGTCTTGCAGTAATTGTGCCACAAAACCATTCCTTGGTCGTCCTCTTCCTCTCTTGCCTTGAATTTTACCTTCCAAAACTTTCAGAATCGGGCCTCCATGGCGCAATGTGTGTCTCATCCATAACATTCTTCTTCTTTTTAACATGTTGATCAGATTCCTGGGTTCTCCCACTCTCTCCAGGACCTCCTCATTAGTCTTTCTATCAAGCCAGCTTATTCTCACCATTCTGCTATAGCTCCACATCTCAAATGCCTCCAGCCTCTTCACTTCCCTCTTGGTCAATGTCCATGTCTTAGAACCGTAGAGAGCAACTGGCCAAACATATGCCTTCAAAATTCTCTTCCTCAGTTTTATATCTATATTTTTGGCTGTCAGTAGTCTTTGATTCTCTCTAAAAGCCGTATTTGCAATCCCCAGTCTCATTCTAATTTCCTTTTCACATCTCGCATCTTCAGTAATAATTTGACGCAAATAGTGGAATGATTTAATTTGTTCGATGCATTGTCCTTCAATTTTAAGGAAAACCTGTTTTGGATCCTTCCCTAGTACCATTAGTTTTGTTTTATTTTTATGTACACTGAAATGCCAGAAAAACTGGTACAGACGAGCTTATGCAAAGTACATAGCAACGTCACCTATGCGCGTACTCCATTGCGCCCGCCAATGCGTATATAAAGCGATAGACATCCTTGCCAGCTGTCAGAGCTGTTTTCGGCAGAAGAATG
The DNA here is from genome assembly GCA_039090855.1 of Macrothele yani. Lineage (NCBI taxonomy): Eukaryota > Metazoa > Arthropoda > Arachnida > Araneae > Macrothelidae > Macrothele > Macrothele yani. The sequence continues at coordinate 64,173,255 of CM077005.1, forward strand.
ACAAGTAATAACGATTTAAGCGATTTTCAACGCGATGTCACAGTTGGCGCTCGTGAGATGGGCCATAGTATTTCGGAGGTAGAAACGAAGTTCGGATTTTCACGGATGACCATTGTAAGGGTGTACCGAGACTACAAGAATTCCGGCGAAACCTCCAACCTACGATACCAGTATGGCCGTAAAAAGACATTGGGTGAATGTGACCATCGTCGGCTGTCAAGAATCGTTTCACGCGATAGGCGTGCAACACTCTCGCAGGTATAATCGGAATTCAATGCTGGAGCCTCAACAAGCTTCAGCGTCCGGACTGTGCAACGTACCCTGCACGATATGGGCTTTGGAAGCCGACTCCCAACTCGAGTCCCCTTGATGGGTGCACGAAACAGAGCTATGCGCCTTGCTTGGGCACGACAACACTACAACTGGACACTTGATGACTGGAAACAAGTAGCCTGGTCTGACGAGTCGCGTTTCCAACTGTATCGGGCAGATGGAAGGATTCGTGTGTGGCGCAAACCGCATGAAGCCATGGATCGCGCCTGGCAACATTGAACTGTACCGGCTGGTGGGGAGGGGGGTACGTAATGGTATGGGGTGTGTTTAGCTGGACTTCACTGGGACCCCAGGTACGTCTACAATCGTCTGTGACCGGCAAACGCTATGTGCACATCGTTTTTGACGAGGTACACCCGTTCATGTCCTACATCCAATAGGACAATGCACCCCCACACAAGTGTCGGGACGCCACATTATGGTTAGAGGAGCATTCATCTGAGTTTGGGGTGTTGCCATTCCCACCCAAGTCCCCAGATCTCAACGTGATAGAGAACATTTGGGATGCAATGCAACGCGCTATCGAACACAGGAATCCGAGACCTCGGAATACACCGGAATTGTGGAACGCTCTGCAGGAAGTATGGTGTGCATTGCCTACAGCATATTTCCAGAAACTAGTGGAGTTCATGCCCCTTCGTATTTCTACAGTCCTGCACGTGAGCGCAGGACTGCAGAAATACGACGAAAAATTGGGACACCTGTCAAGTATTAGACTGGTGTACCAGTTTTTCTGGCACTTCAGTGTATGTTCATTCCATAAATATCCGCATTTTTGTGTATTTTGGACATCATGCGCTGCAATAATTTTTTTTTTTTTTGCATTTCATAAAAAGTTTGCAAAAAAAGTATAAATAATTGCACATGGATCAACCTTCATTTTTAGGCCTTCCACAAGAACGATAGATGAATCCCAAGGATTGTACCTACGATTAATTTTTACTTTCTTTTTTAGGATGTTAAGGATTTTACTTCAATTTTCCCCCTCTAAAGTGCTTAAAGAAAATGCTCCTTTCAAGAAAGAGTCTACTGAATTAATTGCAGTCTCCATTCAAGAAATTAAAAGATTACGAAAATTTCACTAGAAAGAACAAAAAACAGAAGTGCACAAAAAGAATTTAGCTGATTGATCGTGCAAATTTCTTGAGCGCACGGTGATAATCAGCTAAGCTTTCCTTCTGTTTTGGTCAACTATCGCACCCTAAAGGAATTGTGGGTAAAACTTTGAGCTCTCCCCAGTTCCAAGAGGAGAAAGAGATTGGAGCATTCCGCACTGACCGATAAGTATAGGACCGACGAATGACCGGGCACAGCGACTTCAGTTCTTAATACAATGTTTTAAAGACCGATCGGCAAACAAGAGCTTTCTTTGGTTATGGCCCGGTTAAAAATAAGGTTTTGCCCTGGCAGCAAATCACTGCGTAATGCATGTACTTTCCTCTAAAAAAATTGAATTGTCATTCGTATAGTTCTAATACGAATCGCAATCCAAAATGTTTTAGCGTGCAATAGCACGGTAGCACGCAGTCACCAGCCGCCACTGTATATATATATATATATATACATGACCACCTACCTAATAAGCTGTAGGAGCCACATGTGTAGCCCGCTAAACAGCGACCACTAGCCAAGGCATCGATTCGATGAGGTGGCGATAGGTATCCTGGGCTATCTTGTACCATAATGTCAACAGCAGGTCTTCCAGTTCCCGTACATTTCGGGGTGGTGATTTAGCACGAACCCGCTTTTCCAAATCGAACCACAAATGTTCGATTGGGTCCATGTCAGGTAAATTTGGAGGCCAGTTCATTAACAGAAAGTCGCCAGCATATTCCTCGAACTCCTCCTTCACTATTCCGGCAGTGTGGCATGGCGCATTACCCTATTGGTAATGGCCATCAACAGCAGGGAACACAGTAGCCATGAACGGGTGAACTTAGTCCGCAACGATGTTGAGATACCTGACATCTGTCAAGGATTGTGCTATTGGGATAATGGGGCCAAAGGAGTCCCAAGAAAACATCGTCCACAGCATAACACCGCCGTCGCCGGCCTGTTTCCGCCCAACAGTGCACCCAGGTGCCATTGCCTCCGTTAGTAATCAGCGTATTCGCGCTAGGCCGTCTACGTGGTGCACCAGGAATCTCGATTCATCAGACCAGGCCACTTTCTTCCAATCATCCATGGTCCAATCTCGATCTTAAGCCCATTTCATGCATTGTTGGCGATGACGTGCAGTGAACATGGTGACACTGTGACGTACCTGCCAGCAGGACGCACACGACATAAAGGCAGATAGGAATCAGAATACATGTCTGCGTAGCTCAGTTGGTAGAGCGACTTGTTCCGGAATAAGCGGCCTCGGGTTCGAATCCCGGCGTAGACCAAAAATGACGGAGAAATTTACTTCGTTATAACACGACTGAGTCTTCGGCTACGCAGGCCCATGCGCAGAAGGCTGCGATGAACTGTGTGCTGTGACACATTGCCCTGATCACCACTGTTGTAGCTGAGGGTGATTTGTCGCACTGTGGCCCTGCGGTCGCTGCGAACAATGTCCCTCTGGCATCACTGAGCTGCGGACGACATACGGCTGGACGACGATTCGTCGTTTGGCCTCGTGTGCACCACCTTTGATACGTACTCACTACAGCGGCACGTGAACAACCCACAGGCCACGCCGTTTCCGAGATCGTAGTTCCGAGGCTCCGTGCCATCACAATTTGTGCTTTATCAAACTCCAATAAATCCGCAGCTTTTCCCATTCTGACTCCGAACACTCTACTAACCGAAAGCCGGTCCTCGGATTGTATATATACTGCTCTGTGAACTTCACCTGCGCCACCGTTTGGTCTCCAGGCGCCCTCATTTCTCTAGGCTGGGGGTGGTCATAATGTGGTAGCTCATTAGTGTATATATACAGGGTGTCCCACGATTCATTGGACAGTGGAATATCTCGTGATCGGACGAAGCTATTGAGGTGAAACAAAAAGCAATGTAAATTAGTGAAGATGAGTTACCACGGAATGCAAAAGTTGACCCCCTTCCCCGGGGTTTGGGGAAATGGGAGGGAAATGAAAACGGAAATCTGCGATAAAAAAATTTCGTCAATGTACAACGTATGTCCAAAGGCTGTTCATTTGAAAGCCATGCTTATGAACAGATCATTAGCGAAAACACAATTGAATTTCACCGAAAGCGCGCGAAATGGCGGGGGTGCGAAATGTGATGTACCATGTCTCCAAAACCCCAGAAATAACGCAGAAAGGAAACTGTTCGTTGCAAATGTAGATGAATGGAGGCGTGAAACAAACGTGCTATATGATATTGACACCTCCCCGATCCTCATATCGGGTCATAAGGACGAGGCGGCGCATAATCTGGCTGAAACCATGGATTTTCCGATTCACTTAGTGTAGGTCCTCCAGCAAACTACGCAGAATATCGCAAAATACCATTGTGGTGGTAACGCATGCTGCGCCATAAGTGTAATCCCCATACTCATTGAAACAGATTACGGCTCATCGAGGGTGAATGTACGACATTCCGCGAATAAATGCAATTGTGCCTTTGGCCGTTTCCATTGGTCCGTGTTATGCGATGTAAAAAAACCACATGAAATACCGAACAGTAGACACAACAGCTTGTGCAATTAACTGTTCTCCCGTGATAGAGGGGAGGGGGTGTAAGGTAGAAGTGGACGAAAAACATCGCGAAAGTGAGTTTGCCGTGTAAAAGATATCTACCAAAAGACAGCTGCTTCGATGTCGTCATAGGGAATATCGCCATGTTAACGTTCACGGGATTATGCAGATTTTGTACAAAGCTACGTACCAAGAGGTGTGAGGTCATACGTTCCTTGTTCGGCAACACCTAAACCAACTGAATACATGTCGCAGTGCGAGGGATTATGCAAATATCGCATGAGACTACGTTTCCTGAAGTGAGATGTCAGACGACGTATGAACGGTGTTCCAGTACTTTTACTGAATGCTGGCATTTCCTGCTGTAATCGTGTTGTAGACAGTAGTGTCGTTCAGTGGTATTCCGTAATTATTGAACAGCGTTGTCGAACAAGTTTTTGAGGTCAGTTTGTTTTCTTTAATTTCTTTAACCTGCGGAGACCATAAGGTACGATGGTGTTCTCCAATGGTGAATATGTAGATATGCTACTGATTTACGGAGAGTGTAAACTGTGGAGAGTGTAAATTGTCGTTCAGCAGCCCAAATGTACAGAGAGAAATATCCAGACCGTCATCCGCCTAGTAAAAACTTATTTCGACATGTGCAACACAAACTGCGCAGTAGTGGCACATTGCCATCCAGGAAAAAGGCGTACCATCCAAAAACTGCAACTGATGAGGCACATGCTACTGCAGTACTGGGTGCATTTAGTGCGACAAATATCCAGTGAAGTACCTCAGTGCGACAAGTATCCGGTGAAGTAGGCATTTCGAAAGCATCTGTGACCGTATTTTACGCAATAACAAATATCACCCTTACAAGCTGCACTTAACACAAGGATTAGACGCCAATGATCTGAAAGGAGGTTAGAATTCCTGGCCTGTTTCTCTGTCCTCATGAACAATGTCAACGTTAAGGCGAAAATTCTATGGAGCGGCGAAGCACGGTTGCACAAAAATGGAGTTGTAAATCGGCACAATTGCCATTATTGGAATGACATAAATCCTCACTGGATGAGACAAACACGGTTTCAACGTGTTTGGGGTATAAACGTACGGTGTGGCATGCTGAATAACCACATCGTAGGTGCTTATTTTTACGAAGGTATTTTGACAGGCAATCGCTACCTTCATTTCCTGAGGAATATTTTACCTGGGTTGCTGGAGGACATACCACTAAGTGAAAGGCAGGACATGTGGTTTCAGCACGATGGTGCACCACCACATACTTTTCACCCTGTGACAGAATAGTTGAATATTCACTTTCCTAACCGATGGATTGGTACCCATGGACCAATCAAGTGGCCTCCGAGATCTCCTGATTTGACACCACTAGATTACTTCCTATGGGGTCATTTGAAAACAGTTGTTTATTCAAATGAAGTGAATACACTGGACGAACTGCAACAAAGATTACGTTTAGAATGTGGAAGAATATCGCCCAGAACTGTGCAATCAGCAACACAGAAAGCACTTATGACCAGATTCGAAATGTGTCTCCAGAACAATGGTGGCCACTTTGAACACGTAATGTGATGTGGTCGTAGTTTGCTTCCTTTTATGTTTTGTTAGCCAGTTGAACAGCTAATCTGCACACATGATATGTTGTCTGGGCTGAGGACTGCTCTGACGTCCAACAAGTTCCACACTCTGGGATTAACGCTGACCCGAACTAGTGCATGCAGGCACGAACACATTTGGTCACTTTATTTTAGGTCATAAGTCATGAGACCTGTTCTTTCCAATATGGAAATAAAAATTGGTTTTTGTGACTCGAAACAGCAACTCTTCGGTGTTGTATCCATTTTGTTGTTTAGTTAGCATGCGTAATGTCATCGGTGCATCCAAACAACAAACAGTACTGGCTCGTCACGGCACACACATTACGTGGATGTGTACGACTACAAGGGTCTATTAGAACGTTGTTTCATGCCTCCATGCATCTACATTTGCAACAAACAGTTTCCTTTCTGGGTTATTTCTGGGGTTTTGGAGACATGGAACATCACATTTCGCACCCCCGCCATTTCGCGCGCTTTCGGTGAAATTCAATTGTGTGTTCGCTAATGATCTGTTCATAAGCATGGCTTTCAAATGAGCAGTCTTTGGACATACGTTGTACATTGACGAATTTTTTTTTGTCGTGTATTTTCTTTTTTATTTCCCTCCCATTCCCCCAAACCCCGGGGAAGGGGGTCAACTTTTGCATTCCGTGGTAGCTCATCTTCACTAATTTACATTGCTTTTTGTTTCACCTCAATAGCTTCGTCCGATCATGAGATATTCCACTGTCCAATGAATCGTGGAACACCCTGTATATACAGGGTGATTCCTAAAGTCTTAAGTCACCTCAATAACTTAGGAACAAAGACAGCTAGAGCTATGGAAGTAAGGTATGGTATAGTAAAACCACCATGCGCTATCGGATGAGAGTAAATGCAGCGCCCCCTAGGGGCAAAATGTGGAAGTTAGCACTCCTATCTCCGAAACCAAGAGAGATACGGGAAAGAGATCAATTAGAAACTTGTAGAGCATCAACAAATTAGTAGGAAACGACATATGGTAGAAACGACTGGTGTAAGTAGAAGGCTGGAAACGCGAACTTGTGCGAAGCCGGTTCGTGTTGTTGTCGCGCTAACAGTTTAGCAGAGAGAAATGTATGACGTATGCAACCGCACGCCGTGAGTGTCGTATGCAAATTATGGTGTGACATAACGTCTCACCTGCCGTATCAGGCGCAGCGTGGAAATGTATAAAGGATCGTCGGTCAGGAGCTATGTCATTCGTAACGTGAGTATCGGGTAAAGAACGAGCGTGGCAGGCTGTTCGAATGAACAGTTCTGCGAGATGGTACTGCTATATGGAGAATTCGAACGCAACGCGAGGGAAGCGTCACTCCAGCATGGCTTACGATTTCCGACTCATCCATCGCCGACAGGGTGGACCATCAGTCGCGCGGTTCGACGGCAACGAGAGACAGGCAGTATTGCACCGCGTCCCCGTTCGAGCCGACCCACCGAAATGGGTAGGGATGTGCAACCAGTCGATGTTCTGGCATACGTTTTGGCCAACCCACACACAAGTACGAGGGAAGTCAGTATGGCATGTGGCTTATCACAATCCCGTGAGTGGAACATTTTGCATCAGCATGGTGCAACGACGTCTAGATTGGTGCAAGTTTGTAATGAATACCGCAGAAGAAAATGCGGCCTTTCCATCAAATATCCTTTGGACTGACGAAGCGCAGTTCACACACGCCGGGGTGCTGAACAAACAAAACACCCATTACTGGGCAGTTAAGAATCCATTATTTACACGGGAAATGAGGCAGCAGGTGCGCTGGTCGATCAATGTCTGGTGTGGCATCTGGAAGGACCGACTTGCTGGGCCTGTGTTCTATGAGGGCGTATTAAATGAACGAATATACCTGCAGCTGTTACAAATCACATTACCTGAGTGGTTGGATGATCTGTCTCTGCAAGATGTAAGCTCATTAAGGATTCAGCATGACTGCGCTCCGGCACATTAACCACCAGCGATACAGCACTTTCTGTTCGACACTTTCGGGCCACAGATCATCGGTTCTGGTGGTCCCGTATAGCGTGGCCTCCACGATCCCCGGATCTAACTCCCATGGGTTTCTTCCTCTGGGGTTACCTAAAGGATCACGTGTACAGGGTAGAATCGACGAGTCTACACGATCTCCGACTGCGTATCGTCGCTGCGTGTGAGAGCGTGACTCCTGTTATGCTGGCGAACGTACAACAGGAAGTTCTGTGTCGCATTCAAATGTGTATTGTGGCAGATGGTGGCCATATTAAACCCTATTTCCGTTAAACGCAACGTTATGTAAGTACCGTTGTTGCATTAAATACGACCAATGTACTCCATTTGTATTCATGCATGAGTATAATAAACCTTGTGTTTCCCTCACGTTTTCAACCTTCTACTTACCCCAGCCGTTTCTATCACATGTCATTTCCTACTAATTCGTTGATGCTCTACAAGTTTCTAATTGATTTCTTTCCCGTATCTCTCATGGTTTCCAAGATAGGAGTGCTAACTTCCACATTTTTCACTAGGGCCGCTGCAGTCACTAACATCCGATAGCGCATGGTTGTTTTACTATACCAAACTTTACTTCCATAGCTCTAGCTGTCTTTGTTCCCAAGTTATTGAGGTGACTTAGGACTTTAGGAATCGCCCTGTATATACATATATTGCGTAGGAAGCGCTGTTTGTGTTAATTTATCGTTAATGATAATGTTTCAAATACGTGAAACTCTCAAAAGCAAATGTTATGTTTCTTCGCTGCTATGCTGCCTGAAATTAAAAGCAACGTCTGGATCAGAAAATAGGGACTCACATGAGTTAAAGGTTCCGGGTTAGTTCCAGGGATCTGGTTCTTTCTTTCCCTTCCACAAGAAAACCGAAAGCAAAGAGCGTCTGTGCGACGCTCTTTGCTTTCGGTTTTCTTGTGACACTTTCAATTTATTAAAATTTTCAGTACCTGCGGTATCTAAAATCAACAAAGCAAAAACACAAGTGCTGGGAAACTGCTGGCCACCAGCTGGCAGTGATGGGTCACTGCTGGCTGAAATCTGCCGCTCACGGCCCGGTAGTTGTCTGTTGGTGGCAGCGCTATGAGTTGCAGAGCCATTGATGGCCCGGCAGCATCGCCGTGAATTTTGGGCCGCCCAGCAAGTGCCACTAGTGGCCCGTTGCTGGCAACCAATGCAACCGCAACAGCAGGTGGAAGCAACGGGACTGCGCATGCGCAGAAGCAACACTTGCTGTGTCTCTCATGGTACCAGTTAGTTGAAGACGACGCTATCGCCATCGTGTTATTTTAGTGGATGTTAAGAAAAAATCCATATGTAGAGAGGCGAATTAATTTCCTAATGAAATTTTACGTCGACGAAGATATCAGATTAAGCCGTGAAATACTATTACAGCCATGAAATACACCCACTCCATTCCCATGAATAACAATTCATGGAATGGAGTGGGTGAATAACAAGAAACAATTTGAAACCACTTGAAACAAATGTCCTGGAAAACCATTAAAACAACGTTTGTTGGTAAAAAAAAATAATAATTATGCGCGTACAAAATTTATTCATTATTTGAAAGAAAAAAAAGCAACGCTATGTGGTGTATTCATCCATGGGTTGAATACACAAGACTGGGAGGAATTCGCTTCTAAAAATAACGAGAAGTCAAATAAAATATCTTTACTCTTTAAAATAAATGTAGCTTCGGACAACGGAAAGGAAAGACACAACGTTAAAAATGTAACAGAATGTGACATGAACCCGGGTAAGTATTTATTTATTCAACAATCTCTTTTCAGGACGAGAAGGACAGTACAAAACTTTGGAAAGCGACTCTAAGTATGTACACTCCTTGAAAATGAGTAAAGTTCCGTTAAGGTAAAAAAAAAAAAAAACTGCCGTTACGTTGAAAAAATTATTTATGAATTATATGAAACTGACTTTTATGAAATATACCTCGCAATATTGTAAAATGAAAGAAGGAAGCATTCGATTACACATTGCATACGAAACAGACAGCTTTAAGTATACGCTCAAGCGCGACAAATTAGTCCGGTTGGTAGAGAGTTCAGCTACCACGCCAACGGCCCAGATTCAAATCCGCTCAGATGCAAGCGGTCGTTTTTCCGGTCTATTGAGAAAATTTCCCCAGCGCAGTGCGTTAATTCACAAGTTTCGTAAGGGTAGAAAAAAATGTAGCTTTGGGAAACTGCGGTTGTCCTTGATTTTTTTTTATTATTATGGCTACTACTGGGAAATTGGCGGACAAGATTCGGCAAGTCACCAGTTACGTCACGTGGTTGCCGGCTGCCTCTACCGGCACACTAGCGGACCACATTAGGCTAGCCATCATTTCTGGCACGTGCTTGCAGGGCCGCTGAAGGGCCACTTGTGGCAGCTACTACCTGTGATGGACAACTGATGGCTCTGTTGCAGCATATGATAACTGATGGGGTGCCAACTGTTGGCCAGCTGTTGGCCTGTACTGATGGCCCTTCTGTTGGTCGCCCGGACATTTATTGACGGTTCGGCAGCGGCAACATAGTGCTGGGCCAGCAAGACTGTTTTTGCTGGGAAGTTTTAACGTAAAACCGAAATAACAATAGTCTTTCGGCTAATGGTTTAACTTGCTGCCCAGAAAAATTTGACGGAATATGAAGGCACCCGAATATTCAGTTTGTCTTTTTTCAGTGCCAAGTCGATATTCTATTCACAATTACCTCTCAAGGGACTCATTCACAAAAAAATTCTTTTTCTGTAATTTGCCTTCTTGTTCATTGTATACCCCGATTCAATGTGGAAAGTGTTAGATGAATATGCATGTGATATTCATTTTGCAAACCTGTTGCTCAAGCATGAGAAGATTAATATTTTTGTGATACAAAAATTCCATTCATTTGGCATCTTTACCTATCCTATAGTAATCACAAAAATAATGCATGCGATACGAAATGAGATGATAAAAGATGGTAAATAAAGTAAGAAGTAGATGATCATAAAGTAAGCTGTAAGTAAATAATAAATGATCGTATTTGCAGTATGTTTAGGGAAGCAGATATGCGGTAACTTCCGTATAAGGTGTGAAAGCTTACGATGTAGACCAGGTAATAAAAGACAGAAAAAGACCACGTGGGAGGTTGGAAGAAATTCAAAAGCATTGTGGAATGACGTGAAAGAAACCGGCTCAAGACAGAAAGTTGTGAAAGAAACCTGGGGAGACCTTCATCCAGAAATAGATTGATAATGGTTGACAGTGGTGATGATGATATCATCATCATCATTGTCAACCATTATCAGTCCATTGCTAGATAAAAATCAGAAAGTTCATGGATCACTTCTTTACATAAAGATTTCAAATTTCCAAATTAAAAGGAATTATTCAAATCCAATTTCAAGACATAAAGACGACAAATTAAGTGACAGCTGGGAAAAAACGATTTTTTGATGATCATAAGTACGTCTCAAGAAGTGCTAAAAAAAAAACTATGGTCCGACGTCATGTTGAATTCTGTGCCATGTATCCTAATTCTACACTTGCTTTTTGTCGCGCCTTAATTGTTAATTTTTTGTGTTGGCAATTTCAGCTGTCCGCTCTCACTCTAGTGGCGAAAGGAAGAATTACTATAGTACGGATAGCATTCTTAGCTGTTGTTAGATCGTTGCATAGGTTCGGTTGGCTTGTCTTGGGGTAGTTTTGTATTCATTCTGAAATTGAAGAGTAGTATAATGGAGAATTCCGTGAAGAAGAACAATTCACATTGTTGCGTCCCGCAGTGTCGTTCCCAAGATTCCAGCTGTTTTTCACAAGTTAGCATAAACGTTTGTGCCTTGCATTTGAAATCCTTCCACTGAAATGCTACTAACCAAGTAACATGTTTGAATGAATAATAAACAAGACAACATGTTTTCATGGCATAGTAATAATTTAAAGTTCCGTATTTCTACATGCTCTTGAAAACAAGTAATTGCTGTTATCCATATAAATTTAAGCTTCATTAAGGAACAAGATTTGCAATATTTTGTCAACAGGCACCACTTCAAAAGCACAGTTTTAGAACAAATTGATGATCAGCAATTACCAATTCAAAAACACTTGTTTTAGGAACAGAATGTTCAAAAATTAATTTATTATTGTTCACAGAGTATTGAAAATGGGTCCTGGGAAACTTCAAGTGAAACGAAATGTCACCTCTGTCGGTATTACTGTATCACGTTTTTGAAAATGTGAAAATAAAAATACCTGTTACAGTAAAGCATTACTGCTACACAGTGCTTACACGTTCCAATTCTGCCTGATTTACAAGAGCTCTCAACAGACTTTACAGAAATTTCACAATTATTTCTCTCTAAAATACCGTTGATCGAATGTAGCGACTATGTTATTGCGGCGGATTGAATGCAATGCGAAACGATTTCTTTTCTGTCTCCCTTCTTAATTCCACATGAAATTATATGACCTGCATTAAGAATCACTTCCTCTTCTTTGATGCATCGTGAATTTTTTGTAGCGTCGACAAATTTCATTATCTCAGGGATTGAGAGTGTTAAACAGGCCATTCCAACATACGACTTTACGGAAACACGTGCGACGTTATCCGTACTAAAAGGAGTTTGTTTACATTTGTGCAACGCCCCCTGTAGTTCATTTAGGTTGCCAATTACTTCATATCTAATGGTTGCTTTTTAACTTTTTAACATATTTGGCAGGCCATCAGCCAGGTGTTTCCGTTTTTTTTTTTTTTTTTTCGTTTTTGATTCTTTGTTTCTTTTTGTATGTGTGTGTGTGTGTGGATTTACATCAGTGATGAGCAGGGACGGTTCGTCACTCTGGCCCCTCTGACGAACCACCAAAAAATTTCTATTTCTATAAATATATCCTTAGTCTTCAGTTTTGCTCTTAAGTATATATAATTATATATATATATCCGGTTCCCACTAAAGGGGCTCTGACGACAGCCCATAGCGGTATAACTATACCATCGGGATCAGAGGAAATGCTATCCCACACTCACCAACCCGCTTGGCCAGCGTGGTGAGTTATGGCCAAACCCCTCCAAAATGAGTCCACAACTTAAATCTTGGCCCTCAGTCTCCGGCAGCTGGAATGTACCTGGCCAAGGCAGCGGCCAGTGCGACATGAAGGCAGAGGGTGCTAAGAATCCCCGAGGACCGGACTAGGCTGCCATCTGATGCTGACCTTGGCTACTTACAATGGACGCTCCCTATCTTCTGATTCAAGGCTTCTTGAATTGGAAGAGGAACTACAAAGGATCAAGTGGGACATCGTGGGGCTAAGTGAGGTAAGGAGAAAAGGAGAAGATCTCATCGAACTGAAAAGTGGACATCTCTTCTACTATCGTGGGACAGATACTGGCAGAACTAGTGGTGTTGGATTTATAATAAACAAGAAACTGAAGGACAAAGTTGTAGAAGTTGAAAGTTCCTCTGACAGAGCTGCACGACTTGTTATCCAACTCTCGAAAAGATACCAGGCTCAGATTATTCAAACTTATGCACCCACCACAAGTCATCCTGAAGAAGAAATTGAAGAATTTTATGAGGAAATTTGTCATCTAAATAATAAAGGTAAGCAGCATTTGAAGATAATTATGGGAGATTTCAATGCAAAAATAGGGCAACGGCAACAGAATGAAACTTCAGTAGGTAAATTCGGTCATGGCAACAGAAACCAGCGTGGAAATACTCTCGTTGAGTTTGCAGAGGCAGAAGGGTTTTTCATCTTGAACTCCTTTTTCAAGAAAAAAGCCACACAGGAAATGGACATGGAGACATCCAAATGGGACGACAAGTGAAATTGATTTTATTATGTGTAACAAAAAAATTCGTCATAGAAGACTGCAGTGTGCTAAACAAGTTCAACACAGGTAGTGACCATAGATTGGTGAGATGTAAGATGCACCTCAACACTAAACTTGAACGTGGCAAGCTCATAGGACAAACAAAATCTATTGACATAACCAACCTTAAAAAACACCATAATACCTTCAAGTTAGAACTGAAGAACAGGTTCTCTGCTTTAGAAGGCCTAACATCGGAAGAAGTGGACATCTCTGAAGTTAACAGAAAAGTAACCAAAGCTCTTATGGAAACAGCAACAAAATTAGCTGGGTCTAAGAACAAGTTGCATGTGAACAAATTATCAGGAAAAACCAAAATGTTGATGCAAAAAAGAAGAGAGATGAGGACAACTAAAGAAGATGTGACTTCCAAAGTGGAATATATAGAGCTATGCAAGACAGTAAGAAAAAGTATCACTGAAGACGTAAGGAAATTCAACTGTGAACTAGTGAGGAAAGCAATTGAAAACAACCAAAGCCTAAAGATAGCAAAGGGACATCTCAGTAAGGGAAGAAAACAGATTATGGCACTGAGAAAAGAAGATGGTTCTGTAACAAGAAATAGAGGCGAAATTTTGACAAGAGTGAAAGATTTCTACTCCAAATTATATGAAAGGGATGATATATGCACTCCAGACATCATGAAAGATACCAGTACCAGAGTTCCTCCAGTCCTTCCAGCAGAAGTTGCACATGCAATCAAGGACATGAAGCGAGGAAAAGCTCCAGGAGAAGATGGAATTACTGTAGACATCATACAAGAAGCAAGTGGAGAAATCGAAACAGTACTCGCCCAAATTTTCACTCGATGCCTTAATGAAGGAAAGATTCCTGAGGATTGGAACACCGCTACAATGATCCTGCTACATAAGAAAGGTGACATTGAGGATCTCGGAAACTACAGACCTATCAGCCTCCTATCAGTAGTTTATAAAATCTTCACTAAAGTTCTTTCACACCGCTTGAAGGTAACACTGGACATGGCTCAACCGAGAGAACAAGCTGGATTCAGGAGTGGCTACAGCACAATAGATCATATCCATGTGCTGAGAGAACTAATTGAAAGAGCGAGGGAATATGAACTTCCATTGTGCATGGCTTTTATCGATTATGAAAAAGCCTTTGATTCGGTGAAACCATCAGCAGTTACAATGGCTCTGAAAACCTGCGGTATTGAAGATGCATACATTAATATTATTAATAACATCTATGAAAATGCAAGTGCAAAGATTAGGCTGTTTGAAAATACAACACACGTAAAAATTGGGAAGGGAGTGAGACAAGGTGACACCATATCTCCGAAGCTCTTTAATGCCACATTGGAGGGTGTTTTTCAGTCACTGAGCTGGGAAAACAAGGGGATAAAGATTAATGGAGATTATCTAACCCACCTTCGTTTTGCTGATGACGTAGTCATTTTTGCAACTACCCCATCAGAGCTGCAGAGTATGATCCAGGAACTTGCTGACAAGAGTAAAGAAGTGGGATTAAAAATGAACTTTCAGAAGACAAAAGTGATGTTCAATGCTTTTACAAGAAATGAAGATTTATCGATTGATGGAGAAAAGCTGGAGATAACAGACACGTACGTTTATCTTGGACAGCAGATATCAAGTGAGGGTCACATTGATGAAGAAATTAATCGGCGTACAAAACTTGCCTGGAGAGCTTTTGGAAGAAACAGCATAATTTTCAAGAGCAGTATGCCATTATGTCTTAAAAGAAAAGTGTTTGATCAATGCATCCTTCCAGTGCTTACGTATGGTGCGGAGACGTGGACCTTAACTAAAAGAGACATACAAAGGCTGCAGACAACTCAAAGTAGCATGGAGAGGTGCATGCTTGGTGTGACCAGGAGAGATAAGAAGAGGAACTCGTGGATCCGAAAAATGACAAGAGTGGAAGACATCATGATCAGAGTTAAATCCCTGAAATGGCAATGGGCTGGACATACTGCCAGAAGGACAGATCATCGATGGACAGCCGAAATTTTAGATTGGATTCCAAGGGACAGGAAAAGACCCAGAAGAAGACCACATGGGAGATGGGTGGATGAAATTCGAAAGTATGCAGGGGTGACATGGAGGAGACTGGCACAAGACAGACCGTTGTGGAGGAAACTTGGGGAGACCTTCGTCCAGCAGTGGATTGATAATGGTTGACGATGATGATGATGATGATATATATATATTTTTTTATTTTTTTTTTGCCCTAATTCTTATTCTCTCTCTTAACTGAATGGTGATAAGCCTTCCCTTCCCCTTCATAAACCATTCCCCAAGGGAAAAAAGTTCCCTTCAAAAACGAAAAACTGTTCTCTGAGGAAAGAGATCACGTTCAGAGTGTAAGGTTATTGGGGCCAGCCAGCTCCAACAGGCCCCAGTAATATCACCACGCACGCAAGAGGAGACAACGTTTTCCTCCCCGTCTCATTCAGTATGATGACCTACATACAACACTGCCTTAACCGCGTGTGCAACAAAAGCTGTGGGGCCAGGTCTACCTGGCCCCGCGCTAATTTGATTTTCTTGGAGAGTGTCCGTTTCCTTAACGCCGTGGGTTGACAGAGAAGCTTACCCCGTAGCAAAGTTCAGTTAGTTTTTTCTGTGTGTGTCGCTGGATGATGCGTTGTTCCTTTGTGTCGTGACTTTTTTGCTTGTCGTGTACAATGAATAGAGTGGGAATTTTGCTAAAATCTCCGTTCTGTGCTTTAAATCTGGAAGAAAAGCTTCGCTTAAAAAACTCGGTGCTTATCAACCCAAGAATTTCCAGGTAAGCCAGAAAGACGGAACAAAACTTCGAACATTTTCTGTTCAGTGGTTTGAAAGAAAGGCTTGGCTAACTGCTAGCGATGAAAAAAATCGTTATTTTGTTTTTATTGTTTGCTATTTGGCGGAGAACCACTGTGGACCAAAATTGGCTGCAAAGATATGAAACATTTGTCCGAAAGGATTAAAAAACGTGAATGCAGTACAGTGCATATTAATAATGCTTTAAAATTCAAAACTTTTGGTAATGTCAATATTATGTCACAATTAGATGACGGTTATCACTCTGCGGTTAGAAAGCACAATGAACTAGTTGATAAAAATAGACACGTTCTAACACGCATTACAGACTGCATAAAATTTTATGGTGTACACAAATTGCCTTTACGTGGAGATGATGAAACACAGTTTTCACATAACAAAGGAGTGTTTCTGGATATGATCTCATATATAGCTAGTTTAGACAGTGTCTTACAAGACCATCTGGACAAATCTAAAGTTGCAAAAAATACATAAAAAATAATTCAAAATTAAATTTTGGATTGCATGTATCAGGTGTACCTGGATGAAGTTAAAAGCGAAATTGAAAAGGCCAATTATACATCCGTGCAAGCGGACGAAACGACCGACATATCCTGCCGTTCGGAATTTGTTATCATATTGCGATATATGATTATCAGCCATGTCGTGGAAATTTTTTTATCGTTTGTTGAAATCGAAACCAGAACAGCAGACGGTCTTGTATCTGTACTCAAAGATGACTTGGAAAAGTTTGGTTTGCAAAACAAACTTGTTGCTCAGACATTTGATAGGGCAGCTGTCATGAGCGGAACTCGTGGCGGTGTGCAAATACGCATGAAAGAGCATTATCCGCACGCTCAGTATGTGCACTGTTATACTCATCAGTTGAATTTAGTATTAAAGAAGGTGTGCTCAACAATCAAAAGGGTAAGAATATTTTTTGCAAATATCAGAGGAATCGGCTCCTTTTTCACAAGATCACCTAAACGTAGTGGTTTATTGCGAGATATTTGTCGAAAACGAGTACCTACAGTTTCAGAAACAAGAAAGAATTTTCAATCCAAGATCATAAATTGTGTTTCAGAAAACAAAAGTGAACTCTTGGAGTGCTTCGACAGAATTCTAAACGAAAGTGGTTGGGATGGCAAGAGTATATGTGAATCAACTGGATTTGTGAAGTTGTTACGATATGAGGAATTCCTTTTCTTATTGTCTTTCTTTTCTCACATATTACAACATGTTGATATTTTGTACAATATACTACAGTCCAGAAAATCAACCAGTATTGATTGTAATCGAGCTCTAAAGAAGTTTGAATCAGCTGTAAATTATGTTCGGAAAAATACAAAACACAACGATCAAAATGGAAGTGATGAATGTCAACCTTTGCGAAAAAGAGCTAAAGTTGACTGCAGTATGGTAGAAAATGATGCAAAAGAAGCATGCGACATCATGGTCAATCAAATAAGGGACAGGTTTGAAAAATCTGTCTTATTTCACTCATTCACTGTTGTAGATCCAAAGGAGTTCCAGAATCATAAGCAGCATTTTCCGTCACACCATACAATTTATTAGCAACTATATGTAATGCTGAATAAAGAAAAACTTAAAAATGAATTATCAGTACTTTATGCTAACAAAACCTTCGACCACATACCGAACGTAAGTGCGTTAATGTCATTTCTCCATTCTAATGAACTTTTAGATACATTTTCTGAAGTCTCTAAATTATTAGAAATAATTTTAGTGACACCAGTAACTACCGCTGAAGCAGAACGTTGTTTCAGCACCTTGAATCGCATAAAAACATTTTTAAGAAACACTATGACACAAGAACGGTTAAACGCACTCGCTGTTCACTCTGTACATAAAGATTGCGTTCAAGATATTCCACTTTTTAATCAAAAACCCATAGAAAATTTTGTCACTCTCAAGCATAGAAGAGGAGAATATCTGTACAAAAAGTTATGACTCTTCTTCATAATATTTCCATGTATTGCATTTTAATACTATGGTACGAAGTGAAAAATTCAATTGATTTCTCTTTCATATTGTTTGAAGTTTACAATGCGCTTTGCAGAACTAATTTCAGTTTTAACTAAGATGATGTTCTATGTTAAAAATAAATAAATAAATGAGAAATCCTGTAAGTATAATTTGCACATGAGTACATATATGTTTTTATGCTTCACAAGTTCTTAAAAAAAGGGTAAACCTTTCAAATAACGCAAATGGTAGTATGGTACTCATTCTATATGGGACGAAATTCACTCTCTTCCTCTCTGCATATATTTGGAGTTATTATTTTTTCACTATACTTCTTTATCCTGTGATTATTCCACAGTTGAGAAATCTAAAGAAACACAAAGCACAATTACATATATTAATACTCATATGTTTTAAGCTAAAAATTTTATTTAAGGAGTTTTAACATTTTTCTGTTAATAGATATGCATACTATTGTGAGGAAATTCTTTTCGCGTGTGCAATACAATAGTTGACACACGCCTGCATGATTTGGGCATTATTGTGATTCAAGGGGGTTAAACAGAGGCAGAGTAAATGAATCTTGGGGGTGGAGGTCTGAATGGTTGGCCTAATAATGACAGTTTTTATTATTTCGTTGTTTAACTTCGGCTACTGGCCCCACCTGTTTCAGTTGCCACGAGCCGCCACTGGTGATAAGAAACAATAATGCTGATTTTTCAACAAAATGGACTCTTTATTTTCAGTTACTATTAAGAGTTATTTTATATATATATACATACAATCTTGCAATACCAGGTATTCTGGGATGGTTTATTGCTCAATGGAATTTACATCAATAGTCATACTCTTGGTTATCGTTAAACGACGCCACCGTCTCTCTTCAGAAAGATTAAACAAACTTTCAAGACCTGCGTGTTGTCTCGCAAAACCGGTCCTAGCAACATTTTTTCTTTTGCTTGATAGCAGCTTCTTGAAGTTGCAGTACTTTTTCGATCACTTCGTCTTCCTTTTCTTGAAGCAAACTAAAAAAAAATGTGAAAGATAATAAATCCATCCAAATGATCACAAATTTGAATCAATCTTGTCCATACATGGAACATGGAACTTTACCGATACATTACAGTGTGAATAACAATCAATACATACCACTCAATTATGACCAGAAATATTTTGTTTTTTCCTTTCAACAGAACTATGATGACCCTAAGAAGTGGCTGACTAAATATTTAAACCTCAGAAATTAAAAAAAAAATATGTTTTGAATTCCCCTCAATTTTTGGTAAAAAGTCGGTGTCATAACACGTAAAAAAGGCAACTTTATCTCTTTATAACGGTATAAGCGGACGCTTCCAATGTAGACGAGAAAATGGGCCCTTAGAAGCGACATCTGACTTATAGCCTGCAGGAAGTTAATAAGAAAGAATCACTACGGAAAAAGCACACTTTGCTCCCTCTCTCGCGATAGTGATATTTTTAGCTTCTTCCTGCAAATGATTCAAGTGTAATTCTCGTGATTTGAAAAATATTTTCTGAAGTGTATCTGGCAATGTTTTTTTTAATTTTTTATTGGAGGTTTAACGACCACCGTGAGCAACTCAATGGGCTATAAGCAATCGCCCGTCCCTAATTTAGGGTCACTG
Source organism: Macrothele yani (assembly GCA_039090855.1). Lineage (NCBI taxonomy): Eukaryota > Metazoa > Arthropoda > Arachnida > Araneae > Macrothelidae > Macrothele > Macrothele yani. The sequence goes on from CM077005.1 coordinate 64,193,101, forward strand.
GTTCCAGAGAAAAGAGAGAGCCAGTGCCGTAAGACAAACACAACATCCATGAATCACCGGGATTCGAATCCGGAACCATCTCGGACGAAAGATTAGAAGCCATAGCTTAAAACACTGCTCCACCGGAGTGGCCTGACACCGTTAATTATTATTGTTTTGTTTCGGGGATTAATGACCACCGCGGGCAATTCTAAGGTCAATAGCAGTCGCCTGTTTCTAATTTAGGGCCAGTGGTTCCATGTAAGCCAGTAAGTCAGCGCCATCAGACAGACACAACACACAAGCCTCTTCTGGGAATCGAACCCATGCCCAACTCGGATTAGTGGTCTTGGCGCTGCATCAAACCACTCGGCAACTGAGGCGGCAAAAAAAAAAAAAAAAAAAAAATGGTCGCATAAATTATATGTAAAGATCTGTTTGACTCTGAAAAAGCTTTTTACAGAAACACTTTGGCCGTCCCTTTTAGCGTGGTAGTCTAAGCGCTGGCTTCTGACCATTTGTAGGAGATGTGTCCGAGTTCGAATGAGGGTGAGGCATGCATGTAGCGTTTGTCTGTTACGGCACTAACTCTCTCACTTCTCTGGAACCCGTGACTGTAAATTAGGGCTGGCGACATGCATATTGCCCATTGGGTTGCTTCCGTGGCCGTTAAATCCCTAACATAAAAACGGGGGAAAATACGTTGCTCAGTGTATTAAAATTTACAATGTGAAAGGCGATCAATTGTGAAATTAGTTAAGAGCCTAAAGTCTTACATTTTTCAGTAAATACTGGGAAGTGGTTTAAGATTATCTCAGGGATACGGCAGAAACGTAAATTGTCTCCAATTCAAGTTTTATTTTACGAGGTATGACGTATACCTCTAACTTAACCTTCCTTTTGAGTTTCTGTGCTCTCATGTCAATTTGGTTTCTTCTTCATACAAATTTGGAAGATGTGAACCCGTTTCATTGGTGTAAATATGACATGGATGTTAAGTCAGATAATATCCGAAAACTCGAAAATTTCGTCGTTCTGAAGCGAAAATCGAACCCGCGTCTCCCTGATAGCTCCCGAATATGCTAATCACTACACCACCCAGAACGAATAAGTTTCAAGTTTCCAATTAATTTGAATATCAGAGGCGCTAATGTGCAGACTGAAACCGTGTTCTAATATACGACTTAAAATGAAAATACAATAATATTTACTAGTTGAAGAACTCGTACAGTTATGGAATGTTTTAAAAGAAAATGAATACCCAGTACACTAAGTTAAAAGTTGTTTTTACAACTACTGCATGATTCAAAACCAGGAATTTTTATAATACATATAGTATACCTTTACACATAATTAACTGCGTTAACCATGGCCCTACAATGCTAAATGGTTAGTCCCTTAAGTACCAGTCTTCGGGCCTCTTGTGGCTGAAGATTGAGTTAATATCTACCTATAGTTTTTCCCGCCAGTTATTATTATTGCTATGTACTTAACTGCAACCATGGTGCAATTTGTTATTTATCCATGCATAATGTCACATGGCTTGCCATTTGAACTCTCTATCGCAGGGGCTGTCAAGGTGTCTGATGATCTGTCTCTTGTCTTCAGTACATTTTCGTGTGGCTACCTTCCACTTTATCCTTTCTTATTTGTATGCATTTATGGCCTAGGAAACCTCACAGCAGATATTGACATTGTCTGCCTTTGCTGTTGTTTTGAAAGGCCATACATTTAGCTGGGGTTCTCCTGTTGATGGCAACTAAATATTTTGTTATAATTTTTGGGATTTATATCATCATTCATCATCATCATTGTCAACCATTATCAATCCACTGCTGGACGAAGGTCTCCCCAAGTTTCCTCCACAACGGTCTATCTTGTGCCAGTCTCCTCCATGTCACTCCCGCATATTTTCGAATTTCATCCACCCATCTCCCATGTGATCTTCTTCTGGGTCTTTTCCTGTCCCTTCGAATCCAATCTAAAATTTCGGCTGTCCATCGATGATCTGTCCTTCTGGCAGTATGTCCAGCCCATTGCTCGTTCGTGACAGACGTAGTGTTGGTGGCTCCAATATTTTATGCATTTTAGTGTTGAATACCTCGTCCCTCACTCACCTGTTGCGTTGTCTAAAGGTACTGTGTACGTTTTGAGCTACTTTTCTAGCGTTCTCATCCTCATATTAGTTCATATTCATCCGTTTTCTTATCGTTTGCTCGTTTGCTTACGTTTGGAAGCTGCCAACATGGCGGCTTCCGGTATTTCCTTATCATCTATATGCGTGGCGTATGCACGTCACGTCACACTTCCCACGTCCATGGAAGTTAACATACTCTCGTCCTCAGATGTGCCTGCTCAGATGCCTTCCCAGCTTTCTAGTACTCCTGCACCGGTGCCTTCACTGGACTTGGCTGCGCTTTCTTCTTCAGTTCCTGCATCTGCCTCGGTGCCCTCCCTGGGTACTACTGATTCTACTGCCTTGCCTTCGGCCTGTGCTTCTCTTCCCTCACAGCCTTCTGTGCCTGCCGGATCCGAACAGACTTCTCTTCCGAGGATATCATTTGCCTCTAAAGTGCAACGAGGCGCTACTTCTACGTCGATTTCTCTCAACCAGATGGTCTTTTGCAAGCTACACTTATTATTCAGGTATCCAACCACAAGGTGAAGGTAACGATAGATGACAATTCGCAGATTGGCCGTGAGTTCCATAACCTCCTGAATACAGGTGTCTCTTTCATGCTTTACCAAATACTCCATTGCCACGCTACATGGAAGCCCTCTCTGGACATGTGTCGTCTGCGTCCATTGCAGGAATTTCCCGTACTCCTCGGGGTATTTCGGTACAGTTCAATCACAAGGAGGATGCTGACTTTTTTCTTGCAAACGGACTTTCGATTGGAACAAACCATCTCATCCCGTCGCCTCTTTCCAAGCGACCGGTGAACATCACGTTCTATCCTGTTCCACAGGAAGTGCCTGATACTGCACTTCCTCTCCTTGTCAGTCATGTTTGTAAAATTGTTGGCAAGGTCCGTCGCCTCTCTGACGCTCCCCGCGGAACTCGATTTGCACATGCTACCGGACCTCGCCGTCAGTTATTGGTCGTCTTTCCCACCGAGAAAGCCTTGGCGGATTGCCCTACAGAAGCTACTGTTGAAATTGGCGCACGAACGTACAGTTTCCAGATTTTCACAGCTCACTATTGTACACACTGTTTAACACAGAATCACACCACTGCCTTCTGTGACCGCGTTCGACGTGGACGTTCATTACGTTCGCATCCCACTGCTGACCACATTGGTCTTTCTACTATTCCCACTACCGGTAGTTTGCCTGACGCGAATTCTTCGTTTCTCCGTCAGACGAACATTTCCGTCACGGACAATGCTGCCTTTCCTCCTCTCCCGACCCGTACGATTGGGCATCCACCTTCAAGATTGACAGAGTTGTCTTCGACTACAGATGTGTCTACAGCGGAGTGTTCCGATCCGGGTGTGTTGAGTGGTGGTTTGGCAGATCGACCGTCTGGCTTTTCTCCTAGCCTGTCGGATATCGGATCTCCATTTACAACCTTGTCTACCATACCCTTGTTGCAACATCTTCCTGAAGCCTCGGCTGTTGTACCAGTCCCCACTAAAGCAGCTCAGCTACGTACTGCTTCTTCGGCGACGGTCGTTTCCTCGTCTTCTGACTTGGGAGGTGAGCCTGATCCACTGATGGACACATCTGCCTCAGCTTCTTCTTCGAAGCGGATTGGAACTTCCAAAGGCGCTGTAAAACAGAAGAAGTTAAAACAACTTTCTGTGCCACATTCTGAGGATTCATCTAGTGTTCCCGAGGTTTCCAGTTCCGGTGTTTCTCCACCTGATGATTCTTCAAACAGTATGCTTCTCCGCTCAGGTCCTGTCAATCCTATCTCTGATGCTGAGATTCTACAGGCCGTTGATACGTTTCCTCCAGTTCCTGGACCACTGTCCAGACAGCAACTTTTACGTCTTTTTCAACCTGCACGTACGATTGTTGGTTCTGAAGAATTCCTTCACTCACCTGATCTGGACCTGTATGCAGCGGTAACGCAATTCGAAGCTTATGTGTCACTTTTTAAATCTCTGTGTGCCACCGATCCTCGGTATCAGCCTTTTTTGAGACGTTACACGCGCCGTCTCGCCTCCTTGAAGGAGCTCGTTGAGAAGCATATATGTGATACCTTCTATCCTTTTACCGATGACCTTTATCTCTCTTCCTCACACCGATTACTTTTTGTTCTCTCAATGTTAGGGGATTTGCGAACCCGTTCGCAGATGCCCTGGTTTTGCAGATTTAGTGCATGTTGATTCTGATGTTTTCATTGTGTGTTTTTCCTGTGATTCACAAGTAATGTATTGTAAATTTGCTTTATTTGCTTTATTTAATGTATTGTAAATTTGTTTTATTTTAAAGTTGCGACAATTACGTGGTTTTGCTGTGTTTTCACAACTAATCGGTCTCGTTACTTGTGTGATCTCCTCATTATCTCAGTATCATTATCTTATCTGTTGTTTCCTGAATTTGTGCCTGTTTTTTAAATTACCTATAATTGTGAGTGTTTGCTATGTTAGTGCTTTCCTCTATCGCGGATTATTGTAGGGGTACGTTTGTTACCTTTGTTAATTTTATAAAGTTGCTGAGGTACTCAATGTTGTTTTCTACCCACATTTCAGTTCCGTTCGGTTGATTTATCATAGCATAGTACATTTCATGCATTTGTGCACATGTGTTATAGTGTTTGACATGCCGTTAGGCCATTCATTGTTCGTGTGCATATTCATTTCCTTTCTGTGTAACGTTGAGCTGCATCGTGGATATACTGATTTTCCGCACTGTTGTTTTCGGTACTGCAGCTTTTAATGAATCTCCTATGTCTGTATTTCGTTATAGCAATAACCTGGGTACCACTATGGTACCCACAGTTACCAATACCTATACCATTGCCATTTCAGGAATTTAACTCTGATCATGATGTCTTCCAACCATGTCATTTTTCGGATCCATGAGTTCCTCTTCTTATCTCTCCTGGTTAAACCAAGCATGCACTTCTCCATGCTTTTTTGAGTTGTCTGCAGCCTTTGTATGTCTCTTTTAGTTAAGGTCCACGTCTCTGCACCATACGTAAGCACTGGAAGGATGCATTGATCAAACACTTTTCTTTTAAGACATAATGGCATATTGCTCTTGAAAATTATGCTGTTTCTTCCAAAAGCTCTCCAGGCAAGTTTTGTACGCCGATTAATTTCTTCATTAATGTGACCCTAACTTGATATCTGCTGTCCAAGATAAACGTACGTGTCTGTTATCTCCAGCTTTTCTCCATCAATCGATAAATCTTCATTTCTTGTAAAAGCATTGAACATCACTTTTGTCTTCTGAAAGTTCATTTTTAATCCCACTTCTTTACTCTTGTCAGCAAGTTCCTGGATCATACTCTGCAGCTCTGATGGGGTAGTTGAAAAAATGACTACGTCATCAGCAAAACAAGGGTGGGTTAGATAATCTCCATTAATCTTTATCCCTTTGTTTTCCCAGCTCAGCGACTGAAAAACACCCTCCAATTTGGCATTAAAGAGCTTTTGGAGATATGGTGTCACCTTGTCTCACTCCCTTTCCAATTTTTATGTGTGTTGTATTTTCAAACAGCCTAATCTTTGCACTTGCATTTTCATAGATGTTATTAATAATATAAATGTATGCATCTTCAATACCGCAGGATTTCAGAGCCATTGTAACTGCTGATGGTTTCACCGAATCAAAGGCTTTTTCATAATCAATAAAAGACATGCACAATGGAAGTTCATATTCCCTCGCTCTTTTAATTAGTTCTCTCAGTACGTGGATATGATCAATTGTGCTGTAGCCACTCTTGAATCCAGCTTGTTCTCTCGGTTGAGCCATGTCCAGTGTCACCTTCAATCGGTGTGAAAGAACTTTAGTGAAGATTTTATAAACCACTGATAGGAGGCTGATAGGTCTGTAGTTCCCGAGATCCTCAATGTCACCTTTTGTATGTTGCAGGATCATTGTAGCGTTGTTCCAATCCTCAGGAATCTTTCCTTCATTAAGGCATCGAGTGAAAATTTGGGCGAGTACTGTTTCGATTTCTCCATTTGCTTCTTGTATGATGTCTACAGTAATTCGATCTTCTCCTGGAGCTTTTCCCCGCTTCATGTTCTTGATTGCATGTGCAACTTCTGCTGGGAGGTCTGGAGGAACTCTGGTACTGGTACCTTTCATGATGTCTGGAGTACATGTATCATCCCTTTCATATAATTTGGAGTAGAAATCTTTCACTCTTGTCAAAATTTCGCCTCTATTTCTTGTTACAGAACCATCTTCTTTCCTCCGTGCCATAATCTGTTTTCTTCCCTTACTGAGATGTCCCTTTGCTATCTTTAGGCTTTGGTTGCTTTCAATTGCTTTCCTCACTAGTTCACAGTTGAATTTTCTTATGTCTTCAGTGATACTTTTTCTTACTGTCTTGCATAGCTCCATATATTCCACTTTAGAAGTCCCATCTTCTTTAGTTGTCCTCGTCGCTCTTCTTTTTTGCATCAACATTTTGGTTTTTCCTGATAATTTGTTCACATGCAACTTGTTCTTAGACCCAGCTAATTTTGTTGCTGTTTCCATAAGAGCTTTGGTTATTTTTCTGTTAACTTCAGAAATATCCACTTCTTCCGATGTTAGGCCTTCTAAAGCAGAGAATCTGTTCTTCAGTTCCAACTTGAAGATATTATGGTGTTTTTTAAGGTTGGTTATGTCAATAGATTTTGTTTGTCTTATGAGCTTGCCACGTTCAAGTTTAGTGTTGAGGTGCATCTTACATCTCACCAATCTATGGTCACTACCTGTGTTGAACTTGTGCAGCACACTGCAGTTTTCTATGACGAATTTTTTGTTACAGATAATAAAATCAATTTCACTTGTCGTCCCATTTGGATGTCTCCATGTCCATTTCCTGTGTGGCTTTTTCTTGAAAAAGGAGTTTAAGATGAAAAGCCCTTCTGCCTCGGCAAACTCAACGAGAGTATTTCCACGCTGGTTTCTGTTGCCGTGACCAAATTTACCTACTGAAGTTTCATTCTGTTGCCGTTGACCTATTTTTGCATTGAAATCTCCCATAATTATCTTCAAGTGCTGCTTACCTTTATTATTTAGATGACGAATTTCCTCATACCTTCTTATATTTCGTTTGAAAGGTAAGTGCATTAAATTATATTGTATTTTTATTTTTATAAATTTGAATATTTGAATACAACATTGGTTTCTTCGCGTTAAACAGTTTCTGGCTTAACGCCATATGATTTCTCGACGAGGTTTTTAAAGTTGCACTTAACAGTGGGTCAAAGTGCAATCAACGATAAATTAAAGCATAGTGGTCTGGGCTAAGTGGAGAACTTCTCACAATCTGTTAAGTCATGCTATGTGATGTACATAGCGAGCTATAAACCATGAATGTTATAACTTGCGGAAATTTATACACTGACGGAAAAGAAAATCCCAACACCACGAAAAAATAGTTGTAGAGGAATGAAATGGCGGCAATACATTCGTATAGGTAATATATTTAATCGATTAAGGTTTCAAGATCACAGCTTATTGTAAGCGCGAGAAGAGCCATTTTTAAATGTGAAATGCTGGTACATTAATAACCGGTGTAACCGCCAGAATGTTGAATGCAAGCACGCAAACTTTCATGCATTGTGTCGTACAGGTGCTGGATGTTAGTTTGTGGGATGGAGTTCCATGCCTGTTGCACTTGGTCGGTCAATACAGGGATGGTTAATGCTGCTTGGGGGGGACGCTGGAGTTGTCATCCAATGATGTCCCATACGTGCTCGATTGGCGAAAGATCTGGTGATCTAGCAGGCCACGGCAACATGTCGACACTCTGTAGAGCATGTTGGGTTACAACAGCGGTATACGGGTGAGCGTTATCCTGTTGGAAAACATCTCCTGGAATGCTGTTCATGAATAGCAGCACAACAGGTTGAATCACCAGACCGACGTACAACTGTGCCGTCAGGGGGCGTGGGATAACCACGAGAGTGCTCCCGCTGTCATAGGAAATTGCTTCCCAGACCATAACTCCAGGTGTAGGTCCAGTGTGTCTCGGCCGCAGACAGGTTGGTTGCAGGCGCTCACCTGGCCTTCTTCTAACCAACACACGGCCATCACTGGCACCCAGGCATAACCGGCTTTCATCAGAAAACACAACAGATCTCCACTCCGTCCTCCAATGAGCTCTAGCTTGACACCACTGACGTCGCAAACGGCAGTGGTTTGGAATAAGTGGAATGCACGCTACAAAACGTCTGGCTCGGAGCTGTCCTTCAAGTAACCGATTTGTAACAGTTCATTGTGTCACTGTGGTGGCAACTGCAGCTCGAATTGCTGCCGCAGACGCGGTACGATGCGCCACGGCCATACGCCTTACACAGCGGTCTTCCCTCTCAGTAGTGCCACGTGGCCGGCCGGAACCCGGTCTTCTTGAGGCAGTACCTTCCCTTGACCACCGCTGCCAACAATCATGCACAGTGGCTACATTCCTGCCAAGTCGTTCTGCAATATTGCGGAAAGAAAATCCACCTTCTCGTAGCCCTATTACACGACCTTGTTCAAACTCCGTGAGCTGTTGATAATGGCTTTTTTTTTTTTTTTTTTTTGATTGGAGGTTTAACGACCACCGTGAGCAACTCAATGGGCTATAAGCAGTCGCCCGTCCCTAATTTAGGGTCACTGGTTCCAGGGAAGGGAGAGAGCCAGTGCCGTAAGACAAACACAACATCCATGCCTGACCGGGATTCGAACCCGGACCCCTTACGGACGAACGATCAGAGGCCAGCGCCTTAGACCACTGCGCCACCGGGGCGGCTGATAATGGCTTCTTCGTCTTCTTACAGACATTCTTGACTAACATCAACACCCTACTTCGAATCTCAACGATAACTAATGCTCACGAACGTTACAGCGCGTATTTACAGCAACCTGCTTTGCATGTTCCGAGGGGCGCTACTAGCGCCACACGTATGCACCGAGCGTGAAATTTGCATAGACGTCATCTTACAGATGTACTCTCACCGTATACCAACTGTCGTTTATCTAACACAATCCCTTCTTGGTGTTGGGATTTTTTTTTTCCGTCAGTGTAGTTTGAAGTTGGAAGTTCTTAAATTCTGTTACCAGCTGATTACGATTGAGTGTTGTATATGCCAAGCTGTTCATCTTGTGATTACCATTCTGAGGCAATAAATGTGGATATTGAATTCGCAAGTAATATTCCTCTGCTGCATTCCTGTACCTGGCCGTTTCTACTAGTTTACTACTTAATGGTATACAGGTGTTTAATTAAAACTGAAATATTGCAGTGCAGAAATCTTTAAGCAACAAAGGATTTGAAATAATAAAAGTTACCAAATTAAAATTAAGTTAAATGGCATTTAAGTTTAAGTTGAAGTACCCCGAAACTGATGTATTTCTAAAACCAGTTAAACCAAATTATTGTATAGTGGCCAAACTTGTTGAAGAAAGTATCTTTGTGACAGATGTTGAGATAGGCAAATCTACTCGTAATAGAAGCAGTTTGGTATATATTGACGATTTGCTGTTAATATCAGAGAATGTCCGTGGCTTACATTGTAATCTTAATCATTTGAGTAAGACACCAAATCATCAAAATACACGAAGCCGTTATAGCTGAAATTTGGGTTATACTCACTGTTATGGTTTTCAGGTTATATTTTCCCCTGTTATAGATTTTATTACGTTTTCACGGTTTATAGCTCGAATTTGGCATGAGGATCGGTTTATAGCTCGAATTCGGCACAAAGGATCTGTGGTTTTAAGTCGAACTACTGAAAAAATCGTGTAGTTGAGCGGTGGGCGGTTGCATAGGTGCCAGAGTTTAGCTATCTGGGTGTAGTAATTGATGAAACAAGAAGGCTTGATAAGGAATTAAACAATATATTGAATTAAGCACAGCAGGTTTCAGATCTTTTTCGCCGGAGAAGAAGGCTGAACAAAGAGTTAAGCTCGCTGTTTACAACCAGCATTCAGACCTGAGCTGCTGTATGGCAGAAAGAGTTGGGCACAAAGTAAGCTGTTATAGATGTAACCGATATAAGAATGACAAGAGGTATATCGGTTAAAAAACAGACAGATTCAGCGACATGTTAGGATAGTAATCAGATGTTACATCTAAATATTAAAGATGAATTTACAGAAACAAAATTGAAGTGCAATACATTTACCAGAACTAAAGGTTGACGGGAGAAATCTAAAAGTAACTATGCCTTCATCTGCCTTGGACAACTGTTATCAAGCTAAAGCAATATCAAAGAAGAAATTAATTAGCGCTTAAAACTTGAATGGAGAGATTTAAAAGAAACAGGACAATTTTCAAGAGCCATTTACCATTATAACGAAAAGGAAAAGTGTTTAATCAATGCATCGTTCCAGTTCTTACTTATGGATCAGAGGAATGAAACTTACCTAAAAAAGACACACAGAGGCTAAGGGCAACTCAAAAAACTCGGAGAGAAGTGTATGCTTGATGTAACCAGGAAAAACAGAAAAAGAAACCCATTGATAATAAAAATGACAAAGGTAGATGGTATCATGATCAAAGGACCCTCAAGTGGCAGTAGACTTATCGCTAGAACTGATCACCTTTGGTAGATGAAATACTAGACTGGATACTATCGTAGAGGAAAAGACCAAGAAGATGACCACGTGGAAGATTAGTGAATGAAATTTGAAAGCATGCCACAGTGGCATGGAAGAGAACTGCTCAAGACATGAAGTTGTGGAAAAAAACTTAGGGAGAACTTCATCCAGCAGTGTACTGAGAAAATCGGCATAATCAGTGGATTGGTTACGATGATTCGGTCTGAGTTAGGAATTTCTTCTGTTGAAAGACAAAATTAATGAAAACATACAACGGCCGTTCTATAAAAACTGAGAGTAAAATCACACAAAATGAAGAAATATAGCTACAGTAAAAAATTATGTTAATTTTTCTCAAAGTACCTTCCCTCGGATGATATTCAACGGTCCCATCGTTCAGTCCACTTTTCAAAGCATGTGGCGAAGGCATATCATTGAAGCTGCTTAAGCGACCCCTGTACAGCTTGAATAACGTCAGCATCAGTATTGAATGTTGCGCCACGGAACTTCTCCTTCATTGTTGGAAATAACCAGAAATCGCACGGGGTGAAGTCAGGACTGCAGGCAGGCTGTGGCATGATTTCAATAGCGCATTTTGTAAGAAACTGTTGAACACAAGCAGCCACTTGTGGGCGGGCGTTATCATGGTGTAGGGAACACTTGTCCACCAGTTCCGATCGTTTAACCGATATATGTCATCGCAGACGCTTCAAGACTGAAATGTAATACTCAGCATGGGCACTAATTTGTGGAGGAACGGCATGCCGGTAGACTACACCTTTATGATCAAGGAAAATTATCATCATCACCTTCCCAGCTGATTTGTTTTGGTGGATTTTTTTCGGAGGAGGTGACCCTGTGTGTTTCCAGACACTTGTTGCGCGCTTCGTAAAGTGGTCGAAATACTGGACCCATGTTTTATCGGCAGTTATTATTGTGTTTAGAAAGTTTGGATCCTTTGCAATCATTTGTTTCCACTCATGACACACCTGAACTCTGGCTAACAATTGTTCTCTCGTCAGGTGATGAGGTACCCATCTGGAACACACACGATGCAGCGGTAATTTGTCACGTTGAATGCGGAATGCCGACGTTTTTGAAATATTAGTTGACGCCACTATGTCTTCACACGTCATTCGTCGATCTCCTTGCAGGATTGCACAAACAATATTAACAATACTTTCAGGTCGACCAGGCCTAGGATCGAGTTCTGCCGACAAACGCCCTTTTTTGAAATCACCGTGCCATCTAAAAATCGTTGACTCACACAAAAATTTATCTTGTAAGCTTTTTTCATTAAATCAACTGTTTCTGGAGCCGTTTTACCCAAACGATAGCAAAATTTTATCGCACAACGTATTTCATTTCTTTACTCTGAATCGCTCACCTCTATAGCTCTATAGCGAATTGCAGACGTACCTTAAACAACTGCGCAATAACAAAAGCAGAATCGTCTGCCACGGCTAATAACTGTTGCCATAGGTACTTCCTTAATTACGTTACTCGTCTGCGTGGTTATTTTTCCCCTTCGCACTATTGCCAACTCAAAAAAAAAAATTCTCCGTTTTTATGGAACGGCCTTTGTACATAGGATATTTTGGTATGTGTCTCGTATGGGGGAAGAAAGATTTTTACGACAGGTCTTAAATTCCAAAGCAACTGGTGGTAGACTAAGAGAAAAACCTAGAAAAAGATGGATTGACGTTGCAAAATTGGCCATTGTGTGAAGACGCAGAAAATCCTGCAACGGAATGAGAGAGGTGGAAAAAAGTTTTAAGTAATCAGCATTTAATTTTTATTTTGCTGTCATATTCTGCAATTATATGTGGTTCCTCATCAACCTGAAATTTTGGCTACACCGTAAAAAAAGTTCTGAAATTCACGAGCCACTTTCCGTGATCCCTTCCGTGAAGCAACGAAGCATATCTCTGATACAACTTTTTCCGTGAAATGAAGGATAAAAAAACTCTGAAATTTCGTGAAATTTTTCTTACACCAGAAAAATTCTGAATTTTCAGAAACCTTTCCGTAATTTCTTTGCCATATTGACGGTAAATTACAATTTTCAAGGTGCGTTAACGGAAAATTCTGAATTTTCAGAAACCTATCCGCACTTCCTTTCTTATATTAACGGAAAAACTCCGTTCTCACTTTTTCCGTATCCATATGACCAAAAATTTCAGGTAATAGGAAAGATTCACTGAAATACTTGGGGGGGGGGGTGATTAACTGTTAAATTTCAATAGCCTGTCGAAGTATTTAATTTTGAGGTTCTGTAGCAAGATTGGATATTGTGAATAGTATATCGCCTGTATTTTGGTTATTGTATTTCTTTTCCTCTTCCCCATCTTGTGCGCCAGCTATTATAATATATTGTGTTACCGTTAGAAACTGGGTATTTAATTTATTGTACATGTGACTGTGCAATGTCTATGTGTCAGTCTGTGTAGTCCTTAAGACAAAAGCTATATAGCTATCAAGAGCAAATTTTGTATTTAAAAGTCTTGTGAAATAATATTATAAAACAATTACACATTAAGACCTTTTGCTAAAGATAATCAAAAGTTATTGTTAGCTGAAAAAAATGTCAAACTTCATATAATTCTGTTGCTTCGAAAATTTACGATGAAAAAAATACGCAATTTGTAAAAAGACCTCCCACAAATAAAAAAATAAATAAAATTACAAGCATGTTCGAAAAATATGCTTGTAATAATTTTATTTTTTCTATAGGAGGTATTTTTACAAATTACGTATTTTTTCCATCGTAATAACTGTTCTTACTCTGATGTATGGCAATGAAGCCTGGGTACTACAGAAGAAACATTGGGATCGTCTATGTGCTGGAGAAATGCGTTGCTTACGGTGGGTTTGTGGCAAGACACGTTCTGATCATGTGAAGAATGAAGATGTGTTGCAGTTGTGTAATGTGTAGCAAAATGTGTTTAGCAAAGTGGAGACTAATATGCTTCGGCGCTTTGGCAATGTTGGAAGAATGAGTAATGAGATGCTTATCAAGAAAATATTTTTAGCCCAAGTGGCAGGAAGGAAAGGCAGAGGAAGGCCAAGGAATCCATGAGAGGATCAGATCCAGGAGTGTCTGCACGAGAAAAAGATTATGAATATGAAGTATAGAAGATCTTGTGTACGGCGTGTGATGGATATCAGTGAACCCCTAGTTGTATGTCAAGATCGTTGTAAATGGAGAAGTTTGATTCGGCAACAGTAGGTACAAATCACCTGGTAGTTTGTATTTCTTTGTGGAGCTAATCTCTGAATCTCAGAGAACAGCTTAGTGATATGTATGTATGTATGTATGTATGTATGTATGTATGTATGTATGTATGTATGTATGTATGTATGTATGTATGTATATTAAAAAAATAATAAGCTCCAATAGAAAAAATACTAAATCACTCGCATTAATGTAAAAAGAAATCATCATCGTCTAATTAGTTTTACCTTGAATGTGAGTCTGATTCATGTGACTTTCTGGCTCAGTGGTTAAGATGACTTTCTGGCTCAGTGGTTAAGATGCGCGGCTTCAACCCACGACTGGGCTCGATCACCGGCGCAATAGGATTCCTTCGCGTATGGGCCGAAATATTCAGCATGTTGGATTTTGCGAAATTTCGGTCTAAAAAACGTAAAAACTGGAAACGGACTTTTCTGAAATAAACGGAATTCCCGACTACGGAAAGTAATGTGAAAATATGGAAGTTAAGAAGAAATGAGAGACCTTTAAAAACGGAAATTCCGTTAAAAGACGCACCTACCGGCAACTTTGCTACACGTTATTTTCAGAAATCTTCCGTGAATTCACAGCATTTATTTTTTACAGTATATACGGATGTGATACGATGATGAATCAATGATGGATATGTGTAAATATATCGAAGGTAACAGATATATTTACACACGAACTCAAACCACATTGACAGGTTGGGTTCAGTTTCTTTAATTTACACAGTTCACTTCTTTCTAATAATAGCCTACCACCCCGGTGACAGAGTGGTCTGAGGCGCTGGCTTCTGACCATTCGTCCGAGATGGACTCAGATTCGAGTCCTAGATAAGGTATCGGTGGTGTCCCTGTACTTGCAGTGTTGGCTCTGTACCGTCGCCCTTCCGGAACCAGTGGCCTCAAACTGGAGATGGATGACTGCTTTTAGCCCTGCGAGTTGTTTATGGTGTTCGTTAAATCACGAAACAAACAATGGCAACTTTCCCTACAAATAACAGAATCCGTGGCATCCGTCGTATTTTAATCGTATCTTGACCGCTGGATTTTCTCTAGCAAAATTGGCGGGTCTGCACCTATCACTGTTTCTAACTTGAATTCAAATCTACATAAATGTAGCTCTACTTCTTTGGGGTAGGGCTTATGGGAAGAGACAATGAAATACTGTTTTTATTCCCAATTCTCTTACTTTTGATTTCAGTAGTGTCTTATATGGTCTGAACTCAATCGTCTGTATATTGATTGTTAAACAGATTTAACACAAAACAAGAAAAGGGTGCTTAGCCGTGTTGTCCAAACTTTACTTATTTCTTTATGATATGGTTCAGCACTGTAGTTATAAGGGAATAAGAAGTTCTTTACTTACCAAGAAAGGCCATACATTGCTTCTTGTACTGAACTGCCAGTTTTGGCGCTAGTTTCAAAAAATAAAGATCCAAATTCCTAAAAAGAAAAAGAAAAAATTAAGCTTTAGCAGATTCTTTATTTTATTGTTATTCATGCACGAGGAATATTTAGACTGAAATGGCTTTGAATAACATAATCTATAAACAGGATTTGCAAAGTAAATGACAACTATCGTGCTGCGGAAAATGATAGCCCACATTTCTAGGTCAGTCGTTGCTGCTGTACGTTTTCATCAGAAACCATTGAAGTAACAGAATTGCTGGAAGGTTAGCGCGTATTCTGCGCAACACAAAGACCGAAGAAAAAAATGAAAAACTCACCCGCTGACATTCTAACGGCGCAGTATTTTAAGCCTTGAAACTTTAAGCATATTTAACGTACTACTTGAACATTCAACATGTACTGGTTACCACTTTAAAGTGGTAAATAACTTGTTATTGCAGTCAGTAGCGTCTATTTTCAATTTTTGTGATATGTATACATATACAGTCGGACTAAAAATGCAAAACACTAAGAATTTTTTTTTAAATAATAAAAGAATAAGAAAAAATTGGAGGAAAACAAAACAAACCCACCATATATCGAAGTTTTGTGAATCCCCGTGATCACTGCATAGAAAAACTGTTTCTATATATCGAATTTTGTTCAAGACAAATCGAGATTCCCCCCCCCCTAAGGACGGAGATGTCGCGAGAAGAACAAGGAAAAGGTAGTCAAGGTCACTGAGACACCGATGGGTCACCTAGTGGAAGCTGGGGAGGGGGGGGGGGGATCCTGTCTCCACACTCCCATCATCTCTCTCCTCAAGTAACCTTCATCCTCTGTAAAATAGGTTCAGTTTGTTTCAGTCTCTCTAACCGACGGTGTGTTTTCGCGATGTCAAAAAGAAAATATCTCAGTGTTGTGGAAAAGGTGGAGTTGTTGACGAACGTGTACAGTGGAATGCGCAAAAAAGATATTGTGGTTAAATTTGGTGTTCCCCAAGTACAGTGTCGGCAATCATAAAAAACCGTGAGTTCGTTATGGAAATCTTTGACGATGTCGGACCTGAGAGAAAACGTTCTAAAACGTGTCATTTTGAAGAAGTGGACAACGCTGTGTTAAAGCGGATTAAAGTTGTTCGTGACAAAAACATGCCAATCCCATGACCTCTTATAATAGGAAATGTCAATCGTTTGGGTCAAGTTTAAGAGTTTGCCAATCGTTTGGAGCAAGTGCATTTCCAAGCTAGTTCCGTTTGATTGGATAAATTTAAGACGCAACGTGGCATGAAAGAAACGATTTTCTCGGGAGAAAGTGAAAGCTCGTGACGCCGACTGCGACCAATGCCAATCGTTTAGGGCAAGTGGATTTCCAAGCTAGTTCTGTTTGATTGGACAAATTTAAGAAGCGACATGGAGCTGATCGTCAACCTTGAAGACCCTTCTCCGCACTGTACTGTAGATTAAATAACCTGGATCTGACAGCGGAGCTTAACTACACATGCTGTCCAGTGTCCGTTTCACTTCAGCACCAGATCATGTCATGGTAGGACGTGGCGACGTGCAATTTTTTGCCAGCACCAGATCACGTCGTGGTAGGACGTGGGTGCTTCCCTGATGACGACCGTTTTAATTTGATTTGAGTGTCGTTTCGGTTCTTTGTTTGTTTTGTGTTTCACCTTTTAAAGTGAGGCGGCTGTGGTGCTGTTCTGTATTTGCTTCTTGTTTGTATTTTTGGCTCCATTCGGTACGTTAGCCGTGTAATGGGTTCCAGTACTTTTGTGTTTTTGGATGTTTTTAGGTTTAGCTTATTGAAAGTATGTGGGAATTGTTTGTTCCTTTGGTGGTATGTATTGTGTGTTTCGTTTGGGTGTTTGTGGGTTTCCTTGGTCTGTTTTAATTATTATTTGCCTATATAGCCTTTCCACCGGGATTGCTGCTTAGCACATCAGGGGGTTTGGGGCTTTTTTATGATTTATATTGAAGTACTTTAGCGTTCTTATTAGTGTTCTTACATATATATATATATATATATACAACTGTCAACCCGCCTTCTCGTGGTACATCCTGTTCCCACTAAAGGGGATCTGACGACCGCCAATAGCGGTATAACTATACCATCGGGATTAGAGGAAATGCTATCCCACACTCACCAACCCGCTTGGCCAGCGTGGTGAGTTATGGCCAAACCCCTCCAAAATGACTCCACAACTTAAATGTTGGCCCTCAGTCTCCGGCAGCTGGAATGTACCTGGCCAAGGCAGCGGCCAGTGCAACATGAAGGCAGAGGGTGCTAAGAATCACCAGATGACCGGACAAGACTGCCATTTGATGCTGACCTTGGCTACTTACAATGGACGCTCACTATCTTCTGATTCAAGACTTCTTGAATTGGAAGAGGAACTACAAAGGATCAAGTGGGACATCGTCGGGCTAAGTGAGGTAAGGAGAAAAGGAGAGGATCTCATTGAACTGAAAAGTGGACATCTCTTCTACTATCGTGGGACAGATACTGGCAGAACTAGTGGTGTTGGATTTATAATAAACAAGAAACTGAAGGATAAAGTTGTAGAAGTTGAAAGTTCCTCTGACAGAGCTGCACGACTCGTTATCCAACTCTCGAGTAGATACTAGGCTCAGATTATTCAAGCTTATGCACCCACTACAAGTCATCCTGAAGAAAAAGTTGAAGAATTTTATGAGAAAATTCGTCATCTAAATAACAAAGGCAAGCAGAACTTGAAGATAATTATAGGAGATTTCAATACAAAAATAGGGCAACAGCAACAGAATGAAACTTCAGTAGGCAAATTCAGTCACGGCAACAGAAACCAGCTTGGAAATACTCTCGTAGAGTTTGCAGAGGCAGAAGGGGCTTTCATCATGAACTCCTTCTTCAAGAAAAAGCCACACAGGAAATAGACATGCAGACATCCAAATGGGACGACAAGTGAAATTGATTTTATTATGTGTAACAAAAAATTCGTCATAGAAGACTGCAGTGTGCTAAACAAGTTCAACACAGGTAGTGACCATAGATTGGTGAGATGTAAGATGCACCACAACACTAAACTCGAACGTGGCAAGCTCATAAGACAAACAAAATGTATTGACATAACCAACCTCAAAAAACACCATAATACCTTCAAGTTGGAACTGAAGAACAGATTCTCTGCTTTAGAAGGCCTAACATAGGAAGAAGTGGATATTTCTAAAGTTAACAAAAAAGTAACCAAAGCTCTTATGGAAACAGCAACAAAATTAGCAGGCTCTAAGAACAAGTTGCACGTATAAACATTAACAGGAAAAACCAAAATGTTGATGCAAAAAAGAAGAGAGATGAGGACAACTAAAGAAGATGTGACTTCCAAAGTGAAATATATAGAGCTATGCATGACAGTACGCAAAACTATCACGGAAGACGTAAGGAAATTCAACTGTGAACTAGTGAGGAAAGCAATTGAAAACAGCCAAAGCCTAAAGATAGTAAAGGGACATCTCAGTAAGGGAAGAAACCAGTTTATGGCACTGAGAAAATTAGATGGTTTTGTAACAAAAAATAGAGGCGAAAGTTTGACGAGAGTGAAAGATTTCTACTCTAAATTATGTGAAAGGGATGTACATGTACTCCAGACATCATGAAAGGTACCAGTACGAGAATTCTTCCAGTCCTCCCAGCAGAAGTTGCACATGCAATCAAGAACATGAAGCGAGGAAGAGCTCCAGGCGAAGATGGAATTTCTGTAGACATCATACAAGAAGCAAATGGAGAAATTGAAACAGTACTCGCCCAAGTGTTCACCCGATGCCTTAATGAAGGGAAGATATAGAGGATTGGAACAACGCTACAATGATTCTGCTACATAAAGAAGGTGACATTGAGGATCTCAGGAACTACAAACCTATCAGCCTCCCAGTAGTTTACAAAATCTTCACTAAAGTTCTTTCACACCGCTTGAAGGTAACACTGGACATGCCTCAACCGAGAGAACAAGCTGGATTCAGGAGTAACTACAGCACTATAGATCATATCCACGTACTGAGAGAACTAATTGAAAGAGCGAGAAAATATGAACTTCCATTGTGCATGGCTTTTATCGATTATGTAAAGGACTTTGATTCGGTGAAACCATCAGTAGTTACAATGGCTTTGAAATCCTGCGGTATTGAAGATGCATACATTAATATTATTAATAACATCTATGAAAATGCAAGTGCAAAGATTCAGCTGTTTGAAAATACAACACACATAAAAATTGGAAAGGGAGTGAGACAAGGTGACACCATATCTCCCAAGCTCTTTAATGCCACATTGGAAAATGTCTTTCAATCACTGAACTGGGAAAGCAAAGGGATAGAGATTTATGAGATTATCTAACTCACCTACGTTTTGCTGATGACGTAGTCATTTTTGGAACTACCTCACCAGAGCTGCAGAGTATGATCCAAGAACTTGCTGACAAGAGCAAAGAAGTGGGATGAAAAATGAACTTTCAGAAGACAAAATTGATGTTCAATGCTTTTACAAGAAATGAAGATTTATCGATTGATGGAGAAAAGCTGGAGATGACAGATACGTACGTTTATCTTGGACAGCTGATATCAAGTGAAGGCCACATTGATGAAGAAATTAATCGGCGTATAAAACTTGCCTGGAGAGCTTTTGGAAGAAACAGCATAATTTTCAAGAGCAATATGCCATTGTGTCTTAAAAGAAAAGTGTTTGATCAATGCATCTATCCAGTGCTTACGTATGGTGCAGAGACGTGGACCTGAACTAAAAGAGACATACAAAGGCTGCAGACAGCTCAAAGGAGCATGGAGAGGTGCATGCTTGGTGTAACTAGGAGAGATAAGAAGAGAAACTCGTGGATCAGAAAAATGACAAGAGTGGAAGACATCATGATCAAAAGGACCGACCATCGATGGACAGCCGAAATTTTAGATTAGATTCCATGGGACAGGAAAAGACCCAGAAGAAGACCACATGGGAGATGGGTGGATGAAATTCGAAAGTATGTGGGAGTGACATGGAGAAGACTGGTACAAGACAGACCGTTGTGGAATAGACATGGAGAGACCTTCGTCCAGCAGAGGATTGATTATTGTGGACAATGATGATGATGATGATATCTTTGGCTTACGGAGAACGTAAAGAGTTATATATCTTTGGCTTACGGAGAACGTGAAGAGTTATATAACTTGGGCTTACGGAGAATGTGAAGAGATCTTATTGAGTATCTATGACAGTTCAAATTGAATGGAGACAACTTCAGGAATAACAGTAATTGTAAAAGGGTGTACTGCACAGGGCAGTTCATGGACAGGATGTTTGACAAAGTTGGCTTTAATCGCATATTCCGAGAAGTTGAGGCCTGCTTTCCCGTTAAGGGAGTTACGAGTTATAAATATGGTCCCTGACTGGGAAGAAGGCTATACAACTATAAGGAAATGGCAAGAAAGAAAAATTCAGAATCATCAACAACTCTACCTTGCCACTGTGAAGAACTTGACCTAGCAGCTTTTGTTGATCAACATCACGGTCATATAATAACAGGTAACATAGATATTGCGCAGTACAAAGGATTACGTTCACTAGTAGCACGTGGGCTAATTTCAGAACTCAAAGAAACCATACTTGCGAACAACTCATGGTTGGCATAAGAACAGATTTGATAAAATTTGCCATGCACATATAATCCAGGTTTCAAGTAACATACGCTGCATTCTTTGAATTGATATGTAAAACCCTGGAACTTATCAAGACACGAATCTCTATTTCAGTACTTACATCAAGACAAGTTTTTCAAAACAAATTCAAGAACTTAGGGAGAGATTTACTATGGTACCTATCGATAAAGCAAAGAATAACATACTTTTATTTGTAAAAGATTCTACTTCAAGATATTATGGGCTGAACTTGCAGACAGTGAAACTTATTCACAGGTAGCTCAAGACAGTATGGATATCATGAAAAAAATAATAGCTTTGTACAAGAGATTGAAAATGAAAACTTATAATTTGCACTTCCCTTTTGTGTATGCACTCCCAAAATTTCAGAAATCTCCTGTTGCTTTTCGTTTCATAACTTCGGCAAGGAATTGTTATTGCAGCTAGCTTAGTGCACTATTTGAAAATAAATTAAAAATAATCTTGCAAAATATATCAGAGTCCTGGATTATTAACAGTAACAGGCCGGTCTTAGAATTTATACATACACTTCAAAGGGATTCTATAACAACAATAGATACCTATGACTTCCAAAGCCTGTTTACTAGCATTGGCATTGAGGACATACATAAAATATGTGAAGAGCTCTTTCAGGAGTTCAACGAGGTAATCAATATGAAGTATGAAGACTGGCGATTAATCCAAACACTGTGTCTTGATAATAACTGGGGATTTTCCGTTAAACATCAGGTATCACCATGGGATCCAAGTACTCAAGTGTTTTGGCAAACATATATTTAAATCAGTATGAAGAAAGGAGGCTTTGTATTTTGACACCAACCATAGTAAGATATTTCGCTATGTTGACGATGCCATAGGTTTTGGACACGAAGACTTTGAAGAACTAGCATCTAAGATATATACACCCAATTTGAAACTTATAAGAACTAAGGGACAAAATAATAAAATAGATTTTTTGGACATAGAAATAGATAGTCAGCAAGGTGGCTTATTAACTACGGTTTTTGATAAAAGGAACACGTATTCTTTGGCCATAAATGTTTACATTAACTGCCTGCCTGTGGATGCCATGTGGTTAGAACGCAGAGATGATGCAGATCACTTATTTGGAACTGTCTCCACAGCCTGGAGATGACAGAATCCTGGACATTAAAGAACCTGGCCGCTTCGGTGACTGTTTGCCCAGCTTCCATCCGTTCCACAGCTTTCCATCTTTCTGAGTTCTCCAAACGTCTTCTTTGGATATGTTCAACAAATTGGGTATTCCCATAATCTGACCGTGACCGGCAATAACAAATTATGACCATTAGCAAAATACGCTTTTCTTACCGTGTTCCTGTTTGGCATCTAAGGGTACATGCCACATTATTTTCGAGTGGATATTAAACATTTACATTACAAAATATGTCTCTCCATCAATTTCCATTCCGATTGTTTTACTCGTTTTTATTTCATTCGCATTTTTGTGATTGGTGCTTAACTTTTGACGAGCAGTGTATTATGCCTTAGTATCTTCTTATTGAATAGAGCCTCGGGTTTTGCAGGATTTCTACTTGCAGCATTAATCAAACGTTTCTCTTATGTACTCATTCTCATTGCCTTCAAAGTGTTATCACATACTAAATAATTTGTGCGATACGATGAAAAGCCTTGAATTAATAAACCATCAGATGGGAGGGAAGTTTATACATACATCTGCGAGCCAGCTGCCGTCTTTGGACTTGACAACTCTGTCATTATCATTTTCACAAAGATCGAGCTTGTTACCTATTAGCATCATCACAACTTCCTCGTCAGAACCCTCCTGGAAAATAAAAAGACAACAGCGAATTAACATGATGTGGAAAATATCGAGAAAGAATGTTTATTTACTGCCTAAAAACATCAGTGTGGTTAGTGTAGAGACCAGCACAAGTTGACACATTTCCTGACATTGCATAACACACCCTGATTCATAAAGAAATATACAGTTTCCAGATGCTGTATAACAGTAACAGTTAAAGACACGGACCACAACTGCGAACTGTTAGGTAGATGTACTCATAAAGTTTGTGTCCCGCTACTGAGGGAAGTGACGTAGGCGACAGCGCGCTTGTCACGTGACTAGTTAGTCAAAATTATAGCGTATGCAGTGGAGAACGCGTTTTGAGTTCTTGAATTGAGCAAAACGGAATCTGTAACTGTTGTGCAACGGCTTACTTAAGAGCAAAACTGAAGACTAAGGAAAAAATTTTAGAATTTAAAACGAAGGGTGCAAAATAACCTGAAAATCAAAACGCGCAACGCAGCAGTTTTGAAAATTCAGAATACACATTCTATAAAGAAGATACCTAAGCAAAAAAATACATATATAATTTTGACTCACACCTAATACAACATAGAAAAGGTTATGTATCTACCTGTGTGAGTAAAAGGAGAAAAGATAAAAAAATAAAATAAAACAACTGAATGTAGAAGGTGTCGAGAATACTGAGCCTTGGCTTTATCAAGGACCAGCAAAAACTCTGCATTTTCTCACTTCCACAAAGACCTAGTTGGAAATGGGTTTCTGCAAGGCCATAGATGCAAGTAACATTCCCACCTAAAATAGTATAAAAAATATATATATATAAGTCATGTCCTCCGTAGAGTAGCATGACCTAGCACTAGTTAACAATTTCGCTTGCATCCATTAACCTTCATGGCCCGACCCATGCTCTTCATCTGTTACTATTAAACAGAGAGAAGAAGATTAAAGAGAACTCAAGCTGTGAGAGTGACATAATAAATAGAAATGATTTTCAGCCATAACGAAATTCCAAGTTCGTTTGAGAGAGAATTTAAACCTGAAAAACAATGCAAAAGAAATCCAAATTTTACATTGCAATTAAAAAAGGAAATGTTAATTTATAACGAACAGATTTTTGAAAGAAAACTTGAGTCTAAAACCCCCTACTCTACAACTTATGACAGCACGAAAACGAGAATAAGTTAAAGATAAATATTAACTAAAGAAAACTTTGTGAAAGTTATATACCTTAAACAGTTAGTTGCAATATGTACAAAGTATTTCAGCAGTGCTTTAAGTGCATAATTAATTAGTTATTAAGAACTTAACTACTTTGAAGAAACAGCGCATAGACAGCGCAAAGAAAAGGAACAGGCTTAGCCTTCTTCTGTTCCTAGGTACCCCAAAAGACGCTCAAAGTTACAAAGAAAAGTAAGAGTTAAAACCCGCAAAAATGTTAACAGACAAACCAATGCTTAAAAGCTGAAAAGCTAAAAAACGACAGAGAAAAGGTACATAAAGTACAAACATTGAACTTATAAAACCTAGAACCCAAAAACAAGGAAGAGAGCTTAACTCTTGTGTGACAAAAACTTTTCTCCACACAAGAGGAGAACATGGCTGACCCCTTCCGCCACTCCCTAGACGCTGGGGGGCAGTGAGGGTGGGGCTGATTGCCTCCTCATACATCAAGGAACCAACGCGCGGAGAATTTAACCAGAGAAAAAAAATATATATAAACTTAAGACTGTGGATCTGTATGATCAGAATGAGCAGAATTAACTCTCCAGAATACATGAGAAATATTATAAAATACACGAGCAGTTTATTTAATAATCTTTGCATGTATTAAATCACCTTAGTGAGCTTCTATAGATTAATCAGAATCTTATTAATTTTAATGTTGGTTTTACTATTTTTAGTATAGCTATCCTAGTGATGAATAACTAGTTTTCTTTTTTATTTGTTTTTATTTTCTTTTATAAACAGATTTTTAAGCTTTTTTTGTGATTTTGTTTATATTATTTAATTTTTTGTTTTAATAGGACCGTCATATCCATAGCACTAAGGTTCCTTTAGGTAGTTAATAGGCATCCTCTAGCCAACTTCCTTACGGCTTTGATTGGTCAGAATCATATTATTAACTGTGTAGAAAATTAAAGCAGATCTGCCAACCTTACTCTATTATTCAGAATAATTTTTCTTAAAGTTCTTTTGATGAAAGAAGAAGGAATTTCGTTCTCTAGAAAACTTTCTAATAGTATATTAATGTGGTAATTGAAATCCAAATTGTTGCTGCAAATTCTTGAAATTCTTAGGACCTGAGAAATTAGTACATTCTCAATTACTTTGGTTGAAATGTTATTATTCCAGTGTAGATATTTAATTACTTTGAAAGGAAAATTAACTCTTTTATCAAAGAGGCTAATAGATGGGTTACCTCTGTTGAGCTTAATGCTTAAGTCTAGGAACTCAAGTTCCTGATTACTGTGGTTGGTTTTACATAAGTTAAGAGAGCTAGGATAGATATTATCAAAATCACTCTCTATAACTTCTGAATTATTGATACACAGCAGATCATCAATATATCTAAAAGTGTAAAGGTAGTTATCTGAGCAGGTGGGGTGATTTTTAATGAATTTATATTCCTTAAAGAACAGGAATAGATTAGCGATATTTGTGGACGTTGATGTTCCCATTGGAATACCGTTCACTTGCTTATAGAGAGTATTATTATATAAGATATGGTTATTTTTTATGCAGCAATTGAGATAAGAGTTCCAAGTTCCTACATCAACAAATTGGTTAAGTTTAAATTCTGCATACAGCTCTTTAAATGTAGTGATTATATCTGATAGAGGCAGATTAGTATATAGGTTTTCAAAATCATAACTATTAATATCTAGGGGACAAACTTTGAGTATAGTAGAAATTACTTCTGCATTATTATTAATTATCCAAAAATCTCTGTACATCAAGTTAGAACAGTTTCTAATGTGTTTCAAAACCTTCTTTAAGACATCTTCAAAAGCAAGATCTATTTTCTTTTTATGACTCCTTACTCCACTAGCTATGAACCTGAACTTCACAGGATCCTTATGAAACTTAACCGTTGCAAAAAGAAATGGAAATTCAGGCCCATATCTTCTAGTTTGTGGAATTTTAAGTTTCTTGAAGAATGCCTTAAACCGATTTTCTAACTGCTTGGTAGAATAACTTACGGGCTCGTATGTTACTCTATTATTGAGTTCCATAGTTAACAATTCAAAATAGAACTTCTTACAGATAATTGCAAAATTATTGCTAGCTTTATCCGTAGTGGTGAAAATAAATTGGTCTTGTAGTTTGGAGAGTGACCTTTTAGCTTCTCCAGAGAAAAAGAGATTTCTGTCGAAACAAAAGTCCAGACCTGCCAACTCACCGGTGAAGCTATTGATTATATTATATTTCCATTCTGCGAAGGCCTCAATAGGCTGATTGTACGTCAAACTGGTTTTTACGATGTACTTATTTACATCTTGAGTGAAGCTCTCAAGAATCCTTTCTTTGGAGATTGTGAAGGAAGGTCTGAATTTAGAGCCATACTCTAATAAATTCCTAAGCTTTTCATTTTCAACATAACTCAAGTTTCCGGTGATAATATGGTTGTAATTCTTATCATAGTGAACTGTTTCTTTATGTTCATCACAAGAACAAGAAGTAATTACAGGAATGTAGCTCGAAGAGTTAAGTTTGTAGTTTTTAACTATTGACCCTAAGGTCTTAACATATTTAAAACTTACAATAGACTGGTGCCTGTGGATGGGAAAAAAAATTGCATTATTGTAGAACAGCTTCCTTACATTGAGATTATCGTAGGCTTTATTTAGGAACCTGATGGTAACAAAATTACTGGAAAATTCTTTAAGAGAAATTTTATCTTTAAGAATATGTTTAAGAATGTCCAGAACCAAAGCAAAAACATGCTTATCAACATGGTCAGCAGTTTCATTCCAGAATTTGAAAAAACATTTAAGGACAGAGTGCTTGAAGGACTTGAGAATTTTGTAAGTATTTTTAACAAAATTAGTGCCAGTTTTAAAGCTTTCCAGAGTTTTTAGCAAGTTAGCAAAATCAACTTTGCTTGATGTGCGAAATAACCTCTGTCCTCTATTACCTCTAGAGCAGCTCTTATTATTAACAAGAAAGAAGAGTTCACGAATTGAAAATTTATGCTGATTATGCTTATTGTCAGATAGAGTGGAATTAAGGCCATAGGGATAAAGAGACTGATGCTGCAAAAATCTCACTGGCCTTGACAAGACAAAACGCTTTGAATTTTGTGCCGAAATGCAGCACCGTTTTGAAAATGACGATTTTGCGATCACTTAGTTTTCACCGATGAAGCTACATTTTACGTGAGTGGTGAGGTAAACAAGCACAATGTTCGCTTTTGGAGAACAGAGAATCCCAGATTTGCAGTGCAACACGTGCGAGATTCCCCTAAGGTAAATGTTTTCTGTGCTGTGTCCAAAAAGAAAGTGTACGGCCCCTTCTTTTTTCACGATAAACTGTCACGGAAGGCTTTTTTCTGGATATGTTAAGTCTTTGGTTGATGCGATATTTGCAGGACGACAGTGACAACTTTATTCTCTAGGTGGTTGGTGCACCACCGCACTGGTTAGGCGACGTGCGAGATTATCTCAATGAAGATTTTCCTCACCGATGGATTGGACGATCCGCGAATCAATCCATTGGTGAGGAAGATGTTCCTCACCAATGGATTGGTCCGCGGATCGTCCAACATGCCACTGACCCAATGGTGACCCAGAAGTCCTGACTTAACACCTTATGACTTTTTCCTGTGGGGGTACGTAAATGACATGGTATTTGCACCCCCTCTTCCTGTTGATATCAGCGGAGCTGAAACAGCGTATCACAGCCACTATCACTGCACTTGATTCAGACATCTTACCTCGCGTTTGGGCGGAAATGGATTACCGACTCGATATGTGTCGTGTGATTAAGGGTGTACACATAGAACATCTGTGACTGTTTCTAAAAAAACTTGAAATATTCCCTTACAGGTAACATAAAATATTCTGTTACAGGTAACATAAAATATTCTGTTACAGGTAACATAAAATATCTTACGTTGTTTTATAGTGCGTTGAAACTGTATACTTCTTTAAGAATCACCCTGTATAATATCAAATTAACGAACTATTTTCACACTAAATACATTTTTTTTGGCTAATAATTGATTGTAAATAAAGGTAATTCTGAATCCAATACAAGTAAAGAGCAAAACAAAAAGCTACACTTTTAAACAAACTAAGAAAACAGTAAATATAGAAGTTGTCATTTCAAAAATGGCCATGCATCAAAAGTTCGTCTCGGTTTAAACCACACATAATGTTGGGCTTCAGTTCCTGAGCTAAGCTCGTCAGGGTCGACTGGGTACCGCGATAACGTCCATTTGGTATGGTGAATCAAAAGTTCGTCTCACCACACATAATGTTGGGCTTCAGTTCCTGAGCTAAGCTCGCCAGGGTCGACTGGGTACCGCGATAACGTCCATTTGGTATGGTGAATCAAAAGTTCGTCTCGGTTTAAACCACACATAATGTTGGGCTTCAGTTCCTGAGCTAAGCTCGTCAGGGTCGACTGGGTACCGCGATAACGTCCATTTGGTATGGTGAATCAAAAGTTCGTCTCACCACACATAATGTTGGGCTTCAGTTCCTGAGCTAAGCTCGCCAGGGTCGACTGGGTACCGCGATAACGTCCATTTGGTATGGTGAATCAAAAGTTCGTCTCGGTTTAAACCACACATAATGTTGGGCTTCAGTTCCTGAGCTAAGCTCGTCAGGGTCGACTGGGTACCGCGATAACGTCCATTTGGTATGGTGAATCAAAAGTTCGTCTCACCACACATAATGTTGGGCTTCAGTTCCTGAGCTAAGCTCGCCAGGGTCGACTGGGTACCGCGATAACGTCCATTTGGTATGGTGAATCAAAAGTTCGTCTCGGTTTAAACCACACATAATGTTGGGCTTCAGTTCCTGAGCTAAGCTCGCCAGGGTCGACTGGGTACCGCGATAACGTCCATTTGGTATGGAGCCCCATTGTGTCATCAAGAGAGCAAAAGATAGAGGTTGATAAACGTGCCGTTCGAGTTCTCGCATGCCATTATTAGGGGGGTTTAAAAGTGGGAACAGCAGGGAGAGAAATTTGTGCAGTTGAAGGTGGAGTAACAGTGGACAGCAGCACTGGACAAAAACGGTTTCGGCGTTTCAGTGCTGGGAACTTCAATCTCAAAGACGAGCTAAAATCGGGATGTCCAACGACCACCAACACTTATACCTTTGCTGAAGTTCATACAGCTAATTCCGGTACTGGTACACGACAACTGGCAGCTGAGGTGGGGTCTTCCCAACGCACCATCATTCGTCACCTACACCAGCTTGGGTTCACCTCTAGGCGTCGTCGAATGGTTCCCAATGAATTTACACCACAGTCAGCCTGTGGACTAGAACATCCATGCCGAACAACTACAGCCGGTCTAGATGCTATGCGCCAAAAATACTCGGTGCTCATCAATGGGGAGCCGGCGATGCTGCAAGTGAATGATGGCGCAAGTCGCGCCTGCTGAGTTATTCGCCAAAATTGGAAGGGGTTGAAATCCTAACCACCATACAGTGCAGATCTTGCCCCCATCCGACTACCACCAGTTCCGCTCCATCGCCCATTCCTTACAAGGACGGCATTTCGTTTTAGTGGTGTATATGGAATCTGGCATCAGAGAGTTTCTAAATGGCCACCTTGAATAACAAAGTTAAGGGGAAAACAACGCTTTATGATGCCTAAGTTTACTCGTTCTAGCTGGGTTCTGCCCGCTTCTTAGATAGCAATATATTAGTTGGAGCTGATTTCAGCCCATTTTGCTAACCACGAGTTAATTCGTTCCAATCGGTTAAAGGGGTTAAAAATGAAAAGCAGAATTGAGATGATACAGTATGAACAACGGATACCTCAAAAGAAATTACTTCTCGAAGTAAATTTGTAGGAACAGCTGCTTCAGTGATTCTCTTCCACATAGGCACTTGATGTTAAGCCTCATGGAGGGGAGAAATGCCTTCTTTTTTTTTCTTTAGAGAAACGTAAAATTCGAAATAATATCACGAGAGAGAGAGGCGGAGTATAGGCGTACTTGACCAGAAGGTTAAAACACTATTCGTCACTTGGTAAGTGACTATGAGATGTTAAGCGTTCAGCTGCTGTCAAAAGATTCCCAGGTGATTAATAGCCTGCAGAGAAGTGTTGTTCTGCGGATGTGTCAGTTTAATTCATCCTCCCAGCAGTTGAAATACACTGTCGTGCAAAAATTAAGGACGACACGGTTTTTCGAATGTAACTTCGTGCAGAAGTGCTCCACATCGATTCAAATCTTACCATAAGATCCCCAAGATGTAAGAATATGGGACAAGTGAGCAAAATCGTCCAAACAAGGAATCCAAAGGATACAAAGGCACTTTATTAAAAAGGTAGCTTCGAGCACAACTGGACAGAAACGTCCATGTGACAGGTGGCTGCCAAGAAAAATCCAGTCTTTAGTAAGGGATATGATCACCCCTGACTGCGTTGCAGGATTTACAACGTCTGTCCATGCTAAGGACGAGGTTGTGAAGGAGCTGTTGAGGCATCGCGGCCCATTCCTTTTGTAGCGCCAATCGTAGCTGCGTAATCGTTGCTGGCGGCTGGTGACGTGCTACCAAGCGTCTCCCGAGAAGGTCCCACACGTATTCGACTGGATGTAAGTCCGGGGACCTTGCGGGCAAATCCATGCGTTGAATATCTTCACTCTCCAACAGCTCTGCGACAGCCACTGTACGATGATGGGTTGCGTTGTCGTCCATGAAGAGGAACTCAGGACCCACAGCACCTCTAAACAGACGCACTTGAGGCAGGAGAACCTCGGTACAATAGCGGACACCAGTTACTAAACCTCCTTGTAAGATGTGGAGGTCCGTACGGCTACCAAGCATGATACCGCCCCAAACGAGAACTCCGCCACCTCCAAACTGGTCTCTTTCGATGATATTGGAGTTATGATTGCGTGTTCCCTGCTCTCCAGATGTGTATACGTCCAGAATCGCTCGTCAGACTAAAGTGGCTCTCATCTGTAAAGAGAACTCGACCCCATTGCTGATGTGTCCAGTTCTTGTGTTCCTGGCACCACAGAAACCGCCGTCTCCATTGAGCAGGCGTTAATGGCACACGCCGTAATGGTCTTCGTGCAAATGGACCACCTTTGTGCAGCCTCCTGGCCACGGTGAAACGCGATAACGGACGTCTGTCTAGTTGTCTGGTGCATGTGCCTTGCGATTTCTCCCGCTGTCTGCCGTCTGTCTCTTCTCGCCTATTGGACAATATACCGGTCGTCTGCCGCCGTGGTTGCTCGTGGACGACCACTGCTAAACTCTCGGACAGCTGTTCCTGTCGTTTGAAATGCTCTCCAAACTCGTGAAACGATGCTGTGAGCGATCCTGGACTCCTCGGCCACACTAGTCACACTTCGACCTTCTTTCCACTTCCCAATGACGCGACCTAGGGTAAAGTCATCCAGATGCAGTCTACTGGATTGCCTGTTGGCCATATCACACGGTGACAGCAACTCGGCGTCGTTCTAACCGATGTACACCGTGCAATAGCTTTCACCAAATTGCTGAGCGTACACAGCCCGTGTGCTTTATACCCTTCCGACACTCCCCTCCCACGTCATGCTGCATATATGCGCATGCCCTACCGTACCGGACCCTAGTCTATCTCCTGAGTAGTCTTTCGGTCCGTTGTGGCCGCTCGTTCCGCTGTTATGCTAATTTCTCCTCTTCGTCCTTAATTTTTGCACACCCGTGTATATTGATAAAGGGAAATCCTTGTGCGAGAGAGAGAGAGAGAGAGGGGGGGGAAGCTTTCAACTTCTTCCTTTTCATTGTTTTACGGTCAGTACGAGCGGTTTTACGATGCTTGTTTGCAAGAAAAATGTTTTATTGGGGGGAATCTGAGGGCAGTTAATTTTGAGTCGGGAAGCGAGAGTGTTCGGCTGTTGACGATAGTACGATATTACTTCTACCTCCAATAGTACAAACGAAGTAGAATACGCGATTAAAGACAGAGAAAAAAAATGGAACTGAAGAAGAGGAGTAGAAAGAATCGAAGCACGACATCGTAACTCTTAGATGCCATTGCGTGGATCAAAAGAAAGGGGTCAGAATAGCAAACTAAAAAAATAAATAGTTCTTCCATGGCTTTTGGGAGTTATTTTTCTGACCGCACGATTCATCGACCATCAAACAAATACAATTTATGTTCAATCTAAAGGACATCCTGAAAGTAATGCTTCGTCCCTCATAAGATTATAATTTGTAGCAGCAAAAATGTGAAACTTGGTGGAAAAATATTTGGACATATTGTTAATAATACTAGAATATTCAAAGTATTGTCCATCACTTTCTATACATTTCCGCCACTTTGAACCCATTGGTAAAATCCATTTTGGAAAAATTCCTGAGGCTGTCATTTCACCCATGAGTTCACAGCCAGTTTAACGTCTGTCGCATCGTCGAAACGTTCCCCACGCACTCTTTTTCAGATGGGCAAACAGGAAAAAGTCTGAGGGAGCCAAATCAGGAATGTAGGGTGGTTGGGGCATCACCGTCTACCCATTTTGGTAATAGCCTGTGAAGTCTCCTTTGAGGTATGGGGACGTGCGTTATCATGGTGTAAAACAACACCATGGAGTGGAATATTAAGCCTTTTCCTTATGATAGCTTCCTTTAGCTTCTTCAATGTCTGCACATGGTGAGCACTGTTTATTGTTGCACCCTGTTCAAAGAAATCAGTCAAAATGACACCACGTTTGTCCCAGAAAATTGTCACCATCACTTTCCCTGCGGAACGAGTTCTTTTCAACTTTTTCTGTCAAGGTGAAGATTTAAGTTGCCATTCCTTGACACACATTTTGCGTTTAGGTCATGAAAGAACATCCAGGTTTCATCCCTCGTCACAACATTAGAGAAAAACACTTCACTCTCTTTCTTACAACAGTCCAAGAGGTTCCGGCACATGTCCACCATTTTCTATCCCTAATTAATGTTTCCATAGCACTGTGACCACAATGAAGTGCATCACACGACTCCTGGATGGTGACACGACGATCAGCTGCGATGAGATCTTTTACTCGTTGCCTGTTGGTATCTGTCACTGCAGTTGCGGGTCTTCCACTCCGTTGTTTGTCTGACACTGAAATTTCTCCCTCTCGAAACCTCTTCATCCATCTTCGGGCATTACTGATATCGATTGTGGCAGCTCCATACATCGCCAGAAGTCTTCTGTGGGTTTCTGGAGCCTCACATCCCTCTTTTTCCAGGAATTCAATTACGGTTCGCTACTTTTCTCTGTCATTCATGATCCTTTTTTCCGATTATGGAAAAAAAATTGTTCCCACATTGGTACATGTCATAGTACATGTCAGTGCAGTTTTATTAAAATCACTTCAAAATTTCAAAAGTTATTAAGGAGGAAGCATTACTTTCAGGATGCCTGTTGTATTTCAGGAAATTTCAGTTTTTCTTTCTCGCCTCTTTTTCCATGTTTTTTTATTTTACTTTATTGGTTTTACTTTCTAGCAAGCAGAAATTATTCGTTAGTGAAATAAATTAAGAAAGGAACGACAATTCACAGAAAAATTGGCGTTGGTATACGTGGGAAATACCAATGCAAATATTTTTGTATTCGTGTTTTGTTGCCTTTCCCCAAACAATACTTCAGTCCTCCTGCCCCCCTGTTCTGAGACCTAGCTACGACCCTGCCTGGAGTATGCTTTAAAATTAAATTTATCTGTAATTTTAAAGAGAGATAGAATTTAAAAACATTCTTTGCCTTTTGGTGATTGTTCAATATATCTCACCTTGATATGCGATATCCAGTTGCGAACATTTTTGAACGACGTTTCGGACGTAACATCGTAAACAATGATAATGCCATCGGCTTTTCGGAAGTACTGCTTTGTTAGACTTCGGAATCTGTAGGAAAAATTGATAAACGAAAAACTGATAAGATAAATATGATTGTGACACATGTCTTTTGGACACACTAAAAAATATACCTCAGAACATTCTGTGGAAATTTCTTATTATCTGAGAATTAACATGATGGTTATTGTTTTCTTTTCTCTGAGATATTTTGCACGTTGAATTGACACAGTCTCCCAGTTCACTGACATGAAAAAAGATATACAGCAAAATATATAAATAACAAAAACTAAGAACACCTCTCTATGATACGATAGTGTTTTTCCAGTGCTAAGCATTTCCCGATTCCCAACCTAGACGTTGTGTTACGTTAGCCTTTTGGTTAGTACCAGTTCTTACTAGCCCTCGATTTTGTCTGTTAAGCATGAATTTATCAGTTGGAGAAATTGTTTCGTTATAGTTGCTTGTATGTCGCCTAGTCAAGAGGGAAATAAAACGAATTTGTTGTTGTTTGAGAGTTACATTCATTGTGAGCAACACGATGGGATGGGCTATAAGCAGTCGCCCGTCTCTAATTTGGGGCCACTTGCTCCAGCTAAGGAAGAGAGACAGTGCCATAAGATAAACACAGTATCATACTTCGTCGGGATCTGAATTCGGACACATCCGGGAAGAATGATCGAAGTGAAGTTGATGCCATATCGTCGAGATGTTGCAAGAATATTTTAGCATACACGTAAAGCTTAATGTTTGAATTCGGTTTATCGATAAGCTCAGCTTCTTCAGATAGAAATTTGTTATTACTTTCACGACAATGTTTAGCTACAGACCATTTCTGTAGTTCACATTTCCCTATATTGTGTCCCTTCAATCTATATAACGCAAGGCCCTATGCGTCTGTCCTATATACACTTGTGTGCAAATATTAAGGACGAAGAGGAGAAATTAGCATAACAGCGGAACGAGCTGCCAGAACGGACCGAAAGACCACTCAGGAGATAGACTAGGGTCCGGTACGGTAGGGCATGCGCATATATGCAGCATGACGGGGGGGGGGGGGAGTGTCGGAAGGGTATAAAGCACACGGGCGGTGTACGCTCAGCAATTCGGTGAGAGCTATTGCACGGTGTACATCGGTTTGAACGACGCCGAGTTGCTGCCACCGTGTGATATGGCCAACAGGCAATCCAGTAGATGACATCTGGATGACTTTACCCTAGGTCGCGTCATTGGGAAGTTGGAAGAAGGTCGAAGTGTGACTAGTGTGGCCGAGGAGTTCGGGATCGCTCACAGCATCGTTTCACGAGCATGGAGAGCATTTCAAACGACAGGAACAGCTGTCCGAGAGTTTAGCAGTGGTCGTCCACGAGCAATCACGGCGGCGGATGACCGGTATATTGTCCAACAGGCGAGAAGAAACAGACGGCAGACAGCGGGAGAAATCGCAAGGCACATGCAACAGACAACTGAACGTCCGTTATCGCATTTTACCGTGGTCAGGAGACTGCACAAAGGTGGTCTATTTGCACGACGACCAGTACGGTGTGCGCCATTAACACCTGCTCATCGGAAACGGCGGTTTCTGTGGTGCCAGGAACACAAGAACTGGACACATCAGCAATGGGGTCGAGTTTTCTTTACGGATGAGAGCCGATTTAGTCTGACGAGCGATTCTGGACGTATACACATCTGGAGAGAGCAGAGAATACGCAATCACACCTCCAACATCATCGAAAGGGACCGATTTGGAGATGGCGGAGTTGTCGTTTGGGGCGGTATCATGCTTAGTAGCCGTAATGACCTCCACATCTTCCAAGGAGGTTCAGTCACTCGTGTCAGCTATTGTACCGAGGTTCTCCTGCCTCACGTGCGTCTGTTTAGAGGTGCTGTAGGTCCTGAGCTCCTTTTCATGGACAACAACGCTACACCTCATCGTACAGTGGCTGTCGCAGAGCTGTTGGAGAGTGAAAATATTCAACGCATGGATTGGGGCCTAAATCCAATCGAACACGTGTGGGACCTTATCTGGAGACGCTTGGCAGCCCGTCACCAGCCGCCAGCAACGATTCCGCAGCTGCGATTGGCGCTACAAGAGGAATGGGCCGCGATGCCTCAACAGCTTCTTGACAATCTCGTTCTCAGCATGGACAGGCGTTGTAAATCCTGCAACGCAGTCAGGGGTGATCATATCCCCTACTAAAGACTGAATTTTTCTTGGCAGCCGCCTGTCACATGGACGTTTCTGTCTTCTGTCCAGTTGTGCTCGAAGCTACCTTTTCAATAAAGTGCCTTTGTATCCTTTGGATTCCTTGTTTGGACGGTTTGGCTCACTTGTCCCATATTCTTACATCTCGGGGATCTTATGGTATGATTTGAGTTGATGTGGAGCACTTCTGTACGACGTTACACTCGAAAAACCGTCTCGTCCTTCATTTTTGCACGCCAGTGTATGAAAGACCACATTCAGATGGGATGTGATAAATTCCTCACGAACTGATATCCTCAACATGACTCTTGATAAAAAAAAAGCTCGTTTTGCTCATGGGTTTAAAAATCACTTTGATATTAAAGTTTTGAGAATTTTTGAAATTTCGAAGGTAATATCACAAGAAAAAGAAACGGAACAATAATAAACCTTTCTCGTAAAGTATACAAAGAGGAGCCAATGTGGAGACAGGCTTCGGGGCCAGATTTTGTTTGTATGTTTGTTTGAGGGTTCAATGTCCACCATGAGCTGGTCGATGGGATATAAACAGTCACCTGTCTCTAATTTAAGGTGACTGCCTCCAGGGAAGGGAGAGAGCCAGTGTCGTAAGTAAATAAACAAAACATCCATGACTCACCGGAATTTGAACCCAGACCCCCATCTCTGACGAATGGTCAGAGCCAGCTAGCACTTAGATTACTGCGCCACATCGGCGGCCCGAAAACTTTTGAGAGCCTTGTCTATAGCAAAATCGCTGTATATCCTCTCTATACTGCAATACTTTTAAGAAAAAACCGTCTTGTTGTAATTTTTGTCTGGGAGTTTAACGACCTCCGTGAGCAACTCGATAAGCTATAAGCAGTCGCCCGTCACTAATTTAGGGCCACTGACTCCAGGGAAGAGAGACAGCCACTGCCGCAAGACAAACACAAAAACCATGCCTCACTGGATTCAAACCCAGACCTATCTCGGACGAATGGTCAGAAGACAGCACGTAGATCACTGCTCCACCGAGACAGCTGAAACAGTCTTCATCAGAAAATATACACACAGTCGTATCAAAATAATATGACCACCTACCTAATAATGGGAATAACCACCCTTTACCCGGATGAAAGCGGCGAGACGGCGTGGTATGTGCCTAATGAGGCTCTGGAAAGTTGCTCGAGGAACACGTGACCATTCGGACTGCAGTAGAGCTGGAGGTCCTCGAGATGATGTGGTTGTGGGTCGGCAAGTTGAACCTGTCGATCCAAAAATCCCGCAAGGGCTGTATGGGATTCATGTCGGCCGGTTTCAGCGGCCAAGGGAGAAAGGAAACATCGCTGTCTTGTCCTTGGAACAGTCACTCACCCCGTTAGCTACGTGGCAGAAAGCATTGTCCTCTTACCCACCAGGGTAAACGTCCAACATGAAGGGACGCATGTGGTCAGCGAGGATGGACAGGTGGCCATTGGCGTTCGGGGACCCGTCCAGTGGAACCAGCAGTCCCAGATCATACCAGGAAAACATCCCCTAGACATGCACCCTCCCACCGCCGGCCAATACTTGACCGACAAGCGTGTCCGGGTGTTGGTGCGCGTGTGTCTGACGCCGTCTCTGCCACCGCCCATTACTTCTGTTGAGTAGAAACGTCCATTCGTCGGAAAAGGCAACCTTTTTCAACTCTTCAACTGTCCAACTGTCCAAAGACGGCAGTCCCATGCGAACTGCAGGTGTAGTTGCCGATGTACGTGGGTTAACATGGGCGTCTTGACGCAGCGTCGACTCCGGAGACCCATGCATAAAAGGGTTCGCTCTACTGATACCTGGGACCCGTACCTGAGTGCCCCGGCGTTCATTTGCGTAGTCAATTGCTGCACTGTTGCGCGTCGATTGACCTTAACCAGTCGACGGAGGCGACGTTCTCCTCTGGGGTCGTTGGCCTTTGGGGCTCCACAGTTATGACGTCACGAGGTAGTCGGTGTGCCAGAGGTCCATTCATTCCTAGTACACTCTTACTGCAACACCTCGCGAACAGCCCATGAATTCTGCTCTTTCTGAGATGCTTCCATCCTTGGCGCGGTAGCTGATGATCATTCCTTTTTAAACGTCCGTGAAATCACTACCTCTGCCCATTGTGCTCACGTTGCGCACTATGTCTCATCTGTCCTGGCCGGCCACTTATGTTTCTGTGTGGTCGACCTTATCACGCGAGTTCTTGTGACGCGCCTGGGCAGGTACACTGTGATTCCGAGAGTGGTCATATTGCTCTGATAAGACCGTGCATGTATCACGCGATATACGCACATGTCAAAGACACTAAGTTTTTGTTGCCAAAGGTAACTAAACATGGCATGTGGAGTTTAAGAAACAGCAAAAGGCTTACATAACCATTTACCGAACATGACCCTAAAATTTGGAATCACTCAAAATACGATAACGCCCGAAACTGTCTATTAGTTCACTTCTTCGTTTAGTAACAATAATGGTGACTGTCTATTACTCCTGCTGAACCCTCATAGTTGTGCAGATTTCATGAATAGGTAAAGTTAGGAAATTCGACTCACTCTAGACAAGCGTTTTGGGTGGCTATGGCCGTTTCAGGGAGAGGTACTATTAGCTTCACAAGTGAATTTATGCGGAGGGGGCCCCATATATCTTGACACCATTTAAATTGCGTTTAATTTGCAAAATATGCACATATATATCATCATTATCAAAGACAATTGTTTTTATCAATCCACTGCTGGATGAAGAGTCTCCCCAAGTTTCATCTACAACTTTCTGTCATGTACCAGTTTCGTACATGTCACTCCAGGATGCTTTCGAATTTCATACAGCCATGGGATCTTCTAGATCTTTTTCTGTCTCTTGGTGTCCAGTCTAGAATTTCAGTTGTTCATAGGGTGGTAGGATCTTGAAATATATCACGCGCATTGCGATTTCAGGGATTTCACTTTGATCATGACATCTGCTACTCTTGTCATTTTCCTGTTCAAGGAGTATCTTTTCGTATCTCTCCTGGTTACACCAAGTTTGCATTTCTCCATGCTTCTTTCAGTTGTCTGCAATCTCTGAATGTCTTCCTTTCTATCTTTCCTGTTTACACCAAGAAAATTCTTCTTGCTATCTTTCCTGGTGACACCTAAAAGTTCCTCTTCCTAACTTTCCTGGTTACATCAAGCATGCATTTCTATATGCTTCTTTCAGTTGTCTGCAGCCTCTGAATGTCTTTTCTTCCTATCTTTCCTGTTTATATCAAGAAAGTTTCTCTTCCTATCTTTCCTGTTTATATCAAGAAAGTTTCTCTTCCTATCTTTCCTGTTTATATCAAGAAAGTTTCTCTTCCTATCTTTCCTGTTTATATCAAGAAAGTTTCTCTTCCTGTCTTTCCTGGTTACACCAAGCAGACATTTCTCCATGATTCTTTCAGTTGTCTGCAACCTCTGAATGTCTTCCTTTCTATCTTTCCTGTTTACACCAAGAAAATTCTTCTTGCTTTCTTTCCTGGTGACACCTAAAAAGTTCCTCTTCCTATCTTTCCTGGTTACACCTAAAAGTTCCTCTTCCTATCTTTCCTGGTTACACCTAAAACGTTCCTCTTCCTATCTTTCCTGGTTACATCAAGCATGCATTTCTATATGCTTCTTTCAGTTGTCTGCAGCCTCTGAATGTCTTCTCTTCCTATCTTTCCTGTTTATATCAAGAAAGTTTCTCTTCCTATCTTTCCTGTTTATATCAAGAAAGTTTCTCTTCCTATCTTTCCTGTTTATATCAAGAAAGTTTCTCTTCTTATCTTTCCTGGTTACACCAAGCAGACATTTCTCCATGATTCTTTCAGTTGTCTGCAGTTAAGGTCCATGTCTGTGTTCCATAAGTAAGAACTAAAACGGTGCATTGATTAAACTCTCTTCTTTTAAGACAGTTTGCTAAATTGCCCTTGAAAATTGTACTGTTTCTTCCAAAAAACTTCCCAACCATGTTTTATAACTCGATTAATTTCTTCTTCAATGTGACTCTCGCTTGATGTCTCCTGCCCAAGGTAGGAATCGGTTATCTCTAGATTTTTCATATCAATCATTAAATCTTCAGTTCCTGTAAAAACACTGAACATTAGTTTTGTTTTCCGAAATCTGATGTTTAATCGCACTTCTTTACTCTTGTCAGTAAGTTCTTGGACCATACTCTGCAGCTCTGAAGTGGTACTTGCAAAAATTACTATGGCGTCAGTGAAATGAAGGTGGCTTAAACTAATCCCATTAATAATTATCTCCATGTATTCCCAGTTTAAAGTTTGAAAGGCATTCTGCTATGTGGCATTAAAGAGCTTGGGAGATAACGGTGTCACCTTGTTTTTGTTAGTCAGTGAATATCTTGAAAGCGAAGAAAACAGATTGTTTGGTCCTTACGTTCAATAAATCTTAATCCAATTGAGCATGTTTAAGACACTTTTAGTCAACGAGTTTCTGCTCTCTCCTCTGCTCATACAACTCTATGGGATTTACGGGATGCTTTTCTGGAAGAATAAGACTTAATCTCACAGTTTGTTGTGGATACCCTTACTCGAAGTACAGTTTGGTGCTGTGAAGCTTGCATTTACTGCCAGTGACGATCACATTTCGTATTGAAGACTGAAGTATAATTTTTTTGTTTATTTATCTATTTATTTTGTTGTTTGATGCGATATCGTTTTATGCCTTATTTCACTGATTTTTTTCATGGGCCTATAATTTACACTCTATAACGAAGTGAATTTCTCCGTCATTTTTATCCGCGCCAGGATTCGAACCCGGGTCCACTCATTCCGGAATAAGTTGCTCTACCAATTGAGCTACGCGGACATTTTATTCTGATTCCTATCTGCCTTTATGTCGTGTGCGTCCCTCTGGCAGGTACGTCACAACTCATTTACATGCGTTTTAGTTCTTTTGTGTTCGCAAGTGTGAAACACTCTACCACGCAGCAATTACGCTGAGTGACCAAATTATTATGCCAACCTGATTAATACTTTTATGGGCCACCTTTTGCCTTCAATACTGCTTGAATTCGTCTTGGTATGAACTCTACAGAATGTCGGTAAGCGGCTTGGTGTATATTAGCCAAAATGCAATGAATTGCACCCTCTAGCTCTTGAAGATTTGATGGTAGCGGATACAGCTGGCTGATGCCCCTTTCGACTTCACCCCACAAATGCTTAATTGGATTGTGATCCGGTGATTTAGGAGGCCATTATAGCAAGGAATAGTTTCTGTGGTGCTCCTCAAACCATTCGCATGCAGTATGAACCATTCGTTTTGCTAATACTATGACATGGAGCATTGTCCTTCTGGAAGTACAGGGTGTGCCATATAAAAGAGGCCCGAGTGTAATGAACGACAACAGTCAGGCAATGTTACTGTACATGGTAAAGAATTGTTGAAATGACAGAAAACAGGAGTAATTTACCTGCGTTTACAACAATTGCTGAAAGTGCTGTCCTCCGACATCAAGACACAGCTGCACACGACGGAACATGTTGTTCGTAACGCGCCACAACTCATTGACAGTAATCTGGACTATGGCGTCCGTAATGTTCACTTTTAATTCGTCAAGGGTTTGCGGATTAGTTGCGTACACTTTCCCTTTCAATGCTCCCCACAGATAAAAGTCACAGGTGGAGAGATCGCGTGATCTGGGTGGTCATAGTCCCTTCGATACAGTTCTGTCCTATCCAAAAACTTCATGCACAGCACGTAGACTGTTCCGCACAATATGCGCCGTTGCACCATCCTGCTGAAAGAAAGCATATGTTCGCTCTTCTTCTACAAGTGCGGCAACAAATGGGTTGGACAGTTGCTGAACATAGCGCTCCGAGTTGATGGTGTCAGTGAAAAGGAATGGGCCGACTATCCTCTTTGCAGGCACAGCACACCAAGCGCCTATATTTTGGTAGTACAGAGGAGTCTCCATTGTCCGTCTGGGGTTCGTGTCGGTCCAAATCTTGCTGTTTTGCGCATTGACATACCCGGACAGATCAAACTATGCTATATCTGTCATGTAATAAAGTGGTGGGTCCATTTCACTGCTGACAATGGTCTTCTGAAACCACTTACAATATTGCATCCGTTTTGCATAAACAGGAGTTTCAAGTTCTTGGAGCGCCATATCTTTGTACTGCCGAAAATGCAAATTCCCCTTAAGTATGCGTCGGCATGACGTGGCAGATGTTCTCGTTGCAGACGATAATCGGCGAATCGACTTCCGAGGGCTTTGTAACATCACTGCGCACACATCCTTGATATTGCCTTCAGTACGAATTGTCTTGGGTTTGTTTCTTTTCCTGTTGCACACCGTGCCAGTTTCACGAAATTTCCGCACTAACTTCTGTACCACTGATTTCACCGGTGCTGCACAATGTGGACATTTTTCTGTAAAGAACTCATTTAAAACCTTGTGCGAGTTATTTCTGAAATACTGTTCTACAATAAAAATCCACTGTTCCGTACTTAAAACCATTTTGCGTTGCCTTTGTTCTCTCTTCACTTACACTTATGACAGCGTACCTACACTGCTCTGGCTGTGACTAACCACTCCGGAGAATTCCTTTGCAGCAGTGCACGCAGAAACCGGTTAGAAGTGGAACAAAGCGGTTTTAACTGGAAACCCGCCTAACATCGTCTGGCCACGGGACCTCTTTTATATGGCGCACCCGGTATCATCTCCATTGTGATAAACCCTCAACATACTAAGTGGACTTGGTCGGCAACGATATTTAAACACCTTTGGGTGGTCAGACGTTGCTCCACAGAAATCAAAGTGCACAAAGCACTCCAACGAAAATATGCCGCAGACCGTAACGTTTTCTCCTCTAGTTTGAGGAGTAGTAACGATGAAAGATGGGTCCATGCTTTCTTGCTTCTGTCTCCGTATCCTCAGCGTTCCATCTGCCTGGTGTAGTTGAAAACGTGATTCGTCGGATCACATTACCCTTTTCCACTCACTTGCTGTCCAGTTCTTGTGTTCCAGAGCAAACTGGAGGCGTTCCGTCTTGTTCGATATAGATAGCTACGGCTTACGGGCAGCCCATACGATGTAATGTGCGACGAACTGTACATTCAGATTATCTGTAATCTAAAGAAGTGTTGCCCGTCTTTTGGACTGAATGAGTCTGCCTACACTCTCCTATCAGCTCGAGCATCTAGTAGCTGTTGACGACCACACGCTTTGCACTCATGCAGACCCAGTTTTTTCACTGGTGGCCCACTCTCTGTAAACTTTAACAGCTGGTGCCCTCGAACATTTGATAAGTGCAGTCGTTTTGCAGACCAATGCCTCGAGCATCTACGATCATTCCACGTTCGAAGTCAGTCAGAGCGTGTCTTTTACCCACTATTTCTTCTGCAATGCAATTCATTAGACGAATTGCTGCTCGCTCGTTCTGGGTGGTGTAGTGGTTAGCATACCTGGGCGTTATCTGGGAGACGCGGGTTCGATTCCCGATCCAGAAGGACGAAATTTTCAAGTTTTCGGATATTATCTGACTTACCATCTTTGTCATATTTACACCAAAAAACGGATTGTCATCTTCAAAATGTGCATTTCATTAGTCTCTGCATGCCTTCAGCTTTCCCCTATACCAAATCAGCCATCTCACGTCAGCAGCATCTGCGGGATAGCTACTTTGCATAAAATGGTCTGGTGGTCGTAATACTGTAATTTGGCCACTCAGTGTATAAAGTTTCTTTCCTTACGTTTCTTGCTTTGTCAGTTATAGTGTTTTATGCAGGTTTTTGTAGTTGTTGCTCCAATTTTGAGCACCATCAAATTGAGTAACGTTTCTGTATGAGCAAACGCTAGCATCAAATGTGCTGATCCCCGTGACTATGCATATGTTATCATTTGTAATGTAAAAATTACAGTAGTCGAAGGAGAGCGTTGCGTATACGAAGAGAACATTTAAGGAAAAACAGCTCGTACCTTTCCTGACCAGCTGTGTCCCACAGCTGCAGTGCAACAAGTCGATCGTCCACCTGAAGTGTTTTCACCTGGAAATCCACACCTGCGCAAAGAAACGATTGCATTTAGAGTTCTTGTAATTATGCACAAAAATATACGAAGTTAATCAGTCAAACAAATACTGAAACTGTCGAATGCATTTATTCACATTTCTGATTTATTACCTTCGTTTCTCAACTGATTGAAATGTCGCAGTTTCTGTTTGTTGTTAATTTAATTTAATTTATTTACGTATTTAATTATTGTTTTCCAAAGGTTGTACAATGTTTTGAGTTTTTAGCTCTGTGTGCAGGCTGTATGTGGTTTAACAGTCATCTAAACACCCAGCGCTTGGACAAAGAATCATTCGATTACGAAACTACTTACAGGGGTTTATCAAAATCATTGAAACGCTTATTGTTTGTGGAGAACTTTTTATTAATAAGCTGCAGATCCACCTTGGGCATGCAGACCAGCAACAGCTCAACTTGGAATGGACTTATGAAAGACATGCACACATAATCAGAGGCGCCAACTTTTGAAAAATATTGGGTGGGCTCAAAGACGTGAGTTATAATTTCATAAAAAAATCTCGTAAACCCTCCTTTACACAGGTCCTGATGTTTACTTTCATACCATTGATATGACTGCGGATAGTATATAATATAGAAAGCTAAAAAATAACAAATTGGAGAACTTCAACTGATTCTTTCCGTGTGTGTTAATATACGGAAATTATATACCTGAAAAATACAAATCATTA
This sequence comes from Macrothele yani, assembly GCA_039090855.1. Lineage (NCBI taxonomy): Eukaryota > Metazoa > Arthropoda > Arachnida > Araneae > Macrothelidae > Macrothele > Macrothele yani. The sequence goes on from CM077005.1 coordinate 64,237,805, forward strand.
CAATCCGCGAGTCTCCAACTGTCCGCACCTGCACTCACCAGAACTCAGTGTTTCCAAATGACACTTAGTTCTCTTCAATTCCCACGTGTGAATCCTGGCATTGGGGCTGGAATTTTCTACCCCCAGGCCCCGCCTCATTTACTACCAGACGAGACGTCGGACTGCCTGGCGGCTATCTTGCCCCGGGGAGCGATTAGAAGGAGTATTGCAAGTATTTCTCACAACGCTGCAAAAGGATACACAAATAGAAGCACCTCGTGGGAAAATAAGAGATTTTATTTTTAGACTTCGTTTGAGAACTCAGAGAAAGAGGTTGGATTTCGAACGAGAAGAACCGACAATGGTTCATGTTGCTTCGAATCGCTTAAGTGTTGTAAATTATATGCAAATAAAAATAATCTATATATTAATTCTATAAGGTTTTTTACTGTAAGACCAGTTGTGAGAGAATGGCTGAACTTAAACATATGGTTGAGGTATCAAAATAAAGGTCTTACCATGTAGATGTGCCAGTCGAAGAGAAAAATGAGATTGGGGCAAACGGTTCGGGCGTTGTGGGGCGGCAAATGTTCCATTCAAAGTCTATGGGAGAAGATTGTGGTTGACATCCGATCGCCTGTGGTTGACTCACGTGCTGTTGAAGGCGAAAGTATGGAGGGACTCAGATAGTCCAAAGTCTCTCTTCTCAGCGAACCGTTGTGCAAAACAACACTAGCAGGAATTTGTTTGAAAGTTCTTATCGGAGCAGCGAACACTCGAAGACCTGATTGCGCTGTGCCATTGGACTGTGTAATGTATATATACAATTTAACATTCATTCCATCCAGTTTATTCACGTAGATAAGACGTTTCCCATTATGTAAAGATGTAAATGAACGTTTCATATGAGTTTATTCTTTTCAAAAAAAAAAAAAAAAAAAACTTATCATGGATTCTGACGGGTTTTGTCTGCCGGGGGAGGGGGTGACTATTCGTCGATTCCGACGGGTTTCGTCTACCGGGGTAGGGGGGGCTATTCGTCTATTCCGACGGATTTCGTCTACCGGGGAGGGGGGGTAATATTCGTCGATTCCGACGTATTTCGTCTACCGGGGGAGGAGGGGGGACTATTCGTCGATTCCGACGGGTTTCGTCTACCGGGGGAGGGGGGGGACTATTCGTCGATTCCGACGTATTTCGTCTACCGGGGGAGGAGGGGGGGACTATTCGTCCATTCCGACGGGTTTCGTCTACCGGGGAGGGGGGGGGGGGCTATTCGTCGATTCCGACGGGTTTCGTCTACCGGGGGAGGGGGGCTATTCGTCGATTCCGACGTATTTCGTCTACCGGGGAGGGGGGGGGGGTAATATTCGTCGATTCCGACGTATTTCGTCTACCGGGGGAGGGGGGGCTATTCGTCGATTCCGACGGGTTTCGTCTACCGGGGGAGGGGGGGTAATATTCGTCGATTCTGACGTATTTCGTCTACCGGGGAGGAGGGGGGACTATTCGTCGATTCCGACGGGTTTCGTCTACCGGGGGAGGGGGGGGGGGTAATATTCGTCGATTCTGACGTATTTCGTCTACCGGGGGAGGAGGGGGACTATTCGTCGATTCCGACGGGTTTCGTCTACCGGGGGAGGGGGGGGGGGTAATATTCGTCGATTCTGACGTATTTCGTCTACCGGGGGAGGAGGGGGACTATTCGTCGATTCCGACGGGTTTCGTCTACCGGGGGAGGGGGGACTATTCGTCGATTCCGACGGGTTTCGTCTACCGGGTTCGAATCCCGGTGAGGCATTCGATCCAGGTTATTCACTTAGGCAAGACGTTTCCCATTATTATTTTTTTTGGATTGGAGGTTTAACGACCACCGTGAGCAACTCAATGGGCTATAAGCAGTCGCCCGTCCCTAATTTTGGGTCACTGGTTCCAGGGAAGGGAGAGAGCCAGTGCCTTAAGACAGACACAACATCCATGCCTCACCGGGATTCGAACCCGGACCCCTTACGGACGAATGATCAGAGGCCATCGCTTAGACCACTGCGCCACCGGGGCGGCATTTCCCATTATGTAAAGATGTAAATAAACGATTCACATGAGTTTATTCTTTTCACAAGAAACAAAACAAAAATAACGTCGATTTCGACGAGTTTCTGCTACTGGGTTAGAATCCTGGTGAGGCATGGATGTTGTGTTTGTCTTACGGCACTGGCTCTCTCCCTTCCCTGAAACTAGTGACCCAAAATTAGGGACGGGTGACTGTTGCTCACCGTGGTCGTTAAATCTTCAGTCCCACAAAAAAAAAAAAAAAATCACGAAGCTGGACTATTGTCTTTACTGAAGTGCTTGAATGAATTTGTCAATCAAATGAAGTTTACATTTGTTGGTTCATATCAGTTTATTATTTTCAGAAAAAAAAAAAAAAAAGCTTACCTTCGATTCCAACGGGTTTCGTCTAGTTATATTTTAACTCAAAAAGGATTAAATAGATATTTGAAACTCGTTTAGCCTTGTTACTTGAAACGTGCATTCTATACTTATGTTTTCCATAACACAAGTTAAAATATTTTGATAAAGTAATTTCTCAAAAAAATTCTAGTTTAGTCGTACGTAATATAATAGTAATCGTAATAAAACACCGCAAATTGTTGGCTGGACTCAACCATGCACATAATAATGGAATTTGGGACCATTCTTCCAGTAAACTATGCCCCAACTGTGCCAGTGATGTTGAATGTGGAAACTGTGATCTGATCTTTCGCCGCAAATATTTCCACAAACGTTTAATAATGTTGAAGACTGGAGAATGAGTGCCCTATACCGTACGTCTTCTTCATGCTCTGCAAATAACAACTTGACACGTTTCTGCTTGAAGCCAGGGAAAATTCAAGGCCGTGGCATTAGAGAGATCAGTTCCCGCTTTCAGTGATATCACACGGAAACCAAGGCTTCCGATTGGTTTCCAACGCTGTCGTGTATAGCGTCAAACATGATACTGACATATCAGGCCGTGTAAGTTCAAAGTGACGTCACAAACGGAGGGAACTTATCTCTCTAATGTCATGGTATTGTACATTCTAGACTGCCTTAGTTCAGGTGACCCCAAGAATGGATTCGTACGTTACAGATATGACATGACCCTGTAGAATTATCATGGCCCCTAAGAAATGCCACGCTATGGCATCCCACAGCAACAGGTATCCACCTCCATGCTTCATTGTCAGAACCAAACAGTCGGAGAGTTACGCTTCTGCAGGTTTTTGCCAGACGCACACTCTACCAATGATGGAAAACAATGTGAAGCACGATTCATCAGACCAAGTGACACATTGTCAAACTTCAGCATCCATGTTTTTATATGCTTTGCACCACCATACACGCTTTTTGTCATTCGTGTTCGTAATCAGAGATTTGTGCATTGCAGGACAGCCATAAATAACGGCACGATGGAGTTCCCGAAGAAATGTTATGACGAAAATGGGATCATTCCGACTGGTGTTCAACTCTGCTGCTATTTGTGGTCTTGTGCTTCCATCGTACAATCTGAGAAATCACAAAGTTGTCCGTGACGGAGATGGAATACGCGGCCCCTCATTCCGTAGTAAGTTGCTCTCCCCACTAAGCTACACGGACGGAATGTATTGCTGCATATTTGTCGTCCTTACACGTGCTTTATCTCTGTAGTACGTCACCAATCCACGACAACGTTCGCCTATCCTTACCTGACATTTTGGTATGGCGTCCACAATTCGCTCGTTTGGAGGCAACACCGTGTCTTTTTTGATAGGTAGTCACAACCTTCCATACAGTTACTCGTGTTTCGCCAACTATTTCTGCCGTCCTAGTTACTGAAGCTCCTTTCAGATGCGCACCAATGACCATGATTTTTTCTGAGGTCACTGAGATCTGACATTGTCAAGAATTAAATTACTCCACATCAGCTGTTTCACCTGCGACTGTGGCACTGCTAAGTGATAGTCGACATCGTAGTGCACCCATTTATATACCTCACATCGCGGCTGACGTCGTACCTGTGATTTTCATTCGCTACATTTCGTGTCCTCCAGTCGCAGTCGGTGATTTCATTAGTTTGATAAACCCCTGTATACAAGCATACAATCGGTGATTTATTCTTTACACTTATCGACTTACAGCTTGAAGGCACAAATTCAAGATAACGCCAACAACGTATTTGTTATCATGATGTAGCAATTTAACTCTTACACGACGTACGGATCATTTTTAATTATAGTAATACACTCATCGTCAAAAAAAAAAAAAAAAAAAAAATTTGCACACAAAAGGACGTTTCGGATTGCAGTGCTATTCAGGAAGAAGGTAAAAGTTAGCAGGAACAATAAATGATTAAACATTGAGCCTGATATGGGCAATATTTATTGAGATAAACGCCAATAAGTACTGTCTCTCAGCATGGCGTCAGGCCGCCATGTTTACTCACACAGCATACCAGACGTCTCGGCATGGAGCTGCACAGGTTCCTAATGGGGTCCTGAGATAAGCCATCCCATGCAGCTTGAATCTTCTCTCACAGTTCCTGCAGATTATGCTGTAGGAGTAGACTTTGGATAGCGCGTCCAATGGCATCACACAGATCTTTAATGGGCAATGAGGCTGGCCATGGCAGAGTGTCAGTGCCCCGAAGGCAAGCTCTCGAGACAGCAGCAGTATGGGGACGAGCGTTGTCCTGTTGGAAAATCGTACCGGAGTGAGCGTTCAGAAAAGGTAGGGCCGCTCGTTGCAGGACCTCATTAACGTACCATTGGGCTATCAAAGTGCCTGTAATGAACACCAAAGGTGATCTGGCATGGTAGTCAATTGCACCCCACACCATGACACGAGGCCTTCATCTTGGCGCTGACCGCGGTGCCTCCACACACGGATTCGTTGGTCGGCTCTTCCAAGACAAAAGCGGAACTCGTCACTGAAGATCACCCACTGCCATTCTGAGTGTCTCCAGGACAGTCTGGTACGATACCATTTCAGTCTTTGGCGATGATGCAATGGTGTTAAGGGCAGTCGTCGTAACGGTCTGCGTGCGTGTAGTCTTCCGTCGTGCAGCCGTCTACCAATGGTGCTGGTACTAATCGGACGATGCCTGGAGAACACCAGTGCTCGCTGAATATCCACAATCGTGGATGTTGGGTCACTACGCTCATGTCGGGCAACCAGTTGGTTCTTTCACTGCGTGGTTCGCCTAGGTCCCCCACACCGTTCCTGTCGCTGCTGCATGCCGTTTTCTATCCATTACTGCCAACAGCGTGCTGTGGTGATATCCGCACGACCGGCATGGAGCGTAATACGGCGATAAGACCATTCCGCTCCCAGGAGCCCGACGATGCGGCCCCTCTCGAACTTCTCCAGCTGCTCGTATTGCTTCCAAACTGTTTTCCGAGCCATACTTCACTTGCAAAAGATGGAATTAACACAACAGCACGAGTCAGAAAGGCAAGCACTTACAACAGGACGACTTTATATAGCCGGTCAGGCACAGCGCTACGACCCCTCCTTGCTTGCGTCACATGCGCGGCCGAGCGTCAGTCATACTTGAATCATATCCATGTCTCACGATGTCAAACCTACACATAAAGTTCCATTCCTGTCGTTTCCTTCCTTTTGGGTGCAACTATTTTTTTGGCGATGAGTGTATCTAAGATAACATATGGTGTCCTACTCGAAACAGTATCTCGTCTTACCAAAACAGTATATGATCTTAACACTTCCTCGTGTACAGATCATCTTTGAATGCGGTCCTACTTGAAGCTAGACACTTTTTACACTGGGTGGGATATTTTATTTACTCTGACTCACTGTCAGCCGTTGCCAAAATGTATATAAATACAGTCAACTCCCCTTACAGTGAACCTCCGCGGACTCGCATATTTCGTTCACTATGTCCAAAGTTCACTAAAACCGGTGTCTTCCCTCAACCTGAATTGAGTGGAATGGTGAACAAGAAAATAAAATATGTACATATGTATCTAAAAAATAATATATTTTTATGTACGTAGTGTATATTCATTAAATTAAGTAAACAAAATTAATTTTACATTACCTTAATTAACATGAGAATAGTCTGTTATGTGCCGCTGCTTGCTGCAAACAGTTTTAAAAAATATTTTCTCTATGTCCTTTTCTAGAGTCGGTGCTTTTGCTACACTCGATTCTACATTTTCTATATATTGTAGGAAATTTAGCACAGGCCTGACACACTCTAACGTCTCTTTCATTGCATTGATGGAACACGTTCTGTATTATCGTCCTCGTCATCTTTAGCCTCGTTTTCTTCCGTGCTGGAACCGCCTTTCACAGCCTCGACAATAGCTTCATCCGACGGGATTTTATTCATTATAACTTCACATTCAGCATCGATAAAAGCTTCAGTGGAATTCGCACCGATATGCTGTAGCAGGTCGTTGAGAGGCACATCTTCCTCCTCTTCGAATGCCACACGTACAGTAGGAAAACAAAACCTCCGGAAACAGTTCTGTATAGTGATGACAGTTGACACACTCCTCCACGCTTTGTTTCCAAAACGTACAGCATTCAGAACATTTATTGATGTGTTCTGCTTTGATTCCAAGGCTCTGATTAAATGAAGCGTTACTTTCCTTCTGTTATAGGTTTTAAAGCTGCGAATGACACCTTGATCCATGGGTTGCAGGATGACGTAGTGTTGGCAGGCAGGAACACCAGCTTGATGATGTTGGGGGTTTTAATCCTACCTTTGTCCTTCAATGAACTTAAGGAACAGTAGACCTACAGTATTGTTCTCAATACATTCTTTCAAGTTTTTACAAGAAGGTTTTTTTTTTAAATAAATTCCAATTTCATGTTACAAGTACATTCTTTTCTTTGAAGTTTTATTTTTTAGGTTCACTATAACCGAAGTTGAGGGTTCACTATAAACGAAAATTTTAATGTACATTCCCGATGTTGCTGGTCGGAATCAATGATTTTGGTTCACTATATCCAGAGATTCTATATGGGAGTTTCAATGTGTAGCTCGGAAAGAAAAATAAGGAAAGAGCAACCTATTTTACACAAAAACAGAAATTCAAAAGGGAAGGCTAATTTAGAGATTTAGGTCATATTTGATAAAGCAAACTAGATTCCTCAGCATGCTGAAATCATATACTTGTTGTCTCAAAGTCGTGATGACTTTACAACTATTGGTGATGTTTGCCAATGTGCTAACTCACAAGGACAAACCTAAAATTCATTGCGTTTTGATTTTTTACTTTTGCTCAACTTCATTCTATACGTAGTTGTGCCGTCTGAGATATATTTTTTTAAATTCAGATACTGATATTTTCTTGCGTAGTAAATATATCATTCTGAAATATACACCATCCACGTTCGCTTTTTAATTTGTACCTCTTTAAATTTCTCACACATTCTGAGAATCTAAATGCTTACGGGCAGATCAGATTACTCATAACGCATTGTTTCGGTCCAAGTGTTGCCTTAATAGCGGCTATGCATGGAGAAGACACTAGACTGTTTCATAAAGACAACGCGCCGTGTCGTGATGCCAGCCAGCTTGTACAGAAAGGGTTCAAGTATCATGTCCATGCGTTTCCTGTGCTTCCCTGGCCGCCGAATTCCTCTGACTTGAATCCCATTGAACGTTTGCGGGAGCATTCATCGGTCCACGCCATTGCCACGCTCTGTCACAGAACGTCGAAACACCCTTCAGTTCGGAGTTCTAGTGGATTAGTTAGATAGCCGAAATGTTACTGTATATCAGCGGCAGTTGGTGTTCTGGTATGCTTTAGGTTGCCTATAGCCAGAGAATGGAAAGGTGACAAAGACAAGAGCTGCAAATTTTCGCTCGGCGTGTTTGGGGGGAAAAAAATACACGTAGGCTCAATTCTGATTGAGCATCCAGTTTGGAACATAGGACTGCGACTTACAGATCGGGAAGTTGAAATGAGCTAGTAGAGTATGGTTTCAAAGCGTTAATTTAATTTGTTATAGCAAACACAGGTCTATGATTAATTTGTCATAGCCAACACAGGTCTATGATTAATTTGTTATAGCCAACACAGGTCTATGATTAATTTGTTATAGCCAACACAGGTCTATGATTAATTTGTTATAGCCAACACAGGTCTATGATTAATGTGTTATAGCCAACACAGGTCTATGATTAATTTGTTATAGCCAACACAGGTCTATGATTAATTTGTTATAGCCAACACAGGTCTATGATTAATTTGTTATAGCCAACACAGGTCTATGATTAATTTGTTATAGCCAACACTAGTCTATGATATGAAAAGTAGCTTGCATAATTTTAAAAATAATGCGGGATACATTGTGATCACAAAGCAGATCGATACACGAATTACGCAACGTGGTGCTTTGTCTTCTTTGGCTTTTTACATTCCTCATCACTTGCTCTTGCCTCTCGTTTTGATTTTCTTCACTTTTGCTTGCGATCATTTTGCGAATTCCGCGGTGGCATTGTCAAAAATTTTAATCCCTTTCACACGAAAACAATTTTTTTTTAATTTTAGTTCAACCCCACTGCGATCTGCTCTTCATATATTTGAATAGATCTCGTCGAGAGCTTTAAAACGATACCACGCACAATCGTTTTGCACTCACGATTGTCCAGTTAAATCGCGATACTTTCAAAAGTGCTCACCGGTTCACAAGAAACGATTCTTAAAATACTCAGTTCAAACCACTACGAAATATTCTTCGGATATTTGAATAGATCTCGTCGAGAGCTTTAAAACGATACCACGCAAAGTCGTGTTGCGCTCAGGGTTGTCGAGACAGACTGAGTCAAACGCGGTGTCACACCCAAAAATATTGCATCATCTCTCCCGCGCACAGAGAGCGACACTCGCACGATGTATTGCGCAGTACACGAATTGGACTCCATGCTGTTTACGAATATGCTAACACGATTAGTGTGCGGCGCATATTTTTAACGCTGTAATGATTTCAATTGGGATCTATTTTTGTCCCAGGCAGTCAGCAATAAATCGTCCCATACTATCCGCGAAGTTAAACGTAGTCCTACGTCAAAAAAAAAAAAAAAAAACAGGTTAGTAAAATGACGCAACGCATTGATTATGATACGCTTTCCAACATACCAGAAATCATTACTCACGTTATGAGGATAATGGCTGTGGAATAAATCTCGCTCCTGTGTCCTAACTGTTGACCCCATTTCGATTATATTAAACAGAATTGGTTCAGTATACCTCCGGAACAGCATACTAAACTTTTGTCGCAATAGAAGCTTTTTTACGTAAGTTATGACGCATAAGGGCAATGGAATGGATCCCGCTCCTGTGTCGTCACCTTTGGCCCCATTTTTCCCATTTTCGGCTTCTTTCCCAGGTGGCCTCCTACTACGTACTAAAATGTCATCGAAATCGAGCCATTTTTACGCAAGTTATGAAGCATAAGGGCAATGGAATGAATCCCGCTCCTATGTCGTGAATTTTGACATCATTTCTCCCATTTTCAATTGGGTTCGTCCCCAGGTTGGTCCTCTACCACATCTAAAATTTCATCGAAATCGAACCATTTTTACGAAAGTTATGATGTATAAGGGCAATGAAATGGATCGCTCTCTTATGTCGTGACCTTTGACCCCATTTCGTGCATTTTCAATAGGGTTCGTCCCCAGGTGGTCCCCTACCACATACTAAAATTTCATCGAAATCGAACCATTTTTACGCGAATTATCGTGCGGACGGACAGACGGACGAAGCTGGAGCATATACGCTTTTTCAACCTACGTTTGGAAAGCGTAAAAGACGGTACTTAACTATTTTAATATTTTCACTTCGGAAAATTCCTTTTTACAGGAATGTATCAGATTTCTGGAAATCTGTTCACGTTTCAAGTAGCATAAGTACTATAATTTGCGGTTGAAAGAATATGGTAAATCTGTTGTGAAGAATTTAGACGTATTAATAATGGTAACAGGGGCGTATATAGAAATTCTTTTCGGAGGAGATGGGCGAAGAAAAATGTAAGTTTTAGAAATCCACCTGAACCAAATAAAATCTAATGAAAAATAAAATCTAATGAAAAATAAAATGAAAAATGAAACCATTTTTTTTCTAATTTAAGTTGACGCAGTTTTATTAAATTAAAGCACAATTTTCCTTATGTTAGTTGCATTTTAACCAAAAACATGAAAAAAAATGAAACACTTCCGAAACACTAAGGCCCTCAAAAAATGAAACATCAAGGCTCCTTTGCTCCCCTCTAAATATGACCATCGAAAGTAGCTTTTCGTTTAAGCAATTTACTTTGAAATATTTTTGCTGTCCTCATACATGAAATTATGTACGAATTGTGGAAACAAAATATGTTAGTATGGAGTGTGAGAAACTTTAATGTATGGTCTATATACGGAGATTTCATTATGTCCGTATTTTTCTTTTTTCTCTTTTGCAGTCGTAGAAGAAGCATATAGGCATATTTTCTCTCATGAAATCATTAATTCTTGTTTCAGTTTTTCGTTTGTTCAGGAAACATATCCGTCAGCTCATTAAAATTAGTTTCAAAAAGGACTTTTGAAAAGCAGCGTTAGAGCATTCGAGTTTCATCTTTTTCCATTTCCAAAATACTGTGGCCATTTTTGTGTTCTTCCAGTATTAAAATCTTTCTCGGCAGACTTTAAATGGGAGTTCAGGAATTGTGTAATGTATAAACAAGAAATACGACTCTGAATTTTCGGTTGTATGTGAGCACGTCTTTTGAATCGTTTCCAACATGAACAATCCATTTCAAAGCAGATTTTTTGAAAATCTAAAAATCCAATAAAACAGAAAACACCGTTACACCACTTAGGTAAAAATTGCTCAAAATTTTAAATATGTAACGAAAGCAGGGGTTATTCATAGTCAGTGGAACCGGTTAAAAAATCAACCAGAGCTGCTGTCAATATAATATCCAGAAATATAGGCAGCTACTCACACTCAATATTAAAATAACATAAATACTGAAAAGTATGTGACGGAAATTAACAAATTGTGCACAATTTTTGTTCTCGTGTAGCTGAAGGAAAATATCAGAGACAAAGGGTTTTTCGAATCGAATAGTTAGAAGAAGAAATATAGAGAAAATCGTGATATAACTTTAAGCCCTGTAACAGAAAACCTTGATGTAACTTAAAGAAGAAAACGAATTCAACATTCTGTTCCGTAGCGAAGAGTATCCTACAGAAAAATAAATTTCCTAAGAGATTCTTAGAACCAAATTAACACTTTCAAATAGATGTATATGTTACCGGCAATGTTTGAAATTACGCCTTACAGAATGTCTAGGAAATCTGTAGAAAGCCGAAAATGGGACGTTAAAGTATGAAAGGCTTAATGTTTCACACATTTCCTAGGCATGCAACGCAATGCCAAAAGGCAAATCGGCAAAGTATAAAATACTCCCGGCAGTGATTTTTTCTCACGTCCGGGTACTGGCTCCCCGGTAATAAATAAGGGCGTCTTCCTCCCCTTTTCTACTTCGCTTCCGTGTCACTTTCCTATCGGGCGCTCTAGCCCAAATCTCCTAGTTTCCTATTTCTAAGGGTTGTTTAAGACCTGGGGTCAGACGCTCCCTTCCTAAAATCCTCTATACGTATGATCATTTGAACTTTTTTTCTCACGTGGTGAGGCACGTGACTTTCAATGCTTGCAAAATTGAATCTGGAAATACAGGTAAAAAAAATTTAAATGGGCTTTAACAAAAAAAAAAAAAAAAAATTCCTCCTGCGTCTTTGGGGGCCACTGTCCGAGTTCCTATTCCTGACTTCGATAAGGGACGGGGTAACTCGTGCAATCTGTTGGCAATTATTATGGGTGTGACAGAAGACGGTTTTTACCGACTTGGAACTACTCGAGGAATTTCGAACCAACTCTATACCAGGTCACAATTCACTTCATGTCCAAAGGACTTACTCAGAGTTGAAAACGTTCCCGACCACGAAATTCCTCTTAGATCAGCTGCCATCATTCAATCCACAGGAAGAGGTCGAGGATTCGTGAGGTGTCTGTGCAACGCCAAGTGCCAAAATATGAAGTGTTCTTGTGTGAAAAAGACAATGAAATGTAATTCAAAGTGTCATTCTTGTTACAAGAAGTAGGTCAGTGCTAGTTTTTTTCTTTTGTTCTTTCAGTAAGAAAATCGTATACTTTACTTTGTATTTTTTCCTTGATTTTCACATACGTCTTTTCAATAAAGGCCCTTTCATAATTCTATTTTCATACTTTGCCTTGTCGATTTCATAATGCCTAGGATTTATTAGGTGTGCAATCTACACCGATGGAAAGAAATATCCATTGGTTGTTTTTACATCGTCGCCTGCCGGTACCAGCCACGCTCTATCAAATGACCCTCATCACTTTTCCAACCTGTGTCTTCTGTCACATGCCTGCAGATGTACTCCATGTTTATCTCTTCTGTCTGGTGCTTCTACCACTCCATCATCTTGCATTCACTGTGGTGCAACATCTGTGCGCACTCAACTTTTCATTTGGAGCATACAGTACCCTGTATAGCTCGTATCAACCCCCTACTCCGCTACCTACAGCAAGCGCTTTTGTGTTCATCCTAGCCCGCCATGTCACATATCTTCACCATCAACAGCTTCGATCTGTTCCAGTAACACCCACCATCTTCCAGGCGGGGGATGCAATGTGTAGTACCTTTCGCAACAGCATTCTGTCGCGATTGCGCCTCGCATATACGTCTGCCTCAACTGACTCTCAGAAACGTCGCTTTTTCTTGGAGCCCCAGTGCTTCTTGGAGCCCCGTACCATCTTTGGTGAATCCCCGGCATTGTGCGGGGCTCCAAGAAGCAACCTGCCAACTTGGTTTGGAAGTTAGCGTGTGTGAGTCTGGAGGAATTCGAGGCCGCTGTGGTGTAGCGGAAGCATATCCGGCGCGTAACTGGAAGACCCTGGGTTCGACTCCCGGTGGCGACAAATGAGAATATTTCCGTGACTCACTTATAAACGTGGAAAGAGCGAAGATCTTTGTTTGATGATCTTTTCTTTTAACCTTTTCATGTCAATACAGCAATGTACATAGTATCATAACCATACACTCATCTCTGTTACAATCTTTTATTAGAATTGCTCACATTGATTTTTTCACTGTGTATCTCTAGTGCATTGCTCATACACCATTGTTACCGCTCACTTTTGTAGCTCAACTTATATCCGTGATGACACCTATCTTCTTGTTTTTATTGTCATTGTATATAGCACATCAGCATCTGTACATTTTTCATCACCATTGTACATATGTCGTCAATTATGTATCTGTTGTCACTGTAAATACAAGCCTTCTATTTCCTCCATCCTGGTTTTCTCAATAAACATGTTGAAAGCAACTTAATTCTCGGCCACAGGCACGACACATTGACAGCAAATTATAGCAAATCGAATACGTACCTAATCACGGAAATAATCCCCGTCGTGTTGGATATATTTGAACCATCGGTCAGGGAGCTGCCAAATGCCACTGCCTAAAAAAGAGGGCTGTTTCGATTTGATAAAGTCATTAATACTTGTGTGGACTTCCTCGACAGAAGTGAAGTGCGTAACACTCAGGTGATGTTGCAGGGAGCGAAAGAGGTGATAATTCTACGGGGTGAAGTCTGGAGAATACGCCGGGTGGGACAAAATCTCCCATCCTAGGTCGGTGATCGTGTTTAAAGTCGTTTTCGCGGTGTGAGGACGCGCGTTATCCTGAAGCAACAGGACCGACCTTCTGCCCTTGCCGGTGTATGGCCTTTTCGCCTCCAGTGCGTCACTCACATGAATGAGTTGCTGACAATAAAGCTCAGCATTGACGGTTTCACCCGGTTTGAGCAACTCATAGTGTACGACACCGCGCTGATCCTACCATATGCACAACAACAACTTCCTGGCATGGATATTCGGTTTGGAGGTATTGGTGGTAGGCTGACCTGGATAAACCCACGATTTGCGCCGCTTAGGATTAACGCAGAGGATCCGCTTCTCATCACAGGTCGAAATCTTGTGGAGAAAATCCTTCTTCTTGAATCTGGAGAGCAAGGACACAGCAGCATCGTAGCGCCTAGACTTGTTCGCAGCTGTGAGTTGGGGGGGGGGGGCATCCGACGACCCTCCTTGTGAATCCGTCCAAGCTTGTGCAGGCGCTTTGCAATGGCTTGCCGTGTTACTCCGAATTCCTGGGCGAGCTCTGACTGTGTGCGACAGAGATCCGCGTCCAACAGTTGTTCCAGTTCCTCATCGTCAACTTTCTGAGGCTTTCCCGGACGTTCTGCATCACGGAGACCGAAATTTCCCTGATTAAACCACTGGAACCACTTCTTACACGTACTGTAGGACACACAGCCTCGACCAAAGCAGCACAAATCATTTGCTGGGCTTTCGCGGCACTTTGTTTCAGCTGAAACGCGGACAGGAGGCAGTGCCTCAAATGTTGCTTCTCGAATGACATTGCTTTCACCGTCAGCTTTCGTCCCTTCTGTGACTACAGCTGTGAGCGGTTACGGTTGCCTGGAAAGCTGTTGGATGGCGCTGCAATCGGCCATTATTGCACACAGCTATTTGCATTTGCCGACGTTCTATGATCACTTGCGTTTAGGGGCCGAGAATTAAGTTGCACACCTAATATATAAAATGCTTAGGAAAAGTATTTACAATATTAAAATAACATTAATATTTCATGCTTTGCCTAAAAAAGTCACACATTATACAGATTTTCTAGGCTTTCTGTACAATGCCTGTTTTTTCACACATTGCCGGTAACACATACACTGACGCCCTCTAGCGCCAGAAGTTTGGATAATGGAAAAGCAGAAAATGTGCTAAAGGTATTCTTCATCGCAAAAGATATGCAAAGGAAACAGACTTTTTCAAGTACGTCTCTTAAAAACAACAAATAGCGAGAAAGGTTTGACATTTACGTTGCCTAGCGGGAAAACTGTGCATCATTTAAAGAGTATGGTGTTCCTACAAATTTAGCGAATGGCATACCGTTAAAAAAAAATTTCCAAAAGGATTTTTTAGAAGTGGAGATACGGTTGCAAATACACTGGCGAAAAGTGAAAAAAGAACACTAAGAATGAGACTTCTGATACCAACAAAATTTATACAGCATAATAAAGGAATACAGAGGATAACGTGATCAAAACATTATGGCAAAATACAGCTGTATTTGCTGGTAAACTGAAAAATAACATTTCCATGTAACATGGTTAGTACGAGGTTGAACATCCATGAACTGCGTCACACTGTGCAATTCTGGCATGGAGTCTGTCGTACAGATGTTGGATGTAAGTTTGGGGTATTGAGTTCCAAGCATCCTCAACCTGGACGCGTAAATCGGGGATGGTCGTGGCTGGTCGTAGAGACCGGATAAGTCGTTGTCCCATAAAATCCCACAGGTGCTCAATGGGGGACAAATCCGGTGAACGTGCAGTCCATGAAAGTTGTCTCACACCCGGAAGTGCATGTTGCGTTGCACGTGCCGTGTGTGGGCGTGCGTTATCTTGCTGGAAACCACCACGAAGGACCGACCTTACAAATGGCACAACAACGGGCTGAATGATGTTGTTGATGTAGGAGGTACTGTTTAACGTACCCGGTACAAATACTAGTTGTGTACGGGAGTGATAGCTGATCGCTCCCCACACCAGGAGACCAGGTGTAGGCCCTGTGTGTCGCTGGCGGATGCAAGAAGGGTGAAGACGCTCCCCTGTGCGTCTGCGAACACGCATACGGCCATCGGAGGCTCCCAAGCAGAATCTGCTTTCATCGCTGAACACGACAGATCGCCATTGCGTTCTCCAGTGCAGACGTTGGCGACACCACTGCAGCCGTTCCTGACGGTGGGCTGGAGTCAGAGGTACACATGACAGAGGCACACGTGCACGTAGTCCTGCATCCAGTAGACGATTGCGGATTGTTGGCACAGTCACCTCAGGTGCAACGGCAGCTCGGATTTGCGTCGCAGTGGATGTTCTGTTTGACAACGCCGCTCTTCTTATGCGTCGATCGGTCCGCTCATGAGTCCGTCTGTGACTCCCGGTTCCACGTCTTCTCGTGTGGGAATGTTCCTCGGACCATCTACACCACCATCGTACCACCACCGATACTTCCTGTCCAATTCGCTCCGCAATACGACGATACGACCACCCTGGCCTCGCGGAGACCGACTAGACGACCTCGCTCAAAGTCCGATAACTGCTGAAATCCTACACGTCTTCCATGTCCAGGCATTGCAGCTTCTTCAGGTTCTTGGCACGTGTCCGTACGCCGACGACTGATTACATTCACTTCGCCATACTCCTTAAATACCACCGACGATAATTTGCATATTATGCCGTGCTGTGGCGTAAGCGCTCACCGGTTGGTCCCGAAATTAGCATCACACCTACGTAAACTCGACCCCTTTAACATATGTAAATTTCATGATCGTCCGCCAATTCCTTCTTGGTGTTCTTTTTTCACTTTCCGCAAGTGTATAAATACCCAGTGGCATTGAAAGAATGTTTTAACTCGGACCTTTGGAGCCAAAGATATTGAGTAAAACAGAAAACAATATTTACACCTCCTAGCTGGGGAACTGTGCATAATTTTGGGCAGAAAATACACATACAATGTTTTCGTAGTTAGTAGTGTCTGACCGATGAAAGAGATTTTTTCAATAGGATGTTAAGATGCTCAGGCATTGCTGATGTGAACATGCTGTAAATGGAAACGTGACTTATGCGTTCTAGTGGCAAACTTGTGCCTTAAGAAAATTTTGAAATTATATGCAGAATATTTCCCAGCAGGTGTTCTATCCGATGCAGAAAGAATTTTTCAAATAGGACTTTTAGGAGTACGAGTTATCGGGGAAATCGCAATTTAACTTTACGCCCCCTAGAGGAAGAACTGGGCACTACTTCAAAAAGAAACTGTACCCAAAGTAGCCTTCGTCATAAATGGTATCCAAGGGAAGAAATTATTTTTGAAACGGATTTAAGAGCAATGATATGATATACCAAGTTAGTAAAATCATACAATGCATTCATTATGATACGCTTTCCAACATACCAGAAATCATTACTCAAGTTATCACTCAAGCTATCAGGATAATGGCTGTGGAATAAATCTCGGTCCTGTGCCCTGACCTTTGATCCCATTTCGATGAAATTCATCAGAACCAGTTCAGTATACCTCCGAAATAACATGATAAAGTTTTGTCAAAATCGAAGCATTTTTACGTAAGTTATGATGCATAAAGGCTATGGAACAGATCCCGCTCCTGTGTCCTAACCTTTGACCCCCATTTCGTCCATTTTCAATAGGATTCGTCCCCAAGCAGGCCCCTACAACATATTAACATTTCATCCAAATCGAAGCATTTTTACGTAAGTTATGACGCATAATGGCGATGGAAGTGATTCCGCTCCTATGTCCTGACCTTTGACCCTATTTCGCCCATTTTCAACAGGGTTTGTCCCCTGGTAGTTCCCTACCACATACTAAAATTTCATCGAAATCAAACCTTTTTTACGTTAGTTATGACGCGTAAGAGCAGTGGAATGGATCCCGCTCCTATGTAGTAACCTTTGACCCCATTTCGTTCACTTTCAATAGGGTCCGTTCCCAGTGTTCCCCTACCACAATCGAGCGATTTTTACGCGAGTTATCATGCGGACGGACATACGCACACAACACGTGACGTAACGAGGCATATGGGAAGCGCGACCATCTGCTCGCAAGAGTGTGACGTCACAAAACTTTAATCAGATCGACACACAACACGTGACGTAATGAGACAGACGGCCCTCCGCGTTAACATCTCAATCGCGAGAGTGTGACGTCATAAGATTTCTAAGCATGGGCAACATTAATGGGACGACGCCATGACACTGAAAACGTGGTGATTCGGGGTGGTTATTTAACCCACTAAACGATTTTTTCTAAAGTCGAGATCCAGCTAAATCGATTTCTAGTACCAGGAAACGGTAGGTTAACGACTTTCATCAAAATCCTTAGAGCCGTTTTTTACGCTTTCCAACCGTAGGTTGAAGAAGCGTATATGCTCCATCTTTGTCCGTCCGTCTGTCTGTCTATCCGTCTGTCCGCACGATAACTCGCGTAAAAATGGTTCGATTTCGATGAAATTTTAGCATGTGGTAGGGTACCACCTGGAGAAGAACCCTATTAAAATGGGACAAATGGGGTCAAAGGTCACGACATAGGAGCAGGATTCATTCCACTGCCCTTATGCGTCATAATTTGCGTAAATATGGTTTGATTTCTATGGAATTTTAGTATCTGGTAGGGGACCACCCGGGGACGAATCCTTTTGAAAATGGGACAAATGGGGTTAAAGGTCAGGACATAGGAGCGGGAAGCATTCCACTGCCATTATGCGTCATAACTTCCGTAAATGAGGTTCGATTTCGATGAAATTTTAATATGTGGTAAGGGACTATCTGGGGACAAACCTTATTGAAAATGAGCGAAATGGGGTCACAGGTCAGGACATAGGCGCGGGATCCATTCCATTACCCTTATGTATCATAAGTGGCGCAAAAATGTGTAGATTACGATGAAATTTTAGTATGTGGTAAGGTAGCATTTGGGGACAAACCCTATTAAAAATGGACGAAATGGGGTCAAAGGACAGCACATAGGATCGGGATCCATTCCATTTCCTTTTATGCATTATTACTTACGTAAAAATGCTTCGATTGAGACAAAAGTTTTCATGTTGTTCCGGAAGTATACTTTACAGGTTCTGTTAAATATCATCGAAATGGGGTCAAAGGTCGGGTCAGAGGAGCGAGATTTATTCTACAGCCATTATCCTCATAACTTGAGTAATGATTTCTGGTATGTTGGAAAGCGTATCATAATCAATGCATTGCATGATTTTACTAACTTGTCAAAATGAAATTTACATACATACAAGAATTGCTCCTTTAATATTATGGGATAAGGGCGATGGAATGCATTCCGCTCCCATGTCCTGACCTTTGAGCCCACTTCACCCATTTTCAATAGGGTTCATCCGCAGGTGGTCCCCTGCGACATACTAAAATTTCGTCGAAATCGACCCATAGTTACGAAGGTTATGACGCATAAAGGCAATGGAATGGATCCCGCTCCTATGTCGTGACCTTTGACCCCACTGCACCCATTTTCAATAGGGCTCGTCCCCAGGTGGTCCACTGCCATATACTAAAAGTTCATCGAAATGGAACCACTTTTACGCGAGTTAATGGGCAGACAGACAGTCGGACGGACGGACAAAGCTGGAGCATATACGCATCTTCAACCTACGGTTGGAAAGAAGCGTAAAAAAGCCTTTTGAATTCGATAGCATCTGTATTTATGCCCTCTAGTGGCAAAGCTATGCATCGAAGAATTACTGGAATACAAGGATCATCGTTCTCACATTTCAAGCTTCTTGATGCAGAAAGAAAGTTTCAAATCGGACTAACAGTTTCAGAGATATGGTGTCCACAGGTGGACGGAAGAGCAAAGTGATAACCCAACCACGTACCGTTTTTACAAAAGATGCGATAAAAATTGGAATCATCCAGGAGTGCAGTTGAAGCTTGGCTACTTTTTACCAAACTGAATTGAATTTTTTCAATTTATTTATTTAATCGTCACCCATTGAAATCCACATTTTTAAAACACAAATACATATATCATGATGTCTACAGTAATTCCATCTTCTCCTGGAGCTTTCCCCCGCTTCATGTTCTTGATTGCATGCGCAACTTCTGCTGGGAGGACTGGAAGAACTCTGGTACTGGTACCTTTCATGATGTCTGGAGTTCATGTATCATCCCTTTCATATAATTTGGAGTAGAAATCTTTCACTCTTGTCAAAATTTCGCCTCTATTTCTTGTTACAGAACCATCTTCTTTTCTCAGTGCCATAATCTGTTTTCTTCCCTTACTGAGATGTCCCTTTGCTATCTGTAGGCTTTGGTTGTTTTCAATTGCTTTCCTCACTAGCTCACAGTTGAATTTCCTTACATCTTCAGTGATACTTTTTCGCACTGTCTTGCATAGCTCTATATATTCCACTTTGGAAGTCACATCTTCTTTAGTTGTCCTCGTCTCTCTTCTTTTTTGCATCAACATTTTGGTTTTTCCTGATAATTTGTTCACATGCAACTTGTTCTTAGACCCAGCTAATTTTGTTGCTGTTTCCATAAGAGCGTGGAGAAATCGAAACAGTACTCGCCCAAATTTTCACTCGATGCCTTAATAAAGGGAAGATTCCTGAAGATTGGAACAATGCTACAATGATCCTGCTACATAAAAAAGGTGACATTGAGGATCTCAGGAACTACAGACCTATCAGCCTACTCTCAGTGGTTTATAAAATCTTCACTAAAGTTCTTTCACACCACTTGAAGGTAACACTGGACATGGCTCAACCGAGAGAACAAGCTGGATTCAGGAGTGGCTACAGCACTATAGATCACATCCACGTACTGAGAGAACTAATTGAAAGAGCGAGGGAATATGAGCTTCCATTGTGCATGACTTTTATCGATTATGAAAAAGCCTTTGATTCGGTTAAACCATCAGCAGTTACAATGGCTCTGAAATCCTGCGGTATTGAAGATGCATACATTAATATTATTAATAACATCTATGAAAATGCAAGTGCAAAGATTCGGCTGTTTGAAAATACAACACACATAAAAATTGGGAAGGGAGTGAGACAAGGTGACACCATATCTCCGAAGCTCTTTAATGCCACATTGGAAAATGTCTTTCAATCACTGAACTGGGAAAACAAAGGGATAAAGATTAATGGAGATTATCTAACCCACCTTCGTTTTGCTGATGTCGTAGTCATTTTTGCAACTACCCCACCAGAGCTGCAGAGTATGATCCAGGAACTTGCTGACAAGAGTAAAGAAGTGGGATTAAAAATGAACTTTCAGAAGACAAAAGTGATGTTCAATGCTTTTACAAGAAATGAAGATTTATCGATTGATGGAGCAAAACTGGAGATAACTGACACGTACGTTTATCTTGGACAGCAGATATCAAGTGAGGGTCACATTGATGAAGAAATTAATCGGCGTACAAAACTTGCCTAGAGAGCTTTTGGAAGAAACAGCATAATTTTCAAGAGCAATATGCCATTATGTCTTAAAAGAAAAGTGTTTGATCAATGCATCCTTCCAGTGCTTACGTATGGTGCAGAGACGTGGACCTTAACTAAAAGAGACATACAAAGGCTGCAGACAACGCGAAGTAGCATGGAAAGGTGCATGCTTGGTGCAACCAGGAGAGATAAGAAGAGGAACTCGTGGATCCGAAAAATGACGAGAGTGGAAGACATCATGATCAGAGTTAAATCCCTGAAATGGCAATGGGCTGGACATACTGCCAGAAGGACAGACCATCGATGGACAGCCGAAATTTTAGATTGGATTCCAAGGGACAGGAAAAGACCCAGAAGAAGACCACATGGGAGATGGGTACATGAAATTCGAAAGTATGCGGGAGTGACATGGAGGAGACTGGCACAAGACAGACCGTTGTGGAGGAAACTTGGGGAGACCTTCGTCCAGCAGTGGATTGAAAATGGTTGACAATGATGATGACATGATGATCACCATCATCAACATCATTGTCAACCATTATTAATTCACTGCTGGATGAAAGTCTTCCCAAGTTTCTTCCACAACTGTCTGTCTTGAGCCTGTCTCCTCCATGTCACTCCGGCATGCTTTCGAATTTCATCCATCCATCTCCCATGGAGTCTTCTTCTGGGTCTTTTTCTATCTCTCAGAATCCAGTCTAAAATTTCGGATGCCCAACGTGGTCCGTTCTTCTGGCAACATGTCCAGCCGATTGTTATTTCAGTGACTTCACTCGGGTCATGATGTCGCCCACTCCTGTCGTTTTCCTTATCTACAAGCTCCTCTTCTTATCTTTCCTGGTTACACCAACCATACATCTCTCCATGCTCCTTTGAGTTCTCTGCATGCTTTGTATGTCTTTTTTAGTTAAGGTCCATGTCTCTGCTCCATACGTAAGCACTGGCAGGGTGCAATGATTAAACACTTTTCCTTTGAGACATAATGGCATACTGCTCTTAAAAATTGTACTGTTTCTTCCAAAAGCTCTCCAGGCAAGTTTTATACGCCGATTAATTTCTTCCTCAATGTGACCCTCACTTGGTATCTGCTGCTCAAGATAAATGTAGCTATCGGTTGTTTCAAGCTTTTCTCAATCAATCAATAAATCATCTTTTCTTGTAAGAGCATTGTACATCACTTTTGTTTTCTGAAAGTTCATATTTAATTCCACTTCTTTACTTTTGTCAGCAAGTTCTTGGATCATAGTCTGCAGCTCTGAAGGTGTAGTTGAAAAAATGATTACGTCATTAGCAAAACGAAAGTGAGTTAAATAATCTCCATTAATCTTTATCCCTTTGTTTTCTCAGTTCAATGATTGAAAGACATTTTACAATGTGGGATTAAAGAGTTTGGGAGATATGGTGTCACCTTGTATCACTCCCTTTCCAATTTTTATTTGTGTTCTATTCTCAAATATACGAATCTTTGCACTTGCATTTTCATAGATAGTATTCATAACGCAAATGTATGCATCTTCAATACCGCAGGATTTCAAAGCCATTGTAAATGCTGATGGTTTCGCGGTATCGAAGGCCTTTTCATAATCAATAAAAATATATTCGATTTTAAAGGTTGGTTGCCCCCTTCCCCCGCGCATTCCTGCTGGAGTCGATAACGCCTGTGCCGATCTTCGAAGCCCCAGGTCACTTCTTTTTACTGGACTGAGCACTGAAATCATCCCATCTCTAATGCAGCTTAAAAGCGCCGAATTTAGAGCAGGATGTCAGTAGATGTCTGTGTTCATGACAACGAGAAATTTGTTGCAATGAGACCGAAAATCGTCAGCATTACACACTGGTTATTGATCCAGCTAATTTCGTATCCCCCCTTTCCACGTGACATAACAGAAAATAGCGTCACACAATGGCAGTAAGAAATCAGCTGTACACACTTAGCTGTGATAATAACTGCGCGAGGCCTCACCGGTGCTCAAGTACCAGGAAGGAAAGCTGGTCAAGTGAACCCGGTCACGCGTGTCTGATGATAGCTACACCTTGGCATTCTATCTCCTCCAGCATCGTGAATCAGCGTCTCTCATAATACATTATGCGCTATCACGCACGGTCCTCGAGAATGAATTTCAATGTTCCTGACAACCGATGTATCGAAGGATTTTGAGGAAACGCCGAACCTGAAATTCTCACATGACAAACTAAAAATAAAATAAACCCTCGTAAATTGGTTCAATGAGATCAGTTCGTTCGGTTCTCTTTTTGTTGTTTCGAGGTTTAACGACCATCATGAGTAACCCTAAGGGCTATAAGCAGGCCCTGTCCCTAATTTAGGGCTACTTGTTTTAAGAAAGGAAGAGAACCAGTTGCTTAACTACAATTTTTTCACCCTTAAGCAAAATTACAACCCCCTCCCACTTCTGCTCAATTTGCAAAGCTAACAAATAAAATAAAATACATTTTAACTTATTTATTTAGATAGATTATAGATATTTCAATGAAAAATCTTTCTTCCTACTTTTTGTACTGGTAAAGTCTCCAGAAAATTAAATCTTTGGCATTTAATATATCAGCCTATTGAGGTTCAATGGGAATTAGTGATATATTGGTTTGGGGCGAATGAAATGTCCGGCAAAGGAGCAGCATACGTGGATGGCGAGAACGGAAAAGTAGACAACTTACCTAGGCAAAATAATCCCCCTCGGCATGGACAACATAGTTGCCATGTGTCCGGCAAGGCCATGATCTCGGAACGAAAAAAATCTTCTGGCTGTGACCCGAAGAAGTCATCAACTGCACGTTGAACCTCGTTCTCCGTCGTGAAATGTTTCCCGGACAGGAAGTGATCCAGGAGACGAAACAGATGATAGTCTATCAGGGAAAAGTCCGGGTAATAGTCAGGATGAGGCAGTGCTTCATAGCCCAAGGCACTTAGTGTCGGTATCTTCCGTTGTGCGACATGAGAGCGAGCGTTGTCCTGGAGCAGAAGAACACCATGTCTGTTGAACAAAGCCGATTGTTTCTGCAGCAATGTGCGGTGCATATGGTGTAATTCAGCACAGTAACATTCTGCAGTGATGGTTGGCCTCTTTCCAAGAAGCTCCGATGAATTATCCCAGCTGTGGACCACCAGACAAGGAGCATCATCTTGGTGTGTAGGGTTTGCTTAGGATGTCGTCCAATATAGGATTTACCCTGCTTAACCATTGTGAAGATCGTTTCCGATTCTCAAAAAGGTCCCACTTCTCGTCGCAGGTGATGATTCGATGCAGTAGAGGTTCCTCTTTATTCCTGGCAAACAGCAACGTGCAGACTTCAAAACGCCTAGTCTTGTTGGCAGTTGTCAACTCATGCGGCAGCCACATGTCCAGCTTTTTAACCTTATCCAGCGCAACCAAACGCCAAACAACTGTCGTGCGATGAATACCTACCTCTGCCGCTATCCAACTACACGTTTTTCGGTGGATCCGCTTCAACCACACGTAACAGAACTTCGTCAGAAACAGCAACAGGCCGGTGACCACGTGCTTCGTTTTGCAAGTTCGTGTCTCCGCTTCGAAACTTCATAGACCTTCGCCGAATGGTTCGCTCGTTGGCTGTATTCTTCCCAAATGCTTTATTAACGTTCCGAGCGGCTATTCCCACAGAATGGCCCAGTTTAAATTCATAAAGGAAGACGACTTTCAAATCCGGGGTCTGCATGTTTCCTTTGCAAGCCACGCTACGTCCAAACAAACCACGCCCGAACCTTGTCCTTCACACACTTGCTAGCTATTTATAGTAACTCTCTGACGTAATGCCCGCAAAATCTGTGGGTGGTTCCATTCTGCTGCGGTGGGGGCCTGTGTCCACTGCTGGTTCGCACCAATCCAATACGATGAGGGATCACTGAATTATAACCACCTACATAATACTTCGTAGGTCCTCCTTTCGTCCTCAGTACAGCAGCTATCCGACGTGGCATCGATTCAATAAGATGGCGGAAGCAGCTTGAAGGTATGGCCAACCAAGTTTTGTGTAATACGGCCTTCAATGCAGGTATGGAGGTAATTGGTGTATCCAGACGAAAAATCAGGTGTTTAAATAGCTCGAAGAACATCAATTTAAGTAACAAGTTAGTAAAATCATGCAACGCATTGATTATGATATGTTTTCCAACATACCAGAAATCACTACTCAAGTTATGAGGATAATGGCTGTGGAATAAATCTCGCTCCTGTGCCATGAGCCCCATTTCGATGAAATTCAACAGAACCGGTTCAGTATATCTCCGGAAAAACACTGAAATTTTGTCGCAATCGAAGCATTTTTACACAAGTTATGACGTTTAAGGGCAATGGAATGGATCCAGCTCCTATGCCTTGACCTTTGACCCCCATTTCGTCCATTTTCAATAGGGTTCGTCCCCAGGTGGTCCCCTACCACATACTAAAATTTCATCGAAATCGAACCATTTTTACGTGGGTTATCGTGCCATCAGGCGGACGGACAGACAGACAGACGGACAAAGCTGGGGCATATATGCTTCTTCAACCAACGGTTAAAAAGCGTAAAAAACCACAAGGAATAAAGTAGATGGTAACACTGTAAAAAATACAAACTTTTTGAAGATGAAAATCCGATTTTTGGTGCAAATGTGACAAGGATGGTAAGTCAGATAATAACAGAAAACTTGAAAATATCATCGTCCTGGAGCGGGACTCGAATCCGCGTCTCCCAGATAGCGCCCAGGTATGCTAACCACTACACCACCAAGAACAACCAAGTCTCAAGTTTCCGATAAATTTGAATAAAACTATCACAGGATGCGCTAGTCCGGGCAATCACGGGATAGGATTCTTAACCTCCACATTCGTTAAACATGAATGCCGGTTGCTTCAACTATAGAGAATCCTGTGATGGTTATATTCAAATTAATCGGAAACTTGAGATTTGGTCATTCTGGGTGGTGAAGTTGTTAGCATAATCGGGCACTATCTGGGAGACTCGGATTTGAGTCCCGCTCCAGGACGATGATATTTTCAAGTTTTCGGATATTATCTGACTTACCATCCTTGTCACATTTACACCAAAAATCGGATTGTCATCTTCAAAATTTGTATTATATGGTGTAATCCCGTGTTTCTTTCATGACTGTATAACATATTACTGAAAAAACGTCTGAAGGTTGCTGTCTACAGATAACAAGATATTGCGATAGATAACAATGCGTTTTTAACAATGGGATTCAAGATTTAGAATCACACACACACACATCCACAGAGCAGTTTTTCTGAAGGATCTTATCGATTCCCCACGCGTTTTGCTAAGATTATGTAGCAGAGGGCACGAAGAACCTACCCGTTTACGCAATCAGACCTTTTGAGAAATACTTGCTACAAGTATCACTTTGTCCTTCTGCCTGTAGCAGTGTTGCATTCAAAGAGTTTCTCACGGGGGAGGGGGTGGGGGGGAAGGCAATTACAAATTTTGAGGGGTTGCCAGTTTGAGGTGCCTCGATTTTTTTATTAATATATTTTTTTTGTCTCAGAAAGTGTAAACAACCCATCGCCAGGAAAAAAAGAAACTTTTTATGTGAACAATTTTCAATAATTTGCTATTGTTAAAAATTACGTAGCAAATATTTTATTGTATTGGAGGCACTAACGTCACGTTAACTACTCTGAGGCTTAACCGTATACGTGGATAGTCGGCATCCAGAAGAATTAAATAAAACTGAATGCCAACTTCCAAAATATGATGATGTATTGATTTGCAAACATCGCTACTCGTTTAATTAGGTTTTTATTGCGGAAGTAGTCCGAGATGTCAGTGTTTGAAAAATTGCCCCTTCAGCGAGGACTGTTTAATGTTTTATTGGAGGATAATCACCCCCGAGAAGATGCGTGAATGCAACACTGGTTTGTATGTAAGATATCTCTTCACCTGCTTGTTTACGCGATCAGGTCTTTTGGGAAAAAGTACTTGCTTCAAGAATCACTTTGTCCGTCCTTCTGTCCGTAGGTACTACATCTCTACACCTACTTGCTTATGTTATATGGAAATATTCAAACTATATTTAAATTGTAACTTTTATCATTTTGAGGGCCAACGACCATGAGAAATTTCCTCCCCAGTCAGAAAGGCGCTCAGCGCAGATCCATTTCGGAGAAAGGTCATTCTCTCGCCGGTCCCCTCCCACGGACAAAAGGATAGCCCCATTCTTTCCCCAGCCGTTGCCAGAATCTCTAGCCGACGGGTACAAAGGACCAAGCAATTAAGAATTTCTTCTTACGTCAAGAACAGAACGTGTGAGGGAATGAGACAGAGAGGAGCTTTCATGGCGATCTCGAGGAAAAAGTAGGAAGGATTTTGCTCGGAGGCAGAGCAGGACAAACGAGGAAGTAGAAAGAGATTTTCACGCGGGCTTGTAGCCACATAAGATAGGAACAGATTTGGCGGGAAAAGCGTAGAGTAGGCCATCCATAACATCCAACTCCCGCTGGAAGTATTTACTATCTGATCTGACCAACTATTATTCCAATATTTCCACTTCCCTCCATCTGAAGAATAAAGATATGTGCAAAAGGAAACATCTGTCATAATGTTCAATTTTAACTACTTGTTTATTTGCTTCCCTGCTCCAACGACAGTAACCTGCAAACGATTCTTCTGTTAAGTTGGAGTCTACCACAATACTTAAAATAAATCAAGCCAAGACTTACGCAATAAAGTGTTTTGTGAAAAAGTACTTGCTTCTAGAATAGCGTTGTCCGTCCGTCTGTCTATCTGTATACATTATACCTCTATATTTATAGGTCCCACTTGAAAAATTGTGTTTGTGACAGAAAATGACTTATATGAAAAACGTTTGGCGAACATTTCAGAATTGTCCATGTTGCACAATTTTGCCGCTAAGGAGAGAAGTGCATAGTTTCATTTGAGGTCATAGCTTTGCGTATAAAATGTCGATTGAAGGCATTTCACTTGCATAAGGTATTAATCGCAATGAAAAACATTTGCGTACATATTCTACATTCACTGACTCACTGTTTCCCCACAGTGAGGCGAAAGTTTGTATTTGAGACCATATCTTCATCTCTGAAAGTTGACGCAGGTTATCGCTTTCCTAAGTTGACACAGGTGCGTGATAATGCTCTTGTGGGTGGTCCCCAGTTATTCAGTCAACTCCACGGGTCGGTCTCCACTAAGGTCTTCAGCATGTCCATATCCATTGTTGCGGGTCTTCCTGCTTTGGGACGGTCTGACAGGTCAATATTTCCCTTTCGAAACCATTCAAACCAAAGACAGAGCTGACAATGCGATATGGCATTGGGGTGCACACAGGTAATTTTCCTTACAGCACTTGCGGGGATTCTACTGCGACGAAACTCATACAGATTGCAATGGCGGAAGTGCTTCTTGTCCACTTCCATGTTAGCTGGCGCTTACAGTCTTCGCCTTCTGACGACTAACTGCCACTGACTTAAGCCACCTATTTTCTGATGTCATGCCGGTGTGTACCACAATTTCAGTGGCTAATATGCGCCGTGGTTGGGGCTAGAGGTCTGCACGGGCCTTAATTTGGAAAGCCCGGCCCGTATATTTCTCCTGTTTCCAGGGCCCGGGCCGGCCCGTATATTTCTCCTGTTTCCAAGGCCCGGGCCGGCCCGTATATTTCTCCTGTTTCCAAGGCCCGGGCCGGCCCGTAAGAATTTCAACAATTACCAAAACATGAATTTGACAATTGGTGCACTCTGTCATTCGACTCCAGAAGAGTTTTCGTTTTCTTAATTGCTACACGTATTCTACTACAATAAACGTTAATTCAGAATATTTCTGAAACTCTGTATAAGTCACGTGACGTCCGAGTAGGGGGAGGGGGGCTTGTATACTCAAATATATTGCATGAAATATATTTGAGCATGAAATATATTTAAATCCCTACCTCCGGACCCAGAAATATCCTTAAGGATAAGAAGTTTAATTCGAAAAGTGCAAAATATCCAGAATTATGAGTCCTATCGTTCTACTGGGAGAAGATTTTATGGCTTTATAAACTGCATCTATCTTTATTAGCATAGCATATCGCTGGAACCCAATATGTTTCTCGTGTGTGTGTGTGTGGGGGGGGGGGACACATTTGTGCCGCTTAAAATGCGATGTTCCTATCGTAACTCAAAACGTTTTTGCATTTAGTGCACTGTACAACGTCTTCCGGCCGACTAATTTCAGAACCGGACAGTAATGTAAAACATATCCAAATATCGTTTTTCTCCTTTACATTGTCTACAAGCACATATTCTCCGGAAGCGATTTTTTCGCGAAAATGTTTCGCTTTCTTAAACTCCATAATAAGTACGGAAGAGTATTTATCAGACACACTGAACTGAGCGTATGATAAGGTAAAACAACGAGTGACTGCCCAGCAAACCAGTGTCACAGAAGTTTTGAAAACGGCCGCCTGAGAGTACAAATGGGGAAAATACGGCACAGATTTATACACAGAAGTAAGTTTCTCCCAGCCCATTTCTCCTATACCGTTTAAGACAACTTAAAAGCTTTTCACACATCTAGAGAACAAAGTGCCGCCGACCAGAACAATAAAAAAGATCGTCTGCGAGCGGTGGCTCGGTTTAGAAATGCTGCAGTTAATAGCCTGCCCTTAAGCATGAGAGGAGGGTGGAAGTTAGAGAGAGAGAACAGACCACATTCACATTGAAAAAAAAAAAAAAAGGAGCTGACCCATTCCAATTGTCTTGTAGGAGAGGAGGATGTCATAAAACTTCTATTTCTTCCGTCAACGGAAATTATTCAATTTTATCCTGCTGCTGTATGTTGCGAGTTTTCCAAACGAGAAAGGCACCGTACAGCGATTGTTTTGCTCATAAAGGATAAAAGGAATAAAAAAAACCCTGCTCGGCCCGTTTTCCCAACTTACAAACGTTAGGCCCGAGCCCGGCACGGCCCCCAGCCCCGGGCCAGTGCAGACCTCTAGCCGGGGCTTCGACTTCGCGTACTTCGTCACCGGATATTACTTTGTTTCCAACCCAATATTTCATTGAAATTTTATCTTTTAAAGCTCGATTAGAAAAAATATTTTCAATCCAAATAGCTTCCTTTCTGAGAAATATCACGCGTAAATTTTCTGCTTTTGAGAACGTGTGTTTTACCGCTAGTGAGCGTAAATTCATATTTCTGTTTCAAACCCATCCAAAAGCCAGATTGGAAACATTCGTTTTGCTTTGTGCTTTGGACACCTGTTACCATGACAAACATACACCCAAATCTTCTACTTCCAATGATGCACATTACTTTCTGCTAGGGTGCGGAAGTGTATATTTTTATTTGTAATTTTAAGTTCTCTTCTAAAAATACAAGTAAAAAGAATATTTTTTCGGGTCAGACAGTTTTGCTTCTGTTGAAAACTTTTTGCGCATTTTCTATTTCCAGAAACGCGTAGTTTTCCGCTAGGAGTATATACATGATCGTATATTTCATTTGCGAAAATTCCCCTTTTTCTAAAATTCAAATTAAAAAAAATTCTTTCTTAGATAGCTAACATTTTTTTTGCTTAAAATTTGTATTTCCAGTAATGCACAGTTTTTCATATTAAAACGAAAAACAATATTTATATTTGTCACCAAATATGAGCTTCTGTTTTACATCTTAGTTCGTTCTTTGTAACAAACATTTCACGTAAATGTTAGATTTTAGAATGCTATGGACCGTACAGTTATAAAAAAAGAAATATCTTTAGCGCATAAGATTTCAGACTTTTTTCAACAGATAAACTCATTAAACCCAAGAATTATGTTGCATCTTTCACGTCTGTTTATTTATTTGCAAATATACCAAAACATATTGTTTGACTACAAGAATCCTGAGAATTCATATAAATAGATAAACTTGATCTATTTATATGAATTCTCAGGAACTTTAAGCAAAAAGGGAAGACAATTTTTTCTTACCGATTGTGGCGCTGAACGTCGGTCGAAAGGTTTCTTTGCAAAACCTGTGGATAAAACTGGTTTTGCCGACGCCTGAATCTCCCGCAAGTACCACTTTGAAGACACGCTCAGGTGACCTAACTTCACCCTATAAAATAAAAATAATAAAATTAAAAAAGCATATCGCATTTAGTATTTCATTCGAACATTTCAATCGTTTTTACTGAAACTGGTCTGTGAACATGATCATAAGAAAATTCTCACGCAGTTTGAATCAGTAGTTCCCAGATTAGGCAGAAATGCTTTTTTCCCACTTTGGTTTCCTAAACTTTAGGAGAAAGCAAATTCTAAGCCGAGATTTGGTGCATCATTCTTGGAACTTTGTTGTCCATTGAAACAGAATAAACTTTTACTCGTAGCCAAGCTGAAAAGTACATTGATAGCGAACTTCTTATTTTCGCCTTTTAGCAATTGACGAATTTGTTGAAATAACAATTGAATAATGATCTGGGTTTATGTAAAAATTAGGCCATGATATTTTATAGTGTGATGGAATTTTTTCACGAATATACCTTATTTCATTATGTTTGGGAATTTATATGATCTCCTGAGAAATATGGTTTTTAGATTCAAGTTTTTCGAAGGATATGTTCCAACTGGATGCCAGTCTTAAGTACTATTTAAATACGAAAATGTCAGACAAGGTGAGGCCAACCAATAGAGATCCTTAAAAGAGAATCGACAGGTACCGGAGGATTAAGAGGATAAACATTTCTAAAATATGGAATGTCACTTCAAGAGTGTACGCGATCACACAACGTCATTCTACGCTGCAGGGCTGGTAGTAGAATAAGCGTTTGAGCTTGCGGAAATAAATACATAAATACCGAAAAGTATGCATCGATTTCTAGGAAGAAAGTACATTCCGTCAAGCAGATGTGATGGCGCGCGTCAATTGCCGAATGTTCGCTGGACCTGTTACGAATGGCTTCCTCAATCTTGTGTTCAACTGGGTTGAGATCTGGGTACAGTGTGGGCCATTTTTAGCACTTTGAAGTCAGTATTGTGTCCCTGGAACCACTATATGACGATCGCCTTGTGGAAAGGCGCATTGTCCTACTGGAAGTAGCCCCCCTCCATCAGGAAACATCATCCTCTGGAACAGCATTTGGTTGCCACGAGGTTTTCTTTGGTTGCCACATGCGACTGGAAGGAGTTAACTTGAGAATTAGAAAGCGTTACTTTCCCTTTAACTTCGTTATTCAAAGTGGCCATCTAAGGTAGTTAGTGACACTAATTCATTATGCTTGATTACCCGCTAAATTTGGTTATATCAATAGCAACGAACCAAAGAAACGAATCAAAAAAAGGTTGACCTGAGAATTAGAAAGCGTTGCTTTCCTTTTAACTTCGTTATTCAAAGTGGTCATCTAAGGGAGTTAGATGACCACTTTGAATAACAAAAGAAAGTTTAACCTGAAAATCAGAAAGCGTTGCTTTCCCTTTAACTTCGTTATTCAAAGTTGTCATCTAAGGGAGTTATTGGCACTAATTATTTTTCGCTTGATTACCCGCTAAATTGGCCATATCAATAGCAACAAACCAAAGAAACGAATCAAAGAAAGGTTAACCTAAGAATTAGAAAGCGTTGCTTTCCTTTTAACTTCGTTATTCAAAGTGGTCATCTAATGGAGTTAGTGACACTAATTCTTTTTGCTTGATTACACGCTAAATTGGCTATATCAATAGCGACGAACCAAGGAAAGGAGAGAGAAGATATTTGAGTGACTTGTTTCTCTTTGTAGTGGCATGATGTCCGTGTCAGGGGGAGCTAGACACTGATACTCGGATACTGGAAAGAAGCAAGTCCCCCCCCTTTTTTTAAATGGAAGTTTAACTAATACAGTGAGCAACTCAATGGGCTATAAGCAGTTGCCCGTCCCTAATTTAGGGTCACTGGTTTCCAGGGAAGGGAGAGAGCCAGTGCCGTAAGACAAACACAACATCCATGCCTCACCGGGATTCGAACCCGGACCCCTTTCGGAAGAATGATCAGAGCCCATCGCTTAGACCACGGCGCCACCGGGACGGCGTAAGTCCCTTCCCATCATTCCTTAGGTCATAAAGCAGACTAGAAGAGAGCGCTAGAATAGAGGGCCAGAATAGAGATCTTATCATCTTACCACCAGTGACAGGTATGCGGTCGGTACTACTGAGATGAGAGAGGACAAGGAACTGTTTTGTCATAGCTTTCGTTAAACCCGGTCGCTATGTGGGCATTTCTGTTTTGGAAGCTCAGTAAATGTTGGGCACCATTTGGTTCAGGTACACCGGCAGCTTTGAAGAGTTAAGGAACCCAATTCCCTTCATGAAAACCGGCACCAGAGCATTACGCCGCCTCCACCAGCTGCTACATTTAACGCTAGGCAGCTGACATGAATTGATTCGTGCTGCGGACATCATATTCTGGTCATCCATCGATATGCATTAACTGAAATTGTGATTCATCGGACTAAGCTGCCTTTCTCTAGCCTGTAAGGATCGAGTTTTGGTGCTACTGTGCCCAACGCAGAAGAATTTATCCGTTTTTAGTAGAGACAAGAGGTACACGAAGATAACTCGTGTCGTTATAGTCCACTCATCCAAATGTACGGCGGGATGTGTATGCTGAAATTCTCCTCTGGATACCGCTGTTGTACTGCGCTGTTACTTAGAGCAATGGACGTCATCTGTTACCGCGCACAATTCTCTTCAGCCGCCGTTGCCTTCGAACATCGACCAGGTGTTTCTGCCCACAGAAAGACTGCTGACTGCTTATTTTGTTGTTTGTACCCCGTACACTCTCGATTTAGTTGCTCTTGCATAGCAGAAAAGGTTTGCCGTTTCTGATATGCTTGCGCATTAGGGTGGGTCGAAAAAACGCGAAATTCTCTGATCGAAACGCCCTTGTGCGGAAAAGTTGCGAGTGAGCACCACTAATAATTGTGTGAAATATTTTTGGAATCGGTTAGTATCTTTGGCTCTGACCAGAGGCTTAAAGTTTTGAAATTCCACAAAATACATGAAATTTTCGAGTGTCCGTCGAAAATACGAGAACTACTCGGATCAAAATGACCTAGTAAGGAAAAGTAATAACCCTCAACAACAAATGTGTAAAGTATAACTCCAATCAGTTAATTCATTCGGCTCTGACCAAAGACTCAAAGTTTCGAAATTTTACATGAAAAACGCGAAATGTATTACAATGATATACACGCGTTCCCGCTCCCTCTCAGCCAATCCAGTCATCCTATCTTGGTCTACCCTTCTCAGAATGAACTTGGCCGCCGTTGCTCTTACCAACGTGAGGGGGGGGGGGGCAATCGAGGCCACCGCCGGCTCCGTGTATTTCCGCTAGTTTGATTCTAATTCACGCAGCAGTGTAACTTCGCTGACGTAATGGCGAATGCGATGGCGATTCCAAAGTCTTCAAGGTTTTGTTTTTTTAATCCCAAAAAATCTGTGTGACAGCCAGCTTCCGACATATGAAGATGTCATAAAGTGTTTTTTTTTTTTTTTTGGTTGGAGGTTTAACGACCACCGTGAGCAACTCAATGGGCTATAAGCAGTCGCCCGTCCCTAATTTAGGGTCACTGGTTCCAGGGAAGGGAGAGAGCCAGTGCCGTAAGACAAACACAACATCCATGCCTCACCGGGATTCGAACCTGGACCTCGTTCGGACGAATGATCAGAGGCCATCGCTTAGACCACTGCGCCACCGGGGCGGCAAAAAGTGTTGTTTCAACGAGAGTCGTTAAATTATTTTGTTTTGGATACTGACAGCAAACAAGAATCTAGTTTCTCATGTATTGAAGAGGCTGTGGCTGGGAATATTGAAAAGTTGTTTCAAGGAGCATTTAGTCCGACAGTTTCTCAGCAGCGTGTACGTGCTATGTTCCTCTCATATCACAAGAAGTACGTTAACATGAATAGTTCTAGTAGACGTGTTACTAAAAGTCAAACAGTGTAAGCTATGGTTGAAAAGTTTAGGAATGAAGCAAATACAACACTTTTTGATAAATCTGCTTGCAAGTGCTCAGATATAAAGGAATGAACTTGCCCTTCAGTGAATAGAGTCCCAGACAAAGAACGACTGTTTCTCGTGGATCAGAGATCAACCAGGAAAGGTTACATAGGTACCGTTGATCTTATCGAAACACAGAAGCTCCAAAAAGCAAATCATGAGACAATTACAAGATTCTGCTCTTCCCAGAAAGCAAGAGGGTTGCGTGCGTTTCCAGTGGGACTGACGACGACGATCCAACTGAAACAGAAACTGAATTAGTTTCATATGTCGGAAGCTGGCTGTCACACAGATCTTTCGGCATTCCAAAAATGTGACAAACAAACGTTTGTCTCAGAGAAGGCTTTGAACTTGAAGACTTCGGAATTGTCATCACATTTGCCATTACGCCAATGAAGTAATACTGCAGCGTATCATTACAGTCAAACTGCGGAAATGGCGCGGAGCCGGCGGTGGACTCGTATCAATGGCATAACCATGTTTCAAAATCTGGGGAGTCCGGTCACACATTTTATGTATACCTACTGTATATATACACTGAAGAGCAATTTAATTAGAGACAGCTGGCGTTATGCAATGTGGCGCTGTGGGTGGCCCTGTAAACGGAAACGACATGACGAATGCAGCGAACCGACAATATAAGGAGTGATGCCACGGAAATCAGTAAGAGTCGGACGCAGTATGGGTGAGACGAAGGATCTAAGCGCATTTGATCGTGGGCAAATTGTCGGGGCCCGACGAATGGGTCACTCCACCTCGAAAGTCGTGCAGGCACTGGGATTTTCACGAGCCACTGTATCACGGGTGCACCGTGAGTACCTCGAATCCGGTAAAACCATCCCTGCAAGGGATAACTGCCGTGTTCAACAGCGTGTGGATGAGCGGGATCATCGTCGGCTAGCTCGCATTGTAACAGCGGATAGACGGGCTGCAGTGCAAGAAATCACTCGGCAATTTAACGCTGGTGCACTAAAACGTGTAAGCAGCCACACCATCCAGAACCATTTCCTCGCTATGGGGTACGGAAGCCATCGTCCCACGAGGGTACCGCACATCACAGGGTGCAAAGATTAGCATGGGCGCGGGAATATCGCCATTGGACCCTAGACATGTGGGAAAATGTTGCCTGGACTGATGAGTCGAGATTCACGTTGGTACATGCGGATGGCAAGACACGAGTACTGCGCAAACCATATGAAGCGATGAATCTTTCTTGCCAGCAGAGTACTCTTCAAGCTGTTGGGGGTGGCATTCTTGTCTGGGGACTGTTTACGTGGACTGAAATGGGACCGCTGGTACGTGTGACATCGTCCCTCACAGGTCAACGTTACCGGGATATCCTGGACGACCATTTGCTCCCGTTTGTGCCTCTGCAACATCCCACTGGGGTCCTCATCCTGCAACAAGACAATGCACCGTGCCATCGCTCCCGAATTGTATCCGAATGGTTGGATGAACACTCCACCGACGTGACCTTGCTTCCTTGGCCAGCTAGGTCACCTGACCTCGAGCCCATCTGGGATGTCATTGAGAGAGATGTTCGAGGCGCTGACCCACTCCATGAAATCTTCGTGAAGTGTCGGAGCTTTTTCAGGGGTCGTGGGTCCGTATGGCTTCCCAACGCTTCCGGTGTCTTGTCGAGTCCATGCCGAGACGAATCGCCGCCGTCATCAGGGCGAAAGGTAGTGCTACACGTTACTAGACAGGTATCTCTAATCCAATGGCTCTTCAGTGTAGAATATATCATCATCATTGTCAGTCATTATCATCATTGTCAGTCATTATCGATCCACTGCTGGATGAAGGTCTCTCCAAGTTTCTTCCACAATTGTCTGTCTGGAGCCTGCCTCCTTCATGCCACTCCAGCATGCTATTGAATTTCATCCATCCATCTCCCATGGGGTCTTCTTCTGGGTCTTTCGGAATTCAGTCTGAAATCTTGGTTGTCCATCGGTGGTCCGTTCTTCTGGCAACATGTTCATACATACGTATAAGATAGAGTTTGGGACTTCCTCCCCCTTCGCACACACACACACAGGAGCAAAGCAGTTGCTAAGGCGACATCTAATGGGCACGACATAGGCGCTATTATAACGAAGTAAATTTCTCCGTCATTTTTATCCGCGCCGGGGCTCGAACCCGGATCCCCTCATTCCGGAATAAGTCACTCTACCAATTGAGCTACACGGACGCTTTATTCTGATTCCTATCTGCCTTTATGTCGTGTGCGTCCTTCTGGCAGGTACGTCACATCTCCTGGTACGTTACAGCCTCTGTTAGCGAATTGTGGAACTTAGCGAACACATCTGCAAAACAATGATAGATGGGGCAGAAATAAAAATTAATTACAAAATTGCAGAACTGATTTTGCTTATTACGAATCGATATCGCTGTTTTATTAAGCACACATTATATACGTGTTTGCATTCTACGAAAAAGTTACAATCTTATATTATTAAATTTAGTTGGTTCACATAATAAAGTGTGCGTTATATCATTATATTCCCGAAAAAATTGGGGGGTGTCCTTTACATTGGGGATCCCGGACTCTGAAAATCTAGGGGGTTCTGACCTCCTCGACCCCCATCTCAGTGATTACGCCTATGCCTCGAATACCCTCCCCCACCCACCCTACCCCACGCTGGTAAAAACAAAGGAGGCCAAGTTCATTCTGAGGAAGTTAGATCAAGACAGGATGGCTGGATTGGATGAAAAAGGAGCGTGAACGTAAGTGTATTATGGCAATACGTTCCGGCTGCCCCGATGGCGCGGTGGTCTAAGCGATGGCCTCTGATCTTTCGTCCGAAAGGGGGTCCGAGTTCGAATCCTGGTGAGGCATGGATGTTGCGTTGGTCTTACGGCACTTGCTCTCTCCCTTCTCTGGAACCAGTGACCCTAAATTAGGGACGGACGATTGCTTACAGCACATTGAGTTGCTCACGGTGGTCGTTAAACCTCCAATAAAACAAAAATCAATGTATTTCGCGTTTTTTATGTAAAATTGCGAAACTTCGAGCCTTCGGTCCGAGCGGAGTAAATTAACTGACTGGAATTATACTTTACACATTTGTTGTTGAGGGTTATTATAACCTTTTCCGCACTAGGACATTTCGGTTTGAGTAATTCTGGTATTTTCGACAGACGCTTGAAAATTTCATGTTTTTTTGTGAAGTTTCAAAACTTTAAGACTCTGGTCAGAGCCAAAGATATTAGCCGATTCCAAAAATATTTCACACAATTGTTAGTGGTGCTCACTCACAACATTTCCAGACTAGGGCGTTTCGATCAGAGAATTTCCTGGTTTTTGCGACCCACCCTATTGCGCATGCAGCCTAGCACAGATAGTCGCTTAAAACACGAGTCTTTCGGATATTGCTGCTATCTGCGTTTCGTATACGTATGCATCCTTTGCAGTAAACTGTTTGTGTAGCCACCTCAACGTCACAGCTCCGTACGTAAGTGATGATGCCTGTCATCTTATTGCTACTGGGTGTTCCTAATACAACGGAGAGTCAGCTGAAAACCTTATACGAATTTTTCTCTTACAATTTATTAAACAACAGTAGCACTCACCAGAGTTGGAAACGGGTCACAAATTTCGGACCCGGACCCGACCCGGACTCGGACGTACCATAACTGGACCTGACTCGGACCCGTAACTGACCCGGACAAATCTGCTTTGAACTATAAATTCTAAACTCAATTTATATATATGTACATATAAACGTAATATATGTGTTCATCCCAATAACTGCTTGATATTTAATAACTGAAATTCCATTTTTTAATAATAAAATTTGGTTACTTGCTAAATTTTAGTGCCATTTTTAGTGCCACTATTTTGCGTAATCCAGAAGTAATGGCTGACTAATCTTTTATTACACCGTCGACATCTTTCTTTGTAATTTTACACTTTCCACATTTTGAACAACAAGCAAGA
The DNA here is from genome assembly GCA_039090855.1 of Macrothele yani. Taxonomy (NCBI): domain Eukaryota; kingdom Metazoa; phylum Arthropoda; class Arachnida; order Araneae; family Macrothelidae; genus Macrothele; species Macrothele yani. Next base: position 64,276,833 of record CM077005.1, read on the forward strand.
CCAAACAACACAGAATTATTCACCTGTTCCTTAATGAGACGAAACAATTACCATCATTCACTCTTCCCCTTGAGGTTTGCAACAAGCACGTATTTGTTGGCCTCGACGCCTTTCTCAGGATCCTTAATATTAAATCCATCCATATTAGCAAATACGGAGTTAATTTCGACATGGCATGTCATGGGAACGGGATGTTAGCACATCAATCGAAAACTTTTGAATGCTCAATGTAAAAGATGAAATGTGAAAAGTAACTCTTAGTCATACAAGTGAACTTCGCACGGAGAGAGTGAATCAGCTGAGAAGCAGACGAATTTGCCTGTACCTTGCCCTGGACAATCTTACTGTAAAAGAACGCAAATGAAGGATCTTTTTAAGATATGGAGTCGGTGTGTTGTCTGACGTCGTTCGGTGGAAATCTTCGTTGCTTTAAGAAAGAGACGACAATATTTTTGCTTGGCAAATCATTATACACTCCGTGAACACCAGTATCGACTACAGAATTCCACAACGCGCTATTTTCTTTGGAATATATTTTTCTCTTTTCAAAAATAAAACGGGAATAAAACCGGGTCAAAATTGGGTCAGGAACACCTTGACCCGACCCGTTGACTCGTGACCCGACCCGTTGACTCGTGACCCGTTTCCTTATCTGGTACAGACCTACATCATTTTTCAATCTCCATTTTGTGCAGTACAAGTCCTTCAGCGTTTACAAAGTACATAGATTCCTATAGAAAAAAAATACTTCGGTCCCTGCCACGCATGCACCACTTGCTGCATCTCTTCATTGGACCTGAAAGTCTTTACTCTCATCTCCTATAAAAGATGTGGTAATCACTTGGGGTAAGATCTGGGGAATACGGAGGATGTGAGAGACACTCGAGTGCAGGTCTTGCATGGTTGCAACCGTTGCACGGGTAGTATGGGGCCGGGCGTTGTCACGTTGCAACAAGACACCAATGCTCAGAAGTCCACGTCGTTTGGATTTGATGGGTGGTTGATAATTCCTGATAAGATCCGCATACGTGTCACTGGTTACAGTGTTCCCCCTGGGCATGTAGTGCTTTAAAATTACGCCTCGTACGACCCAAAGGAGAGTCAGCATAACTTTCCCTTCAGTTGACTGCGTGAGGAAATTCTTAGTTTTTGGTTAGCAGAGATGGCACCATTCCTTGCTCGCTCTCTTGGTTTCTGGCTGATAATAGTGAAATCAGGTTTCATCTCCAGTAAGAGTTCTCTGTAGGATGCCATCACCTTCTGCTTCAAAGTGCCGCAAACGTTCTTGACAGTCATCAACACGTCGTTGTTTCAATTCTGAAATCAGCTAGCTTGGTACCCACCATTCAAGCACTTCTTTGACTTGGAGCACATCACGGATGTTGCGGTGTGTTGAACCATGACTGATGGTCAGAGGTGCGGCTATTTCATCCACCGTCAGTCGTCAATTGCCCATCACAGTGCCGTCAACTTCTGTAATGGACTATAGTGTTACTACACTGTGCGCCTGACCCGGTCGAAGAGAATCTGTCACAGAACTCACGTTATTTCGGAACTTCCTAGTCCATTCGTACACTTGCTGGAGTGACAGACATGCATCACCATACTACAACTTCATTCGACGATGAATTTCAATAGGTTTCACACCATCACTACTCAAAACACGGATGACTGAACGTTGCACCTCTTTGGTGCATTGTTACAGGGCTTGGTGCTGAACAATATTACAGCGCCCTGTGTGAAGGGCTCTTTTGATGCTACGTTTGCTGCAAGCTCTGTATCAGGGTTTAACCCCTAAACCCCCGATACAGAACTATTTGAGCAGATAGACAAACTATTAAATAAACACGACTAAAGTTAAGCTTTGCTCTTGAACTGAGGAAGACTTTATTCAGATGTTATGGGGAATGTCTCAAAGCATTGTCCCGATCTCCTTTTCTCTATTACAAGCTGATCGCCCTTTTCCCTCCCGGCCAGTCTTCGCCTCGTACCTTCTCATTCTCCCCCGATTCCTCGCATCTTTCCTAATTCCCACTGACCGGCGAGATTTCACACCTCCTCTCTCCCTTCGTTTCCTCCGAAATCCTCCTAACCGAGTGCAACGTCCTCCTCCCAAAAAAAACCCCAAAAATTCTCCCCTGCCGAAGAGAGAAGTCCAACGCCATCCAAGAAAGAACAGACACTCCTTGAAATGCCTACTCTCTGAAAACGCAAAGTTCCTCTAATTGGTTTCACTGCTGTCCCCTTTTCTCTCTATCTCCCTCGCAGGAAAGTTCCACGTAAATATAAATCTAACACTCCCTTTCTTCGCGTGAGAAAAAGAGTATTTTAACCGTTCGTTTCCCAGCTCATCAAAATGGCGGGAAAATGGAGAAAAATGATTACAATTCCCTATCTCTAAAAATGGCTACTGAATTTCAGTTCTGATAATAGATGTCCAGATTACAGCATGCCCCAAGTGGGGCGGCCATGTTTACACTGTTATTGTATCATCACTAAGCTTGTCAGCACCGTGCTGCCACCTGTAAGAAAACCTTTTAGTGAATGGAAAAAATATTGCCAAGTTACAGGACAATGACACTGTATTTTGGTTTCCATTTGGCTCATGTGATAATTTGCTACTTCAGTGTAGCTAATTTATTAATTGTTTAACATTTCATAAAATCACCTAAAAAAAAAAGAAATATTCGTAATCGCTTCTGCATTACACGAGTGCAATTCTAACATACTATTAAAAGTAAGTGCAACTTACCTCAGTATTCTTGCTGTTATTAGAAGAGCCGGAAATGGATTTCTTAACCGATGTGTGATATTCTTTGTCTGGTGTTGGAGATTTCCTTGAGGATGCAAAAAGAAAAGGTGTTTCTACAAAACTAGCATTTTGAATAGTGCACAATAATTTACCCAGTATCACAACATATACAAAGTCTGGCATGCTGTGTTCTAGGAACATGGAAATAAGCCTATCCGTTGTTGTCAAAGGAAACTGCTCTCACAGTAAGATTTAGTGACTTATTTGGATTTTGAGAGTCTGTCATAAGAAAAATTAGTGATTTATTTGGATTTTGAGAGTCTGTCATAAGAACAATTAGTGATTTTATTTGGATTTTGGGAGTTTGTCATAAGAAAAATTAGTGATTTATTTGGATTTTAAGAGTCTGTCATAAGAAAAATTAGTGATTTACTTGAATTTTGACACACTGCTCATTATACGAATTTGGCATTGTTAATTATTTGCATTTTGAAATATTTCTTATTACGTGAGTTCTGATAATGTACTCATCACTGAAATTCCACATAACATTTTTTTGGGGGGTGAGGTTTAACGACCATTGTGAGCAACCCGATGGGCTATAAGCAGTTGCCCGTCCCTAACTTAGGGTCACTGGTTCCTGATAGGGGAAAGGAAAAATTAGAAGCATGGAATCTTCATACAAGTAACATGAATGCAACCGTAAGTAAATAGCAGAAACGTAGCGATAATTCCGAGCTCAAACGGAGAGAGCCAGTGTCGTAAGACAAACACAACATCCATGTTTCACTGGGACTCGAACCCCGACCCATCTCGGACGAATGGCCACAAGCCAGCGCTTATGTCACTTCGCCACCGGGGAGGCCATCCCTTTTTACACATTTCTTTGAAGTATGCGAGTGAAAATGCGACCACATGTGTGTGCGTGCATGTGTAGCAACGAATCGTTTAGTGTTGGACAGCACTAACTGACCACGACCGCACCGGTGGTGCCGTGGTCTAAGCGATGGCTACTGATCATTCATCCGAAAGGGGGCCAGGTTTGAATCCCGGTGAGATATGGATGCTGTGTTAATGCTACCGCTCTGGCTCTCTCCCTTCCCTGGAACGGACTGCTTATAGCCCACTGAGTTGCTCACGGTGGTCGTTAAACCTCCAATAAAAAAACTGACCACGTGTAAGTTATAGGTGAATTTAACTCTTGGCACGAAAAAAAACAAATATGCAAATCTGTCCTGATATGCTGTGGCCTGTGCGAACTGTCCTTTTTTGTTTTTTGTTTGGTGGTTTAAAGACCACCGTGCACAGCACGATGGGCTGTCAGCAATCGTCCGTGCCTAATTTAGTGCCACTGGTTCCTGGAAAGGGAATGATCCAGTGCCGTAAGACAAACCCACCATCCATACCTGGCGGTATTTGAACCCGGACCCATCTCGAAAGAACGAATGTTGAGAAGTCAGCGCTTTGACCACTGCGCTACCGGTGCAGCTGACCTATCTACTTTCCCGTTTTTGTTTACTGTACCTCTTCTGGTTATCACTCGTTATATTAGGTTCCGTTTTCGGACACTGCGACAAAGTATAACACATACGTAGTAGAAAAGCAATTTATACGTCAAAATAACTACCATGAGCATCAACAATGATCTGCCAACATGTTAACAACTTATATACACTCACGGACAATGAAATTTGAGCACCTGGAAGAAAACATGCTACTACCACGAAACTTTGCAAATAGCTAGAGTGCGTGCTGGTATGCAAATTATTTACGTTTGGCGCGATTGCGCATGACCGCACACCCAGTGGTGGCGCTGCAAGCGTGAAGCAGCAGCCTTATAAATTGGCGAGTAGTCGATGCCCCACGAAAGCGGAAAGCACCGGCTGACGCAAGCAAGAGTACAGAGTGACAAGAATTCCGGGTAGACGCCAGAGACGTCGACTTACGCAACTTTCGGACTTTGCGAAATGCCGGATCATCGGGTTGAAAACCCCAGGGTGGTCGGCGCGCCGTATAACCAGCCACGTGGATCGTTCTGACCATAACGTCCAACTGTGTTGGGAGCAGTGGACACGTGACGGCACTGCCAAACGGCAGAACGGCTCCGGACAGAACAGGAGGACCATCGGTACATAGGTACGATGGATCGTGTGCCAGGCACTAACGAATCCCACTGGGACCCAGTCCACTATACAAGCAGATGTAGCGGCTCCTGTGTGTTCACGAGCCATTTCCCGACGCCTCGCGGATGTGAATATGCGATCCCAGCTCCCCTTACGTGTGCTGCCATCAACGCAGGAACAGCTCCGGCTCCGTGTGCAATGATGCCAGGCCAGAGCAACGTAGAACACCACAGACTGGCGACGTCTGGTGTTTAGCGATGAGTGCCGCTTCGTTTTGAGGACATAGGATAATCATGTACGGGTGTGGAGGTCCTCTGGTCATCGGCACAATCCCAAACTCGTTATCGAGCTCCACACCTCCCCCACTGCAGGCATTATGGTCTGGGAAGCCATTGCCTACGATAGCCGATCAGCTCTAGTAGTGGTACGGGGGTCATTGACGGGCCAGCGACATGTGGATGAGATCCTACGTCCCCATGTGATACCATTCCTAGCCGGGATTCCAGGTGCGCTATACCAGCAGGATAATGCCCTCCAGCACACGGCTCGGGGTGCCCAAAATTGTTCACGTCATGTCCAGAAACATCCATGGCCTGCCCACTCACCGGACATTTCCTCTATTCAGCATGTGTGGGACGAGTTGAAACGCCGGCTGCCGTCGTGCCGCACTTTCTGGGATTTGGAGCAAACCGTCCAACACGCGTGGGCCAGTCTGCCGCAGGGAAACATCAGGCATCTGTTCACCTCCATGCCGGACCGTATTGCAGCATGTATCGCAGCACGAGGCGGTGCAACGCGCTATTGAATATGACCGGACTGCGTGCCACACATCCTTCTGTAATTGTCCTGCAGCTCTGTTTTTGCCATCATATGTGCCATTCATCTGTATCATTACGCCCATAAAATTTCAGTTCAATCCGATGCTTCTTTCTTGGTTCGCAAATTTCATTGTCCGTGAGTGTATATACCCCTGCGATAAAATGCCGCGTCATGGGAAGAGAAAAAGTTTTGGAGGGGAGCGTGTAACTAACCAAAGTTGGAGAAGTCGTGTCCAAGCAAATGATTGTCGATTGAAAGAAACAAATGATAGTCTGAAGAAGAGATACGTTGAGAGTGAGCTGGAAGACATAAAAGCTCCCACCCAAATTCTTTGATAGTGTTTCTGGTTAATGAAGCGGAGTTGGCATGAACGTTATACTGGAGCAGAGCTCCCTTTCTGTTGACCAGTGCTACTTATTTTTTTTTTCAAATCCTCATGCCCGTTTCATTTGTTCATAGTACACTGCAGCGGTGATCATTTGGCCGCGTTGCAAGAATTCATAATGAACACCACTACATGCTGTCCACCATATACACGGCATAACTTTACTTGGTTGCAGTGCTGGCTTCTCTGTGTGAGGAATTGAGTCACTGGTGGACAACCAATGTTTGAAACGTTTTGAGGTGCTGTACTGGACCCACTTCTGATTACATGTGAGTACTATCTCCAAAAATGGTTCCTTGTCGTAGCAAGACAGCAATGCAAAACGAGCTTAGACTCTTTGCTGTTTGTTCACTGCAGGCAATTCGTGGGAGACCCACTTAGACAATTTATATGCCTTACCTATTGCAGGCTGATGTCTTCGGACGATTTCATTACTAACACCAAATGACTAGGCTAGTTCCCGGCATGTTTGACTACTTTCCTGCTCAGTAGCAACTTTCAGAACTTTTGTCTCAAGTCTGACTGGACGACCATTCCGAGACTTGTCTTGAAGGAATTCATATCCATCTCTGAACGTTCGAAACCAATTTCGAGGTGTGCGTTCCTTCACAGCATCTGCCCCGAATACTATGGAAGTGCGGCGAGTTGTTTCTGCAGCAAATGAACCGAGTTTAAATTCGCATAACAGAGATCCACAAATAATCTCCACTGATACCGCCAATGTAATCGCACGCCTTTCTACTACCAAACTGCTTACTCATCTGATTCATATGCGCAAGGCATCTTGGGATTTCAGCGGACAATACACAGTTGGTGGAACGCCATCTCCTCTCAAATTCAGTTATTATAAGGTGTGCCTTTGCTTCCTCGAAAAGTGGCAAATACTTCTGCGGTTGCCTGATACTTTTTGACCTTAACGTCATGTTTGAACTCCCAAGGCTTTTTGTTCCTGTTGGCATCACTGGCAGTCAGTCAGGTTAACTCGACTGAGATGTAAACAAAGTGTTGGTTGTGTTAAGAGTTGTAACGTACCAGGAGATGTGACGTACCTGCCAGCAGGACGCACGCGACATAAAGGCAGATAGGAATCAGAATAAAACGTCCGCGTAGCTCAATTGGTAGAGCAACTTATTCCGGAATGAGGGGATCCGGGTTCGAATCCTGGTGTGGACAGAAATGACGGAGAAATTTACTTCGTCATAATGGCGCACGAACTATCCGGATGACCCGACCGTTAAAAATCTCGCACTGGTGTGATGTTCTTTCCACACCGCGAGATAGGAAAAATAGGAGAATCCCTTCTCCAGCACTTCGAAAAAAAATAAAAAATAAGGGGGAGATGATGTAACGTACCAGGAGATGTGACGTACCTGCCAGAAGGACGCACGCGACATAAAGGCAGATAGGAATCAGAATAAAACGTCCGCGTAGCTCAATTGGTAGAGCAACTTATTCCGGAATGAGGGGATCCGGGTTCGAATCCTGGCGTGGACAGAAATGACGGAGAAATTTACTTCGTTATAGAGTGTGGGGTGTCTTAGATGTTAGGTTAGAGAGCTGTTTGTAAGCTAAACGCTTCCAATAGACGGCGTTACTCTGTTCTCTTCAGGTAAGATATTAAATAATCAACGTCAGTGTATTCATGTTTAATTAACTTGTCGGTTTGTTCTTCATTTTCGGGTGTCTTCTGGGCAATTTTCTCATTGTGCTTTATTTGCCTCGAAGGAACGTTCTCGGTTAAAATTTTGAGTCGTTATCATCATAGTTAAAACTTTGGTCGTTATCATCATCTTTTGTTCTAGAAATAATTGATTGAATTATAAATATTCGGGAAATTGTGGAAAGTCGTTTAAATAGTTTCGTAAAATATTGTCATCATGTATTGTCCGAAGTAATTCGTTTCGGTGCGATGCGTTGCTAATTTCCGTTTATCAATGGTTCTGTCGACGCATTTCTTTGATTATTCCAAACTCAGAGAAATACGGATTCCATTCTTTCACTTTCGTGTGTAAGGAATTGATGAAATAACCCACCTTTGATGTCCTTTCCTTCTTCATTTTTAGCAAAGAAAAGAAGGAAAGGATAGTTAGAGGTGAGCAATATAAGGATAGTTAGAGGTGAGCAATATAAGGATAGTTAGAGGTGGGCAATGATGAAATTCAATTTCGCAGCCATTCTAACAGATTCACTGATAACCGAAAATTAATAGTTTGTAGAGCAGAGTTGTTTGTTTCAGACAGATGTTAAAGTGACGCGGTATTATGAAATCTTTCGATAAAACTGAATTACTATTTTAATTTGCTGATTTACGGGCATAGTAACGTACAGTAAAACCTCCTTAACGGACACTCCCGTATAGCAGACAGTTTTGTGATCCCCAGTGCCGAATTATATACGGTTATGTATATTTAGCTACAAATAGCGGACCCTCCGGATAACGGACACTTCCATTAAGCGGAAAGTTTTGTGATCCGCAATCCCGAAGAATATATGGTTCTGCATATTTACCTCCAAATAGCGGACCGTCTGAATAATGGACACGTCCATTTAGCGGACAGTTTTTGTGATCCCTAGTCTCGAAGCATATACGGTTCTGTATATTTACCTCCAAATAACGGACCCTCCGAATAACGGACACTTCCATCATCTCAAATTAGAGATAAATTTGAATAATGGACACGTCCATTTAGCGGACAGGTTTTGTGGTCCCTAGTCTCGAAGCATATACGGTTCTGTTTATTTACCTCCAAATAGCGGACCCTCCGAATAACGGACACTTCCATTTAGCGGACAGTATTGTGATCCCCAGTCCCGAAGTATATACGGTTCTGTATATTTACTTCCAAATAGCGGACCCTCCGAATAACGGACACTTCCATTTAGCGGATAGTTTTGCGATCCCCAGTCCTGAAGCATATACGGTTCTGTATGTTTACCTCCGGGATGTAAGGTCAGGTGATGCGTAACATCACAGCCTCTCCTTGACAAATGTCAACCCCGCCTTCTCGTGGTGCATCCTGTTCCCACTAAAGGGGCTCTGACGACCGCAAATAGCGGTATAACTATACCATCGGGATCAGAGGAAATGCTATCCCACACTCACCAACCCGCTTGGCCAGCGTGGTGAGTTATGGCCAAACCCCTCCAAAATGACTCCACAACTTAAATCTTGGCCCTCAGTTTCCGGCAGCTGGAATGTACCTGGCCAAGGCAGCGGCCAGTGCGACATGAAGGCAGAGGGTGCTAAGAATCCCCGGAGGACCGGACTAGGCTGCCATCTGATGCTGACCTTGGCAACATACAATGGAAGCTCCCTATCTTCTGATTCAAGGCTTCTTGAATTGGAAGAGGAACTACAAAGGATCAAGTGGGACATCGTGGGGCTAAGTGAGGTAAGGAGAAAAGGAGAAGATCTCATTGAACTGAAAAGTGGACATCTCTTCTACTATCGTGGGACAGATACTGGCAGAACTAGTGGTGTTGGATTTATAATAAACAAGAAACTGAAGGATAAAGTGGTAGAAGTTGAAAGTTCCTCTGACAGAGCTGCACGACTCGTTATCCAACTATCGAGAAGATACCAGGCTCAGATTATTCAAACTTATGCACCCACCACAAGTCATCCTGAAGAAGAAATTGAAGAATTTTATGAGGAAATTTGTCATCTAAATAATAAAGGCAAGCAGCACTTGAAAATAATTATGGGAGATTTCAATGCAAAAATAGGGCAACGGCAACAGAATGAAACTTCAGTAGGTAAATTCGGTCACGGCAACAGAAACCAGCGTGGAAATACTCTCGTTGAGTTTGCAGAGGCAGAAGGGTTTTTCATCTTGAACTCCTTCTTCAAGAAAAAGCCACACAGGAAATGGACATGGAGACATCCAAATGGGACGACAAGTGAAATTGATTTTATTATGTGTAACAAAAAATTCGTCATAGAAGACTGCAGTGTGCTAAACAAGTTCAACACAGGTAGTGACCACAGATTGGTGAGATGTAAGATGCAACTCAACACTAAACTTGAACGTGGCAAGCTCATAAGACAAACAAAATCTATTGACATAACCAACCTTAAAAAACACCATAATACCTTCAAGTTGGAACTGAAGAACAGGTTCTCTGCTTTAGAAGGCCTAACATCAGAAGAAGTGGACATCTCTGAAGTTAACAGAAAAGTAACCAAAGCTCTTGTGGAAACAGCAACAAAATTAGCTGGGTCTAAGAACAAGTTGCATGTAAATAAATTATCAGGAAAAACGAAAATGTTGATGCAAAAAAGAAGAGAGATGAGGACAACTAAAGAAGATGTGACTTCCAAAGTGGAATATATAGAGCTATGCAAGACAGTACGAAAAAGTATCACTGAAGACGTAAGAAAATTCAACTGTGAACTAGTGAGGAAAGCAATTGAAAACAACCAAAGCCTAAAGATAGCAAAGGGACATCTCAGTAAGGGAAGAAAACAGATTATGGCACTGAGAAAAGAAGATGGTTCTGTAACAAGAAATAGAGGCGAAATTTTGACAAGAGTGAAAGATTTCTACTCCAAATTATATGAAAGGGATGATACATGCACTCCAGACATCATGAAAGATACCAGTACCAGAGTTCCTCCAGTCCTTCCAGCAGAAGTTGCACATGCAATCAAGAACATGAAGCGGGGAAAAGCTCCAGGAGAAGATGGAATTACTGTAGACATCATACAAGAAGCAAGTGGAGAAATCGAAACAGTACTCGCCCAAATTTTCACTCGATGCCTTAATGAAGGAAAGATTCCTGAGGATTGGAACACCGCTACAATGATCCTGCTACATAAGAAAGGTGACATTGAGGATCTCGGAAACTACAGACCTATCAGCCTCCTATCAGTAGTTTATAAAATCTTCACTAAAGTTCTTTCACACCGCTTGAAGGTAACACTGGACATGACTCAACCGAGAGAACAAGCTGGATTCAGGAGTGGCTACAGCACAATAGATCATATCCATGTGCTGAGAGAACTAATTGAAAGAGCGAGGGAATATGAACTTCCATTGTGCATGGCTTTTATCGATTATGAAAAAGCCTTTGATTCGGTGAAACCATTAGCAGTTACAATGGCTCTGAAAACCTGCGGTATTGAAGATGCATACATTAATATTATTAATAACATCTACGAAAATGCAAGTGCAAAGATTAGGCTGTTTGAAAATACAACACACATAAAAATTGGAAAGGGAGTGAGACAAGGTGACACCATATCTCCGAAGCTCTTTAATGCCACATTGGAGGGTGTTTTTCAATCACTGAGCTGGGAAAACAAGGGGATAAAGATTAATGGAGATTATCTAACCCACCTTCGTTTTGCTGATGATGTAGTCATTTTTGCAACTAGCCCATCAGAGCTGCAGAGTATGATCCAGGAACTTGCTGACAAGAGTAAAGAAGTGGGATTAAAAATGAACTTTCAGAAGACAAAAGTGATGTTCAATGCTTTTACAAGAAATGAAGATTTATCGATTGATGGAGAAAAGCTGGAGATAACAGATACGTACGTTTATCTTGGACAGCAGATATCAAGTGAGGGTCACATTGATGAAGAAATTAATAGGCGTACAAAACTTGCCTGGAGAGCTTTTGGAAGAAACAGCATAATTTTCAAGAGCAATATGCCATTATGTCTTAAAAGAAAAGTGTTTGATCAATGCATCCTTCCAGTGCTTACTTATGGTGCAGAGACGTGGACCTTAACTAAAAGAGACATACAAAGGCTGCAGACAACTTAAAGAAGCATGGAGAGGTGCATACTTGGTGTAACCAGGAGAGATAAGAAGAGGAACTCGTGGATCCGAAAAATGACAAGAGTGGAAGACATCATGATCAGAGTTAAATCCCTGAAATGGCAACGGGCTGGACATACTGCCAGAAGGACAGATCATCGATGGACAGCCGAAATTTTAGATTGGATTCCAAGGGTCAGGAAAAGACCCAGAAGAAGACCACATGGGAGATGGGTGGATGAAATTCGAAAGTATGCAGGGGTGACATGGAGGAGACTGGCACAAGACAGACCGTTGTGGAGGAAACTTGGGGAGACCTTCGTCCAGCAGTGGATTGATAATGGTTGACAATGATGATGATGATGATGTTTACCTCCAAATAGCGAACACTTCCATTTAGCGGAAACTTTTGTGACCCCAGTCCCGAAGTATATACGGTTCCGTATATTTATCTCCAAATAAGCGGACCTCCGAATAAGGAACAGAGATCTTGGGCATAAGATAGTTAAAAACATGAACGTTCATGGGGAAAATGGCGAAATTTTGCCGCAAAGATTTTGTTTAATTTCTTCGCACGGAGATAGGATCCTTTTTGTCTTCCAGTTTCCCATTACAAAAACTACTGGTCTGTGCTTTCAATACGAACGATCTTTTGTCAGAAGTAACAAAAACAGCAAATTTGAGACAAAATGAGGTACTCGCTGTCTATCCAGAATAGGATTTAGACGCCATTTTCGAACTCATTACGTGTGTAAACAGAAAATGCGAAAACTTTCATTGGAGTCGATGAAGATCTTTGTATCGAAGAGTCAACAAAGAATATGCGCGAGTTCGTTGCTTTGAAATCATTGAAAGAAAATGAACTTGATTGAGGAAGCATCCGATGCAGTTGTAGAAGAAGTGTGGAATTTTTAAAAAGACGCTGTAAATTGTAGGAATTATTTGGTTGGTGCGAATGAAATGTCCGGCTCGAACGAGCTGTGGAGACAGGCCCCCACCACAGCGGAATGGAAGCACCCACAGATGTTGCGGGTATTACACAACAGAGTTACTATAAATAGCTAGCACGTGTGTGGAGAACAAGGTTCAGGCGTGGTTTGTTTGGACGTAACGTGGCTAGCAAAGGAAACATGCAAACGCCGGATTTGAGAATCATCTTCCTGTATGAATTTAAATTTAGCCATCCTGCAGGAATTGCCGTTCGAAACATTAACAAAGCTTTTGGGGAGAATACATCCAACGAACGAATTATTTGGCGAAGGTTCGTGACCTTTCGAAGCGGACATACGGACCTGCAAACCGAAGCACGTGGTCACCGCCTTGTTGCCACTTCTGTCGATGTTTTGTTACGTATGGTTGAAGCGGAACGCCGAAAAACGTATCGAGAGATAGTGGCAGAGGTAGGTGTCCACCACACGATAGTTATTCAGCGTTTGGCTGCGCTGGGTAAGGTCAAAAGGCTGAACATGTGGTTGCCGCATGAGTTGACAACCACCAACAAGACTAAGCGTTTGGAAGTCTGCACGTCGCTGCTTGCCAGGAATAAACACGAACCTCAACTGCATCGAATCGTCACCTGCGACGCAAAGCAGATCCTTTATGATAATCGGAAACGATCTGCCCAATGGTTAAGCAAGGCACAGCCTACTGGACGGCATTCTAAGCCACCTCTACACAGCAAAAAGATGATGGTCCTTGTCTGGTGTTCAACAGCCGGGATAATTCATCGGAGTTTCTTGGCAAGAGGCCAAACCACCACTGCAGAACGCTATTGTGCTGAATTACACAAGATGCACCGGAAATTGCTGCAGAAACAACCGGCTTTGGTCAAGAGATAGGTTGTTCTTTTGCTCCAGGACAACGCTCGCCCTCATGTCGCACAACGAACGATGCCGACAGTAAGTGCCTTGGGATATGAAGCACTGCTTCATCCTGACTATTTCCCGAACTTGTCTTCGACAGACTATCATCTGTTTCCTCGCCTGGATCACTTCCTGTCCGGGAAACAATTCACAACAGACAACGACGTTCAACGTGCAGTTGATGGCTTCTTCGGGTCCCAGCCACAAGAGTTTTTTTGTTCCGGGATCATGGCCTTGCCGGACAGATAGCAACTATGTATCGATGACGAGGGGGTTATTTTGCCTAGGTAAGTTGTCCTACTTTTCTATTCTCGCCGTCCACGTGTGCTGGTTCTCTGCCGGACATTTCATTCGCACCAACCCAATAGAACTATTGAAGAATTAAAAAAATATTAAATTAAAAACATGCTACGAATTGCCAAGGAGAAAAAACGCTTGCATTATATATTTTTTCAGCCCAAAATTGCTGAGTGATTTAATTAGATGGGCGGTAAAAACGTCCTTTTCAAAATTCATGGTCTAACATTTTGTTGTTGCGTACGTATGCTTAAACATGTATCGAAATACATACATTGTATGTAGGCTAATGTACATGTATCACACGTATCGTCTCGTTTTTTCCTTGTAAAGCTATAGCAAAAAAAAAAAATAAAAAAAAATATTTAAGCAAAAATCATTTTAATTATACGTTGTAAGTACGTATTTAATATGAAGTGTTTTCGTGTTGTGAGCCTGATAGGGCTCAGAAGTCAACTTCCGAAGAGCGGACATTTCCCAAAAATGGACAAATGTTGAAATTCCAGAGTTTCCGCTATTCGCAGGTTTTACTATAATAAATATTACCCGATAAAGAAGAAGATAGAAACACTTGCAAGAAGTATCTTTCATCTAAATTTTTAGACACGACTTTAATTAGACAGATACATAGATTCAAATCGTACCAGAAAATACTGAGTCAGAACAAAAGCTGATCCGAAACACGAGTTGAAAATCTCATCTCGTGCATTTTGCTACCGTGCAACTGATTAAAATGAGGAGCAACGGAACAGTTGAGTTCGCGTTGTCTATTTGTTCTTTGGTATAGTTAGGAACAAGGTGGAGTCATGCCACGAATACTAAGCTAATCTAGTTTATCCAACTTGTTACGTTTTTTCTAATTTACCTTTTCTTTTTAGTTGCTGAATTCTTATGTAAATTTGGTTTCTTTTGATTAAATGCTTTCTGACTTAACGACACATAATTTCTCTCGACGAGTGTTATTGCTTGTGACGTACGTATACCTCTAATTTAACTTTCCTTTCTAGTTCCTGTATTCTAATGTGAATTTGGCTTCTTCTCGTTAAAGATTTTTCTGAGCTTAACGCCACTGATTTCTGTCCAATGAATTTTAGTTTGGTAACCCTGACAAATGGTCAGAAGTCAATATCGTAATCTCAAATTAGAGATATGAGCTGCTGTTTTGAATGTATCAGTCTCGTCATGTTTTTGGCAAATTTTCACTTGTTTTTGATAGCACTTGATTGCGACTGATTAGAATTTGAAGATTATGCTTTGAGCACTGTGTTTTTCCAGCACTATGTTTCAAGTAAGCCCAGTCTTTGAGCACTGTTTAGAGCACT
Source organism: Macrothele yani (assembly GCA_039090855.1). Lineage (NCBI taxonomy): Eukaryota > Metazoa > Arthropoda > Arachnida > Araneae > Macrothelidae > Macrothele > Macrothele yani. The sequence continues at coordinate 64,292,155 of CM077005.1, forward strand.
GTTAATGTTATTTGCTTAAGCGAGAGTTACATCCTCAAGTTGTGAAAATCCGAGAAGGTACTGATGTGGATGGTTGGTTAACTACTACTTACGTGCAGTGTAATAAACAAGATGGAACTGTAAGACTCATTTAAGAAACCCTCCAGTTTATTACGAGGCATTTTCGTGTGTGTATAATTCAGTTTTGAGCTACTGCAATTCAGCTCATCCGGGAAAACAAATTCTAAGCTATAAAATGACAGTTAAGCCTACAGTGAAGCTTACGTGTAGTTGAAGTAACCGTTAAACTAGCAGTTTAAGTTAAGATAATAGTTAAAGCGACTTTCACTAATTTAGCATTAAACATCATAACCTTTGAAATCCTCTTCTTATATTTTGGGGATGCACGAGGTACAATTATACAGTCGCATCATTCACAAATCTACATTCACTTTTCTTATTTCTTACGCATATAGGGTTTCACTGTATCTTTTGCGAACATTTACGTCGGCATTCTGTAGAAAGGTTGTAAATTTTCGTGTATATATGGCTGACTGAACACTACATAAAGCAGTTCTTAAATACAGTACTTCACGTACATTGAAACAGGAGTCATCCAGGAACTTCAAGAAAAGATTACTTACGGTTATTCTTTATTTCGCCAAAACTCTTTTGGCACTTCAACAAGGCACAATTATAACTCACTTTTAAATAGTATTAATTTAATCCACCTAATGTGAGTTAGTAATCAGAACACTTGGTTAAGGAAAACACTAACACGAAGGATATTACACACAGCCTTCAAATAGATCAAACTTCAACGCTTCCACGATTATGGCATTATAACATCCATCATCTCTACATCTTTGCTGCTGCTCAAACATTGTATATCATCCACATCTCATCGTACACCTACACATGTCATATGTTCCCACCTCAAGGTATTGTCAACCATGCTCTTGCGAGAGAGAAAATATAACGATAAGTTTGAAAAACGCTAAAGGAGAATGAACTCAATTTTACATAGAGAAAGGAACTAAAAAGGATAGTTAAATTAAAGTATACGTCACAATGTGCCTAAAATTGACTTATCTCCTGACCTTTACCTTGCCACTAGAAAAACAATCTCCAAACACACACATACCTGTGTAAGAATCGAAAACATCATTTAGTTCGCTGATGCACTTCTGTCTCACAAAAACTTTAGAATGTGAAACAGAAGGCATCGCTCTTTCCACGTTTATAAGAGAGTCCCTGACTCTCTTACAAACGTTTGAAGAGCGAGGATTTCTGTTTGATGTTCCTAATCCACGTCAATTGTGTGTATTAAAGTTTAGAATGATCTCCCTAGTAACTTTTCATGTACTAAAATTTATTGCTTTAATATATAAGCAATTAACAACAGCAGTATCACAAGGTAAGTGTTTAAAATAGCGTAACTGATGTCTTACCTGCCTTGAGACTTCGTGGAAATCCGTCTTTTCTGTGACTTTTCCGAAGTGTTTTCACTGCACTCATCAAAAGCACAACTTTGCTTATGGAGAGTGTTTATTTTCTTGGCTGTATTGACATTCAGGTTATTTTGCAAGGAAATGAGACTTTCCTGAGGAATATCTACGAAGTGAGGATTGTTCTCGAAAAAACAGTCATCGACTTCACAGTCCTCTTCGTCCTTTTGACCCAAAGGATGCTGTAGGGCAGACATACAGGACGCCTGCTGTAAACTTGGAGTCCTAAAAGAAAAGACTGCGTCACTTCGAACTTTATAGTTGTTGTAGTTATAATACATCCTGTAATGCTGAGACTGTTCGTCCACAAAACGTGAATGGAATCTTATGAAAAATAGGCACAGACACATTCACTATATTATCAAAAGTATTCGGATACTAACAAATATTTGCATAAGTGCCAAGAACGGTTGCGCAAGAAGATGCGCAGTGAGTGGGGAGGTACGTATATGAAGCTGAGATGTTCTGTCGTGTTATCAGCAATTTTGAAGCGGATATGCCGCGTGGACCTTAACTTTCCGAGTTCCAGCGTTGGCTGGTCATAGGATGTCATTTGAGTAACGTTTCCATACAGAGCATTGCAGCTGAACTAAACATACCGAAATCCACTGTAAGTGATGTCCTGGAGAGATGGAAGCAGGACGGTGCAACTATAGCAACAATACGTTCAGGAAGGCCACACAAACTGACAGAAAAAGAAGAGCCATGGTAAGAAAAGTTAAGAAATTCCGTTCTTCCTCTGCCGTTTCCATCGCTGTTGAAGTAGAAAATGCTTGTAATGGCTCGATTAGTACCATAACTATCCGCAAAGAGTTGCTCAGTGTGGGTTATTATGGTAGAGCAGCGGCAAACATGCCACATATCACTACCATGAAGGAGAAATGCCGTTAGTATTGGTGTGTCTCCCGTCGTACCTGGACTGAAGACGACTGGAAAGCTGTTCTTTGGAGTGATGAGTCACGCTTTTCACTCTTCCAATCTGATGGGTTTGTGTAGATTTAGCGACAGCCCGGCGAACGATTTTCGTCGGACTGTGTTGTACAAACTGTTAAGTTTAGCGGATGCACCATCATGTTATGTAGTTGGTTTTCGTGGATAGGACTCGGCCAGTTGGTGATTATATCACAAACCATAAACTCTGATGTGAACATTGGCGTTCAGGATAATCCTATCTTACAAACAATGTGGCAGTATTAAAGAAATGACCGTTGTCTCTTCCAACACGATCAATCTCCCTGCCACACTGCACGGCGTGTGCAAGATTGGTTTCTTGAAATGAAATGGAATTGTTAGACTGTCCTGCTTAGAGTCCTGATCATAGAACACCTCTGAGACGAACTGGAGCAACGGATGCAAAATTGATCAGGACCGTCTTCACTCTCCACTCTGGCTGGATCTTTGCAAAAGGAATAGCGAGCCATTCCTTTCGAGACTTACTGGAGATTGGTTGATAGTATGCCTCGTCGTGCTGCCGCTGTCATACAAGCAAAAGATGGACCGAATAATAACTGATTGCAATAATAAAGCCAGTTATCCGAAGACATTGTGATGTCCGAATACTTTTGATAATATAGTTATAACGAAGTGAATTTCTTCGTCATTTTTATCCGCGCCGGGGTTCGAACCCGGGTCCACTCATTCCGGAATAAGTTGCTCTACCAATTAAGCTACGCGGACATTTGTTCTGATTCCTATCTGCCTTTATGTCGTGTGCGTCCTGCTGGCAGGTACGTCACATCTCCTCTCCTGGTACGTTACATCATCTCCCCTTATTTTTCTTTTTTTCTTTCGAAGTGCTGCTCACATTTTTCCTATCTCGCGGTGTGGAAATAACATCACACCAATGCGAGATTTTGAACGGTCGGGTCATCCGGATAGTTCGGGCGCCATTATAACGAAGTGAATTTCTTCGTCATTTTTATCCGCGCCGGGGTTCGAACCCGGGTCCACTCATTCCGGAATAAGTTGCTCTACCAATTAAGCTACGCGGACATTTGTTCTGATTCCTATCTGCCTTTATGTCGTGTGCGTCCTGCTGGCAGGTACGTCACATCTCCTCTCCTGGTACGTTACATAGTGTATATCTAGATGGCAGAAAGGATTAAGACAAGATTTTACTTTCAGCGGATGCAAGGGACTAAATACTATAGAATTCAGAAAGATGTTCACAAAGTTGGTATCCAGTTTGTGAAGAATGAAAATCAACAACGCGGCAGTGAAGCGTATATAGATATTTGATGTTTGCTGGGGACGTATGAGCTGTGCTCCGAGTATTTGGTCCTATAATGGAATTTTATTTGCAAAGGTTGAGTCCGTGAACAATGGCTTATCGTTTCCTAAACTCTCTTAATAGGCAAAAAGCATGAAGAAAACAGCCTTCTTGTAAATACATCCTGGCAATGCTTACCGAATACAGACATGCATTACCTTGTTTCAAAATAGTAATGTGAGCTCCTTACAAGAATGAAAATGCAGAAGACCGAACGACGCCATGGATATATAATCGTGATTCTGAACTGCTTTTTCTTAGAGAAGGCTGACGAAACACTCAGATAACCTAAATTTGAAGTTTTTGCTTAACAATAAAAAGAAATACTACGTCGTAAGAGAAACTTCTAAATAGTGAGGATACAGTGACAAGTATTAACAATTTCAACCGACGCCATTTCAAATTATGTGCATCGTGTGTATAAAAGAATGTCTCAAAAGGAAACATTTGTAAAAAGAAAAAAATCATTGTAGCTATCATGCGGTTTATTTCTAGTAATAAAGCAAGAGTTGAAGATTTCTATTAATGCTAAATGGCACTGCATGTATCTGACAAACGGTAAAGTGAAGAAGAAGGTTCCATTAGAAATGACCTTATCCATGTGGCTGAAGGCTTTTTGTGTGAAATAGTTCATCAAGACCAAATCAGCAGCGCAAGCACAGAATAATTTTATTTGAACGTATGCAATGAATAATACACCATCAAGACGTGGCGTAAGAAACTGGTATGATCGCTTTAATACAATGGGTAGTGTTTCGAAGAGTTCCTCTTCATAGCTTTAATACAGTAATAAAAGAAAATGGATACGTACAGCAAAAGGCGTCCCAAATAAACTATACAAACTGGTAAAATACACGATGGTAAATACAGTGAAGCGAAGAGTGGGTATGTACAACATATGCTGCAGGCAGGGTAGAAGACATGTGACAATATGAGAATCTCGAAAGAGGCGCCGTGGTGCCATAAGTTACAGTGAAGCGAAGAGTCTAAAAATAAAACATGAGTGACATACAGGGCAAAAGACATGTAATAGTATGAAAAATGCAGAAGGGGCACCATCCTCTTCAGAGAGGTCACGTGTTGTTGACACGAAGGTGAAATCCATTAGGCAAGCATTTCAACGCAGCCCAGGTAAATCGACAAGACGGACATGTTGGGAACCACCACATTGAACTGCACATAAAGTATTCTGTGAAAGAATAAAATTGCCTACAAAGTAAAAATTGTGCAGGCTCTTTACGAACAAGAAAAACCTAAACAGATGGAAATCGCGGCCGAGCTTTTGGGTAAAAAACAACAGTTTAATCTTTTACGGAACGCTTTATGGGATGGAATGTGCGGCAGAAGATGGAATCAAACGAGTGTTCGGCCATGTTAACCGACAAAACATTCGAATATGGGGTTAGAGCCGCGTATGGCCTAGTGGTTAGCGAGTCAGACTATCAATGCAAGGTCCTCAGGTTAGAAACTGGGCTGAGCTTTCAGAGATGGTGTGATTTACTAACAATCGCTGAATAGCCGCCGTGCATCGGACGAGCACGTTAAGTGACGGCCCCCAGACTGGACCCACTGGTTAAATGGGTATTCTTTCCTATGCCCCCCCCCCCCTGAAATTCTCTCACCCCTCTGTGTGCAACATCGTATTTGTACGGTGGCGCCATCTACTGTACTCTAATCTCACTACAAACTGCTCTGTCAAAGTCGCTAGACTTGCTCTCATTCCTTCCGTTTCTGTGTCCTGCCCAAAAGGCGATCTCGTTGTAGGTGGCTGGGACCTAAACTCTACTCACTGTGGACGGAAGTCCTGCAAGAAAATGGCAAGTTAAAGGTGAATATGGGGTTCTGAACACTCATACGTTGTGAGCGAGCATGAGAGAAGCGTTGCAAAAATGAATATCTGGTGTGGTATCCTGCATGACCGGATAATCGCGCCTTTCTTTTTCATCGAAATGATGGTGAGCTGGATTATTTATCTTAATATGTTAGAACAATTCGTTTTACCACAGCTTCAGCAACCTGATATCTTGTTCCAACAAGATGGGGCTCCTCCACACTTGTGTCTCTATGTGAGACAACTTCTTGATAAGCAGTTTTCTGGCAGATGGGTTTATCAGAGTATACCGATTTCTTGGCAGCCTGCACCACCAGTTTTCATCTTAGGGGAATATGCGAAAGATATCTTGTACTCCACTTCAGTGCAAGGTCCTCTGGAACATCGAATCAAAATCACAAATGCCATTGCCACTTGAAGTGATCTCGAATATCGTTCGTTCGCTCAACTAAAGGCACTCACATAGAAATCTTTTAAGCCGAAAAACAACAACAACGCTTATCTGTTTTTCGTACATAGGCTACACTAAGATACATGCATGTGCTTTACTTTGGAAATATTACTTTTCTATTCCCTTTTGTGACATTCTTTTATGAACACCCAGTACTTTTACATGCCTAATAAGTTCTTTTTTTCTGTTCGATCTAGCGCGATAATAAATGACGGTACATATACAGTACATACCACACAGTTTTCGTGACACTAGATAAAGATTAAGTTCTTACCACTAACTTTATTTATCCATCTTGAGTGCACAGGGACAAAAGAACTATTCTACATGATGACATCAACAAATTTATCCCTTCGCACTCGGGGATTTTCTCTCTCTCTGACACACACACACATGCTAACGCTTCCTTATGTAAACAACATAAACGTAGTGTGTGTACACATAAACGTAGACAACAACATAAACAAAATGGGCGCACTCTGTTTATGTAAACAAACACAGAAGCTACTAAACTACAGATACAAAAAATGAGAAAAGTTGGTAAGCATTGCACATGCTTGCGAAATGAACGAGTCCACAATTGATACAGTTACGAAGATCTAGTTATACAGTATTTAAAAAGTTCTGAGGCAATGAATCCACATCAAGATGCGTAAAACGAGGCCATGTAATTCAAAACATGGAAAAATCATCGAGTGTTTGAACTGAGGTCCTGCATCTACAATGTAAGCCAATAGACTTTATACTCTTATCAAAGAAAACGTTCAGTATTTAAAACATCCTAAAAAAAAAAAAGGTATCATTTTTAGCATTTTGTTTTTAGAAGCATTTCTTCAGGTTTAAATGTGCATTGAGACGAATGTATAATATATGTCTAATTTAACCATTGTTGGACTTGCATGATTCAAATTTACATGGAAGCTTTCGAGCCAAATTTACCACGTTAAGACAGCAACCTGATGGAAGTCAAAAATGTCTCTGAAAGTTGCATTCCATGTAGCTGCAAACATTAAAGCGAATGTATATGATTAAAATTCCCTTAAGAAGAAGATTCTTAGACCAGGGCTCGTACCCTCTACTTGAAGTCCCCCGCCCCCCACAAGTCAGATGGGTTAAAAATTTATTATAAGTTATTGGGTTGTCGGAAAAATCATGACATATTTTAGCCATGTTTTGCAAAGGTCATTAATTGATAGAAAGAACAAAGCTCAATAAATGATATAATGTCCGTTTTGTTCGATATTGCCACCTGTCATGAGCTGCAGAATGCCTCGTTCATAGAAGAACCTGTCTTTCGTGGCGAAACACTGTACAAGGTGATGGTTTACAGCCTCATCTGAATTGAACGTATAACGAAGTAAATTTCTCCGTCATTTTTGGTCTACGTCGGGATTCGAACCCGAGGCCGCTTATTCCGGAACAAGTCGCTCTACCAACTGAGCTACGCAGACGTTTATTCTGATTCCTATCTGCCTTTATGTCGTGTGCGTCCTGCTGGCAGGTACGTCACATCTCCCCCTCCCCGAAAGAGGGCCGGGGGCATGGGCCACCCACGGGTCAGCCGTGACCATGAATCGTTGCAGGCAGCCATCCACTGTAGAACGTGCACTTGAGAACTCCCAGTCAATCTGCTGTGTGGAATGCAACATCACACATTTTTATTTTTCGAAGCGCTGGAGAAAGAATTCTCTGATATTTCCTGTCTCGCGGTGTGGAAATAACATCACACCAATGCGAGATTTTGAACGGCCGGGTCATCCGGATAGTTCGGGCGCCATTATAACGAAGTAAATTTCTCCGTCATCTTTGGTCTACGCCAGGATTCGAACCCGAGGCCGCTTATTCCGGAACAAGTAGCTCAACCAACTGAGCTACGCAGACGTTTTATTCTGATTCCTGTCTGCCTTTATGTCGTGTGCGTCCTGCTGGCAGGTACGTCACAAACGTTATACCACGCAAGGACAGTTGAAGAGAGCGAAACAAGTGGAAGTCTGACGGCGCAAGGTCAGGCGAGTATACTGGGTGTGGCAACACATCCCACCCAAGCTCTAATAATTTTTGGCAGGTGATCAAACTTGTGTGTCGTCTCGCGTTGTCGTGATGGAATACAACACCTTTACGATGAATGAGCTCTGGACTTTTCTGGATGATGAATTCGTTCAAACTCTCCAATTGCCGACAATACACATTCGAATTAATTGTTTGGTTCCGTGGTAGGATCTCGAAAAACACGACACCTTTAAAATCCTACCACACTGAGACCAGAACCTTCCGCTGATGAATGTTTGCTTTGGATGCCGTTTGAGGCGGAGGAGCACGTCGGGACCAAGACCGTTTGCGCAGCACATTGTTGTACACAATCCACTTTTCGTCACCAGTTATCAGTCGCTTCAAAAAAGGATCGTTTTCCTCAGGTTTAATGAGCATATCGCAGATGTTTATACGCGCCGTCAATTGAGCTTCTTTGAGTTCATGAGAAACCACACATCGAGCTTGCTTACGTATCCCAGCTTCTTTAGGTGGTCGTGAACGCTTGAATGATGGATGTGCAATGTGTCTGCAATCTCTCGTGTCGTGTAACGTGGGTTTGACTCGATCAAGGCTTTGATTTGTTCGTCATCAACCTCGGTTGGCCTCCCGGACAGAGGAGCATCGTTGAGGTCAAAATCACCAGCACGGAATTTTGCGAACCACCGCAGGCGCTGACGTTCATGTATAGCATTGTCACCGTACACTTTACGCAACTTTTCACAAGCTTGACGCACATTCTTCCCTTTACAGAAGTAAAACAGTAAAATATGGCGAAAATGCACAATTTAGTCTTCCATCTTCAACTTGATGTTAAATCTCCACAAATCAACCAAATCGCTCACTATTCCTTTGAGACTGCAGCTAGAACTGGCACCTGTCGAATGCCATAGCGATAACAGAGCTGCGCGTGCCTCTTGTACTTCCAAAACCGCCCAACCGCCATCGGTGCCAAAATACGTCATGACTTTTCCGACAACCCAATATTTATCTATGAACCCACAAGTTGCTTTTGATCGGCAGATCTGCACTCCGAAATTTCTCTTCATCTTACTCTGCCTACTAATTTTCATCTTAACTGCCAGAGTCGAGCTGCAAGAAATTAAAACTGCACTAACTGAATGAAATTTACTGAACTTCAAAAAATTTTTCTAGTGAAAAACAAAGACGCATGTCAATGTTGGTCTTGAAGACCAAATGTGCGACTATTTATAGCCCACTGAGTTGTTCACGGTGGTTGTTACACCCTCCCCCAAGAAAAATTAAATGTTTTGTTATTGTTATAAACAAACACTTCATCATCATCAAACAATCTCAATCCACCGTTGGATGAAGGTCTTCCCAAGTCTTCAATGCTTATTAAATTAACTTCCGCTTTGCACAATTCTCTTCAATGTCACTCCAGAATGTTTTCCAATTTCATCCACCCATTTCCCACGTAGTTTTTTGTTGTTTTCTGTAGTTTTCTGGGTCTTTTGCTGCTCCTGGGTATCCAGTCTAATATTTCAGTTGTTCAATGGTGATCAGATCTTTTTGCAGTATGCCCAGCACATTTCCTATTGAGAGCCTTTACTTTGATCATGATGTCATCCATTCTTGTTATTTTTCTGATCCTCTTTTTCTCTTTTTTGGTTACCCGAAGCATGCTGCTTCACTCCATGCTTAAAGTTGCTAGTATCTTTTGTTTGTTAGTTAAGGTCCATGCCTCTCATCCATAAGTAAGAACTGGAAGGATGCATCAATTGAACATTTTTTTTAGTAAATAATGGTAAATTGCTCTTAAAAATTATACTGTTTTTTTTAACTGTACTCCAGCGAAATTTAAAAGCCTATTAATTTCTTCTTCGATGCGGCTCTCATCTGATATCTGTTTTCCAAGGTTGTACAGATAAGAGCGTTGTGAGTTATGAGTTATGGACAGATATTTATCTACCGCCGTATAAATGTTCACTTCTGGATTTTCGAAAATAAAATAAACTACAGTCAGATACTTCTTAGTCGTTCAGTGTTCACGAACAAAAGTGAGAATCCGTAATATCCAATAAAACGAACTTCATTGTCGCTCAGGTAGTGCGGTGGTCTAAGCCAGGGTTCACCAAACTACGTCCCGCAGGCCAAATCTGGCAATCAAGAAACCGGGATCTGGCCCGTCAGGAAATTTCTATTTTTACATTTTTAAAATTCATTTTACATATTTTAATTTTTTTCTGATCTGTGAAAGAGAGTTGCTATATGTCACAGCATGGCCTGATATCATAGCAACGTTTGATTGACGCTTCGCTTTTAAAACCTGTTTATTATTACTACTAAAGTGCCTTTCAGAAGAGTGAGGGAGGATTTTCAGGGTTGTGACTCATAGCCCACCCACGGCCAGCAGCAGTATCTGCTGACTCACACACACACACACACACACACACACACACACACATTCTCTCTCTCTCTCTCTTTGGCGCAAGTAGCTCCGCCCTGTTCTAAAAATAGGCTAGAAATAAGGGACACAACTACTTACTCCCACACAGGCACATGTTCCCAGCAGTATTCGAGTCGGACGGCATCTCAACCACAGAGATTAAGCGCCGCTATTCTAATTTTACTTGACCCGATACACATGTTTTTCTTGATTTTTTCGTTATTTGAGTTCGATTGTTGAATTTTGATGTCCCTATTCAGAAAGAGAAAAGTGGACACTGAATGCCGCATATTTAAAGCAAATAGGAAGCGGATTAACTTTTCTTTGAGGAACCAAATCTCGAAATTTAGCTAAATCATCCCAGAAACAATAACATTGATTTTTTTCTAGTTTAAGATGTCATGAAGTCATTAAGTAAGTTTAGCTTTGTATTTGTTTTAGATGTGTATAAATATCTTTAAATATTTATTTGAAAACTTTTATGTTAAGTTACAGAACATATAAAATTACTTACACATTGACACATATTAGTAATTAGATCATTGAAAATTTATAATATTTGCATTAATTGATTTTTGATTTACCGTTTTTTTTTAATCCGGCCTGCCGATCTTTACCCAATTTCCCATTTGGTCCTTCTCTCCAAAAGTTTCGTGACCCCTGGTCTAAGCGATGATTTCCAACATTCGTCCGAGATGGGTCCAGTTTCGAATCCTGGTGAGGCATGGATGTTCTGTTTGTCTTACGGGAATAGTTCTATCCCTTCCCTGGAACCAGTGGCACTAAATTAGGGACCGGCGATTGCTTATAGCCCAATGAGTAGCTCATGGTAGTCGCCAAAGCCCAATAAAAAATGAACTTCAAACATCAATAATATATAAAATTTATTAATTGAGAGGCGGGGGGCTGAGCAAGGAACGTCTGTGGTTAACTCGCTAAGTCGGTACTATCTGAAATTTATCTTCCGTTTGTTGGCCGGGTAATGCTTGCAACTTTTCTAACATTAATAATTGATGGAATAAATGAGAGCTGACAGACTTTAAGATCCAACAGAAATTAAAAATATCCGCAATGGAATTAGGTAATCACGTATAGCATCTCTCCATTTGCTGTACATTTATGGCATCCTAAAAAACAGTGTGGCCTATCTAAATAACGTTGATATATATAAATACGTGGAAGTAGGAAATCTCTCTATTATAAAAAGTCGCTGCCACCGTCACCGCTGTTTTAAAAATTTTGCGACCCTCGTGATTTTGAAGCTCGCAGCGCAAAAAAGTATCGAACACAAAAATACGAACTTTACATCGTTTGTAGAAAATTGTTCGGAGAATACGCTGAAATAAACCGTTTTTCGATTCTGGGATTATTCAAGAGCTATTGTATTTCAAAGTTAAGGTAAGCAAAAAAATGCCATCAGTTCGAGTTCGGAACACACTAATAGCAACAGAACCACGAAACTTTGTAGGAGGCATGTAGGGCCATGGCCGAATGTTTGCACCTCGGTGACCTTTTTTTTTTAATTTCGATTTAGTTTACGAGAAATTAATTTTTTAAGTTTCACAAAATTCTCTATTTCGCGATGGGATCCATTAAAAAAACCGGATATATAACAAACTATTAATCATAAAGCATTGCAATTTTTACAGCATAAACTCACAACTATCATCCTTCTTTTAGAAAAATTTTTTTCCAACAAAACGTCATTTTCTGATTTTTAAGCGTTTTTTTTAAAGACGCAAAGAAAAGAAACCACCGGCTTACTCTGCCTTCAGCCAACTAGTAGTGATGCAATGTTTAATGGCGTAGCAACGCTTTTAAAGTTCAGAGTTTTCCGCCGGGATGCGTGAATACCTATGTACATATAAGCTTTCACCTCGTATATAAAAAGCAAAGAGGGAAAATGCGAGTGTGTTCGTCCGCGAATTTTTCAGCCACTTCTAAATGATCTAGAGATCTGGAAATTTGCATGCTGATAGGTCGTAAGGTCCGTATACCTAGAAAAGTATGAAAAGAAAACAAAATAATCAAAATGGCGGCTTTTGGAACATTGTCTACTTGAATTTTTCCCAAATGGTTTGACCACTTCTAAATGACCTAGACATCTGAAAAGTGGCGTGCTGGTAGGTCTTAAAGTCCGGATACTAGCAAATGCACGAAAAAAAGAACCAAAAAAAAAAAAAACCCAGAGCTTTTAAACATTGTCTGCTTGAATTTTTCTACTGCTTCTACACCTAGAAAAAAGTCTGAAAACCAAGAACTTCAAAAGGATGGCTTAGCGTTACTGTTTCAAAATGCTGATATATAGGTTTAAAAGTAATTTTGTCAGAATCACTGAAATGCTTTGAAAATTTCAAATTTTGATTTAAAATTAAGGGGCGCCTAAACCCGCTCCGTTTTACGTGAAATCATATGCATTGACGTTACGGTGCTGTTCTAAATCGTAGAACAGTTACGGATTTTAAAATACTTTTCTTCCCTTAATTACTTTTCTCTTTCTTTAATTTTATGTTCAAAATATGATTTTATAGATTCACGTTCGGAGAACGGGCATGACTGCTAGTATAAGAAAAAATAGTGACTTACATTGTAGAAGTCTTCAGCTCTTGAGCTTCTGTGGTAAGTTGTTGTTCGACGGCGTACTTTGCAGCAACTCCAGGTATCTCCGTGACGACCGCTTCACCATCGTTAACAAGGGATACCTGTGCCTCTGAGCATACATTCATAGAATGACATGAAAGACGAGGAATTTGCTTCTCATGTGTTTCACTGGGACTCGTATGAGCCACATTCATTTCATCACATACAAGTTGCATGTCCTCCTTCACATCTGAGACATCTTGCTCGCAGGAACGAATGGAAGATGGGTTTTCTGGGGACCTACACTGTAAAAGAAACCCATTTCAATTACAAAATTAAAATTAAAGTGAAAGATAATTTTGGGCTTTTTTAATATTAGTATGCTGAAAATTTCAGCAACATTTCATGTCCATTCATCAGGGAAGAACAATGCATCAGTTTCCATTTCTTATTGAAAAGGAAATTTATCCGAAATTGTTTCTCTCATAGATGTAATTGATTTGGAGTTTCTTATATAAGATGCACCTTAACCAATATGTTAATGTAACATTAAAGTTTTATGTCATTAAGTTGCATTTAGTTGAAATGAATGATTTACGAAGATAGTTGTCGGTTAGGTTCAAAGGATGAACATGAAGAAATTGTGAAAATTTAACGTTACATTCTTTTTATTTCTTTTGTGGAGGGGTGCATAATTTCGTGTGAACACTTGCCCAGTTCTTTTTTGTCTTGTTTTGAGGAGAGGGAGTGAGAAACTATAGAAATTTGTAACACACTTCTCAAGTGCAAACAGCTGGGTTAGTAGTGTGGAAGTTATTTGTCATTTTCTTGTAGGACTTCCGTCCACAGTGAGTAGAGTTTAGGTCCCAGCCACCTACAGCGAGATCGCCGGCAGGACATAGAAACGGAAGGAATGAGAGCAAGTCTAGCGACTTTGACAGAACAGTTTTAGTGAGATTAGAGTACAGTAGATGGCGCCACCGTACAAGTACGATGTTGCACATAGAGGGGTGAGAGAATTTCAGGGGGGGGGGTGTATAGGAAAGGATACCCTTTTAACCAGTGGGTCCAGCCTGGGGGCCGTCACTTAACGTGCTAATCCGATGCACGGCAGATATTCAGCGATTGTTAGTAAATCACACCATCTCTGAAAGATCAGTCCAGGTTCGAACCTGAGGACCTTGCATTGATAGTCTGACTCGCTAACCATTAAGCCATCCGAGGCTTGGGCTAGTAGTGTTTGCTTGGAAAATTTATTTAAAGGCTCTGTGACGTACTACAGAGGCAAAGCACGTGTCAAGACGATAAATATGCAGCGATGCATTTCGTCCGTGTCCCTTATTTGGGAGAGCAACTTACTCCGGAGTGAGTGGAAGCGGCTTCGATCCCTGTCACTGACAAATTTGTGTTTTCATATTGGCGCCCGAACGTAAAAATGGAGGTGCTGGCCGTTGGCTTCTTCGAAAAATGTGAGACGTTTGTTTCCACACATCGTCGAGAATTAATGAAAAATTCGTTGTTCGCTTAAGAAAAAAATTATAATAATAAGAGGGAGATGATGAACGTGTCAAGGCGATAAATCTGCAGTGAAACATTCTGTCTGTGTAGCTTAGTTAAGAGAGCAATTTACTGCGGAGTAAGGAGGCGCAATAAAGTCATTATTAGACTAAAGTCGCGTAGCTTAGTTGGGAAAGCAACTTACTGCGGAGTCCAGGAGCAATAAAATCATTACTCATAGTGCCTCCTCTGATCACTATGCACGGGCACTAGAATAATAAAAGCACTTAGGAAACATACTATGCTCAATTTCTTGGAAATGTTATTATACATTACCTACTAATGCCGTTGCCTCCCTGAGAGATAGCATTTTAAAGACGCCGTCGACATTTCTGTTTTGACGACAAAGAGACCTATTGTTAAATATTACGTACTATTCCTGGAAAAGAATGAATTCTAAAATCTCCGTAACATTTTATATGCTGATTAATTTCTTCTGTGATGTGGTCCTCGCTTGCTATCTGCTATCCTAGGTAGATGCAGGCATTAGTTACTTTAGATTTGCTCCATCAACCTCAATATATTCAATTCTTGTAAAAGCATTGTGTATCAATTTCGTTTTCTGTAATTTCATCCTTAATCTAACTTCTTTGCTCATTTCAGCAAATTCGTGAATCATACTGTGCAGCTCTGAGGAAGTATTTACAAAGCCATCAGACTTACCATAAGGGATATTAATGATGCATCTTTACTTAAAGCGGAAGGGAGCTGCATAAAATAAGGCATGTTTGTATTTTGAATCTTCAAATTACTTTTTTCAGATGCCATCTTTAGCTGTTCGTCTTAATAAGGTGAACATTAAAAGGCTAATATGATCGATAAGAGGGCACCTACTTGAATTAAACTAATTGGCGCTCTTCGGCTCAATTTGTTCCGGCCTTAACCGATCAACTGTAGAAATGAATCAGAATAATCGGTATAATACCTGGCAGTTTTGGTAGGCCTCACTAGTGGGAAATAATAAGTATTTGGTATTGTGGTAGCTTCCGTCTTATCAACTTCAGTTCAGTAGTGGCTCGTCGGGCGAAGTGAGTGAAATGCCACTTCACCTAAAATTTATATAAAAAACAATTATTTGAAAGATTTAGCGGATTCAGAAAATTAGTCATTTTTTCGTTTACAAGAATGATTTTTGATAAATGCTGCGACTTTGATACGAAAACTCTTTCGGTCCTAAAAGCAAGCTAGAAGCGTGAGCACGCCGCTCGTTTCAAATGGCACTACAAATTGATGAATCTTGTAACTAAGCGTAGGCTATGTGAAGAGATAAGAGCCGAAGTTCCAAATCACTTATCTCCGGGATCGTGAAGAACGCTGACGTAGGAACCTGGACCACTGAATAAGGGGGTTTCTATGGCAACCAATGACGTCAATAATCGAGGTGAAACAATAGTAGCCGCCACTTCCCGGCAATGCGATTTCGAGTTTAGACGATTCTCGTGGTTCGTCCGTTATGTTTACACCGCAACTGCGAGTGTGAACTTCAGTTTCAGCGCTGTTTCTTTATTATTTCCCGTGTGTTCTGGATCCATGCTTTTGTTAAAACAATCAACCGGGAAAATGTCACAGCGGGCATGTTGTTGCAGACAAAATATGCAAAAGGGTGTACCCTATAAGTCGTGTAGAAATTGTTTTTATCTAGTTCTTCTTACTTTCAACCGCTGTGCAGTAGAAACAAGTTTTTCTTGTTTGGAACGAACAAGAAATTACTTAAGGAATACTATTTTACAGCAAAACTATCATCGTTATCTAATAATGCAAACTCTCCGAACTTGTAGTTAAACAGGCGTTGCAGTACCGGTGGCGCAGTGGTCTAAGCGATGGTTTCTGATCATTCGTCCGAGATGGGTCCGGGTTCGAATCCCGTTAGGCATGGATGTTGTGTTTGTCTTACGGCACTGGCTCTCTCTCCCTTTCCTGGAGCCAATTACCCTAAGTTAGGGACGGCCGAATGCTTATAACGCACTGAGTTGCTCAAGGTGGTCTTTAAACCTCCAATCAAAAAAAAAAAAATAATAATAATAATTAGACAGGCGTTTTACGATTACATCACTGACCGCTAGGCTTCCTTGAAAGATAGAAGAATTGACCTTTTTTATGAGGAATAGACCTATTTTTTTCATAGATTCTCATTTTGTAACATTTCACCTGTTTCGCTGGTGACGAGTCGCCATTGCTTCAGTTTGCCTTAATTTTGTGTCTTGTACGAACCAAATATGAAAACAGTACAGTACGGAAATCTGGTCTTGTTAAATCCGGCTTAGATAAGGCGAAACCGCTCCTGTGACGCAGTGGTCTGAGCGCTGTATTCTGATAACTTATCCGAGATTATTCCTATCTCGAATCCCGGTGAGGCGTGGATGTTGTATTTGTCTGACGGCATTGGATGATGTATTTGTCTGACGGCTCTCCCTTCCCTGGAGCCAGTGGCTCTAAATTAAGGACGGGACCTATGGCCCATTAGGGACTTATAGCCGATCGAGCTGCTCACGGTGATAATTAAACACGCATGCGCGCGCACACACACACGCAAAACCAAGGTGCAGTCAAAGTCCAGGCTTTCCTTCTTGTCAAGTCCATCTATTACATCCTTTGACGTGTTGCTCTCTCTCTCTCTCTTTCTGTGTCACACACGCACACAATCACAAATTTCCGAATTGAAGAAAAAATTACATTTACTGTTTATTTGGCTAATGAATCGAATGATCCTAAGTATGGCTTTTTAAGTAAGACGATTTGTAAACTCACAAAAGGAGTATTGCTAGCAGACAACATGAGCTCGTCCTTTTCGTCCAGCAACTGCTTATTTACTTTCCTGTAAAATAAAAAGAGATAAATATTTTCACTCACGGGAATAAATACAATTTTATTAAATAAAGAAATTTAATTCCAGACAATTTGCTAAAGACATCTAATATTCGAGACACCAAAAACTGGCTAATCCAAAATTCACTTAAAATAGGTATGAAAGTTATTAGAATTTAATGGCTTGGTAGAAATAAGATACGTCGTAAGGCTGCTACGAATTTACGTCAAGCTCTTTCTAAAAGAAGCTTAAAAATGTGTTGATACGTTTCTGTTACGTGTATCATAACCAGAGTTGGAAACGGGTAGAAAATTTTGGACCCGGACCCAACCCGGTCCAGGACGTTATAACGTGATTTCTTTTCGTGCTGAAATATTGTCGTTCTTACGTTACGTCTAAATCATTAGATAAGAATACGATGCATTAATTCCTAATTTAAATCTTTACGGCCAGACGAAACATAAGACTGAAGTCAACTTACGGTAATTGATTTATTCCACCACTATATTATCGGCACAACAACGCACTTCACATTTTACTTAGCCGCCCCCAGGTGGCGCAGTGGTCTAAGCGATGGCCTCTGATCATTCGTTCAAAAGGGGTCCGGGTTCGAATCCCGATGAGGCATGGATGTTATGTTTGTCTTACGGCACTGGTTCTCTCCCTTCCCTGGAACCAGTGACCCTAAATTAGGGACGGGCGACTGCTTATAGCCCATTGAGTTGCTCATGGTGGTCGTTAAACCTCCAATCAAAAAAAAAAAAAAAAAAAAAAACATTTTATTTAACAAATCAATATCCACCACATATCCCCCACAGCAACTGTTATCTCATACTTTTATCTATCGTTCTTATCTCATACATTCATACGTCACGATCACTCTGACCTCAAGAGTGTTGCCAACAGTATTCACGTGAGAGAGATTTCACGTTAAGTTGGGAAGTATAACTGAGAACAAATTCAAAATTTACGTAGGAAAAGAAACTAAAAATGAAAGTTAATTTAGAATATACGTCACAACGTCACATAACTGGACCTGACCCGGACCTGGACGTCACATAATTGGACCTAATCCGGATCTGTAACTGACCCAGGCAAATCGGCTTTGAATTATAATATACACTGGGTGGCCACTTTATTATGACCACCCCCTCAGTACTTCGTTGGGCCACCTTTTGCGTTTAATACTGCGTCGATTCTTCGTGGCATGGACTACACGAGATGTTGATAGGTAGTTTGTGGAATCAGAGACCATGCTTGATGAATAGCACTTTCCAGGAGTGGGAGATTGCAGGGTTGTGGATCCAGCTGTCTGATGGCTCGTTCAACTTCATCCCACAAATTCTAAATGGGGTTGAGATCTAGAGATTGTGAGGGCCACCTAAGCAAAGTAAACTCACCAGCATGTTCCTGAAACCAATCCTGTACAATACGAGCACTATGGCAGGACGCATTATCTTGTGAAAATAGCCATCGCCATTTGGATAAACCATCCACATGACAGGATGCACTTGGTTCGCAACGATGTTTAGATATGATGTGTCAGTCAGACGTTGATAAACACGAATTAAAGGGCCCAAAGCATACCAGGAAAACATTCCCAAAACCATAACGTTGCCTCCATCAGCTTGAAGGGTTGTAGTAATGCATTTGGGGCCCATGCTTTCGTTCCGTTTATGATAAAATTCTCACTCGGCCATCGGCATGGTGCAACTGAAAACGTGATTCAACGGACCACATAATTTGTTTCCAATTATCGACTGTCCAATCCTTGTGCTCCTGTGCGATCTGCAGACGTTTTCTCTTGTTAACTGCAGACAGCAAAGGTGTTCGAACAGGCCTTCGGCTGCCATATCCCATCCGATGCAGTGTACGGCTAACATTGCGTGCAGAGATCATTTGAGGGAATCCTTGATTAAGATGGTCTGTAATTTGCTGCACTGTTGTCCTTCTGTTGTCTGTTACCGGTCTGGACACTTTCCGTTCCGCTCGAGCAGTCACTAGTCGATGACGACCACACGTTGCAACACGTAGAGACCCAGTTTTTTGGCTGACAGTCCAGTCTTTAAACGCTTTAACAACAGCTGCTCTGGAACATTTCACAAATGCGGCGGTTTCGGTGACACTCGCTCCATGGCTCCAAGCTCTTACAATCATCCCACGTTGAAAGTCCGTCAGATCGCATTTTTTATCCATTTCGTCACCCCAAAATCACTTCTACTACTGTCGCAAGCACTAAGCTTTCGCTTTTTATACTAGCCTCGCCCTCTGGCGGCAACAGCGTGCAGCCATATCTCATTTGCTTAAAACTGTCAGGTGGTCATAATAATGTGGCCACTCAGTGTTTACACATACGCGTTAAAAAAGTCTCTCCGCGTTGGGTATCTTAGGCTATATAAAAATCAAACAAATGTATCATAAGAAAATACATATAATTTACTCACTTACAGGAAGTATTGAAACTGTCGTCCTTCATTTGCAAGACATAACCTAACTGTTTTACGCATGTTTTCAAACACATCTGCGAGAGTCAAAAAGTCCCTCCACATTAATGTTAAGGTTGTTCCACCTAAGTTTGACGGCGCTACAGTCAAAAGTTTTAATTAAGCAACTTGTTGTACATGTTTAATTTCATTTTTTGTTGTTTTCTTGATAACATATCAAACTTCAGAGTATGTTTCATAGCAACACCAATTTTCACTCATTTATGATGAGTTGAAAGTTTCCCCAAAATGCGGATGTTGTTTTCATCCTTGACCCTCAGAAGGAAGAGACGCATTTCCTCCTTCATATTGCATGACAAATCAATGTTCAGTCCACGGGCGCCAGTATCAAGCACAAAATTCCACAGTGCGTATTTTTTCTTAGATTTTTTTTTCGTTTCATAAATAGAACGGAAATAAAATCGGATCGAAATCTGGTCAGAAATCCCTTGACCCAACCCGTTTGACCCTTAGAGATTTTTGACCCGTTTCCGTCTTTGATCCTAACAGTTTAAAGCTCTCTCTCTCTAAATGACGTGAGTTCGTCTTACAGAACTACCTAGTTGTTTTCCAATGTGACATATTTTTGACGGTGTGTACAGGGACAGTAAAATATGCATCACAAAACTAATTTTTTTAATGCATACATGTATACTGTATTAGAGAGGCGTGGGAGTGGGTAACGACCACTGTGAACAACTGGATGGGCTATAAGCCGTCGCGCGTCCCTAATTTAGGGCCACTGCTCCAGGGAAGGGAGAGATTCAGAGCCACTGGAAAAACACAACATCCATGCCTCACCGAGGTTCGAACCCGGACCATCTCCAACGAATGTCAGTGTTCAGCCCACGGCGCCAGCTGGGATGCTTAATGCATATATGTATAACTCATAAACTGTAAACGTGTTGCTGATAATTTTCTGTGTGATGCATCATACACTATGTTCATTGAATTACGACCACCTGCCTAATAATTCGTGGAGCCACCTTTCGCCCGGAGAACGGCAGCACCCAGGAGTGTCATCGGCTATACGGAATGTCTGCTGCCTCCACAACATCCCACAGATGTTCAGTTGGGTTGAGATCAGGTGAGTTTGGGGGACATTCGAGATGTCTCATATCAGCACTGTGCTCATCGAGCCAATCCTGCACGAGGCACGCCCGATGACAGGAGACGTATTGGTCGCACAGCGAAAGCCAAGACAAAAACTATCTTAAGCGTGGAAAAAAGGGGAGACTGAGAAAAAAGCTCACATTAATAGCGTCCTCTACAGTGTTTCAACAAAAATGAGACAAATTGTTTAGGTATGGTGACATGGTAACCGAAACTGTGACGTAGCAGTGATTTTGGACCCCAAGTATTGCTGGGACACGGCTAATGGTGACATTCTTATCACTGAATTGGAACTGCACTTTTTGTCATTGGTCATAACGTACAATAATTTTTCAGTAACGGTGACAAAGTACAGTGATGTTGTTTCCGACACACGCACGCACAAACACACTAGGAGTCCTAGTTCATGCCACATAAACATGCCTTATATTATATAACAGTCCTCACCTGCTTGGAATTACGACGTCATTCCCTAAGGATCCATAGGCCCAGTTGGTAGAGAACGTGGCACATATCGCGTCTGCACTTGCATCCCATCTGTGCTAGCGTTCGATGCATGGCCGTGCGAGGTCCTGTTTCTGATTGACTCATAATATACTGGGACGTCAACTGCGCAATTGGGCTTTGCTGATTACCCTATACAACGCGAAGCACACCGCATGGCCTTCTTAAGGGGTGTGTTCTTAAGGGGTGGGCCAACGGAGCCTGTGCCCAGGGCCCCCCACCTGAACTGGGGCCCCAACGTCCCAAGAGTCTTATGGGTTTACAAAAATTTCAACTTTTTGACAACTCACCAGCAGGTGTTTTTTTTTTATTTGAAGAAGAGAAGAAACATGAATCCAGAAAGTTGGAAGTTCTGCCGAGTTTTTTTAAACCTTGCTCGTAGCTTCGATTTCCCGAGGAGGCAGTAGGAAAATTAAGTGTTATAGTGGATCTTTAGTGACAAAATAAGAAACAAAGAGATCCGACCGACCTCCCGATCCCGAGTGTGTGTTAGGTTTGAGGGCCACGCACAAATCGCATTTTTTCCGAATCATTTTTTCCTTTTAAACAGTCGTTTGTGTTGTCCATACGAAGAAGTACACGTATGTTTATCACTGGGGTTTGCCCAACTGGGATACTTACACATAAATTCTTTCAGTCGTCGCTGTTTGAACAAATAACAATGACGTGGGCCCAATATCGGCATTTCCGTCATATTGTCTGGAAACGGCGCTGGTTGGTTTCTTTCTTTCTTCTATTTTAATTTTATTTTCGTTGAATAATTTGTAAAATGGGAAAGAAACATTTTATCTTTCAGCACCCATTTTCTTGTAATTTGCTAAGCAACAAAATGTGAATGCATTTCCTACAATTCACGGAGTTCTACAATTTCTGTCATGCACCAATTTTCATTCAAGTGGTATTTAAAAAGTTACTCGATATTGAGTGTTTTTTCTCATAGGGATAACATGGTGATGGTGGTGCATATAATAATTCTCATACGTTGTATATATATCCATATGTTGTGTATAATGTAATAATGCCATATGTGAAAAAAAAACCCACACATATTGTATAAATAGCATATGTTGTATTTGTTCTGTATATACACTGAAGAGCAATTGAATTAGAGATACCTGTCTAGTAACGTGTAGCACCACCTTTGGCCCTAACGACGGCGGCGATTCGTCTCGGCATGGACTCGACAAGACACCGGAAGCGTTGGGAAGCCATTCGGATCCACGACCCCTGAACAAGCTCCCACAGTTCTCGAAGATTTGATGGAGCAAATGGGGTCAGAGCCTCGAACATCTCTCTCGATGGCATCCCAGATGTGCTCGATGGGATTGAGGTCAGGTGACCTAGCTGGCAAAGGAAGCGAGGTCACGTCGGTGGAGTGTTCATCCAACCATTCGGATACAATTCGGGAGCTGCATTGTCTTGTTGCAGGATTAGGTCCCCAGTGGGATGTTGATGACGCACAAACGGGAGCAAATGGTCGTCCAAGATATCCCAGTAACGTTGACCTGTGGGGGACGATGTCACACGTACCAGGGGTCTCATTTCAGTCCACGTAAACATTCCCCAGACGGGAATGCCACCCCCACCAGCTTGAAGAGTACCCTGCTGGCAAGAAGGATCCATCGCTTCGTGTGGTATGTGCCGTACTCGTATCCTATCATCCGCATGTACCAACGTGAATCTCGACTCATTAGTCCAGGCAACATTTTCCCACATGTCTAGGGTCCAGTGGCGATGTTACCGCGCCCATGCTAATCTTTGCACCCTGTGATGTGCGGTCAGCAGCGGTACCCTCGTGGGACGATGGCTTCTGTACCTCATAGCGAGTGGATGGTTCTGGATGGTGTGGCTGCTTGCACGTTTTTGTGCACCAGTGTTAAATTGCTGAGTGATTTCTTACACTGTGGCCCGTCTATCCGCTTTTACAATGCGAGCTAGCCGACGAGGACACCGCTCACACACACGCTGTTGCCCACGGCAGTTGGCCCTTGCAGGGATGGTTTTACCGGATTCGATGTACTCACGGTGCACCCGTGACTCAGTGGCTCGTGAAAATTCCAGTGCCCGCACGACTTCCGAGATGGAGTGACCCATTCGTCGGGCCCCCACAATTTGCCCACGATCAAATGTGTTTAGATCCTACGTCTTGCCCATACTGCTTCCGACTCTTACTGATTCCCGTCGCATCACTCCTTATATTGTCGGATCGTTGCATACGTCATGTCGTTTCCGTTTACAGGGCCGCCCACAGCGCCACATTTGCATAACGCCAGCTGTCTCTAATTCAATTGCTCTTCAGTGTATAAAATCAGGGGCACCGAAAAATATGACGGCTCAGGGCCTCCAAAAGGTTAAGACGGCACTAAGCACACGTTCATCTCTAGAATCCATCTTTTTCCGCTCTTTACAGTTATGTCGTCGGTTGGTTGTTTCACCATTTTGCCGCCACTCCTAATGCATTTTTACCACGGAGGCCTTCCAACGACCCACAAATGTTGCCGTTTATGAATCGGACGCACTAGCTCTTCGTAAGTCCACAATTTGGCTTTTCGTAAACTCCGATGAATCCTAAAGTTACAGACGTGATGATCCTGTCACACGTCATTCATTCATCGTAAACTCCGATGAATGACGTGTGGACAGGACAGCACAGAGCCTTGATCTTAATCCCATAGAGCACCTATGGGATGAATTAGAGCGAATACACTATATCGACAAAAGTCACTGGACACCTGAAGAGATCATCACTTCCGTAACTTCGCTCTCAACTGAACCACCAATCTCGTACACACACCCCTTCAGCCTACAGAACACGCCCTCTTAGTCGTTAAACCTGTATTGGGGGCCAACTCACAATGCATCGGAGTGTTCGTAATTTAGTGTGGGCACTCAATGTACATTAAAAATAATGCTTTATACAGAACGCCTGCTTTCATTTGATATCGCAATAAGATCCCATGTATTCAATTCTTTGAAACCCAACAGGTTGATTCGTTATTAAATCAACATAATTAGTTTTTTTCCTGCTGATATGAAACTGGTAATTTTCTGCTAAAAACAAAAACAACCGACTTGACTTTGCGGCAGTTAAAAGCCATTTATAAAAAAATTAGGAGCGAATATTTCAAGACATCTATTTTAGGAATAAATTTTCATTGCAGTTAAGGAAGCCACCCAAAAAAGAGAGTAGTTACTTAATCTTTCTTCGGCTTGTACAAACAAAAAAGTGGATATAATTCTCGTCGTTTGTTGGAATAATAAAGAAGAAAAAGCTAAGGAAAGAAACGAAAAACTTTCATGACATCTGAGCGTTTGCAGCGACTTTTGCGCCTAAATTTCCAATATTAATGAAATAAGTTATTACGAACGGTAACTCTTCAATTTTTAACTTACTGTAGCATTTGCAATTGGTTCACTAAGTTCTCTCGCTCGAGAGCAATACCCTCTGAGACTTTCAAAGCAGCTCTGAAAAAAGATAAACATTTGAGCAAGTAACATACTGAGTGAGCACAAGCAATGGAGGCAAAACATTCTGCAGAGAAGATGAAACACACTTTTTAGCATATACACTATATTTACAAAATTCACCGGACACCTAGAAGAGAAACACAACATAGCATTTATTGACATACATTAGTACGGTGTCGGTCCACCTTTGGCCTTAATGCATGCACTGACCCTTCGAGACATGCTTTCGACAAGATTTTGGAACACAGCGATATGTATGCGCTTCCATTCAGTACATAATGCTGCCGCTAACTGTTGCTTAATAGTAAGCTTTAGTTCCAAGCTTTTTATGCGGCGCCCTAATTCATCCCATAGGTGCTCTATGGGATTAAGATCAGGGCTCTGTACTGGCCAGTCAACACACGATACAGAATTACGTCAAACCATGCCGTAACAGTCCTTGCTTTATGGCTCAGTTCATTATCCTGCTGGTGCCAACAAGGCTCGGTTCCATAGTATTGCCACAGAGTTGGTAGGGAATAATTGTCCAGAATATCAAGGTAGACGTGCTGGGAAACAGGTTTGTCCACGATAATCAATGGGCCGGGACCATACCACGAAAAACACCCCCACACGAGTACACTGCCAGCTCCCAACTTGACCGTAGGAACAGTGCACTGTGGTAAATAGCGTACCGTAGCATTCCGAGTGGAGATGAAAGGCTTATGAGCAGCCGTACGATCACGGTAACCCATGGAATGAAGTTTTCTACGAATGGTACGTGTACATACCATTACAGCATTTTGACTCACCTGTACACTGAGGTCTTATGCAGTAGAGGTGAATTCGGGCTCAGTTTTGGTGGCCCGAGCCAGCCCGGGCCCGAAGTCTTATAGTTCGAGCCCGAGGACTCTCCGCCATTTTTGTCATAGAGTCTGAGCCCGAGCCCGAAGTACACTTTTTTTTTTTTGCCTTATTTTAGCAACTTTCGTGAACTATTGAAAATTTTAAATTGCTGTAAAAACTACCCAGTGCAGAAGGACACAAACAGTTTAGGTAGATCTAATTTAAACTATTTAATCAGGTAATTTTTTTTTTTGCCGTATGTTAAAAATTGATCCTAAGTTTTCACGTGCCAACCGGAATCATAGCAAAAGTTCTATTTAGATGATTTTAACATCTAGTTTCATTTTCGTGCGTTACATATTTTTATGTACCCATCTTGTTCCACAATTTATATGGCATCAACAAAAAGTATGTTCCAGTGACACTAACAATAACAATGTATATATGCAATTTCCTGAAGAAGAAATTGAAGAATTTTCTTCAATTTCCTGAAGAAGAAATTGAAGAATTTTCTTCAATTTCCTGAAGAAGAAATTGAAGAATTTTATGAGGAAATTCGTCATCTAAATAATAAAGGTAAGCAGCACTTGAAGATAATTATGGGAGATTTCAATGCAAAAATAGGGCAACGGCTACAGAATGAAACTTCAGTAGGTAAATTCGGTCACGGCAACAGAAACCAGCGTGGAAATACTCTCGTTGAGTTTGCAGAGGCAGAAGGATTTTTCATCTTGAACTCCTTTTTCAAGAAAAAGCCACACAGGAAATGGACATGGAGACATCCAATTGGGACGACAAGTGAAATTGATTTTATTATGTGTAACAAAAAATTCGTCATCGAAGACTGCAGTGTGCTGAACAAGTTCAACACAGGTAGTGACCATAGATTGGTGAGATGTAAGATGCACCTCAACACTAAACTGGAACGTGGCAAGCTCATAAGACAAACAAAATGTATTGACATAACCAACCTTAAAAAACACCATAATACTTTCAAGTTGGAACTGAAGAACAGATTCTCTGCTTTAGAAGGCCTAACATCGGAAGAAGTGGATATTTCGGAAGTTAACAGAAAAGTAACCAAAGCTCTAATGGAAACAGCAACAAAATTAGCTGGGTCTAAGAACAAGTTGCATGTGAACAAATTATCAGGAAAAACCAAAATGTTGATGCAAAAAAGAAGAGAGATGAGGACAACTAAAGTAGATGTGACTTCCAAAGTGGAATATATAGAGCTATGCAAGACAACACGAAAAAGTATCACTGAAGACGTAAGGAAATTCAACTGTGAGCTAGTGAGGAAAGCAATTGAAAACAACCAAAGCCTTAAGATAGCAAAGGGACATCTCAGTAAGGGAAGAAAACAGATTATGGCTCTGAGAAAAGAAGATGGTTCTATAACAAGAAATAGAGGCGAAATTTTGACAAGAGTGAAAGATTTCTACTCCAAATTATATGAAAGGGATGATACATGTACTCCAGACATCATGAAAGGTACCAGAGTTCTTCCAGTCCTCCCAGCAGAAGTTGCTCATGCAATCAAGAACATGAAGCGAGGGAAAGCTCCAGGAGAAGATGGAATTACTATAGACATCATACAAGAAGCAAGTGGAGAAATTGAAACAGTACTCGCCCAAATTTTCACTCGATGCCTTAATGAAGGGAAGATTCCTGAGGATTGGAACAATGCTACAATGATCCTGCTACATAAAAAAGGTGACATTGAGGATCTCAGGAACTACAGACCTATCAGCCTCCTATCAGTGGTTTATAAAATCTTCACTAAAGTTCTTTCACACCGCTTGAAGGTAACACTGGACATGGCTCAACCGAGAGAACAAGCTGGATTCAGGAGTGGCTACAGCACAATAGATCATATCCACGTACTGAGAGAACTGATTGAAAGAGCGAGGGAATATGAACTTCCATTGTGCATGGCTTTTATCGATTATGAAAAAGCCTTTGATTCGGTGAAACCATCAGCAGTTACCACGGCTCTGAAATCCTGCGGTATTGAAGATGCATACATTAATATTATTAATAACATCTATGAAAATGCAAGTGCAAAGATTCGGCTGTTTGAAAATACAACACACATAAAAATTGGAAAGGGAGTGAGACAAGGTGACACCATATCTCCGAAGCTCTTTAATGCCACATTGGAAAATGTCTTTCAATCACTGAACTGGGAAAACAAAGGGATAAAGATTAATGGAGATTATCTAACCCACCTTCGTTTTGCTGATGACGTAGTCATTTTTGCAACTAGCCCATCAGAGCTGCAGAGTATGATCCAGGAACTTGCTGACAAGAGTAAAGAAGTGGGATTAAAAATGAACTTTCAGAAGACAAAAGTGATGTTCAATGCTTTTACAAGAAATGAAGATTTATCGATTGATGGAGAAAAACTGGAGATAACAGATACGTATGTTTATCTTGGACAGCAGATATCAAGTGAGGGTCACATTGATGAAGAAATTAATCGGCGTACAAAACTTGCCTGGAGAGCTTTTGGAAGAAACAGCATAATTTTCAAGAGCAATATGCCATTATGTCTTAAAAGAAAAGTGTTTGATCAATGCATCCTTCCAGTGCTTACGTATGGTGCAGAGACGTGGACCTTAACTAAAAGAGACATACAAAAGCTGCAGACAACTCAAAGAAGCATGGAGAGGTGCATGCTTGGTATAACCAGGAGAGATAAGAAGAGGAACTCGTGGATCCGAAAAATGACGAGAGTGGAAGACATCATGATCAGAGTTAAATCCCTGAAATGGCAATGGGCTGGACATACTGCCAGAAGGACAGACCATAGATGGACAGCCGAAATTTTAGATTGGATTCCAAGGGACAGGAAAAGACCCAGAAAAAGACCACATGGGAGATGGGTGGATGAAATTCGTAAATATGCGGGAGTGACATGGAGGAGACTGGCACAAGACAGACCGTTGTGGAGGAAACTTGGGGAGACCTTCGTCCAGCAGTGGATTGATAATGGTTGACAATGATGATGATGATGATATATGCACTTCTTTACAGTACGTGGAAGATGTAACTGGTTTTAAATGTTGATCACAAAAAGCATCAGAAAACTTCAAAGGCCCGTCGGTCTTTCCGGCTACTGTATAGTTTTACGAAGCAATTATGGAGAGAATTTAACCTTATGCGTAAACCGTCATGGGTAATCGAGACTAATCTTGGGTCTAATTTACGCCTTGAGAAAATTTCTTCATCGTCATCTTAAACATCTAATGGCAGCACCAGAAAACGAATGCTACGTATCATTAAACTAGAGAATGGGAAATTACTGTGCATTGTTAGCTTAACTGGCTTTTTACTGTCTTCCAGACATCCATTCTCCTTTCCTTTATGCGATCGGAAAATCAGGGTGCATTTCAACCGTTCCCTTATCCCCTTACTCTTTCTTATGTTTGCCGCCTGTCAGTTTCCTTTTTACACCTCGTATTACAAGTCAGGACCCCCACCCCCAACCTTCCCACCCACCTCTAACGCATTTTCTCCGGCTTCACATGGACGGAACAACTGCATTGCCTAAAGGGACTAATTAAATTTCGTTCACCCTCCTACAGATAGCCAAACAACAGACATAACTAAAAGAAGAACTTTCTGGCGGTGAGTGAGAACCGCTGCTGGAAAAAAAAAAGTTTTGAAAATAAAACCAATAACTATTTGATAAAACTGACCGGTAAAAAAAAATCTATATATGGCAGCCCGAGTCCAACCGAGCCCGCCTGAGCCCGGGCCCGGCCCGTCTCAGCTCTATTGTGCAGTACTCCGTTGATTAGCTGTAACGACTCTTTTGGGTTTTCGACGTCCTCTATCACTGAGTTTCTTTGGTCTGCCGGTACGTTTTGCTACTTCAGGCACGCCATGTGTCTTCCACTAATTCAGTACATCCAAAACATTGACTTGGGTATGTTTAAACGCTTCTCGGTTTCTCTTATGGACAACCCACTACTATAACACCCAACAATCATTCCTTTCTCAAAGTCAGTTCTCTCCCGCCGCGACATTTTCACTTAACCTCACAGTGCGATATGATGGCGGTCAGCCGCAGTCTTGTTTTTATACCATTTGTAGCTGTACTGTGAATCTTAACAACGCAGTGGATCCGTTTATTTTCTTTTTATGGGTGTCCGGTGACTTTTTTCAATATAGGGTATATGAAATACAAATGTAGGTACAAATATATTGTGTTTACAATGCTGTATTGGAATCGGATATGTTTGTGCGTAGAAGAGGTATCTCCACATCTAGAAGCGATATTCGAAAAGTTCTTTTTGCATACGGCAACGTGCACCAAGAGTAAGAAATAACTTAAATAAAGCTCTCTACTTCTCTTCATACAGCACAGTAGGGAAGGGCGAAGTCCGGCAACACCGTTCGGACGGCAGAGCTCGGATACGATGTTTCCGGGGACACGCTTTCGAGGCGTGTTGCAAGACACTTTTACCTGAATTAGAAATCAATAGATCAGATTTTTTGCTTGAAATATGCACCACCTCACTAATGTAATGTACATGTATCATTGGATGTAATATCAATATGAAGGAACGTTAAATCTACTGATATGTCAAATGTTACCAGTACTCCACAAAAAAATTATTTAACAGCGGAACGAAAGTTCAAACCACTACAACCCTTAGTTGCCCCCTGATATGCATGAATAGAATTGCCTGAAACAGTGGATGGAGGTATATAAAACAATAATCGGAGGAGCCTCCATGACCTTTCCGAATTAGCCGTAGCAATGGAGATCTAATTAGCAATTCGTATTCTAGGAATTGATTTCCAAGTCCTACTCCCGACAGCATTTTCCTATTGATACCCATTTTATTTAATTTTTAAAAATCAAGCTATAAATTTATAACATATAATATAACTTTATAACAAATTTAACTCTCATAATTTAACTCATTTATTAAATTTATAGCATATAATATAAATTTATAATATATAAATAGAAATGGACGATGTCATCGCTCTTTCCACGTTATTTTTAAACAATGCAT
The DNA here is from genome assembly GCA_039090855.1 of Macrothele yani. Lineage (NCBI taxonomy): Eukaryota > Metazoa > Arthropoda > Arachnida > Araneae > Macrothelidae > Macrothele > Macrothele yani. The sequence continues at coordinate 64,323,000 of CM077005.1, forward strand.
AGCGACTGAAAAATTGTATTCCGGCACCGCTGGGATCGAACCGCAGAACTCTCGATAACTAGTCGAGTGCGTTCGAATTTACGCTACGGCGCCAACAATTCTCAGCGCCATGCCTGGTTTATCAGTCAGCATCTGATTACACGAATACGTATTGATGGTCTCAGCAACTGAGATGTCGTCATCTGGTGGCATTTAACGCAACAGCTATTTAATTGTAGCTGATAAATTCAAAGGGCGATAGAAATGGTTAATATATATCAAATACGTGGAGATAATGTAAATGGACGATGTCATCGCTCTTTCCACGTTATTTTTAAACAACTTATTTTTAAACAATCAGGACGAATGGAGCGTAAACATTTAATCATTGTGACATCATCAAAGTTCTGACGGTCACGGATTTTGGGTGAGTTGTTTCCACGCGCTTGAAAGAAATGGAGTCGACGTCATGTCGTTGACAAGGCGTGGAGAGTTCGGGTATATGTGGAAAGTTTCTAATTTATTAAGCTTGATAGTCGAACCAGGTTTATCAATAAGCGTGGCGTTTCCAAACAAAAATTTGTGGTTATTTTCAGGAGAGTGTTGAGCTGTAGACGACTTCTTCAGTTCATATTTCCATACGTAGTTCTTGTGTTCCTTCAGACGAAAATTTAAGACCCTGGGCGTCTGTCCTATATTTGAAAGTCCACATTCACAAGGTATCTAATGTCTTCGACGTAGTCTTTTAATTCTAATGTCTTCGACGTAGTCTTTTAATTCTAATGTCTTCGACGTAGTCTTTTAATTCGTGAAACTTTATCTTGTTTATGGGCTTGAAAATAATTTTGAAATTAAAACTTTTGAGAATTTTTGAAATTCTAAAGCAAATCTGAGGACCAAATGGAATAACCGCCCAATTTTTTCGTATTGGGTAAATTAAGTATTTCCGAACTCATGCCATTCCAGAGAACAAAAGTGTCATCTACATATTGAATCCACAGGTCGAATGCAACGAGCTGAAATAGTTTGTCCTCAAAATGACGCATGTAGACTTCGCATAAAATAGGTGACAGTGGGCTACCCATTGCAAGTCCTTCCGTTTGTTCAAAAAATATTCCACGAAAAAGCAAACTGTTTTGTATGATACAAATTTCGACTAATCTCAGAGTTTCTTCTACTTCCGGTTGGCTGAAACGATGTTCAGTGAGACTTGCTTTCAATGATTCAAGGGCTCCATTCAGTGGGATACTTGTGAACATGGATATCGCAACCAAGGATAACATGAATTGATAGTTGTATGGATGTCGTTTTAGCCAATTGACAAACTTAATGGAATTTTTTACAGCTGTTTTGTTCGAGGAAGTCATTAAGGTTTATAGTTTCGAAGACAGAAATTTGACTAGCTTATGCGTAGCTGATCCGATATTGCTAACTATGGGACGGAAGGGAACACCAATCTTTTGTATCTTCGGAAGTGCATAGAAACGTGACAACTTTAGATGATTATTTTAGCGTTGGTCAAGAGTAACGCAACTTGTTACCACGTTCTGAACTTCTTTTAATTGCTTCTCCGATGGATCATTTTTTATTTCCTTATAGGGTCCCTCGGAAATATGTTTCTCGACCTCTCCCTCAGAATGTATTTTGTCCAGAATAACAAATTGTCCTCCTTTATCAGCTTTAGTGATAATAATATCACGATTTGGCTGTAATTCTTTTAAAGCCTTGTATTCTTCCTTGTTGAGATTGGGTTTAAATGGTTGAAAGGACTTTGATGTTACTGTCTGGCTAATTCAATGTCTAATCGTTTCCTTTTCATCAATGTTTAGAACGCTTTTTATTAGGGACTCCTCAACCGAATCAACAATATTGGATATTGGTACCTTTTTCGAAACTGCAAAATTCGAATTGTAACGTAAAATCCGTTTTTGAATTTCGCTCGGGTTAAAAGAAGAAAGGTTACATATTACTTCATTATCCGTAAAGATATACTCAATTTGCGAAGTGTAATTTTCTTTATTGTTGCTGTTATTTGATAGTTTTTCAAATTTTTGTTCTAATGTCAGTTTGTGAGTAAACGACATATTGGAACTCCTAGATCAAGTTTTGCCCGCCTCCCCGGTGGCGCAGTTGTCTAAGCGATGGCCTCTGATCATTCGTCCGAAAGGGGTTCGGGTTCGAATCCCGGTGAGGCATGGATGTTGTGTTTGTCTTACGGCACCGACTGTCTCCCTTCCCTGGAACCAGTGACCCTAAATTAGGGACGGGCGACTGCTTATAGCCCATTGAGTTGCTCACGGTGGTCGTTAAACCTCCAAAAAAAAAAAAAAAAAAAAAAACAAAGTTTTGCCGTCCATTTCTTTCAAGCGCGTGGAAACAACTCACCCAAAATCCGTAACCGTTAGAACTCAGATGATGTCACAATGATTTAAATGTTTACGCTCCATTCGTCCTGGCGAAGCTGAGCCAGACGCTCTGCGAAACTATAGTCGATGTAAAACAAACCTTTTATTGTGAAAAACGTTGGTATTTTATTCTAGAAATGACAAAAGTTCATCTGCACAGGCCATCGTGATCTCGCATGAGAAAGGAGTAAGAGGAAGACGAGTGGACAGAACGTAAGCATAGAAAGCACAACGATTTGTGGAAAAAAATATTGAATGTATGTAGGGGCGTCGCTAGACTGGGGTGGGGTGGGGGGTGCTAAATCCTCCCAATAATCTGACAGTAATCTCCAAACAAGTTTTTCGTTTAAGAAAATAAATTTTTAAACCTTTAGTCGGTTCAGAATATTAATATTATTATTTTTTTAAATGAATTAACAAAAAATAAATAAAGACAAAAAGTTAATGACAAATTTACATTTAACCATTATGAACGTAAGAAACCCCTAAAGGACGCAAAAAACCCCTTTTTCGTAAGTGCACGTCCCGCTGATCGTGGGCGATTCCTATATATTTTAGCCATAGGTTCTTTTCAAGGGTTGGCAACACTCCATGCCCCTGGTGGACGTAGAGATCAATTAGATAATCAGAGATTTTGTGTCCCGTATGCTGAATCTACAGGCGTTAGACTACAGGGCTAGTTTTCTTGTCCTGCGGTGAGTCTCTCTCTCTCCTCTTTTTATTTGCTTTTAACCCCTCTGCAGAAAAGCTCGATACTCTTCACTGCAGCAAAGCAACTGGCGACCATCTCCACATTCTCGAAACCCACTAAAAATGGCGAAAAGATCAACAATTAAATAATATTAATAATTAGTTTAAGTTAATCCTGAAACTGAAAACCTCGGGCTTGGTTGCAATTGTTCTAAGTCACATTAAACTAATTAATTTAATTATTTTAAATTTAAAACGCAATTAAATTAAAAGAGTGGGAATTATCAATTTTAAACTTCTGCAGTTTTGTTTTTATCATTACGGAAGAGGGGGATTGGGTGGCAAAAAATAAAAACTTAAGCCCTGTTCAACCCTCCTCCAATGTTTTTAATATAACCATGTCCCTTAATGTATAGCAAAACGCACACATAAATTCATTTATGAAATTATATTGTAAACTTACTAGCTTCGTGAACTAAAGGGGGAAAAGTTTTCACAAAGGGTCTAATAGTACCACGTGAAAAACTATTTCGTAACATAAATTGACTAAGTAAAAACAATCTCAAACGATAGATTGAAAACATTTTCCTAGAACCTCCTGAATCAACAATTAGTTATCAGCAGGGATATGTCGAAAGATGGCAGCACATAACTTGTAGAAATGAAGCTCTCTATTGGAATTTTTCGCTTGTGATAAAAGTAAAGACGTGTAATCTTGAATAATATATTCTGATGAATTTATTGGGGGTTTTTTCCATACCTGTTGCGCTGTGCCTTTTCAGAATTGTAGCAATCAAAATTTTAATTGCTGCATGGAACTTCTAAAAGAAAATTTGCATATGCTGTATAATTTCTTTATAATTAATGAGCATGCGCGGTGTGAGTCGTATCTAATCGGCCTTGAGAAGCCATTAATCATCGCGTTACTTACTGTGTCTGGATCAGGAAAGCTACTCATTTGCAGAGTGGGCAAAAGAAGTTGACTTCCTTCTCTCTATTTACCAGTTTCTCAGAACTCGGAATTCTGCGAACACGAGCAGCAGTTTGTTTTCAACTCAGTTTCTAAATCAGTCTGCTTCCAGCGCCAGCGTGATAATCATATAAAGATTTCTCTCGAACAGCAGCTGGAAAAAAGGAATGAACGAAGTTTTGCGTCGACAGAATACATTTAGTGGTCGGTTACGCAGTTTATCCAACGGTGCATCACTTTTTGAAAACACTGATTATTAAATCAAGCATGAAAGATTTCCAGGGAAATTAACTTCGCAGTAATTAAACGTGACAGGAACACATAATGCAACTGAATTTATTATTCTTTTTAGTTTTGTAACTTTTAGTCTCGTTTTGCTAACCAAAGTGTGTCGCCAAAACAAAAGCTAGGGGGAAAGGGACGTATTCCACGTCGAATAACCTATGAAATATTACTTTCACAAAAGGGGGGCGGGACGGAGCGAAGAACTTGTAGCTAACCAAAACTAATGGAAATCCATAGAAAAACGGCAAATAATTTATTTAAAAACAGTTATTTACGCATCATCGTTTTGCTGACGACATAATGACTTTTTCAAGTACCCGAGACAGGGCCGTGTCTTGGGGGAAAGTTTTAAGCCTTCCCTGTGAAAGACTCAACAAACGAAAAAATAATTAGAACATGCCATATCTGGGATACGAGTAATATATATATATCATCATCATCATCATCATCATCATCATTGTCAACCATTATCAATCCACTGCTGGATGAAGGTCTCCCCAAGTTTCCTCCACAACGGTCTGTCTTGTGCCAGTCTCCTCCATGTCACTCCCGCATATTTACGAATTTCATCCACCCATCTCCCATGTGGTCTTTTTCTGGGTCTTTTCCTGTCCCTTGGAATCCAATCTAAAATTTCGGCTGTCCATCGATGGTCTGTCCTTCTGGCAGTATGTCCAGCCCATTGCCATTTCAGGGATTTAACTCTGATCATGACGTCTTCCACTCTTGTCATTTTTCTGATCCACGAGTTTCTCTTCTTACCTCTCTTAGTTACACCAAGCATGCACCTCTCCATGCTACTTTGAGTTGTCTGCAGCCTTTGTATGTCTCTTTTAGTTAAGGTCCACGTCTCTGCACCATACGTAAGCACTGGAAGGATGCATTGATCAAACACTTTTCTTTTAAGACATAATGGCATATTGCTCTTGAAAATTATGCTGTTTCTTCCAAAAGCTCTCCAGGCAAGTTTTGTACGCCGATTAATTTCTTCATCAATGTGACCCTCACTTGATATCTGCTGTCCAAGATAAACGTACGTATCTGTTATCTCCAGTTTTTCTCCATCAATCGATAAATCTTCATTTCTTGTAAAAGCATTGAACATCACTTTTGTCTTCTGAAAGTTCATTTTTAATCCCACTTCTTTACTCTTGTCAGCAAGTTCCTGGATCATACTCTGCAGCTCTGATGGGGTAGTTGCAAAAATGACTATGTCATCAGCAAAACGAAGGTGGGTTAGATAATCTCCATTAATCTTTATCCCTTTGTTTTCCCAGTTCAGTGATTGAAAGACATTTTCCAATGTGGCATTAAAGAGCTTCGGAGATATGGTGTCACCTTGTCTCACTCCCTTTCCAATTTTTATGTGTGTTGTATTTTCAAACAGCCGAATCTTTGCACTTGCATTTTCATAGATGTTATTAATAATATTAATGTATGCATCTTCAATACCGCAGGATTTCAGAGCCGTGGTAACTGCTGATGGTTTCACAGAGTCATTTTGGAGGTGTTTGGCCATAACTCACCACGCTGGCCAAGCTGGTTGGTGAGTGTGGGATAGCATTTCCTCTGATCCCGATGGTATAGTTATACCGCTATTGGCGGTCGTCAGAGCCCCTTTAGTGGGAACAGGATGCACCACGAGAAGGCGGGGTTGACATTTGTTAAGGAGAGGCTGTGATGTTACGCATCACCTGACCTTACATCCCATATATATATATATATATATATATATATATATATATATGTACGAAACTTGGGGAGACCTTCGTCCACTGCTGGACGAAGGTCTCCCCAAGTTTCGTACATAACGGTCTGTCTTGTGCCAGTCTCCTCCATGTCACTCCCGCATACTTTCGAATTTCATCCACCCATCTCCCATGTGGTCTTCTTCTGGCTCTTTTCCTGTCCCTTGGAATCCAATCTAAAATTTCTGCTGTCCATCGATGGTCTGTCCTTCTGGCAGTATGTCCAGCCTACTGCCATTTCAGGGATTTAACTCTGATCATGATGTCTTCCACTCTTGTCATTTTTCGGATCCACGAGTTCCTCTTCTCATCTCTCCTGGTTACACCAAGCATGCACCTCTCCATGCTGCTTTGAGTTGTCTGCAGCCTTTGTATGTCTCTTTTAGTTAAGGTCCACGTCTCTGCACCATACGTAAGCACTGGAAGGATGCATTGATCAAACACTTTTCTTTTAAGACATAATGGCATATTGCTCTTGAAAATTATGCTGTTTCTTCCAAAAGCTTTCCAGGCAAGTTTTGAACGCCAATTAATTTCTTCATCAATGTGACCCTCACTTGATATCTGCTGTCCAAGATAAACGTACGTATCTGTTATCTCCAGTTTTTCTCCATCAATCGATAAATCTTCATTTCTTGTAAAAGCATTGAACATCACTTTTGTCTTCTGAAAGTTCATTTTTAATCCCACTTAAAAAAAAATGAACTTTCAGAAGACAAAAGTGATGTTCAATGCTTTTACAAGAAATGAAGATTTATCGACTGATGGGTTAAAGCTGAAGATATCCGATACCTTCATTAACATTGGGCAGCCGATATCAAGCAAAGGTCACATTGATGAAGAAATCAGTCGACGTATAAAACGTGGTGGGAGAGCTTTTGGAAGAAACAGTACAATTTTCAAGAGCAATATGCCAGTATGTCTTAAAAGAAAAGTGTTCAATGCATCCTTTCAATACTTATGTACGGAGCAGAGACATGGACCTTAACTAAAAAGACATACGAAGACTGCAGATAACTGAAGAAAGCATGGAGAGATGCATGCTTGGTGTAACCAGGAGAGAAAAGAAGAGGAACTCACGGACAAGGAAAATCACAAGAGTGAAGACATCGTGATCACAGTAAAATCCCTGAAATGGTAATGGTATTGGTATTGGTAACTGTGGGTACCAAAGTGGTACCCAGTTTATTGCTATAACGAAATACAAACATAGGAGATTCAATGAAAGTTGCAGTAGAGAAAACAAAAGTGCGGCAATGTATGTATATCCACGATGCAGCACAAAGTTACACAGAAAGGAAATGAATATGCACACGAAAAATGAATGGCATATCGGCATGTCAAACGATATGAATAACACATGTGCAAAAGTATAGGAAATGTACTATGCCATCATAAATCATCCGAACGGAACTTAAATGTGGTTAAAGCGCAAAACATTATTGAGTAACTCATCAACTTTAAAAAAAAAAAAAAAAAAGGTACCATATGTACCACTATAGTAATCCGCGATCGAGGAAAGCACTAACACAGCAAAAACTCACAAGTATAGGGAAATTTACAAAACAAGGCACAAATTCAGGAAACAACAGATAAGATAATAATAAAGAGATACTGGGGAGCTCACACAAGTAACGAGACCGATTATTCGTGAAAACACAGCAAAAACACACAATTATAGCAAATTGAAAATACATTACTTGTGAAATACAGTAAAAACACACAAATATAGCAATTTTAAAGTACATGGAAAACATCAAAATCAACAGGCACTAAGTCTACAAAAACCAGAGAATTTGCGAACGGGTTCGCAAATCCCCTAGCATTAAGAGAGCAAAAAGTGATCGATATGGGGAAGTGAGCTAAAGGTCATCGGCAAGAGGAAATGAGGTATCACACATATGCTTCTCAGCAAGCTCCTTCAAGGAGGCGAGACGGCGCGTGTAACGTCTCTAAAACGCCTGATACCGAGGATCGGTGGCACACAGAGATTTAAAAAATGACACATAGGCTTCGAATTGCGTTACCGCTGCAAACAGGTCCAGATCAGGTGAGTGGAGGAATTCTTCAGAACAAACAATCGTATGTGCAGGTTGAAAAAAACGTAACAGTTACTGTCTGGACAGTGGTCCAGGAACTGGAGGAAACGTATCAATGGCCTGTAGAACCTCAGCATCAGAGAGAGGATTAACAGGGCCTGAGCGGAGAAGCATACTGTTTGAAGAATCATCAGGTGGAGAAACACCGGAATCAGAAAAACCGGGGACACTAGATGAATCCCCAGAAAGAGGCACAGAAAGTTGTTTTAACTTTTTCTGTTTTACAGCGCCTTTGGCAGTTCCAATACGCTTCGAAGAAGAAGCTGAAGCGGATGTATCCTTTAGTGGCGCAGGCTCACCTCCAGAGTCAGGAGACGAGGAAACTAACGTCGCCGAAGAAGCAATACGTAACACATCAGACTTAGTGAAGACTGGTACTACAGCCGAGGCTGCAGGAAGACGTGGCAACACGGGTATTGTAGACAAGGTTGTATTTGGAGATCCGATCGCCGAGAGGCTAGGAGAAGAGCCAGACGGCTGATCTGCCAAACCACCACTCAACACATCCGGATCGGAACACCCCGCTGTAGACACATCTGTAGTAGAAGACATCTCTGCCCATCTTGAAGGTGGATGCATAATCGTACGGGTCGAATAAGGAGGAAAGGCAGCATTGTCCGTGACTGACGGACATTGTCCGTGTTCGTCTGACGGAGAAACGAAGAGGTCGCGTCAGGCAAACTACCGGTAGTGGGGATAGTAGAAAGACCAATGTGGTCAGCAGTGGGTTGCGAACTTGATGAACGTCCACGTTGAAAGCGTTCACAGGAGACAGTGGTATGATCATGTGTTAAACAGTGTGTTCAATAGTGAGTGGTAAAAACCTTGAAACTGTACGTTCGTGAGCTAATTTCAACAGTAGCTTCTGGAGGGCAATCTGCCAAGGCTTTCTCAGTGGGAAAGACGGCCAATAACTGACGACGAGGTCCTGTAGCATGTGCAAATCGAGTTCCGCGGGGAGCGTCAGAAAGGCGACGAACCTGGCCAACAATTTTACATACATGACTGACAAAGAGAGGCAATGCCGTATCAGGCACTTCTTGTGGAACAGGATAGAACGTGACGTTCACTAGTCGTTTGGAAAGAGACGAAGGGATGAGATGTTTTGTCCCAATCGAAAGTCCGTGTGCAAGAAAAAAGTCAGCATCCTCCTTGTGATTGAACTGAACCGGAGATACCGCGAGGAGTACGGGGAATTCCCGCAATGGACGCAGATGGCACATGTCCAGAGACGGCTTCCATAGAGCGTGGCAATGGAGTATTTGGTAAGGCATGAAAGAGCACACCTCTATCCAGGAGGTTATGGAACTCACGGCCAATCAGCGAATTTTCATCTATCGTTACCGTCACCTTGTGTTTGGATACCTGAATAATAGGTGTTCATTGCAAAAGACCATCAGGTTGAGATGAATCGGACGTAGAAGTAGCGCCTCGTTGCACTGTAGAGGCAAATGACATCCTCGGAAGAGAAGTCTGTTCGGATCCGGCAGGCACAGAAGGCTGTGAGGGAAGAGAAGCACAGGCCGAAGGCAAAGTAGTAGAATCAGAAGTACCCAGTGAGGGCACCGAGGTAGATGCAGGAGCTAAAGAAGAAAGCGTAGCCAAGTCCAGTGAACGCATCGAAACAGGAGTTCTAGAAAGCTGGGAAAGCATCTTAGCAGACACATCTGAAGACGAGAGTATGTTAACTTCCATGGACATGGGTAGTGTGACGTGACGTGCATCCGCCACGCCCAGAGATGATAAGGAAATACCGGAAGCCGCCATGTTTTTTCATTTTTTATTGGAGGTTTAACGAGCACCGTGAGCAACTCAATGGGCTATAAGCAGTCGCCCGTCCCTAATTTAGGGCCACTGGTTCCAGGGAAGGGAGAGAGCCAGTGCCGTAAGACAAACACAACATCCGTGCCTCACCGGGATTCAAACCCGGACCTCTTCCGTGTGAATGATCAGAAGCCATCGCTTAGACCACTGCGCCACCGGGTCGGCCGGCCATGTTGGCAGCTTCCAAACGTAAACAACCGAGCAAACGATGAGCAAACCGATGAATATGAACTAATACGAGGACGATAACGTCAGAAAAGTAGCTCAAAACGTACACAGTACCTTTAGACAGCCTGGCCACGCAACAGGTGAGTGAGGGACGAGGTATTCCACACTAAAATGTATAAAATATTGGAGCCACCAACACTAAGTCTGTCACGAACGAGCAATGGGCTGGACACATTGCCTGGATAACGGACCACCGATGGACAACCGAAATTCTAGACTGGATTCAAAGGAACGGGAAAAGACCCAGAAGCAGATTGCATGGGAGATGGGAGGATGAAATTCGGAAACATGCGTGAGTGACATGGAGGAGACTGGCGCAAGATAGACCGCTGTGGAAGAAACTTGGCGAGACCTTCATCCAGCATTGATTGCTAATGGTTGATGATAATCATGATGATGAAGCTATATATATATATATATATATTCTATAAAGAAGATACTCTAAGCAAAAAAATACATATATAATTTTGACTCACACCTAGTACAACATAGAAAAGGTTATGTATCTACCTGTGCGAGTAAAAAGGAGAAAAGATAAAAAATAAAAATAAAAACAACTGAATGTAGAAGGTGTTGAGAATACTGAGCCTTGGCTTTATCAAGGACCAGCAAAAACTCTGCATTTTCTCACTTCCACAAAGACCTAGTTGGAAATGGGTTTCTGCAAGGCCATAGATGCAAGTAACATTCCCACCTAAAATAGTTTAAAAAATATATATATAAGTCATGTCCTCCGTAGAGTTGCATGACCTAGCACTAGTTAACAATTTCGCTTGCATCCATTAACCTTCCTGGCCCGACCCATGCTCTTCATCTGTTACTATTAAACAGAGAGAAGAAGATTAAAGAGAACTCAAGCTGTGAGAGTTACATAATAATTAGAAATGATTTTCAGCCATAACGAAATTCCAAGTTCGTTTGAGAGAGAATTTAAACCTGAAAAACAATGCAAAAGAAATCCAAATTTTACATTGCAATTAAAAAAGGAAATGTTAATTTATAACGAACAGATTTTTTGAAAGAAAACTTGAGTCTAAAACCCCCTACTCTACAACTTATGACAGCACGAAAACGAGAATAAGTTAAAGATAATAATTAACTAAAGAAAACTTTGTGAAAGTTATATACCTTAAACAGTTAGTTGCAATATGTACAAAGTATTTCAGCAGTGCTTTAAGTGCATAATTAATTAGTTATCAAAGAACTTAACTACTTTGAAAAAAACAGCGCATAGACAGCGCATAGAAAAGGAACAAGCTTAGCCATCTTCTGTTCCTAGGTACCCCAAAAGACGCTCAAAGTTACAAAGAAAAGAAAGAGTTAAAACCCGCAAAAATGTTAACAGACAAACCAATGCCTAAAAGCTGAAAAGCTAAAAAACGACAGAGAAAAAGTACATGAAGTACAAACATTGAACTTATAAAACCTAGAACCCATAAACAAGGAAGAGAGCTTACCTCTTGTGTGACAAAAACTTTTCTCCTCACAAGAGAAGAACATGGCTGACCTCTACCACCACTCCCTAGACGCTGGGGGGCAGTGAGGGTGGGGCTGATGGCCTCCTCATACATCAAGAAACCAACGCGCGGAGATTTTAACCAGAGAAAAAAATATATAAACTTAAGACTGTGGATCTGTATGATCAGAAAGAGCAGAATTAACTCTCCAGAATACATGAGAAATATTATAAAATACACGAGCAGTTTATTTAATAATCTTTGCATGTATTAAATCACCTTAGTGAGCTTCTATAGATTAATCAGAATCTTATTAATTTTAATGTTGATTTTACTATTTTTAGTATAGCTATCCTAGTGATGAATAACTAGTTTTCTTTTTTATTTGTTTTTATTTTCTTTTATAAACAGATTTTTAAGCTTTTTTTGTGATTTTGTTTATATTATTTAATTTTTTGTTTTAATAGGACCGTCATATCCATAGCACTAAGGTTCCTTTAGGTAGTTAATAGGCATCCTCTAGCCAACTTCCTTACGGCTTTGATTGGTCAGAATCATATTATTAACTGTGTAGAAAATTAAAGCAGATCTGCCAACCTTACTCTATTATTCAGAATAATTTTTCTTAAAGTTCTTTTGATGAAAGAAGAAGGAATTTCGTTCTCTAGAAAACTTTCTAATAGTATATTAATGTGGTAATTGAAGTCCAAATTGTTGCTGCAAATTCTTGAGATTCTTAGGACCTGAGAAATTAGTACATTCTCAATTACTTTGGTTGAAATGTTATTATTCCAGTGTAGATATTTAATTACTTTGAAAGGAAAATTAACTCTTTTATCAAAGAGGCTAATAGATGGGTTACCTGTGTTGAGCTTAATGCTTAAGTCTAGGAACTCAAGTTCCTGATTACTGTGGTTGGTTTTACATAAGTTAAGAGAGCTAGGATAGATATTATCAAAATCACTCTCTATAACTTCTGAATTATTGATACACAGCAGATCATCAATATATCTAAAAGTGTAAAGGTAGTTATCTGAGCAGGTGGGGTGATTTTTAATGAATTTATATTCCTTAAAGAACAGGAATAGATTAGCGATATTCGTGGACGTTGATGTTCCCATTGGAATACCGTTCACTTGCTTATAGAGAGTATTATTATATAAGATATGGTTATTTTTTATGCAGCTATTGAGATAAGAGTTCCAAGTTCCTACATCAACAAATTGTTTAAGTTTAAATTCTGCATACAGCTCTTTAAAGGTAGTGATTATATCTGATAGAGGCAGATTAGTATATAGGTTTTCAAAATCATAACTATTAATATCTAGGGGACAAACTTTGAGTATAGTAGAAATTACTTCTGCATTATTATTAATTATCCAAAAATCACTGTACATCAAGTTAGAACAGTTTCTAATGTGTTTCAAAACCTTTTTTAAGACATCTTCAAAAGCAAGATCTATTTTCTTTTATGACTCCTTACTCCACTAGCTATGAACCTGAACTTCACAGGATCCTTATGAAACTTAACCGTTGCAAAAAGAAATGGAAATTCAGGCCCATATCTTCTAGTTTGTGGAATTTTAAGTTTCTTGAAGAATGCCTTAAACCGATTTTCTAACTGCTTGGTAGAATAACTTACGGGCTCGTATGTTACTCTATTTTTGGATAATTAATAATAATGCAGAAGTAATTTCTACTATACTCAAAGTTTGTCCCCTAGATATTAATAGTTATGATTTTGAAAACCTATATACTAATCTGCCTCTATCAGATATAATCACTACTTTAAAGAGCTGTATGCAGAATTTAAACTTAACCAATTTGTTGATGTAGGAACTTGGAACTCTTATCTCAATTGCTGCATAAAAAATAACCATATCTTATATAATAATACTCTCTATAAGTAAGTGAACGGTATTCCAATGGGAACATCAACGTCCACGAATATCGCTAATCTATTCCTGTTCTTTAAGGAATATAAATTCATTAAAAATCACCCCACCTGCTGAGATAACTACCTTTACACTTTTAGATATATTGATGATCTGCTGTGTATTAATAATTCAGAAGTTATAGAGAGTGATTTTGATAATATCTATCCTAGCTCTCTTAACTTATGTAAAACCAACCACAGTAATCAGGAACTTGAGTTCCTAGACTTAAGCATTAAGCTCAACAGAGGTAACCCATCTATTAGCCTCTTTGATAAAAGAGTTAATTTTCCTTTCAAAGTAATTAAATATCTACACTGGAATAATAACATTTCAACCAAAGTAATTGAGAATGTACTAATTTCTCAGGTCCTAAGAATCTCAAGAATTTGCAGCAACAATTTGGACTTCAATTACCACATTAATATACTATTAGAAAGTTTTCTAGAGAACGAAATTCCTTCTTCTTTCATCAAAAGAACTTTAAGAAAAATTATTCTGAATAATAGAGTAAGGTTGGCAGATCTGCTTTAATTTTCTACACAGTTAATAATATGATTCTGACCAATCAAACCGCAAGGAAGTTGGCTAGAGGATGCCTATTAACTACCTAAAGGAACCTTAGTGCTATGGATATGACGGTCCTATTAAAACAAAAAATTAAATAATATAAACAAAATCACAAAAAAAGCTTAAAAATCTGTTTATAAAAGAAAATAAAAACAAATAAAAAGAAAACTAGTTATTCATCACTAGGATAGCTATACTAAAAATAGTAAAATCAACATTAAAATTAATAAGATTCTGATTAATCTATAGAAACTCACTAAGGTGATTTAATACATGCAAAGATTATTAAATAAACTGCTCGTGTATTTTATAATATTTCTCATGTATTCTGGAGAGTTAATTCTGCTCTTTCTGATCATACAGATCCACAGTCTTAAGTTTATATATTTTTTCTCTGGTTAAAATCTCTCGCGTTGGTTTCTTGATGTATGAGGAGGCCATCAGCCCCACCCTCACTGCCCCCAGCGTCTAGGGAGTGGTGGTAGAGGTCAGCCATGTTCTTCTTCTTGTGAGGAGAAAAGTTTTTGTCACACAAGAGGTAAGCTCTCTTCCTTGTTTATGGGTTCTAGGTTTTATAAGTTCAATGTTTGTACTTCATGTACTTTTCTCTGTCGTTTTTTAGCTTTTCAGCTTTTAGGCATTGGTTTGTCTGTTAACATTTTTGCGGGTTTTAACTCTTTCTTTCTTTGTAACTTTGAGCGTCTTTTGGGGTACCTAGGAACAGAAGATGGCTAAGCTTGTTCCTTTTCTATGCGCTGTCTATGCGCTGTTTTTTTCAAAGTAGTTAAGTTCTTGATAACTAATTAATTATGCACTTAAAGCACTGCTGAAATACTTTGTACATATTGCAACTAACTGTTTAAGGTATATAACTTTCACAAAGTTTTTCTTTAGTTAATTATTATCTTTAACTTATTCTCGTTTTCGTGCTGTCATAAGTTGTAGAGTAGGGTTTTAGACTCAAGTTTTCTTTCAAAAATCTGTTCGTTATAAATTAACATTTCCTTTTTTAATTGCAATGTAAAATTTGGATTTCTTTTGCATTGTTTTTCAGGTTTAAATTCTCTCTCAAACGAACTTGGAATTTCGTTATGGCTGAAAATCATTTCTAATTATTATGTAACTCTCACAGCTTGAGTTCTCTTTAATCTTCTTCTCTGTTTAATAGTAACAGATGAAGAGCATGGGTCGGCCAGGAAGGTTAATGGATGCAAGCGAAATTGTTAACTAGTGCTAGGTCATGCAACTCTACGGAGGACATGACTTATATATATATTTTAAACTATTTTAGGTGGGAATGTTACTTGCATCTATGGCCTTGCAGAAACCCATTTCCAACTAGGTCTTTTGTGGAAGTGAGAAAATGCAGAGTTTTATGGTCCTTGATAAAGCCAGGCTCAGTATTCTCAACACCTTCTACATTCAGTTGTTTTATTTTATTTTTTTATCTTTTCTCCTTTTTACTCGCACAGGTAGATACATAACCTTTTCTATGTTGTACTAGGTGTGAGTCAAAATTATATATGTATTTTTTTGCTTAGGTATCTTCTTTATAGAATGTGAATTCTGAATTTTCAAAACTGCTGCGTTGCGCGTTTTGATTTTCAGGTTTTTTTTTGCACCCTTCGTTTTAAATTCTAAAATTTTTTCCTTAGTCTTCAGTTTTGCTCTTAAGTATATATATATATATATATATACTTAAGAGCAAAACTGAAGACTAAGGAAAAAATTTTAGAATTTAAAATGAAGGGTGCAAAATAACCTGAAAATCAAAACGCGCAACGCAGCAGTTTTGAAAATTCAGAATTCACATACTATAAAGATACCTAAGCAAAAAAATACAGATATAATTTTGACTCACACCTAGTACAACATAGAAAAGGTTATGTATCTACCTGTGTGAGTAAAAGGAGAAAAGAAAAAAAAATAAAATAAAACAACTGAATGTAGAAGGTGTCGAGAATACTGAGCCTTGGCTTTATCAAGGACCAGCAAAAACTCTGCATTTTCTCACTTCCACAAAGACCTAGTTGGAAATGGGTTTCTGCAAGGCCATAGATGCAAGTAATATTCCCACCTAAAATAGTTTCAAAAATATATATATATAAGTCATGTCCTCCGTAGAGTAGCATGACCTAGCACTAGTTAACAATTTCGCTTGCATCCATTAACCTTCATGGCCCGACCCATGCTCTTCATCTGTTACTATTAAACAGAGAGAAGAAGATTAAAGAGAACTCAAGCTGTGAGAGTGACATAATAAATAGAAATGATTTTCAGCTATAACGAAATTCCAAGTTCGTTTGAGAGAGAATTTAAACCTGAAAAACAAATTTTACATCGCAATTAAAAAAGGAAATGTTAATTTATAACGAACAGATTTTTGAAAGAAAACTTGAGTCTAAAACCCCCTACTCTACAACTTATGACAGCACGAAAACGAGAATAAATTAAAGATAATAATTAACTAAAGAAAACTTTGTGAAAGTTATATACCTTAAACAGTTAGTTGCAATATGTACAAAGTATTTCAGCAGTGCTTTAAGTGCATAATTAATTAGTTATTAAGAACTTAACTACTTTGAAAAAAACAGCGCATAGACAGCGCATAGAAAAGGAACAAGCTTAGCCATCTTCTGTTCCTAGGTACCACAAAAGACGCTCAAAGTTACAAAGAAAAGTAAGAGTTAAAACCCGCATAAATGTTAACAGACAAACCAATGCTTAAAAGCTGAAAAGCTAAAAAACGACAGAGAAAAGGTACATGAAGTACAAACATTGAACTTATAAAACCTAGAACCCAAAAACAAGGAAGAGAGCTTACCTCTTGAGTTGCAAAAACTTTTCTCCTCACAAGAGGAGAACATGGCTGACCTCTTCCGCCACTCCCTAGATGCTGGGGGGCAGTGAGGGTGGGGCTGATGGCCTCCTCATACAGCAAGAAACCAATGCGCGGAGATTTTAACCAGAGAAAAAAATATATAAACTTAAGACTGTGGATCTGTATGATCAGAATGAGCAGAATTAACTCTCCAGAATACATGAGAAATATTATAAAATACACGAGCAGTTTATTTAATAATCTTTGCATGTATTAAATCACCTTAGTGAGCTTCTATAGATTAACCAGAATCTTATTAATTTTAATGTTGGTTTTACTATTTTTAGTATAGCTATCCTAGTGATGAATAACTAGTTTTCTTTTTTATTTGTTTTTATTTTCTTTTATAAACAGATTTTTAAGCTTTTTTGTGATTTTGTTTATATTATTTAATTTTTTTGTTTTAATAGGACCGTCATATCCATAGCACTAAGGTTCCTTTAGGTAGTTAATAGGCATCCTCTAGCCAACTTCCTTACGGCTTTGATTGGTCAGAATCATATTATTAACTGTGTAGAAAATTAAAGCAGATCTGCCAACCTTACTCTATTATTCAGAATAATTTTTCTTAAAGTTCTTTTGATGAAAGAAGAAGGAATTTCGTTCTCTAGAAAACTTTCTAATAGTATATTAATGTGGTAATTGAAGTCCAAATTGTTGCTGCAAATTCTTGAAATTCTTAGGACCTGAGAAATTAGTACATTCTCAATTACTTTGGTTGAAATGTTATTATTCCAGTGTAGATATTTAATTACTTTGAAAGGAAAATTAACTCTTTTATCAAAGAGGCTAATAGATGGGTTACCTCTGTTGAGCTTAATGCTTAAGTCTAGGAACTCAAGTTCCTGATTACTGTGGTTGGTTTTACATAAGTTAAGAGAGCTAGGATAGATATTATCAAAATCACTCTCTATAACTTCGGAATTATTGATACACAGCAGATCATCAATATATCTAAAAGTGTAAAGGTAGTTATCTGAGCAGGTGGGGTGATTTTTAATGAATTTATATTCCTTAAAGAACAGGAATAGATTAGCGATATTCGTGGACGTCGATGTTCCCATTGGAATACCGTTCACTTGCTTATAGAGAGTATTATTATATAAGATATGGTTATTTTTTATGCAGCAATTGAGATAAGAGTTCCAAGTTCCTACATCAACAAATAGGTTAAGTTTAAATTCTGCATACAGCTCTTTAAAGGTAGTGATTATATCTGATAGAGGCAGATTAGTATATAGGTTTTCAAAATCATAACTATTAATATCTAGGGGACACACTTTGAGTATAGTAGAAATTACTTCTGCATTATTATTAATTATCCAAAAATCTCTGTACATCAAGTTAGAACAGTTTCTAATGTGTTTCAAAACCTTCTTTAAGACATCTTCAAAAGCAAGATCTATTTTCTTTTTATGACTCCTTACTCCACTAGCTATGAACCTGAACTTCACAGGATCCTTATGAAACTTAACCGTTGCAAAAAGAAATGGAAATTCAGGCCCATATCTTCTAGTTTGCGGAATTTTAAGTTTCTTGAAGAATGCCTTAAACCGATTTTCTAACTGCTTGGTAGAATAACTTACGGGCTCGTATGTTACTCTCATTATTGAGTTCCATAGTTAACAATTCAAAATAGAACTTCTTACAGATAATTGCAAAATTATTGCTAGCTTTATCCGTAGTGGTAAAAATAAATTGGTCTTGTAGTTTGGAGAGTGACCTTTTAGCTTCTCCAGAGAAAAAGAGATTTCTGTCGAAACAAAAGTCCAGACCTGCCAACTCACCGGTGAAGCTATTGATTATATTATATTTCCATTCTGCGAAGGCCTCAATAGGCTGATTGTACGTTAAACTGGTTTTTACGATGTACTTATTTACATCTTGAGTGAAGCTCTCAAGAATCCTTTCTTTGGAAATTGTGAAGGAAGGTCTGAAATTAGAGCCATACTCTAATAAATTCCTAAGCTTTTCATTTTCAACAAAACTCAAGTTTCCGGTGATAATATGGTTGTAATTCTTATCATAGTGAACTGTTTCTTTATGTTCATCACAAGAACAAGTAGTAATTACAGGAATGTAGCTCGAAGAGTTAAGTTTGTAGTTTTTAACTATTGACCCTAAGGTCTTAACGTATTTAAAACTTACAATAGACTGGTGCCTGTGGATGGGAAAAAAATTGCATTATTGTAGAACAGCTTCCTTACATTGAGATTATCGTAGGCTTTATTTAGGAACCTGATGGTAACAAAATTACTGGAAAATTCTTTAAGAGAAATTTTATCTTTAAGAATATGTTTAAGAATGTCCAGAACCAAAGCAAAAACATGCTTATCAACATGGTCAGCAGCTTCATTCCAGAATTTGAAAAAACATTTAAGGACAGAGTGCTTGAAGGACTTGAGAATTTTGTAAGTATTTTTAACAAAATTAGTGCCAGTTTTAAAGCTTTCCAGAGTTTTTAGCAAGTTAGCAAAATCAACTTTGCTTGATGTGCGAAATAACCTCTGTCCTCTATTACCTCTAGAGCAGCTCTTATTATTAACAAGAAAGAAGAGTTCACGAATTGAAAATTTATGCTGATTATGCTTATTGTCAGATAGAGTGGAATTAAGGCCATAGGGATAAAGAGACTGATGCTGCAAAATTTCAAGGGATTCAGTTTCTAGCCGAGCATAGAGGTCAGGGATAATATGTAGTACCTCTATTTTCACTTTGTCAAAACCATGAGTATGGAAATGCTCTAATTCAAAGGTAGAGTACTGGTTGGCGTTTGTGGAGGGGTTCACTCCTGAATTAGAGAACTTGTTTACTAGAGACCTGTGACCATTAATCCTAAGATGAAGAGGATTTTTACTTTGGCCAATATAGCTAAGGTTGCAGACAGTACAGGTGAGCTTATAGATGGTATTGTAGGCTTTGCAAAACTTGTTGGAGCAATTATCCTCAACAGAAGAATACAGGTTAGGATCTGCAGATTTACATGTCAAACAACGTTTGTCATTTCATAACTTTAGATTACCTTTGCCAGCGAGTTCATACACTATGGGAAAGGGTGCTAGCCTAACCGAGCGGGAGGACTTAAAATATCTGAGCTGACCTCCAATCCTTTCATCGTCCTTAGAACTCCACTTGGGCCAAAACATACAAATTCTGAGCAAACCAACTAGGAAAAACTTTTAGAAATAAGCAGTCCAAGAAAAGACCAAACTCGAGTATAAACTACACTCCAAAAAGCTGCATCCAAAACATACTAAAAAGAAAAATTAGAAAATGAAAAAAAACCCCAAGTAAAAAAATAGTAATAAAAAATAATAATAATAAAAAATAATAAAACATTTCAACTAGAATTTGCGCATGAGCTGCTAAATAATAAATTGAAATTAGTTACTTAAGAGCAAAACTGAAGACTAAGGAAAAAATTTTAGAATTTAAAATGAAGGGTGCAAAATAACCTGAAAATCAAAACGCGCAACGCAGCAGTTTTGAAAATTCAGAATTCACATACTATAAAGATACCTAAGCAAAAAAATACAGATATAATTTTGACTCACACCTAGTACAACATAGAAAAGGTTATGTATCTACCTGTGTGAGTAAAAGGAGAAAAGAAAAAAAAAAATAAAATAAAACAACTGAATGTAGAAGGTGTCGAGAATACTGAGCCTTGGCTTTATCAAGGACCAGCAAAAACTCTGCATTTTCTCACTTCCACAAAGACCTAGTTGGAAATGGGTTTCTGCAAGGCCATAGATGCAAGTAATATTCCCACCTAAAATAGTTTCAAAAATATATATATATAAGTCATGTCCTCCGTAGAGTAGCATGACCTAGCACTAGTTAACAATTTCGCTTGCATCCATTAACCTTCATGGCCCGACCCATGCTCTTCATCTGTTACTATTAAACAGAGAGAAGAAGATTAAAGAGAACTCAAGCTGTGAGAGTGACATAATAAATAGAAATGATTTTCAGCTATAACGAAATTCCAAGTTCGTTTGAGAGAGAATTTAAACCTGAAAAACAAATTTTACATCGCAATTAAAAAAGGAAATGTTAATTTATAACGAACAGATTTTTGAAAGAAAACTTGAGTCTAAAACCCCCTACTCTACAACTTATGACAGCACGAAAACGAGAATAAATTAAAGATAATAATTAACTAAAGAAAACTTTGTGAAAGTTATATACCTTAAACAGTTAGTTGCAATATGTACAAAGTATTTCAGCAGTGCTTTAAGTGCATAATTAATTAGTTATTAAGAACTTAACTACTTTGAAAAAACAGCGCATAGACAGCGCATAGAAAAGGAACAAGCTTAGCCATCTTCTGTTCCTAGGTACCACAAAAGACGCTCAAAGTTACAAAGAAAAGTAAGAGTTAAAACCCGCATAAATGTTAACAGACAAACCAATGCTTAAAAGCTGAAAAGCTAAAAAACGACAGAGAAAAGGTACATGAAGTACAAACATTGAACTTATAAAACCTAGAACCCAAAAACAAGGAAGAGAGCTTACCTCTTGAGTTGCAAAAACTTTTCTCCTCACAAGAGGAGAACATGGCTGACCTCTTCCGCCACTCCCTAGATGCTGGGGGGCAGTGAGGGTGGGGCTGATGGCCTCCTCATACAGCAAGAAACCAATGCGCGGAGATTTTAACCAGAGAAAAAAATATATAAACTTAAGACTGTGGATCTGTATGATCAGAATGAGCAGAATTAACTCTCCAGAATACATGAGAAATATTATAAAATACACGAGCAGTTTATTTAATAATCTTTGCATGTATTAAATCACCTTAGTGAGCTTCTATAGATTAACCAGAATCTTATTAATTTTAATGTTGGTTTTACTATTTTTAGTATAGCTATCCTAGTGATGAATAACTAGTTTTCTTTTTTATTTGTTTTTATTTTCTTTTATAAACAGATTTTTAAGCTTTTTTTGTGATTTTGTTTATATTATTTAATTTTTTTGTTTTAATAGGACCGTCATATCCATAGCACTAAGGTTCCTTTAGGTAGTTAATAGGCATCCTCTAGCCAACTTCCTTACGGCTTTGATTGGTCAGAATCATATTATTAACTGTGTAGAAAATTAAAGCAGATCTGCCAACCTTACTCTATTATTCAGAATAATTTTTCTTAAAGTTCTTTTGATGAAAGAAGAAGGAATTTCGTTCTCTAGAAAACTTTCTAATAGTATATTAATGTGGTAATTGAAGTCCAAATTGTTGCTGCAAATTCTTGAAATTCTTAGGACCTGAGAAATTAGTACATTCTCAATTACTTTGGTTGAAATGTTATTATTCCAGTGTAGATATTTAATTACTTTGAAAGGAAAATTAACTCTTTTATCAAAGAGGCTAATAGATGGGTTACCTCTGTTGAGCTTAATGCTTAAGTCTAGGAACTCAAGTTCCTGATTACTGTGGTTGGTTTTACATAAGTTAAGAGAGCTAGGATAGATATTATCAAAATCACTCTCTATAACTTCGGAATTATTGATACACAGCAGATCATCAATATATCTAAAAGTGTAAAGGTAGTTATCTGAGCAGGTGGGGTGATTTTTAATGAATTTATATTCCTTAAAGAACAGGAATAGATTAGCGATATTCGTGGACGTCGATGTTCCCATTGGAATACCGTTCACTTGCTTATAGAGAGTATTATTATATAAGATATGGTTATTTTTTATGCAGCAATTGAGATAAGAGTTCCAAGTTCCTACATCAACAAATAGGTTAAGTTTAAATTCTGCATACAGCTCTTTAAAGGTAGTGATTATATCTGATAGAGGCAGATTAGTATATAGGTTTTCAAAATCATAACTATTAATATCTAGGGGACACACTTTGAGTATAGTAGAAATTACTTCTGCATTATTATTAATTATCCAAAAATCTCTGTACATCAAGTTAGAACAGTTTCTAATGTGTTTCAAAACCTTCTTTAAGACATCTTCAAAAGCAAGATCTATTTTCTTTTTATGACTCCTTACTCCACTAGCTATGAACCTGAACTTCACAGGATCCTTATGAAACTTAACCGTTGCAAAAAGAAATGGAAATTCAGGCCCATATCTTCTAGTTTTGCGGAATTATCTCAATTGCTGCATAAAAAATAACCATATCTTATATAATAATACTCTCTATAAGCAAGTGAACGGTATTCCAATGGGAACATCGACGTCCACGAATATCGCCAATCTATTCCTGTTCTTTAAGGAATATAAATTCATTAAAAATCACCCCACCTGCTCAGATAACTACCTTTACACTTTTAGATATATTGATGATCTGCTGTGTATCAATAATTCCGAAGTTATAGAGAGTGATTTTGATAATATCTATCCTAGCTCTCTTAACTTATGTAAAACCAACCACAGTAATCAGGAACTTGAGTTCCTAGACTTAAGCATTAAGCTCAACAGAGGTAACCCATCTATTAGCCTCTTTGATAAAAGAGTTAATTTTCCTTTCAAAGTAATTAAATATCTACACTGGAATAATAACATTTCAACCAAAGTAATTGAGAATGTACTAATTTCTCAGGTCCTAAGAATTTCAAGAATTTGCAGCAACAATTTGGACTTCAATTACCACATTAATATACTATTAGAAAGTTTTCTAGAGAACGAAATTCCTTCTTCTTTCATCAAAAGAACTTTAAGAAAAATTATTCTGAATAATAGAGTAAGGTTGGCAGATCTGCTTTAATTTTCTACACAGTTAATAATATGATTCTGACCAATCAAAGCCGTAAGGAAGTTGGCTAGAGGATGCCTATTAACTACCTAAAGGAACCTTAGTGCTATGGATATGACGGTCCTATTAAAACAAAAAAATTAAATAATATAAACAAAATCACAAAAAAGCTTAAAAATCTGTTTATAAAAGAAAATAAAAACAAATAAAAAAGAAAACTAGTTATTCATCACTAGGATAGCTATACTAAAAATAGTAAAACCAACATTAAAATTAATAAGATTCTGGTTAATCTATAGAAGCTCACTAAGGTGATTTAATACATGCAAAGATTATTAAATAAACTGCTCGTGTATTTTATAATATTTCTCATGTATTCTGGAGAGTTAATTCTGCTCATTCTGATCATACAGATCCACAGTCTTAAGTTTATATATTTTTTTCTCTGGTTAAAATCTCCGCGCATTGGTTTCTTGCTGTATGAGGAGGCCATCAGCCCCACCCTCACTGCCCCCCAGCATCTAGGGAGTGGCGGAAGAGGTCAGCC
Source organism: Macrothele yani (assembly GCA_039090855.1). NCBI lineage: Eukaryota > Metazoa > Arthropoda > Arachnida > Araneae > Macrothelidae > Macrothele > Macrothele yani. The sequence continues at coordinate 64,347,326 of CM077005.1, forward strand.
ATGTTCTCCTCTTGTGAGGAGAAAAGTTTTTGCAACTCAAGAGGTAAGCTCTCTTCCTTGTTTTTGGGTTCTAGGTTTTATAAGTTCAATGTTTGTACTTCATGTACCTTTTCTCTGTCGTTTTTTAGCTTTTCAGCTTTTAAGCATTGGTTTGTCTGTTAACATTTATGCGGGTTTTAACTCTTACTTTTCTTTGTAACTTTGAGCGTCTTTTGTGGTACCTAGGAACAGAAGATGGCTAAGCTTGTTCCTTTTCTATGCGCTGTCTATGCGCTGTTTTTTCAAAGTAGTTAAGTTCTTAATAACTAATTAATTATGCACTTAAAGCACTGCTGAAATACTTTGTACATATTGCAACTAACTGTTTAAGGTATATAACTTTCACAAAGTTTTCTTTAGTTAATTATTATCTTTAATTTATTCTCGTTTTCGTGCTGTCATAAGTTGTAGAGTAGGGGTTTTAGACTCAAGTTTTCTTTCAAAAATCTGTTCGTTATAAATTAACATTTCCTTTTTTAATTGCAATGTAAAATTTGTTTTTCAGGTTTAAATTCTCTCTCAAACGAACTTGGAATTTCGTTATAGCTGAAAATCATTTCTATTTATTATGTCACTCTCACAGCTTGAGTTCTCTTTAATCTTCTTCTCTCTGTTTAATAGTAACAGATGAAGAGCATGGGTCGGGCCATGAAGGTTAATGGATGCAAGCGAAATTGTTAACTAGTGCTAGGTCATGCTACTCTACGGAGGACATGACTTATATATATATATTTTTGAAACTATTTTAGGTGGGAATATTACTTGCATCTATGGCCTTGCAGAAACCCATTTCCAACTAGGTCTTTGTGGAAGTGAGAAAATGCAGAGTTTTTGCTGGTCCTTGATAAAGCCAAGGCTCAGTATTCTCGACACCTTCTACATTCAGTTGTTTTATTTTATTTTTTTTTCTTTTCTCCTTTTACTCACACAGGTAGATACATAACCTTTTCTATGTTGTACTAGGTGTGAGTCAAAATTATATCTGTATTTTTTTGCTTAGGTATCTTTATAGTATGTGAATTCTGAATTTTCAAAACTGCTGCGTTGCGCGTTTTGATTTTCAGGTTATTTTGCACCCTTCATTTTAAATTCTAAAATTTTTTCCTTAGTCTTCAGTTTTGCTCTTAAGTAACTAATTTCAATTTATTATTTAGCAGCTCATGCGCAAATTCTAGTTGAAATGTTTTATTATTTTTTATTATTATTATTTTTTATTACTATTTTTTTACTTGGGGTTTTTTTCATTTTCTAATTTTTCTTTTTAGTATGTTTTGGATGCAGCTTTTTGGAGTGTAGTTTATACTCGAGTTTGGTCTTTTCTTGGACTGCTTATTTCTAAAAGTTTTTCCTAGTTGGTTTGCTCAGAATTTGTATGTTTTGGCCCAAGTGGAGTTCTAAGGACGATGAAAGGATTGGAGGTCAGCTCAGATATTTTAAGTCCTCCCGCTCGGTTAGGCTAGCACCCTTTCCCATAGTGTATGAACTCGCTGGCAAAGGTAATCTAAAGTTATGAAATGACAAACGTTGTTTGACATGTAAATCTGCAGATCCTAACCTGTATTCTTCTGTTGAGGATAATTGCTCCAACAAGTTTTGCAAAGCCTACAATACCATCTATAAGCTCACCTGTACTGTCTGCAACCTTAGCTATATTGGCCAAAGTAAAAATCCTCTTCATCTTAGGATTAATGGTCACAGGTCTCTAGTAAACAAGTTCTCTAATTCAGGAGTGAACCCCTCCACAAACGCCAACCAGTACTCTACCTTTGAATTAGAGCATTTCCATACTCATGGTTTTGACAAAGTGAAAATAGAGGTACTACATATTATCCCTGACCTCTATGCTCGGCTAGAAACTGAATCCCTTGAAATTTTGCAGCATCAGTCTCTTTATCCCTATGGCCTTAATTCCACTCTATCTGACAATAAGCATAATCAGCATAAATTTTCAATTCGTGAACTCTTCTTTCTTGTTAATAATAAGAGCTGCTCTAGAGGTAATAGAGGACAGAGGTTATTTCGCACATCAAGCAAAGTTGATTTTGCTAACTTGCTAAAAACTCTGGAAAGCTTTAAAACTGGCACTAATTTTGTTAAAAATACTTACAAAATTCTCAAGTCCTTCAAGCACTCTGTCCTTAAATGTTTTTTCAAATTCTGGAATGAAGCTGCTGACCATGTTGATAAGCATGTTTTTGCTTTGGTTCTGGACATTCTTAAACATATTCTTAAAGATAAAATTTCTCTTAAAGAATTTTCCAGTAATTTTGTTACCATCAGGTTCCTAAATAAAGCCTACGATAATCTCAATGTAAGGAAGCTGTTCTACAATAATGCAATTTTTTTTCCCATCCACAGGCACCAGTCTATTGTAAGTTTTAAATACGTTAAGACCTTAGGGTCAATAGTTAAAAACTACAAACTTAACTCTTCGAGCTACATTCCTGTAATTACTACTTGTTCTTGTGATGAACATAAAGAAACAGTTCACTATGATAAGAATTACAACCATATTATCACCGGAAACTTGAGTTTTGTTGAAAATGAAAAGCTTAGGAATTTATTAGAGTATGGCTCTAATTTCAGACCTTCCTTCACAATTTCCAAAGAAAGGATTCTTGAGAGCTTCACTCAAGATGTAAATAAGTACATCGTAAAAACCAGTTTAACGTACAATCAGCCTATTGAGGCCTTCGCAGAATGGAAATATAATATAATCAATAGCTTCACCGGTGAGTTGGCAGGTCTGGACTTTTGTTTCGACAGAAATCTCTTTTTCTCTGGAGAAGCTAAAAGGTCACTCTCCAAACTACAAGACCAATTTATTTTTACCACTACGGATAAAGCTAGCAATAATTTTGCAATTATCTGTAAGAAGTTCTATTTTGAATTGTTAACTATGGAACTCAATAATAGAGTAACATACGAGCCCGTAAGTTATTCTACCAAGCAGTTAGAAAATCGGTTTAAGGCATTCTTCAAGAAACTTAAAATTCCGCAAACTAGAAGATATGGGCCTGAATTTCCATTTCTTTTGCAACGGTTAAGTTTCATAAGGATCCTGTGAAGTTCAGGTTCATAGCTAGTGGAGTAAGGAGTCATAAAAAGAAAATAGATCTTGCTTTTGAAGATGTCTTAAAGAAGGTTTTGAAACACATTAGAAACTGTTCTAACTTGATGTACAGAGATTTTTGGATAATTAATAATAATGCAGAAGTAATTTCTACTATACTCAAAGTGTGTCCCCTAGATATTAATAGTTATGATTTTGAAAACCTATATACTAATCTGCCTCTATCAGATATAATCACTACCTTTAAAGAGCTGTATGCAGAATTTAAACTTAACCTATTTGTTGATGTAGGAACTTGGAACTCTTATCTCAATTGCTGCATAAAAAATAACCATATCTTATATAATAATACTCTCTATAAGCAAGTGAACGGTATTCCAATGGGAACATCGACGTCCACGAATATCGCTAATCTATTCCTGTTCTTTAAGGAATATAAATTCATTAAAAATCACCCCACCTGCTCAGATAACTACCTTTACACTTTTAGATATATTGATGATCTGCTGTGTATCAATAATTCCGAAGTTATAGAGAGTGATTTTGATAATATCTATCCTAGCTCTCTTAACTTATGTAAAACCAACCACAGTAATCAGGAACTTGAGTTCCTAGACTTAAGCATTAAGCTCAACAGAGGTAACCCATCTATTAGCCTCTTTGATAAAAGAGTTAATTTTCCTTTCAAAGTAATTAAATATCTACACTGGAATAATAACATTTCAACCAAAGTAATTGAGAATGTACTAATTTCTCAGGTCCTAAGAATTTCAAGAATTTGCAGCAACAATTTGGACTTCAATTACCACATTAATATACTATTAGAAAGTTTTCTAGAGAACGAAATTCCTTCTTCTTTCATCAAAAGAACTTTAAGAAAAATTATTCTGAATAATAGAGTAAGGTTGGCAGATCTGCTTTAATTTTCTACACAGTTAATAATATGATTCTGACCAATCAAAGCCGTAAGGAAGTTGGCTAGAGGATGCCTATTAACTACCTAAAGGAACCTTAGTGCTATGGATATGACGGTCCTATTAAAACAAAAAAATTAAATAATATAAACAAAATCACAAAAAAAGCTTAAAAATCTGTTTATAAAAGAAAATAAAAACAAATAAAAAGAAAACTAGTTATTCATCACTAGGATAGCTATACTAAAAATAGTAAAACCAACATTAAAATTAATAAGATTCTGGTTAATCTATAGAAGCTCACTAAGGTGATTTAATACATGCAAAGATTATTAAATAAACTGCTCGTGTATTTTATAATATTTCTCATGTATTCTGGAGAGTTAATTCTGCTCATTCTGATCATACAGATCCACAGTCTTAAGTTTATATATTTTTTTCTCTGGTTAAAATCTCCGCGCATTGGTTTCTTGCTGTATGAGGAGGCCATCAGCCCCACCCTCACTGCCCCCCAGCATCTAGGGAGTGGCGGAAGAGGTCAGCCATGTTCTCCTCTTGTGAGGAGAAAAGTTTTTGCAACTCAAGAGGTAAGCTCTCTTCCTTGTTTTTGGGTTCTAGGTTTTATAAGTTCAATGTTTGTACTTCATGTACCTTTTCTCTGTCGTTTTTTAGCTTTTCAGCTTTTAAGCATTGGTTTGTCTGTTAACATTTATGCGGGTTTTAACTCTTACTTTTCTTTGTAACTTTGAGCGTCTTTTGTGGTACCTAGGAACAGAAGATGGCTAAGCTTGTTCCTTTTCTATGCGCTGTCTATGCGCTGTTTTTTCAAAGTAGTTAAGTTCTTAATAACTAATTAATTATGCACTTAAAGCACTGCTGAAATACTTTGTACATATTGCAACTAACTGTTTAAGGTATATAACTTTCACAAAGTTTTCTTTAGTTAATTATTATCTTTAATTTATTCTCGTTTTCGTGCTGTCATAAGTTGTAGAGTAGGGGGTTTTAGACTCAAGTTTTCTTTCAAAAATCTGTTCGTTATAAATTAACATTTCCTTTTTTAATTGCAATGTAAAATTTGTTTTTCAGGTTTAAATTCTCTCTCAAACGAACTTGGAATTTCGTTATAGCTGAAAATCATTTCTATTTATTATGTCACTCTCACAGCTTGAGTTCTCTTTAATCTTCTTCTCTCTGTTTAATAGTAACAGATGAAGAGCATGGGTCGGGCCATGAAGGTTAATGGATGCAAGCGAAATTGTTAACTAGTGCTAGGTCATGCTACTCTACGGAGGACATGACTTATATATATATATTTTTGAAACTATTTTAGGTGGGAATATTACTTGCATCTATGGCCTTGCAGAAACCCATTTCCAACTAGGTCTTTGTGGAAGTGAGAAAATGCAGAGTTTTTGCTGGTCCTTGATAAAGCCAAGGCTCAGTATTCTCGACACCTTCTACATTCAGTTGTTTTATTTTATTTTTTTCTTTTCTCCTTTTACTCACACAGGTAGATACATAACCTTTTCTATGTTGTACTAGGTGTGAGTCAAAATTATATCTGTATTTTTTTGCTTAGGTATCTTTATAGTATGTGAATTCTGAATTTTCAAAACTGCTGCGTTGCGCGTTTTGATTTTCAGGTTATTTTGCACCCTTCATTTTAAATTCTAAAATTTTTTCCTTAGTCTTCAGTTTTGCTCTTAAGTAACTAATTTCAATTTATTATTTAGCAGCTCATGCGCAAATTCTAGTTGAAATGTTTTATTATTTTTTATTATTATTATTTTTTATTACTATTTTTTTACTTGGGGTTTTTTTCATTTTCTAATTTTTCTTTTTAGTATGTTTTGGATGCAGCTTTTTGGAGTGTAGTTTATACTCGAGTTTGGTCTTTTCTTGGACTGCTTATTTCTAAAAAGTTTTTCCTAGTTGGTTTGCTCAGAATTTGTATGTTTTGGCCCAAGTGGAGTTCTAAGGACGATGAAAGGATTGGAGGTCAGCTCAGATATTTTAAGTCCTCCCGCTCGGTTAGGCTAGCACCCTTTCCCATAGTGTATGAACTCGCTGGCAAAGGTAATCTAAAGTTATGAAATGACAAACGTTGTTTGACATGTAAATCTGCAGATCCTAACCTGTATTCTTCTGTTGAGGATAATTGCTCCAACAAGTTTTGCAAAGCCTACAATACCATCTATAAGCTCACCTGTACTGTCTGCAACCTTAGCTATATTGGCCAAAGTAAAAATCCTCTTCATCTTAGGATTAATGGTCACAGGTCTCTAGTAAACAAGTTCTCTAATTCAGGAGTGAACCCCTCCACAAACGCCAACCAGTACTCTACCTTTGAATTAGAGCATTTCCATACTCATGGTTTTGACAAAGTGAAAATAGAGGTACTACATATTATCCCTGACCTCTATGCTCGGCTAGAAACTGAATCCCTTGAAATTTTGCAGCATCAGTCTCTTTATCCCTATGGCCTTAATTCCACTCTATCTGACAATAAGCATAATCAGCATAAATTTTCAATTCGTGAACTCTTCTTTCTTGTTAATAATAAGAGCTGCTCTAGAGGTAATAGAGGACAGAGGTTATTTCGCACATCAAGCAAAGTTGATTTTGCTAACTTGCTAAAAACTCTGGAAAGCTTTAAAACTGGCACTAATTTTGTTAAAAATACTTGCAAAATTCTCAAGTCCTTCAAGCACTCTGTCCTTAAATGTTTTTTCAAATTCTGGAATGAAGCTGCTGACCATGTTGATAAGCATGTTTTTGCTTTGGTTCTGGACATTCTTAAACATATTCTTAAAGATAAAATTTCTCTTAAAGAATTTTCCAGTAATTTTGTTACCATCAGGTTCCTAAATAAAGCCTACGATAATCTCAATGTAAGGAAGCTGTTCTACAATAATGCAATTTTTTTCCCATCCACAGGCACCAGTCTATTGTAAGTTTTAAATACGTTAAGACCTTAGGGTCAATAGTTAAAAACTACAAACTTAACTCTTCGAGCTACATTCCTGTAATTACTACTTGTTCTTGTGATGAACATAAAGAAACAGTTCACTATGATAAGAATTACAACCATATTATCACCGGAAACTTGAGTTTTGTTGAAAATGAAAAGCTTAGGAATTTATTAGAGTATGGCTCTAATTTCAGACCTTCCTTCACAATTTCCAAAGAAAGGATTCTTGAGAGCTTCACTCAAGATGTAAATAAGTACATCGTAAAAACCAGTTTAACGTACAATCAGCCTATTGAGGCCTTCGCAGAATGGAAATATAATATAATCAATAGCTTCACCGGTGAGTTGGCAGGTCTGGACTTTTGTTTCGACAGAAATCTCTTTTTCTCTGGAGAAGCTAAAAGGTCACTCTCCAAACTACAAGACCAATTTATTTTTACCACTACGGATAAAGCTAGCAATAATTTTGCAATTATCTGTAAGAAGTTCTATTTTGAATTGTTAACTATGGAACTCAATAATAGAGTAACATACGAGCCCGTAAGTTATTCTACCAAGCAGTTAGAAAATCGGTTTAAGGCATTCTTCAAGAAACTTAAAATTCCGCAAACTAGAAGATATGGGCCTGAATTTCCATTTCTTTTTGCAACGGTTAAGTTTCATAAGGATCCTGTGAAGTTCAGGTTCATAGCTAGTGGAGTAAGGAGTCATAAAAAGAAAATAGATCTTGCTTTTGAAGATGTCTTAAAGAAGGTTTTGAAACACATTAGAAACTGTTCTAACTTGATGTACAGAGATTTTTGGATAATTAATAATAATGCAGAAGTAATTTCTACTATACTCAAAGTGTGTCCCCTAGATATTAATAGTTATGATTTTGAAAACCTATATACTAATCTGCCTCTATCAGATATAATCACTACCTTTAAAGAGCTGTATGCAGAATTTAAACTTAACCTATTTGTTGATGTAGGAACTTGGAACTCTTATCTCAATTGCTGCATAAAAAATAACCATATCTTATATAATAATACTCTCTATAAGCAAGTGAACGGTATTCCAATGGGAACATCGACGTCCACGAATATCGCTAATCTATTCCTGTTCTTTAAGGAATATAAATTCATTAAAAATCACCCCACCTGCTCAGATAACTACCTTTACACTTTTAGATATATTGATGATCTGCTGTGTATCAATAATTCCGAAGTTATAGAGAGTGATTTTGATAATATCTATCCTAGCTCTCTTAACTTATGTAAAACCAACCACAGTAATCAGGAACTTGAGTTCCTAGACTTAAGCATTAAGCTCAACAGAGGTAACCCATCTATTAGCCTCTTTGATAAAAGAGTTAATTTTCCTTTCAAAGTAATTAAATATCTACACTGGAATAATAACATTTCAACCAAAGTAATTGAGAATGTACTAATTTCTCAGGTCCTAAGAATTTCAAGAATTTGCAGCAACAATTTGGACTTCAATTACCACATTAATATACTATTAGAAAGTTTTCTAGAGAACGAAATTCCTTCTTCTTTCATCAAAAGAACTTTAAGAAAAATTATTCTGAATAATAGAGTAAGGTTGGCAGATCTGCTTTAATTTTCTACACAGTTAATAATATGATTCTGACCAATCAAAGCCGTAAGGAAGTTGGCTAGAGGATGCCTATTAACTACCTAAAGGAACCTTAGTGCTATGGATATGACGGTCCTATTAAAACAAAAAAATTAAATAATATAAACAAAATCACAAAAAAGCTTAAAAATCTGTTTATAAAAGAAAATAAAAACAAATAAAAAAGAAAACTAGTTATTCATCACTAGGATAGCTATACTAAAAATAGTAAAACCAACATTAAAATTAATAAGATTCTGGTTAATCTATAGAAGCTCACTAAGGTGATTTAATACATGCAAAGATTATTAAATAAACTGCTCGTGTATTTTATAATATTTCTCATGTATTCTGGAGAGTTAATTCTGCTCATTCTGATCATACAGATCCACAGTCTTAAGTTTATATATTTTTTTCTCTGGTTAAAATCTCCGCGCATTGGTTTCTTGCTGTATGAGGAGGCCATCAGCCCCACCCTCACTGCCCCCAGCATCTAGGGAGTGGCGGAAGAGGTCAGCCATGTTCTCCTCTTGTGAGGAGAAAAGTTTTTGCAACTCAAGAGGTAAGCTCTCTTCCTTGTTTTTGGGTTCTAGGTTTTATAAGTTCAATGTTTGTACTTCATGTACCTTTTCTCTGTCGTTTTTTAGCTTTTCAGCTTTTAAGCATTGGTTTGTCTGTTAACATTTATGCGGGTTTTAACTCTTACTTTTCTTTGTAACTTTGAGCGTCTTTTGTGGTACCTAGGAACAGAAGATGGCTAAGCTTGTTCCTTTTCTATGCGCTGTCTATGCGCTGTTTTTTCAAAGTAGTTAAGTTCTTAATAACTAATTAATTATGCACTTAAAGCACTGCTGAAATACTTTGTACATATTGCAACTAACTGTTTAAGGTATATAACTTTCACAAAGTTTTCTTTAGTTAATTATTATCTTTAATTTATTCTCGTTTTCGTGCTGTCATAAGTTGTAGAGTAGGGGTTTTAGACTCAAGTTTTCTTTCAAAAATCTGTTCGTTATAAATTAACATTTCCTTTTTTAATTGCAATGTAAAATTTGTTTTTCAGGTTTAAATTCTCTCTCAAACGAACTTGGAATTTCGTTATAGCTGAAAATCATTTCTATTTATTATGTCACTCTCACAGCTTGAGTTCTCTTTAATCTTCTTCTCTCTGTTTAATAGTAACAGATGAAGAGCATGGGTCGGGCCATGAAGGTTAATGGATGCAAGCGAAATTGTTAACTAGTGCTAGGTCATGCTACTCTACGGAGGACATGACTTATATATATATATTTTTGAAACTATTTTAGGTGGGAATATTACTTGCATCTATGGCCTTGCAGAAACCCATTTCCAACTAGGTCTTTGTGGAAGTGAGAAAATGCAGAGTTTTTGCTGGTCCTTGATAAAGCCAAGGCTCAGTATTCTCGACACCTTCTACATTCAGTTGTTTTATTTTATTTTTTTTTCTTTTCTCCTTTTACTCACACAGGTAGATACATAACCTTTTCTATGTTGTACTAGGTGTGAGTCAAAATTATATCTGTATTTTTTTGCTTAGGTATCTTTATAGTATGTGAATTCTGAATTTTCAAAACTGCTGCGTTGCGCGTTTTGATTTTCAGGTTATTTTGCACCCTTCATTTTAAATTCTAAAATTTTTTTCCTTAGTCTTCAGTTTTGCTCTTAAGTAACTAATTTCAATTTATTATTTAGCAGCTCATGCGCAAATTCTAGTTGAAATGTTTTATTATTTTTTATTATTATTATTTTTTATTACTATTTTTTTACTTGGGGTTTTTTTCATTTTCTAATTTTTCTTTTTAGTATGTTTTGGATGCAGCTTTTTTGGAGTGTAGTTTATACTCGAGTTTGGTCTTTTCTTGGACTGCTTATTTCTAAAAAGTTTTTCCTAGTTGGTTTGCTCAGAATTTGTATGTTTTGGCCCAAGTGGAGTTCTAAGGACGATGAAAGGATTGGAGGTCAGCTCAGATATTTTAAGTCCTCCCGCTCGGTTAGGCTAGCACCCTTTCCCATAGTGTATGAACTCGCTGGCAAAGGTAATCTAAAGTTATGAAATGACAAACGTTGTTTGACATGTAAATCTGCAGATCCTAACCTGTATTCTTCTGTTGAGGATAATTGCTCCAACAAGTTTTGCAAAGCCTACAATACCATCTATAAGCTCACCTGTACTGTCTGCAACCTTAGCTATATTGGCCAAAGTAAAAATCCTCTTCATCTTAGGATTAATGGTCACAGGTCTCTAGTAAACAAGTTCTCTAATTCAGGAGTGAACCCCTCCACAAACGCCAACCAGTACTCTACCTTTGAATTAGAGCATTTCCATACTCATGGTTTTGACAAAGTGAAAATAGAGGTACTACATATTATCCCTGACCTCTATGCTCGGCTAGAAACTGAATCCCTTGAAATTTTGCAGCATCAGTCTCTTTATCCCTATGGCCTTAATTCCACTCTATCTGACAATAAGCATAATCAGCATAAATTTTCAATTCGTGAACTCTTCTTTCTTGTTAATAATAAGAGCTGCTCTAGAGGTAATAGAGGACAGAGGTTATTTCGCACATCAAGCAAAGTTGATTTTGCTAACTTGCTAAAAACTCTGGAAAGCTTTAAAACTGGCACTAATTTTGTTAAAAATACTTACAAAATTCTCAAGTCCTTCAAGCACTCTGTCCTTAAATGTTTTTTCAAATTCTGGAATGAAGCTGCTGACCATGTTGATAAGCATGTTTTTGCTTTGGTTCTGGACATTCTTAAACATATTCTTAAAGATAAAATTTCTCTTAAAGAATTTTCCAGTAATTTTGTTACCATCAGGTTCCTAAATAAAGCCTACGATAATCTCAATGTAAGGAAGCTGTTCTACAATAATGCAATTTTTTTTCCCATCCACAGGCACCAGTCTATTGTAAGTTTTAAATACGTTAAGACCTTAGGGTCAATAGTTAAAAACTACAAACTTAACTCTTCGAGCTACATTCCTGTAATTACTACTTGTTCTTGTGATGAACATAAAGAAACAGTTCACTATGATAAGAATTACAACCATATTATCACCGGAAACTTGAGTTTTGTTGAAAATGAAAAGCTTAGGAATTTATTAGAGTATGGCTCTAATTTCAGACCTTCCTTCACAATTTCCAAAGAAAGGATTCTTGAGAGCTTCACTCAAGATGTAAATAAGTACATCGTAAAAACCAGTTTAACGTACAATCAGCCTATTGAGGCCTTCGCAGAATGGAAATATAATATAATCAATAGCTTCACCGGTGAGTTGGCAGGTCTGGACTTTTGTTTCGACAGAAATCTCTTTTTCTCTGGAGAAGCTAAAAGGTCACTCTCCAAACTACAAGACCAATTTATTTTTACCACTACGGATAAAGCTAGCAATAATTTTGCAATTATCTGTAAGAAGTTCTATTTTGAATTGTTAACTATGGAACTCAATAATAGAGTAACATACGAGCCCGTAAGTTATTCTACCAAGCAGTTAGAAAATCGGTTTAAGGCATTCTTCAAGAAACTTAAAATTCCGCAAACTAGAAGATATGGGCCTGAATTTCCATTTCTTTTTGCAACGGTTAAGTTTCATAAGGATCCTGTGAAGTTCAGGTTCATAGCTAGTGGAGTAAGGAGTCATAAAAAGAAAATAGATCTTGCTTTTGAAGATGTCTTAAAGAAGGTTTTGAAACACATTAGAAACTGTTCTAACTTGATGTACAGAGATTTTTGGATAATTAATAATAATGCAGAAGTAATTTCTACTATACTCAAAGTGTGTCCCCTAGATATTAATAGTTATGATTTTGAAAACCTATATACTAATCTGCCTCTATCAGATATAATCACTACCTTTAAAGAGCTGTATGCAGAATTTAAACTTAACCTATTTGTTGATGTAGGAACTTGGAACTCTTATCTCAATTGCTGCATAAAAAATAACCATATCTTATATAATAATACTCTCTATAAGCAAGTGAACGGTATTCCAATGGGAACATCGACGTCCACGAATATCGCTAATCTATTCCTGTTCTTTAAGGAATATAAATTCATTAAAAATCACCCCACCTGCTCAGATAACTACCTTTACACTTTTAGATATATTGATGATCTGCTGTGTATCAATAATTCCGAAGTTATAGAGAGTGATTTTGATAATATCTATCCTAGCTCTCTTAACTTATGTAAAACCAACCACAGTAATCAGGAACTTGAGTTCCTAGACTTAAGCATTAAGCTCAACAGAGGTAACCCATCTATTAGCCTCTTTGATAAAAGAGTTAATTTTCCTTTCAAAGTAATTAAATATCTACACTGGAATAATAACATTTCAACCAAAGTAATTGAGAATGTACTAATTTCTCAGGTCCTAAGAATTTCAAGAATTTGCAGCAACAATTTGGACTTCAATTACCACATTAATATACTATTAGAAAGTTTTCTAGAGAACGAAATTCCTTCTTCTTTCATCAAAAGAACTTTAAGAAAAATTATTCTGAATAATAGAGTAAGGTTGGCAGATCTGCTTTAATTTTCTACACAGTTAATAATATGATTCTGACCAATCAAAGCCGTAAGGAAGTTGGCTAGAGGATGCCTATTAACTACCTAAAGGAACCTTAGTGCTATGGATATGACGGTCCTATTAAAACAAAAAAATTAAATAATATAAACAAAATCACAAAAAAGCTTAAAAATCTGTTTATAAAAGAAAATAAAAACAAATAAAAAAGAAAACTAGTTATTCATCACTAGGATAGCTATACTAAAAATAGTAAAACCAACATTAAAATTAATAAGATTCTGGTTAATCTATAGAAGCTCACTAAGGTGATTTAATACATGCAAAGATTATTAAATAAACTGCTCGTGTATTTTATAATATTTCTCATGTATTCTGGAGAGTTAATTCTGCTCATTCTGATCATACAGATCCACAGTCTTAAGTTTATATATTTTTTTCTCTGGTTAAAATCTCCGCGCATTGGTTTCTTGCTGTATGAGGAGGCCATCAGCCCCACCCTCACTGCCCCCCAGCATCTAGGGAGTGGCGGAAGAGGTCAGCCATGTTCTCCTCTTGTGAGGAGAAAAGTTTTTGCAACTCAAGAGGTAAGCTCTCTTCCTTGTTTTTGGGTTCTAGGTTTTATAAGTTCAATGTTTGTACTTCATGTACCTTTTCTCTGTCGTTTTTTAGCTTTTCAGCTTTTAAGCATTGGTTTGTCTGTTAACATTTATGCGGGTTTTAACTCTTACTTTTCTTTGTAACTTTGAGCGTCTTTTGTGGTACCTAGGAACAGAAGATGGCTAAGCTTGTTCCTTTTCTATGCGCTGTCTATGCGCTGTTTTTTCAAAGTAGTTAAGTTCTTAATAACTAATTAATTATGCACTTAAAGCACTGCTGAAATACTTTGTACATATTGCAACTAACTGTTTAAGGTATATAACTTTCACAAAGTTTTCTTTAGTTAATTATTATCTTTAATTTATTCTCGTTTTCGTGCTGTCATAAGTTGTAGAGTAGGGGTTTTAGACTCAAGTTTTCTTTCAAAAATCTGTTCGTTATAAATTAACATTTCCTTTTTTAATTGCAATGTAAAATTTGTTTTTCAGGTTTAAATTCTCTCTCAAACGAACTTGGAATTTCGTTATAGCTGAAAATCATTTCTATTTATTATGTCACTCTCACAGCTTGAGTTCTCTTTAATCTTCTTCTCTCTGTTTAATAGTAACAGATGAAGAGCATGGGTCGGGCCATGAAGGTTAATGGATGCAAGCGAAATTGTTAACTAGTGCTAGGTCATGCTACTCTACGGAGGACATGACTTATATATATATATTTTTGAAACTATTTTAGGTGGGAATATTACTTGCATCTATGGCCTTGCAGAAACCCATTTCCAACTAGGTCTTTGTGGAAGTGAGAAAATGCAGAGTTTTTGCTGGTCCTTGATAAAGCCAAGGCTCAGTATTCTCGACACCTTCTACATTCAGTTGTTTTATTTTATTTTTTTTTCTTTTCTCCTTTTACTCACACAGGTAGATACATAACCTTTTCTATGTTGTACTAGGTGTGAGTCAAAATTATATCTGTATTTTTTTGCTTAGGTATCTTCTTTATAGAATGTGAATTCTGAATTTTCAAAACTGCTGCGTTGCGCGTTTTGATTTTCAGGTTTTTTTGCACCCTTCGTTTTAAATTCTAAAATTTTTTCCTTAGTCTTCAGTTTTGCTCTTAAGTATATATATATATAGAAGAAGAAATTAACAGGCGCATAAAACTTGGCTGGAGAGCATTTGAAGAGATCAGTGCAATTTCAAGAGCAATTTACAATTATGTCTTAAAGGAAAGTGTTTAATTGATGTATTCCTTCAGTTTTTACTTATGGATCAGAGACGTGGACCTAACCCAAGAAAGACATAAAGAGGTTGCGGACAACTCAAAGAAGCATGCTGTGGTGAATGTTTGGTGTAACTACCTAGTCTTACCATAAATACTATTACAAAGTATTCAATAAAATAACAAAAGAAATTTAAAGATATTTTAATATACCTGTGATATGGCGTAAGTAGTACACTTGTGAATACATGACAACAATCACTTTTCAAAATGGCATCCTTTTGCCTTCACACAGTCCTTCAGTTTCTGTGGACACTCATCAATAGCTTTACGCAGTGTCTTCATAGGGAAAGCTGCTACTGCCCGCACCAATGAGCATTTGAGACTGTCAATTCTGAGGTGTCTCTTTCTGCAGACCATCTCCTCCAGTATGGTACACTGGGTTAAGGTCTGGGCTACTTGAAGGCCAATCAACTGGAGAAATGAAGTCTGGCAAATTCGCCTGAAGCCACTCCTGGGTTGACTTGGCCCTGTGGGCAGGTGCGGAATTCTGCTGAAAGCTCCACTGTCGGTTTTGGAAGAGGGTGTGACTCAGAATTTTGACCACTGGCTCCAAAACCCTGTCCTGGTAGACTTTGGCGGATGTTTTCACTCCTTTATCACAGAAATGGAGCCCCGTGGTACCCTCGTAGGAGACTCCCCACCAAACCATGACAGATGCACAATGATGGCCCCTCGTGACCCTTGGAGCTTTCTCATGAGCTTCTCGTGAGATTGGCTCATACACTTTATCATTTTAGCGGACGAAAGCCTCTTCAATAGTGAAGATTCTTTCATCAGAGAAAAGGATATGTCTGTGACGATTGTCTGCGTAACGCTGTAGCAAACGTTTTGCTTTTAACACCCTCTGCTACTTCAGTTGTGGGGTGAGAAAGTGCCCTGTACGCCGCCGGTAAGCTATCACACTTAGGTCACTCCGCAGCACACGTGACATCAACATTCCTGAAATGTTCAGCTCACGAGCCATCACTGATTGTTTTCTGACAGGACTTCGTCGAATACGGAATGCCACTGCTTTTACCAGGCGAGCAGTCCTCACGCTGACCGTCCCTTTCTGGGACGGTCAGCGACGTCCCAGTCTCAAGGAACCTTTTTATGGTCCGGTAGACAAAAATACGGCTGATTTTCTTACCATCGTAATACCTATAGATTGGTAAAAACACTGTGAGTGCCTCTCCTTGCTTTTCTGATTACGCCCTGGGCTATGTCATGCAAGTAAGTAAAGTAAGCAAAACAGTTAAACATACCAGGAAATCGGAGAACACGACTTCTTGCGAAAAAAAAAATTGGGTCGACTTGACCCTGCCCGGTCGTAAGTGTCTGAGAAAAAGCCCGACCCGGCCCGTTGGTTTGTTCTCTAAATTAAAAAAGACACGACCTGGCCCGCAGGCCGTGATGTACCGTCTTGGCGGGCCAGCCCGGCCCGTGAAGACCTTTACCTCTGCATATGAACAAGATTTTTCGGTGGCGGGTGTTTCAAATACATTTTCAGGTTGTCCAGAAGGTATGTGGGAAACCTGAGAAAAGTAGCGTTCAAGCTGAGATTTCCACTTAAGACGACGCAAGGTACTAGTTTTGTGTACACAATAGATTTGCCACTATAAGTGACACAAGTTAATCCGTCTGTGGACCATTTAGGAGTTTTATTTTAGGGGTACTTCAGCCAAACCTACGATAAAACTTTTTTATGATGAACAAAAAAGGACAGTTCGTTCGCCAAATAACCCTGCATGCATGACTCTCTTTCTTGCTTCCCTTTGTCATACGCGTGCAGCGGCAGTGATGTGTATCTTTCACAGATATTGTTGTAGTCTTAAGGGTTCTCAGTCCTATAGGTACTGTTGTCCCTTGTAAAGTTTCCAATAGCACTACAAGAAGCTCCATTCCCCGTCATTCGTCTTATTTGCAGCCAAGTAAGTGACACACAAACCGCATTTTGAATTCTTTCACTCTTGCTTCATGAAAACTTAACAATTTCTTCCTGGTTTCATCTGATGAAATCTTACTTGAAAGAAATAAGCATGTTTTCCTTGAATATATAATTTCATTTTCCAAAGGCAGCTTAGTAGAGCTAACCTCTTCGTTCTATTTCTTTTTTCCAGGTTTCCCTTTCTAAATTCGAATAGCAGCGCAACAATTTGGTAATTATAATTTGATAGAGAAGTCTGTACTGTCTAGTCAAAGATCACTTACATGCAAAAGATATTCTCAAAGTTCTTTCCAAAATTCCTGTAATCTTGCAAAAATGAAAACAAGTTTTCGCAAACTAGTTTCGTTTTTCTCAGTTTACAAATTGGAAAATGAACTATAACGGTATTCTAAAGAAATTAAAAGAATAAATGACGTCTACCAACTGTGCTCTCTTCCTTCTTTCTTCTAAACTGCGCCGACGCAGTTCCTCAAGGTGTTTCTGCATATCGGTCAGCACTCTTTCAGAAGCTTCCAGACGCAGTTCCAGACTATCTCGCTCCTGTGAATGGAAAGAAATAGATTTAGAATATCTTTGAAGCACATGAAACTTTAACACCAAAAATAACATAAAATCCAATTAGAAAAATAACATAAAACCGTCGTTTTATTTAAAAAAAAACAGGAGGAAATGTTCCTCTTGTATGTTGAGTTACTCCAGATGATTGGAACTTTGAAAAACGCTTCATAGTACAAATCAAATGGCAATCTAAATATTGGATTTGCAGAAATTTGAAGCTTTGGATTCCTTCGGAAACTTCTAAACGTAACAGCATGAATGACTCTAACAGAATCAAGCACACCGAATCTTCTCCTACTTAAGTTGTTTAGAACGCAACTTTCTGAGAGGTCTTCAGACGCGACAATGTTCAGTTAGAAACATGAAATTGTGAGGTACATTGATATCAACAAGGACACTTATGGGAAATGCACTTTTACTCGATCAGCGAAAGCTTTCAAATCAGAAAACAAACGTAACGGCCGGTGTTATTTTCAAAGTTTTTTGACGCATTGCTCAAGAACAGAAAATGTCAAAACTTAGAGAGAAAAAGTGTTGTTGTTTCATAAGGGATGTATTTAAATCACACAAAATTAGCTGATGAGAAAGTCTTAAACGATTTATCTTTCTAGAAAAGTCTATCTCTCTCTCTCTTCAATTTTTCGGTGAGATATTTAAAATCGTAAATACAATAACTGAAAGACATAGGCAAATGACGCCCACTTGCAGCGGCAGCACTGAGCTTTATAAAAATAATGAAATAATGCAAAACGCCCTTCACAATGGAAAATGTTTAATTCAAAAAGGGTTTTTGAAATTTAACTTTTAGAAGAAGAAATACTCAGTAACTTTATTCACCCTAGCGGGAAAATGACGCGCTATTTGCAGGAGAAAATGGAAGCAAATACCACAAAAATATAATTTTCACGATCGGATTTTCAGTAACGGAGGTGCGGGTGCAATATATACTGACGCCATCTAGCGGAAGAATGGTGAATTGCGGAAAAGTTGAAAATATGCGCGAATAATTTTTTATAGTGAGATGAACCTAAGCAAAAGACAATATTTTCAGTCTGGTTTACAGAAGCGGAAATACCGTTGCAAATAGAAATATGCACTCTGTCCAAGTGACAAAAGTGTGTGTTATGAAAAATCATATTATATAGAAGCAAGTTGCAGAGCATGTTGTCCCGGATGTACGAAGTTTGCATGAAATTCAAACTGAGTATTAATAAGGGAAAACCAAAGTTATGGCTTTTGACAAAGAGAGGAATTGGTAGTACTGAATGTAATATAAGTCTAAATGGCACAGTGATTGACCAGGTGAATGGGTTTGTGTATTTAGGAAGCATGTTTGACAGAGAGAATAAATTGGATGGTGAAATTAGAAGGCGAGTGAATTCTTCATTGAAAGTCGTGGCTGCCTTGGTAGGTTTTTACAGGGATGGTGGGCTTTCAAGAGAGTCCCGCATGCCTGTGTATGAAATTGTAATTGTTCCTACTCTGATGTATGGCAGTGAAACCTGGGTACTACAGAAGAAACACTTTGGGGGGTTTGTGGCAAGACACGTTCTGATTGTGTGAGGAATGAAGATGTGTTGCAGTTGTGTGATGTGAAGCAAAATGTTGTTAGCAAGGTGGAGACTAATGAGGGATGAGGTGCTTGCTAAGAAAATATTTTTAGCACAAGTGACAGGAAGAAAAGGCAGAGGAAGGCCAAGGAATATATGGTAGAATCAGATTCAGGAATGTCAGCATGAGAAAAATATTGAGTATGAAGTATAGACGATCTTGTGTACTTCGTGTGATGGATGTCAGTGAAGCCCGAGTCGTGTGTGACGATCGATGTAAATGGAGTAGTTTGATACGGCAACAGAAAGTAAAAATTAAGTGGGAGTTTGTATTTCTTTGTGGAGCTAACCTCTGAATCTCAGAGAACAGCTTAGTGATATATATGTATATGGCATAATATGTTTCACAGTGAAAGCTGTACCACTCAAAAATAGTATTAAAATTCGGACTTTCAGAACAGAAATTTATTTTTTATTTATTTTATTTATTTATTAATATTTATGCTGTTACATTTGAGCTTCATACATATATGTCATTTCAGTGTAAAATAAAATATCTATAAAAACAAAATACCTATTTACGCCCTCCTCCGGCCAGAAAACTACACACATCGTTTTAAGGGAAAAGTGTGCGCAAAATGGTTTTCTTAGTAAAAGAATATGAAGATAAGAATAATTTTTTGAATCAGAATTTTTGAAGCAATGGTAAAAAATAAACTATGTTTGAAGTCAATGTGATTTTATGCCTGCCTTTCCTAGAAACAAGATAAAAGACAAGATCATCGTTCTCCCTGTTCAAGATTACCAAAGCAAAAAGATTTTTTCGAATCGACTAATAGATGCAGAAGTTTGATGTCCACAGATGTACGAACGGACGGATGGACATAGAGATATTGTTTTAGCACGTACATTTTTCGAAACGAAAAGGAACTACTGGAGTGAATTTCCAGTAGTCATATTAAAGACGATTAAATTGAACAAGTAAATAAGACAAAAGTCTCGTTGGTTTGCAAATAATTCTGAAAGAACTGTGTTTTGCAAATATATGGTTACAGAAACAACTAAAATAAATATTTAAACAGATAGATTTTTATGAAACAAAAACCAATTGAAAAAAAATCAATTATATGAATTCAAAGTTTACTGAACATATTTTTCACGGGAAGGAAAAATTTCTCAAACAGATGTAACATTATTTCTCCTCCCTAAAAGCATTTGGGAAAGCTTTCCTTCTTTTATTGAGAGCCTTGTGTTTAAAAAATGAAGGATGTAAGAACAAAAATTGACATTCCTATATTTTTAAAGTAGCGATAAAAATGATCACCTTTTGAAGTTTGACATTTTCATGTTTAGTTCCCGCGTCTTCCGAATTCAGTTCCTCCAGCTGTTTCTCCATCTGCAAGAAAAATGATGGTTATCAATAAATTACCAGACTTTTTATTAATGATAATTGGTTACGATTTGAAACGTTACGTAGCTCACTGGCTGAATTAAAACAATTTATATATCACATTTGTTTCATTATGAGCTGCTGTCATTTTTTATGTCTGATGAACATCTGTATTATTAGTAACGAAGATGTTTTGTAAGGGTAGTTTTCATTTCGTTTTCGGATATATCGTGCCTATGGCAACTAACAGTAAATCGCAAAATCCATGAATCATTACTGCAATGGCCATAAAGCCATCTTTCAATTCTGATTTGGAAAACGTTGATGTCATGTTAACTACAAAGATACACAAACCTATCTAGCGAGAAATAGAAGCAGAAGGATATAGTAATATATTCATGGTTTGCAAGCGGGTTTGCAGCTATTTGTTACGATAAGTTTTTCTTCTAATCCGACTTTTTAAAAGCGAGAATGACATGCAGAACACATACGCATGCCAGAACGCTGTACAAAACACGTATAACCCAGAGATTTTGTCAAGGAAAACTCATCGGTATCAACTTACCTAGTGAGTGTGTCATACAAAACACATATACATGCACTTACGCATGCTATGCAAAACACGTATGCGTTCACTTACCCGGCGAGCATGTTATTCAAAACGTAAGTTTACACATTACTAACCGGGCGATTACCTCATGCAAATACATATGTATGCTCTTACCCAAATAAAATGAAGTACAACAACAACAACAAAAAAAAACCCCACAGAATACACGATTTTTTTCATTTTAAGTTTAATTTGTGTGTGTGTGTGCTTCATCAAATTCAACTTCAACCGTGCGAAGAGAATTTTTCAAGTCAAATTTTTAGAAGCGAAAATGCTGGCACTAATATAAACCCTGTTAGCCGCCCCGGTGGCGCAGTGGTCTAAGCGATGGCCTCTGCTCATTCGTCAGAACGGGGTCCGGGTTCGAATCCCGGTGAGGCATGGATGTTGTGTTTGTCTTACGGCACTGGCTCTCTTCCTTCTCTGGAACCAGTGACCCTAAATTAGGGACGGACGACTGCTTATAGCCCATTGAGTTGCTCACGGTGGTCGTTAAACCTCCAATAAAAAAAACAACAAAAAAACAAACCCAGTTATGCCTAAGAAAAGGTAAGGAACGTACAGATAATCTAGACAACGATTACAAAAAAAAAAAAAAAAAAAAAAAAAAGCGTTTACCCAAAAGAACTTTTAGGATAAGTCATCAGTCATCAGTTATATCCTCAGAAGGTACGGTAGTTATTAATAAATGGACAGATGACGAATAGGAAAATACCACACGCGCGTCGTTCTTTTTAAATGCTATGTAAAGCTACTTAGATCACCCATTTATATACTCTTTGCAAAAAAAAAAACAAAAAAAACCCCCAGTTATGCCTAAGAAAAGGTAAGGAACGTACAGATAATCTAGACAACGATTACAAAAAAAAAAAAAAAAAAAAAGCGTTTACCCAAAAGGACTTTTAGGATAAGTCATCAGTTATATCCTCAGAAGGTGCGGTAGTTATTAATAAATGGACAGATGACGAATAGGAAAATACCACACGCGCGTCGTTCTTTTTAAATGCTATGTAAAGCTACTTAGATTACCCATTTATATACTCTTTGCAAAAAAAAAAAAAAAACAAGAAAAAAACAGGTATGTTCAGTTCTGATTGAGCCGTCAGTTCGGAACGTAGGACTACCTACGACTTGCAGATCGGGGAGTTTAAAAAAATGAGCTAGTCGGGTATTGTTCCAATCGGCTGCTCTTGCTCTGAAGTAGTTTCTGTCGATTTACGCTTCTTTGCGCGGGTTCGAGATGGGCTGGGTACGGTTCGATTGGTGTGTTGGATTTTTGTTTGACGGCGGCTGCTTTCAGGCGTTCTCGATACTCTCTAGATCGTTGGGCTGCAGTTTTCTGGAGCTTTTTACATTCCTCATTACTTGCTCTTGCCTCTCGTTCCGATTTTCTCCACTTTTGCTTGCGTTCATTCTGCGAAAACCGCGGCGTTGACGTAAATGTTAACCCGTTCACACGAAAACTAATTTTAAAAATTTTACTTTAAACCACTGCCATATGTTCTTCATATATTTGAATAGATCTCGTCGAGAGCTTTGAAACGATACCACGCACAGCTGTTTTGCACTCACGGTTGTCTAGATAAACCGCGATATTGTCAAAAGTGTTCACCGGTTCACAAGAAAACTATTTTTTAAATGTTCAGTTCAAACCAATGCGAAATGTTCTTCCTGTATTTGAATAGATCTCGTCGAGAGCTTTAAAACGATACCACGCACAGTCGTGTTGCGCTCACCATTGCCAAGATAGACTGAGTCAAACGCGAAGACACAGCCAGAAATATTGCATCATCTCCCTCGCGAACAGGGAGCGAGGGAAGCGTTGCCCAGACGATGTATTGCGCAGTACGCAAATCGGACTCCATGTTGTTTATGAATATGCTAACACGATTAGTGTGAGGCAAGTATTTTTAACGCTATAATGATTTCAATCGGGACCTAATTTTGTCACAGGCGGTAAGCCGTAAGTCGCCCATACTATCCGCGGAGTTAGACGTAGTCATACGTCGAAAAAAAACAAATAAAACATGGAGCACCCAGAAAGAATCATCCAATCGTATGTAAGCTCTAAAATTGGTACGTGCTATGTACTTGTATAGGGAAGCAAATGATTGCATCCAGAGCAGTTGCGCCATTTATTCGGATAAAAGAGCTTCACGAGTGGAACAAGCCAGACGTGGCACGTTGTAGTGCCACCTCTGGCTCGAATACAAGCAGTTACCCGGCGTGGCATAGACGATTCCGTCCTGAGGTATAACATGCGAGATAATGC
This sequence comes from Macrothele yani, assembly GCA_039090855.1. Classification (NCBI taxonomy): domain Eukaryota; kingdom Metazoa; phylum Arthropoda; class Arachnida; order Araneae; family Macrothelidae; genus Macrothele; species Macrothele yani. Next base: position 64,370,680 of record CM077005.1, read on the forward strand.
TCAAATTGGGGTACAGTTTAGGTGGCGTCCCATCATGTCCCAATCATGTTCGATCGGTGAGAGGTCGGGCGATCGAGCTGACCATAGATGGAAGTGTCTACATTATGAACGCAGTCCTGGGAGAACCATGCCGTGTATGGCCGGGCATTATCTAGTTGAAAAATTGCTCGGTGATGCTGCGAGAAGAAGGGCAACACAACAACAAGTCGTAGAATGCCGTCGACGTTCCATTGAGCCGTGAAGGTAGTACGGAGGACTACCAAGGTTATCTATCCTCCGTACCACCCTCAGGAAATGGCTTCCCAGACAGTCAATCCCGATGTGCGAGTCGTGTGCCATTCCACCCCAAAGGCAAGATCCGTGCGCTGGTAGACTCGTCTCCAGACACGTAGGCATATGTGCTGGTTATTCGGCGCCAAGTGCAAGCCGTGACTTATCACTGAAGACAACACGATGCCACTGGACACTATCCCACGTTGATCGGGCCCGACACAACTGCAACCGGTGCCTGCCATGTTCGCTGGTCAGTGGTAGGCCGCCGAGTGGCCTCCTCGAATCTAGACCCCGTGCCGCAAGTCATCTGACAACAGTCCGGATGGAGACTTCCGTACTTGTAGACGACGCAACATGGCCACGGATGGTTAAGAGCAAAGACATTGGTTCTACTCGTGCGACTCTCGCAATCGCTCGATCCTCGTGTTTTGTCGTTGTCCTCGGTCGTCCAGGGCCCGCGTGCCGCTGGTTTTGCCCTTCTCGACCTATCGGCGCCAACATCGTTCGATTGTCGCGTCGCTCTTATCTCAATTCCTGGTGATACGGCGACTTGAGCCTCCGGCCTCTCTCACCCCATTTATACGTCTTCTTTCAAACTTACTCAACTACTCGTATTGTGCTCGGATCCGAAGTCGAGGCAACCTCACACTCCGTGGAGGTACATGAGACCGCAACCCACTGATACAATTGTCCCTGCGTGAAAGCTTTGCTCATGATATAACTTCCTTGATGAGCAGTTTCCATGCGCTTTGGAGGGCCACTATTTCGTCAGAGGTCGTTATTTTTAAACATTTGCATATTCGGCCGTGAGAGTTGTGACGTGCCTGCCCCGCAGGACGCACGCGACATAAAGGCAGATAGCAGCGACAACGAACGTCTGCGTAGCTCAGTTGGTAGAGCAACTTGTTCCGGAATAAATGGACTCGGGCTCGATTCCCAGCGTGGGCCGAAAATGACAGAGAAATTTACTTCGTTATAATGGCACCCGAACTTCCCGGATGACCCGGCCGTTCAAGATCTCGCAATGGTGTGATGTTTTTTTCACACCGCGAAATAATAAAAATAAGAGAATCCCTTCTCCAGCGCTTCGAAAAATAAATGTGTGTGACGTTGCATTCCACCACTAGATTGACTGGGAGTTCTCAAGTGCACGTTCTACAGCGGGTGGCTGCCTGCAACAATTCATGGCCACGGCTGACCCATGGGCCATGCTCCCGGCCCTCTTTGGGGGGGGGGGGGTGACGTGCCTGCCCAGCAGGACGCACACGACATAAAGGCAGATAGCAGAGATAACGAACGTCTGCGTAGCTCAGTTGGTAGAGCGACTTGCTCCGGAATAAGTGGACTCTGGTTCGATTTCCGGCGTGGACCGAAAATGACGGAGAAATTTACTTCGTTATACAGTTTCGAAATGAAATGGGAGGAAATTCACGTTTCCCCTCGATTTTTTTCATGTATTCAATTTACATTTCATTAAAATATATTTCTTGTAAAAAAAAAAAAAAAGAAATCGCGGAACTGCTTTTTCTTAAATAGTGGAACTATCCATAGCGTGAGGTAACAGGTACAGAGACGCGATGTGAAACGTAAAGAAACCCATCAGCAACTGCGACGGAAGGATACGCGCCACATTTTAAAAATCTAACACAGTAAACAACAAAATCACATTTAATTTGCAAATCGTGCACGTTATGTCAAATTCGAAACAAAGGATTGAAGAGACATAGTCAAAATCTTCCCGTCGAAATAACTTGGAACTATTTACAGCGCGTAACAACACACGGAGTGCCGTGGTCTGAAACTTAAACAAACCCGCTTGCACCTAAACAAACCAGCAGGCAACTGGTGGGGAAGAATACACGTAATACTTTGGAAGTCTAACGCAGTAAACAGAAAGATCGAATATCTAATGCCGCCCCAGTGGCCCAGTTCAGTTGTCTAAACGTTGGTTTCTGAGCATTTGTCCCAGATGGGGTCTGGGTTCAAATCCCGGTTGCGCGTGGATGTAGTGTTTGTCATACGGCACTGGCTCTCTCCTTTTCCTGGAATCAGCAGCCCTAAATTAGGGACGGGCAGCTGCCCATTGAGTTGCTCACGGTGATCGATAAACCTCCAAACACGAAAAAAAAAAAATTCGAATTGTAAAAAGCGGGCGTCATGTCAAATTTGAAACAATGGTTAAAGCAACCCAGTCAAAATCTTCCCGAAAATATAGCTTTGAACTGTAATAGTGCGTATTTACGCAATGGAAGTAGCCGTCCGAAACGTAAATAAACCAACAGACTACTTCATCGAAAGGATACACCTCGGAAGTCTAACACAGTAAACAACAAAATCAAATTTAAAATTGTAAATCGCGCGCTTTATGTGGAATGCGAAATAATGGTTGAAGAAATCTAATCAAAATCTTCCAGCAGAAATAAATTGTAATTCCTTAGAGTGCGCGGTAACACACGGAGTGCCGTGGTCTGAAACTTAAACAAACCCGCTTGCAAATGCGGAGAAATCATACACGTCAGACTTCGGAAGTGCATCCCCAAAACTTTCGGCACAACCTGTTAATATCGTCGCTTCTATTGTCCGTAGATGTTCTTCTGCATCAATAAACCCACCCGTAAATTTGTGAAGACAATATATAAGGCAGACTGGCACAATGACACATACAAGTTGCTACTTAAATTAAAAAAACAAAACAAAAAAAACCAACGTATTTTTGTTATGGCTTTTATCACATTTAATATCAAGTTCTCGTAATTAACGCACGTTGCAATGAGATATTATTACGTTTATGTAAAACGAGATGAAATGATGCTCGGCTAGAGTTTTGTAAAATATGTTAATGAGTAACAAGGAAATGAACGCTGCGTTGTTTTATGAAACAGCATGCCGCACGAACAGATTTCAACATTGGTTAAATGCTTTAAAAATTAATAAATTAATCAAAAATCAGTAAATTGGAATTTCAGAAAACACTCTCAGAGGTGCATTTATGTCTACTTAATCTCTCTGTGTGTACTGAATTTCAAGTCTTTACGTTCAGTAGTTTCCTACGTAGCGACCGACTGACAGACAGACATAGATAACATTTTTGCCACTGATTGCATTTGAATTCACGTCTTCATACTCCAGAGTTGTATTTTTCCCAATTGAACTACGCCAGCAAGCTTACCGCTGCTTCATTGTCCATTTGGCCCATGTATCACCTCAGTAGTACGTCATCTACATATGTCATATCATGTAGTACGTTACAATTATCCCAAAGATGCGAAATGAAAACCAGTAGCAGTGTTTGTGATACAAAACATTGTCACATATGTTGCCTATTTAACTTTCGGCTTTTTATTTACTGTCTCCTATGTAAATTTTTGGTTATCTCTAAATTATACTTTCCGAACTTAACGTGACGCCGGAACTCCCAAGAGTTTGTTTCTTTGGGTTATCACTGTCAATCAGCCAAGCCAAGAAGAGAAGTACTGCTGTCTTAGTTGTTCTGTTAAATGCTAAATGAGATTCTTGTAAGGCCGTTAATTTGTATCTTTCAAATTAAATATTGAATCACTTTTCTTAAGAGATTTTCACGTTAGTTACTAATAATGTGTTAAAATTTACATCAGCATTCTTAAACTACACAGGTGTGGTGCCTTCCCTGCGAGTAAATCATAGTGGTGTACATATCAAGGAGTAAAGAATAAAGAGTCTTGCCTTGGATAAACTGCGAGTCTTTGTTTACCAACATTTTGGTCCAGTAATGTTTACTGGAGCCCCGTGTAACATTTTAGTACCCTAAAGCATTATCATTGAAAAAGTTAAGGTTTTAACATGTTTCTGTTTACAGGTTCATTCACTTCCACTTCAGCGTTCTTTTCCTGCGTTAACCACGTTTCCTAAATTCCATTCGACATTGTTCCTGCAGTTAGCGCACATTTCCTAAATTGCATTCCACATTGTTCCTACAGTTAACACACATTTCCTAAATTGCATTCGCCATTGTTCTTACAGTTAGTACACATTTCCTAAATTACATACGACATTGTTTCTACAGTTAGCACACATTTCCTAAATTGCATTCGACATTGTTCCTACAGTTAGCACACATTTCCTAAATTGCATTCGACATTGTTCCTACAGTTAACACACATTTCCTAAATTGCATTCGACATTGTTCCTACACTTAGCATACATTTCCTAAATTGCATTTGACATTGTTCTTATAGTTAACACACGTTTCCTAAATTGCATTCGACATTGTTCCTACAGTTAGTACACATTTCCTAAATTGCATTCGACATTGTTCCTACAGTTAGTACACATTTCCTAAATTGCATTCGACATTGTTCCTACAGTTAGCCCACATTTCCTAAATTGCATTCGACATTGTTCCTACAGTTAGCCCACATTTCCTAAATTGCATTCGACATTGTTCCTACAGTTAGTACACATTTCCTAAATTGCATTTGACATTGTTCCTACAGTTAGCCCACATTTCCTAAATTGCATTCGACATTGTTCCTACAGTTAGTACACATTTCCTAAATTGCATTCGACATTGTTCCTACACTTAGCATACATTTCCTAAATTGCATTTGACATTGTTCTTATAGTTAACACACGTTTCCTAAATTGCATTCGACATTGTTCCTACAGTTAGCCCACATTTCCTAAATTGCATTCGACATTGTTCCTACAGTTAGCACACATTTCCTAAATTGCATTCGACATTGTTCCTACACTTAGCATACATTTCCTAAATTGCATTTGACATTGTTCTTATAGTTAACACACGTTTCCTAAATTGCATTCGACATTGTTCCTACAGTTAGCACACATTTCCTAAATTGCATTCGACATTGTTCCTACAGTTAGCACACATTTCCTAAATTGCATTCGACATTGTTCCTATAGTTAGCTCACATTTTCTAAATTGCAATCGACACTGTTCCTACGTTGAAATTACAATGGATTCCTAAATGTATTTTTATTATCTGAAGTGAAATTGTAGACTCAAAAAAGAAAAATAGTACACTGTTCGACATCAAAAATGTCACATCATGAAGGAATGCACGAAATGAGACAAAACTTACCACGCACTTACAAACCGATGAGCCATTTCATTATGACCACCCCCAGCCTAGAGAAATGAGCGCGCCTTGAGACCGAACGATGGCGCAGGTGAAGTTCACAGAGCAGTATATATACAACCCGAGGACCGGCTCTCGGTTAGTAGAGTGTTCGGAGTCAGAATGGGAAAAGCTGCCGATTTATCGGAGTTTGATAAAAGACAAAAATTGCGAAAGCTCGGCGCCTCGGAACTACGATCCCGGAAACGGCGCGGCTTGTGGGTTGTTCACGTGCCGTTGTAGTGAGTACGTATCAAAGGTGGTGCACAGAAAAACAAACGACGAACCGTCGTCCAGTCGTGTGTCGTCCGTAGCTCACTGATGCCAGAAGGGAGCGGAGATTGTCACTTATTGTTCACAGCGACCGCAGGGCCACAGTGCGACAAATCACCCGCAGTGGTGATCAGTGTAATGTGTCACAGCACACAGTTCATCTCATCTTTCTGCGCATGGGCTTGCGTAACCGAAGACCCATCCGGGCCCTCATGCTCACTGCCCGTCATCGGCAACAACGCATGAAATAGACCCAAGATCATCGAGATTGGACCATGGATAATTGGAAGAATGTGGCCTGGTCTGATGAATCAAGATTCGTGGTGCATCACGTAGACGGCCGAGCGCGAATACGCAGATTACCAACGGAAGCTATGGCACCTGGATGCACTGTTGGGCGGAAATAGGCCAGCGGCAGCGGTGTTATGCTGTGGGCGATGTTCTCTTGGGATACTTTAGGCCCCATTATCCCAGTAGCACAATCCCTGACAGCTGTCATGTATCTGAACATCGTTGCTGACCAAGTTCACCCATTCATGGCAAATGTGTTCACTGCTGTTGATGGCCATTATCAACAGGATAATGCGCCGTGCCACACTGCCAGAATCGTCAAGGAGTGGTTCGAGGAACATGCTGGTGACTTTCTCTTAATGCCCTCGCCTCCAAATTCACCTGACATGAACCCAATCGAACATTTGTGCTTTGACTTGGAAAAGCGAGTTCACGCTAAATCATCACCACCCCGAGATGTACGGGAACTGGAGGACCTGCTGTTAACATTATGGTACCAGATACCCCAGGATACCTATCGCCATCTCATCGAATCGATGCCTCGCCGAGTGGCCGCTGTTTGGCGGGCTAATGGGGGTTCTACAGCTTATTAGGTAGGTGGTAATAATGCAGTGGCTCATCGCTGTACATGTGTGACAAGTAGGTGGAAAAGTGATTTAATTTCTGAGGGATTGCACGAATGCGATGGGCAGGGAGACAATAAATATAATGGAGCTTGAGTTAGCAGGTCGTATGAATATCCTACTGGGATGTACATTCGTCAACACTGCGTGGCATCGAAAGGTAAAGTCTCCGGAGAAGTAACGTTGACCTGTATACAAATTTTATTGCCAATGCGAGAGGATCGTGCACATAAGCTGTGAGTCGTGTGCCCGTGACGTCGCACACGTTCTGTATTGGAAAAGTCTCAGGATGGCAAGCGCGATCCTGAGGCTTTCCTGAGATACCTGGACACGTTGTAGGCACTGTCTGCAGATGTTGGCAGTGTGTGGATGGGTACTATCTTGTTGAAACTGGTCATCATGGATTCCTCGGAGATACGGCAACAAAACGGACTGTAGCATCTCATCGATGAATCTTCATGCTGCCATTTTATCCACATGCGTAGCGTACAAATCACACGTTCGTAGCTCTACGATGAAGCCTCTGGTAAAGGTGTTCGCGGGATAGTAGGATTCTCGATGGCATCACTCAGGCATTCTCACTAACACTTGCTTTCGCAACCAAGATCACGCTGATGCAGTGGTCTACACGTTCAGGTGAGGACGACCAAACTTAGCTACCCCGAGCCGTTTTCCCATTTACTTCCCTCATCTCTCACGCAATTTGGGCAACTGCGATCATTTACATAGCTCAGCTGTACAAACATCCGCATTTATTTGCTTGGCGATCAGCCAAATACTTCCCTGTTTGGCATTTTCTATCGAGTTGTGTATTAGGTCTATGCATAAGTTTCCAGCGTTTGGTCACGTGGAACACTCTTTCTAACCTTTTGAATTTTTCCAACTCTGTCAGTAAGACAAGGCATCATGTCATACTGTTCGCGATGTTACAAATCGCTTTGCGGACATGGGAGCAGGGTCGGATTAAGACCGTAGTGGGTTCCTAGACTAAGACATTTGAGTGGGTTCCTAGACTAAGACATTTGAGTGGGTTCCTAGGCTAAGACATTTGAGTGGGTTCCTAGGCTAAGACATTTAGTGGGTCCCTAGGCTAAGACATTTAGTGGGTCCCTAGGCTAAGACATTTGAGTGGGTTCCTAGGTTAAGACATTTGAGTGGGTTCCTAGGCTAAGGCATTTGGGTGGGTTCCTCGGCTAAGACATTTGAGTGGGTTCCTAGGCTAAGACATTTGAGTGGGTTTCTGGGCTAAGACATTTGAGTGGGTTCCTAGGCTAAGACATTTGAGTGGGTTACAAGGCTAAGACATTTGAGTGGGTTCCTAGGCTAAGACATTTTAGTGGGTTCCTAGGCTAAGAAATTTGAGTGGGTTCCTAGGCTAAGACATTTGAGTGGGTTCCTAAGCTAAGACATTTGAGTGGGTTCCTAGGCTACGACATTTGAGTGAGTTCCTAGGCTAAGACATTTGAGTGGGTTCCTAGGCTAAGACATTTGAGTGGGTTCCTAGGCTAAGACATTTAGTGGGTCCCTAGGCTAAGACATTTAGTGGGTCCCTAGGCTAAGACATTTGAGTGGGTTCCTAGGTTAAGACATTTGAGTGGGTTCCTAGGCTAAGGCATTTGGGTGGGTTCCTCGGCTAAGACATTTGAGTGGGTTCCTAGGCTAAGGCATTTGGGTGGGTTCCTCGGCTAAGACATTTGAGTGGGTTTCTAGGCTAAGACATTTGAGTGGGTTTCTGGGCTAAGACATTTGAGTGGGTTCCTAGGCTAAGACATTTGAGTGGGTTACAAGGCTAAGACATTTGAGTGGGTTCCTAGGCTAAGACATTTTAGTGGGTTCCTAGGCTAAGAAATTTGAGTGGGTTCCTAGGCTAAGACATTTGAGCGGGTTCCTAAGCTAAGACATTTGAGTGGGCTCCTAGGCTACGACATTTGAGTGAGTTCCTAGGCTAAGACATTTGAGTGGGTTCCTAGGCTAAGACATTTAGTGGGTTCCTAGGCTAAGACATTTGAGTGTGTTCCTAGGCTAAGACATTTGAGTGGGTTACTAGGCTAAGACATTTGAGTGGGTTCCTAAGCTAAGACATTTGAGTGGGTTCCTAGGCTAAGACATTTGAGTGGGTTCCTAGGCTAAGACATTTGAGTGGGTTCCTAGGCTAAGACATTTGAGTGGGTTGCTAGGCAAAGACATATGAGTGAGTTCCTAGGCTAAGACATTTGAGTGGGTTCCTAGGCTAAGACATTTGAGTGGGTTCCTAAGCTAAGACATTTGAGTGAGTTCCTAGGCTAAGACATTTGAGTGGGTTCCTAGGCTAAGACATTTGAGTAGGTTACAAGGCTAAGACATTTGAGTGGGTTCCTTGGCTAAGACATTTGAGTGGGTTCCTAGGCTAAGACATTTGAGTGAGTTCCTAGGCTAAGACATTTGAGTGGGTTACTAGGCTAAGACATTTGAGTGGGTTCCTAGGCTAAGACATTTGAGTGGGTTCCTAGGCTAAGACATTTGAGTGGGTTCCTAGGCTAAGACATTTGAGTGGGTTCCTAGGCTAAGACATTTAGTGGGTCCCTAGGCTAAGACATTTAGTGGGTCCCTAGGCTAAGACATTTGAGTGGGTTCCTAGGTTAAGACATTTGAGTGGGTTCCTAGGCTAAGGCATTTGGGTGGGTTCCTCGGCTAAGACATTTGAGTGGGTTCCTAGGCTAAGACATTTGAGTGGGTTTCTGGGCTAAGACATTTGAGTGGGTTCCTAGGCTAAGACATTTGAGTGGGTTACAAGGCTAAGACATTTGAGTGGGTTCCTAGGCTAAGACATTTTAGTGGGTTCCTAGGCTAAGAAATTTGAGTGGGTTCCTAGGCTAAGACATTTGAGTGGGTTCCTAAGCTAAGACATTTGAGTGGGTTCCTAGGCTACGACATTTGAGTGAGTTCCTAGGCTAAGACATTTGAGTGGGTTCCTAGGCTAAGACATTTGAGTGGGTTCCTAGGCTAAGACATTTAGTGGGTCCCTAGGCTAAGACATTTAGTGGGTCCCTAGGCTAAGACATTTGAGTGGGTTCCTAGGTTAAGACATTTGAGTGGGTTCCTAGGCTAAGGCATTTGGGTGGGTTCCTCGGCTAAGACATTTGAGTGGGTTTCTAGGCTAAGACATTTGAGTGGGTTTCTGGGCTAAGACATTTGAGTGGGTTCCTAGGCTAAGACATTTGAGTGGGTTACAAGGCTAAGACATTTGAGTGGGTTCCTAGGCTAAGACATTTTAGTGGGTTCCTAGGCTAAGAAATTTGAGTGGGTTCCTAGGCTAAGACATTTGAGCGGGTTCCTAAGCTAAGACATTTGAGTGGGCTCCTAGGCTACGACATTTGAGTGAGTTCCTAGGCTAAGACATTTGAGTGGGTTCCTAGGCTAAGACATTTAGTGGGTTCCTAGGCTAAGACATTTGAGTGTGTTCCTAGGCTAAGACATTTGAGTGGGTTACTAGGCTAAGACATTTGAGTGGGTTCCTAAGCTAAGACATTTGAGTGGGTTCCTAGGCTAAGACATTTGAGTGGGTTCCTAGGCTAAGACATTTGAGTGGGTTCCTAGGCTAAGACATTTGAGTGGGTTGCTAGGCAAAGACATTTGAGTGAGTTCCTAGGCTAAGACATTTGAGTGGGTTCCTAGGCTAAGACATTTGAGTGGGTTCCTAAACTAAGACATTTGAGTGAGTTCCTAGGCTAAGACATTTGAGTGGGTTCCTAGGCTAAGACATTTGAGTAGGTTACAAGGCTAAGACATTTGAGTGGGTTCCTTGGCTAAGACATTTGAGTGGGTTCCTAGGCTAAGACATTTGAGTGAGTTCCTAGGCTAAGACATTTGAGTGGGTTACTAGGCTAAGACATTTGAGTGGGTTCCTAGGCTAAGACATTTGAGTGGGTTCCTAGGCTAAGACATTTGAGTGGGTTCCTAGGCTAAGACATTTGAGTGGGTTCCTAGGCTAAGACATTTGAGTGGGTTCCTAGGCTAAGACATTTGAGTGGGTTCCTAGGCTAAGACATTTGAGTGCGGTCCTAGGCTAAGACATTTGAAATGGCCCCCAAAAACTTATGACAGGGAATTATTATGAAGTCCGTTAAAAGAAAAGACTGTTAACCACTAAATTATATTTGCAGAGTTTTCGTAATAAGTCACTGAATTTTTCATTGTTCTCGCAAGAACATGAGTTAAAAGCTTAAGATTCCTAGATTATGGCTTGGATTTTCTAATGATTTAACATTGTATACTTTTCTTTGTGCACTTCTTTTGTTATGAAATGTGAAGCCACAGGCGATTTCGACCATTAACCGTTTCAAGTGCAAATTGGGATGTGTGGGTGGATGGTAGTGAAAAAGCTGAAACTGTCTTGCCGACCTTGCTGACTACAGGGACTTGAACCTTTACCTTTGGTGAGTCATTGTTTTGAAATCTGTTCGTCTTCCAGCCTCTGTTTCTAACCAAGTGAAAATCATACGAGATAAAGTAAAACTATTTTATAAAACTCTCTCTCTCTCCCTATCTATATATTATTTGCCCAGACATGCCTTCTGGGCCCTTGGTCATGGTCGGCCCCAAGGCCCTATAGAAACGCAACCACGCTTTGAATCCGGCCCTGCATGGGAGTCGAAAAGGTGTCAGCAGGAGAAGGCACCATGTCATACTGTTCGCGATGTTACGAATCCCTGGAGTCGAAAAGGTGGACTGGCCAGTCTAGAGTCATGACCTAAATCCTACAGAGAAGCTCTGGGACGAACTGGATTGTCGTGTGTGGAAGAAGAGATTGTCCAGAAAGAGAAGCTCAACAGGTTACAGCTTTGAAGGCCGAATGGCGGACATATTGACGAACATTTACAAACAAAACTGAAGGATAGCTTTCCAGGAAAAATAGAGGCCGTCATGAAGGTCAAAAGTTTCAGCACCCACGATATTAAATTTCCTGTAAGTCATAGCGTAAAAGTTATTTTCCGATAGCGGAAATCGAACCATCATACTTCTGCTCCGAAGCCGAATGCTTTCGCAACTAAGCTACACCGACGAAGTTTTTCGCTTCAAATTTTCCATCTTGACATGTGCGTCACCTCTAAGATAGGTATGTCATATAGGTCCCCCTTAAAAATGGGATGGAGCAGAAACGCAACCACGCTTTGAAGGAGGTCACTGCAGAAACAGGAATTTTCATTAATTCCAGGTGATGTGTGGAACGCACGTAACACATGTTTTGAGAACCCATTCGCTTTATTGATTTTATTGGGTTGGTGCGAATGAAATGTCCGGCGTGAACGAGCAGTGGACACAGGCCCCCACCACATGGGAATGGAACCACCCACAGGTGTTGCGAGTATTACGTCACAGAGTTACTATAAATAGCTAGCACGTGTGTGAAGAACAAGGTTCAGGCGTTGTTTGTTTGAACGTAACGTGGCTAGCAACTGAAACTGTCACAAACGCCGGATTTGAGAATCATCTTCCTGTATGAATTGAAACTGGGCCATTCTGCAGGAATTGCCACTCGAAACGTTAACAAAGCATTTGGAGAAAATACAGCCAACGAACGAATTATTTGGCGAAGGTTCGTGACCTTTCGAAGCGGACATACGGACCTGCAAACCGAAGCACGAGGTCACCGACCTTTTGGTGTTTCTGACGATGTTCTGTTACGTGTGGTTGAAGCGGACCCCGAAAAACGTGTCGTGAGATAGCGGCAGAGTAGGTGTACACCACACGACAGTTGTTAGGCGTCTTGCTGCGCTAGGTAAGGTAAAAAAGCTGGACATGTGGCTGCAGCACGAGTTGACAACTGCCAACAAGACTAGGCGTTTGGAAGTCTCCACGTCGCTGCTTGCCAGGAATAAACAGGAACCTCTACTGCATCGAATCGTCACCTGCGACGAGAAGTGGGTCCTTTATGATAATCGGAAATGATCTGCACAATGGTTAAGCAAGGCACATCCTGATGGGCGACATCCTAAGCTCCCCATACACACCAAAAAGACGATGCTCCTTGTCTGGTGGTCCACAGCCGGGATAATTCATCGGAGTTTCTTGGAAAGAAACCGAACCATCAGTGCAAAACGTTATTGTGTTGAATTACACAAGGTGCACAGGAAATTGTTGCTCAAACAACCGGCTTTTTTTTTCTTTTTTGATTGGAGGTTTAATGACCACCGTGAGCTACAACCGGCTTTGGTAAACAGACATGGTATTCTTCTACTCCAGGACAACGCTTGCCCTCATGTCGCACAACAAACCATGCTGACACTAAGTGCCTTGGGCTATGAAGCACTGCCTCATCCTGCGTGTTCCCTGGACATGTCTCCGACAGACTATTATATGTTTCGTCGCCTGGATCATTTCCTGTCCGGGAAACAGTTCACGACAGAGAGTGAGGTTCAACGTGCAGTTGATGACTTCCTCTGGTCCCAGCCACAAGACCTTTTTGTTCTGGGATCATGACCTTGCCGGACAGATGTCAACTATGTATCGATGACGAGGGGGAATATTTTGCCTAGGTAAGTTGTCCTACTTTTCCGTTCTCGCCGTCCACATATGCTGGTCCTTTGACGGACATTTCATTCGCACCAACGCAATATGTTCAGGCAGCAACGCAGTGAAACTTCCATTAACGGACACTTCTTAATAGCGGCCATCTCTCTATAACGGACAATTTGCTTTCGATTCTAGAATTCCTAGGGAAGCGATTCGCCCAAACTCGCAATTCTTTTCCCTATTTGTTATTTCAACTTTCCCCATTCTCTATCTTGACCGTTTTGTTCCCGGGGCCTAGTGAATTTTAAAGTGCTTAGTGCTATGTACCCTGGGTAAGTAGCCGAAATCGCTGGAAAAAGCATTAGCGTTCGTGCTCACCAGAACTATCCGACCCTCTATTTGCTTACGTACATCTGACTGGGAGAAACTGCCTTCTAGCTCTTCAGGTGCTCCCAATGTGGTGAGACCAAGGCCAACTTATTCAGGAACGGTAATCGGATTGAAACACATACAAACACAATTCAGGTGTAGGTGGGAAGGACTCACCTTTTGTTGTTTGGTAAGGTCAAGGTAAGTGCACGGGGATCAATTTCAAGTCCAGATTACTAGAAATCACAATTTCTTGCAACAATAATGCAGGTTTCTCTCATCAAGCGGCCTGTGAACCAAAAATTTGTCAAACATCGATTTTAAAATGTCGCCCAAACGTAAGCGCTTAACTCTAAAAGAAAAAGTAGAAATAATGGAGTCGAGTGAAAAGGAAAGTTTAAGTGTACGCGTTTTAGAAGATAAACTGGGCTTTGGAAAAACGCAAGTGAGTGAAATCAAAGTCTTGGCAGGTTTGCATTGGAAACCAGAAAATTAAGAGAGCTTTCCGTAAAATTGATGGTTTAGCTGTGAACACTCTTATCTACACTGTAAAAATAATTCTGAAATTCACGGACAAGTGTCCGTCATTTCTTTCGTGAATTAACGAAGCATGTTTCTGATACTACCTTTCCGTGAAATGATGGAAAAAAACCCTGAATTTAACGGACTTTTCGTGCCACGGGAAAATTCTGAATTTTCAGAAACCTTTCCTCAGTTTCTTTCTTATACACTGGCGTGCAAAAATTAATTAAGAACGAGACGGTTTTTCGAATGTTACGTCGTGCAGAAGTGCTCCACATCGACTCAAATCATACCATAAGATCACCAAAATGTAAGAATATGGGACAAGTGAGCAAAACCGTCCAAACAAAGAATCCAAAGGATACAAAAGCACTTTATTGAAAAGGTAGCTTTGAGCACAACTGGACAGAAGACAGAAACGTCCATGTGACAGGCGGCTGCCAAGAAAAATGCAGTCTTTAGTAGGGGGTATGATAACCCCAACTGCGTTGCAGGATGTACAACGTCTGTCCATGCTCAGGACGAGGTTGTCAAGAAGCTGTTGAGGCATCGCGGCCGATTCCTCTTGTAGCGCCAATCGCAGTTGCGGAATCGTTGCTGGCGGCTGGTGACGTGCTGCCAAGCGTCTCCCGAGAAGGTCCCACACGTGTTCGATTGGATTTAGGTCCAGGGACCTTGCGGGCCAATCCATGCGTTGAATATCTTCACTCTCCAACAGCTCTGCGACAGCCACTGTACGATGAGGGGTAGCGTTGTCGTCCATGAAGAGGAACTCAGGACCCACAGCACCTCTAAACAGAAGTACGTGAGGCAGGAGAACCTCGGTACAATAGCGGACACCAGTGACTGAACCTCCTTGGAAAATGTGGAGGTCAGTACGGCTACCAAGTATGATACCGCCCCAAACAAGAACACCGCCACCTCCAAACCGGTCCCTTTCGATGACGTTGGAGGTGTGAATGCGTGTTCCCTGCTCTCTCCAGATGTGTATACGTCCAGAATCCCTCGTCAGACTAAATCGGCTCTCATCCGTAAAGAGAACTCCACCCCGTTGCTGATGTGTCCAGTTCTTGTGTTCCTGGCACCACAGAAACCGCCGTCTCCGATGAGCAGGCGTTAATGGCACACACCGTACTGGTCGTCGTGCAAATAGACCACCTTTGTGCAGCCTCCTGGCCACGGAAAAACGCGATAACGGACGTCCAGTTGTCTGTCGCATGTGCCTTGCGATTTTCCCCGCTGTCTTCCGTCTGTCTCTTCTAGCCTGTAGGACAATATACCAGTCGTCCGCCGCCGTGGTTGCTCGTGGACGACCACTGCTAAACTCTCGGACAGCTGTTCCTGTCGTTTGAAATGCTCTCCAAACTCGTGAAACGATGCCGTGAGCGATCCTGGACTCCTCGGCCACACTAGTCACACTTTGACCTTCTTCCAACTTCCCAATGACGCGACCTCGGGGAAAGTCATCCAGATGTCGTCTACTGGATTGCCTGTTGGCCATATCACACGATGGAAGCAACTCGACGTCGTTCAAACTGATGTACACCGTGCAATAGCTTTCACCGAATTGCTGAGCGTACACCGCCTGTGTGCTTTATACCTTTCCGACACTCTCCCCTACGTCATGCTGCATATATGCGCATGCCCTACCGTACCGGACCCTAGTCTATCTCCTGAGTGGTCTTTCGGTCCGTTCCTCCAGCTCGTTCCGCTATTATGCTAATCTCCTCTTCGTCCTTAATTTTTGCACACCAGTGTATTAACGCTAAATTACCATTTTAGAGATCTGTTAACGGAAAATTCTAAATTTTCGAAACCTTTCCGCAATTCCCTTCGTATAGTAACGGAAAATCTCCGTTCTCACTTTTTCCGTTTCAATATGACGAGAAATTTCCTCTAATAGTAGCGATTCGTGGAAATACTTGAGGTTTGATTAACTTTCAAATTTCAATCGTCTGTCGAATTTTGAAGTTCCGTCCGTACAGAGATCGGATATTGTGGATAGCATATCGCATAGATTGTTTGTTTTTTGTGGCCCAGGATATTTCTTCTCCTTTTCCCTATTTAGTGCATCAGCTGCTTATTACATATTGTGCTACTGTAAGAAACCGGGTACTTATTGTACATATGATTATACGATGTCTGTGTATCAGTCTTTGGACAACTTAAGACAAAAGCTATTATAGCTATCGAGAGTAAATTTTATATTTAGTTTGTTTTGTGTGTGTGTGTGAAATAATACTGTAAAAAGTACATTCCACCTTTTTTAAAGATAAATGAGTTATTGTCAGTTTAAAAAAACATGTTGCAAAGCAATTTGTTGCTTTGACAAACCACCATGAGAAATGCTTAATATTTAAAAAGTCCTCCTATAGGAAAAAATAAATAAATTACAAACCTATTCAGAAAAATAATAAGCTCCAACAGAAAATAAAATGACTAAATCATTCACACTAATGACAAAAAACAAATTTTTTTTGTCGTGGGATTCGTTTTATGATGTACCTAAGTCTGATTGCCGAGCGTTTGTGACTCAGTTGGTAAAGGGGCAAGCTACCTGTTCGGGTGTTGGATCCTGACCTCACCATAAGCCATATCTGCGGGTAAGTCCTGTACAGGGTTGGTTTTTTTTGCGAATTTTCAATTTAAGTACGGAAAACACCAGAAATGGGTTTTTCTAAAATAATCGGAATTTCTCTCTACGGAAATATTTGTGAAAATACGGAAGTTAAAATGAACGGGCACTTTTACAAACGGAAATTTCTGAAAAACACGGATACCTACCGGCAACTTTGCTGCACGTTATTTTCAGAAATTTTCCGTCAATTGACACCACTTATTTTTTACAGTGTATGAATGGTTTTGCCGCGCTATACCCAACAACAGTCCTTTATCAGGGACTTCTAATTCGTCAGAAGGCTTTAGAAATAGTAAATGAATTAGGATTCGAAGCTCCAGAAAGCTGGCTAGAAATTCATTCAGAAAACAAAATTTCACAAGAATATAATAGACAAGCAACAATACGTGATTAGTTTGCTTCTTAGGTTTTTGATGGATAATTTTTAATAAAGGTTAGTACAAGTTTGCTCTGTGTATTGCATTTACATACTTATATTTTACTTATCTTTTAAATTTCTTTTACGTTATAAACATGTCATAAAGCATGATTTTCCCAATAGCGGACACTTCTAAATAGCGGACAGTTTTTCTTTCCCTTCGATGTTCGCTATTTGGAAGTTTTACTGTATAAAGAATCTGCCCTTGATTATCCCCTCTGTGTTAGGTATGTCACAAAGTAAAGTTTGTATGTACTGTAAGCCTGCTGGTATCCGGATATTAATAGTAAGGCAGTGTATTTAAAAAATGTTGCCACCGAATAATGTCGAATATTTCCTTTTGGGAACAAAAACGTGAACCAGTGTTCGGGAAAACAGAAATATCTAAGCTTCTGCTGAAACGCATGAATAAAAGAAAATTTATGAATTTTGTGCATATTGCCTGAGGGTTTTCTTACAAGTAGAACAACAAATGAATAAAGAAGGAAACGAAAGAAAGGGAGAACGCGGAGCAGCAATCTATGCATGTCAGGAGCAACGATTACAACACTAACCACCTAAGCTTGGTTAGTCGTAAAGGATCTAAGACAACAATCAGTGGAAGTTTTTCACAGCCGTATTAACTCTCCAGATTTACATGATAGAAAATATAAACTGTTATTAAATTTAGGTTGTTTTGTAAACTTGGTAATTCTGGAAAACTACAAGGAGTGTTCAAATGAAAAGGTACGAAACGACACTGTGGGTATAAATGAAGACTTTATTCAAAGTATACACCATAGGCCGTAGCACAACGATCCCATTGATTAACGAGCAGAAGAATTCCTTGTTCCCAGAATTCCTGTGGCCGTGACGAGCCCCAGTCCTGCACAGCGTCCTTGAGTTCGTCGTCCGAGTGGAAGCGCTTCCCTTTCAGATGTTTTTTCAGGGGACCAAACACATGGAAATCGCAGGGCGACATGTCCGGGCTGTAGGGCGGATGGTCAAGCTGCTCCCACTGGAACTTGGCCAGTTCCGCGTGTGTGACCCTGGAGACGTGTGGACGCGCGTTATCATGTAGCAGAACCACACCCTCCGTGAGCAGCCCCGGTCTTTTGTTCTTGATGGACCTGCGTAGGCTTCGGAGTGTCTCACAGTACACATCGGAGTTAATGGTTCGTCTGTGCTGGAGGAATTCAACAAGTAGTGGACCTTGGACGTCGAAAAAGACTGTGAGCAACACCTTGCCTGCGCATGCGGGCGCCCGCGCATGCTCCGATCATCGCATCCCTAGATGTGTCGCTACGTTCTCCCATAGCGGCATAGGCAAATATGTTAACAGTTACGTTCTTATGACGTTTCGTACCTTTTCATTTGAACACCCCTAGTATTTTCCTTCTTTTTTTTATGGCATTGCTATTTAAACATATATATATATTGCACTTCTATTACATTCATTCTGTTTTGAATATTGCAATTTATACGTTTTCGAATAAATTATAACATTAAAACAGTTTCATCTGGTTGTTGATTCTATGAAAACAAGACTAGAATATGAAATTATCTTATATTTCTATCGTTTTCACAGAATTGATAAAGTACTGTTAGTGTCATGATATTTCATCTAAGCTATCTGAATGAAATACACGCATATATATTATTTTATCTCCTGATAGTTTTCCAAACGAGACAGAGTTCTTGTTCTTGTCTGTACACGTTAGCTATTGTTTTACAGCGAAGCACAATTCTCTTACCAGAACTCCTAGCCCTCTTTGTTTAACAGAGAACATTACGCAGATAAACTGTTCTTTGAAATGCACGCTTTCATAGAAGATTACGCTAGCAACGGATCTTTGTCAGGTAACTGAAGATATTCTCTTGAAGTACATACACATGTGAAATATATTGTCTGAACTGCATCACATGTGAATTTTGTGTTTCTGTGTTTCATAAGCGAATTTCTCCAGAACCTGAGACCAGGTCGCACTTAAAATGCTTTCATCGAGATGCAAAGATTCAAAATACTAGCAATGTTCTGATTAAAGGAAAGCATAAAACCATGTAGATATGAAAATGAAACTTAATTAGAATAAAAATGAGTCCAAATTTCCCTCTGCAATTAAAATTCATAAGAAAAATTCATAAATTTCAATGCAATGAACACTGAAGAGCACTTCAATTAGAGACAGCTGGCGTTATGCAAATGTGGTGCTGTGGGAGGCCCTATAAACGGAAACGACATGATGTATGCAGCGATCCGACCATATAAGGAGTGATGCGACGGGAATCAGTAAGAGTCGGACGCACTATGGGTAAGACGAAGGATCTAAGCGCATTTGATCGTGGGCAAATTGTCGGGGCCCGACGAATGATAGGTCACTCCATCTCGGAAAGTCATGCAGGCACTAGGATTTTCACGAACCACTGTGTCACGGGTTCACCGTGAGTACATCGAATCCGGTAAAACCATCCCTGCAAGGGTCAACTGCCGTGGATAACAGCGTGTGGATCAGCGAGGTCACCGTCGGCTAGCTTGCATTGTAACAGCGGATTGACGGGCAACAGTGCAAGAAATCACTCGGCAATTTAACGCTGGTGCACAAAAATGTGTAAGCAGCCACACCATCCATAACCATCTCCTCGCTATGGGGTACAGAAGCGGTACCCTCGTGGGTACTCGCTATGCGGTACCCACGAGGGTACCGCACATCACAGGGTACAAAGATTAGCATGGGCGCGGGAACATCGCCACTCGACCCTGGACATGTGGAAAAATGTTGCCTGGACTAATGAGTCAAGATTCACGTTGGTACATGCGGATGGCATGATACGAGTACGGCGCAAACCACATTAAGCGATGGATCCTTCTTGCCAACAGGGTACTCTACAAGCTGGTGGGGGTGGCATTCTCGTCCGGGGACTGTTTACGTGGTCTGAAATGAGACCCCTGGTACGTGTGTCATCGTCCTTCACATTTCAACGTTACCGGGATATCCTGGAAGAGCATTTGCTTCCGTTTGTGCGTCTTCAACATCCCACTGGGGACCTCATCCTGTAACAAGACAATGCACCGTGCCATCGCTCCCGAATTGTATCCGAATGGTTGGATGAACACTCCACCGACGTGACCTCGCTTCCTTGGCCAGCTAGGTCGCCTGACCTCAATCCCATCGAGCACATCTGGGATGCCATCGAGAGAGATGTTCGAGGTTCTGACCCCCTCCATCAAATCTTCGTGAACTGTGGGAGCTTGTTCAGGGTCGTGGATCCGTATGGCTTCCCAACGCTTCCGGTGTCTTTTCGAGTCCATGCCGAGACGAATCGCCGCCGTCGTCAGGGCGAAAGGTGGTGCTACACTTTACTAGACAGGTATCTCTAATTCAATTGCTCTTCAGTGTATAAGGATTAGAAAATTGAAGCAATGTATACAGTACGTACACTCATCGTCAAAAAAATAGTTGCATCCAGAAAGACATGTCGGATTGCAATGCTATTCGGGTGGAAGGTAAAGGCAACCAGGAACAATAAATGGTTAAACATTGAGACTGACATGAGCAATATTTATTGAGCTACACGCCAATAAGTAGTGTCTCTCAGTATGGCGTCGGGCCGCCATGTTTTTTCACAGAGTATGCCAGACGTCTCGGCATGGAGTTGTAGAGGTTCCTAACAGTGTCATGCGATAAGCCATCCCATGCAGCTTGAATCTTCTCACGCAGTTCCTGCAGATTGTGCGGCAGGGGTGGGGTGTGGATAGCGTGTCCAAAAGCATCCCACATATTTTCAATCGGCGATAGGTCTGGCGATGCGGCTGGCCATGGCAGAGTGTCAGTGCCCCGAAGGCAAGCTCTCAAGACACCAGCAGTATGCGGACGAGCGTTTTCCTGTTGGAAAATCGCACAGGAGGGAACGTTCAGAAAAGGTAGGGCCACTGGTTGCAGGACCTCATCAACGTAACGTTGGGCTGTGAAAGCGCCTGTAATGAACACCAAAGATGATCTGGCATCGTTGGCAATTGCACCCCACACCATGACATCAGGCCTTCTGGACGTGTGACGCTTGACAGCAAACCGTTCATCTTGGTGCTGACCACGGTGCCTACACGCACGGATTCGGTGGTCGTCTCCTACAAGACAAAAGCGGGACTCGTCACTGAAGATCACCCGCTGCCATTCTGAGTGGCTCCATGACAGTCTGGCACGACACCATTGCAGTCTTAGGCGACGATGCTCTGTTGTTAAGGGCAGTCGTCGTAACGGTCTGAGTGCGTGTAGTCCTACGTCGTGCAGCCGTCTGCCAATGGTGCTGGCACTAATCGGACGATGCATAGAGGACATAATATACAAAAGGCATAGTACAAGCAGTGGCGTAGACGGAGGGGAGGGTTTCGGGGTTTGACCCCCCTTGAGGGGAGATTGAGGACGAATTTAAAGCGATATATATGTGTATATGAGGCTTTCACCAATGAACCAAACCCACGAACCGCCCGCCCCTTAAGAAATTTCTGGCTACGCCACTGAGTAAAAATATACAAACAATGCGCAAAAGTAATATAGAATTGTACAATAAAAATATCAACACAATTCACTTTGAGATATATACAATGTACATTTGATAGAAAAACCATGAACATGTTTTAATTCTCATTACTCAATTACGCAGCTGGGAGATCACACGGTTGCTAACACGCTTACAGACTATTTGTCGTAATAGAGTCACTTTAACATTAACTCTTAAGCAAATAAGAACACGGGAATAGTTCGTTTGATTAAAAACCACTTCACAGGTCCCTGGACCGATTCTGTCCGAGTGAAAGACTGTGGTTTCCGGTGACTGACAGGCTAGCTGTCGCAGCGCGGTCAGGAATCTAGTAAATGCAAACCTGTGAGAGAGTTTCACTTATCCCTGGGAAGTCTGCAATTAGACGGTGCAGGTAGAATCATCAGCCTAGCTTAGCCGCACCGGTGGCGTTGTGGTCTAAGTGCTGGCTTCTGAGCATTGGTCCGAGACGAGTACGGGTTTGAATCCCGGTGAAGCATAGATATTGTGTTTGTCTTACGGCACTGGCTGTCTCCCTTCTCTGGAACCAGTTACCCTAAGTTATCTACGAGTGACTGCTTACAGCCCATCGAGTTGCTCACGGTGTCGTTACCCACATCACATCTCTTTCCCCCGCCAAACAAAGTTGTCGAAGTACAGCTTCACAAAACTATTCGGTGTATATGTAATTTTTGGCGCTTGTAATATGATGATAGCATGCCACCTTATTATAAGCTGTTTCCCGTTTTACGTTCACACCACACTCTGTGCGTGGCTTCTTATTTACTTCTGACTCACTGTCAGCCGTTGCCATAAAGTAAAAGGAAATTTCGAGAAGTTGACGAATCGTTAAGAAAGAAATATAACGAAGACGTAATGTAATTCACCTAAGAACCGAAACTGAAAAAGAGGGATGGTTAATTTAAAGATATACCTCACAAGAATTCTAAAAATAACCCAAAATAAGCTTTTAGGAAGCTAAGATAATATATTGATATTAATGCTGTTTAAACACTGTCTTTAAGTCTATCATCTAATTGTTTGTTCTTGTCACTCATTAATACAAGTTGGCTCATGACTTGGTGCAATTAGACCAAATCATCAGCCAACTTGGACTTCCAATCCACATTACATCCGTAAACAGGAAAGAGCCCAACGGTGGTTGTTCACGGAGTTGCCAACTTATTAAAACCAGTAGACTCTTTTATTTACCGGTAGACCATATTGCTGTCTTAAGCACGAAAAATAAGACATAACCCATTTCAACACGAAATAAACCAGGTCAAATCATCGGAAGCAGTGAAAACATCTTTACTTACAAAAATGAAAACTTGTTTAAAAGGTTAAAATGATTAAAACAATGTGCGAGATCTTTCGGGTCTGTCTTTTACAGACCCATCAAGAAAACTCACACGGGGCACGCTGGCTTATATACGCACCTCTGTGCATCAGCAAGATACAACGCATGCGCTGTACTACAAGGTCGGGTATGCTTTACACAGAAAGTAACAAATGAAAATATGTGCAAATGCATGAAAAGAAATACAAATGGCAGTAAGTAAGTAATCAAAACATATTTAAAGCAGAAGTGGGATTCTCCAACAGGAACCTCCAGGGAGCAGGTATGATTTGCGGGGTTTCTTCATTACAACATTGTTCGGCAAAATCATAAATATATAAACTCTCCAAAAAGAGCACTGCAGTTTTAGTTCTGGCCGAGCACAATAATTCAGCATCATTCCTATGGAATGATGCTGAATTCATAGGAATCATCTTTGAGGTTGAGGGTAACAGTGGTTACCCGGAAGAGCAGTGCAAGTATCAGCAAAACTGAGGAGTTTCCGGAATATGGGAAAGCAACGTAATAAGAGTAAATAGAAAGTGATCGATGCAGCGAAAATCCTGTAGTGATATAAATACACACAAAACGGTAAACAGCACCCAGAGTTAAAGAAAGGTATCAATACTTGTTCTGGCCGACAGACGCGCAACGATGAGTCAAATAGCTGAGGATCTGAATCAAAGACAATGCCAAACAGTATCCCAACGCCCGGTGAGGCACACAAGACTCAGTCTACACAACAATAGCAGACTACTTATCTGTACACCATTACTGTCGGCATCGAACAATATAAAACAGAATTTGGATACACAGCATAAGATCCAGAATCAGTCTTGCATGGTCACGACTTTCCAGGCTGGCAGAGGTAGTGTAGCGGTGTGAGGCCAAGTTTTAACGGGAGATTTATTAGTACCTTGATTTACGTGGAACAACAGTTGTTCGAGCATTTGAGCCCAAGCGTATTTGAGCATCATTACTGACCAAGTTCATCCAACCATGAATATTCCTTACCCTGGTGATGATGAATACTTTCGGATGGTGTCAAAAACAAAATAGAGACATTTCTTTGCATCAGTGTCCGCACGAGTTTCCTGATCTAAATCCCATTGCGCACTTGTGGGATAATGACGACTTTCCAGTCTTGTGGAGATAGTGTAATTATGTGGGGAAAGTTCTCACGGGAGATCTTAAGCCCCCTTAATTCGCGTGGAATCACGGCTATTTGAACATTTGAACCCAAGCGTATTTGAAAATCATTACTGACAAAGTTCATCCAGCCTGAGGGTGTATCATATGTATATCATATATGATATAAACACTGAGTGGAGCTTCTTTGTTGTCAGGCAAATTTTTACGCAAGAGTATTTGTACAAAATACAGTCATGGCTAAAAGTTTGAGACCGCACAGTATTTTTCAAATGAGAAGTTACTTGTAATGTTGTCTTAAGGAAAAATAACTAAACATATTATCTGATTTGTCTAACAATTGAAGACTATATGTTTGCATTGAAATATCGTAAAAAAAAACAAGTGCACCCTTTGTACACGCAAATAAGAAGGTGAAAAAGTTTGAGACTACAGTTTTTAAATTTAAAAAAGCAGCCGATTATGTCTCACTAAAACTGTGTCTCCCATTTACTTTTCGTACGTCAATCTGTCGTTCAGACATAGTGTAAATAAATTTCGCAACCTCTCGTGGAGTAATTGACTGCCAGGCAGCAATTATAGCTGATTTGATTCAGAAACATTGTACACAGTCGTATCAGAATAATATGACTCGGGCCGGATGACAGCGACGAGATAGAGTGACATGAACTCAATGAGCCCCTGGAAGGTTTCCCGAGGCACACGTGCCCATTCGGACTGCAACAGAGCACAGAGGTCCCGGAGATGACGTGTTTGTGGGTCGAACCTGTCGATCCAAATAGCCACACAAGTGCTCTATGGGATTGAGGTCAGGCGATTTCGCCGGCCAAGGGAGAACGGAGACATTGCTGTAGAACCAGTCACGCACCCCTTAGTGACATGACGCGGCGCATTGTCCTGTTGGTAGATACCATCATCACCAGGGTAAACGTCCAACATGAAGGGATGCATGTGGTCAGCGAGGATGGAATGTAGCCTTTGGCTTTCATAGAGCCATCCAGTGGTACCAGCAGTCCCATATCATACCAGGAAAATATCCCCAGACATGTACACTGCTACCCCCGGCATGTACTTGACCGACAAGCGTGTCCGGGTGTTGGTTCTCGTGTGTCTGACGTCATATCCACCACCGCCCGTCACATCTGTGGAATAGAAACCTGGATTCGTCGGAAAAGGCAACCTTTTCCCGCTCTTCTACTGTTCAATGACGCTAGTCAAATGTGAACTGCAGGCGTCCTTCCGGATGGATTTGGGTTAACATGGGAGCCTTGACGCTGCGTCGACTCCGGAGACTCATGCGTAACACGGTTCGCTCTACAGTTATTGGGGACACGTACTTGGTTGCCACTGTTGCTCGTCGATTGCTCTTTACCAGCGGAGGCGACGTTCCCCTCTGGAGTCGATGCCCTTTGGAGGTCCACAGTCATGACGTAGGGAAGGTACTCGGTGTGCCAGTGGTCCATACCTTCCTACAGCACCTAGCTAACAGCCCACGAAGTATGCTGTGTTCTGAGATGCTTCCACCCTTGACGAGGTAGCCGAAGATCGTTCCTTTTTGAAGCACCCGTCAAATCACTACCTCTGCCCATTGTACTCACGTAACGCACTATGGCTCATCTCCCCTGGCCGGCCGCTTATATCTCCCTGTTGTTGACCTTGTCACGTGCACTCGGTGACGCGCGTGGGCGGGTAACTGTGATTCCGGGAGTGGCCATTATTATTATTATGATATAACCGTGTATTGCTTGTTGTTAGTATAAACTCGGTGTGCCAGGATGCTCCGTATGGTTTCAATCAGATTAAATGTTGGACTGCAAGATGGCCAGTATAGTACTGTAATCCCATTGTGAGATAGCCACCCAGAAGTTGATTTTGATCTATGCACTGGAGCATTACCTTGCTGAAAGATTAAATCAGGATCCATTAGTTCGTCTCTTAGGGGTATAAAAAATATCCCAAGAATATGCTGATAGTCCAACGAGTTACATTTTGTTTTTACGAAACAAAGTTCTGTCTTTTCTCGTTTTGAGATGCCAGCGCAAATCATAACTGACCGGCCTCCTCGCACTTGCTTTGACAGCAAGGTGGGTTCGTCCCTAATATCATGCCAATAGTAAAGTAAACCATTCCTTCCATCTAGTTTAAATTTTTTTCATCGGGGAACATTACTTTGCCCAAAGGTCTGGATTCGCTATACGTTTAGAAGTAAACTTCATCCTAACTTCCATATGCTCTTTATTTAACTTTGGTTTACCTTTGGACTTTTAATATCTTTAATATTTGGAGTGTTGTAACAAATAGCTTGTTGCTCTTGATATCACTGGGAGTTGTAATGCTGCAATTAAACTTCATGAAGATACTACACTGTGCAAATTAATTGGGACAAAGTAAAAAATCACTCTTTTTTCCAAAACTATGCCTTTATATACACTGATAAATACCTGTATTAGTATGAAGTATGTCCTCCTTTAGCAGAAATGACCTCTTGAATTCGTTTTAGCATTGAGTGCACATATTTTTGTTTTCATAATCGTGGAACCACACTTTTATAGCATTCGTTATCATGCGTTCTTTGGTTGTACAGTCCATTTTACCTAAACGTCTCTTCAAAATATTCCACAAGTTTTCTATGGGATTTAAGTCTGGTGAATTTCCAGGCCAATCAAGCAAATTAATTTGATTTTCTAGCATGAAATTCTTGACCAAGTTTGAATTGTGACAATGGGCCAAGTCATGTTGAAATGTCCCGTCAAAAGTTTGCAATAATGGAACAATCCTACGTTGTAATATTCCTACGTACTTGGCTGAATTCATCATACCTTGAACAGGAACTAAGCTTCCATTGTCATTTGATGTGAAAAAAAACCCAAAGCTTCTGTTTTAGAAGGTGTTTTACAGTTTGTTTGACATGCTCAGGTCTTAAGGGTTCACAGTTGCTTCGTCTAACGACATTTGCTTGGTAACCCTGCACAAATAAATGAGTTTCATCACTGAAAATTACCTTTTCCCAGTCGTCAGCAGTCCATGATTTATATTTTTTGGCCCACGCTAAGCGTTTTATCTTCATTTTCGCATTCAAATATTGTTTTGTCGTTGGTCTTCTTGCCTTCTGGCCAAATTCCAGAAGCGGTGTACAGTTGAATCACTAACATCACAACCACTAGCCAATAAATCTCTTTGAAGGTCAGTGCTCGTTTTTTTTTTTTTTTTTTGGATTCATTTTACTATTTCTGATTAGATATTTATCGGTTCGTGGAGTTGTTGTTTTTCGTTTTCTTCCACATTTACCTCTCCTTTTTGGAGACGATGATCCAGATGCATTGTATCGCGTAAGCAGTCCTGATACACTTGATTTGCCTACAACTGCAGAACCGATATCTCTCACTGTCATAGAAGTGTGATCCTTGAGAACAATTATTTTTGCACGCTTCCTTGGGGAAATATCCATTTTTCAATACACGAAAGCAACACGTACTCACAGAGAGCAAAACTAACATCCACCTGTCACACACGAAAGTTCACAACTGAAGCTGAAGTGCCTAAAAAACCGGTCAAAACTTCATTCTTACTATCAAGTTCTAACAGTCACACCACCTCACAGCTGATAAAACCGGTTTACGTGGGTTTCCGAAATCAACTGGCGATCACATTACAATTCTGAGAATAAAATAGCTTGTCCCAATTAATTTGCACGGTATAGTACTCCTGTTAGTTTTGCCATTCCAATAACAGCGCGTTTGGATCGCGTCGTCTGGATCGCTTTGCGGTTTCTTCCCATAATTATCGGAATCTCTCAGCAAATTGCCCACTACAGTTTTCGACTTTCCTATACGAGCGGTAATTAGTCTGTGAGAGAAGCTGCATTCCTCATATGCTGTAATTTTCCCTTTTATAACATTACTTCAAAAATTTTCAGAGCCCATGGTAAATAACAAACCAGTTCTCTGCATCTAAGCCGAGCAGCGACGTTTCTACCTAGTAGGACCGAGGCCAAACATTTACGCATCTCCATTATGCAAATTTTTTCTCAAGGTAACGGCGGTGTCAAATTTTTTCCAGCATTTTATGCGTGAAATTGCAATTACGATGTATTTCTGTTTATTTAAAAAAAAAAAAAAAAATTTTTATTTATATTTGATACTTTCTTATGTATAAATATTGTACGAATAAACGTTTCAAATTATCTCCTTAAGAAACGAAATGACCATGTGGTCTCAAACTTTTTTCCATGACTGTAGCTAATATCCTAAAATTAAAGTCGAGTAATTTCTACCTTTCTGACTTAATAAGGATCTTACAGAATAAGGGATCCCCTAGTTTAATCGTGAGCGATCAGTCACCCAAACAAATGAAACCAGAAGGCTGCATAATGCTTAAAGCTGGTATAATGGACTAAGTGCATTGTGACGCACGAAAAAGAGTCAGTAGGCAAAATTATCCGGCCTTTTTCAAGCGGGACAAAGGAGTTTCCGTACTCAAAAAATTAAAAAAGAGAAGTTTCGAACGTAGATTCATTGTAGCGAGTTCCGAACTTATGTAGGTTTCATACGTAGCAGGAAATTAGGGTTGTGCAATTGGAAGATGCATTGTTTTTCAAAATGGATACAGACCTTGACTTCTTCTCAGAATAAAAAAGAAAATTTTGACGTATTCCTCTATTTAACTTTCCTTTGGAAATTCTGATTTCCTCTGTAAGTTCAGTTACTTCTCGTTAAACGTTTTCTAACACTGAACGGCATGTTATTTTCCCGAACAGTTTGTAGAATTTGATAGCCCCGACAGCATGTCAGAGAACATAAAATGATGTTCAATGTATAGTGTGTAGTTTAGTGGAGAAGTAGAGATATTGAGAGTAGATTGTGAAGTATTGATATTGAGAAAGGGGTTAAAGCCTGTTTGATATACACTGCTGGACACCCAAAATGCAACACCAAGAAGGAAACATCCGATTGGCCTGAAATTCGCAGAATGCGTCGCCCGCGAGAGGAGATGCAAACGATTAGCATTGCAGGGCATATATGCAAATCATGTGCGCCTGGCACGCCACCGAGAAGCACTTTAAGAAGGGTGCACAGAAGGCTGGGGGTAAGTACGGAAGAGTGTTGTGCTGCCGGACCTGTGCGTGGGAAGCTTCCTGATGCCTCGTCGCAGAATACGGCAATCATTCCAGCACGTTTCGGAGTTCGACAGAGGACGAATAGTGGCTTATCTCGACAGCGGTTTATCGTACCGAGACATCGGCCCCCGTGTTGGACGATATTCAGCCACAGTGAGGCGAGTATGGATTCGGTGGGTGCAGGAGGGACGGACGGACCGACGTGAGCGATTGCCGCAGTCGCGGCACACCACCGAAAGAGAGGACCGGCATGTTGTGCGGCGGGCAGTGACGGCTCACACAGCCACATCACGAACGTTAGCGCAGGAATTAGGGTGTGTTGCACAACAATCGTGTCAGCACGTACCGTTCGACGTCGTCTGCAGGAGCGGGGACTTGTCGCACGGCACCCATTGCTCCGATTACCATTGACGTTACACCACCGGCGAGTGCGGCGGCAGTGGGCCGATGAGCACCACACCTGCACTACGGAATAGCACTGCATGGTCTTCTCCGACGAATCCCGCTTCTGCCTTCAACACCACGATGGTCGGATCCGCGTGTGGAGGCACCGCGGCGAGAGACTGTATGACGCCTGCATTATGCATCGCCATACCGGTCCGTCGCCTGGCGTTATGGTTTAGAGCGCAATCGGATATGACACCCGCACCCCTCTGGCACGCATCGCCGGTACACTCAACAGCCACCGCTACATCTCCGACGTTTTGGAGTCTGTTGTCCTCCCTTACCTGCAGGACCTGCCAGCGGCCACGTTTCAACAGGACAATGCGCGCCCGCACGTGGCACGTATCGTGGAACAATTCTTCACGGCCCACCAGGTGTCACTGCTGCCGTGGAACGCCTGTTCTCCCGATATGTGGCCCATCGAACACGTCTGGTCGCTGATCGGCAACCGAGTTGCCCGGCAAGCACCACCCGCGGCTACGCCTGATGAACTACGGTAACGTGTGGTAGCAGCCTGGACAGATATACCCGAAGCCCACATCCAAAGCCTCTTTCGTTAGATGCCGCGGCGTGTGGCGGCCGTTATTGCCAGCCATGGGAGCCACACGAACTATTGATGCCTGCGTGTTCCGCAAGTCGCACAAGTCCAGCAAATCTGGCTTTGCTATCTCGTGTTTTTCTTCTTATGTGTCCAGTAAATCTGGCTTTGCTATCTCGTGTTCTGCTTCTTATGTGTCCAGTAAATCTGGCTTTGCTATCTCGTGTCCTCCTTGGTATTGCATTTTGGGTGGCCAGCAGTGTATATGTGATGAATGAATGAGAATCGCTGTCATACGTTGATACCAGCGAGAGATATTGTTTAGTGGATTATAGTGGTGCCCCTTTGAACTTTGCTCGAGTAGAACAATAAAGGAAGAAGTTATCATTATACGTAATCTCTTTCTTTATTCTTTCTACCTGGACGTTAGTATTTAGTCAGATATCCAAGAAGTGTGAATACACGAGTGATCACTGAAATATGACCACCACTATCAAAAATGGATGCGGACCGATGATCACGTGATTTCCCACAGGGCGCGATTAGTTGACCGACGTAGCATATGTAAGATGTGAGTGGAGCACTAGGTTGTAAAATTCGGAGCGTGATGGATAAGCGGAAGGATTTATCGGATTTTTGAAAGGACAGACTGTGGCAGCTCAGAGTGTGTGTGCCTCCATTTTCCAAACGGCTGAACTGTTGGGCTGTTCGTGAGCCGCCGTAGTTAAAGTGTATCAAGACTGACGTCAGAATGGTCAGACAACGACCCAGAGGCAAAACTGCAAAGGACAACGAAAGGTTTTTATGCGAAGTAAGAGCTCGACCCTACGACTCATACAGGCCAACAGATGCAGCACCGTTCAACAGCTTACTACCCAATACAACAGAAGTCAACCCGGAACGGTATCTATCATGAACATGCGTCGCACACTTTCACATATGGGCTATAACAGCAGACGACACGGACGACATCCTCTCCTAACCAGGGTTCAACGGCGCAGGAGACTCTCCTAGAGCAAAGATCATGCAATTTGGAAGTTGGATGACTGCAGAAATGTGTGCTTGTCTGAGAAGTCGCATTTTTCACCCATTCTGTGGATCGTCGCTTAGGTATTTGGCGCAAACAGTATGAGAGACTCGATTCATCCTGCATGGTCTCCACAGCGCAAACCGGTGGAGGTGGTTGTATGGTGTGGGGCGTGTTTACCTGGCAGGAAATTGCACCCTTGGTACTAGATGACAGGTATTATACTATTTGTGTTTTTATTGATTTCCAAAAAGCTTTCGACATAGTAAATCATGACATTCTGCTACATAAATTACCCAAATACGGTTTTCGTGGCAGAATTGTTTCCCCGTTAATGAGCTATCTCTCTAATCGCAAACAGTATGTCTCTGTAAATAAAATAAACTCTGATCTACTTAATATTTCATGTGGAGTGCCTCAAGGTTCGGTATGGGGACCGTTACTGTTCCTGTTATATATTAATGACCTTCCTCCGTGCCTGCAATCAACTCATGCTTTGCTATACGCTGATGACACTGTCATTTTTCAAAAATATCATGATTTGCATAAGTTACAGATAATGATCAATAATGATCTATTATGATCTATCTATGCAACGTCACACATTTTTCACTTAATATTTTAAAAACCAACTCCGTATATTTCCGAAATGTTCATAAAAGAGAGGACATTATAACGAAGTAAATTTCTCAGTCATTTTTGTCCACGCCGGGCTCGAACCTCATTCGGAATAAGTCGCCTTACCAATTGAGCAACGCGGACGTTCGTTCTGACTGCTATCTGCCTTTATGTCGTGTGCGTCCTGCTGGCTGGTACGTCACATCTTCCCCCCCCGAAAGAGGGCCGGGGCATGGCCCACGGGTCAGCCGTGACCATGAATCGTTGCAGGCAGCCATCTGCTGCTGTAGAACGTGCACTTGAGAACTCCCAGTCAACCTGGTGTGTGGAATGCAACGTCACACATTTTTATTTTTCGAAGCGCTGGAGAGGGGATTCTCTTATTCTCTTATTTTTCCTATCTCGCGGTGTGGAAAGAACATCACACCATTGCAAGATTTTGAACGGCCGGGTCATTCGGAAAATTCGGGCGCTTTTATTACGAAGTAATTTCTCCGTCATTTTTGTACACGCCGGGGCTCGAACCCGGGTCCCCTCATTCCGGAATAAGTCGCTCTACCAACTGAGCTACGCGGACGTTCGTTGTGACTGCTAACTGCCTGTATGTCGTGTGCGTCCTGCTGGTAGGTACGTCACAACATAAATAACTTTGCAGTCAGGATTAATGATCTCCCACTTAAAATTGTGAACAAAGTTCAGTATCTTGGTGTTTGGTTTGATGAATTCTTTAACTGGAATACGCATGTTCAGTTTGTTTTAAAAAAGTTTCCTTACAGGTTGACCTGCTTGGTGAAATTAAGCATCTCTTCCCAATCAATGTCCTGAAAACATTTTACTATGCTTTTATTTATACCCAACTCTCCTATTGTCTGGAATCCTGGTATTCAAATATAAGTGCAAACAATAAGTTATGCTTGCTCAAATTACAGAAGAAATCTGTTCGCTATATGCTGAACACAGATTACATGTCTCATTCAAAACCATTATTTCTAAAACTAAATATTCTAAAAATTTATGAAGTTTTTACCCTGAAACTAGGTATCATGTTTTTTTAAAAAATGCATCTTAAACTGCCTATTTTTCAATCTGACATGAAATATCAGGATTATTCTATCTTCACCTGATCTGTTGCTAACAACAAATTATGTCAGCCGTGTGTTAGACTTAATTATGATTTAAAAAGCATACTGTATAAAGCCATTATTCTATGGAATAATTTCCCAGAGAGCATCAGAGCTCTGGAAAATATCAAAAAGTTTTCCTTGTCTCTACAAAATTACATTGTAAATCACCCTTATCTCCATAACGAATCTCAACCGTATCATTAAATTGTAGTTCCGAGCATGCTGCTAATAGTGGTGCTTCTGTTATAACCATCTTACTTACTTTCATATAGGCCATATGTTTTATTCCATTTCTTACATCTGATAGGGGGAATCGCCTTACAAACAATGTATTCAAATTCCTCCTGGTGTATTGCATTTTCATATAACTGTAAGTTTTAAATGTGTGCAATAAAATAATTCTATAATTGTATGTGAAACAACGAATGACTGGTTGCCCACTATTGTGAATTGCTTGCTGACTCTGTGCGCCGAGCAGTGTTGCGCTTTTTCCCGAATGGCGAAGATGTCTTCCAAGACGACAATGCGTAGACCCACAGGTCCAGAGTTGTGCAGGAATGGTTTGACGAACACAGTTCAGACTTCCAGCATATCGACTGGCCTTCGAACTTTCCCGGTATCAATCCCATAGAGCACTTTAGGAACACAATGGAATAGGCATATCAGGGCGTCTGAATACACCAATAACTTCCATACCTGCATTGAAGGCCGCATAATACTCAGCTTGGTTGGCCATACCTCCCAACTGCTTCCGGCATCTTATTGAATCGATGACACGACGGACAGCTACTGTACTGAAGACGAAAGAAGGACCAACCAAGTATTAGGTAGATGGTCATAATTCAGTGATAACTCATTGTATGGTCTAGAAAGGTTTGTATGAGTACTAGCTAGCTACATATGAACTACAGATATCAAAAGTTAAGACTCTACAAATTAAAAATAAATTGTATCACTAAAATTTGCCTTTACCTCTGCGTGTTTGAAGAGCAGTTCCTGTAGTTGCTGATCTTTGAGTAAAAGCTCTGACTCCATCTCATCTTTCACTTTCTTTTCTTTCATTCTTTCCTGTGAAACATATGTGTGTATGGATTACAACTGCACACATCGCTTGAAGCGAGCAAAATATATGACACCAGAATACTGGATGTGCCGAGCACGTTTACTCATGAAATAAATAGATAAATAGAAAAACAATTTTGGAAGCGTACGCCTTACTGTAGCACACAATAACGTAGAAGTTACATGGAAATTCTAATGCAATGAAGATATTCATAAATGCGTAGAACGCTATCTCTTTAATATACAGTACTATAGTATGGATTTCATGAACCTAGAATAATAAAAACTAACACGGCTTAACCATTATTATTTCTACATGATTTAAGATTTTTTCTAACCCTTCTTCGGAATACAGACGTATTGAACAAATAATTTTACACTTCTTAAAAACGGAGAGGGTGACCATACAAAACCATTCTGCTTGGCTGCATAAATGACATCTTTTGCCAGAGAAGAATTTCAGGGAACATTCCACAGGGTTCGGACCCCTCCCGAAATTTTTTTTTTCCACCTGTAGTTTCAGGTTGTTTTTCTGCAGTCAATTTGTATTATGTATTTTTTTCTATGCCGCCCCTGTGGCGCAGTGGTCTAAGGCGCTGGCCTCTGATCATTCGTCCGTCAGAGGTCCGGGTTCGAATCCCGGTCAGGCGTGGATGTTGTGTTTGTCTTAAGGCACTGGCTCTCTCCCTTCCCTGGAACCAGTGACCCTAAATTAGGGACGGGCAAGTGCTTATAGCCCGTTGAGTAGCTCACAGTGGTCGTTAAACCTCCAAACAAAAAAAAATCTACAATGCATTGCATGCCGTTTCTACCCTATTTTTCTTCCCTGGTTTGTAAGATTAATGAGCTTAGCTTTAATTTTGTAAATAAGTTTAAATACACTCTTTGCCAAAGTAAACGAAGTACCCCGAGAAAGTAGTTCGACTCTGATAAAACTCCGCATAGAAGTACCTCTGGGCCGGGTATGCAAATGATTCAAAAATAACGACCAATGACTAAATAGTAGCCCGCCACTGCGCATGGGAACTGCGCATCGGGGAGGGTATATCAAGAGCAAAGTTTGCACGCAGGGACAATTGTGATGGCGGATTGCGGTTGCACAGACTATGAGGATGTGAAGATTATTTCCAGTGACTGTGAGAATGTCTCGACGTCGGATCCGTGCACAGTACGACCTGTTGAGCGAGTTTGAGAGATGACGTGTTATTGGGCTGAGAGAGGCCGGTTGGTCGAGTCGCCGTATCGCCGCGCATTTAGGTCGGAGCGACGCGACAATCGGAGGATGTTGGCGTCAATGGGTCTAGGAGAGCACAACTCAACGGCACGTGGGCAGTGGGCAGCGGGCCGCCGAGTGCGATGACAGAACGCAAAGACCGAGCGATTGCGAGAGCCGCTCGAGCAGAGCCTAATTCGTCACTCTCAACCATCCGTGGTCGCCCCGGTGGCGCAATGGTCTAAGCGACGGCTTCTGATCATTCGTCCGCGATGGGTCCGGGTTGGAATCCCGATGAGGCATGGGTGTTGTGTTTGTTTTACGGCGCTGGATCTCTCCCTTCCTTAGACCAGTGGCCCTAAGTTAGGGACGGGCTACTGCTTATAGCCCATTGAGTTGGTCACGGTGGTCGTTAAACCTCCAATAAAAAGATATATATATATAAATCCGTGGCCATGTTGCGTCATCAACAGGTAGAGAAGTGGCCATCCGGACCGTTGCCAGACGACTTGCTGTTGGTGAACTATTTTTGAGGAGGTCACTCTGCCGTCTGCCACTGACAAGTAAGCACGGCCGGCACCGGTTGCACAAGGGTCGGGCTCGATCATCGTATGATAGTGTCCAGTGGCGTCGTGTTGCTTTCCGTGATGAGTCACGGTTTGCACTTAGCGCCGACGACCAGCGCATACGTGTCTGAAAACGAGCCCGCCAGTACGTGGATCCTGCCTTTACTGTGGAACGGCACACAGAGCGTAACTGTCGGGGGTTCATTTTCTACGATAGCCGGACACCCTTTCCAGTCCTCTGTACCACCCTCACGGCTCAACGGTATGTCTTCATCTTTATCTTTATTATATAATATTTCTGCTATACAATATTATAGTACAAAAGTAATATAATGCTCGGAAAAATTACAATATGTACCGCAATCATATACTAATTGTACGAATAAAGTAAACAATTTCACTAATGAATCTCACAAAATACAACAAATCTTCAACTTTCACAATACGTGTGTATTACAAATTCTGCACAACAACAAAACTCATTCCATTAAAAATTAATATCAATTAAATAGGCCAATTACGTATTGTTAATATGAATCAAATACTGTTAAAAAGAATTAAATGTACAAAAATATGTTAAAAAGAATTAAATGTACAAAAATATGTTAAAAAGAATTAAATGTACAAAAATATGTTAAAAAGAATTTTTAAATATGTTAAAAATAATTAAATGTACAGCAAGGGTCCATGGAAAAAGGCAGAAACACTGCCTGACAAGCCCTTGAACCCCTCTAAAATAAAAATTAATTATTACAGTCCAGTCAAGACAACGAAAACAATTTTACAACGCATTTCTTTAACAAATCATAAAGCAGTAAATTCAAATATTCAATTTCTCGTCAAAAAACTCCTTAGCACTCGCTTAAATACCGAACATCGTGCCTCTGATCTAATAAGCAGCAATAATCCATTCCACTCACGCAAATCCCAACACATTGATGTTATTAAACATTAAAGCTGTACAAGCCCAAGGAACAGAAAAAACCGACCCACCACAAGTATCATAAGAGTGAGTGGTACGTCGTAATGCAATCAAGTTGAAATATATCTTCCTGTAAAAATACGTTCGTGGACCATCAGCAGCAATCTGTATTCATGTAGTTGCTCAATAGTTAATATATGAAAATGACGAAAAAGAGCCTCCGAACTAGCTGAGAAATTGAATAATCGGACAAACTTCCTCTTCAACACAAATAAACGAACTATCTTATGCCGTGTAGTCGCACCTTTTTCTGTTCCGTGGGTTTGTACAGGTTTAAAACGCAGTACGATAATACAGGAAAAATAAAAGAAGAATATAAAATTTACAGACGTCGACGACATTGTACGACTTGTTGTGTTGCCATTCTTGTCGGAGCGACACCGAGCAATTTTTAAACGGGATAATGCCCGGCCACACACGACAAGGCACTTCCAGGCCTATCTTCGTACTATCGACATCTGTCCATGGCCAGCCCGATCAAATATATTTGGGACATGACGGGGTGCCAGCTGCGCCCATCCTGGAATGTCGGGGAACTGGCCTGCGATTCGGGCACCATCTGGCATGCTATACCTTAGGACAGTATCCGTGAACTGTATGCATCTATACCTCGTCGCTTTAACCGCTTGTATCCGAGGCAGAGGTGGCGCTACAACGTACTGGCTTGTTCCACTCGTGTAGCTGTTTCAAACGAATAAGCCGCCCCGGTGGCGCAGTGCTCTAAGGCGCTGGCCTATGATCATTCGTCCGTAAGGGGTCCGGGTTCGATTCCCGGTCAGGCATGGATGTTGTGTTTGTCTTACGGCACTGGCTCTCTCCTTCCCTGGAACCAGTGACCCAAAATTAGGGACGGGCGACTGCTTATTGCCCATTGAGTTGCTCACGGTGGTCGTTAAAATTCCAATCAAAAAAAAAAAAAAAAAAAAAAAAAAACGAATAAAGGGCCCAGTTACTCTGAAATTGCAATCATTTCCTTTCCTACACATGTGCATTGCACAATGCACATACCAATTTTCTTTTTCTTTTTCTTTTTTTTTTTTTTTTTTTGTAATTTAAGGTTTAACGACCACCATGAGCAACTCAATGGGCTATAAGCATTAGGCAGTCCCTAATTTGGGGTAACTGGTTCCAGAGAAGGGAGAGAGCTAGTGCCATAAGACAAACACAACATCCATGCCTCACCGGGATTTGAACCCGGACCCCTTAGGGACGAATGAACAGATGCCATCGCTTAGACCACTGCGGCACTGGGGCGGCATACCAATTTTCATCTCGATTGGATAATTTCTTCTGGGTGCTTCGGTTTTTTGTTTTTGTTTTAGTTTTTGTGTTTTTGCAAAGAGTGTATACTGTATTATCTTGCATTCACTATTTTCGTTTCCATTATGTCTCCCAGTCCTCTCGCTTTGTATTTGACAAGTCCCCACTGGCTGGCGTTAGAGCATCAAAATGTTTGAAAAAAATTGTTAGTGTATTAGAAGAAAGTTTAAATTCCTACAAGGAATAGGAACTGCCTTTTCTTAACCGGTCGGTCTAAGAGAGTCACGTCTTCGTTTCCTCGAAATGTGAAATTCCATCCAATAAAACTTCCAAAATGAGTATAACTGGAGTGCAAGATTTCACATTTTGAAAATCTTGTAAAACCAGTTTACTACGAAATCAACGAATAAATTTTTATTTTTTTCAGAAGTATTTTCTTGTTACTAACATACTGTTTGAAAACAAGGAAGATACGCTGGTGTTTTCTCTTAAGAGGTTTAACGACAACCGTGAGAAACTCTATGGGCTGTAAACAGTAGTCTGTCCCTAAATTCGGCTACTAGTTTAAGGGAGAGAGAGAGAGAGAGAGAGAGAGAGAGAAAGAACGATCTAGCGCAGTAACACCTACACACTAACCATACATCATTCAGGACTCGAATCTGGGCTCATCTCGGATGTCCACAGACAGAAAGAAGCTTAGACTACTGCGCCACTGAGCTGTGCTCTCTCTATTCTTTTGCTAATCTTTGAATTCTTAATGTAAGTAAGTGCTACGTAAAATTGTATACTTAGCTAAGAACTAGGAAGATATTTCAGCCGACTGTGTGCTTTAGAAAAAAAGTTAATTTCAAATTTTCATATTAGAGCAAAACCTATTGTATTTTCCCATTACACAGGATTGTAAAAGACATACTGTTGTTTTGGACAACTCAAGATAGATACCAAGTGATAGGAAAACACTCAAAAGCAGACTACGCAGGAGATTGGATGAATGAAATTTGGTAATACACTTACGGACAATTAAATTAAACATGCTACAACCGCGAAACTTTGTAAATAGCTAGAGTGTATGTGCTGGCATACAAATGTTCCACGTTCCGTGTGAGTGCGCATGGCCGTACACCCTGCGGTGGTGCTGCAAGCACGAACCGACGGCCTAATAAATCGATGTCCCATGAAAGTGAAAAGCACCGGCCGAAGCAAGCAAGAGTACAGAGTGACAGGAATGCCGGGTAGATGCCAGAGACGCCGATTTACGCAACTTACGGTCTTTGAGATAAGCCAGATCATCGATCTGAAAACCGCAGAGTAGTCGGCGTGCCATATAGCTCGCCA
Organism: Macrothele yani; assembly: GCA_039090855.1. Classification (NCBI taxonomy): domain Eukaryota; kingdom Metazoa; phylum Arthropoda; class Arachnida; order Araneae; family Macrothelidae; genus Macrothele; species Macrothele yani. Next base: position 64,409,987 of record CM077005.1, read on the forward strand.
TGTGGATCATTCTGACCATACCGTAAGACTGTGTTGGAAGCAATAGACAGGTGACGGCACTGCCACACTGCGGTGAGGCTCCGGACCGACAAAAGGATCACCGGTAGAGAGGATCAACCGATCGCGCGCCAAGCACGAACGGATCCCACGGGGACCCTATCCACTATACAGGCCGATGTAGCGGGTCCTGTGTGCCCATAAACCATTTCCCGACGCCTCGCGGAATCGAATCTGCGATCCCAACGCCCCTTGCGAGTGCTGCCATTAACACCGGAACATCGACGGCTCCGCCGTGTGCAGTGGTGCCAGGCCAGAGCGACTCGTGGTGTTTAGCGATGAGTGTCGTTTCGTTTTGAGGACAGATGATCATCGTGTCCGGGTGTGGAGGCACCCCGAGTCAACGGAGCAATCCCAACCTCTCTATCGAGCGGCACACCTCCCCCACTGCGGGCATTATGGTCTGGGGAGCCATTGCCTACGATAGCCGATCAGCTCTAGTAGTGCTACATAGAACATTGACGGAACAGCGGTATGTGGATGAGATCGTACGGCCCTATGTGCTCCGATTCCTGGCCGAGATTCCAGGTGCACCATACCAGCAGGATAATACCCGCCCGCACACGGCTTGGGTTGCTCAGGATTGCCTACGTCATGTCCAGACACTTCCCTGGCTTGCCCGCTCCCCGGACATGTTCCCTATAGAGCATGAGTGGGACCAGTTGAAGCGCCGGCTGCAGCCGTGCCGCACTAAACGGGATTTGGAGCACACCGTCCAACGCGTGTGGAGTCTGCCGCAGGACATCATCAAATGTCTGTTTGCTTCCATGCCGGACCATATTGCAGCATGTATGGCCGCACGAGGCTGTGCGACGCGCTATTGAAAATGACTGGACTGCGTGCCACAGATCCCTCTGTAATTGTCCTGCAGCTCTGTTTTTCCATCATGTGTATCATTCATCTGTATCATTACGTCCATAAAATTTCAGTTCAGTCCGATGCTCCCTTCTCGGCGCGCAAATTTCATTGTCCGTGAGTGTATGTCACGGAGGAGAATTGCCCAGTAGGGTTGCGGAAGAGACTTAGGGAGACATTCATTCAGCAATGGATTAAGAATTGTTGATGCCCATTATGCTTTATGTACAGAGAGAGAGAGAGAGAGAGAGAAAAAGAGAGAGACAGAGGGAGGGAGAGAGAAAACAGGAGAGAGAAGAGAGGCTCCTGGAAGCACCTTTCCCTTTCCGGAATGGACTCCTACCTGCGTCACTAACCTTCACAAGGATGACTTAACGTACTGTGCTTCAGAAAAGCGAATTTATAGACAAGCATCCATTTCGATCATTTTTCTCGTAGTGAAGCTTTGCCATTATATCTGTATAAGTACTCTCTGTCGGTCAAGAAATGTGGTACTTGTTCTTTGCTCTAACATTTACTATTGATACTTTCGACAGAACCTTGAAGACTCGTTATTTTAAAGTGATTACTACACGGCCCTATTTCCAACGATTAGATATACAGATAGACATCACATTCGCAGGCGAAATTCAGGATCAACTGGAGTTACTTCCAGATCACAAATGCTTCCTGTTTTGCCATTAGAAAGAGCAGAAAATAGGATTTTGTTTAAATAACATGCGCATTAGATTCACATTCGACACACTGGTAGACAAATGCTATTACAACTAAATCGTCGCTAAACACTTTCAATTTTGCGAAACGCTGGACAATTGGAGTCTATTTTGTCTTCATAGGAACAAGTACATATCATTTACAAAAGTTCTGCTTGCATCCAGTATCGATGTTAACCCTAATCACATTTACATTCAGTGGTTTGCTGTATATCCCAAGTTCTACCTTCTTGTTTGGGAGTTTAATGACGACCACGAATGAATGATGCTAAAGATTTTGGGAAGGCAGTGTCTAACCCCCGGGTATTTTTTTTATTCGAGGTTTCACGGCCACCAACCCAATGGGCTGTAAGCTGTCGCCCGTCCCTAATTTAATCCTACAGATCCCAGGGGAGGGAGAGAGCGAATGCCGTAAAACAAACACAACATCCATGCATCACCGGGATTCGAACCCGGACCAATCTCGGCCGAATGGTCAGAAGCCATCGCTTAGACCACTGCGCCACCCGGGCGGCACCTGAGGTCTTTAATTGCTCTTAGTAGTATGAAATTCGGGTTAGGCTGCTAGATATATGTTGGAGGGACACATGAAGGTGGGAAGGGGGAGTCAGTTGGAGCAGATGACCTTATTTGTAGATGGGAATCAAAGGCCCTTAGGCCGCCGTTAATTAGCACTCCTTGACAAGGTGTATGTCTTGTGGTTAGGTAAACAAGCTGCGATCGACCATATGATTGAATGCCGGCTACTCAAACTGCAAAGCTATCCCTGGCTTCACCGACCATCATGAACAATTGTTTGGGCAATAATTAAACTCCCGACCCAAACTTATGGCAAATTGTTCCCGGGAGGTGACAAAGTCATCAGTGCCATCAGATAAAAATACCCGAATGCCTTGTCAGGGACTACAACTCGGGATCATCTTGAGCGAATTGTCAGAAGTCAATCACTCAGCCACGGGGGGCGTTACTTTTTGACACGAAGTTTAGCTACAAGGTGCACAAATAATATCCGAAAGATTATAAAAAAAAGGGAGGGATCTTTAATTTTTTCTGCTTCACATAGCTGTGTCATACCACAGTTATACGGGAAGCAAACATTGTACTGACTCCGGAGTTAAGACTAGGCTAGTGCCGTAGGCCAAAGCACCACCCATGCTTCATCCACTACTCCAGTCTAGGTCCAGCTCCGGCGTTTGGCCAGAGACCCATGCCACGGACCTCTCGACTGACGTGGCGGTACGTTCTATGTTTGCGTCTTGTTTTGATGTAACACAGAACAAATAACATTCCACATTCTTCCAGTTAAGACGACCGTGAGCAACTCAATGGGCTATAAGCAGTCGTCCGTCCCTAATTTGAGCCACTAGTTCCAGGACAGGGAGAGAACCACTGCCGTAAGACAAACCCAACATCGATGCCTCACCGGAATTCAAATTCGGACCCATCTCGGACGAATGGTCAGAAGCCATCGCTTAGACCACTGAGCAACTGGAGGGGCCAGGATAGACTTACAAATGAAACAACAAAAAACTACTAGGAGGAATAGAACATCAAACATTAAAGACAAACATTTCAGGATATCAGGTTGATCCGTTAGCATATCCGAAATTCTAGCTGAAATGTCAAGGAACCGAGATAAGTTTAGCAATCTGGCAACGTATCCTGTTTCTAGCGGTAAGACGTAATCATCGATATAGCACAAATTCTAAAAAATTATTGCAGATTATGTACAATCAACGAGATAGAAATACGTAGAGCGCTTACGTCGGGGAACGGGTGAAGCCACCGGAAACAAGTGGCAGCCATGTTTGATGAGGTACAGAACGATTTCCGTTCCGTGTTAAGCAAGGGAGTTTTCGTAATATATGGTTTGATGTTAAATAAGGATATAACTGAGAAATGTTGTTATAAACACCTAGGGGATGAGACTAAAACTTTAACGTATCAAATAACGCTTTTCATTGTTAGTTGACGGCAATAGTGTTTTTAAAAAAAATGATATTTTAATGGTTGCAGCTTGCTGTTGTTGAATAAAATCTCATGCCGTAGTTTTTTGACATTTAACAAATTTTTTGGAGCAAATTTTCAGAGAAATATAAGTCAGCGGTAATAGAGTAAATGAAAAAAAAAAAAAAAGAAACACAAAAATAAAAAATACAGTTGCACTCAATCCGCAATTTCGGTAAAAATTTTAGATATTCGTGGGTCATCACCATGAGAATGCTGAATCATCCCACAGCTTATCACTCCAAATACATAGATGCCAAATATTTTATGAGAGTTTTAAATGAAAAAAAAAGTTCGAAGAAAAACGGAAAGCAAACAATGAGTTTACACAGCCAAGAGGTACCAATATTAAAATACTTTTACCAACTGCCCCTATCTTATATAATCAGAAGAAAACTACTACTTACCTGGTTTTTATTTAATAAAAATTAAAAGTCCTTAGCACTGGGCATGTTTCTAATCTGTTTGTTAGTCTTGACATTCAACAACACAAATCTGTAAGCCTTATTCGTGGGTACGCAAGGCAATTGTGGTAACTTGACCATAATAAAGGTATCTCCCAGCACATACACTAAATACTTAACACAATATAATTCTCACTCTCTCTCTCTCTCTCTCTCTCTCTCTCTCTATGTATATATAAGACCCAGAAGAATACCCCATGGGAGATGAATGGATGAAATTCGAAATCATGCAGGAGTGACACGAAGGAGACAGGCTCAAGGCAGACAGCTGTGGAAGAAACTTGGGGAAGCCTTAATCCAGCAGTGGATTGATAATGGTTGATGTTATATATTTATCAGTAAAAAGAAGTAAAAAAGCACACTCATGTAGTAATTAGACCACGTCAACACTGCACCTTGCTGCAGGAATCAGACGTAGTAGAAATAAACATAGAATTAACCAGAAGTAACCCACTTTCATGGTTCTAAACAAAAATGACATGGAATAAAACAACTCAGGAACCCCAAACCACTCTTCAGGGAAAGACATCTGGAGCCCCCGAAGTTAAATCATAGCTTACGTGTTACCAAAAAAACCCCAGAAGATCCCATGGGAGATGGGTGGATGAAATTCGAAAGCATGTCGGAGTAACATGGAGGAGATAGGCTCAAGACATACGATTGCGGAAGAAACTTGGGGAGACCTTCATCCAGTAGTGGATTGATAATGGTTGACAATGATGATAATGATATATATATTGATTATATACAGTATACATATATTGTAATGATAATAGTTGTCAATGATCATCATTGTCAACTATATATATATCATCATCATCATTGTCAACCATTATCAATCCACTGCTGGACGAAGGTCTCCCCAAGTTTCCTCCACAACGGTCTGTCTTGTGCCAGTCTCCTCCATGTCACCTGCATACTTTCGAATTTCATCCACCCATCTCCCATGTGGTCTTCTTCTGGGTCTTTTCCTGTCCCTTGGAATCCAATCTAAAATTTCGGCTGTCCATCGATGATCTGTCCTTCTGGCAGTATGTCCAGCCCATTGCCATTTCAGGGATTTAACTCTGATCATGATGTCTTCCACTCTTGTCATTTTTCGGATCCACGAGTTCCTCTTCTTATCTCTCCTGGTTACACTAAGTATGCACCTCTCCATGCTGCTTTGAGTTGTCTGCAGCCTTTGTATGTCTCTTTTAGTTAAGGTCCACGTCTCTGCACCATACGTAAGCACTGGAAGGATGCATTGATTAAACACTTTTCTTTTAAGACATAATGGCATATTGCTCTTGAAAATTATGCTGTTTCTTCCAAAAGCTCTCCAGGCAAGTTTTGTACGCCGATTAATTTCTTCATCAATGTGACCCTCACTTGATATCTGCTGTCCAAGATAAACGTACGTGTCTGTTATCTCCAGCTTTTCTCCATCAATCGATAAATCTTCATTTCTTGTAAAAGCATTGAACATCACTTTTGTCTTCTGAAAGTTCATTTTTAATCCCACTTCTTTACTCTTGTCAGCAAGTTCCTGGATCATACTCTGCAGCTCTGATGGGGTAGGTGCAAAAATGACTACGTCATCAGCAAAACGAAGGTGGGTTAGATAATCTCCATTAATATTTATCCCCTTGTTTTCCCAGCTCAGCGACTGAAAAACACCCTCCAATGTGGCATTAAAGAGCTTCGGAGATATGGTGTCACCTTGTCTCACTCCCTTTCAATTTTTACGTGTGTTGTATTTTCAAACAGCCTAATCTTTGCACTTGCATTTTCATAGATGTTATTAATAATATTAATGTATGCATCTTCAATACCGCAGGTTTTCAGAGCCATTGTAACTGCTGATGGTTTCACCGAATCAAAGGCTTTTTCATAATCGATAAAAGCCATGCACAATGGAAGTTCATATTCCCTCGCTCTTTCAATTAGTTCTCTCAGCACGTGGATACGATCTATTGTGCTGTAGCCACTCCTGAATCCAGCTTGTTCTCTCGGTTGAGCCATGTCCAGTGTTACCTTCAAGCGGTGTGAAAGAACTTTAGTGAAGATTTTATAAACTACTGATAGGAGGCTGATAGGTCTGTAGTTTCCGAGATCCTCAATGTCACCTTTCTTATGTAGCAGGATCATTGTAGCGCTGTTCCAATCCTCAGGAATCTTTCCTTCATTAAGGCATCGAGTGAAAATTTGGGCGAGTACTGTTTCGATTTCTCCACTTGCTTCTTGTATGATGTCTACAGTAATTCCATCTTCTCCTGGAGCTTTTCCTCGCTTCATGTTCTTGATTGCATGTGCAACTTCTGCTGGAAGGACTGGAGGAACTCTGGTACTGGTATCTTTCATGATGTCTGGAGTGCATATATCATCGCTTTCATATAATTTGGAGTAGAAATCTTTCACTCTTGTCAAAATTTCGCCTCTATTTCTTGTTACAGAACCATCTTCTTTTCTCAGTGCCATAATCTGTTTTCTTCCCTTACTGAGATGTCCCTTTGCTATCTTTAGGCTTTGGTTGTTTTCAATTGCTTTCCTCACTAGTTCACAGTTGAATTTTCTTACGTCTTCAGTGATACTTTTTCTTACTGTCTTGCATAGCTCTATATATTCCACTTTGGAAGTCACATCTTCTTTAGTTGTCCTCATCTCTCTTCTTTTTTGCATCAACATTTTGGTTTTTCCTGATAATTTGTTCATATGCAACTTGTTCTTAGACCCAGCTAATTTTGTTGCTGTTTCCATAAGAGCTTTGGTTACTTTTCTGTTAACTTCAGAGATGTCCACTTCTTCCGATGTTAGGCCTTCTAAAGCAGAAAACCTGTTCTTCAGTTCTAACTTGAAGGTATTATGGTGTTTTTTAAGGTTGGTTATGTCAATAGATTTTGTTTGTCTTATGAGCTTGCCACGTTCAAGTTTAGTGTTGAGGTGCATCTTACATCTCACCAATCTATGGTCACTACCTGTGTTGAACTTGTTTAGCACACTGCAGTCTTCTATGACGAATTTTTTGTTACACATAATAAAATCAATTTCACTTGTCGTCCCATTTGGATGTCTCCATGTCCATTTCCTGTGTGGCTTTTTCTTGAAGAAGGAGTTCAAGATGAAAAACCCTTCTGCCTCTGCAAACTCAACGAGAGTATTTCCACGCTGGTTTCTGTTGCCGTGACCGAATTTACCTACTGAAGTTTCATTCTGTTGCTGTTGCCCTATTTTTGCATTGAAATCTCCCATAATTATTTTCAAGTGCTGCTTACCTTTATTATTTAGATGACAAATTTATATATATATATATATATATATATATATATATATATATATATAGCATAATCATTGTCAACCATATATATATATATATATGGTTGACAATGATGATATATATATAGCATTATCAATCCACTGCTGAATGCAGGTCTCCCCAGGTTTCTTCCACAATTGTCTGTCTTGAGCCTGTCTCCTCCATATTACTCCGGCATGCTTTCGAATTCCATCCACCCATCTCCCATGAGTCTTCTGTCCCTCGAAAACCAGTTCAAAATTTCAGTCGTCCATCGGTGGTCTGTTCTTCTGGCAACATGTCCAGCCCATTGCCATTTCAGTGATGTCACTCTATCTCTCTCTGTATATATATTCTTTGAGTTGTCTGCATTCTTTGCATGTCTTTTTCTGGTATCAAAAGAAAAATATTTCTATATATCCTGCTTTTCTTTTTTTAGTTAAGGTCATACATACAGTATACATATATATATATCATCATCATCATCATTGTCAACCATTATCAATCCACTGCTGGACGAAGGTCTCCCCAAGTTTCCTCCACAACGGTCTGTCTTGTGCCAGTCTCCTCCATGTCACTCCCGCATACTTTCTAATTTCATCCACCCATCTTCCATGTGGTCTTCTTCTGGGTCTTTTCCTATCTCTTGGAATCCAATCTAAAATTTCGGCTGTCCATCGATGGTCTGTCCTTCTGGCAGTATGTCCAGCCCATTGCCATTTCAGGGATTTAACTCTGATCATGATGTCTTCCACTCTTGTCATTTTCGGATCCACGTGTTCCTCTTCTTATCTCTCCTGGTTACACCAAGCATGCACCTCTCCATGCTTCTTTGAGTTGTCTGCAGCCTTTGTATGTCTCTCTTAGTTAAGGTCCACGTCTCTGCACCATACGTAAGCACTGGAAGGATGCATTGATCAAACACTTTTCTTTTAAGACATAATGGCATATTGCTCTTGAAAATTATGCTGTTTCTTCCAAAAGCTCTCCAGGCAAGTTTTGTACGCCGATTAATTTCTTCACCAATGTGACCCTCACTTGATATCTGCTGTCCAAGATAAACGTACGTGTCTGTTATCTCCAGCTTTTCTCCATCAATCGATAAATCTTCATTTCTTGTAAAAGCATTGTACATCACTTTTGTCTTCTGAAAGTTCATTTTTAATCCCACTTCTTTACTCTTGTCAGCAAGTTCCTCGATCATACTCTGTAGCTCTGATGGGGTAGTTGCAAAAATGACTATGTCATCAGCAAAACGAAGGTGGGTTAGATAATCTCCATTAATCTTTATCCCTTTGTTTTCCCAGTTCAGTGATTGAAAGACATTTTCCAATGTGGCATTAAAGAGCTTCGGAGATATGGTGTCACCTTGTCTCACTCCTTTTCCAATTTTTATGTGTGTTGTATTTTCAAACAGCCGAATCTTTGCACTTGCATTTTCATAGATGTTATTAATAATATTAATGTATGCATCTTCAATACCGCAGGATTTCAGAGCCATTGCAACTGCTGATGGTTTCACCGAATCAAAGGCTTTTTCATAATCGATAAAAGCCATGCACAATGGAAGCTCATATTCCCTCGCTCTTTCAATTAGTTCTCTCAGTACGTGGATGTGATCTATTGTGCTGTAGCCACTCATGAATCCAGCTTGTTCTCTCGGTTGAGCCATGTCCAGTGTCACCTTCAAGCGGTGTGAAAGAACTTTAGTGAAGATTTTATATATCACTGATAGGAGGCTGATAGGTCTGTAGTTCCTGAGATCCTCAATGTCACCTTTTTTATGTAGCAAGATCATTGTAGCGTTGTTCCAATCCTCAGGAATTTTCCCTTCATTAAGGCATCGAGTGAAAATTTGGGCGAGTACTGTTTCGATTTCTCCACTTGCTTCTTGTATGATGTCTATAGTAATTCCATCTTCTCCTGGAGCTTTTCCCCGCTTCATGTTCTTGATTGCATGTGCAACTTCTGCTGGAAGGACTGGAAGAACTCTGGTACTGGTACCTTTCATGATGTCTGGAGTACATGTATCATCCCTTTCATATAATTTGGAGTAGAAATCTTTCACTCTTGTCAAAATTTCTCCTCTATTTCTTGTTACAGAACCATCTTTTTTTTTCTCAGTGCCATAATCTGTTTTTTCCCCTTACTGAGATGCCCCTTTGCTATCTTTAGGCTTTGGTTGTTTTCAATTGCTTTCCTTACTAGTTCACAGTTGAATTTCCTTACGTCTTCAGTGATACTTTTTCGTACTGTCTTGCATAGCTCTATATATTCCACTTTGGAAGTCACATCTTCTTTAGTTGTCCTCATCACTCTTCTTTTTTGCATCAACATTTTGGTTTTTCCTGATAATTTGTTCACATGCAATTTGTTCTTAGACCCAGCTAATTTTGTTGCTGTTTCCATAAGAGCTTTGGTTACTTTTCTGTTAACTTCTGAAATATCCACTTCTTCCGATGTTAGGCCTTCTAAAGCAGAGAATTTGTTCTTCAGTTCCAATTTGAAGGTATTATGGTGTTTTTTAAGGTTGGTTATGTCAATACATTTTGTTTGTCTTATGAGCTTGCTACGTTCGAGTTTAGTGTTGAGGTGCATCTTACATCTCACCAATCTATGGTCACTGCCTGTGTTGAACTTGTTTAGCACACTGCAGTCTTCTATGATGAATTTTTTGTTACACATAATAAAATCAATTTCACTTGTCGTCCCATTTGGATGTCTCCATGTCCATTTCCTGTGTGGCTTTTTCTTGAAGAAGGAGTTCAAGATGAAAAACCCTTCTGCCTCTGCAAACTCTACGAGTATTTCCACGCTGGTTTCTGTTGCCGTGACCGAATTTACCTACTGAAGTTTCATTCTGTTGCCGTTGCCCTATTTTTGCATTGAAATCTCCCATAATTATCTTCAAGTGCTGCTTACCTTTATTATTTAGATCACGAATTTCCTCATATATATATCATCATCATCATCATTGTCAACCATAATCAATCTACTGCTGGACGAAGGTCTCCCCAAGTTTCCTCCACAACGGTCTGTCTTGTGCCAGTCTCCTCCATGTCACTCCCGCATACTTTCGAATTTCATCCACCCATCTTCCATGTGGTCTTCTTCTAGGTCTTTTCCTGTCCCTTGGAATCCAATTTTTTATGAATGAAAATTTTTTTTATTTATGTATCTACATTTTTGATTCGGTGAAAACATCAGCAGTTACAATGGCTCTGAAAACCTGCAGTATTGAAGATGCATACATTAATATTATTAATAACATCTATGAAAATGCAAGTGCAAAGATTAGGCTGTTTGAAAATACAACACACATAAAAATTGGAAAGGGGAGTGAGACAAGGTGACACCATATCTCGAAGCTCTTTAATGCCACATTGGAGGGTGTTTTTCAGTCACTGAGCTGGGAAAACAAGGGGATAAAGATTAATGGAGATTATCTAACCCACCTTCGTTTTGCTGATGACGTAGTCATTTTTGCAACTAGCCCATCAGAGCTGCAGAGTATGATCCAGGAACTTGCTGACAAGAGTAAAGAAGTGGGATTAAAAATGAACTTTCAGAAGACAAAAGTGATGTTCAATGCTTTTACAAGAAATGAAGATTTATCGATTGATGGAGAAAAGCTGGAGATAACAGATACGTACGTTTATCTTGGACAGCAGATATCAAGTGAGGGTCACATTGATGAAGAAATTAATCGGCGTACAAAACTTGCCTGGAGAGCTTTTGGAAGAAACAGCATAATTTTCAAGAGCAATATGCTATTATGTCTTAAAAGAAAAGTGTTTGATCAATGCATCCTTCCAGTGCTTACGTATGGTGCAGAGACGTGGACCTTAACTAAAAGAGACATACAAAGGCTGCAGAAAACTCAAAGCAGCATGGAGAGGTGCATACTTGGTGTAACCAGGAGAGATAAGAAGAGGAACTCGTGGATCCGAAAAATGACAAGAGTGGAAGACATCATGATCAGAGTTAAATCCCTGAAATGGCAATGGGCTGGACATACTGCCAGAAGGACAGATCATCGATGGACAGCCGAAATTTTAGATTGGATTCCAAGGGACAGGAAAAGACCCAGAAGAAGACCACATGGGAGATGGGTGGATGAAATTCGAAAGTATGCAGGGGTGACATGGAGGAGACTGGCACAAGACAGACCGTTGTGGAGGAAACTTGGGGAGACCTTCGTGCAGCAGTGGATTGATAATGGTTGACAATGATGATGATGATGATGATGATGATGATGATGATATGTTTATTTGCTATGTTTTATTTAACTATCTTCCAAGGCTTATCCTTAAGAAAAATAATTGAAAATAATTATTCTTAAGTGCAGTTTAAAAAAACTTGGTGACCTAATATATGCTGTAGTCATATGTATGTATATGTATATATCACTTCTGTAACTACCCTGTGACTTAGGTACAGACAGACATTGGGGCAATATGATGCTCCAAATGGTATTTACAGTTAGCAACACCAGTACCGAGTAGCTAAAAATAGTTTTATGTACTTTTTCAACCTAAAAAGACATAATTTTTGGTATAAAAAAAAATCTTTCTACACATCCTGCTTTTATTATTAAAGCTCTGGGCTGAGTGACCAAAAAATTCAGATTATGGACTTAAATTTTTTTATGGGACAAACAATTGTATTTTTTTTGTTTCAGTATTAAGTATTTAATATTTTTTATTTGCACTTTCATATTTTACTTTTTTTTTTTAAGAAGCCTAGTTTTTTGTTGTCCCAAAGCTGAAATTTTGTAGTTTTCACCTGATATTTGGACACATTTTGGCAATTGTTAAGATGTACTGCACATAGTTTTTTTTTTTGTTTCAATTTTAAGGGCACAACCTCTTATTAATATGAAGTGAGAAATTAACAACTACTGATTTGCATTCATGATGTGCAAAAAGTTTGGCGAGCAAATGTTTATGTTTTGTGTTGTTATTTTGTGGGTTCCTTCAGCAGTCTTGCTGGAAATACAAGTGAGTCTGATTTGTATTTTAGAGAAATACAGGCACAACTTGTTCAATTCAAAGAAAGATTGATTTACGTGAGTGATATTTGTTCAATACTAACCCCTCATATATATGGTTGATGCAAAAGGAATAACTGGCAATTTATACATGGACATACTGACTGTACATTCATCATGAATCAGAGGTCACATTCTTCAAAAAAAAAAAAAAAAAAAAAAACATTACCTATCACGCAAAATTCAAATGCAAGTAGTTATTACAAAATGTTGCTAGTCCCTTTCTTTTGTATTATTCCATAAATTTTTTTTTCAATTGTCATTTCATAATCGTTTGTGCCAGTTTTCATAAATATTTTATGTTGTTTGTATTTTTGAGGTACCATTGTACTCCCTGTTTCCTATTTTCAGTTTTAAATCAATATTGCCTGTATTTTTGCTACCCAAAAACCACACACATTGACTAACACATTCATAAATAAAGAGTATTCTGTCAAGAAATTTTTTAAGCTCCCCACTCTCACTTTGTTGAAGTAATACTACAGATTAATCAGTAATCAGAGACAAATGCATAGAACACAAGCTGGGTGACCCTGTGCTTTCAGATAAAATACTAGATTGTTTCCTGACAGGTGTCAGCAAGCAATAAATTTATATTACCAATCACAATTATTACTTCTGCAATTTAAGTAACCATAAATTGATTGCTTTACCAGTATTTGCTATCTAATGGGCATTAGCCATGGGTACATGATCTTTATCACATAAAAGAAATTGCTGCTTCCTAAGATTTTGAAATATTTGTTGTCTTGTCAGACAAGTTGCATGTACACTGTACAGATTCTAGAATATATATGCAAATGCCATTTGCAAGACATCCTCAGTATATTGAAAAAAAAAAAAAAACATTTACATAGGTAGAAATTGTACCCAAAAAGCCTCAAAGTTGGTAACCCACAGTTAACCTCAGCTTCCCAGAGTAAACATCATTCAGTTTTCACATTGAGTACGACTGTTTACAAAATATAAGAAATAAAAAGTCTTAAGATAACACAGATATTGAAATGGCTTATCTGCTGGTTTAATCACCAGCTACACGGATTAGATGTTTTATTTTTTGTGTTTGATTAACTGAGCATTTACAGCTCAACCTTATTTTAAAATGCTTACTTGTGAAATGTAGTTCCACAATCCTTGTTCCTTTTATTCTTACAATCAAAAGCTGCGCAGTACTATGGCATTTTAAATATCAACAATGTGCTGATAATTGTGATTATTCACGAAACTGTAACACTAAATTTGTAATGAAGCATAACACGATCGCCGAACAGCTGAAAGAACCGAGGTGACTCCTTGACACACGCAGAATTTGTACCTCATCAAAGATGGCGGACTCTCCCCGCGTTGGCTTCAGCTGCCTCGGCAGAGAACCAATCACAGAAGCACTCTATGTATTTCTATCTCGTTGTGTACAATGGAATTTACACGCGCAATTTTTTCTGCTCGTGGAACACTGATATCGAAACCATCAGATGTGTGGGAAAGATAATCCGAATTTTTCATACTTCACATTCTTGCTTTCTGAAAATGAGTCAGCTAGCAGTTATCAACATCACTGGGGAACATGGGAAACACGTAGCGCGCTTATCACGTCATCCTTGTTTATGCGCTACAATCTAGTGCAGGAAGTCTCACTTGACTGGTAGATTGCCACGCACGGTAAAGAAAAATGCATTTTCTATTATGAATACACAAAAAAAAACTGAGCTGTTGATACTTCCAGCGATAACTCACCTGAGAAAGCAAATGTTCTTTTTCCGACTGCAGTTGTTCTTCCATTTCCATATATAGAAGCTGAACTTGTCGATCATGTAGGCTGTTGCGACTGCAAAATATTCGAATATAACATACATTTATACTAGAGACCTGTTAATTATAATCTGAAATATATGGGAAAATTAAAACACTTCAAACACACGTTCTAAGTCATTTACATGATAAAGCCAAGCTGCAAATAAACCAAAACATTTGCTGATTACTTAAAATAATTCAACTACTAGGGGTGTTCAAATGAAAAGGTACGAAACGTCATAAGAACGTAACCGTTAACATATTTGCCTATGCCGCTATGGGAGAACGTAGCGACACATCTTGGGATGCGATTGGAGTCGCCGGCGTGGATCGGAGCATGCGCGGGCGCCCGCATGCGCAGGAGAGAGCAGAGGCTCTTATAAAGAGCGCCGTCCAATTGACGCGGCAGTGCGTGTGAGGACAGGATGGCGAACCATTAACACCGATGTGTACTGTGAGACACTCCGAAGCCTACGCAGGTCCATCAAGAACAAAAGACCGGGGCTGCTCACGGAGGGTGTGGTTCTGCTCCATGATAACGCGCGTCCACACGTCTCCAGGGTCACACACGCGGAACTGGCCAAGTTCCAGTGGGAGCAGCTTGACCATCCGCCCTACAGCCCGGACATGTCGCCCTGCGATTTCCATGTGTTTGGTCCCCTGAAAAAACATCTGAAAGGGAAGCGCTTCCACTCGGACGACGAACTCAAGGACGCTGTGCAGGACTGGGTCTCGTCACGGCCACAGGAATTCTGGGAACAAGGAATCCTTTGGCTCGTTAATCAATGGGATCGTTGTGCTACGGCCTATGGTGTATACTTTGAATAAAGTCTTCGTTTATACCCACAGTGTCGTTTCGTACCTTTTTATTTGAACACTCCTTGTATTTTGTTTGATATCGCAATCTGCTAAAGAAGAAACTGTCGCCATGGGGACAAGCGATTAAACTGATAGCTTCTCGCGGGGAAGGCCCATGTTCGAGTCGAGAACATGCACTGTCTTCTCACTTCGCCTTTAAATTTTCTCTCTTCCTTGTAGCCTTCCAGGAGTCTGAGTTAAGGTAGGTAGGTAACTCACGTTAAAACATGGAGGAGAGGGGAGTTAGGAAGAGAAAGAAACAGTAGCATCAGTGTTCTCATACGTCTCTAGGTTCCCCATAGAGTGACCAAAACATAAAGACATGAATATGTCATAACTGGAAAATTTGAAACATATATCATTATCATCATCATAATCACCCACTCACAATCCACTGATGGATGAAGATCTCGCAAAGCATTTTCCATAATAATAACAAATAATAATGATAAATACACAGATGGCGTGGACCAGGAACATCAAATAGAAGGCATCGCTCTTTCCACGTTTATAAGTGAGTCACGCAAAAATTCTCATCGGCCGACAATCATTCATTCGCCTTCTAGTTATTTGTTCATTTGCTGCTGTTCATCTGTGGTGAATCCCCAGCATTGTGCGGGGCTCCAAAGAAGCAACCCTGCCATGTGGTTTGGCAGTTTGTCGTTTGTGGGTCTGGAGAATTTCGAGGCCGCTGTGGTGCAGTGGGAGCATATCTGGCGCGCAACTGGAAGACCCTGGGTTCGATTCCCGGTGGCGGCCGATGATAATTTTTCCGTGACTCACTTATAAACGTGGAAAGAGCGATGACTTCTATTTGATGTTGATGTTTGATATTTGATGTCTTTTTCCATAACTGTCTGCCTTGAATCACTCTCTTCAAAACTATTCCGGCATGCTTTCGAATTTCATCAACCCACTCCTACGTTGCCTTCTTCTGGATCTTTTCTTGTTCCTTTGCATCCAATCCAGTATTTCAATTGTTCAACGGTGGCCAATACTTTAAGCAATATGTGTGACTCATTCCCACTAGATGGTTTTAACGTTGATCATGATGTCATCTGCTCTTGTCAGTTTCCTGATCCATGAGTCTCTCTTCCTTTCTTTCCTGTTTAGACCAAGCATTTTCCGTAGGTGGTAATACTATTCGTATCAGAATAATATCACCACTTCCGGAATCACAGTGTACCCGCCCAGGCGCGTCACAGAGTGCACGTGACAAGGTCTACAACACGGAGATATTAGCTGCCGGCCAGGACAGATGAGCCATAGTTCATCACGTGAGCACCATGGGCAAAGGTAGTGCTTTGACGGACGTTCAAAAAAAAAAAAAAGGAATGATCATTGGCTACCGCACCAAGGGTGGATGCATCTCAGAAACAGCATACCTTGTGGGCTGTTCGAGAGGTGCTGTAGTAAGGGTATACCAATAATGGACCGCTGGCACACCGAGTACCTCCCCGACGTCAAAACTGTGGAGCCTCAAAGTCCATCAACCCCAGAGAAAAATGTCGCCTCAGTCGATTGGTAAAGAGCAATCGACGCGCAACTCTGCAGCAATTTGGCCACGTAAATGAACGCTGGGGCACTCAGGTACGTATCCCCAATAACAGTAGAGCGAACCCTGTTACGCTTGGGTCAAGCCGCCCATGTCAACCCAGATCCATCGGAAACGACGCCTGCAGTTCTCATGTGACTACCGTCCTCGGATAATGGAACAGTGGGAAAAGGTTGTCTTCTCCGATGAATCGAGGTTTCTACTCCCCAGAAGTGACGGGCGGTGCTGGATACGGAGTCAGACACTCAAAAACCAACACCCGGACGTGCTTGTCAGCCAAGCACGGGCCGGCGGTGGCAGCGTCCATGCCTGGGAAATGTTTCCCTGGTATGACTTGGGACGGCTGGTACCTCTGGGTCCGCTGGATGGGTCCTTGATCGCCAATGGCTGTTTGTCCATCCTCGCTGACCACATGTATCCCTTCATGTTGGACGTTTACTCTGGTGGTGATGGTGTCTACCAACAGAACGATGCGTCGTGTTACGTCACTAAGGGGTGCGTGACTGGTTCCAGGAACACAACAGCGATGTCTCCGTTTTCCGTTGCCAGGAGAAATCGCCCGACCTCAATCTCATAGAGCACTTGTAGGACTCTTTAGATCGACAGGTTCGAAATGCCGACCCACACCCACGTTATCTCCGGCACCTCGGTGCTCTGCTGCTGTCCGAATGGGCACGTGTGCCTCGGTCAACCTTCGAGGGCCTCATTGCGTCCATGCCACGCCGTCTCGTCGCAATCGTCCGGGCCAAGAGTGGGCATTTCTATTATTAGGTAGGCGATCATATTATTCTGATACGACTGTGTATGTATGCATCTCTCCATGAATCTTTGGATATATATGTACATATTTATACGTTAAAACAAAACTGATGAACATGACTTTTACAAGAACTGAATATTTAGAGGTTGATTATGAGGAGGTGCGCTTCTGTGTGTGTAGTAGTAGTAGTAGTAGAACCGAGCTCGAGACCGACGGAAACCTTTGTTAATTCCTGACGCTCTCTTGATCCGTTTTTGGGTTAAAATTCCCACTGTGTAAAAATAGCATGCGTGATAATATAAATGTAAATTTGTGTTATATATCAATAACAACTGTATATACTTGGAAGAATTGATTTCCTTAGCACGAATATCCCAGCAAAAACACCAGTGCTGGGAAACTGCTGGCTACCAGCAGGCAGTGATGGGTCACTGCTGGCTGAAATCTGCCGCTCACGACCCGGTAGTGGTCCGTTGGTGGCAGCGCTATCAGTTGGCGAGCCATTGGTGGTCCTGCAGCATCGCCGTGAATTGTGGGCCTCCAAGCAAGTGCCACTAGCGGCCCGTTTGTGGCAACCAATGCAACCCCAACAGCAGGTGGAAGCAACGGGACTGCGCATGCGCAGAAGCAACACCTCTCTCATGGTACCAGTTAGTTGAAGACGACGCTATCGCCATCGTGTTATTTTAGTGGATGTTAAGAAAAAATCCATATGTAGAGAGGCGAATTAATTTCCTAATGAAATTTTACGTCGACGAAGATATCAGATTAAGCCGTGAAATACTATTACAGCCATGAAATACACCCACTCCATTCCCATGAATAACAATTCATGGAATGGAGTGGATGAATAACAAGAAACAATTTGAAACCACTTGAAACAAATGTCCTGGAAAACCATTAAAATAACGTTTGTTGGGGAAAGAAAATAATTATACGTGTACTAAATTTATTAATTATTTGAAAGAAAAAAAGAGCAACGCTATGTGGTGTACTCATCCATGGGTTGAATACACAAGACTGGGAGGAATTCGCTTCTAAAAATAACGAGAAGTAAAATAAAATATCTTTCTTCTTTAAAACAAATGTTGCTTCGGACAACGGAAAGGAAAGACACAACGTTATAAATGTAACAGAATGTAACATGAACCCGGGTAAATATATATTTATTCAACAATCTCTTTTCAAGACGACAAGGGTAGTACAAAGCTTTGGAAAGCGACTCTAAGTATGTACACTCCTTGAAAATGAGTGAAGTTCCCTTAAGGTAAAAAAAAAAAAACTATCGTTACGTTGAAAAAATTAATTTATGAATTATATGAAACTGACTTTTATGAAAAATACCTCGCAATATTGTAAAATGAAAGAGGGAAGCATTCGATTACACATTGCATACGTAACAGACAGCTTCAAGCATACGCTCCAGCGTGGCGAAGTAGTCCGGTCGGTAGAGAGTTCAGCTATCACTCCAACGGTCATGATTCAAATCCACTCAGATGCAAGCGGTTGTTTTTCCAGCCTGTTGAGAAAATTTCCCCAGTGCAGTGCGATAATTCGTAAGGGTAGAAAAAAATTGTAGCTTTGGGAAACTATGGTTATCCTTAATTCTTTTTCTTTTATTATGGCTACTACTGGGAAATTGGCGGACAAGATTCGGCAAGCCACCAGTTACGTCACGTGGTTGCCGGCTGCCACTACCGGCAAACTAGCGGACCACATTAGACTAGCCATCATTTCTGGCACGTGCTTGCAGGGCCACTGAAGGGCCACTTGTGGCAGCTACTACTATGATGGACAACTGATGGCCCCCTTTGTGGCATATGACAACTGATGGGGTGCCAACTGTTGGCCTGAACTGCTGGCCCTTCTGTTGGACGCCCGGAAATTTTATTGACGGTTCGGCAGCGGCAACATAGTGCTGGGCCATTGCTGGCAGTGCTGGGCTGCCAGCAATGGCCCAGTGGTGGCCCAGCAAGATTGTTTTTGCTGGGATGTACATCATCATCATCGTCACTTGCAGAAGCGTACCACCCCGACTGTGAATCATAGAGGTGGATCCATGATGATGTTGTGGGGATGCCATATCATGGCATTCCTTAGTACCATGGTTATTCTACATGGTTGTACCACATCTGCATGGAATCCATTCTTGAAAACCACCAGCATTCAATGTTGCAGGCATTGTTACCTAATGACCGTCTATGGTTTCAAGCAGATAATGCACCCGTGCGTTGTACGAAACGTATCAAGCTGTGGTTTGCAGAGCGTGAGAATTATGTGCTGCAGCTATTCTGGCCATCTAAATCTCCAGACTTCAGTATTGAACATTTGTGGAAATATCTTCCGTGGCCCAGAAACTCACTATCTTGCTTGGACAGCTGACATTGTCAGAGCGGGGTATTCGTTCTTTGATCATGGGTGCTGTTTCTGGCACGCCACTCTGCAACGATAGTTGGAAGGTAGTGGGGGTGGGGGTGGGAGGTGCCGTTCCGCAGTGACTATTCGTTGACTTTTAGTTGACTTTTAAGGACAATAACCTCCACGTGGCAACAATTTTTTTCCTTACACTGCGGCATCTTCGCAATTTCCTGGGCTGCGCATCAGTTTGAAAGCATCAAACCCTCTATTGCTGTTTCGTTTCTGGGTCGTGGTGGTATATCCACGATTGGCCATCACTCACGATGTTCTTAGTATTTTAGCTCCGTCCCACCATCAACAGCATGAAATGACACCATTTCGACATGACTCGGTTTTTGTTTGCCCGTCAACGACTCTAATCAGCGCATCGCTTGCTGACGCATAAATAACCATCACTTGCGCTGCGATTGAACCGGTATTTTGGGATGTCTGTATTTGAGAATAATGACACGGGGAACTTTTACTAGTTGCTTCACACAGGGACGGATTGGGTTGACAAAGCCAGGCCGGGAATTTTAATGTTGTGATCTACTAGAGGAACGCACGTACCGACAAGGGAACACCTCAAAAGTTTTCTCATGGAAAACATTCTCTTAACTCCTGGATTAAATAGGACTGTTGAAATATGCATTGTAAAACGAATTCAGCGGTGAAAAAATTTTAGTAGCAATTTCAGGACGAAAGAATTTTAAAAATCCACTCGTGATTGAATGTATCATATCAAACAATGCTCCAAACGGGGTATTGAACCAGATAACCATACTTATTTGGCCACTTATCGTCTACTGAGAAAAGGTATTTTTACCACCTCCTTGAATAGACACCCTTTTTAAGTCTACCCGTTATATTAACTTTTAAGCTACCATTTTGATCCATAAACCAGTATCGGTAAGTTATTATTTCTTTTAAGCTAAATATGGGTGGGACACAGATTTCCGAACACCTCTGCCGAAGAATCGCTTTGTACTCCATGTCTGTAAGTCGATAAGAGTGTGGTTGTTTGACCATCAAATTTGTTATTAGTGCTTCTTTCAAGATTACAAAAGGAGGGTAGGGCCTACCAATGGTCCTTTGGCTCCATGTCCAGGGATTTATGCTTAACCGTAATTAGCCTAATTTGTTTATAACAGCGTTCTTGGTCCGCCGGCAAATTTTTCACTGAAATAGAGAGAATTTTGCTTTGTTACTTTAGAGCAAACGCCCAACACATACAGTCACTGAAAATTTAATAGCAGCTCTGGAAATTTCTGACTTTTTACAGGTTTCGGTATTGCTACAAAAGTAAATATGCAGATAATACTCACAATATAACCTGAAGAGCAATTTGAAATAGAGACAGCTGGCGTTATGCAAATGTGGCGCTGTAGGCGGCCCTGTAAACGGAAACGACATGACGTATGCAGCGATCCGACAATATAAGGAGTGATGCGACGGGAATCAGTAAAAGTCGGACGCAGTATGGGTAAGACGAAGGATCTAAGCGCATTTGATCGTGGGAAAATCGTCGGAGCCCGACGAATGGGTCACTCCATCTCGGAAGTCGTGCAGGCACTGGGATTTTCGCGACCACTGTGTCACGGGTGCACCGTGAGTACATCGAATCCGGTAAAACCATTTCTGCAAGGGCCAAGTGCCGTGTACATCAACGTGAGGATGAGCGGGGTCATCTTCGGCTAGCTCGCATTGTAATAGCGGATAGACGGGCCACAGTGCAAGAAATCACTCGGCAACTTAACGCTGGTGCACAAAAACGTGTAAGCAGCCACACCATCCATAACCATCTTTTCGCTATGGGGTACAGAAGCCATCGTCCCACGAGGGTACCGCTGCTGACCGCACATCACAGGGTGCAAAGATTAGCATGGGCGCAGGAACATCGCCACTGGACACTAGACAAGTGGGAAAATGTTGCCTGGACTGATGAGTCGAGATTCACGTTGGTACATGCGGATGGCAGGATACGAGTACGGCGCAAACCACATGAAGCGATAGATCCTTCTTGGCAGCAGGGTACTCTTCAAGCTGGTGGGGGTGGGATTCTCGTCTGGGGACTGTTTACGCGGACTGACATGCGACCCCTGGTACGTGTGACATCGTCCATCACAGGTCAACGTTACCGGGATATCCTGGACGACCATTTGCTCCCGTTTGTGCGTCTTCAACATCCCACTAGGGACCTCATCCTTCAACAAGACAATGCATCGTGCCATCGCTCCCGAATTGTATCCGAATGGTTGGATAAACACTCCACCGACGTGGTCTCGCTTCCTTGGACAGCTAGGTCACCTGACCTCAATCCGA
The DNA here is from genome assembly GCA_039090855.1 of Macrothele yani. Classification (NCBI taxonomy): domain Eukaryota; kingdom Metazoa; phylum Arthropoda; class Arachnida; order Araneae; family Macrothelidae; genus Macrothele; species Macrothele yani. The sequence goes on from CM077005.1 coordinate 64,432,090, forward strand.
TCGAGCATATCTGGAATGCCATCGAAAGAGATGTTCGAGTCTCTGACCCCCCCTCCCCATTCCATCAAATCTTCGTGCGTGAACTGTGAGAGCTTGTTCAGGGGTCGGTCGTGGATCCGCATGGCTTCTCAACGCTTCCGGTGTCTTGTCGAGTAAATGCCGAGACGAATCGCAGCCGTCATCAGGGCGAAAGGTGGTGCTACACGTTACTAGACATGTATTTCTAATTCAATTGTTCTTCAGTGTATATATATATCATTTTAAAGCACATTTCATGCAGGAGCCAGATCGGTTTACAGAATGGGAATATCTTTAACAGAACTCAAGTTTTGAACAGAAATGTGCTGCGAAACAGAAATCATGGCAAAGTAACATGTTCAAATTCAAATATAATTACGTACCTAATATTTTGTTGGGTGACCTTTTGATTTAACAACGGCTGCACACCTGTTGGGCATGGAGTCAATCAACTTACGCATCATATCGGATGAAATACAGTTGTGCCAAACGTCTTTAATTGAGTTAATCAGATCCACTTTATTTGTGGGATGACGTTCTTGCACTCTACTTTTCATAATGCGCCACAAATTCTCAGGCGGGTTCAAATCTGGCGAATTACCAAGCCAAGGAAGAGGAACAACATTGCCTAAAGACATCACATAAGCTTTGATGATTTTTGCATGGTGATATTACGCCGAATCGTCCTGGATGATGTATGGCTGACCCTGGAACAAATCACGTCCTGAAGGCACCATTTTGTCCTGGAGGATACTTTTGTACACCTATGCATTAACAGTGCTCTCATACACATGGATTCTGCCTACTCCAGCAGCAGCAAAACTTCTATAAATCACAACACTGTATGGATACTATCTTGTCTTAAGTGCGCAAGAGGGATACAATGCTTCGTTATTTCGTCGAAACATGCGGCACCCTGCGTTGTTACCATCGATGTTCAGTTTTGTCTCATCACTAAAAAACACTCGACGCCACCTATCAGTGTTCCACTTCTTATGCTCCTTTGCCCATTCTAAACGTTTCTTGCATTGCACATTGCTTAGAAATGCCTTCTTTACCTCCCTATAAGACCTGTTCCTCACTGTTCGAGGACAAACAACAGTACCACAGCTCTCCCGCAATTCTTTGGAAAGAACTGTTAACGAGACGAACCTGTTTCGCAGACATAACCGTTTTAACGCGTTGTTACTTCTAGGAGTTGTTTTCATTTTTCGGCCACGTTTACCCAGCCTGCCACTCTTGATTCCACCATATCACGGATCTTCGCCAGCTGCCGTCCAATTGCACTCTTGAGCACCCCAGTTATCCGGGCAATTTCTGCATTTCTTGCAGAATTCACTTAAAGTCACCATTCGCGAAGCTTTTTGTGGTGGAATATCCCCTAATCTTCCCATAACTGCTACACGGTTTGCACAGAATAAACGAAATGCACCCTAAACTTCAGATTTGCACTGCAGTCCACAGGAGTAACGACTACGCACTCACCAATGCAAACGACCTACCTACGCGTACTGTGAAAACGTCTGGAATAACCCCACGCACATCGCCTGCCCTTTATATCGCTTGTACGCGGGCGTATTATACAAGAAAGCTCCGTCGGCTTGAAGCAACAACGATGACATTTCACATAACGAAGTGTACTTCCTTCGCAGCACAGTTCTGGTCATAACTTGAGTTCTGTTAAAGATATTTCCATTCTGTAAACTGAGTTGGCCTCTGCATGAAATGTGTTTTAAAATTATATATGTAATATGAATATTATCTGCATATTTTTTGTAGCAACACTGAAAGCCCAAAAACGTCGTAAATTTCCAGGGTTGCTATTAATGTTTCGGTAACTGTATACACACTGATGGCCACCCAAAATTCAACACCATTTAGGACACGAGATAGCAAAGCCAGATTTTTTTTTTTTTTTTGATTGGAGGTTTAACGACCACCGTGAGCAACTCAATGGGCTATAAGCAGTCGCCCGTCCCTAATTTAGGGTCACTGGTTCCAGGGAAGGGAGAGAGCCAATGCCGTAAGACAAGCACAACATCCATGCCTGACCGGGAATCGAACCCGGACCCTTACGGACGAATGATCAGAGGCCAACGCCTTAGACCACTGCGCCACCGGGGCGGCACCAGATTTACTGGACACATAACAACAGATACAAAGATGAAACGATTACGCTTACAGGCCCGTGAGACTTGCGGAACAAGCAGACATCAATAGTTCGTGTGGCCCTCATGGCTGGCAATAACGGCCGCTACACGCCGCGGAATCGAACGAAATAGGCTTTGGATGTGGAATTGGGAAATGTCGGTTCAGGCTGCTTCCACACGTTGACACAGTTCATCAGGCGTAGCCGCAGGTGGTGCTTGCCGGGCCACTCGGTTGCCGATCAGCGACCAGATGGGTTCAATGGGCGACATATCGGGAGAACAGGCGGGCCACGGCAACAGAGACACCTGGTGGGCCGTGAAGAATTGTTGCACGATGCGTGCCACGTGCGGGCGCGTATTGTCCTGTTGATACCTGGCCGGTGGCAGGTCTTTCAGGTAAGGGAGGACTACAGGCTCCAAAGCGTCGGAGATGTAGCAGTGGCTGTTGAGTGTACCGGCGATGCGTACCAGAGGAGTGCAGGTGTCATATCCATTTGCGCCCCAAACCATAACGCCAAGCGACGGACCGGTATGGCGATGCGTAATGCAGGCGTCATACAGTCTCTCGCCGCGGTGCCGCCACACGCGGATCTGACCATCGTGGTGATGCAGGCAGAAGCGGGATTCGTCGGAGAAGACAATGTCGTGCATTCCGTAGTCCAGGTGCGGCGTTCAACGGCCCACTGCCGCCGCACTCGCCGGTGGTGTAACGTGAATGGTAATCGGAGCCATGGGTGCCGTGTGACAAGTCTCCGCTCCTGCAGACGACGTCGAACGGGACGTGCTGACACAGGTTGTTGCGCAACACACCCTTACTTCTGCGCTAACGTTCGTGATGTGGCGGTGTGAGCCGTCAATGCCTGCAGCACAACATGCCGGTACTCTCGATAGGTGGTGTGCCGCGGCTGCAGCAATCGCTCACGTCAGTCCGTCCGTTTCTCCTGCACCCACCGAATTCATACTCGCCTCACTGTGGCTGGATGTCGTCCCACACGGGCGCCGATGTCTCGGTACGATAAACCGATGTCGCAATAATCCACTATTCGTCCTCTTTCGAACTCCGAAACGTGCTGGAATGGCTGCCGTATTCTGCGGCGAGGCATCAGGAAGCTTCCCACGCAAAGGTCCGGCAGCAAAACACACTTCAAATACTTGCACCCCGCCTTCTGTGCACCCTACTTATAGTGCTTCTCGGTGGCGTGCCGGGCGTACATGATTTGCATATGCCCTGCAATGCTAATCGTTTACATGTCCTCTCGCGTCCTCTTGCATATGCCCTCCAATGCTAATCGTTTACATGTCCTCTCAGGCCAATCGGATGCTTCCTTCTTGGTGTTGTATTTTGTGTGGCCAGCAGTGTAGATAGAATGAAACGCCATTTTTTTAAGACAATAATTTTTTATACAGATAATATAAAGCTTAAATGAAGCTTAAGATTCTTATTCGTAAAAATCAAAGTAATTATTCGTTCTTATCAAACAATCCAGACAAAGAGGACACGAAAAATAGTGGACCATTTCTCAAGTGGTCCACCGGGAAATATCCCGGTGTCCCGGGGGCCAATCCCCCCTGGTCTCACAACATCATTTTCAGACGTGACAGGTATGGAAACCATCGGATCCAGACTCGTCTTCCAAGGAATTTCGGCCCGTGATAGATTCCCGGAACCTGTTTCTGAGTGTTGCTCGTGAAGTAGCAGAGTCCCCAAAAGTATTTGACAGAGATTCAAAACTCTGTTCCACACTTAAATATTTTTTGCAGTCGTAGTAAATGTAAAAGGGAAATCACGTCGAGAGAGATACATTCTGGATGAAGGTCAAATCGACACTCACATTTTAAGCCGCAACAGACTAAAAACCGACTTTTACCAGAAACCTGGCGCTGTGTTCATTTACTAATAACATTCTGCTATTTCACATGCGCTGTGTTTTAGGACGTCGGATCATGCGTTTTGCTGGAGCTAAAATCTTTCGTCATAGCCTGCGTATCTTAATCAGGTCTTGACCTCTGATACGAATCAATTTATGCAGTTAATCCGAAAATTGAGGTGCGATAAAGAAACATTTTATCTGTTGAGATATCAGAAAATTGGATCCTGCATACCACACGAATATCTACGAGATGTGAGACAGGGAATATGTTACCCGCTCTTATCACTTCGTCTTGTCACTTGGTCCGTTGCTTCCTTGCCTTTCCTAGTTACTGATAGAATAAGGCTCAGTGAATTTCATAAACTTCTGTTACTCACCTAATGTCTACCTGACTGTATCTTCCTGTACATTACTAGCTTCTCCTTCTAACTTCCTATCTTTCTTTATTTTTAAAACATTTTGCTTATCCTTGGTACATGTTCTCTTTACGCTTTCTGTCCCGTTCCTAACTCTCAAGTATTAAACCAATTTGATTACTTTCACATAAGATTCCTATTTGTTTTCCTTATAACCACACAAGACATAAATAAAGGTATGTGAAAACTAAGATATGTATTTATGTTTCTAATTTCTTTCACGAGCGGCACTTTTATTCCCCCACCATTCCAGTGACGGGATAAAGGTGAATCACAACGCCGTGCTTTATTATATGCCAGTACATATAAGTGGCACGTTTTTGTCCTTATACGATCACTGTAGAACAAAATTCCCAGTTATAGCATTGGCACGATAAATTAAATTTAATCGGTAAATAATCTGTAATTGATGCTCATACAGTACAATTTGTTCATAATAATAAATATAACATAGCTGCAAATAACCCATTGTGTTTATAAAATTAACGCATTGTATATAACAGTATTTCCACGCTGGTTTCTGTTGGTCACGGCAACAGAAACCAGCGTGGAAATACTCTCGTTGAGTTTGCAGAGGCAGAAGGGTTTTTCATCTTGAACTCCTTCTTCAAGAAAAAGCCACACAGGAAATGGACATGGAGACATCCAAATGGGACGACAAGTGAAATTGATTTTATTATGTGTAACAAAAAATTCGTCATAGAAGACTGCAGTGTGCTAAACAAGTTCAACACAGGTAGTGACCATAGATTGGTGAGATGTAAGATGCACCTCAACACTAAACTTGAACGTGGCAAGCTCATAAGACAAACAAAATCTATTGACATAACCAACCTTAAAAAACACCATAATACCTTCAAGTTGGAATTGAAGAACAGGTTCTTTGCTTTAGAAGGCCTAACATCGGAAGAAGTGGACATCTCTGAAGTTAACAGAAAGGTAACCAAAGCTCTTATGGAAACAGCAACAAAATTAGCTGGGTCTAAGAACAAGTTGCATGTAAATAAATTATCAGGAAAAACGAAAATGTTGATGCAAAAAAGAAGAGAGATGAGGACAACTAAAGAATATGTGACTTCCAAAGTGGAATATATAGAGCTATGCAAGACAGTACGAAAAAGTATCACTGAAGACGTAAGAAAATTCAACTGTGAACTAGTGAGGAAAGCAATTGAAAACAACCAAAGCCTAAAGATAGCAAAGGGACATCTCAGTAAGGGAAGAAAACAGATTATGGCACTGAGAAAAGAAGATGGTTCTGTAACAAGAAATAGAGGCGAAATTTTGACAAGAGTGAAAGATTTCTACTCCAAATTATATGAAAAGGGATGATACATGCACTCCAGACATCATGAAAGATACCAGTACCAGAGTTCCTCCAGTCCTTCCAGCAGAGGTTGCACATGCAATCAAGAACATGAAGCGGGGAAAAGCTCCAGGAGAAGATGGAATTACTGTAGACATCATACAAGAAGCAAGTGGAGAAATCGAAACAGTACTCGCCCAAATTTTCACTCGATGCCTTAATGAAGGAAAGATTCCTGAGGATTGGAACAACGCTATAATGATCTTGCTACATAAGAAAGGTGACATTGAGGATCTCGGAAACTACAGACCTGCCTCCTATCACTAGTTTATAAAATCTTCACTAAAGTTCTTTCACACCGCTTGAAGGTAACACTGGACATGGCTCAACCGAGAGAACAAGCTGGATTCAGGAGTGGCTACAGCACAATAGATCATATCCATGTGCTGAGAGAACTAATTGAAAGAGCGAGGGAATATGAACTTCCATTGTGCATGGCTTTTATCGATTATGAAAAAGCCTTTGATTCGGTGAAACCATCAGCAGTTACAATGGCCCTGAAAACCTGCGGTATTGAAGATGCATACATTAATATTATTAATAACATCTATGAAAATGAGAGTGCAAAGATTAGACTGTTTGAAAATACAACACACATAAAAATTGGAAAGGGAGTGAGACAAAGTGACACCATATCTCCGAAGCTCTTTAATGCCACATTGGAGGGTGTTTTTCAGTCACTGAGCTGGGAAAACAAGGGGATAAAGATTAATGGAGATTATCTAACCCACCTTCGTTTTGCTGATGACGTAGTCATTTTTGCAACTAGCCCATCAGAGCTGCAGAATATGATCCAGGAACTTGCTGACAAGAGTAAAGAAGTGGGATTAAAAATGAACTTTCAGAAGACAAAAGTGATGTTCAATGCTTTTACAAGAAATGAAGATTTATCGATTGATGGAGAAAAGCTGGAGATAACAGACACATACGTTTATCTTGGACAGCAGATATCAAGTGAGGGTCACATTGATGAAGAAATTAATCGGCGTACAAAACTTGCCTGGAGAGCTTTTGGAAGAAACAGCATAATTTTCAAGAGCAATATGCCATTATGTCTTAAAAGAAAAGTGTTTGATCAATGCATCCTTCCAGTGCTTACGTATGGTGCAGAGACGTGGACCTTAACTAAAAGAGACATACAAAGGCTGCAGACAACTCAAAGAAGCATGGAGAGGTGCATACTTGGTGTAACCAGGAGAGATAAGAAGAGGAACTCGTGGATCCGAAAAATGACAAGAGTGGAAGACATCATAATCAGAGTTAAATCCCTGAAATGGCAATGGGCTGGACATACTGCCAGAAGGACAGATCATCGATGGACAGCCGAAATTTTAGATTGGATTCCAAGGGACAGGAAAAGACCCAGAAGAAGACCACATGGGAGATGGGTGGATGAAATTCGAAAGTATGCAGGGGTGACATGGAGGAGACTGGCACAAGACAGACCGTTGTGGAGGAAACTTGGGGAGACCTTCGTCCAGCAGTGGATTGATAATGGTTGACAATGATGATGATGATGATATAACATTGGTGACATTAACACGTGCTCCATTGTTCATAACATTAACACGTGTTCCATTGTTCATAACATTAACACGTGTTCCATTGTTCATAACATTAACACGTGTTTCATATTATATATAACAGTATTACAAGACGAAACAGTGCGCCATTGTTCAGTGTTTCATTGGTCACTCTCAACATTCTCAGGTACTTGATACGATGAGCCCAAAATTCTGTGCTCAGAATCGTTTTGACTGTGCTTCTTGTGTTCTATCCTAAAAACATGGGGCTTTAAAATGTTGTACAGCCCGGATCTCTAATTTCCTGGCTTTGTTGCTTGTGTTTTAAAGATTAAAGAACCACTGGACAGACTTGGCGCAATGAGGTATATTATGAACACGCGGTTTGTTACTGATTCCTGTGCCAATATTTCCGTTTGGCCACTGCCCGAGTGGTTATGGTTAATATTTTTCTAACGTTCTAGGCTGCTTAGGTAACTTTTTTCTCTGTTGTTTGGGGAAACGTAAAGGAGATGTTTAAAGCTTCATGTGGCTTTATTAACTGTCCTTGAAGAGCAAAGTTAATCAGTTTTGCCTAAGCGCCCTTGCTATTTCTTTTCTATGCTATTATTTCGAGACTTCGTGGGTTTGAGAATTTTTAGAATGAATAGTGTATGGAACACCTGGACCTTGCTTGCTGTATGTGCGTTGATGGCATTCTGCTTTGACGGCCTGGGGAGGATTAAAGAAAAAGAAGAAAAAGAATTGCTACCGCAATTTTCCTTTGTGGCTCTGTTCTTCACTTGGGCTGCGGGACTATTCAAACCTTGTAAATGACGGCATTTAATTAGAATTGATTATTGATGCGATATGTAGCATAATAGTTAGTAAAATCACCCAAAGCATTGATTATGATACGCTTTCCAACATACCAGAAATTATTACTCAAGTTATGTGGATAATGGCTGTGGAATAAATCTCGCTCCTGTGTCCTGACCTTTGACCCCATTTCGATTATATTCAACAGAACCGGTTCACTATACCTCCGAAACAACATGATAAAGTTTTGTTGCAATAGAAGCAGTTTTACGCAAGTTATGAGAATAATGGCTGTGGAATAAATCTGGCTTTTGTGCAATGACCTTTGACCCCATTTCGTTGATATTCAACAGAACCGGTTCACTATACCTCCGGAACAACATGATAAAGTTTTGTCGCAATCCAAGCATTTTAGGTACGTTATGATGCACAAGGACAATGGAATGGATCCCACTCCAGTGTCCTGACCTTTGACCCCATTTCGCCCATTTTCAATAGGGTTCGTCCCCAGTGGCTCCCTAACCACATACTGAAATTTCATCGAAATCGAACCATTTTTACGCAAGTTATGACGCATAAGGGCAATGGAATATATCCCGCTCTTATGCCCTGCCTGACCTTTGACCCCATTTCGCCTATTTTCATTAGGGTTCGTGCCCAGGTGGTTCCCTACCACATACTAAAATTTCATCGAAATCGAACCATATTTACGCATGTTATGACGCATAAAGGCAATGGAATGGATCCCGCTTTTATGTCCTGACCTTTGACCCCATTTCGCCCATTTTCAATAGGGTTCGTGCCCAGGTGGTTCCCTACCACATACTAAAATTTCATCGAAATAGAACCATTTTTACGCAAGTTATGACGCATAAGAGCAATGGAATGGATCCAGCTCCTATGTCCTGACCTTTGACCCAATTTCACCCATTTTCAATAGGGTTCGTCCCCAGGTAATAAGACCAACATAAGACCAACATAAATTTTAAATGTTGCTCGAAATACGCAGAATTTTGCGGTAATAGGAGGAAATTTACACGTCATAATTTAAAATGAAGTTAAAAGTCTCTGTCCCTCGGTGTAACTATCCGACTGAAAAATTAACTTTACTTTTGACTTTTAGAAGTGGAGATTACAACTCAGGTGCTGAATACAACTCAGCCGTCACTTTGTTTAGAGGAAAATCGAAACATTGAATGATCTTAGTCGTGGATACTGCTCTCCGACGGAAAATTCAACTGAAGAAGAGGCGGTATCGTACGAAATGTATTTGATAGTTAGGCCACAATTATATCTTTAACGACTACAGCTATCTGACACAAAAATAAAAAATTCCAATTGGCTCCTTAGAAACGAATGTATAAGTCATATACTAAAGTGTCAAAAGTCATGGGATACGTACCTAGTATCATGTAGGACCTCCTCTAGCCCGGGGAAGTGCAGCAACTCGACGTGGCATCGATTCCACAAGTGACCGGAAGACTTCTGGAGAGATGTTGAGCCATGCCATCTGAACAACCGCCCACAATAACCTGGTACTTGTAGGTGCAGGATCTTGGGTGAGAAATGCCCTTTCCATCACGTCGCATACGTGCTCTATTGGGTTCATGTCGAGAGAACGCGGAGGCCACACCACCATCCGTCGGAACTGTCAAGAATGCTCCTCGAACAAATTTTGGGCAGTTTGGGCCCGATGATATGGTGCACTGTCTGCCTGGAAAGTCCCATCGTTGTTGGGGTACATGAAGTCCATGAAGGGATCCAAACGGTCACTCAGCAGAGCAACAAAGCTATTACCGGTTAATGACGTGTTTACAATTAGCAGATGACCCAAACCGTGCCACGTAAAGACATCTCTCACATGTATGGAATCCCATCGTTGTTGGCGTACGTAAAATTCATAAAGGACTGCAAATCCCATCGTTGTTGGAGTCCATAAAGGACTGCAAATCCCATCGTTGTTGGAGTCCATAAAGGACTGCAAATCCCATCGTTGTTGGAGTCCATAAAGGACTGCAAATCCCATCGTTGTTGGAGTCCATAAAGGACTGCAAATCCCATCGTTGTTGGAGTAAATAAAGGACTGCAAATCCCATCGTTGTTGGAGTCCATAAAGGACTGCAAGTGGTCACTCAGCAGATCAACAAAGCTATTGCCGGTTAATGACGTATTTACAAGGAGCAGATGACCCAAACCGTGCCACGTAAAATACCATCACTCTTTGGGTACATGAAGTCCATAAATGCCGCCCCGGTGGCGCAGTGGTCTAAGGCGTTGGCCTCTGATCATTCGTCCGAAGGGGTCCGGGTTCGAATCCCGGTGAGGCATGGATGTTGTGTTTGTCTTAGGGCACTGGCTCTCTCCCTTCCCTGGAACCAGTGACCCTAAATTAGGAACGGGCGACTGCTTATAGCCCATTGAGTTGCTCACGGTGGTCGTTAAACCTCCAATAAAAAAAAAAAAAAAAAAAAAAAAGAAGAAGTCCATAAAGGACTGCAAATGGTCACTCAGCAGAGCAACAAAGCTGTTACCGGTTAATGACGTATTTACAAGGAGCAGATGACCCAAACCATGCCACGTAAAGACATCCCTCACATGTATGGAATTCCATCGTTGTTGGGGTACATAAAGTCCATAAAGAACTGCAAATCCCATCGTTGTTGGGGTACATAAAGTCCATAAAGGACTGCAAATGGTCACTCAGCAGAGCAACAAAGCTATTACCGGTTAATGACGTATTTACAAGGAGCAGATGACCCAAACCGTGCCACGTAAAGACATCCCTCACATGTATGGAACCACCACCAGCTCACACAGTGCCTTGTTAACAGCTTGAATCCATGACCTCATGGGGTCTGCACCACACCTGAACCCTACCATGAGCTCGTAACAACTAGTAGCGCTACTCATTAGACCACACCACATGTTTCCAGTCTTCCAGAGTCCAATTGCCGTGTTTACGAGCCCAGGTGAGGCGCTATGTCCGATGTCGTGGTGTTAACAAAGGCCTTCTGGTGGGCTTCTGCTTACAAACACAATGGAAGCTACATTATGCTGCACTGACCTGATGTGTATGTATGTCTCTGGTATCTCCTGCATTGAATGTGCATGTTACTTATTTGAGGCAGTGTCTGTTGTCTGTTAGCATGGGGAATCCTGGTCAGACGCCGCTGGTCACGGTCATTCAGCATCCGTGGTCGGCCACTGCGCTGTCCACTGTGGGTGGTAATGCCTTCCATGAGGTATTCTTGGTACACACGTGACACCGTGGATCGAGAAATGTTGAATGTTTGCACAACTTCGGAAATTGAATGTCCCGTCCTACTGGTTCCCACAACCATGCCTCGTTCAAACTCCATTAATTTGCGTCGGCTTGCCATAATCCTACTGGCGGTTGCTCAACCTGACTCCCGAGATCCCACGTCGCAACTGATATGAATCGTGGCATGCGTCAAAATACTTTATACTCCGGTTAAAAATTTGTATACTGTTATATCATGACTTTTGGCACTTCAGAGCATATATAAACGCTGTTTTTGACATCCGTAGATTTGTCGATTACTGAATTAAAAACCGGTGTCCAAAAATAGGATAGCATTCAAATATGATATAATGTAAATGTTTTGATTCGCCTGAAATCAATGTGGTCAACTTACTTCTTCAGAGTGTTTTCTAAAGAGCAGTATTCCTTCTTGGAATTCTTCAGTTCAAAAGTAATTTTTCCCAGAAAATCTTCGAAGTTGTTGACCATCAATGGATCGTGTTTCTTCACTTGATTCCACATTTGACGAATGTAGTCTTCACTGGAATGATTCATTCAGTCGAATATTTACTTTAATTTAGCATTTAATACGATCGCTGAATCAACTGATAACCTGAATTAAACATTCACTACAAAGATTCAGACAGTTAATTATTTAAACAGAATAGGGAATTCATTATAATGATTGAGGGAATGATCACTTACCTGAAAGCTTCAGCTGTAATTCAACAATATGTACATTAATAAATACATTAGGACATCATAAACAACTCGTATAAAATAAATTGAAGTAGAGTGTACATTCGATTAGCAGGAAGGAAATACGCGGATAACTGGAAGACGCGGATAATCTGAAAATTATGTTTTATGGTGTTTCAAATATACCAATAACAAAGTTTTCATTATTTAATAATATACTCTAAAAGCACAATTTATTATACACTCTGCGCTGATTCATAAATCTGCGCCATCCCGCCACAATACTGAGACCAGCCGAAAACCTCTACGGTTCGAAAATAGGTCACATACGTCGCATGCCAGCTGTATAGCCAATCGGCGTTGATGAGAATTAAAAATGGAGGTATGAGCGAGTTCGATCGTGGGCACATAGTGGATGCGAGGAAGATTCGACTTCCCGGGCTAAAGCTTTTCACACCCCGCTGGGTTTCTCTTTTCCCTTGAACCAGTGCCCTAAATTAGGGATGAACGACTTCTTATAACACTCAGAACCGTTAAATTCAGAAAAAAAGAAGTCTAAGACAGAGTGCTTCATTTCTCCAACTACATAACATCAGAGACTTCCGCGTGAGGTCACCGCTGGTAGGTTTGTACCACGAGTACAACAAAACCAGCAGCCGCATTAGGTGAATATGGCGGTAAACAATTAGCTGGTGTTTGAGTTGAGCGTCATCTCTCATATAATATCGACGGAATGGAGAACCACAGTGCAAAACATAACGTCGGAATTTAACGGCGAGGTACCTACGAAGGTTTCTGCAAAGACCATTCTATGTACGATGACGGGCCTGGGCTATAACAGCTTACTCACACTTCGAGTACCTTTGTTAATAGCCCGCCACCGGGATACGAAGACCATTCTATGTACGATGACACGACTGGGATATAACAGACTACTCACACTTCTAGTACCTTTGTTAACAGCACGTCACCGTGATACGAAGACCATTCTACACTGGCGTGCAAAAATTAAGGACGAGACGGTTTTTCGAATGTAACGTCGTGCAGAAGTGCTCCACATCGACTCTATTCATACCATAAGATCCCCAAGATGTAAGAATATGGGACAAGTGAGCAAAACCGCCCAAACAAGGAATCCAAAGATACAAAGGCACTTTATTGAAAAGGTAGCTTCAAGCACAACTGGACAGAAGACAGAAATATCCATGTGACAGGCGGCTGCCAAGAAAAATCCAGTCTTTAGTAGGGGATATGATCCCCCCTGACTGCGTTTCAGGATTTACAACGTCTGTCCATGCTGAGGACGAGGTTGTCAAGGAGCTGTTGAGGCATCGTGTCTTCTTCCTCTTGTAGCGCCAATCGCAGCTGCGGAATCGTTGCTGGCGCCTGGTGACGTGCTGCCAAGCGTCTCCCAAGAAGGTCCCAGACGTGTTCGATTGGATTTATGTCCGGGGACATTGCGTGCGAATCCATGCGTTGAATATCTTCACTCTCCAACAGCTCTGCGACAGCCACTGTACGATGAGGTGTAGCGTTGTCGTCCATGAAGAGGAACTCAGGACCCACAGCACCTCTAAACAGACGCACGTGAGGCAGCAGAACCTCGGTACAATAGGGGACACCAGTGACTGAACCTCCTTGGAAGATGTGGAGGTCAGTACGGCTACCAGGTATGATACCACCCCAAACGAGAACTCCGCCACCTCCAAACCGGTCCCTTTCGGTGATGTTGGAGGTGGGATTGCGTGTTCTCTGCTCTCTTCAGATGTGTATACGTCCAAAATCGCTCGTCAGACTAAATCGGCTCTCATCCGTAAAGAGAACTCTACCCCATTGCTGATGTGTCCAGTTCTTGTGTAACTGGCACCACAGAAACCGCCGTCTCCGATGAGCAGGCATTAATCGCACACACCGAACTGGTCATCGTGCAAATAGATCACCTTTGTGCAGCCTTTTGGCCACGGTAAAACGCGATAACGGACATCCAGTTGTCTGTTGCATGCGCCTTGCGATTTCTCCCGCTGTTTGCCGTCTGTCTCTTCTCGCTTGTAGGACAATATACCGGTCGTCCGCCGCTGTGGTTGCTCGTAGACGACCACTGCTAAACTCTCGGACAGCTGTTCCTGTCGTTTGAAATACTCTCCAAGCTCGTGAAACGATGCTGTGAGCTATCCCGAACTCCTCGGCCACACTAGTCACACTTCGACCTTCTTCCAACTTCCCAATAACGCGACCTCGGGTAAATTCATCCAGATGTCGTCTACTGGATTGCCTGTTGGCCATATCACACGGTGGCAGCAACTCGATGTCGTTCAAACCGATGTACACCGTGCAATAGCTTTCACCGAATTGCTAAGCTTACACCGCCTGTGTGCCCTATACCCTTCGGACACCCACCCCCTACGTCATGCTGCATATATGCGCATGAGCTACCGTACCGGACCCTAGTCTATCTCCTGAGTGGTCTTTAGGTCCGTTCTGCCTGCTCGTTCCGCTGTTATGCTAATTTCTTCTCTTCGTCCTTAATTTTTGCACACCAGTGTAATACGCGCATCGCTCATGGAATACAGCTATCCGAGTTTACGTGAGATATTTTGTAGCCAATCATTGAGCCTTTGTTTATGGGTACTTTGAAAACCTTCTAAATTAAGCATTAAACCCATTGTTTCAGAAAATGATTCTCCAGAATCTTTAACTATCCGTGTGAATAAATTGCTTTGCGCCATGGATAGTCACTTGTGGGGTTAATAGTTGTGGGGTAAAACTGTATATGTTTGGCTTGATGATTGCTTATGGTTGAAACAAGTACTCCGACATGAGCTTCACTGCAAAGCACTAATCTCATTACAGCCTAAAGCTTAAAATCTGCTTAAGTAAATGGCTCTGCTGTAAAGATTACTGAAATACACAAGTGTTGGAAAAAATTGCAACATCAAGAAATAATCGCACTATTCAAATGAAATATACAGTATATTGAAAAAAGTCACCGGACACCCCTTCAAATGCAAATAAACGGATCTGCTGCGATGTTAGGATGCGCGGTACAGCTGCAAACGGTATAAAAACAAGCCTGCAGCTAACCGCGATCATATCGCACTGTGAGGTTGAGTGAAAAGTCGCGGCGGGGGATAACTGACTTTGAGAAAGAAAATATTGTTGGGTGTTATATTAGTGGGTTGTTCCTATGAGAAACCGACAGGTGTTTAAACATACCCAACTGTTTTTGATGTACTTAATAAGTGGAAGACACATGGCGTGCGTGAAGCAGCTATACGTACCGGTAGACCAAAGAAAATCAGTGATAGTGGGCGTCGAAGCTTCAGGAGAGTCGTTACAGCTAATCGACAGAGTAGTGCACAAGACCTCAGTGCACAGATGAGTAAAAATACTGGAACCTTTGGTATGTACGCGTACCATTCGCAAAGAAATTCATTCCATCGGTCGTGCGGCTGCTCATAAGCCTTTCAACTCCACTCGGAATGCTACTCGTCGTTTAGCATGGTGTAAAGAACATTTATCTTGGACCGTATATCAATGGAAACGGGTCCTATGGACTGATGAATCCAGATACACGATCCATCAGTCTGATGGCCGTGTATGGGTATGGCGGCAGCCGGGAGAACGGTATTTATCACAGTGTGGTGTTCCTGCGGTCAAGTTTTGAGCTGGTAGTGGGGGTGTTTTTCGCGGTATGGTCATGACTCATTGCGTATCGTGGACAAGCCTGTTAACCAGCACATCTACCTTGATATTCTGGACAATTATGCGCTACCAACTCTGTGGCACTACTATGGAACCGAGCCTTGTTGGTACCAGCTGGATAATGCACCGAGCCATAAAGCAAAGACTGTTATGGCGTGGTATGACGATAATTCCGTATCGTGTGCGGACTGGACACCACTGAGCCCTGATATTAATCCCATAGAGCACCTATGAGATGAATTAGAGCTCCGCATAAAAAGTTTGGAACCAAGGCCTACTACTAAGCAATAGTTAGCGGCAGCATTATGTACTGAATGGAAGCGCATACCTATCGCTGTGCTCCAAAACTTTGTCGAAAGCATGTCTCGAAGGGTCAGCGCATGCATTAAGGCCAAAGGTGGACCGACACCGTACTAATGTATGTCAATAAATGCTATGTTGTATTTCTTTTCCAGGTGTCCGGTGACTTTTGTCAATATAGTGTATATCACAGATTCCTCATGTTACAGGAGATAACTGATTACATTTGTAGAGCTATACAACATTTTGTCTCCTCAAATACCAGTATCGTGTGAAGCCAATTGGAGTAACGAAAACATCCTCTACACGGTTTGGCATTGAATGGAAGAGGTTTTTGATATCGTGCTCGGAAATAATTTGCCATGCTGCTTCTATGCAAGACCTGAACTCTGTGGTGACTGGCGGAGATCTTTGACCGGGCAGTCGGTTACTCACCATAACCCAGACATGTTCGATCAGGGTCATATCCGGCGAACGCGCAGACCAGGGAAGAAGCGTTATCTGCCATGCATTGAAGATGCCTTGGACATTCCAGTCAACATGTGGCCGAGCATTGTCCTGTTGGAATACAGCGGCAGGACAGCCCTGAAATAAGGGTATCGCCTGTGGCTCTAAAACATCCTTGATGCAGCGCTGGCTGCCGAGGGTTACCTCAATCGGTATCAGGCGAGATCACGAACTGAACCCAACGGTACCCGAAACCATGATGCTTGACGTTGGGCTGGTACGACGCCGGAAGATGCAAGCTGCATGGTGCCATTCACCACTGTGTCTTAGAACACGTATCCGACCATCATGGGACATCAAACTGAATCGTGACTCGTCGGAAAATATGGCCTGTTGGCAATCAACGCGCTACTGTCTGTGCTCGAGACCCCTTTGCAGCCTGGGGCGTCTGTGGTTGAGGGTCAAAGGAATGCGCAGCAATGGTCTGCTAGCGACTAGTCCTCTGTTAAGCAGACGACGTTGAACTGTCCTGTCGGACAAAGCCTAATCTTTGACAGGGCTCCACTAACACCGTGGATGTCGCTGTGCGAACGGTCACTTCCATGCTGTAGAAGTGTCTGTTCATCCCTTGCAGTCGTACGATTTTGCGGTCCATTTCCAGGATTTCTCTGCTTCCGAGCCTCATCTGTCTACGGAAGCGACGTTCGCGTTACTGTACTGACGTTTTGCCCCCGTACGAGCGGCAATTTCGTGGTAGGAAAACCCAGCTTCTCTCATCCCAACAATCCTCCCTCGCTCAAAGTCCGTTAGTTGTTAATAATGCGACCTTTTTCGGGGACGGGGTATAGTGAGACACAAGAAACATCCTTTCGACTTATTGTGGGCTCTTCACTGATTGCAACTCTCGTTTGATCCAACTTATTGTACACAAGACCGGACAGTTCAAAGGGCGTTGCTCAGAAACCACATGCGCATTTTCAATGACATTTTAATCATTTCTATGCCCCAACCTGTTAGTCATATCCTGTAAGTTTGAACCAATGCCAGCAGTCCTTTATAGTGTTGCAATTTTCACGAACAGTCGTTTATTTTATTATAGTTGAATCGCTTGAGTTGAATCCCGGATATCTTAAAACTTAACATTTGAAAATCCTTAACTGAACGTAAAAGTGTCCCTTCAAGAAAACATCCATAAATTCAGTGAAAACAAGGTCTACTTACAGATTTCCACTTTATTTATATTCGTCTAATTAATTGCCACTCTGATGGTCGAGTATTCAGAGGTTTAGAATTCTGGCTATTGGTCCAAGATGGACTTCAGTTCGAGTCCTGATGAGGCATGGTTGGTGTGCTTGTCATATGGCGCTGACTCTTATTCTTACCGCAATCCAGTTACCTCAAACTAGGGACGGGAGTCTTCTTATAGCTCTAAGAGTCGCTCATGATGGTCGTTAAACATCGAAACAAACGAAAAAATAAACAAAATGTTCAAAAAGTCTTGCAAAAATCTTTGGTAGCAATTTTTTTATACTTGTGATTCACCACTTGGTCACCATCCATCTTAGCACGTGACTGTCACCAGCATTCATGGTGCTCTCCACGTGCAAAATTTTACAACAGAAATCCTCGAACTGCAGCATGTACAGGGCTCCGTCCTGTGGACAACAACAAAGTGCAGTTTTTAATCATAATCTTGGAAATTTTTTTACAGCTAGGGTACGCTGCTCTTGTCAATTTGTGTATAACTAGGGATTAGCTGCTCTTGTCAATTTTTGTATAACTAGGGTTAGCTGCTCTTGTCAATTTTTGTATAGCTAGGGTTAGCTGCTCTTGTCAATTTTTGTACAGCTAGGTTTAGCTGCTCTTGTCAATTTTTGTACAGCTAGGGTTTAGCTGTTCTTGTCAATTTTTGTATAGCTAGGGTTAGCTGTTATTGTCAATTTTTGTATAGCTAGGGTTAGATGCTCTTGTCAATTTTTTTATAACTAGGGTTAGCTGCTCTTGTCAATTTTTGTATAGCTAGGGTTAGCTAATCTTGTCAATTTTTGTATAGCTAGGGTTAGCTGCTCTTGTCAATTTTTGTATAGCTAGGGTTAGCTGCTCTTGTCAATTTTTGTATAGCTAGGGTTAGCTGCTCTTGTCAATTTTTGCATAGCTAGGGTTAGCTGCTCTTGTTAATTTTTGTATAGCTAGGGTTAGCTGCTCTTGTCAATTTTTGCATAGCTAGGGTTAGCTGCTCTTGTTAATTTTTGTATAGCTAGGGTTAGCTGCTCTTGTCAATTTTTGTATAGCTAGGGTTAGCTGCTCTTGTCAATTTTTGTATAGCTAGGGTTAGCTGCTCTTGTCAATTTTTGTATAGCTAGGGTTAGCTGCTCTTGTAAATTTTTGCATAGCTAGGGTTAGCTGCTCTTGTTAATTTTTGTATAGCTAGGGTTAGCTGCTCTTGTCAATTTTTGTATAGCTAAGGGTTAGCTGCTCTTGTCAATTTTTGCATAGCTAGGGTTAGCTGCTCTTGTCAATTTTTGCGTATAGCTAGGGGTTAGCTGCTCTTGTCAATTTTTGCATAGCTAGGGTTTAGCTGCTCTTGTTAATTTTTGTATAGCTATTGTTAGCTGTTCTTGTCAATTTTTGCATAGCTAGGGTTAGCTGCTCTTGTCAATTTTTGCATAGCTGAGGGTTAGCTGCTCTTGTCAATTTTTGTATAGCTAGGGTTAGCTGTTATTGTCAATTTTTGTATAGCTAGGGTTAGCTGCTCTTGTCAATTTTTTTATAGCTAGGGTTAGCTGCTCTTGTCAATTTTTGTATAGCTAGGGTTAGCTGCTCTTGTCAATTTTTGTATAGCTAGGGTTAGCTGCTCTTGTCAATTTTTGTATAGCTAGGGTTAGCTGCTCTTGTTAATTTTTGTATAGCTAGGGTTAGCTGCTCTTGTCAATTTTTGCATAGCTAGGGTTAGCTGCTCTTGTTAATTTTTGTATAGCTAGGGTTAGCTGCTCTTGTCAATTTTTGTATAGCTAGGGTTAGCTGCTCTTGTCAATTTTTGTATAGCTAGGGTTAGCTGCTCTTGTCAATTTTTGTATAGCTAGGGTTAGCTGCTCTTGTAAATTTTTGCATAGCTAGGGTTAGCTGCTCTTGTCAATTTTTGTATAGCTAGGGATTAGCTGCTCTTGTCAATTTTTGTATAGCTAGGGTTAGCTGCTCTTGTCAATTTTTGCATAGCTAGGGTTATCTGCTCTTGTCAATTTTTGTATAGATAGGGTTAGCTGCTCTTGTCAATTTTTGTATAGCTAGGGTTAGCTGCCCTTGTCAATTTTTGTATAGCTAGGGTTAGCTGCTCTTGTCAATTTTTGTATAACTAGGGTTAGCTGCTCTTGTCAATTTTTTTATAACTAGGGTTTAGCTGCTCTTGTCAATTTTTGTATAGCTAGGGTTAGCTGCTCTTGTCAATTTTTGTATAGCTAGGGTTAGCTGCTCTTGTCAATTTTTGTATAGCTAGGGTTAGCTGCTCTTGTCAATTTTTGCATAGCTAGGGTTAGCTGCTCTTGTTAATTTTTTGTATAGCTAGGGTTAGCTGCTCTTGTCAATTTTTGTATAGCTAGACTTAGCTGCTCTTGTCAATATTTGTATAACTAGGGTTAGCTGCTCTTGTCAATTTTTGTATAGCTAGGGTTAGCTGCTCTTGTCAATTTTTGCATAGCTAGGGTTAGCTGCTCTTGTCAATTTTTGTATAGCTAGGGTTAGCTGCTCTTGTCAATTTTTGTATAACTAGGGTTAGCTGCTCTTGTCAATTTTTGTATAGCTAGGGTTAACTGCCCTTGTCAATTTTTGTATAGCTAGGGTTAGCTGTTATTGTCAATTTTTGTATAGCTAGAGTTAGATGCTCTTGTCAATTTTTGTATAACTAGGGTTAGCTGCTCTTGTCAATTTTTGTATAGCTTGGGTTAGCTAATCTTGTCAATTTTTGTATAGCTAGGGTTAGCTGTTCTTGTCAATTTTTGTATACCTAGGGTTAGCTGCTCTTGTCAATTTTTGTATAGCTAGGGTTAGCTGCTCTTGTCAATTTTTGCATAGCTAGGGTTAGCTGCTCTTGTCAATTTTTGTATAGCTAGGTGTTAGCTGCTCTTGTCAATTTTTGTATAGTTAGGGTTAGCTGCTCTTGTCAATTTTTGTATAGCTAGGGTTAGCTGCTCTTGTCAATTTTTGTATAGCTAGGGTTAGCTGCTCTTGTAAATTTTTGCATAGCTAGGGTTAGCTGCTCTTGTTAATTTTTGTATAGCTAGGGGTTAGCTGCTCTTGTCAATTTTTGTATAGCTAGGGTTAGCTGCTCTTGTCAATTTTTGTATAGCTAGGGTTAGCTGCTCTTGTCAATTTTTGTATAGCTAGGTTTAGCTGCTCTTGTCAATTTTTGTATAGCTAGGTTTAGCTGCCCTTGTCAATTTTTGTATAGCTAGGGTTAGCTGTTCTTGTCAATTTTTGTATAGCTAGGGTTAGCTGCTCTTGTCAATTTTTGTATAACTAGGGTTAGCTGCTCTTGTCAATTTTTGTATAACTAGGGTTAGCTGCTCTTGACAATATTTGTATAGCTAGTGGTTAGCTGCTCTTGTCAATTTTTGTATAGCTAGGGTTAGCTGCTCTTGTCAATTTTTGTATAGCTAGGGTTAACTGCTCTTGTAAATTTTTGTATAGCTAGGGTTAGCTGCTCTTGTCATTTTTTGTATAGCTTGTGTTAGCTGCTCTTGTCAATTTTTGTATAGCTAGGGTTAGCTGCTCTTGTCAATTTTTGTATAGCTAGGGTTAGCTGCTCTTGTAAATTTTTGTATAGCTAGGGTTAGCTGCTCTTGTCAATTTTTGCATAGCTAGGGTTAGCTGCTCTTGTCAATTTTTGTATAGCTAGGGTTAGCTGCTCTTGTTAATTTTTGTATAGCTAGGGTTAGCTGCTCTTGTCAATTTTTGTATAGCTAGGGGTTAGCTGCTCTTGTCAATTTTTGTATAGCTAGGGTTAGCTGCTCTTGTCAATTTTTGTATAGCTAGGGTTAGCTGCTCTTGTCAATTTTTGTATAGCTAGGGTTAGCTGCTCTTGTCAATTTTTGTATAGCTAGGGTTAGCTGCTCTTGTAAATTTTCGTATAGCTAGGGTTAGCTGCTCTTGTCAATTTTTGTATAGCTAGGGTTAGCTGCTCTTGTAAATTTTTGCATAGCTAGGGTTAGCTGCTCTTGTCAATTTTTGTATAGCTAGGGTTAGCTGCTCTTGTCAATTTTTGTATAGCTAGGGTTAGCTGCTCTTGTCAATTTTTGGTATAGCTAGGGTTAGCTGCTCTTGTTAATTTTTGTATAGCTAGGGTTAGCTGCTCTTGTCAATTTTTGTATAGCTAGGGTTAGCTGCTCTTGTCAATTTTTGTATAGCTAGGGTTAGCTGCTCTTGTCAATTTTCGTATAGCTAGGGGTTAGCTGCTCTTGTCAATTTTTGTATAGCTAGGTGTTAGCTGCTCTTGTCAATTTTTGTATAGCTAGGGTTAGCTGCTCTTGTCAATTTTTGTATAGCTAGAGTTAGCTGCTCTTGTCATTTTTTATATAGCTAGGGTTGGCTGCTCTTGTCAATTTTTGTATAGCCAGACTTAGCTGCTCTTGTCAATTTTTGTATAACTAGGGTTAGCTGCTCTTGTCAATTTTTGTATAGCTAGGTTTAGCTGCTCTTGTCAATTTTTGTATAGCTAGGGTTAGCTGCTCTTGTCAATTTTTGTATAGCTAGGGTTAGCTGCTCTTGTCAATTTTTGTATAGCTAGGGTTAGCTGCTCTTGTCAATTTTTGTATAGCTAGGGTTAGCTGCTCTTGTCAATTTTTGTATAGCTAGGGTTAGCTGCTCTTGTCAATTTTTGTATAGCTAGGGTTAGCTGCTCTTGTCAATATTTTCGTATAGCTAGGGTTAGCTGCTCTTGTCAATTTTTGTATAGCTAGGGTTAGCTGCTCTTGTCAATTTTTGTATAGCTAGGGTTAACTGCTCTTGTTAATTTTTGTATAGCTAGGGTTAGCTGCTCTTGTCAATTTTTGTATAGCTTGTGTTAGCTGCTCTTGTAAATTTTTGTACAGCTAGGGTTAGCTGCTCTTGTAAATTTTTGTATAGCTAGGGTTAGCTGCTCTTGTCAATTTTTGTATAGCTAGGGTTAGCTGCTCTTGTCAATTTTTGTATAGCTAGGGTTAGCTGCTTTTGTCAATTTTTGTATAGCTAGGGGTTAGCTGCTCTTGTCAATTTTTGTATAGCTAGGGTTAGCTGCTCTTGTCAATTTTTGTATAGCTAGGGTTAGCTGCTCTTGTCAATTTTTGTATAGCTAGGGTTAGCTGCTCTTGTCAATTTTTGTATAGCTAGGGTTAGCTGCTCTTGTCAATTTTTGTATAGCTAGGGTTAGCTGCTCTTGTCAATTTTTGTATAGCTAGGGTTAGCTGCTCTTGTCAATTTTTGTATAGCTAGGGTTAGCTGCTCTTGTCAATTTTTGTATAGCTAGGGTTAGCTGCTCTTGTCAATTTTCGTATAGCTAGGGGTTAGCTGCTCTTGTCAATTTTTGTATAGCTAGGGTTAGCTGCTCTTGTCAATTTTTGTATAGCTAGGGTTAGCTGCTCTTGTCAATTTTTGTATAGCTAGGGTTAGCTGCTCTTGTCAATTTTTGTATAGCTTGGGTTGGCTGCTCTTGTCAATTTAGGGTTAGCTGCTCTTGTCAATTTTTGTATAGCTAGGGTTAGCTGCTCTTGTCAATTTTTGTATAGCTAGGGTTAGCTGCTCTTGTCAATTTTTGTATAGCTAGGGTTAGCTGCGCTTGTCAATTTTCGTATAGCTAGGGGTTAGCTGCTCTTGTCAATTTTTGTATAGCTAGGGTTAGCTGCTCTTGTCAATTTTTGTATAGCTAGGGTTAGCTGCTCTTGTCAATTTTTGTATAGCTAGGGTTAGCTGCTCTTGTCAATTTTTGTATAGCTTGGGTTGGCTGCTCTTGTCAATTTTTGTATAGCTAGGGTTAGCTGCTCTTGTCAATTTTTGTATAGCTAGGGTTAGCTGCTCTTGTAAATTTTTGCATAGCTAGGGTTAGCTGCTCTTGTTAATTTTTGTATAGCTAGGGTTAGCTGCTCTTGTCAATTTTTGTATAGCTAGGGTTAGCTGCTCTTGTCAATTTTTGCATAGCTAGGGTTAGCTGCTCTTGTCAATTTTTGTATAGCTAGGGTTAGCTGCTCTTGTCAATTTTTGTATAGCTAGGGTTAGCTGCTCTTGTCAATTTTTGTATAGCTAGGGTTAGCTGCTCTTGTCAATTTTTGTATAGCTAGGGTTAGCTGCTCTTGTCAATTTTTGTATAGCTAGGGTTAGCTGCTCTTGTAAATTTTTGCATAGCTAGGGTTAGCTGCTCTTGTTAATTTTTGTATAGCTAGGGTTAGCTGCTCTTGTCAATTTTTGTATAGCTAGGGTTAGCAGCTCTTGTAAATTTTTGTATAGCTAGGGTTAGCTGCTCTTGTCAATTTTTGTATAGCTAGGGTTAGCTGCTCTTGTCAATTTTTGTATAGCTAGGGTTAGCTGCTCTTGTTAATTTTTGTATAGCTAGGGTTAGCTGCTCTTGTCAATTTTCGTATAGCTAGGGTTAGCTGCTCTTGTCAATTTTTGTATAGCTAGGGTTAGCTGCTCTTGTCAATTTTTGTATAGCTAGGGTTAGCTGCTCTTGTCAATTTTTGTATAGCTAGGGGTTAGCTGCTCTTGTCAATTTTTGTATAGCTAGGGTTAGCTGCTTCTTGTCAATTTTTGTATAGCTAGGGTTAGCTGCTCTTGTCAATTTTTGTATAGCTAGGGTTAGCTGCTCTTGTCAATTTTTGTATAGCTAGGGTTAGCTGCTCTTGTCAATTTTTGTATAGCTAGGGGTTAGCTGCTCTTGTCAATTTTTGTATAGCTAGGGTTAGCTGCTCTTGTCAATTTTTGTATAGCTAGGGTTAGCTGCTCTTGTCAATTTTTGTATAGCTAGGGTTAGCTGCTCTTGTTCAATTTTTGTATAGCTAGGGTTAGCTGCTCTTGTCAATTTTCGTATAGCTAGGGGTTAGCTGCTCTTGTCAATTTTTGTATAGCTAGGGTTAGCTGCTCTGTCAATTTTTGTATAGCTAGGGTTAGCTTCTCTTGTCAATTTTTGTATAGCTAGGGTTAGCTGCTCTTGTCAATTTTTGTATAGCTTGGGTTAGCTGCTCTTGTTAATTTTTGTATAGCTAGGGTTAGCTGCTCTTGTCAATTTTTGTATAGCTAGGGTTAGCTGCTCTTGTCAATTTTTGTATAGCTAGGGTTAGCTGCTCTTGTTAATTTTTGTATAGCTAGGGGTTAGCTGCTCTTGTCAATTTTTGTATAGCTAGGTGTTAGCTGCTCTTGTCAATTTTTGCATAGCTAGGGTTAGCTGCTCTTGTTCAATTTTTGTATAGCTAGGGTTAGCTGCTCTTGTCAATTTTTGTATAGCTAGGGTTAGCTGCTCTTGTCAATTTTTGTATAGCTAGGGTTAGCTGCTCTTGTCAATTTTCGTATAGCTAGGGGTTAGCTGCTCTTGTCAATTTTTGTATAGCTAGGTGTTAGCTGCTCTTGTCAATTTTTGTATAGCTAGGGTTAGCTGCTCTTGTCAATTTTTGTATAGCTAGGGTTAGCTGCTCTTGTCAATTTTTGTATAGCTAGGGTTAGCTGCTCTTGTCAATTTTTATATAGCTAGGGTTAGCTGCTCTTGTCAATTTTTGTATAGCTAGGGTTAGCTGCTCTTGTCAATTTTTGCATAGCTAGGGTTAGCTGCTCTTGTCAATTTTTGTATAAGCTAGGGTTAGCTGCTCTTGTCAATTTTCGTATAGCTAGGGGTTAGCTGCTCTTGTCAATTTTTGTATAGCTAGGGTTAGCTGCTCTTGTCAATTTTTGTATAGCTAGGGTTAGCTGCTCTTGTCAATTTTTGTATAGCTAGGGTTAGCTGCTCTTGTCAATTTTTGTATAGCTTGTGTTAGCTGCTCTTGTCAATTTTTTCATAGCTAGGGTTAGCTGCTCTTGTCAATTTTTGTATAGCTAGGGTTAGCTGCTCTTGTCAATTTTTGCATAGCTAGGGTTAGCTGCTCTTGTCAATTTTTGTATAGCTAGGGTTAGCTGCTCTTGTCAATTTTCGTATAGCTAGGGTTAGCTGCTCTTGTCAATTTTTGTATAGCTAGGGTTAGCTGCTCTTGTCAATTTTTGTATAGCTAGGGTTAGCTGCTCTTGTCAATTTTTGTATAGCTAGGGTTAGCTGCTCTTGTCAATTTTTGTATAGCTAGGGTTAGCTGCTCTTGTCAATTTTTTATAGCTAGGGTTAGCTGCTCTTGTCAATTTTTGTATAGCTAGGGTTAGCTGCTCTTGTCAATTTTTGTATAGCTAGGGTTAGCTGCTCTTGTCAATTTTTGTATAGCTAGGGTTAGCTGCTCTTGTCAATTTTTGTATAGCTAGGGTTAGCTGCTCTTGTCAATTTTTGTATAGCTAGGGTTAGCTGCTCTTGTCAATTTTTGTATAGCTAGGGTTAGCTGCTCTTGTCAATTTTTGTATAGCTAGGGTTAGCTGCTCTTGTCAATTTTTGTATAGCTAGGGTTAGCTGCTCTTGTCAATTTTTGTATAGCTAGGGTTAGCTGCTCTTGTCAATTTTTGTATAGCTAGGGTTAGCTGCTCTTGTCAATTTTTGTATAGCTAGGGTTAGCTGCTCTTGTCAATTTTTGTATAGCTAGGGTTAGCTGCTCTTGTCAATTTTTGTATAGCTAGGGTTAGCTGCTCTTGTCAATTTTTGTATAGATAGGTTAGCTGCTCTTGTCAATTTTTGTATAGCTAGGGTTAGCTGCTCTTGTCAATTTTTGTATAGCTAGGGTTAGCTGCTCTTGTCAATTTTTGTATAGCTAGGGTTAGCTGCTCTTGTCAATTTTTGTATAGCTAGGGTTAGCTGCTCTTGTCAATTTTTGTATAGCTAGGGTTAGCTGCTCTTGTCAATTTTTGTATAGCTAGGGTTAGCTGCTCTTGTCAATTTTTGTATAGCTAGGGTTAGCTGCTCTTGTCAATTTTTTGTATAGCTAGGGTTAGCTGCTCTTGTCAATTTTTGTATAGCTAGGGTTAGCTGCTCTTGTCAATTTTTGTATAGCTAGGGTTAGCTGCTCTTGTCAATTTTTGTATAGCTAGGGTTAGCTGCTCTTGTCAATTTTTGTATAGCTAGGGTTAGCTGCTCTTGTCAATTTTTGTATAGCTAGGGTTAGCTGCTCTTGTCAATTTTTGTATAGCTAGGGTTAGCTGCTCTTGTCAATTTTTGTATAGCTAGGGTTAGCTGCTCTTGTCAATTTTTGCATAGCTAGGGTTAGCTGCTCTTGTCAATTTTTGTATAGCTAGGGTTAGCTGCGCTTGTCAATTTTTCGTATAGCTAGGGTTAGCTGCTCTTGTCAATTTTTGTATAGCTAGGGTTAGCTGCTCTTGTCAATTTTTGTATAGCTAGGGTTAGCTGCTCTTGTCAATTTTTGTATAGCTAGGGTTAGCTGCTCTTGTCAATTTTTGTATAGCTAGGGTTAGCTGCTCTTGTCAATTTTTGTATAGCTAGGGTTAGCTGCTCTTGTCTTTTTATTAGGGTTAGCTGCTCTTGTCAATTTTTGTATAGCTAGGGTTAGCTGCTCTTGTCAATTTTTGTATAGCTAGGGTTAGCTGCTCTTGTCAATTTTTGTATAGCTAGGGTTAGCTGCTCTTGTCAATTTTTCGTATAGCTAGGGTTAGCTGCTCTTGTCAATTTTTGTATAGCTAGGGTTAGCTGCTCTTGTCAATTTTTGTATAGCTAGGGTTAGCTGCTCTTGTCAATTTTTGTATAGCTAGGGTTAGCTGCTCTTGTCAATTTTTGTATAGCTAGGGTTAGCTGCTCTTGTCAATTTTTGTATAGCTAGGGTTAGCTGCTCTTGTCAATTTTTGTATAGCTAGGGTTAGCTGCTCTTGTCAATTTTTGTATAGCTAGGGTTAGCTGCTCTTGTCAATTTTTGTATAGCTAGGGTTAGCTGCTCTTGTCAATTTTTGTATAGCTAGGGTTAGCTGCTCTTGTCAATTTTTGTATAGCTAGGGGTTAGCTGCTCTTGTCAATTTTTGTATAGCTAGGGTTAGCTGCTCTTGTCAATTTTTGTATAGCTAGGGTTAGCTGCTCTTGTCAATTTTTGTATAGCTAGGGTTAGCTGCTCTTGTCAATTTTTGTATAGCTAGGGTTAGCTGCTCTTGTCAATTTTTGTATAGCTAGGGTTAGCTGCTCTTGTCAATTTTTGTATAGCTAGGGTTAGCTGCTCTTGTCAATTTTTGTATAGCTAGGGTTAGCTGCTCTTGTCAATTTTTGTATAGCTAGGGTTAGCTGCTCTTGTCAATTTTTGTATAGCTAGGGTTAGCTGCTCTTGTCAATTTTTGTATAGCTAGGGTTAGCTGCTCTTGTCAATTTTTGTATAGCTAGGGTTAGCTGCTCTTGTCAATTTTTGTATAGCTAGGGTTAGCTGCTCTTGTCAATTTTTGTATAGCTAGGGTTAGCTGCTCTTGTCAATTTTTGTATAGCTAGGGTTAGCTGCTCTTGTCAATTTTTGTATAGCTAGGGTTAGCTGCTCTTGTCAATTTTTGTATAGCTAGGGTTAGCTGCTCTTGTCAATTTTTGTATAGCTAGGGTTAGCTGCTCTTGTCAATTTTTGTATAGCTAGGGTTAGCTGCTCTTGTCAATTTTTGTATAGCTAGGGTTAGCTGCTCTTGTCAATTTTTGTATAGCTAGGGTTAGCTGCTCTTGTCAATTTTTGTATAGCTAGGGTTAGCTGCTCTTGTCAATTTTTGTATAGCTAGGGTTAGCTGCTCTTGTCAATTTTTGTATAGCTAGGGTTAGCTGCTCTTGTCAATTTTTGTATAGCTAGGGTTAGCTGCTCTTGTCAATTTTTGTATAGCTAGGGTTAGCTGCTCTTGTCAATTTTTGTATAGCTAGGGTTAGCTGCTCTTGTCAATTTTTGTATAGCTAGGGTTAGCTGCTCTTGTCAATTTTTGTATAGCTAGGGTTAGCTGCTCTTGTCAATTTTTGTATAGCTAGGGTTAGCTGCTCTTGTCAATTTTTGTATAGCTAGGGTTAGCTGCTCTTGTCAATTTTTGTATAGCTAGGGTTAGCTGCTCTTGTCAATTTTTGTATAGCTAGGGTTAGCTGCTCTTGTCAATTTTTGTATAGCTAGGGTTAGCTGCTCTTGTCAATTTTTGTATAGCTAGGGTTAGCTGCTCTTGTCAATTTTTGTATAGCTAGGGTTAGCTGCTCTTGTCAATTTTTGTATAGCTAGGGTTAGCTGCTCTTGTCAATTTTTGTATAGCTAGGGTTAGCTGCTCTTGTCAATTTTTGTATAGCTAGGGTTAGCTGCTCTTGTCAATTTTTGTATAGCTAGGGTTAGCTGCTCTTGTCAATTTTTGTATAGCTAGGGTTAGCTGCTCTTGTCAATTTTTGTATAGCTAGGGTTAGCTGCTCTTGTCAATTTTTGTATAGCTAGGGTTAGCTGCTCTTGTCAATTTTTGTATAGCTAGGGTTAGCTGCTCTTGTCAATTTTTGTATAGCTAGGGTTAGCTGCTCTTGTCAATTTTTGTATAGCTAGGGTTAGCTGCTCTTGTCAATTTTTGTATAGCTAGGGTTAGCTGCTCTTGTCAATTTTTGTATAGCTAGGGTTAGCTGCTCTTGTCAATTTTTGTATAGCTAGGGTTAGCTGCTCTTGTCAATTTTTGTATAGCTAGGGTTAGCTGCTCTTGTCAATTTTTGTATAGCTAGGGTTAGCTGCTCTTGTCAATTTTTGTATAGCTAGGGTTAGCTGCTCTTGTCAATTTTTGTATAGCTAGGGTTAGCTGCTCTTGTCAATTTTTGTATAGCTAGGGTTAGCTGCTCTTGTCAATTTTTGTATAGCTAGGGTTAGCTGCTCTTGTCAATTTTTGTATAGCTAGGGTTAGCTGCTCTTGTCAATTTTTGTATAGCTAGGGTTAGCTGCTCTTGTCAATTTTTGTATAGCTAGGGTTAGCTGCTCTTGTCAATTTTTGTATAGCTAGGGTTAGCTGCTCTTGTCAATTTTTGTATAGCTAGGGTTAGCTGCTCTTGTCAATTTTTGTATAGCTAGGGTTAGCTGCTCTTGTCAATTTTTGTATAGCTAGGGTTAGCTGCTCTTGTCAATTTTTGTATAGCTAGGGTTAGCTGCTCTTGTCAATTTTTGTATAGCTAGGGTTAGCTGCTCTTGTCAATTTTTGTATAGCTAGGGTTAGCTGCTCTTGTCAATTTTTGTATAGCTAGGGTTAGCTGCTCTTGTCAATTTTTGTATAGCTAGGGTTAGCTGCTCTTGTCAATTTTTGTATAGCTAGGGTTAGCTGCTCTTGTCAATTTTTGTATAGCTAGGGTTAGCTGCTCTTGTCAATTTTTGTATAGCTAGGGTTAGCTGCTCTTGTCAATTTTTGTATAGCTAGGGTTAGCTGCTCTTGTCAATTTTTGTATAGCTAGGGTTAGCTGCTCTTGTCAATTTTTGTATAGCTAGGGTTAGCTGCTCTTGTCAATTTTTGTATAGCTAGGGTTAGCTGCTCTTGTCAATTTTTGTATAGCTAGGGTTAGCTGCTCTTGTCAATTTTTGTATAGCTAGGGTTAGGGTTAGCTGCTCTTGTCAATTTTTGTATAGCTAGGGTTAGCTGCTCTTGTCAATTTTTGTATAGCTAGGGTTAGCTGCTCTTGTCAATTTTTGTATAGCTAGGGTTAGCTGCTCTTGTCAATTTTTGTATAGCTAGGGTTAGCTGCTCTTGTCAATTTTTGTATAGCTAGGGTTAGCTGCTCTTGTCAATTTTTGTATAGCTAGGGTTAGCTGCTCTTGTCAATTTTTGTATAGCTAGGGTTAGCTGCTCTTGTCAATTTTTGTATAGCTAGGGTTAGCTGCTCTTGTCAATTTTTGTATAGCTAGGGTTAGCTGCTCTTGTCAATTTTTGTATAGCTAGGGTTAGCTGCTCTTGTCAATTTTTGTATAGCTAGGGTTAGCTGCTCTTGTCAATTTTTGTATAGCTAGGGTTAGCTGCTCTTGTCAATTTTTGTATAGCTAGGGTTAGCTGCTCTTGTCAATTTTTGTATAGCTAGGGTTAGCTGCTCTTGTCAATTTTTGTATAGCTAGGGTTAGCTGCTCTTGTCAATTTTTGTATAGCTAGGGTTAGCTGCTCTTGTCAATTTTTGTATAGCTAGGGTTAGCTGCTCTTGTCAATTTTTGTATAGCTAGGGTTAGCTGCTCTTGTCAATTTTTGTATAGCTAGGGTTAGCTGCTCTTGTCAATTTTTGTATAGCTAGGGTTAGCTGCTCTTGTCAATTTTTGTATAGCTAGGGTTAGCTGCTCTTGTCAATTTTTGTATAGCTAGGGTTAGCTGCTCTTGTCAATTTTTGTATAGCTAGGGTTAGCTGCTCTTGTCAATTTTTGTATAGCTAGGGTTAGCTGCTCTTGTCAATTTTTGTATAGCTAGGGTTAGCTGCTCTTGTCAATTTTTGTATAGCTAGGGTTAGCTGCTCTTGTCAATTTTTGTATAGCTAGGGTTAGCTGCTCTTGTCAATTTTTGTATAGCTAGGGTTAGCTGCTCTTGTCAATTTTTGTATAGCTAGGGTTAGCTGCTCTTGTCAATTTTTGTATAGCTAGGGTTAGCTGCTCTTGTCAATTTTTGTATAGCTAGGGTTAGCTGCTCTTGTCAATTTTTGTATAGCTAGGGTTAGCTGCTCTTGTCAATTTTTGTATAGCTAGGGTTAGCTGCTCTTGTCAATTTTTGTATAGCTAGGGTTAGCTGCTCTTGTCAATTTTTGTATAGCTAGGGTTAGCTGCTCTTGTCAATTTTTGTATAGCTAGGGTTAGCTGCTCTTGTCAATTTTTGTATAGCTAGGGTTAGCTGCTCTTGTCAATTTTTGTATAGCTAGGGTTAGCTGCTCTTGTCAATTTTTGTATAGCTAGGGTTAGCTGCTCTTGTCAATTTTTGTATAGCTAGGGTTAGCTGCTCTTGTCAATTTTTGTATAGCTAGGGTTAGCTGCTCTTGTCAATTTTTGTATAGCTAGGGTTAGCTGCTCTTGTCAATTTTTGTATAGCTAGGGTTAGCTGCTCTTGTCAATTTTTGTATAGCTAGGGTTAGCTGCTCTTGTCAATTTTTGTATAGCTAGGGTTAGCTGCTCTTGTCAATTTTTGTATAGCTAGGGTTAGCTGCTCTTGTCAATTTTTGTATAGCTAGGGTTAGCTGCTCTTGTCAATTTTTGTATAGCTAGGGTTAGCTGCTCTTGTCAATTTTTGTATAGCTAGGGTTAGCTGCTCTTGTCAATTTTTGTATAGCTAGGGTTAGCTGCTCTTGTCAATTTTTGTATAGCTAGGGTTAGCTGCTCTTGTCAATTTTTGTATAGCTAGGGTTAGCTGCTCTTGTCAATTTTTGTATAGCTAGGGTTAGCTGCTCTTGTCAATTTTTGTATAGCTAGGGTTAGCTGCTCTTGTCAATTTTTGTATAGCTAGGGTTAGCTGCTCTTGTCAATTTTTGTATAGCTAGGGTTAGCTGCTCTTGTCAATTTTTGTATAGCTAGGGTTAGCTGCTCTTGTCAATTTTTGTATAGCTAGGGTTAGCTGCTCTTGTCAATTTTTGTATAGCTAGGGTTAGCTGCTCTTGTCAATTTTTGTATAGCTAGGGTTAGCTGCTCTTGTCAATTTTTGTATAGCTAGGGTTAGCTGCTCTTGTCAATTTTTGTATAGCTAGGGTTAGCTGCTCTTGTCAATTTTTGTATAGCTAGGGTTAGCTGCTCTTGTCAATTTTTGTATAGCTAGGGTTAGCTGCTCTTGTCAATTTTTGTATAGCTAGGGTTAGCTGCTCTTGTCAATTTTTGTATAGCTAGGGTTAGCTGCTCTTGTCAATTTTTGTATAGCTAGGGTTAGCTGCTCTTGTCAATTTTTGTATAGCTAGGGTTAGCTGCTCTTGTCAATTTTTGTATAGCTAGGGTTAGCTGCTCTTGTCAATTTTTGTATAGCTAGGGTTAGCTGCTCTTGTCAATTTTTGTATAGCTAGGGTTAGCTGCTCTTGTCAATTTTTGTATAGCTAGGGTTAGCTGCTCTTGTCAATTTTTGTATAGCTAGGGTTAGCTGCTCTTGTCAATTTTTGTATAGCTAGGGTTAGCTGCTCTTGTCAATTTTTGTATAGCTAGGGTTAGCTGCTCTTGTCAATTTTTGTATAGCTAGGGTTAGCTGCTCTTGTCAATTTTTGTATAGCTAGGGTTAGCTGCTCTTGTCAATTTTTGTATAGCTAGGGTTAGCTGCTCTTGTCAATTTTTGTATAGCTAGGGTTAGCTGCTCTTGTCAATTTTTGTATAGCTAGGGTTAGCTGCTCTTGTCAATTTTTGTATAGCTAGGGTTAGCTGCTCTTGTCAATTTTTGTATAGCTAGGGTTAGCTGCTCTTGTCAATTTTTGTATAGCTAGGGTTAGCTGCTCTTGTCAATTTTCGTATAGCTAGGGGTTAGCTGCTCTTGTCAATTTTTGTATAGCTAGGGTTAGCTGCTCTTGTCAATTTTTGTATAGCTAGGGTTAGCTGCTCTTGTCAATTTTTGTATAGCTAGGGTTAGCTGCTCTTGTCAATTTTTGTATAGCTAGGGTTAGCTGCTCTTGTCAATTTTTGTATAGCTAGGGTTAGCTGCTCTTGTCAATTTTTGTATAGCTAGGGTTAGCTGCTCTTGTCAATTTTTGTATAGCTAGGGTTAGCTGCTCTTGTTAATTTTTGTATAGCTAGGGTTAGCTGCTCTTGTCAATTTTTGTATAGCTAGGGTTAGCTGCTCTTGTCAATTTTTGTATAGCTAGGGTTAGCTGCTCTTGTCAATTTTTGTATAGCTAGGGTTAGCTGCTCTTGTCAATTTTTGTATAGCTAGGGTTAGCTGCTCTTGTCAATTTTTGTATAGCTAGGGTTAGCTGCTCTTGTCAATTTTTGTATAGCTAGGGTTAGCTGCTCTTGTCAATTTTTGTATAGCTAGGGTTAGCTGCTCTTGTCAATTTTTGTATAGCTAGGGTTAGCTGCTCTTGTCAATTTTTGTATAGCTAGGGTTAGCTGCTCTTGTCAATTTTTGTATAGCTAGGGTTAGCTGCTCTTGTCAATTTTTGTATAGCTAGGGTTAGCTGCTCTTGTCAATTTTTGTATAGCTAGGGTTAGCTGCTCTTGTCAATTTTTGTATAGCTAGGGTTAGCTGCTCTTGTCAATTTTTGTATAGCTAGGGTTAGCTGCTCTTGTCAATTTTTGTATAGCTAGGGTTAGCTGCTCTTGTCAATTTTTGTATAGCTAGGGTTAGCTGCTCTTGTCAATTTTTGTATAGCTAGGGTTAGCTGCTCTTGTCAATTTTTGTATAGCTAGGGTTAGCTGCTCTTGTCAATTTTTGTATAGCTAGGGTTAGCTGCTCTTGTCAATTTTTGTATAGCTAGGGTTAGCTGCTCTTGTCAATTTTTGTATAGCTAGGGTTAGCTGCTCTTGTCAATTTTTGTATAGCTAGGGTTAGCTGCTCTTGTCAATTTTTGTATAGCTAGGGTTAGCTGCTCTTGTCAATTTTTGTATAGCTAGGGTTAGCTGCTCTTGTCAATTTTTGTATAGCTAGGGTTAGCTGCTCTTGTCAATTTTTGTATAGCTAGGGTTAGCTGCTCTTGTCAATTTTTGTATAGCTAGGGTTAGCTGCTCTTGTCAATTTTTGTATAGCTAGGGTTAGCTGCTCTTGTCAATTTTTGTATAGCTAGGGTTAGCTGCTCTTGTCAATTTTTGTATAGCTAGGGTTAGCTGCTCTTGTCAATTTTTGTATAGCTAGGGTTAGCTGCTCTTGTCAATTTTTGTATAGCTAGGGTTAGCTGCTCTTGTCAATTTTTGTATAGCTAGGGTTAGCTGCTCTTGTCAATTTTTGTATAGCTAGGGTTAGCTGCTCTTGTCAATTTTTGTATAGCTAGGGTTAGCTGCTCTTGTCAATTTTTGTATAGCTAGGGTTAGCTGCTCTTGTCAATTTTTGTATAGCTAGGGTTAGCTGCTCTTGTCAATTTTTGTATAGCTAGGGTTAGCTGCTCTTGTCAATTTTTGTATAGCTAGGGTTAGCTGCTCTTGTCAATTTTTGCATAGCTAGGGTTAGCTGCTCTTGTCAATTTTTGTATAGCTAGGGTTAGCTGCTCTTGTCAATTTTCGTATAGCTAGGGGTTAGCTGCTCTTGTCAATTTTTGTATAGCTAGGGTTAGCTGCTCTTGTCAATTTTTGTATAGCTAGGGTTAGCTGCTCTTGTCAATTTTTGTATAGCTAGGGTTAGCTGCTCTTGTCAATTTTTGTATAGCTAGGGTTAGCTGCTCTTGTCAATTTTTGTATAGCTAGGGTTAGCTGCTCTTGTCAATTTTTGTATAGCTAGGGTTAGCTGCTCTTGTCAATTTTTGTATAGCTAGGGTTAGCTGCTCTTGTCAATTTTTGTATAGCTAGGGTTAGCTGCTCTTGTCAATTTTTGTATAGCTAGGGTTAGCTGCTCTTGTCAATTTTTGTATAGCTAGGGTTAGCTGCTCTTGTCAATTTTTGTATAGCTAGGGTTAGCTGCTCTTGTCAATTTTTGTATAGCTAGGGTTAGCTGCTCTTGTCAATTTTTGTATAGCTAGGGTTAGCTGCTCTTGTCAATTTTTGTATAGCTAGGGTTAGCTGCTCTTGTCAATTTTTGTATAGCTAGGGTTAGCTGCTCTTGTCAATTTTTGTATAGCTAGGGTTAGCTGCTCTTGTCAATTTTTGTATAGCTAGGGTTAGCTGCTCTTGTCAATTTTTGTATAGCTAGGGTTAGCTGCTCTTGTCAATTTTTGTATAGCTAGGGTTAGCTGCTCTTGTCAATTTTTGTATAGCTAGGGTTAGCTGCTCTTGTCAATTTTTGTATAGCTAGGGTTAGCTGCTCTTGTCAATTTTTGTATAGCTAGGGTTAGCTGCTCTTGTCAATTTTTGTATAGCTAGGGTTAGCTGCTCTTGTCAATTTTTGTATAGCTAGGGTTAGCTGCTCTTGTCAATTTTTGTATAGCTAGGGTTAGCTGCTCTTGTCAATTTTTGTATAGCTAGGGTTAGCTGCTCTTGTCAATTTTTGTATAGCTAGGGTTAGCTGCTCTTGTCAATTTTTGTATAGCTAGGGTTAGCTGCTCTTGTCAATTTTTGTATAGCTAGGGTTAGCTGCTCTTGTCAATTTTTGTATAGCTAGGGTTAGCTGCTCTTGTCAATTTTTGTATAGCTAGGGTTAGCTGCTCTTGTCAATTTTTGTATAGCTAGGGTTAGCTGCTCTTGTCAATTTTTGTATAGCTAGGGTTAGCTGCTCTTGTCAATTTTTGTATAGCTAGGGTTAGCTGCTCTTGTCAATTTTTGTATAGCTAGGGTTAGCTGCTCTTGTCAATTTTTGTATAGCTAGGGTTAGCTGCTCTTGTCAATTTTTGTATAGCTAGGGTTAGCTGCTCTTGTCAATTTTTGTATAGCTAGGGTTAGCTGCTCTTGTCAATTTTTGTATAGCTAGGGTTAGCTGCTCTTGTCAATTTTTGTATAGCTAGGGTTAGCTGCTCTTGTCAATTTTTGTATAGCTAGGGTTAGCTGCTCTTGTCAATTTTTGTATAGCTAGGGTTAGCTGCTCTTGTCAATTTTTGTATAGCTAGGGTTAGCTGCTCTTGTCAATTTTTGTATAGCTAGGGTTAGCTGCTCTTGTCAATTTTTGTATAGCTAGGGTTAGCTGCTCTTGTCAATTTTTGTATAGCTAGGGTTAGCTGCTCTTGTCAATTTTTGTATAGCTAGGGTTAGCTGCTCTTGTCAATTTTTGTATAGCTAGGGTTAGCTGCTCTTGTCAATTTTTGTATAGCTAGGGTTAGCTGCTCTTGTCAATTTTTGTATAGCTAGGGTTAGCTGCTCTTGTCAATTTTTGTATAGCTAGGGTTAGCTGCTCTTGTCAATTTTTGTATAGCTAGGGTTAGCTGCTCTTGTCAATTTTTGTATAGCTAGGGTTAGCTGCTCTTGTCAATTTTTGTATAGCTAGGGTTAGCTGCTCTTGTCAATTTTTGTATAGCTAGGGTTAGCTGCTCTTGTCAATTTTTGTATAGCTAGGGTTAGCTGCTCTTGTCAATTTTTGTATAGCTAGGGTTAGCTGCTCTTGTCAATTTTTGTATAGCTAGGGTTAGCTGCTCTTGTCAATTTTTGTATAGCTAGGGTTAGCTGCTCTTGTCAATTTTTGTATAGCTAGGGTTAGCTGCTCTTGTCAATTTTTGTATAGCTAGGGTTAGCTGCTCTTGTCAATTTTTGTATAGCTAGGGTTAGCTGCTCTTGTCAATTTTTGTATAGCTAGGGTTAGCTGCTCTTGTCAATTTTTGTATAGCTAGGGTTAGCTGCTCTTGTCAATTTTTGTATAGCTAGGGTTAGCTGCTCTTGTCAATTTTTGTATAGCTAGGGTTAGCTGCTCTTGTCAATTTTTGTATAGCTAGGGTTAGCTGCTCTTGTCAATTTTTGTATAGCTAGGGTTAGCTGCTCTTGTCAATTTTTGTATAGCTAGGGTTAGCTGCTCTTGTCAATTTTTGTATAGCTAGGGTTAGCTGCTCTTGTCAATTTTTGTATAGCTAGGGTTAGCTGCTCTTGTCAATTTTTGTATAGCTAGGGTTAGCTGCTCTTGTCAATTTTTGTATAGCTAGGGTTAGCTGCTCTTGTCAATTTTTGTATAGCTAGGGTTAGCTGCTCTTGTCAATTTTTGTATAGCTAGGGTTAGCTGCTCTTGTCAATTTTTGTATAGCTAGGGTTAGCTGCTCTTGTCAATTTTTGTATAGCTAGGGTTAACTGCTCTTGTCAATTTTTGTATAACTAGGGTTAGCTGCTCTTGACAATATTCGTATAGCTAGGGTTAGCTGCTCTTTTCAATTTTTGTATAGTAGGGTTAGCTGCTCTTGTCAATTTTTGTATAGCTAGGGTTAACTGCTCTTGCCATTTTTTGTATAGCTAGGGTTAGCTGCTCTTGTCATTTTTTGTATAGCTTGTGTTAGCTGCTCTTGTCAATTTTTGTATAGCTAGGGTTAGCTGCTCTTGTCAATTTTTGTATAGCTAGGGTTAGCTGCTCTTGTAAATTTTCGTATAGCTAGGGTTAGCTGCTCTTGTAAATTTTTGCGTAGCTAGGGTTAGCTGCTCTTGTAAATTTTTGCATAGCTAGGGTTAGATGCACTTGTCAATTTTTGTATAGCTAGGGTTAGCTGCTCTTGTCAATTTTTGTATAGCTAGGGGTTAGCTGCTCTTGTCAATTTTGGTATAGCTAGGGTTAGCTGCTTTTGTCAATTTTTGTATAGCTAGGGTTAGCTGCTCTTGTCAATTTTTGTATAACTAGGGTTAGCTGCTCTTGTCAATTTTTGTATAGCTAGGGTTAGCTGCTCTTGTCAATTTTTGTATAGCTAGGGTTAGCTGCTCTTGTCAATTTTTGTATAGCTAGGGTTAGCTGCTCTTGTCAATTTTTGTATAGCTAGGTGTTAGCTGCTCTTGTCATTTTTTATATAGCTAGGGTTGGCTGCTCTTGTCAATTTTTGTATAGCCAGACTTAGCTGCTCTTGTCAATTTTTGTATAACTAGGGTTAGCTGCTCTTGTCAATTTTTGTATAGCTAGGTTTAGCTGCTCTTGTCAATTTTCGTATAGCTAGGGTTAGCTGCTCTTGTCAATTTTTGTATAGCTAGGGTTAGCTGCTCTTGTCAATTTTTGTATAGCTAGGGTTAGCTGCTCTTGTCAATTTTTGTATAGCTAGGGTTAGCTGCTCTTGTCAATTTTTGTATAGCTAGGTTTAGCTGCTCTTGTCAATTTTTGTATAGCTAGGGTTAGCTACTCTTGTCAATTTTTGTATAACTAGGGTTAGCTGCTCTTGACAATATTCGTATAGCTAGGGTTAGCTGCTCTTGTCAATTTTTGTATAGTAGGGTTAGCTGCTCTTGTCAATTTTTGTATAGCTAGGGTTAACTGCTCTTGCCATTTTTTGTATAGCTAGGGTTAGCTGCTCTTGTCATTTTTTGTATAGCTTGTGTTAGCTGCTCTTGTCAATTTTTGTATAGCTAGGGTTAGCTGCTCTTGTAAATTTTTGCATAGCTAGGGTTAGCTGCTCTTGTCAATTTTTGTATAGCTAGGGTTAGCTGCTCTTGTCAATTTTTGTATAGCTAGGGTTAGCTGCTCTTGTCAATTTTTGTATAGCTAGGGTTAGCTGCTCTTGTCAATTTTTGTATAGCTAGGGTTAGCTGCTCTTGTCAATTTTTGTATAGCTAGGGTTAGCTGCTCTTGTAAATTTTTGCATAGCTAGGGTTAGCTGCTCTTGTCAATTTTTGTATAGCTAGGGTTAGCTGCTCTTGTCAATTTTTGTATAGCTAGGGTTAGCTGCTCTTGTCAATTTTTGTATAGCTAGGGTTAGCTGCTCTTGTCAATTTTTGTATAGCTAGGGTTAGCTGCTCTTGTCAATTTTTGTATAACTAGGGTTAGCTGCTCTTGACAATATTCGTATAGCTAGGGTTAGCTGCTCTTGTCAATTTTTGTATAGCTAGGGTTAGCTGCTCTTGTCAATTTTTGTATAGCTAGGGTTAACTGCTCTTGTCATTTTTTGTATAGCTAGGGTTAGCTGCTCTTGTCAATTTTTGTATAGCTTGTGTTAGCTGCTCTTGTCAATTTTTGTATAGCTAGGGTTAGCTGCTCTTGTCAATTTTTGTATAGCTAGGGTTAGCTGCTCTTGTAAATTTTTGTATAGCTAGGGTTAGCTGCTCTTGTAAATTTTTGCATAGCTAGGGTTAGCTGCTCTTGTCAATATTTTGTATAGCTAGGGTTAGCTGCTCTTGTCAATTTTTGTATAGCTAGGGTTAGCTGCTCTTGTCAATTTTTGTATAGCTAGGGTTAAGCTGCTCTTGTCAATTTTTGTATAGCTAGGGTTAGCTGCTCTTGTCAATTTTTGTATATAGCTAGGGTTAGCTGCTCTTGTCAATTTTTGTATAGCTAGGGTTAGCTGCTCTTGTCAATTTTTGTATAGCTAGGGTTAGCTGCTCTTGTTAATTTTTGTATAGCTAGGGTTAGCTGCTCTTGTCAATTTTCGTATAGCTAGGGGTTAGCTGCTCTTGTCAATTTTTGTATAGCTAGGGTTAGCTGCTCTTGTCAATTTTTGTATAGCTAGGGTTAGCTTCTCTTGTCAATTTTTGTATAGCTAGGGTTAGCTGCTCTTGTCAATTTTTGTATAGCTTGGGTTGGCTGCTCTTGTCAATTTTTGTATAACTAGGGTTAGCTGCTCTTGTCAATTTTTGTATAGCTAGGGTTAGCTGCTCTTGTCAATTTTTGCATAGCTAGGGTTAGCTGCTCTTGTTAATTTTTGTATAGCTAGGGTTAGCTGCTCTTGTCAATTTTTGTATAGCTAGGGTTAGCTGCTCTTGTCAATTTTTGCATAGCTAGGGTTAGCTGCTCTTGTCAATTTTTGTATAGCTAGGGTTAGCTGCTCTTGTCAATTTTTGTATAGCTAGGGTTAGCTGCTCTTGTCAATTTTTGTATAGCTAGGGTTAGCTGCTCTTGTCAATTTTTCGTATAGCTAGGGGTTAGCTGCTCTTGTCAATTTTTGTATAGCTAGGGTTAGCTGCTCTTGTCAATTTTTGTATAGCTAGGGTTAGCTGCTCTTGTCAATTTTTGTATAGCTAGGGTTAGCTGCTCTTGTCAATTTTTGTATAGCTAGGGTTAGCTGCTCTTGTCAATTTTTGTATAAGCTAGGGTTAGCTGCTCTTGTCAATTTTTGTATAGCTAGGGTTAGCTGCTCTTGTCAATTTTTGCATAGCTAGGGTTAGCTGCTCTTGTCAATTTTTGTATAGCTAGGGTTAGCTGCTCTTGTCAATTTTCGTATAGCTAGGGTTAGCTGCTCTTGTCAATTTTTGTATAGCTAGGGTTAGCTGCTCTTGTCAATTTTTGTATAGCTAGGGTTAGCTGCTCTTGTCAATTTTTGTATAGCTAGGGTTAGCTGCTCTTGTCAATTTTTGTATAGCTAGGGTTAGCTGCTCTTGTCAATTTTTGCATAGCTAGGGTTAGCTGCTCTTGTCAATTTTTGTATAGCTAGGGTTAGCTGCTCTTGTCAATTTTTGTATAGCTAGGGTTAGCTGCTCTTGTCAATTTTTGTATAGCTAGGGTTAGCTGCTCTTGTCAATTTTTGTATAGCTAGGGTTAGCTGCTCTTGTCAATTTTTGTATAGCTAGGGTTAGCTGCTCTTGTCAATTTTTGTATAGCTAGGGTTAGCTGCTCTTGTCAATTTTCGTATAGCTAGGGTTAGCTGCTCTTGTCAATTTTTGTATAGCTAGGGTTAGCTGCTCTTGTCAATTTTTGTATAGCTAGGGTTAGCTGCTCTTGTCAATTTTTGTATAGCTAGGGTTAGCTGCTCTTGTCAATTTTTGTATAGCTAGGGTTAGCTGCTCTTGTCAATTTTTGTATAGCTAGGGTTAGCTGCTCTTGTCAATTTTTGTATAGCTAGGGTTAGCTGCTCTTGTCAATTTTTGTATAGCTAGGGTTAGCTGCTCTTGTCAATTTTTGTATAGCTAGGGTTAGCTGCTCTTGTCAATTTTTGTATAGCTAGGGTTAGCTGCTCTTGTCAA
This sequence comes from Macrothele yani, assembly GCA_039090855.1. NCBI lineage: Eukaryota > Metazoa > Arthropoda > Arachnida > Araneae > Macrothelidae > Macrothele > Macrothele yani. The sequence continues at coordinate 64,473,259 of CM077005.1, forward strand.
TTTTTGTATAGCTAGGGTTAGCTGCTCTTGTCAATTTTTGTATAGCTAGGGTTAGCTGCTCTTGTCAATTTTTGTATAGCTAGGGTTAGCTGCTCTTGTCAATTTTTGTATAGCTAGGGTTAGCTGCTCTTGTCAATTTTTGTATAGCTAGGGTTAGCTGCTCTTGTCAATTTTTGTATAGCTAGGGTTAGCTGCTCTTGTCAATTTTTGCATAGCTAGGGTTAGCTGCTCTTGTCAATTTTTGTATAGCTAGGGTTAGCTGCTCTTGTCAATTTTTGTATAGCTAGGGTTAGCTGCTCTTGTCAATTTTTGTATAGCTAGGGTTAGCTGCTCTTGTCAATTTTTGTATAGCTAGGGTTAGCTGCTCTTGTCAATTTTTGTATAGCTAGGGTTAGCTGCTCTTGTCAATTTTTGTATAGCTAGGGTTAGCTGCTCTTGTCAATTTTTGTATAGCTAGGGTTAGCTGCTCTTGTCAATTTTTGTATAGCTAGGGTTAGCTGCTCTTGTCAATTTTTGTATAGCTAGGGTTAGCTGCTCTTGTCAATTTTTGTATAGCTAGGGTTAGCTGCTCTTGTCAATTTTTGTATAGCTAGGGTTAGCTGCTCTTGTCAATTTTTGTATAGCTAGGGTTAGCTGCTCTTGTCAATTTTTGTATAGCTAGGGTTAGCTGCTCTTGTCAATTTTTGTATAGCTAGGGTTAGCTGCTCTTGTCAATTTTTGTATAGCTAGGGTTAGCTGCTCTTGTCAATTTTTGTATAGCTAGGGTTAGCTGCTCTTGTCAATTTTTGTATAGCTAGGGTTAGCTGCTCTTGTCAATTTTTGTATAGCTAGGGTTAGCTGCTCTTGTCAATTTTTGTATAGCTAGGGTTAGCTGCTCTTGTCAATTTTTGTATAGCTAGGGTTAGCTGCTCTTGTCAATTTTTGTATAGCTAGGGTTAGCTGCTCTTGTCAATTTTTGTATAGCTAGGGTTAGCTGCTCTTGTCAATTTTTGTATAGCTAGGGTTAGCTGCTCTTGTCAATTTTTGTATAGCTAGGGTTAGCTGCTCTTGTCAATTTTTGTATAGCTAGGGTTAGCTGCTCTTGTCAATTTTTGTATAGCTAGGGTTAGCTGCTCTTGTCAATTTTTGTATAGCTAGGGTTAGCTGCTCTTGTCAATTTTTGTATAGCTAGGGTTAGCTGCTCTTGTCAATTTTTGTATAGCTAGGGTTAGCTGCTCTTGTCAATTTTTGTATAGCTAGGGTTAGCTGCTCTTGTCAATTTTTGTATAGCTAGGGTTAGCTGCTCTTGTCAATTTTTGTATAGCTAGGGTTAGCTGCTCTTGTCAATTTTTGTATAGCTAGGGTTAGCTGCTCTTGTCAATTTTTGTATAGCTAGGGTTAGCTGCTCTTGTCAATTTTTGTATAGCTAGGGTTAGCTGCTCTTGTCAATTTTTGTATAGCTAGGGTTAGCTGCTCTTGTCAATTTTTGTATAGCTAGGGTTAGCTGCTCTTGTCAATTTTTGTATAGCTAGGGTTAGCTGCTCTTGTCAATTTTTGTATAGCTAGGGTTAGCTGCTCTTGTCAATTTTTGTATAGCTAGGGTTAGCTGCTCTTGTCAATTTTTGTATAGCTAGGGTTAGCTGCTCTTGTCAATTTTTGTATAGCTAGGGTTAGCTGCTCTTGTCAATTTTTGTATAGCTAGGGTTAGCTGCTCTTGTCAATTTTTGTATAGCTAGGGTTAGCTGCTCTTGTCAATTTTTGTATAGCTAGGGTTAGCTGCTCTTGTCAATTTTTGTATAGCTAGGGTTAGCTGCTCTTGTCAATTTTTGTATAGCTAGGGTTAGCTGCTCTTGTCAATTTTTGTATAGCTAGGGTTAGCTGCTCTTGTCAATTTTTGTATAGCTAGGGTTAGCTGCTCTTGTCAATTTTTGTATAGCTAGGGTTAGCTGCTCTTGTCAATTTTTGTATAGCTTGTGTTAGCTGCTCTTGTCAATTTTTGTATAGCTAGGGTTAGCTGCTCTTGTAAATTTTTGTATAGCTAGGGTTAGCTGCTCTTGTAAATTTTTGTATAGCTAGGGTTAGCTGCTCTTGTCAATTTTTGCATAGCTAGGGTTAGCTGCTCTTGTCAATTTTTGTATAGCTAGGGTTAGCTGCTCTTGTCAATTTTTGTATAGCTAGGGTTAGCTGCTCTTGTCAATTTTTGTATAGCTAGGGTTAGCTGCTTTTGTCAATTTTTGTATAGCTAGGGTTAGCTGCTCTTGTCAATTTTTGTATAACTAGGGTTAGCTGCTCTTGTCAATTTTTTTATAACTAGGGTTTGCTGCTCTTGACAATTTTCGTATAGCTAGGGGTTAGCTGCTCTTGTCAATTTTTGTATAGCTAGGTGTTAGCTGCCCTTGTCAATTTTTGTATAGCTAGGGTTAGCTGCTCTTGTCAATTTTTGTATAGCTAGAGTTAGCTGCTCTTGTCAATTTTTTATATAGCTAGGGTTAGCTGCTCTTGTCAATTTTTGTATAGCTAGGGTTAGCTGCTCTTGTCAATTTTTGTATAACTAGGGTTAGCTGCTCTTGTCAATTTTTGTATAGCTAGGGTTTAGCTGCTCTTGTCAATTTTCGTATAGCTAGGGTTAGCTGCTCTTGTCAATTTTTGTATAGCTAGGGTTAGCTGCTCTTGTCAATTTTTATATAGCTAGGGTTAGCTGCTCTTGTCAATTTTTGTATAGCTAGGTTTAGCTGCTCTTGTCAATTTTTGTATAGCTAGGGTTAGCTACTCTTGTCAATTTTTGTATAACTAGGGTTAGCTGCTCTTGACAATTTTTCGTATAGCTAGGGTTAGCTGCTCTTGTCAATTTTTGTATAGCTAGGGTTAGCTGCTCTTGTCAATTTTTGTATAGCTAGGGTTAACTGCTCTTGCCATTTTTTGTATAGCTAGGGTTAGCTGCTCTTGTCATTTTTTGTATAGCTTGTGTTAGCTGCTCTTGTCAATTTTTGTATAGCTAGGGTTAGCTGCTCTTGTAAATTTTTGCATAGCTAGGGTTAGCTGCTCTTGTCAATTTTTGTATAGCTAGGGTTAGCTGCTCTTGTCAATTTTTGTATAGCTAGGGTTAGCTGCTCTTGTCAATTTTTGTATAGCTAGGGTTAGCTGCTCTTGTTAATTTTTGTATAGCTAGGGTTAGCTGTTCTTGTCAATTTTTGTATAGCTAGGGTTAGCTGCTCTTGTCAATTTTTGTATAATTAGGGTTAGCTGCTCTTGACAATTTTCGTATAGCTAGGGTTAGCTGCTCTTGTCAATTTTTGTATAGCTAGGTGTTAGCTGCTCTTGTCAATTTTGGTATAGTTAGGGTTAGCTGCTCTTTTCAATTTTTGTATAGATAGGGTTAGCTGTTCTTGTCAATTTTTGTATAGCTAGGGTTAGATGCTCTTGTCAATTTTTGTACAAATAGGGTTAGCTGCTCTTGACAATTTTCGTATAGCTAGGGGTTAGCTGCTCTTGTCAATTTTTGTATAGCTGGTGTTAGCTGCCCTTGTCAATTTTTGTATACCTAGGGTTAGCTGCTCTTGTCAATTTTTGTATAGCTAGAGTTAGCTGCTCTGGTCAATTTTCGTATAGCTAGGGTTAGCTGCTCTTGTCAATTTTTATATAGCTAGGGTTAGCTGCTCTTGTCAATTTTTGTATAGCTAGGTTTAGCTGCTCTTGTCAATTTTTGTATAGCTAGGGTTAGCTACTCTTGTCAATTTTTGTATAACTAGGGTTAGCTGCTCTTGACAATATTCGTATAGCTAGGGTTAGCTGCTCTTGTCAATTTTTGTATAGCTAGGGTTAGCTGCTCTTGTCAATTTTTGTATAGCTAGGGTTAACTGCTCTTGCCATTTTTTGTATAGCTAGGGTTAGCTGCTCTTGTCATTTTTTGTATAGCTTGTGTTAGCTGCTCTTGTCAATTTTTGTATAGCTAGGGTTAGCTGCTCTTGTCAATTTTTGTATAGCTAGGGTTAGCTGCTCTTGTAAATTTTTGTACAGCTAGGGTTAGCTGCTCTTGTAAATTTTTGCATAGCTAGGGTTAGCTGCTCTTGTCAATTTTTGTATAGCTAGGGTTAGCTGCTCTTGTCAATTTTGGTATAGCTAGGGTTAGCTGCTTTTGTCAATTTTTGTATAGCTAGGGTTAGCTGCTCTTGTCAATTTTTGTATAGCTAGGGTTAGCTGCTCTTGTCAATTTTTGTATAACTAGGGTTAGCTGCTCTTGTCAATTTTTGTATAACTAGGGTTAACTGCTCTTGTCAATTTTTGTATAACTAGGGTTAGCTGCTCTTGACAATATTCGTATAGCTAGGGTTAGCTGCTCTTTTCAATTTTTGTATAGCTAGGGTTAGCTGCTCTTGTCAATTTTTGTATAGCTAGGGTTAACTGCTCTTGCCATTTTTTGTATAGCTAGGGTTAGCTGCTCTTGTCATTTTTTGTATAGCTTGTGTTAGCTGCTCTTGTCAATTTTTGTATAGCTAGGGTTAGCTGCTCTTGTCAATTTTTGTATAGCTAGGGTTAGCTGCTCTTGTAAATTTTCGTATAGCTAGGGTTAGCTGCTCTTGTAAATTTTTGCGTAGCTAGGGTTAGCTGCTCTTGTAAATTTTTGTATAGCTAGGGTTAGATGCACTTGTCAATTTTTGTATAGCTAGGGTTAGCTGCTCTTGTCAATTTTTGTATAGCTAGGGGTTAGCTGCTCTTGTCAATTTTTGTATAGCTAGGGTTAGCTGCTCTTGTCAATTTTTGTATAGCTAGGGTTAGCTGCTCTTGTCAATTTTTGTATAACTAGGGTTAGCTGCTCTTGTCAATTTTTGTATAACTAGGGTTTGCTGCTCTTGACAATTTTTGTATAGCTAGGGTTAGCTGCTCTTGTCAATTTTTGTATAGCTGGTGTTAGCTGCTCTTGTCAATTTTTGTATAGCTAGGGTTAGCTGCTCTTGTCAATTTTTGTATAGCTAGGGTTAGCTGCTCTTGTCAATTTTTGTATAGCTAGGGTTAGCTGCTCTTGTCAATTTTTGTATAGCTAGGGTTAGCTGCTCTTGTCAATTTTTGTATAGCTAGGGTTAGCTGCTCTTGTCAATTTTTGTATAGCTAGGGTTAGCTGCTCTTGTCAATTTTTGTATAGCTAGGGTTAGCTGCTCTTGTCAATTTTTGTATAGCTAGGGTTAGCTGCTCTTGTCAATTTTTGTATAGCTAGGGTTAGCTGCTCTTGTCAATTTTTGTATAGCTAGGGTTAGCTGCTCTTGTCAATTTTTGTATAATTAGGGTTAGCTGCTCTTGTCAATTTTTGTATAGCTAGGGTTAGCTGCTCTTGTCAATTTTTGTATAGCTAGGTGTTAGCTGCTCTTGTCAATTTTGGTATAGCTAGGGTTAGCTGCTCTTTTCAATTTTTGTATAGATAGGGTTAGCTGTTCTTGTCAATTTTTGTATAGCTAGGGTTAGATGCTCTTGTCAATTTTTGTACAAATAGGGTTAGCTGCTCTTGTCAATTTTTGTATAGCTAGGGTTAGCTGCTCTTGTCAATTTTTGTATAGCTAGGTGTTAGCTGCTCTTGTCAATTTTTGTATAGCTAGGGTTAGCTGCTCTTGTCAATTTTTGTATAGCTAGGGTTAGCTGCTCTTGTCAATTTTTGTATAGCTAGGGTTAGCTGCTCTTGTCAATTTTTGTATAGCTAGGGTTAGCTGCTCTTGTCAATTTTTGTATAGCTAGGGTTAGCTGCTCTTGTCAATTTTTGTATAGCTAGGGTTAGCTGCTCTTGTCAATTTTTGTATAACTAGGGTTAGCTGCTCTTGACAATATTCGTATAGCTAGGGTTAGCTGCTCTTGTCAATTTTTGTATAGCTAGGGTTAGCTGCTCTTGTCAATTTTTGTATAGCTAGGGTTAACTGCTCTTGCCATTTTTTGTATAGCTAGGGTTAGCTGCTCTTGTCATTTTTTGTATAGCTTGTGTTAGCTGCTCTTGTCAATTTTTGCATAGCTAGGGTTAGCTGCTCTTGTAAATTTTTGCATAGCTAGGGTTAGCTGCTCTTGTCAATTTTTGTATAGCTAGGGTTAGCTGCTCTTGTCAATTTTTGTATAGCTAGGGTTAGCTGCTCTTGTCAATTTTTGTATAGCTAGGGTTAGCTGCTCTTGTCAATTTTTGTATAGCTAGGGTTAGCTGCTCTTGTCAATTTTTGTATAGCTAGGGTTAGCTGCTCTTGTCAATTTTTGTATAGCTAGGGTTAGCTGCTCTTGTCAATTTTTGTATAACTAGGGTTAGCTGCTCTTGTCAATTTTTTTATAACTAGGGTTAGCTGCTCTTGTCAATTTTCGTATAGCTAGGGGTTAGCTGCTCTTGTCAATTTTTGTATAGCTAGGGTTAGCTGCTCTTGTCAATTTTTGTATAGCTAGAGTTAGCTGCTCTTGTCATTTTTTATATAGCTAGGGTTGGCTGCTCTTGTCAATTTTTGTATAGCTAGACTTAGCTGCTCTTGTCAATTTTTGTATAGCTAGGGTTAGCTGCTCTTGTCAATTTTTGTATAGCTAGGGTTAGCTGCTCTTGTCAATTTTCGTATAGCTAGGGTTAGCTGCTCTTGTCAATTTTTGTATAGCTAGGGTTAGCTGCTCTTGTCAATTTTTGTATAGCTAGGGTTAGCTGCTCTTGTCAATTTTTGTATAGCTAGGGTTAAGCTGCTCTTGTCAATTTTTGTATAGCTAGGGTTAGCTGCTCTTGTCAATTTTTGTATAACTAGAGTTAATACTCTTGTCAATTTTTGTATAGATAGGGTTAGCTGCTCTTGTCATTTTTGTAAATAGCTTGGGTTAGCTGCTCTTGTTCAATTTTTGTATAGCTAGGGTTAGCTGCTCTTGTCAATTTTTGTATAGCTAGGGTTAGCTGCTCTTGTCAATTTTTGTATAGCTAGGGTTAGCTGCTCTTGTCAATTTTTGTATAGCTAGGGTTAGCTGCTCTTGTCAATTTTTGTATAGCTAGGGTTAGCTGCTCTTGTCAATTTTTGTATAGCTAGGGTTAGCTGCTCTTGTCAATTTTTGTATAGCTAGGGTTAGCTGCTCTTGTCAATTTTTGTATAGCTAGGGTTAGCTGCTCTTGTCAATTTTTGTATAGCTAGGGTTAGCTGCTCTTGTCAATTTTTGTATAGCTAGGGTTAGCTGCTCTTGTCAATTTTTGTATAGCTAGGGTTAGCTGCTCTTGTCAATTTTTGTATAGCTAGGGTTAGCTGCTCTTGTCAATTTTTGTATAGCTAGGGTTAGCTGCTCTTGTCAATTTTTGTATAGCTAGGGTTAGCTGCTCTTGTCAATTTTTGTATAATTAGGGTTAGCTGCTCTTGACAATTTTCGTATAGCTAGGGGTTAGCTGCTCTTGTCAATTTTTGTATAGCTAGGTGTTAGCTGCTCTTGTCAATTTTGGTATAGTTAGGGTTAGCTGCTCTTTTCAATTTTTGTATAGATAGGGTTAGCTGTTCTTGTCAATTTTTGTATAGCTAGGGTTAGATGCTCTTGTCAATTTTTGTACAAATAGGGTTAGCTGCTCTTGACAATTTTCGTATAGCTAGGGGTTAGCTGCTCTTGTCAATTTTTGTATAGCTGGTGTTAGCTGCCCTTGTCAATTTTTGTATACCTAGGGTTAGCTGCTCTTGTCAATTTTTGTATAGCTAGAGTTAGCTGCTCTGGTCAATTTTCGTATAGCTAGGGTTAGCTGCTCTTGTCAATTTTTATATAGCTAGGGTTAGCTGCTCTTGTCAATTTTTGTATAGCTAGGTTTAGCTGCTCTTGTCAATTTTTGTATAGCTAGGGTTAGCTGCTCTTGTCAATTTTTGTATAACTAGGGTTAGCTGCTCTTGTCAATTTTCGTATAGCTAGGGTTAGCTGCTCTTGTCAATTTTTGTATAGCTAGGGTTAGCTGCTCTTGTCAATTTTTGTATAGCTAGGGTTAACTGCTCTTGCCATTTTTTGTATAGCTAGGGTTAGCTGCTCTTGTCATTTTTTGTATAGCTTGTGTTAGCTGCTCTTGTCAATTTTTGCATAGCTAGGGTTAGCTGCTCTTGTAAATTTTTGTATAGCTAGGGTTAGCTGCTCTTGTCAATTTTTGTATAGCTAGGGTTAGCTGCTCTTGTCAATTTTTGTATAGCTAGGGTTAGCTGCTCTTGTCAATTTTTGTATAGCTAGGGTTAGCTGCTCTTGTCAATTTTTGTATAGCTAGGGTTAGCTGCTCTTGTCAATTTTTGTATAGCTAGGGTTAGCTGCTTTTGTCAATTTTTGTATAGCTAGGGTTAGCTGCTCTTGTCAATTTTTGTATAACTAGGGTTAGCTGCTCTTGTCAATTTTTTTATAACTAGGGTTTGCTGCTCTTGACAATTTTCGTATAGCTAGGGTTAGCTGCTCTTGTCAATTTTTGTATAGCTAGGGTTAGCTGCTCTTGTCAATTTTTGTATAGCTAGGGTTAGCTGCTCTTGTCAATTTTTGTATAGCTAGGGTTGGCTGCTCTTGTCAATTTTTGTATAGCCAGGGTTAGCTGCTCTTGTCAATTTTTGTATAGCTAGGGTTAGCTGCTCTTGTCAATTTTTGTATAGCTAGGGTTAGCTGCTCTTGTCAATTTTTGTATAGCTAGGGTTAGCTGCTCTTGTCAATTTTTGTATAGCTAGGGTTAGCTGCTCTTGTCAATTTTTGTATAGCTAGGGTTAGCTGCTCTTGTCAATTTTTGTATAGCTAGGGTTAGCTGCTCTTGTCAATTTTTGTATAGCTAGGGTTAGCTGCTCTTGTCAATTTTTGTATAACTAGAGTTAATACTCTTGTCAATTTTTGTATAGCTAGGGTTAGCTGCTCTTGTCAATTTTTTAAATAGCTTGGGTTAGCTGCTCTTGTTAATTTTTGTATAGCTAGGGTTAGCTGCTCTTGTCAATTTTTGTATAGCTAGGGTTAGCTGCTCTTGTCAATTTTTGTATAATTAGGGTTAGCTGCTCTTGACAATTTTCGTATAGCTAGGGGTTAGCTGCTCTTGTCAATTTTTGTATAGCTAGGTGTTAGCTGCTCTTGTCAATTTTGGTATAGCTAGGGTTAGCTGCTCTTGTCAATTTTTGTATAGCTAGGGTTAGCTGTTCTTGTCAATTTTTGTATAGCTAGGGTTAGATGCTCTTGTCAATTTTTGTACAAATAGGGTTAGCTGCTCTTGACAATTTTCGTATAGCTAGGGGTTAGCTGCTCTTGTCAATTTTTGTATAGCTGGTGTTAGCTGCCCTTGTCAATTTTTGTATAGCTAGGGTTAGCTGCTCTTGTCAATTTTTGTATAGCTAGAGTTAGCTGCTCTTGTCAATTTTCGTATAGCTAGGGTTAGCTGCTCTTGTCAATTTTTATATAGCTAGGGTTAGCTGCTCTTGTCAATTTTTGTATAGCTAGGTTTAGCTGCTCTTGTCAATTTTTGTATAGCTAGGGTTAGCTACTCTTGTCAATTTTTGTATAACTAGGGTTAGCTGCTCTTGACAATATTCGTATAGCTAGGGTTAGCTGCTCTTGTCAATTTTTGTATAGTAGGGTTAGCTGCTCTTGTCAATTTTTGTATAGCTAGGGTTAACTGCTCTTGCCATTTTTTGTATAGCTAGGGTTAGCTGCTCTTGTCATTTTTTGTATAGCTTGTGTTAGCTGCTCTTGTCAATTTTTGTATAGCTAGGGTTAGCTGCTCTTGTCAATTTTTGTATAGCTAGGGTTAGCTGCTCTTGTAAATTTTTGTACAGCTAGGGTTAGCTGCTCTTGTAAATTTTTGCATAGCTAGGGTTAGCTGCTCTTGTCAATTTTTGTATAGCTAGGGTTAGCTGCTCTTGTCAATTTTGGTATAGCTAGGGTTAGCTGCTTTTGTCAATTTTTGTATAGCTAGGGTTAGCTGCTCTTGTCAATTTTTGTATAGCTAGGGCTGGCTGCTCTTGTCAATTTTTGTATAACTAGGGTTAGCTGCTCTTGTCAATTTTTGTATAACTAGGGTTAACTGCTCTTGTCAATTTTTGTATAACTAGGGTTAGCTGCTCTTGACAATATTCGTATAGCTAGGGTTAGCTGCTCTTTTCAATTTTTGTATAGCTAGGGTTAGCTGCTCTTGTCAATTTTTGTATAGCTAGGGTTAACTGCTCTTGTCAATTTTTGTATAGCTAGGGTTAGCTGCTCTTGTCAATTTTTGTATAGCTAGGGTTAGCTGCTCTTGTCAATTTTTGTATAGCTAGGGTTAGCTGCTCTTGTCAATTTTTGTATAGCTAGGGTTAGCTGCTCTTGTAAATTTTTGTATAGCTAGGGTTAGCTGCTCTTGTAAATTTTTGCGTAGCTAGGGTTAGCTGCTCTTGTCAATTTTTGTATAGCTAGGGTTAGCTGCTCTTGTCAATTTTTGTATAGCTAGGGGTTAGCTGCTCTTGTCAATTTTGGTATAGCTAGGGTTAGCTGCTCTTGTCAATTTTTGTATAGCTAGGGTTAGCTGCTCTTGTCAATTTTTGTATAGCTAGGGTTAGCTGCTCTTGTCAATTTTTGTATAACTAGGGTTAGCTGCTCTTGACAATTTTCGTATAGCTAGGGTTAGCTGCTCTTGTCAATTTTTGTATAGCTGGTGTTAGCTGCCCTTGTCAATTTTTGTATAGCTAGGGTTAGCTGCTCTTGTCAATTTTTGTATAGCTAGGGTTAGCTGCTCTTGTCAATTTTTGCATAGCTAGGGTTAGCTGCTCTTGTCAATTTTTGTATAGCTAGGGTTAGCTGCTCTTGTCAATTTTTGTATAGCTAGGGTTAGCTGCTCTTGTCAATTTTTGCATAGCTAGGGTTAGCTGCTCTTGTCAATTTTTGTATAGCTAGGGTTAGCTGCTCTTGTCAATTTTTGTATAGCTAGGGTTAGCTGCTCTTGTCAATTTTTGTATAGCTAGGGTTAGCTGCTCTTGTCAATTTTTGTATAGCTAGGGTTAGCTGCTCTTGTCAATTTTTGTATAGCTAGGGTTAGCTGCTCTTGTCAATTTTTGTATAGCTAGGGTTAGCTGCTCTTGTCAATTTTTGTATAGCTAGGGTTAGCTGCTCTTGTCAATTTTTCGTATAGCTAGGGTTAGCTGCTCTTGTCAATTTTTGTATAGCTAGGGTTAGCTGCTCTTGTCAATTTTTGTATAGCTAGGGTTAGCTGCTCTTGTCAATTTTTGTATAGCTAGGGTTAGCTGCTCTTGTCAATTTTTGTATAGCTTGTGTTAGCTGCTCTTGTCAATTTTTGTATAGCTAGGGTTAGCTGCTCTTGTCAATTTTTGTATAGCTAGGGTTAGCTGCTCTTGTAAATTTTTGTATAGCTAGGGTTAGCTGCTCTTGTCAATTTTTGTATAGCTAGGGTTAGCTGCTCTTGTCAATTTTTGTATAGCTAGGGTTAGCTGCTCTTGTCAATTTTTGTATAGCTAGGGTTAGCTGCTCTTGTCAATTTTTGTATAGCTAGGGTTAGCTGCTCTTGTCAATTTTTGTATAGCTAGGGTTAGCTGCTCTTGTCAATTTTTGTATAGCTAGGGTTAGCTGCTCTTGTCAATTTTTGTATAGCTAGGGTTAGCTGCTCTTGTCAATTTTTGTATAACTAGGGTTAGCTGCTCTTGACAATTTTCGTATAGCTAGGGTTAGCTGCTCTTGTCAATTTTTGTATAGCTAGGGTTAGCTGCCCTTGTCAATTTTTGTATAGCTAGGGTTAGCTGCTCTTGTCAATTTTTGTATAGCTAGGGTTAGCTGCTCTTGTCAATTTTTGTATAGCTAGGGTTGGCTGCTCTTGTCAATTTTTGTATAGCTAGGGTTAGCTGCTCTTGTCAATTTTTGTATAACTAGGGTTAGCTGCTCTTGTCAATTTTTGTATAGCTAGGGTTAGCTGCTCTTGTCAATTTTTGTATAGCTAGGGTTAGCTGCTCTTGTCAATTTTTGTATAGCTAGGGTTAGCTGCTCTTGTCAATTTTTGTATAGCTAGGGTTAGCTGCTCTTGTCAATTTTTGTATAGCTAGGGTTAGCTGCTCTTGTCAATTTTTGTATAGCTAGGGTTAGCTGCTCTTGTCAATTTTTGTATAACTAGGGTTAGCTGCTCTTGTCAATTTTTGTATAGCTAGGGTTAGCTGCTCTTGTCAATTTTTGTATAGCTAGGGTTAGCTGCTCTTGTCAATTTTTGTATAGCTAGGGTTAGCTGCTCTTGTCAATTTTTGTATAGCTAGGGTTAGCTGCTCTTGTCAATTTTTGTATAGCTAGTGTTAGCTGCTCTTGTCAATTTTTGTATAGCTAGGGTTAGCTGCTCTTGTAAATTTTTGCATAGCTAGGGTTAGCTGCTCTTGTCAATTTTTGTATAGCTAGGGTTAGCTGCTCTTGTCAATTTTTGTATAGCTAGGGTTAGCTGCTCTTGTCAATTTTTGTATAGCTAGGGTTAGCTGCTCTTGTTAATTTTTGTATAGCTAGGGTTAGCTGTTCTTGTCAATTTTTGTATACCTAGGGTTAGCTGCTCTTGTCAATTTTTGTATAATTAGGGTTAGCTGCTCTTGACAATTTTCGTATAGCTAGGGTTAGCTGCTCTTGTCAATTTTTGTATAGCTAGGTGTTAGCTGCTCTTGTCAATTTTGGTATAGTTAGGGTTAGCTGCTCTTTTCAATTTTTGTATAGATAGGGTTAGCTGTTCTTGTCAATTTTTGTATAGCTAGGGTTAGCTGCTCTTGTCAATTTTTGTACAAATAGGGTTAGCTGCTCTTGACAATTTTCGTATAGCTAGGGGTTAGCTGCTCTTGTCAATTTTTGTATAGCTGGTGTTAGCTGCCCTTGTCAATTTTTGTATACCTAGGGTTAGCTGCTCTTGTCAATTTTTGTATAGCTAGAGTTAGCTGCTCTTGTCAATTTTCGTATAGCTAGGGTTAGCTGCTCTTGTCAATTTTTATATAGCTAGGGTTAGCTGCTCTTGTCAATTTTTGTATAGCTAGGTTTAGCTGCTCTTGTCAATTTTTGTATAGCTAGGGTTAGCTACTCTTGTCAATTTTTGTATAACTAGGGTTAGCTGCTCTTGACAATATTCGTATAGCTAGGGTTAGCTGCTCTTGTCAATTTTTGTATAGCTAGGGTTAGCTGCTCTTGTCAATTTTTGTATAGCTAGGGTTAACTGCTCTTGCCATTTTTTGTATAGCTAGGGTTAGCTGCTCTTGTCATTTTTTGTATAGCTTGTGTTAGCTGCTCTTGTCAATTTTTGTATAGCTAGGGTTAGCTGCTCTTGTCAATTTTTGTATAGCTAGGGTTAGCTGCTCTTGTAAATTTTTGTACAGCTAGGGTTAGCTGCTCTTGTAAATTTTTGCATAGCTAGGGTTAGCTGCTCTTGTCAATTTTTGTATAGCTAGGGTTAGCTGCTCTTGTCAATTTTGGTATAGCTAGGGTTAGCTGCTTTTGTCAATTTTTGTATAGCTAGGGTTAGCTGCTCTTGTCAATTTTTGTATAGCTAGGGTTAGCTGCTCTTGTCAATTTTTGTATAACTAGGGTTAGCTGCTCTTGTCAATTTTTGTATAACTAGGGTTAACTGCTCTTGTCAATTTTTGTATAACTAGGGTTAGCTGCTCTTGACAATATTCGTATAGCTAGGGTTAGCTGCTCTTTTCAATTTTTGTATAGTAGGGTTAGCTGCTCTTGTCAATTTTTGTATAGCTAGGGTTAACTGCTCTTGCCATTTTTTGTATAGCTAGGGTTAGCTGCTCTTGTCATTTTTTGTATAGCTTGTGTTAGCTGCTCTTGTCAATTTTTGTATAGCTAGGGTTAGCTGCTCTTGTCAATTTTTGTATAGCTAGGGTTAGCTGCTCTTGTAAATTTTTGTATAGCTAGGGTTAGCTGCTCTTGTAAATTTTTGCGTAGCTAGGGTTAGCTGCTCTTGTAAATTTTTGCATAGCTAGGGTTAGCTGCACTTGTCAATTTTTGTATAGCTAGGGTTAGCTGCTCTTGTCAATTTTTGTATAGCTAGGGGTTAGCTGCTCTTGTCAATTTTTGTATAGCTAGGGTTAGCTGCTTTTGTCAATTTTTGTATAGCTAGGGTTAGCTGCTCTTGTCAATTTTTGTATAACTAGGGTTAGCTGCTCTTGTCAATTTTTTTATAACTAGGGTTTGCTGCTCTTGTCAATTTTCGTATAGCTAGGGTTAGCTGCTCTTGTCAATTTTTGTATAGCTAGGGTTAGCTGCCCTTGTCAATTTTTGTATAGCTAGGGTTAGCTGCTCTTGTCAATTTTTGTATAGCTAGGGTTAGCTGCTCTTGTCAATTTTTGTATAACTAGGGTTAGCTGCTCTTGTCAATTTTTGTATAGCTAGGTTTAGCTGCTCTTGTCAATTTTCGTATAGCTAGGGTTAGCTGCTCTTGTCAATTTTTGTATAGCTAGGGTTAGCTGCTCTTGTCAATTTTTGTATAGCTAGGGTTAGCTGCTCTTGTCAATTTTTGTATAGCTAGGGTTAGCTGCTCTTGTCAATTTTTGTATAGCTAGGGTTAGCTGCTCTTGTCAATTTTTGTATAGCTAGGGTTAGCTGCTCTTGTCAATTTTTGTATAGCTAGGGTTAGCTGCTCTTGTCAATTTTTGTATAGCTAGGGTTAGCTGCTCTTGTCAATTTTTGTATAGCTAGGGTTAGCTGCTCTTGTCAATTTTTGTATAGCTAGGGTTAGCTGCTCTTGTCAATTTTTGTATAGCTAGGGTTAGCTGCTCTTGTCAATTTTTGTATAGCTAGGGTTAGCTGCTCTTGTCAATTTTTGTATAGCTAGGGTTAGCTGCTCTTGTCAATTTTTGTATAGCTAGGGTTAGCTGCTCTTGTCAATTTTTGCATAGCTAGGGTTAGCTGCTCTTGTCAATTTTTGTATAGCTAGGGTTAGCTGCTCTTGTCAATTTTTGTATAGCTAGGGTTAGCTGCTCTTGTCAATTTTTGTATAGCTAGGGTTAGCTGCTCTTGTCAATTTTTGTATAGCTAGGGTTAGCTGCTCTTGTCAATTTTTGTATAGCTAGGGTTAGCTGCTCTTGTCAATTTTTGTATAGCTAGGGTTAGCTGCTCTTGTCAATTTTTGTATAGCTAGGGTTAGCTGCTCTTGTCAATTTTTGTATAGCTTAGGGTTAGCTGCCCTTGTCAATTTTTTTATAGCTAGGTTTAGCTGCTCTCTCCAATTTTTTGTATAGCTAGGGTTAGATGCTCTTGTGAGACGCTGTCTAAATAATTACACGATCGATGTTCACCTAGCGGCTGTGCATCGTGAGTGAGCCATCCTGGTGGTCGAGTTGTCAGAGGCACAGATTTCTGGCTAGTCTCTAGAGAACGGTTTAGGTTAGAGTTCCGGATGAGGCATGGATGATGTTATTTGTTTCTGCTCCAGGTGAATTAATCGAAAACCAAGCAATCGAACGCACAAAAACGTCGAAAGCGAAATCGGCGAAAATAAAATCATCGAACAGAGAATTCATCGCGGAACAAGTTTACTAAAAACCAGGTCTCACCGCCCCGATGATGCAGGTCTCACCGCAGACCTGCAGCATCCAGGGCTCACCGCCCCGATGGTGTGGTTTAAGCGCTGGCTTACGACCGTCCGTCCGAGATGAGTCCGGGTTCGTATCCCGATGAGACATTGATGTGTTTGTCTTACGACGCTGGCTCTCTTCCTTCCCAGGAACCAATGGCCCTAAATTAGGGAGAGGCGATCGCTTATAGCCCATCGAAGTGCTCACGGTGGCCGTTAAACCCCCAAACAAAAAATAAATAAACTCGGTCTGTGAACGAGATCATCGAAGTGAAATCATCCAAAAAATGAATTCATCGTGGGCATATTTTTCAAAAATTACGAGTGTAAGTAAGTAAATAAATCTTCTCTGTAAGTAAATAAATCTTCTCCAAGGAATGATAGCAGTAATTTAAAGGACCATAATGTGAACTTCCATTTGTTGGCTTCGTGCATGAATTGAAGAAAGTTATCCAATATAGCTAATTTCCCCTCATTTTAAGAGGGATATTTATTTCATTCATAGTGCATTGCTTTAGTAACAAAGTTCAGTAACTTGTGAAAAATAAATCGATAATTAAAACTGTATCTGAGCAAGAATTTAGGGAAAATATCGAACGGCAAAAATTCCTTCTGTATGTGGCCAAGTTTTTCGTCAGTTTGTCTTTCAATCAATCTGTCTGTCTTCGAAAATAACATCCCTGCTTTCAAAAATAAGACTGAAAAAATTCTTTGAGTGTTTGGTAGAGAAAAGTACGTGCACAAGATCTGTGATATGTCTATCCTTCCATTTACCTGTCACTCAGCCTTTCTGTTCAACTTTCTTTTATCAATCATAGAAATAATTTCTTTAACAATGGCGAAGTTTCTATTTTCGAAACTTTTAGAATCGGAAGTATTTCTTCTACAGAGGCAGGCAGACTACTGAGAAATGAAGAGACGAAGAGTCGTATCGTAAATATATCACGATGCAGAGATGTGTTCGAGATGGAAGGGTAGAGCCAGTGGTCGAGTGGTACGAAGCAGTGACTGCTACCCATTCATCTGAGATGGGTCCGGATTCGAATCCCGTGTGAAACATGGATGTTGTGTTTGTCTTATCGCACTGGCTCTCTCCTTTCCCTAGAACCAGTGGCTCTAAATTAGGCATGTGACGTACCTGCCATTGAGTTACGCAGACGACATAAAGGCAGATAGGAATCAGAATAAATGTCTGCGTAGCTCAGTTGGTAGAGCGACTTGTTCCGGAATAAGCGGCCTAGTTCGAATCCCGGCGTAGACCAAAAATGACGGAGAAATTTACTTCGTTATAATGGCGCCCGAACTATCCGGATGACCCGGCCGTTCAAAATCTCGTTGGTGTGATGTTATTTCCACACCGCGAGATAGAAAAAATCAGAGAATCCCTTCTCCAGCGCTTTGAAAAATAAAAATGTGTGATGTTGCATTCCACACAGCAGTTTGACTGGGAGTTCTCAAGTGCACGTTCTACAGTGGATGGCTGCCTGCAACGATTCATGGTCACGGCTGACCCGTGGGCCATGCCCCCGGCCCTCTTTCGGGGGGGAGATGTGACGTACCTGCCAGCAGGACGCACACGACATAAAGGCAGATAGGAATCAGAATAAATGTCTGCGTAGCTCAGTTGGTAGAGCGACTTGTTCCGGAATAAGCGGCCTCGGGTTCGAATCCCGGCGTAGACCAAAAATGACGGAGAAATTTACTTCGTTATAAGGCATGGGCATATATATCCCATTGAGTTGCTCAGAGAAAAAGAAAGATATCAAAATTATATGCTTTCCTCTGTTGGATTTGCGTGAAACTATAATTTGAAGTTAGAAAGAATTTGTCCGTGACGAATTGTTGCATGTGAAATATTGATGTACAACCAGAATATAAAGTACCTGTATAGCTCTCAAACAAGAACGTTAGTAGGCGAGATACAGTACAAAGCTACTCCAGTTAAGTGCATAGAAACGCGGAGAAACAAAGAAATTCGGAAAGTGGTAACAAGTTATGTTACTGCTAAACGAAGCTTAAAAAGTCATTTGAAAACCTCATATTCCGATTGTCCGCGTTTCTACGCACTGCCGAAGATACATAAGTTTGTCGTCCCTTTTTGTCCTATAGTTAGCAATATCGGCTCAGCTACACATAAGTTTTAGCCAAGTTTCTATCTTCGAAACTTAATTCGGAAAATCCTTAATTAGTTGAACTCATCAATTCAATTAATCGTCATATACAGTTCAACTTGTGAGACTGAAAAGAATGGCTGCTTACCATTTCTTGATGTTCTTGTGTCACGATCTGATGGATCCTTCAGTACAACAGTTTATCGTAAACCATTTGCTGCCTCCATACTCTAAGTAAAAAAATCACTGCTTTCTATACATATGCATATCATGCAGTACATATCTGTTCAATGCCTTCCTTGCAGAAAGAACTAGATTTTTAAAGGAATTGCAGCCCACAGAGGATATAGCCCTTCCGTTATAGACAAAGCGGTCCAGAAATTTAGGAAACTGAAGCTTTTTTGCACGCTCGCGACAACAGACCTGCCAGTACGAGAGAGCTGAGCTGTCATCCAATTCGCTCAGCAGACTGGCTTCAGAATTTCAAAATTCTCAAAAATTTTAATTTCAAACTTATTTTTTAATCCATAAACAAAGCAAATTTTTGCGGATCAAAAAGATTATGTCGAAGATACAAATTCCTAGGGGATTTATCAGACCTCTTGTGAATGTGGACTTTCATATATAGGACAGACTCGCAGGGCTCTAAATGTGTAGAAACACAAGACTTAGGTACCGAACTATGAACTGAAGAAGTCGTCTATAGCACAACATTGTCACGAAAATAATCATAAATTTTGGTTTATAAAACGCTAAGCTTATTGATAAACCTGATTCGACTATCAAGCTTAATATATTAGAAGCTTTCCACATTTATATCGCAACAATTTTCGACTAGTTAGTGACATAACATGTACTCCGTTCCTTTCAAACGCTTGGAAACAACTCACCACAAACCGGGACCGTCAGAACGCTGATTATGTCATAGTGATTTAAAGGTTTACGCTCCATTTGTCCCAATGAAGCAGAGCCAAACGCTCAGCGAAACTATAGTATTTATTATAATAAAATATTTAATTGTGAATAACGTTACTGATTTATTGTGTTAGTTCACGGAGCTCTTAGTGCGCTGAAATATGAACAGGAATTATGAGCAACAATGAATTCATTACAAATATATACGAACTATGAAGAAACGGGTTTCTCTACGCTCAATTAATGTGAAAGACGATAAAAAGTGAACTCCGTTTATTAGACATATAAAATAAAGGGATCAAGAGATGCTAGCTTTCACTACCTCCGGGTAGCTTCATCAGGCATTTAGTAGCGAAAGATCACAAAAGCAACTGGAAAAAATATTTCTAAGAATATAACTAAATTCCAAAATAAGCAAAACACTTGCACGATGTCACGAGTTGTTCGATCCCAGGGCCGGGTAGTCACGTGTAACTCCAAGAAGCCAGTGCCATATCAAAGGAAGGCTCGTGGTTACATGCTTGTTACACACATCGCGTGATCATCTCAATGGTTTCGCGAAGCGCAGTAGCTCTTGCGCTGTCGTAAGGTGCTGGTTTCTTAAAATCTCTCCATCTGGGAACTGCCCCTTCAGATGCAACATCACGGGCTAGGGCCGTCGTAAGCTTTCCGGCCTTAACGTCCCTTTGGTGTTCAGAAATACGGATCTGGAACGATCTTTTTGTCATCCCAGATGTAGGATTTAACGGATGCGTCAGGATAATCCAGAGGAATAGCATAGACTCCGGCTTAAGTGAGCGTAGAAGGCGATGCGCGCTGGTCTGCTGCGAGGATATCTGACAAAGGTCTAGGTGCCCTCACGCCGATATCATAACCTAGTCTTCGGAGAACATTATTCAGGAAGTACGTTAGCCTAGGAATGTAGGGAATCGAACCCACGTAGCGGGCGGGTTGTGCCGTGGGGTTGGCACGAGGCTGTGCGAGAGCAGTTGTTGCAGCCTTTCTGACTATTTGGAAGATTGTGATCATGTCGTACCCCCTGCAGCCACTAGGTTTCTAAGGCTACGGATCTCCTCCTCGCATGTGGCCTTGTTCGGTGAGAGTTCGAAAGCTCGCTTTGCTCTGTACCTAAAAAACCAAAAGGGGAATAGAGATTTCACTTACTCTCTAAATACATTCTGAGCTCCCAGTTGGTCTAGAAATTCTTCAAACTGCTCGTCATCAGCTTCGGTGTCAAGTGCTTCAGCTTCTGCGTCTGGTGACAAGGAATTTGTGTGGTTACCAGTTTGGTCCGCATTTTTCCAGGTTTCTGTGTCGATACCAAGGAACATTCCTACAAGGACGTAAAAGGAATAAATCATTAGTTGTCTGTTTGCACTCAAAACATAGCGTCGCCACCTGTTTGTATTGACACTTTAACTACTGATGTGTGGTGCAGGATATGTGCGCAACCAAATAGCAGAATGCTGACTCGAAAAGCATGTTAATTCTTATGAAGGAAGCTACAATCTCTAAAAAATTATACTGCTTATAGAGAAACAAAATCGGAAATAATATCTTGGGGTTGTTACAAACAGATTCTCTTTTTGAGGCTTAGCGGCACAAGGGCAGCAATGATCTGTGACGTACCTGCCAGCAGGACGCACACGACATAAAGGCAGATAGCAGTCAGAACAAACGTCCGCGTAGCTCAATTGGTCGAGTGACTTATTCCGGAATGAGGGGACCCGGGTTCGAGCCCCGGCGTGGATAAAAATGACGGAGAAATTTGCTTCGTTATAATGGCGCCCGAAGTTTCCGGATGACCCGGCCGTTCAAAATCTCGCAATGGTGTGATGTTTTTTCCACATCGCGGAAGAGGAAAAATCAGAGAATCCCTTCTCCAGCGCTTCGAAAAATAAAAAAAGATTGACTGGGAGTTCTCGAGTGCACGTTCTACAGCGGATGGCTGCCTACAACGATTAATGGTCACGGCTGACCCGTGGGCCATGCCCCCGGCCCTTTTTCGGGGGGAGGGAGATGTGACGTACCTGCCAGCAGGACGCATACGATATAAAGGCAGATAGCAGTCAGAACAAACGTCTGCGTAGCTCAATTGGTAGAGTGACTTATTCCGGAATGAGGGGATCCGGGTTCAAGCCCCGGCATGGATAAAAATGACGGAGAAATTAACTCCGTTATAGATCCTTTATCAAAAGACGGAGGGTTCTGGTGTTAAAGTGCGGGTAAAGACTCACTTTGTGTTTTGAATGTTATACATGAACATTAACATATAATTATGCTATATATGGTATATCAGACATTTACTTCACATAAGCTGGGCCTGAACTTATCAAGGTTTAAACTTGCAGACCCCAGCAGGTCCGGGAGGCAAAATAGGCCCTAGAAGTGGGTCACGAAAAGAGTGTTTCACTCACGCTTGTTGAGTAAAAGACTCTGATGTACTCCTTCCCCATTGCTGGTGTGTCAACATTCTTCCACTAACACACAGGAATTCCCCTGCGCTGTTTGCTATTTCATCTGTTGTGCCACCATTTCTATTCCTCCATTCCAGAACAATGCGTAGCAGATTTTCTCTGCCACTTTAAATATGGAATTTCAGTAAACTTTGTTACTTTGTAGACTTTCTCTCTCTCTCTCTCTCTCTCTCTCTCTCTGTCTTGTTAAATCTGGTGACTTTATTAAATTTTGTTCATTAAAAACGACCAAATTTGCTTATAATTAACATTATACCAAACAGAAGCTTCTGTTTTGCTCGGATGTCGCTAAATACGGGCTTGCTATAAGCTGGTCGTTTCCCACACTGCGACCGTCAGCTAAAAGATGGGGTTTATACGATCTGTGGTATAGGGTAGGGTTCCTACTCGAAAGTAAAAAATAAATTCTCGATTTTTCCAGGTTCTCCATATCGCTTTGAAAGTTTTTTTCAGTGGCAACTCCCGTCATGTTGCGATGAATTGCAATGTTTCATTCCATTCATGCATTTTCTCACCAAAGCACACATTTGTAAATTCTTCAAGTAATTTGTCTTCATAAAATTACCTGCTTTTCATTAATGACAACTAAATGCGCACATTATTTTCCGTACCATAATTCTGTGAACTTTTTTGAATACTACCCAAGGTCCGGGCTCGAATCCCGGTGAAGCATGGATATTGTTTGTCTTACGGCACTGGCTCTCTCCCTTCGCTGGAACCAGTGGCCCTAAATTAGGGACGGGCGACTGCTTATAGCCCATTGAGTTACTCACGGTGGTCGTTAAACCCTTAACTAAGAAAAAGAAAAAAAGAATGCTCCCCACATAGAATTTGTTCATGTATTCCCATAGAAATGAGCCATGTGGAAGAAAAAATATCTCAGTTGATTAGTTTCAGTTTTTTCATAACACAATGCAGTTTAAGCTTAATAGCGGAATGATTCCTGTTCAGAGAAACATGCCGCAAAAGAACCAACAGACAAAGAACTTTGATCCATTGTTTGGTTGGTTCCCTTGTGATGTCTTTCTCCAAGCAGGAGTGTGTCAAGCCATTGTACCTAATGGTTTCATGTTACTACAACTGCATGCAGGAATTATACAAAACCTTAATAACAGGCAGTTTTTAGTATTCAATTTTTCATATTTTTTATGGAATAAAGGAAAAATGTAATGTAACTGAAAGTAAGATCTACCAAATTCTAGGCAAGCAGAAATTTCAAAAAAAAAAAAAAAAAAAAAAAATTGAAATGTGAGAATTTTTTTTTTTTTTTTTTCAAAATGAAGTATCCCTGATCTTTCAAAAAAAAAAAAAAGGAGGGGGGGGGGTTACATGATTTCTACAAAAAAGGGCAATTTTCCTTGAGTTTCCCCTGATTTTTGAATCCATTCTCAAATTTCCTGAGAATTCCAAGTTTTCCAATGTTTACCAGGTTGCGTGGGTATCCTGTGGTACAAACTAAATTGCAGTTCTACTGCGCAGCGATTGATATATTGCTTAATACACTACGGGGTTACGAATCCTGCTGCGCGAAGTCCGATTTGACTATTTTGGAGAACGAGCACTAGGTCGGAATTTAGGGAGGGAAGATTGTCTTTCCCGGGTACAGGCATTTTATGTGACATCATTCACAAATAGATAAATACTGTCAATGCTGGTAAGAGCCCTTATACCAAGCTATTCCTCGTCGTTTCTCATTACTCCTCTGTGAGCGCTGAAAAGAGCATTGGCCCTTCCGGAGTGATGGACTTGTCTTTAACTACGCTTGGTATCCACGTGATTCGCTTTCGGGTGACTCCTTTTCTTGGGTAGGACCCTCTTCATCAACAGTGTGCTCCTTTTTCAAGACGCATTCATTTGGTTTGAATTCAGCTACAATATAAATATTCAACAGGGGCGTCTCCTTCCGTTCTTTCGAGCAGCCAGGCGAAAACCTTTTTCTCTCTCCCTGTACTTCACTGCCCTTTTCCCACCACGAAAATGCAAACCAGGGCGGCTTCACTTCGGTTTCCTCTAATTCGTTTTCGTTCCGTAGGAGGGAAGTTGGACAAACAATCTTTGGGTGAGTCTCCCGTACCTCCTCACGAGTTTTTGCCGGTGTTGCGAGCTGAAGAACGATTTCACAGAAAGCAGCGTACGTCTCAAAAATTGGCGAGCATCAGCCTTTGGCAAGTTGTATAGGTTTTTTATTTAACTGTCTTTGGTTTCGGGGTACAGTGGTGTTTCGCCGGAATTCTGTTGTTCCATTAACAGGCATCTCTGCCACTTAAAATTCCAGCGAACATGGTCACAACTGGACCGAAAAGGTCTAACTCATAACCACCAAGAATCACACCGGTGTCCAAATGTGAAGCATAATTAACAAAAAGAATTAAATTACAAAAACGAGAAGGCACAATGAAATAGGCTGCTTACTTATACACAGATGTCTTAGTGAGGAACTAAATGCGTAATACAAATCACATAAAAAAAATGATGAAGCAGGATAACGTACCAATAGTCCAAATTGGGTAAAACAGCAGGAATTTTTTCTGGAGGCGTTTCTGGTTTTGTACAAGGGTCTAGTAAGGCGTATGGTGGCCTCTTACAGCGATACAAGTGTCACGCCAATGTCTCATGCTGTTGATAAGGGAAACAAGACAACTGTGTGGCAACAAATCCCACTCCTGAAGAACAATAGATCGGAGTTCCCCAAATATACTGGCAAGAAATTGACGCCATACAATCTGTCTCCCCAATGCATCCCACACACATGCTGTATTGGATTGAGATCTGGGAAACACGGTGGATATCTGTACTATCCAGATAATCATCGACAACAGTAGTTCTATGAGATTTTGCGTACGTCCCAAAAACGTCTCGCGTAGGGATCAAGGATTTCGCCTCTGTATCTCCGACCTGTTAAAATTCGACCAGAATAGACATGGAGCTGTGTGTGCCCGTTGGACATAATGCCATCCCAGACAAGTACATATCCACCTATGTAATGGTGCATTTCTAAGATACGGATGGGAGAATAACGGGTTCCAGGTTCTCTCCAGGTGAAAACATGATGGCTGCCACTTTCTAGGATAAACATGGATTCATCGGAGAAGTGGACATTGGACTATTGATTTTCGTTGCAGTCTCGACCCCACAATACTCTGGAATTTCTTGCTGACTAGGTGAGTGGACTGCAGGTTTTCTCACGTATAGTCCTTGTTCGTTGAGCTGTTCATATACAGTTTACTTTGAAACATCTGGTTCAACAGCCGTAATAGGTCGATGTCAGCGAGAGCGCTCTAAAGCAAGCGCTCTCGCTGACATCGACCTATTGCGTTTCGCTGTTAGTGGCACAAACTTATCATCCTGAGCCGTTGTAATCCGTGGACGACCTGCCACAGGTTGACGATTAACATCTCTGGTGTCCTGGTACCTTCTTCAAAGAAAAGATACAATGGATTGATTTGGTATGTCAAAGAGACGAGTAATGTTGCCCGTGGCACTGGCAACATTACTCGTATTTTTGACATACGTTGCCAGTAATGTTGCCAGTGGCAAAGGCAACATTACTTACTGTACATCTGGCCAGATTCAAACATTCCGATAATCCGACCGCGTGTAAACATATCTACTTGCCGAATTTTTGACATACTGTTTTATTAAAACATCAATTCCACTACCAGCAGGTCGCGATGACGACAAGAAATGTCACTTTTCGCATTTTTGAATATTCGACGTTGAATATTGGAGTAAATCGAGGTCGAAGATCAATGTGCTGCAGTAGTGGCACATTGGCCTATTCGCTAGCTTCTGAACATTATTTCGAGTGCTGCCGAATTCGAACCCGAGATGAAACTTAGGTGGTGTGTTTGGTTCCTGGCTATGGTTCTCTACCTTCCCTCAAATCAGTGGCTCTAAATTAGGGATGGGCGAGAGCTTTCAGCACTTAGAGTTGCTCACGCAGTCGTTAAACCTCCACACACACACAAGTTTGAAGTAACGAGACCTGAAACTATACGAGGAAAATAGCTAGCTGTTTTCTAAAGCTATAACGTGAGAAGATTGCACCTAAAAGAAACAAGTTCATGTGCTGTGTAAAAAACATTTGGTTTTATATATTTTGAGAAAAATGTCTTCAAAACAAGGGTTTTTTTTTTATCCTGACGGACAAATTTTCAATATTTCTTAAAACGAGGGATAATGGCTACTTTGCCTATTTCCCGTATACCGGGCCGACTTTCATCCTTTTGTTTCTTTGTAATTATTGTTTAATCACTGGCCAGAGCTCTTTCAAGTTCCGATAGAGTGAGAGAGGAAGTTATTTGCAAAGAAAAAGATATTCTTTGGCGGCTGCATTCTCAACGCCTGTGTAGTTGGACGTTTGCCAGAAACCGTGCGCAACAAAGAGTGAAAACGTCTGAAAGATGTCGATCTCAAGACCAATGAAGTCGCCAAATTTCCTGCTCAAAAAACTCTACGCTAACCGGCGTGTTGTGGTCTTCTGGTGTCTGACAGAGCGCGGGGCGACTGCGTATTACTAAACTGCCACAATTCGGCCAAACCTTGTATCTATAGTTGCGCTAGCTAAATATCCTAAGGTGCCAGATTAAGTGGGAAGCGCGCTACCATTTCCATTACATACCACCACACAGACTTATCTCCAACAGATTTCTTAAGTCGACAGCAAAATTTAATGGCACATCTTTGTTCCTCTTTCACATTATTTTTTTCGAAAAACCACAAAGCGAAAACACTTGTTAAGGGTTCACGAACAACGCTTATTAAATTCCGCACTACCTACGACGCATGCGTAATAGACAGCTGTGGCCAGTTGCTTTGGTTACTATAACGACTGCCGTGTTTTCGAGACTCGTGCCAAGGTCGAACGCAGTATTGCACATTTTTTTATAAAAATATTTTGAGTTGTTTTGGGAAAAGCTATGTACAACATACACTGGTGTGCAAAAATTAAGGACGAAGAGGAGAAATTAGCATAACAGCGGAACCAGCAGGCAGAACGGACCGAAAGACCACTCAGGAGATAGAATAGGGTCCGGTACGGTAGGGCATGCGCATATATGCAGCATGACGTAGGGGGAGAGTGTCGGAAAGGTATAAAGCGCACGGGCGGTGTACGCTCAGCAATACGGTTAAAGCTATTGCACGGTGTACTTCGGTTTGAACGACGTCGAGTTGCTGCCACCGTGTGATATGGCCAACAGGCAACCCAGCAGACGACATCTGGATGACTTTACCCGAGGTCGCGTTATTGGGAAGTTGGAAGAAGGCCGAAGTGTGACTAGTGTGGCCGAGGAGTTCGGGATAGCTCACACCATCGTTTCACGAGCTTGGAGAGTATTTCAAACGACAGGCACAGCTGTCCGAGAGTTTAACAGTAGTCGTCCACGAGCAACCACGGCAGCGGACAACGGTATATTGTCGTACAGGCGAGAACAGACAGACGGCATACAGCGGGAGAAATCGCAAGGCACATGCGACCGACAACTGGACGTCCGTTATCGCGTTTTACCGTGGGCAGGAGGCTGCACAAAGGTGGTCTATTTGCACGACGACCAGTACGGTGTGTTCCATTAACGCCTGCTCATCGGAGACGGCGGTTTCTGTGGTGCCAGGAACACAAGAACTGGACACATCAGTAATGGGGTCGAGTTCTCTTTACGGATGAAAGCCGATTTTGTCTCACGAGCGATTTTGGAAGTATACACATTTGGAGAGAGTGGGGAACACGCAATCCCACCTCCAACATCATCGAAAGGGACCGGTTTGGAGGTGGCGGAGTTCTCGTTTGGGGCGGTATCATGCTTGGTAGCCGTACTGACCTCCACATCTTCCAAGGAGGTTCAGTCACTGGTGTCCGCTATTGTACCGAGGTTCTCCTGCCTCACGTGCGTCTGTTTAGAGGTGCTGTGGGTCCTGAGTTCCTCTTCATGGATGACAACGCTACACCTCATCGTACAGTGGCTGCAGCAGAGCTGTTGCAGAGAAGATATTTCAACGCATGGATTGGCCCGCAAAGTCCCCGGACTTAAATCCAATCGAACACGTATGGGACCTTCTCGGGAGACGCTTGGTAGTACGTCACTAGCCGCCAGCATCGATTCCGCAGCTGCGATTGGCGCTACAAGAGGATTGGGCCGCGATGCCGCAACAGCTCCTTGACAACCTCGTCCTCAGCATGGACAGACGTTGTAAATCCTGCAACACAGTCAAGGGTGATCATATCCCCTACGAAAGACTGGATTTTTCTTGGCAGCCGCCTGTCACATGGACGTTTCTGTCTTCTGTCCAGTTGTGCTCGAAACTAACTTTTCAATAAAGTGCCTCTGTATCCTTAGGATTCCTTGTTTGGACGGTTTTGCTCACTTGTCCCATATTCTTACATCTTGGGGATCTTATGGTATGATTTGAGTCGATGTGGAGCACTTCTGCACGACGTTACATTCGAAAAACCGTCTCGTCCTTAATTTTTGTACGCCAGTGTAGCTACTGATGGAACAAAAAAGCAATGACACCGAATTTTCGGTTGTAGTACGTACGTCTTTTGAATCATTTCGGATGCGAATAAAATTTTTCAAAGTTACTCTTAGTCTATGGAGCCGGTTAGAAAAAAAAAAAAAAAGGTCAACCAGATGTCTACAATCAATAAAATTTCAGAAATAGAAACAAGTACTTACTTCTACCAGCGGCTAAAAAGTATGTTACCAAAATAAACAAATGGTGCACAAAAATTTTCTCATTGCAGAAGGAAGATATTAGAGATAAAGAGATTTGCAAATCAAACGGTTAAGGTGGACATCAAGTAATTTTGCTTCCTGTACTTCCAATGTAAAAAGGTTTGAACACATTTCCTTCACAATTAGTGTGTTCCCAAGGATGAAAATTTTAACATCGATTAAAATAACTTCATATTATAACTTGAAATACTTAATATTTTCTAAAACATAACCATAATTATATTAAATATCAATAACTTTTCCTTTGGTGGTGTTGAAACCAGAAAAAAGATGGCGCTATCTATACTTTGATGACGTCAGTAGACAAACAAATGTTGGATTGCATAATTATGGTTATGTTTTAGAAAATATTAAGTATTCCAAGTTATAAAATGAAGCTATTTTAACAGATGTTCAAATTTTCATCCTTGGGAACCCACTAATTGTGAAGAAAATGTGTACAGAAGTTTCTCCATTGGAAGCATAGGAAGCAAAATTACTTGACGTCCACCTTAACAGAAGAAATATGGAAGGAAACATGATATAACTCTACGCCCCCTAACGGAAGAATTTCGTAAAATGGAAAAGTTGCGAAAAATATTCTTCATAGTACAAAAGATATGCTAAGGAGAAAGAATTTCTCAAATACGTCTCCCAGAAGCAGAGATAGTGAGAAAAAGGTTTGACCTTCACGCCCCCTAGTGGAAAATTGTGCGCTACAATAAAGATAATGTTCCCCATCTTTATTCTAGTGAATGGCATACAGTTGAAAATATAAATTTTTCAGTTGAGTTTTTGGAAGACCAACCTAGTGACAAAACTATGAACTACAAAAAACCTAAAGTGTTCCAAAAGCTAAATATGGTATGCGGTGTTAAAAGAATTTTTTAAATCGGAGATTTGAAGTAGAATTATCGAGAAAATCAGATTAAATATTTGCGCTCCCTAGAGGGAAAATTGTGCGTTAGTTTGGGAAGAAAATACAGATAAAATGTTTTCATATCAGAAAAATGTTTCATAATATCTTGGCGAAGAATAATTTTTTTCAGTCCGGTTTTTAGTCACGCAGGTATTGCTGCAAACACGCTGTAAACAAACACTTGTGTGAGAAAAAATAATAAAGATGACACCGAATTTTCGGATGTAATAAGTACGTCTTTTGAATCCGTTCTTAAGCAAATTAAATTTATCAAAGCTATTCAAAATCAATGAAACCGGTATGGAAAACAATAGTA
Source organism: Macrothele yani (assembly GCA_039090855.1). Lineage (NCBI taxonomy): Eukaryota > Metazoa > Arthropoda > Arachnida > Araneae > Macrothelidae > Macrothele > Macrothele yani. The sequence continues at coordinate 64,502,176 of CM077005.1, forward strand.
TCTGACGGAAGAAAGAAGTTTTTCAATCGGGTTTTTAATCCCTCAGATATTGCTGAAAACGCAATAGTGAGCTTACGCCCTCGGGTTGCAGAATTGTGCGTTAAGAACAACATGAATTTATATGAGAAACATTTCGCACCGGAAACGCTCTCCAACACAGAAATAATTTTTTGAATTGGACTTTTACAAACAGAGATATCGACAAAAATAAGATGTGACTTTACGTCCCCTGGTGGGAAAACCCAAGGAGGTTAGAATAAATGGAGTAAGGATGACGTCACAAACTTGAAGCACTTTGAGCAAACAAATTTAATGCTCAAACGTCTCACCAACATCGCAGCAGAGACTGTGATTGGCCGCGACTCGTCTCAAACTACTCACCAACTTGGCGGCAGAGGCTGTGATTGGCTGTGACGTCATGATTGTGACGTTTTGGTGGCTTCACTTTGATTTTTTTTTTTTTTTTTTTTTTGATTGAAGGTTTAACGACCACCGTGAGCAACTCAATGGGCTATAAGCAGTCGCCCGTCCCTAATTTAGGGTCACTGGTTCCAGGGAAGGGAGAGAGCCAGTGCCGTAAGACAAACACAACATCCATGCCTCACCGGGATTCGAACCCGGATCCCTTTGGGACGAATGAACAGATGCCATCGCTTAGACCACTGCGCCACCGGGGCGGCTCACTTTGATTTCACGAGGGGATGGCTGGCCCTTACTCCATCCTTGGGAAAACCATGCATTATTTTAGGAAGAACGTATTCTCAAAAAGTTTATCCATATGTGCGGTATCGGTCCCAGAAAAAAAAAATTTAGTCGAGTTTTCAGGAGCCCAGATTTTGCTACAAATACATCAGAAGCAGAAATTAACACTCATGACCCCTGGTGGCAAAACCATTCTTTACCAAACATTAGAAATTATGGAAAAATATTTTCCATCATTTCTTGTATGCGATACAGGAAAGATTTTTCAAATAGGACTTTTAGGAGCAGAAATAACGCAGGAAACGCAATTTACCTTTGTGCCACATAGCGGAAAGTCTATGATTTTCTTGAAAATTTTAAATTTATAGGAAAACATTTCGCATCGGAAACACTATCCAACAAAGAAGGATTTTTTTCAAATCGTTCTCTTAGAAGTAGAGATATTGACAAAAATAAGATATGCATCTACGCCCCCTGGCGTAGAAGCCATGCATTATTCCAAGAAGAAAATGTTCCTAAAAGGTTTGTCGACATGAGTAGTATCAGCCAACATACGACTTTTTTGCAATCGAGATTTTAGAAGCTCATATTTTGCTGCAAATACATCAGAAGCGGAAATTAAGACTTACGCCACCTGATGGCCAAACCATTTTTTACAAAAATTAGAAATTATGTGCAAAAGATTTCCCAACAGGATCTGTTTCCTGTGCAGAAAGAATTTTTCAAATCGGAGATTTAGAAGCAGAGATACAGGTTAAACGCAATTTACCTTTACGCCCCCTAGCGGAAAGTCTATGAATTACTTGAAAATTTTGAAATTATATAAACCACATGTCACACTGGAAACACTATCCAACAAAGAAGGAATTTTTCAAATCGGACTCTTAGAAGTAGAGATATTGAAAAAATATATATATACATTTACGACCCCTGTTGTAGAAACCATGCACTATTTTAAGAAGAAAATGTTTCTAAAAGGTTTTTCGACATGATTAGTATCGGTCTACAAACGATGTGTTTTTCAATCGAGAATTTAGAAGCTCATGTTTTGCTGCAGATACATTACAAGCGGAAATTTAGATTTACGCCTCCTCGTGGTCAAGCCATTTTTTTTACAAAAATTAGAAATTATGTCCAAACGATTTCCCACCAGGAGCTGTATCCGGTGCAGAAAGAATTTTTCAAATCGGAGATTTAGAAGCAGAGATATAGGGAGAAACGCAATGTACCTTTACGCCCCCTAGCGGAAAGTCTACGAATTGCTTGAAAATTTTGGAATTATATGAAACATATGTCACACTGAAAACACTATCCAACAAAGAAAGAATTTTTTATATCGGACTCCTTGAAGTAGAGATATTGACAAAAATAAGATATACATCTACGCCACCTGGCGTAGAAATAATGCACTATTTTAAAAAGAAAATGTTTCTAAAAGGTTTGTCGACATAAGTAGTATTGGTCTACAAACGACGTTTTTTTCAATCGAGAATTTAGAACATCATATTTTGCTGCAAATACATCAGAAGCGGAAATTAAGTTTTACGCCCCCTGGTGGGCAAACTATTTTTTTAATTAGAAATTATCTGCAAACGATTTCCCATCAGGAGCTGTATGCGGTGCAGAAAAAATGTTTCAAATTGGAGATTTAGAAACAGAGATATAGGAGGAAACGCAATTTACCATTACGCCCCCTAGCGGAAAGTCTATAAATTACTTGAAAATTTTGTAATTATATGAAAAACATGTCACACTGGAAGCATTATCCGGCAAAGAAGGAATTTTTCAAATCGGACTCATAGAAGTAGAGATATTGACAAAAATAAGATATATATCTACGCCCTCTGGCGGAGAAACTGTGGAATATTTTAGGTAGAAAATATTCCGAAAAGGTTTATCGATGTGAGGGCATCAGTCCACGAAAGAATTTTTTCAATCGATATTTTAGAAGCTCACATTTTATGGCAAATACATCAGAAGCAAAAAATAACACTTACGCCCTCTGGTGGCCAAAGTATTTTTTACCAAAAATTCGAAATTGTATGCAAAAGATTTTTCACCAGAAGATGTATCCGCTGAAGAAAAAAAATTTCAATTCGCAGTTTTAGAAGAAGAGTTATCGGGGAAAATGTAATTTTCTTTTACGCCCCTAGCGGAAAATCTATGCGTAATTTGAAAAAGTAACTATATCTAAAATACTCTTCGACATAAATGGAATCGAAAGATAAAAGAATTTTTTTCAATCGGATGTTTAGAAGCAAATATGTGGACTAAAACGTATTTTTGAATTCGACATCATCTGCATTTACGCCCTCTAGCGACGAAATTGTACATCATAAAAATAAACGAAATAAAGGATCATCATTCGCATATTTCAAGCTTCCCAATGCAAAAGGAATTTTTCAAATCGGACTAATAGTTGCAGAGATATCGTCGGTACAGACGGACGGACAAATCGATAACATAAGCACGATATTTTTTTGCAAAAGACGAGCTAAAAATGACATTATACTGTATGCAGAAATATTTTGTACCAGAAACGCTCTCCGATAAAGAAAGAATTTTCGAAATCGGACTCTTACAAGCACAGACATTAAAAAAAAAAAAAGATATACACTATCTACCAACAAGTAAGTAGACACCCCTGCAATCGACGATATCTGCGGTCCTGATACACGTCACTGCCGCCGCCGTTAAATATCGTGTGGGAAACAACAACGCAACCAGTCGCATGCAAGATGCCACGTAGTTCGGAGCTCTCTGATTTCGAGAAAGGTGTAATCGTCGGGTGTCACAGAAATGGCCGATCCATACGTGACATATCCAGCGAGTTGAAGTACCCAAAATCGACAGAGGCCTACGTGATTGGCAAGCGGAAGATGAGAGGTGACTGTCGGAATGTGCCCCGACCCGGCAGACCCACAAAACTGGAAGTTAGAGACCGACGGGTGCTGGTCAGAGAAATTCGGAAGAACCGCACCAAATCGATGGGCCACATCCGCTAGGAGTTTCAACAAGCATCCGGGAGTGTTTTTTCGATGAATACCATCCGTAAGGAAGCCCATCTGCTCGGTTATCATGGACATGCTCCCGCCCACAAGCCTTTGATCACCAAGTCCAATAGTGCTGCTCGGCTAACGTAGTGCAAAGAACGTCGACATTGGACCGTTGAACAGTGGAAACAGGTTCTCTGGAGCGACGAATCAAGGTTCATCATCTACCGTTCGGATGGCAGGGTCTGGGTTTGGCGTCTGCCTGGAGAACGTCTCCTACCGGGATGGGATGTATTGTGCCAGCTGTGAAGTTTGGCGGCGGTGGAATTATACTATGGGGGTGTTTCTCCTGGTATAGCACAGGACACTTGGTCGCCATTCCTGGTAGACTCAACGCCGAGATCTACTGCACCATTTTGGATGACCATGCGCTTCCTACGTTGTGGCAGTTTTACGGGGTGGACCCATGTTACTTTCAGGATGACAATGCCACCTGTCATGTTGCGAGGTCCACCATTTCTTGGTATGGTGACAATGGAGTTAATCGAATGGACTGGCCTGCGCAGAGCCCGGACCTTAACCCTATCGAGCACCTCTGGGACGAGTTGGAGCGTCGACTTAAGGGGTGCCCCCACCGTCCGAAATCGGTAAAGGAACTGACCTGTCTTCTACAAGCCGAGTGGAAGAAAATACCGCTAGCCGTCGTACAACGCCTGGTTGAGAGTATGCCCCGGATGGTCGCAGCTGTAATCGCCGCTCGTGGGGGCTCCACCAACTATTGAAGGTGAATAAACTTCGTTTTCCTTTGCTATCACATGTCCGATTACTTGTTGGTAGATAGTGTATATCTACGCCCGTGGAGGAAAAACTATTCAATGTTTTAAGCAGAAATTATTCTCAAATGGTTTTTCGTGGTGAGCAGTATCGGCCCACCGAATAATTTTCTAAATCGAGTTTTCAGAAGCGCATATTTTGCTGAAAATACAAGGGAAACGGAAAAATCTAGTGGCTGAAAAATTCCTTACCGGAAATTGCAAATTATATGCAGAACAATTATCACCAGGAGCTCTATCCGATGCAGAAATATTTTTTTTTAAATCGAACTCTTAGAAGCATAGATATCGGGGAAATTACAGTTTACCTTTACGCTCCCTAGCGTAAAGGTAAATTGCATTACTTGAAAAAGAAACTGTATACCCCAAACAGTCGGGAAGAAAAAAAATTGTCAATTGAGTATTTAGAAATAAATATATGGAATACAATGTATTTTAGATTCGATAACATCGGCATTTACGCCCTCTAGCGTTGCACTTATGCAGTGAAAAGAAACCCCGGAAAGCCAGTATCATCGTTCTTATATTATAAGCTTTCTAATAGAAAATTAATTTTTCAAATCGGACTAATAATTGTAGACATATGGTGTCGACAGATGGACGAACAAAGTGATACCACAAGCACGTACTTTTTTTTTTTTTTTTTGCAAAGGACGTATTAAAAAAGCACGAAGTTCTCTGTATCAAAAGCATTGTACAACACAGTTGATGATGGAAAAAAAGGATTTCTGCAGTCGGTAACACACATACTGCTAGACAGAGGCCAAAGTCCATGAGTGTAAGCTTTTCGCATGCGATGTTCTGATGCAATCAGTTGTGTTTGTCTCTAAGGTTTCATCTGCTTGCATAATATATCGTAGTGACTATGCAGAACTCTTTAAGAAGCTAAATCACTTATCTGTTGCACGAGCAGCACTTGAGATAACTTACCTACTCTCCTCCTCACATACAATTGCTTGATATTAAACAGGTGTTCGAAGTCACATGTCACTAGCCTACACCCTGATAAAAGGTAATAAACGCAATACCCTTTATCGTTTCCAAGTCTAAACTCTTCTGTTTTAAAAACTGAACTTGTTACAATGCTAACTTTGCTTAGGTACCAAACTTCAGCCTCAGATAAAACGAATCAACAACAACAAGATTAGCACTGATGTATCTTCTGATAATTAAAACCATGTGAATTCAGAATGTTCTAAAATATTTCCCACTAAGAAGGAATCTCCAACAAAATTCCAAGGGCGGGGTAGCTACTGGTCTGAGATATTGTCCTTTGACCATTCGTCCAAGATGGGACCAAATTCAAGTCCCAAATCTGGCATGGCCGGTGTGTCCATTTCTCTGTCCCTTCCCTGGAATCAACTGCCCTGAATTAGGAACGGGTGTCTACTTATCACCCTTAGATTTTCTCATAGTGGTCGTTAAGGTGGTTCCACCTAAAATCTCTGCCTTTTGTTTCCAATGGTAAAATTTCTTTACATATTTTCTTCGCAATTAATGTATTCCCAAGGATGAAAATTTGCACATCGATAAAATTAACTTTAAGTTATAGCATGGGATACTTAATCCTTGCTAAAACATAACCATAATTACATTAAAAATCAATCATTTTTCTTTGAGTAATGTTCAAACATGTTAATAGACGGTGCCACCTGTACATTGATGACGTCAATAGACAAACAAATGTTGGATTGCTTAATTGTTGTCATGTTTTAGTACGTATTAAGTATCCCATGCTATAACTTAAAGTTAGTTTTATCGATGTGAAAATTTTCATCCTTGGAAATGCATTAATTGCGAAGAAAATATGTAAAAACGTTTTACTATTGGAAACATAAGGCAGAGATTTTAGGTGGAACCGCCTTAAATCCTGATTCAAAATACAAGTGCAGGGAAATGAAGATATCGCCTTCATACATGCAGAGAGTAAATGCGCATTGTATCAAATTATATGTTACTACCATGCAGAAGACAAATAGATTCTATACAAGGCAAAGTTATGTCAGCATTTCTATGTAAATTATACAGACAACAAATTTTAGTATAATTTCTAGAGGCGTACATATCGTAACAATATGTGAAAAGCATTAACACTAATTTTTGCTTCAGCCAATAGTAATTTTAGCAAGCCATCTAGAAAACCATGTCGCAGGCAAACGGAACCATACATTCACGCCAACTTACGGGGAAAACTATGTGCCAGTAAACGCAAAGCTAATGAAAAAATCTTGCGAGTGTATTTCTGATTCCAGCTTCTAGAAACAGGGTCATCGTGGCGAATGAAAAAATTAATTTAAGCTATCTAGAGATGAAAACTTTAGTTAGGATAAGTGGAGAATAAAAAGAAATTATTTGTTCTTTCCGATTTTATCCTTTCTAAATAAAAATCGTACGATTTTTCAAGAAACGAAGTTATCATGTCAGCAGACGGAAAAGTGTACTTTTTTAGGTATAAACGAAAGTATTTTAATGAAGGAATCAATTTAAATTAAGCTAACGAGTAAGAACCGTACCTTTTGGCAAAAGATATGCCAAAAACTTCAGTGATAACTGAAAAAATAATTTGTGCAATATATAACCTCTCAGCCTCTTTCGGAAATCAAAATCTTAATTTTCCAGCAAGATGTTTGTCTCTTTCAATAAAATAGTAACCACTATGTCTTCTTTCTGTACAAATAATTTTCTTAAGAGCTAACACATTGTGTCGTATATCCTACTCAAACTTTCGCCATTAATTTTTATCACATTCGGGAATTATTAACCTTCATTTTCTCCGTATTATCTCATCATCATCATCATTGTCAACCATTATCAATCCACTGCTGGATGAAGATCACTCCAAGTTTCTCCCACAACTGTCTGTCTTGAGACTGTCTCCTCCAAGTTACTCCGGCATGCTTTCGAATTTCATCCATCATTCTCCCATAGGATCTTCTTCTGGGTCTCTTTCTGTCCATTGGAATCCAGTGTAAAATTTCGGTTATCCATCGGCGGTCGTTCTTCTGGCAACATGTCCAGCCTATTGCCATTTCAGGGATTTTACTCTGATTATAATGTCTTGCACTCTTGTCATTTTCCTTAATCACGATTATTTTTTTTCCTGGTTACACTAAGTATGCATCTCTCCATTCTTCTTTCAGTTGGCTGCAGCCTTTGTATGTCTTTTTTAGTTAAGGTCCATGTCTCTGCTCTATATGTAAGAACTGGAAGGATGCATTGATTAAACACTTTTCTTTTAAGACATAATGGCATATTCTCAACTCAAAGAAGTATGGAGAAATGCAGGCTTGGTGTAACTAGGAAAGATAAGAAGAGGAACTTCTGGATAACGAAAATGACAGGAGTGGACGACAGCATGACCAGAGTGAAATCACTGAAATGGCAATGGTCTGGAAATGTTGCCAGCAGAATTGACCACCGATGAACAACCGAAATTTTAGACTGGATTCCAAGGGACAGAAAAAGACCCAGAAGAAGACCCCATGGGAAATGCATGGAAGAAATTTGAAAGCATGACGGAGTGACATGGAGGAGACAGGCTCAAGACAAACAGTTGTGGAAGAAACTTGGGTAGACCTTCATCCAGCAGTGGATTGATGGTTGACAATGACGATGATGATGATATCTTAAATACTGTTTTCCTGTCGTCTGTTGCATTTGTTGTTTCCTGTAGGAATCATGAAATTTTTTCCTACGGATTAGAAACTTGTTCGTATTTAACCTATTCACCATTCATAATACATATACTATACATTCATGCACCATCAGTCCATTGGAGGAATATCTTCCCAAGTCTCTTCCACAACTTTCTGCCTAGAGTCTTTTCCACGTCACCCCGACATGCTTACGAATTTCATCCACCATCTTGCACGTGATGTTCCAGGTTTCTCTCGGTCCCTTAGTATCAAGTAGTCTAATATTTCAGTTGTACAACGGTAGGCAGTTTTTTCAAGCAATATGTCCAGCCATTGCTATTTCTGGGTTTTCACTTTAATCATGATGTCAGAAACTTCTGTAATTCTCCTTATCCAAGAGTTTCGCTTTTCCTATCTGTCTCGGTTACACTAAGCACGCGTCTTTCCACACTTCTTTGAGTTGTCCTTAGACTCCACTTTTTTTTAGTTGAAGCCCATGTCTCTGATCCATTTATCAGTCGCCCGTGGCTAGTCAGAAGTTATAACGGATGAGTGAACAACAAAGCAAGAATTGTGTGGTCCTTTTTTTTAATTATCAGCCCAGTCTAGATAAAGCTCTCATTTCTCGTTTGGCCGTTAAATATTTTTTGAAATTTTATGCTTTCTTCTGCAATATGCCTAAAATCAAATTAATAATGTTTTTGTTCTGTATTTTGCGAACAGTTTCTTTAAAGTGAGCAACAAAATGGAAAATAGGGAAAAGTGCTCCCTCTCCCAGATGCCAACAACTGAGCCAGGAGAGCTAAGGAATTGCCTGTCGCTCCAAGCTGTAACGGTGGAAGCATTAAACAATGTAGCAAGTCTTGGAATTTCGACGAACTCAAGCATCAATGTGCTAGAGATCTCCCAAATTGTGTTAGCGGTCTGTCATATTGTTTTTACGCTGCAGAAATGGCAAGTTCCACCTGTGTGACACGAGGAAAAAATTAAATCAAATTCTTAGAAGTAGAGATAGTAAGAAAACCAAAATATGCATTTGCACATTCTAGTAGGAATATTATTTGAAGCAGGAAAGAGCGAAAACTAGTTTACGTGGTGAAGTTCATCCGATAGGGGAAAAAATACAGTTTTTCATCTAGATTTTTACAAGGAATGGAAATGTAATAAAATATGCATGGGCATTAACAACATCTATATTTTTTCCAGCCAGTGGCAAGATTATGCATTTGAAAAAGAAACGTATACGAGTAGAACATCTTTCGCACAGTTCAAACTCTAACGGGAAAAAATAATCCCTACAAATATGGCTAAGTGCTGAGATACGAGAATGACGGACTAACGTCCAGAGTGATAACATATAATCAAGTCTTTTTCTTTTTTTTTTTTTTTATCTTTCCATCGACGTGCTGAAAATATAGAGAGCAAATGATTATTTTTCCATGAATCATGGGTTCTACGTTTCATGACACACCCTGGGAAATATTTACCGTCTCTGATTTAATATCATCGGATGTGCTGATAAGAATTTTACTTCTTTCACTAAATATCTGTGAGGTTGTTTTCTTAACAAAGATAAAATCATTTTTAATTATTACAGCAAAATCAATTTCAGGGTTTGCTGCACATTCCATAGGGCCGCATACTGATTTAAAGCATTTGCAAGAACAAAGTATCTCATTTTAAATACCCAATTGTCAATTTTTTTATTTTGTACCTCAATGAACATGAAACATCGATGAATGTACATAAAATACGGTGGAAATATCCTTTTCTTCAGACACATGTGAGATAGTTTCGTAAATGTAAAATGTGAGGCCTTTCAATGTGTGCTTGAATCCGACTGCTTTGCGAATTCACGTACATGATGATGTGAAACAAGGCTTCCTCCTAAAAATGTAATTATGTATCTATCATCCGACCAACATTAGTCAGATTTATGCTCCACCCATCTGTTCGCTAGGCAATTCGGACGATAGTTACCTTTCCAACATTTCTAAGACACCTACGTACTTTTCCTGGAGTTTTTCTGCTTTATTTTTGCCCTCTTTGTCTGCCTAATCGTTCTTTTTACTACGCTGCCTGTCATTAACATCCTTACACCTTCATGTCTACAAATATTAAATTTTTATTTACGGAAAATTTGATACCATGTGCTGAAACCTTTGGCTCTTACGACAGCTTCTATTCTTTATGGAATACTCTCCACCAGATTTGTAAATCATCACCCATACATTCCGCCATTTGGCCTTCATAGAAGCGATAAGTTCAGCTTTGTTTGTTGGACTATCTCTTCTTCTGCGCACCGGACGATCCAGTTTGTCCTAGAAGTTCTGTATGGGGTTAAGGTCAAGACTCTTGGCTGGTCATTCTAACTTTTCTATGCCCACGTCTTCAAACCAATCTTAAAATCACTTTGTCATGTCGAGATTTTGGTGCCGTTAAATAACGAGACTGATGCTATAAATTTAGTTAAATACCTCTCAGAAGTTATTGCTCTTTCCACGTTTATTTTGTACCTCAATAAACATGTTCCTAGTCCACGTCAATTGTGTGTATTAATTTTGTTAAATAAGAAACGAATATTTTATACTCTTATCACCTTCAATGTACTCACCTTCCAAATCAACACACCGCAACATTCTGACCTTCCACTGGGGAAATCAATGCTGTAGGTTATCTGGTGTGAATCTTTTGAGAAGCTCAGTCGTTCTCTTCTTCACCACAATAGCTGACTCAAAACATGTGCCCATGAGTACAGATCTGAATTTAGGGAAATGCAAAAAGTCACATGGAGCCAAATTCAGCCAGTAAGTAGGATGTTCAATCATTGTGACGCGTTTCTTTGTTGAAAACTGCTTCACTGAGAAGGGTGAAGCCATTTTGCCACAACTCTGGCGTGTTTCTTCTGATTCACTCTTTCAAATTTACCAGAAACTGTTTGCAGTAATGTTGGTTCGCTGTTGCTGAATCGGGAGATCACTAAGTAAATATTACGCCTTAATGTCAAAGAAAGCAATTAAAATGACTTTGAACTTGGATTTGGTTTACCAATGCTTTCTTCAGCCTTGGTGGCGTTGCCAGTGCTTTTCAATGCATCGACTGTTTTTTTCGTTTCAGGGCAGTATTGGAAGATTCAGGTTTCATCACAAGTGATACCACTCCCTAAAAGGTTAGGGATTTCTTGAATGTGCCCCAGATGTCAGCATACATTCGCGTGCGATTTTTCTTTCGTTCAGGTCAGAAGCTTCGTAAACATCTTGGCGCAAACCTTTATCATGTTCAGACTATCATGTAAAATTTACCTAACCGTCTCTTTATCGATGTTTACCATTTCTGCTATAATTCTAATGCACAGTCGCCGAACATTAGCAATTTCATAGATTTTGTTCACACTGTCTTCAGTTTTTGAAGTGCTTGGGCGTCTCAGACATTCGTTGTTTTCAATGTCCTCCTTGCTTTGGCAATGAGCTGATCATGTTACTAGAAGACCTGGCCACCAATGGACAACTGAAGTACTAGACTGAATATCAAAGGAAAGGAAAAGACCCAAGAGCAGACCATGGAAAAGAGTGGTTCAAGTAACAAGTTGCGGAAGAGATCCGCCCCAGTGGCGCAATGTTTTTAGCGCTGATTTCTGACCATTCGTTCGATATGGTTCCGAGTTCTGGTCACAGGGTGAGGCATGAATGATGTGTTTATCTTACAGTAGTGACTCCTTCCCTTCCTTGGAACCAGTTGCTTCAAATTAGGGATAGAAGGGTGCTTATAGTTCTTTGAGTTGCTTATGGTAGTGGTTAAACTGTGAAAAAATAAAGAGTGTGGGAGACCTTCATCCAGCACTGGACTAAGAACGGTTGATGAATGATGACTATCTTAACAAATGTAACCCACTTGGGTACTTGGGTTGTGCTCGGCTATTCTAAACTAAGAGATCTCATTTTGGTTCGGTGGGAATACTTGGAGTTTACCTAGTTTTGGCTTCAGAGATGTAAACCAGTTCAGTTAGGAATACATAGAATGTAACTAGGTAGATGGCGTAAGGCCGATTTTGCTGCAGAACAGATTCTCTCATTCACATCGCTGTGCGGAAAAAAGTCGTGGAAAAAGTGATAGAGAAACCTGAGGATTACATTCCATCTCTAGCAGGAAACATATATCATATCAACTATAAGACCATCAAGATGGTTGCTGGAACCTACAGCAGTTATTTGATGGCGTTATAAGATGATAGTTTCCAGCTATAAATAGCCGAAACTGTGCTATTCTGGGTTTTCCTTCAGAGTACAACTTTCATATTTGCACTATACAGACTGCCTCTTCTATTAAAAATATCAAAATATCCCTATTAAAAACAAATTAAACAGCTCTATTTAAAACAAATAGGATATTCAAGAGACCTTCTGGACGATTACATAACATCAAGACCTGTTTTGAAAAGTATAATGTCCAGGTAAAGATAAAGATATCTTACCAAAGCCATCCCTAAACTCATCCAGCGTGAGGTATCCGTTTCCGTCCTTGTCCAGCGCGTCGAAGACCTCATCCAGTTGCTCAAGAGGAAGAGAGAGCTGTCCTTGCAATTTCCTCATATCCCGTTTTGTGGCAAATCCTTTGTCTTCTGTGTCACACAGCGCGAAGAGATCTCGAGCTTTATGTAGAAGCTCATCTCGCACGGATCCTCTTCTCTTTAAGTTTTTGCCGGACATCCTCGCAATCTCATTTATTTAGGATCCAAAGCTTTACAACACAGATGATCCATTTTACTTTTTTTGGAGATGTGTTCTTGATACCTCTAAAGAAATAATAAAACAGATTAGATTTTTTATATTATCTCTATATTTACAGGTGTCACGGAGAAAATTTCCTACATCCTACTGTGTTACTCTTTACTAGAGGAGGCTGAAGGCGAAGTCAACTACAAATTTAGTATGGAACCGTACGCGACCATCGTGTGTGCATTTTATTTCCACACCTTGCCATACAATACCTGATACAAGTTCTACTTACGCGTAACCAAAAGTGGTCCAGATAAGTGGCGTCGTTGCTCTAAATTCTTGGAGCTATAGAGAATCTCTCATTTGCATGTATGATTCGAAAGCGGCAGCTGTTAGGCAGTAGAGACTCTCAGGTGATCCGAAGGGCTGGTTTCTGGATAGTTATCAGCAGTGTGTCAGTGTTCGAGTGCTTGATGAAGAAGTTACTGGGCTGTTCACTGGATTTCTTTTTGTACTCTGTCGCTTTGCCTCGTCAGGCCTCTGCTTGTAAGGAAATTAAGCAGTTTCGGGGTTTTAGCTATGTTTCCCTGATAATGAATGAACGAATCACTAGATAAATGAGAACTCGCTCTTCTGAAGTGATGCTCTTTATTCAGTGCATTATATAGAGAAGATCACAGATTTGCTTGTCCGGAATTCTATATTACTATTTTTATTGTTTACACATCAATCTGTTTTTGCTTGCTTTATAAGGGTTTTTTCTCGGTTACCTCTCTGCTAAGCTTCCGCTTCCAATTTAATTTCTGCCTCGATTTTCCATCTAGGCGTCGGATATTCTCAATATCTATTTTTCTCTCGTCTTCCCTTTTTTTTCTTGAGGAGCCGGAAACTCTCTTTGCCGTAAACGTAATCATCAAAAATACCTCCCACCTTCGTCGAGCTTTAGAGCAAAATTACCTAGTCTCCACCTTACTCTTAAGAAAAGCGTGGACTACTTTCAATTGCCTCACCATCTCTCCCTGATCACCTGGGCAGTTGCTGAGTCCTCAATATCACTGCTTTCACCCTCCTCGTGAGAAATCCCTCATTAAAACCTGAAGTTGTAAGAAAAGATGATGTGCTTGAATCTCTTACTACGTGGGCTCTATGCCATAAACCCATAAAGCTATTAAACTATTCATTCCAACGTTGAAGTACATGAAGAGAAGATGCATGCGAAGGCCAGTAATAGTATTCTCTCCTAACATTGCTAGAGTAGACGGAAGTGGTTATCACCGGCTTTCTCATTAGCGACTGGCTGAAAACTAAGGTAGTAGGCGTCCTCGGTGGCGCAGTGGTCTAAGCGATGGCTTCTGATCATTCGTTCGAGATGGGTCCGGATTCGAATCTCGGTGAGTCATGGATATTGTGTTCGTCTTATGGCTCTGGCTCTTTCCCTTCCCTGGTACCAGCGGTCCTAAATTAGGGACGGGTGACGAGTGAGTGCTTATAGTCTACTGAGTTGCTCACGGTGGTCTTTAAACCTCCAATATAAAAAAAAAACTAGTAGAAGGACTATTTCGAAGCCTCTCCAAAAACACTAACGAAAAAGGAAATGATTTTAACTTATGAGATGGCATTAAAGACGATTATCAATACCAAATTTTTTTGAAATTTATAAGCCCAGGGCGAAAAGGTAAGGATGACGTGTTGGTCTCCCTTACTTGGAATCAGTGGCCCAAAATTACAGGCTGGAGGCTGCTTATAGCACTTCCAGCTGTTCATGATCATTGTTATCCTAGCAAAGCGTTAGGTTCTTAGCTAGCGTTAATGCTCCCTCGTTCACTAGACAGAAAATTCTGGCTCTAAAGAGAAAAGCATAAGCTGGTTAGTGAATCCTTATGTAACTTTTTCAGGTGCAGACCCTAGGTTGGGTAGCCCTTCTGTGAGTCTTAGTAAGAAAGAAACTTCTGCAGTTCTTTAAGACAGCTGTTTTTTCGTATTATCAGTCTTATATGTCGGAGACTGAGAATTCCGTACAATGAACATAACTTAACGAAAAACAAGAACAAAAAATTATATATATATGATACTCAGAGGTTTGCCTTACAAATTTTGTTTCCCAGCATTCGCAATGTCTTTTACCCAGCCTTCCGGATTTAACAACCCTCATGAACACTTAAGTCTATGAATCACTGATATTCCGGGAAAGGGACAACGTTAGCTAACTCCGTGGGGAAAACACGCCCCTCATGATCCTAACAAAAACATAACTGGGACTATTAGCCAGAAGTCAGCGCATCTGACCATGCGGGCAACAGTGTGACCCTCGATGGTGACTTTATGGCCCAGTGGTGAGAAAGTTCTGAATCAAATACAATTCGAATAAAATCTGAAATGCCATACGTCATAAATATGAAAGGAATAAAATGAAAACAAAAACATTTTCAATGAGCTGAAGTGCGTCTTCCTGTAAATGTACAAAACTCCAAACATTCTCTCAGCAACGACAGAGCTTAATAGGAGTTAATTTAAGAAAAAGGTTCTGCAGGTTTTCAGAGAAAGCCGGTGATTTTGTGTTTTTGAACTATAAAAACGTCTTTAATACATTATTTATTCACCTTAAAAACAAGAGGACAGAAGCGCAAAATGAAATCATAAAAAAAAAATGGGCTTGAAGAGAGAATTTAATCGTTTCGAGGTCCACCTTGTTATTTTTTAAAGAAAAGTAGGGAGATCCGTCGTTTCTAGAAAATTTTGTGGGGCAATATTCCAACAATTTTCTTGGGGATCTCGCAGCTTCAAATCACTGTTTAGATGAATGGAATGCAGTTGGCAAAAGCAGCTAATTCCCGGAATAGTCTTTATTTAAACATATTTACTTTCATGAAAGAAATACGGGATTACGCCATATAATACAAATTTTGAAGATGACAATCCGATTTTTGGCGTAAATGTGACAAGGATGATAAGTGAGATAAAATCCGAAAACTTGAAAATTTTTCATCGTCCTGGAGCGGGATTCGAACCGGCGTCTCCCAGAAAACGCCCGGGTATGCTAACCACTACACCACCCAGAACGACCAAGTTTCAAGTTTCCGATCAATTTGAATTTTACCATCACAGGATTCGCTTGTCGAAGCAACCAGCATTCATGTTTAGCGAATCTGGAGGTTAAGAGTGTTATCCCGTGTTTGCCCGGTGAAGCAGATAAACTTGGTCGTTCTGGGTGGTGTAGTGGTTAGCATACCCGGGCGTTTTCTGGGAGACGCGGGTTCGAGTCCCGCTCCAGGACGATGAAAATGTTCAAGTTTGCGGATTTTATCTGACTTACCATTCTTGTCACATTTACGCCAAAAATCGGATTGTCATCATCAAAATTTATATTTACTTTTGTTTTATTTATTGCTTTTTCTTTGTTTGAATACACCTCACAACAATTTCGGTTTGTGAATAAACTTGGATTTTAGTTCTTTACCTTGAAAAATAGGCAAAGTAAAAAAAAAAAAAATACAAAAATTGCAGCTATCATGAAAATCGAGTGAAGGCAATGATCAAAGAAACAGAAATATGTGTTCAGAATGATAATTTATAACGAAATGAGAGAGAGAGAGAGAGAGAGAGAGAGAGACATATAAAAATAGCAAGGTATATTTTTGTAACGTTGGGGCAGGAAGGCGTCCAGGTTCGAGAGAGAAAGAGAGAGAGGAGAGGGAGAGAGAGGGAGAGCACAAAACAAGAGCAAGGTATATTTTTAATAACTTTGGGGCAGAAAGACGTCTATGTTCCTAAACATTGGCCCTAATAATCGAAATTCTTCTCCGAATATCGAAGTGACGAAAGCATCAAATTCTACTACTGTATAATACAAGCAACATTCGATATCCACTCGTTAACTTCGAAAAATGTGCGGTTTCTCTAGGTTTTGTTTGTTTTGTTTAGGAGTTTAATATCCCCGGTGAGCACTTAGGGATATGAGAGTTTACCTACCCTGTTTTGGGAGCACTGGTTCCGGGAAAGGGGCAGAACTAGTGCCATCGGAAAGGCGCACTATCCCTGCACCATACGGTACTAGTTCTGCCAAAATCAAGAGTTCGAAATGCTATAAAACCATATTTAATATTTTCGGTGTTATTGGTTGTTGATACTTGTTAATCAAATGTTTATGTTACACTAAAACTTCAACATTACTTCACGGTAAAGCAAGTCCTGATTCAAGTGTAATCTTATTATTGTAAACTTGGCTTCACTGTAAAGCTTAACGTTGGGCTCCGAACAGCTTAATTAAAACACAATAAGCATTTAATTAGGCCCTAATTGGAACTAAAAGCTCCATAAGTCAATAATCTTTTACTTTGAGTAGTCAACTTCTATATTAGGCCCGCTTTAGACACTTAAATGTCAGCACAATCTCGCATGTGGAATATAATTCCAACTTGATATTCAAATGATCGTTTGCTTCAATATTCGGATACAACACTCTCTAACACAGAGTACTCTTCGAAGCTTATTATTAAACAATAATTTGACTTCAGTAATCAAACAAGCGTTATATTCAACTTGAAAGAATTAATCTGTTTATATAGGACCAAACGCTAACTGCATAACATCAAGGTAATCCTGAGCGCTCTCAACAATCTCCCTCCAAAGCAATTACAACCAGCTCACCCTCTAGCCGATTCCTAGATGAGAGCCTTCTCAACCTCTCTCTCTCTCTCTTTCTCTCTCCTCTCTCTCTCTCTCTCTCTCTCTCTCTCTCTTGAAACATAACAAATAAATCACGGTCTATGAATTTGCTTGATGGCGGTTGAATTGCACGTTCCCTGTTGCTGTAAGCAATATAACTTCCAATTACCGTAGAGATTTTCTTTTTTTAGTTTACTGTTCTGGCCCTTTCCCGTGGATTCATACAATAGCAATGAAGAGTTTGGATGTGGTGTTTCGACTATTTCTACTTCTTTTCTTCGGTTCTGCTGTTTCTATATTGTTAATCGCGCATTCGCCTTCGCTAGTGTATTGAACTACTTTACGTTTTCAGTATTGGAGATTTTCTGGCGAAGGTATTTTTCCCGAATGATTTTTAGCTAAATATGAGCTTACCGGTACTTCAATATTTCCATTTCGAGCACTGATACACACACGCACGCACGCGCACGCACACACACACAAAGAAACAAACGCGCGCGCGCGCGCTTTTGGATTTCCCTTCCGCGCTATTTTTTAACACCTAGAAAGTTACATTTAACTGAAAAAATCTCACGACAGTACTTCTTTATAGGTAATTAAATACCTGGAAGTTTTGTTAACACCAGCTTAGCATCTTGAAATCACTTACCAAGTGACGAACTGTGTTTAGCCCTCTGCGCAAGTACGCCTCTATTTTCTACCTCCGCCTTACCTTTTCTTTTGTTTCTTTCACGGGGGAAGGGGAGTAATATTCTTCCAAATTTTATGCTTCTCCGAAAATAATAATATTAATAAAGGCATTCATCTTTTCCTGGTCCTTAACACCAACAAGCAATGTGCCTATGTGGCAGATAATTATTAGCGCAGCTATTCTTACTGATCCACTTCGAGAAATAATACACTGAAATACGAAGGTAATTTTTATAAACCACTGAAAATAAAAGTTAACAGAATTTACAACGTCCATTTTCCTTGTTTGCCTTGGAAAAACGCTAAGCCTCCTTTAGCAACCTGCCTCACATCCAATGGGATTTTCAGCTAGGATGTCTTTTACCAATGTTGCATAAATAGCGTCCGGTT
Organism: Macrothele yani; assembly: GCA_039090855.1. Taxonomy (NCBI): domain Eukaryota; kingdom Metazoa; phylum Arthropoda; class Arachnida; order Araneae; family Macrothelidae; genus Macrothele; species Macrothele yani. The sequence continues at coordinate 64,520,799 of CM077005.1, forward strand.
GAGGCTTATCGTAGTAATAGCCAACCAACCTTTTTTTCTCTGTTTTACTCTTTTTTCAAAACTTGTTTTTGCTTTTGAATTTCTCAGTACATTTAAGTGCCGAGACAAGTGAAGCGTCTCCAACACGTTCCTGGTTCAGCTTCTATGCATGAATAAGAAATGAGCACTTAGCACTGCAATATTGGCGCAATTGTGTATTTACATGAATTATTAAATATCATATAAAAACAATATAATCCAATATTATTCATCTGGTAAACAGTGTCCCTTAAATGTTTGACCGAAGAAAAAAAATCGAATCTGGATTAATCACTGAGGTCAAAGCTGCCAAGGTAAGTCGAAATCTCTTTAAGAGCTATCGCTTTAAGAAGCAGAAAAAAATATTCCGTCATGCACTAAATTTGGACTTTAGGTTTATTTCTTTAACCCTTTCACTACCACAGCGCCCAATGCGCCCTTACATGCAGACAACCACAAGGCTTGAGTCTCTCGGATAGCATGAGCAAGATATCCTACCCCTATGTTATTTGAATTTGCACGGCGTCCGACGGATTAGCAGAAGTCACTCCAGTTATAATTGTTGTCACTAAACAAAGAAGTGAACCAGGAGATGGTTTGTCTCGTTACTATATCATTCAGACTTCTGACATCGCTCAATTGAACTCATGCTTTGTTGACATGTGCTTTGTGTGTCTGTGATATTTTGCCTCGTCCCAAAAGCGGAGTTTATTAGAGAAATTTGTCGTTGAATTATTTTATTTTGCTCTGTCCAAATAAATAGATTGAGAGCATATTGTTTACAAGAAAGAACAAGAAAAGGGTAAAGTAAAGAAGATTTTCCAGCTATTTTAACTCCTTCCTATCTGCTTAAGACTGCTGTGAGCCAGATTATCTGTCTGCGGCGGGTGAGCGCCTGCAATTTCACTTTCCATTGTGACATACTTTGTGCGTTCATAACATCATTTTCAACTGACTCTGTGCTCCACCACAAAGTCGTTGCTTTTTCTTTTTTCTTACCTTATCTCTCGCAAAGCGTAACGTCCTTTACGAAGAACACTGTATTACATATGATTTCATCTCCTTTAGAACAGATGTTCCTTTTCGCTGCTATCTCTGTGGTAGATCACAGACAGACAGACATGATGAGTTTGAAAGCACTGTTTGCCGTTTGCTATTTAAATAACGCCTAAGAAGCGAACGGAATTACATTGAATATGAGGGTGGTACAGGGATCTTCCGCTTTTGACAAAAGGAATTGAAATGAGAATTTCCGCCTTTCGAGTTTGTTTGTTTGGTTTTTTTTTAGGGAAGGGGGGTTAACTACCACCGTGAGCAATTCGATGAGCTATAAACGGTTTCCTGTCCCTAATTTAGGGTACTGATTCCAGGGAAGAGAGAGAGCCAGTGCCGCAAGACAAACAACATCTGGGTATTGGTCGACAGTAATGATTAGTCGACATAACGATTGGTCGACAGAAATGAGTAGTCGACATAACGATTGGTCGACAGAAATGATTAGTCGACATAACGATTGGTCGACAGAAATGATTAGTCGACATAACGATTGGTCGACAGAAATGATTAGTCGACATAACGATTGGTCGACAGAAATGATTAGTCGACATAACGATTGGTCGACAGAAATGATTAGTCGACATAACGATTGGTCGACAGTAATTATTAGTCGACAGTAACGATTGGTCGACAGCACGTTTGATCGACATAACGATTGGTTGACAGTTAACGACTGGTCGATATAACGATTAGTCGACATTGGTCGACATAAAATGGTCAACGGAACTTGGGAAAAAAAATTTGAATAAGTGCAAACAGTTTGGCGGTAAATTGCCCCACCGTAAAATTGCCTCACCGGAAGATTGTCACACATCTTTCAGCAACCCGGAAAATTGCCACACACAGAAAAATTGCTCCACCGGAAAATTGCCACATGGTTTTCATTAAGGGGGCAAGCACAAATCGCCGTTCGTCCGAGAAAAGCTTTGAATGTGTGTCAATTTTCCGAGTTTTAGAATTATGTGTGGCAGTTTCCCCAAGGTGCCTATACCTACCTAAAGTGCCCCGGGACCCTTTCGAAAATAACATCGTTCAGAAGGCCCTCTATATAGATTTCACTTAGAGTACAAAAGATGACACGGGTGCCTATTTGGAAATAATATGTTATAATGATGAACATTCTGAGGACTACATTCTAAAAGATAATATTTCCAAAAAGGAACGTTACGTTTTGAGAGGTAAAACGAAGTAAATTTCTCCGTCATTTTTGGTCCACGCCGGGGATCGAACCCGAGTCCGCTTATTCCGGAACAAGTCGCTCTACCAACTGAGCTAAGCAGACTTTCGTTCTTGCTGCTATCTGCCTTTATGTCGTGTACGTCCTGCTGGGCAGGCACGTCACAGAGGTCAGTACGTTCTGAGAGGTACCGCTGCGAATGTAAACCATAATCCTCTGAACCAATGGTTATCTCGACCAATCGTTGTGTCGACAAGTCGTTACGGTCGACTGATCGTTATGTCGACCAATCGTGCTACCGACCAATCGTTACTGTCGACCAGTCGTTACGGTCGACTGATCGTTATGTCGACCAATCGTGCTGCCGACCAATCGTTACTGTCGACCAGTCGGGTGTAGAGGAATCGTTATATCGATCCATCGTTATTCGACCACTCGTGTGACACCACATCTATGCCACGCCGGGATTCAAACCCGGATTCATCTGGGACTCACTCGCCATTGGAGCGGGAGCGGCTGAGTTTTGTAAACCTAATGATAGTTCGATTTTAAAATCCGTATTCCGATAGCCAGATATTCGAATTTCAGATATATGCATATTCGAATTTTAGATATCTGGATGTTCAGTTGGAAATATAAATATCCGAACTGTTGGTTTAACGAAATATTCGAATATTGGGAATAGAACTATCAGTGACCCAAACCCGTACTTTTAAAAATTTGGTGGCATGTTGCACCAAAACGTGGCGCAGGTGTTGCAGCACCACTTTTTGGTGCAACATGCATACCATTTTGTGGTACATGAAAGACACAGCAAAACAATGCAATTATGCCCCATATTACAGTATCTAGCCGGTTTGGTGCAATTTTGCACCAATTACACCGCACAGTGGTAAACTTTACCTCAAAAAGTGATACGGCTAGTGCAGCACCACTTTTTCAAGCAACATCCCACATAATTTTTAACAGTGCGAACCCAGCTCGGACGAATGGTCAGAGCCACCCCACCCCCTGCTTCAGGGCATTCGGTCACTGGGTCAGGGCCGTAGGTAGATCCCACAGCTAGGAAGCTGGAGAGTCAAATGGGGGATCTCTGTTTAACTACAAACTAAGTTTTTCCATTAAACAGATTTTAGCTTTGCTTTGTTTTTTTTTTTTTTTTTTTTTGCTCATTTTGTTAATTTGCTTCACTAAAGCGAATAATTTGGAAACATAAAAAATAAAACACATTCTCTAAATTCCCTTCATGGTGGTTGAGTTGCAAGTTCCTTAGCGCTAGATGCGAAATAACTTCCAACCATCATAGAAATTTTTTGTTTTGTTTATTATTCTGGTCCATTTCCGTGGATCCCTATAAGGACATCGAGGAGTATTTGATGGCATATTTTAAAAGTTTCAACTGTTCTTCGGTTCCACTTTCTTTCGCCATCATTAATCGCGCATTCTCCTTTGTTCGTGCTCGGAGATAGTCTCTTCTTACGGTGGTAAACATCCATATTCTTTCCTTTTCCTACTCAAAAACAAAGAGCCCTCAGATTCACACCCATAATCCTCTTTTCTCCCAAACAAGCATCGTAAAACCACTCCTACTGACCACCAGAGTTGAGAAAAATCATAATTGAATTAATCGGTAATGCATTACAGCGTAATGGTAACTAGAACTTAGCGTTACCATTACATGGTAATGGTGAACTGGTCATTAGAATTACATGGTAATTGTAATGACATGTAGCAGTTACCCATTATAATCGTAATGGTTAACTATATGTTGGTAATTAACCGATAACTTATGGGTGACAATACAACGTGAATAAACCAGTACACCCTTACACGTTGTGTAGGTTATTTGACAACTGTTCCACCCCTCGGACCTCAAATGCGTGTATGTAGGTATTGGTTGGAGATTGTACGTGTATGACAAAAGTAGTTGCCCCGTCTTCGCCGCAAGTAAAGTGATTTGAACGAAATAATACATATGAAGTAAGTACGAATGGGATGTTTATTTCGGTTAGGGAATAGTACAAAAATTAAAGAAAGATCAATGCTGTTGTATGTGATCTTAGTCTTCAACAAAGAACAAGAACATTACGTCTAACCCTTTCTTGCCACTTCTAGAACATTCTGCACGACACTTCGGTTTCTGTCTGCTATGTTACATGGCCAACTTTTCTAGACATAGCTTTTGGCACACGTACATTTCTATAAACTATTAGTATGTAATTATTATTTGCAAATTGTATAATTTCATTACCAAATAATTCCATTGCATTTGAATGGCATTATTAAATAATTGAATTATTTCCTCTTCATCGTAATGCATTACAGATTAATTCCATTACCTTGTGCAAACCATACTTGGGATTACTTTGTAGTACATTACTGGTACTGCATTACCTTGTAATGCATTACACGTTAATCGTAATGTGTACTTCCATTACTTTGTAATGTATTCCTGTCCAACTCTGCTGATCACACAACAATGAATAGGAGGAAGTTAAAAACTTATTGTCGCTCGCACAAGGATTTCCCTTTAGCACTATTTTTTAACTAATACATTTAGCTAAAACATCCTTGCCACTTTTGTTTAGGCAATTAACTAACTGGAAATTTTCAGTAGCAGCTTAGTATCTCATTGTCACTTACTATGTGACCAGCAATGATTCATCCTTCTGCTCAACTAGGTGCCCACATATGATTCATCCTCCTGCTCAACTAGGGGTCTCTCTGTCATCCTTCTGCTCAACTAGGGGCCCACATATTGATTTATCCTTGTGCTCAATTAGGGGCCTCTCTGTCATCCTTCTGCTCAACTAGGGGCCCACATAATATTGATTCATCCTTCTGCTCAACTAGGGGCCCACATAATATTGATTCATCCTTCTGCTCAACTAGGGGCCCACATATTGATTCATCCTTCTGCTCAACTAGGGGCCCACGTCCGCCTCTCTGTCTTTCCCTCTTTTTTTTTATAGTAATCTTCTTCCAAATTTTACATTTCTTCATTAAAAAGTAAAATAGAAAAGAGCACTTCCCTCTTCTTTGACCTTTAACATGAACAAAACCTGTGCTCATATGACCGAGAGTCATTGGCACAAGTGTTTCTATTGATTCACTTCGATAAGTCATTTCTTTTGAGTTATCCATCGTTCGTTCTGCACCATTTCAATTTTGATTATTTATAGTTCATTACACGAAGCACTTATGCGTGTCAGGGCCTGATTTAGGTCAGCGGGGCCCTGTGCACATCCTATATCTGGGAGCCCCTCGATTAAAATTTTTACCCAACAGTTGAAAAGAATATTTGCTGGTAAATATTTTTTGCAAGCAATGTTTCTAGTAGTAAAGCATTAAAACACATCCCACATGCTAGTCAACTTTATAGACAATGTGGCTTGTAATACACGAGCATTCACGCCACTTGTACTTCCCCGCATCCGCACAGCTTACAGCTGTAACATTAATTACTCTGGAATTCTTTTTTTTGTTTTATAGTATCATTTACAAAACTAATAACCATCCTCCCAGAGATATAATTTAAAACCTATAGTCTACCATAAATATAATGGAAATGATGAACCGATGGTGGTTTAAGCTGTAAGATGTTGCAGCTGACAACGCACATTGGAGGATAAATTATTGCAACAGTCGTGTAAATTATTACAAGAGTCTTTAAATAAAGTAGTGTCATTTGAACTTTTTCCGTATTTTCATTTATGTGAAAATAAACCCTACATAATTATGATATTGATTCACAAATCTTTTCTCACAAAACTAATATTAATAAAAGTATTTTTAGTAAATTCTACATGTTTTTTTGAAATGATTTTCATGTATAATATACCGTATTGCTCCGAATATAGGCTTTACCCGTGATATGAGATCTCAAGGAAAAACAAACCATACCTACATGTTATTACAAGAGCGTGATTATAAGTCACACCCCATTTTTAAACAAACCATTAAAAATGTATGAATAAAAATATTTAAAAAATACTTGGTAATTTTTAACTGTTGAATTGGCAGTAGGACATTAAAAAATGGCTTTTTTCTACCTTTTGTGGCTGCAAAATCATCAGTTATATCGCCAAAACTTAAATCTGCTGTTAAATCACTTTTAATAGACAGTATATGAAGAGCATCAATTGACTCTTCTTTTAAACTTTAATGCTTTGTTCTTTGCAGAACCGCAAACGAGCGTTCGCTTGAACAGTTGGAAATTGGCATTGGTAAAAAAAATCCTGAAGCATGAGTCAACAATGGGGGAAATATAAACTAAATTCAAGTCCCTTAACTTCCCAAGGCAAGTGAGGGGATCTGTGCTCTCAGTGAATGAATTGTTTCGTCAGAATTCGAAACTGAAGAAACTCTTCAGCGAAGACTTCTTAAAGTTCATTTGAATGCTGCTTTTGCAACAATTCAGCTGCTTCCATCGCATCACTTAGGTCATTCTTGTAGACAAATCCAAATCTAGAGTCCAATTCCTCATATGACTTCTTTCTGGTTTGCAACTGTGAAACAAGATTGTCACATATTACGTAAAAAGTTTGAGGGATGAAGGATCTCATTTGTTAAAAACAACGTCTGGAGTTGATGAATCATCTAAAATTCGGTTCTTGGGTATTTTCTTCCTTCTTGAGGATTCATAATCCATTTGTAGCCCTAACAACTGGTTGGATTCTTTCTCGAACAGTTCGAAATTTTTCTCTCGAAATTCAGGATGAAATCAATATTTGACTCGTATAATGGTAAAACTAACGACAAATTGCCATGGAAGATTGAAAGGGAAGTGCTCACTTTGTTGATTCGTTGCAATATTGTCCCAGATAATTGTTAACAAAGCAGTCTCTTTTTCATTAATTTGGCATGAAGAGACTTAAAAATATATTTGGTTTTTGGAGGTAGTTTGGAGGCCCCCCAAACTCTGAGGCCAGGTGCACGTGCAAAAATCAGGCCCGGATGCGTGTATTGAAAATACAAAAGTAATTTTCATAATTTACCGAAAATAATCAGAGAATTTACAAGAGCGTTTATTTTCCAGAGGAGCTTGATTGCTTTGCCAGGGAAGGATGAGGTCCGTCTAGCTCTCTGCTATCTACGCTCCTATACCAGGATTGCTGAATTCAATTTTTCACAGTAATTAAGGATTGCTGTAGTCCGTTTATGAAAAAGACTGCGTGAATGTCTTTTAAGAATTTAGATAGAAGTACGATCTGCCAAAATGTGAAGTTAATTCAGTACTGTAAAGCAGTGCAAATTTAACTGCTTTCAACCAAATGTTTCAGACCGAGAATGAGGGATGGAACTAAACAATTGCCTGAAATGAAACTAATCCTTACATTTGTAAAAATCATTGGCCGAGATGCATATACAGGGTGATTCATAAAGAAGTATACAGTTTCCAGATGCTGTAAAACAGTAACAGTTGAAGACACGGACCACAACTGCGAACCATTAGGTAGATGCAAGAAGGTTATATTACTGGAGACACCACTGGCTCTGCCGCCATAAGACACAGCTAATCTGTAGTGTGACGTCACAAGCAGGCAAAAATGAACTAAATTATACCGTTGATGAAACAGTAAGCTTGTGTATGATTGATAAAGATTATTGAATTACTCATTTTATCTGTTTATACGCTTAGAAGCTTTTGTTCCATTGGTTTCCAAGCAGCTTCTCTTCTGCGGCTGCGTAGTGCCTGCTCATGACGTCATTTGCAGCACAGACGGTCACTTATAGCGGCCAATGCTGCGTGGATAGAAGTGGTGTCTCCAGTAATATAACCTCCTTGGGTAGATGTACTCATAAAGTTTGTGTCCCGCTACTGAGGGAAGTGACGTAGGCGATAGCGCGCGTGTCACGTGAATAGTCAGTCAAAATGACAGCGTCTGCAGTGGGGAAGACGTTTTGTGTTCCTGAATTAAGCAAAACGGAATCTGTAACTGTTGTGCAACGGCATTTTTGATCACGATTCGGAAAAGAACTTCCAAGCAGAAAATCTATCTACGATTGTCATAAAAAATTTGAAACTACGGGCTGTTTGTGCAAACTTAAAAGTCCTGGAAGACCGCGTGCATTGGAATAAGTCGTCGATAGTGTTTTCACCGCCATTCAACAAAGCCCAAGAAAATCAACTCTGAGGGTGAGTCGTGAAGTGCAGATTTCACAGCCCACTCACTGTCTGGACGACAGTAACAAATTTATTCTCCAATTGGATGGTGCACCACCGCACTGGTTAGGCGACGTGCGATATTATATCGATGAGCATCTTCCTCACCGATGGATTGGACGATCCGCAGACTACAACGTGCCACTGACCCAATGGCCACCCTGACTTAACACCTTGTGACTTTTTCCTGTGGTGGTACGTAAAGGAAAAGGTATTCGCTCCTCCTCTTCCTGTTGATCTAGCGGAGCTGAAACAGCGTATCACAGCCACTATCACTGCACTTGATTCAGATATCTGACCTCGCGTTTGGGAGGACATGGATTACCGGCTCGATGTGTGTCGTGTGACTATGGATGCACACATAAAACATATGTGACTGTCTGTAAAAAAACTTGAAACATTCCCCTACAATTCTGTTACAGGTAACATAAATATCTTACATTGTTCTTGCTTTATAGTGCGTTGAAACTGTATGCTTCTTTATGAATCACCCTGTATATTTAAGAAAATATTAATAGGAAAAAGTTGTGATTTTCAGATTCACGTTAAAATATTGATACTTCCACTGATACATCTAATATGTAAAATTATTCCATCGCAGTATCGAAGTCGTGGCATCGAGTAATTTCCAAAATCCAACTCAGAAGTTTCTTTCTGGCACCGAGTAACTTCCATTATCCAAAATAAAAATTTCTTTCTCATGTACCTACCGATCTGTACTCGATGAAAATTTCAGCAATGGTTCTTAGAAGAATAACAAGAGGTTTAAGAGATGAGAGATTAATGAGATTCGACGCTCCTGCACGGCGATAATTATAATTTATAAAATGATGTGCATATTGCAATGCGTTAGCCCTGGTTCTTTTCTTTCCTTGGAACCATCGGCCCGGGAAATTATGTTATGTGGAGGGGAAATTTACCCTCCTCCGACTTTTTAGTAGCGTTTAAATACTGGGGGGGGCATAAAATGAGATTTTAATCTGCAGCGACATAGTGCTTATTGTAAAACACTGTAAAAATGAGAAACCCCCATTTTATAGTAGCTTCCGAATCTGTAGAAAGCATTTTCATCGGGAATCTGACTCCTAAAATGCAATAGAAAAATGCCGAAGAACATAAACCGTATATATGCCCATAGAATTCATGTAATTTTGTGAAGTTTCATCTTTTTTGTCAGTTCTCTGCAGATTCTTATGAAACTAGGAAAAAAGTACCTAGCATATGGAGACACTTCCGCGTTCCTCTATTCACAGGAATGGGAAACCACGTTAAGTTAACATATCTGGATTTTTTTTTCTTGTATCGAAATGTCATACTGTATACAGAAGAGTCAAACCATTATGACCACCTACCTAATATGATATTGGGACTACACGTACCACCAAAACAGCTCTTACCCGGCGTGGTATAGACCCTACAAAATTCCTAAGGTTGTCTTGTGGTATCTGGTACAAATATGTTGCCAGCAGATTCTTCCACTTGTAAGTCACGTGGTTGAATTGCCGCAAACCGGATTTGCTGTTGTAACACAAACCACCGATGTTGAATTGCATTGATGTCTGGAAAATTTGATGGCCAGGGCAATGCCTGGAAGTCTTCCTCATTTTCCTCGAACCATTCTCTAACAATTCGGGCAGTGTAGCATGGTACATTGTTCTATACAAGAAGGCACTGATAGAGGGGAATACCGTTGCCATGAAAGGATATACTTGATTTGCAATTATGTTTAGGTAGGAGGTTTTCTGCACAAGAATGCGTGGACCCAGGGTTTCCCGGCAAAACATTGCCCAAAGCATTATACTTCCTCCATCGGCTTGTTTCCGTCCCACGCAATATCCTGGTGGCAACACTTCCTCAGGTAACCGACGCACATGTACCCTGCCGTCCACATGGTGCAACAGAAAACGAGATTCATCGGACCGATGACCTTCTTCCAGTCATTCAAGACCCAGTTTTGATGCTCGCGTGCTCATTATGGGAGCTTCGGACGGTGAACAGAGCTTAGCATGGACACTCAGAGCCGCATGCCGCAGCCTCATTTTCAGCAGGGTTCGATGTAATGTGTATTGTGACAGGTTACTCCCATCACCAGCATAGAAATTACTGGCTAGTTGCGCCACGGTATCCCTTCTGTTGGCTCTTACCATTCGCGACATCATTCGCTCACCTCTAACATCGATGAGCTGTGGTCGACCCACACGGCTCACCTCTAGCATCAATGAGCCGTGGTCGACCCACACGGCTCACCTCTAGCATCAATGAGCCGTGGTCGACCCACACGGCTCACCTCTAGCATCGATGAGCCGTGATCAACCCACACGGCTCACCTCTAGCATCGATGAGCCGTGATCAACCCACACGGCTCACCTCTAGCATCAATGAGCCGTGGTCGACCCACACGGCTCACCTCTAGCATCGATGAGCCGTGGTCAACCCACACGGCTCACCTCTAGCATCGATGAGCCGTGATCAACCCACACGGCTCACCTCTAGCATCAATGAGCCGTGGTCGACCCACACGGCTCACCTCTAGCATCAATGAGCCGTGGTCGACCCACACGGCTCACCTCTAGCATCAATGAGCCGTGGTCGACCCACACGGCTCACCTCTAGCATCGATGAGCCGTGATCGACCCACACGTTACCTGTGGTTCGTGCCCACAAGCCATGCCATTCAGGAAATGCTCTGACACAGTGGTCTGGCCATTACAATTTGGCCTTTGGAAAATTCGCTCACTTTCACATCTGAAGAACAAGAGTAACACTGATTAGCAAAGTTCAGTATCAGTTTTTATTTATACCATTTCATGGACTTCACATGCGCCGTTGTTCACATGCAGTTGTTTCGATTTGCATAAAGACACGTTGGTCGCAATGTTTTACCTCTGCGGTGTAAGTGTTTATGTCATTGAATACAGTTAATGAAATATACACTATATTGACAAAAGTCACCGGACACTTAGAAAAGAAACACAACATAGCATTTATTGACATACATTAGTACTGTGTCGGTCCACCTTTGGCCTTAATGCATGCACTGACCCTTCGAGACATGCTTTCGACAAGGTTTTGGAGCACAGCGATAGGTATGCGCTTCCATTCAGTACATAATGCTGCCGCTAACTGTTGCTTAGTAGTAGGCCTTGGTTCCAAACTTCTTTTGCGGCGCTCTAATTCATCCCATAGGGGCTCTATGGTATTAAGATCAGGGCTTTGTGCTGGCCAGTCCACACGCGATACGGAATTATCGTCAAACCACGCCGTAACAGTCCTTGCTTTATGGCTCGGTACGTTATCCTGCTGGTACCAACAAGGCTAGGTTCCATACTATTGCCACAGAGTTGGTAGGGCATAATTGTCCAGAATATCGAGGTAGACGTGCTGGTTAACAGGTCTGTCCAAGATAACCAATGGGCCAAGACCATACCACGAAGCGTTCCCCCGATAGCGTTCCCCCGGTTGCCGCCTTACCGTCACACGGCCATCAGACTGATGAATCTTGTATCTAGATTCATCAGTCCCTAGGACCCGTTTCCATTTATCTTCGGTCCACGATAAATGTTCTTTACACCATGCTAAACGACGAGTAGCATTCCGAGTGGAGATGAAAGGATTATGAGCAGCCGCACGACCACAGTAACACACGCAATGAAGTTCTCTGCGAATGGTAGGTGTACATACCGAGGATTGAGCATTTTTACTCACCTGTACACTGAGGTCTTGTGCAGTAAGTACCCCGTCGATTAGCTGTAACGACTCTCCTAAAATTTCAACGTCCTCTATCACTGATTTCCTTTGATCTGTCGGTACGTTTTGCTGCTTCAGGCGCGTCATGTGTCTTCCAATTATTCAGTACATCAAAACAGTTGACTTGGGTATGTTTAAACGCCTCTCGGTTTCTCTTATGGACAACTCACTAATATAACACCCAGCAATCTTTCCTTTCTCAAAGTCAGTTCTCTCCCGTCGCGACATTTTCACTCAACCTCATAGTGCGAAATGATCGCGGTCAGCTGCAGGCTTGTTTTTGTATCGTTTGCAGCTGTACCGTGTATCTTATGAACGCATTGGATCCGTTCATTTGCGTTTGAAGGGGTGTCCGGTGACTTTTGTCAATATAGTGTATATATGCAATAATAAAAAAACAGCACGTCTCCGAAATTCGAATGCTATGGCTGGCAGGTTTTGAACTGTATATGATTAGGATTTGGGAGTTAGTCCTCAGCCATATCACTTTCGCTCACTTAAAGTACAGTATTAGGTGCTGATAATGTTCCTAATTACAATCATGGCCAACTTTTCGTGGTGATAAGCATGAAAAGATTATTTTTAATGCAGAATACTTCCAGAGGAAGGAGATATGTTCAGTCAAGCACACTATTGGATAAGTGGAAAATGTGAAAACACTAGAGGCAAGACAATATCGATGTCTTTTCCCTGGATTCGAACTCCTGTGACAAGACATGGTATTGCTTGTCCTACGGAGCTGGTTTTGCCTGTTTCCTCGAACACAGCGGGGTCCAAGTCAAGGATGCGCTACTTCATAGGACCGTAGACACGGTTGCAGAATGGTTAAGTCTAGAAACAGAAAGTAAAAAAATAATTACTTCCGCTAATGCTCCAATTGAATGCCATAATACGATAATAAGCTGCAATTATTTTGTGGCGTTCGTTTTACGCATTAATTGTCATTTAGCCAATTCACATCAAATCGAAGCAACTACAGGTAAACGACGGCACGTGTGAAGGTTACTGAGCTTTGTTAATTAGCGTTGTTCATGTTTTTTCAGATGGAAATGGCAGCGGACTTACGCTAGATTGACAAAGGCCGAATTGTAATGATCAGGCGACTGTGTCACAGCCTTTCTGAGGCAGCAGGTTTTGTGGAGTGCTCACAGTCAGTACCTTCGAAAACTGGTCCTAGAAGGGACAAAACCGCGAACCGCAGGTAAGGTGTGAGCTGCCCACGGCTCATCCATGCTGGGGGTGAGAAAAGGCGAAACTGTATGGTGCAATTCGACAGAAGAGATGTTGTGGCCAAACTCCCCAGTAATTTGAACGCTGGTGACGGGAATAACGTGTCACAACACGCAATACATCAAACCCTTCTAAAAACGGGGCTGAGTAGAGTTATGCGCTTTTGAGTACCCATGCTAAGCTCAGTTCCCCGTTGAAAGCGCTTACAATGTGTACGCGAGCATCAAGCCTGGACCTTTTAATGATTAGAAGAAGGTCGTCTTTTTCGATGAATCTCGTTTCCTGTTGCACCATGTAAACGGCCGGGTACGCGTGCGTCGGTTAACCAAGGAAGTGTTGGCAGCAGGATGTACTGTGGGACGAAAACAAGCCTGTTGGGGAAGTGTAATGCTTTGAGTAATGTTCTGCTGAGAAACCCTGTATCCATTCATTTATATGCAAGAAATTGTGACGTCTACAACCTACCTAAACATCATTGCGGACCTGTTACACCCTTTCATTGCAACGATATTCTCCTCTAACAGTGTCTTCTTTGTAATGCACCATGCTACACCGCCCGGATCGCTCAAGAATAGTTCGCAGAACACGAAGCATAATTTCAGGTATTGCCATGGCCTCCAAATTCGCCAGACATGAATCCAATCGAACATCTGTGTGTGGTATGTGTTGGAACAGCAAAGTCGATCTGCGGCGGCTCAACCACGTCACTCGCAAGAGTTGATATGCTGGTAATTGGTAATGAGTCGGTACTAGATACCACAAGACATCTTTAGAAATCGTGTGGCATCGATGCATCGCCGGGAAAGATCTGTATTTGCGGCACGTGGAGGACCAATATCACATTAGGCAGGTGGTCATGTTTTGGCTCTTCGGTTTAGCTACTTCGTGGAAACGACGTTAAAACTCCTTAATTAACTCTTTAAGCAGCCGATGTACCTGAACTAAATGGTGCCCAAAATTTACTAAACTTCCCAAACAGAAATGTCTACAGAGCGATCGGGTTTAACGAAAGCTACGACAAAACAATTCCTTTTCCATTCTCATCTCAGAGTATATGCCTGTTACTGTGCTAATATAATATACCCTTCTAGTCCTGTTCTCTAGCGATCTCTTATGGTCTGCTCTATGACCTAAGGAATGAAGGGAAAGGGCTTGCTTCTTTCTAGTATCACGGTGTCAGTGTCTAGTCCCCTGACACGGACATCATGCCACTAGGCAGAGAAACAAGTTACTCAGATATCTTCTCTGTCCTTTCTTTAGTTCGTCGGCATTGATATATTCCTTACAGTAAGTAATCAGTCAGAAATTATTAGTGTCAATCATTCCCCTAAATGATTACTTTGAATAACAAAGCTAAGGGGAAAGGAATACTTCCTAATTCTCAGGTTCACTCCTTCCAGTTGCGTTCTATCCACTTCTTAGACAGCAAAAATATTTCTTAGACCTGATTTGAGCTCAATATTCTAACCCCGAGTTGATTCGTTCCAGCCCGTTAAGGGTTAAACTTGGTTGGTGAACGAGAGAATTTAACTCTGCCTCTCGAGACCAGGACTTACAACAGGTGGTATATTTGGCTGTAGACAAACCTTTGCCATAAGTCTGTCTTTAGAGTGAGTAGTTCCTTTTTTACTGCACGGCTTTGCCATGGAGTTGGATTCTTGGAGTTGCCCATAAAATTTTAAATGCCTTGTTAAATCATAACGCGGGTTAAAAATACCTAAAGCAAATGAACACAGTACGATATTTGACTGTATGCTCAACTTTAATCTTGGCCTGGATGTCTCTTTGAGCTTTTCAAAACGATTTTTTAACTATTTTTCAACATTACTTATCACGTCTAATACTACTACCGCGATCAAGGTTTTTGCACAACGCAAAACAAAATCCGTATTTTAAGAAAATCCAATTCCTGGTACACTTAGCTGAACATTGAAAAGAAATTAAAAAGCAATAATATTAAACGAAGAACGCTGGCTTCCAGAATTAAAGCAATGCCCTGACTTTATATGAGCAGGAAGACTGCATTGCGTATTCGTCTGAAGTGACAGTTTTGCAAAAGGAAAGTGTACTTAAAGTAAAATAAACTTGACAACGCCTATACGAAGCGAGCGAATTTAACTTTATTTTAAACAGAACACAGAAAATGGAGACTCAAACATTGGTATTACTTTTTCCAAAAGAAAGATTTTTCTAATTCGCTGTCAGTATTGATAAACGTCGTGAGTTAACAGAGTTTGGAAGAGTGATGATATTGGGTACTCAACATCCCTTTATCGCGGAGGTGGTACAGAAATTGCAATATCCCTATTCGAGAGTGTCAGAGGTGTACCGGGAATTAGCCATTTCCGGACTAACATCGCATCGTGTACAGCGCTGTGGGCTTAGAAAGGTGGCGGATGAACATATCCGTCGACGTCTGTTTCCATAGTTTCAAGTAACCGGAGAGCGACAGTTGCACAAATTACCTCCGACTTCAAAGAGGAAGGTGGCAGAAACGTATCCACTAAGACCATTAGGCGAGCATTAGCCGCAGCAGGTCATGGGAGCCGCAGACCAACCAGAGTTCCATTGCTAATGCTACATCACCAGACTGTATGCCTAAATTGTACGGAAGAACATAGATACTTGACTTTGGATGATTGGAGACTGGTCTCCTGAACCGATGAGTCCCGTTTCCAGTTGTTTCGTGTAAACGGAAGGTTGCGTATCTGGCAGAAAACGCACGAAGAGATGGAGCCGTTATGTCAACAAGGAACTGTTCGGGCTGGCGGAGGCTCGGCTATGGTTTCAACTGGCACACGGTGCGACCTCTAGCACTTTTAGATGCATCTCTGGACGGTCATCCTTGCAGACCATCTGCATCCGTTCATGGCCATCATGCACTTGAAAGGCTATGGGCTCTTCCAGGCGGACAATGCGCTTTCCCACAGAGCAGTGGTGCTAGTTAGAAGAGCATTCCGTAGAAGTTCCCACCCTGGAATGGCCCCCTCGTTCACCGGACATGAACCCTGTGGGAAATCTCTGAGATGTTTTGAATCCTCCTCCCAGGATGCAATGGAATTATGGGCAGCTGTGAGGCAAGCATGGGTGGAAATGCCTGTGGAACCCTTTCATGACCTAGCGGTCTCAATCCTTCTCTGTGTGACTGCCTTTATCTAGGCCGAATGTGGGCCTACGCGTTACTAGGTAGGTATTTTGAGATTTCTGTCCGCTCAGCATTTCAGCCTTGTGAAGATTTACCCAGGCAGTCCTTTTTTCAGTGTTAATGCAATTTGGAAATATTGTTTACTGTTAGTCGCTGAACAAACTTCAAGCTCCAATTCAGGATTCTAATCCATCAAGCTAGATCGAAGGTTCGTATCAGAGAAGTAGATCACGATGTAAAAACACCAGACAAAAATTTAGTCACCTGCAGCAATACATGTAATTGTTTAATATGATATATTTCTGAGGTTATAATTGGAATTTTATTTAAATATTTCTGGGTTAAATAATAATAAAATATGTGCTACTTCTTTCTACAGGCAAAAGTTTAAGCTGAAATTTTTGAAGAATTAAAATCAGTGGCTTGAAAAACCGATGTGAGTGACTGGCAAAAAGGTGTCATAGCTTTTGGCAGGTCAAAAGGACACGCCTCAAAGAAGTTTCTGAATTTGAAGGTGTTAGCAAAAAAACTGTTCTACGTGTTTATAAAGATTAGTGAAAGTGAAACTCGACTGAAATTAAAAAGAAAAACAGTGTACGAACGAAACACGATTTTGACAAGTCGTGACTAGCGCAGAATTTCTAGCCTGGTCAATGAAAACAGATTTCAAGCAAGGCAGGAACTCCTCCAGTCTGTTAATAATGGACCTCACACCTCTATTTCTGAGCAAACATTGCGTAGAGAACTTTATCGAATGGATATCTGGAGTAGAGTTACAAGACTGAAACCAATGTTAACTTCAGCTCACAAAGAAGCTCGATTAGATTGGGCCAAAGCTCACAATACATGGACTGTTGATCAGTGGAAGGCTTTCATATGGTTTGATGAATCCAAATTTCGCCTATACTCAAATTACGTAAAGACGTAGGATCAACAGGAGGTCTAAATAGAAACATTCAATCCTGAGTGTGTTCAAGGAGTTTTTTTCCAAACGGAGGTTTGTCTGTAATGCTGTCGGTTCGTTTTAACTGTTGCGAATTAGGCCCACTAGTAGAGGTGAAGAATACGATGAATCAGCATGCTTACAGAGAAATTTAAGACAATCATGCGTTTCCTTTTGCATATCATTTGAAGGATTCTCATGAAGTAACTTATCCGATATACCAGGATGACAAGAATAAGATTCACTGAGCTAAAACAATCACGAATTGGTGTGAAGAACATGATGCAATTTCGAGACACATGGACTGACCAGCTGAATCGACAGATTTAAATCCCATCAAGAATTTATGGGACCGCCTTGAATGAAGTGTAAAAATCAACTTCAGCATCCAGGGAATCTCAATGAATTGGTAGATAAACTGTTCTTAGAATTTCCAAACACTGACTCAAATTATTTTAAATCACCTTGTTGAATCTTCCAAGAAGAATTAACGCTGTGATTTCCGCACATGGTGCTGTTACTAAGTATAAAAAGTAAATTTATGGAGGTGACTATTTTTTATCCGGTGTCTGTATTTGTTCAATGATTTTTATTCTTTAAACTATTTAGAGCCCAGCCACCATGAGCTATGAATAAGAGACTACTTTCAGTGCGCTTGAAAATCGACAAATTACGATGGAAATTCATAAACTAAAGCTTAACGAGCTTCTGCAGCAAAAAGATTTTTGAAACACAACTCATTGCCATTTTTGAGATGTTTATTGACAGCAGGAATTTCTGACAGAACGAGAGCTGATATCTTGTGCAAATATATTGCAGCATTAGGACTAAAAAACACCAGCTGATAATCGTCAAACTATTCACTTCTTTATTTATTGAAAGGAAGTAGTGAGTCTGTAATGGAAACATCAGTCAAGTCAGCTTCTGCTGAGTATGCGTTCATTCTGAATGGCATCCAAAAGCACAGAATAAGAGCTGTTATCACCTGAATTCCTCTATTTACCCATTTCTTTTATTTTCTTTCAATCTTTTTTTACAACCATTCTAACGGTTGTTATTAACCGTATCTTCAAACAGGTGTTCTTAAGCCACGGTCAAAATTTTGTTTGTCTTCTTTGGGAGAGAGGGCGAAAATAACTTCACTTTGTGTACACAGTACATGCACACCAGTACGCGAAAAACAAACGCCGGAAAAAGCAGCACGTAAGAATATCTCAGTTTCAATTTAGCGACATGTAAGGCTGTAATTAAGCGGAATTTTGTACTCTGGTTTTAAGTCAGGATATTGGACAAAGTTACCTCCGTAATCTTATATATTTAGTTATTTTGTTGAGCTTTCTACACTGTTAAAAGTTTTGTGGTAGGTTGAACCAAAAAGTGATGCTACACCAGCTGCACCACTTTCTGAGAAAAGATGCACTACTGTGTGGTGCAAACAAAACCCGACAACAAGGTGCTACTTTGTACCTCAATATGGCAAATGGTTGCATCGCATGAAGGTGTAAGGTTGCACAGTGTTGTTGGGTTTTGTTTGCACCGCACAGTGCTATATAATTTCTCAGAAAGTGGTGCAGGTGGTGTATCACCACTTTTCGGTGCAACGTACCACAAAATTTTTAACAGTGTATATGAGACTCGAAACAATTTTTTGTTCGGGCATTGACAGATCCGATCACCGTGATTTTTTGCATGCGATTAGACATCGTCCATGGTCAGGTTTTGTCGCCTTCCGATTCACGAAATTCCGCGTCATTGGGGAATAATCGTCCAAAAACTTGCACTTTCAGGGGGTTTTCCGGGTTTTGAGAAGTGGTCGTTTGTTACCTATCTCCTCCGAAGATCTTCAGCCGATCGCGGTGACACTTGCCGCGGAGAAAGCGAGGGACATGGTGTTGGTAACACGGTGATTCGTCATATCGAATAAAAATAATGACCATTAAAAAACGACCAATTTTAATAAAAATTGAAAAAATCCGCTATGTTGCGAGTGGCGTCATTGTATTTTGAACTCAAGTGAACTGAAGATCGCAACGGTTTCCCGAATTATATATCGCTTTGCTTCTGTTTGGATTGTGTGTGTGTGTGTCTTGTGATGTTGAAAGTTGTAAATAAATTATTTCTTATCTAACTGCATCTCCTTCATTGCACGAAAGCTGACTAGCCCAGGATATCTAGAGTCATAGCAAGGTAGGGATTTTGCCTTAATGCTTTGAAACTGGACCCGGAACTCTATACAACACTCGAGACAATTAGTTGTTCGGGCATAGGTACGAGATGACACTTCCAAACACCGTGATTTTTTGCATGCGTTTGAACATCGTCCATGGTCAGGTTTTGAAGCCTTTCGATTCCCTAAATTCTGTTTCATTAGGGAATAATAGTCAAAAAAATTGCATTTTAAGGGGGTTTTTTCCGGGTTTTGAGAAAGGGTTATTTGTTACCTATATCCTCCAAAGATCTTCAACCGATCGCGGTGACACTTACCACAGAGAAAGGAAGGGACATGGTGAGTGACATGGGGTTGGTATCATGGTGATTGGTCGTGTCTTATAAAAATAATGACCATTAAAAAACTGACCAATTTTAAAGATAATTGAAAACAACCACTCTCTATACGAGACTCGGGACAATTAGTTGTTCGGGTATAGCTACGACATGACACATTCGATCACCGTGAGTTTTGGCATGCGAAAGGACAGCGTCCATGGTCAAGGAAATTATATCATTTCCGAAATTAAATATTATCTTTCCCAAAATTTCGTGTCATTGAGGAATTTCAATTAAAATTATTAAAATTGGTCCGTTTTTTAATGGTTATTATTCCTATAGGAGAGTGGAAGACATCATGATCAGAATAAAATCCCTGAAATGGTAATGGGCTGGACATCTTGCCAGAAGGACAGACCATCGATGGACAACCGAAATTTTAGACTGGATTCCAAGGGACATTAAAAGACCCAGAAGAAGACCACATGAGAGATGGGAGGATGAAATTCGAAAATATGCGGGAGTAACATGGAGGAGACTGGCACAAGACAGACCGTTGAGAAATAAACTTGGGGAGACCTTCGTCCAGCAGTGGATTGATAATGGTTGAAAATTATAATGATGGTTCCCATAGGACACAACCAATCACCATGATACCAACTCCATGTCAATAATCATTGATTTTTTCAATTAAAAAACACGCGCGAACGTTCCATTATATTTGTTGACATACCATAGTTCCAATTTTTCACGACGCAATTTGCTCGAGCTTTTTTAGTTCTTTTGCCGTCAATTTGAAATTAATTTCGTTCGTTCAAACTGATAAAAAAGAAAGCGGAGCACATTGTGGACACAAGAAAAACGTTAGAATTGGCACTGGTAAGCTTTTTTTTTTTTTTCTCTTTCTTTTCTAACTGTAACTTCTGAAGTCGCGGTCGAGGCCAGCAATATGGTATCAATGACATCACTTGTCGGTTCCATGAGTCTTGATGAAAAACGTGGTTACCAATCTCAGTGTGTGTTTTTCCGTTTTGTTTACATGCAACCTGATCACAACCAACGTGAAGGCTTGGAAGAAAGTAGTTCATGATAAATTTTCGGAATTTCATTTTTAGAATGTTTCGTACTTTTGTTTTGTAAGTCCATACATTTTATGCGTTCGTTTTTTAGAATTCGTCATAATAGACGCCTTAACGAGCTTAGATTTTGCAATAGCTTCGCTCAAAATTTGCCAACTGTACCTGAGTTATCGGTTAGTCCTAGTTTTTATATATGGCTTGTCCTAGTTTTTCATCTTATTCATTGTACGAAGTAGTTTCAGTTGTATCACTGATGACTAGAACTGAGAAAGTCATAATGAGGCAAAAGAATGCTCTCATTAATGTATTCCATGTTTCTTGTTGTTGTTCACATTCAGTAATTTTTTACCGCTTTTACCACTCATGTGAAAAGACATTATTTTTATATTTAGCAAACCATCCAGCAGCTGTTCTTATCCTGAAGGTGTCCTTTTACTTCGCTTCGCTCTTTATTTACACCTGTCTTCTTTTTACCCGCGTAAAAAAAATTGTTGGAGAAACAACAGTGGATAAACGGATTGAAAAAATCGGTCTTATATCTGATGACAGGAATGAAAAAAACTCTTTCACTCCTCTTGCACATTCTGTTAACGTTTAACAAATTTAAAGATTGCTTTTATTTTTGAAAAAAATAAAAACGATCTTTTTCTTTTTCATTTTTGCTGCGATTTGTTTTACTATCTATTTGACGAGCGAACATCTTCTAGTCCTCTGGTCCGCTTAAGAAGTTTTGCTAGAAAGAAGCAATAAAACCAAAAATAATGTAAGAGAACTTGTGATATAAATCTGCTTATGTGCAATGGTCCCAAAAGACTAAATGAAAGTGTAAAATGTTCTACTTACTAAATTTTTTAATCCCCTTCCGTTTACAATGGCAGTCCTGGTGGTGCAGTAGCCTAATTGCTGGCTTCTGATCATTCGTCCAAGATGGGTCATGGTTCGGATCCCGGTGAGGAACGGACGATGTGTTTGTCTTACGCCACTGGCTCTCTCCATTCCAGTGGTCTTAAATTAGGGACGGGCGACTGCTTGTAGCCCATCGAGTTGCGCATAGTGGTCGCTAAGCCAAAACAAACAAATTTTTACATTGCGTAAACGCCGTGTATAGCACTGACAAGCAGTAGCTCATTTTCTCCTCTCGCTCCACTACTTCATGGGTCACATTGATTAATTCGTTAGACAACATAAATACCAGTGGAGGAGTATTATACGTACTTTTAAAAACAAATGCTGTTTGTTTGGGGGATTTAAGACCCCCGTGAACATCTCAATGAGCTAAAAGCAGTTGTTGTCCACTCTAAATTGGCGACTATTAGCTCCATGTGGGAGACAGAGACAGCGTCAACATCGTAAGATAAACACACCATCCATGCGTGGACCCATCCGGGATAAACGTTTAGGAGCGACAAGTGCACCATCCAAACCTCACCCGGGATTCGAACCTAGACCCACCTCATACCACTGGGCTACCAGGTCTGCTTTTTGGAAAGCAACCTCTGTCAAAAGATGGACTGAACACTTTGACCCTCTTGATCGAGAACTTAAGAATCGATAAATAAGCATTTTCAACTTCTTTCTAAGATAAAATGTTTTTTGAAGAATCGCTGTTACTGCAAAGATTATGATGAGATTTTCCTTAAACATGTTTTAAAGCATACACAAAGTACGCATTTTGAGACCACTGGGGTGCAGTGGTCTTTGGCGCCAGCTACGGAGTTCAACTTTGCTTAAAGCAGGGGGAGGTACAGAATAATGAGGATTTTATGCCCTTAAGATTTTAACGTTTAACGTTACTTGAATGAACTCAACTGTGTGAAGAACCCTTCTTTTCTAATTCGTTCGTTGGTGTTAAAGTCAAAGCTGAAAATCTTAATTACACAATATAACAGATACTTCGAAGTTCATAAGTCTAAGATTCAGGAATCACAGAATTTTACTCACAAGTTCAATGTCCTTTTTTGCTTTACCCAAGCAGGTCAAGTATGCTGCATATCAATCATGACTTTTTTTACTAATGGGAAGAAATATACATATATCAAATGATAATCTTATTTTTTTCACGCGAAAAAACTACCTGCACAGATAACAACGCTCTGTTTTAAAGTAGTTAAACATGACATTATGCAAATTGGCAGCAAATGAAAGCCTCGCACTGTTTAAATGACATTGTAAGATCTTTGGAGCGGAAATTTAGTTAGTTTCAACTGTCATGGCTTCGAAAAAGTGCGAGTTTTCCATTGCAATATGGGAGAGGATTATAGCTCTTCAAGACTGTGATTTCAGTTATCGCCTAATTGGTAAAAAGTTAAAGTCGAACTTTTCTAGTGTTCGGTACGTAATAAAAAGGAAAAAAAAAACCATAGTAGTAGTCAGAGAATAAATTGCGATCTGGGCGTCCGAAGAAGCTAAATGCAAGGCAGCGGAAAGGCATCATTAGGAAAATATCGAAAAAAACATCTCCTTAAGTGCTCGAAAATTGGCTATTTACGTCGCTTCAACATCAGGGACCATTGTAAGTTCTCAAACTAATCGTAATATTCTTCACGATGCACATATTCGAGGCAGGACAACCAGGAAAAACCTTATATCAGTGAAACAATTAGGCAGAAAAGACTTAAGTTTGCCAAAGCTTATGTCAGCAAAACAACAGAATTTTGGTAAAATGTTATATTTTCCGACGAAAGCAAGTTTAATATTTTCGGTTCTGATGATATATGTTGGAAAGCCAAACACTTCTCTTGAAACAAAAAAATTAAACCCATAGAGTAAAACATGGCGGTTTTCATGTAATTATTTGGTGATGCATGGCTTTTAATGGGATTGGCAATATGGCCTTTATGGAAGGTAATATGAATGCTAGACAATATAATGATGTATTGCAAGGTAATTTATTGGCCACTGCATCGAAATTGGGAATTGCAGATTCACTCTATTTTCAACAGGACAACAATCCTAGACCTACAGCCAACATAACAAGATCGTGGTTGCTTTATAAAGTGAAAATTTACTTGAAAATATCTCCCACAATCGCCAGACCTCAACCCTATAGAGAATTTGTGGCATTTGTTGGATTTGCAAGTGAGAAAAAAGAAAATTTCCAACAAAACAGAACTTAGGCAAGCACTAAGTGAAGAATGGCTGAAAATCAGTGCACAAACAACTAGAAATTTGTATTAGTAGCCCAGGCGATTACAACCTGTAATCGAAGCAAAAGGCATGCATACTAAGTACTAGTAACATTCTTTAATTTCGAAAGTTTCTTGGTTTTGTTTATTTTTACTAACGTGCAGATACTTTTTTGGCATTAAAAAATAAGATTTTCATTTGTTATATATCTATTTCTACTGATTAGTAAAAAAAAAAAAACATGCGTGTGTGTGTGTGTGTGTTAATGTAAAAGTAATTCAATAGTTAAAAATATTTCGTCACAGTTGCTTTCCACACTTATTTATGGAAATTAATGTATGTGTTAAAAAATGTTTTTGCCCACTGTATATAATTTTCAAATTTCAATTGCTGTAGTTTCGAATTTGTCTTCTAACTTTAAGCCAGTACAACATTTTCCACTGTAGCCGATTTTCAGCAAATGTTTCCTATTGGTGTAACGTGTACCAATGAATAGCCTTCGTCTTGGGTTTTTGTTTTTTCGTTAAACATAAATTCAATTTTTTCATTCCTCTTTTTCTATTTATACAAATTTAGTTACTTCTTGATTAAACGTTTTATCATTGAACGGCACAATACATCCCGGAATAGCTTTTACAATTTATCGATACTGACAGTGAATCGGAACAACATAAATATTACTAAACTGAATGTACAGTCGTGGCCAAAAGTCCTGCACCAGTAGACCGAAAGTCAAAATTTTGATGTTTGAAGTCAACTTAGACAGCGTAATGGTAAAGTCAGGAACACATATTATGCATCATTTTAAAGGAAATTTTATGCTGAATTTAAATATTTTTATAGAATGTTTTTAACTGTAACAAAAATGAAGTTACGAGCAAAAAGTACAGCGTCTAGTCATAAAAAGCAACAAATAGTGGAATTTGTGAAATTAGTGCACAATGCATTTAACGTAAAATTACTGTACAGTACATTATTGATACTTGCAGGACACTTGAAATAACTGGACAACTAAAGAAGCTCATTAATTCTACGCCAAGAAGGTTCATTTTGTTACTAAGAAACCGTGGTTATCCAATTAAATATTAAAGCGTATTTTGCTTGTTGGTAAATTATTTCAAGTGTCCTTCAAGCTTCAATAATGTATTGTACAGTAATTTTACGTTAAATGCATTGTACACTAATTTCACAAATTCCACTATTTTTTGCTTTTATGACTAGACGCTGTACTTTTGCTTGTAACTTCACTTCTGTTACTGGTAATAACATTATGTAAAAATATTTGAATTCAGCATAATTTCCTTTAAAATGATATAGTATAATATATATTCCTGACTTTAACATTACGCTGTATAAGTTGACTTCAAACATCAAAAATTGACTTTTGGTCTACTGGTGCAGAACTTTTGGCCACGATTGTATAGGGAGACGAAATTTATGTACAAGAGAACTGCTGCCGTTATTAGAGAGAAAGAAGAGTTGTTGGATAGGATAGTAGATTGTTAATTGTTGATATAAGTAAAATCTGTTGAGGTATATGTGATCGACGAACAAATGCCATAGTTATGAGATGATGTCTGTGTTGGCCGCCCAGGTGGCGCAGTGGTCTAAGCAATGGCTTCTGATCATTCGTTCGAGAAGGGTGCTGATTCAAATTCCGGTGAGGCATGGATGTTGTGTTTGCCTTACGGCGCTGGCTCTCTCCCTTTCCTGGAACTAGGGGCCCTAAATTAGGCACGGGCAAATGCTTATAGCCCACTGAGTTGCTCACGGTGGTAATTAAACCTCCAATAAAAAAAAAAAGTTGGATCCAGCGAGATTTAATTCTGGCGAGCATGGGCGCACAGAGTAGTTAGTTTTCAAGGAATGGGAAAACAGAAATCGTAACTGCGAATAACATATGGAAACACCATATGAAAATTTATTTCTTGTTGTCTAATCGTTTTTACCTCACACTCAACGCATATATTTAATTGGAAACCAGAAGACCCTAAAAATCACATAAAATGATGGTTAAATGAAATCAGACAGCATATTAGAACAGTAAGGAAATTTCTTTGTCGTTCTGTCGATCCTTTTGTACCACATGCGCCACAAAACCCCAGAGATCACCAATTGTTCATCAAGAAGGCAAATATACCCTCAAGATAAATTTCTGGGGAAAGTTTCGAGAGATCTTTTTTCTAGTAATAGCTGCTGTAGAGAATGATACATTTTTCATTTCTTTGCCTTCGTACTTTCCCATACTTTAAGTATGTACGCTGTTCACCAACATGATAGAAAATTTCGTTATTACTGTCTACTGCAAATTTCCACTTTTTCTACTGGAAATTTTCACAGTTTTTTCTTTTTTTTGTCTGAATAAAAGCGTATCCAGAAGTTCTACAGAAAAATTAGCAATCAGAATTAATGTTATCGCGAAAATCTCTGTGCTACCTTCCAAGGACAGAAAGGGCATGATTCGATTTCTAGGGGAGAGTAAATTTCCCCTCTTGCCCCTCTATATGGGCGCCCTTGCTGGCAAGGGATAATCTTCATGTCTTGAAGTGCAAGTGTTTACAGAATAAATTGTTGGAAGAACGTAAGTTAATAGCTGATTCCTTCTATATGGCCATTTGGTTATTTTTTTTTACAAAGTGTGATTTATGGCAACGAAGCTATTTAAGAACATTAGCCAATTACTTAGTTAATAAGTTACACATTTAAAACTACAACTGAGAGGGTTTTATAAACTCTATACTGTATGTAACGAAACCAACAGTATTGATTCTTATTTGTTAAGCAACACTTTTTTTTTTACATTTAAATCTGCATTTTACGGTACTATGAAAAAATTTAACGCCGCAGTTGTAAAAACATCGACTATTCACACTATTATGATTATACAAAACTAAACTACTGCATTAAACACAATAATTATGCTAATAATACAGTTCTAGGCTCTTTGCTGCCCCTGTGGCGTAGTGGTCTAAGCGCTGGCTTATGATTATTCATCCAAGATGGGTCAGGGTTCGAATCCCGGTAATACATAGATGTTGTGTTTGCCTTACGGCATTGACTCTCTCCCTTCTCTGGAGCCAGTGGCCTTAAATTAAGCTGACCAGAAGTCCCGAATTCTTGAGGACAGTCTTCGAATTTAGTTTACTGTCCCCCAAAATATATGATGGCTTTGGGGACGCAAATTGTTTTCAAATTTCCTCATTAGCTCGTTAGATTTCTAATGAAAAATGTTCTTAAAAGTAGTTTTCGTTGTACTAACTTTCCAACATGCTTCTTGTGAAAACAAATTTTACTTTTACTTTTTTTTTTTTTTTTTTACTTTTTCCGAGTCTAACGACCGCCGTGAGCAACTTTAAAGATTATAAGCAGTCACCTGTCCCTAATTTGGGGACATTCGTTCCAGCAAAGGGAGAGAGCAAGTGCTGCAAGACAAATACACCACTCATGTCTTATTCGGGACTCGAACTCGTATCAACTTGTACGAATGGTTAGTGGTCAGCACTAAGTGCACTGCGGAGGCCAAATTTCGACTTACTTGCCGAGTTCCTCCGAAAACTTTGGCAAAATGAAAAATTCACCATGCAGTTCGTTCATTAATGTGCAGCTTGATTGTAATTCAGCAGATGTACCACTTTTGCTAATATGTTCTCGCCATCAGCTCTGCTTTGTCAGTACAAATTACCAACATTCTACAAGACATATCCTTTTAAGACTAATTTTCATATGTAATATCACACTTATAGAAACAATACAGCTTTGTAACAAAAAAAAATTGCATATTTATTTTGGGTATGTATATATCCCAAATGAGGGCCGCGAGTGACTTAGTGGTCAACGTTCGTGACTGCCACGGAGAAGACCTCGGGTTCGATCCCAGGCAGATACGGACGCTCGAACCACTAAATATCCGCCGTGCGTTACCGTCGGGACCGGGTACTGGCCCCCCGGTAATAAATAATGACGTCTTCCTCCCCCTTTATATACCTCGCTTCCGTGTCACTGTCTTATCGGGCACTCCAGCCCAAATCTCCTAGTTTCCTATTTCTAAGGGTTGTTTAAGACCTGGAGTCAGACGCTCCCTTCCTAAAATTCTTTACATACGATCTGGTCTTCTGAATTGGAGACACCCAGCCATTTTGTCCTCAAATTAGTGTTCCAATATCTGGTCACCTTACCTAAATTAGGGACGGGCGACTGCTTATAGCCAATTGAGTTGCTCACGGTGGTCGCCCGACCCCCTCCCCCTCCCAAATAAACAAGCAGCTGTAAACTCCTAAAATGTGTCTGAGCGGGAAATGAAACTATCTCGAATTCCCTTCCCAAACAGGCAGCCTCCCCCCCCCCCCGAGTGGTAGGAGACGCTTGTTTCTGACCAATCGTTCGTGGTAGGCGCGAGTGGAGTGAGCTCCGTCTGAGGTACGGCTGATTTGTTTGTCTTACGTCGCTAGCTGCTGTCTCCCTTCCGCGAAGCCGATTGCCATAAATCAGGAACGTTCGGCGGCGTATAGCTCAAAGAGTCACTTACGGTAATAGTTAAACCCCAAGAAAAAAAAAAAAAAAACGTGACAACCCTGGTTCGAGTTCTAGCAGTCGTATTCTTGCTCCATTCCGATTCTCTCCCTTACGTAAATTTTATAACCCTAAAATAAATATGAGGCAATTTATTTAGTCTCTCTCTACTTTTTATGCTTATAACGAAATAAGAAATTCTGCTTGTACAAAGAGAAAAAAATAATCTCATTTTATGCCAGTTGCATTAAGGTATTTAAAAAAAAACAACAGGGGGGAGGGGTCACGTTTGTAACTGTGTCGACATTGTGGGACGTTCCAGATAAGACATTCTGGAGATAATCGGGAGCACATACAATTCGATTTCGTGATCTGAATTACTGTAGCTGAAGTATCAGAACCAATGGGAATAACTTCACCTGTTCAATATTTTCTTTTTTTTACATAAACGAACAAGCATACATACCTAAAAAAAAAAAAAAAAACCAGAAGATTCAGCAGTGTGGTGGTATCCTCACTGCAGCGAAAGCACACAAAAGATTTCAGGCTTTTTACATTTACTATATGGAATTCCACAAGAACACATGAAGCACTTTTTGAAAATAACTTTTAACTTATACGCGGTATACGTGGACGGTAAAACACGAGATGAATCTGCCCAGGATGGCACCTGCCGGTGTCACGTGACCCGCGATGGAAAAGCGTGTTTGCGGAAGGAACAGCTGTAGAGGAAAAGGTGATGATGATTACCTCAGTCCGGGTTTAGATAAAAGCGGAAATGGAATGGATTGCGCGAAGCTGAGTGCTAACAATGTGTCATCCCCTGTATTCTGCACATCAACGCAAAAATGCAACAACAAAAAAAAAAAAAAAAAGCTACAATTACACGATACATGACGAAATTTCTTCACCGACAAAGTATAATAATAATAATATGCTTAAGCTATCCAGTGGTGCACCCAGGAATTCTTGTTGGAGGGAGCTGTATATACACTGAGTGGCCACTTTGTTATGACCACCTAACAGTTTTAAGCAAATGAGCTATGGCTGCACGCTGTAGTCGCCAGAGGGCGAGGCTAGTATAAAAAGGGAAAGCTTAGTGCTTGCGACAGTAGTAGAAGTGATTTTTGAGTGACGAGATGGGTAAAAAATGCGATTTGACGGACTTTCAATGTGGGATGATTGTAGGAGCTCGGAGCCACAGAGCGAGTATCCCCGAAACCGCCGCATTCGTGAAATGTTCCAAAGCAGCTGTTGTTAAAGTGTTTAAAGACTGGACTGTCAGCCAAAAAACTGGGTCTCTACGTGAAACGTGTGATCGTCATCGACTAGTGACTGCTCGGGCGGAACGGAGAGTGTCCAGACTGGTAACAGACAACAGAAGGGCAACAGTGCAGCAATTTACAGACCATCTTAATCAAGGATCCCCTCAAATGATCTCTGCACGCACTGTTAGCCGTACACTGTATCGGATGGGATATGGCATCCGAAGGCCTGTTCGAACACCCTTGCTGTCTGCCGTTAACCAAGAAAAAACGTCTCTAGTTCGCACAGGAGCACAAGGATTGGACAGTCGATAATTGGAAACAAATTATGTGGTCCGATGAATCACGTTTTCGGTTGCATCATGCCGATGGCATAGTGAAAACTTGGCGTAAACAGCACGAAAGCATGAACCCCAAATGCATTGCTACAGCCCTTCAAGCTGGTGGAGGAAACGTAATGGTTTAGGGAATGTTTTCCTGGCATGCTTTGGGCACTTTAATTCATGTTGATCAACGTCTGATTGGCACATCGTATCTAAACATCGTTGTGGACCAAGTGCATCCTGTCATGTGGATGGTTTATCCCAATGGCGATGGCTACTTTCGACAAGATAATGCGTCCTGCCATAGTGCTCGTATTGTACAGGATTGGTTTCAGGAACATGCTGGTGAGTTTACTTTGTTTATGTAGCCCTTACAATCTACAGATCTCAACCCCCATCGAGAATTTGTGAGATGAAGTTTAGCCATCAGACAGCTGGATCCATGACCTTGCAATCTCACACTCCTGGAAAGTGCTATTCATCAAGCATGGTCTCAGATTCCACAAACCACCTATCAACATCTCGTGGAGTCCATGCCTCGAAGAATCGAAGCAGTATTAAAGGCAAAAGGGGGCCCAACGAAGTACTGAGGGGGTGGTCATAATAAAGTGGCCACTCAGTGTATATAGTATTCGTACATACTGTGTGAACATATATATAGTGTACACCTATAGGTTATATACCGTTTTGACGTACGTCGCTCTTAATCTTTTTGGTGCTTTGGAAAGAAGATGTAATGTTTAGAACATGTAAAATAATACACTGACGGAAAAAAATCCCAACACCAAGAAGGAGTTGTGTTAGATAAACGACAGTTGGTAGGCAGTGAGAGTACATCTGTAAGATGACGTCTATGCAAATTTCGCGCTCGGCGCATACGTGTGGCGCTAGTAGTGCCCCTCGAAACATGCAAAGCAGGTTTGCTGTAAATACGCGCTGTAACGTTCGTGAGCGTTAGTTATCGTTGAGATTCGACGTAGTGTGTTGATGTTAGTCAAGAATGCCTTTAAGAAGACGAAGAAGCCATTATCAACAGCTCACGGAGTTTGAACGAGGTCGTGTAATAGGGCTACGAGAAGGTGGAATTTCTTTCCGCAATATTGCAGAACGACTTGGCAGGAATGTAGCCACTGTGCATGATTGTTGGCAGCGGTGGTCAAGGGAAGGTACTGTCACAAGAAGACCGGGTTCCGGCCGGCCACGTGGCACTACTGAGAGGGAAGACCGCAGTGTACGGCGTATGGCCGTGGCGCATCATACTGCGTCTGCGGCAGCAATTCGAGCTGCAGTTGCCACCACAGTGACACAACGAACTGTTACAAATCGGTTACTTGAAGGACAGCTCCGAGCCAGACGCCCTGTAGCGTGCATTCCACTTACTCCAAACCACTGCCGTTTGCGACGTCAGTGGTGTCAAGCTAGAGCTCATTGGAGGACGGAGTGGAGATCTGTTGTGTTTTCTGATGAAAGCCGGTTCTGCCTGGGTGCCAGTGATGGCCGTGTGTTGGTTAAAAGGAAGCCAGGTGAGCGCCTGCAACCAACCTGTCTGCGGCCGAGACACACTGGACCTACACCTGGAGTTATGGTCTGGGGAGCAATTTCCTATGACAGCAGGAGCACTCTCGTTGTTATCCCACGCACCCTGACGGCACAGTTGTACGTCGGTCTGGTGATTCAACCTGTTGTGCTGCCATTCATGAACAGCATTCCAAGGGGTGTTTTCCAACAGGATAACGCTCGCCCGCATACCGCTGTGTAACCCAACATGCTCTACATAGTGTCGACATGTTGCCGTGGCCTGCTAGATCACCAGATCTTTCTCCAATCGAGCACGTATGGAACATCATTGGACGGCAATTCCAGCGTCACCCCCAACCAGCATTAACCGTCCCTGTATTGACCGACCAAGTGCAACAGGCATGGAACTCCATCCCACAAACTGACATCCAGCACCTGTACGACACAATGCATGAACGTTTGCATGCTTGCATTCAACATGCTGGCGGTTACGCCGGTTATTAATGTACCAGCATTTCACATTTAAAATGGCTTTTCTCGCGCTTACAATAAGCTCTGATCTTGAAACCTTAATCGATTAAATATGTTACCTATACGAATGTATTGCCGCCATTTCATTCCTCTACAACAATTTTTTCGTGGTGTTGGGATTTTTTTCCGTCAGTGTATTTTTGAATGTTTACTTTGTGACGTACGTCGCTTTTAATCTCTTTGGGGCTTTGGGAAGAAAACAGTCTGTAAGTTTTTGAATATGATGTAAAATAATATTTTTGAATGTTTAATTTGTGACGTAAGTCGCTCTTGATCTCTTTATGGCTTTGGGAAGAAGACACTATGCAATGTTTTTAACATATAAAATAATATTTTTGAATGTTTAATTTGTGACGTGCGTCGTTCTTAATCTCCTTGGAGGGGGCTTAAGCCCCCATAGCCCCTTCCGTGGGTGCGCCAATGAAGCTACCGTAGCATGAGATTTGTGACCCCAAACCCAACTGCCAAGGCGCACCACGCACAGGACAATCCAGAAAATAAAGGCTGTTCATCAACTGCAGCTTTAAGAACGCAACTACCCGCAGTGACACTATTGTTCATAATCTATAGCACTATAGTGCTGAGGAGGTTTTTTTGTTTTTTCGTAACTACAATATGGGAATCAGAAAATAGCTAGAAAACCTGGAGAGATTTTGTCCCCAAGCTTGGATCGTAATTTTGCATTTTTTTTTCTACTTTGAAGTTTCAATACGTCAGCGTAGTAATCAAATTTCTTTTATTCTTTCTGCAGTATTGATTGAACGGAAAACAGCAAAACTTTTGTAATTTTTTTTTTATTCGAGGTTTAACGACCGCTATGAGCAACTCAGTGGGCTATAAGCACTCCTCCGTCACAAAATTAGAACCACTGGTTCAAGGGAAGGGGGACAGTCAGCGCTGTCAGAAAAACACAACATCCATACCTCAACGGGATTCGAACCCGGATCCATTTCGGACGAATGGTCGTAAGCCAGCTCTTAGACCATTGCGCCACTGGAGTGGGAAGCAAAACCTCAATTCTAAAGCGTAAATGTCGAATTTTAAATTATTTTAAATTTTGAGAATACGTCAAAGAATTTGATAAAAATCATGTACACTGATGGACATAGAAAATGCCACACCAAGAAGTATCTTTTTGTTTTTGTTTTTTGTCATTGGAGATTTAACGACCATTGTGAGCAGCTCAGGGGGCTATAAGCAGTCACCCGTCCCTAATTTAGGGTCGCTGATTCCAGGTGAAGGGACAGAGCCAACGCCGTAAGACAAACACAACATCCTCAACGGGATTCGAACCCGCACCCATCTCGGAAGAATGATCAGAAGCCATCGCTTAGACCACTGCGCCACCGGGGCGGCCTAAGAAGTATCGGGCGGTTCGCTATGCAAATTAGTGGGTACATGTCGACAGTCGGTTTATGTAAATAATTGCAGTTGTGGACCAATCACGTGATAGATGAGGGAGATAAAGGGCAGAGAGAGTCTGCGTAGTTAAGTTAGGTCAATTTTCTTTTTTTTTTTTTTGATTGAAGGTTTAACGACCACCGTGAGCAACTCAATGGGCTATAAGCAGTCGCCCGTCCCTAATTTAGGGTCACTGGTTCCAGCGAAGGGAGAGAGCCAGTGCCGTAAGACAAACACAACATCCATGTCTCATCTCGATTCGAACCCGAACCCCTTTCGGACGAATGATCAGTAGCCATCGCTTAGACCACTGTACCACCGGGGCGACATACGTAAACCTTTACCAGATTCTTCATCATAGGGCTAGGTGTTTGCTTCTACTTCACATCGCGGCGGAAGTGCATCGGGATGCAACAAATACAGGTGGAATCTGGTCAGAGTAGTTAGAGGAAGGTAACATCTGATGCCGTATAGTTGGACTGATGTACGTAGGTGAACGTTAAAAGTACTTCAACAACAAGCCGTAGCAGCCCACAATCCAGAGCGGACGACATTCGACGTGTACTGTAAGCAGGGCCGTAGCTACCGGAAGTGCAGGGAGGGCGATTGACCTCCCAGAATGGTCATTTCAGGGGTGTAAATTAACACTCTGGGGAATATAAAAAATAGTAATCTATATAAATAAAAATGTAAATGTTTGTTTGTTCAAAATCTTAAATCTCCGAAAGTTCTTCACCGATTGCTTTGAAATTTTGACACAACGTTGCATTCGAATACGCGCGTTTTTATATACCTATTATATAGATGTCACACCTGTGACAGGTAAAAACATGCTTTTTTTGAAAAACAGCGCCATCTGTTGGACGTAAAAGCAACACACGCTATACTAAATATTTTACGATTCCATTTTACGATCCATGTGTCGTTTGCCATAGCGTTCATTTCGTGAGTATAGTTTATTTTTTTTATTTTTTCATTGTTTTCCATTTCGTTTTTTTAACTGTTTTTCTTATTTTTCAGTGCAATTGGCAGTGGAATTGAGCTGCGTCGATTGCTCTGCCTTTGAATTGAAATATTTCGTTGCTATTTTTTTTTCTTTGTTTTTTAGTTTGTGTTTTTTCCTTTTTTAATGTTTTGCAATTTTATATGTTTTTGTTATAACTTTCTTTCTTCTTTTTCAGTGCAATCGATCTGCTTTAGTTCATCCAAATAATGCCTCGCAGAAGATCAAACTTAGGTCGTCGTACTCGCGGAGCGGAAGCAGTGCGACGAGTAATTGCAAATCAAACTGAGGAAGAACGGGCATCAGTGAACGAGCGAAACAGACAAAGAATGGCTCAAATACGTACCGAGGAAGCAGCAGAGCGACGTGCAGCCAGACTTGAGGATGCACGGTTGCGAGCATGGCGATCGCGTTCTGCAGCTTCAGATCTGCTTCGTTCTGAACAGAATGAACGCGACAGGCTGAGAGTGGCTGAAAGACGTCAACGAGAAACAGCAGATCAGCGTCAAACACGACTCAGTGCTCAGCAATCACGCGATTACAATCGCCTTGCATTCCGGTACAACTCAGCTGATGATTATAGTTTGAGCCGGCATGTTCTCATCGGCACTATGACTGAAGTGTGTCCTTATTGCAAGGCTCTGAAATTTAATGGAGAAACGAAAGGAATGTGTTGCGCCTCCGGAAAAATTAAACTGCCTCAACTTGGAGAACTGCGAGAGCCATTAAAATCTTTGCTTGCCGGATGTACTGCCGAATCAAAGCATTTCCTATCTAACATAAGGAAATACAACTCATGCTTCCAAATGACGTCGGTCGGCGCAGAAATCGTAACAGCTCAATTCATGCCAACTTTCAAAGTGAAAGGACAAATTTATCATAAAGCCGGCTCCCTGCTTCCGTTACCAGATGGTCAACATAAATTCCTACAAATGTATTTCATCGGTGATGGCCATGATGAATTGAATGCACACTGCGGAATTTCTACCGGCATAAAAAGGTCCATAGTTTCCCAACTGCAAGAGCTTCTTCACGAAAAAAGCAATTTAGTGCATTTGTTCAAAACAGCAATTGATATGATGCCATCTGATACACACAAGATTGTTATTCATGCTGACAAAACGCCTGCTGGAGAACATGTGCGAAGATTCAATGCTCCAACTATAGACGAAGTGGCAATTGTTATAGTCGGAGATCAATTCCAACCTAGAGATATTGTTCTTCATCGGAGAAACGATCAATTGACAAAAGTTGCAGAAACTCATCGATGCTATGATGCCCTGCAATATCCAATCATTTTTTGGGATGGTGCCGATGGATATCACTTCAACGTTAAGATAATAAATCCAGTCAGTGGCGAAGAAACAAATATGAAATGCAGCGCAATTAACTATTGTTCATACCGATTAATGATTCGAGAGAATGAAGACAATCACATTTTGAAATGCCGTCAATTGTTTCACCAATACATCGTAGATATGTATGCAAAAATCGAAACAGAACGTTTGATATTCATTCGTTTGAATCCGACCAAGCTTCGCTCTGAAGAATACGTTCATTTGCGAGATGCAGTTGTAATTGACGGTAATACAACTAACGTTGGAAGACGTTAGTTGTATTACCGTCAATGGAAGACGTTAGTTGTATTACCGTCACTGCCTGTATATGAAGATTCTGCCATCTTCATATACAGGCAGTCCACGTCATATGCATGAGTACACTCAAGATGCAATTGCATATGTTCGTCACTACGGGCGTCCAGACCTTTTCATTACATTCACATGCAATCCAGCTTGGGACGATATACTACATCTCTTACTTCCTGGGCAATCGCCGGTGGATAGGCATGACATCACAGCACGTGTTTTCAGACAGAAGCTGAAATCGCTGATGGATTTCATCGTAAAACATGAAGTGTTTGGGTCTGTGCGCTGCTGGATGTACTCAGTGGAATGGCAAAAGAGAGGATTACCACACGCACATATACTAATCTGGCTCGATAAGAAAATCACTTCAAAGGAAATCGACGATGTAATATGCGCTGAAATACACGATGCCGACGTCGATAAAGATTTGCATGAAGTTGTGACGAAAAATATGATACAGGGACCTTGCGGTACACTGAATCCAAATTCACCATGCATGATAGACGGAAAATGCTCTAAGCGATATCCTCGATCATTAGTATCCAACACAGTTACAGGAAACGATGGATATCCTTTATACAGAAGAAGATCAGCAGAAGATGGCGGTAAATTAGCAACCATACAAATGCGAAACGGTGAAATCGAAGTAGATAACCGGTGGGTTGTTCCATATTCGCATTTGCTATCAAAAACATACAAAGCGCACATAAACGTGGAGTACTGTAACTCCGTTAAATCGATCAAATACATTTGTAAGTACGTGAATAAAGGCAGCGGCATGGCAGTTTTTGGCGTGCAACCAGAAAGAAGTGATAGGAATGCGGTCATACATATCGATGAAATCGCACAGTATCAGGCTGGAAGATACATAAGCAGCAATGAAGCTGTATGACGAATTCTTTCATTTCCCATACATGAACGAAGTCCAGCTGTTGTTTACTTAGCAGTACATCTAGAAAATGGACAACGCGTTTATTTCACAGCAGCAAATGTGCAACAAATAGCCCTGAATCCACCAGCTACAACGTTAACTGCTTTCTTCACGTTATGTCAAAATGACGCGTTTGCGAATGCACTGCTGTATCACTCGGAAGTGCCTACGTATTACACATGGAATGCGAGTAGAAAATCATTTGGACGACGCAAACGAGGAGAGCCAGTCGACGGACAACCTGGCATATTCAAAGAAACTACGATAGGCAGACTGTACACCGTGCATCCCAATCAAGACGGCCGCCCCGGTGGCGCAGTGGTCTAAGGCGTTGGCCTCTGATCATTCGTCCGTAAGGGGTCCGGGTTCGAATCCCGGTGAGGCATGGATGTTGTGTTTGTCTTACGGCACTGGCTCTCTCCCTTCCCTGGAACCAGTGACCCTAAATTAGGGACGGGCGACTGCTTATAGCCCATTGAGTTGCTCACGGTGGTCGTTAAACCTCTAATAAAAAAAAAAAAAAAAAAAAGGTCCGGGTTTGAATCCCGGTCAGGCATGGATGTTGTGTTTGTCTTACGGCACTGGCTCTCTCCCTTCCCTGGAACCAGTGACCCTAAATTAGGGACGGGCGACTGCTTATAGCCCATTGAGTTGCTCACGGTGGTCGTTAAACCTCCAATCAAAAAAAAAAAATCAAGACGAATGCTTCTTCCTTCGCATGCGCTGTTGGTAAATGTGCCCGGTCCAACGTCTTTCCAACAATTGAGAATTGTCAACGGCGTTACACATGCCACTTTCCACAGTGCATGTCAAGCTCTGAATTTATCGGAGAACGACCGTCACTGGGATGTATGCATTAATGACGCGTGCAACACGTCACATCCAAATCAAATTCGTGCATTGTTTGCAATCATATTGACCCCCTGCTCTCCTTCATCTCCAACAGAGTTATGGGAGAATTATAAATCGCACATGGCTGAAGATATTTTCCGTCGAATACGCAACGAAAATTCAAATATGAACATGGATTTCACAGCAGAAATCTACAACGAAGCCTTGATAATGATTGAAGATTTGTGCTTAGAAATCGCGAACAAAGTTCTCAATCAATTGGGAATGCCATCGCCGAATCGATCTGGTGCTGCTTCGTTCGATGTAGAATTGCGTCGTGAACAAAATACAACACGGGTGATCTTTTGTCGTATGTGCAATCAAATATTCCTAAGCTAAAGCTTGAGCAAAAAGGCATTTACGATCAAATAATGCAAACTGTCAATAACGGGGTTGGAGAAATCTTCTTAGATGCACCAGGAGGAACTGGTAAAGCGTTCCTAATTAGATTGATTCTGGCAGCAATTCGATCCCAAAATGACATAGCCTTAGCTCTTGCATCGTCCCGAATAGCTGCGACATTGCTACCAGGTGGAAGAACTGCTCATTCTGCTTTGAAATTGCCATTGAACATACAATTCATTGAAACTCTCACGTGTAACATTTCCAAAGCATTCGGCATGGGAAAAGTATTGCAGAAATGCAAACTTATTGTTTGGGATGAAGGCACAATGACGCACAAAAAATCGCTCGAGGCTCTTGATCGATTATTGCAAGATTTGCGTGGAAACATCAGACCATTTGAGAACGCATTAATATTGCTTGCAGGAGATTTCAGGCAAACATTACCTGTAATTCCTCGATCGACACCAGCGGACGAAATAAATGCTTGCCTGAAATACTCTACTTTGTGGCGACACGTAAAGACGTTAAAATTAACTACAAATATGCGTGTCCAGCTGTAAAACGATCGATCAGCTGAGATATTCTCACATCAATTGCTGAAAATTGTCAACGGAAAGGGGACGTCAAAAGAAGAATTAGTTGAAAACGTATTTCCCAATATTCAAACCAATTATAAGAATCACGTTTGGCTGAGTGAACGAGCTATTCTTGCGGCCAAGAACAAAGCCGTCTACGAACTTAACAATATTATTCAGTCTAACATTCAAAGCGAGGCAGTCACATCCAAGTCCGTCGACACTGTTGTGGAACCAGATGAAGCGGTTCATTATCCAACAGAATTTTTGAATTCACTTGATCTGCCAGGGATGCCACCGCACGTACTGCAATTGAAAATCGGCGTGCCAATTATCATGTTGCGAAATATCAACCAGCCAAAGCTTTGCAACGGCACGCGGCTTGCAGCAAAAAAATTCATGAGCAACGTCGTAGGAGCAACAATCCTGACAGGACCTTTCAAAGGTGAAGATGTCCTCATTCCTCGCATTCCTATGATTCCAACGGATATGCCATTTCAATTTAAGAGATTGTAATTCCCAATTCGATTGGCGTTTGCAATCACCATCAACAAAGCTCGTGGCCAATCTTTAGAATTGTGCGGTTTAGATCTAGACACGGATTGCTTCTCACATGGACAAGTATATGTTGCGTGTTCTAGAGTCAGCAAACCAGACAATTTCTATATCTGCACAGACAATGGAACAACAAAAAATATTGTATACCCACAAGCATTGTGAAATTAAACATAGAAGAAACGTGCGCTTTCTCTTTTCTTTCTTTTCCATTTAACCAGACTGAGCCACAGCAACGCGTGGCCGGGTACAGCTAGTTGTAATTAAAAAAAGAAAGTTACACCCTTCAAGTGTTTTCTTTTTAAAGACTTTGGTTAGTC
Source organism: Macrothele yani (assembly GCA_039090855.1). Taxonomy (NCBI): domain Eukaryota; kingdom Metazoa; phylum Arthropoda; class Arachnida; order Araneae; family Macrothelidae; genus Macrothele; species Macrothele yani. The sequence goes on from CM077005.1 coordinate 64,560,786, forward strand.
TCATCAAGGCCTTCTAGAAAATGAAAGGCCATGACATTAGAGAGACGGTTTCCCTCTTTTCGTGACGTCACGTGGAAACCAAGGCTTCCGAGTGGTTTCGACGCTCTCGTGTATGACGTCGAACACGACGCCGATATATCAGGCAGGCTGGGTAACATGAGAGTGGCGTCACAAACGGAGGGAACTGATCTCTCTAATGTCACGGAGTTGTACTTTCTAGAAGTCTCATACACTATTCCATGCAGTTATCTACGGTACGGAGACACTATAAGGGATGAACATCTCATATCCGTGAAGGGAATTTTCCAAAACAGTGAATGGAGGTATAGCAAACAATATCCTAATATGTCTAACCTCCATAACCTTTCCGAACATGTCGTTGGGATGAAGAACTAATTAAGTTCTATGAGCGTTTAACCTAGAACGGAATTTTTCCAAGCCCTACCCATAAAGCTTCTTCCTATTGTTACCTTCGCAATCCGATGCTCATTTGTTCTGCGCCGGTGTGCTTTTCGTTCTGCATTTCTGCGGAGTGTTGTGTTATCGGCGTTCACATAACGGTTACGCTTTACTTGGTATTTACAACCTGTGGTTCTTAGATATTTACCTAGTTTTTACATTTTGAATAAAATTATGTCAGAACCCAGAAATGCGATTTTTGAGTGATCATAGTACTTTCCTGTTAACGGCGATGTGTGAGAAAGTAAAAACCACGAGTTATTTAAGTGGAACTAGAAGGGGGCATAATATCAAGTCTTGCCCTCCCAGATGAGATAAGCTTCTACGGTCCTGACTGGCAGCTGTGAACATCTCCGTATCGAAACGGACAGTGAATCGCGTATTGGCTGAGACAGGTTTGAGCTCTTGCCAGCCATTTCGACGACTGCCACTCAACACATCACGGTTTCGTGCAAGGTTGCGGTGGTGCGTACGAGATGCTAAACCCTTATTGCGGTTGAGCGCGAAAAACTCAAGTGGATGACCATTTGGGAGATGCTCGAACCGACAAGCCTGATTCCAAATACACTCTTTGCAAAATAAATAAATATAAATGAATAATAAAAAAAACCACACGAAACACTCAGAACGAATCATCCACTCGAGATGAAAATTGGTGTGCAATGCACATGCATAGGAAAGGAAATTATTGTAATTCCAGAGCAATTGGGTCATTTATTTGAATAAAACTGCTGCACGAGTGAAACAAGACAGTATGTTCTAGCAACATCTCTGACTCGGATACAAACAGTTACCTGGAGTGGCATAAATGCATATAGTTCACGGATACTGTCCTGAGGTGTAGCATACCAGATGGTGTCGAAATTGCGGGCCAGTTCATCGACATTCCGGGTTGACGCCAGTGCTGAGACGGGCCGAGCCCGAAAGCCCGAAGAGGAGCCCGGGTCCGAAACGGGCTCGGGCTCGGACACAGAGATAAATAGAAAAACATAATTTATTTTTAAATGTAATTTTTGTATGTTTTAGCATATGGGACGTTTCTTACTCTTTCTATTTAATAAAGAGAATTCTTTGACATCTCGGTGGTGTGTGGGAACTCGGGAGGGCTGTTTATTCTGGGCATGGGTATAGAAAAATACCGTAGGCAACATATTAGTGGGTTTCGGTGGAGAAAGATGCCGACGAAATTTTGCCCCCAACCTCCACGCTGCAGCTCCCTTCTTATTCTATTCAGCAAAGTACGTAGTTTTCAGCTTCTTCCGATCTTTCCGGATGCCCAGCAGCCTGAAACATTTCAGGAAGAAATGAATGGCAAAACAAAATCGTGTAACTATGCTATAGAAACAGACAGAGGTCCCTTTTCCAATCCTCAGTTGAGAAAGACATCGGTTAATTGCAGTGGTAAGAGACTGGAAGTCTGGAAGTGGATATTTTTTTTTCATTAATGTCCAAACAAGTTAATCATAGTTTTCGGGCTCCTTCGCTCCCGGACTCTATCTTTCAATATAAAATTGGGGCTCGGACTGATATACTTCGGGCTCGGGCTCTTAAAATTCAGCCCGAACTCAGCTCTGGTCGACGCACGTTGCGTCCCATCATGTCGTTCGATCGGTGAGAGGTCGGGAGATCGGGCTGGCCTTGGAAGGGTGTCGACATTACGGAGGCAGGCCTAGAAGAGACGTTCCGTGTGTGGCCGGGCATTATCCTGTTGAAAAGTTGCTCGGTGATGCTGCGATAGGAATGGCAACGCAACAGGTCGTACAATGTCTTCGACGCACCGTTGTGCCGTAAAGCTGGTCCGAGTAATTATCCTGTTGAAAGGACTGCTAAGGATGTCCGGCTATCGTAGGAAAAAGCCCCCAGACAGTCACTCCCGGTGTGCGAGCCGTATACCTATCCATGGTAAAGGCAAGGCCCGTGCCTGACCGGCTCGTCTCCAAACACGTATGCGCTGGTCATTGACGCCAAGTGCAAACCGTGACTCATCACTGAAGACAACACGACGCCCTGGGAACTATCGCACGTTGATCGGACCAGACAACACTGCAATAGACGCAGTCGATGCTCGCTGGTCAAGCGGAGTGGTATCCTGAAATGTAGTTCTCGTAAAGCAAGTCGTCTGACAACTGTCCGGATGTCCACTTCCGTACCTGTCGACGACACAACTGGCCACATATGGTTGAGAGCAACGAATTCGGTTCTGTTCGCGCGGCTCCCACAATCGCTTTGTCCTCACGTTCTGTCGTTGCACTCGGCCGTCCACTGCCCGTATATCGCTGGGTTGTGCCCTCCTAGACCCATTGACGCCAACATCGTCCGATTGCTGCGTCGCTTTGATCTAAATGCTAGGCAAAACGGCGCATTTATCAACCGGCTTCTCTCAGCCCAATTATACGTCCTCTCTCAAACTCGGTGAACTGCTCGTCGTATTAAGCACGGATCCGACGTCGAGGCAACCTCACAGTCCGTGGAGGTTAATGCAACCGCAATCCGCTCACACAATTGTCCCTACGTGCGAGCTCTTGATATACCTTCCTCGATGCGCGGTTCTCATACGCTGTGGCGGGCCACTATTCAGTCATTGGTCGTTATTTTTGAATCACTTGCATATTCGGGCCCTGAGGTACTTGCATGCAAAGTTTCATCAGAATCAAACGACTTTCTCGGCGTGCTTCGTTTTTTTTTTTTTTTTTTTTTCGCAAAAATAGAGCGTATCATGCGACGTTCAAAGTCCCTCAGATCTCTCGTTTTCCCCATTCCGACACTCAATCGTACGCTAACCCATGCTTGACGAGCTGATGTGTCTAATGTGTATCGCACACAGTGATCACGTTCCGGCTTACGTGTTGGAGTGAGCATTTATATGACGAGGGCAGGGCTGTTCCTAGTAAATTGCCATCTCAGTGTGGTAGATTATTATCTGTACTGTGATAGTAAGTAAAATAGTCGCGTTATAGGCCAGAGTCTACTCTACTCGGACAACTAACTATGAACGTACCAAGTTGACGGAGTAGAGAAGATCTTGTACAAATATAGGTATGAACATACCACGTTAGTGATTGGTGACCTTGCTGTGATTTCATAAATACACTGACTTGAACTTTATATTAAATTATACGAAAAATTAAAATTATATCTATATTTGAATGAGGTGCTTTATTTAATGATATATGCAAAAATATGAGCAAAAACTATTTCTTAAATTGTAAAAATCGAATGTCTTTCAAAACCCAAGGGCACATAGTAACAAAAGAAAAAAGAACACTTAAGAGGTCACACTGTTGAGTAAATTGTGGGTTGTCACCACCAAAGCAATGACAAACAAATACACTGACGGAAAAAAGAATCCCAACAACAAGAAGGGGTTGTGTTAGATAAACGACAGTTGGTAGGCGGTGAGAGTACATCTGTAAGATGACGTCTATGCAAATTTCGCGCTCGGTGCATACGTGTGGCGCTAGTAGCACCCTCGGAACATGCAAAGGAGGCTTGCTGTAAATACGCGCTGTAACGTTCGTGAGCGTTAGTTATCGTTGAGATTCGACGTAGGGTGTTGATGTTAGTCAAGAATGCCTTTAAGAAGACGAAGAAGCCATTATCAACAGCTCACGGAGTTTGAACGAGGTCGTGTAATAGGGCTACGAGAAGGTGGAATTTCTTTCCGCAATACTGCGGAACGACTTGGCAGGAATGTAGCCACTGTGCGTGATTGTTGGCAGCGGTGGTCAAGGGAAGGTACTGTCTCAAGAAGACTGGGTTCCGGCCGGCCACGTGGCACTACTGAGAGCGAAGACCGCCGTGTACGGCGTATGGCCGTGGCGCATCGTACCGCGTCTGCGGCAGCAATTCGAGCTGCACTTGCCACCACAGTGATACAACGAACTGTTACAAATCGGTTACTTGAAGGATAGCTCCGAGCCAGACGCCCTGTAGCGTGCATTCCACTTACTCCAAACCACTGCCGTTTGCGACGTCAGTAGTGTCAAGCTAGAGCTCATTGGAGGACGGAGTGGAGATCTGTTGTGTTTTCTGATGAAAGCCGGTTCTGCTTGGGTGCCAGTGATGGCCGTGTGTTGGTTAGGAGGAGGCCAGGTGAGCGCCTGCAACCAACCTGTCTGCGGCCGAGACACACTGGAACTACACCTGGAGTTATGGTCTGGGGAGCAATTTCCTATGACAGCAGGAGCACTCTCGTGGTTATCCCACGCACCCTGACGGCACAGTTCTACGTCGGTCTGGTGATTCAATCTGTTGTGCTGCCATTCATGAACAGCATTCCAGGGGTGTTTTCCAACAGGATAACGCTCGCCCGCATACCGCTGTTGCAACCCAACATGCTCTACAGAGTGTAGACATGTTGCCGTGGCCTGCTAGATCACCAGATCTTTCACCAATCGAGCACGTATGGGACATCATTGGATGACAACTCCAGCGCCGCCCCCAACCAGCATTAACCGTCCCTGTATTGACCGACCAAGTGCAACCGGCATGGAACTCCATCCCACAAACTGACATCCAGCACCTGTACGACACAATGCATGAACGTTTGCGTGCTTGCATTCAACATTCTGGCGGTTACACCGGTTATTAATGTACCAGCATTTCACATTTAAAATGGCTCTTCTCGCGCTTACAATAAGCTGTGATCTTGAAACCTTAATCGATTAAATATGTTACCTATACGAATGTATTGCCGCCATTTCATTCCTCTACAACTATTTTTTCGTGGTGTTGGGATTTGTTTTCCGTCAGTGTATAATACAATCCGTATTTATTGGTGTAGGAAAAATATATAATCTTCCCGCAAGCTTTCCCCATCAAACGAAGGCTTCTTCAGGCGGTTGCAAAGAAAAACAGAATCAAACTAATGCAACCGCCTGAAGAAGCCGTCCGTTGACGGTGAAAGCTTGCGGGAAGATTTTATATTTTTCCTATACCAATAAATACGGATTGTATTATATTTGTTTGGTCACATTGTTGCTAATGAAAAGAGTCGTAATAAAATTGTAAAGACACTAATGCTAAAGAAATGGTTTAACTGAAGTGAGCTTTCTTGGTAGCAAACTAAACTAATAATTCTAACGTATGTACGCATTATTCTTTTACCATACTTAGGCATGAGAAGTTATTTCTGCATGTAAGATACGTATGAGTTAATTTGCTGGAGCCCCTGCCCTTTCAGAAGTTCATTGCTCGAAATAGAAAATGTCACACCATGAAGAAATGCACAATATGAGACAAAACTTACCTCATATGTAGATATAAAAGAAGTGATTTAATTTCCGGGGGATTACACAGATGTGATGAGCGGGAGACAGTATAATCGGTTTGTTGCCGCCATGACTTAAAAACTTCAATAGCTTTTAAAACGAAATTTAATAATTAGGAGGTTTTTTTATTTTTTATTGGTTATTTAACGACCAGTTTGAGCAACTCGATGGATATAAGAGGTCACCCGTCACTGATTTAGGTCCACTACTTCCAGGGAAAAGAGAGAACCAGTGCGTATGACAAACACAGCATCCATGCCTCACCAGGATCAGAACCCGGACCTATCTCGGACGAATGGTCAGAAGCCAGCGCTTAGACTACTGTGATATCGGGGCGGAATTTAGGAATGTCCTGATTAGGTAGAAATCAGGGGTGAAGCAGTGCTCTAAGCGATGGCCGGCCGAGTTCGGTCCGGGTTCGAATCCCGTGAGGAATGGATGTTGTGTTTGTCTTACGGCACTGGCTCTTTCCCTTCCCTGGAACTATAGTGGCTGTAAATTAATGACGGGAGACTGATTATAATCCATTGAATTGCTCACAATGGTCCTTAAACACCCAAACAAAACAAAACAAAATTCGAAACAAGACTCATTTTGAATGAATGATTCCATAGCCGACTAACGAATGACCATTCGGCTACTGAAGAGGCTGAGATCTCTTAAATAATCTTTCTGTGCTGATAATTTTAACTAAATTCGAAACAATACTCATTTTGAATGAATGATTCCATAGCCGACTAACGAATGACCATTCGGCTACTGAAGAGGCTGAGATCTCTTAAATAATCTTTCTGTGCTAATTTTAACAAAATTCGAAACAAGACTCATTTTGAATGAATGATTCAATAGCCGACTGACGAATGACCACTCTGCTACTGAAGAGGCTGAGATCTCTTAAATAAACCTTCTGTGCTGATAATTTTAGTGGAGCTCAGGAGTCGTCGTGCAACTACTTCCCGCCTCCTGGAGCATTTAACGGAGAAGAAACAATGGAAGTTACCTAGGGTAGAAACACTGGCGCACCCACGGAAGGGGGGCTTTGGGGTTTAATTCATAAAACTGAGAGTAAAATCACATAAAATAAAGCAATATAGGTACAGCAAAATATATGTTATTCTTTCTCAAAGTATCTTCCCTCGGATGATACGCAATGGTCCCATCGTTCAGTCCACTTTTCAAAGCATGTGGCGAAGGTATTTTGTGGAAGCTGCTTTTAGCGACTCCTGTACAGCTTGAATAACGTCAGCATCTGTGTTGAATGTTGCGCCACGGAACTTCTCCTTCATTGTTGGAAACAACCAGAAATCGCACGGGGCGATTTCTGGTTGTTTCCAACAATGAAGGAGGATCAACTCATGCCGCTTTTTTGATTGGAGGTTTAACGACCACCGGGAGACACTCAATGGTCTATAAGTAGTCGCCCGTCCCTAATTTGGGCTCACTGGTTCCATGGAAGGAGGAGAGCCAGTGCCACAACATCCATCACTCACAGGGATTCGAACCCAGACCCCTTTCGGACGAATGATCAGATGCCATCACTTAGACCACTGCGCCACCGAGGCGGCTGCCGCTTTTTGCATGTGTGTGAAACAAAAAAATCAAAAAAAAAATCGCTATTTTGGGTACCTCCAGCATCTCTTGAAAATCAGCCCCTGTTCTTCAGTGATGCAAAAGTAAGATGACGATACAAAAATTATATGCAGGCGCCTATTTTTATTATTTTTGTTTTAGGTTTAACGACCACTGAAGGCAACTCGATGGGCTATGAGCAGTCGTCCTTTCTTGACGATTTAGGGCCACTGGTTCCAGGGAAGAAAGAGAGCCAGTGCCGTAAACAAACACAACATCCATTGTCTCACGGGACTTGAACCCGGTGCCATCTCGAAGGAACGGTCATAAGCCAGCGCTTAGCCAATGCACCGCTGGAACTGCCCCATTTGTTCCCATCGCACCTATATGCAATTTTTTTAAGAGAATATACTGCCTGTCTTTTGTTGTTTTTATTGCCCTACAAGGAAAGCTTAATAAACGGTCGAGTCACATTATTGTGACCACCAGCTAATATCCAGAGTAACCTCCGTGTGCAGCGCGGACAGCAGCTAGACGGGCTGGGAGTGACTCAATAAGATTCTGGAAGGTGTTCACTGGTATGAGGAGCCATGCTGACTGCAGTGCATGTGACAGCTGATGGAGGGTGCGTGGTGGAGGAACCATAGAGCGAACAACACGATCGAGGTGGTCCCACAGATGTTTAGTTGATTTAAGTATGAGGAAGTAGGGGACAAGGGAAGTACTTTGAAGTCTTTATCGGGCTCTTCCAAACACTCTCGGACATTTCCAGCTGTGTGACACGTTTCATTGTCGTTCTGGAAGATCCCATCCGCCCCAGGGAAGACAATCAGCATGTATGGGTGTACGTGGTCGGAAAGGATGCATTCCTAACGAATTCGGTCCAGAGTGCCTTCCACAGGTATCATTGGACCCATGGAATGCCACGAAAACATTCCCCAGGCCATAACGCCGCCCCAACCAGCTTGTGTTCTTCCAGCAATGGTTGAAGAGTGTTTCTCTCCGATGTTTCTCGCCTTATACGCCAACGCCCATCCGTTCGATGAAGCACAAAACATGACTCATCGGAGAAGACAATCCTTTGACAATCAGCGGAGGTCCAATTCCGATACTGCATGTAAGCCTTTTCTGCCGATGCACCTTCGTTAGCATAGATGCAGTGACCATCCGTCTGCAACGTACCAAGTTTCGCTAAACTGTCGTCGCTCCCATGAAGCATGTCGATCTACCCTCACGCACCTTCGCAGGTAATGGCACGTCGTCGCCCAGGCCAATCACGATGTTTTAACTGCAGCAGCATCAGTTCACAACGCTGTTTCAGAACCATGAAAGCAGCTGATCCTACACTTTTTATCACGCAGCACGACGTTCACCCACATCAATGGCACGTGGCACGCCGTTTACACGATCCTGCAATGGTGCCATTTCTAATCACGATATTTAACCGCAGCATGATACAAACTGTCTCGCTTTTTCACGAATAATCAATGATAATAATTTCATGCTTGGCATTTGCTTGATCAATTAATTGAAAAAAAAAAAAAAAAAAAAGCGTTAACCTATGTTAGGCAGTGAAAACAAATGGGCCGCCCCGGTGGCGTAGTGGTCTAAGCGATGGCCTCTGATCATTCGTCTGAAAGGAGTCCGGGTTCGAATCCCGGTGAGGCATGGATGTTGTGTTTGTCTTTCGGCACTGCTCTCTCCCTTTCCTGGAACCAGTGACCCTAAATTAGGGACGGGCGACTGCTTATAACCCATTGAGTTGCTCACAGTGGTCGTTAAACCTCCAATAAAAAAAAAAAAAAAAAAAGGTAATGAATCAGCACCCTGGAACAAATCAAGGAGCACCGAAAAGTACGTAACACCTAACAAAATGGCAAATTAAAAGAAAGTTGTCAACCCCGTGTCTGAGTGGTCAGAGGCGCTGGATTCTGATTAAAGCTAGAGGTGGGCCCGGGTTCGAGTTCTGGGTGAGGAATGGGTGGAGCATTTGTTTGTCTGGTGTGGCTCACGTACATTAGGGGCGGGTGACGGCCCTTAGAGTTACTCATGGTGTTTTTTAAATTGTGATAAAAAAAAAAAAATAAAGGTGAACTTTCAATGGCAAGAAAATTTTCTACATGTGAGAGGTGTATGTTTCCATACTACGTATAAAATTATTTGCAGTGGCGCATTTCTAACTTCCTCAGCAATATTGTTCCAATCTTTTCGATGCTCTTATAGACTGGCGCCCGGGAACGACTCCCCACCGTCGTATTTTTTCGTGAAATTAATAATTACAAACTAAGCATAAACGATATCACACAGTCGGTTCACATTATTGTGACTACCTCCTACTTTTGACGTTAACAGCGCGTAGCCAATGAAAGAAGGCACGTGTCGTAAGCTGGCTTGGAGGGTATATAAGGTGTGCCGTAGGCATTATGATAACATATCACTCGTTGCTGTCTTGGATAAAAAGGAGCGATTTATCGGATTTGCAAAAAAGGGATGATTATAGGCTTTCGGACCAAGGGTGGCAGTATTTCTGAAACAGCGCAGTTTGTGAACTGTTCGCATGCTGCTGCGGTTAAAACGTATCGTGATTGGAGAAATGGCACCATTGCGAATAAGCGACGTGGAAACAGCGGAGTACCACGTGCCATTGATGTGAGGGTGAACGTCGGCTGCGAAGGTGCGTGAGGGTCGATCGACGTGCTACATGGGAGCAACTCACTGGCCGAATGAACGAGGGGGCTACCGGAAGTGTGTCTAAAACGACAGTTTAGCGAAACTTGGTACGTTGCAGACGGATGGTCACTGCATCTATGCTAACGAAGGTGCGTCGGCAGAAAAGGCTTACATTTGCACGGCAGTATCGGGCAAATGTAAGCCTTTTCTGCCGACAACTCTTCCGGGCCGCCCCGGTGGCGCAGTGGTCTGAACGCGATGGCTACTGATCATTCGTCCGTAAGGGGTCCGGGTTCGAATCCCGGTCAGGCATGGATGTTGTGTTTGTCTTACGGCACTGGCTCTCTCTCTTCCCTGGAACAACTGACCCTAAATTAGGGACGGGCGACAGCTTCTAGCCCATTGAGTTGCTCACGGTGGTCGTTAAACCTTCAGTAAAAAAAAAAAAAAATCACGAACCTGGACTTTACTGAAGTGGTTGCACGAATTTGTCAATCAAACTTTCCATTTGTTGTTTCACGAGTTTATTCTTTTGAAAAAAAAAAAAAAAAAAAAAAATTCTAACCGTCGATTCCGACGGGTTTCGTCTAGTTATTACTGTTATTGGTTGGAGGTTTAACAAACACAGTGAGTAACTCAGTGGGCTATGAGTAGTCGACCGTCCCTAATTTAGGGTCACTAGTTCCAGGGAAGGGAGGGAGCCAGCACCGTAAGACAAACACAACATCCATGCCTCACGGGATTCGAACCCGGACCAGACCACTGCATCAAGATATGTTTAAATTAAATAATACTCGCAATGATGTAGTATTCGATACCTCCCGACTTTGTAATTCTTTTTGTACGTGGTTTTGACCACATCTTGTCTACTGAACTTAATCCTAAAATATACCTTCATATACACCTTCAATATATATATAACTTTCAATATGTATATACTGAGTTAGTACTGCATTACCTACCTTTCCTCCGTTTTACATATATATTTTTTTATTGGAAGTTTAACGACCAGCGTGAGCAACTCAGTGGGAAACAGTCGCATGTCCCTAATGTAGGACCACTGGTTTCAAGGAAGGGATAGAGCCAGTGCCGTAAGACAACACAACATCCATGCCTCACTGGGATTCGAACCCGGACCCATCTAGTAGCGACCGTTTTATTTCAAAAGCCATCGCTTAGACCACTGCTGCTTTTTTCACATTTGGAGCGATAGCAAAGTACCACGTGATATCAACACATTGGTCAGCCACACACGGCTGATTCTAGAGGTGAGCATCTGGTGTCATGAGTATATCCCAGCAACAACGAGGAAATCACCCTACAGTACAACAGCGGTGCAGTTCAATCTCTTTCCACATGCACTGTACCTTGCTTTGCCAGTGGTACCCATGACGACGCCCAGTCACTGCAAACAACGCCTTTCAAGGGCCAAGGAACGCCAACAATGGACCCTGGACAGATGGAAGGTGGTCTGGAGTGAGGAGTCCCCATTTTCTGCTGCACCACACATTGAAAAGTGGACGCTACAGGGGCAGACCCCAGTACCATCTTTTAACAGAACAAGGCACCATGTAGTTGGGCTCGTATAACCACAGACTATTTGGAGGAATACAACAAACTCCCCCTGACTGTAACCCAACTGAACATTCGTAGGATATGGTAGGACAGGATGTGAGAACTGCTGTTCCTCCTCCATGGAATATGTTAACTGACAGAGCTGTTGCAGCAGACATGAGGCAAGTTATGCATGGAGGATGTTCAACACCTTGTAGAATTTATTCCTAGGTGTCTGCAAACCGTGATTGCACAGAAAGCTGGATCAATGTGTTATTCAGTAGGTGTTCCTAATGCAAAGCTAACTAAGTGTGTATATACATATATTAGCAGCCCCGGTGGCGCAGTGGTCTAAGGCGCTGGCCTATGATCATTCGTCCGAAAGGGGTCCGGGTTCGAATCCCGGTCAGGAATGGATGTTGTGTTTGTCTTACGGCACTGGCTCTCTCCCTTCCCTGGAACCAGTGACCCTAAATTAGGGACGGGCGACTGCTTATAGCCCATTGAGTTGCTCACGGTGGTCGTTAAACCTCCAATCAAAAAAAAATATATATATACATATATTAAGACATACATCAGTGACCCAATTAGGACTACATCAAAGTTGGCTGCACTGTTGCACAATGCATTTAATATATTATACATATAAAAAAAATGTTTAATGTACAATATTTATCTGACATAACAACCTCCTACAACAGGTGGTGGTCCACTTTTAAATTGAATACAGGTGTGAGCCAGGCACTTATCCAAGGAAGGGATCTGGAACCCTCCCAAAGGCTACCCAACAACAACAAAAAATGTGGAATTTTTTTTTTTTTTTAAATAATTGTCCACAAAATTATTTTAGAGGAAGCAATAAACAAATCGGTAATTGAGCACGGCACCTGCACCCTCTGCACATGTCCTTACCCTGCAGGAAGATCATGGTTGTGTTTGCCATGTGGCCTACGGCTACCTACACATTAAATAAAAGCAGTAAAGAACTTCTTGAGCTTCTTTATGTAGTCTATTAAAATTTATGACTGAATATAGAACGGCTTGTTTATGAATGATCTTCAAGGCAAGTTTCTGTGCAATTTAAATTGGCAGTTTAATATATTTCTATAATTTTCGCACTTGGTCTTTTCATTTATTCCTAGTAGCGACAGTTTTATTTCTATTATATCAGTTTGAAAATTTGTCTCTGTAATCTCCCTTCCTTCCGCAAGAGACAAGGCATAGTAAAATGTACATTACACATGCTGCAGGTTAGTACAGCATATGGTCAATACAACTTGCTACCTACATCTGCTACATATAAATTATTCTTAGTTTTTGCTAAGATTCAAATGCACCACCCACCCACCCAAACAAAATTTCTGGATATGTGCATGGTGTGAGCATGTTTCAACATGTTGGACACCTTGCTTAGAAGCTGTTCATTGATGCTGCAATGTTGGTTTGCAGGGTGTGTGGTTTATTTTTGTACACCACACCTTTCAAGTACCTCAATAAAAAGAAATCTGTCAGGAACACATCACAAGACCTTGGAGGCCACAGTCCTTGAGAAATCATATGGTCCCCAAAAAAATTCCTGTAGGAAGATCATGGTTGTGTTTGCCATGTGGCACCATCTTGTTGGAGCCAGCAGTCATGTTCTTCAACCTCAAATAAGGCAATAAACTGTTGAGACTATGTCCTGGTACTGTTCCCTATTTAACGTTGTGTCAAAAAAAAAAAAATGGGACCAACAATGCAAGACGTGAAATTGCACATCATGCACCAACTTTCTCAGCATGCAGAGGCATTTCATGAATCACACGCTGGTTTTCAGCAGACCTATATTAGTTTGTTTGACTATTTATGTACCCGCTGAGATGAAACCACACCACATCACTGAAAAACAGTAGATCTAACACTGCCATTCCAGTCTGTTCCACAAATGAACGAAGCCATGCACAGTATTCATAGTGGTTTCGAACATCTGGTTGTTTCAGTTCCTGAACACATTGAACACGATACACATGAAGGAATGATTTCCTCATAGCACTGCCATATCCCCATATGCACTGCTAGTTTTCATACTCTTTGTAGGGGAATGCTGTAGCCCAGGTTCCACTTCGTTCAGTTTGGCTGCCATTAACACACTACATCTTCAGTCCTTCCTTTACCCCCACACTTCCTGTTTCACGAAAAAGGGCTGGTTCTTGTAATGGTTGAATTATTTGGAATGGGAACATCTGGGAACATACAACAAAAACTCTCGGGAACATGTATATAAGATCGCTTGGCAAAATACTTCTGAACAATGAAAATCCTCTGCTCCTGGGGAAAAAACATGCTGCTGCTTCCATGAATAACAATACACTGAACACAATCCATACATGTCACTGAGCATGTAGCCAAGCTACTTAGGAGATCTTGGTCTGCCATCTGTTAAGCAGGTTGGGGAACTAGAGCATTGGCATGATTTACAGGGTCATCTCTGTAGACGTGCGCAATAATTGGATCAACCTGTATATATTACATATAAATCTTGAAAGCTCAGCTCATATACGTATATACATTTTAGGGTTAAGTTCAGTTGCCAAAAGTCATTTTTTTAACCACAAGGAAAAAAAAAATAAAAAAAAAAAGGTAGGAGATATTGAATACTACAACACAGCAAGTATTATTTACGTTAAACATCTTTATGATTTTGAATGTTACCATGCACTTTTAAATATATGAACCTTGGATTGGTGTATTTGTAGGGTTTTTATTTGTTATATGAAAAAGGAAAGGGAGATACTTGGAGTGAAAGTTGTTCAAAATAAAACACAAAAACCAAATCATTCTTAAGATTTTTTAATCATTCAAAAATATAACACATCATGCATCTTAAAATTTCCATAATTTAGCACAAAATGTGCCTGCAACACACATATTTTACTACTAACAAGATAATACTTACACCACTCATAGTATCTCAGAGTAAATTGTACCCTGAGTAAGATTTTTGGTGTCAGTAGCATGAAACATGTTCATTTCATAAAATAAACAAGTACATTGTTAACATTTTATACTTGCTTATGTAGCTAAGTAAATCCTTTACCAGAGTTGTCATGATAAGAACATTCATGGAGTTAATTTAAACTTGTTTTTCAACACAGTACCATTTTCATAACTCAATTTTTTTTATTTCAATTATTTTTATTTTTTTATTTTTATTATTTTTCTTTCTTTCTTTTGGTTTTTATATAGTTACTTATTTACATTATTTACAAATTACTTTAACAAGAGTTCATATTTGATGCATTTACATTACAAGAAAACAAACTGGTGACCAACCCATATTTTCATCATATTATTTCGCAGATTATCTGTTAAAAAAAGTTGCAAATTTAAGTTCTACAGCTTATACGCTGCTTTGGAAAAAAGAATAACACTTTGATTTTTAAAAAATCTGCATCGTAATTGTTGACAGAAGCCATATTTGTAAAATTACCAGAAATGCATTAATAGTTCAGGTAAACATAACACAATACAAAGATGGAGGTCTGTGAACAGTCAGAAAGGGTTTTTTTTTCTTTATGTAGACCTTTTTTCTACAGAAAATATAATGCAATGAAGGCAACTGAATAATATTTGTTCTTGTGGACAATCGCATGCTTTGGGAAGCTCACTGTCGCACACATTCACGGATGCTGAAGTTCTATTAAGAATCTGCACACTATAAAATCTAACTATGGAACTGCGGGAAAAAAAAAACATAATTTTTGCTCTTTATTCAGTTAAAAGTAACAGAAAAATATTTCCAAATGAGTTATTTTTTTAAATAAGATTTATTTTTTAATATTTCTTTGGGGTGCTGTGTCATTCTGTAAACCACAAATTTTCTGTATGAAATTACAGTTTGAGATCAACATCATGGCTGTAAGTGATCCCCCCCCACCCCTGAATTTTATGGCCTGAAGATTATGTGCCACCCCAGATTATATCAAGGATCCCCCACCACAACCCTGAATTTCATGGTCTGCAGCTTATATGAATAAAAATACAGTATTTTCTCCTGTTTTTACTTAGTAATCAAATAAAAACTCACATGCACAAAACAAAATTACAAAAAAGAAAAATATATTCACATAAATAATGCTTCCACAGAAATGAATCATGACACGCACAAAGTAAACAGCGACAGGGTACACAACCGGGCATTACAACAGCAGATGTTCAACATATACAAGCTAGAAGATTTCGTGCAACAGAACTAAATAGGCTACAATGGAATACCGTCTTAGCACGATTTATTTTAAAAGATGAAATACTATATACAGGTTAAAACATACATTAGTACTTTCGAAGTGACACTCACTTCATCTTCAGATGTACTGATATAAATGCCATCTCAATATCATATATATACACTTGTGCACCATGGGTACCCAACTACTTGGTCACGTGATGTGATGTGGCTGTTGTGAAATTTATATGCAAATCATGAGGAGGATGATTTATGAGTAAGAGATTATATTAGAATTAAAACATGTCATACTACTTGATACAACAATCCGTCACATAATACATGAATAAGTTGTTCCCAGTCTCCAGATAATTCAGCAGGGGTGTAATCATTGCAGCATTGGTCTCCAAAGGCTGTGATGTATACGCCCTCCAAGCATAGTAATGAGTGGGTAGAGGCGGGGGTTGCCAGTAGTTTGGTATTTTCCCAGTCTGGGTACATATCACCAGAAATAACATTCCTAGCCAGGGCTGTGCTGTGTTGTGTAGGTTTGCAATTTAAACTGTATTTATGCTCCTGTAATCGCAAGCCCGGGATGTAAGGTCAAGTGATGCGTAACATCACAGCCTCTCCTTGACAAATGTCAACCCCGCCTTCTCGTGGTGCATCCTGTTCCCACTAAAGGGGCTCTGACGACCGCCCATAGCGGTATAACTATATCATCGGGATTAGAGGAAATTCTATCCCACACTCACCAACCCGCTTGGCCAGCGTGGTGAGTTATGGCCAAACCCCTCCAAAATGATTCCACAACTTAAATCTTGGCCCTCAGTCTCCGGCAGCTGGAATGTACCTGGCCAAGGCAGCGGCCAGTGCGACATGAAGGCAGAGGGTGCTAAGAATCCCCGGAGGACCGGACTAGGCTGCCATCTGATGCTGACCTTGGCTACTTACAATGGACGCTCCCTATCTTCTGATTCAAGGCTTCTTGAATTGGAAGAGGAATTACAAAGGATCAAGTGGGACATCGTGGGGCTATGTGAGGTAAGGAGAAAAGGAGAAGATCTCATCGAACTGAAAAGTGGACATCTCTTCTACTATCGTGGGACAGATACTGGCAGAACTAGTGGTGTTGGATTTATAATAAACAAGAAACTGAAGGATAAAGTTGTAGAAGTTGAAAGTTCCTCTGACAGAGCTGCACGACTTGTTATCCAACTCTCGAAAAGATACCAGGCTCAGATTATTCAAACTTATGCACCCACTACAAGTCATCCTGAAGAAGAAATTGAAGAATTTTATGAGGAAATTTGTCATCTAAATAATAAAGGTAAGCAGCACTTGAAAATAATTATGGGAGATTTCAATGCAAAAATAGGGCAACGGCAACAGAATGAAACTTCAGTAGGTAAATTCGGTCACGGCAACAGAAACCAGCGTGGAAATACTCTCGTTGAGTTTGCAGAGGCAGAAGGGTTTTTCATCTTGAATTCCTTCTTCAAGAAAAAGCCACACAGGAAATGGACATGGAGACATCCAAATGGGACGACAAATGAAATTGATTTTATTATGTGTAACAAAAAATTCGTCATCGAAGACTGCAGTGTGCTAAACAAGTTCAACACAGGCAGTGACCATAGATTGGTGAGATGTAAGATGCACCTCAACGCTAAACTTGAACGTGGCAAGCTCATAAGACAAACAAAATCTATTGACATAACCAACCTCAAAAAACACCATAATACCTTCAAGTTAGAACTGAAGAACAGGTTCTCTGCTTTAGAAGGCCTAACATCGGAAGAAGTGGACATCTCTGAAGTTAACAGAAAAGTAACCAAAGCTCTTATGGAAACAGCAACAAAATTAGCTGGGTCTAAGAACAAGTTGCATGTGAACAAATTATCAGGAAAAACCAAAATGTTGATGCAAAAAAAGAAGAGAGATGAGGACAACTAAAGAAGATGTGACTTCCAAAGTGGAATATATAGAGCTATGCAAGACAGTAAGAAAAAGTATCACTGAAGACGTAAGGAAATTCAATTGTGAACTAGTGAGGAAAGCAATTGAAAACAACCAAAGCCTAAAGATAGCAAAGGGACATCTCAGTAAGGGAAGAAAACAGATTATGGCACTGAGAAAAGAAGATGGTTCTGTAACAAGAAATAGAGGCAGAAATTTTGACAAGAGTGAAAGATTTCTACTCCAAATTATATGAAAGGGATGATATATGCACTCCAGACATCATGAAAGATACCAGTACCAGAGTTCCTCCAGTCCTTCCAGCAGAAGTTGCACATGCAATCAAGAACATGAAGCGAGGAAAAGCTCCAGGAGAAGATGGAATTACTGTAGACATCATACAAGAAGCAAGTGGAGAAATCGAAACAGTACTCGCCCAAATTTTCACTCGATGCCTTAATGAAGGAAAGATTCCTGAGGATTGGAACACCGCTACAATGATCCTGCTACATAAGAAAGGTGACATTGAGGATCTCGGAAACTACAGACCTATCAGCCTCCTATCAGTAGTTTATAAAATCTTCACTAAAGTTCTTTCACACCGCTTGAAGGTAACACTGGACATGGCTCAACCGAGAGAACAAGCTGGATTCAGGAGTGGCTACAGCACAATAGATCATATCCACGTGCTGAGAGAACTAATTGAAAGAGCGAGGGAATATGAACTTCCATTGTGCATGGCTTTTATCGATTATGAAAAAGCCTTTGATTCGGTGAAACCATCAGCAGTTACAATGGCTCTGAAAACCTGCGGTATTGAAGATGCATACATTAATATTATTAATAACATCTATGAAAATGCAAGTGCAAAGATTAGGCTGTTTGAAAATACAACACACGTAAAAATTGGAAAGGAGTGAGACAAGGTGACACCATATCTCCGAAGCTCTTTAATGCCACATTGGAGGGTGTTTCTCAGTCGCTGAGCTGGGAAAACAAGGGGATAAAGATTAATGGAGATTATCTAACCCACCTTCGTTTTGCTGATGACGTAGTCATTTTTGCAACTACCCCATCAGAGCTGCAGAGTATGATCCAGGAACTTGCTGACAAGAGTAAAGAAGTGGGATTAAAAATGAACTTTCAGAAGACAAAAGTGATGTTCAATGCTTTTACAAGAAATGAAGATTTATCGATTGATGGAGAAAAGCTGGAGATAACAGACACGTACGTTTATCTTGGACAGCAGATATCAAGTGAGGGTCACATTGATGAAGAAATTAATCGGCGTACAAAACTTGCCTGGAGAGCTTTTGGAAGAAACAGCATAATTTTCAAGAGCAATATGCCATTATGTCTTAAAAGAAAAGTGTTTGATCAATGCATCCTTCCAGTGCTTACGTATGGTGCAGAGACGTGGACCTTAACTAAAAGAGACATACAAAGGCTGCAGACAACTCAAAGCAGCATGGAGAGGTGCATGCTTGGTGTAACCAGGAGAAATAAGAAGAGGAACTCGTGGATCCGAAAAATGACTAGAGTGGAAGACATCATGATCAGAGTTAAATCCCTGAAATGGCAATGGGCTGGACATACTGCCAGAAGGACAGATCATCGATGGACAGCCGAAATTTTAGATTGGATTCCAAGGGACAGGAAAAGACCCAGAAGAAGACCACATGGGAGATGGGTGGATGAAATTCGAAAGTATGCAGGGGTGACATGGAGGAGACTGGCACAAGACAGACCGTTGTGGAGGAAACTTGGGAGACCTTCGTCCAGCAGTGGATTGATAATGGTTGACAATGATGATGATGATGAATCGCAAGCCCACTTGTCTTTTTGTTGGGAGTGTACAATATTCATATGCTAGATCCACCTGATCAGGTGGATCTAGCATATGAATATTACGCTACACTCCCAACAAAAAGACAAGTGGGCTTGCGATTACAGGAGCATAAATACAGTTTAAATTGCAAACCTACACAACACAGCACAGCCCTGGCTAGGAATGTTATTTCTGGTGATATGTACCCAGACTGGGAAAATACCAAACTACTGGCAACCCCCACCTCTACCCACTCATTACTATGCTTGGAGGGCGTATACATCACAGCCTTTGGAGACCAATGCTGCAATGATTACACCCTGCTGAGTTATCTGGAGACTGGGAACAACTTATTCATGTATTATGTGACGGATTGTTGTATCAAGTAGTATGACATGTTTTAATTCTAATATAATCTCTTACTCATAAATCATCCTCCTCATGATTTGCATATAAATTTCACAACAGCCACATCACATCACGTGACCAAGTAGTTGGGTACCCATGGTGCACAAGTGTATATATATGATATTGAGATGGCGTTTATATCAGTACATCTGAAGATGAAGTGAGTGTCACTTCGAAAGTACTAATGTATGTTTTAACCTGTAATAGTATTTCATCTTTTAAAATAAATCGTGCTAAGACGGTATTCCATTGTAGCCTATTTAGTTCTGTTGCACGAAGTCTTCTAGCTTTTATATGTTGAACATCTGCTGTTGTAATGCCCGGTTGTGTACCCTGTCGCTGTTTACTTTGTGCGTGTCATGATTCATTTCTGTGGAAGCATTATTTATGTGAATATATTTTTCTTTTTTGTAATTTTGTTTTGTGCATGTGAGTTTTTATTTGATTACTAAGTAAAATCAGGAGAAAATACTGTATTTTTACTCATATAAGCAGCAGACCATGAAATTCAGGGTAGTGGTGGGTGATCCTTCATATAACATCTGAAGATGAAGTGAGTGTCACTTCGAAAGTACTAATGTATGTTTTAACCTGTATATAGTATTTCATCTTTTAAAATAAATCGTGCTAAGACGGTATTCCATTGTAGCCTATTTAGATGTTCAACAGCTTAAAGTATTCATGCTCATATATGAATACAGAAATCAGTAATAACACATCATGTTAGCTGAGTCAAATGTAATCCAACAGCTCCAGCTAATGGCACAGCGCAAAACCAATGCAATTTTTTTTTTTTTTTTTTTTTTTTTTTTATGATGCAGATACTGTTTGTTTCTTCAGCGTAACTGACAAAAAGGACATGTTTGGCCATAGAATAACAAAACATGACAAATGCATACAAAGGTTGTCTTTGACCATAGAATACAAACTCCCATTCACAGTGCAGGCATCAACATTAAGGAGACTCAATTCACCCCATCCATCATAATTCTTCAAAAAATTAGAAAAATTCACAATTATTAACTGCTACACACAAGTACAAAATAGGCAGAGACTATGACAAGCTTTGATTTTTTTATCAATGTAGAAGACTTTCTTAAATTTCCATTTTAAACATATTAAAATATTTCTTATTGCCTAATTAAGTTGGTTTTTTTCATTTTGCAAAAAGTCAGATTTAGATCCCAACTATTAGTTGAGTGCAAAATATGTGCAGCCTCTTTCCCTGCTACTGGCAAACACAACTCAATATCCCTGTCTCTACAAAAGAATCCTGACGTAAGGTTCAAATTCCATAAGTTTTGGTGTCAAACCATGGCGCTTGCACTCATGGCTGGACAGAGCTCTATACAGTTTTTCAACAGATGCTTCCTCATCTGCTATGCTCCAGTAGTCTAAGGCTTTCAAAGCTTGGTTTTCGTAGCTTCGAAAGTTTTCCCGAATGGTGACAATATGGCGTTCTTTCAGATCTAGCTCTCGCAGGAGAACAGGCCACCAAACATCAAGTTTTGAACTTAACGCTTCGATTGCGTTTTTCAGGGCTGCCAATAAACAAATACGTTAAGTAATTTACATAAACACATTAAATTTCAAAAATCAATACAAAGCATGCAATTCAATTCACTGTGAAAACAAGAATATTTCTTCCAATATGATTTAATACAGTACAAATTCCCATATTTCAAAGGTGGATATACTTAAAAACATAATGAATACAGTGCTGGAAAAAATGTTAAGGTCGTGTAAAGAAATGCGAAAATGCAGACAAAAGAGGATTAAGTTAATGGGGCGAACCGTTTAAATAGTGCTAAAACAAGTTTCAAATCCTTCTAAAATAATAATGCGATAAAAATGTTTGCGTAAAAAAACAAAAAGAAGAAAACAGAATTAATTACATTTGCAGTTGGAAAAAATGATAAGGTCAGGAACGTTTCCCGAAAAGTATGGAAATTAGGTAGTTTCACGCATCTGTAGGAACAGGTGCCTTGATAAGCAGAGCACATGGAAATGGCAGCATTGGCTTTGAGAAGAGTATTGCTATGGCGAAGGGCAAAATGTAGTCGGACTTTGAACGCAGTAAAATACAAGGATTACATGCGAGTGGGAAGAATGGTGCAGAAATTGCAAAGGATATAGGCTGATTCAAGACTGTAGTGAACAATTATTTGCGAAATCCATCTTCTTATGGACTAAAGAAATCTACAGACAGAGTTGTATAAAAATAAAATGTATCTGCGTACACAACCATTGAAACAGAAAACTTGCTGTAAATCCGCAAACCACAATAACAATAGAATTTTTTTTTTTTTTTTGATTGAAGGTTTAACGACCACCGTGAGCAACTCAATGGGCTATAAGCAGTCGCCTGTCCCTAATTTAGGGTCACTGGTTCCACGGCAGGGAGAGAGCCAGTGCCGTAAGACAAACACAACATCCATGGCTCACCGGGATTCGAACCCGGATTATTGAAATGTTACAGATTCCAATGAGGACAAAATAAGTACATTACAATTGAATGTGCAGCGATGTGCTTGAAACGGACTTTTATGGCAAAATATTAAAATATTGGACTATGAACCTCATAAAAACAAGAGACTAATTAAAGAAAGTTTTTATATCAAAAAAAAAAAAAAAAGTTCCATCAGTGAACCTTCAAAAATCATAAATAGAATTTTTAGCAAGTTAATTCAAAAATACTACTTAACAAAATACATTAGAAAATGATTTTAACATAACTGGCAACTGCAAGAGGAACCTGGCAATAAACATTTAAATTCTCCCTGTGTAAACGAAATTTTTTGATACAGTTCCTATACATTGAGAACAACAGGCCCTGATAAAATTTAGAGGCCGAAATGTCTGTAAAAACAAAAGAACTCAGAAGATGTGAAAAATAATTATAACTGAAAGTTCTTCAAGTTAGAATAGAATTAAGTACATTAATCTGAATTAAAAGCCTTGAGTAAGTGTTTTAATTGCTGTAAATGACATTTAAAAAAAATCTACAAGCAAAAACTATCTGCAAAACCTGCTAATAATTTGGAAACTATCCACATACAGAGTACGCGCATACGTCTACATTCTGCTACTCTGTCTACAGGTAGGCCAAAATCAATTTCAAATCGCATGAAATCTAGAGTTTGTAAACTTGCATGTGCTAACAAAAAGTTGTTCAGTGAAATTGTTCGTGAACTGAACTTGTTCTGCAGTGGCTAAACTGTACAAAATGTTTTAGCGGGCAATTCGAACATCCAACAATAAGCTAAAGCCAAAACCCTACTTGAATGCTAAACATACATGTGCTCGAGTAGAGTTTGTAAAAAGGCATATTACTTTCGGTGGTAAGTGGAAAGATGTGGTCTTTTCCGATGAAAAGAAACTTAATTTGGAAGGGTCTGACAGTTTTGCTAAATATTGGCATGATCTGCGGAAAGGAAAACCCTATTTTTCAAACTGGAAAAACCTCACTTGTGATCATAGACACAAAAACTAATTCCGACAAGTACCAAGATATGCTGGCAGATAATTTGCTACCTGTTGCTCCCCTTGTGACATCAGGAGATAGGATTTTTCAGCCGGACAATGCCAGCATCCACAACTCTCACTCACCTAAAAAGTGTGGTTTGAAGACATTGACATTCGTGTTTTGGAATGGCCTTCACAGAACCCCAACCTCATCTCGATGGAAAACCTTTGTGGTATAATGGTGCGCTATGTCTGAAAGGACTCGAGACATTTCCAGACAAAAGCAGACCTTATTGCAGCCATGCAGGCAGCATGGGCAAACATCAAAATTCAGACACTATCGAAACTTGCAAACTCTATGACTGATAGATTGATTGCAGTCATTGAAAAGAAAGGCAAACTGTTAGACTCTTAAGTGCTAAATTGTTCAAACATGTATGCCGACCTTATATTTTTTTCAAAAATGAAAATGGTCTAATAATTATGATTTTATATTTCATTTCATTGCTAATTCTGCATCATGATGATGACACAGTCCTGTTGGCAGAGAGCAAAAGTGAGTTGCAGAGTATGTTGTGCTGGACCATACAAAGTCAGTACAAAATTCAAAGTGTAAATATGGAAAAAATCGAAGTTATAGTTTTTGGCCAAGGAGCTGTTCACACTGAATGCAACATCAATCTAAATGGTACAGAGATGCACCAAGTGAATGAGTTTGCAGACTTATGAAGCATGTTTGACAAAGAAAGCAGATTAAATGGTGAAATTAGTAGGCAAGTGAATTCATCTTTGACAGTCACAAATCTTTGGAGGATTTCAAAGAAATTACAGGCTCCTGAAGAAGTCCCGAACAGCTGTGCACGAAAGTGTAATTGTTCCTACTCTGATGTATGGCAGTGAAACCTGGGTACTACAGAAGAGACATAGGAGTAAATGTGAAAATCCTCCAAATACGTGGCGTCAGTGAATAAACAAAGCCATCGCTCTTACACATTTTTAGCAACACACAGCAACTGAAAAATTGTTATTCGGTCACCGCTGGTTTTTTCCCCTAAAATAGTTCAAAGAGAAGAAGATATTTTTTAAATGCAAGGTGTAGTCTATGAAGCAAAATGTTGTTGTGGACTATCTTACATAGGTAAAACAGGTCGCAGACTAGAAACTCGTATAGCAGGGCATAAAGCCGCTATGAAAAATTGTTCCAACAAGACTGGTTTAGATAGGCATGTTAGAGAAACTAGTCACAGCGTGGATTGGAATTCCATTAAAGTCATCAGTTTCCAAAACAATTTTCAAAAAAGAAAGCTAAAAGAAGGAATAGAGATTGAGAAAAATCAAAATTCTACCATCAATGACTGTAAAGGATTTTCCCTGCCTAACATCTGGCAGGATTTGATGAAAAATAACCGTAACCTTCAAAGTTAACCGTAACCGTCACCGCGATAGCGACGGGAATAAGTGACAACAAAAAGACAGCCTGAAGAAGAAGAATTTTCTCCGAAAATTCCCAATTTAAATAAAACAATTTCCTAGTAAAATTCCCATAATAGTTGTTTTTGATTCAGTAAGCTAATTTTTTTATCAAAAATAGCAACAAGAAAATGTGTCTAGCTACTAAAACAATGGTAAATACCATATGGAAAGAGGAAGGGGTAAATGCAAGTTATTGTAACTCTTGAATAAAGTTAACTTTCACTGCTATGATGGAAGTGAGATTTCAATCTCTAAGGAGGCCAGCAGAATACATTTACACACTCCTCCACCCTAGTGGTTTCACTCATCATGCCTCCACTGTAACACAATGCCAGAATAGAAGCATATCATTACACAAATCCTAATGTACTATAGATCATGTTTGTACTCATGCTCCTTTAAAGTTTTGGGTGCATGGAATTAACAGCAACTACCATGCTGACATAGTTACAAAAATATTAGCACACAAGACATTTGTCCTAACATGACAGAAATTCCAAAGTTGCCTTGTTGCTTTTGCGGGTTCTTCGTACCATTAAAATTCAGAAGCTTTTCAATTTCTTCTTTAGGATAGTTATTTTCTGCAAGTATGACTTTAAGTTCTTCTTTATGGGATTCTTTCTTATCTGCCGTAGATACTATTTTATTAATTTTTTTCCAAAAACTGACTTGCTACATTTTTCTTAATAGAAACTGGATGATAGGAATTTAAATCCAAAAGTCTATTAGCATTCATTGGTTTTTTATACCAACTAGTGAGGAATTTTTCATCTTCACAATAACACTGCTGGCCACCCAAAATGCAACACCAAGAAGGAAGCATCCGATTGGCCTGAAATTCGCAGCATGCGTCGCCCGTGAGAGGACATACAAACGATTAGCATTGCAAGGCATATGCAAATCATGTGCGCCCGGCACGCCACTGAGAAGCACTATAAGAAGGGTGCACAGAAAGCGGGGTGTAAGTAGTGGAAGTGTGCTGTGCTGTGCTGCCGGACCTGTGCGTGGGAAGCTTCCTGATGACTAGTCGCAGAATACGGCAGTCATTCCAGCACGTTTCGGAGTTCGACAGAGGACAAATAGTGGCTTATCGCGACAGCGGTTTATTGTACCGAGACATCGGCACCTGTGTGGGACGACATCCAGCCACAGTGAGGTTAGTATGGATTCGGTGGGTGCAGGGAGGACGGACGGACTGATGTGAGTGATAGCCGCAGCTGCGGCACACCACCGAACAGGAGGACCAGCATGTTGTGCTGCGGGCATTGACGGCTCGCACCGCCACATCCCAAACGTTAGCGCAGGAATTAGGGTGTGTTGCGCAACAACCTGTGTCAGCACGTACTGTTCGACGTCGTCTGCAGGAGCGGGGACTTGTCACACGACGCCCTTTGCTCTGATTACCATTGACGTTACACCACCGGCGAGTGTGGCGGCAGTGGGCCGTTGAACGCTGCACCTGGACTACAGAATGGCACGACATTGTCTTCTCCAACGAATCCCGCTTCTGCCTGCAACACCACGATGGTCGGATTCGCGACGAGAGACTGTATGACACGTGCGTTATGCATCGCCATACCGGTCCGTCGCCTGGCTTTATGGTTTGGCGCGCAATTGGATATGACACCCGCACCCCTCTGATACGCATCGCTGGTACACTAAACAGCCACCACTACATCTCCTATGTTTTGGAGCCTGTAGTCCTCCCTTACCTGCAGGACCTGCCAGCAGCCACGTTTCAACAGGACAATGCACGCCCGCACATGGCACGCGTCGTGCAACAATTTTTCACTGCCCACCAGGTGTCACTGCTGCCGTGGCCCGCCTGTTCTCCCGATATGTCGCCCATCGAACACGTCTGGTTGCTGATCGGCAACTGAGTGGCCCGGCAAGCACCATCCGCGGCTACACCTGATGAACTGTGGCAATGTGTGGAAGGCAGCCTGGACCGACATACCCCAAGCCCACATCCAAAGCCTCTTTCATTCGATGCTGCGGCGTGTAGCGGCCGTTATTGCCAGCCATGGGGGCCACACGAACTATTGATGTCTGCGTGTTCTGCAAGTCGCACGGGCCTGTAAGCTGAATCGTTTCATCTTTGTATCTGTTGTTATGTGTCCAGTAAATCTGGCTTTAGTTATCTCGTGTCTTTCTTGGTGTTGCATTTTGGGTGGCCAGGAGTGTAGGTAGTAATATCTAAGAAGTTAATTCTTCTTTCTTTTTGAAGTTCAATAGTGAATTTAAGGGAATCATCTAATTCATTGAATGAGTCTAGAATTCTTTCTGGAACGATTTCTGAGCTATCTATTATAAATAAGATGTCATCCATGTATCTGCTATATAGGCAGAAGTATGTGGGTTGTACTAGTATATTTTCTTCTAGTCTTCCCACATAATAGTTAGCTAAGAGTGGGGAGAGTGGAGAGCCCATAGCTAGACCAGATTTTTGAATGAAATTTTTTTTCTCAAATTGAAAATAGTTGTTCTGCAAAGAGAAGGTAAACATTTCAAAAATTCCAACTAATATGTTTCTATCTTGGTTGTGAAAAACTATTAGGTCTGCCAAGTCTTCCGCTATATAGTCTATAAGTTGATCAATATTGATGTGAGTATACATAGACACTATGTCGAAACTACCCATAATAGGAGAATCTAATTTAGGAAGAAGTTCTAATTTTTATTTTAGCTGCATTGAATTTTTTATCAAGTTAGGTGGCTCTTTAAAAGATTCTGAAGATGCGACTTTAAAAAGTAGTTTAGATTTGAAAGAATTTAGTTTTTTGAGTCAATTATTGGTCTAATTGGTTGGTGTTCTTTACGTAGTTTAACTATTCCATATATTTGAGGTAATCTGAACTGTAATTTTGAGAATTGTTTATAGTTTTCTGGAAGCTGGTTTTTCTTTTTTGAAGTGAAATAAGCTTTGAGACTTTTTTTAATCAAATCTGGAAGTGAGTTTTCTTTTTCTTTTTCATATATAGGCTTTTTTAGTTCTTCCATCTTTTCTTGATAATCTTTCTTATCCATAATAGTAATCAACTTACTTTTGTCTGTTTTCACAGCAACTACACTTTCATTTTTCTGAAATCCCTGCCTAACATCTGGCAGGATTTGATGAAAACTAACCATAACCTTCAAGGTTAACCGTAACCGTGATAGTGACAGGAATAAGTGACAACAAAAAGACAGCCAGAAGGAGAAGAGTTTTCTCCGAAAATTTGCAATTTAAATAAAAAAATTTCCTAGTAAAATGCCCATAATAGTTGCTTTTGATTAGTAATTGAATTAAGAAACTAGGAAGCCAATTCTCAACATGAGCTTTATTCAAAGAATATTATTTCCTTTTATTCCTTAGAAAAAACCCATAATTTGGACCCTGTGTCTTATCAATTATTGCCAAGTTAAAATCAGACGTTAGATAATTACAATTCTATCAGGGTTAAAAGCTTTTATAACTACTTGTGAATCAAGCTTTACAGCACCCAAAGCTCCTAGATGTCTGTAAGATTGACCAGCTACAGATATTACCTTTCTCTGGAGAACAAATGTCATTCAGCAAATAGCCTCTCCCATTTTTACCTTGACACTGGTGAGATCATTGATGACTTGGCTCATATCTGCTCCTCAGTTCGACATTATTTCTTACCATACTTTTGCACCTATATGCCACCACCATGATCATCAGACATAACCAGCTACTTAACCTTTCCCATGTCCTTCTGCACCCTTATCATTCACTTCTTTCCCCAATGACCTGAGGTGAAATTCTCAATAAACTTCTACTCTAGCCAAACATCTTCTGGCCTTGATGGCTTTATGACTGAATTTTATCACACCTTTTTAACATACATAGACATTATTCCTCCCCTTCCTCATTGCTTGCTTTAAATCTATTATCATGTCCTCAGGCACCTCATCTGCTTTTACCACTCCTATCCAGCGCCTGATTTATGCCTAGACCTGCAAGGTTCGGCCTAGGGCCCCACATCTTAAGGGGCCCCAGAATCGCAATTCAAAAAAAAAAAAAAAATGCTTTTTTTATTAATTTTTTTTTTTTTTTTTTTTTTTTTTTAGGTTTAACGACCACCGTGAGCAACTCAATGGGCTATAAGCAGTCGCCCGTCCCTAATTTAGGGTCACTGGTTCCAGGGAAGGGAGAGAGCCAGTGCCGTAAGACAAACACAACATCCATGCCTCACCAGGATTCGAACCCGGGCCCCGTTCGGACGAATGATCAGAAGCCATCGCTTAAACCACTGCGCCACCGGGGCGGCTTTTTTATTAATTAATTATTATGAATGAAAAAAATTGGGGGAACATTTTTTTTTTTTTTTTTTATGCTATACACCTCTTGAGAGACGTTTAGAATTGCTAAGACACTTTGTAGAAGCTTCGAGTATTTCATATTGTAAAGTATCAGATTTTAAAATTGCTTGGGTCTAAATTAAGTGAATTAATGAGCTGAATAATATGTTTTTACGAGTGTGAGAATTATCCAGTTATGCATGTTAGCTCAAATATAAATATAGTTCCTTTGTTAATAGAAATATTCTACTGTGATATTGAACAAATCACAGATGATTAATCAGCTACATGGAAGTTCACCTTGCCCTCCCCCCCAAATCAGTCTGTACCAAGTCTAAGTAGTGTTCATTGGTTAAAAATAAAGTGAAAAACGGATGAATAACTTAACATCTGTGGATATTTGAATTATTACATAATTAAATACAAAAATAGCAGTACTAAACTATTAAATAGTGTTTTACTTACCAGTCTATATTTTCCCATTTATTAAATCAACTGATAATATTTAGTGGTGACAAATGTACTTACTCTTTCAAGAAAGTGGATGGGTGGTGGTGGTGGTGAGGGGGAAGAGGGGAGGGGGTCATCTTCTGCTGTGCCTAGGTCCTGATTCTATGTAAATCGGGCCCTGCTCTTATCATCACCTTGATTTCAAAGAGGGGTTGTTTTTTAGAGTTGAACAACTCGAGGCCAAGCAGCTCGTTAAAGAGTCCACATGCAGTCACTAATGAGGGTTGCATTTTCATGACAAACTCTTATTTTCTTGAAAATTGGTACACATGTTGCTGCTATAGAGGTGTGAAAAAATCAAAATTTTAAATGACCTCCACGTTGTATGCTCCTGGCGCAATTGCCGTCGCCATTGTGCATTCACCTGGGTCATCAAAGGTTTTGCAATAGCAGCTCTGCCATGAATATCTTGTTTATGCAGTCCCCTGAGCAATGCTTTCATTGATGCTGGGGTCTGAAGATGCAGATTGAGCTCCACACTAATTTTTGGCGCCATGATCTTCTTATTATACGGGTAACAATCCTCTTCAATGCTCTCCTGTCCCTGTCAGTCAGGGTCGTTTTCCGGCCGCTCTTGTGTTTGGCAGACAAGGTTTTGCCACAAACACGGTATGCTGTCATGACGATAGACACAGTAGCTCTCAATACCCCCACTACCCTGGCAACTGTTGTCACGGAGGCACCAAGTCCAGTAGGTCGTTCATTTCGTTGTCACTCTGAAAGAAATTTTGGAATATGACACTTCAAACGCACTTAAACAGGACCTTGAGGCTCTAAACAAAGCTATTGCAACTAAAAAGTGGTGGATACCTTTGCGTATTGTGACGTACGCAGCTGCATTAAAAGTCACGTCTCCGAGCCTGGCGTTCACATTATTCTGTCCAACCCCTGTATGTACATGTATTATCTACAATTAATAAATCCATGGTTAAAATTATTTCATTTTGCATACACTGGGTCATCTCCAATGCGCTTGTCATCCCTCTTAGCAATGGCAGCATCAACCTCACCAATGTCCAATACAAGACTCACCGACTCATTGCCTTCATCCAACAACTTCTCGATGTCCTAACTTCCAAGAGAGATCCGTCCCTGACCTTGTTGATTTTATTTGCATGGATAAGTAGACCCTCATCCCATTACACCTACACCCAATTTATAGAGCTTTGCAATTTCTGAAGGATTTAAAGATGACTAACCTTCCCCTACCACTACATCAGATTTACATTTGGAGAGAGGCTTTGTTTTACTCCACCACTCTTCACTCCCCTCAATATGATTTCTTTTATTACTCCTCATGGCTTGCCTCAGGGGTAGTGACTGTTTCCTAATGCATAAATGCTGACTATACCTGGAAATTGCTATAGGACATCTCCTTTTCCCTTCTGCCCATGCATGAAAAATGGGTGTTGTCACTTTGTGGTGGTTTCATTTGTGGTCGGTGCTGGAAACGTAGCTTTTGCAGTTACTTCCTTATCCTAATCTGAAAACAGGTGTACATATAGTGGGGACAGACATATGTTTTGTTTTTAGCTGAAAGACAGAGTTTCAAAATTGTTAACTTTCCTTCATAATTTACACAGGTTTTGGACTGGTAGGATTTACACTCATAAGAAAAGGCTGGCATGTTTTAAAAGTTATATATTTTTTTGTTTATTTTTTTTTTAATATATTTTTTGGTTGATTTTTCATTTTATTTTTCATTGTTTACTTATTTCACAAGATTTTTGTGAATTTTTTAATATCTTTTATACTATTACATTCTTTGACAAGGATGATCTATTACTTATAAGAACAAGCTCATCCACTGAAGACATTAGGCAGTTACACTTTTCACTCTTCTCTTTCGAGCAATTCTGATTTTTCCCTTTTATCCTACATCAACAATCATTATAAGGTTCATTTTTTGTTGTCTCAATGATTTCAAATGATTCCATTGCTAAGCATGTGAAACGATAAGCACTCTAAACAAACTGTAATGAGCAGCGACTCTGGGCAATTTGTGAACCATGTGATGTCTTGCCTCCCTCAGGCATTTGGTGGTGGGGAAACAACATAAACAGCAAGGACACTTGGATCTTTATATTTCACTGAAGGAGCCCAAAGGAGCAGTCTGTGTTCCATCTCAAAAGAGAAAGTCTAAGTACCAGTGGGTGCATAAACTACGGTTTCAAACACTGGCCAAATGGCTGCAAAAGACTATGTGAAAATGAAGTGAAATATAAAAGCTCCTTAAAACAATCCTTCAGCATTTGACAGTCAATTCAAGTTGCTTTGTAATTTGTCTGGCCCCTTAAAGTATATATTTTTCATTAAATTCTCTAACATTTTATTTCCTGCATGCCTTCACACCCCACACATTGCATCACCATTGTAAGCCTCCAAAGTGCTATTATAATCTAGGTGAGAGTCTAGTTTCTGATGGAAGACTGATTATAATATTTGGCCCCACAGCCAAATATTATAATCAGTCTTCCATCAGAAACTCAACTCTCACCTAGACTGCAGCACATTGCACCTGTAATCATACAAAAAGGAACTAAAGTCTGATGGCAATTCCTCCATAGATGTCTTCAGGTTCCTACTGCAATGTATCAATTTTAGTGTCACCTCTCCAAACTGTTTCTTTTGTCACATTCCAAGTGATGTGGATTCTTCCCCTACTATTTTGTTTCTTCACATCCTAGTATAATGTGGATTCTTTTCTTTTGCCACATTCCCAGTGACGCAGCACTTTTACCATTCTGTATCTTTTCTCCATCTCTGAAACTTAGCTCTATTCTCTCCAACACTCCCCACCTATGAAATATCAGTTCTTACTACAACCAGCTAGCACCACACTTTAGCAACCCATAATATGCTCTGTTCTGTCAGTCTCTCTGTCTGTGATGCACAATCAAAATTTCTGTGATCACTTGCCACCTCAGCTATAAACTGAGCATAATGAAATTTGAAGCAAAGCTGCTGCTGTTTCCACTTTCCATGCAACTTGGTCCTCTCATATCCGATGGTAAGACTATTAATCTTGCGTAAATCTTCTCCTGGTTTCACAGGTGGACTGTAATTTTAAATTCAACTTCTGACTTTTTGTGAGTGAACTCACACATTCAATGTTTTGTGTTTAGATTATCAGTGTCTCGCCTTGTTTCTTCGAGCACACTCTGCTTGGCCTCCCGCTATGTTGGGTGATTATCACTATGTTCTTTCCAGAAGGATATAGCATTGAACTCTTCTATAATTGTAAATATCATCTTCATTTTTTTTTAAACTCATTTGAAATGGTGGAATAGCTTTGCTTTTTGCATTTTCCACATCATGTTGCGAAGCATGTTTCATGAACAAAATTCGGTGTGACTAGTGAAACAGTTTGAAATTA
Source organism: Macrothele yani (assembly GCA_039090855.1). NCBI lineage: Eukaryota > Metazoa > Arthropoda > Arachnida > Araneae > Macrothelidae > Macrothele > Macrothele yani. The sequence continues at coordinate 64,593,836 of CM077005.1, forward strand.
CATGTTCTGAATGCTTTGATGAGTATTGAAATTGTAGACCCAAAGGAAGAAGACTTTGATCCATGATCTACAGCAGTAAAATGGTTTACGGTGAGACATCTGTAACACGAACCATATGAAAAGAAACAAGTTCAGAAGTCCACTTGTAGTGTGAGTGCTTGACATTTTACTCATGGTGGGTAAAATTTGTTCTCTCGTAAATTTTTATATTGTTCGTATTTCTGGTCATAACCTAAAAGCTTAAAGCATTATGTAGGCTACTATTCTTTTAGTAACATTCCAAAGAAAGCTCACCTTTGTTATATGGCTTCCTAGATTATTATATTCAAATTAGTTAACTTTTTTATCATCTGCAGCATAAACTGGGACTCTTTGACTGTCATTGGACATCAATCCAACTTCTTGAAGCAAAAATTAAAAGAGGGACTTGAAATTGGAAAATACCAGAACTTCTTCATTAATGACTAAGGGATTTTCGCTGTCTAACATCTGGCAAGACATTTTGCAGAATCGCCATAACTGAGGACCGCGACAGAGATTGAACGAAAGACTGCCTGACAAAGGAGAGGAGTTCTCTCCAAAAATTTGCAGAAATTTTAAGAATTTACCTAGATAAATCCCATAAAAAAGTTAACTAATTTGAATTCCAAAGAAAGTTCTTGGTTAATGTTTAAATTATCTGCATTTGGTAACTATCTTAAATTACACCACCAAATACACATTTTTAAGAAACTTGACTAAATATGGAAGTAGAGCTACTTGCTACAAAGGAACAAGATCTGCTAGTGAGAATTTTCAGTACTGGCAATTACTCCTAGTTAGGAAGGAAAAAATGAATTCAGCATGCATAAAGTCTTTGAATATAGTTTTTATAGAAAAACTCCATGGCAGCATTTTTGTATGAAGTGACTTTTAGAATATAACCTTAGATTGCAAATCTTATGAAGGTGCCCAATTAAAAAAAAAAAAAAAAAAAAAGAAAAAAAGACATACATACATACATACATACATACATACATACATACATACATACATACATACATACATACATACATACATACATACATACATACATACATACATACATACATAACACTAAGCTGTTCTCTGAGATTCAGAGGTTAGCTCCACAAAGAAATACAAACTACCAGATAATTTTTACTTACTGTTGCCGTATCAGACTTCTACATTTACAGCGATCTTGACATTCAACTCTGGCTTCACGGACATCCATTACACACCATACTCACGATCTTCTATACTTCATACTCATATATTTTTCTCATGAAGACACTCCTGAGTCTGATCCTCCCATGACTTCCTTGGCCTTCCTGTACCTTTCCTTCCTGCCACTTGGGCTAAACAGATTTTCTTAGTAAGCATCTCATCAATCATTCTTTCAACATGGCCAAACCACAGAAGCATATTAGTCTCCACCTTGCTAACAATATGTTGCTTCACATTACACAACTGCAACACATCTTCATTCCTCACACAATCAGAACGTGTCTTACCACAAAACCCCGTAACACATTTTTCCAGCACAAAAACAACTTCTACGTTTCTTTTGTAGTACCCAGGTTTCACTGCCATACATCAGAATAGGAACAATTACACTTTCATATACAGCCATGCGGGACTCTCTTGAGAACCCATCATTTCTGTGAAACACTCCCAAAGCAGCCATGACCTTCAATGAAGAATTCATTCACCTACTAATTTCACCATCCAATTTGTTCTCTCTATCAAACATGCTTCCTAAATACACAAACTCATTCACCTGGTCTATCACAGTGCCATTTAGAGTTATTATGCTACATTCAGTACTACCAGTTTCCCACTCAAAAACCATAACTTTGGGTTTTCCCTTAATTAATACTCAGTTTGAATTTCATGCAAACTTCGTACATCCGAGACAACATACTCTGTAACTCACTTTTGCTCTCTGCCAACAGGACAGTGTCATCAGCATACAGCAATCTGTGCACACAGATAACACCAAGACATAAACTAGCATTATCTATTTTGGCATCATGTATCTATAAATATATTAAACAGCCATGATGACATTACACAACCTTGCCTGACTCCTGCACCAATAGAAAACCATTTTGATAAAACACCATTTACTCGTACACAAGCTCTACTACCAGCAAACATGGCTTTTACACTATTAAGTAGATTCCTAGTAACACCATATTCATTTAATACCTTCCACAAAAGTGTCCTATTTACTCGGTCGTAAGCTTTCCCTAAATCTATGAAGGCAGCAAAAACTTTCTTACCAACAGCCAGATACTTTTCAATCATTATGTGTAATGCAAAAATTTGGTTAGTGCAGCCTTTACCAGGCATAAAACCACTCTGAACATTCCACACTTTCTCTGATGTAAGACCCCATACTTTTTCAATAACGACCTTACCAAACACTTTCCCTTGCACACTCAGTTTGCTAATACCACAGTAGTTCTTGCAGTCAGTCTGATCACCTTTTCCTTTATACAAGGGAACAATGATAGCATCCTTCCAATCCCAAGGGACCATTCCCAACTCCCAGCACAACTGGCAAATTTCAGTTAATCAGTCAATTACATGGTCACCACTATATTTCAACATCTCAGCAGTTATGCCATCAACTCCTGGAGCCTTACCATTCTGAAGAGATTTTAGAGCTTTACACACCTCTTCTCTTGAGATCCCTCCTGTGCTTTCATTCTTCACTGACATCATCCACTTCTGCCTCTGAATCACCTTTGCTTTCCTGATCTAATAACTCACATAAGTATTCACCCCATCTTTCACTTAACTAATTGGGCTCCCATATCATTTCTCCAACCCTATTCTTTACACAGCTAACAACTTCGTTTCCCCTATTTTTCTTGATTCTCATGTACTTCCAGAAAGTCTTTCTATCTTCCCAAAAAGCCAATTCACAACTTTCCACCTTCTCCTTCCTATCTTTTGCCTTACTCTAGTGAACCAGCTTAGCGGCTTCATGCTTCTTACAGCGATATTCATCACAGAAACTCTACCTTGCAGCATCCCCAAATAGGCTTCCTTCTTTCTCTTTACTGCCTCTTCAATCTCACTATTCCACCAAGCAACACCTCTATTATAACCCACTTTTGTGGTACCACAGACTTCTTCAGCAGCAGTGACAACACAGTTCTTAAAATATCCCCACTTCTTTTCTACATCCATCTCACAAGATTTCAGCTCCTTCAATTGTTCTCTGAGAAAGTCAGAATAACGCTGATGATATTCAGGGAGCCTTTCAACCTTTATTCTTCCCATCCTAGGCCTTTTCCTATTCCTTTTCCTCCAACCAACATTCAGTTTTACTCGTGACACTACCAAATAATGATCAGAACCAACATTCGCACCTCTCATCACACAAGTGTCAACAACTAAGTGTTTCAGACTCTGATCATACACAACAAAATTTATCACACTCTTTTGACCAAGAGTATGACTTTCCCAAGTACATGTGTGGATATACTTGTGGTTAAAAAATGTATTAGATACACTCAAACCATTCTCAATGCAGAGTTCAATTAATCTTTCACCATTATCATTTATACAACGATCATTGAACTTACCCAGAACATTGTCGGAAATTGCATTCTGCACACCTACTCTAGCATTGAAGACCACTGCCATTTCAACTTTCTCTTTAGCACCAAACTGGCTCAAAACAGCTTTTAGCTCATTCCAGAAATCTTCCTTCCTATCAGAAGATTCCGAGTCACAAGGAGCATACACTACAAAAATTACTATTATCTGAAGTTTCACTTTCAAATGAATCCAACGAATTCTCTCACTTATGCAGCTGAATCAAGTTGTTCATCTTTTCACTTAAAATCACACCTACACCAGCCTGTCCTCTCACATTATCAATACTCCAGACCACACACACTCACCGTTCCTTTCACTTCTTCTATCCCAATTTCCTTCTTTTTGGTTTCACTTACACACAGCACATCCAGTCTATACTTATTCATCTCTTCAATCACCTCATTCATCTTGCCATTTATACCTCTAGTATTCCATACACCAATCTTACACTCACTAAGCCGAGATCTCTTTCTCATACGCCGTTTAGAAAGTCCAGGTTGATTCTGCGGTGGACCGTCCTTCTCAAGTGTGTTAAGGTCCACCATATCCCACACTTGAGTCATTTTTAATATTTCTGTGTATTTTTAATCAGGTAAGAACATCAGTGTTGGGGATTAATTAGCCCACAGCTGACGGTTCCAGTTGGTCATTCAACCTAACGATTCTGGAACAAAGCCCAGTGTGTTGGGGTCTTTTTGCTAATGTCATACAGAACTAGCTCGCACCTCTCCAAGATGAAAAAAAAAAAAAAAAAAAGACAATGATACAAAATTTCCTTGATAAATTTGCAACCCTTAGAAACATGTCTTTTACCCTACTACATCATAGAAATTGCAAAAAGATGCTAAAAATACATGGAAATTTCTCTTCTGATATTCAAAATTGAAGAAAACAGCAAATCTACTTGAAGCTACCTGAAGAATAAAGGTTTGGTTGATTTTACAAGCTTCCCAAGATTTGCTCTTGAGAATGATTCTGTGAAGATGTTTTTGAAATAAAGGACCTTGAGAGTGTTTTTTTAAATTAGATTACTACAACTTTTTGAACATGCTATTCTTAAATTAAATGACTAATCTCATGAATACGCTATCTGTTAATTAAAATATTTCATGACAGTGCCAAGAAAAAATCAGTTTAGAATGACTCCTGCAAAGTTTTTACCCCCCCCCCCTAAATGCATTTTAATTTCTTCTAAAAAAATGCTAGACAAATCACTGCAACTATTGGGTTGTCGGAAAAGTCATGACGTATTTTGACACCCGATGGCGGTTGGGCGGTTTTGGAAGTACTAGAGGCATGCACAGCTCTGTTATCGCTAAGGCATTCGACAGGTGCCAGTTCTAGCTGCAGTCTAAAAGAAACAGTGAGCGATTTGGTTGATTTGCAGAGATTTGACATCAAGTTGAAGATGGAAAACCAAACTGTGCATTTTTGCCATATTTTACTGTTTTACTTCCGTAAAGGGAAGAACGCACATCAAGCTTGTGAAAAGTTGCATAAAGTGTACAGTGATAATGCTCTTGCCAGCGGTGGTTCGCAAAATTCCGTGCTGGTGATTTTGACCTCAACAAAATTCCGTGCTGGTGATTTTGACCTCAACAAAATTCCGTGCTGGTGATTTTGACCTCAGTCGGGGAGGCCGACCCAGGTTGATGACGACCAAATCAAGGCATTGATCGAGTCAAACTCACGTTACACGACACGAGAGATTGCAGACACATTGCACATCCATCATTCAAGCGTTCATGACCACCAGAAGATGCTGGGATACGTAAGCAAGCTCGATGTGTGGGTTCCTCATGAACTCAAAGAAGTTCAATTGACGACGCGTATAAACATCTGCGATATGCTCATTAAACGGAAGGAAAAAAATCCTTTTTTGAAGCGACTGATAACTGGTGACAAAAAGTGGATTGTGTACAAAGTGCTGTGCAAACAGTTTTGATCCCGATGTGCTGCTCCGTGTCAAACGACATCCAAAGCAGACATTCATCAGCGAAAGGTTCTGGTCTCAGTGTGGTGGGATTTTAAAGGCGTCATGTTTTTCGAGCCCCTACCACGGAACCAAACAATCAATTCGAATGTGTACTGTTGGCAATTGGACAGTTTGAATGAATCCATCATCCAGAAACGTCTAGAGCTCGTTCATTGTAAAGGTGTTGTGTTACATCACGACAACGTGAGACCACACACAAGTTTGATCACCCGCCAAAAATTATTGGAGCTTGGGTGGGATGTGTTGCCACACCCAGCATACTCGCCTGACTTTGCGCCGTCAGACTTCCACTTGTTTTGCTCTCTTCAACAGTCCTTGCGTGGTATAACGTTCAATTCAGATGAGGCTGTAAATCAGTACCTTGTACAGTTTTTCGCCACGAAAGACAGGTTCTTCTATTAAGGAGGCATTCTGCAGCTCACTGAAAGATGGGAAAAGGTTATCAAACAAAACGGGCATTATATCATTGATTGATCTTTGTTCTTTCTATCAATAAATGACCTTTGCAAAACGGCTAAAATATGTCATGACTTTTCCAAAAACCCAATATTGTATTCAAAAATAGAAAAGATATTGGCATTCTTATGAACCAAAAATAGCACAACACTACAGTGTTCTTTCGGCAAGGAAGGAAAGATGTGTTTAGAATGATGTAAAGCTATGCAAGACACATTAAAAGTCATATTTCATTTGTGCATTCTAAAAATGCTAACAATGCAATGTCAAATTAAAAAGTCATTCGCAAAGATTTTTTGATTTGCTTTTATACTTCTTTAAACCCAATTTCACAAAAGTTGACTTACAGTTAGAAGTGACCAGCCTTTGCAAAACTGTTGAAATTTCTAATAGCCAATGTGGCTAGTGGAATAAAAATTTTACTAGCCAAATGATAAAATCAACTGGGTATGCAAAGTTAAAAAAATAATAATTCAGTAACTTCTTTACTTATGTAAATGGGTGAATGTTTTTTTCTAGTGAGAGACTCCTCCCACATTAACTTCATAAAAACAGATCTCAGTTACTGCATAGGATCATTAGATTGACTGCAAATATTGCCCATGCTTTTGTTCCAAAATGATTGAGTTTTTAACAATTTACTTTCAGCGCTGTAACATCATTACTCTTAATATCTTAATTTACACATACATAATTTATTTTCAAGAGGCCATTGAAGTCAGACATCAGATTTCTTTAATAATATTTAAAACAAAGGGACAGAAGTTAGGATATATATGCATAAACTGACATTAATAATGTTGATACAATTTAACCAATGGTAATGTATTGCATCTGATCTTCCCATCAGAGGTATCTGCCCACCACAATTCAATAGCGTTTTGAGGATCAAAATCTTCAATTCAAGGGCCATTGCATCTATTCATCATTAAGTCATTAAAGTGTCACTATTCAGACATGCCTGATTTTATGAGGTTCATTTCTGAAAAGCCACACTCACATGGCATTAGATGTAGCAGCTGCACATCTTAAAAACATTGCTGTAACAGTTTGTTTATTTTTGTTCAGTATATATGCGGCTAAACAGAGATTCAAAGATAATTATTTTACTATAGATGACATTATACTTTGTGCAAAGTATACCATGACAAATGTTGCTTTAGTAACCTTGACACTTTTGTCACTCCAGGCTGATCCGTTAGCAGATTAAGTTTTTTTCAAGGCCCACCTCCAGTTCCATTCATTTTTGAAGCAGCTGCAGGAACACAGGTGAGAAAACTGAACTTGATATTTATTCACAAGTGAGGGAAAAGTTGGACAAAATAGTTGCTGACTTGGGAGGGGGAGAAATCTACTGGCCATCATTGGCTACTATATTGAAAAATTTACTAGCCACTACAAAATATCTGGTCGCCGTTAGGCGACTGGCTACCGACATTCGCAAGGGCTGAGAGTGATTATTACAAAACAAAAACTTACAAGCATTGTCGAGTGAACAAATCTCTACATTTGTTTCCACGAAATACATAAAAACAATCAAGAAACAAATCTCCGCTATCTCAAAGAGAAAAACACACATAACAAATAGATTAATAAAAAAATGTTATTTAAATATAACCACTTTATAATTTTAAGTTTTTATCTCTATACACTTTCAAGATTACACACACACAAAAAATGTACTTACCTTTAGGCCTTTTATTCAGTAAATTAACAGAAGGATGTATTTCTTGCTGCAAATTTGATCTTGTTTCAATACAATATGAGACTACCACAGGTGTGGCAGGAATTTGGGTGATGTTCCTACAGTCGCATGGCTTAGGAAGACCTTGTGCTTTATTGTACAGTTTCACAAGATCTAAGATCTTCTGGTTTTTTAACACATTACCAAATTTTGCGAGACACTTTGTGTTCTGTTCATTTAACAAATCCAGTTGTTCTAAAGTATCAAATAAATCATCAAGACATGATATTCTGTGAAGAACACGTTTTGAAATTATCAAGTCATGTTCTTCTTGAAATATTTTTTTCAAAAGTCTTATATTCACTTTAGAGGTCTCCACACAGAGTATTATTTCCTTCTTTAAATTTGAATACAAATCATCTGAATTCATTTCTGAAAGAGAAAAAACAAACAAACTAAACAACAAATACTGACAGGAATAAATGAAATTATTTTGAGAGCAAAAACTTATATCATTGCTGTTTAATGTGCAGTGATTTTTTATTAGTGGAAGTACTTTTTGCCTCCATGTATGCATCTTTCAACCACAATTACTAAAGATGTGCAAAAGTACTACAGATTGAGTATCAATTATCCGAAAATCCCAAAGCCAGGAACTTCCGAAATCTGAATTTTTTTGGTTTTGTTTTAGTTCCAACATGACATTACAAATAGAAAATTCCAGAAAGCTAGGGGGAAGGCTCCTTGGCGTTGCATGATTATATCGACAATCTATAACCAGCAAGCAGTTCATGAGTAGACTGCACATTTTTAACAGTGTTGCTTGTTGAAGGTCGTCCACTCTTTTCATCATCCTCTAAAGACTGCTGACCATCAAGAAAGCATACATACACCCTGAGCTGAGATAAACATCCATCACCATATGCTTGTTTCGGGGAAGAGTGTGTCTAGGGGCCCACCATTACCAAGGGCCCAGGAGGCATGTCGCTACACCGTAAATAATACACAGCTTACATATTTATATACAGAGAGAAGTAAAATAGTTTTAGTTTTGTCTCCTATGATTTCCACACGATCACAAACAGTGGCTTAAAGACAAACTGATGATTTCAAGGCAGTGACTCACTAAGGGTAAACGTTTCATGTTGCTGTATGCAGCGGGGTCGGTGAGACAGTTTTAGTTTTTCATTACCATCCACACATACCTCCCTGTTTGCACTTGGAACCATTAATGAGCATAATCCACTGACTTCTCATTGCATAACAAACAAGAAAGATGACACCGAATTTTCGGGTGTAAAGAGCACGTCTTTTGAATCTGTTCTGAAGAGAATTTTATCAAAGCTATTCAAAGTCAATGAAACCGGTATGGAAAACAATAGTATCTGACCAAACAAAGAAGTTCTTCAGTTGGGTTTTTAATCCTGCAGATATTGCTGTAAGCAGAATTGTGAACTTACACCCTCTGGTTACACACTTATGAGTTCAAAATTTTTGAATTTATATGAGAAACATTTCGCAGCAGAAACTCTCTCCAACGAAGAAAGAATTTTTCAAATTGAACTCTTCGAAGCAGAGATATGATCCAAATGTAAGACATACACCTATGCCCCTAGTGAGAAAACCATGCATTATTTTAAGAAGAAAGTATTCTCAAAAGGTTTTTCGATGTGAGAGGTATTGGTCCAAAAAAAAAAATGTTTTTAGTCAAGTTTTCAGGAGCTCAGATTTTGCTGCAAATACACCAGAACCAGATATTAACACTTATGTCTCCTGGTGGCCAAACCATTCTCTACCACATATTAGGAATTATATGAAAAACATTTTCCATCAGGAGCTGTATGCGATACAGGAAGAATTTTTCAAATCAGAGTTTTAGAAGCAGAAATATTGGGGAAAACACGGTTTACCTTTCATCCCCTAGCAGAAAGTCTATGAATTACTTGAAAATTTTGAATTTATATGAAAAACATTTTGCATCGGAAACACTATCCAACGAAGAAGGAATTTTTCAAATCGGACTCTTAGAAGTAGAGATATTGACAAAAATAAGATATACATCTACGCCCTCTGGCATAGAAACCATGCATTATTTTAAGAAGAAAATATTCCTAAACGGTTTGTCGACATGAGTAGTATCGGTCCACAAACGAATTTTTTTCAAACGAGATTTCAGACGCTCAGATTTTGCTGTAAATACATCAGAAGCGGAAACTAAGGCTTACACCCCTGGTGGCCAAACCATTTTTTACCAAAAATTAGAAATTATATGCAAAGGATTTCCCATCAGGAGCTGTGTCCTGTGCAGAAAGAATTTTTCAAATCTGAGTTTTAGAAGAGACATCGGAGAAACTTTTTACTTTTGCACCCCTTAGCAGAAAATCTATGCATAACTTGAAAAAGTAACTATACCTAAAATACTCTTCGACATACATGGAGTCGAAAGATTAAATAATATTTTTAATCGGATGCTTAGAAGCAAATATATGGAATAAGATGTATTTTAAATTCGACATCATCTGCATTTATGCCCTCTAGCGGCGAAATTATACATCGTAAAAAAAATGAAATAAAGGATAGTCATTCGTACATTTCAAGCTTCTCAAATTAAAAATAATTTTTCAAATCTGACTAATAGTTGCAGAGATATGGTGTCTATAGACGGACAAATCGATAACATAAGCACGATCTTTTTTTACAAAAAGACGTGCTAAAAACATGCACCAAGAAAAGTATACTATGCTAAAATATTAAAAATTCCAAGACTTAAGCTTTTAACTTGTATTCTTGTGAGGACAGTGGAAAAATGCAATGACTTTTTAATAAAAATTCTGCAGGTAATTAATTAGTTTAAAGAATGCACTATGTACTAATTATCACAAGCATATTGCTAGTTTCTTGTTTTAATGGACTTCAATAATGATTGCCATAATTTCTTTGGGAACCTACTCAGATGACTTAGCCTACAGGCCCACTGATACCTTAATCTGGCCCTTCTTGTTTCATCAATTTGTATGTTTTTGATGTAGATCTGCTCATATAGCTGGTATCTATGCTTGACGCACATCTGAAACCTCTGTTGCAACTTGTTTATAAAGCCACGCGTTAGTGAGGATGACACATGTCCGATAGCTATCAAGTTTTCCTGATAATTTACTGCTTTATTGTACATGCATTTACAAATATCAGTGAAAAAACACTTAATCAGTGAGGAAAGCAAAAATCCTGAACATGCACAAAAGTCAAAAGTAGAAAGAATATTTTGGTAATGAACCAAAATTTTTAGCATTTGATTAAGGAGAGTTTGAAGTAAATGCAAAGGGAAAGGCAGCAGGTCATCCAAATCTTTAAGTGAAAAATGAAACCGTGGGGGGGGGGGTATAAGTTCCTGAAACTTTGCTGAGACTTCAGGAGAATTGGTGGATTTGAGATGGTTTTAGAATTGGTAGACTGCTGCTTTTGAGAGTTTTCCTACATTAGTTTCATTGGTTCAGGTTTCTTAAAAAGAATTTCAGTGCCTTTGAATTCATACCTTTACCACATGATTAATCTACCTGTAGCACATAAATTAATTCCCCATTTGTGCTAAAGCCTCTGAAAAATTCGGGTCATTTGTGTAGAATATTTTCAGTGAAGAATCTATGAGCCTAACGGCTCAGAAAGTCTGAACCAGTAGGGTGCAGAAGCTTTTTGGTACCCTCGCTCTATTTACTACTCTTCCTCAGTTACCCTCACATCTGACTAACATTAGATTAGGCCATAACCAAAGAACAGGCCACCCCGGTGGTGCAGTGGTCTAAGCGATGGCCTCTGATCATTCGTTTGAACGGGGGTCCAGGTTCGAATCCCGGTGAGACATGGATGTTGTGTTTTGTCTTACGGCACTGTCTCTCTCCCTTCCCTGGAACCAGTGACCCTAAATTAGGGACGGGCGACTGCTTATAGCCCATTGAGTTGCTCACGGTGGTCGTTAAACCTCCAATAAAAAAAAAAAAAAAAAAAAAGAACAGACTTTGCTGACCCGGTGGCACATTGATCTCAGTGCTGGCTTATGATCATTTGTCCAAGAAGGGTCACAGTTCGAATCCCAGTGAGGCATGGGTGCTGCATTTGTTTATGGCACTGGTTTTCTTCAGGGATGTAATTAGTGATAAATTCAGGGGAGGCTAGAAAATTTTTAGTTACTTTGATAAATTAATTTCAACCCAATATTGCAGTATTTAAGAAGATGGTAGTGTAGAACATGCTAAGTTACGTATTAAAGTTTTAAGGCAAATATATTTCAGCCATTACTATGGCCTTCATCAGTGACTACGATTGGTTTCGTTGCCAGATTGGAAATGTAAGTTTTGTAATGGTAACTCCGGGTGACGTGATGCAATGAGGGATTTTCAGATGTATGGAACGAAAATAGGGAGCTCAGAGTTGCAATTTTTGGAAAATAAAATTTCTAAACTTTCTCTTAACCTCAGAGCATACAGGTTTTGGAAGGGAGCCAACTTTTTTGTATCGGACCAAAGTGGAATAGCAGAAGTGTCAGCTATGTTAAGTAGAGACAAGGAAGGTTTTCCAAATTTCACATCAGATTTGTGTTCCTGAAGTCTTGAAAGAATTTTCCAGAATAAACTTCCTATGTATGCGGTAAATCCAACGTTCGTCTTGGCCGGAATTTTATACACTCCAGGCGAAGAAAGCTGAGGTCTTGGGTCTCTGTCATTACGAAGAATAACAGAAATAGGAGAAGAACGGATGGCAAGTCTATATCCTTCTCTTTTGAAGATACTGATGAGCTTGTAGGCAGAAAGTTTGTGGTAAAGGATTAAGCCAGCAAAGATTAGTTCCTTTTTCGGTGAAACAGGTTAAAGAGCAACTACTGTTTTTTTCTTAGCATTTTGAATTAATTTAGAAACCAGGAGAGGGGGAAAGCCATTCCGGAAAATTCTCTCAAGACCTCAGGAACACAAAACTGATGTGAAATTTGGGAAACCTTCCTCTTAATTGTCTCTACTTACCATGGCTGACATTTCTGCTATTCCATTTTGGTCTGATACAAAAAAGTTGGCTCCCTTCCAAAAAACCTGTATGCTCTGAGGTTAAGTTTAGAAATTTTATTTTCCAAAAATTGCAACTCTGAGCTCCCCATTTTTGTTCCATACATCTGGAAATTTCTCATTGCATTACGTCACCCGGAGTTACCATTACAAAACTTACATTTCCAATCTGGCAATGAAACCAATTGTAGTCACAATGATGGCCATAGTAATGGCTGAAATATATTTGCCTTAAAACTTTAATACGTATCTTAGCGTGCTCTACACTACCATCTTCTTAATTGTTTGTCAGTTACGTGCATTGCCTACAACTCTTTTATGATTGCAGTATTTATTGAAAAAAATTAATAAGCACTGCAATGACTCAAAAACTGATCCAAACAAAATTTTTTATTTCCAAGCTTTGTTTTAAAAGTGTTGGCAGTCAACTTAATTGAAATTGGACAAAAGTATCCCTTATATAATATGATGCAGTTGCTTGCTCGCAGTGATTTAAAACTGAAATTCGGTTATCAAACAGAAGTCATCGCTCTTTCCACGTTTATAAGTGAGTCACAGAAAAATTCTTGTTGGCCGCCACTGGGAATCAAAGCCAGGGTCTTCCAGTTATGCGCCGGACATGCTTCCACTGCGTCGAGGCTGCTGTGGTGCAGTGGAAGCATGTCCGGCATGACTGGTAGACCCTGGGTTCGATTCCCGGTGGCGGCCAATGAGAATTTTTCTGTGACTCACTAAATGTGGAAAGAGTGATGACTTCTGTTTTATGTTCCTAGTCCACATCAAATGTCAGTATTAATTAGAAATTCGGATTCAATGTTTTTGAGAACTCCAAACGAAAATCATTCATAGAACCAAAGACAACACACTGATTAATTTTCATACAATGAATAGCTAATGAATTATTAATTTAAAATTATCTTAATGGAAACTCAACAGAATTTAATTTATTCCACGTAGAAACATTTTCAAATTGATATAGGCATCTGCAAATGCCATACATGTCTAATAATGGTATCTTCTGCACTATATTTCTGCTGTGTCTAAACTTTTGATACTTCTCCTTTCAAGCCATAATTATGTATAGCTATATCTATTGCATGTATTGGTTTTTCATTGTATGGTATGTCACAGTTGGAAGTGTTTCGCTTGCTTTTCAATGTATGTGTTCCTTTCTTTCATATTCTTACATTTCAGCATCATCATTACTCTGTCTCTCGCTCTCTTTTTTTTTTTTTTGCCTAAACATCTGCAATGAACTTTGAAGGCAAAGCATTTCAAAAATGAGTAATTGTAATAAGTACGGGGAAATGGACAAGCATATGGTGTACAATTGCAACAGTTTGTCATGGAAGTCAAAGGACAAATCTTCTGTAGGAACACTTCAGTGTTGTAAAACTTCCAATTTCCATATTCATAGATCAACTGACAAGATCTTTAAACAGCCGGTTTATGGGCTTTTCTTCAGAGTAGATATTGAAATTTTGTAGTCTTTTTTTTCAAATATGGCATGTGCTACTTATTATGACGTGTGTCGTATCTTTCGAAGAGGAGGCTGCGTCACCGCTGGTGCCCTCAAGCCATGGCCCTGGTTCTCTCCGTTCCTGGAACCAGTGACCCTTAAATTAAGGACGTCCACTGCGTATAACCATCGAGGTGCTCACGGTAGGGGTTAAGCTTTCAATCGAAAAATAAAAATTGACCTAAAAGAAAGCATTTCAGCAATGTAAGAGTTGATTCATAAACCTCTACGTTTACCATCCACTAAAATCATAGAACCAAACAAATCCGTTTCACACCGATCTCACAAATACCATTACGTACTTCAACGACTTAAAACAGTTTCCTGAAAGTGTACAACTTTCCATCATGCAGATGATGTGGTAACATTATATTTAGGCATTTAACCAATACAATGAGCAATCCTAATTTAGATTTCCACATTAATCACCAAATTTAGTACTTGACTGAAGATACATTTTCAAGTTTATAAATACTTACGATCTTTTCATTGCTGTAATCAAACATATTTAAATAAAGTAACTTTTAATAACAAGCATTTTATGCACACTTACTGAAAACTGATTTTAATTTCTATGTAACAGCACATAGGCTTTGCCTCACTTCTGTCACTGGATAAAAATCCCAACACAATAACGATGCCTGCAAACGATTTGGGCTTTAATCAACCTATCAGCAGCCAATCAGCAGTAGCAACATAACAACAAACAACCGTAGCCTCTATGTCACTGATCCATTTCCATTAGTGCAATAATTTGTGTCTGCGGCGCAACGAGTTACTTTAGAAATCACCGCCAGATGTCAGGTCTTACGTGCTGCGCGAGCTGTCTCCACCCAAAATCAATAATATTGGCTTTGGTCTCCACCAGTGGCATGTCCATGGATGTGTGTGACACATCGAGCGGTGACATGGAGGTGACTTTTATGATTCCTACCAATCCTACCTCCAGGCACTATACCATGGACTTCCCTTAATATATATACAGTATATACAAATGATATTGTTTATCGATACGATTGATATCTGTCATTCTCGTTGCTGAATGGCTGAATGCTGTCATCCGCTCATCCGTAAGTTGTGAACCCCACGTGATATGTGATATCAACATCCTCTCTGGCTTTGGGGCATTCAGATTTCAGAATCCAGATCACGAAACGAATGAATAATGCTTCGAAAGGAAAGCGGACGAAAGATTAGTGCTACTACTGGTATTAAAACGGGTTCTATGGGTAAGCAGTTTTTTATGGAAGACTGCGAATGTCAACGATTCACAGAAAGGAAAAGCACAAAGTGGTCTACTGGTGTGAAATTCTGTAGTTCTACTTCAAGTGAGAATGAAAGTGAAAATCGTGTGGAATCATGTGGGCTAGAAACACTCGAAATTAGCTCTGGAAGTTCAAACTATAAGTTACGTGATATTAGAAACGGGAAATCACCCGGAGTTAGTTCTGGAAGTACAAACTGTGAGATACTTTGTATTGAAAACGGAGAAACACCCGAAGTTAGCTCTGGAAGTACCAACTATAAGGTAAGTTGGTATTGAAAACGGAGAAGTACAAGAATTTTTCCCCGGCATAACCAGTACTGGCGGCGCCGCACTTCGCCTTTTCCAAAAAATTGAAAAAAGTTATCCCGTTTAAAGCAGACCGTAGCTTAATGACAAAGGCGTGCTACATTAAAATAAACACAACAGGTCCTAAGGGTAAAAGGCTGAAGTTTGGAAATTTCAGGAATTGGGTATTCACTCTATTGGTGATATATGCCTGTTTTATATTGTTTGGAGTACCATTTGTGCTCTTTTATAAAAAGCGTGTAGCATATCTTTATGTACTAATGCCAGGAAAAATTGGTGTGCCACAGGAAATTTAAAGCGTTTAATCAATGTTGAAAACAATAAGCAAAAACATAAAGTTAATAAATTGGTGCAGTGGTCTAAGCGTTGGCGGCTAATGACCATTTGTCGGACATGAGCCCGAGTTTGATTCCTAGTGAGGCATGGATGTTGTGTTTGTCTTTCAGCATTCTCTCTTCCCTAAAACCAGTGACCCTAAATTAGGGACTGGTGACTGCTTATAGCCAATTGAATTGCTCACGGTGGTCATTAAACCTTCAATCAAAAAAAAAGTTAATGAATTCTGTTATTTTAGAATAGGACAGAGTTAAGCAAATGATTGCACAACAGAAATGTTCCTCATTTCACCATTGTAACGCCTACTTCACAGGCTGTGTTCGAGCATTCTTCTCACACATGGTATGTGGACAGAAACGGAAATCTCATTTGTAATGTAAACTACTTGACAAAGATGGCTCCTGGAGGTACCTGTGTGTGCACAAGGCATGGGTATTAAGTAACAAAACTGACACTGTAACTTTAGCTAAATAAGAAGCTTACATTTTTAGCTCATCACCTGTAATGTACTCTCCGATTTTTCATTGAGCAAACCAGCACTGTTGTTCATCTGGTGTGATTCTTTTGAGAACCTTGGTTGTTCTCTTTACCACAGTAACTGACTTAAAACGGGTCCTCTTGAGTATAGATGTGACTTTAAGGTAAAGCTCACGTGGGGACTAAACCTGGCATGTAGATAAGATGTTCAAGCACTGTGGTGTATTTCTCGAATAAAACTGCTCACTGAAAGGACCGAGTGAGCTGGCACATTGTTCAGGTGAAGGTTAAAGCCATTTTTCCATGACTCTGACCTATTGTTTCTGGCTCATTCTCTCAAAGTCACCAAAACCTGCTTGTAGTAATGCAGGTTTACTGTTGCTCCATCTTAAACCTACACTGCCAAAATTGCACCCTTAATGTCGAAGAAAACAATTCACGAGGCCTTGAACTCCAGCAACTTGCTTCCAAGCTTTCTTCATTTTTGGTGACATAGGTGCTTTTTAGCGCGTGAACTGTTTTTTCCTTTCAGGTTTTATCACAACTAATAACATTTTCTAAATGGTGGGAGTGTTTCTAAATTTGACCCAGAATGTCAACTCAAATTTTTTTGTAGTTTTCTTTTTGTTCAAGATCAGAGAAGTGGCACAAACCTTTCTTACGTTCAGATTTTCCTGTAAAATCTGCCTAACAGTCTCTTTATTGGTGTTTGTTATTTGTGCTATCATTCTAGTACTCGCTCATTGATCATTTTGAAGAATTGTATAATTTTGTGTACATTGTTTTCTGTTTTTCAAGTGCTTGGCTGTCCCACATGTTAATCTTCAATGTCCTTCTGGCCTTAACTGAACCTCTTATGCCATCCAAAGACACACACATAACATGCTTATCATTGAAAAGATTCAGTAGGTGTTTTCTTTAACTTCAATTCTTGAACTCGCATTTTCCTCGTGTGGCAAATAACATGTCTTCTTTCATTGACACGTGCCATCAAATTAATGCAGAGAGTGAAGTGAACTTTGTAGCTGATGGTTATGAACAGTTTAAGGTAATCAACCTCTCAACCACTTTCAACATTGCTACAAATAGAAAAATTTGGCAGTGCCTGATAAAGGAAAATTATGCTACAAATCATGCTACTTTGAAAAAGTAAAACAAAAGAATCTTCAAATCACATGACCAGGGGTAGAAAAATATTCCGTAATCTGGTGGCCAGCTAAATTTTTTGTGCCCAGACCTGGACCCGTGGGGGCTAGAAGGGGGGATATATATAACATCAAAGTCATGTACACTTCTGTCCAAAAAAATGTTCTACCCTCAGCTTATCTCTCTCCCTGACAGAAAAAAACAACAACAAAAGAAACGGTACTCTTTTTTTTTTTTTTTTGTCTGGGGCTCTCAAATTTTTGAATAACCGTGATTTTTGTCGTTTATCCCCAAACCCTGGACTTAGCACAATTTTTTTTTTCAGCTTCGTATAATCTGAGCCGGCGTATAATTCGCAGATTGTGACATTCAGAAGAAAATTAACAAAAATCGCCATATAATCTGCACATCACAAATGTTGATCCAGAAGCGGAATTTTCGACAGAAAAGTTGGTCACATAAAGACCCCGGAGTCTGAGAAATTAAAAAAAAAGATCTAATTAAATAAAGGAATTCATTTTTGAAGGAAACTTTTTTAATATATTTTTATTTTCAGACACAAAAGAAGCTTTGTGGCGTGGCGTCCATAGAGCACAAAATTTCATCACGCCGATGCGGCAGCTCTAATTGCATTGCACATTGCCAATGATAAAACGCTAATAGCCTGATACATTACAATTCATAGAAATGCCGTATATACTCGCGTGTAAGTCGGGAGTTTTTGGAAGACGGTTGGACTTCCGTGACTTCTCCCGCGGAGTTTACAGACGGGTTTGTTTGCGTTTTAGACAGCAGTTTTTCACATGTCACTGAGTGCTAGTTTTCTAACCTTTTGAAAACCAAACAGAGGTCATCGCTTTTTTGATATGCGTGACACGATCATATCCTCAGCTGCACCCCACTTTAAATTTAAATTCGGCAGTGTAACTGAAACGTTTCCTTTTCGAAGTCATCATAAAAATAGCAATGAAGGAAAATATCAGCAGCAAAGACTTTGGTCAAAATGGTGAATGACGAACTAAAATACAAGGCACAGCGAACACGAGATCCAGAACGTGAAAATTTGAAATGAGGTATGCATGTGTAGGTTCGTGCAGCGAGCGCTGTGCGTACATTTTTATTAGCCGATTGACGAAGAGAGGGCACAAGCACGGTCAGCGTTTTGTCTTTACCAACAATACAAAGAATAACTCTCGCCGTCACCCCCTACAACTTTAGTGGTCTTTCATTTCGACCCTCCCCCGCCTCTCTGCTCCGTACAAACTCCTGAAACGAGGGAGTTGCTTTTCCAATTATACTCCCTCTCCTGCACAATTACCCTGCAGATTTTTTTTTAAATCAAACGGCCGCAGATTTTTTTTTTAATTCAGCGTTTATCCGCGGATTATGCGACAAACATTACGATGCATTCTTTGAATAAAGCTCACGTTGAGAAATGGCTTCCTAGTTTAATTGAATTAATAATCTAAAGCAACTTTTATGGGAATTTTACTAGGAAATTTTTTCATTAATAGCAAATTTTCGGAGAAAACTCTTCTCCTTCTTCAGGCTGTCTTGTTGTTGTCACTTTTTACTTGTCACTATCACGGTTACGGTTAACCTTGACGGTTTAGGTTATTTTTCAACAAATCCTGCCAAATGTTAGGCAGGGAAAATCTATTGCAGTTATTGATGATGGCAATGATGTTTTCCGTGGTGGCCCGGACAATATTTTTCGTCGATCAGGCGACCGTATTTTTCGACCCCAGCACATGACATTTCCAGTTTTCCTGGAACATTATTAGTTACAACAGGGGGGTTACGTGTGCCTTGCCTACAGTCATGTGCCCAGCCTACAGTCATGTGTCCTGACTTAAGTTGTGAAAGTTGGCTAAAGTGAACATGTATTATGTTCACTTTTGATGGTATCAGTGAGAAATGCATGGCACACAATCATAGTTAAAATTCAAATGTATTGGAGTTCTTGGCTTTTCAGGTCTGCAATTTTAATGATCTCACGTTTTGTTGTGTAAATGTAGTGTACTACAGTAGCAGCACTACATGTAGCATGCTCCTTTCTATCACTGATCTCAAGCAAGTCTTGAGTGCCAACTGTAAGAGCAAATAACTGCCCCTCAGAAGCACAGTTTCATTTTCTTTCAAGAAGCGATAACGCTGACTGTGCACTGAATTTCAAGCAAGATTTTTTCATGCAAAAACTGTTCCTGGTACATGGACTTTTTACAGCATTATTCTATTGCAAACTGAAATTGCAGCCAAGAGAACAAGCTTGAATGACTATTATTCTTTAAATTTTTGTGAAATTTTGATGACTATTACTCTTTACATTTGTGAAAATTTTTAAATGGACAGTCTGTTGCATGCATAGTGTTACCTACCTTGTTCCGAAAACTAGCTATAAGACATCTGCAATTTGAGAACCATGAAGCTGCTCAGGATGAAAACAACAACAAAAAACAGCATCCTTCCTATATTTCCATATGCTTAATTGTGTAATTTTTTTTATTTATTATCATTAAGGCATTTTTATGAATTTTTGCCTAAAAGACAAGACAGACAACTAGCCAAAAAAGTATTAGTAGACTGTTAAAAAATTGCAGTTTTTATTTCTTTATATTCTCTTTCATTGAGACTGACCACAAAAACATGAGGAGATATTATGAAAATCCCACTTTTGATTTTACTGTGCCTACTTATAGGTTGCCTCCAACAATTAGTTTTATTGTGATCACCTCGGTATATTATTTGTTTCATGATTTAGCTTTTTGTATTATTGTATTTATGGGACTCAGTTTGGGCCATTTTAGCAACTTTTAACCCACAGTAATTGCATTAGTAAAGTTTATATAGAAAATAAAAATGTCCCACTTTTACTTAGGTCTAGACCTCTTTACAACTTTCTTAGCTGTCATTCTCATATTCATAACATTTACTTAACAAGTCAAGTTAATGTGCTCTTATGGAGGCATCAAGCCCAGGAGCAGAATCTGTTTCAGAAGTCTGAAACACAGAAAGGAAAACCTAAAAACTGTCTGCATGGTAAAAGGATGCCTAAATGTTAATTTTGCCATAAAATTTATTGATTTGCACTGCAACAAAGTGAAGTTTTAAAGTATAAGTTATTTTGAGATTTTGATTATAGGGCAAATTAGTATTTAGTTACAATAGTGAAACTAGCTTTTCCCTGATAAGAAAAAGATGCAGAAGAAACTTCAACTATTTTATTTAATTCAGAATTTAAATATCATACTTTAAATGCTTTTGGATTTTAAAAAATAATGGTCAAAAAAGTATAAAGAATAATTTGAAATCCATATTTTTTTTATTTTGCATTTAGTTAATTGATTAAACCCTCCTTCAAAAAATGTTTTGCCTGATAGGCATTCTGCTCTTACTAGTTTCTGCAGCAAGTATGTTGTACTAGAGCCTCCAGGTGATTATTTAAGTGACTGTTAGGGATCATGCCAACTTTGCAAACATCAGTAATTTTTTCACATTTAACTTGATTTGTAAAACAAGGGTTCATATAAGATTTTTGTTTGAAACCCAATTTGTGAATTGACCATAGTTTTAAGAAAAATTTTGTGAATTTGTGAAAATGTGATGGGAACAGTTTCATTGATATAATTAAACCCCAAATTAAAGTTGAGAAAAATGGCAGTGGTTCTTGAAAAGCAAAAAACTCTGTACCTCATCAATCTGAGATGAAACTATCTAGAAGAAAATAATGAGAAAAAAATTGTGACCAGCAGCTTCCGGAATACTGCATAATACGGCCTTGGAAATGAAGTAAGGGGTGTTAAAAATGCATAAAAATAACGATTTTAGTAAAAAAAAATGAGAAAGCTATCTATAGCAGTGATTTAAAACTGAAATTCGGTTATCAAACAGAAGTCATTGCTCTTTCCACATTTATAAGTGAGTCACGGAAAAATTCTTGTTGGCCGCCACCGGGAATCAAACCCAGGGTCTTCCAGTCGTGCTGGACATGCTTCCACTGCACCACAGCAGCCTCGACGCAGTGGAAGCATGTCCGGCGCATAACTGGAAGACCATGGGTTCGATTCCCCGGCGGCGGCCAATGAGAATTTTTCTGTGACTCACTAAATGTGGAAAGAGTGATGACTTCTGTTTTATGTTCCTAGTCCACATCAAATGTCTGTATTAATGAGAAATTCGGATTCAATGTTTTTGAGAACTCCAAACGAAAATCATTCATAGAACCAAAGACAACACACTGATTAATTTTCATACAATGAATAGCTAATGAATTATTAATTTAAAATTATCTTAATGGAAACTCAACAGAATTTAATTTATTCCACGTAGAAACATTTTCAAATTGATATAGGCGTCTGCAAATGCCATACATGTCTAATAATGGTATCTTCTGCACTACATTTCTGCTGTGTCTGAACTTTTGATACTTCTCCTTTCAAGCCATAATTATGTATAGCTATATCTATTGCATGTATTGGTTTTTCATTGTATGGTATGTCACAGTTGGAAGTGTTTCGCTTGCTTTTCAATGTCTGTGTTCCTTTCTTTCATATTCTTACATTTCAGCATCAATACTCTGTCTCTCGCTCTCTTTTTTTTTTGCCTAAACATCTGCAATGAACTTTTCAAAAATGAGTAATTGTAATAAGTACGGGGAAATGAACAAGCATATGGTGTACAATTGCAACAGTTTGTCATGGAAGTCAAAGGACAAATCTTCTGTAGGAACACTTCAGTGTTGTAAAACTTCCAATTTCCATATTCATAGATCAACTGACAAGATCTTTAAACAGCCGGTTTATGGGCTTTTCTTCAGAGTAGATATTGAAATTTTGTAGTCTTTTTTTTTTCAAATATGGCATGTGCTACTTATTATGACGTGTGTCGTATCTTTCGAAGAGGAGGCTGCGTCACCGCTGGCGCCCTCAAGCCATGGCCCTGGTTCTCTCCGTTCCTGGAACCAGTGACCCTTAAATTAAGGACGTCCACTGCGTATAACCATCGAGGTGCTCACGGTAGGGGTTAAGCTTTCAATCGAAAAATAAAAATTGACCTAAAAGAAAGCATTTCAGCAATGTAAGAGTTGATTCATAAACCTCCACGTTTACCATCCACTAAAATCATAGAACCAAACAAATCCGTTTCACACCGATCTCACAAATACCATTACGTACTTCAACGACTTAAAACAGTTTCCTGAAAGTGTACAAGTTTCCATCATGCAGATGATGTGGTAACATTATATTTAGGCATTTAACCAATACAATGAGCAATCCTAATTTAGATTTCCACATTAATCACCAAATTTAGTACTTGACTGAAGATACATTTTCAAGTTTATAAATACTTACGATCTTTTCATTGCTGTAATCAAACATATTTAAATAAAGTAACTTTTAATAACAAGCATTTTATGCACACTTACTGAAAACTGATTTTAATTTCTATGTAACAGCACATAGGCTTTGCCTCACTTCTGTCACTGGATAAAAATCCCAACACAATAACGATGCCTGCAAACGATTTGGGCTTTAATCAACCTATCAGCAGTAGCCAACGTAACAACAAACAACCGTAGCCTCTATGTCACTGATCCATTTCCATTAGTGCAATAATTTGTGTCTGCGGCGCAACGAGTTACTTTAGAAATCACCGCCAGATGTCAGGTCTTACGTGCTGCGCGAGCTGTCTCCACCCAAAATCAATAATATTGGCTTTGGTCTCCACCAGTGGCATGTCCATGGATGTGTGTGACACATCGAGCGGTGACATGGAGGTGACTTTTATGATTCCTACCAATCCTACCTCCAGGCACTATACCATGGACTTCCCTTAATATATATACAGTATATACAAATGATATTGTTTATCGATACGATTGATATCTGTCATTCTCGTTGCTGAATGGCTGAATGCTGTCATCCGCTCATCCGTAAGTTGTGAACCCCACGTGATATGTGATATCAACATCCTCTCTGGCTTTGGGGCATTCAGATTTCAGAATCCAGATCACGAAACGAATGAATAATGCTTCGAAAGGAAAGCGGACGAAAGATTAGTGCTACTACTGGTATTAAAACGGGTTCTATGGGTAAGCAGTTTTTTATGGAAGACTGCGAATGTCAACGATTCACAGAAAGGAAAAGCACAAAGTGGTCTACTGGTGTGAAATTCTGTAGTTCTACTTCAAGTGAGAATGAAAGTGAAAATCGTGTGGAATCATGTGGGCTAGAAACACTCGAAATTAGCTCTGGAAGTTCAAACTATAAGTTACGTGATATTAGAAACGGGAAATCACCCGGAGTTAGTTCTGGAAGTACAAACTGTGAGATACTTTGTATTGAAAACGGAGAAACACCCGAAGTTAGCTCTGGAAGTACCAACTATAAGGTAAGTTGGTATTGAAAACGGAGAAGTACAAGAATTTTCCCCGGCATAACCAGTACTGGCGGCGCCGCACTTCGCCTTTTCCAAAAAATTGAAAAAAAGTTATCCCGTTTAAAGCAGACCGTAGCTTAATGACAAAGGCGTGCTACATTAAAATAAACACAACAGGTCCTAAGGGTAAAAGGCTGAAGTTTGGAAATTTCAGGAATTGGGTATTCACTCTATTGGTGATATATGCCTGTTTTATATTGTTTGGAGTACCATTTGTGCTCTTTTATAAAAAGCGTGTAGCATATCTTTATGTACTAATGCCAGGAAAAATTGGTGTGCCACAGGAAATTTAAAGCGTTTAATCAATGTTGAAAACAATAAGCAAAAACATAAAGTTAATAAATTGGTGCAGTGGTCTAAGCGTTGGCGGCTAATGACCATTTGTCGGACATGAGCCCGAGTTTGATTCCTAGTGAGGCATGGATGTTGTGTTTGTCTTTCAGCATTCTCTCTTCCCTAAAACCAGTGACCCTAAATTAGGGACTGGTGACTGCTTATAGCCAATTGAATTGCTCACGGTGGTCATTAAACCTTCAATCAAAAAAAGTTAATGAATTCTGTTATTTTAGAATAGGACAGAGTTAAGCAAATGATTGCACAACAGAAATGTTCCTCATTTCACCATTGTAACGCCTACTTCACAGGCTGTGTTCGAGCATTCTTCTCACACATGGTATGTGGACAGAAACGGAAATCTCATTTGTAATGTAAACTACTTGACAAAGATGGCTCCTGGAGGTACCTGTGTGTGCACAAGGCATGGGTATTAAGTAACAAAACTGACACTGTAACTTTAGCTAAATAAGAAGCTTACATTTTTAGCTCATCACCTGTAATGTACTCTCCGATTTTTCATTGAGCAAACCAGCACTGTTGTTCATCTGGTGTGATTCTTTTGAGAACCTTGGTTGTTCTCTTTACCACAGTAACTGACTTAAAACGGGTCCTCTTGAGTATAGATGTGACTTTAAGGTAAAGCTCACGTGGGGACTAAACCTGGCATGTAGATAAGATGTTCAAGCACTGTGGTGTATTTCTCGAATAAAACTGCTCACTGAAAGGACCGAGTGAGCTGGCACATTGTTCAGGTGAAGGTTAAAGCCATTTTTCCATGACTCTGACCTATTGTTTCTGGCTCATTCTCTCAAAGTCACCAAAACCTGCTTGTAGTAATGCAGGTTTACTGTTGCTCCATCTTAAACCTACACTGCCAAAATTGCACCCTTAATGTCGAAGAAAACAATTCACGAGGCCTTGAACTCCAGCAACTTGCTTCCAAGCTTTCTTCATTTTTGGTGACATAGGTGCTTTTTAGCGCGTGAACTGTTTTTTCCTTTCAGGTTTTATCACAACTAATAACATTTTCTAAATGGTGGGAGTGTTTCTAAATTTGACCCAGAATGTCAACTCAAATTTTTTTGTAGTTTTCTTTTGTTCAAGATCAGAGAAGTGGCACAAACCTTTGTTACGTTCAGATTTTCCTGTAAAATCTGCCTAACAGTCTCTTTATTGGTGTTTGTTATTTGTGCTATCATTCTAGTACTCGCTCATTGATCATTTTGAAGAATTGTATAATTTTGTGTACATTGTTTTCTGTTTTTCAAGTGCTTGGCTGTCCCACATGTTAATCTTCAATGTCCTTCTGGCCTTAACTGAACCTCTTATGCCATCCAAAGACACACACATAACATGCTTATCATTGAAAAGATTCAGTAGGTGTTTTCTTTAACTTCAATTCTTGAACTCGCATTTTCCTCGTGTGGCAAATAACATGTCTTCTTTCATTGACACGTGCCATCAAATTAATGCAGAGAGTGAAGTGAACTTTGTAGCTGATGGTTATGAACA
This sequence comes from Macrothele yani, assembly GCA_039090855.1. Lineage (NCBI taxonomy): Eukaryota > Metazoa > Arthropoda > Arachnida > Araneae > Macrothelidae > Macrothele > Macrothele yani. The sequence continues at coordinate 64,619,975 of CM077005.1, forward strand.
GTTCAAGGTAATAAACCTCTCAACCACTTTCAACATTGCTACAAATAGAAAAATTTAGCAGTGCCTGATAAAGGAAAATTATGCTACAAATCATGCTACTTTGAAAAAGTAAAACAAAAGAATCTTCAAATCACATGACCAGGGGTAGAAAAATATTCCGTAATCTGGTGGCCAGCTAAATTTTTTTGTGCCCAGACCTGGACCCGTGGGGGTTAGAAGGGGGGGGGGGTATATATAACATCAAAGTCATGTACACTTCTGTCCAAAAAATGTTCTACCCTCAGCTTATCTCTCTCCCTGACAGAAAAAAACAACAACAAAAGAAACAGTACTCTTTTTTTTTTTTTTTTTTTTGTCTGGGGCTCTCAAATTTTTGAATAACCGTGATTTTTGTCGTTTATCCCCAAACCCTGGACTTAGCACAATTTTTTTTTTCAGCTTCGTATAATCTGCGCCGGCGTATAATTCGCAGATTGTGACATTCAGAAGAAAATTAACAAAAATTGCCATATAATCTGCACATCACAAATGTTGATCCAGAAGCGGAATTTTCGACAGAAAAGTTGGTCACATAAAGACCCCGCAGTCTGAGAAATTAAAAAAAAAGATCTAATTAAATAAAGGAATTCATTTTTGAAGGAAACTTTTTTAATATATTTTTATTTTCAGACACAAAAGAAGCTTTGTGGCGTGGCGTCCATAGAGCACAAAATTTCATCACGCCGATGCGGCAGCTCTAATTGCATTGCACATTGCCAATGATAAAACGCTAATAGCCTGATACATTACAATTCATAGAAATGCCGTATATACTCGCGTGTAAGTCGGAAGTTTTTGGAAGACGGTTGGACTTCCGTGACTTCTCCCGCGGAGTTTACAGACGGGTTTGTTTACGTTTTAGACAGCAGTTTTTCACATGTCACTGAGTGCTAGTTTTCTAACCTTTTGAAAACCAAACAGAGGTCATCGCTTTTTTGATATGCGTGACACGATCATATCCTCAGCTGCACCCCACTTTAAATTTAAATTCGGCAGTGTAACTGAAACGTTTCCTTTTCGAAGTCATCATAAAAATAGCAATGAAGGAAAATATCAGCAGCAAAGACTTTGGTCAAAATGGTGAATGACGAACTAAAATACAAGGCACAGCGAACACGAGATCCAGAACGTGAAAATTTGAAATGAGGTATGCATGTGTAGGTTCGTGCAGCGAGCGCTGTGCGTACATTTTTATTAGCCGATTGACGAAGAGAGGGCACAAGCACGGTCAGCGTTTTGTCTTTACCAACAATACAAAGAATAACTCTCGCCGTCACCCCCTACAACTTTAGTGGTCTTTCATTTCGACCCTCCCCCGCCTCTCTGCTCCGTACAAACTCCTGAAACGAGGGAGTTGCTTTTCCAATTATACTCCCTCTCCTGCACAATTACCCTGCAGATTTTTTTTTAAATCAAACGGCCGCAGATTTTTTTAATTCAGCGTTTATCCGCGGATTATGCGACAAACATTACGATGCATTCTTTGAATAAAGCTCACGTTGAGAAATGGCTTCCTAGTTTAATTGAATTAATAATCTAAAGCAACTTTTATGGGAATTTTACTAGGAAATTTTTTCATTAATAGCAAATTTTCGGAGAAAACTCTTCTCCTTCTTCAGGCTGTCTTGTTGTTGTCACTTTTTACTTGTCACTATCACGGTTACGGTTAACCTTGACGGTTTAGGTTATTTTTCAACAAATCCTGCCAAATGTTAGGCAGGGAAAATCCTTTGCAGTTATTGATGATGGCAATGATGTTTTCCGTGGTGGCCCGGACAATATTTTTCGTCGATCAGGCGACCGTATTTTTCGACCCCAGCACATGACATTTCCAGTTTTCCTGGAACATTATTAGTTACAACAGGGGGTTATGTGTGCCTTGCCTTCAGTCATGTGCCCAGCCTACAGTCATGTGTCCTGACTTAAGTTGTGAAAGTTGGCTAAAGTGAACATGTATTATGTTCACTTTTGATGGTATCAGTGAGAAATGCATGGCACACAATCATAGTTAAAATTCAAATGTATTGGAGTTCTTGGCTTTTCAGGTCTGCAATTTTAATGATCTCACGTTTTGTTGTGTAAATGTAGTGTACTACAGTAGCAGCACTACATGTAGCATGCTCCTTTCTATCACTGATCTCAAGCAAGTCTTGAGTGCCAACTGTAAGAGCAAATAACTGCCCCTCAGAAGCACAGTTTCATTTTCTTTCAAGAAGCGATAACGCTGACTGTGCACTGAATTTCAAGCAAGATTTTTTCATGCAAAAACTGTTCCTGGTACATGGACTTTTTACAGCATTATTCTATTGCAAACTGAAATTGCAGCCAAGAGAACAAGCTTGAATGACTATTATTCTTTAAATTTTTGTGAAATTTTGATGACTATTACTCTTTACATTTGTGAAAATTTTTAAATGGACAGTCTGTTGCATGCATAGTGTTACCTACCTTGTTCCGAAAACTAGCTATAAGACATCTGCAATTTGAGAACCATGAAGCTGCTCAGGATGAAAACAACAACAAAAAACAGCATCCTTCCTATATTTCCATATGCTTAATTGTGTAATTTTTTTATTTATTATCATTAAGGCATTTTTATGAATTTTTGCCTAAAAGACAAGACAGACAACTAGCCAAAAAAGTATTAGTAGACTGTTAAAAAATTGCAGTTTTTATTTCTTTATATTCTCTTTCATTGAGACTGACCACAAAAACATGAGGAGATATTATGAAAATCCCACTTTTGATTTTACTGTGCCTACTTATAGGTTGCCTCTAACAATTAGTTTTATTGTGATCACCTCGGTATATATTATTTGTTTCATGATTTAGCTTTTTGTATTATTGTATTTATGGGACTCAGTTTGGGCCATTTTAGCAACTTTTAACCCACAGTAATTGCATTAGTAAAGTTTATATAGAAAATAAAAATGTCCCACTTTTACTTAGGTCTAGACCTCTTTACAACTTTCTTAGCTGTCATTCTCATATTCATAACATTTACTTAACAAGTCAAGTTAATGTGCTCTTATGGAGGCATCAAGCCCAGGAGCAGAATCTGTTTCAGAAGTCTGAAACACAGAAAGGAAAACCTAAAAACTGTCTGCATGGTAAAAGGATGCCTAAATGTTAATTTTGCCATAAAATTTATTGATTTGCACTGCAACAAAGTGAAGTTTTAAAGTATAAGTTATTTTGAGATTTTGATTATAGGGCAAATTAGTATTTAGTTACAATAGTGAAACTAGCTTTTCCCTGATAAGAAAAAGATGCAGAAGAAACTTCAACTATTTTATTTAATTCAGAACTTAAATATCATACTTTAAATGCTTTTGGATTTTAAAAAATAATGGTCAAAAAAGTATAAAGAATAATTTAAAATCCATATTTTTTTTATTTTGCATTTAGTTAATTGATTAAACCCTCCTTCAAAAAATGTTTTGCCTGATAGGCATTCTGCTCTTACTAGTTTCTGCAGCAAGTATGTTGTACTAGAGCCTCCAGGTGATTATTTAAGTGACTGTTAGGGATCATGCCAACTTTGCAAACATCAATAATTTTTTCACATTTAACTTGATTTGTAAAACAAGGGTTCATATAAGATTTTTGTTTGAAACCCAATTTGTGAATTGACCATAGTTTTAAGAAAAATTTTGTGAATTTGTGAAAATGTGATGGGAACAGTTTCATTGATATAATTAAACCCCAAATTAAAGTTGAGAAAAATGGCAGTGGTTCTTGAAAAGCAAAAAACTCTGTACCTCATCAATCTGAGATGAAACTATCTAGAAGAAAATAATGAGAAAAAAATTGTGACCAGCAGCTTCCGGAATACTGCATAATACGGCCTTGGAAATGAAGTAAGGGGTGTTAAAAATGCATAAAAATAACGATTTTAGTAAAAAAAAATGAGAAAGCTATCTATAGCAGTGATTTAAAACTGAAATTCGGTTATCAAACAGAAGTCATTGCTCTTTCCACATTTATAAGTGAGTCACGGAAAAATTCTTGTTGGCCGCCACCGGGAATCAAACCCAGGGTCTTCCAGTCGTGCTGGACATGCTTCCACTGCACCACAGCAGCCTCGACGCAGTGGAAGCATGTCCGGCGCATAACTGGAAGACCCTGGGTTCGATTCCCCGGCGGCGGCCAATGAGAATTTTTCTGTGACTCACTAAATGTGGAAAGAGTGATGACTTCTGTTTTATGTTCCTAGTCCACATCAAATGTCTGTATTAATGAGAAATTCGGATTCAATGTTTTTGAGAACTCCAAACGAAAATCATTCATAGAAGCAAACACAACACACTGATTAATTTTCATACAATGAATAGCTAATGAATTATTAATTTAAAATTATCTTAATGGAAACTCAACAGAATTTAATTTATTCCACGTAGAAACATTTTCAAATTGATATAGGCGTCTGCAAATGCCATACATGTCTAATAATGGTATCTTCTGCACTACATTTCTGCTGTGTCTGAACTTTTGATACTTCTCCTTTCAAGCCATAATTATGTATAGCTATATCTATTGCATGTATTGGTTTTTCATTGTATGGTATGTCACAGTTGGAAGTGTTTCGCTTGCTTTTCAATGTCTGTGTTCCTTTCTTTCATATTCTTACATTTCAGCATCAATACTCTGTCTCTCGCTCTCTTTTTTTTTTGCCTAAACATCTGCAATGAACTTTTCAAAAATGAGTAATTGTAATAAGTACGGGGAAATGAACAAGCATATGGTGTACAATTGCAACAGTTTGTCATGGAAGTCAAAGGACAAATCTTCTGTAGGAACACTTCAGTGTTGTAAAACTTCCAATTTCCATATTCATAGATCAACTGACAAGATCTTTAAACAGCCGGTTTATGGGCTTTTCTTCAGAGTAGATATTGAAATTTTGTAGTCTTTTTTTTCAAATATGGCATGTGCTACTTATTATGACGTGTGTCGTATCTTTCGAAGAGGAGGCTGCGTCACCGCTGGCGCCCTCAAGCCATGGCCCTGGTTCTCTCCGTTCCTGGAACCAGTGACCCTTAAATTAAGGACGTCCACTGCGTATAACCATCGAGGTGCTCACGGTAGGGGTTAAGCTTTCAATCGAAAAATAAAAATTGACCTAAAAGAAAGCATTTCAGCAATGTAAGAGTTGATTCATAAACCTCCACGTTTACCATCCACTAAAATCATAGAACCAAACAAATCCGTTTCACACCGATCTCACAAATACCATTACGTACTTCAACGACTTAAAACAGTTTCCTGAAAGTGTACAAGTTTCCATCATGCAGATGATGTGGTAACATTATATTTAGGCATTTAACCAATACAATGAGCAATCCTAATTTAGATTTCCACATTAATCACCAAATTTAGTACTTGACTGAAGATACATTTTCAAGTTTATAAATACTTACGATCTTTTCATTGCTGTAATCAAACATATTTAAATAAAGTAACTTTTAATAACAAGCATTTTATGCACACTTACTGAAAACTGATTTTAATTTCTATGTAACAGCACATAGGCTTTGCCTCACTTCTGTCACTGGATAAAAATCCCAACACAATAACGATGCCTGCAAACGATTTGGGCTTTAATCAACCTATCAGCAGTAGCCAACGTAACAACAAACAACCGTAGCCTCTATGTCACTGATCCATTTCCATTAGTGCAATAATTTGTGTCTGCGGCGCAACGAGTTACTTTAGAAATCACCGCCAGATGTCAGGTCTTACGTGCTGCGCGAGCTGTCTCCACCCAAAATCAATAATATTGGCTTTGGTCTCCACCAGTGGCATGTCCATGGATGTGTGTGACACATCGAGCGGTGACATGGAGGTGACTTTTATGATTCCTACCAATCCTACCTCCAGGCACTATACCATGGACTTCCCTTAATATATATACAGTATATACAAATGATATTGTTTATCGATACGATTGATATCTGTCATCCTCGTTGCTGAATGGCTGAATGCTGTCATCCGCTCATCCGTAAGTTGTGAACCCCACGTGATATGTGATATCAACATCCTCTCTGGCTTTGGGGCATTCAGATTTCAGAATCCAGATCACGAAACGAATGAATAATGCTTCGAAAGGAAAGCGGACGAAAGATTAGTGCTACTACTGGTATTAAAACGGGTTCTATGGGTAAGCAGTTTTTTATGGAAGACTGCGAATGTCAACGATTCACAGAAAGGAAAAGCACAAAGTGGTCTACTGGTGTGAAATTCTGTAGTTCTACTTCAAGTGAGAATGAAAGTGAAAATCGTGTGGAATCATGTGGGCTAGAAACACTCGAAATTAGCTCTGGAAGTTCAAACTATAAGTTACGTGATATTAGAAACGGGAAATCACCCGGAGTTAGTTCTGGAAGTACAAACTGTGAGATACTTTGTATTGAAAACGGAGAAACACCCGAAGTTAGCTCTGGAAGTACCAACTATAAGGTAAGTTGGTATTGAAAACGGAGAAGTACAAGAATTTTTTCCCCGGCATAACCAGTACTGGCGGCGCCGCACTTCGCCTTTTCCAAAAAATTGAAAAAAGTTATCCCGTTTAAAGCAGACCGTAGCTTAATGACAAAGGCGTGCTACATTAAAATAAACACAACAGGTCCTAAGGGTAAAAGGCTGAAGTTTGGAAATTTCAGGAATTGGGTATTCATTCTATTGGTGATATATGCCTGTTTTATATTGTTTGGAGTACCATTTGTGCTCTTTTATGAAAAGCGTGTAGCATATCTTTATGTACTAATGCCAGGAAAAATTGGTGTGCCACAGGAAATTTAAAGCGTTTAATCAATGTTGAAAACAATAAGCAAAAACATAAAGTTAATAAATTGGTGCAGTGGTCTAAGCGTTGGCGGCTAATGACCATTTGTCGGACGTGAGCCCGGGTTTGATTCCTAGTGAGGCATGGATGTTGTGTTTGTCTTTCAGCCCTCTCTCTTCCCTAAATTAGGGACTGGTGACTGCTTATAGCCAATTGAATTGCTCACGGTGGTCATTAAACCTTCAATCAAAAAAAAAAAAAGTTAATGAATTATATCATTTTAGAATAGGACAGAGTTAAGCAAATGATTGCACAACAGAAATGTTCCTCATTTCACCATTGTAACGCCTACTTCACAGGCTGTGTTCGAGCATTCTTCTCACACGTGGTATGTGGACAGAAACGGAAATCTCATTTGTAATGTAAACTACTTGACAAAGATGGCTCCTGGAGGTACCTGTGTGTGCACAAGGCATGGGTATTAAGTAACAAAACTGACACTGTAACTTTAGCTAAATAAGAAGCTTACATTTTTAGCTCATCACCTCCAATGTACTCTCCTTCACATCAAAACCACCACATTCTGATTTTTCATTGAGCAAACCAGCACTGTTGTTCATCTGGTGTGATTCTTTTGAGAACCTTGGTTGTTCTCTTTACCACAGTAACTGACTTAAAACGGGTCCTCTTGAGTATAGATGTGACTTTAGGGAAAAGCTCACATGGGGACTAAACCTGGCATGCAGATAAGATGTTCAAGCACTGTGGTGTATTTCTCGAATAAAAAACTGCTCACTGAAAGGACCGAGTGAGCTGGCACATTGTTCAGGTGAAGGTTAAAGCCATTTTTCCATGACTCTGACCTATTGTTTCTGGCTCATTCTCTCAAAGTCACCAAAACCTGCTTGTAGTAATGCAGGTTTACTGTTGCTCCATCTTAAACCTACACTGCCAAAATTGCACCCTTAATGTCGAAGAAAACAATTCACGAGGCCTTGAACTCCAGCAACTTGCTTCCAAGCTTTCTTCATTTTTGGTGACATAGGTGCTTTTTAGCGCGTGAACTGTTTTTTCCTTTCAGGTTTTATCACAACTAATAACATTTTCTAAATGGTGGGAGTGTTTCTAAATTTGACCCAGAATGTCAACTCAAATTTTTTTGTAGTTTTCTTTTTGTTCAAGATCAGAGAAGTGGCACAAACCTTTGTTACGTTCAGATTTTCCTGTAAAATCTGCCTAACAGTCTCTTTATTGGTGTTTGTTATTTGTGCTATCATTCTAGTACTCGCTCATTGATCATTTTGAAGAATTGTATAATTTTGTGTACATTGTTTTCTGTTTTTCAAGTGCTTGGCTGTCCCACATGTTAATCTTCAATGTCCTCCTGGCCTTCACTGAACCTCTTATGCCATCCAAAGACACACACATAACATGCTTATCATTGAAAAGATTCAGTAGGTGTTTTCTTTAACTTCAATTCTTGAACTCGCATTTTCCTCGTGTGGCAAATAACATGTCTTCTTTCATTGACACGTGCCATCAAATTAATGCAGAGAGTAAAGTGAACTTTGTAGCTGATGGTTATGAACAGTTCAAGGTAATAAACCTCTCAACCACTTTCAACATTGCTACAAATATAAAAATTTAGCAGTGCCTGATAAAGGAAAATTATGCTACAAATCATGCTACTTTGAAAAAGTAAAACAAAAGAATCTTCAAATCACATGACCAGGGATAGAAAAATATTCCGTAATTTGGTGGCCAGCTAAATTTTTTTGTGCCCAGACCTGGACCCGTGGGGGTTAGAAGGGGGGGGGGTATATATAACATCAAAGTCATGTACACTTCTGTCCAAAAAAATGTTCTACCCTCAGCTTATCTCTCTCCCTGACAGAAAAAAACAACAAAAGAAACAGTACTCTTTTTTTTTTTTTTTTTTTTTTGTCTGGGGCTCTCAAATTTTTGAATAACCGTGATTTTTGTCGTTTATCCCCAAACCCTGGACTTAGCACAATTTTTTTTTCAGCTTCGTATAATCTGCGCCGGCGTATAATTCGCAGATTGTGACATTCAGAAGAAAATTAACAAAAATTGCCATATAATCTGCACATCACAAATGTTGATCCAGAAGCGGAATTTTCGACAGAAAAGTTGGTCACATAAAGACCCCGCAGTCTGAGAAATTAAAAAAAAAAGATCTAATTAAATAAAGGAATTCATTTTTTGAAGGAAACTTTTTTAATATATTTTTATTTTCAGACACAAAAGAAGCTTTGTGGCGTGGCGTCCATAGAGCACAAAATTTCATCACGCCGATGCGGCAGCTCTAATTGCATTGCACATTGCCAATGATAAAACGCTAATAGCCTGATACATTACAATTCATAGAAATGCCGTATATACTCGCGTGTAAGTCGGAAGTTTTTGGAAGACGGTTGGACTTCCGTGACTTCTCCCGCGGAGTTTACAGACGGGTTTGTTTACGTTTTAGACAGCAGTTTTTCACATGTCACTGAGTGCTAGTTTTCTAACCTTTTTGAAAACCAAACAGAGGTCATCGCTTTTTTGATATGCGTGACACGATCATATCCTCAGCTGCACCCCACTTTAAATTTAAATTCGGCAGTGTAACTGAAACGTTTCCTTTTCGAAGTCATCATAAAAATAGCAATGAAGGAAAATATCAGCAGCAAAGACTTTGGTCAAAATGGTGAATGACGAACTAAAATACAAGGCACAGCGAACACGAGATCCAGAACGTGAAAATTTGAAATGAGGTATGCATGTGTAGGTTCGTGCAGCGAGCGCTGTGCGTACATTTTTATTAGCCGATTGACGAAGAGAGGGCACAAGCACGGCCAGCGTTTTGTCTTTACCAACAATACAAAGAATAACTCTCGCCGTCACCCCCTACAACTTTAGTGGTCTTTCATTTCGACCCTCCCCCGCCTCTCTGCTCCGTACAAACTCCTGAAACGAGGGAGTTGCTTTTCCAATTATACTCCTTCTCCTGCACAATTACCCTGCAGATTTTTTTTAAATCAAACGGCCGCAGATTTTTTTTTTAATTCAGCGTTTATCCGCGGATTATGCGACAAACATTACGATGCATTCTTTGAATAAAGCTCACGTTGAGAAATGGCTTCCTAGTTTAATTGAATTAATAATCTAAAGCAACTTTTATGGGAATTTTACTAGGAAATTTTTTCATTAATAGCAAATTTTCGGAGAAAACTCTTCTCCTTCTTCAGGCTGTCTTGTTGTTGTCACTTTTTACTTGTCACTATCACGGTTACGGTTAACCTTGACGGTTTAGGTTATTTTTCAACAAATCCTGCCAAATGTTAGGCAGGGAAAATCCTTTGCAGTTATTGATGATGGCAATGATGTTTTCCGTGGTGGCCCGGACAATATTTTTCGTCGATCAGGCGACCGTATTTTTCGACCCCAGCACATGACATTTCCAGTTTTCCTGGAACATTATTAGTTACAACAGGGGGGTTACGTGTGCCTTGCCTTCAGTCATGTGCCCAGCCTACAGTCATGTGTCCTGACTTAAGTTGTGAAAGTTGGCTAAAGTGAACATGTATTATGTTCACTTTTGATGGTATCAGTGAGAAATGCATGGCACACAATCATAGTTAAAATTCAAATGTATTGGAGTTCTTGGCTTTTCAGGTCTGCAATTTTAATGATCTCACGTTTTGTTGTGTAAATGTAGTGTACTACAGTAGCAGCACTACATGTAGCATGCTCCTTTCTATCACTGATCTCAAGCAAGTCTTGAGTGCCAACTGTAAGAGCAAATAACTGCCCCTCAGAAGCACAGTTTCATTTTCTTTCAAGAAGCGATAACGCTGACTGTGCACTGAATTTCAAGCAAGATTTTTTCATGCAAAAACTGTTCCTGGTACATGGACTTTTTACAGCATTATTCTATTGCAAACTGAAATTGCAGCCAAGAGAACAAGCTTGAATGACTATTATTCTTTAAACTTTTGTGAAATTTTGATGACTATTACTCTTTACATTTGTGAAAATTTTTAAATGGACAGTCTGTTGCATGCATAGTGTTACCTACCTTGTTCCGAAAACTAGCTATAAGACATCTGCAATTTGAGAACCATGAAGCTGCTCAGGATGAAAACAACAACAAAAAACAGCATCCTTCCTATATTTCCATATGCTTAATTGTGTAATTTTTTTTATTTATTATCATTAAGGCATTTTTATGAATTTTTGCCTAAAAGACAAGACAGACAACTAGCCAAAAAAGTATTAGTAGACTGTTAAAAAATTGCAGTTTTTATTTCTTTATATTCTCTTTCATTGAGACTGACCACAAAAACATGAGGAGATATTATGAAAATCCCACTTTTGATTTTACTGTGCCTACTTATAGGTTGCCTCTAACAATTAGTTTTATTGTGATCACCTCGGTATATTATTTGTTTCATGATTTAGCTTTTTGTATTATTGTATTTATGGGACTCAGTTTGGGCCATTTTAGCAACTTTTAACCCACAGTAATTGCATTAGTAAAGTTTATATAGAAAATAAAAATGTCCCACTTTTACTTAGGTCTAGACCTCTTTACAACTTTCTTAGCTGTCATTCTCATATTCATAACATTTACTTAACAAGTCAAGTTAATGTGCTCTTATGGAGGCATCAAGCCCAGGAGCAGAATCTGTTTCAGAAGTCTGAAACACAGAAAGGAAAACCTAAAAACTGTCTGCATGGTAAAAGGATGCCTAAATGTTAATTTTGCCATAAAATTTATTGATTTGCACTGCAACAAAGTGAAGTTTTAAAGTATAAGTTATTTTGAGATTTTGATTATAGGGCAAATTAGTATTTAGTTACAATAGTGAAACTAGCTTTTCCCTGATAAGAAAAAGATGCAGAAGAAACTTCAACTATTTTATTTAATTCAGAATTTAAATATCATACTTTAAATGCTTTTGGATTTTAAAAAATAATGGTCCAAAAAGTATAAAGAATAATTTGAAATCCATATTTTTTTTATTTTGCATTTAGTTAATTGATTAAACCCTCCTTCAAAAAATGTTTTGCCTGATAGGCATTCTGCTCTTACTAGTTTCTGCAGCAAGTATGTTGTACTAGAGCCTCCAGGTGATTATTTAAGTGACTGTTAGGGATCATGCCAACTTTGCAAACATCAGTAATTTTTTCACATTTAACTTGATTTGTAAAACAAGGGTTCATATAAGATTTTTGTTTGAAACCCAATTTGTGAATTGACCATAGTTTTAAGAAAAATTTTGTGAATTTGTGAAAATGTGATGGGAACAGTTTCATTGATATAATTAAACCCCAAATTAAAGTTGAGAAAAATGGCAGTGGTTCTTGAAAAGCAAAAAACTCTGTACCTCATCAATCTGAGATGAAACTATCTAGAAGAAAATAATGAGAAAAAAATTGTGACCAGCAGCTTCCGGAATACTGCATAATACGGCCTTGGAAATGAAGTAAGGGGTGTTAAAAATGCATAAAAATAACGATTTTAGTAAAAAAAAAATGAGAAAGCTATCTATAGCAGTGATTTAAAACTGAAATTCGGTTATCAAACAGAAGTCATTGCTCTTTCCACATTTATAAGTGAGTCACGGAAAAATTCTTGTTGGCCGCCACCGGGAATCAAACCCAGGGTCTTCCAGTCGTGCTGGACATGCTTCCACTGCACCACAGCAGCCTCGACGCAGTGGAAGCATGTCCGGCGCATAACTGGAAGACCCTGGGTTCGATTCCCCGGCGGCGGCCAATGAGAATTTTTCTGTGACTCACTAAATGTGGAAAGAGTGATGACTTCTGTTTTATGTTCCTAGTCCACATCAAATGTCTGTATTAATGAGAAATTCGGATTCAATGTTTTTGAGAACTCCAAACGAAAATCATTCATAGAACCAAAGACAACACACTGATTAATTTTCATACAATGAATAGCTAATGAATTATTAATTTAAAATTATCTTAATGGAAACTCAACAGAATTTAATTTATTCCACGTAGAAACATTTTCAAATTGATATAGGCGTCTGCAAATGCCATACATGTCTAATAATGGTATCTTCTGCACTACATTTCTGCTGTGTCTGAACTTTTGATACTTCTCCTTTCAAGCCATAATTATGTATAGCTATATCTATTGCATGTATTGGTTTTTCATTGTATGGTATGTCACAGTTGGAAGTGTTTCGCTTGCTTTTCAATGTCTGTGTTCCTTTCTTTCATATTCTTACATTTCAGCATCAATACTCTGTCTCTCGCTCTCTTTTTTTTTTTTGCCTAAACATCTGCAATGAACTTTTCAAAAATGAGTAATTGTAATAAGTACGGGGAAATGAACAAGCATATGGTGTACAATTGCAACAGTTTGTCATGGAAGTCAAAGGACAAATCTTCTGTAGGAACACTTCAGTGTTGTAAAACTTCCAATTTCCATATTCATAGATCAACTGACAAGATCTTTAAACAGCCGGTTTATGGGCTTTTCTTCAGAGTAGATATTGAAATTTTGTAGTCTTTTTTTTTTTTCAAATATGGCATGTGCTACTTATTATGACGTGTGTCGTATCTTTCGAAGAGGAGGCTGCGTCACCGCTGGCGCCCTCAAGCCATGGCCCTGGTTCTCTCCGTTCCTGGAACCAGTGACCCTTAAATTAAGGACGTCCACTGCGTATAACCATCGAGGTGCTCACGGTAGGGGTTAAGCTTTCAATCGAAAAATAAAAATTGACCTAAAAGAAAGCATTTCAGCAATGTAAGAGTTGATTCATAAACCTCCACGTTTACCATCCACTAAAATCATAGAACCAAACAAATCCGTTTCACACCGATCTCACAAATACCATTACGTACTTCAACGACTTAAAACAGTTTCCTGAAAGTGTACAAGTTTCCATCATGCAGATGATGTGGTAACATTATATTTAGGCATTTAACCAATACAATGAGCAATCCTAATTTAGATTTCCACATTAATCACCAAATTTAGTACTTGACTGAAGATACATTTTCAAGTTTATAAATACTTACGATCTTTTCATTGCTGTAATCAAACATATTTAAATAAAGTAACTTTTAATAACAAGCATTTTATGCACACTTACTGAAAACTGATTTTAATTTCTATGTAACAGCACATAGGCTTTGCCTCACTTCTGTCACTGGATAAAAATCCCAACACAATAACGATGCCTGCAAACGATTTGGGCTTTAATCAACCTATCAGCAGTAGCCAACGTAACAACAAACAACCGTAGCCTCTATGTCACTGATCCATTTCCATTAGTGCAATAATTTGTGTCTGCGGCGCAACGAGTTACTTTAGAAATCACCGCCAGATGTCAGGTCTTACGTGCTGCGCGAGCTGTCTCCACCCAAAATCAATAATATTGGCTTTGGTCTCCACCAGTGGCATGTCCATGGATGTGTGTGACACATCGAGCGGTGACATGGAGGTGACTTTTATGATTCCTACCAATCCTACCTCCAGGCACTATACCATGGACTTCCCTTAATATATATACAGTATATACAAATGATATTGTTTATCGATACGATTGATATCTGTCATCCTCGTTGCTGAATGGCTGAATGCTGTCATCCGCTCATCCGTAAGTTGTGAACCCCACGTGATATGTGATATCAACATCCTCTCTGGCTTTGGGGCATTCAGATTTCAGAATCCAGATCACGAAACGAATGAATAATGCTTCGAAAGGAAAGCGGACGAAAGATTAGTGCTACTACTGGTATTAAAACGGGTTCTATGGGTAAGCAGTTTTTTATGGAAGACTGCGAATGTCAACGATTCACAGAAAGGAAAAGCACAAAGTGGTCTACTGGTGTGAAATTCTGTAGTTCTACTTCAAGTGAGAATGAAAGTGAAAATCGTGTGGAATCATGTGGGCTAGAAACACTCGAAATTAGCTCTGGAAGTTCAAACTATAAGTTACGTGATATTAGAAACGGGAAATCACCCGGAGTTAGTTCTGGAAGTACAAACTGTGAGATACTTTGTATTGAAAACGGAGAAACACCCGAAGTTAGCTCTGGAAGTACCAACTATAAGGTAAGTTGGTATTGAAAACGGAGAAGTACAAGAATTTTTTCCCCGGCATAACCAGTACTGGCGGCGCCGCACTTCGCCTTTTCCAAAAAATTGAAAAAAAGTTATCCCGTTTAAAGCAGACCGTAGCTTAATGACAAAGGCGTGCTACATTAAAATAAACACAACAGGTCCTAAGGGTAAAAGGCTGAAGTTTGGAAATTTCAGGAATTGGGTATTCATTCTATTGGTGATATATGCCTGTTTTATATTGTTTGGAGTACCATTTGTGCTCTTTTATAAAAAGCGTGTAGCATATCTTTATGTACTAATGCCAGGAAAAATTGGTGTGCCACAGGAAATTTAAAGCGTTTAATCAATGTTGAAAACAATAAGCAAAAACATAAAGTTAATAAATTGGTGCAGTGGTCTAAGCGTTGGCGGCTAATGACCATTTGTCGGACGTGAGCCCGGGTTTGATTCCTAGTGAGGCATGGATGTTGTGTTTGTCTTTCAGCCCTCTCTCTTCCCTAAATTAGGGACTGGTGACTGCTTATAGCCAATTGAATTGCTCACGGTGGTCATTAAACCTTCAATCAAAAAAAAAAAAAAAGTTAATGAATTATATCATTTTAGAATAGGACAGAGTTAAGCAAATGATTGCACAACAGAAATGTTCCTCATTTCACCATTGTAACGCCTACTTCACAGGCTGTGTTCGAGCATTCTTCTCACACGTGGTATGTGGACAGAAACGGAAATCTCATTTGTAATGTAAACTACTTGACAAAGATGGCTCCTGGAGGTACCTGTGTGTGCACAAGGCATGGGTATTAAGTAACAAAACTGACACTGTAACTTTAGCTAAATAAGAAGCTTACATTTTTAGCTCATCACCTCCAATGTACTCTCCTTCACATCAAAACCACCACATTCTGATTTTTCATTGAGCAAACCAGCACTGTTGTTCATCTGGTGTGATTCTTTTGAGAACCTTGGTTGTTCTCTTTACCACAGTAACTGACTTAAAACGGGTCCTCTTGAGTATAGATGTGACTTTAGGGAAAAGCTCACATGGGGACTAAACCTGGCATGCAGATAAGATGTTCAAGCACTGTGGTGTATTTCTCGAATAAAAACTGCTCACTGAAAGGACCGAGTGAGCTGGCACATTGTTCAGGTGAAGGTTAAAGCCATTTTTCCATGACTCTGACCTATTGTTTCTGGCTCATTCTCTCAAAGTCACCAAAACCTGCTTGTAGTAATGCAGGTTTACTGTTGCTCCATCTTAAACCTACACTGCCAAAATTGCACCCTTAATGTCGAAGAAAACAATTCACGAGGCCTTGAACTCCAGCAACTTGCTTCCAAGCTTTCTTCATTTTTGGTGACATAGGTGCTTTTTAGCGCGTGAACTGTTTTTTCCTTTCAGGTTTTATCACAACTAATAACATTTTCTAAATGGTGGGAGTGTTTCTAAATTTGACCCAGAATGTCAACTCAAATTTTTTTGTAGTTTTCTTTTTGTTCAAGATCAGAGAAGTGGCACAAACCTTTGTTACGTTCAGATTTTCCTGTAAAATCTGCCTAACAGTCTCTTTATTGGTGTTTGTTATTTGTGCTATCATTCTAGTACTCGCTCATTGATCATTTTGAAGAATTGTATAATTTTGTGTACATTGTTTTCTGTTTTTCAAGTGCTTGGCTGTCCCACATGTTAATCTTCAATGTCCTCCTGGCCTTCACTGAACCTCTTATGCCATCCAAAGACACACACATAACATGCTTATCATTGAAAAGATTCAGTAGGTGTTTTCTTTAACTTCAATTCTTGAACTCGCATTTTCCTCGTGTGGCAAATAACATGTCTTCTTTCATTGACACGTGCCATCAAATTAATGCAGAGAGTGAAGTGAACTTTGTAGCTGATGGTTATGAACAGTTCAAGGTAATAAACCTCTCAACCACTTTCAACATTGCTACAAATATAAAAATTTAGCAGTGCCTGATAAAGGAAAATTATGCTACAAATCATGCTACTTTGAAAAAGTAAAACAAAAGAATCTTCAAATCACATGACCAGGGATAGAAAAATATTCCGTAATTTGGTGGCCAGCTAAATTTTTTTGTGCCCAGACCTGGACCCGTGGGGGTTAGAAGGGGGGGGGGTATATATAACATCAAAGTCATGTACACTTCTGTCCAAAAAATGTTCTACCCTCAGCTTATCTCTCTCCCTGACAGAAAAAAACAACAAAAGAAACAGTACTCTTTTTTTTTTTTTTTTTGTCTGGGGCTCTCAAATTTTTGAATAACCGTGATTTATGTCGTTTATCCCCAGACCCTGGACTTAGCACAATTTTTTTTTTCAGCTTCGTATAATCTGCGCCGGCGTATAATTCGCAGATTGTGACATTCAGAAGAAAATGAACAAAAATTGCCATATAATCTGCACATCACAAATGTTGATCCAAAAGCGGAATTTTAGACAGAAAAGTTGGTCACATAAAGACCCCGGAGTCTGAGAAATTAAAAAAAAAAAGATCTAATTAAATAAAGGAATTCATTTTTGAAGGAAACTTTTTTAATATATTTTTATTTTCAGACACAAAAGAAGCTTTGTGGCGTCCATAGAGCACAAAATTTAATCACGCCGATGCGGCAGCTCTAATTGCATTGCACATTGCCAATGATAAAACGCTAATAGCCTGATACATTACAATTCATAGAAATGCCGTATATACTCGCGTGTAAGTCGGAAGTTTTTGGAAGACGGTTGGACTTCCGTGACTTCTCCCGCGGAGTTTACAGACGGGTTTGTTTACGTTTTAGACAGCAGTTTTTCACATGTCACTGAGTGCTAGTTTTCTAACCTTTTGAAAACCAAACAGAGGTCATCGCTTTTTTGATATGCGTGACACGATCATATCCTCAGCTGCACCCCACTTTAAATTTAAATTCGGCAGTGTAACTGAAACGTTTCCTTTTCGAAGTCATCATAAAAATAGCAATGAAGGAAAATATCAGCAGCAAAGACTTTGGTCAAAATGGTGAATGACGAACTAAAATACAAGGCACAGCGAACACGAGATCCAGAACGTGAAAATTTGAAATGAGGTATGCATGTGTAGGTTCGTGCAGCGAGCGCTGTGCGTACATTTTTATTAGCCGATTGACGAAGAGAGGGCACAAGCACGGTCAGCGTTTTGTCTTTACCAACAATACAAAGAATAACTCTCGCCGTCACCCCCTACAACTTTAGTGGTCTTTCATTTCGACCCTCCCCCGCCTCTCTGCTCCGTACAAACTCCTGAAACGAGGGAGTTGCTTTTCCAATTATACTCCCTCTCCTGCACAATTACCCTGCAGATTTTTTTTAAATCAAACGGCCGCAGATTTTTTTTTAATTCAGCGTTTATCCGCGGATTATGCGACAAACATTACGATGCATTCTTTGAATAAAGCTCACGTTGAGAAATGGCTTCCTAGTTTAATTGAATTAATAATCTAAAGCAACTTTTATGGGAATTTTACTAGGAAATTTTTTCATTAATAGCAAATTTTCGGAGAAAACTCTTCTCCTTCTTCAGGCTGTCTTGTTGTTGTCACTTTTTACTTGTCACTATCACGGTTACGGTTAACCTTGACGGTTTAGGTTATTTTTCAACAAATCCTGCCAAATGTTAGGCAGGGAAAATCCTTTGCAGTTATTGATGATGGCAATGATGTTTTCCGTGGTGGCCCGGACAATATTTTTCGTCGATCAGGCGACCGTATTTTTCGACCCCAGCACATGACATTTCCAGTTTTCCTGGAACATTATTAGTTACAACAGGGGGGTTATGTGTGCCTTGCCTTCAGTCATGTGCCCAGCCTACAGTCATGTGTCCTGACTTAAGTTGTGAAAGTTGGCTAAAGTGAACATGTATTATGTTCACTTTTGATGGTATCAGTGAGAAATGCATGGCACACAATCATAGTTAAAATTCAAATGTATTGGAGTTCTTGGCTTTTCAGGTCTGCAATTTTAATGATCTCACGTTTTGTTGTGTAAATGTAGTGTACTACAGTAGCAGCACTACATGTAGCATGCTCCTTTCTATCACTGATCTCAAGCAAGTCTTGAGTGCCAACTGTAAGAGCAAATAACTGCCCCTCAGAAGCACAGTTTCATTTTCTTTCAAGAAGCGATAACGCTGACTGTGCACTGAATTTCAAGCAAGATTTTTTCATGCAAAAACTGTTCCTGGTACATGGACTTTTTACAGCATTATTCTATTGCAAACTGAAATTGCAGCCAAGAGAACAAGCTTGAATGACTATTATTCTTTAAACTTTTGTGAAATTTTGATGACTATTACTCTTTACATTTGTGAAAATTTTTAAATGGACAGTCTGTTGCATGCATAGTGTTACCTACCTTGTTCCGAAAACTAGCTATAAGACATCTGCAATTTGAGAACCATGAAGCTGCTCAGGATGAAAACAACAACAAAAAACAGCATCCTTCCTATATTTTCATATGCTTAATTGTGTAATTTTTTTTATTTATTATCATTAAGGCATTTTTATGAATTTTTGCCTAAAAGACAAGACAGACAACTAGCCAAAAAAGTATTAGTAGACTGTTAAAAAATTGCAGTTTTTATTTCTTTATATTCTCTTTCATTGAGACTGACCACAAAAACATGAGGAGATATTATGAAAATCCCACTTTTGATTTTACTGTGCCTACTTATAGGTTGCCTCTAACAATTAGTTTTATTGTGATCACCTCGGTATATTATTTGTTTCATGATTTAGCTTTTTGTATTATTGTATTTATGGGACTCAGTTTGGGCCATTTTAGCAACTTTTAACCCACAGTAATTGCATTAGTAAAGTTTATATAGAAAATAAAAATGTCCCACTTTTACTTAGGTCTAGACCTCTTTACAACTTTCTTAGCTGTCATTCTCATATTCATAACATTTACTTAACAAGTCAAGTTAATGTGCTCTTATGGAGGCATCAAGCCCAGGAGCAGAATCTGTTTCAGAAGTCTGAAACACAGAAAGGAAAACCTAAAAACTGTCTGCATGGTAAAAGGATGCCTAAATGTTAATTTTGCCATAAAATTTATTGATTTGCACTGCAACAAAGTGAAGTTTTAAAGTATAAGTTATTTTGAGATTTTGATTATAGGGCAAATTAGTATTTAGTTACAATAGTGAAACTAGCTTTTCCCTGATAAGAAAAAGATGCAGAAGAAACTTCAACTATTTTATTTAATTCAGAACTTAAATATCATACTTTAAATGCTTTTGGATTTTAAAAAATAATGGTCAAAAAAGTATAAAGAATAATTTAAAATCCATATTTTTTTTATTTTGCATTTAGTTAATTGATTAAACCCTCCTTCAAAAAATGTTTTGCCTGATAGGCATTCTGCTCTTACTAGTTTCTGCAGCAAGTATGTTGTACTAGAGCCTCCAGGTGATTATTTAAGTGACTGTTAGGGATCATGCCAACTTTGCAAACATCAGTAATTTTTTCACATTTAACTTGATTTGTAAAACAAGGGTTCATATAAGATTTTTGTTTGAAACCCAATTTGTGAATTGACCATAGTTTTAAGAAAAATTTTGTGAATTTGTGAAAATGTGATGGGAACAGTTTCATTGATATAATTAAACCCCAAATTAAAGTTGAGAAAAATGGCAGTGGTTCTTGAAAAGCAAAAAACTCTGTACCTCATCAATCTGAGATGAAACTATCTAGAAGAAAATAATGAGAAAAAATTGTGACCAGCAGCTTCCGGAATACTGCATAATACGGCCTTGGAAATGAAGTAAGGGGTGTTAAAAATGCATAAAAATAACGATTTTAGTAAAAAAAAATGAGAAAGCTATCTATAGCAGTGATTTAAAACTGAAATTCGGTTATCAAACAGAAGTCATTGCTCTTTCCACATTTATAAGTGAGTCACGGAAAAATTCTTGTTGGCCGCCACCGGGAATCAAACCCAGGGTCTTCCAGTCGTGCTGGACATGCTTCCACTGCACCACAGCAGCCTCGACGCAGTGGAAGCATGTCCGGCGCATAACTGGAAGACCCTGGGTTCGATTCCCCGGCGGCGGCCAATGAGAATTTTTCTGTGACTCACTAAATGTGGAAAGAGTGATGACTTCTGTTTTATGTTCCTAGTCCACATCAAATGTCTGTATTAATGAGAAATTCGGATTCAATGTTTTTGAGAACTCCAAACGAAAATCATTCATAGAAGCAAACACAACACACTGATTAATTTTCATACAATGAATAGCTAATGAATTATTAATTTAAAATTATCTTAATGGAAACTCAACAGAATTTAATTTATTCCACGTAGAAACATTTTCAAATTGATATAGGCGTCTGCAAATGCCATACATGTCTAATAATGGTATCTTCTGCACTACATTTCTGCTGTGTCTGAACTTTTGATACTTCTCCTTTCAAGCCATAATTATGTATAGCTATATCTATTGCATGTATTGGTTTTTCATTGTATGGTATGTCACAGTTGGAAGTGTTTCGCTTGCTTTTCAATGTCTGTGTTCCTTTCTTTCATATTCTTACATTTCAGCATCAATACTCTGTCTCTCGCTCTCTTTTTTTTTTTTTTTGCCTAAACATCTGCAATGAACTTTTCAAAAATGAGTAATTGTAATAAGTACGGGGAAATGAACAAGCATATGGTGTACAATTGCAACAGTTTGTCATGGAAGTCAAAGGACAAATCTTCTGTAGGAACACTTCAGTGTTGTAAAACTTCCAATTTCCATATTCATAGATCAACTGACAAGATCTTTAAACAGCCGGTTTATGGGCTTTTCTTCAGAGTAGATATTGAAATTTTGTAGTCTTTTTTTTTTTCAAATATGGCATGTGCTACTTATTATGACGTGTGTCGTATCTTTCGAAGAGGAGGCTGCGTCACCGCTGGCGCCCTCAAGCCATGGCCCTGGTTCTCTCCGTTCCTGGAACCAGTGACCCTTAAATTAAGGACGTCCACTGCGTATAACCATCGAGGTGCTCACGGTAGGGGTTAAGCTTTCAATCGAAAAATAAAAATTGACCTAAAAGAAAGCATTTCAGCAATGTAAGAGTTGATTCATAAACCTCCACGTTTACCATCCACTAAAATCATAGAACCAAACAAATCCGTTTCACACCGATCTCACAAATACCATTACGTACTTCAACGACTTAAAACAGTTTCCTGAAAGTGTACAAGTTTCCATCATGCAGATGATGTGGTAACATTATATTTAGGCATTTAACCAATACAATGAGCAATCCTAATTTAGATTTCCACATTAATCACCAAATTTAGTACTTGACTGAAGATACATTTTCAAGTTTATAAATACTTACGATCTTTTCATTGCTGTAATCAAACATATTTAAATAAAGTAACTTTTAATAACAAGCATTTTATGCACACTTACTGAAAACTGATTTTAATTTCTATGTAACAGCACATAGGCTTTGCCTCACTTCTGTCACTGGATAAAAATCCCAACACAATAACGATGCCTGCAAACGATTTGGGCTTTAATCAACCTATCAGCAGTAGCCAACGTAACAACAAACAACCGTAGCCTCTATGTCACTGATCCATTTCCATTAGTGCAATAATTTGTGTCTGCGGCGCAACGAGTTACTTTAGAAATCACCGCCAGATGTCAGGTCTTACGTGCTGCGCGAGCTGTCTCCACCCAAAATCAATAATATTGGCTTTGGTCTCCACCAGTGGCATGCCCATGGATGTGTGTGACACATCGAGCGGTGACATGGAGGTGACTTTTATGATTCCTACCAATCCTACCTCCAGGCACTATACCATGGACTTCCCTTAATATATATACAGTATATACAAATGATATTGTTTATCGATACGATTGATATCTGTCATCCTCGTTGCTGAATGGCTGAATGCTGTCATCCGCTCATCCGTAAGTTGTGAACCCCACGTGATATGTGATATCAACATCCTCTCTGGCTTTGGGGCATTCAGATTTCAGAATCCAGATCACGAAACGAATGAATAATGCTTCGAAAGGAAAGCGGACGAAAGATTAGTGCTACTACTGGTATTAAAACGGGTTCTATGGGTAAGCAGTTTTTTATGGAAGACTGCGAATGTCAACGATTCACAGAAAGGAAAAGCACAAAGTGGTCTACTGGTGTGAAATTCTGTAGTTCTACTTCAAGTGAGAATGAAAGTGAAAATCGTGTGGAATCATGTGGGCTAGAAACACTCGAAATTAGCTCTGGAAGTTCAAACTATAAGTTACGTGATATTAGAAACGGGAAATCACCCGGAGTTAGTTCTGGAAGTACAAACTGTGAGATACTTTGTATTGAAAACGGAGAAACACCCGAAGTTAGCTCTGGAAGTACCAACTATAAGGTAAGTTGGTATTGAAAACGGAGAAGTACAAGAATTTTTTCCCCGGCATAACCAGTACTGGCGGCGCCGCACTTCGCCTTTTCCAAAAAATTGAAAAAAAGTTATCCCGTTTAAAGCAGACCGTAGCTTAATGACAAAGGCGTGCTACATTAAAATAAACACAACAGGTCCTAAGGGTAAAAGGCTGAAGTTTGGAAATTTCAGGAATTGGGTATTCACTCTATTGGTGATATATGCCTGTTTTATATTGTTTGGAGTACCATTTGTGCTCTTTTATGAAAAGCGTGTAGCATATCTTT
This sequence comes from Macrothele yani, assembly GCA_039090855.1. Classification (NCBI taxonomy): domain Eukaryota; kingdom Metazoa; phylum Arthropoda; class Arachnida; order Araneae; family Macrothelidae; genus Macrothele; species Macrothele yani. Next base: position 64,643,608 of record CM077005.1, read on the forward strand.
ATGTACTAATGCCAGGAAAAATTGGTGTGCCACAGGAAATTTAAAGCGTTTAATCAATGTTGAAAACAAGCAAAAACATAAAGTTAATAAATTGGTGCAGTGGTCTAAGCGTTGGCGGCTAATGACCATTTGTCGGACGTGAGCCCGGGTTTGATTCCTAGTGAGGCATGGATGTTGTGTTTGTCTTTCAGCCCTCTCTCTTCCCTAAATTAGGGACTGGTGACTGCTTATAGCCAATTGAATTGCTCACGGTGGTCATTAAACCTTCAATCAAAAAAAAAAAGTTAATGAATTCTATCATTTTAGAATAGGACAGAGTTAAGCAAATGATTGCACAACAGAAATGTTCCTCATTTCACCATTGTAACGCCTACTTCACAGGCTGTGTTCGAGCATTCTTCTCACACGTGGTATGTGGACAGAAACGGAAATCTCATTTGTAATGTAAACTACTTGACAAAGATGGCTCCTGGAGGTACCTGTGTGTGCACAAGGCATGGGTATTAAGTAACAAAACTGACACTGTAACTTTAGCTAAATAAGAAGCTTACATTTTTAGCTCATCACCTCCAATGTACTCTCCTTCACATCAAAACCACCACATTCTGATTTTTCATTGAGCAAACCAGCACTGTTGTTCATCTGGTGTGATTCTTTTGAGAACCTTGGTTGTTCTCTTTACCACAGTAACTGACTTAAAACGGGTCCTCTTGAGTATAGATGTGACTTTAGGGAAAAGCTCACATGGGGACTAAACCTGGCATGCAGATAAGATGTTCAAGCACTGTGGTGTATTTCTCGAATAAAAACTGCTCACTGAAAGGACCGAGTGAGCTGGCACATTGTTCAGGTGAAGGTTAAAGCCATTTTTCCATGACTCTGACCTATTGTTTCTGGCTCATTCTCTCAAAGTCACCAAAACCTGCTTGTAGTAATGCAGGTTTACTGTTGCTCCATCTTAAACCTACACTGCCAAAATTGCACCCTTAATGTCGAAGAAAACAATTCACGAGGCCTTGAACTCCAGCAACTTGCTTCCAAGCTTTCTTCATTTTTGGTGACATAGGTGCTTTTTAGCGCGTGAACTGTTTTTTCCTTTCAGGTTTTATCACAACTAATAACATTTTCTAAATGGTGGGAGTGTTTCTAAATTTGACCCAGAATGTCAACTCAAATTTTTTTGTAGTTTTCTTTTGTTCAAGATCAGAGAAGTGGCACAAACCTTTGTTACGTTCAGATTTTCCTGTAAAATCTGCCTAACAGTCTCTTTATTGGTGTTTGTTATTTGTGCTATCATTCTAGTACTCGCTCATTGATCATTTTGAAGAATTGTATAATTTTGTGTACATTGTTTTCTGTTTTTCAAGTGCTTGGCTGTCCCACATGTTAATCTTCAATGTCCTCCTGGCCTTCACTGAACCTCTTATGCCATCCAAAGACACACACATAACATGCTTATCATTGAAAAGATTCAGTAGGTGTTTTCTTTAACTTCAATTCTTGAACTCGCATTTTCCTCGTGTGGCAAATAACATGTCTTCTTTCATTGACACGTGCCATCAAATTAATGCAGAGAGTGAAGTGAACTTTGTAGCTGATGGTTATGAACAGTTCAAGGTAATAAACCTCTCAACCACTTTCAACATTGCTACAAATATAAAAATTTAGCAGTGCCTGATAAAGGAAAATTATGCTACAAATCATGCTACTTTGAAAAAGTAAAACAAAAGAATCTTCAAATCACATGACCAGGGATAGAAAAATATTCCGTAATTTGGTGGCCAGCTAAATTTTTGTGCCCAGACCTGGACCCGTGGGGGTTAGAAGGGGGGGGGTATATATAACATCAAAGTCATGTACACTTCTGTCCAAAAAATGTTCTACCCTCAGCTTATCTCTCTCCCTGACAGAAAAAAACAACAACAAAAGAAACAGTACTCTTTTTTTTTTTTTTTTTTTTTTTGTCTGGGGCTCTCAAATTTTTGAATAACCGTGATTTATGTCGTTTATCCCCAGACCCTGGACTTAGCACAATTTTTTTTTCAGCTTCGTATAATCTGCGCCGGCGTATAATTCGCAGATTGTGACATTCAGAAGAAAATGAACAAAAATTGCCATATAATCTGCACATCACAAATGTTGATCCAAAAGCGGAATTTTAGACAGAAAAGTTGGTCACATAAAGACCCCGGAGTCTGAGAAATTAAAAAAAAAAAGATCTAATTAAATAAAGGAATTCATTTTTGAAGGAAACTTTTTTAATATATTTTTATTTTCAGACACAAAAGAAGCTTTGTGGCGTCCATAGAGCACAAAATTTAATCACGCCGATGCGGCAGCTCTAATTGCATTGCACATTGCCAATGATAAAACGCTGATAGCCTGATACATTACAATTCATAGAAATGCCGTATATACTCGCGTGTAAGTCGGAAGTTTTTGGAAGACGGTTGGACTTCCGTGACTTCTCCTGCGGAGTTTACAGATGAGTTTGTTTATGTTTTAGACAGCAGTTTTTCACATGTCACTGAGTGCTAGTTTTCTAACCTTTTGAAAACCAAACAGAGGTCATCGCTTTTTTGATATGCGTGACACGATCATATCCTCAGCTGCACCCGGCAGTGTAACTGAAATGTTTCCTTTTCGAAGTCATCATAAAAATAGCAATGAAGGAAAATATCAGCAGCAAAGACTTTGGTCAAAATGGTGAATGACGAACTAAAATACAAGGCACAGCGAACACGAGATCCAGAACGTGAAAATTTGAAATGAGGTATGCATGTGTAGGTTCGTGCAGCGAGCGCTGTGTGTACATTTTTATTAGCCGATTGACGAAGAGAGGGCACAAGCACGGTCAACGTTTTGTCTTTACCAACAATACAAAGAATAACTCTCGCTGTCACCCCCTACAACTTGAGTGGTCTTTCATTTCGACCCTCCCCCCGCCTCTCCGCTCCGTACAAACTCCTGAAACGAGGTAGTTGCTTTTCCAATTATACTCCCTCTCCTGCACAATTACCCTGCAGATTTTTTTTTAAATCAAACGGCCGCAGAATTTTTTTTTTTAATCAGCGTTTATCCGCGGATTATGCGACAAACATTACGATGCATTCTTTGAATAAAGCTCACGTTGAGAAATGGCTTCCTAGTTTAATTGAATTAATAATCTAAAGCAACTTTTATGGGAATTTTACTAGGAAATTTTTTCATTAATAGCAAATTTTCGGAGAAAACTCTTCTCCTTCTTCAGGATGTCTTGTTGTTGTCACTTTTTACTTGTCACTATCACGGTTACGGTTAACCTTGACGGTTTAGGTTATTTTTCAACAAATCCTGCCAAATGTTAGGCAGGGAAAATCCTTTGCAGTCATTGATGATAGAATTTTGATTTTTCAATGATGTTTTCCGTGGTGGCCCGGACAATATTTTCGTCGACCAGGCGACCGTATTTTTCGACCCCAGCACGTGACATTTCCAGTTTTCCTGGAACATTATTAGTTACAACAGGGGGTTATGTGTGCCTTGCCTACAGTCATGTGCCCAGCCTACAGTCATGTGTCCTGACTTAAGTTGTGAAAGTTGGCTAAAGTGAACATGTATTATGTTCACTTTTGATGGTATCAGTGAGAAATGCATGGCACACAATCATAGTTAAAATTCAAATGTATTGGAGTTCTTGGCTTTTCAGGTCTGCAATTTTAATGATCTCACGTTTTGTTGTGTAAATGTAGTGTACTACAGTAGCAGCACTACATGTAGCATGCTCCTTTCTATCACTGATCTCAAGCAAGTCTTGAGTGCCAACTGTAAGAGCAAATAACTGCCCCTCAGAAGCACAGTTTCATTTTCTTTCAAGAAGCGATATAGCTGACTGTGCACTATGAATTTCAAGCAAGATTTTTTCATGCAAAAACTGTTCCTGGTGCATGGACTTTTTTACAGCATTATTCTATTGCAAACTGAAATTGCAGCCAAGAGAACAAGCTTGAATGACTATTATTCTTTAAATTTTTGTAAAATTTTGATGACTATTACTCTTTACATTTGTGAAAATTTTTAAATGGACAGTCTGTTGCATGCATAGTGTTACCTACCTTGTTCCGAAAACTAGCTATAAGACATCTGCAATTTGAGAACCATGAAGCTGCTCAGGATGAAAACAACAACAAAAAGCAGCATCCTTCCTATATTTCCATATGCTTAATTGTGTAATTTTTTTTATTTATTATCATTAAGGCATTTTTATGAATTTTTGCCTAAAAGACAAGACAGACAACTAGCCAAAAAAGTATTAGTAGACTGTTAAAAAATTGCAGTTTTTATTTCTTTATATTCTCTTTCATTGAGACTGACCACAAAAACATGAGGAGATATTATGAAAATCCCACTTTTGATTTTACTGTGCCTACTTATAGGTTGCCTCTAACAATTAGTTTTATTGTGATCACCTCGGTATATTATTTGTTTCATGATTTAGCTTTTTGTATTATTGTATTTATGGGACTCAGTTTGGGCCATTTTAGCAACTTTTAACCCACAGTAATTGCATTAGTAAAGTTTATATAGAAAATAAAAATGTCCCACTTTTACTTAGGTCTAGACCTCTTTACAACTTTCTTACTGTCATTCTCATATTCATAACATTTACTTAACACGTCAAGTTAATGTGCTCTTATGGAGGCATCAAGCCCAGGAGCAGAATCTGTTTCAGAAGTCTGAAACACAGAAAGGAAAACCTAAAAACTGTCTGCATGGTAAAAGGATGCCTAAATGTTAATTTTGCCATAAAATTTATTGATTTGCACTGCAACAAAGTGACGTTTTAAAGTATAAGTTATTTTGAGATTTTGATTATAATGCAAATTAGTATTTAGTTACAATAGTGAAACTAGCTTTTCCCTGATAAGAAAAAGATGCAGAAGAAACTTCAAATATTTTATTTAATTCAGAATTTAAATATCATACTTTAAATGCTTTTGGATTTTAAAAAATAATGGTCAAAAAAGTATAAAGAATAATTTGAAATCTATATTTTTTTATTTTGCATTTAGTAAATTGATTAAACTTTAACTCCCTCCTTCAAAAAATGTTTTGCCTGATAGGCATTCTGCTCTTACTAGTTTCTGCAGCAAGTATGTTGTACTAGAGCCTCCAGGTGATTAAAATAGTGACTGTTAGGGATCATGCCAACTTTGCAAACAACAGTAATTTTTTCACATTTAACTTGATTTGTAAAACAAGGGTTCATATAAGATTTTTGTTTGAAACCCAATTTGTGAATTGACCATAGTTTTAAGAAAAATTTAGTGAATTTGTGAAAATGTGATGGGAACAGTTTCATTGATATAATTAAACCCCAAATTAAAGTGAGAAAAATGGCAGTGGTTCTTGAAAAGCAAAAAACTCTGTACCTCATCAATCTGAGATGAAACTATCTAGAAGAAAATAATGAGAAAAAAATTGTGACCAGCAGCTTCCGGAATACTGCATAATACGGCCTTGGAAATGAAGTAAGGGGCGTTAAAAATGCATAAAAATAATGATTTTAGTAAAAAAAATGAGAAAGCTATCTAGAAAGAAAAAAAAATCAAAATAAAATGCAACCAACTTCCAAAATGGCACATGAAAATGGAAGGGAATGTTGCAAATGCTTAACAAATGCGGATTTTGTAAAATAAAAAAAAAATAGCATTAATCTAACTAAAATGAAGCTGCATGTGGTTTGTGAGTCAAATATTCAATAAATGCTCTACATCAATACGTGGCTAATTGCATGGTATTATGCACATTGGAATACAATGTTACTTATTACTGTTTCACACGCTGTATTGTTTCATTAACTAAACTAGTTTCAACTCTTCATTTTGCGAGTCATCTTCAGTAACAATTGGTTAGTAAAAAAACCTGAAAATATAAAATATGTGGCAATATATAATAGAATAATAGCTACATACTATATGTACTACTGTTTCACACGTTATATATGTTCCCTGTGTTGTGTGCATACTTGCAGCAAAATCATCTTGGCATTCATACATCATATATGACCAGGAATATTATTACATGTTTCAATTATTATATCATCCAGGACTCACCTTGTATATGTATTTCAAATTAGTATTCTTCATCCTGTATCTTGAAATAAAAGTATGTATCTAGCGTGTCATTAGACACGTAGAATCTTCCTGTTGCAAATAGGCCTAATTGAAAATTGCGACCAGAGTCTAAGTTCAAATAAAACACGACTGTGGATATCATACAAAAAGTGTGTGAAAGAATTATATACAATGCAATTAAAAACCATTTACCATCAACAGGTGCCATCAATCTTTAAAAGAAGGAATGGACACAATCAAGGACAGATTTTATTTAATGTCTGTTTGGATTGTCCTTGATTGTGTCCATTCCTTCTTTTAAAGATTATATAACATGTGAAACAGTAGTACTTATAGTATGTAGCTATTATTCTATTATCCTCAGTAACATATGATGTTTGCGTTTCCAAAGAGGTCGTTGTGTCACTGATCGTTCTCATTATCTGCCGTGTCATTGTTGCACAGGTGTATTATGGTTGTGGGTTTGTTTGGACATCTTCTTTTTTTATTTGCTTCTCACGTTCCACCAAGAATTTCCATGCATATGACAGGTTGTAGGGGGGGTGTTATTACAATTTATATCACAAGTTTTCTCGATCAATACTGCCTCTGCCATTAGGATTTGTTGGTGTGTGTTGTTAAAATTTTTGCATTTTCCCAATCTGGGATAACATCATTCTCTTGGCAGTGTTGGATTAATGCCGTTTTCATACCTCTCCTGTTCCAATTTTTGACATGTTCCATAAGGCGAGTTTTGAATCGTCGTTTCGTGCTGCCTATGTATATTTTATCGGCGCAATTGTTGTCTGCCTTTCTTGTAGGGATAGAGTATACTCCTGCAGCTTCTAGCATAGGTTGGTTGTTGTTGTCAGTTGTCAAAAATTTCATATGTCCTTAACAGTATTAGCAATTTCATAATTCAGTTTCTTGCATTCTTTTTTAAGGATGTTACTGATTGGGTGCATATATGGGAGTTTCCCAGAGTACACTTTTTCTCTTTCTTTCCTATCAACTGCCAACGCTACTGAGGATGACTTGCAAAATGAAGAGTTGAAACTAGTATAGTTAATGAAACAATACAATGTGTGAACAGTAATAAGTAACATTGTATACCAATGTGCATAATACCATAAAATGAAGCTATCTGGAAGCCAGAAAAGGCAAAATTGCGAACATTTGCTTCTGGAATGCCTCATAATGCGACCGTGAAAAACCAAAGACTGACAATAAAAATTTGTAAAAATATGGTTTTTGAGAAAAAAAGAATGAAAACAAAAATACACCTTATCAATCTAACTAACCTATCTGGAAGCAAGAAGATAAAAAAGTTGTGACGTCAACTTATGGAATGCCTGTGGTCGCGGAAACAGAGAAAATGCTGTAACAATATGGCCCTTGTAAAAAAAAAAAAAAAATCTCCTTAATTTAACTTTTAGTTAGATGAAAGTTTAGGCCTCCATGCCAAAAAAAGGAAGAAAAATGGAAATTTAGCTTTCGAAATGCCACACCAAATGTGCGTGGTTTGTTAAAAGAGCACAAAAATATGGCCTCCTAGATTCAAAGCTGAGAAAAACAATTATATCTCATCAAGTTATCTGTTTGAAAAATATGGAAGAATGAAAGCTAAAAAAAATAGGTAGGGAGGTGGGGGGGCACAGTTGCCTGTGTGATCTGTCGATTACAGCTTTACGTCTGGAACAGGAGCCAATGTTAAAAATAGGTGAAAATTTCTCTTATTTTGTTTTAAAATTTAAAGAAATGTTAAAAGCAATTAATGTTAAAAAAATAGAAAAATAGTCTGCACACCTTTCCGAGAATCTGCGACAGGCTTTGCAGTGTTGTGGTGTTTCTGCTTCTGGGGCACCAAGTATTTATACTAAAGCTATAATCCTGGACTATCTAAGCAATTTTAATCTGCCATGCTCATATTCATAACATTTACTTAACAAGTCAAGTTAATAATGTTTTATTTTTATGTACGCAACAATAATTATAGCCTAAGGCCTGGACCTGTTTTGCAGGGTTTGCCAGGGTGGGTCCAGTTAAAAAAACAACCACCAGGTTTTTCGGGCTGATTGTAGAAGAAAAAAACTAATTTTTCTTCTACAATGTTCCAAATTTAATCAGCACCCAATAAAATATTTTCTTTTGTAATTAACAATAGGAATAATGGCTAGAGATTCTCTTTCTTGCTTTCTCAAAGGTGATGGTTGACTGTTTTTATTATTTAGCAACATAAAACAATCCTTTCAGATCAGCTGACAAAACAACTAATCTGAAATAAGAAAATTAAACAATAATCCTGAAAATAATAAATGCTTGCATATAAATAGCTTTCCACCTACAACGGATAACTATAGAATAGACCAACATTATTTATTCATACTATAGAAAGAAAAATAGAGAAACAAAATATAACATACACTGGTGTGCAAAAATTAAGGATGGAGAGGAGAAATTAGCATAACAGCGGAACGAGCAGGCAGAATGGACCAGAAGACCACTCAGGAGATAGACTAGGATCCGGTACGGTAGGGCATGCACATATATGCTGCATGACTGGGGGGGGGGGGGTCGAAGGGTGTAAAGTACACGGACGGTGTACGCTGAACAATTCGGTGAAAGCTATTGCACGGTGTACATCAGTTTGAACGATGTCGAGCAATCCAGTAAATGACATCTGGATGACTTTACCCGAGGTCGCGTCATTGGGAAGTTGGAAGAAGGTCATAGTGTGGCCAAGGAGTTTGGAATCGCTCACAGCATCGTTTCATGAGCTTGGAGAGCATTTCAAATGACAAGAACAGCTGTCTGAGAGTTTAGCAGTGGTCGTCCACGAGCAACCACGGCGGCGGATGACCGGTATATTGTCTTACAGACGAGAAGAGACAGATGGCAGAAAGTGGGAGAAATCGCAATGCACATGCAACAGACAACTGGACGTCCGTTATCGCGTTTTACGGTGGCCAGGAGGCTGCAAAAGGTGGTCTATTTACATGATGACCAGTACGGTGTGTGCCATTAATGCCTGCTCATCTGAGACTGCGGTTTCTTTGGTGCCAGGAACACAAGAACTGGACACATCAGCAATGGGGTCGAGTTCTTCTTACGGATGTGAGCCGTTTTAGTCTGACGAGATATTCTGGATGTATACACATCTGGAGAGAGCAGGGAACACGCAATCACACCGCCAACATCATCGAAAGGGACCGGTTTGAATGTGGCGGAGTTCTCGTTTGGGGCGGTATCATGCTTGGTAGCCGTACTGACCACATCTTCCAAGGAGGTTCAGTCACTGGGGTCCGCTATTATACCAAGGTTCTCCTGCATCATGTGCGTCTGTTTAGAGGTGCTATGGGTCCTGAGTTCCACTTCATGGACGACAACGCTACACCTCATCATACAGTTGATGTCACAGAGCTGTTGGAGAGTGAAAATATTCAACGCATGGATTGCTACAAGAGGAATGGGCAGCGATGCCTCAACAGCTCCTTGACAACCTCGTCCTCAGCATGGACAGACATTGTAAATCCTGCAATGCAGTCAGGGGTGATCATATTCCCTACTAAAGACTGGATTTTTTTGGCAGCCGCCTGTCACGTGGACGTTTCTGTCTTCTGTCCAGTTGTGCTCGAAGCTACCTTTTCAATAAAATGTCTTTGTATCCTTTAGATTCCTTGTTTGGATGGTTTTGCTCACTTGTCCTATATTCTTACATCTTGGGGATCATATGGTATGATTTGAGTCGATGTGGAGCTCTTCTGCACGACGTTACATTAAAAAAACCGTGTCGTCCTTAATTTTTGCACGCCAATGTACTTAGCTTCTAACTAAAATATTATCTTAAAATAAAATTTGCCTGAGATATTATTTGTAAGTGGCATGTAAACTGCAATGGTTTTTGACTATTTACAAAGATCGCCTAAAACTAAACAATGGTACAAATAATAAAGTATTTTTGCTTTGTGTTTTACTAGAACCTGAAAAGCAGTCTCAAATTATCATAGTTTCATGACCCACACAATTTTCAAATATTTTCAAACCTCTGAGTTTTTCTGTAAAACAGCCACATTTAAATAATTAATGTAATCTCAGGGGTTTTAGTCAGAAACAAAACTACTGATCTACAGGAAATTTTGATCCAAAAAGGTATTATAAACTGAACAAGTTTTGTGGTTTTTCTCTATCTCAAGCCTATTTCGTAACTTATTCCAAACTAGTTGAAACATAGAGAAAATTCTCTCAATGGAGGCAGATGAAGCTGGTGCTGAATGCATGCATACAAAGTTAGAAAATCCTGTGGGCAGTATTGAATTTGAACGCTTTTCAGACTTGTTTTGCCATGACTTGTCATCCTTTTATAGAAGAAAACTAGCTGATGACACTTTCTTTCATCATTGATGTTAGGTAACAGTCTGTATCATTAATTTTTAAAGCCATTACACAGGGCAAGCACATTTTTGTATCAGAACAATGTGACCACCTACCTAATGGGATAACAGTGGCAAGATGACATGGTATGGACTCACTGAGGCCCTGGAAGGTTGCTGAAGGCACATGTGCCTAATTGGACTGCAGCAGAGCATGGAGGTCCTGGAGATGACGTGGTTGTGAGTCGGCACACCAAACTTGTTGATATAAATAGTCCCATAAGTGCTCTAGGGGATTGAAATCGGGCGATTTCGCCGGCCAAGGGAAAATGGAAACAGCGCTGTCATGTTCCTGGAACCAGTCATGCACCCCCTTAGCAACGTGACAGGGTGCATTGCCCTTTAGATATATCATCAACGCCAGGGTAAAGGCCCAATGTGAAGGGATGCATGTGGTCATCAAGAATGGGCAGGTAGCCATTGGCATTCAGAGACCCATCCAGTGGTACCAGCGGTCCCACGGCATACAAGGAAAATATCACATGCACACTGCCGCCACTGGCCTGTACTTGACCAACAAGTGTGTTTGGGTGTTGGTTCTTGTGTGTCTGACGCCGTGTCCGCCACCGCCCGTCACTTCTGTGAAGTAGAAACCTCGATTCGTCAGTGAAGGCAACCTTTTTCCACTGTCCAATGACGGTAGTCCCATGCACACTGCAGACATAATTGCCAATGGTCCTGGGTTAATATGGGTGCCTTGACGCAACGTCGGCTCCAGAGACTCGTGCATAACAGGGTTCGCTCTACTGTTAACTGGGACACGTACTTGGGTACCCAATCATTCGTTTGCATGGTCAATTGCTGCGCTGTTGCATGTAGATTGTCCTTTACAAGTTGATGGAGGTGACATTCTCCTCTGGGGTTGAACGCCTTTGGGGCTCCACAGTTATGATGTCGAGAGGTACTCGGTGTGCAGGTGGTCCAATCTTGGTACACCCTTACTACAGCACTTCACGAATAGCCACCAAAGTCTGCTGTTTCTGAGATGCTTCCACCCTTGGCACAGTATTTTATCATTTTTTTGAACATCCATCAAATCACTACATCTGCCCATTGTGCTCATGTTACGCACTATGGCTCATCTGTCCTGGCCAGCCGCTTATATCTTCGTGCGGTTGACCTTGTCACATGCACTCTGTGACACCTGGGTGAGTACACAGTGATTCCAGGGGTGGTCATATTCAACTATGTAATCAGGGTAAAATTTGGATATCCACTCTTCTGCGATACTCTCCCGTTCTTGGTTAAGTTTCTGACCTCTTTATTTTAGATCCATGAGGTTTGCTCGAAAATGTTGTGCAAGAATTGCTTGTTCAAACCTTTTTTAAAATCTAGATGGTAGGGCTGCTGGAATTCTTCTTGTAGTAAATCCGGCTATATTTCAACAGCAACTGAGACAGACGTGTCTCTTTCTGAAGTGCGTCCAGTGTGCTGGCAACAACAGGTTCTGTTTTTCCAGATTCATAGCTTCATGGTAAATGCCTATTTTATCCAAGATTTTTTAAATAGATTGATCAAATTCCTCAATATGCTCTTAAGATATTTCTCCATATTTGTGATAATTGGCCACAAATGTTTTAACACAATCAGAATGAAAGTTGCATCTTGTTTTGTTAGGTAGTTGTGGCATTAAGCCAGGCTTTTCTTTGAACCATCCATGTGATTGATGTAGGCCTACCCTGCAAAAGTATTTTTGCACTGCCGCCATCTGCTTTAAAACAGTCTTTGGGGAAACATCTTTTTCTAGTTGTAAATGAATTTATGGCACCTCTATTCATAGTGTATTGTGGAATAACTTTTTTATGGGTCTTATAGAGGTTATTTTTTTATGAAAGTTGGTTGTAACAAATTCTACAGATGTGCTGAGCATCCATATGTTATGAAAGTTGGATATCTTTCATTTAAAATTTTTCACATTTTAATCATTTGGTTTTGCTCTCGGTTACAACAGAAAAAACAGGTTTTCCAAATTTTTCTTCACACTCCTTTGTGGCCACCTCTAATTTAGAAGCACAATGTTTTGCTGTTTTCTTTTCTGATCCAGTATCATCAGCATACAACAAAAAGTCTTCTGTTCCGGTATGGACACTAATAGCTTGGACTGGTTCATTCTTCACACTGCACCAACCATCTATGGTGGGAGTCAAACTGCCTAATTTTATTTTTCTGAAAGCTGAGATTCAGTTTCTTCTGCTGCAGTATCAATCAGTTTTCCACCAATGGCTTTTGCTGAGGGTGGTTGATGTCCAGGTCTCAGTGTTTCAATCATAATTTTAAACTGATCCAATTCTGCTGCATTGAATGGTATGTTAGCAGAATAAAAATAATAGCCACTGTTTTATCAAGAGATTCCTTTTGCGCTTTTAAGGCAGGTTGTACTCATTGATTGTCGCTTCGTTTTTTTACTACAATACTTGAAAAAGCCCGATAAAACCTGAAAGCACCCAAGTGGGCTGGTTTTTTGTAGTTCTTAATGTTTGAATAATAAATCAAATGCAACATCACTTATTTGTTTTATTATGTGAAAATGCAGAGCCCTTTTGTTGACCAAAGGAGCAATGTTCTCAGTATTCTTTTAGAGAGGTACTCCTGAAGTAATTGAGAGTCAGTAATGCACATTTTGTCAACAAAAGGGCTCCATGTTTTCTTAAGAGCATTGCAATATCTATCTTTTCAAACTGCAATGCTGATAGTCCTTATTTTATTCCCATCATTTGAAAATCCCTCCTATCGTTTGGTGATGGAGAACTTGAAATCACAAATCTGGCAACCAGTCTCACTCTTAATGTATACAGGTCATCAAAACCCAAGCACCAAGCTGAGTCAAAAGTCTCCTATGTTTCTAAAATTTCTTTTTTAAATGTGAATGGAATTTTTCATTTAATAAAATGATTGTTACATTTTAAACCTTTGCAGTTTGGCAATTCAGTGGTGATTTGTTGTTATGAAATTATGATCCTTGCCATGATTTGGCAAAAATGCAAGTGATGGCTTAAATACTAGTGTTAGGCACTGAAACCTACATGTTTTTTTCTTATGTTCATTCTTCTGAATCCTACCTGTTTTATTCCTTTATTTTGAGACATACATTGTTGTTAGTTTGCTATGTAATGCAAAAATAAGTTCATAACTTCACAAGTTAGTAGTATTTATCCGTTTAATTTTCAGGTAAATACTCAGCACATTGTTTCAGTATTTTATTCTTTATTTTTAAGTGCTATTTTTATTTCAGGTGACACTTAAAACTGTTCTTGAAAAAATAACAGAACCGTCGGGTATTTCTGATGGGGTTTTAGAGGAACTGAAAGCCAAATTTTCCCAGGAAATCAATTCGAAAAGAACTGAATCTGAAATATCAGGAGTGAAGCAACTTCTACAAGTGCTTGAGGATAGGGCATGTTTAACAGAATCAGATTTGTTTCCATTGTTAGCTATAGCTGATGTACTTAAGCTTAATGGAGTTTTTCCTTTCTGAGGCTGCATGTTTAGAAACATGCATCATAAGCACAAATGGAAAAGAAATTGTAGGTGAGTGTAAAATTTGTTATTTATTTGCTCACTTGTTATGTAAGGCTAATGGCATACCAAATAACATAATATTTATAAACACCTAGACTGACTCTGTAACCAGCTGTTGCGAATGTCGGTACCAGTCGCCAAATGGCAACCAGATATTTTGTAGTGGCTAGTAAATGTTTTAATATAGTAGCCAATGATGGCCAATAGATTTTTTTCCCCCAAGTGCACAACTATTTTGTCCAACTTTTCTCTCCACCTGTGAATGCATATCAAGTTCAGTTTTCTCACCTGTGTTTCCTGCAGCTGCTTTGAAAATGAGTGGAAGTGAAGATGGGCTTTGAGAGAAACTTAATCTGCTGACATCAGCCTGGAGCAACCAAGGGGTCAAGGTTACTAGAGCGACCTTTGCCATGGTATAATGTACCTTTTCCCATGGTATATGTATCTTTGCCATGTCAACCTTTGCCACAGCATACCTTGCTCAGGTATAATGTCCTTTACAGGTAAAAGAATTGTCTTTGAATCTCTGGTTAGCCGCATATATGCTGAACAAAAAGAAACTGTTATTGCAATGTTTTTAAGATGATGCAGCTGCTATATCTAATGCCATGTAGTACTGCTCCTTGTGAGCATAGCTTTTCAGCAATGAATCTTATAAAAACGAGTGATCGGGCATATCTGAATAGTGACACTTTAAATGACTTAATGATGATTAGATGCAATAGCCCTTCAATTGAAGATTTTGATCCTCAAGGTGCTATTCAGTTGTGGTGGGCAGATACATCTGATGGAAAAATCAGACACAGTACATATCAGCGGTAAAATGTATGAAAGTTATTAGTGCCACTTTATGTATATATATCCTAGCCTTTGTTTCAATTAAAATGATAAAAATGTAATGTAAAATAAGTCTAAATGGCACAGTTATTGATCAGGTGAATGTGTTTGAGTGAATACTTCTGTGAGGTGTTAGATCAGGAGAGCAAAGATTATTCTGAGGCAGCAGTAGATGCTGTGACAGTAAAGGATGGAAGCAGAGGAGGGATCTCAAAAGATAAGGTGTATAAAGCTCTAAAATCGCTCCGGAACGGTAAGGTTTTGGGAGTTGATGGCATAACTGCCGAGATATTGAAATATGGTGGTGAGTGGTGACTCTGATTTACTGGTTAACTGGAATTTGCCAGTTGTGCTGGGAGTTAGGAATGGTCCCTTGGGATTGGAAGGATGCTATCATTGTTCCCTTGTATAAGGGAAAAGGTGATCAGACTTGACTACAAGAACTATCGTGGTATTAGCCTATTGAGTGTGCCAGGGAAAGTGTTCGGTAAGGTTGTCATTGAAAAAGTACAGGGTCTTACATCAGAGAAAGTATGGGATGTTCAGAAATGGTTTTATGCCTGGTAAAGGCTGCACTAACCAAGTTTTGCATTACGCATGAAGATTAGAAAATATCTGGCTGTTGGTAAGAAAGTTTCTGCTGCCTTCAGAGATTTAGAGAAAGCTTACGACCAAGTAAATAGGACACTTTTGTGGAAGGTATTGAATGAATATGGTGTTACTGGAAATCTACTTAATAGTGTAAAAGCCACGTATGCTGGCAGTAGAGCTTGTGTATGAGTGAATGGTGTTTTATCAAAATGGTTTTCTATTAGTGTTGGAGTCAGACAAGGTTGTGTAATGTTACCATGGCTGTTCAATATGTTTATGTATGTGTGCATGCATGATGCCAGAATAGATAATATTGTTTTGAATAAAGCTCATGTTGAGAAATGGCTTCCTAGTTTAATTGAATTAATAATCTAAAGCAACTTATGGGAATTTACTAGGAAATTTTTACATTAATAGCAAATTTTCGGAGAAAACTCTTCTCCTTCTTCAGGCTGACTTGTTGTCACTTTTTACTTGACACTATCACGGTTACGGTTTACCTTGACGGTTACGGTTAACCTTGACGGTTTAGGTTATTTTTCAACAAATCCTGCCAGATGTTAGGCAGGGAAAATCCTTTGCAGTCATTGATGATGGAATTTTGTTTTTTCTCAATCTCTATTCCTTCTTTCAGTTTTCTTTTTTGGAAATTGCTTTGGAAACTGATTACTTTAAGGGAATTCTATTCCATGCTGTGCCCAGTTTCTCTAACATGCCTATCTAATCCAGTCTTGTTGGAGCAATTTTTTTTATAGCTGCTTTATGCTCAGCTATACGAGTTTCTAGTCTTCGACCTGTTTCACCTATGTAAGATAGTCCACAACTACAATTTACTTCATAAACTACTCCTTGCATTTTTAAAATATCTTCTTCTCTTTGAACTATTTTAGGGAAAAATTTTTTAACTTTGTTCTCTAAACTTGGAGCTAGCCTAATATTGTATTTTTTACTAATTCTCTTTAAAGCTTCAAATAAACCTTTGTGATAAGAAATTTTTCTAGTGAATTTTACTTGTTGCTTTTGTGGGTTCTTCAAACCATTAAAATTCAGAAGCTTCTCAATTTCTTCTTTAGGATAGTTATTCTCTGCAAGTATGACTTTAAGCTCTTCTTTATGGGCTTCTTTTTATCTGCAGTAGAAACTATTTTATTAATTTTTTCTAAACACTGACTTGCTACATTTTTCTTAATAGAAACTGGATGATACGAATTGAAATCCAGTAGTCTTTTAGTATTCATTGGTTTTTTATACCAACTAGTGAGGAATTTTTCATCTTCATAATAGATAGTAATATCTAAGAAGTTTATTCTTCTTTCTTTTGAAGTTCAATAGTGAACTTAAGGGAATCATCTAATTCATTGAATGAGTCTAGAATTCTTTCTGGAACAATTGCTGAGCTATCTATTATAAATAAGATGTCATCCATGTATCTGCTATATAAGCAGAAGTATGTGGGTTGTACTAGTATCTTTTCTTCTAGTTTTCCCACATAATAGTTAGCTAAGAGTGGGGAGAGTGGGGAGCCCATAGCTAGCCCCGATTTTTGAATGAAAAAAGTTTTCCCAAATTGAAAATAGTTGTTCTGCAAAGAGAAAGTAAGCATTTCAAAAAATTCCTACTAATATGTTTTTTTCCTTGTTGTGAAAAACTATTAGGTCTGCCAAGTCTTCCGCTATAAAGTCTATAAGTTGATCTATATTAATGTGAGTATACATAGACACTATATCTAAACTACCCATAATAGGAGAATCTAATTTAGGAAGAAGTTCTAGTTTTTCTTTTAGCTGCATTGAGTTTTTAATCAAGTTAGGTGGCTCTTTTAAAAGATTCTGAAGGTGTGACTTTAAAAAATAGTTTAGATTTGAAAGAATAGAGTTTTTTGAGTCTATTATTGGTCTAATTGGTTGGTGTTCTTTATGCAGTTTGACTATTCCATATATTTGAGGTAATCTGAACTGTAATTTTGAGAATTGTTTATAGTTTTCTGGAAGCTGGTTTTTCTTTTTTGAAGTGAAATAAGCTTAGAGATAATTGTTCCAGAATAAATTGTTCCAGAAAGAATTCTAGACTCATTCAATGTATTAGATGATTCCCTTAAGTTCACTATTGAACTTCAAAAAGAAAGAAGAATAAACTTCTTAGATATTACTATCTATTATGAAGATGAAAAATTCCTCACTAGTTGGTATAAAAAACCAATGAATACTAAAAGACTACTGGATTTCAATTCGTATCATCCAGTTTCTATTAAGAAAAATGTAGCAAGTCAGTGTTTAGAAAAATTAATAAAATAGTTTCTACTGCAGATAAAAAAGAAGCCCATAAAGAAGAGCTTAAAGTCATACTTGCAGAGAATAACTATCCTAAAGAAGAAATTGAGAAGCTTCTGAATTTTAATGGTTTGAAGAACCCACAAAAGCAACAAGTAAAATTCACTAGAAAAATTTCTTATCACAAAGGTTTATTTGAAGCTTTAAAGAGAATTAGTAAAAAATACAATATTAGGCTAGCTCCAAGTTTAGAGAACAAAGTTAAAAAATTTTTCCCTAAAATAGTTCAAAGAGAAGAAGATATTTTAAAAATGCAAGGAGTAGTTTATGAAGTAAATTGTAGTTGTGGACTATCTTACATAGGTGAAACAGGTCGAAGACTAGAAACTCGTATAGCTGAGCATAAAGCAGCTATAAAAAAATTGCTCCAACAAGTCTGGATTAGATAGGCATGTTAGAGAAACTGGGCACAGCATGGAATGGAATTCCCTTAAAGTAATCAGTTTCCAAAGCAATTTCCAAAAAGAAAACTGAAGAAGGAATAGAGATTGAGAAAAACAAAATTCCATCATCAATGACTGCAAAGGATTTTCCTGCCTAACATCTGGCAGGATTTGTTGAAAAATAACCTAAACCGTCAAGGTTAACCGTAACCGTCAAGGTAAACCGTAACCGTGATAGTGTCAAGTAAAAAGTGACAACAAGTCAGCCTGAAGAAGGAGAAGAGTTTTCTCCGAAAATTTGCTATTAATGTAAAAATTTCCTAGTAAATTCCCATAAGTTGCTTTAGATTATTAATTCAATTAAACTAGGAAGCCATTTCTCAACATGAGCTTTATTCAAAGAATTAGAACAGAGTATGGGTCAAATACTTGGCAAACAATAAAGAAAGTTCAACATGCTACATTGAGGATGGAAAGATCCATAGCTCAAATCAAGTTCCTGAAAAATTGCAAGGTAAATAACTTTATTCCAAATTCATTTAGACTTAGAAAACCATTTAAAGATTTACTTTCAGCCAACTTCGTAAGAAAAATAGAGCAAAAAACGTTAAAAAGAAGTATTGAAGCAAAATATAAAAATGTTGCTTATTATAAAAAAGTAAAAGTAGAAAATGAAAAAGAAAATTTCTGGAATCTTAAGGGATACAGTAAAAGCAGAATTGGAAGATTGGCTAAAAATTGGAGTAAGAAACAAAATTAAGAAATTTGTTAAAAAGCTGAACCTTAAAGAAGAGAAATTTTTGAAGAAAAACTATTCCTGTAAAAACAAAAAAACTGCAGTTCTTAGTCATGTGAAGGACAACACTGCTACTGGAGTTAGCCAAGAATTATTACAAGTGATAAATAAAGGAAGTAATTTCAATCTATCCAAAGAAAATAAATCCAGAAAAATTGGTAATTGAATTGGAAAGCATCTGCTGCACTTTAGAAAAAGAGGACCAAATTAAAGCAGACCTCCTCAGAAAAGATTACTACAATAGCCTTACAAAATTCCAGAAGCAAGTAAGGAAACCTCAAAAAATTTTGAAAATAGTCAATTAAAAGCTCTTAAAGATTTCAGAAAAAATGAAAGTATAGTTGCTGTGAGAACAGACAAAAGTAAGTTGATTACTATTATGGATAAGAAAGATTATCTAGAAAAGATGGAAGAAGAACTAAAAAAACCTATGTATGAAGAAGTAAAAGAAAACCCACTACCAGATTTGATTAAAAAAGTCTCTAAGCTTATTTCACTTCAAAAAAAGAAAAACCAGCTTCCAGAAAACTATAAACAATTCTCAAAATTACAGTTCAGATTACCTCAAATATATGGAATAGTCAAACTGCATAAAGAACACCAACCAATTAGACCAATAATAGACTCAAAAAACTCTATTCTTTCAAATCTAAACTATTTTTTAAAGTCACACCTTCAGAATCTTTTAAAAGAGCCACCTAACTTGATTAAAAACTCAATGCAGCTAAAAGAAAAACTAGAACTTCTTCCTAAATTAGATTCTCCTATTATGGGTAGTTTAGATATAGTGTCTATGTATACTCACATTAATATAGATCAACTTATAGACTTTATAGCGGAAGACTTGGCAGACCTAATAGTTTTTCACAACAAGGAAAAAAACATATTAGTAGGAATTTTTGAAATGCTTACTTTCTCTTTGCAGAACAACTATTTTCAATTTGGGAAAACTTTTTTCATTCAAAAATCGGGGCTAGCTATGGGCTCCCCACTCTCCCCACTCTTAGCTAACTATTATGTGGGAAAACTAGAAGAAAAGATACTAGTACAACCCACATACTTCTGCTTATATAGCAGATACATGGATGACATCTTATTTATAATAGATAGCTCAGCAATTGTTCCAGAAAGAATTCTAGACTCATTCAATGAATTAGATGATTCCCTTAAGTTCACTATTGAACTTCAAAAAGAAAGAAGAATAAACTTCTTAGATATTACTATCTATTATGAAGATGAAAATTCCTCACTAGTTGGTATAAAAAACCAATGAATACTAAAAGACTACTGGATTTCAATTCGTATCATCCAGTTTCTATTAAGAAAAATGTAGCAAGTCAGTGTTTAGAAAAATTAATAAAATAGTTTCTACTGCAGATAAAAAAGAAGCCCATAAAGAAGAGCTTAAAGTCATACTTGCAGAGAATAACTATCCTAAAGAAGAAATTGAGAAGCTTCTGAATTTTAATGGTTTGAAGAACCCACAAAAGCAACAAGTAAAATTCACTAGAAAAATTTCTTATCACAAAGGTTTATTTGAAGCTTTAAAGAGAATTAGTAAAAAATACAATATTAGGCTAGCTCCAAGTTTAGAGAACAAAGTTAAAAAATTTTTCCCTAAAATAGTTCAAAGAGAAGAAGATATTTTAAAAATGCAAGGAGTAGTTTATGAAGTAAATTGTAGTTGTGGACTATCTTACATAGGTGAAACAGGTCGAAGACTAGAAACTCGTATAGCTGAGCATAAAGCAGCTATAAAAAAATTGCTCCAACAAGACTGGATTAGATAGGCATGTTAGAGAAACTGGGCACAGCATGGAATGGAATTCCCTTAAAGTAATCAGTTTCCAAAGCAATTTCCAAAAAAGAAAACTGAAAGAAGGAATAGAGATTGAGAAAAAAACAAAATTCCATCATCAATGACTGCAAAGGATTTTCCCTGCCTAACATCTGGCAGGATTTGTTGAAAAATAACCTAAACCGTCAAGGTTAACCGTAACCGTCAAGGTAAACCGTAACCGTGATAGTGTCAAGTAAAAAGTGACAACAAGTCAGCCTGAAGAAGGAGAAGAGTTTTCTCCGAAAATTTGCTATTAATGTAAAAATTTCCTAGTAAATTCCCATAAGTTGCTTTAGATTAGATAATATTGGTTTATATCTTGGTGTTATCCATGTATGCTGATGACACTATGCTGTTGACAGAGAGCAAAAGTGAGTTGCAGAGTATGTTGTCCCGGATGTACGAAGTTTGCATGAAATTCAAACATATAAATAAGGGAAAAACCAAAGTTGTGGTTTTTGAGAGAGGAACTGGTAGTAATGAACGTAATGTAAGTATAAATGGCACAGTGATTGACCAGGTGAGTGAATTTGTGTATTTAGGAAGCATGTTTGATAGAGAGAACAAATTGGATGGTGAAATTAATAGGCGAGTAAATTCTTCATTGAAAGTCATAGCAGCTTTAGGAGGTTTTCACTGGAATGATGGGCTCTCAAGAGAGTCCCGCATGGCTCTGTATGAGAGTGTAATTGTTCCTACTCTAATGTATGGCAGTGACATTTAGATACTGCAAAAGAAACATAGAAGTCATTTGTGTGCTGGAGAAATGTGTTACTTACAGCGGGGTTATGTCAAGACATGTTCTGATTGTGAGAGGAATGAAGAGGTGCTGCCGTTGTGTAAAGTGAAGCAAAATGTTGTTGGCAAGATGGAGACTATTATGCTTCAGTGGTTTGACTATGTTTGAAGAATGAGTTATGAGATGCCTACCAAGAAAATCTTTTTAGACCAAGTGGCAGAAAAGAAAGGCTGAGGATAGCCAAGGAATTCATGGGAGGATTAGATTCAAGAGTGTCTGCATGAGAAAACGATTATGAGTATGAAGTACAGAAGATCTTGTGTGCTGCGTGTGATGGATGTCAATGAAGCCCGAGTTGTATGTCAAGATCGCTGTAAATGGAGGAGTTTGATACAGCAACAGTAAACATTGTCTGGTATATCAAACAGAAGTCATCGCTCTTTCCATGTTTATAAGTGAGTCACGGAAAAATTCTAATCGGCCGCCAACGGGAATCGAACCCAGGGTCTTCCAGTTATGCTCCGGACATGCTACCACTGCACCACAGCGTCCTGAGAATTTATATATAGCAGGTTCGACTGAACTGTGTTTCTCTGTCAAGCCTGTTTTCTAAATAAACAGATTCTTTAACCTTGTCTAACTTGTACTTTCAGCCTGATCCAGAGTTTATGTTTTCGACTGTTTACTACACTTGAACCTCTGTTTAATGAAGTTGAAGGGTGAGTTAAAAACATTCAATGTATGCAAATTTTGTTATAACTAAACATATCAAAGAAAAGCTATTTTTGGCATGTTACAGTAAATTATGTCAGGCTAAAACTAATCAGTTTTAAATTGTTTTTCAGTTAATTAAAGGTAATAATTTAAAATTTATATTAATTAAAAACTGTAGCCAAGGTTTGCATGGCCCCTGGAAAAGTCTTGGAACTTGATTTTTCTTTTTCCAGTCCAGGAAAGTTCTTGATTTTTTTTCTTTTTTTGTTAAATTTCCTGGAATATTCCTAAAGTTATTTCTTACAATGAAAAACAAACAAACAAATTAATCAAAATGATAGGATGGATTGCGTCACTTCACTGTAGCTCCCTGCAGCATCTACTTGCGATGACATCACTTCTTTGGAGTGTGAAGACGTGATGTCATGTATTTTTTCTTGTGACGCTGCAGCAGAAGATGTTTGAATGCCGTATTTCCAGCAAACTCGTTTTGTGGTAAAACATTTGTGTGCAGTTAGATTCACAATGCGTGAGAACCTTCCTGTGGGTCCAAGATGGCCGCTTCTTCTAATACACTGAAGGAGACTGATATCTAGCATCTGTTCCTCTCCAGTGTGTGTGGGAATAGATGACTATGGGATAGGGAATCTTCAGTGCCATGGCAAAATTATTATTATTATTATTATTAGTAGTAGTATTATTATTCTGAGTTCCAGATTGCATCATATAAGTTTTATACTGAGCAATTTTTATACAGGGAAATATGCCTCCTTATTGTAGAGCACACATTGAAGAACCCTCTGTAATAGGTGAACTAATAGCAGGGGTTAAAATTCAGGGCGGGATGGCGGGATTCCCGCCGAAAAATTTAAGCTACCGCCTTACGAAATTAAAAAAAATATATATATATAATCTTGGGTCAGAGTTTGGACCACTCGCAAAATTCTCACGTTAAAAATGTATCCCTTGTAAAAATACGTGCTTTAGAAACGGACTGTTCAGAGTTACGAAAATGGCAATCGAATACATTGTTCATGCCGGGAACATAATCAGTCTATGGACCTGTGAATTGGCTTCCATACGTAGCCGCATGAGCAGTTCATTTTGCATATCGTGGACTGTTACGAATCAGGCATGAGATTGTTCTTCGTGTTCGCGGAATTCCGCTTTTTCGCCACATTTCAGTTATACTTGACATACTTGAGATCCATGAAAAAAACAACTGAAGATAATGTTTTTTTTTACTTTTGAAGGATTAGTGTGTGTGTGACGTGAGGGGGGGGGGGGGGGGGGGGCTCGTTTTCCGTCTGGGAAACTATATTCCGTTTTTCAGAACTTCCGAA
This sequence comes from Macrothele yani, assembly GCA_039090855.1. Taxonomy (NCBI): domain Eukaryota; kingdom Metazoa; phylum Arthropoda; class Arachnida; order Araneae; family Macrothelidae; genus Macrothele; species Macrothele yani. Next base: position 64,667,225 of record CM077005.1, read on the forward strand.
AACAAAAGTTGAGCAGATTGAAAATTTTTCCCGCAATCGTAATTTCTTTTTCTTGCGAAGTTTCCTCTGCCCAGTATTTGTTATTAAATATCAATTAATTGCATAAATGTTTGTACTAGCTTGAAAGTGAAATATAGACAACAATTTGCGATAACGGAAGTTCGACGGAGTTCCTTGTAAACTTTAGGCACGAGTTTCTTCTACGGATTCGAGAAACTGCGACTTTGTTGTCATCATTTGCGTTGTTCTCCAGAACGATGCAAAACTGAAGACAATTTTTTTGGGGGGTGAGATGTTGGTGTGTGTGTCGTTGGAAGCGGACGGAATTTTGTTTTCCAAAACTTTTGAAAACGGGAGTTAGACAAACTACAGATTTATTCTGTAATCGTAATTTTTTTTTCTCGTGATATTCCCTCTGCTCAGTATTATTGTAAAATATACTTTTGTTTGATAACTGGTTGTGTATCAGCTTGAAAACGGAGAAAAAATTTCCAAAAACGGAAATTGGACGGAGCGAAGATTTTTTCGTAATCATAATTTTTTTTTGCGATGTTTCCACTGCCCTGAATTATTGTTAAATGTTATTTTCCCTCTATAAATAGTTGCAAAGGGAAAAATTGGACATTCCTCTTGTCAGAAGAATGGTTGAATCAACCAAGTCTCAATTATGTGAGCTGTAAACATCTCATAGATAGTATTCAAGAAGATTTTTTTTTTCAGAGCTGAAGGGAAACATGTTCAAAAATAATAAATTAGTTGACCCTTGTAATACTAAACTTGCACATGAAGTTTGAGTGTGTAGAATCTGAATCTGTGAAGCAACACACACACACAAGTTTTGTTACAGTCTTTCAAAAGCCTGGCAGACCAGTTTTTTTTTCTTTTGAAAATTAATGAAGTGCAGTTATGGAATATTCACTATTTAAGCATAGCTGTAAAAAATGAAGAGTATATGTGCCAATGTCCAAAGTTTTCTAAGAGTTTTATAAGCAACCATCTCACACATTTCCATTAGTGTCAGAAGGTTCTTCTGTAAGTCTTGTGTTATGTTTAAGAAATGCACCATGTGAACGTGGCTTTAGCACACACAAACACAAAATTCAGTCAAGATTTAGAGCTTCGCTGAGCAACAAAAATCTTAATGCATATTTCTGAAATTGGGCCAGAGAAACCCTCAAAAATCAAACAGCAGCTGATTAAAGCTTGCTAACTGTGGCAAGGAATGAAAGACAGACATATATATTTCAGGAGCAATTTTATGATATCAACATACTGCAAAACGAACAATTCTTGTTTTGTAAGATGAATCATGTATTAGATTGAATGTAATAATTTTTTTGATCTAATTCACCTGTCCGTTTTAAGAACCAAGTATAGCTTATATTGTTTGAAAAATTACTAGTTTTCCCAGTCTTTTAATGTAAGTCACATATTCAAAACTCCCCACTTAAAATTTTCAATCCCCTCCATTTACAGACACAAGTGGGGGACTCCTTTCCATTTTAAATTTGAATTTTAACCCTTGCATAGGACTTCATAAGATTTTTAAATGCATAGTAAATTTCACCCCAATTTGCAGAATATAAAACAAAGCACTGTGACTAACAAAAATTTATGCTCCTGGAATTTTTTGATTAACTCCTGAAAAACCCTGGAAAAGGTGTGGAATTTGTTTTCTGTAAATGTGTATGAACCCTGTGTAGCTAGCAATAAAAATATGAGTGTGATCTGCAATAAGCAAATTATTTAACTGATGTAAAAAATATTTTATAAACTCTAAGATTTTCTAAACAGAGATATTAAGGGATTGATAGGTGGTGAGGCAATGGAAGACAGCATTTGTGTAGATAGGCAAAGTCATCGCTCTTTCCACGTTTTTCTTTAATTAACACACAGCAACTGAAAAATTGTATTTTGACACCGCTGGGATTGAATCCCATATCTCTCTATAACTAGCAGAGTGTGTTCGCCTTATGCTATGGTGCCAACAATTCACGGCGCTATATGTGTTTATCTGTCAGCATCTGACTCCACAAATCCGAAGGGTGGGCCCAGCAACTGAGACGTGTCCATCTGGTGGGGCTTAATGACACAAGCTATTTAATTATAGCTGATAAATCCAAAGGGCGAGATAAATGGTGAAAATCTTCCAAATACACGGAGACAGTTTACTTAGGCAAAGTCATCGCTCTTTCCATGTCTTTCTTTAATTAACACACAGCAACCGAAAAATTGTATTTCAACACCGCTGGGATCTAATTCCAGATTTCTCGATAACTAGCTGAGTGCATTCGCCTTACGCTATGGTACCAACAATCCACGGCACTAAGTGTGTTTGTCTGTCAGCATATGATGTAAGATGAACAGGCATAAATGTAGCGTGAGGCGAATGCACTCGGCTAGTTATCAAGAGATCTGGGTTCGATCCCAGCGGTGTCGAAATACAATTTTTCAGTTGTGTATTAATTAAAGAAAAATGTGGAAAGTGCGATGACTGCCTATTTATATTGTCTCCATGTATTTGGAAGGTCTTCAGCATTTGTGTAGGATATGTATGTGTGGGAAGCAGGGTCATAGGTGGGGTTTAATGGGAGGTAGTAAAGAAACAATTGAAATGTTGTCTTCATGCAAGCTGACCTGTCTGTAAGGGATTATCCACAGCAGGTAATTCCTAGTTTTCCAGTGGAAGAGGAAGGGGTAAACATACAGTGAATGGCATCTTGTTTGCTGATAATCATGCTGCATTTCAACATATGTCCAAAAATTATTGTTTGTAATGTGCAACTAAAACAACATGGCAGAATATTATGAAGTTCATGGGGTCTGCAAAAACTTTGGTTTATGTGGAATTTTGCATTATGAAAGCTCATTATATGTGAATTCACTGTATTAGCAATCCCTCATTCAAAAACCATGACTTGAAGTTTTCTGTTATTTCCACTTCATTCATCCTGGACAATAAACAGTATGTAGATTATATCAAGTTTCTGTTCGTTATGCATGTAGTTATTTCATTTTAAAGTCTCTTCTGAGTGCTCTTTGTCACAGTTCATAACCACAGAGTCCATACGCATTCAAAAGAAACCTTAAAGTAAAATAAATATTTTGTTTTAAGGTTTCTTCTGAGTGCTTTTTAAACATTCATACCTCCAAATAGTCAACATACACTCCAAAAAAAACCATAAAATAAAATAAATATGTTTATGACAAACAGATCTAATTTTTGTATTATATTTGCCATGTAATAGGTGTATACCCAGTCTTAGCATAAATACTGTTACAAACGTTCGACAGATGGCACGCAACCGGTGTGCTACATCACCAACCAGCCAGGAGGCGTGAAGCAGCTAGTGAATCATTGTGCGCTCAGTCACAGAGGAGATAACATGTTTCATGAAGTACTTGTTATGGAGTTGGGCGATTATGAGAATCATGTTACTGTAATAGCGCTGCACAAAGTTAGAAAATCAGCTTCCAAGTTTTTCAACATGCTGAAGGAGCTGAAAACGGGCTGAATTTTTGTCTACTAGAACATAAAAAGGTTCCTTGAGACTGGGACCATTGCTGACCGCTCCAGAAAGGGTTCGCCACGTACCGTGAGGACTCTTCACCTGGTGAAAGCAGCAGCAGTCCGTATTTGATGATATCCTGTCAGAAAACAATCAGTGATGGCTCATGAGGTGAACTTTTCAAGAATGTTGATGTCATGTGTGCCACGGAGTGACGTAAGGGTGAGAGCTTACCGGCGGTGTACAAGGCACTTCCTCACTTCACAACTGAAGCAGCAGAGAGTGCTAAAAGCGGAAAGTTTACTGCAGCGTTATGCAGACAATCGCCACATACAGATCCTTTTCTCTGATGAAAATTTTGTCACTATTGAAGAGGCTTTCAACTTCCAAAATGACAGGGTGTATGCGTCAACCTCATGAGAAACTCAGGAGAAAGTTCCAAGGATCATGAGGGGCCATCATCCTGCTTCTGTCATGGTTTGGTGGGGAGTGTCCTACGAGGGTATCATGGAGCTCCTTTTGTGTAAGAAAGGAGTGAAAACATCTGCAAAAGTCTACCAGGACAGGGTTTTGGAGCCAGTGGTAAAAAATGTGAGTCACATCCTCTTCCGAAACCGACAGTGGAGCTTTCAGCAGGATTCCGCACCTGTCCTCAAGGCCAAGTCAATCCACGAGTGACTTCAGACGAATTTGCCAGACTTCATTTTTCCAGCTGATTGGCCTTCCAGCAGCCCAGACCTCAACCCATTGTACTACAAGTTGTGGGCCACACTGGAGGACATGACCTGCAGAAAGAGACACCCCAGTATTGACAGTCTCAAACACTCTTTGGTGCTGGCAGTAGCAGCTTTCCCTGTGGAGACCTTGTGTGAAGCTATTGATGAGTGGCCACAGAGACTGAAAGTCTGTGTGAAGGCAAAAGGAAGTCATTTTGAAAAGTGATTGGTGCTATGTATTCACAAGTGTACTCTACTTACGTCATATCACAGGTATATTAAAATACCTTTAAATTTCTTGTTATTTCATTGAATACTTTGTAACAGTATTTATGGTAAGACTAGGTAGGTATAAAAGCCTAAAGTACATTATCATGGACAGTTTTTGCTGATACAACAGAACTCTATCATCAGCATTGAACAACTTGCATACACAAAAAAAAAAAAAAAATCACAGAGTTATTTTCGCATCATGCACTCATCAATGAGTGCATGTTAAACAATCATGGAAACAACGCAGTTATGTTAAACAATCATGGAAACAACGCAGCCTTATCTGAATCCGTCACTAGTGTAAAACCAAGTGCATAAAACACTGTTTATGCTTGAACTCTAGGTTCATGTGCATACAAATTCTGTTTTACCCCAAAAATTTTCAAGGCTTTCCCCAAAAATATCTTGTTTACTTTGTGGTAAGCTTTCTGCAAATCTAGAAATGGAGCAAAAGTTTTGTTATATAGCAAACAAATGCTTTTTAGTCAACATAAAGATTTGGTTGTCACATCTCTTACCACACACTTACCACTTTGTACATCACATATCTTGTCAATAATAATCTTTATGTACACTTTTAATCCTCTGACCGACTCATTAAATCTGATTCAGCTGCTTTCAAAATGCCACTGAGATCCGTAGCAGCCACGTCAAAGATGGCTTGCATTTTATGAGCGAAAGAGGCAAATTCTGTCAGCATGGAAACTGGTCTTACACTGTGAAACTGTCACCCTTGATGTTATTTTTAATACACCACAATGTGAATACTCAAGAAACACATATATCATATAAAATCCGTTTATTTATTTATTTTTTAAATTAAAAAAATCTGATTTAATACATTATATGCGTTTCTTGAGCTGTTACTCGTTTCTACCGTCGGCTTCATTGCACGATGTTAAATTGGTGATCTGGTAACTTGCTTGAAGCAAAATCACATGTTGTTGTTCTTCAGGAAAAATGCATCCAAAACAAATATTAGCATTCAGTACACAGTACAGTATATTAAAATTTAATGTATCACTTTATATTCATGTCAGCAATGTAATTCCCAGCTCAAAACAGGCGCTTAAAATTCTGTTATCTGATATAAGTGAAACACTTATGAAATTAATTATAATAGAAATATTTTAGTATTTTCTTTCCAAAATTCTGAAATCCTTTTAATTCAAAATGCACTTTTCTTAAAATTCATAATCTACTATAAAATATTCGTATTTAGCCTTAATATTCGTTTGACCTTTGTTATATTTAGTTGACAACACTTATACCAAAGTAGTACCATACAACCTTAAGAAAAAGAGAAAAAGTACGTAAATTTATATAAGCCTTAGATACTTTTTAGTGGTATATCATATGTGCTGGAAATAACTACGATATGATCAGAGATTGTTTGTATTATATTTATAGATTATCGTGACAGCGGGTATATCAGTAACCCACTTTCACAACTGTTCTGAATTTGTATTTATCACATGCGAAACCTGTAATAAATTTATTCAAAACTGAAGGATAGAAAACTGTGAGAATATAGTGAAATCAACCTCTCGAAGCTGTGTTACTCATGCAAATTTTTTGAGGTTTTTCAGCTGAACCTAAACTCCCCTGACTTGAAGGATGTTTACGAGTACAATATTTATCATTTCAGTTTAATAAAATTAAGTTACATGGAGATGGTGTATTTAAAATTTTGAATGATGAATTTGAGAGACAAAATATTCCTTGGAAAAACTGTTTGTCTTTTGCATGTGATAATGGTAATATAATGATTGGGCAAGTAAAAGGTGTAGCTGCATTTCTTAAGGAGGTACAACCAATGATGGCGGTTGAAGGTTGCTCCTGTTATTTGATTCACTTGGCTGCTGGGAAAGCAACGACAGCATTTAAACAGATAAATGTTGAGCAGTTTTTAGTGCAGTTATATTATTTTTTAGAGAAAAGTTCCAAATGGAAAAATAGTTTGAAGTTATGTCAGGCAGTTTGTGGCACAAAACCACAGAAAATTTCAAAATATGTTAGTACTTTAAATATGTCAGTAAATTCAAACCAAGAAGAGGAGAAAACAGCCCTAATTCAATATTGTATTAGAAATAAAAAAATTCCAAAATTTGATAAAATAAAATTGATTTCGACTCATAAATCTGGAAAAAAATTAAAATTTTCTCAATCTATATCAATTGAAAAACTAAAAGATAAAGTTTGCAATATTCATGACCCAACAACTCTTCCAAAAGTGTGGAAAAAGTTAGTTAAAAGAGAGAAAAATTTTCAAAACAAAAATAATAGGAAAATTCTTTACCAAAAATGAGCAACGATAAATCGATAATAATAATTAAAAAATTTTTGAAAAAATATAAATAAAAAAAGTAAAAAAAAATGAAAAAAAATCATAATAAAATACACCAAGGTTAAATTAAAATAAATGAGAAATTCATAAACATCAATTAAATTTAAAATCAAATTAACTTCCGTTAGTTTTCAAGTATTGTTAATCCTTTAAGATTAGAGTTAAATCAATTTCTGACTGGGATTGTACAATAATAATCAATTAAATTTAAATTAAATAAATTTTCTGACGATGTTGAACCCAATAGATGACGCTCGAAGTGAAAATCTCTCATATATGACAAACTAACAACTAACTGCACATCGATATTGCTGGTAAAATCAAGATGAGGATAAATACTTGCCATTCGCATTCCTTGAAGTGTGCGGGAGCACATTAAAACAATGCTGACAATGGTGTCAAGTGAAGCACCGAAAACCTAGGTTACGATTCCATTAGCCACATTCGTGATTGATCTTACTGTGTACCTCATCTACCTGTATTTTAGTTTAAAATTTATTAAAAAAGACTAATATATTAAAAAAAAACTAACTTCTTTGAACATCATTACTAACCAAGTAAGTATCCAACCACGAGGTTGTAAGGTAAGTTAAATTTAAATTCTTATTAATAGTAACAGTATTTTCCCAAAACAAACTATTATTTTCATTACAATATAATAAACTATTACCATTTGACCTTTCTAAATATTTATTTTTTAATATCAAACAAAGTACACATGGTTCATATCGCAAATCAGAAAAAAAAAAAAATGTGCTATAAAAGCAGTGTTAGTACTACAGTGTTTGTAGTTTAAGTATGTGTGTTTTACATATTAATTTACCTTTCAGCACGTAATTACCTAAAAACTGTTTTTAGGTGTTTTTGACTGTATCAACGAGTCAAAGACAATAGTAACAAACTATGTCAGTACTCATTTGTAGCCATTACTTGATTCAGTAAATAGAATACTTCAGTAGTGGGAAGCTTTAAAGCAGTGTTTTCGTATTGAAAATCAGGATGACATGAGTATTAGATCACTAATACAAAATCCAATGTGTAAACTGTTTTGTTTATTTCTTAGTAATGTCCTTCCAGTATTATTTACTGCCATTAATGTATTTCTTCAATAAGAAGCACCTGCTATATATCTTTTGCACAGGAAGCTTATGAGTCTCTTTACTGACTTGTTAGGAAGATTTGTAAAGACTACAGAAGTATCTGAAGGCTCAGTATCAATAATAGATATAGATTTAAAAAATAAAGAAAGTATCAGAAGGATGACTGTGATCTTGTAATCGGAGCCCAAGCAAGAGTTTATATAAAAGAGTATAGTTTCACCAATGCACAACCAAAGAATTTTTATTGTGATATCAGAAATTTTTACACAGTGTGCTGTGACTACATATTGAGAAACTTTCTCATAAAAAGTGAAATGTTAAAGCACGCAGCAGTGGCCGATGTTTCAACCCGGAAAAAGATTTCCTATGTATCAGGAGAGGTGTTTTTTTGTTTTTTTTTTCCATTGTTTCCAAATCTTCTAACTTCTGAAGAGGTCAGTAAATTAGAGAGAGAATTTGCCACATACCAATTTGAACATTTTGAAAGCTCAGTTTCCAGAATGAATATTGCATGGAATGAAATATACAAACTCTCTGATGCTTCATGTTGTCAAAAATATACTACCTTACCCAAAGTAATGATCACTGTACCATTCCACATAGTAATGCTCCTGTAGAGAAATTTTTTAGCTTGGTAAGAAAAAACCACTCAGAATTTCAAACAAGTATGAGCACATGTACTTTAAGTTCACTCCTTTTTGAAAAAAACCTAAAGCATTTTCTTCTGCAGACGTATGCTGTAAGAAAATATTTTCAATAAAAGAATTGAATTCTTCTAAACAAGCAATACAGTAATCACTTTTGAATGAACATCAGGCAAAAAATTGATATGCAGAGCTACTCGGCTTACTGTCAGAACAACATTATCCATAGTTATGTACTCCATATATATTACTACCTGTTCAGTTCTATAGTCAAATTTTATAACATGAACATTTTTGTCATTCTGAGAAGACACCAATAAAAGTGGTTTTGAATGTTTATTATATAGACTGACAGGCATAAAACTTCTAGTTTATTTTCAGCTTTTTTTTTCTATTTTTACAACAGAAGTCTTTTTCACCAAGCTTGATATACTGTTATGAGGTGAGTGTGCTAGTTTTACATTATAAGGCAGTCATTTTAGTTTATAACTTTGAAAAAATGTCTGTCATCGCGTGCATGCTTTTTTAGGTTTCGAATGATTACTGATAGACTCCTCTAAAGGTTGGCAGCTTTACCATAGTCTAAAACATTGACACCTGAAGGCAACTTATCTTTTGAGGTTTGCTTCCCTCTTGAAACATTTCTTGTATGTTAACTGTGAGGCTCTTGTAGCTTCTTGCAGGGCAAGTTGATGTTTTATCCTCTTCTTGTGTTCTCTACTTTACATATGTATATTTGCAGGTCATATATATTTAGCATCCCCCCAAGCAGACTTGTTTTTTTTTTTTTATTTCTTTTGAATTTATCTACCATTTGAGCAATTTCCTTTTCTCCCCCCCCTTTTTCCCTTTTAAAACACTATATATATACATACTCTTAAAATATCTACAAAGCGTAAAAATTCCTACAATAATATATAAACTGAAGCCATACAATTCGAAGATGTGCTCACCTCACTAACATACAAACCAAATTCGACAACACCGACATTACTCATACACATTTTCAAAACCCAACACATTATTACACAAAATAATTACAACACAAACCTAAAAATCCTATATACAATATTTACAAAACCTGTTGCTGCTAACTCAATCAATATCTTCAAATCCCTATCTCATAATTCTTCCTGTACATGTTGAATGCCACACACATCGCAACCTGCCCTCTCACTTAGCCCTAACGCTTGCCACATTTCACCTCTAGCACTTTTAACTGAACCTCAGTCATCTTCAGGAAGCTCTCTTGATACTATCTCGTCTGTTGCTGCAGCGCAAGTGAGTGAAGCAGTCAGCGCTCGGGGTAGCTTCAATGGCTCCGATAGTCATCTGCCGTGGCTCCCATCTATTGTTCAATTCCAGGTTTTTTTTCCCTTCCTTTTTCTTCTGTTGTTTTGATTTTGATGCTCAATTTTTATTAATTCTTTCCATCTGTAGTTCAGGTTGTTAAGATCATTGATATTACAAACTTTATCCTTTTTTTTTTCAATTAACACTGATTCTGCGATACATAGATGCCTTTCTGTCTTACAACATTTGATAATTTTAATTTCTTCAAATTTAGGGTATTCTTGGTTTTCTAAACAGTATTGAATCAAAGCTGTCTTTGCTTCCTTTTTTTGCCAATTACTTATGTGTTGTTTTAGATGGTGTTTCAATTTGTTTTTCGTGCTGCTGATGTATGATATAGGTGGGGACCGCCCCGGTGGCGCAGTGGTCTAAGGCGCTGGCCTCTGATCATTCGTTCGTAAGGGGTCCGGGTTCGAATCCCGGTCGGGCATGGATGTTGTGTTTGTCTTACGGCGCTGGCTCTCTCCCTTCCCTGGAACCAGTGACCCTAAATTAGGGACGGGCGACTGCTTATAGCCCATTGAGTTGCTCACGGTGGTCGTTAAACCTCCAATCAAAAAAAAAAAAAAAGGATATAGGTGGGGTCTTGGTAATTGGAATTTCATACACTCCTGCCTTTTCTAATCTACTGCAATTATCTTTATTATTAAGAATTATATTTTTGATAGTATGTACACTGTTTCCCAGAAGAAGGAAAAGGAAGGGAAAAAAACCCAAAACGGAATTGAACAATAGAGAGAGCCACGGCAGACGACTATCGGAGCCATCGAAGCAAGCCAGATCGCTGACTGCTTCACTCACTTGCTCTATGGCAGCAGACAAGATAGAATCGTGAGAGCTTCCAGAAGATGACTGAGGCCCAGTTGAAAGCGCTAGAGGCGAAATGTGGTGAGTGTTAGGGCTAAGTGAGAGGGCAGGTATGGCATTCAACATGTACAGGAAAAATTATGAGATAGGGATTTGAAGATATTGATTGAGTTAGCAGCAGCAAGTTTTTTAAATATTGTATATAGGATTTTTAGGTTTGTGTTGTAATTATTTGGTTTTAATGTGTTAGGTTTTGGAAATATGTACGAGTAATGTCAGTGTTGTCGAATTTGGTTTGTATGTTAGTGAGCACATCTTCGAATTGTATGGCTTCAGTTTATGTATTATCGTAGAAATTTTTATGCTTTGTAGATATTTTAAGAGTTTATGTATATATAGTGTGTTTTAAAGGGGGGAAATGGGGGTGGGGGTGGGAAGGAAATAGCTCAAATGGTAGTTAAACTCAAAAGAACAACAAGCCTGCATGGAGGATGCTAAATGTATATGACCTGCAAATATATGTATGTAACGTAGAGAACAGAAGAAGAGGATAAAACATCAACTTGCCCTGCGAGATGTTACAAGAGCACCACTGTTAACGTGCAAAAAATGTTACAAGAGGGAAGCAAACCTCAAAAGGTAAGTTGCCTTCATGTGTCAATGTACAATGTGCACGTAAATTAAGAGATAGTATGGACATTAAGTGGTCCGTTGAGCTATTATGGTATAGTCTGAAACATGTCTTCAGGAACTTTATGCAGCATTGTTGGATAAACACTATGGGCCATTGGTTGAATCTAGTAAGTGTCTAGGTTTTAGCAGACTGTACATTGACTCTTTCTTTTGTCCATTTTGTGATCCTGTTCCAAGTGTTCTTAAGGAAGCTCTGGAAATAAGTTGGATTGGTATCCTCATCATAACAGTACCGAAACATCAAAACATGTGATTTATATATTGCTAGAAATCATTGAAAATAATTGTGCTATTAAGGTTTCTTCTGAGTGGTTATTATGTTGTGGCCGAATATTGCCACTCCTTCCACTCCCCCTCCCTCCAGTGATCATGTAATAGGAATTGTTCTGTCAGGTGTAAGGATAAGTACCATTGCATGTTGACACTAACTTGGAAAACCACATTCAAATTCTATCCCCCTTTTCACAAAATATTGCCATCACATTTAGTGACCTGACAATGGTATACAAGTATAGATAAAAAAAAATATTTCTCTGTTGGAAAGGTGTCTTGAAGAAACAATGAGATTATGTAAGGATTTCCCACCCAACTTTTTCTGTTTGAATGCAAGTTTTAATGTGGTAAAGCATAGCTATTCATCCCGTTATTTGCTGAGAACATGCAAGTTTTTTGCTGAGTGATTATCTTCATTTAGGAAATAAAAAAGTTAAGTTTTAATCTGCAGCACAAAGCATCGTTTAGAGTATCGGGGTTTTACCTTGCAACGAAGCACTGCTCTGGTGCCATGCAGATTATTTTCAATAATGCCATTTGAGTGGAACTTTTCCACAAAAACATCTTGTTTACTCTGTGATCACCAATGCTGTGCTACATTACTAGTTATATAGGCTTAAACTGCTGCAGACGTTAGTGTGAAAGATTGGCCATGATCATTTAAATAGTGATTTCTATGTGAAAGTTGTATAGACAAATGAACAGAGTGGTCATAGTGAAAAAAATTAGCAGTGAATCACGTAACACCCACAAAAAAAAAAAAAAAAAAAAAAAAAATTAGAAGAATTCTTGATATCATCATATCACACATAAGTTGGCAACAATGGGTGCTTATGCCACCTATTTCATTCCATGGCTGATGAAGGTAGAAGTCACTACCAAAATGTCCAACCACTTATAATTTTTAATGTAACTTATGCGTGATATGATGATATCAAGAATTCTTCGAACAGAGTGGTAAATGCTTTCTATGTACAGTTTTCCATTAGAGTAATGAAACCTTTCCACAGTGAAAGTATTGTGTTTATCTTCTGAAAATTTATCTTACTGTCTGTACTGCCTCATAATTAAAATTTAATTTATATGCTCAACCATTAATTGGGTAGAACTGCCTATATTATATCCCTTTACTTCTTTAGTATTTGTTTCCATAGGACCAATATTATCAAAGGAGTTAAATAAGAGACATAGAACTATCTATGTGTTCCCTTGATTATAGATTTGTTCTTCAGTTGTCAGTGATTGTTTCTTGAAGTTTATATCAGTTGTTTACTTAAAATGTGTTTTTCTTTTTATCACAGAACTTGATCATGCTATTCACTATGTATGTCCCAAGCTTGGCGATTCATGGATCACGCTGTGTCAGGCACTGAAATTGGATAGTAGCATCATCAGTTCCTGTAAATCACTAGGTAGGTGTTCTCCTCAGGAACAAGCTTTACAAGCTCTGATGATCTGGAAAAAGACCCCTGGTGCCTCTGTGAAACACATGATTGTGGCTTTAAGGAGTAAGATATGTAGATTAGAAGACTTAGCATCAGACTTGGAAAGTAGTAAGCAAATTTTTGTGTCAGTTCTTCTCAGACTTGCATTTCTTTAAAAAAATTCTTTACACATTTTCTTTACACATTTGATAAATGTGCAGGGTGTCTACTGGTCATGAAAGTTATGAAAAAGTAATGAAATTGAGCAGGTGGTCATGAAGTAATGAAAAAGTAATGAAATTGAGTGGGTGGTCACGAACCTTTTTTTTTTTTTTATCGGCACCTGAATGAAGACACGTTTGCGCGCCTAGAAGAAAACACGAACTGGCACTCTTATAAACTGGTGTGTAGTCAATGCCCCATGACATATATATATAAAAACATATGCTTCATCAAAAGCTGATGTTGTGAAGAGGGAATATTTGCAATTTTGTGAATCTTTGAAAAAACAACTGAAACAGTTCAATCCTAAGGAGGACAAACTTGATCACTTCCTGATGAATTTACTACAAAGTGTGAACCATGACTTTATCAAGTTCTTACAGAAGCTGCTGTGCATTTTTCATGGCAATGCTGCAGTTGAAAGAGGCTTTTCTGTTAATGAAGAACTTTTAGTTGAAAACTTAGAAGAAGATGCAGTTGTTACAGAAAGAAGTGTTTACAGTGCAATGCAATTGTTAGGTGGTTTAGATAATAGTGAGAAAGAACTGAATGTGGACATCACAAAATCAATGATATTAGCTGTCAAAAATGCTTCATCAGAAAGAGTAGAAGCCTTAAAGAAGAAGAAATCTGATGAAGATGAAGTGGCCAATCTTAAAAGGGAGAGCAGTCCATGAACTCAAAGATAAGAAAAGAAAGCTTATAGAAAAGGCAAAAGAAGAAGCTGAAGTTCTAGATTCTGAGATAACAAGTTTAGCTAAGATAATTAAACACTGAGTCTTTCACTGTGAAATTTCAGTCTCCATAAATTTTGTATTTACATTCATAATTTTCATATTGCCTTAAAAAAAACTTGTAAGTTTTTACAGCATTATCATGTTAAAAGAATTTATGTATTAATAGATGTAATGATAAATATTTCTAAAAATAGCCATATTCTTAGTAAGCATCTCATCACTCATTCTTTCAACATGGCCAAACCACCAAAGCATATTAGTATCCACCTTGCTAACAACATTTTGCTTCATTTCACACAACTGCAACACATCTTCATTCCTCACACAATCAGACTGTGTCTTGCCACAAACCCACTGTATCCCGTAAGTAACGCATTTCTCCAGCACACAAAAAACTATGTTTCTTCTGTAGTACCCAGGTTTCACTACTATACATCAGAGTAGGAACAATTACACATTCATACACAGCCATGCGGGACTCTCTAGAGTACCCATCATTCCTGTGAAAACCTCCCTGAGCAGCTATGACTTTCAATGAAGAATTCACTCGCCTACTAATTTCCAGATCCAATTTATTCTCTCTGTCAAACATGCTTCCTAAATACACAAATTCACTCACCTGGTCAATCACTGTGCCATTTATACTTACATTACATTCAGTGCTACCAGTTCCTCTCTCAAAGACCATAACTTTGGTTTTCCCCTTTCTTATACTCAGTTTGAATTTCATGCAAACTTCGTACATCCGGAACAACATACACTGCAACTCACTTTTGCTCTCTGCCAGCAGGACTGTGTTATCAGCATACAGCCATCTGCACACCCAGTATATCACCAAGACATAAACCAGTACTATCAATCTTGGCATCGCGCATGCACACATCCACAAATATATTAAACAGCCATAGGGACATTACACAAACCTTGTCTGACTCTTGCAGCAATAGAAAACCATTTTGATAAAACACCATTCACTTGTACACAAGCTCTACTGCCAGCATACATGGCTTTTACACTGTTAAGTAACACCATATTTATTCAATACCTTCCACAAAGGTGTCCTATTTACTCAGTCTCAAGCTTTCTCTAAATCTCTGAAGGGAGCAAAAACATTCTTACCCACAGCCAGATTCTTTTCAATCATTGTGTGTAAACCAAAAATTTGGTTATTGCAGCCTTTACCATGCGTGAAACCACTCTGAACATCCCACACTTTCTCTGATGTAAGATCTTGTACTTTTTCTATAATGACCGTACCAAACACTTTCCCTGGCACATTCAGTAGGCTAATACCACGATAGTTCTTGCAGTCAGTCTGATCACCTTTTCCCTTATACAAGGGAACAATGATAGCATCCTTCCAATCCCAAGGGACCTTTCCTAACTCCCAGCACATGTGGCAAATTTCAGTTAACTAGTCAATTACAGAGTCACCACCTTATTTCAACATCTCAGCAGTTATGCCATCAATTCTCAGAGCCTTACCATTCTGAACAGATTTTATAGCTTTACACAACTCTTCTCTTGAGATTCATCCTGTGCTTCCATCTTTCCCTGTGACATCATCTGCTTCTTCCTCAGAATCACCTTTGCTTTCTTGATCTAATAACTCACAGAAGTATTTACCCCATCTTTCACTTAATTCATTGGGCTCCCATATCATTTCCCCAATCCTATTCTTTACACAGCTTACAACTTTGTTTCCCCTATTTTTCTTGATTCTCATGTACTTCCAGAAAGTCTTCCTATCTTCCCTAAAAGTCAATTCAGGACTTTCCAGGTGCCTTCTCCTTCCTATCTTTTGCCTTACTCTGGCAAACCAGCTTATTTACTTCACTCTTCTTACATCAAAATTGATCGACAAAAACTTTGCCTTGCGGCATCCTCAAATGGGCTTCCTTCTTTCTTTTTACTGCCTCTTCAATCTCACTGTTCCACCAAGCATCATCACCACTGTTACCCACTATTGTGGTGCCACAGACCTCTTCAGCAGCAATGGCAACACAGTTCTTAAAACATTCCCATTTGTTTTCTACATCCCTCTTACATGACTACAACTTCTTCAGCCATTCTTCGAGTAAGTTAGCATAACGCTGATAATTTTCAGGGAGCCTTTCAACCTTTATTCTCTCCACACTAGGCCTCTTCCTATCCTTTTTCCTCCAACCAACATTCAGTTTCACTCGCGACACTAGCAAGTAATGATCAGAGCCAACATCAGCGCCTCTCATCACACGAGTGCCAACAACTAAATGTTCCAGATGCTAATTGTAAACAACAAAATCTGTAACACTCTTTTGACCAAGAGTATGATTTCCCCAAGTATATGGGAGGATATACTTGTGGTTGAAAAACGTATTATATACACACAAACCATTCTCAAAGCAGAGCTCAATTAATCTTTCACCATTATCATTTACACAAGGATCGTTAAACTTACCCAGAACATTATCAGAAATTGCATTCTGCACACGTACTCTAGCATTGAAATCCCCTGCTATTATAACTTTCTCTTTAGCACCAAACTGGCTCAAAACAGCTTTTAGTTCATTCCAGAAATCTTCCTTCCTATTAAAGGGTTCAGAGTCACAAGGAGCATACACTTCAACAATTACAGTTCTCTGAAGTTTCACTTTCAAATGAATCCAAAGAATTCTCTCACTTATGCAGCTATAGTGAATCAAGTTGTTCTTCTCCTTTTCACTTAAAATCACCCCTACACACACCAGACTCTCTTCTCATATTATCCATTACTCCAGACTACACACATACACTGTTCCATTCACTTCTTCTATCCCAATTTCCTTTATTTTGGTTTCACTTACACACAGCACATCCAATCTATACTTATTAATTTCTTCAATCACCTCATTCATCTCGCCATTTATACCTCTAGTATTCCATAAATGAATCTTACACTCACTCAGCCGAGATCTCTTTCCCATTCGCCTTTTTCCATTTCCGTATTGTTTCCATGGTGGACCATCCTTCTCAAGTGTGGTAGGTCCACCATATTCCACACAAAAGTCCGGAGCATTGCATTTTTGTGTCTTTTTAATCAGGTAAGTACACCAATGTGAGGGATTAGCCCACAGCTGACGGTTCCAGTTGGTTCTGGAACAAAACCCAGTGAGTTGTGGTCTTTTCACTAATGTCTCACAGAACTAGCTGGTACCTCTCCAAGATTCACAGAGGCCCTTGTTGCTGTTCTATGTGCCATTGTTGCTCATGGAGCACCTTGAGAAGGCAAACCCATCTCTCATGAGCTAAGATGGCCCAAATGATCACATTGTGTACTATTAAAAAATACATATTA
Source organism: Macrothele yani (assembly GCA_039090855.1). Taxonomy (NCBI): domain Eukaryota; kingdom Metazoa; phylum Arthropoda; class Arachnida; order Araneae; family Macrothelidae; genus Macrothele; species Macrothele yani. The sequence continues at coordinate 64,684,639 of CM077005.1, forward strand.
AAATATTCATAGTGCAACCTAGCAGGGAACCAGGGAAAATGCTAATATTAGCTTGGCTAGCCCCTAAAGAAAGAAAAATGTCAAGTCACTATTGCTTAAAAACTTTTTACAGGTTTTTTTTTCATTTTAAAATATTTTAAAAAATACTTAAAATTACACTGCCCAACACACATTTTGGTGCCTTGAAAGTTGAACATATTCTTGGATATATTTGGGATGCTGATTCCAAAAATGGCACCAGTTTTGCCCTATCAGCCCTAGTTTTGGAAATAGGGCATACCCACCCTATATGCTGATTCCACCGGTCATCCATCAAAATTCGGAATCCTGCATTGCATGATCTGCTATGTTTGACATGATTTTGACAAATACTGATGCTATTAATATTACATACATTTGAACAAGCACATATTACAAAATCCTGGAAATATTTGAGGTGCAGAGGCCACAAATGGCATCAGTTTTGCCCTATCAGCTCTAGTTTTGGAGATAGGGCATATCCACCTCATATGCTGATTCCACCGGTCATCCATCAAATTTCGGGATCCTGCATTACATGATCTGCTATTTTTAACATGATCTTTGACAAATATTGATACTACATACATACTATTGAAACAAGCACATATTACTAAATCTGTATATTTCAAAACAAAAGCATATAAAATGATCACTCATTCAACATATGAGAAACGTCTTTTATAGGACTAGTTTTGACATGATCGACAAATATTGATAATATATACATACTATTGAAACAAGCACATATTACTAAATCCGTATATTTCAACACAAGAGCATATAAAATGATCAGTCATTCAACATATGAGAAACGTCTTTTATAGGACTAGTTTTGACATGATCTTAACAAATATTGATACTATATACATAACTATTGAAACAAGCACATATACTGGCGGAAAGTGAAAAAAGTACACCAAGAAGGAATTGGCAGACGATCATGAAATTTACATATGTTAATGGGGTTAAGTTTACGTAGGTGTGATGTTAATTTCGGGACCAACCGGTGAGCGCTTACACCACAGCATGGCATAATATGCAAATTATCGTCGGTGGTATTTAAGGAGTATGGCGAAGTGAATGTAATCAGTCGTCGGCGTATGGACACGTGCGAAGACACTGAAGAAGCTGCAATGCCTGGACATGGAAGACGTATACGATTTCAGCAGTTATCGAACTTTGAGCGAGGTCGTCTAGTCGGACTCCGCGAGGCCGGGTGGTCGTATCGTGGTATAGCGGAGTGAATTGGATGGGAAATATCGGTGGTGGTACGATGGTGGCGTAGATGGTCCGAGGAACATTTCCACACAAGAAGATGTGGAACCGGGAGTCACAGACGGACTGATGAATGGACCGATCGACGCATAAGAAGAGCGGCGTTGTCAAGCAGAACATCCACTGCGACGCAAATCCGAGTTGCCGTTGCACCTGAGGTGACTGTGCGAACAATCCGCAACCGTCTACTGGATGCAGGACTACGTGCACGTGTGCCTCTGGCATGTGTACCTCTGACTCCAGCCCACCGTCAGGAACGGCTGCAGTGGTGTTGCCAACATCTGCACTGGAGAATGCAATGGCGATCTGTCGTGTTCAGCAATGAAAGCAGATTCTGCTTGGGAGCCTCCGATGGCCATATGCATGTTCGCACATGCACAGGGGAGCGTCTCCACCCTTCTCGCATCTGCCAGTGACACACAGAGCCTACACCTGGTCTCCTGGTGTGGGGAGCGATCAGCTATCACTCCCGTACACAACTAGCGTTTGTACCGGGTACGTTAAACAGCACCTCTTACATCAACATCATCATTCAGCCCGTTGTTGTGCCATTTGTAAGGTCGGTCCATCGTGGTGTTTTCCAGCAAGATAACGCATGCCCACACACGGCACGTGCAACGCAACCTGCACTTCAGGGTGTGAGACAACTTCCATGGCCTGCACGTTCACCGAATTTGTCCCCCATTGAGCATGTGTGTCATTTTATGGGACAACGACTTATCCGGTCTCCACGACCATCCCCGATTTACGCGTCCAGGATGAGGATGCTTGGAACTCAATACCCCAAACTTACATCCAACATCTGTACAACAGACTCCATGCCAGAATTGCATAGTGTGACGCAGTTCATGGCGGTTCAACTTTGTACTAACCATGTTACATGGAAATGTTATTTTTCAGTGTACCAGCAAATACAGCTGTATTTTGCCATAATGTTTTGATCACGTTATCCTGTGTGTTCCGTTATTATGCTGTATAAATTTAGTTGGTATCAGACGTCTCCTTCTTGGTGTTCTTTTTTCACTTTCTGCCAGTGTGTTACTAAATCTGTATATTTCAACACAAGAGCATATAAAATGATCACTCATTCAACATATGAGAAACAAGGTTGCTTACCTCTTTTCACATTTCTCCACACGTTACATTCTTTCTGCCCGTCATGCTTGGTTTAGGCTTCCGGTGCGGTGTTCCATTTTTGGTTTTCAGGTTCTTTCAAATGCCTTACCAACACTCAAGTTCATGAAATGTGTTGTTGTCCAGGTTGCAAAATTGTATCCTCCCCACTTCCCACCCTTCCCACAATCTTGTAAAACCTAACTTTCGTTGCTAAAAACCACCAATAGTTGAACACAAAAACTTTTGATATTATAGACAACAACGAAAATGCCTATTTACAAACATACAAATTCTGAACGAAAAAATTAAAAACCTATATACAAATATTTACACATAATTCATTCCTTGGACTCCTTCACACCTCATGAACAACCAACCAACCACACCCTAAGCCACTCCCAAGCAGATTGCCTCGAGTACTTTCAACCCTTTACTGGGTTATCTTCAGGAGGTGTTTTCTCTTCTGCCACTGCAGAACAAGAGTGAGTGATACGCCCAGCTTCTTCGCCCCGCCTCATCGTCATCCACGAAATGCTTCCACCGTGGCTCCATCTGTCATTGACTTTAGTGAACTCTTCATTTTCTCTTTCCCTTTCTGTGATTTTGGTTTTTTTGGTCAATTTTTATTAATTCCTTCCATTTTTCATTAAGTATATTAGGATCGGTACTATTACATACTCGGTATTTATTTTTTTCAATTAATACAGATTCTGCAATACGTAGGTGTCTTTCATTGCGACATGTTTTTATTATTTTTACTTCTTCAAAATTCGGATATGTCTGGGTTATCTAGGCAGTACTGTATCAGTGCTGTTTTTGCTTCTTTTTTTTTTGCCAATTTTTAACATGCTGTTGTAATTGATGTTTTAGCTGATTTTTAGTACTTCCAATATATGACATTGGTGGGATTCCATTTATCGGTATTTCATACACACCAGCTTTTTCCAAGATACTGCATTTTCCAGTGTTATTAATTATCATATCTCCAATAGTCATTACTCTGGTTCCCATCTGAATTCCATATTTATTGCATAATTTATTGATTTCCATAGAGATTCCTGGTAGGTAAGGGGTTTCTCCGACATATTGTAATTGTTTTTTTCCCCGTTAGGGGAAATAAGTAGCCTGCATCTTTACTTGTACTTTATAAATCCATTTATTTATCTTCTGTGGAGGGTATCCATAGTTGTATGTGATTTCTTTAATATAATTTATTTCTTCATTACGAAATTTTTCTGTAGAGGAATGTGTGGTAGCTCTTTTAATTAATGTTTTTATGTTATTACATTTCTGTGTGTAAGGGTGTGTTGAGTTATATGGTATCAGAACTGGGACATATATTTGTTTTCTGTGTACCTTGTACTGCATTTGGTTATTTTGCTTGATGATCCTGACATCCAAGTAAGGTAAGATATTTTCTTCTTCATGTTCTACTGTCAATTTTATTGTGGGATAGACATTACTAAGTTGTTGAGTTAAAGATTCCAGCTCTTCAATTTTCATTCTGGTCATAATGAAGATATCATCAACGTATCTACAGTGAACCAATGGTGGTTCATCCAATGTACTGATAATTTGTTTTTCTATGCTGTTCATAATTACTTCTGCAAAAAGGTTTGACAGAGGAGAGCCCATTGGGCCACCAAAATTTTGTTTGTATATTTTTTCATCATATTTGAAGATATTGTTTTCATAGATGTATAATAAAATTGTTTTTAACTCTTGTAGTTGTGTGTTATTAAGAAGTTGATCCTGTTGTAATTTTTTATTAATAATCTCAATGGCTTCTGGTACAGGGGTACTTGGGAACAGTGCCTTGACACCCATACTAGCCATTCTGTAATCTTTTAGATCTTGGTTTACATTTTTCACAATTTCAATAAATTCATATGTATTCTTTACATTGTATTGTGTTTTCATAAATATTGGTGCCAAGAAACTGTAGATATTCTTTTCAAGATTAATCAATGGAGAGTTCCTTTTGGATACTATAAGTCTCATGGGGTTACCATCATTGTGTGTTTTAATTTTTGCAAACATTCTTGGAAGTTTTGTACCCATTGGTGGTTTTGCATTTTTGATCTCATCAGGTAAGGTGCTGTGGTTCCTGATGTTAGCCAAATATCTTACCTGATTATCAGTTGGGTCCCTTTTCACCTCAGAACATTTCAATTCTTCTATTGCCAATTTCATTTTTTGGTTGTATTCTTCTGTTGAAATTAAAAGACAAAAATATCAAATTTTGTGAAGCTGATAAAACAGGCCAAATAGTGATTTTGAATACAGAAGAATACAACCAAAAAATGAAATTGGCAATAGAAGAATTGAAATGTTCTGAGGTGAAAAGGGACCCAACTGATAATCAGGTAAGATATTTGGCTAACATCAGGAACCACAGCACCTTACCTGATGAGATCAAAAATGCAAAACCACCAAACTTCCAAGAATGTTTGCAAAAATTAAAACACACAAGGATGGTAATAGTATCCAAAAGGAACTCTCCATTGATTAATCTTGAAAAGAATATTTACAGTTTCTTGGCACCAATATTTATGAAAACACAATACAACATAAAGAATACATATGAATTTATTGAAATTGTGAAAAATGTAAACCAAGATCTAAAAGATTACAGAATGGCTAGTATGGGTGTCAAGGCACTGTTCCCAAGTACCCCTGTACCAGAAGCCATTGAGATTATTAATAAAAAATTACAACAGGATCAACTTCTTAATAACACACAACTACAAGAGTTAAAAACAATTTTATTATACATCTATGAAAACAATATCTTCAAATATGATGAAAAAATATACAAACAAAATTTTGGTGGCCCAATGGGCTCTCCTCTGTCAAACCTTTTTGCAGAAGTAATTATGAACAGCATAGAAAAACAAATTATCAGTACATTGGATGAACCACCATTGGTTCACTGTAGATACGTTGATGATATCTTCATTATGACCAGAATGAAAATTGAAGAGCTGGAATCTTTAACTCAACAACTTAGTAATGTCTATCCCACAATAAAATTGACAGTAGAACATGAAGAAGAAAATATCTTACCTTACTTGGATGTCAGGATCATCAAGCAAAATAACCAACTGCAGTACAAGGTACACAGAAAACAAATATATGTCCCAGTTCTGATACCATATAACTCAACACACCCTTACACACAGAAATGTAATAACATAAAAACATTAATTAAAAGAGCTACCACACATTCCTCTACAGAAAAATTTCGTAATGAAGAAATAAATTATATTAAAGAAATCACATACAACTATGGATACCCTCCACAGAAGATAAATAAATGGATTTATAAAGTACAAGTAAAGATGCAGGCTACTTATTCCCCTAACGGGGAAAAAAACAATTACAATATGTCGGAGAAACCCCTTACCTACCAGGAATCTCTATGGAAATCAATAAATTATGCAATAAATATGGAATTCAGATGGGAACCAGAGTAATGACTATTGGAGATATGATAATTAATAACACTGGAAAATGCAGTATCTTGGAAAAAGCTGGTGTGTATGAAATACCACTAAATGGAATCCCACCAATGTCATATATTGGAAGTACTAAAAATCAGCTAAAACATCGATTACAACAGCAAGTTAAAAATTGGCAAAAAAAAGAAGCAAAAACAGCACTGATACAGAACTGCCTAGATAACTAGACATATCCGAATTTTGAAGAAGTAAAAATAATAAAAACATGTCGCAATGAAAGACACCTACGTATTGCAGAATCTGTATTAATTGAAAAAAATAAATACTGAGTATGTAATAGTAACGATCCTAATATACTTAATGAGAAATGGAAGGAATTAATAAAAATTGACCAAAAAAACCAAAATCACAGAAAGGGAAAGAGAAAATGAAGAGTTCACTAAAGTCAATGACAGATGGAGCCACGGTGGAAGCGTTTCGTGGATGACGATGGGGCGGGGCGGGGTGAAGAAGCTGGGCGTATCACTCACTCTTGTTGCAGTGGCAGAAGAGAAAACACCTCCTGAAGATAACCCAGTAAAGGGTTGAAAGTACTCGAGGCAATCTGCTTGGGAGTGGCTTAGGGTGTGGTTGGTTGGTTGTTCATGAGGTGTGGAGGAGTCCAAGGAATGAATTATGTGTAAATATTTGTATATAGGTTTTTAATTTTTTCGTTCAGAATTTGTATGTTTATAAATAGGAGTTTTCGTAGTTGTCTATAATATCAAAAGTTTTTGTGTTCAACTATTGGTGGTTTTTAGCAACGAAAGTTAGGTTTTACAAGATTGTGGGAAGGGTGGGAAGTGGGGAGGATACAATTTTGCAACCTGGACAACAACACATTTCATGAACTTGAGTGTTGGTAAGGCATTTGAAAGAACCTGAAAACCAAAAATGGAACACCGCACCGGAAGACTAAACCAAGCATGACGGGCAGAAAGAATGTAACGTGTGGAGAAATGTGAAAAGAGGTAAGCAACCTTGTAAATATTATATTAGTATGCACGTAAATTTAAGAACAACTTTGGCCTCCGCTATAGATGTTTTTAACCAGAATTTATATGAGAAACGTCTTTTATAGGACTAGTTTTGACATGATCGACAAATATTGATAATATATACATACTATTGAAACAAGCACATATTACTAAATCCATATATTTCAACACAAGAGCATATAAAATGATCAGTCATTCAACATATGAGAAACGTCTTTTATAGGACTAGTTTTGACATGATCTTGACAAATATTGATACTATATACACTGACGGAAAAAAATTCCCCAACACCAAGAAGGGGTTGTGTTAGATAAACGACAGTTGGTTGGCGGTGAGAGTTCATCTGTAAGATGACGTCTATGCAAATTTCGCGCTCGGCGCATACGTCTGGCGCTAGTAGTGTCCCTCGGAACATGCAAAGCAGATTTGCTGTAAATACGCGCTGTAACCTTCGTGAGCGTTAGTTATCGTTGAGATTCGACGTAGGGTGTTGATGTTAGTCAAGAATGCCTTTAAGAAGACAAAGAAGCCATTATTAACAGCTCACGGAGTTTGAACGAGGTCGTGTAATAGGTCTACAAGAAGGTGGATTTTCTTTCCGCAATATTGCAGAATGACTTGGCAGGAATGTAGCCACTGTGCATGATTGTTTGCAGCGGTGGTCAAGGGAAGATACTGCCTCAAGAAGACCGGGTTCCGGCTGGCCACGTGGCACTACTGAGAGGGAAGACCGCCGTGTACGGCGTATGGCCGTGGTGCATCGTACCGCGTCTGCGGCAGCAATTCGAGCTGCAGTTGCCACCACAGTGGCACAACAAACTGTTACAAATCGGTTACTTGAAGGACAGCTCCGAGCCAGACGCCCTGTGGCGTGCATTCCACCTACTCCAAACCACTGCCGTTTGCGACATCAGTGGTGTCAAGCTAGAGCTCATTGGAGGACAGAGTGGAGATCTGTTGTGTTTTCTGATGAAAGCCGGTTCTGCCTGGATGCCAGTGATGGCCGGGTGTTGCTTAGGAGGAGGCCAGGTGAGCGCCTGCAACCAACCTGTCTACGGCCGAGACACACTGGACCTACACCTGGAGTTATGATCTGGGGAGCAATTTCCTATGACAGCAGGAGCGCTCTCGTGGTTATCCCACGCACCCTGACAGCACAGTTGTATGTCGGTCTGGTGATTCAACCTGTTGTGCTGCCGTTCATGAACAGCATTCTAGGGGGTGTTTTCCAACAGGATAACGCTCGCCCGCATACCGCTGTTGTAACCCAACATGCTCTACAGAGTGTCGACATGTTGCCGTGTCCTGCTAGATCACCAGATCTTTCACCAATCGAGCACGTATGGGACATTATTGGACGACAACTCCAGCGTCACCTCCAACCAGCATTAACCGTCCCTGTATTGACCGACCAAGTGCAACAGGCATGGAACTCCATCCCACAAACTGACATCCAGCACCTGTACGACACAATGCATGAACGTTTGCGTACTTGCATTCAACATTCTGGCGGTTACACCGGTTATTGATGTACCAGCATTTCTCATTCAAAATGGCTCTTCTCGCGCTTACAATAAGCTGTGATCTTGAAACCTTAATCGATTAAATATGTTACCTATACAAATGTATTGCCGCCATTTCATTCCTCTACAACTATTTTTTCGTGGTGTTGGGATTTTTTTTCCGTCAGTGTATATAGTATTGAAACAAGCACATACTGTATTACTAAATCTGTATATTTCAACACAAGAGCATATAAAATGATCAGTCATTCAGCATATGAGGAAACGTCTTTTATAGGACTTTCTAGAGTGCGATCTAAGAGAATAGTCTCGTTGAAGGTTCCAGCAGTAATCTGCCATCATGTGGGTATCCCACCTACTCTGGTATCTGTCTTCCATAGTTTTTATGTCCTGGTGAAATATTTCACCTTGCTCTTTGCTTAAATCACCAAGGTTTTCTGGAAAACAATCTAGGTGGCTGTGCAGGTAATGGACATTGATGCTCATATTACAGCCGAGCTGATTAAAATTGGAGAGCATGTCCTCAACTTATTCAGAGTAGTTGTCTGCCTTATGTTTGACAAGAAAGTTTTTGATAACTAGAATAAACGAAGTCCGGGCACAAGTCCATTGAATCTCTGAAATATGGATCGTTTATAAGCTGCCTTATCTGGGGACCATCAAAATCCCTGCTTTCAGTTTTTCCGTGCTGAGTCCAGGAAATGTACGTGATAAATAGCCAAAGCCCAAACCTTCTGTGTTCAATGCCTTTACAATTGTTTCATTAGGCCTAGCTTGATATGTAAAGGTGGCAGCATGTTTTTTTCTGTTAATGACATTTTGTTCTCCAACTACCTTATCTTTTCTGAGAGGCCACACTTTTCTTATCCAGTGGTCATGTTTGGCTCTGCTGTCCCAAAGACATATAAAGTATGGATGTTTTGTGTAGACACTTTGCTGACCAAGGAGAAAGTTCGCCATCTTTAGGTCTACACAAATCATCCATTGATGTTCTTAACACTTTAGGTTTTCCAAAACTAGAGAGATTGTGTCGTACGTCTCTGTCAGACTGGCTGAGTGACCAATTGGAATACAGTTATATCTGTCGCCGTTGTGTAAAAGAACACATTTTAAACTCTGCTTGGAGCTACCAATGAAAAGGCGCCATTCATTTGGCAAGTATGATGATAGACCCATTTTCCTGAGAAGGCCACTGGCATCATCGCAGAACACAAGGTTGTTGTCCTTAGAGAAAAAGGGCAGCAAATCCTTTTCTCTGCTACGGTAAAACGTAATGTTGGTTCCACATTGAAGTAAATTCTTTTCATTCAACCTGGAGGCCAGCAATTCTGAAGACTCCTTTGAGAGGTTCAGATCCCTGATGAGGTCATTCAGTTCATGTTGGTTAAAAGGTTGAGCACTTGATGAAGTTCCTACGAAATCACTGTCACTTTCCCCACTGCTGTTACCTTGTATGTGATCAGACATGCTTGATTCCTCATCCTCTGGCATCTTTCTTAGGTGGATGAAAGATGGAATGGGTACCTCATTTGAGTGTGGATGCGGTCATCTTGCTGAATCGAGGTCAGGATATGTCCAATTGTTTCGATTGATGCCCTTGATGTTGACAAGACAAAAATAACGGTCATCATGGTGGTTTTTAGGTTCTCTCCACACCATTGGCATTCCAAATTTCAGAGAGCTCCTTTTTCCGTTTTTCCACTGCTGTAAATGCTCCGCGCAAGTTTTGCATACAATATGGGGATCCCACGACTTATCTTGGTCTCCAAGCTGAACACCAAAGTAACCAAGATTGTGCCCTCTTCACAAACTTAGAAATAGGTTTCCTACTGTTTTTAAGGGTGTACTCGCTGCAAATGTAGCGAAATACATCTGGATGATTCAAGCAACTTCTTTGTGGAGAAGCCATGGCCTCTACTCAATCTGCAAACAAAATTAGATCACCCTAGATTATCTGGTTGTATAGTTGTTCACAAACTCCCTATTAGACAGACACTGGCTTTACACTTATAAAATAACAATACACACTGACTTTACACACATAAAATAACAATATTTCTGCACATAACTGATGCCATTTTTGCAATCAGCGACCCAAATATACCCTAGAATAGGTCCTACTTCCGAGGCACCAGAATTTTCTTTTTCTTTTTGTTGGGCTGTGTTATGATTGAAATGCATAATAAATAATTGCCCTCATTGTATTGAGTGTGTGTGTATAAGTTCTACCTGTTTTTGTAGGCTACAAAGAAAGTAGAACACAACAAATAACATACCTAAGATTTCACATAATTGCCATGATTCTGCATGACCTCTTGCCATCTGTCTATGAGTAGGTGAATCCCATGCCAGGAAAAATCCTGTGTTTTAGAGTCCAAAAAGTCATGTAATGCCATTTTCACATCGTCCACAGCATCGAAGGTTTGGAGACTGAAGGCGTTCCATAATGATCGAAAAAGTTGGTGATCCATAGGTGCCAGGTCAGGGGAATATGCTGGGTGAGGTAACACTTCCCAACCAAAGTCCAGTTAGTTTTGCCGAGTGATTAAAGCAGCATGAGGTCTGGAGTTATCATGATGAAGGATTATGCCTTTGCAATTGATGAGTGCTGGCCGCTTCGATGTCAGTTGTTCTCACAATCTGTCCAACTGTTGACAGTAGAGGTCAGCAGTTATTGTTCAGTTAGGTGCCAACACCTCCCAGTGGGCTATTTCCTGGACATTCCACCAAACACTCAACAAAACCTCTTTGGATGCAGTCTTCCTTTTGAGGTCGATGGAGCAGGCTCTGCACCTTGGCACACAGTCCGTCGAAGCTTTACATTAAAGTACAGTACCCATTCTTGTCAGCCATTACAATTCATCCCCAAAACGATTCATTTCTGTGACAAGAAAGCAAAGAAACGCAGGTACAGATTCTCTCCTCTCGTTGCTTTTCAGAAAGCTGGTGCAGAACCCAGTTATCGAACTTGGTGATGAACCCTAGCACGTGCATCCGTCTTTCGACTGTTATTCTGTGTATCGACAATGTTTCGGCTAATTCCTGAACAGTTGGATGTGGGTCATTTCTTATGGCTTGGGCCACAGCCTTGTTAGAAACCACGGATGGATGTTCAGGACATGGTTGATATTTACAGCTTCTGTTTCCGTCCCGGAATTTCTGAAACCAATGGCAACATGTACTATCATCAATTGCATCCTCCCCATACACTTGACAGATGTTCCCACAAGCCATGGCTGCAGTATTGCCTTTATGAAACTCGTATAGTAAACAATGTCTAATGTGCTCCTTATCACATGCCATGTTACACCGTCCATGATTTCAGTTACGACTGACTTTCTCAGACAAACCTATTGCCTCTATATGCTCTACTGCTCCGTTCTTTATTGGCTGAAAATTCGGCATCACGGCATCATCTGTGACGTAACTAGTCGGATCGCAATTTGCATCTATTACAAAAACGGGTAGAACTTTTGTCGACACACAATACTTTACCTCACTTCAACCATGTACCCGTCATGAAATACAGCATTCACTCATCACGTATTTACCAACTTTTAACCTTAAACTAATTAAAATAGTGCACTCACACTTCCAAATTTAAAAAAAAAAAACCGCCTTATACAAGTCTTAAAAAGCAGAGAGGTTCCTCATAAACTTTGACATCTCCTGTACACATTATTCACATGGACATATTTTTTGAATTAATGTCAATTCATTCTCAAGATGTATCCTGTGTTCTCAACACACCTATGCTATCAAATGGCAAGTACTTCACTTCACCTCAGAAAATGGCAGTGCTCATGCCTGAGGTGCAAGGTTGAGTTTGCAACATTGTCCTATATTCTTGAAGAATATAGAATAATGGACTAGACATCATGGAATTCAGTAAAACATTAAAAAAGCCATCTATTAATGAAAATTAAATGTTAACTAATTTACACATGTCAGAAAATTACAAAAAGTTTTCTCTTTTTTTAAGTATTTATTATTATTTGTTTCAATAATAGAAATTCTGTTTTCTTTTCTTCTTTCAAAAAATTATTGTTCATTTTTTTCTAATTATTGTTTTCCAAGTGTCTGGAAGAGTTGTGAGGTCTTGAACATTGCATATGCTATTTTTAGGTTTTGCAATAAATATATGGACTCTGAATATCACATTTGTTTTTTATGAATAGGAGTTGAAATTATTTTTATTTTTTCAAATTTTGAATAATTTTATTTTTAATATGATTTGAATCAGAGCTGAGTTTGTTTTTTTTCCCAAGTTTTTATGTTTATTCAACCTCTGTTTTAACCACTTATGTGTACTGCCTATGTATGAAATGGAAGGGAAAGGTAATTTTATTGGTATTTCATAAATGCCTGCTTGTTCTGATTTGGGATGGTGTTTATTATTTACCAACAGGCCATTTGTTGTTGAAACAGAATGTCCGAAAACACAAAATATTTTTTATATATATATAAGGAACAGATACTCAATGTTTATTTTCTTCTTTTTTATTTTTATTGGTTATAGTAGATATTTAATTTTGTTTTTATATTCATATATTTATTTATTCACTATTTTACTATTACATCCAAATATTTTTAGCAACTAATTTAGTCCAATCTATTTTTTTCTTCACAATGTTTCTTTTTGGATGAATGAGTAAAAAAGCATGTTTAACCCAAGTTCTGAAACTCTTTATTTTATGACTTTTTGGGTGGGTGGAATTGTTACTCAAGAGATAGTTTTCTGAAAACTCTAAAATTCAAAACTGTTAGATTTTTAATCACTAAAACATCTAGAAAAGCTACCTACAAATAAATGTGTGTAAGTTTTGATTAATACCTAATTTAAAACTTACAAATACTGTTAAATTATATGCAGAATGTTATATAAACCTAATTAACTTATGTGTTTTTGAATTACTTATTCATTCAAATTGGTATATTTCAAATGAGATGGATAGCTTGTTCCATCCTTTAACTGATTCTGACATTTGACTCGTCACCCTTCCCACAGTCGTCATCACAGCAGATTGTATACGTGTCTTTGAGGTGTATATGAACAGGCCGAACTGAATTAATCATGGTAAGCCTTGATATATTCCCATAGCACCTACTATCAAAACTTCTGAACTGAGTAATTAAATTAAAAAACAATAGCTTATGTGAAAAAGAGAAAGCCTTATTAAAGAATTGAAGTTTATAAACTGCAACAGATATTTCTCGTGCTGTAATGCTATGTATAAACAAAAATTTAGTGTTCCAGTGGGACCACCATTTCCTTATTTCTTGGAAAATGCTGAAAACAGAATATTTATTGTGAATCTACTTAACAATCGCAATCTATGTCGATGGCATTTTAATCTTCTGGTGATAACTCTGTTGAAGAAATTGCTGAACTTGGTAATAATTGATGACATGGCTATTCCTAGACTTAATGAACTACAAATAAAATATTTCAAAATTATAAGTTTTTACTAAGGAATAAAAAGGATATTTATAAGTCAAATTTATGGGTAGTTACCCCTACCCTTCCTCAAAACTTCAGCTATAGTAGGTGTTTCCATTAAATTCATTTAATGTTGTACCTCTTCTTCTCTCTATTTCCAGTCCTTTTGTCAATTGTTTTTCATAAAAATGCTGTTGATGTGTCAGAACTTCTACAGTGTCCCAAAGTGCTTTATATCCTGTATTTTGCATGTGTCTGTCGAAACCTGTTTTGTTTGTCATATTTTTAATCGCAGCTTTATGTTCTGCCAATCTGGTTTTTAGCTATCTACCTGTTTCTCCCACATAGCCGAGACCACACTCACATTTTATGTTGTAGACCACACCTTCCTGTAAAGGAATGTTTTCTTCTTTTTGGCTTTAATTTTGGAAGGTAGTTACTAATTTTATTTTGTAATCCTGGAGCCAATCAGACCAGAAACTTCTCCCTAATTTTCTGAAGTTTTCCAAACAGTCCTTAATGGTAAATCATTTTTCTAGTTAATGGAAACTTAGTTTTTGACTGATAACTCCCCCCCCACTCTTTTTTTTTTTCTAAGGATTTTTGTGACTAATAGAGAAGGGTAGTTATTTTCTTCCAAAACTTTTTTTAAATCCACCTTTGAACCATTCTTTAAAAATTCAAAGAATTTAGAACATTTATTTTTTCTAAAAATTGAGTGACCACATTTCTTATGTAATTTGGATGATTTAACTGATAGTCTAACATTTTATAAGTGGTTGGTAGTTTTTTTTTTTTTATGTAAATGTGTTTCAAATTTTCCTTCTTTTAATAATAATGACAAGTCCAAAAAAATTGTGCTGATTATCTTTTTGCATTTCTAGGCTGCATTTTAAAATTTCATCCAGAGAGTTGAACAAGTTTAGTATGTCATATGGTAAAGACATTTATGTTGTCTAAAATGAAAATAATATCATCCATATATCTTGCATAAAGACAAGATTGAAGGTGTAATTAATACATTTTCCTCTTGTTCTGGCACATAATAATTTGCAAGAAAAAGTGCTACCGGTGAGACTATTGCTACTCAAAATAAAAAAAGTAAAAAATGGAACTTTTTATGTAAATTTTGTATGGGGACTTCTTGACCTCATGCTCTGAGTCCTTCCAAAAACCATCTACACTCTAAGAGTACCATGAGATAGTATACCAAATTTGGTGGTTCTAAATTGAAAACTGTAGGTTTGCATAGCAGACAAACAAACATTCAACTTTATATATTGGATTCATTTATACACTTTTTGCACTTACACATTAGGTCTTGAATTTCAGGTTATCAAAAGCACATGGTTCTTAGCTTTTATACGTAGCATGGTATGTTACAACTTTGAAAGAATCAAGACAGCGTTTCTTTGTAGCCATGAAATAGATGATGCAACTAAGAATTTATTAAATAATATTCATAATTTTTTTTCTATGAATTCAAGAAATTAGAGACAAGCAAAAATTAATTCGTATTTTACTTGGCCCTAATGCTAAATTAACTAGTAAACAAACTGCTTTGAAAAGAGTGATGCATATAAATAAAGGATGTGTAATAGGAGTATTGAATATAAATTATGCACAATAATATTCGGATTAATTACCTATATTTCAAAGGCAGGGTATTTTTTTTCATATATTAGAAACATGAAATTGGAAAGAATTTCTTAACATAATTTTTATAATGAAATAAAATTTAAAAAATGATGCACTAAAAATATCTCAAAATTATGGGTTTTCACTAACAAATAAAAGGGTGTTTATATATCAAATTTTTGGGTTGTGCCCCTACCCTTCCTCAGGACTACAGCTCCAGCAAGTGTTGTCATTCATGTGGTAAATTCCAAACTTTCAAATCATCTAACGTTGTACCTCTTCTTCTCTCTATTTCCAATCCTTGTGACAATTTTCTTTTGAAAAATTGCTGTTGATGTGTTTTAACTTCTACAGTGTCCCAAAGCACTTTATGTCCTGTATATAAAATAGCCTATTTTATTTGCCATATTTTTAATTGCAGCTTTATGTTCTGCCAATCTGGTTTTCAGCTGTCTACCTGTCTCTCCCACATAGCTGAGACCACACTCACATTTTATGTTGTAGGCCACACCTTCCTGTAAAACAATGTTTTCTTCTTTTTGCTTTAATTTTGGAAGATAGTTACTAATTTTACTTTGTAATCTTGGAGCCATTCGGACCGGAAACCTCTCACTAATCCTCTGAAGTTTTTCAAACAGTCCTTAATAGTAAATAAATTTTCAAGTTAATCAAAAAAAAAATGCAAAAGTCAAAATAGACATATGCCTAAGGTAGCAACAAGGTGTGTGTGTACATACGTCTGTCTGTCTTACATTATAAATTAGCATAACCTTAATGTTATGTGGGTGTGTTTTTTACATTTCTTTTTTGGAGGTATTCAAAATCTTACAATATTATTTAAGATTATGAAATTAATTTCTCTTACACAAGTTTTTCATTTATACATTTTTGAATGCCTTCCCCTAGGAAAATGTATTACTGATATCCCACTGTATAAATTTTTTGTGATTATGTGAAAAGCTTCTTGGTGTCCATTTTTGAGTGTATAATATCTGCATTTAATTCAGCTGTGTGTTCTTATATTCCTTAGAATTCTGCCTGTAGTGTGGAAGCTGTGCCTCTAATAAAGACCGTAGTCAGGATGAACCAATCTCTTCGAAAACACTGTGGAGTACATGTTGATTTTTTTGTTTTTGTTTCCAGTCTTCTGTACAATTGCACATGTGTAAATGATGTAAATTAGAAATATGAATGACTTTAATTTTGTAAAATAGAACAAGTGCCTAAATTGGTGTGTCAGAGTTAGTGATGAAGAAAATGTATTATTCATATGCAGTATTTTGAGAAATCCAGTTGCTTTTTTCTTTTTTTTTTTTTTTTTTTTTGTTACCCGCAAATTTTAGTTTTTTTATTAACAGTAAACATGAATACTTGTTTACTGTTAATAAACACGTATTCATGTTTACCATTTATAACAGAACAGAATTTTTTGTGTGAAAGAAACACTCGTCAACAGAAATTTCTTCCCGCAAAGATAAAGAATGTGGTTTTCAAGATTAGTGTGTCAGCATTCATATGTTAAGATTAATACATTGAGACAGGAATGAGTTCTTTCTCGATGTATTAATGCACAGAGAAGCCACAGTTGATAAACAACACAAAACTGAATGACACTGTACATTCCCTGACTTCAAAACATATTTGAAGATAATTAATTGTTCAGAATTATTGTTTGGTGGAAGTTGTGTTGAAATGAAATGGGCATGGTTAGATTCAAGAATCAGCAGTAAATGTTAGGTTTTTTTGTTTTGTTTTTTGCGACAGGAAATTTATGTTAAGCAAGAGAATCATTATTTGCAGAGTAGACAGAAGTAATGCAATGAATTGAGTTCTTTAAATGTGATATTTCACTTCAGATTAGACAGCTGTTTGAATCTGCATGGTGAGGTAAAGAAATGAAAATAGAAAGAGAGAGAGAGAGAGAGAGAGAGAGAGAGAGAGAAGTGTGGTGAAGCAGGCAAAGGTACCTGAAATGGTTTAACAGCTGACTAACATTCATTGCTTGGTTGTTTGAAAGTTATTCTGAATAAGTGCATCTAGACCTGAAGTGGCTTTATTTGGTGTGATACTGACATTGATTGGTTGATTGAATGATATTCTGAATAGTTGATCTGAAGTGGCTTTATTAGCCATGAGATTCAGGAAACATATGTAACTGACGTGTATGTATGGTTGATGAGGTTGAGACAAAAATGTTTTTTTTGGGAGGGGGGCATAGCAATATTAGCTTTGAACAAGTTAGTAAAATCATGCGATGCATTGATTATGGTACGCTTTCCAACATACCAGAAATCACTGCTCAAGTTATGAGGATAATCGCTGTGGAATAAATCTTGCTCCTGTGCCCTGACCTTTGACCCCATTTCGACAATGTTCAACAGAACCGGTTCAGTATACCTCCAAAACAACATGATAAAGTTTTGTCGCTACCGAAGCATTTTTACATAAGTTATGACGCGTAAGGGCGATGGAACGGATCCTGCTGCCATGTCATGACCTTTGACCCCATTTCGCCCATTTTCAATAGGGTTCATCCCCAGGTTGTCCTCTACTACATACTAAAATTTCGCTGAAATCGAACCATTTTTATGCGAGTTATCGTGTGGACAGACAGACGGACAAAGTTGGAGCATATACACTTCTTCAACCTACGGTTGGAATGCGTAAAAAACAGCTTTGCAGTGAAATTTGTAATCATTTTTAGATTCTGTTTGCTAGCCGTCACTTTCTAATAAAAATCATTAAAAAGTTTATTGTGATTGCAATATTTTTCAAATATGGTGCCTTTTGTGCATGTGTGTAAGGACTTTTCCAAAAATTAATTAATTCCTTTTAGATAAATTTTTCATTGGAATGCATAGATGATTGTAAGTACATCAGTCATTTCATTGTGTAAATTTACTGTGGAAAATATGTAGGTCATTTCAAAAGTTTTGCGCAGACACTGCCCATAGGATGATGCAATCACTCCAATCGTTGCGCCAGTTGTGATTTAAACTTCAGCATACAAAGTTGTGTATGTTTGCTGGCTTATTTGTTCCTATCCTGAAAAATTCTGCCTAGAAATGGAGAAAGAAAGTAAGTCAGATCAGATCTCGCATAGCAACCAGCGATCCTACACTAAAATTGGAACTCTGCGAGGAAAATCTCCTACTAAAATTCATAAAGCTGTGTGTGAGGTCTGTGGGGTTAGTGTAGTGGATTGTAGCACAGCGTTGCGGTGGGCTTTTCGTTTCTGCCAAGGTCGAAAACAACACTTCTGGGGTTATCGTCAACAGCTTTTTGGAAGAAGATCAATGGAAAGCATGTGATGAAATTGCATATGATGCAAACATGTCTAGGGCTTCGGTTTTCAGAATCCTAACTGAAAAATTACAGAAGAGAAAAGTGGCTGCCGAATGCAATCCGCATAAACTGAGTTAAGAGCAGCACGCAATTCGCAAAGGGATTGCAGAAGAATTGCTTCAGTGATGTGAGACGGAGGGCGAGCAGTTTTTGGACACAATTCTGCAACCAGTGGCGCACCCATGATGAGACCGATGTCCCACCCCCTAGCCCCCACCCGGGGCTGACAGTGCGGAAAATTATTATGTTGAAGTTTGAAACAAAAATCACTATACACACAAAGTATATGTACTTTTTAATCACGACCGTATCATTATAACACACAGTACACTAATTATAAGGGAGTAGTTCTGTTAAATAGATTTAGAAAAATCTAACCAGAAAAAGTTCATCCCCGCTTCTTCTAATCATTTAACTTTCTTGTACTGTAACATTACTAGTAACTGGATAAGAATAAATGTACAAAAAGTCAACCTCCTTCTTAATTGTTATGGCACCTGACTGTTTTCCCCGGTAAATTTAGGGGGGTCATCCTCATCTTGGGTAAAATTCTGTGCGCCAGTGCCCATGGCTTCCTCTCTCTTGGGAAATTTCTGGGTGCATTACAGGTTGCTATAGACAACCTGGATACGAGATTTTGAACTAGAACTAAAATCTCAGTCTGCTCAGTGGGAACATCCAGAATCACCTTGCCAGAAAATATTCCTCTGGCAATAATCAAAGGTTAAGCTGATGATGATTTAGGCCTATGACAAGGTTGGAGTGATATCAAGAGACAGGATGCCCAAGGGGACGACTGTAACAGCGGAATACTACAGAAGGTTTCTGCAAAATGTTTTGCGCCCAAAGATTCGCCAAAGGCGGCCTGACATGCTCAAACCTGGTGTCATCATATTGCACGACAGCGCAAGGCCGCATATTGCCCGTACAGTAAAGAGACATTCTGAAAGAGTATGGATGGGAATTGCTTCTCCATGTGCCATACACTCCTGACATGAGCACAGCAAACTATGACTTCTTCCCAAAACTGAAGAAGCTAGTTCATTGGAAACAATTCAGAACGATTCAGGAGGTTTCTAACGCTGTGACCCCAGTAATCTGACGCCTCAACAATGGAGGTTTCCTGACTGGAATACAAGACTTGCTCAAATGTTTGGCCCTCATCATAAAGAAATGTGGAGATTACTTTGAAGACCTGTAAAGGTATGTTGTGAAATAATTTCATTTTGTAAGAGATAATCCAGTGTGTAAAACTTTTGAAATGACCCTCATATTCTGGAGATCACTATATGACCCATCTAATTAAAGAAGCTTTGATTTCTAGCTTGCCTTCAAATCTTTCTCCTCTGACTCCATTCTTTCATTGTGCTAAATAGATAAAAATCTGATGGTGCCAGATCAAGACTGTATGATGGATGTGGTATACTGACCAAACCTTGTTTAGAAAAACTTGATTTGTGTGGCTTTGTGTTGCCGTAGGGAATGGATTTTTGATTTGTGTGTGTGGTCCATATCTAATGGCCTCTACAAGCTTTTTCAGGGTTACAATAAACTGATTACCATTCACAATTGTGCCAGCTTCAAGAAAATCCATGAGTGTTATTACATCTTTGTCATCTTAGAAGAGAATGAACACACTTTGGGAAAAATTGTCTCCACCTTATTGACTGGTTCTTTGTGTCTGTATTATAAAGGTGTGCCCATGTTTCATCTCTTGTTGCAGCTTTAAAAAATGTTGGTCACACTGTTCTTTGAATATCTGCAGAAACTCCATGCAAATGTCCACCCTCTTTTCTTTCAAATTGGGTGTTAGCTGATGAGGAACCCATTGGTCTCACACTTTTCTATAGTCAAAAATTTTTAGTATCCTGTTGACAGCATTGTGACAACCTCAAGTTGCACACTTCTCTACGGTCTAAATCTTTCAGTATCATGTTTACAGTATTTTTAAACTTCAGGTCATACACTTCAGGGCTTGAAAAGTATCTGGAAATTTACATGCCAGGCTGGGCAGATGCAGAAATTATTTTACCTGCCCAGGTAGTAAAAGCTGGATGTCCAGAAAAATTTATCTTTTAAGATAACAAACCAGAACACACATTTTTTTAAAGTTAAAAACTATGATGAATCGAAAACAAATGTCGTCTCCTGCATGATACACTTTAATGATAAAAAAACTATGTACAATTAAAATAAATATGTTTAAGAACTTACAACAGCGTCATCCTCAGAAACAGTGCAGCAGTGAGCACGGAAGTGAGTAGCCCATATACTTTACAAGACACATAGCAGTAAAAAATGCGCATGTGCAATAATCGGCAAAGTCCAAATCAAGTTCAGTGGGTACAAGCATAGTTAGTGGGCGTGACCTGGCTCAAAAGTGTTCTCCAAGGAAGGGGGATAAACACGGGGGGTTCATCGTTACAGCATCTTTCACCATTGACGAAAATGTGAATACTTTCATAGAAAAGTGTTGATCGTTGGTTCCTGGGAGAATCCAGAATAATGGTGTCATTCCAACATGGTAGGTAAGAACCATTTAAACAGAGTCTCGGCAAAGATGTAACACCAGATTGCGTCCTGAGATTATACTGATGTTCGTAAATTTGGCGCCCCAAATTACGAGTGGTAGAGCCCACATAACATAAATCGAGCTCTGCAGGGTTAGTAGAATGTGTGAACCGTCACGGTGTATATTTGGTTTCACTTAAATCTGCTAACCCTGCAGAGCTCGATTTATGTTATGTGGGCTCTACCACTCGTAATTTGGGGCGCCAAATTTACGAACATCAGTATAATCTCAGGACGCAATCTGGTGTTACATCTTTGTCGAGACTCTGTTTAAATGGTTCTTACCTACCATGTTGGAATGGCACCATTATTCTGGATTCTCCCAGGAACCGCCGATCAACAGTTTTCTGTGAACGTTTTCACATATTCGTTAATGGTGAAAGTTGCTGTAACGATGAAGTTGTGAATCCGTTTAAAGTTGTGTTATCCCCTTCCTTGGAGAACACTTTTGGGCCAGGTCACGCCCACTAACTATGCTTGTACACGCTGAACTTGATTTGGACTTTGCCGATTATTGCACATGCGTGTTAACTGCTATGTGTCTTGTAAAGTATATAGGCTACTGACTTCTGTGCTCACTTCTGCACTGTTTCTGAGGATGACGCTGTTGTGGTGTTGAAAGTTCTTAAACATATTTATTTTAATTGTTCATAGTTTTTTATCATTAAAGTGTATCGTGCAGGAGACGGCATTTGTTTTCGATTCAATAGCTTTTGGTGCACGAGTTAATTTCTTCATATGTTAAAAAATATGATGAACGTTTTTTACATTGAATGAAATGCGGGGTTACACCATTGTACAATAGAAATTTTGAAGTTGTGAATCCGTTTATTGGTGTAAATATGACATGAATGGTAAGTCAGGTAATATCCGAAAACTTGAAAACTTCGTCGTCCTGGAGCGGGAAGGAAGATGAAATTTTCAAGTTTTCGGATATTATCTGACTCAACATCCATGTCATATTTACACCAATAAACGGATTCACAACTTCAAAATTTGTATTGTACAATGGTGTAATCCCGTATTTCATTCATTGATATTCTGCTCCTCCATGCAATCAAGGGAAAGAATTCTAATGCTCCAGATTCGCTACATATGAATATTGGTTGCTTCAACTAGCGAATCCTGTGATGTTTATATTCAAATTAAACGGAAACTTGAGACTTGGTCATCCTGGGTGGTGTAGTGGTTAGCATACTCAGGGGCTAGCCAGGATACGTGAGTTTGACTCCCGCTCCAGGATGACTAAATTTTCAAGTTTTCGGATATCTGACTTACCATTCACGTCATATTTACACCAATAAACGGATTCACAACTTCAAATTTTTTTACATGTTTTGCATTTCCATTTTAAGTGTGTATGCAAAATGTTCAAAGCACAAAAGCACGTATCTCAAGTTTTAAGATGCTGATGCTGAAACTGGTATGAAGTGATATGATGACAAAATTGGTATTTAAAAAAAAATTAATGATTCTGCCATGTTCCTTTGGTCAAAGTTTTTGCCCTTTGTCACTAAACACCGTAGGCTAGTTCCATCATAAATTTCAGTCCTTGTTTAATACATCATAAAACTGTTTCATAGTTTTCACACTAAAACACACAAACTGGCTACTTTTTATGCAAAACACATTATCATGGCTTGCTAAGCCTAACATGAGTATTGATGAAATGTGATAAAAGCAGTCATTTGATTTCTGACAGTATTTACAAAATGGGCTAATGCTGTAATCTGTATTATCCAAGTATGTTACACTAATTATTTTCGTTTTTGTATTAGTACAATAACTGCCAACGTCATCCCTTCTCTTAAGAACAAGTGTTGTAGTTTTTTGTAGGAGGCACTTTCTATATAATGTGGCTAACGTGAAAATATTAGGTGTGCAACTTAATTCTCGGCCACAGGCACGACATGTTGGCAGCAAATTATAGCAAATCAAATACATACCTAATCAGGGAAATAATCCCCATCGTGTTGAATACATTTGAGCCATCGGTCAGGGAGCTGCCAAATGCCACTGCGGAAAAAAGAGGGCTGTTTCGAATTGATAAAGTCATCAATACTTGTGTGGACCTCCTCGACAGAAGTAAAGTGCGTATCATTCAAGGTGATGTTGCAGGGAGTGAAAGAGGTGATAATCCGAAGGGGCGAAGTCTGAAGAATACGCCGGGTGGGACAAAATCTCCCATTCCAGGTCGGTGATAGTGTTTAAAGTCGGTTTTGCAGTGTGAGGACACGCGCTATCCTGAAGCAACAGGACCGACCTTCTGCCCTTGCTGGTGTATGGCCTTTTCGCCTGTATTGCATCACTCACACGAATGAGTTGCTGACAATAACGCTCAGCATTGACTGTTTCACCAGGTTTGAGCAACTCATAGTGTACGATACCGCTCAGATCCCACCATATGCACAGCAACAACTTCCTGGCATGGATATTCGGGTTGGCGGTACTGGTGGTAGGCTGACCTGGATAAACCCACAATTTGCGTCGCTTAGGATTATCGTAGAGGATCCACTTCTCATCACAGGTCAAAATCTTGTGGAGGAAATCCTTCTTGAATCTGGAAAGCAAGGACACAGCAACATCGTAGCGCCTGGACTTGTTCGCAGCTGTGAGTTGGTGGGGCATCCAACGGCCCTCCTTGTGAATCTGTCCAAGCTTGTGCAGACACTTTGCAATGGCTTGCTGTGTTACTCCGAGTTCCTGGGCAAGCTCTGACTGTGTGCGACAGGGATCCATGTCCAACAGTTGTTCCAGTTCCTCATCGTCAACTTTCTGTGGCTGTCCCAGATGTTCTGCATCACGGAGATTGAAATTTCCCTGCTTAAACCACTGGAACCACTTCTTACACATACTGTAGGACAGCGGCCTCACCCAAAG
Source organism: Macrothele yani (assembly GCA_039090855.1). Lineage (NCBI taxonomy): Eukaryota > Metazoa > Arthropoda > Arachnida > Araneae > Macrothelidae > Macrothele > Macrothele yani. The sequence goes on from CM077005.1 coordinate 64,708,947, forward strand.
CAGCACAGTTCATTTGCTGGGCTTTCATGGTACTTTTTTTCAGCCGAAACGCGGACAGGAGGCAGTGACTGCCCCTTCTGTCACTACAGCTGTGAGCGGTTACGGTTGCCTGGAAAGCTGTTTGATTGCACACAGCTATTTGCATTTGCCGACATTCTATGATCGCTTGCGGTTAGGGGCCAAGAATTAAGTTGCACACCTAATATATAGATGCTGTGGCATCTCCTTTTAGTTGCTTGTACCACATGTTAGGTTTAATTATCAGAATGAAAATTCATACCACAAACAACACTTGATAGTGAGACTTGTCAGTTAGTTGAAAATCCTGCCAGATATTGCTTTCAACCACAGTTGCTTCAAGCTTTGATCTGATGGGAACTCATGAAATGGCATTCCTACTTTCCCTTTTGAAGATGTAAACCGTACTAAAAATGGATTACATTTTGTTGTAGAAAACAGCGGGTTGTTTTGAAAATTGTAGTGTAATTTTTTAACAAATACAATCCAGTTATTCAAATGTCATGGAAACTTTTGTTCATACCTTGGGACACAGTGCCATCTAATGGCAGAAATTGTCTTTAACTCCAGCTGGCCTGCTGCCAAAAGTCTATTGTTTTCAAAGTTAATATTGTAGCCTCACAATGAATAAAACTATTAAGTAGCCTATTTACTGTTCATCAAGTTAACGTTTAGCATTAAGTTCGACCATTGAGTTCTCGTTTGAGGGGTAACTACAAAGTAACTATTGCAAAGAATGCTGATATAACAATGGAAGGAGTCAAAGTCTATGTCATACCTTTCTTGAGTTCCATTGTGTAGCTTGACATAATCATTATAATGCTACAACTGACAAGTCAGTTGTAGCATTATAATGGTTGTCAAACTTGCCTCCCATCTTCATAACACTTATGTATTTCAATGTTGTCCAGGACTATTCTTCACTATTTACCACGAGTGCTACACTTATAACTTCTTCAGCTTACCTTCATAATTGGTATATTGAATGGTCAGATTAAAATCATTGCTAAAAACTTTAAATTCATAAAATCTATTAAAACAAAAAACACTAAGTTAAAATGTCACTTCGGTCTTCCCTCCTGCAATTCTCAACAGTCAGCCGCAGACTAGTGTCATTCTGTTTTGTTTACAGACATCCTCAGTACTGATGAGGGAAGACTGGAGCTACATTTTAAATCCTTGTCTTTGTTTTAATAGATTTTATGATTTTAAAGTTCTTAGCGATATTTTAATCTGGCCATTCAGTATACCAATTATGGAAGTAAGCTGAAGGAGTTTTAAGTGCAGCACTGATGGTAAATAGTGAAGAATAGTCCTGGACAATGTTGAAATACATCAGTGTTATGAAGAAGGGAGACAAGTTTGACAACCATTATAATGCTGCAACTGACTTGTTGGATTATGTCAAGCTACACAATGGTACTCAAGAAAGGTAGGATATAGACTTTAACTCCTTCCATTGTTACATCAGCATTCTTTGCAATAGTTACTTTGTAATTACTCCTCAAACATGAACTCAATGGTCGAACCTAATGCTAAACATTAACGTGATGAACGGTAAATAGGCTATTTGATAGTTTTATTCATTGTGACTCTTATAACCACATATATTATATTAGGCAACTACTAGATATTGAATATGATATTGTAGCCTGTTTATCCAGTTCAGCAGCCTTGCATCAGGTCACACTTTTCTGTAGTGTAAATCTTTCAGTATCCCGTTTGCATTTCAGGTGATCAACAGTCTCTGTTGATGGTTATTGTGTGTGTCTGTGTAAATCAACTTGACAACCTGTTTTGGTTTTCATTTTTTTCTTGTGATTAGTGGCCTATCAGTCCAAGGTTTATCTCCCATGTATGTTTTCCCCATCTTTAAATTTATTCAACTATTTTCAGGCATTTTTTATATCAAAGTATTTTTTGCCATACCCAATTCTTAGCGTGAAATGGATTCAGGAACCACTCCAACTCTCTTTTACCAGAAACTCGGGTCTTTATTCATGTGTAATATCCATCATTCATATCAATTCACGTGCCAAAAAAGGGATGGAAAAGTGTGTCATGCATAAAATGTGTCATGCATATTCATCTCAAGGTACTTAAACATACAGCTGAACTTAACCACTGCCCAGCAGATATTATTTTTGGAACACTCCTTGCATATCTATAATTTTGAAAAGCCATATGAATTCTGCATGTAAGAAGGTTTTGACTCCTACTTTAGTGACTTTTTAATATGTCATACCTTGGAATGGTATAATGGATTGTATGTTTTTACTGTTGAAAGGCAATGTAGGAACTGTAGAAAATATTTTAATGTTTTGAATGTATTTCTAATGATTAAAAAAAGTTTTTGAAGATTTTAAAGTGGTATTGAAATCACGCATATGTTTAGTATTATTTATATATAACATTTTTATATTGTTTATTATAAGATTTCAATTTGTTTGTAATTGTTGATCTGTTGTGCAATATTTTACAGTAAATTGCGAATAAAAATTCAGCATTGTAATATGCTTTTTCTATAAATGTTAAGTTGTTTCATTATTAAACTGATCTAAGTAAAACAGAAAATTTTAAGTTGTTACATTTCCCTTCAGTAGCAGAGAATGCTTATGAGAATGATTCAAAGTATTTTCAGTCCCTTTGTGTTAAGTTGGTTTTGAGAATTAGTGCTTTCTCGTATAATTTCGATTCAGCAGCATATACACATACATAACTTTTAAAGTGAAGTGGATATCAAATTGCTTCAGTGCCGAGACATGCTGGGTCTGAGCCCGAAAGCCCAAAAAAGAGCCTGGATTCCCAGGCTGCATAATATTTAATACAGTCCGAGCTTAGAGATAAAAATATTTTTTTTGTATGTTTTAGCATACAAGATTTTTCTTACACATTCTAGTTGATAAAAATAATTATTCGGCAACTGGGTCTGTGCGGAGAGTTGGGACACTTGGGTGTGCTTTATATTCCGAGCTTGGATAGAAAGTGTCGTAGGTTTCTGCGGAGAAGGAAACTGTTCTTCAAGAACTATAGAGTAGATCGCACGCAGACGAAATTTTGCTCCCTTCCTCCATGCAGCACTTCCCTGCTCATTCTATTGAGCAAAATACGTAGTTTGCAGCGCTTCCTGATCTTTCCAGATGTCTGGGAGCCCGAAACATTTCAGGAAGAAGCGAATGGTAAAAAAATTGTGCAACTTACTATGTTGTAGCAACAGATAGCATACCTGTCAACTCTTCCGGATTTTCCAGAAGTTCCAATTTTTTATACAGTCTTTCGGCTGGAAGAACTTTTCCGGATTTTAAAATTGTCTGTATTTTTTTGCTAAAAATATCCCTATAAAATATATAACAGAGATGGGAATTGTGGGCCAGAACCCCCGTGCCCCGTCATCGTCTTCGGCACAGTAAATTCTCCGTGCACACTGTTCTGCTTGACGCTGAAAAAGGTCATTCAGGCCGCCCAGGTGGCGCAGTGGTCTAAGCGAAGGCCTCTGATCATTCGTCCGAACGGGGTCCGGGTTCGAATCCCGGTGAGGCATAGATGTTGTGTTTGTCTTACGGCACTGGTTCTCTCCCTTCCCTGGAACCAGTGACCCTAAATTAGGGACGGGCGACTGCTTATAGCCCATTGAGTTGCTCACGGTGGTCGTTAAACCTCCAATAAAAAAATAATAAGGCCATTCAGTGGGAAGAAAGATTCTGAGACTCCAAAGCACTGCGGATTTAGCATAGTTACTGTGAAATCGTCGGTCCTCTACGGATGACGGAAAATTTCGAGAATGCTATGGAAATCGTGAGTCCGCTATGGACGACGGAGAGCATAGGGTATGCTATGGAAATGGTCGATCCACTATGGACCACTGAAAACATCGGGTATGCTATGAAAATCGTCGGTCCGCTGCAAATGACAGAAATGGTCTAAGCGATGGCATTTCTTTAGCTCGGATCATTCGTTCGAAAGGGGTCTGGGTTCGAATCCCGGTGAGAAATGGATGTTGTGTTTGTTTAACGGCACTGGCTCTCTCCCTTCAGTGGAACCAAAGACCCTAAATTAGGGACGGGTGACTGCTTATAGCCCATTGAGTTGCTCACGATTGTCGTAAACCTCCAATAAAAGAAAATGGCAGAAAACCGAGTGAAATAATGTCGTTAGACATCTGTGTAAAGTTTATCTTTCGCCGTCCCGGTGGCGTAATGGTCTAAGGCGCAGGCTTCTGATCATTCGTCCGTAAGGGGTCCGGGTTCGAATCCCAGTCAGGCATGGATGTTGGCCGCCCCGGTGGTGCAGTGGTCTAAGGCGCTGGCCTCTGATCATTCGTCCGTAAGGGGTCCGGGTTCGAATCCCGGTCGGGCATGGATGTTGTGTTTGTCTTACGGCACTGGCTCTCTCCCTTCCCTGGAACCAGTGACCCTAAATTAGGGACGGGCGACTGCTTATAGCCCATTGAGTTGCTCACGGTGGTCGTTAAACCGCCAATCAAAAAAAAATGGATGTTGTGTTTGTCTTATGGCACTGGCTCTCCCTTCCCTGGAACCAGCGATGTCCGTAAGGGGTCCGGGTTCGAATCCCGGTCAGGCATGGATGTTGTGTTTGTCTTACGGCACTGGCTCTCTCCCTTCCCTGGAACCAGTGACCCTAAATTAGGGACGGGCGACTGCTTATAGCCCATTAAGTTGCTCACGCTGGTCGTTAGACCTCCAATAAAAAAAAAAGTTTATCTTCATGTTTTTAAGATCCCAACACTTGTTAATGGGTTCTAAAGACCACCTTGAGCTATTCCCAGTCTGTGTAAGCACTTATTATACACTGCTGGACAATTGCTTAGGACGGATCATAAACGGCTATATAGCGCATAAAAAAGTAAGTGTGGTTGGATGCCAAGTGAAATAAAATAATGTCAGAATGCCAGGACATTACAAGAAGGACAATTTATTGTGCTCTGAAATCCAGAAGGCTTTGAAACGTGTTCAAGGGACAAACAGGCCATTTTGTGCAGAATACGTAAACGTGAAAAAAATGCAATTACCGTCCGCAGGCGTTCCGGCGTAAGATGTCAATACGGGATATGGCCACCATGGAGGGCGATGCAAGATTCCACACGTCGTGTCATGCTTTGCACAACATTATCAAGCAGCTGTTGGGGTAATTTATCCCATTCCTCTGTCAGTGCACGGATGAGGGTGTCCTTGTTTATTGGAGAGCATTGGCGACCAGCAAGACTCCTCCCCAAAGCATCCCACACATTTTCAATGTGATTCAGATCTGGAGAACGCGCTGGCCATACGAGGCGTTGAATATCCTCGCTCTCAAGACACTCCTGGACAGCGACTGTTCGATGACATGTTGCGTTGTCGTCCATGAAAATGAATCTATCACTGACAGCACCACGGAACATGCGAACAGGAGGTAGCAGAACATCATTAATGTATCGTTGGCCAGTCATAGTCCCAGTTGGAAGCACATAGAGCGACGTACGGCTATTGATCATGATGCCAGCCCATACCATGACACTACATGTCGGATATCCTGTATGTTTGCTGGACAATATGCAGTACCACTATCACGCCAGATCAGTTGTCGTCGACAATCAGACGATAGACTGTATCTACTCTCATCTGAGAACAGGAGAGCAGACCAGTCGTTATCAGTCCAATTGCGATGTTGATGGCACCATTGCAAACGGGCGGTACGGTGACGTCTGGACAATGGGATGCACACAACAGGACGGCGGGCGTATAGTCCTCCTTCATGCAAACGTCTGGCGACAGTTTTTCGGGAGATCCGCTTGCCAGTAGCAGCCATAAACTGATTTGCTACCTCACTAGCTGTGCTGCGCCGGTGTCTTTTTGTTGATAGCACTATGTACCGATCTTCTGCAGGTGTCGTACTGCGAACACGACCTCCCCCGTGACGTTTGCTACACTCTCCATTTGTTTGAAATGTTTTCCAAAGCCTTGAAACAACACTGTGGCTGACGTCGAACTCCCTGGCAACATCTGTTATTTTTCGCCCTTCTTCAATCTTGCCAATAATACGGCCACGCGTAAAATCATCTAGGTGATGTCGGGAAGACATACTGAAAATTGCAAGTTCGTCAATTGATTCTTTCCCTTTCAACTTTGCGTTTGAACAACAACGGTGAATACGCGTCAAATCCTTTATATCTCTTATCAGCGCTATGACGTCACGAACAAGTTCGGTAATCCAAAATTTGCATACGCACAACACGTCTTACTGTATCCCGCACTTATGCTAATTTCCATATTTTCCTGCCTTCTATTTTATGGTTGCTATCGCCGCTATTGTCATCCGTCCTTAGCAATTGTCCGGCAGTGTATTTACTGCAGGATTCCTATTAGTGTTTGAGGAAAACTAGAAAAAGAAAAATGTTAGCTCCACTTAGTGTTTCTTAACTTCAAAAGCAGGTCTGTGTCCCTGATAATGTAAAATAAAGCAGAAGAAATCAGTATATGTTTGAAAAAAAAATGTGGACATTGAAAGTGGCCAAAAAATTTCTGATATCCTGCACGTATTGGGGGAAAAAAGAAAGAGCAGCAAGAACAAAAAGTGAAATTCTGCATAGGTATCCAAAAGGACAAAATTCTTTCTTGCTGACTTGTATGGATGGAGTGTTTCAAAATCAAGTAAATCATACATGGTAGACTTATTTATTAATCTTTCCCTTGCTTTGTTGAAGTGCATGTAAAAATTTGTGTGTAACTACTGCAAAACAAGATATACAGTTTTAGCTCTGTGTGGACATTTTATATTGTATAATAAACAAGCGTCAGAAAAATCTTCGGCCTCTGATCATTCATCCGTAAGGGGCCCGGGTTCGAATCCCGGTGAGGCGTGGATGTTGTGTTTCTCTTACGGCACTGGCTCTCTCCCTTCCCTGGAACCAGTGACCCTAAATTAGAGACGGGCGACTGCTTATAGCCCATTAAGTTGCTCACGGTGGTCGTTAAACCTCCAATAAAAAAAATCTTCCCAATTATTATGCAATCTGGATTTTTTTCGGCAATCTTATGGTTTTTGATTAAATTTAGTTGGCAGCTATGAGATAGAGAGTCCCTTCCCCAGTTGAGAAAAGCATCAGTTAATTGAAAGGAGAAGAGAGTAAAAGTCTAGAAGAGATGATTTTTTTACTAATGGCTTAACAAGTTAGTCATAGTTTTCGGGATGTTTCGGACTTGGGCTCTATTTTGCAATATAAAATTCGTGCTCGGGATGACATACTACAGGCTCAGGCTAATTGGGCCTAAACTCAACTTTACTGTACAGACATAAATGAAAGAGAAAGTTCTGCTGCATTTTGCTTCAGCAGCCATAGATTTTTCGAGAAAATGAGCTTTTAATCATTTTATGTTACATTGATTTGCTGCAATATATTCTGTTTAAGAAGTCAAAGGCAGCTCAACTCAATAAAGTGCCTAGAAATTTGTGCCAAAGATGGTATGTTGGGAGCAAGTGGTGAACTAAAATACAATGAATATTTCATATTTTAGTTTTCTTTCTTATTTGATAAAAAAATACTTTGGAATTACCCAGAGATAAACGTTTACAGCTGTCCAAGGCTTTTTATCAGAGTCGTGCCAGTTGAAACAAATGATATTCTTAATGCTGTCGAGACACTTAATAATGGAAATAATTGCAACTTTAACATGCGATACTTTTTATTTAAAATTAAAACCAGCTAAAAACAAGTAACAAGATCTTTCAGACCCACTATAGGTCCGTCATCAAGCACAGTGATGGTGAAGCATCTTGGTTATATGGCAGAAACAATTCCCCACAATGCATTAGCATGGCAAAGTGTTGCTCAAACGTTTGCACATGCGCATTTGACATCTATACAAAACATGTAAATAAACTACAAGATTCGGTTATGAGTTTTGATGGTGTGTATAATGATTTCATATAAAATATTTCCATGATGTCGGTAGAATCCTTGGCACATCGTTACAACAGCATTCCGCAAGAATGTTAATGTACAGACTTTCTGTAAACAACAAATCAAATTTTATAGTAGCTGATGCAATTAACGAAGTGTTATTCCACTCCGGGACATGATTACCTTGATTAACTAACCTAGATAAAGCTGTGGAATTCGAACAAGTTCTAACGTTGTATTTGTGCTCAAATACACGTGTACCAATTGTCCGAAGGGTGGATCCCACATACTTAGTGTCATATGCATTGAGGTTGGTGGCTTCGAGCGGGATGGAATATACACCATGTCTCTGAAGCAGACTAACTTCGTCACGGTACTACCTTAATAGTGAAAACAACTTTATTCTTTATTGCCTTTATTTTTGGCTTAACTCTGTTTCTGTTCTTCGTGAGTTTGCAGCATTGCTCTCCACCCCTTTCCCCACCATAAAATTTACGGTTGAACTCGAAACACAGGGTTCGTTACCTTTTCTCGACTTCTGTCTACATGGTAAGATATCTAACTACTCAATCTCTTTTTCTGTGTTTTGTAAACCTTCTGCACCACCCGCGTTGATCCTGACTCATCCGCTAGCCTTACACAGCCGCCCCGGTGGCGCAGTGGTCTAAGCGATGGCCTCTGATCACTCGTCCAAAAGGGGTCCGGGTTCGAATCCCGGTGAGGCATGGATGTTGTGTTTGTCTTACGGCACTGGCTCTCTCCCTTCCCTGGAACCAGTGACCCTAAATTAGGGACGGGCGACTGCTTATAGCCCATTGAGTTGCTCACGGTGGTCGTTAAACCTCCAATAAAAAAAAAAAAAAAGCCCTACACAAGTCGGCTGCCTTATCTTTTTTATTTCGTAGAGCGTATTCACACTCATCGTCTATTAGACTTCGGAATAAGGAAATTAAATTCATTTTTAATCTGGCTTCTCAGTTTGGCCACCCACGCGATTTTGTTGTGCGTCAGCGTCAACGCTCTATGCATACTACTTTAACAGGTAATGAGGTTGCTACCAGGTATATTGGATCTGTGGATTATGTTCCTGATCAAATTCGCATCTTAAAGAACTCCTGTTATAAGCAAGGCATGGATTTGGTATAAAGGCAATAAAGTTGTTTTCACTATTAAGGTAGGACTGTGACGAAGTTAGTATGCTTCAGAGACATGAGACATGGTGTATATTCCATCCCGCTCAAAGCCACCAACCCTAAGTATGTGGGATCCACCCTTCGGACAATTGGTACACGTGTATCTGAGCCCAAATACAACGTTAGAACTTGTTCGAATTCCACAGCTTTACCTAGGTTAGTATATCAAGGTAATCATGTCCCGGAGTGGAATAACACTTCGTTAATTGCATCAGCTGTTACGAAATTTGATTTGTTGTCTACAGAAAGTCTGTTCATTAATATTCTTGCGGAACGATGATGTTGTGCCATGGATTCTACCGACATCATGGAAATATTTTATATGAAATCATTATACACACCATCAAAACTCTTAACCAAATCATGTAGTTTATTTAATTGTTTTGTATATGCATACATGTTAAACGCGCGTGTGCAAAAGTTGGAGCAACACTTTGCCATGCTAATGCATTGTGAGCAATTGTTTCTGCTATATAACAACGATGTTTCACCCTCACTGTGCCCGATGACGGACCCATAGTGGGTCTAAAAGATCTTGCTAATTGTTTTTAGCTGGTTTTAATTGTAAATAAATAGTATCGTCTTTTAAAGTTGCAATTATTTTCATTATTAATCGTGTCTCGACAGCATTAAAAATCTCATTTGTTATTTACAACTGTTGTCGGAAAGTATTAATACCCTTCTGCGTTCCACCCGGAGTAGTTTGATTAGAAAATTGATGTATCTAGCAAGTTCTTCACAGCCTATCTGCATTACTTTTACAGAAAACTAATATAAAAACAGAGTATAAAAGAAACATTGACAGTAAGACATTTGCCAAATACTCGAACATGGCCAAGAATTTTTTATTGCTTGGTGAATCATGAAAGGCTTTGTTTTTCAGGTAACAAAAGAACATTTCAATTCCTGTTGGGTGCTCTGTAATTCTTGAATTTAGTTTCTGCATTGTTTGCCCATTATAGTGTTTTCTACGTGTAAACTGAATATTATTGTAATTCTTTGTCCCTATTAAATCTTGATTCATTTCAACTGTCTTTATTAGCTGTTTCACGCAGGACTTGTGTTTTCTGAGTGATCAGAAAAATTCATGTTGAATAAACATGTTCTTCCGAACGAAATTTAAAACCACCTAAAAGTTGTATACAAGAAAGTAAAAATTAATAAAGTAAAATGCTCACCCTTTCTTATGAACGGCTGTTTAGTTTAAATTTTCCCAAATTCTTGTGCGTCAAGATGAAAGCACTGTTACCAAGGACATTGTAATTTCATTGCTACATTGTAGCAGGTATGGAAGAAGCCTTCATCCAAGTCATATTTTATACAAGTGTTTTTAATACGTGTTATGTATTTACGTGTAAAAATGGCAAGTCACGTCGTCTGAGAACATGTAAATAGATCCAAGCTGAGGGTCTGACACAGAAAGCACCGGGTTGACGTTCAAGGAAGTGTACATTGCTGTTTTATGCTCAATGTGAATATTGTGAATAAATCTGTGGTGTATTTAAAGTACGTATATACTGTATATCTGCGATGTATGTTTTAGTTAATCAAGATTCTACCAGCTGTATCGACCCAATTAAGATATAATAGTTGTCTTCTGCCTACAGCCTGCCTCTTCGCTTAAAGCTTTGTTTTTCGTATATATGTTGCGATGAATTATAGAACGTAAACTTTCCTGATCTTATCTGTGTAAATGTGCGTGTGTGTACGCATGCTTCGTGACGTCTCGCTGCAGATTTGTCGTCTTGACACATGTTTTCACCTCTGTAGTACGTCACATCATCTCCCTCTTAAATTTTTTTTTAAGCGAAGTAGAAATTTTTCATTAATTTCAAACAACGTGTGGAACAAACATAACACATTTTTCGAAGAACCCAACAGCCAGTGGATTCGTTTTCCACAATCGGGCTTCAATGTGAAAACACAAGTTTGTCCGTGTCCCCTCACTCCGGAGTAAGTCTCTCTCCCAACTGAGCTACGTTAACAGAATGTCTCTCTGCTGATTTGTCGTCTTGACACATGTTTTCACCTCTGTAGTACATCACAGCTTAAAATGTGGTAGGGTAATACATAGGTTTCAATATCATGTAAATCTAATGAAAAAAAAAAGGCGAAACAGGGAAGAAGTTGCATTATTTTTAGCATGTCGTTTGTAACAAAAGAATGTGCCTATGTTCAGGGGCCGAATTAGAGAGTTCAGTGACCTCAGCAAGGGCTTTCAGGGGCTGTCCACCATCTATTTGCTTGCTTGTATAAATAAAGATGTTCTGAAGAAAGGGATCCTTGATATGTGTGAGAAAATACACTACTGTTAATGAAAATGGCAGCACCAAGGAAGAATCGCGCTATTCAAACGAAATTTATATCACAGATTCCTCATGTTACAGGAGATAACTAATTACATTTGTAGAGTTATACACGATTTTTACGCTTCAAAACTCAGTATCTATGAAGCCACCCAGAGCAACAGTAACAGCCTGTACCCGGCGTGGCATCGAATGAAAGAGGTTTCTGATAACCTCCTGGGAATAGACTGACAGGCTGCTTCTATGAGAGACCAGAGATCATTTGTGGTAACTGGCGGAGGCGCTTGACGGGACAGGCGCTTAGTTTCCATGTCCCAGACATGTTCTATCGGGGACACATCCGGCGAACGCGCAGGCCAGGTTAGAAGCGGTATCTGCCGTTCATGGAAGAGATCTTGGACATTCCTGGCCACATGTGGTCGAGCATTGTCCTGCGGGAATAAGCACCAGGGCAACTCTGAAAGGATATCACCTCTGCCTCTGAAACATTCCTGATGTATCGCTGGCTGTTTGCTGAGGGTTCCATCAATTCGTATTAGGGGAGAGCGTGAATCGAACCCAAACCATGGCTTTGGGCAGGTATGACGTTGCAAAATGCAAGATGCCTTTCACCACGATATTATCGAACACGTATGCGACCATCATAGATCATCAAGCTGAATCGTGATGCGTCAGAAAACACGACCTATTTCCACTCAGCGCGCCAATTGTGTATTCAAAACCTCATTGAAGCCTAAGGCGTCTGGTTGAGGGTCAAAGGAATGCGGAGCAATGGGCTGCTCGCGACCAGTCCTTTGTTAAGAAGACGACGAACTGTACTGGAGGACAAAGCTTGATCTATGACAGTGCTCCGCTGCCAAGCTAACACAGTGGATGTCGCTGTGCGATCGGTCATTGCCACGCGGTAGAGGTGTCTGTTATCCCGTGCAGTCCTGCGATTTTGCGGTCCATTTCTCGGATTTCTGAGCGTCCGTACCTCATCTGCCCACTGACGCCATGTTCGCAGCACTGTACTGGAGTTTTGTGCCGAACGAGTGGTAATTTCACCGTAGGAATATCCAGCTTCTCTCATCCCAACAATGCTTCCTCGCTCAAAGACCGTGCTGTGTTCATAATGCGGCCTTCTTCGGTGACGAGGCATAGTGAGGAACGAGAAACACCCTCCCGACTCAATGTCGGCTCTTCACTGATTGCAGCATCTTGTTTGAGCCAGCTCTTTATACCTAAGACCAGACAGTTCAGAGAGCGCTGATCGGAAACCGCATGCGCATTATCACTGATGTTTTAATCATTTGAGCCTGTTGTACATCATCTTGTGATTTCCAAGGTGATACCTGCAGCCCTTCATGGTGCTGAAATTTTCACTAACAGTAGAAAGTGTTTGACACTGTTCCCGTGACTATGTGACACGGGAATAGTGTCACATAGTCACGTATGTGACTTTATGTATTCTAAAACCGCTGAAATATTCAATTCACAAGCCACGCCAGTGGACATTCAAGTAACAGAAAACGTTTATTTAGTATTTGTTTCAGTCATTGAACTGGTTCAGACATGCGCACACCGGTCACTGAATCAGAAAACTTTATACAGATGTACGTAAACATCACTTACTCAGAGTATATGTCACGGGGTCACATGCGTCAGCACGTGATCTAAGTAATTATTTAGGACGGCTGTTAATCAGTAATCGTCAGCAGTGTTGACGACAATGTAAAAAACAAAAATACAGGTAGGCTCAGTTCTGATTGAGCAGTGAGTTTGGAACGTAGGACTACAGCTTGCAGATCGGAGAGTTGAAATGAGCTAGCCGAGTATGATTTCAACGCGTTTATTTAATTTGTTAAAGCCAACACAGAGGTATGATATGAAAAGTAGCTGACATAAGTTTTACAAATAATGCTGGCTACATTACGAACTGTGACGTGCCTGCCCCGCAGGACGCACACGACATAAAGGCAGATAGCAGCGACAACGAACGTCCGCGTGGCTCAGTTGGTAGAGCGACTTGTTCCGGAATAAGTGGACTCGGGTTCGATTCCCGGCGTGGACCAAAAATGACGGAGAAATTTACTTCTTTATAATGACGCCCGAACAGGGACGGATGACCCGACCGTTCAAGATCTCGCAATGGTGTGATGTTCTCTCCACACCGCGAGATAGGAAAAGTAAGAGAATCCCTTCTTGAGCGCTTCGAAAAATAAATGTGTGTGACGTTGCATTCCATACACCAGATTGACTGGGAATTCTCAAGTGTACGTTCTACAGCGGATGGCTGCCTGCAACGATTCATGGTCACGGCTGACCCGTGGGCCATGCCCCCGGCCCTCTTTCGGGGGGGATGTGACGAGCCTGCCCCGCAAGACGCACACGACATAAAGGCAGATAGCAGCGACAACGAACGTCCGCGTAGCTCAGTTGGTAGAGCGACTTGTTCCGGAATAAGTGGACTCGGGTTCGATTCCCGGCGTGGACCAACATTGACGGAGAAATTTACTTCGTTATAGAACACAAAGCAGAGTTCGAGATGGGCCGAGTACGGGTTCAATCGGTATGTGTTGGATTGTCGGCGGCTGTTTTCAGGCATTCTCAATACTCTCTAGTTCGTTGGGTTGCAGTCTTCTTGGGCTTCTTATATTTTTCATCACTTGCTCTAGTCTCTCGTTTTGATTTTCTCCGCTTTTGCTTGCGTTAATTCATTCTGCAAATTCCGCGGCATTGTCGAAAATGTTAACCCGTTCACACGAAAACAAATTTTAAAAACTTTAGTTTAAACCACTGTCATATGTTCTTTATATATTTGAATAGATCTCGTCGAGTACTTTAAAACGATACCATGCACAGTCGTTTTACACTCACGGTTGTCCAGATAAACCGAAATATTGTCAAAAGTGTTCACCGGTTCACAATAATTTTTTTTAAATATTCATTTCAAACCACTGCGAAATGTTCTTCATAGATTTGATTAGATCTCGTCGAGAGCTTTAAAACGGTGCCACGCACATTCGTGTTGCGTTCACGGTTGCCGAGACAGACTGAGTCAAACGCGGCGGCACCCCCAGAAATATCGCATCATCTCCCCCGCGCACAGCGAACGAGGGGTGCGTCGCGCTCACGATGTATTGCGCAGTACGCAAATTGCACTTCATTTTGTTTACGAATATGCTCAAACGATTAGTGTGCGGCATGTATTTTTAACGCTATAATGATTTCAGTTGAGACCTATTTTTGTCACAAGCAGTCGGCCGTAGTCTCCCCATATTATCCGCGGAGTTAGACGTAATATCAAAACAAAGGATCGTTCGGAGTTCGATAAAGGGCTTATTGTGGGTGGCCGTCTGGCTGGACCGACAGTTTTGCAAACAGCAGAGCTGACTGGTTTCTCAAAAAGTGAGATACGTCAGGTCTTTAACCAACGTAAAAATAATCCACACTTCTTCTCTAAGAGGTGCAATAACTGTGGCGCGACGATAAACTGTCAGCAATGAGATCGGCGTCGTCTGAGAAGTCTTGTACGAAGAAATAGGACTTCCTGTGCGTAGCAGTTGACCGAAGCATTAAATGTAGGTTGTCTCCGACCGATATCTCAGCGAACTATGCTCAGAGAATTGAAGAGGATTAGTACTGGCTGTCACATCTCCATCTCCCCAAGTACACAATCTCAAAAATGGTGACGTTGCATTGTCATTCCACTTCCTAATGCATATTTTAATTATTCTTAGGGAAGACTACTGGATAACATGATGACGTTCAAGGACAACATGATGACGTTCAAGGACAACATGATGACGTTATTTACGCTTTCCAACCGTAGATTGAATAAGCATATATGCCCCAGCTTTGTCCGTCTGTCTGTCTGACTGTCCGTACGATAAGTCAAGTAAAAATGGTTCGATTTCGATAAAGTTTTAGCATGTGGAGGGGACAACTTGGGACAAACTCTATTTAAAATGGCCGAAATGGGGTCAAAGGTTAAGACATATGAGCGGGATCCATTCCATCGCCCTAATGCGTCATAACTTACGCAAAAATGCTTCGATTGTGACAAAACGTGATCATATTATTCCGGAGATATACTGAACCGGTTCTGTTGAATATCATCAAAATGTGGTCAAAGGTCAGGCCACAGGAGCGAGATTTATTCCACAGTCATTATCCTCATAACTTGAGAAATGATTTCTGGTATGTTGGAGAGCGTATCATAATCAATGCATTGCATGATTTTACTAACTTGTTTTTAGATATGCAATGTGTAGTGTGTGCCAAAAGATATGGCAAATAATATATCTCAGTTTAATAACACGCACATTGTGTTCTCATGTATAAAAATAGCTTCTTCCGTGAAGAGACCAGAGTTGGAAACGGAGTCAAAACTTCTGGAGCCGGACCCGGAAGTCGCATAATTGGACCTTTCCCGGACAAATCTGCTTTGAATTATAAATTCGAAACTTTTTTTCTACATTTATAATGTTTACGTCTACGAGAGTCAAAAATTCCCTCCGAAGTAATGTTTAGGCTGTTCCACTTAATTCTGATGATGTTACAGTCAAAACTTTTGAATTAAGTATAACTTGTATGTCTAATTTCAGTTTTTGCTGTTTGTTTCGATAACATACCAAGCTTCAGAATATGTTTCACAGCAACACCAATTTTCACTAGCTTCTGATAAGTTGAAAGTTTTCAAAATGTGGATGTGGATTTCATCATTGCCCCTCAGAAAGAAGGAACGCTCATGAAATTATCATGAACATTTTGGAAACTTTCAACACATAACAAGCTTGGGAAAATTGGTGTTGCTGTGAAACCTATTCCGGTTCTTAATGAGACGAAACAACTTCTAACATTCACTCTCCCCCTTTTCGTTTTCAACAAGCACGTATTTGTTGGACTCGACGCCTTTTCCTCATCTCCTTCATATTAATTCCATCCATATTAACAAATAAGGCATTAATTCCGAAACGACATGCTAGTACGTCAAACGAAAGCTTCCAAATTCTCAATGCAAAAGATGCGATGTGAAAAGTAACACTTAGTCTTACAATGTGACACCTGGGATGTGAGAGAGTGAATCATCAGTAAAGCAGGCGACAGGCGTTTGCCTATATCTTGCTCCGGTTAATCGCACTGAAAAAAACGCAAAAGAAGTATTGTTTTATGATATGGTATCGGTGAATCTAGCGTCTGCGCCGTAACGTCGGTCAGTAGAAGTCTTCGTTTCTTTAAGAAAGAGACGGCAATATTTTTTCAAATCGTTTTACTCCGCTAGCACTAGTATTTAGCCAAAATTCCACAGTACGCATTTTTCTTTGTAAAACTTTTTTTTTCCTTTCAATTTTAAAACGGAAATAAAACCCGGTCCAAGTTGGGTCAGGAACACCTTGACCAGACCCGTTTGACCCCCAAGAAATTGTTGATCCGCTGACCCATGACCCGTTTCCATCTCTGGAAGATACTTCAGTGAGATTATTTCCATATGCATGGGGGTTTATGTATTAGGAAACTTCCAGTCCTAAATCACACTTCTTAAACTACGTTGTCGATTGGGACTAGATACTTTTGAAGAAATATCTGATGTTCATCTATATATTGCGTGCAGATTATTGAAACGTTGATCATCTATCTTGTTATGTCTATGTTCTCCCGAAATGATTAGAAAATTTGCAGTCTTTATCCCCTTTGGTGACAAACAGAGGCGGAACTAGGCATTTCTGCGCCCAGGACAAACCCCAAAATATTACGCCCCGCTCCCCACCGAAGTCGTTAAAAAAAAGAAAAGGAAAAAAAGCTTTACCTAGACGGACCTGTTTTTCTTTTAAGACTTCTCCATGAATGCCGGTCACAAAGTTTCTAGCGAGGGCCAGTCTTCTCCAGTTGTTTCCTATCGCTCTGGTTTAAGGGTGTTCCCATCTAGTTGGAGATCTACCAGGATTTCTCTTGGTTGATCTTGCATACCAATTTGTGACACAATAGGTCCACCTGTTGTCGGTGAGTCTGGCGATATGACCTGCCCATCGAGCCTTGTTGTCATACACTGAAGAGCAATTGAATTAGAGATACCTGTCTAGTAACGTGTAGCACCACCTTTCGTCCTGATGACGGCTGCGATTCGTCTCGCCATGGACTCGACAAGACACCGGAAGCGTTGGGAAGCCATACGGATCCACGACACCTGAACAAACTCCCACAGTTCACGAAGAATTGAGCCACGAACATCTCTCTCGATGGCATCCCGGATGTGCTCGATGGGATTGAGGTCAGGGGACCTAGCTGGCCAAGGAAGTGAGGTCACGTCGGTGGAGTGTTCATCAAACCATTCGGATACAAGCTGCATTGTCTTGTTGCAGGATGAGGTCCCCAGTGGGATGTTGAAGACGCACAAACGGGAGCAAATGATCGTCCAGGATATCCCGGTAACGTTGACCTGTGAGGGACGATGTCACACGTACCAGGGGTCCCATTTCAGTCCACGTAAACAGTCCCCAGACGAGAATGCCACCCCGCACCAGCTTGAAGAGTACCCTGCTGACAAGAAGGATCCATCGCTTCATGTGGTTTGCGCCGTACTCGTATCCTGCCATCCGCATGTACCAACGTGAATCTCCACTCATCAGTCTAAGTAACATTTTCCCCACATGTCTAGGGTCCAGTGGCGATGTTACCGCGTCCATGCTAATCTTTGCAACCTGTGATGTGCGGTCAGCAGTGGTACCCTCGTGAGACGATGGCTTCTGTACCCCATAGCGAGGAGATGGTTCTGGATGGTGTGGCTGCTTACACGTTTTCGTGCACCAGCGTTAAATTGCCGATTGATTTCTTGCACTGTGGCCCGTCTATCCGCTGTTACAATGCGAGCTAGCCGACGATGACCCCGCTCATCCACACGCTGTTGCCCACGGCAACTGGCCCTTGCAGGGAAGGCTTTACCGGATTCAATGTACTCACGGTGCACCTGTGACACAGTGGCTCGTGAAAATCCTAATATCTGCACGACTTCCGAGATGGAGTGACTCATTCGTCGGGACCCGACAATTTTCCCACGATCAAATGCGCTTACATCTTTCGTCTTACGCATACTGCGCCCGACTTCTTACTGATTCCCGTCGCATCCCTCCTTATATTGTCATATCGCTGCATACGTCATGTCGTTTCCGTTTACAGGGCCGCCCACAGCGCCACATTTGCATAACGCCAGCTGTCTCTAATTGAATTGCTCTTCAGTGTATATCGTTTTCACTTCTTCTTTTGCTCCAGTTAAATTTCTGATAGCTGTGTTTGTGATGTGATCTTTTTTACTTATCCCCAGGATTCTTCTTTCCATTGAATGCTGGGTAGTTTGAAGATTAATTTCCTCTTTTTCAGTGGTGCTCCATGTTTCAGGGCACTATGTTAGAGATGGGAGAATACAGCTATTGAACATGTCAGCTCTTACTGTATTTTGATATCTAGCTTTGGATCTCTGATTGTGATTTTGATACGATTAAAGGAGGTCTATGCAGCACTTTAATCAGAGGTTTACCGAGTGAAATATCATAATCATGCTTGTTGCATGAGTTTTTAAGATAGTAATACTTGTTTTGTGTGTTGATTACGCACAGATTTGCGTCATTTAGTACCCCCACGCATATGCAATCACAGTTATTCAGAACAAAAAAAATGACACTGGCCACCGAGAGTTGCTTCTGACATTTTGCTTCTCCTTAAATTGTGTACTTTCTTTTTCTTTTAATCACATTCTCTTGTAGTTAATTGATAACTAATAATCAATCACTAATGGTTCCGCAATAGATTTTAAGTAGGGGATAGTTTTTGGTGGACTACAGGAAGATCTTTGCAAAGTTACCATTGCAATCACTGCCATTTTCACTGTAGTTTAACAACCTAACTTTTTTAAATATTTTTATCGAGGTGTGATGCTACAAATGTGATACAATGCTGGACAATTGCTAAGGACGGATGACAATAGCAACGGTAGCAACCATAAAATGAAAGGCTGGAAAATGTGGAAATTAGCATAAGTGCGTGATACAGTAAGACGTGTTGTGCGTATGCAAATTTTGGATTGCCGAACTTGTTCGTGACGTTATAGCGCTGATAAGAGATATAAATGATTTGACGCGTATTGACCGTTGTTGTTCAAACGCAAAGTTGAAAGGGAAAGAATCAATTGACGAATTTGCAATTTTCAGTATGTCTTTCCGACATCACCTAGATGATTTTACGCGTGGCCGTATTATTGGCAAGATTGAAGAAGGGCGAAAATTAGAAGATGTTGCCAGGGAGTTCGACGTCAGCCACAGTGTTGTTTCAAGGCTTTGGAAATAATTTCAAACAAATGGAGAGTGTAGAAAACGTCACGGGGAGGTCGTGTTCGCAGTACGACAATTGCAGAAGATCGGTACATAGTGCTATCAACAAAAAGACACCGGCGGAGCACAGCTAGTGAGGTAGCAAATCAGTTTATGGCTGCTACTGGCAAGCGGATCTCCCGAAAAACTGTCGCCAGACGTTTGCATGAAGGAGGACTATACACCCACCGTCTTGTCGTGTGCATCCTGTCCAGACGTCACCGTACCACCCGTTTGCAATGGTGCCATCAACATCGCAATGGGACTGATAACGACTGGTCTTCTGTCCTCTTCTCAGATGAGAGTAGATACAGTCTATCGTCTGATTGTCGACGACAACTGATCTGGCGTGATAGTGGTACTGCATATTGTCTAGCAAACATACAGGAAAGGGACCGATATCCGACATTTAGTGTCATGGTATGGGCTGGCATCATGATCAATGGCCGTACGTCCCTCTATATGCTTCCAACTGGGACTATGACTGGCCAACGATACATTAATGATGTTCTGCTACCTCATGTTCGCATGTTCCGTGGTACTGTCGGTGTTAGGTTCATTTTCACGGACGACAACGCAACATGTCATCGAACAGTCGCTGTCCAGGAGTGTCTTGAGAGCGAAGATATTCAACACATCGTATTGCCAGCACGTTCTCCAGATCTGAACCCCATTGAAAATGTGTGGGATGCTTTGGGGAGGAGCCTTGCTGGTCGCCAATGCCCTCCAATAAACAAGGATACTCTCATCCGTGCACTGACAGAGGAATGGGATGAATTACCCCAACAGCTGCTTGATAATGTTGTGCAAAGCATGACACGACGTGTGGAATCTTGCATCGCCCTCCATGGTGGCCATGTCCCGTATTGACATCTTAACGCCAGAACGCCTGCGGACGGTAATTGCATTTTTTCACGTTTACGTATTCTGCACAAAATGGCCTGTTTGTCCCTTGAACACGTTCCAAAGCCTTCTGGATTTCAGAGCACAATAAATTGTCTTTCTTGTAATGTCCTGGCATTCTGCCATTATTTTATTTCACTTGGCATCCAACCACACTTACGTTTTTATGCGCTATATAGCCGTTTATGATCCGTCCTTAGCAATTGTCCAGCAGTGTATTAGGAAACTAGGTGTCATTTCTTATCCCAAACGGGATCGGCATTTTACCATCATTAATGGAGTTGAAAAAATTTTGAAAGGCAGCACTCAGCATAATTTTTTTTGAAGGTACTACGACCACCATAAGCAACAATGCGCTATAAGCAGTCGCTCGTCCCTAATTTAGGGCCACCAGCTCCAGGGAAGGAAGAGAGCCAGTGACACAAGACAAACACAACATCCACGCCTCGCTGTGACTCAAACCCAGAACCACCGCTTAGACCACTGAAATTATAGGTAAATTTTGTAGTTCTGTATTAGAAACTGGTGTAAAGTTTCAATTTTGATTTTAATCAAACTGTACACATGATTTTTGCGCCTTCTTTTCAGTTGCCCTCGGGGAAGTACCCCCCCCCCCTTGCGCCGCCCTAGTTACACCCCTGGTGACAAACATAACTAAGTCCTTGTGATTATTCGGATTTAATGATCAACATGAACATATGTATTTTTTTTTTTTTTTTGGTTTACATGCGACGACTGTCAAACGCTCTTTATATCTGTCCGACGCCCTGGGGACCATATTTCTCTTCTGTGAGAATCGAATGACTTCTTTATGCGTGTACAGAAGTGCAGTCCTGCGTACCAGTGAGACGGTTAGAAACCCTGTTGTATCAGAAAATCAAAGGTAAAATGTTTAAGAGACCATGGGTGTCAAATTCTTTCGGAATCCTTCTTGAGAAGGGAGAGGGTGACTTCAATACGTCACGCTTTGCACAAATGATGCATTGAGGTCATTCGCTCCTGAAGAAGGTCTGCCGCATGTAGGCGCTGCATGCGTGGCTCATGTTTTTTTTTTTTTTTTTTTTTTTTGATTGGAGGTTTAACGACCACCGTGAGCAACTCAATGGGCTATAAGCAGTCGCCCGTCCCTAATTTAGGGTCACTGGTTCCAGGGAAGGGAGAGAGCCAGTGCCGTAAGACAAACACAACATCCATGCCTCACCGGGATTCGAACCCGGACCCCTTACGGACGAATGATCAGAGGCCATCGCTTAGACCACTGCGCCACCGGGGCGGCTGGCTCATGTTGATACGACTCTGCAGGATTCTGGATGAATTTGCAATATTGCCACACTCTTTAGTCTCTCCCTAGCCATGATGCAATAACTCTGTCATAAACAAATGCACATTTCTTGCAATTTTTACCTAGACGATAAATATATCAAAATTTTTCATTTTTTCATGACGAGCATTTCAAAATGTATGAATGAAAAATGAAAGTTTAATAAATTTTTCATAATCTTTTCGCCCCACCCTGCACTTCCTGTTTCGGTGTTCCACTTTTATAACGTCCCTCACTTGGGACAACGTCATAGGAAAAAAATGATGTTGAGCAATTTATTTTAACAGTTGTAGCATATATTTTGTGAAAAAAAGATGCTCAGCATCATTTAGTTTCGTAGAAATTCTGAGTTCAATTGGTAACAGTATTAAAGAAAACAAAGCACCAATACAATCGTGTAAACATCCCCTTCAAGAGCAGACATAAGGAAGGTATTCATAATGGTTCCCCTGTTGCTATAATTTTTGTTGTGACTTCTTTGTTGTGTGAAAGATCTTTAATCGTCATTTTTACAAATTAATCGGTAAAAAAATATTTTTTTTTTATAAAAATCTGACAACTCATGCTTACTGTTTATCAGAGATTTGAAACGGTAAAGTTCCGATTTTCGGAAATGGAATGTCATAAACAAAAACATCGGAGCATTTAATGTAGATTTTAACAGCTAAAAATAAAATCTTAAGAGTTTTTTTCTCATTATTTTCTTTTTTATTTTTTATTTTGTTTCTTTCCAGATATTTCTTCCACTGCCTAATATCAGCTTTAATCTATCGGGTTGGAAAGAAAGTAAGTCCGATGACGAGGTACCTGAAGTTGAAGCACCGGCCACGGCGGATATTGGCCACTGAGATTTCGCAGCACACCAGCACATAACATCAGCAGGTAGGTGGTTAAGCTAGTGGCAGTTAGCCGTCAGAAGGCAAAGAGTGTAAGCGCCAGACATCAAGGAAGTGGACAATCGCCATTGCATGCTGTATGAGTTTCATCGCGGTAGCACTCCCGCAAATGCTGTGAGGAACTTAACCCGTATGTACTTCAATGCCATATCACATCGTCACTGCTGTCGTTGGTTCGAATGGTTTCGCGAGAGAAATTTTGACCTGTCAGTCCGTCCCAAAGCCGGAAGACCCGCAACAGTGGATATGAACATGCTGAAGACCTTAGTGGAGATCGACGCACGTGTGACTACGTGGGAGTTGGCCAAACAGCTGGGGACTACCCACCCGAGCATTATCATGCACCTGCGTCGGACCGCGGGTGGCAACGTTCGTGACTGCCACGGAAAGGGCCTCAGGTTCGATCCCAGGCAGGTACGAACGCTCGATCCACTAAATATCCGCCGTGCGTCGATTGGGCACGTTAAGCCGTCGGACCCCGGGTACTGCCCCCATCCCGTAATAAATAAGGGCGTCTTCCTGCCCTTTTCTACTTCGCTTCCGTGTCACTTTCCTATCGGGCGCTCTAGCCCAAATCTTCTAGCTTTCTATTTCTAAGGGTTGTTTAAGACATGGGCTCAGACACTCCCTTCCTAAAATCCTCTACGTATGATCATGATCATCATGCACCTGCGTGAACTTGGGAAGGTGCATATGAAGAAGTTTGGATACCCATCAACTCACACTTGAGCAGATAGCAAATCGCACGAGTGCATTCGTTTCCCTGCTTGCACGTGACCAAGTTGAACCGTCCTTGGACAGCACCGTGACGGGTGACGACTAATGGGTCCTGTATGACAATGTCGGCGCCCGGTCACCACAACTTGAACTCTATGCAGTAGTTGTACTAGTGCATGGAGTTGCACTTTTGGTTTTTATTGAAAAGTAGAGCTTCTCGTCATTTATTGTGCTGCTGATGATTATCGTAGATGTTTTATTGACCTGAAGTATTTGAATAATTCTGTAAAGGACAGTGATTTTCGAAAGTTGATATCGACTCTTTTCTGGTCGTCAGGTCTACTAATTTTGCCCTAAGATTATTTTTATATGTAATAGCTATTCGACGCTTAACAGTACGAAGTTCCAGCGATACAACTGATGGTACGAAGATAATGTTTAAGTAATGACGGTGTTAAACAACAAACATTATAATTATCGCAGACTAAAAGGACATGTTTTCGGTGATTAAGTTAATACGAGGTTGCGTTTTTATTCCGTACAGATCTTTACAGTTTGCTATGACATAGTTGAAAAATTGAAGGAACAAGTGCATTAAGCATTCAACCAATATGTAATATTATCCAGAAATTTATTATTTTGGATTTACATCAAACTGTACATAAAATTTACTATAAATAGTGGTAAATGGTGATACGTCGCACATGCTTCAAACTACTTTACCCTAACCATCTTTTTACACTTTGCCTCCAGTTATTCTGATTTTTGGACTGCATAGGAGTTAAAATATTGTTTAATTTCTGTCGTGTCGTTTTCCATTTCTTGAGGACTCTGGTAGGGGCTTGACCAACCACTACTAGACATAGCTAGCTGTCCATTTCGTCTCACGCTATCATTTCTGTCCGGTTTCCGATCACTGGTTCCTGCAGAACCACTTCGATTAGGTGGCATGTAATTCCATGACTTACCAGTCGCTGGCCATTGAGTACTTCCCCAACTTTTACCTCCTTTCCAACCAGGGCTTCCTTTGTTGTTCCTGGGTGGCCAAAGTGGTTTCAATTTTCCATTTGGAGGTTTACCTTGTTCAGTATTGCCTCCTTTCGGTGGGGTCACATTTGTGTCGTTGCTCGGGCTGCCTGAATCTCCATCTGTTGTGCTACCGTTTTTGTTTTGATCATTAGTTGCAGGTTTCCAAGGCACATTGTCTGGTACTTTAGTAATAATAATTATTTGAGGTGGAAGGGCGGAGTTGTAACCGGGATAGTTTTTGTCATAAAGGATCACACCTTTTGGCTTATCATTTGGAGTGTCGTCATTTCCAGATATTTTCCATCCGTCTTTCTTATCAGGAGTTTGGCAGTCTGGGTTAGTTGTATCCGTTCTACGTCTGTCAGTTGATGAGCCCCAGATTTTTTCCAGTTAGTGGAATCCAACCACCCGAGTTGTCATATGGTTTCCATGCAATGTCTTGACTATCTGGCTGTTGCGATATTGGTTTCCATTGGTCGTTTCGATCATCTGGTTGCTGCACTGTAGGTTTCCCGACACCAGTTGGTCCACCAGATTGTTGTGGTGGTACCCAGAAATTATTGCCATTCCATCCATTACTTCCACTGAATTTGTTCCCATTTGTCTTGCTATTATCCGATGCAGCATTTGGAGGTGCTACCTTCCAGCTTTTTGATCCAGTTTGCTCCTTCCATAGCAAAGGTGGAGCATTGTATATCTTCCATTTCGCTCGTTGGTCGCCAGGGAACTCCCAACTTCTGTCAGAAGAACCTTCATCACGTCTGCTGCCCTTGTCTGGATTGGGACTTGGAGTTGCCACCTTATTAATTGTCATCCAGGTCCTGATCACATTTTGAGGATTCTTTACTACGTTTCCAGTATCTCCATCAAAGCGCAACCCTGCGGGCACCTTATCTATTCTATGTAAGATGCCTTTTTCAGCTTGTGGCTCATCTCTCTTCCATTCGTTTATAGTCGGTTGAGGATACCTTCGCCTGATCTCAGTTGCTGCGTTGTTTGTTCCCCGTTCAGCGAAAGGATCTCCGTTTCCTGCAACAGTTTTTGAAACTGGATTTCTGCTATTATTGGTTTCTTTGCCGTTTAGAATGGGAAACTGTCCAGCCTCATTCAGTTTAACTTTTCTCTGAATATAACTCTGACCGACAGGTATACCTTTGTCATCAGTTCCGTATCTGCTTGTGCCAGTATCCACGTTTCCGTAGTTTTTGCCATCTCTTTACATCATTTTCTTGTTGCCACACAGCTGGTATGCCTACACCCTGTTCATTCACTATCCAGAACACTTTACTTCCACCAGTACGGTCGCCTGAGGTTGGATAAGTGTTTCCATTGTTATCTCTTGTTAGGGAACCTTGGTTTCCTCCTGTACTCGGGGGTTTTCCACTAATACCATTAGGTGTTTTTGTATTTGCCTTTTCTGGTGGCTTACTTGAGATTGGATTAGACGTATATGTCTTCCACACCCAGATGTTCTTGCTACCATTTTCATTGGTGGTCACAGTCTTCGGAATTTTATCTGGAGTTTTGTTTATATCATAAGTGTCTTGGCTCTTTTGTGGGCTAGGCGCTTTTCCTTGATCTTTCCACTCATTAATTCCGTTGTCATTTGTCCATACTTTGATTCCATAACCATTTATCCATCCACTTACCACTGACTGATTGCTTTGCCCAGCGTTCTCAACTGGCGTAGGATATGGAACTATTTTTGTCTGTTGCCACACATCCTTGGGCTTTTGGTCAGTTGGCAGTTTCGATCCAGGCTGAAGTTTTTTAATTCCTGTAATATCGGTATCGTATGAAATTCCACTTTCCTGCTTGCTTTTGGTCCCAGGAGTTGGTTTATTATCTGAAGCATAAGAAGTTCCCTTTGGAGGAACTTCTTTTCCGCCACCAGCGATCCACACTTGACTACCATATCCGGCTTTCCAGCCACTGCCTTCTTTCCAAGTGCTTGTGTCATATCCTTGCGCTTGTCCTTTATACCAAATTGGAGTCACGAAATCCTTTGGTCTACCATTCTCTGATGAGTAATTGACACCTTTGCTATTATCGACTATAAAAACTGTAGGATAAGGGTCGTTATATCCATACACTACATTACCAGGATCTTTAGGTGGCCAGGTGTCAACCGTGCTAGGAAGTGTGACTTCTTTAGAGCCAGGTGATGGCTGCACATCCGATTTTTTTGTGTTTCCACCTTTAGGCCAGGTTTTGCTTGCATTTTCTGGTACCCAACCTGAGGTAGTTGTTGACTTCGTAACTTGAGGACTTTGTGTTGTTGGTGTGTCATCACTAATCGGCGCTTGTGTATTCCATGGACTGTAGTTATCGGGATATATATTTGTAACGGGATTAAAATTTTTGTTTGATTTGTACACATATACACCTTTGCCAGAATATTGGTTTACCCAGTCTTGGTATCCAGAGTTGTCGTAATCTGGATAATACTGAGGTTGTGCCGTAATAGTTTCTGTGCTAGATTCCTGGCTGGGTGGAACAGCATTATATGTTTTAACACTGTTTCCATCGTTGGAGTATTTCCATGGGTTATCTGTAACTGCGTTTAATGGACTACCTTTACCAGTGTTGTAATTCTTAGTTACACCAATATCCGGCTGTTTGAAAAGGCTGTCAGCTCCGAAACCTCCGTATTTTTGTGAGCCCCATTTTGCATACTGAGTGTCGCTTTTGCGTTGCAATATCTCTGTGTCAAGCGGCTTGCTAATACTGGGACTCACGGTGTAATTTTCTAGTGTTTCGTCTGTAGTACCATTTTCCTGCTGATCTTTGTCAGAAAAGTCAGATTTAGGTACATTAGTTCCAGTATCAGTGTTTTTATTTTCATTAGGTTGCTGGCCTGTATTTTCACTTACTCCGGGAGCCCATCCTTGTCCTAAATAAAAGTTCTGGTTTTCTTGGTAACGCCAACTCTTAGTTGCTTCATCCCATGAGTACTCCGGGTAGTCTGAATCTTCGGGTACATGATATACGAAGTACTGGGTTTGGCCGTCATCCCACTTAGTGTAAGGAAAATTAACTGTCACATTCTCACCTGAATGTTCGTTGCTAGTGGTAGGTTGAATATTTTCTGGTAAAAGCCAGCTCTGCGGATCATATTCTTGAGTACTTACAACCTTCCACTCACCGTTGTCATAGATGATGTTCCATTCTACAGTGCCATTATTGTCAACAACCTGCCAACCATCTTGTCCACCGTCCCCTACAACTGTCCAGCGGTTTAGCACATTGCCGTATCTGTCGACGAAAATAGAGTCATTTCTGTCGTCACTCCACCCGTCGGGATCCAGTTGTACATCGTTGCTGGTATCCACTGGAACGGGAATATTACCTCCGTCATATTGAGGACTCGGAGAGTCTTTTGTGACGCTACCTGTATTTCCATCTGCATTGTCGGTCACGGTTGTCCAACGAGCCACTCCTCCAATATTCTCCAGTTTCCATCCGCTGGTGCCGTCTCCATTCCCAACAGTCCAGACGACGTATCCTTGATTTTCTGGTGTCTGAGTTTCATTTGATGAAGCAGACGGCTTGGTTTTGAGAGTTGAGTTTTTTAATGAGCCGCTGATCTCAGTTTTGTCTGCCACGCTTGCAGCAGTAGAAGATTCAATGACATCGTAACTGCTGATTCCTCTGTTTACATCGGATTTCCATACATCTTGAGCATTTCCGTTCCTGTTGGTTGTTTGTGACTGGAAAACGTTTCGCTGCTGTTGGTTGCTAGGAATTCTTGAATTTCCTGGTGAGTTGACTGTCTGGAGATTTGTTCCTGTTGAACTTCCCTGTTGTTGACTGTATGTTCTTATCCAGGGATTCGGCGGAGCCGGGGCACTTCCAGGGGAGTTTTGCCTGAGTGATTCGAAGCTGTAGCCTCTCCGCGAAGTGTTGAGTAGCTGAATATCTGACGACGGATCATGATCAGTCTTTACTTCAGTCACTATTTCAGAAGATGCTCTACTGTCGGATAGTCTTTGTCTTGAATCAAACGAAAAGTTCGATGCAACTTCGCTTATTTCGTTCCATTCTTCAGTTTGTGCAGCGCAGGTCGCCAAGAGGAAAACAGCCACCTGACATAAGACCTGAAAAGAAAAATGTTCTTGAGTTGCCTTTATTATATCTGATGGGTAAAAAGTAACAGAAACTTTTCCATAAACTCTATGTATTAAATCAGATTCTATGAAATGATTGTTACAATGGTTGTGAACTATACTTCTAATATATGTAACCTTCCTTTTGAGAGATTATTTCTCCCGACCATCTTTCAAAGTTAGCAGTTCCTAACAGCGAGTTAAAGGAAATTTGAGTGTTGTGGTGAGGGATGTGAGTGGTGTTAGATGCAGACCGTTAAGAGACGTACGAGCGAGATAAGAGAAACGAAGAGACTCTGCTATTAGATATACACTGAAGAGCAATTGAATTAGAGACATCTGGCGTTATGCAAATGGAGCGCTGTGGGCGGACCTATAAACGGAAACGACACAACGTACGGAGCGATCCGACAATATAAGGAGTGATGCGACGGGAATCAGTAAGAGTAGAACGCAGTATGGGTAAGACGAAGGATCTAAGTGCATTTGATCGTGGGAAAATTGTCGGTGCCCGACGAATGAGTCACTCCATCTCGGAAGTCGTACAGGCACTGGGATTTTCACGAGCCACTGTGTCACGGGTGCACCGTGAGTACATCGAATCCGGTAAAACCTTCCCTGCAAGGGCTAACTGCGGTGGACAACAGCGTGTGGACGAGAGGGGTCATCGTCGGCTAGCTCGCATTGTAACAGCGAATAGACGGGTCACAGTGCAAGAAATCACTAGACAACTTAACGCTGGTGCACAAAAACGTGTAAGCAGCCACACCATCCAGAACCATCTCCTCGCTATGGGGTACAGAAGCCATCGTCCCACGAGGGAACCGCTGCTGACCGCACATCGCAGGGTGCAAAGATTAGCATGGGCGCGGAAACATCGCCACTGGCCCCTAGACATGTGGGGAAAATAATGCCTAGACTGATGAGTCGAGATTCACGTTGGTACATGCGGATAGCAGGATACGAGTACGACGCAAACCACATGAAGCGATGGATCCTTCTTGCTAGCAGGGTACTCTTCAAGCTGGTGGGGGTGGCATTCTCTTCTGGGGACTGTTTACGTGGACTGAAATGGGACCCCTGGTACGTGTGACATCGTCCCTCACAGGTAAACGTTATCGAGATATCCTGGACAACCATTTGCTCCCGTTTATGCGTCTTCAACATCCCACTGGGGACCTCATCCTGCGACAAGACAGTGCACCGTGCCATCGTTCCCGAATTGTATCCGAATGGTTGGATGAACACTCCACCGACGTGACCTCGCTTCCTTGGCCAGCTAGGTCCCCTGATCTCAATCCCATCCAGCACATCTGGGATACCATCGAGAAAGATGTTCGAGGCTCTGACCCCCCCCCCATCAAATCTTCTTGAACTGTGGGAGCTTGTTCAGGGGCCGTGGATCCGTATTGTTTCCCAACGCTTCCGGTGTCTTGTCGAGTCCATGCCGAGACGAATCGCCGCTGTCATCAGGTCGAAAAGTGGCGCTACACGTTACTAGACAGGTATCTCTAATTCAATTGCTCTTCAGTGTAGTGGGGTTTATTAAAATAATGGAAACACTTACTGTTTGTGGAGAACTTTTTATTAATATGCAGTAGGCACATCTCAGGCTTTCAGAACAGAAACAATTTGACTTGGAATAGACATATAAATCCTGCTAAACGATAATGTAATTTTTTTTTTTTTTTTTTTTTTGAGGTTTAACGACCACCGTGAGCAACTCAATGGGCTATAAGCAGTCGCCCGTCCCTAATTTAGAGTCACTGGTTCCAGGGAAGGGAGAGAGCCAGTGCCGTAAGACAAACACAACATCCATGCCTCACCGGGATTCGATCCCGGACCCTTTCCGACGAATGATCAGAGGCCAACGCCTTAGACCACTGCGCCACCGGGGCGGCATAATGTAATTTGGACCATTATTCATGTAAAATACGACTCAATTGTGCTAATGATGTTAGAGATTGAAAGTGCGATCTGATCTTTCTCTCCAGATATGCAAAAAATGTTCAATAATATTGGAGGTCAGGATTGCTGAGGTACCTATTCTCATGTGCTGCAAACCGCAAATTGACACGCAATTCACTGGTGTATTATCAGCTTGAAGCCAGGGTCAGTCATTAGGGAACAATGCCTGAAACATTGTTCCCGGGTGGTCCCCAAAAAATGAATTCATACGTTGCAGATGAGACACGATCCTGTAGAATAACCATTGACCTTAATTAATGCCATTGACCTTAAGAATAACCATTTACCTTAAGTAATGCCATAACACGGCACCCCATATCATCAGGGATCCATTTTTGTGCTATAGTCGGAACCAAACAGTCAGGGTGGTTACGCTTCTGCAGGTTTTCGCCAGAGAAAGAACTCTACCAGTGGTGGGAAACAATGTGAAGCATAATTCACCACACCAGACGACACAATGTTAGTCTTTAGCGTCATAGTTTTTATGTGCTTTGCACTACCTTACAAGTTTTGTTGAATTGGTGTTGATAATCGGAGGTTTGTAGATTTCAACAAGGCCATAAGCACCGACACAGTTGAGTTTCCGACGAACTTTTCTGACGGAAATGGGATCGTCGATTTTTACTTCTGTATGCTGTGCGGTGGTCTTGTACTTTCGTTGTTGTATCCATGTCAAAGTTCACTTATTCCTATCTGACATCTTCGTATGGCGTCCACAATTCGCACATTTGGATGCAACACCGTGTCCATTTTGATAGGTAGTCATAATCTTCGATAAATTTCCCCGTGTAACACCTATTTCTGCCGTTCTAGTTACTGAAGCTTTTGCAGGATGCCCACCAAGGATCATGCATGCCCTTTGAGGACACTGAGACATGACAGATATTGTCGACAATTCATCTCCTACAGCTGTTTCACCTGCGGCTGTGGCACTGCCTGTGATAGCCGACATAGTATTTCACCCCATGATATACCATGCATCGAGGGTGACGTCGTCCCTGTGGTCTGTGTATGGCGCATTGCGTGTGGTCCAGTTGCAAATCGGTGTTTCTATTATTTTGATAAAGCCCTGTATGTGGATTACATTTTGTTATACACTGAGTGGCCACTTTATTATGACCCCCCCCTCAGTACTTCGTTGGGCCACCTTTTGCCTTTAATACTGCGTCGTTTCTTTGTGGCATGGACTCCACGAGATGTTGATAGGTGGTTTGGGGAATCTGAGACCATGCTTGATGAGCAGCACTTTCCAGAAGTGTGAGATTGCACGGTTGTGGATCCAGCTGTCTGATGGCTCGTTCAGCTTCATCCCACAAATTCTCAATCTGGAGATTGTGGGGCCACCTAAGCAAGGTAAACTCACCGGCATGTTCCTGAAACCAATCCTGTACAATACGAGCACTATGGCAGGACACATTATCTTGTTGAAAGTAGCCATCGCTATTGGGATAAACAATCCACATGACAGGATACACTTGGTCCGCAACGATGTTTAGATATGATGTGCCAGTCAGACGTTGATCAACACAAATTAAGGGCCCAAAGCATGCCAGAAAAACATTCCCCAAACCATAACGTTGCCTCCACCAGCTTGAAGGGTTGTAGCAATGCATTTGGGGTCCATGCTTTCGTGCTGTTTCCGCCAAATTCTCACTCGGCCATCGGCATAGTGCAACTGAAAACATGATTCATCGGACCACATAATTTGTTTCCAATTATCAACTGTCCAATCCTTGTGCTCCTGTGCGAACTGGAGACGTTTTCTCTTGTTAACTGCATACAGCAAAGGTGTTCGAACAGGCCTTCGGCTGCCATATCCCATCCGATGCAGTGTACGGCGAACAGTGCGTGCAGAGATCATTTGAGGGGATCTTTGATTAAGATGGCCTGTACTTCATTACAAAATTGCTCTTCTGTTGTCTGTTACCAGTCTGAACACTCTCCGTTCCGCCAGAGCAGTCACTAGTCGATGACCACCACACGTTGCACGTAGAGACCCAGTTTTTTGGCTGACAGTCCAGTCTTTAAGCACTTTAACAACAGCTGCTCTGGAACATTACAGGAATGCGGCGGTTTCGGTGATACTCGCTCCATGGCTCTGAGCTCTTACAATCATCCCACGTTGAAAGTCGGTCAAATAGCATTTTTTACCCATCTCGTCACCCAAAAATCACCTCTAAGCTTTCCTTTTTATACTAGCCTCGCGCTCTGGCGGCAACAGCGTGCAGCCATAGCTCATTTGCTTAAAACTGTCAGGTGGTCATAATAAAGTGGCCACTAAGTGTATAATGCCTTGTGAAAATCGTGTGCTTAATTGCTTAAAGAACTTGATTTTTATAATCAGTAGTTATTTCGAAATACAATGTTTTCTTTGCTGTTCTTCCTTAAAGTACTTGAATAAATGTGGATATTGAATTTGTATGTACCGCTCTGCTGATTTCTGGACTCTGGTCCTGACTGGTCAGTGTTAACTTAAAGTAGTTAATTAGAGACTTTGCAAATGCTTAGATAAGTTTGCAGCTTTTACGAGCAAAGAATTAAAACATAAGGAAACAAGAAGCAGTTAAGTCAGCAAATAGATTTAAGTCACAGCAAAAGATTGTAAATTGAACCCGACATTTTTACATCAATAAAACCCTTATTGTTTTACCCAGTACTAGATTGATACTAAAGTATTTTAACAGTCCTCCTGACCGCGAAGTAATTTCCCGATCACACAAGCTTCTAGAAGAAGACGGAATTTTTCTACGTCTGCGGATTTTGCTATACTGCACAGAATCAAGAGGCTTTTTTATGTTCGTAGAGGAGAGGAGAAAACGTATGCAAGGCTTAGACGAAAAAGAACAGATACACGTTACGTTACTAAGAATTGAATAACGAATCCGTGGTGGCCAACGTTCGCTACTCACTAATCACTAATGCTTGATACCGCCCCGGTGGCACAGTGGTCTAAGCGCTAGCTGACGACCATTCGTCCGAGAAATGTACGGATTCGAATCCCGTGAGGCATAGATTGTGTTTTTCTTACGGCACTGGCTATGTCCATTCCCTGGAACCAGTGGCCCTAAATTAGAGACGGACGACTGCTTATAGCTCATTGAGTTGCTCGCGGTAGTCGTTAAACCTTCAATAAAAAATGCTTGATTGTAGACGGACATGCCTAACAATAGTATTTAACTGAAGGTTAGATCTGAAATATCCATGGTGCCTTTTAGTGCAAGGTTTTGCGAAGTACTCATGGTGCTATGACGATTTTATAAAACGTGTCATGAAATTAATCACAGACGCAAAAGTTCAGAATGTCCGACTCTTTTTGGTATATTAATCAGACAACATGTTTGTTCGTTTTTTGATTGAAGGTTTAACGACCACCTGTGAACAATTCGATGGGCTATGAGCAGTCGCCCATCCCTAAATCAAGGCCACTGGTTCCAGGGAAGGGAGATAGCCAGTGCCGTAAGGCAAACACAACATCCATGCCTCACCGGAATTCGAACTCTGACCCCTTCTCGGGCGAATGGTCAGAAGCCAGCGCTTAGACCACTGCGCCACCGGGGCGGCGATTGAAGGTTTAACGAGCACCCGTGAACAATTCGATGGGCTATGAGCAGTCGCCCATCCCTAATTCAGGGCCTCTGGTTCCAGGGAAGGGAGAGGAAAAGTGCCGTAAGACAAACACAACATCCATGCCTCACCAGGATTCGAACCCAGACCCTTTTCGGACGAATGATGAGAAGCCATCGCTTAGACCACTGCGCCACCGGGGCGGCGATTGAAGGTTTAACGAGCACCCGTGAGCAATTCGATGGGCTATGAGCAGTCACCCATCCCTAATTCAGGGCCACTGGTTCCAGGGAAGGGAGATAGCCTGTGCCGTAAGGCGAAAACAACATCCATGCCTCACCGGGATTCGAACTGTGACCCCTTCTCGGACGAATGGTCAGAAGCCAGCGCTTAGACCACTGTGTCACTGAGGCGGCCAACAAGCTTGTAAACTTCTTTCTGCCAAAGGGTATGTGTTTGTATGTGTGTGTGTGTGTGTGTGTGTGTGTGAGTCGTTTGTAGCTCAACGAGGCACTGAATAAATAGCAGTAGGGACACTAGTTTGAACACGGCAATTGAAAAAGCTAATGCAGTTGCTACCCAACAGGAGAATTACGTATCATTCGGATCAGACAAAAGCGCGGGAAAAAGAAATCAGTTAATCAAGGCAACTAATAAAATTATCAAAAATGAATTGTTCGACTTAGACAGGTATAACGAAGTAAATTTCTCCGTCATTTTTGCTCCACGCCGGGGATCGAACCCGAGTCCACTTATTCCGGAACAAGTCGCTCTACCAACTGAGCTACGGAGACGTTCGTTCTCGCTGCTATCTGCCTTTATTTCGAGTGCGTCCTGCGGGGCAGGCACGTCACACAGGTTAATGTAAAATCATATCGATATGTGAAATGTATATAATCTTTTATCTATTATAAAACAAGGGAAATCTAAAAGTCTTCGAAGAAGGAAAGGAATAGTGAAGTTTTGGGGAATCGACATTGAAACACTTCTTTCGTAAAGAGCAGACATACCTAAAAGTTTCATACCTTTTAACCCTTTAATCGGTTGGAACGAATTAACTCGGGGTTGCCAAAATGGGCTGATATCAGCACGAAATGTATTCGCTGTTGAAGAAGTGGGACGCATGCGGATTAAACGAATGAGCTTGCGCATCAGAAAGCGTTGCTTTCCTCCTTAGTTTTGTTATTCAAAATGGTGATTTAAGGGATAACACTAATCCGTTTCGATTTATTACCTGCTAAAAAGGCTATGGCTGTGAACCTAGGAAAGAAGAGAGAAGATAGTTGAGCCTCTTGTTTCTCTGCAGCAGAATGATGTCCGTGTCAAGGGGACTAGCACTTCACCATCATGTCTTCAGTCATGGAAGAAAGTATAAACCGCACGGCGACACTTTGGTCTAAACGCTGACTTCTGACTAATCGGCCATTAGGGATCCCGGTTCGAGCCCAGGTGAGGCATGAATTTTGTGCTTATCTTACGGCATTGGATCTCTCCCTGCCCAGGACCCAGTGTCTCTAAATTAGGGACGGGCGATTGCTTTATAGGCCATCGAGTTGCTCCCCGTGTTTGATAAACTCCCAACAACAACAACAAAACCATCGGCCGCTTAAAGGGTTAATCTGCCGATGTACTTAAAGCAAATGTTGCCGAAAAGTTTCTGCGCTCCCCGAATAGAAATGCTCACTAAGCGGCATGGTCTTACGAAAAGCTATGGCAGAAAAAATTTCTTTCTTCTCTCATCTCAGCAGTACCTACCATAAGCCAGACAAATGTAATAAGAGTCTCTTCCTTGCAGTCTTTGATTGTATGCTCTGTTGCTTAAGGCACGATGGGGAAGGGCTAGTTCCCCCTACAAAGACATCGCGTCACTAGATAGCAACAAGTGACTCAAGCATTTCTCTTGCTCCTTCCTTTGGTTCGTCGCCACTGTTGTAACCCTTTCAGCATGTAATTAATAAGAAAGGAATAGTGTGAATTGTCCCTCTAAATGACCGCTTTCTATAACAAAGCTAAGAGGAAAGCAGGATCTTCTGATGCACAAGTTCACTCCTTCCAGTCGCGTTCAACCCACTTCTTAAGCAGCGAATACATTCGTTCGAGCTGATTTCATCCCATTTTTCTAACCCCGAGTTAATCCGTTCTAGTCGGCAAAAGTGTTAAAGAATACAATATGTGTAAGCAGCGCTTGAACAATGACGATAACTCGTGAACAATTTTTTTAACAAAAATGAGTATTTAAAACATTTCGCAGGGACACGAAACTTTGCCAAGCGGATTCTTTGTCCATTGAAAAATGACATCGTTTACTTTTCTCAAATACACACACCTATTTTTGGAAGAACTGAAAAATATTGCTTATTATTATATACACTGAAGAGCAATTGATTTAGAGACACTTGGCGTTATGCAAATGATCCTCTGCGAGTAAAACAAGAAAATGTATTCCACTTTAAATTTTTAGGATATCGCGTCAAAATACAGAAATTGGTTTCTACCACCCATGGAAATATCATGAAACTAAAAATTCATATTTTTAGTTTCATGATATTTCCATTCCTAAAAGAGGATTACTAAAAGATACTTGAACATTGATTTGCTTATTACCCTTGATCGACAACGAGTATGATAGTTATGATCTACGATCAATCAGCTGATTTTCCAGATGCACTATTTTACCGCTAGGGGCGCTACAATACATTCCAATTTATCCCCATATCTGCATTTCTAAATGTCCTATGAAAATCTTTCCTCATTTATTTGCTGTAGCATGACAAAGATTTTTCATGCATTTTTCAGTTTTTATTATGCATTTTTTTTTCGTTTTGGGGTTTAAAGACCTGCGGGAGCGTTTAAGTAATTACGTGCCCCCAATTTGGAGACAGTGGTTCCCGGATAAGAAAATCTGTAACCTCGAAGGATAGGCACATCGAAAATCGAAGCTAGACCAAGCTCGGACTGTTAGCCAGAGGCCCGCGTCTTTGATCACTTGGCTACCGCAGGGTTGCCAAAAATTTTCGACTAAGTGGTATATCCTATTTTTCTGTTAAAAACTAATTGCAATAGTTGAAATTTTGAAAAAAAAATATTAATTCTTTAGCATAGAAGCTTTGATATTCTCGTCAGGATAATAGCTCATTGGTGGTCGAGTGGTCCGAGGCGCTAGCTTCTGGCCATTCGCACGAGATTGGGTCCCGGTCGAAATCTTGAATGCGGCATGGGTGACGGTAGTGCCTATTAGCGCTGTGTATGGTTCTTTCCCGAACATGCACAGTGCCAGTACTCATTGCCGCATCCTTTTAAGTTAGGACTCTAAGGCCCCAAACTTAAGGGAAGAGCGACTGTTTATGACTAATATTTGCTTATGTTGTTCGTTAAACCCCCTAAAAACATAACAACTTCTGGTTGCTCCCAAGAATCTGGTACCATTCTCCTAATTGGAACATGCGGACTGTGCGATACACGGTAAGACAGACCAACCAAACCACGTATTCTTAATTTTTGTGTGTTAGATTACGTACAGATAAAAAAAATCTAAATTTTTTTTTATCTCTACGTAAAATAATATAGGAAAGAAATTTTGACTACATGTCACTTTTTGAAAAATATGACATCCGGGTCTACTTGATTTAAATGTACTTCATTTTGTTACGACGAACTAACTGTAAAATTTGAATTCCAGCTTCTGTATGAAGACATCACTATCACTGATCCTTTTTCTGAAAACCATCGCAGCATCGTCTTTAGTGTCCACAGTTCCTAATTTCACTGCGGTGGCCGAGTGAACAGAGACGTGGGCATCTGGCTACTTGGCTGAGCTGGGTGCGTGCCCCAAATGAGGCGTGGGTGATGTGTTTGTCTTTTGGCGCTCCCTAGAACCAAAAGCCCAGTATTTCATTTGAACGCAATGGAATTGTTTGAAGACAATGAATGGGACTAAAAATACGAAAATAATAAATAAAATATAAAAATATTTCGTAAACACTTCCCTTAAAAAACTCACATATTTAGCTTTTGAAGAACATTCAGAAATGACGGGATTTTTTTTTTTTGATTGAAGGTTTAACTACTACCGTGAGCAACTCAAGGAGTTATAAACAGTCGCCCGTCCCTAATTTAGGGTCACTGGTTCCAGGGAAGGGAGAGAGCCAGTGTCGTAAGACAAACACAAAATCCATGCCTCACCGGGATTCAAACCCCGACCCCTTCTCGGACGAATGATCAGAAGCCATCGTTTAGACCACTGCGCTACCAACGACGGGATGATATGAGAAATCCAGAAATAGAAATTCGAGCATGCGAAAATTTTCTTCTGAGGAACAAAGCGAATGAATACACATTTTTGAAAGAATTTGGAGACCTTTTTTATTCTGAGGTTTCATTTTTTTCGATCGTTTTCACCCAAGAAACATTAGCAAAATTTTTTTCTTGCAGTAATCTGTACTAAAAATATAATTTTATTACTTTACTTACTCCTGTTATAGGGCTTCGCAGTTACTTTGATATAACAAATGGAGCTTTTCTCTTTTACGCAATTCTGTTATTCACGAGCGTTCGAGCCTAGCTCTTTATGTTGCGGGGGATTAAGTTTAGTGCAAGCACAGAAATTTTAGCCTCGAGAAGACAAAATTTTTTCCTTAAGCAAAATTATATTGAAGTGAGTCGTTATACGGAATGCATCGTTCAACGACTGAGAATGTGAATGTTAGCTCTTAATGATTCGTCCGTCAAAGCGATCCTATTGAAAGCCTTGTGAAAACACAAACTCGCCGGTGGCGGAACTGGAACTCACATCCTCCTTCTCCGGAGCCGATTGCTTTCCCAATTCAGCTACACCGGCATGGGCTTATCACTGGCACTTGCCGTCTTGACATGTGCGTCACTTCTGTATTGCGTCACATATATCCCACCCCCGCTGAGAAAGGTCGAGGTACGAAATCTTACGTTTCGGTTCCGCCGCAAACATGCTTAAAGTAACTCTCCGTAGAAGAAGGAATTCTCATTAATTCCAGACGATATGTGGAAGCAGCATCACACATTTCTCGAAGAACCTAACGGCCAGTAGATCCATTTTTACTGTCGGGCGCCAATGTGAAAACACAAATTTGCCGGTGGCAGGACTCGAAACCGCATCCTACTGCGCCGAAGCCGAATGCTTTCCCATTTAAGCTACACCAACAAAGTCTTATCACTGCTACTTGCCATCTTGACATGCGCGTAACCTCTGTAGTACGACGCCACCTCAACGGTCCAGTATGATTGCTTCCACGCTTTACTACATCTTTCATGGGAGTCTCATGAGTGTGTCGCATCGGGCGTCGTAATCCGACATTTGGTTAATCCCGCAGCGCCAGTTCTTCTTACCAAAAGAGGCCAACTGAAAGGTCTCATCCTGAACGTCGGGGCTTCGATTACCCATTTAAAGTTTGAGAATAGGCTGAGGTCGTTACGGCTCCGAGGCCTCTAATCATTCGCTTTACCGAATGAGACTAATTCCTCCGAGCGCCAACTATCCGGAGTGGAACTGCGGAGAGAACTAGCTACTAAGATCGTTCGTTTATTTTTTTGCCCTTGTATCCAGTTCTGACGATTTGTTTGCAAGTCGAAGCCTTTACGGACCTCCATCTAGGTTTCCTCTGTAAATAGACAAAGTCATCGCTCTTTCCACGTTTTTTCTTTAATTAACACACAGCAACCAAAAAATTGTATTTTTACACCGCTGGGATCGAAGCCGAGATCTCTCGATAACTAGCCGAGTACGTTCGCCTTACGCTCCGGTGCCAACAATCCACGATGCCATATGTGTTTATCTGTCAGCATCTGACTCCACAAATTCGTAGGGATGGGCTCAGCAACTGAGACGTCTCCATCTGGTGGGGCTTAACGGCACAAGCTATTTAATTACGTTTAATAAATCCAAAGGACGAGAGAAATGGTCGGAATCTTTCAAATACGTGGAGACAGTGTAAATAGACAAAGTTATCGCTCTTTCCACGTTTTTTCTTTAATTAGCACACAGCAACCGAAAAATTGTATTTCGACACCGCTGAGATCAAACCCCAGATTTCTCGATAACTAGCCGAGCACGTTCGCTTTACGCTACGGTGCCAACAGTCCACGGCGCTATGTGTGTTTACGATTGTGAAGTTCCTACGGATTTGTGAAGTGAAATGCTGACAGATAAACACAC
The DNA here is from genome assembly GCA_039090855.1 of Macrothele yani. NCBI lineage: Eukaryota > Metazoa > Arthropoda > Arachnida > Araneae > Macrothelidae > Macrothele > Macrothele yani. The sequence goes on from CM077005.1 coordinate 64,749,397, forward strand.
ATAGCGCCGTGCATTGTTGGCTCCGTAGTGTAAAGCGAACGTGCTTGGCTAGTTATCGAGATATCTGGGGTTTGATCTCAGCGGTGTCGAAATACAATTTTTCGGTTGCTGTGTGTTAATTAAAGAAAAAAACGCGGAAAGACCGATGCCTTTGTCTCTTCACATTGTCTCCACTTATTTGGAAGATTATCACCAGAGTTTTCCCAGGTATAGTTCACGATATTTTTCTATTCTAACGTACTTTCACACTCAGCCTAACCGATGAATTGGATAGGGCGAGTCGTTGGTGCTTCCCCACTTGAGGCTGCGAGTCCTAAATCAGCAGGCATGGGGGGGGGGGGTCTGCCTTCACCATCATTATGCATGTGGGCCTAAGCAAGACCCAGTGACTCGTGCACATGTTACTTTCGAACGTGTGATTGTTCCTGTGCCCATTGGAGGAGCGCTTTCGCGTTCTGCGTTGGCACTGTATCGACACTCGGCATGGAGATTGGTTGTCGTTGCCCATTCGCAACATGGTCAGATATGTGGTGCTTTCAAAGATGACCACCAGCACACCAATGTTGAATTCTGAAGTGATCTGCCACGGAAAAGTCTCAGGATCAATCCCATGCAGGTACGAAAATCGAACTACTAAATATCCGCCGTTCGTCGGATGGGCACTATAAGCCGTCAGACCCTGAGTATTGCCCCACCCCCGGTTATAAATAAAGGCTTTTTCTCCCTCTCTCTACCTCGCTTCCGTGTCACTTTCCTATCGGGCACTCTAGCCCAAACAAATCACCTAGCTTTCTATTTCTAAGTATTGTTTAAGACCTGGGGTCAGACACTCCCTTCCTAAAATCCTTTATGAAGTGCTTAATTAGAAAGTTTACGCCTAGTTAAGACTTACAGATACAACTAGCGTTGAATCTATCTGGGTTCAACGAAAGCTAATTCAATAAAATTCAACGTTAAGCTAAGCTTGAGTGTGTTACAGTGACTTTAAATCTCATGAGCTCTAAGTTTTAGTGTTGCAGTAAAGTTAACTCAACATATAAATTCCAATTTAACTAAACAATTACAAAACTTATAATGTGTTTCATGATGTTTGATTCGAGTTATGAAAGTTTTTTCCATGCTTGTAAATGGTTTGTTGGGAAAAGCAATGTACAGTCGCTAAAACTTACCATACATTTCCGAATAATCATCAGGGAAATCCTTCTAATCGTCTCTCTGTGTCCGGAGGCTATTCCAGAGGAGGTTTCACCTGTGAATGCTGAATCACAACTCGATGATGTTCGTATCTTCCTGAAGGTTTTATGGACGTAGTCTGTCACGTGATGCGCCGCCATGTGTTTTTTTTTTTTTCAGATTTTTGTCACCTAGCGCATTTGCAAATTCTTAATGTCGACCGCCGTAATGCGATATCACGCAGAATTCGTCTACTTGAGGAATGCAAAAGAATTACAATAATGAGGCCGGGGAAAGACGCGCTCGCGAGATTTCTTTCAAAGACGGACTAGTTTCATTTACATCCGAAAGTAAAGGAGTCAAACATATGACTAAAATCATTAACCGTGAAAAAATATTACAAAGCAGAAGATCCGTCATTTCTCTGATGCAGCACCTGTAATGATTTTAAAAGATTGCTTTTAGAATGTGCAGTTATGCAGGCGTGTCGTGGACAGTGAAAGCTTGCAATCCGAAGAATTATTTGGGACAGATCTGGGCCGTGTTGACGTTTATATCAAACGACAATTTCAGACGATTTCTCCCTCCCACTTCGTTGTTTTTCACTTTCTCATTAATAAAAATAAGTTTCTAATTAAATCTAATGAAATGTTAGATCTTTAAAATTGTCAAGGCCAAAGTGATACGGTTCCGAGTAATTAACTTCTCTCAGCGCTCAACGAATTTGGTAAAATCAGTTCAGAAATATCCTCAAAATGTTTGAAAGCAATTTGCCTTGCTTTTATCATTTAATACTCGTTCGTTAAAGTTTTCTTTTCGAATTATATTTTCCAGTTTTCATTAAAGTTGCTTAATTTGGCCAATTTTAAATAAAAGAAAGCACGTCACACGTTGGAGTCGGAGGCTAAGAATATTTTCTTTATATACTGCTCTATCATTTTATGCGATTACAAATATTCAGTGCGAAAAATACGTATCGGTTACATGCCGCTTTTTGGGACTATGCATCTTTCCCGTCGGTGGTAAAGTAAATCCCAAATAAAAAATTTCGATGTAGCGAAAATGGGTAACGGACGTATTCAAAACCATTGTTGAAATTTGAATTTTGGATTCTGTCCCATGAAGTGACCCAACAATTGGTAATTTCATTTTTACTCAACAATTGTAACGTACCAGGAGATGTGACGTACCTGCCAGCAGGACGCACACGACATAAAGGCAGATAGGAATCAAAATAAAACGTCCGCGTAGCTCAATTGGTAGAGCAACTTATTCCGGAATGAGGGGACCCGGGTTCGAATCCTGGCGCGGATAAAAATGACGCAGAAATTTACTTCGCTTTAATGGCGCCCGAACTATCCGGATGACCCGACCGTTCAAAAATCTCGCATTGGTGTGATGTTATTTCCACACCGCGAGATAGGAAAAATAAGAGAATCCCTTCTCCAGCACTTCGAAAAAAAAAATAAAAATAAAAAAAAATCAGGGAGATGATGTAACGTACCAGGAGATGTGACGTACCTGCCAGCAGGACGCACACGACATAAAGGCAGATAGTAGTTAGAAAAAACGTCCGCGTAGCTCAATTGGTAGAGCAACTTATTCCGGAATGAGGGAACCCGGGTTCGAATCCTGGCGCGGATAGAAATGACGGAGAAATTTACTTCGTTATACAATATATTTCACCAAACTATCGCCGAACGTTATCCATCTGAGTAAATTACGAGATGCTGATGCTGAATGAGATAAAAGCCATTACAAAAATGCGTCTTTCCTGATAGTAGTAAAGTATGCATCGTAGCAAAATTTCGGTTCCTACAGACTCTCCAAGAAGGTGTAACCTGTAAATGACACGAATTTTAAATTGATATTTAACACGGTTGGGTGCAACCTGTACATATCTCACAAGGACACGGGCATGTGGTTGTCGCTGATTGCAAAACCAAAGCATGTTGTTTAGATAGAGGATCATAAATGTTTATATCCAAACTTTGAGCTGCTATGGACAACAGGGGGAGCCACTAAAGCCTTGTTCATGAGCATTATATTATGTAATGTACACTATCTACCAACAAGTAATTGGACACCTGTGATAGCAAAGGAAAACGAAGTTTATTCACCTTCAATAGTTGGTGGAGCCTCCACGAGCGGCGATTACAGCTGCGACCCTCCGGGGCATACTCTCAACCAGGCGTTGTACGACGGCTAGCAGTATTTTCTTCCACTCGGCTTGGAGAAGACAGGTCAGTTTCTTCACCGATTTCGGACGGTAGGGGCGCCCCTTAAGTCGACGCTCCAACGCGTTCCAGAGGTGCTCGACAGGGTTAAGGTCCGGGCTCTGCGCAGGCCAGTTCATTCGATTAACCCCATTGTCACCATACCAAGCCATGGTGGACCTCGCAACATGACAGGTGGCACTGTCATCCTAAAAGCAACATAGGTCCACCCCGTAAAACTGCCACAACGTAGGAAGCGCATGGTCATCCAAAATGGTGCAGTAGGTCTCGGCGTTGAGTCTACCAGGAATTGCGACCAAGGTTCCCGTACCATACCAGGAGAAACACTCCCATAGCATAATTCCACCGCCGCCGAACTTCACAGCTGGCACAATACATTCCGGCAGGAGGCGTTCCCCAAGGAAGACGCCAAACCCAAACCCTGCCATCCGAACTGTAGAGGGTGAACCTTGATTCGTCGCTCCAGAGAACCTGTTTCCACTGTTCAACGGTCCACTGTCGACGTTCTTTTCACTACGTTAGCCGAGCAGCGCTATTGGACTTGGTGATCAAAGGCTTGTGGGCGTCAGCACGTCCATGATAACCGAGCAGATGGGCTTCCTTACGGATGGTATTCATCGAAAGAACACTCCCGGATGCCTGTTGAAACTCCTCGCGGATGTGGCCCATCGATTTGGTGCGGTTCTTTTGAATTTCTTTTGCCAGCACCCGTCGGTTTCTAACTCCCAGTTTTGTGGGTCCGCCGGGTCGGGGCACATTCCGACAGTCATCTCTCATTTTCCACTTGCCAATCACGTAGGCCACTTTCAATTTTGGGTACTTCAACTCGCTGGATATGTCACGTATGGATCGGCCATTTTTTGTGATACCAGACGATTACACCTTTCTCGAAATCAGAGAGCTCCGAACTGCGTGGCATCTTGCATGCGACTGTTTGCGTTGTTGCTTCCTACACGATATTTAACGGTGGCGGCCGTGACGTGTATCAGGACCGCAGATATCGTAGATTGCAGGGTGTCCAATTACTTGTTGGTAGATAGTGTATATTATGAATGTTATATTAGAACTTCTTACATTTATTTTCTATAAAAATAAGTGCAAGAAGTCCCTATAAAAATATGGTTAAATTCATAACGGACACTGTGTTGGTAACATCAGACATGAACTTTTGGCTCAGAGACCACTTTCTCCGCCTACAGTCTTTTGTTCACTATCAGTTATAACGTAATGCCTTTTTCGTGAGCAAGATTGGTTTTACGCTATGTCCAAACCATGACTAAGGAATGTTGAACTAAATAAGAATACAATGCAATAGTTTACGGCCATACGAAACATAAACAGAAGTCAACTTACGATAACTTTTTATTGGTCCAGCAATCTTTCTGTTGATCCAACATATCAGGGGCGCGCCAAGGGTGTTTGCCGCCAGAGTGCAAGCCGAGATTTGTCGCCCCTTGTGCGAAAATATTTTTCAAATTTTATTCATTTTTACATGAAATAAATACCTTTAGCAACATCATTTTCTATTTCCCGTAAAGTAAGAATTTTCATAAAATACGAATATATATACGAGTATATAACATTATTGTATGTTGCCAAGGTCAGCATCAGATGGCAGCCTAGTCCGGTCCTCCGGGGATTCTTAGCACCCTCTGCCTTCATGTCGCACTGGCCGCTGCCTTGGCCAGGTACATTCCAGCTGCCGGAGACTGAGGGCCAAGATTTAAGTTGTGGAGTCATTTTGGAGGGGTTTGGCCATAACTCACCACGCTGGCCAAGCGGGTTGGTGAGTGTGGGTAGCATTTCCTCTGATCCCGATGGTATAGTTATACCGCTATTGGCGGTCGTCAGAGCCCCTTTAGTGGGAACAGGATGCACCACGAGAAGGCGGGGTTGACATTTGTCAAGGAGAGGCTGTGATGTTACGCATCACCTGACCTTACATCCCTTCTTGAATTGGAAGAGGAACTACAAAGGATCAAGTGGGACATCGTCGGGCTAAGTGAGGTAAGGAGAAAAGGAGAAGATCTCATTGAACTGTAAAGTGGACATCTCTTCTACTATCGTGGGACAGATACTGGCAGAACTAGTGGTGTTGGATTTATAATAAACAAGAAACTGAAGGATAAAGTTGTAGAAGTTGAAAGTTCCTCTGACAGAGCTGCACGACTCGTTATCCAACTCTCGAGAAGATACCAGGCTCAGATTATTCAAACTTATGCACCCACCACAAGTCATCCTGAAGAAGAAATTGAAGAATTTTATGAGGAAATTTGTCATCTAAATAATAAAAGTAAGCAGCACTTGAAAATAATGGTGGGAGATTTTAATGCAAAAATAGGGCAACGGCAACAGAATGAAACTTAAGTAGGTAAATTCGGTCACGGCAACAGAAACCAGCGTGGAAATACTCTCGTTGAGTTTGCAGAGGCAGAAGGGTTTTTCATCTTGAACTCCTTCTTCAAGAAAAAGCCACACAGGAAATGGACATGGAGACATCCAAATGGTACGACAAGTGAAATTGATTTTATTATGTGTAACAAAAAATTCGTCATAGAAGACTGCAGTGTGCTAAACAAGTTCAACACAGGTAGTGACCATAGATTGGTGAGATGTAAGATGCACCTCAACACTAAACTTGAACGTGGCAAGCTCATAAGACAAACAAAATCTATTGACATAACCAACCTTAAAAAACACCATAATACCTTCAAGTTGGAACTGAAGAACAGGTTCTCTGCTTTAGAAGGCCTAACATCGGAAGAAGTGGACATCTCTGAAGTTAACAGAAAAGTAACCAAAGCTCTTATGGAAACAGCAACAAAATTAGCTGGGTCTAAGAACAAGTTGCATGTGAACAAATTATCAGGAAAAACCAAAATGTTGATGCAAAAAAGAAGAGAGATGAGGACAACTAAAGAAGATGTGACTTCCAAAGTGGAATATATAGAGCTATGCAAGACAGTAAGAAAAAGTATCACTGAAGACGTAAGGAAATTCAACTGTGAACTAGTGAGGAAAGCAATTGAAAACAACCAAAGCCTAAAGATAGCAAAGGGACATCTCAGTAAGGGAAGAAAACAGATTATGGCACTGAGAAAAGAAGATGGTTCTGTAACAAGAAATAGAGGCGAAATTTTGACAAGAGTGAAAGATTTCTACTCCAAATTATATGAAAGGGATGATACATGCACTCCAGACATCATGAAAGATACCAGTACCAGAGTTCCTCCAGTCCTTCCAGCAGAAGTTGCACATGCAATCAAGAACATGAAGCGAGGAAAAGCTCCAGGAGAAGATGGAATTACTGTAGACATCATACAAGAAGCAAGTGGATAAATCGAAACAGTACTCTCCCAAATTTTCACTCGATGCCTTAATGAAGGAAAGATTCCTGAGGATTGGAACACCGCTACAATGATCCTGCTACATAAGAAAGGTGACGTTGAGGATCTCGGAAACTACAGACCTATCAGCCTCCTATCAGTAGTTTATAAAATATTCACTAAAGTTCTTTCACACCGCTTGAAGGTAACACTGGACATGGCTCAACCGAGAGAACAAGCTGGATTCTGGAGTGGCTACAGCACAATAGATCATATCCATGTGCTGAGAGAACTAATTGAAAGAGCGAGGGAATATGAACTTCCATTGTGCATGGCTTTTATCGATTATGAAAAAGCCTTTGATTCGGTGAAACCATCAGCAGTTACAATGGCTCTGAAAACCTGCGGTATTGAAGATGCATACATTAATATTATTAATAACATCTATGAAAATGCAAGTGCAAAGATTCGGCTGTTTGAAAATACAACACACATAAAAATTGGAAAGGGAGTGAGACAAGGTGACACCATATCTCCGAAGCTCTTTAATGCCACATTGGGGGGTGTTTTTCAGTCACTGAGCTGGGAAAACAAGGGGATAAAGATTAATGGAGATTATCTAACCCACCTTCGTTTTGCTGATGACGTAGTCATTTTTGCAACTAGCCCATCAGAGCTGCAGAATATGATCCAGGAACTTGCTGACAAGAGTAAAGAAGTGGGATTAAAAATGAACTTTCAGAAGACAAAAGTGATGTTCAATGCTTTTACAAGAAATGAAGATTTATCGATTGATGGAGAAAAGCTGGAGATAACAGATACGTACGTTTATCTCGGACAACAGATATCAAGTGAGGGTCACATTGATGAAGAAATTAATCGGCGTACAAAACTTGCCTGGAGAGCTTTTGGAAGAAACAGCATAATTTTCAAGAGCAATATGCCATTATGTCTTAAAAGAAAAGTGTTTGATCAATGCATCCTTCCAGTGCTTACGTATGGAGCAGAGACGTGGACCTTAACTAAAAGAGACATACAAAGGCTGCAGACAACCCAGAGAAGCATGGAGAGGTGCATGCTTGGTGTAACCAGGAGAGATAAGAAGGGGAACTCGTGGATCCGAAAAATGACAAGAGTGGAAGACATCATGATCAGAGTTAAATCCCTGAAATGGCAATGGGCTGGTCATACTGCCAGAAGGACAGATCATCGATGGACAGCCGAAATTTTAGATTGGATTCCAAGGGACGGAAAAAGACCCAGAAGAAGACCACATGGGAGATGGGTGGATGAAATTCGAAAGTATGCAGGGGTGACATGGAGGAGACTGGCACAAGACAGACCGTTGTGGAGGAAACTTGGGGAGACCTTCGTCCAGCAGTGGATTGATAATGGTTGACAATGATGATGATGATGATGATGATGATATAACATTAAACATGACGGGCGTCTGTTTAACTATTCTAACCCACTAACCAAAAAATCTCTCATGTGGGTACAAATAAAAATAAGTTGTATAAAACAAAAAACATAATTCGAAAGAACTGGTGTTCATATAAATTTCTTTCTGATAAACCTCGACCCTTATTGCAAAGATTTCTCACCTTGTTTCAAAGCAATGTTTTACGGTCAACGCTGGAAACCCTTTCTTTAAAATTTGCCAAAGGTAAGGTAATTCAGAAAAGAAAGCATGCATTTCTTGAATAATGCTGAAAATATCTAGAGAAATTTTTTCGTCGTTATTTACGACCAGATTTTAATAAAGTATGCGCCGCTCAAAGTAAATAAAATGCATCAGGGTTTTAGATCGAAAAATTATATTTTTTGAAGCCGACTGTGTTTTTCCTTTATATTGGTCCCATTGCCATATATCTTTGGACTGGCCCCGCATACCATGATACTGAAATCTTCGATATTTAAAAAAAAACATTTAGAAAAAACAATTGTTAGTTCTTTCGCCCGCGGTGTCCGTTACTAAATAAAACAGTAAACATTATTCTCTGATTTCAAGTCGTTTCCTATTGAATTATATAATGAATATTTTTACTAGAAAAATAAACGTGCCAAGTAACATTACGATTTCTCGCAGTAAAACGTTTTCTTAACTTTTTCCACGTCACTAGCATTAATTTGTCATCTGTAAAATTTGATTGAGGTGTCCTGCCGCCTCCGGAAGCTGGCGCCCGGGTGCTTGGCACCCAATAAACCCCCGCTTGGGGCGTCCCTGCAACATATAACACAGCAGGTAAACTTCACATTTATCTTATCGATCGAAAGTCTACACACACACACACACACACACACACATCCAACTGAGGAACTGTTGTATTGTCCTTTCTATCCATCGTTTTTATCACATTCATACGTCACTTTCTCTCTGACTTTAAATGTGTTACCACCTCATTCTTGTGAGAGAGAAGATATCACGTTAAGTTTGGAAGTATAAAGGAGAACAAACTCAAATTTACATAGGAAAAGGAACTAAAAATGAAAGTTATTTTAGAATATACGTCATAAACAGTTTTCAGCGCCTCGATTTCAAAACCTAATCAGCTTTGCATTTTATAAGTGTAGTTATCTCACTACTCACCCTGGATACTTCCAAACATCTCTCCAGTATTGTTTTGAATTAGGCCTAATTGAGGAATAAGGTAGAGAAGATTGCAAGGAAACATCATGAAATGTGCTCACTGTGAGAACTACTTTTGTTTGGATCATTCCATAATTAAAAATCTTCATATTTTTTGTCGTACATGAAAGGTGAGTGGAAGGTATATCCATTACTGAACATGCTATACTGTATATCCATTCATGAATACTTTGTAAAGTATACCAATTGCTTAAAGCAACAAAAACAATTCCGATACGGGTCGCAAGAGTAATGGAAATTCCATTGAATATTGTCTCTGCCAATGCTCTTTGATGTCCTATAACTTCATCATTTATATTCCATAACACCTAAAAGTTTGTCATTATACATTACCTCGTCAGTACTGTCGAATGATATAACAAGCACTGTGCATCTAGCGACAACGGTCAGGACCGTTCCCTTGTTAGAACAAAAGTTATCAACCCCTCTCATTAACACACTTGCGATTCGGGTTTTCTTTCTATCTTGAGATCAGATTTTAGCTTGCGCATGCGCAAATAGACTTTCGTAGCTACATCACCCCAGGAAGAATGGAAATGGCGATGTGTGAAAGGAAATTGGAAAACCAAATTATCTTTGAATGAGGATGCTTCTGTAATTCTGAAGTCTGATTTGGCGCATAATCACGATACAGATGCAAATTTATCGAGGCGAGTTATTCGAATAAGGCGAAAAGAAAGGTTGCAGATGACATTTCAGAACGTTCGTTGAAAATTGTCACAAATGAAATTAATAAGGCACCTCTTGCACATTCGAAAAAATATGAATTCAAAGGTTATTGAATAAGTGAGAAAAATTTGTGTCGTTCACGCCGTAAAACATTGCCACCTCTGTCTACGTGTTTAAACGATGTTTTATTCGGCCTTCTCTTTACTTAAAGTAGAATCTTACCAAAGTGAAGAAATGGTATAAATCAACGATACAGAAATGAATTTAATATGTTTTTTATTTCAAAGTAATCTTACTTATTTGTGTGAAAAGAAAAATATATTTGTTGATAGAACGTTTTCGTATTGCGCAAAACACTTCTGCGAATTGTTCACAATCGATTCATCGGAAAATGGAAATTATATACATCTTGTATTTTGCCCCCTGTCTTCAAAACAAATTTCGGCGTGTGAATTTGCATTTCAAGCCATAAAGAAATTATGCGCAGAAATGGGTTTAAATTTTCACCCAGAAACTGTTGTTGCCGACTTCGAAATGTCGATTCATACAGCGGTGGAAAGTTTTTAGACTGTATGTAGGTTTGTTGGATGTCGGTTTCACCTTACCCATTCTTGGTGGCGAAAAATGCAAACGCTTAATTTGTCCAATGAATTACAAAGACAATAAATCGATGATTGGAAGTTGGTTGCATTTGATCTATTGATTAACCTTTTTAGATCCAGAACAAGCCGCAGACTCTTTTGTGGATGACCTAATGTCTATTCAGCCGAATGATTCAAGAGCCCAGCAGTTTTCTGATTATTTATAGAAACTTTGATTCTTCAGCTACTGCATAGCTGAAGAATCAGTTTCCACCGTTTTTATGGGCTGACTCTAGTACTGATGCTGAAATAACAACAGATGCATATGATTAATTTCATGCTCGATTGAACAGTAACTTTTACCATGCTCATCCAAATATATTGTATATACACCTTTGTCACATTTTAAAGCATATTCCAGTAGATGTTTACGCATTAAAATATAGTGTTAAAGTGTAGAAAACAACAACCAATGTAAAGTATAATACAAAAAGAAGAAAGATATTGTTGATAGTTTTCTAGAAAAGTATAAAAAGAAAGAAATTACAAGGATGGATTTTTAAAATGCGTTTTATACTTTTACAAAAAGCAAAAATGACTACAGGACTGTATGTTTATACTTTGTACTACGTATTATGTTACAGAACTTTCTGTATGTTTATAATTAATATTTTTGTAGATTGTGTTATGTTAAAGGAAATCTTGTAGAAAATTATAAAAAAAAATTATAAGTGAAATATGCCTGAATGCAGGTGGCGAGACTTTTACTTTTTTGAAGGAGGGGCTAACGACCACCGTGAATCATCCGTCACTAATTTAGGGACGCTGGTTCCAGAAAAGGGCGAGAGCCAGGGCCGTAAGAAAAACACAACATCCATGCTTCACCGAGATTCGAACCCGGATCCATCTCCGACAAACGGTCAGAAACCATCGCCTAGACCACAACGCCATCGAGACGGCGACCTTTTCGATGCTGTTTCCACTTATCAGATCTTACTGTGGAAAGTATATTAGTTAACATATAATAACAAAATACCATAATTAATTACAAAGGCATAACAGGAAATCTCAGCACTGTTATCATAGAAGAACTTTGTCTCCAGAACATTTCAGAGCATAACCATGTATTTTTAACAGCAGAACTGCAGTGATAATTTCCCCCTCAAATAATCTGAAAATGGAAAAAAGAAATTAAAATGAAGAGAGAGAGAGAGAGATTTATTTTTATATTTCACATAAATACGACGTGCATCTTTGCAAAAAAATTCTCCATAACAAAATCGTTGAAAGAAAGCCTTTTATTCTTTTTTTTTCAATTGCTTTTTATACAGCGTGCTTATAAATAGTGGGAACACAATAATTTATTGCACATGGAGTAAGAGAGGTACCATTTACTTATCTATACCACAGTGGCGGCTCGTAGTAGGAAAAATATGTGAAGAGCTACAAGAGCAATATGAAAAGATATCTACTGTCTTCAATGAAAATCAGTTAATGAGAACTTACCTATTTTTTTATACATTTGATCAATTCTTCTTCCCTTTAAAGCTGGAAATTTGTCGATTATGTCGTCATAAAGTGGCTGTTTCTTCGTGACATCAAGAAAATGTCTTTCTGACTAGAAATATTTGCCAAAGAAGCAAGTTTATTTGGAGAAATAGTGTTTCTTGAGTAAGTTTGTATTCTTTTAAGGCAAGAAAAACTTCTTTCCACTGAAACACTTGCAGATGCAATTGTTAAAATCTGGGAAACCAATTTATATGCTTCTGTAAAAATGCCTTTATCTCCATGAAGCACTCGAAAAAGTTCATGAGTCGATATATTCCTTAATTTTTCATCAGCATATACAAGACTCAGTTCATTTTTAAGGCTCTGGTGTTTAGTAAATATTTTTCCGTAAAAATGTTGTCGATTTTCAAAAGCGTGAGAGGGAAAGCATGAATTAAATTGGTCGAATTTGGTTGTGACAGCAAGACAGGGAAATTGAAGTTTAAGTTTCTCACTGTCTTGAAATATTATATCCATTTCCATAAGAATGTGATACAATATTTCAAAATACAATTGTTTATAATTTTTAAAAATTGTTTCTTGTGTAAGAGCAGCATATTCCCTTTTAGATCTGTTTATTTCTGTGATTTTGCTAGCTTTTCCAAACAGTGTTTCAAATACCTCATCGTTCCTTTTATGGCTCAAAATTTCATAAGTTTTTTTTTTTAATTTGAGTAGCACAGTATATGTCTAGTGATTTTTTCTGCAAAATTTCGAATAAAAGATCGGTGAACCAAGTATTTCATTAAATACTATTCCCAAAAATGTAAATTCAAAAGTGTTCATATCATTTAAAAACCCTTGGGCAAGTTGAATTGATTTTTTGTCTATTGGTCACTATTTGTGAGAAATTCAAATACTTCCTTCAATTTATCCCAATCTTCAACTATTGCACTTACTAACTTCGAAATGGAGGACCATCGAGTCTCTGTTATGGTTGGTATGCCTCTTGCGGTTGTTGATGTGAGTGTATTGTTTTTTCACCACTCAGTGAAGCGATAGCTTCGCTGAGTGGTGAAAAAACAAAGGAATTACACTGAGGCTTGCAAAAAATATTCGACACTTAGAAATTTTAGAAAAACTCTGCTGTAATACAAGGTTCAAACGATGTACTAAGCTATAACAAAAACAGATTGAGAAGCTTTATGCTTAATTTTTTCTGGAGCCCAGTCAAGTGTCCAGACATTACGCTTGCCCCATCGTAACATTGTCCTATTGACTTGTGTTGATAATCAAACTGTTCCAAAATTTTGTCTAGCATTTTGTATAAAGCTTCTGATGTTCTATCTTCACTCACACCATGGAAACCCAAAAATCGCTCAACCAATACACCTTCCGAATCAACAGATCTTATTAATAAAGAGCACTCGGAAGTCTGGTTATGTCTTCCCATCTACTTGAATATAAAAGCATTGAACTTCATTTATTTCATTTTTGACGTGATCGTTTATATATTCAGAAATACATTCAATTAATTCGTTTTGAATAGTTTTTGAGTCACCTGTGAAGACATTTTTTTATCGTTTCGTATTGATTTTTAATTTTAAAGGACTTCTTGATATCAACAGTGAAAGCAATTCCTTGAATTTCTACGATTTATCAAGTCAATGCTTTCGTCATGGTCACGGAATGCTAATTCTTGTTTACTCAAATACAGTACTGCATCAATCATTGTCTGCAGGAAAAGTCTATTTAAACGAACGCTTTCGCTGAAATGCATTTTCAAAAGCCTAGCATTCTCCCTCAGGGCATCGGCAATGGTGTTCTGATTCTTTTCAAAATTATTTAGCATTAATTCGGATTTCAGGTGTTCGCTAGAATCACCACGTTTGTAAAGTGACCGTTTTATATTTAAGAGTTCTGAAAATTGTCTTTATTCCACGCCGAATTTTATTACTAAAATATAAGCAGGGCCAACAAAATAATTTTTGTAACACAGAAGGGCTACAAAGCCATTTATATTCAGTAAACCAACAGTTTTTAAAATTAATATTGTAAGATTTGCCGCTCTTCTTGATTTCTTTCTTGGCGACAATTGTCAGTGAATCCGTCGGTCGTCCTTTAAGTAAAATGTCTTTTTTATTTTCAACTTTCCACCGATTGAACGGAGTTTGCAATAAATTACAGATAATGTTGTTCACAGGATACATTCTGAAAACTAAAACTATCACTATCAGTTAAACTGTACACGAAACTAAAGTAACTAATGAAGTTTTTAACAAACAATCACAAAACACGAAAAAACATATCTCTTTCAGAAAGTATGTACCAAAACACCGCAAGAAAAAATCCCTAGTGGATTGCAAAGAACCCTTGGCAATCCGTCCCGTTCCGCTGCGATAAGGTCACAACTCCAAGTGCAGAGATTTTACGTCTCATGATAAAACACTTCACTTGCCCGGCAGATAGGGGAGGGTGACGTCACAGTTACCATGGCAACTCGGACGAAAACTGCAGACTTCCAAGCATTCTCATTTCAGCTCTTCACTTGAACTGTTTTGCGTATAACGACTTGTTTTCCGTATTGAACGCGCATTGTGAAGTGATATCTAATCAAAATTTTGGGTATTTTGGCACTCAATAAAGGCAAAAAAATAATATATTATACGAAACTATTAAATTAAATCTTATTTCAAATAAAATAGGTGAAGAGGCACTTCACCTACTTCACCTGAAAAGCCGCCACTGCTATACCATATGAAGGAGAAAACATGAAGCTTTTCCCGTTGTTACAGCCCAGGTGTGTATTTCCATCATTCACCGCCAGTTGGCGATACCTGTCGTACCCCTACCAGCCCTACCGCTCCGCACACATATCCTTGTTGAACGATGGCGACTTCCGGTCCCGAGAAGGCATTTTGTATGCTACTGTTTGATAAGAACAAGTGTGCAACAGAATTTCGAAGGAAATATCGAAGTGCGTAGGGTAAAGAGCCAACAACCAGGAAGGCTATATACAAATGGGTTTAACAATTTGTAAACACGTGTGGCTTGTGTTCGTGAAAGAGCAGTGGAAGACCTAGTGTTACTGATGATAATGTGTGATGAGTGAGAGAGACATTCACTAGGAGTCCCAGTAAATGAGTGCAGCGTGCATCACGTGAACTACAAATACCAGCCACGGCAATGTGGAAGGTTGCAAGGAGGTTGTTAGTAAAAACTTTTTATGAAGCCGTATAAATTGCAGTTGGTGCACATATGAAAGAAAGACAACAAAGAGAAGTGTTTCTAATTTTGTTGTGAACTGCAAGGACTGACAGAAGAACATGACCAGGGGCGGATTGGCCCACCGGGACATTTCCCGGAGGACCACTCCAGAAATGGCCCGATTTCTTGTAACCTTTTTGTCTATTTTTTGGAACGAACTAATTTATTTATTTTTTGGTACTTATGGATAATAATAATTAATTTCATTTGAGCTTTATTTCTGTCTGAAAAGTTATTTCCTGAAGAAGAAGTTTTCTTCCATCTATCTCTTTTCCCCGTTTGTTTTAAAATGTCATAGGGAAATTATCTGTACTTAGTGAGAAAAGTGCTGCCGAACCTAGCACGCTGTCATAAATTAATTATTAAGCTAAAGCTAACTACAGCTCGATGTAGGTGGTTGGACTTGACGCCCAGGGTCATTGGTGTGCCCTACCCTTCTTTTGTAGCCTTGGAGGAGACACTAGTTCCAATTGTGATGTCCCATCATCCTCACTTCTTTATCCACAGACTGACACAGAGAACAAAGCGATTTGTTGGACTTGGAGCCCAGTGTCATTGGTATGCCCTACCCTCCTTTTGTAATCTTGAAGGAGACACTAGTACTAATTTATCAAATGTAGTGACCCATCATCCTCACTCCCTTATCCACAGACTGACACAGAGAACAAAGCGATTCTCCGGCAGAGATATTCCAAATTATCCTGATAGAAACAACGATTTACCAGTACCAGTTTATGGGTCAAACTTTTGGTTCATGGGTTAAGACAATGGGTAGACTTAAAAACCAAAAAAGACTCTACTTAATGAGGAGTTACTAATACCACTACGCAGCAGGCGATTAGTGACCAAATAAATATGAAAAATGATTGCGTAGGAAAATAGTTATGTGGCATGTGCACATTTCAACTTTCAGAATGACCTTTATAGTGATTTTTGTTGGAAATGAGGTCTGCAAAACGAAATTTTCCGAATGAAAATAATTATCTGGTACGGCACCCCATTTTGAGTTGAGCCAGGTTTGATGTTACATTCAGTCATGAGCGGATTTTTTAAATTATTTTACTGTTCGCTTTTTGATACAGTTTGTTCACAACTGCATTAGTTCTGCCTTGTATACCAGTTCTCTTTCATTCAGGAGCTAACATAACTTTTTTCATGGGGGAATTTTTTCACCTGTAGGTAGGTTACGGTGTACCGCAAGACTAAAATTCCCGGCCTAATTTGGTCGTCCCAATCCGCCCCTGAACATGACGACTTCTTTAATCGCGTAGTGTTTAGCGATGAGGCCACGTTTTACACCAATGGAAATGTCAACCGCCGACACAATTGTCGAATATGGGGCACCCAGAAATCTGCAGAGATAATTGAACATGAGCGTGATTCGCCGAAGGGGAATGTTTGCTGCGCCTTGTCACCAGGAAAACTGTACGGATCGTTCTTCTTTGCCGATGGCAGGTAACTGGGCATCCCTGTCTCGACATGCTGCAGCAATCGCTGATGCCTCAAGTTCAGGAAGATAGTGATGACTTTATTTACCAACAAAACGGGGTGCTCTTCTTACTTCCATAATGAGTTCAGGCCTACCTAACGCCGAGCTACACAAGCGTTAAATCGGACGTGCTGGAGAAAGGGACGAATGTTTCTTGAAATGGCAGCTGAGATCACCAGATTTAACTCCGTGTGATTTCTTCTTGTGGGGCTACATAAAGGATCTTGTTTGCCACGTGACGTCCAGGAACTAAAGCAAAGAATTGAAAAAGCTACCACCACGGTCACACAGGCTTTGCTGGACTGTGTATGGCAAGAGTTTGGCTACCGTGAGGACATTTGCCGTGTTACACGTGGTTCCCATACTGAAGCGTTGTGAAGTGTATGACGTATAATCGATTGGGTTGTCGGAAAAGTGATGACGTACTTTGGCGCTTGGGCGGTTTTGGAAGTACTAGAGGCATGCGCAGCTCTGTTATCGCTATGGCATTCGATGGGTGCTAGTTCTAGCTGCAGTCTAAAAGGAATAGCGAGCGATTTGGTTAATTTGCGGAGGTTTGAAATCAAGTTGAAGATGGAAGACTAAACTGTACATTTTTGCCATATTTTACTGTTTTACTTCCATAAAGGGAAGAACTCGCGTCAAGCTTGTGAAAAGCTGCGTAAAGTGTACGGTGATAATGCTGTACGAGAACGTGAGTGCCAGCGGTGGTTAGCAAAATTCCGTGCCGGTGATTTTGACCTCAACGATGCTCCTCGGTCCGGGAAACCCACCGAGGTAGATGACGAAAACATCAAGGCATTGATCGAGTCAAACCCACGTTACACGACACGAGAGATTGCAGACACATTGCACATCCATCATTCAAGCGTTCACGACCACCTGAAGAAGCTGGAATACATAAGCAAGACTGATGTATGGGTTCCTCATGAACTCAAAGAAGCTCAATTGACGGCGCGTATAAACATCTACGATATGCTCATTAAACGTGAGGAAAACGATTCTCTTTTGAAGCGACTGATAACTGGTGACGAAAAGTAGATTGTGTACAACAATGTGCTGAGCAAACGGTCTTGATCCCGACGTGCTGCTTTGCTTCAAACGACATCCAAAGCAGATATTCATCAGCGGAAGGTTTTGGTCTCAGTGTGGTGGGATTTTAAAGGTGCCGTGTTTTTCGAGCTTCTACCACGGAACCAAACAATCAATTCGAATGTGTACTGTCGGCAATTGGACAGTTTGAACGAATCCATTATCCAGAAACGTCCTGAGCTCATTCATCGTAAAGGTGTTGTGTTCCATCACGACAACGCGAGACCACACACAAGTTTGATCAGCCGCCAAAAATTATTGGAGCTTGGGTGGTATGTGTTGCCACACCCAGCATACTCGCCTGACCTTGCGCCGTCAGACTTCTACTTGTTTCGCACTCTTCAACAGTCCTTGCGTGGTATAACGTTCAATTCAGATGAGTCTGTAAATCAGCACCTTGTACAGTTTTTCGCCATGAAAGACAGGTCCTTCTAATTCACCGAAGGATGGCAAAAGATTATCGAACAAAACGGGCATTATATCATTGATTGATCTTTGTTCTTTCTATCAATAAATGACCTTTGCAAAGCATGGCTAAAATACGTCATGACTTTTCCGACAACACAATAATTTCATTTCATTTTTAGTTGTCTTTTTCTATGTAAATTTTGAGTTCGTCCTCTTTTAGCATTTCATCGTTAACGTTATATTGTTATCGCTCGTTGAATGTTATGTTAGTCTTGAGGTCAGGGTGTGTGGCGTGTATATATGATGACTGATAAGAACGGTATATAGTATTAGAGCACGCAACGAAAAGTATGGTGAGGTGTGATGTTGTGGGATAAAGTACTGTAGCAAATTGTTGTTATTAGTAGATCAAATGTGAACTTATTGAACCTAAGTTGATGAAGTTTCAGTATTCTGCATGCTGATGGCATCGTTTTGTTGAAGTTGCGTTCCAGAAATACAGTAAAATTACTGCAATAAAGACTGTTTTTTTGTAAGTTGTTTTTAAGACTTTTCTTCTAGCCGTTTGGCCGCCTAATTTAGCTGTGTATAATTAAGATTTGTATACGTAGTAGCTATCAGAGGATTAACATACGCAATTCCAGAGGTACGACAGATGTTACGAAAGTAACATTTCAGAAGTGACATATTAAGCGAAAAACATTATAAATGATGTGGTAGGTATATGCCACTGATATCATACCACATCATTTATAATCTCTTTCACAAGGTATGTATATGGCACTGATATCCGTCCTAGTCTTTGTGCAAAAAATCATTGAAAGTGTTCCCACCATTTATAAACACCCTGTTAAATGAGGAATAGTACAGAAAGTATATGTGGTAACGGCACATTATTAGAAAAATAATTACTTTTATTCTCAAAATCTTCGGCTTCTGCAATGGTCCTTCAATAGTAAATCTTGCTTCCCTAGATAGAAGACTACGTCGATTTAAGTGCTGACAAAATGCCGATTATTTTGTACGGTTTCGTTGTGTTCCTCATTGTTTATCTTAAACACTGAACTTAAAACCAAATTTAATTCGACTTTTTTAAACTGAATCAAATCAGCTGCAGAATTAATATGTCCGAGATATATTTTACGGTGTAGTTTTGAGACTTTGAAACTGCGTAAACGGTGCACATCATTTTTTGTATAAGCATTTGGTTTTGGAAAAATAAAAACTGCGCCCAAGTCTGTTTGCTTTTCGTTGCCAAATAACTACGAAATCCCGAGTATCGTAAAAAAGAAGCAGACAGCATTTTTAGATTTATGTTAATGTTTTTAGCGAAGGAGTGGGTCTGCCTTTTTAAATTAAAGAAAAACGACAATTACCTATGGCAACTGGGATACGCTAGAGTCCGGATAATTGAAAACCATGGTTAATCAAATTTTCGTTTTATTGGTTCAATACATAAAAAAAACTTATAAAAATATAAGATAAACATTCTTGTAAGTATGTAAATACCAAACTTAACATTTAAAAACTTATAGTTAGATAGAAAGTCCGTGATTTTGTTTTCTTTTCTTTGTAGCATTATTTTTAGTTTTATTTTTACTATGCGTTCATAAATTTGTGAAACTTCAATGTATTCAATATCCTTTTCACGTTTTTTAATAATCTCCAATTTATTTTCCACTGTTGAAACAACTCTTTTTATTTTTCCGGCATTTTAAAGTCTCAAATGCTAGATAAATTTGGTTACACAAGAGAAGCACACCGACAAGCTTTCGCAATGTTTAACAGATAGAAAAAAATAGATTAAATTCGTAATACACTTGACTGTTCACTCTTGCAGTTGAACGGGAAATCACAACGCTGTTGACAAATAAGTTCTACTAGAAGGATTATGCAATATTGTTTAATAATGATGCAATGTCATTTAAAATAAAAAGTAATGATTTCTGTTTTTTTACCAATCCATTTGCACAAAGAATTAAAAAATGTGAAATTTGCATGCACTACAGAGGGCCAGGGTCAGTCCGACCCCCACGGATAACTGAGCCCCGGATAATCGTCGTTTTACGGTATTCCCTTTCCTACACCGTAATATTTGGCAGAAAACTGAAAATTCGCGAAACCTGTAGTCACACAGGAACACTCAATCTCGGCACCAATAGTTGAAATGTTTGACGCAGATCTACTGTTTGTTCTGATTGTTTGAAACACAGCTTATAACGAAGTGAATTTCTCCGTTAATTTTGGTCTACGCCGGGATTCGAACCCGAGTACGCTTATTCCGGAACAAGCAGCTCTACCAACTGAGCTACGCAGACATGTATTCTGATTCCTATCTGCCTTTATGTCGTGTGCGTCCTTCTGGCAGGTACGTCACATCTCCTGGTACGTTACATCATCTCCCCTTATTTATTTTTTTTTTTGTTTCGAAGTGCTGCTCTTATTTTTCCTATCTCGCGGTGTGGAAATAACATCACACCATTGTGAGATTGTGAACGGTCGGGTCATCCGGATAGTTCGGGCGCCATTATAACGAAGTGAATTTCTCCGTCATTTTTATCCGCGCCAGGATTCGAACCCGGGTCCCCTCATTCCGGAATAAGTTGCTCTACCAATTGAGCTACGCGGACATTTTATTCTGATTCCTATCTGCCTTTATGTCGTGTGCGTCCTTCTGGCAGGTACGTCACATCTCCTGGTACGTTACAAGCTTTAAGATAGAAATAAATAAAAATATAATGCTAAGCTAAGCTGATGACACTACCCGTACCGTCTAATTTTAGACTTTACAGGGATATGCTGAACTCTCTCGCAAGTTGGAATTTACTTAGATTCCTGATGGCGCTGTGACAGCTAGCCCGTCAGTCGTCGGAAACCACAGTCTTTCACTTGGACAGATTCGGTCCAGGGACCTGTGGGGATCTGCCTCCCCCCACGGGACCAGTACCTTGCACCCTTCGATCATAGCTCGTGTGTGCGGGGCAAACAAAAATATTTTTTTGATAATTCACACATCACTTGGCTGGGAGATCCATCCGCCAATACGAGTTTATGGGACAAAGGGGGTCCTTTATTAAGTATCAAAACAAACAAAAATACACGTACATTACTGACACTTGAGGGTCTCATGCAATCCCTCTCACAAATATTCAACACAGAAACACATTACTCACACAGAAGTAGTTACATTGGTCAGCAAGACTAGGGCCTGTACTGCGGTGATTACTCCGGGCAAGAGACATCAGAAACACCTAGGACAGCCACCAAGAAACACAACTTTCGAGAGCAACGTACCGCTGGGGTACCACAACCTGTCAACCATAGTTCACACGGATTTTCATCTGTTCAAGTTCCCTAATAAGACAAGGACATGTCTTACTGAAGTTGGAGTGGGCGACGTCCAACCCCAGCCGGAACTTCGCATTAGCTGTCGAGCAATTGCTGCAATTCGGCGTGGCTACACATCATCAGACTCAGTACAGCTGCTTCGGAAATGACCGAAGCCATTGCACCGGAAGCACCTGACTTCACGCAAGAACTCTTTTAAGTGGAGCACTGACCAACCTAAGTTCAGTGTCTTCGGCCTCATTAAGCGCTTGAAGGCCTTGGGTTCCACATCTAATACCCAGTGGACCCGACCTCCCTTACCCCTAATGGGAAAACGAGCTGTAGGCCCGTTTTCAAGGTCAGGGTTCTGCCCTCGAACCGCTTCCTCGAATACCCGAGAGTTCCCCGTCGACGCCATAGACTATCAACCGGGGTGATCTCTTCCGTGGGGTTGTGGGGAGCGTTCAATCTTTGTACAGCGGGTTGTTTCTCAAGTCCTGGGAGAGGCGGTCGAGCTCCTCTAGACGGGAACATTCCACCGCAACCCCGCCCTTCCTAATGTTCCTAATGCTCTTGACCTCGAGCTGCAGTTTAGCTGGGTTGACTGCAGTTAGCAGGGTCTTCTTTACATCCTCTGAGGACGTACTCTCGACAGTGGGATAGACCAGGAGAACGTGTCTCCGGTCTCCCGACTTTTTCTTTGCTTTCGTGGGGCAGGCAAAGGCCCTTTCACTGTACTAGCCCCTTTCCTTTCCTCTTCGGCAAAGGAAACCACTTTGGCGTCGGCCTGGCGGCACGACTCCAGATCTACGGACAGCCTACCACGTAGGGCTCCCGACTCGTGTGCTTGCGAGATGCAAGCTCTGCGAATCTCATTTAGGCCCGCTCCCATTTGTTCTCGACCTGTGGAAGTGACCCGAGAGTCCATGATAGTGGACTCTACCTCCCCTAGAAGAGAGAAGATGTGGCTCAAGAAGGCCGGTGGTGTAGGCACCAGGGGTGTCACGGAGTGCTGGTTGGCCTCCAAAGTGACCTCTGGAGGGCCAGCGGACAACCCCTTAGAAACCCGAGAGTGCTCGGGTTGGGGCGATGATGTCCCCTTGTTTGCCATGGGTGGAGGTGGCAAAAACGTGTCTTCACCACGTTTTGACTGAGTTGGCTCAGTCGAGGTGGAGGAGGCCCCTTCATCGGTGTAGTTGCCGGTGGACCCTTCACACCAGGAAGAGTCTTCGAAGAAGGCCTCGGCCTGGTGCGGGGCCTTTTCTTCCGGTTGGTCTCGGAAGTGGTGGTGGGGGGACTCAGAACTACCGACAAGGCTAGGGAGTTTCTCGGCCACTGCCATCAGAGTCCGGGTTGGCTCGAACGGTTTAGGGGTTGACCCCTTTTGAATCGCTTCACCCTTGTGGGTAACTGACATCTCTGTGGGAGAGGGAGTCAGATTTATTAAGTGCTGAGTGGGCACCAGAGGTAATCCCACGCCAGCGAAAACTCAGCATAACGGGGGCGCGCGAGCTTTGGCCTGATCCGGAAGCAAAGAGTCTAAGGACCTGGGAGACCAGCACGACAACGACGTACCCGCAATCTGACACGAATATCAGTATGTGAGCGGTACTGGACTTTGCTCTTATAAGGGCATTTTCTTTCAAGAAGTCCAGTTGTAACGTATACTCTAGATTCACTTTCCTTTTGATTTTTACTATCTCTGGTTATTTTATTTTACTATGTAAATTATCTTCTTACTGAACGAGATGTTATTTCACCCGCTGAATGAGATCTGGCAATGAGTGTAAGTCATGACGTGGTGGTAGCCAGTATAAATAGGCGCATTAAACGATACGTGAGGTGAGCGTTTGTTGTTGTATAGCCAGAGCGTTTGTTGTTGGATAGGGAGAGCTTCGTTCTATGGGATTAGGTTGATTCTTCATTATTGTGATACGATTAGTGTGTGTGCGTTGGGTGATTCAAGAGTTATCTAATAAAAGAATTTGTTGTAAGTACGTTTTTCTCAGTTCATAGTTTTTGTCAGATCTCTGTCTGGCTGTTAGGTTTAGTTCATTCAGTGTTATTAGTAACAACCAGCATAAGACTTTATTCATCTTAATTACTACTGCAACATTACTACCAGTTATAAGCTTGTTCATTATTATTACTACACTACTAGCAGGAAAGTTTATTCATGATTTAATTAACAAACAACAACCATTAGAAGAAGCATTAGCTTAGTACAAGCATTGAATTCAGTAGCAATTTAGAAGAAGCTGAATTCATTACATTATAATTGAAGGAAGCTATATTCACGATAATTAGCAATTTAGAAGAAGTATTGAATTCATTATAATTCAGTAGCAGAAGCATTATAAAGCATTATACTTAGCTTAGTTAAAAGCTTTATTCATTATACAGTGACTGCACCGAAACACGTTTTTCAGTATAAAATCGAGCTAGAGGAGTGGTTAAGCTCTTTTGCGCTTGATACCGACAATAGCTGGAGTGCAATCAAGACTTAACACTCCCTAATCGCATAGTAACTTGCTCCCGGACCGTGTCAGACCGGCCGGTCTATGCTAAGTAATAATGAAACATTTATCCACATGCTGTTGGTAACTCGTAAAAAAAGAAAAACTGAAGAAAAAGCACTGAAATAAAAGAAAAAAATATTAGCAATCTAAGAAATGCTGTGTCACCAAACTAGCGACTGGTGACATTCAGATAATGTAGCGTGTGTTGCCAGGCTTTGGTTCTGCAGTAACTCGTCCTTCCGTTTCCCTTTTGATTTGTGCGCAGGCACAGAAATACTGACGCTCACTTTGCCAATGGATCTGCTATGTGCTACTTCAAGAGACAGGCAGCCTCGCGATACCTTTCGAGAGGCATTATAGAATAAGGGACTTCATACGTAACTTACAGTGCATCACTGTCTCTTATTTGAACAAATTATAATTATTTATTTAAAACTGTTTCCAGTGGTAATAATGGATTCTAGCACGCTTCATTCCTGCTGAGAGGTATTTTTATGCAAAACTTAATGAAAATTTAGAATATTCAAAGCAAACAGAATTTCTGAATTTGCTTGCACCACTTACTAGTCAGCCACGTAACTGTTAGAAAGAGTGCGATGTGTCCGTTCAAGTTCCACAGAACAATAGATGGCGTTGCTGCGCTAAGCGAACTTATTCGGAAATAAGTAAAAAAACTCTCATCTTACTTCAAGGCAAGGACTAGTGATGCGCTGACCTTCGACTTGAGAAAAAACTCTCTCTTCCCGTGAGAACCAAAAATAAAAGATGGAGTTAGGTGTGTACGTACTGCGTTTGTCTTGCTGTTCCAAAAACCGATATAAAATTAGATAGCGTGTGATTTCAATCTACAGTGTTTTAGATGCTTTAATATTCAGTGTGGTGTGTCGTGAATATATTCATTTGATTAAAGATAAAGGATTACCTATTTAAAGGCGGTAAGTACTCTTTATGCTTTCAACCATTCGTTCAGTGAGTTTAAGAATTCTCTTTCGTTTATTAAATCCGTCATTTGAGATCAATGCGTGAACCTTTTTAGAATTTGTAACAAAATGATTATGAGACTGAGTATCTCATATATGCGGCTATTAATAGACGGAAAGAACGGATGATTTTTTCTGATTATGGTGAACGTACTACAATGAAAAAAAAGGGTACGCAGTTAGCAAATGCAAAGTAACTAAATTGTAAAACTACTGAAGTAGAGTAAATTGAGTAATGGCGTCGCTCATTGGCAATAATGTAAGCATTGCAAAGCTGGATAATTATGATTATCAGACATGAAAATTCAAAATGCAAATGCTACTTATTAAAGATAACTTGTGGAAGTTAGTTACAGAACCGATTCCCACTGAAAAAGTGAGGCGTTTATCAAACAAGATTCACAGGCACGAGCCACAATAACACTCTGTATCAATGACGACCAAATTATTCATGTGTTAGATAAACAAACAAGTAGCGAGACGTGGAACGCTTTAAAGGCAGTATATGAAAGATGAAGTTTAAGTAATAAACTCCACTTGCTTAGAAAACTGTATAGTTTGCGTTATCATGACGATGGCACTACAATGCAAGAACACATAAATATAATGATGGAAATAGTTCAGAAATTGCGCGCACACAAGGAGAGAAAATGCCAAACACTCACTTAGGTGCAATGTTACTTAATAGTTGCCAAATTCATATGAGAACTTAATTGTTGCACTTGAAGCCAGAGATCAAGAGGATCTAAATTTTGAATTCATAAAATGTAAAGTACTTGACGAGTACAAAAGACGGAGAGAAAATTCACAAACAACCATAATATATGCGAATAATTCAGATGCAAGTACAGCAGTGTTAAAACCTAGTTTTGGAAGTAAAAACCGCAAACACAAAACCAAGTAAGGTTTGTACATACTGTAACAAAAGGAATCATACCTAAAATGAATGTTGGCATTTTAAAAGGGAAAGAGATAAGAATAAGGGAAACACAGAGAAAATATTTCACAAAGGTCAATTCCCATCTAACCAATCTCACAACTTAGTGAACACAGCAACAATAAAACCAGAAGAAAAGAAAATTGAAATAAAAAGGAAAAATATTTTTTCCCCCTAGAAACAAAGTCATTAATAACGAAATTTCTGAAAATTGGACAATCGATAGTGAAGCGACAGTACACATGTCTAACAATATCGCATTGTTTAAAGAGCTTTTTAATGATAAATCACAATTGATCACTACAGCTGATGGCACTCAAATAAAGTCAGAGGGAATAGGAAATATTTTCCTAAGTTGTAAAGCTGAAAAAGACACAATTAGAAAATTAGAGATAAAGGATGAATTGTATGTTCCTAAATTGAAAACAAATTTATTGTCAGTTAGAAAGATTACAGAAAAAGGATATGAAGTATCATTTAAAGATAGGGAGTGCATAATAAAATGTCGAGAAATTATTGTAGCAACAGGTATAGTAGACAACTCAAACAATTTGTATAAATTACAGACTATAAATGAAAAGCCTAATTTAGTTACAAAATGTGAGGAGAAAAATTGCTCAAACTTATGGAATAAAAGATTAGGACATAAAGATATACAGATAATAAAGCAAATGAAGAAAAATGGATTAGCTAGAGGCATTGTTTTATCAATTTGTAAAAAGGAAGAGAACTGTGAGATATGCGTAAAGGGTAAGCTTACACAAAAACAATTCTCAAGACAGAACACTTACAAAACAAAGGAAATACCAGATTTGGTACATACAGATATATGTGGTCCAATGAGTAAAGCCAGTCCAAGTGGCTACAAATATGTTATTACTTTTATAGATGACTATTCTAGATACACATACACTTATTTGCTAAGAAATGAAAATGAAGCAGTGATAAAATTCAAGTAATATGTAGCCTCAGTTCAAAATAAATTTCATAAGAAACCCAAAAGTGTTAGAACAGATAATGGAGGAGAGTATTGCGGAGCAAAATTTGAAAATTATTTAGCAGAACAGGAAATAGAGCATAAAATAACTTAGACGGTTTTTGGAATGGGTCAGGGGCCCGGTTGGTCAGAGCCCCCCATACACAAAATATTTGTAAGATCTACAGTTTTCAATTCAGAACCACCAAATCAGATATCCTATCTCATACTACTCTAACTTAGACGGCTGTCGGTTTTTGGAACGGGTCAAGGCCCGGGGAGTCAGAGCCTCCCCGTACATACAAAATTTTCGTAAAATCTGGTTTTCATTTCAGAACCATCAACTTTGGTATCATGAAACTCTAACTTAGACGCTAGACGGTTTTTGGAAGGGTTGGAGCCCGCGGGGTCGGAGCCCCCCCCACCATAAAAAATTTCGTAAAATCGACAGTTTTCATCTTAGAACCGCCAAATTTGGTATACTATCTTATGGTACTCTAACTTAGATGGCAGACCGTTTTTGGAACTGGTCAAGGCCCGGAGGTTAAGAGCCCCCACGTACAAAATTTTCTTAAAAACTACAGTTTTCAATTCAGAACCACATAATCTGGTATACTATCTCATGGTACTCTAACTTAGACGCTAGACGGTTTTGGGAAGGGGTTGGAGCCCGGGGGTCAGACCCCCCCCAATAAACACTTTTTCGTAAAATCTACAATTTTCAATTTAGAACCACCAAATTTGGTATACTATCTCATGGTACTCTAACTTAGACGCTAGACGGTTTTTGGAAGCGGTTGGAGCCCGCGGGGTCGGAGCCCCCCTTATAAAAAATTTCGTAAAATCTACAGTTTTCATCTTAGAACCACCAAATTTGGTATACTATCTTATGGTACTCTAACTTAGATGGCAGACCGTTTTTGGAACGGGTCAAGGCCCGGGGGTAAGAGCCCCCCACATACAAAATTTTCTTAAAAACTACAGTTTTCAATTCAGAACCACCTAATCTGGTATACTATCTCATTGTACTCTAACTTAGACGCTAGACGGTTTCTACAGTTTTCAATTTAGAACCACCAAATTTGGTATACTATCTCATGGTACTCTAACTTAGACGCTAGACGGTTTTTGGAAGGGGTTGGAGCCCGCGGGGTCGGAGCTCCCCCCTCATAAAAAATTTCGTAAAATCTACAGTTTTCATCTTAGAACCACCAAATTTGGTATACTATCTTATGGTACTCTAACTTAGACGGCAGACCGTTTTTGGAACGGGTCAAGCCCCGGGGGTCAGAGCCCCCCACATACAAAATTTTCTTAAAAACTACAGTTTTCAATTCAGAACCACCTAATCTGGTATACTATCTCATGGTAATCTAACTTAGACGCTAGACGATTTTTTGAAGGGGTTGCAGCCCCGGGGGTAAGGGCCCCCCTCATATAAAAATTCGCAAAATCTACAGTTTTCAATTTAGAACCACCAAATTTGGTATACTATCTCATGGCACTGTAACTTAGACGCTAGACGGTTTTTGGAAGGGTTGGAGCCCGGGGGTCAGACCCCTCCCCGAATAAACACATTTTCGTAAAATTTACAGTTTTCAATTTAGAACCACTAAATTTGGTATACTATCTCATGGTACTCTAACTTAGACGCTAGACGGTTTTTGGAAGAAGTTGGAGCCCGGGGGTCAGACCCCCCGTATAAACACTTTTTCGTAAAATCTACAGTTTTCAATTTAGAACCACCAAATTTGGTATACTATCTCATGGTACTGTAACTTAGACGCTTTTTGGAAGGGGTTGGAGCCCGGGCGGTCAGACCCCCCGAATAAACACTTTTTCGTAAAATTTACAGTTTTCAATTTAGAACCACTAAATTTGGTATACTATCTCATGGTACTGTAACTTAGACGCTAGACGGTTTTTGGAAGGGTTGGAGCCCGGAGGGTCAGACCCCCCGAATAAACACTTTTTCGTAAAATTTACAGTTTTCAATTTAGAACCACCAAATTTGGTATACTATCTCATGGTACTCTAACTTAGACGGTTGTCGGTTTTTGGAACGGGTCAAGGCCCGGGGAGTCAGAGCTCCCCCCCCTACATACAGAATTTTCGTAAAATCTAGTTTTCATTTCAGAACCATCAAATTTGGTATCATGAAACTCTAACTTAGACGCTAGACGGTTTTTGGAAGGGGCTGGAACCCCGGGGTGAGAGCCCCTCCCCCTCCTCATAAAAATTTCGTAAAATCTACAGTTTTCAATTTAGGACAACCAGATTTGGTATACTACTTATGGTTATCTAACTTAGACGGTAGACGGTTTTTGGATGGGGTCGGGGCCCGGGTCAAAGTAGCCCATGCAAAATTTTCGTAAAAAGTTCCGTTTTTTACTCTTAAGAATACCCTATTTACGTTCTAAGGCGCTCTTTGGCCCTTTGAGGGCCTTGCACCATAAACCATCAACCAACCAACCAACTAACCAACCTACGGTCTAAGTTAGGGACTGAAGATAACAATAAAGTGCAAAAATATGCGTTTAATGGTGTATTAAAAGCACAAGTCTATATAGTTTAGCTTTCACTACCAACGAACGGCTTATCAGAAAGAAATATAATGTAATGTAAACCGAGAGTTCCAGATATTCAAAATTCAAAACGGTAAGAAAAAGATTATCAATGCCAATGTGAAGTCGTATGCATGCGACATCACATAGGTACATTGCATTTCTGTGTCGCGGGATTCACACAAGCACACGCCAGATGTACGGCAGTTCTATAGATGTCTCCTAGAAGGTAAGTATTCCCATTCCTTTTTCTTTCTTTTTTTGTTTCGCAAAATTAAATTAACTAAATCAAAAAATTTAAAATAAGTTTACTGGAAAATTGCAGGAATATCTTTTTCATTCATTAACTTTCACCCGCTGAACTTGGTGATTCCACAAATAGTAATATGTACCTCGCAAACAACTGGTATCCCTGCTAGTACAAATTATATTAATGATTTATTTGCGTCCAGTTCAATCTAGTATGTCCATAAGAGCGTTTGGGGTGGTATGAAAAATACATTTCAACGTGTGCCGCTACGGCGGCGGAATGATCTAGGCGCTGGCTTCTGACCATTTGTCGAGAAGGATCCTGGTTCAAATCCCGGTGAATCATGGACGTTGTGCTTGACTTCTGGCACTGGCTGTCCCCCTTCCCAGGAACCAGTGGCCCAAAATTGGGAATGTCCGACTGCTTATAGCCCACTGAATTGATCACGGTGGTCGTTAACCCCCCCCCCCAAAAAAAAAAAGATTGCGACGTGTCCATTGCTATTTGTTGTGCACCGTACAAAAAGTATGTTTTTGATATCAAGGTGTCCACTTCCATGTAGGCTGGCCATAAAAGTTTAGGGGACCGTACACAATTGCACTTTTGCTTTCACCTTGTCAGCGCTTCGGTATATGGTTGAAGTATACGTATATATAGTTGGGCCATTTCAGCACGTAGTTTGGTTTATATAGAAAATCAAGATAATGTTACATTTTTACTCAGCTACAACACATTAATCCCAAAGGCTATTTGTTGAAATCTTTAATCCGCCGTGCTCATATTCACAACGTTAACATAGCATGTCAAGTTATTAATGTTGCAGTTTTACCCTGTCACAAAACTTTAGTTACAAGAACTTAGGCGTAAACTTTTTTTAGGAAGTTTTAGTCCGACGTATTCATAAGGTTTCGATAACATGCCAAGGTTATGGTACTGCGTTTTGACTGAGGCACAAAAATTAATAAACAGGCCTTAAGCCTTTTTATCAGTTTTAAATCAACCGTGCTCATATACATAAAATTTTCAGAGAAAGTCAAGTTTACTGTGTTGCGCATTTACTCGAGTACAAAACTATAAACAGCCATTAACTTTCACCCGCTGAACTTGGTGATTCCTCAATTCATCCATTAACAAGTCTTTTAAGTGATTGTATGCTATGGTCATATTGATAATGTTTGATGACAAGTCAGGTTAATGATGTTGCACTTATTAAAGACTTAAAAAGGTGTAGAGGCTAGTAATTATTATTTGAAGTCTAAGTAAAAGCTCATTTTTAACTTGACTCGTCATGAAATCCTTGTGAATATGGCATTTATTTTATTTTGTACATTTTGCAAAGCGTATGCATTTTTTGGCATTTGTTTTATTTTGTGTTGTACTTGTTACATAGCGTTTCGCATTTTTGTAATGCTTGTGACTTGTGATTGCATTTTGAATTTTTATTTGTTTCACATTTTGGATTGCATTTTGAATTGTTATATGTTTCACATTTTGGATTACTTTTTGACATTTTATGTTTTTGACATGCTATTTTGAAAATTTTGACTTTTTAAATTTTGCGTTGTGTTTTACATTCTTGCATCTTCGGCGGAATTACAGTCTTGAAAAATTCAAATACAAGTTAGTAAAAGGTATAAAATCAATTAGTGAGAAATACCAGCACATTTTAGTAAAGGGTAGAATTATATGAAATTCCTCTTAAAATGTCCAGCATGTTAACATTGTCTCTGTGCACCAATGAAGTTCGAATTCATTTTTATCTTGCCAGCGTTTCTCTTCTGGGTGGATTTGTTGGAATCTGTGCTATCACTCTTTCGATTTTAGCCATAGTTGTTCTCTGCTCTTTCGCAATTTCACTGATTATTTCATACAGTCACAGTTTTTTCTCTCCCAGAATTGTATTCCAGCGTCTGTCTAATCTTTCAAGTTCGTTTTGTGTTCTGGGAAAAACCAAATAAATTGTTTTCACTAGCTGACCAAATTGTTGGCGGGAACAGCGGAGGGCTTCTGCTTGGATTGTTTCTTCTGCTTCCACGAAATTTTCCAAGAACATAATTTTCCTCAAACCACTGAACTACAGAATCTGCATATTCTAGTAAAATTGATTTCACTTCTTCAAAAGCAGCTGGAATTTCATCAGATGAAAAAAATGCAAGTGCTTGCAAATGTCTGACTTTGAGAGCAAACTCACTGTTTTCCTTATATTCCAAGGCTATGCCAGAGGATGGATATTCCTCAGCACATTTTTTTCCGAGATGAAACCAACAACATTTGTGTGTGCTGCTTCCAAATTCCTTTTTAGCAGCATTATAACGGTAGCTATTTCAAAATATATTATTATGCGTATATTGTGGTGCAAGCTGAATATCATAGTCTGATGCATAGTCTTGTAAATCCTACAAAAATACTTTATAATAGTATTATATTATTTATACTTGCTGGAAAGTAACCCATAAACTAGTGGGACAAGTCTGTGCATCTCTGGATTCGTTTCAACCATAGCATGAAGGGAACATAATTGCCTAAAAAGGGTTGGACAAGTTTCAAATGTCCCATCCATAATCCAGAGGGGTGCTTCTTTAAGCTTTCGTAAATTATTCTCTGTTAAAAATAAAAATAATTCTTTGATGTCCAAATGCGTTATCTCTGCCAAGAAATTTTGCACCATCTTCTCCTGTAAATTTATTGGGGCATCGATCCGTTCTGAAGTCGTAGGCTCCGCAGGCATGTCTTGGCATGTCTTCTCTTTTTACAACTTGCCTTAGTGCATCCATATTAGGCATGTAAGCTGCATTTACTGTAGCCATTGACGTTGTCACGATTTGAATAATTTGTGCAGGGGCTTCGTCCGTATTTCTCGCTCGTTCTTTTATTTGCGCTCTTGCAACAGCAACATCACTTTTCTCCGATCTTGGAGCATGATTATGTGGTTTCTCATTGCGCATCCTGTGTTCATCTCCAATAAGAATAGTACTAGCAAAGCCAGTACAATTTCCATAATTTCTTTCAATACAGTGACAATACCGTAAATCATCTCGCACTCTGTTATGGCAAAATAAATACCCTTTCCATTTCAGCAAATCATTTTCTTTTTGTGAGTTAACTATTTATGTTGCATTCTTCATCTGCATAGTGCCTTCGGAAAACAATGCACTTTCTCTCTCCAAAATATTTAGAATGATATATTTCCACTATTATCACTTGACAACGCACAACAAAGGTTTCAACAAGCACGTTCTCTGTTCTCCAGTCAACTACGAACTAATGAGCAACCATTCAATAAAACACTCAGAATACAGACAATCACGTGAAGCTTGTTCCTCCAGTTAGGGTTTAAGCGAAGTTCAAGATTTTCGTACCTGCGGTCACAAGAAGTGGTTAATTTTAAGGATCGGCATCTTATCTTTTGCTTTTCCAAAACGCAGAGGTACATGTATTTCACAGCTGGGACGCTTCAGGCGGGGGATCAACAGATGCGAAGAACCCGGGAGCCAGGTTCCGGAGGCGGCAGCAGGCGCGGACTGGGCAACTGTACTCTGGGCCGGTAGGCGTCATGCTAATTCTCAAAAATAAATTCAATTTTTTTGTGTTGCACCATGCGTATGAAAGAAAATTGTTATACTGAAAAGACAATTTGTTTACCCCGTAACATATTAAACGAAACTTACGTCCCTACGTCCCTACGTGCCAAATGATTTGTAAGCCAAACACAGTTTTTCATGCAACACCTTTCCCCGACTTTCTAAGTTCAGATCTGTCTCGTTCGACTTATTTCCTGTACCGCCCCTCTCTTTCGCTAATTGCAGTTAATTGCCGTGAAATTGGTGTTTTACGTTGGGGTGTATTGCCGCCTGATCTGAAGACTACAGTGAAAGCGGTGAACCCCAGGGGAAAAGTATTCCATCAAAAGCAACAGAAATCCAATGCGAGAGCAAAACTTTGTTCGTTGGCATTACATCCAAGCAATTTAGGAGAAGTAGGAAGTGTGTTTTTCTACTACGACACCAGAAGATTGTCGCGAATGCTCAGGCAATTACGATACAGATGTGTCCTTAAGACTTCTCTTTCAAGACGTCCAAAGGCCGGCACTAGGGGATGGGGAGGGATACAGTGCGGGTGCTCTTTTTGTTGCAGTTAGAAATTCTTAAGCTCATTCTTCCTTAAAACTTTGCCTGGTTACCAGTAAGTACTGTCTCATGCCTCAACCCTTGCATAGATTTGTTGTTTTTGTTTTCATTCTTTGAGTTAACAGCGGGAAAATATCTGAACTGCGTTTTTCAGTTGGAAATATTTTTTTTACTTCAGCAACAGGGCTTCACTTATAATTGCAAAATACTTCGATAGAATAAACATACCTTACATAAAGAGTTTGCATGATAAAATAGATTAATAATAAGGAAAATATTCTAAAACCAAAAAAAGGAATTGCGGAACCGAAAAAGCTAGGTAGAGGAAACAAAAGGCTCTAAGAAAACGTTCATATTTAAAGAAACCTGTAGTCGCTTAATGAGTAAGTGGTATAACTCAATACAAAATCATGTGCTGTATTTGAAAAAAAAAAAAAATTAGAAGCAAGTAGGCATCGTGACTGTCCACAGTTTCCCATTTTCATCCTGTCGACATTACAACCACCACAGAAAAGAAAAGAACAAAAACATAACAAAAACACCCATACAAAGTAAAATGCCCAAAACATAAAAAGAAGTAACCACACAAAATGAAATGCCCAAAACATTAAAAAAACCGCAACCACACGAAACAAAATACCCAAAACATGGTAAGAAATTTTGTTTAAAGCACAATGAAGGTATACGACAGGAGAAATATATGTTTTTAAAACTTAATACAAGTGTCAAAACTGAAATAAAAAGAAAGAAAAAAGAAATATTCCAAATTTCATTGTTACTTTAGATATTTTGACCTGTTGACATTTCGTAAATTGTACTTGCACTCGGTCAAAAAATATTACTTACAAGGACTCTTTAGTAACTTTTAATCGCTGTGGTCGTCATTATCAGGTTTGCATAACAAATCAAGTTAATAATGTTGCACTTTCACTTACCGTCTCCCGCTAAGTTAGAGTTTCATGACACAAAATTTGGTGGTTCTGAATTGAAAAATAAAGATTTTAAGAAAATTTTGTATGTGGGGGGGGGGGGGGGGTCTTACCTCCGGGCCTTGATCCGTTCCAAAAACCTTCTACCGTCTAAGTTAGAGTAACATGAGATAATACACAAAACTTGGTGGTTCTAAATTGAAAACTATAAATTTTACGAAAGTTTGTGTGTAAAGGGGGAAGGGGGTAACCACCCTTGCCCCGACCCGTTCTGAAAACCGTCTACCGTTTAATTTAGAACACCATTATATAGTATACCAGTTTTTAAGAAAATTTTTAAGAAAATTTTTTTTAAGAAAATTTTGTATGTGGGGGGCTCTGACCCCCGGGCCTTGACCCGTTCCAAAAACGGTCTACCGACTAAGTTAGAGTACCATAAGATAGTATACCAAATTTGGTGGTTCTAAGATAAAATCTGTAGATTTTACGAAATTTTTATAAGGGGGGGCGACCCCGCGGGCTCCAACCTCTTCCAAAAACCGTCTAGCGTCTAAGTTAGAGTACCATGAGATAGTATACCAAATTTGGTGGTTCTAAATTGAAAACTGTAGATTTTACGAAAAAGTTTTTATTCGGAAGGGGGGTCTGACCCTCCGGGCTCCAACCCCTTCCAAAAACCGTCTAGCGTCTAAGTTAGAGTACCATGAGATAGTATACCAGATTAGGTGGTTCTGAATTGAAAACTGTAGTTTTTAAGAAAATTTTGTATGTGGGGGCTCTGACCCCTCGGGCCTTGACCCGTTACAAAAACGGTCTGCCGACTAAGTTAGAGTACCATAAGATAGTATACCAAATTTGGTGGTTCTAAGGTAAAAACTGTGCTTTGAGGCGCTGCCGGACACACCACTCAAAATGTACTCTTCTGCTCTGAAACAAAAGTTCTCTCCGTCAGCGATACGTCATATGTCGCGCAGAGGGCCGAGTGTCATTGTTTATTTCTTTCATGCGGCAGATGCTACCTCAGTTTTACAGACTGGGCTGATTGTTGGTGATCACCAATTATTTCCTGAGCCTGTCGCCCAAAGACCAGTAACGGTCTCGATGTACCCAGTACATCCTGAAGTCACAGATGCTATGCTTTGTGCTTTTCTTATGCAATCCGGTCGTGTTGTGGGTAACATTACCACACACTCCGCTGCTCCAAAGGACGAGGATGATCGTTCAATTGAAAGTGCCCGACGAGTTGCACGAGTAGTATTCTCTTCGGATGAACATATGATGACTTTTCCTACTCTCTTCACTGTAAAATGCGGAGACCAGATACGACGCATCGACGTTTTGACCTCCTTTCATTGTCAGACTTGTAAAGCGTATGGCCATCAACGAAGTGAGTGCTTCCGCCGCCCTGCTGTACCTCAGTCTTCGGGACCAAAAGTCACTTGTGACAACCCTGTTTTCTCCACCCCTGCCGCTTCTAAGGAGGTGTTTTCAGAACTTCATCTACCTGCTGTACCATCGGGCCCTTCTCCACGGGGTCCTGTTCCACAATTGTTGACAGTGAACTTTCCTCCTCTGGTGCCGACTGCTCCGCCCACGTTCCTTGCAGCTCCAGCTGACCTGACTGCTGACCTTCATCCTCCGTCGGACGAAGACACCCCAAGTACAATTACTGACGTGGACTGCCCTACTGCTAGTGACTATTCTGGCAATGACTCTGACCCTACAACTACCAGCAAGCCTGCTCAACGGGAGTCCTGGAGTGCTCCGCAGTCTCCGCTCCCTCCTCGCACCGGTGCTGCAAGAGGTCGTTCTGTTGACTCATCTTCCCGCTCCTGCTCTCAACGACGTACTTCGCCACGAATAAGTCGACATCCTGCTGTGATTCCAGGTGCTAAGACTCCACCCCCAGTGCTTTCCCTAGATTCTTTTCTCCGATACCTAGCTGAAGCGAAGGCGGATATACCGGTAGGTCCGCTTTCTCTTCATAAAATATATGAAGTATTATGCTCTCATAAACATCCTAAATTCTTTAATCAGTTTGTTGCACGTCATATGCTTGCTCTTCCTACTGTTCTAACCCAAGTTTCTAGTGTGACATCTGTGTTTCGAAATCTTGTGCTTTCCTATCCCGATCTCAAATTTAGTGTTGACAGAATGAAGAAGCAAGCGAAGAAAATAACAGATTCCAGTGCACGTGCGTGTCGACCTGGGAAGGACCTACCGATTCAAGGTGGTCACACTTAACTGCAGAGGGTTCTCTGCTTCTTCTAGAAATGCCCTAGTGTATGAGGACTTGGCGACTCTACACGCAGATCTTCTCTTGCTCCAAGAGACCAATTGCTCTGCTACCACTTTGTTCTCTCGTTGGCGGGCTTGGCCCTACGATTTTCACCATGCTTATCGAGTTGGACGGAATAGTGGCCTTGCAATTGGGATCCATCACCGCCTACTCCCTCTGATTTCGACGCCAGTGATTCGTGCATTATATGTGGACAACCTCCAGGTCGTTGTCTTTTGCATTGAAAACGTGACCTATCATGTTTTTAACATATATGTCCCGTGTGATGAGCGTCTGTTACCTGATCTTCTCTCCACACTCCGTACAGAGCTGTCATGCATCCCACCGTCTGAATATATTCTCATCGGTGGAGATTTCAATTGTACGTTGTTGCCGGCCCTTGACCGCAATTCAACCGTTGGCGAATACCGCAGGCAACGTGTATTACAGATTTCTCAGCTAGTTGATGATTTTCAATTGGTTGATGCGTTCCGGCATCTACACCCGTCGGAAATCTCTTTTACCTGGCGCTCTTCCATCCATGGCAGCACTACGGCAGCACGGTTGGATAAATTTTATGTTTCGACTGCTCTTCTCCCGTCGATCGCAGCTGCTGCCCATCATCCTTCCGCCGCTTCAGACCACAGTATTGTCAGTCTGTCGGTGTGTGTTTCTCCTTCACCTTCAAGGACTCGACGAGTATGGACTTTTCCGGACTCGCTCCTGGATGATCAACAATTTTGTGTTGCTGTGCGTGAGTTCCTCCGTAGTCGTCAGCCCCTTCTTGATACTACGTCAGACGCGATGCAACTGTGGCTCAGTGTCAAACACGACTTGGTCCTTTTTGTACGGCGCTTCTCCCATGCCTCTCGGAATGAGAGCGATATGAAAATTTCGAATCTACGTGCTCTATTGTCGATGCTCTCTCTTGATGATCCGCAATACCCCGGCTATCTGGCAGATCTTCACGCCGTGCTTCTTCCTCGCGCATCCGATGCAGCCTGCAGGATGCATTTCTTGCATCTCTCCCCTACAGCTGATTCTCACGATTACTTAACCGCCTTGGAATCTCAACATCGCTCTGCTACATCTTTGCGTCATCTTCGCCTCCAGGATGGTTCCATCCCTTCGAACCCATCGAAGCTATGCACTTTCACTAAACAGTATTTCACTGCCAAGTACAGTGCAGTAACGCAGTCTTCATTCTCATTAGCTTCTCCTCTTCTCTCCTCTCTTCCTCAGGTCCCCTCTACTTTATCTACTTCTTTACTTTCCCCTTTCTCTCTTCGCGAACTCCGTGAGGCGTTCACTACTCTCAATCCTCATGCTGCTCCTGGACCTGACGGCCTTCCTCTGTCCTTTTATCGTGCTTTTCTACCGTGCCTTCTGCCTTTTCTGTCTGCGTGTTTCTCGTCTGCTTTTTCCTCTCCTGCGTTACCGCCCGACTTTACTTTAGCACACATAATCCTCCTTCCTAAGAAGGGTGACCTCTTGGATCTGGGTAACTGGCGCCCTATCTCCATCCTAAACACTGACTATAAGTTCTATACAAAACTCTTATCCCGTCGCCTTAATTCTGTTCTCTCTTTCGTTATTTCTCCTGACCAGACATACACTGTGCCTGGTCGGACTATTTCCACTAACGTTTCTCTTCTCCTTCATCTTCACTTCCTCGCTCGCTCTTTTGATGAACCTCTTGCCTTTCTCAATCTGGATCAAAAGTCCGCTTTTGATAACGTGTCTCACTTTTATCTCTCTGCTGTCCTTTCACGATTTGGCTTTCCTGCTGCCTTTTCTTCCGCTCTCTTGGCCCTTTATCAGGGCGCCAGTTTCCATGTTCGAGCGGCCACATTTCTAACCGCTCCAATTCCGTTTAAGCGAGGCATCCGGCAAGGATGTCAGCTCTCCGGCCAGCTATTCGCTCTCGCTTTTGAGCCTTTCCTGTTAGCAGCCCAAAGATCACTCCTGGATGTCCTACCGCCGACAGTGGCTAGTACTCGTCATCATCGGATAATTTTCACCGCCTATGCTGATGATGTGACCTTTTGTGTCCGGGATGAATCTCAATTTGATCGCCTGTGTTCTGTATATCAACAGTATGTTGCAATATCTGGAGCTGCGCTGAATGCCACTAAAAGTACTGGCTTATGGTGCGGGGCATGGGCTGTCCGCACCGATGCTCCTTGGGGTGCGCAGTGGACAGCCACTACACAGAAGATCCTTGGTGCGTATGTCGGTTTGCCCTTGGCTTCTGCATCTGCCACCTGGAATGCTCTTCTTCCCCGGATACAACGGGCTGCTGCCTACTGGAGTAAGGCCCGCCCTTTCACATCGTTCCGCCAACGAGCAGCCATTGTTCGTCGACAACTTATCTCCCTATGCGAATACTCTTGGATGTCGACGGTTGTTCCCGTGTCACAAATGATGACCATCACTCGCCTCTCAACTTCCGTCATCTGGTCTTCACATCACTGGGTTAAACCTGCCGCGCTTCATCTACCAGCCTCATTAGGTGGCATCCAGCTTCCTGATCCAGCAGTCCTTTATAAAACACATCGCATTATTCATTTCATTCGTCTTGCCACTTCAACTGTTCCGTCCCTTACCGCTACCTTGAATGTTCTTGCTTCTTCTCGTGACCCATCTTTCACCTTCTTACTGTTTCTGAAGATGGATTCATACTCTCTTCTTCCGTCCCACCTCCCTTCTGTCCTGCGAGAGGGCCTTTCTCTCTTTCGTTCGCTTCCTCTTCTCCGTTCATTTCCTTCTTCAACTCTTGATCTTCTAGATGAACCTCTCTTCTTCTCTTCTCTTATTCACCCTCCTAACCTCCCTTACTTTTACTTTCCTCATTGGATCCGCTCTGGTGTGATAACTGTCCGTTCTCTCGTAACTTCTGATCTAACCTGGAGACCTCTTTCTTCCCTGTTTCTATCTCCAACCGTTACTCTTGCTAACGAATATCTTCTCCTTCGCACAGCGCTTTGGAGCCTCTTTCCACTCTTCGCTTCCCCTGATGGTCTCTTCTCGGTCCCCTCCGCCCCTCTTTCTCTACCATTCTTTCTCCTCATTCGTAGCTCCCCGGTTCTAGTTACTTCTATCTCCTCCTCTTCTCTTTATTGGCTCCTTCTTTCCCCTCCCACACTTCCACTTTCTGTTCATTCTGCTTCTCCTTCTCTTCTCCCCGCCATCTGGACAGCCTCTACCTCTCCCCTTTCCTCCCCTCTTGAACTCAATGTCCATTGGCAATTTCTTCACCTTCGTCTCCCCGCCCCATCAGTACTATTTCGCATGACCCTTCTCACCTCTCCACATTGTTCCTTTTGCCCTGAAGTCAGCGACGTCCAACATCAATACCTCTTCTGCCCCGTACTCCTGCCAGTCCTAAACACAGCATTTCGTCTTGCTGATCGAATTTGTGCTCGATCGTTACCATTTCTTGCATATGCTTGGCTACTCCAAACTAAGCATCCACCTACTCACTTGCCTCCTGTGTGCCGTTACATTTTTCTTCTTGTGAAGTTCACTGTATATGCTTTCCATCTTGAACAACGCCTCTCTGCTCTTACTCCACCTCCTCAGGAGGCATGTGCTATCATTCGGAGACGCTTCCTAGCACGGTTAACCACTCGTCTCCGAATGGAGCACTCTCGTGCTGCCTCAACAAACACCGATAACGTTTTTCAATCCACCTGGGCCCAATCGGCTGGGTGGTTCCATATCCACAATTTGCAGCTACATCTCAACTTGTAGGTGGGATTTTTGTTGTCGCCCACATTCACTGTCACAACTCATGATTTTACGTATTCATTTTGGTGGTATGAGGCTCCTAGGTGGAGTCTCCTTTTTCACCCACATGATTCGCTATTTGTGATTATTCTGTTTTATGTGCTATTGGAGATAGCTCACCATGTTTCCCATGTTCTCTTCGATTTTGTTGTATTTTATGTTGTATATAATTCTTTCTTCTGCACAGTTTACTGCACACACAATGTCCCCTACATTATGTTGAATATATTTTGAAATTTTATTGTCCCTGTGTATATAATTTAATGTAAGAAGATGCTCTTCTGAGTACTTTTAGCGATTCTCCCCCTTGTCACTGAATACTTCTGTACATATGATGCAAATTTTGAGTGTAGCACCACTGTTACATTTCTGTTTTATGAGAAGCTGCCCTTCTGGGTATGCTTAGCGGCTTTCTTTTTTGTCACTGTATTGTTCTGTACATATGATATGACACTTATGAATTGCATTACTGTTCGATTTCTGTTTTTTTTTTTTTGTAAAATTGCCCTCCTGGGTCCGTTTAGCGTATTTCTCTCTTGTCACTGCATAATTCTGTGCATATAATAAGTACTTGTGCTTAATTGTTTCTACCATTTCTG
Source organism: Macrothele yani (assembly GCA_039090855.1). Lineage (NCBI taxonomy): Eukaryota > Metazoa > Arthropoda > Arachnida > Araneae > Macrothelidae > Macrothele > Macrothele yani. The sequence goes on from CM077005.1 coordinate 64,791,052, forward strand.
TCATATTTCTAAATACTGTTGCACCTGTTAGTTCCCTCTCACCCATGGTCTTTTATGTGAATTAGTACCTTGTGCATATTTAATCTTGAGTATGGTAGTAATACTTAATTGGAATTTGTGAATAGTATAGCATCATGTCTTTTCTTGTCTACAATACTGTAGTATACATTTTCATTTGCATCGCTCGTGCTTTATTGTCTGCCTCTCCATCGCCCTTCGGGGCGATATAATTTTATGATTTTAACAATATTTTGTTTTACGTTTCACGGGAACTTTCCAGTTGTTGTATATACCACTGTATTTATTGGCAGAATTCTACTGTCATGTACATGGAAATGCTATTTTTATTTGAAGAATAAAGACAATTTTGAAATGTAGATTTTACGAAATTTTTTATGAGGGGGGAGGCGACCCCGCGGGCTCCAACCCCTTCCCAAAACCGTCTAGCGTCTAAGTTAGAGTACCATGAGATAGTATACCAAATTTGGTGGTTCTAAATTGAAAACTGTAGATTTTACGAAAAAAGTTTTTATCCGGAGGGGGTCTGACCCTCCGGGCTCCAACCCCTTCCAAAAACCGTCTAGCGTCTAAGTTAGAGTACCATGAGATAGTATACCAGATTAGGTGGTTCTGAATTGAAAACTGTAGTTTTTAAGAAAATTTTGTAAGTGTGGGGCTCTGACCCCCTCGGCCCTTGACCCGTTCCAAAAACGGTCTGCCGACTAAGTTAGAGTACCATAAGATAGTATACCAAATTTGGTGGTTCTAAGGTAAAAACTGTGCTTTGAGGCGCTGCCGGACACACCACTCAAAATGTACTCTTCTGCTCTGAAACAAAAGTTCTCTCCGTCAGCGATACGTCATATGTCGCGCAGAGGGCCGAGTGTCATTGTTTATTTCTTTCATGCGGCAGATGCTACCTCAGTTTTACAGACTGGGCTGATTGTTGGTGATCACCAATTATTTCCTGAGCCTGTCGCTTAAAGACCAGTAACGGTCTCGATGTACCCAGTACATCCTGAAGTCACAGATGCTATGCTTTGTGCTTTTCTTATGCAATCCGGTCGTGTTGTGGGTAACATTACCACACACTCCGCTGCTCCAAAGGACGAGGATGATCGTTCAATTGAAAGTGCCCGACGAGTTGCACGAGTAGTATTCTCTTCGGATGAACATATGATGACTTTTCCTACTCTCTTCACTGTAAAATGCGGAGACCAGATACGACGCATCAACGTTTTGACCTCCTTTCATTGTCAGACTTGTAAAGCGTATGGCCATCAACGAAGTGAGTGCTTCCGCCGCCCTGCTGTACCTCAGTCTTCGGGACCAAAAGTCACTTGTGACAACCCTGTTTTCTCCACCCCTGCCGCTTCTAAGGAGGTGTTTTCAGAACTTCATCTACCTGCTCTACCATCGGGCCCTTCTCCACGGGGTCCTGTTCCACAATTGTTGACAGTGGACTTTCCTCCTCTGGTGCCGACTGCTCCGCCCACGTTCCTTGCAGCTCCAGCTGACCTGACTGCTGACCTTCATCCTCCGTCGGACGAAGACACCCCAAGTACAATTACTGACATGGACTGCCCTACTGCTAGTGACTATTCTGGCAATGACTCTGACCCTACAACTACCAGCAAGCCTGCTCAACGGGAGTCCTGGAGTGCTCCGCAGTCTCCGCTCCCTCCTCGCACCGGTGCTGCAAGAGGTCGTTCTGTTGACTCATCTTCCCGCTCCTGCTCTCAACGACGTACTTCGCCACGAATAAGTCGACATCCTGCTGTGATTCCAGGTGCTAAGACTCCACCCCCAGTGCTTTCCCTAGATTCTTTTCTCCGATACCTAGCTGAAGCGAAGGCGGATATACCGGTAGGTCCGCTTTCTCTTCATAAAATATATGAAGTATTATGCTCTCATAAACATCCTAAATTCTTTAATCAGTTTGTTGCACGTCATATGCTTGCTCTTCCTACTGTTCTAACCCAAGTTTCTAGTGTGACATCTGTGTTTCGAAATCTTGTGCTTTCCTATCCCGATCTCAAATTTAGTGTTGACAGAATGAAGAAGCAAGCGAAGAAAATAACAGATTCCAGTGCACGTGCGTGTCGACCTGGGAAGGACCTACCGATTCAAGGTGGTCACACTTAACTGCAGAGGGTTCTCTGCTTCTTCTAGAAATGCCCTAGTGTATGAGGACTTGGCGACTCTACACGCAGATCTTCTCTTGCTCCAAGAGACCAATTGCTCTGCTACCACTTTGTTCTCTCGTTGGCGGGCTTGGCCCTACGATTTTCACCATGCTTATCGAGTTGGACGGAATAGTGGCCTTGCAATTGGGATCCATCACCGCCTACTCCCTCTGATTTCGACGCCAGTGATTCGTGCATTATATGTGGACAACCTCCAGGTCGTTGTCTTTTGCATTGAAAACGTGACCTATCATGTTTTTAACATATATGTCCCGTGTGATGAGCGTCTGTTACCTGATCTTCTCTCCACACTCCGTACAGAGCTGTCATGCATCCCACCGTCTGAATATATTCTCATCGGTGGAGATTTCAATTGTACGTTGTTGCCGGCCCTTGACCGCAATTCAACCGTTGGCGAATACCGCAGGCAACGTGTATTACAGATTTCTCAGCTAGTTGATGATTTTCAATTGGTTGATGCGTTCCGGCATCTACACCCGTCGGAAATCTCTTTTACCTGGCGCTCTTCCATCCATGGCAGCACTACGGCAGCACGGTTGGATAAATTTTATGTTTCGACTGCTCTTCTCCCGTCGATCGCAGCTGCTGCCCATCATCCTTCCGCCGCTTCAGACCACAGTATTGTCAGTCTGTCGGTGTGTGTTTCTCCTTCACCTTCAAGGACTCGACGAGTATGGACTTTTCCGGACTCGCTCCTGGATGATCAACAATTTTGTGTTGCTGTGCGTGAGTTCCTCCGTAGTCGTCAGCCCCTTCTTGATACTACGTCAGACGCGATGCAACTGTGGCTCAGTGTCAAACACGACTTGGTCCTTTTTGTACGGCGCTTCTCCCATGCCTCTCGGAATGAGAGCGATATGAAAATTTCGAATCTACGTGCTCTATTGTCGATGCTCTCTCTTGATGATCCGCAATACCCCGGCTATCTGGCAGATCTTCACGCCGTGCTTCTTCCTCGCGCATCCGATGCAGCCTGCAGGATGCATTTCTTGCATCTCTCCCCTACAGCTGATTCTCACGATTACTTAACCGCCTTGGAATCTCAACATCGCTCTGCTACATCTTTGCGTCATCTTCGCCTCCAGGATGGTTCCATCACTTCGAACCCATCGAAGCTATGCACTTTCACTAAACAGTATTTCACCGCCAAGTACAGTGCAGTAACGCAGTCTTCATTCTCATTAGCTTCTCCTCTTCTCTCCTCTCTTCCTCAGGTCCCCTCTACTTTATCTACTTCTTTACTTTCCCCTTTCTCTCTTCGCGAACTCCGTGAGGCGTTCACTACTCTCAATCCTCATGCTGCTCCTGGACCTGACGGCCTTCCTCTGTCCTTTTATCGTGCTTTTCTACCGTGCCTTCTGCCTTTTCTGTCTGCGTGTTTCTCGTCTGCTTTTTCCTCTCCTGCGTTACCGCCCGACTTTACTTTGGCACACATAATCCTCCTTCCTAAGAAAGGTGACCTCTTGGATCTGGGAAACTGGCGCCCTATCTCCATCCTAAACACTGACTATAAGTTCTATACAAAACTCTTATCCCGTCGCCTTAATTCTGTTCTCTCTTTCGTTATTTCTCCTGACCAGACATACACTGTGCCTGGTCGGACTATTTCCACTAACGTTTCTCTTCTCCTTCATCTTCACTTCCTCGCTCGCTCTTTTGATGAACCTCTTGCCTTTCTCAATCTGGATCAAAAGTCCGCTTTTGATAACGTGTCTCACTTTTATCTCTCTGCTGTCCTTTCACGATTTGGCTTTCCTGCTGCCTTTTCTTCCGCTCTCTTGGCCCTTTATCAGGGCGCCAGTTTCCATGTTCGAGCGGCCACATTTCTAACCGCTCCAATTCCGTTTAAGCGAGGCATCCGGCAAGGATGTCCGCTCTCCGGCCAGCTATTCGCTCTCGCTTTTGAGCCTTTCCTGTTAGCAGCCCAAAGATCACTCCTGGATGTCCTACCGCCGACAGTGGCTAGTACTCGTCATCATCGGATAATTTTCACCGCCTATGCTGATGATGTGACCTTTTGTGTCCGGGATGAATCTCAATTTGATCGCCTGTATTCTGTATATCAACAGTATGTTGCAATATCTGGAGCTGCGCTGAATGCCACTAAAAGTACTGGCTTATGGTGCGGGGCATGGGCTGTCCGCACCGATGCTCCTTGGGGTGCGCAGTGGACAGCCACTACACAGAGATCCTTGGTGCGTATGTCGGTTTGCCCTTGGCTTCTGCATCTGCCACCTGGACTGCTCTTCTTCCCCGGATACAACGGGCTGCTGCCTACTGGAGTAAGGCCCGCCCTTTCACATCGTTCCGCCAACGAGCAGCCATTGTTCGTCGACAACTTATCTCCCTATGCGAATACTCTTGGATGTCGACGGTTGTTCCCGTGTCACAAATGATGACCATCACTCGCCTCTCAACTTCCGTCATCTGGTCTTCACATCACTGGGTTAAACCTGCCGCGCTTCATCTACCAGCCTCATTAGGTGGCATCCAGCTTCCTGATCCAGCAGTCCTTTATAAAACACATCGCATTATTCATTTCATTCGTCTTGCCACTTCAACTGTTCCGTCCCTTACCGCTACCTTGAATGTTCTTGCTTCTTCTCGTGACCCATCTTTCACCTTCTTACTGTTTCTGAAGATGGATTCATACTCTCTTCTTCCGTCCCACCTCCCTTCTGTCCTGCGAGAGGGCCTTTCTCTCTTTCGTTCGCTTCCTCTTCTCCGTTCATTTCCTTCTTCAACTCTTGATCTTCTAGATGAACCTCTCTTCTTCTCTTCTCTTATTCACCCTCCTAACCTCCCTTACTTTTACTTTCCTCATTGGATCCGCTCTGGTGTGATAACTGTCCGTTCTCTCGTAACTTCTGATCTAACCTGGAGACCTCTTTCTTCCCTGTTTCTATCTCCAACCGTTACTCTTGCTAACGAATATCTTCTCCTTCGCACAGCGCTTTGGAGCCTCTTTCCACTCCTCGCTTCCCCTGATGGTCTCTTCTCGGTCCCCTCCGCCCCTCTTTCTCTACCATTCTTTCTCCTCATTCGTAGCTCCCCGGTTCTAGTTACTTCTATCTCCTCCTCTTCTCTTTATTGGCTCCTTCTTTCCCCTCCCGCACTTCCACTTTCTGTTCATTCTGCTTCTCCTTCTCTTCTCCCCGCCATCTGGACAGCCTCTACCTCTCCCCTTTCCTCCCCTCTTGAACTCAATGTCCATTGGCAATTTCTTCACCTTCGTCTCCCCGCCCCATCAGTACTATTTCGCATGACCCTTCTCACCTCTCCACATTGTTCCTTTTGCCCTGAAGTCAGCGACGTCCAACATCAATACCTCTTCTGCCCCGTACTCCTGCCAGTCCTAAACACAGCATTTCGTCTTGCTGATCGAATTTGTGCTCGATCGTTACCATTTCTTGCATATGCTTGGCTACTCCAAACTAAGCATCCACCTACTCACTTGCCTCCTGTGTGCCGTTACATTTTTCTTCTTGTGAAGTTCACTGTATATGCTTTCCATCTTGAACAACGCCTCCCTGCTCTTACTCCACCTCCTCAGGAGGCATGTGCTATCATTCGGAGACGCTTCCTAGCACGGTTAACCACTCGTCTCCGAATGGAGCACTCTCGTGCTGCCTCAACAAACACCGATAACGTTTTTCAATCCACCTGGGCCCAATCGGCTGGGTGGTTCCATATCCACAATTTGCAGCTACATCTCAACTTGTAGGTGGGATTTTTGTTGTCGCCCACATTCACTGTCACAACTCATGATTTTACGTATTAATTTTGGTGGTATGAGGCTCCTAGGTGGAGTCTCCTTTTTCACCCACATGATTCGCTATTTGTGATTATTCTGTTTTATGTGCTATTGGAGATAGCTCACCATGTTTCCCATGTTCTCTTCGATTTTGTTGTATTTTATGTTGTATATAATTCTTTCTTCTGCACAGTTTACTGCACACACAATGTCCCCTACATTATGTTGAATATATTTTGAAATTTTATTGTCCCTGTGTATATAATTTAATGTAAGAAGATGCTCTTCTGAGTACTTTTAGCGATTCTCCCCCTTGTCACTGAATACTTCTGTACATATGATGCAAATTTTGAGTGTAGCACCACTGTTACATTTCTGTTTTATGAGAAGCTGCCCTTCTGGGTATGCTTAGCGGCTTTCTTTTTTTGTCACTGTATTGTTCTGTACATATGATATGACACTTATGAATTGCATTACTGTTCGATTTCTGTTTTTTTTTGTAAAGTTGCCCTCCTGGGTCCGTTTAGCGTATTTCTCTCTTGTCACTGCATAATTCTGTGCATATAATAAGTATTTGTGCTTAATTTTTTCTACCATTTCTGTCATATTTCTAAATACTGTTGCACCTGTTAGTTCCCTCTCACCCATGGTCTTTTATGTGAATTAGTACCTTGTGCATATTTAATCTTGAGTATGGTAGTAATACTTAATTGGAATTTGTGAATAGTATAGCATCATGTCTTTTCTTGTCTACAATACTGTAGTATACATTTTCATTTGCATCGCTCGTGCTTTATTGTCTGCCTCTCCATCGCCCTTCGGGGCGATATAATTTTATGATTTTAACAATATTTTGTTTTACGTTTCACTGGAACTTTCCAGTTGTTGTATATACCACTGTATTTATTGGCAGAATTCTACTGTCATGTACATAGAAATGCTATTTTTATTTGAAGAATAAAGACAATTTTGAAATGTAGATTTTACGAAATTTTTTATGAGGGGGGGGCGACCCCGCGGGCTCCAACCCCTTCCAAAAACCGTCTAGCGTCTAAGTTAGAGTACCATGAGATAGTATACCAAATTTGGTGGTTCTAAATTGAAAACTGTAGATTTTACGAAAAAGTTTTTATTCGGGGGGGGGGATCCGACCCCCGGGCTCCAAACCCTTCCAAAAACCGTCTGGCGTCTAAGTTAGAGTTTCATGATACCAAATTTGATGGTTCTGGAATGAAAACTAGATTTTACGAAAATTTTGTATGTACGGGGGGGGGGAACTCTGACTCCCCGGGTTTTGACCCGTTCCAAAAACTGACAACCGTCTAAGTTAGAGTACTATGAGATAGGATACCTGATTTGGTGGTTCTGAATTGAAAACTGTAGATCTTACGAATATTTTGTGTATGGGGGGCTCTGACCAACCGGGCCCCTGACCCGTTTCAAAAACCGTTTACCGTCTAGTATTTTTAGTGCCAAAGATAAACGTAATATTCCTATCCTGTCTGCGTGTCCAAACTTTATGAATTTGATCAGGGAGGAAGACGTTCGAAATCGTACGTTTTCCTGCATTCGTTTTGTATGTAACCAAAATCTGTAAACGCGACGAATTGACGTAGTCGACGAATTTGTCCGCGACGAATTGACGCGCGACGAATTGACGCATGCGACAAATTGACGCGCGACGAATTGTCGTAGTGGACGAATTGACGTGCGACGAATTGACGTAGTCGACGAATTGACGCACGCGACGAATTGACGTGACACCGTAGTTAAATATACCACCTGAAGAACTCTCTTGGCAGTTGTAGCAAATAAGAAGCTAAAAGTTCATTATTTGGACATAAAGACAGCGTTTCTTCATGGAAAATTGGAAAAAGACGTATATATGGTTCAACCAGAAGGATTTGAAGAATCTGGTAAAGAAAACAAAGTGTGTAAACTGAAAAAGATTATCTATGGTTTAAAACAAAGTGCAAGAAATTGGAATAAAACAATAATAAAATTTTTACGCAACATAGGTTTTATTCAGAGTGTAGCAGATCCATGCTTACTATAATTGAAGAATAAGGATAAACAAACTTTTTTGGCTACTTATGTAGACGACATATTAATAGCATCAAACAGCCAAGAAGAAATTGCAAGGATTACAAAACTGTTGAAAAACCAGTACGAAATAAAGGATTTAGGCCGAGTTACTAATTATCTTGGTATACAAGTAGAAAGAGAAGAAGACGGAAATTTCCTTCTTAACCAAGGAAACGAGATCATGGAAGTTATTCAGAATCATGATACTGAACCTAACATGGAAAGTAAAACACCAGTTAGCACTAACTATGGAAAAGGCATACAAGAACCAGAATGCATTAGTGAAAATGGACGTTATAGAGAAATAGTGGGAGCGATCATGTACCTTTCAACTGTGACAAGACCAGATATTCCCAATGCTATAGGAATATTGAGTAGAAAAGTGGAAAAACCTAACATAGAAGATTGAAAAGCCTTGCTGAAATTAATTCACTATTTAAAGGCAACTATTGGTTTAAAACTAAAATTAAGTGCTGCAAGTCCACTCATCTCTAGGTCTCATAGTGCAGAACTGTTCCGGACAAGTAGGAGTTCGTTAGAAAGAGTGCGATTTGTCCGTTAAAGTTCCACATAACAATAAATGGCGTTGCTGCGCTAAGCGAACTTATTCAGAAATAAGAAAAAAACTCTCATCTCACCCCAAGGCAAGGAGTAGTGATGCGCTGACCCTCAAATTGAGAAAAAAATCTCTCTTCCCGTGAGAACCAAAACCAAAAGATGGAGTTGTGCGTGTACGTACTGCGTTTGTGTTGTTGTTCCAAAAACCAATATAAATTTAGATAGCGTGTGATTTCAATCTACAGTGTTTTAGATGTTTTAATATTCAGTGTGGTGTGTTGTGAATATATTCATTTGATAAAAGATAAAGAATTACCTATTTAAAGGCGGTAAGTACTCTTTATGCTTTCAACCATTCGTTCAGTGAGTTTGAGAATTCTCTTTCGTTTACTAAATCCGTCATTTGAGATCGACGTGTGGACTTTTTTAGAATTTCTAACAAAATATCTCTCCGAAAACTTGAAAATTTCATTGTCCTGGAGCGGGAATCGAACCCGCATCTCCCGATTTCCGTTCGAGTATGCTAATCGGAACACCACACAGGACAGTGAAGTTCCAAGCAACTGAGACTAAGTAAACTTAGCTTAGAATTCTGAACATCCTCAGAGTTTCGCTAGTCGAAGCATCGTTGCTTCCTCATAGCATTTTGATCCATCTCCCATCGAGAAACGGAAGTAGGTCAGAAATCACTACAGATAAATCAATGAAGGAAGAGATATCCCTCATAATACATGGGAGATCAATAGAGCATTCAAAACAAACATAATATAAATTCTGAATTTGCTTGTAACACTTACTGTTCATCCATGTAACATCTCTTAGAGAAGTAGTGTTCATCTCTTAGAAAACAAGTTTTCTGTAACAACTCTTAGAAAACTAGTTTTCATATCTTAACATTTCTTAGAAAACTAGTTTTCATCTCTTAACATTTCTTAGAAAACTTGTTTTCATCTCTTAACATTTCTTAGAAAACTAGTTTTCATCTCTTAACATTTCTTAGAAAACTAGTTTTCATCTCTTAACATTTCTTAGAAAACTAGTTTTCATATCTTAACATCTCTTAGAAAACTAGTTTTAATCTCTTAACATTTCTTAGAAAACTTGTTTTCATCTCTTAACATTTCTTAGAAAACTAGTTTTCATCTCTTAACATTTCTTAGAAAACTAGTTTTCATCTCTTAACATTTCTTAGAAAACTAGTTTTCATTTCTTAACATTTCTTAGAAAACTAGTTTTAATCTCTTAACATCTCTTAGAAAACTAGTTTTAATCTCTTAACATTTCTTAGAAAACTAGTTTTCATCTCTTAACATCTCTTAGAAAACTAGTTTTCATCTCTGTGACGTACCTGCCAGCAGGACGCACACGACATATAGGCACATAGCAATCAGAAGAAACGTCCGCGTAGCTCAATTGGTAGAGTGACTTATTCCGGAATGAGGGGATCCGGGTACGAATCCTGGCGTGGACAGAAATGGCGGAAAAATTTACTTCGTTTTATTGGCGCCCGAACTATCCGGATGACCCGACCGTTCAAAATCTCGCAATGGTGTGATGTTATTTCCACACCGCGAGATAGGAAAAATCAGAGAATCCCTTCTCCAGCGCTTCAAAAAATAAAAAAAATAAAAAAATTGACTGGGAGTTTTCAAGTGTACGTTCTACAGTGGATGGCTGCCTGCAACGATTCATGGTCACGGCTGACCCGTGGGCCATGCCCCCGGCCCTCTTTCGGGGTGTGGGGGTGGGGGGTGGAGATGTGACGTACCTGCCAGCAGGACGCACACGACATAAAGGCAGATAGTAGTCAGAACAAACGTCCGCGTAGCTCAATTGGTAGAGTGACTTGTTCCGGAATGAGGGGATCCGGGTTCGAATCCTGGCGTGGACAGAAATGACGGAGAAATTTACTTCGTTATATCTCTTAGAAAAGTAGTTTTCTGAGCGATGCTACATGGATGACCAGTAAGTGTTAGAAGCAAATTCAGAATTTATATTCTGTTTGCTTTGAATATTCTATTGATTTCTCATGTATTATGAGGAATATTTCTTCCTTCATTGAATTAATGAAACGCCTTTCAAAAATCAAATTATATCAATTTCGGCAAGGGATTTAGTTGCTATGTACTAAAACGTGTGTAACAGGGTGAGTTTCCATTTAGAAAAGAATATTTTTCTTTTCTTCTTAGTATTAAGATATTTTAGGACCTGATCTCGGAGAAGCAAATTAAATGGTGAGGACACTTTAAGAGAATTTTCAAGGTTGAAAGTATTTGAAAAATTAAAGATTGCATCAGTGCGATTGTTTTACAAGAATCGTTCCTTGTGAGGAAATTATTTGAAGTGATAAACAGAAAAAAAAACTTTGATTGAATTTGCTACTGCTCAGTTTGTGAAAATGTAATTAAATAAATTTACCATTTTGCGAAAATGGCAAATACCGTTTTGCTGTGTGATATGCCAAGATTATCTTGAGTTAAAAATTCGTTTGAGAAAGCTGAACCTATACGTCAGGTGAGTATATGTTCCATTGTAAAAGTTAAAGATTTATCATAAGTATTTGCATATTTATCATAAGTATTTATTAGAAAATCAGCCTCACTCTGAAGCGTACGATAAAAAAATACCACTATTGAACACCCCATCTACAAAATGCTTTTTATTATCATTATTATTATTATTATTACTGTAGTAAAAATAGAATTCTGTCAGTTATTACCCTTTCGAAAATGGACGGGTGTTCTGATCAGCTGTCACTTTAATTTGAGTATTTTATTATAATGGAACAGTATTACCTGTTTTTATTTTTCTAATTTCGATTCAGCATTACTTGATTACATTCTCATAGTTGCAATGGAATGGTATAATATTTCCTTTTTGGGTTTCTTTTGATAAATTTATTACAGATTTCCTTTTGTTTGCTTTTGGGCTTGTTTGCAGTTTTTTGTTGATTCCTTTCATGATTTGTGTCTCGAATTATCTATACCAGCTTTGGTGTTTGTATATTTTCCTCAATTTTTCTCTTGTACCTGACTTTGATTTCTTTCATAACTAGTGCTTTTGACGCTGTCGTTATCAGATTCCTTTTATGTTTACTGATGACATTTAATTAATTAATTAATTAATAGATATTAGGGCGGCCAAGTTCCATAGCACGATGTATCGGATTACACTGGTAAGAAACACACCTTCAATCTGGGCTCCGTTGTTTATTATGCCTATATGTACATAAGTGAAACACACCTTCAATCTGGGCTCCGTTGTTAATTATGCCTATATGTACATAAGTCAGCAACTGTTCAGATTCTCAGAAGCAGTTCATGTATACAAGCTGATAAGATGAAGGTTCAGAAAACATGAGATCTTTCTGGTCCACACTGGACCATCGTCAGATGAATATAACAACAACATAGAGAGAATCATTTAAAATATTCAAGTATAATAGGCTCGGGAATTAGCCATATGTTCGTGCTTATTTAAGTCACACAATAATTTATGAACATGAAGATAATATCTTAAACGCTAGGTTAGACAATCAACATTTTGTCTCAAATGTGCAGCATATGAGGAATTTTTAAGCCTCATACGTTAATTCATTTTCAATGTAGTAGTTAAATATATCAACAGTTCCCTTATGAATTATATAGTTTGTAATATGGAATGTAATATTATAAAAACAACATTCAAATGATAATTTCCAGTTTAGTTATATTCTTCAGAGTATCTGAGTTCGCAGTTTTGGTCATTCTGTATAAAAATATATATGTATTTGGTCATGGCAAGACTGTAACCCTTCTAACTTTCTTTTTAATACAGAATGACCAAATCTGCAAATTCAGATACTCTGAAGAATATAACTAAACTGGAAATTATCATTTAAATATTTTTTTTATAATATTACATTCCATATTACTAACTATATAATTAATAAGGGTACGTGTTAATATGTTTAACTACTACATTGAAAATGAATTAATGACAAAATTGTGGCAAAATGTTAGTTGCCTAACCTAGCATTTGAGATATTATCTTCACGTTCATAAATTATTGCGTGACTCAAATAAGTACGAACATATGCGTTAAATCATGAGCCTATTATACTTGTATATTTTAAATGTTTCTCTATGTGTTGTTGTTATATTCATCTGACGATGGGTCCAGAGTGGACCAGAAAGATCTCAGGCTTTTTTAACCTTCATCTTATTAGCTTGCATACATGAACTGCTTCTGAGAACCTGCACAGTTGCTGTTTTATGTTATGCAGGGTTACAAGGAAAGTCCTTGATCAGGCCAATATCTCACGAAATATGGCAGTTAGCGATTTACTTGTGCAGTTGTACAGTAAACCCCCTATGGCGCACACAATAACACCACGAGGGATCCCCTCGCCCATTTTTGGGAGGTTGAGGGGGCTGTATCGCCCCTCTTTGACGATAGGGCAAGAAAGTCAATTACAAATTTGTTCAGCGAGGCAAAAATAGTACAAAAATAAATATAAAGAAAACCAGAAGAATAAAGGGATGCAGAAGAATAAAGGTCTGCATCCCTTTATTCTTCTGGTTTTGTTTTTATTTGCCTTTGGTGTTTGTTTTTTGCTTGGTTCAGAGCTAGGTTGCTTTGGAAGTTAGGGGTTTGTTTTGTTTTTCTCTGGTTTGCTTTCGGTTTTAATTTGTTTTATTTTTTCCTTCTTATTTCTTTTAAATTTTTTTCTTGCTTCGGGTTTTGCATTTTTTCCTGTATTGTGGTTTAATCTTTCTTTTATGCTGCCTTTGGCGCTTTTATAGAATTTCAAAGTTGTTTTTCATTTGGTGCTTCTTGTTGAGTGGGATTCAGTTAAGCGTGCACAAACTTCTCGGAGAGGTAGGCTGCACAAAGACAAATCGGAATCACATAGCAATGCAGGGTCGGAAACGCCATCTTCATGTGCTAGCGTACAGAGAGGATGAGAAATGAAAGTGCAGCACGTAAGAGAACAAAATGCTTTTTATTACGAACAAGACATTTGCGAAATGCATTGAGGTAACAGAAGTGCTCAAAGTTGCGACCATGAGCTGTAACATATATGCGCGTTATGTGCATTGAAGCAACCTTCCCGTGTAAAGCACGCTTCGTCTGTGAACAGCACAGAAGCAGGAAATTGGGGTTCAGCCGCACTCTCCTGCAGGTACCATTGCGCAATTCCAATGCGCTGAGTGTAATCCTCAGGGCTTAATGTCTGAACGCGTTGCACATGATATGGATGTAATTGGTCTTCGTGCAGAACCCTCCATGTGATGTATTGGGACAGACTGAGCCGGTGGGCGATTGCTCGTGTGCTGGCACTTTGAGTGCCTGCTGCATGACGCAACACATTCTCTTCGATGGCAGGAAGTGCGTACCCATCGTTCCCGACATCTGGCAGAACCCTGGAAAGAACAAGTGTCGTATAACCTCTGATGCAGCAGTGCAAACACTTTGTGGTTTGGTACGCGTCTCATCGGGTACCGTTCCTGGTACAGTCGCCCGGTGCGTTAGATAATCTTTGCACGGCGGCTTGTCTGTTGCAGTCCGCTGCTCCGTATGCGAGGTGTATATCAGCCATTTCCGCGTTCGTGAACTCAGCCATCCTACTACCTCTGCGGGCGGTTTACAAATGACGGTATCCTGAAAGAACGTATGAGCAGTCTCGCTGCCGAACAACGCCATCTACAGCACGAAGATGGCGTTTCCGACCCTGCGTTGCTATGTGATTCCGATTTGTCATTGTGCAACCTACCACACCCAGAAGTTTGCACACGTTTTGCTGAATCACCCGGTATATATACATGTATATATATGTGAGAGTCACATTGATGAAGAAATTAATCGGCGTACAAAACTTGCCTGGAGAGCTTTTGGAAGAAACAGCATAATTTTCAAGAGCAATATGCCCTTATGCCTTAAAAGAAAAGTGTTTGATCAATGCATCCTTTCAGTGCTTACGTATGGTGAAGAGACGTGGACCTTAACTAAAAGAGACATACAAAGGCTGCGGACAACTCAAAAAAGCATGGAGAGGTGCATACTTGGTGTAACCAGGAGAGATAAGAAGAGGAACTCGTGGATCCGAAAAATGAAAAGAGTGGAAGACATCATGATCAGAGTTAAATCCCAGAATTGGCAATGGGCTGGGCATACTGCCAAAAAGACAGACCATCGATGGACAGCCAAAATTTTAGATTGGATTCCAAGGGACAAGAAAAGACCCAGAAGAACACCACATGGGAGATGGGTGGATGAAATTCGAAAGTATGCGGGAGTGACATGGAGGAGACTGGCACAAGACAGACCGTTGTGGAGGAAACTTGGGGAGACCTTCGTCCAGCAGTGGATTGATAATGGTTGACAATGATGATGATGATGATGATGATATATATATAACCTACAAAGCATAGACTCAAACAAAAAAGTTTTTTAACTATGACAAAAAATACAAATTAAAACTCAAAACCCAACAGGCAAGAGAAAAAAAAAAAAGTAAGAACAAAACCAGAATGCAGAAAGTGTCGAGAATGTCGAGCCTTGGCTTTATCAAGGACCAGCAAAACTCTGCATTTTCTCACTTCCACAAACACCTAGTTGAAAATGGGATTCTGCAAAACCATAGATGCAAGTATAAGTCCCCCCAATTTTTTTTATTTTACATAACCGCCCTCAAAGGTGCGGAAAATAAGTATTTTAGCAAAAGTTTTAGCATACATCTATCACCAAACCATACTCATCATCTCCCACAAAAAACAGAAAAACGTTGTCAAAAAATCACAAAAAATGTGAGAAGGCTTGAGCAACTAACAGAAAACTACAGTATTAACACGTGGTTAAGCAACCATACTGCCCAAGTAAAGTTCCTAACTTGAACCAAAGAATATAAAACACATTTAAAATGTCATTCCCTGGGGGAAAAACACTTCCAAAAATAAAATAAAAATAAAAATAAAAGAATAAAAAATTATAACAGAGACCACGGTAGTAAATAGGAACTTTTTACATCCAGTTCCCACGAAAAAAACGGAATGCCAGAAGAACAAAAAACGGGAAATAATGCTTTGGAAAAGGTACTTAAAGTTAACAATAGAAGTTGCAATATTTACGAAGTATTCTAGGAATACTTTAAGATTACAAAAACAGAAAATTTGTTCCAACCAACTCCGAAAAACGACGACAACCACGTGGTCGAGTGACCAGCTAACTGCTCTAATAAAAAACGAGCTCATGGCCAAAGTAAATGAAAGAAAATACTCATAGGGATTTGTATAGTCATATTTTATACAGTCATAGGGATTTTTCCCCTCCTTGGCTGCTGTTGTAAGGTCGTCCATTTTGTGTCAGTGGAGTTCAGAGGCAGCAGCATTGTGAGTGAGCTCTTGCCTTTGTTCTTGTGCAGGTTCTTTCTCTTGTTCTAATTGTTTTCGTTAAAATGCTTAAAATGTATTATTTTTCTTTTTTGGCATTAGGGCAAATTGCTTTCTAACTATTTGAGTATTTTCTTTCATTTACTTTGGCTATTAGCTCGTTTTTTATTAGAGCAGTTAGCTGGTCACTCGACCTCGTGGTTGTCGTCGTTTTTCGGAGTTGGTTGGAACAAATTTTCTGTTTTTGTAATCTTAAAGCATTCCTTGAATACTTTGTAAATATTGCAACTTTTATTTTTAACTTTAAATTTTTAACTTAAGTACAAAAAGTTCCTATTTACTACCGTGGTCTCTGTTATAATTTTTTATTCTTTTTTTCATTTTTATTTTATTTTTGGAAATGCTTTTCCCCCAGGGAATGACATTTTGAAGTGTTTTTTATATTCTTTGGTTCAAGTTAGGAACTTTACTTGGGCGGTATGGTTGCTTAACCACGTGTTAAAACTGTAGTTTTCTGTTAGTTGCTCAAGCCTTCTCACATTTTTTGTGATTTTTTGACAACGTCTTTCTGTTTTTTGTGGGAGATGATGAGTATGGGTTGGGCCAGGAAAGTGATAGATGTATGCAAAAGCTTTTGCTTAATTATTTAGTTTCTGCACCTTTGAGGGCGGTTATGTAATTTGGATTTTTTGGGGACTTATACTTGCATTTATGGTTTTGCAGAAACCCATTTTCAACTAGGTATTTGTGGAAGTGAGAAAATGCAGAGTTTTGCTGGTTCTTGATAAAGCCAAGGCTCGGCATTCTCGACACTTTCTGCATTCTGGTTTTGTTCTTACTTTTTTTTTCTCTTGCCTGTTAGGTTTTGAGTTTTAATTTGTATTTTTTGTCATAGTTAAATTTTTTTTCTTTCAGTCTATGCTTTGTAGGTTGTTTGTTCTGAGTATTCGTCACTGCTGCGTTGCGCGTCATGATCTTCAGAATGTAAGTTCAAAAAATTTATTTTTAAATTTTGTCTTTAACTCTGCTTTTATTTTATGTATATATATATATACACTATCTACCAACAAGTAATTGGACACCCCTGCAATCGACGATATCTGCGGTCCTGATACACGTCACTGCCACCGCCGTTAAATATCGTGTGGGAAACAACAACGCAGCCAGTCGCATGCAAGATGCCACGCAGCTCGGAGCTCTCTGATTTCGAGAAATTTGTATTCGTCGGGTATCACAGAAATGGTCGATCCATACGTGACATATCCAGCAAGTTGAAGTACCCCGAATCGACAGTGGCCTACGTGATTGGCAAGTGGAAGATGAGAGGTGACTGTCGGATAGTGACCCGACCCGGCAGACCCACAAAACTGGGAGTTAGAGACCGACGGGTGCTGGCCAGAGAAATTCGGAAGAACCGCACCAAATCGATGGGCTACATCCGCGAGGAGTTTCAACAGGCATCCG
The DNA here is from genome assembly GCA_039090855.1 of Macrothele yani. Classification (NCBI taxonomy): domain Eukaryota; kingdom Metazoa; phylum Arthropoda; class Arachnida; order Araneae; family Macrothelidae; genus Macrothele; species Macrothele yani. The sequence continues at coordinate 64,808,490 of CM077005.1, forward strand.
GGAGTGTTCTTTCGATGAATATCATTCGTAAGGAAGCCCATCTGCTCGGTTATCATGGACGTGCTGCCACCCACAAGCCTTTGATCACCAAGTCCAATAGCGCTGTTCGGCTAACGTGGTGCAAAGAACGTCGACAGTAGACCGTTGAACAGTGGAAACAGGTTCTCTGGAGCGACGAATCAAGGTTCACCCTCTACCGTTCAGATGGCACGGTCTGGGTTTGGCGGCTTCTTGGAGAACGCCTCCTGTCGGAATGTATTGTGCCAACTGTGAAGTTCGGCGGCGGTGGAATTATGCTATGAGGGTGTTTCTCCTGGTATGGCACGGGACCCTTGGTCGCAATTCCTGGTAGACTCAACGCCGAGACCTACTGCACCATTTTGGATGACCACGCGCTTCTTACGTTGTGGCAGTTTTACGGGGTGGACCCATGTTACTTTCAGGATGACAATGCCACCTGTCATGTTACGAGGTCCACCATGGCTTAGTATGGTGACAATGGGGTTAATCGAATGGACTGGCCTGCGCAGAGCCCGGACTTTAACCCTATCGAGCACCTCTGGGACGTGTTGGAGCGTCGACTTAAGGGGTGCCCCCACCGTCCGAAATCGGTGAAGGAACTGACCTGTCTTCTCCAAGCCGAGTGGAAGAAAATACCGCTAGCCGTCGTACAACGCCTGGTTGAGAGTATGCCTCGGAGGGTCGCAGCTGAAATCGCCGCTCGTGGAGGCTCCACCAACTATTGAAGGTGAATAAACTTCGTTTTCCTGTGCTATCACAGGCGTCCAATTACTTGTTGGTAGATAGTGTATATATATATATATATATATATATTAGACACGTGTAATATATGTACATCTCTCTCTCTCTCTCTCTCTCTCTCTATATATATATATATATATCATCATCATCATCATTGTCAACCATTATCAATCCACTGCTGGACGAAGGTCTCCCCAAGTTTCCTCCACAACGGTCTGTCTTGTGCCATTCTCCTCCATGTCACCCCTGCATACTTTCGAATTTCATCCACCCATCTCCCATGTGGTCTTCTTCTGGGTCTTTTCCTGTCATTTGGAATCCAATCTAAAATTTCGGCTGTCCATCGATGATCTGTTTTTTCTGGCAGTATGTCCAGCCCATTGCCATTTCAGGGATTTAACTCTGATCATGATGTCTTCCACTCTTTTCATTTTTCGGATCCACGAGTTCCTCTTCTTATCTCTCCTGGTTACACCAAGCATGCACCTCTCCATGCTTTTTTGAGTTGTCTGCAGCCTTTGTATGTCTCTTTTAGTTAAGGTCCACGTCTCTGCACCATACGTAAGCACTGGAAGGATGCATTGATCAAACACTTTTCTTTTAAGACATAATGGCATATTGCTCTTGAAAATTATGCTGTTTCTTCCAAAAGCTCTCCAGGCAAGTTTTGTACGCCGATTAATTTCTTCACCAATGTGACCCTCACTTGATATCTGCTGTCCAAGATAAACGTACGTGTCTGTTATCTCCAGCTTTTCTCCATCAATCGATAAATCTTCATTTCTTGTAAAAGCATTGAACATCACTTTTGTCTTCTGAAAGTTCATTTTTAATCCCACTTCTTTACTCTTGTCAGCAAGTTCCTGGATCATACTCTGCAGCTCTGATGGGCTAGTTGCAAAAATGACTACGTCATCAGCAAAACGAAGGTGGGTTAGATAATCTCCATTAATCTTTATCCCCTTGTTTTCCCAGCTCAGCGACTGAAAAACACCCTCCAATGTGGCATTAAAGAGCTTCGGAGATATGGTGTCACCTTGTCTCACTCCCTTTCCAATTTTTACGTGTGTTGTATTTTCAAACAGCCGAATCTTTGCACTTGCATTTTCATAGATGTTATTAATAATATTAATGTATGCATCTTCAATACCGCAGGATTTCAGAGCCGTGGTAACTGCTGATGGTTTCACCGAATCAAAGGCTTTTTCATAATCGATAAAAGCCATGCACAATGGAAGTTCATATTCCCTCGCTCTTTCAATTAGTTCTCTCAGTACGTGGATATGATCTATTGTGCTGTAGCCACTCCTGAATCCAGCTTGTTCTCTCGTTTGAGCCATGTCCAGTGTCACCTTCAAGCGGTGTGAAAGAACTTTAGTGAAGATTTTATAAACCACTGATAGGAGGCTGATAGGTCTGTAGTTCCTGAGATCCTCAATGTCACCTTTTTTATGTAGCAGGATCATTGTAGCATTGTTCCAATCCTCAGGAATCTTCCCTTCATTATATATATATATATATATATGTATATATATATATACATATATATATACAAATTTTGAAGAAAATTTCCCCGAAAGCACAACGGAGTCGGGAGGGGGAAAAAAAAAAAAGAAAGGAGGGACCGGTGGACGCTTTTGAACTCCACTAAGGTCAGGAATGGGCGATGACGCATTCTGTCCCGAAATGGGTTTCTCTCTTTGGTGAAGGAATAGGAAACATATCGCTGATATTAACAAGGCTCCATTCCGAGGTGACATTAGTCCTGGTAATAAAATACTTGTGTATGTCGTTATGAGGGAGTTAGGGCCGAATCCACTGATATTTCACTTCAAAGGTTCAAGCACCCAAAATACTAAAAGCGGCAAAGGCACGCTAATGGCTTGCAAGTGGCGGTAAAAATCTTTTGTTATAATGTCTTTTTTTTTTTTTTTTTTTTTTTTTTTTGATTGAAGGTTAACGACCACCGTGAGCAACTCAATGGGCTATAAGCAGTCTCCCGTCCCTAACTTAGGGTCACTGGTTCCAGGGAAGGGAGAGAGCCAGTGCCGTAAGACAAACACAACATCCATGCCTCACGGGATTCGAACCCGGACCCCGTTCGGACGAATGATCAGAGGCCATCGCTTAGAACACTGCGTCACCGGTGCGGCTGTGATAAATTAGACACGTTAAATTGTAAGGGAGAGCAGAGACAGAATGCTCCGAAAAAATGATCAGTCTTAAAAACAGCTCCGAAAGAAGGGGAAGACTCGAGTTTCCGCTGGTCTGGGGAACTGCGTGAAGTCGGCAGAGAAGAAACGCCGACTGCGAGAAATGTGCCCCGGAGGCCAAGGTATAGGCCTGCGAGTGGATGGTAGTATACAAATGAGCCACTGTAATTAGACCAAGTCGATCAGCGTCTACGGAAGTATAGACGGAGAGTCCCAATATAGCAACGCCGCCCCGGTGGCGCAGTGGTCTAAGCGATGGCCTCTGATCATTCGTCCGAAGGGGTCCGGGTTCGAATCCTGGTGAGGCATGGATGTTGTGTTTGTCTTACGACACTGGCTCTCTCCCTTCCCTGGAACCAGTGACCCTAAATTAGGGACGGGAAACTGCTTATAGCCCACTGAGTTGCTCACGGTGGTCGTTAAACCTTCAATCAATCAAATCAAATATAGCAACAAAACTTGGAGCGAAGTCGTGGAGGACTCGTTCGTGGCTAGCAATTCGCTACATGACAAGGTGAGAAGATTCACCTGTGGCAAGTAAAAGCGTCCATGCCGAAGCCTGTGCGTAAATAATCCTGAAAAAATACGATGCTGTGGAAAGTCCTGGACGGAAGGACTGGTTCGTTAGAGGCTGCTGCGTTCGAGAGACCTATAATGGACCGCCCGACGAAGAAATATTCTGAACCTTTAGAGAGGTTTTCGCCCACAGAAGAACGAGGGGGTACCCGGCATCCCCACTTCGTGTAGAGAGCGGAAAGGAACTTCGGTGAGGAGTGGTCAACAGCCAGCAAGCAACAAGTGCGTTGTGTGTGTGTGTGTGTGTGTTGTGGTGCGAGCCCTTCCACGAAAATCATGTCCAAATTAGTGTCAGTGCAATACATTGTTGTGCTACAGTGTGACAACTTAAATTGGATTTAATCAGATCATTCAAAGACGTAAGTACAAGAAATGCTCAACTTAACTCCTGATTTATCGACTTCACGAGTTAGGAAATATTAGCTCAGAATGCATGCTGTAGGAGTCAAACCTATGTGGTTGGCTGACCATAGCAGGTATAGTTAAAATTGTCTAATGCAGACGGTCATTAATTAGTTAGTAGTTGGCATTTGTGAACTACAATAAACAATGTCTTCAAATTTGTACCTAAAATCAAGGCTGCTGGTTATGTTTACATAGAATATTCTGCAGTGACGTCTTCTTTATCTTGTTTGATCTTTTATTGTGTATTAAAGTGATTAAATATGTCTGTCTTCTTGTGCCAACTCCTGAGTCCGAGTGTGTTATTCTGAGTGTCAGTTAAATTTGTTCTCGATAGGTTAATAAATTTCGGATAATAATTCTCTCGCCCCAATAAGATCTCGGAATAATTTATTTTGATTTTTTAAAATTCTAATGTTAACTTCCTGGGCGTGACCATCGTCCGGCAGGCTATCACTCTAAATTCTTTTGATGTTATTTTCGTTTGATTTAGTCACCCCCAGGGTGTAACAATATATAAACAGAAGACAAATTGAATTAGTGACAGCTGGCGTTATGCAAATGTGGCGATGTGGCCGGCTCTGTAAACGGAAACGACATGACGTATGCAGCGATCCGAAAATATAAGGAGTAATGCGACGGGAATCAGTAAGAGTCAGACGCTGTATGGGTAAGACGAAGGATCTAAGCGCGTTTGATAGTGGGAAAATTGTCGGGGCCCGACGAATGGGTCACTCCATCTCGGAAGTCGTGCAGGCACTGGGATTTTCACGAGCCGCTGTGACACGGGTGCACCGTGAGTACATCGAATCAAGCAAAACCATCCCTGCAAGGGCCAACTGCCGTGGACAACAGCGTGTGGATGAGCGGGGTCATCGTCGGCTAGCTCGCATTGTAACAGCGGATAGACGGGCCACAGTGCAAGAAATCACTCGGCAATTTAACGCTGGTGCACAAAAACGTGTAAGCAGCCACACCATCCAGAACCATCTCTTCGCTATGGGGTGCAGAAGCCATCGTCCCACGAGGGTACTGCTGCTGACCGCACATCACAGGGTGATTTGCATGGGCGCGGGAACATCGCCACTCGACCCTAGACATGTGTGAAAATATTGCCTGAACTGATGAGTCGAGATTCACGTTGGTACATGTGGACGGCAAGATACGAGTACGGCGCAAACCACATAAAGCGATGGATCCTTCTCGCTAGCAGGGTACTCTTCAATTTGGTGGGGGTGGCATTCTCATCTGAGGACTGTTTACGTGGACTGAAATGGGATTCCCGGTACGTGTGACATCGTCCCTCACAGGTCAACGTTAACGCGATATCCTGGAAGATCATTTTCTACCGTTTGTGCGTCTTCAACATCCCATTGGGGACCTCATCCTGCAACAAGACAATGCACCGTGCCATCGCTCCCGAATCGTTTTTTTTTTTTTGATGGGAGGTTTAACGACCACCGTGAGCAACTCAAAGGGCTATAAGCAGTCGCCCGTCCCTAATTTAGGGTCACTGGTTCCAGGGAAGGGAGAGAGTCAGTGCCGTAAGACAAGCACAACATCCATGCCTGACCGGGATTCGAATGCGGACCCCTTACGGACGACTGATCAGAGGCCAGCGCCTTAGACCACTGCGCCACCGGGGTGGCCTGCCGAATTGTATCCGAATGGTTTGATGAACACTCCACCGACGTGACCTCGCTTCCTTGGCAAGCTAAGTCACCTGACCTCAATCCCATCGAGCACATCTGGTATGCCATCGAGAGAGATGTTCGAGCCTCTGACCCCCCTCCATCAATTCATCGTAAACTGTGGTAGCTTGTTCAAGGGTTGTTGATCCGTATGGCTTCCAAACGCTTCCGGTGTCTTGTCGAGTCTATGCCGAGACGAATCGCTGCCGTCATCAGGGGAAAAAGGTGATTCTACACGTTACTAGACAGGTATCTCTAATTTAATTCCTCTTCAGTGTATATTTACATCCAGACATTACAATAGATACCATAGTTCTTCCAGTCCTCCCAGAAGAAGTTGCACATGCAATCAAGAACATCAAACGGGGAAAAGCTCCAGGAGAAGATGGAATTACCGTAGACATCATACAAGAAGCAAGTGGAGAAATTGAAACAATACTTGCCCAAGTTTTCACTCGATACTTTAATGAAGGGAAGGTTCCTGAGAATTGGAACAATGCTATAATGATCCTGCTACATAAAAAAGGTGACGTTGAGGATCTCAGGAACTACAGACCTATCAGCCTCCTATCAGTAGTTTATAAAATCGTCACTAAAGATCTTTCACACAGCCTGAAGGCGACAATGGACATGGCTCAACAAAGAAGACAAGCTGGATTCAGGAGTGGCTGCAGCACTATAGATTATATTCACGTACTGAGAGAACTAATTGAAAGAGCGAGGGAATATAAACTTCCATTACGCATGGCTTTTATCGATTATGAAAAGGCCTTTGTTTCGGCGAAACCGTCAGCAGTTACAATGACTTTGAAATCCTGAGGTATTGAAGATGCATGCATTAATGCTATTAAAAACATTTATGAAAATGCAAGTGCAAAGATTCGGCTGTTTGAGAAAATAGTACACATAACAATTGGAAAGGGAGTGAGACAAGGTGACACCATATCTCCCAAGCTCTTTAATGCCACATTGGAAAATGTCTTTCAATCACTGAACTGGGAAAACAAAGGGATAAAGATTAATGGAGATTATGTAACGCACCTTCGTTTTGCTGATGACGTAGTCATTTTTGCAACTACCCCATCAGAGCTACAGAGTATGATCCAGGAACTTGCTGACAAGAGTAAAGAAGTGGGATAAAAAATGAACTTTCAGAAGACAAAAGTGATGTACAATGCTTTTACAAGGAATGAAGATTTATCGATTGATGGAGAAAAGCTAGAGATAACCAAACACATACATTTATCTTGGACAGCAGATATCAAGTGAGGGTCACATTGATGAAGAAATTAATCGGAGTACAAACTTGCCTGGAGAGCTTTTGGAAGAAACAGACTAAATTTCAAGAGCAATATGCCATTATGTCTTAAAAGAAAAGTGTTTGATCAATGCATCCTTCCAGTGCTTAGGTATGTGCAGAGACGTGGACCTTAACTAAAAGAAACATACAAAGACTGCAGACAACTCAAAGCAGCACTGAGAGATGCATGCTTGGTGTACCAGGAGAGGTAAGAAGAGGAACTCGTGGATCAGGAAAATGACAAGAGTGGAAGACATCATGATCAGAATAAAATCCCTTAAATGGCAATGGGCTGGATATATTGCCAGAAGGACAGACCATCGATGAACAGCTGAAATTTTAGATTGGATTCCGAGGGATAGGAAAAGACTCAGAAGAAGACCATATGGGAGATAGGTGGATGAAATTCGAAAGTATGCGGGAGTATCATGGAGGAGACTGGCACAAGACAGACCGTTGTGGAAGAAACTTGGGGAGACCTTCGTCTAGCCGTGGATTGATAATGGCTGACAATGATGTTGATGATGATGATGATATATTTACATACGAAAAAAACTACATCTCAGGCCAACTGCATGTACACAGTAAAATATTTCGATATATTGATGACATTATTACGTTTAACCTTGAGGATTTTGGAACAAGGGCAAAAGACATCTATTCAAGTGGCTTGGAACTGGAATTAAGTGGTTCAGATGAACGAAGAGTCCACAATCTTGATACTAAAATGCATTATCACGAAGATTCATTGGTCACACGAATGTATGACAAGCGCAGAGGGTACAATTTTGATATTAGATTTTACCTAAACTGGAAATCAAGTATTTCTAAAACAGTGCATCGGAACATTATTATATCTAAATTTTTCAGAGTCATGCGTATCTGCAACAATCCTGCCATCCATTTGGTACAGTTGAGGACACTATTCCAAACGTTACTTACTAATGGATATCCTATTAAGTTTGTATTTCAGGTCTTTCGTCAATTATTATGTAGCTCTATTTCAAAGAACTATTTTGTGAAACATATCTCCATTGACTTTTATCAAATCACTAACTAAGACCTCACAAAATTAACAATATTCGGTTTTCAAAGTATCACGTGATAGGTCGCATGTGGCAGAAGATTTCTTTACTAACTATAGGCCTGTATTTCTTCTCCTTTTATTTTTCAATACTGTACACCTAGCTGTAACCACTTTGGACATCGTGGGAGTTAATGTTGATCTTGTGCATTGGTCATTGGTTCCTTGGGGCTCGATGAGTTGGAGTCGTGCTGGACATGTGGATTGGTGTGGTGGTATGAACCTTTTCATCTTAGAGTGTTCAAGTTAGTTTTTGGGCTGTTGATTCTGGGTTCTTAATTTATATTTTGTAATGTCTGTTTCATAATTTGGTGACTTAGGGAACACACAAGCAGCCATTGAATACTTCTAGCTTTTGCCTGTTTTGAAAGGTCACCTAGGGTTGGTGTTCCCCTGAAGAGTACAACCCTATGGAATTTACTCTTTTATTTTCCGAGTTTGTCATTCTGACACTTTGATCAGTTACTTGGGTTTGTTCGCTTTTGTAGTCATTATTGTGTGCTTGGGGAGCTTTTAGGATATGTTTCTGTATCGCTTGTCAGGTTTCTTACGGCTGTATAATTTTTGCGTATTTCTTCTCTTTGCGTGCATCCTGGGTCACCCTTTTAGGCGACTTTGCTGTCTCTCCCGATGCTTTTTAGTGTTGTTGCCCTTCACAAGGTTTTGTTGTATTTATTATGTACATATATATATATACACTGAAGTGCCAGAAAAACTGGTACAGACGAGCTTATGCAAAATTCATACATAACAACGTCACCTATGCGCGTACTCGGTTGCGTCCGCCAGTGCGTATATAAAGCGATAAGACATCCTTGCCAGCTGTCAGAGCTGTTTTCGGCATAAGAATGACAAGTAATAACGATTTAAGCGATTTTTAACGCGGTGTCATAGTTGGCGCTCGTGAGATGGGCCATAGTATTTGGGAGGTAGAAACGAAGTTCGGATTTTTACGGATGACCATTGCAAGGATGTACCGTGAATACAAGAATTCCGGCAAAACTTCCAACCTACGATACCAGTGTGGCCGTAAAAAGACATTGGATGAACGTGACCATCGTCGGCTGTCAAGAATCGTTTCATGCGATAGGCATGCGACACTCTCGCAGGTACAATCGGAATTCAATGCTGGAGCCTCAATAATCATCAGCGTCCGGACTGTGCAACGTACCCTGCACGATATGGGCTTTGGGAGCCGACGCCCATCTTGAGTCCCCTTTATGGGTGCACGACACGGAGCTATGCGCCTCGCTTGGGCACGGCAATACCGCCGCTGGACACTTGATGACTGGAACAAGTAGCCTGGTCTGACGAGTCGCGTTTCCAACTGTATCGGGCAGATGGAAGGCTCGTGTGGGGCGCAAACCCCATGAAGCTATGAATCCCGCCTGTCAACAAGGAACTGTACCGGTGGGTGAGTGTCCGTAATGGTATGGGGTGTATTTAGCTGGACTTCACTGGGACCCCCGGTACGTCTACAAACGTCTGTGACCGGCCAACGCTATATGAGCATCCTTTCTGACGAGGTACACCCGTTCATGTCCTGCATTCATGCTGATGGGTTAGGCCTGTTCGAACAGGACAATGCACCTCCACACAAGTGTCGTATGGTTAGAGGAGCATTTATCTGAGTTTGGGGTGTTGCCAATCCCACCCAAGTCCCCAGATCTGAACGTCATAGAACACATTTGGGATGCTATGCAGCGCGCGATCGAACACAGGAATCCGAGACCTCGGAATACACCTGAATTGTGGAACGCTCTGCAGGAAGTATGGTGTGCATTGCCTACAGCATATTTCCAGAAGCTAGTGGAGTCCATGCTCCGTCATATTTCTGCAGTCCTGCACTCCCGTGGGGGATGTATCAAGTATTAGACTAGTGTACCAGTTTTTCTGGCACTTCAGTGTATATATATATGCCTCTAACTGGTTAAAATAAGAAGGAAACAGTACAAATATCGGTGGTACAAATTTTTATCGGCATTGTAAATGTGCAGGGAAAGCAAATTTTTAGGTTTTACTTAGTAAAAACATACTTGGACCCCCGTTTGAACTCCTATATTTGTCTAACTTGATAATATTACATTTGTGCGGTTCAAAGAGATTTTCGTTAAGTTCAACTGAACTGATTTCAGTTGGTCATAAATGCATACGGACCTTTATAACTAAAAGCAAATAACTCTACTGCACGTTTTTATGAAGCTCGAACGTAGAAGGTGTTGTTCTCGCATTCAAAACAGAAGCTTTTCTTTTATATTTCTTTCTTTTGTGCATTAATAGGTTGAGTGACTTTCTATTATACCTGGTATTAAGCAGGTTGGTTTGAATTACTGTATTAGTAAGCTTAGAACAAATAAAAGGTGTGGCCTGTTTGATTCTCGGACTGCAGAAACTTTCAGGAAGGAAACGTATAGGAATAGCCAACACAAAGAAATCAGCTTTGTTAAGACAAATCAGGTATTAAACAAAACTCATCAGTTTATCAAGATTATATAAGATTACCGAATACACTAAGCCATCTTTAAAACTAACACATAACTCATGTGAATCTAAAATCTCCATTTAATAGCGTAAATAAAAACAATCACTCAATGATCGCCGAGCTTTCTCCCTCATCTGGGAGGCTTCGTTTGGTCTAGATTATAAGAGCCTTCTTAAAACAGTAGCAGAGAATGCTGATGCAAATAAAACAAAACTGACATTTTGTAACAAACAGTTGTTACGTTCACGAGGGAAGACAATGTTTTATACATGCTCACGTAGTTTGGAAGGACATTATCTGTTGTTCTTTTGAAGTTTGTTTAGGAAATTTTTCTATCCATCTGATAGTGTGACGTACCTGCCAGCAGGACGCACACGACATAAAGGCAGATAGGAGTCAGTATGACCGTCTGCGTAGCTCAGTTGGTAGAGCGACTTGTTCCGGAATAAGCGGACTCGGGTTCGAATCCCGGCGTAGACCAAAAATGACGGAGAAATTTACTTCGTTATAATGGCGCCCGAACAATCCGGATGACCCGGACGTTCATAATCTCGCATTGGTGTGATGATATTTTCACACCGCGAGATAGGAAAAATCAGAGAATCCCTTCTCCAGCGCTTCGAAAAATAAATGTGTGTGACATTGCATTCCACACACCAAATTGACTGGGAGTTCTCAAGTGCACGTTCTACAGTGGATGGCTGCCTGCAATGATTCATGGTCACGGCTGACCCGTGGGCCATGCCCCCGCCCCTCTTTCGAGGGGGGGGAGATGTGACGTACCTGCCAGCAGGACGCACACGAGATAAAGGCAGATAGGAGTCAGAATGAACGTCTGCGTAGCTCAGTTGGTAGAGCGACTTGTTCCGGAATAGGCGGAATCGGGTTCGAATCCCGGCGTAGACCAAAAATGACGGAGAAATTTTACTTCGTTATAATAGTTCCAAGGACACGATTTCATTGCACGGTTGCTGATGAGTTACGATTTCAGTACTTTCCCGCATTGACATCATAATTCACGCACACCCGTGTAACGAAAGCGTGTCCTTGGAACTATCAGATGCCTGGAAACAATTTCCTGAACAGACTTCAAAGGAACAGCACATAATGTCCCTTCGTACTGCGTGAGCATGTTAAAGCATTGACTTCCCTCGTGAACGTAATAACTGTGTTCCAAAATGTCAAGTTTTTTAAATTGCATCAGCGTTCTCTGCTACGTTTCTAAGAAAGCTCTCATAAGCTAGACCAGATGAAGGCTAAAGCTTGGCGATCATTGAGTGATTTTATTTACGCCATTAAATGGAGATATATGAGTCATATGTTATTATATAAGGTACCAGATGTTCCAATTTATTTATGTCTAGACGCTTCGATTTCAAGCACGTCTCCTGAAATTTCTTACTCGTTGCTATGCACAAAAAATAATAAACAGTGAAGAAAAAACATGTACACATGTGACAATATGAAATTGCTTTTATTTAAACACACTGAAATTTTTTGTTTCAGATTGCTTTACATACGCCACAGTTTATCCCTAGCATAAGCAAGTAAATTGAAATAATATTCACATATTTAAACTTTTTTAATTATAAGCTCAATGTCTTGGGGCTCCGGACTTCCTGTTTGTCCATGTTGCACGTCTGTACCATAGTCAATTATAATTATTTGCTTCTTTTTCTTGTTCGTCTTTGGTTTGATCGTGTTTATCATTTGCGCCTCTGGTAAAGGCCATCCACTCTCAAAATGTTGCTCATCATTCACCCCGCCCGAATTTCTGTCTCTTTCTGAACTGCCAATTTTTCTTCTGATATTATAACGATCGTTTAAGTACGGTTCAAGATTGGGAGGCCTGTTTGTTCTCACATTGCCAACCTGGAGAAAGGTCGGGTTATTATGAAATGCGGCAACTATGTTATCTTCGGTTGACCACAATACGGTATCTTTTTTGTTTGCTTCTTCTGGAGTTTGAGAAGGTTCGTAACTCTCAGTATTAGACGTTTCTGTAAGAGGAACAATTGTTCTGGATAGAGATGTCTCAAACTGACCAAACGGTTTCGGTGTAGACGTCGATTGTGCGATGTCGACTCGGTCAGTGGTATCCCTTGGATATTTAGTATTAATCTGTTGCTGAAATCTGAGGTTTTCTCCTAATAATTTCCACAAAGCAGCATCAATACCTTCCCTTCCAAATTTTAAATTATCCACATTACCGGCAAAGCGTTCTTCGTTTACCTCTCTAACATTGGAGTATTTCTCGGGTGTTATTACTCCGGAGCGAAGTACGGTAGAGTCTTGCTTCTGCGCGGGGCTATTGACACCCATTGGAAGCGATGGCTGTTTACTTATAAAAACTTCCCTACCGTTTAAAGTTTCTTCGTGTTCTATGTTTCTGTCTTTGATCCAAACTGCGGTTGAAATGAGAGCTGCACTCTCCCCATTCGGGCTGTCATTGTTTTTATGCAAGTCACCGTTAAATTGGAAGCTTTTATTCGTTCCCAATTGTGAGGCAGAATTGGTAGCACTTCCTCTATCATTTTTTACTTCATAGCTGTGTTTCGCAGCGTTTGACGGGTGATTTTCAAGCAAAGTGAAATCGTTCGTACTTTCTGTGTGGTGATTTCCATCAAGTGTGTCGGTGCCTGATGATGAACCCATGCTGATAAATATAGGGGGTTTCATCACGCTGTTAGGATCAGAATTAGCCTTCAGTATGTCGCTCACACTTAGCTTACTGTTGCTGAAATTAAATGCGTGTTTGCTCTCGGAAGTAGAAACGCTAGTAGAGGTTTCACCTTTTGGGAGATTACTGTTGATATGAGATTCCAAAATCTTCGAATTTTCCTCTTCTGCTTTCGGTCTTATCACGATCCTCCTATTTTTTGATCTTAAACTCTCGTTGCTTTCGTACGTAGAGGGTTGTTGTACTGAACTATAACTATATGTCGCTTCATGTTCTTCGTTTTTCTCCGGGATAACTCTGTGTCCGTTAGGCGTCTGCGGTACAGTCAACTCACGAGCAGGTTGCAGTATTGCAGGAAGTTTAAACCCTGCTGGCATATTGCGCCTTACGACTGAATTGTTATTGCTATTTATGTAATCGCCACCAGCGATATCTTCAGTTGCTTTTTTCATAATCTGAGTGATATTGTAACTACCTATGGTTTGTTTATCACCTCTATGGTTTATCAAGAAAAACCTTGAATTAGGCTTGCTTCCTTGTCTGTTGACCCATGGCACATCACGCACTTCGTATAATTTAAAACCGTTTGGTATCTGATCATTAACCAAATATTCATCGACATTTTCCTTCGAATTAACAACGGTGGCTTTCAGCGATTCTAAATCACTTCTCTGCATGATTTGGTACACACCACTGTTTCCAGTGCCTTCATTAGCTGAAAAGTTTCCACTTTTGGCAGGCGTAAAAATCGTTGTTGATCCAGAATAACCCCTCACTGGTGCAGGCAACGTCTTTTCTGGAAGATTAAAGTTCTTTACAGCTGGAGGTGTAGGAGCAAGTACAGCTTTATTCAGTTCTTCTTGACGTATAAGATTCCATTCCCCGTTAATGTGCTTTAACTTCCACTCAAACTGTCCATCCGCACTAACCAGATTTGAATTTGGCGGAATGTCCTTCTGCGATGTTTTCCACCTTCCGGTATCTTCATAGTGGAAAACAGTAGGATTCACTTGCATTAGAGAATCCGGTTTCTCATTTGCAATTGAGAATCCGCCCTCTTTTTGCTTAGAATGGATTGTTTCAGGTTGAGTCCAATGTTTGGACTGCTCAGAAACTGTTTGGTTGATTTCTGGAGTTATCGTTGTATCTTCAGCGAAGGGTTTGTCCATGTTGCCAGGAACAAGAGACTCCCATATATCTGGCTCTTCTAAACGGGTCTTGTGATTCCCATTGAAACTGCTGCCACCGTTCTTCCCTACCAGTTCTTCACTGTTTGGTTTGCTAGTGCTAGATTCATCTCCTCTTTCATCTTTAAATGACCACAGCTGTATATTCTTATTAGTCGCTGGAGGTTCAAATGTGCTGTCTTCTGGAATACTTTTACCTGGCAGTGGTGATTCATCTTTGAAAAGTTTTGAATCATCGACATCGATAAACATAGGAGGACGGTGTTCCACATGTATGAATCCATTATTGGAACCAACTGATGTGCTCGCCGATGGAATACTTAAATTATTTTCTTGCTTATTATTTGCGTCGGTGTTTCGTTCTAACATTTTGTCTTTGACAAAATATCCCACAGATGGGCCGCTTTTCCTGTCGTTTAAACTTCCTGTGTTATTGTATGCATGACTTTTCATGTACTGGTGAGTGTTTTCAGTGTAAGGTCTGGGTGTACTTGCCTTGTCCTCAGCGGGCTTCTGCTTGACTCCAGATTGCCAAACTAGAGGTTCTTCTGCAGATACTGGTGTATATAGATTACCATTATTTGCTTTTGTTTCATCGCTGTATCTATCACTGAGTCTCATTCCCAGAAGACCTGCAGGATTAATATTCGATTTATTAGGCTGCCATACATTCGATTTCCCGTTATTTCCTAAATTGTTCTTTGTCGAGCTATTCCAATCGCTGTTAGTCACTGGAGCATCAGTATTACTCCCTTCTCTCTGAGGCCCCGTTATCCCAGCTATTCGCGAAGTGTCGATAATCATTTCTTCTTTAGGTCTTGTCACACTGTCTCCCAGCTGCGATTTGTTCGCTCCTTCTCTGCTGTAGCCAGTCCACCTCGCCCCACTGGGATTGCTGTTCGTAACCGTCCAGTTTGCCTTTCCTCCCACGTTCTCGTAACTCCATCCACTAACTCCGTCCCCACTGCTCGACTTCCAGTAAATGTACGAAGTAAATTTTTCCTTGTTTTGGCTTTCATTTTTTGAAGGAGAATACGCCCTATTGAAATTAGGTATATCTGTGGCGTTCTTGACTCTTGTCGGGGACGCTGGGATTCTTCCCGATACTTTTTGAATTTCTACCGCTGGCGAACGGCCATTTGGTATTTTTGGAACTGTTGTAGAAAAACCATTTGGTGTTCTTGGAACTTTTGTCGTAGAAAGGCCATTTAGTATTTTTGGAACTGTTGTAGAAAAGCCATTTGGTGTTCTTGGAACTTTTGTCGTAGAAAGGCCATTTGGTGTTATTGGAACTTTTGTTGTAGAAAAGCCATTTGGTATTTTCGGAACTGTTGCTGCAGAAAGGCCATTTGGTATTCGTGCAAATTTTGTTTCAGAAAGCTCTCCGCCGTTTTGGAAATACATCTGGTTTGAAGTAGGCACAGTTTTACTTTGCAGCGTAGGGATAGTACTCCTAAGTGTTGGTTTCGGAGTGCTGTTATAAAAGTATTGTGTTGTTGCTACTGTTGTAGTAGGTACATTGGGATTCTCTGTTCTGCGCTCAGTCAGTGGGAATGGTGTACTACTTGAGAAATCGTATATACCGGTTGAAATTGTATAATCCTCATTGATAAATACCGGGTGAACAGTAGTATTAGTACTAATTTCCTTCTCTGAAAAAGTTGTTAGTTGTGCACTGGTAACTTCCACTTCCTCAGGAAAGTTGTCGGAAATGTTTGCAGTTTGATTCAGACGAATCTTTGGCCTCAGACGAGATATTTTCATTTGGCCGTTCATTTTGTTTCTCTGAGTTGCATCTAGCCAAAATCCTCTTCTAGTTTCATTTCTCCTTCTAAGAGATTCAAATCCGTTACTGGGTTGGACTGTCGTAAATGTCGAATCGACCGGAGTCTCAACTGATGACGGAATTGTTAAACTCGACATTTTGGTCATACCAGCAGGTTTTAGAAATGAAGAAGCTGGTCCAGAGGTGGTGTTGTTTTCACTGCTGACTGCCTCCGTGGTGTTTGTCTTGCGCCGCAATGACCAGGAGACTGTAGGTCGTGAAGTCTTAGTCACTCTCTTCCACGTTACAGCGCCCGACGTTGCCAAGAAGAGAAGCAGAAGGAATTTCACTCCTCCGCGAGGGCCCTGAGAAACAGAATAAATGCATATTAGTAATTATTTTCATGATTTCATTTTATCTTATAAATAATAATTTTGGAACAGTATACACTGCAGTAGTAAGTGGAATTTGATGGGCAAATAGGAAGCACTGAGAAACGAGCAGATACTCCTTCGTTATTTTATACGTTTTTCTCGTTACTGAGCTTCACGACTCCAGATACTGTTGTTTCTGTTTAAATATTTGCATTAATGCGCACGCATAAGAATACACAAATAAAAAAAACCGAACCTTTAAGGTAACTTTAATATTTTTCTTTTTGCGATAGGAGGCAATACCACACATGATGGTGCTGTATACCCAGGATGCTCTCCTATTTTCCTGTAACTGTACACTGTGAAAGAATAGCGATGTGTTAAATGATTTTTGTTTTTCATGCTTGGATAACCACAACTTTACACCAACCAGAATTAAAAAAAATATGTTAAAGATCCATCTTTCATTTCGAATGATTCATAACCAACATTACATTACACGAAATGGAAAATGACCCGGTGGCGCAGTGGTCTAAGCGATGGCCTCTGATCATTCGTCCCTTACGGCACTGGCTCTCTCCCTTACCTAGAACCAGTGACCCTAAATTAGGGACGTTCGACTGCTTATAGCCCATTGAGTTGCTCACGGTGGTCGTTAAACCTCTAATAAAAAGAAAAAATGGAGACTTCTCGATCTGTTCCCGTGAGCACAAAAACCCAAACAGCACTGCATTTTAAATGTAACATTACAGAGGGACAACTAACTGAAAGTCATCATTTCAACAGCATGAACTATATTTGCCTGGAAAGCCTTCAAGTGGCCGAGCGGTCTGGGAACCGGATTATCTTTTCCTATTCCGGGATCCTGTTTCGAATAAAAAAAGACAGGGATTGTGTGCTAATCCTTCCGACACTGGTTCCTCTTCCTTACAACTTTAGGTGCTCATGGCGTCAATAAACTCGGAAAAGAAAACTACCTTGAAAGTTAGCCATTACAAAATAGTTTCCTCGGGATACTTCTTGAATGGTTTTGATATCCTTTGATGGGTAAGGGTTCACAATGGCTGCACTTGGTCTTCAAAAATGAGATTTTGAAAAGTACAGTTCAGAGAGTCTTAAATTAACAGTGCTACGCAAAATGTCTTTTGAGATGTTAATAATCATAAAAATAATCATCCCCATAATTTCAAGAGGTAAATCAAAGTGAAATGAATGTTGGGTTGATTAAAGTCCGAAATAGGACACTTAATGTGGTGCCTGAGGAACCAGTTATGTTGTATTATTTGTTCTTTTCTGAACTGCTTCAAACCAAGCTTCATGTCATTGGACACGGAAAGCAAATAAATGAAAAAAAAGGGTATACATATGGAAATAAATCAGCTATCTGTCACGCATTGAAATAAATCAGCTATCTGTCACGTATGGCAATAAATTAGCTATCTGCTAATGATTATGTAGATAAAACTCTATGTCACTGTGTATGGAGATAAAACTCTGTATTACTGGGTGTGGAGATAAAATTCTATGTCACTTGGCCAGAGCCGCTCTCAGCAGCCGCGGGGCCCCTTGCTTTGCCCCTCCCTATACACTAGACATAAGACATAGTTTATTGTAGTTATCTATACAGTTTAATGAAACGTTAAGACGTCTGAAAATTACCCACTAACGAAAGACAGCATTTAAACTTTTTTTAAACACTACTGATATTTCGTACATGTCTTTTAATTGATGTAGATAAAACAAGCACACCAGCATACGTCCTTCCTTCCCTGTGGTTCCGTCTGCCTATTATGGGACAGTACTTACATTATAGAACTCACCTTATAGGAACTGAACTTTTCTTGTTTTAATCCCAGCAAAGTCAGCTATTAAATCATCAAAATTTATTTTGATTGCTTTATTCTGTTCAGTTGACAAAGTTGACAAAGACGTTAGTCAATATCGATGCCTCATCGGGATTCAAACCCCGGTGAGGCATCGATATTGTATTTGTCTTAAGACACTTCCCTGGAACCAGTGACTCTAAATTAGGAACGGGCAACTGCTTATAGCCTATTCAGTTGCTCACGGTGGTCGTTAAACCTACAACAACATCACATGACAATTCTTAAATAAGATTTAATCAGCTTCAAGCTTGAAAAGCTTTTTCTGCGCTTGCCACCGTTACTGGGACAGTAAGTAATATCCTGTAGGTGATGAAAGGATTCTGAATTTTATTCGTGTATCTTTGATATCAGATGGAAGTAACTCACGTAGCACAACGTTTTGATAACTATCAGTGCACGGTGGACGTTGAAAGATATGGCTTCAATACTAATGTTTCGCTAGACATAATATTGTATAGTTTGCTGCCGATATTTAGTTAAATATAAATTCAGCAATCGATATTAAAAAAGAGAATAACTAAACGAGACGGAGTTTAAAAAAGAAAATTAGTATAATTGAAAATAAGAAATTCGCTCCCTGGCTGTCTCTCTCTCTCTCTTTTTTTTTCTTTCTTTTTCTCTTAGGGTGTAAGCGCCCCCCCCCTCCACTAAGCGCGGGGCCCTGAGCGACCGAACCTGTTGCACACCCGTAAGGGCTGCTCTGCACTGGGAATCAGCTATCTGTGTTACACTAAAAAATCAAGAAGCTCAGAATGATGGATTAGATAAGGAAGGACAATAGTGCTTCATCGTAATCATAGTACTACCGATATGTTCTTCAACTTTGTAAAAGCTCTTGAATTATATATATGAAAATACGAAATCTATGAATATATGTTCAAAGCTATAAAACATCGTATATCACCTAGATACTAATAAGCTAACTACTTTTTATGACAGATGATTGATGTCGAGACATTTATCGCAGACACCACAACACAACCAGTGCAAAATTCCCCCTAAAAGTATTTGCAGTTCTGTGGGGTATAATAGTTGAATCTCGTAAGAAATTATTAGCCGTTATTCTGAAGACGATATGGTGTTCCTGCTGATTCAAAGATGGAACGTACATTTATAAAATCAAGTCGACTTACAATCAAATGTTTGAAAGCATAGGTTCATTTGCTGAGAAGAATAATGCAAGACTTAAACTCCACTTCAACTCTTAACATAATCAGAGATCTAATAGCATATATTAGGTGCTTTATTATATTAGGTTTCGTACCAAAAAAGGAGCATTTGCGGAAAGCATTACTCTTCTGCTTTAATCTCAAGAAATCTGCAGCGGAAAGTCATCGTTTGCTAGTGCAGGCCTATTGGGAACATGCCCTATCGGAAGCAACATGCAGAGAGTGGTTCCGACGCTTCAAAGCCAACGAATATGACGTGAAGGACAAAGAGTGCTCTGGGCAGCCGAAAAAGTTCGAAGATGGAGCATTGGAGACCTTATTGGTCGAGGATTCATGTCAGACGCTCCACGAATTATCTGAAACACTACGGGTCGATAAGTTAACAGTTAGCAAACGTTTAAAGGCAATGGGAATGAACCAGAAGCTCGGAAACTGGATCCCACATGACAAGGTTATTCTTCTCCACGACAACGCTGTACCTCATGTCGCCAAATCCGTCAAGGAACTCTTAGAGGCGTTTGACTGTTACTTCTTACCCCACTCGCCTTATTCCCCGGACATTGCTTCCTTGGACTTCCATTTGTTCCGGTCGCTACATTTTCTGTCAGAGCAGTACTTCCTCCTTTCTGTCTCGGATATCCAAAAATGGCTCAATGAATGGTTCGCCTGTAAAGAACCTGCATTTTTCTACCGCGGAATCCATTTGTTATCCCAACGGTGGGAAAGGATCGTTGCTGCCAACGGACACTAATTTGAATAGACTATCCTGTACCGTTCTATGCCAATGTGTTTGTGGGGCAAAAAACAGCGGGAATTAATTCAAGCACCTACTAACAGAACACATTGAGAGACCGAGAAAACCCTTTCACGAGCATCAAGATACAGTTATGTTTGGTAACTAATAAACTTAGCATATTCGTGCCTTGTATTCTGAAAACATAGAAATATTTCTTTCATAAGCGGTTCCCTGCCATCCAAACATTCGAGATGAGCCCGGATTTGAGTACCGGGTGAGGTATGGGTGGTTTGTTTGTCCTAAGGCGATGACCTTGTTTGCCCTAAATTAGGGACGAAGGACTGCTTATACCACGAATGCTTGCTCATGGTGGTCGTTAAACCAAGAAACAAACAAATGTGGTTCTAGATAACTTTAGAATACTTAGTACTCCTTTATTACAACTGTGTTAGTCATTAAAGGTATCTTACTAAACATGTTTCTTTGCTTCTTGCAACTCCTTTCTTTCTTTGATTACGGATTTCACGACACCGTACCCAACTCAGTGGGCCATAAGTAGTCTCCCGTCTAAAGAATACTTAATACTCCTTTGTTCCAACGGTCTTAGTCGCCAAATGTATCTTACCAAACATGTTTCCGTCCGTGCTTCTTGCAACTCCTTTCTTTCGTTGATTTTGGGTTAGACGACTACCGTACCCAACTCAGTAGGCTATAAGTGTAGTACCCCGTCTTTAGAATACTTAATACTCCTTTGTTCCAACGGTCTTAGTCGCCAAAGGTATATTACCAAACATTTTTCTGTGCTTCTTGCAACTCCGTTCTTTCTTTGACTGCGGGTTTAACGAACACCGTACCCCCAACTCAGTAGGCTATAAGTGTAGTCCCCCGTCTTTATAATACTTAATTCTCCTTTGTTCTAACTGCGTTAGTCACCAAAGGTATTTTACCAAACATGTTTCTGTGCTTCGTGCAACTCCTTTCTTTCTTTGACTGCAGGTTTGACGACCACCGTACCCAACTCAGTAGGCTATAAGCGTAGTCCCCCGTCTTTATAATACTTAATTATCCTTTGTTCTAACTGTGTTAGTCACCAAAGGTATTTTACCAAACATGTTTCTGTGATTCTTGCAACTCCTTTCTTTCTTTGATTGCGGGTTTGACGACCACTGTACCCAACTCAGTAGGATATAAGTGTAGTCCCCCCGTCTTTAGAATACTTAATACTTCTTTGTTCCAATGGTTTTAGTTACCAAAGGTATCTTACCAAACATGTTTCTGTGCTTCTTGCAACTCCTTTCTTTCTTTGACTGCAGGTTTGATGACCACCGTACCCAACTCAGTGGGCTATAAGTGTAGTCCCCCGTTTTTAGAATACTTAATACTCCTTTGTTCCAACGGTGTTAGTCACCAAAAGTATATTACCAAACATGTTTATGTGCTTCTTGCAACTCCTTTCTTTCTTTGATTGCGGGTTTGACGACCACCGTACCCAACTCAGTAGGCTATAAGTGTAGTCCCCCGTCTTTATAATACCTAATTATCCTTTGTTCTAACTGTGTTAGTCACCAAAGGTATCTTACGAAACATGTTTCTGTGATTCTTGCAACTCCTTTCTTTCTTTGATTGCGGGTTTGACGACCACTGTACCCAACTCATTAGGATATAATTTTAGTCCCCCGTCTTCAGAATACTTAATACTCCTTTGTTCCAACGGTGTTAGTCACCAAAGGTATATTACCAAACATGTTTATGTGCTTCTTACAACTCCTTTCTTTCTTTGATTGCGGGTTTGACGACCACCGTACCCAACTCAGTAGGCTATAAGTGTAGTCCCCCGTCTTTAGAATACTTAATTATCCTTTGTTCTAACTGTGTTAATCACCAAAGGTATTTTACCAAACATGTTTCTGTGCTTCTTGGAACTCCTTTCTTTCTTTGATTGCGGGTTTGACGACCACCGTACTCAACTGAGTAGGCTATAAGTGTAGTACCCCGTCTTTAGAATACTTAATACTCCTTTGTTCCAATGATGTTAGTCACCAAAGGCAAATGTATCTTACCAAACACGTTTCTGTGGTTTTTGCAACTCCTTTCTTTCTTCGATTGCGGGTTGGACGACCACCGTGCGCAACTCAGTGGGATATGGTCTCCCGTCTTTCGTTTAGGTCCACTGGTCCAGGGAGGAGAGAGAGTATGTGCTGTAAGACAAGAACACCACCCATCCTTGGCCCGGTATTCGAATCCAGATCCGCCTTGAGCAAATGGTTAAAAGCCATCACTCAGCCAAAATGGCGTATCACTCAGCCATCGCCTTTCAAACGTATTTCGTGGAAAATCTTCAAAATGTCGTGAGACGACCTGAAATATTTATAGACGCTGTTTATACGTTCCTGAATAATAGCTGCGGCAGTTCCTATTTTCATTAAAACAGTCCAGGTGCTTTATATTCACAGTTTTTTCCATGTTGTAACAAACGTATTTGCTGAACTTAGACGACAGCTATATCATTGCTTTAATGCTGTCAAAAATATGGTACACTATGGCAAACACTTTCACAACAGTGTTTTACTCCACGATACACTTCTGTAGTAACAAAAGCTATTCTGCCTTGTACGACATTTTCAAAACACAAATGTTATGCCAGTGAAGAAAACATTGAAATTCATTCAGTAAGATTGGCATAGTCGTGAATTTTTCAGGTAAACTAAAATTGCTTCATTCTTTCATGCAATCAATAACATAACTACAGAACTATTTTTTTCTTCACATTGTGAAACAAAATGGGAAGTTATTCCCTTGATATTAACATAATATAATAATAATAAACACCCAGATCCGTCTGTCTCTCTGGAACGCTTGACGTCACACCAACGTCTGCATTGTTGCGCCATCACTTATTGATACATTCCTGTGTGCTCTTGCGATGTTAAAATGATTGCCTACTGTATAATAGCAAGCGATCGCTTTTAGATGTCAAGGTGATCGCGTGCTAATTTGAAACATTGGATTACTAATGACTCGAGTTCTGTTATCCTATTTACGAAATTCGAATTGAATTCTTAATATCACAGCAAGTTGAAATAGCACGCGATCACAGTGAGATGTCAAGGTGATCGCGTGCTAATTTAAGAACATTGAATTACCAATGATTTGGGTTCTACTTATGCGATCGACAAAATTCGAATTAAAATCTTAATATCACGACAAGTTGCGTTTGTATATTAATTTAATTTAGCACAATTCAAATATTAATTTGTACGCTTTAATTTTTTTTTTTTACTTTTTTTAATTTAACTAACTTTCCGAGTTTAGTGCTGGTTGTACTAAACATTTGGCAAAATATCGATCTATCTAAACGCTCTAACCAACCATCAAAACTGAAATCTTGAGATGTCAAAGTGAGCAAGATTGCATCTAAAAGCAGATGTCGCCCCCATCTGCGTTTAGATGCAATCTTGCTCACATAGCACATTGTCGAGAATTTACATAGTTCCGATTTGTAATACCCACTGTCCTGTTGGTAGAGAGCAAAAGTGATTTGCAAATTATGTTGTCCCGGATGTACGAAGTTTGCATGAAATTCAAACTGAGTATAAATAAGGGAAAAACCAAAATTATGGTCTTTGAGAGAGGAACTGGTATTCAGGAAGCATGTTTGACAGAGAGAACAAATTGGATGGCGAAATTAGTAGGCGAGTGAATTCTTCTTTGAAAGTCATAGCTGTTCTGGGGGTTTTCACAGGAATGATGGGTTCTCTAGAGAGTCCCGCATGGCTGTGTATGAAAGTGTAATTGTTCCTACACTGTTGTATAAACCTGGGTACTAGAGAAGAAACATAGGAGTAGTTTGTACATCCTGTATATATTACGCTGTTTATTCTGTACATATATATATTCCTTGGTACTGTGTATGCTTCGATTCAGAGCCGTCCTACAAGCTTATTCTTTACTGTCTGCATCATACATATCTCAGTCACGCACTTTTTGTACACATCTTGTATATAGTAGGCCTGCACATTTTCAATTGCATCATTATGTTCTGCGTCATTTGTATTTATTCTCATTACATTGTATGTATATCTCACTTACTGCACATAGTTCGTTCCCTGTTCCTATATGGCTTCACGCACATCTGTATATACTTCGCCTAAATTGCACATTAATTCAGTCTCACGTATATCTTTTCCACTATCACACCCTGCACTGTTGTATTTATGTTGTTTCATCGCTCACCCATCTCATTAGCACTGTATTATATATATACACCTCTCATACTGTAACTTGCGCATTCGCTGTATATATACACTTCTCATACTGCAAATAGCGCACTTCTTGTATACATACTACGGTAATTATGTTTTGTAGTCCGCTCATCTATTTCACTTGCATTGTATATACCCCTTGCATAATGTAAATTGCACACACTTTGTATATTTCTGACTCCTGTTATTTTGATTTCAGGCATTGTAAAGGCACATGCCGCCTGCCACCTTCGTTCCCTGTAAATTTCGCTCAGAATAAAACATTTTGAAAGTTTGTGCGCTGGAGAAATGCGTTACTTATGGGGGCGGGGGGGGGGGGGGGTTGTGGCAAGACACGTTCTGATTGTGGGAGAAATTAAAATGTGCTGTAGTTATGTAAAATGAAGGAATATGTTGTTAGCAAGGTAGAGACTATTATACTTTGTTGGTTTGGCCATGTTGGAAGAATGAGTGATGAGATGCTTACTAAGAAAATCTTTTTGGTCCAAGTGGCAGGAAGGAAAGACAGAGAAAGCCAAGAAAGTCATGGGAGGATCAGATTCAGGAGTGTCTGCATGAGATAAAAAAATATAAGTATGAACTATAGGTCTTGTGTACGACATGTGATGGATGTCAGTGAAGCCCGAGTTGTATGTCAAGATCGCTGTAAATGGAGAAGTTTGATACGACAACAGTAAGTAAAAATATCGGATAGTTTGTATTTCTTTTTGGAGCTAGCCTCTGAATCTCAGAGAACAGCTAAGTGTGATATGACATATACGATTTGTATTACTAGATGTCGCATTATTTAGTAGAAAAAGCTTCGGCATGAAGTTTCAAACTAACCGTCGAATAGGAAAACCTAAAACAAGCCGGAAGGGAATAACAAGTGTGCCGGAGAAAAAGTAATGTAACGCGAAAAATCAAAGTAAAAGTTATCAAGGTAAGTTTACACGAAAACCACCTTCCGATTTTAGTGCTGATTATATTATACATTTTGCAAAATATCGATCTATCTAAACGCTGTAATGTACAATTGTCAAACAACAACAAATATTTTACACAGAATGTTATTTTTCTGGTGGTCTTTTGTAAAACGGAAATAAATACACTGGCCTGCAAAAATTAAGGACGAGACGGTTTTTCGAATGCAACGTCGTGCAGAAGTGCTCCACATCAACTCAAATCATACCACAGGATCCCCAAGATGTAATAATATGGGACAAGTGAGCAAAACCGTCCAAACAAGGAATGCAAAGGATACAAAGGCACTTCATTGAAAAGGTAGCTTCGAGCACAACTGGACAGAAGACAGAAACGTCCATGTGACAGGCGGCTGCCAAGAAAAACCCAGTCTTTAGTAGGGGATATAATCACCCCTGACTGCGTTACAGAATTTACAACGTCTGTCCATGCTGCGGACGAGGTTGTCAAAGGAGCTGTTGAGGCATCGCGGCCCATTCCTCTTGTAGCGCCAATTGCAGATGCGGAATCGTTGCTGGCGGCTGGTGACGTGCTGCCAAGCGTCTCCCGAGAAGGTCCCACACGTATTCGATTGGATTTAGGTTCGGGGACCTTGCGGGCCAATCCATGCGTTGAATATCTTCACTCTCCAACAGCTCTGCGACAGCCACTGCTGTACGATGAAGTGTAGTGTTATCGTTCATGAAGAGGAACTCAGGACCTACAGCACCTCTTAGCAGACGCACGTGAGGCAGGGAAACCTCGGTACAATAGCGGACACCAGTGTCTGAACCTCCTCGGAAGATGTGGGGGACAGTACGGCAACCAAGCATGATGCCGCCCCAAACGAGAACTCTGCCACCTCCAAACCAGTCCCTTTCGATGATGTTGGAGGTGTGATTGCGTGTTCCCTGCTCTCTCCAGATGTGTATACGTCCAGAATCGCTCGTCAGACTGAATCGGCTCTCATCCGTAAAGAGAACTCGACCGCATTAATGATGTGTCCAGTTCTTGTGTTCCTGGCACCACAGAAATCGCCGTCTCCGATGAACAGGCGTTAATGGCACACAGCGTACTGGTCGTCGTGCAAATAGACCACCTTTGTGCAGCCTCCTGGCAACGGTAAAACGCGATAACGGACGTCCAGTTGTCTATCGCATGTGCCTTGCGATTTCTCCCGCTGTTTGCCGTATGTCTCTTCTCGCCTGTAGGACAATATACCGGTCGTCCGTCGCCGTGTTTGCTCGTGGACAACCACTGCTAAACTCTCGGACAACTGTTCCTGTCGTTTGAAATGCTCTCCAAGCTCGTGAAACGATGCTGTGAGCGATCCCGAACTCCTCGGCCACACTGGTCACACTTCGAGCTTTTTCCAACTTCCCAATGACGCGACCTCGGGTAAAGTCATCGAGATGTCGTCTACTAGATTGCCTGTTCACCATATCACACGGCGGCAGCAACTCGACGTCGTTCAAACCGATGTACACCGTGCAATAGCTTTCACCTTATTGCTGAGCGTACACCGCCCGTGTGCTTTATACCCTTCCGGCACTCCCCCCCCCGTCACGTCATGCTGCCTATATGCGCATGCCCTACCGTACCGGACCCTAGTCTATCTCCTGAGTGGTCTTTCGGTCCGTTCTGTCTGCTCGTTCAGCTGTAATGCTACTTTCTCCTCTTCGTCCTTAATTTTTGCACACATGTGTAGCATATAATTTTTAGTTCTAACATGAATGTCTTCTTACTATATAAAATTTTTACTGTATTTCCTTACAGAAATCCGGCGTCCGTTCGATTTGTTTTCAATCTGCTTCAATTCAAAATTTCACTCCGTCACACGACGGGCAACATCCCTTATATATTAATTTTTATTTAAAGTTTAAAAACAACCGTCCTAGAACGGGTTATACGTTAGTTACTAATATTAAGGAAATAAGATGCCACGTAATTAATATGACATCTGAAGCTTGAAATATTCAAAAACGTTACATTTTGTTTTCGAAAACCGTAAATAAGTGCTCGTGTACAGATAGAGTTAACGTTTTGTCGGATTTTACGCTTTCCGTCCTCATTTATAGTTCATAGCTATCGATCTCTTGAAAAATATTGAATCGGGATTTTACTGTGGAACAATCCTACGACGTGTTTACACAAACGCATCGAAAGAACACTTTTGGTGCGCTTTGTGGATCTATACCGGAATGCAAGATGTAGATCAAATTGTTTTGTAAAGAATGAATTCATAAAAAGACGACGAAAAGAAAAACATTTTTATCAGCATTTTCTAAAAGCAATGTTTAAATGGTTTCATAACATGCTAGATCATATCAGACGAAGGTGATTCATTAAGTCATTTGTGTGCCTTTCTAAAGTGGAAGGACATCGTAGTGAAAATGTGCGGGCGTGTTAGTCTCGAATACCCTAACTAGCTTGCAGTTCTCACTACGTAGGCGAAATAATTCTTCAACACAGGTTCGTTATTAGTGCTGGACTAAATTCCAAAACAACATTAAGACGACATAATTGATTGATTAAATTCCAAAACAACATTAAGACGACATAATTGATTGATTAAATTCCAAAACAACATTAAGACGACATAATTGATTGATTAAATTCCAAAACAACATTAAGACGACATAATTGATTGATTGATTAAATTCCAAAACAACATTAAGACGACATAATTGATTGATTAAATTCCAAAACAACATTAAGACGACATAATTGATTGATTAAATTCCAAAACAACATTAAGACGACATAATTGATTGATTAAATTCCAAAACAACATATTCCAGATGGCATAATCGTTATTAGTGCTGGACTAAATTCCAAAACAACATTAAGACGACATAATTGATTGACTAAATTCCAAAACAACATTAAGACGACATAATTGATTGATTAAATTCCAAAACAACATTAAGACGACATAATTGATTGATTAAATTCCAAAACAACATTAAGACGACATAATTGATTGATTAAATTCCAAAACAACATTAAGACGACATAATTGATTGATTAAATTCCAAAACAACATATTCCAGATGGCATAATCGTTATTAGTGCTGGACTAAATTCCAAAACAACATTAAGACGACATAATTGATTGATTAAATTCCAAAACAACATTAAGACGACATAATTGATTGATAAAATTCCAAAACAATATTAATATGACATAATTGATTGAGCGAGTAAATTATACACTCCGTCGTGTGTGTGTGTGTGTGTGTGTGTCTTATTATGCAGGTTTGTCCCCATTTCCTATGAACATGCGAAACTATAAGGAATTAAGTGTGTGTGTGTGTGTGTGGGGGGGATCATTGCACTAATATTTGCCTGACGAGACATAATTTACAATTCTGCAACTACATAATGTTTTGAAATCAACAATACCAACAAGAATTCTAACAAAGACTATTACAAATTTGGAAGATGTGAATCCGTTCATTGGGGTAAATATGAGATGGATGTTAAGTCAGATAATATACGAAAACTTGAAACTTTCTTCGTCCTGGAGCGGGAATCGAACCCGCGTCTCTCGAATAGCACCCGAATATGCTAACCATTACACCACTCAGAACGACCAAGTTTCAAGTTTCCGATTAATTCGAATATAACCATCACAGGATTCGCTACTCGAAGCAACCGGCATTCATGTTTAGCGAATCTGGAGGTTAAGAATCCTATCCCGTGATTTCCCGAAGGCGCAGTACAATCCTGTGATGGTTATATTCAAATTAATCAGAAACTTGAAACTTTGTCGTTCTGAGTGTTGTAGTGGTTGGCATACTCGGGTGCTATCCCGGAGACGCTGGTTCGATTCCCCAAACGAACCCACGCCCCCGGATAGATGACGAAATTTTCAAGTTTTCGGCTATTATCTGACTTAACATCCATGTCATATTTACACCAATAAACGGATTCACATCTTCCAAATTTTTATTGTACGATGAAGTAATCCCGTATTTCATTCATTGAAAGATTATTATTGTTACTAGAATTTTTTTGGTCATCGAATTGACACGAGCAGGAAAGCAGAAATGGTGTTCTAGTGATCGAAGGATCTAAGGCCAGGAATGCTAAATTCTCGTATTTCTGGGTCGTGATTCATAACCTGCGGCAATTCATAATCGTATTTGTCCTTACAGCGCTGGATCTCGCTTGAAGCTTGTAAATCTAAATTGGGGATGGCCGACTCCTTATAGCTTTCGATGCTCATAAAGGTTGTGTGACGTTTCCCTGTAGTTTAACCTTCTTTGTGAGTTCCTGTGTACTTATGTATTTTTGGTTTCTCCTCGTTAAATATTTTTTCTGACTTAACGCCATAGATTCTGTCTGTACGTTGGCAACAACCGTATAGCACAATTCTTTTTTTTTTTTGATTGGAGGTTTAACGTCCACCGTGAGCCACTCAATGGGCTATAAGCAGTCGCTCGTCCCTAATTTAGGGTCACTGGTTCCAGGGAAGGGAGAGAGCCAGTGCCGTAAGACAAACACAACATCCATGCCTCACCGGGATTCGAACCCGGACCCCTCACGGACGAATGATCAGAGGCCAGCGCCTTAGACCACTGCGCCACCGGGGCGGCGCACAATTCGACGTCGTCTGCTTAACAGTGGATTGGTTCCTATCAGCCCAATGCTGCTCATTCCTTTGACCCTCAACTACGGACGTCTCAGGATGTAATTGGGTCTCGAACACAGACATTGGTGCGCTGACCGTGTTTTCTGACGAATCACGATTCACCTTGAAGCCCCAAAATGGCCGCATACGTGTTCGAAGATATCGTGGTGAACGTCACCTTGTAGCGTCTGGCCTGGGAGACCATTAGATTCAGTTCGCAATCTCGCCTGATATGAATTGAGGGAATCCTCAGCAGCCAGCGATGCTTTAGAGGCAGAGGCAACTTCCTTCAGAGTTTGTATTAGAGGCAACTTCCTTCAGAGTTTGTCCTGCCGCTATATTCCATCAGGAGAATGCTCGGCCACACACATGTGGCCCGGAATGTACAAGACCTTTTTCACACGGCAGGTACCGCTTATTCCCTGGCCTGCACGTTCGCCTGATACGTCCCTGGTCGAATATATCTGGGGCACAGTAGCTAAACGACTAGCCGTTGAAGCGCCTCCGCTAGTCACCACAAATGAACTCGAGGTGCAGTAGTGTAGTTAAATTTACCTAAAATGTAGTAAGACTATCTTCATTTGCCAAATTAAAATAGCGTTACAGTTGCACCTTCGGACGCATTGTCTAGTTCATTTTCTTCGGCATTTTTTATTTGTTTTAATGGAAAAGCAGGGGATTACATGCTTCAATTTGCATATGTGCTCTATAAAGAAACACGAGTATTTTTTTTGTCTGGGGGTTTAACGGCCGCCGTAAGCAACTCAATGGGTTATAAGCAGTCGCCCGTCCCTAATTTAAGACCACTGGTTCTAGAGTTGGAAGAAAGCCAACGCCGTAAGACAAACACAATATTGATGCCTCACCTGGGATTCGAACCCGGACTCATCAGCCGAATGGTCAGAAGTCAGCGCTTGAACCACCGCACCACAGGACGACAATGTAAGCCTTGGAACAACATTTTTAAATATAAAAAGAAACAAACAGTAACATCTAACACAGTTTTCTAAAAAAAAATAAAAAATTAATGTCCTTTGTTGTTGAAAAAAAGAATACAGGTGGGCTCAGTTCTGATTGAGTGGCCAGTTTGGAACTTAGGACTACGACTGGCAGATCGAAGAGTTCAAATGAACTAGTCGAGTATGGTTTCAAAGCGTTTATTTAATTTGTTATAACCAACACAGTTCTATGACATGAAAAGTAGCTCACATAATTTTTACAAATAATGCGGGATACATTGCGAACACAAAGCAGATCGAAACACGAATTACCCAACGTCGTACTCTCTCTTCTTCGGTTTCTTACATTCCTCATCACTTGCTCTTGCCTCTCCTTTGGATTTTCTCCACTTTTGCTTTCGTTCATTCTGCGAATTCCGCGGCATTGTCGAAAATGATAACTCGTTCACACGAAAACAATTTGAAAAAAAAATTGGTTTAAACTACTGCGATATGTTTTTTATATATTTAAAAAGATCTCGTCGAAAGCTTTAAAAGCATGCACGGTCGGCTTGCACCCACGGTTGTCCAGATAAACCGCGATATTGTTAAAAGTGTTCACCGTATTACAAGAAATTTTTTTTACAATATTCAGTTCAAACTACTCCAAAACGTTCTTCGTATATTTGAATAGATCTCGTCTAAAGTTTTAAAACTATACTACGAAAAGTCGTGTTGTTCTCACAGTTGCGGAGATAGAATGAGTGATTGTCAAAAATGTTAACCCGTTCACACGAAAATAGTTTTTTAAATTTTTAGTTTAAACCACTGCGATATGCTTTTTGTATATTTGAAAAGATCTCGTTGAACTGAACATTTCTTAAACCAATTTTTAAAATGTGCACTTCAAACTACTGCGAAATGTTCTTCGTGTATTTGAATAGATCTTGTCGAGAGCTTTAAAACTATACCACGCACAATCATGTTGTGCCCACAGTTGCCGAAATAGACTGAGTCACTGTCGAAAATGTCAACCGTTCACACGAAACCAATTTTTAAAAATTTTAGTTTCAGCCACTGCGATATGTTTATATTTTTTGAATAGATCTCGTCGAGAGCTTTAAAACGATACCACGCACAGTCGTTTTGCATTCACGGTTGCCGAGATAGACTGAGTGAAACGCGGCTACACCTTGAAATATTGAATCATCTCCCCCGCACACAGGGAACGAGAGGAGTATCGCGCGAACAATGCATTGCGCAGAACGCCAATTGAACTCCATGCTGTTTACGAACATGCTAACACGATTAGTATGCATCACGTGTTTTTAACTCTATAACGATTTCATATTTGTTTGTACAATTTTTTTTTAATTTTGTTAATATATAAATAAAAAAATAAAAAAAATTGTGCAAACAAATATAAATGTAACAAAAATATCAACTAGGTGATATTTTTTAACTCAAACATTGCCTTATTATCTTTGGCTTTTCCTAGTCCAGTAATAAGTCTAGCTGCTTTTTTCTAGACTTTGGAGTAGTTCATAGCAAAACTATTGGACGCATAAGCAAAAAAAAAAAAAAAAAGCGGTGAAGAACAGCAATGAAAGATCTTGATGCATTTAACATGAAATTTCTCTTGCTGGGCCCTGCTTTTACAGGCCATCCGCTTCCCCTGCTTCCATAGCTACGTGAATTAAAAAAATTATGAACAGTTTTCGATAGCTCAGCATTGCATGAAATGAACAATGACTTTATAACGAAGTAAATTTCTCCGTCATTTTTGGTCTACGCCGGGATTCGAACCCGAGGCCGCTTATTCCGGAACAAGTCGCTCTACCAACTGAGCTACGCAGACGTTTATTCTGATTCCTATCTGCCTTTATGTCGTGTGCGTCCTGCTGGCAAGTACGTCACATCTCCCCCCCGAAAGAGGGCCGGGGTCATGGCCCACGGGTCAGCCGTGACCATGAATCGTTGCGGGCAGCCATCCACTGTAGAACGTGCACTTGAGAACTCCCAGTCAATCTGCTGTTGTAACGTATACTCTATATTCACTTTCCTTTTGATTTTACTATCTCTGGTTATTTTATTTTACTATGTAAATTATCTTCCTACTGAACGGAATATTATTTCACCCGCTGAATGAGATCTGGCAATGAGTGTAAGTCATGACGTGGTGGTAGCTCGTATATAGGCGCGTTCATCGAGAAGTGTTGCAGTTGTGTTGTTGCGTTGGAGTTGAGGGGAGTTGTGTTGTGGCGTTGTAGTTGTGTTGTTGCGTTGGAGTTGTAGTTGTGTTGTGGCGTTGTAGTTGTGTTGTTGCGTTGGAGTTGTGTTGCGTTGCGTTGCAGTGTGTTGTTATGTAGTAGTGATATATGAGTGCCTTAGTTGACCAGGAGTCTTCATAATAAACAAGTTGTTCTGTAAGTTCAGTCTTTCTCAATTCTTAGTTTTGTCAGACCTCTGTCTGGCTGTTAGGTTTATGACTTTGATTACTTAATATAAATAACCAGCGTTGAGACTTTGTTTAAGTTCATAATTAACGAGTAACAACACCCTTTTGGGAATTCTTATTTTGAAGCTTAGAGCATTATTCATTCATAATAATTAGCTTAGCAAAAGGATAAACAAAGCTAATTCATTATACTGTGTGGAATGCAACATCACACATTTTTATTTTTCGAAGCGCTGGAGAAGGGATTCTCTGATTTTTCCTGTCTCGCGGTGTGGAAATAACATCACACCAATGCGAGATTTTGAACGCCCGGGTCATCCGGATGCCATTATAACGAAGTAAATTTCTCCGTCATTTTTGGTCTACGCCGGGATTCGAACCCGAGGCCGCTTATTCAGGAACAAATCGCTCTACCAACTGAGCTACGCAGACGTTTATTCTGATTCCTATCTGCCTTTATGTCGTGTGCGTCCTGCTGGCAGGTACGTCACAACTTGGTTTATTTTATGTCAGTTCTTCAAAGTTTCTCAAAAATCTTGGTGATGATTTTAACTTTCATAGACCTAACTGAATACTGTACTGGTCGTGCAAAATTCACGATGAATTACAGGACTCGTGCAATGACAATTTTACAGAATATACACGCATGTTCAGTTATTCTGCAACACACGCCACGAATTGGCTTAAGGGAGAGATTTTGGAAACTGAATTTAAATTTACCGAAAAAAAAATTTACTTTTGAAGCACTCTTAGAAAATGAAATGTTGGCTTGCGTCTTAGAAAACCAATGGAAAATAATGTGGTTTACAATAGTAGCATCTATTTTTCATTTTAATTTGTACTTTTTTTTTTTTTTTGGATAACATGTGACAAATTCCACTTTTAGAAGAATATGTGTTTTTGAAATAAGATTATTTTGTTCAAATGTGACGTTGCTAGCCCATCTGGGGGTAAACTGACAGTCAAAGTTAAATGAAAATGTAATGCTATAAACGCTCTCAATTTGTCTTAGAAAATTGTAATTGTTCACGACAGCAGGAAGGAAATCATGTGTTTGCAATCACAGTAAGTTTATATTTCCGAATGTAATTGTTGCTGACAGTGATCTCCTAACATTGTTCTCACGATTAATAAATGGGTAAATTCCTCAGCCGTTATGTCATCCCAAAACTTGACTGTTTGCATCAGATACATCAGTTTTCAGAACATTTTGATATGCATATACACATACACAGTGGGAGTAAAACATTTTAACCCCGTCTTATCTGACGTTTGGATCCTTTCCAGCGCGGCGGTGAGCACGGGAGAAGTTCAAGTGCGTACGTAGGCAGAGCTATCTGTAACACGTGCAGTATTTGTCAGAGCTGAAACAGTGTTTGCAATCAGGCCTGAAGCTACGCGTCGGCTACGGTAAGTTTCAGCTCACCCAATGTATTTATGAGCCCATCCGTTAGACCCCCCCTTCAAAAAAAATATTTCATCAGTTAGAACACATGGCAAATGTAACCATCTAAGATTTTAGGTAACTTGGATAAACGTACGTGAATTTTTCTAATTCAAAATTTTGCGATGTGAAATGAATCAGTTTGTTAAATTTAATATTTGTATTTCTGGGAAATGCAGTGAGTCTTCTGAGCAAATGTTTAAGAGAGTAATAGAATGACACCATTTTTGTAATTATAGTTTAAAAGGATGAGAGAGAGTAAGAGATATTTTTTATCAAGTTACAAACTAAATTTCATAAACAAACTTATGATAGCAAATACTGTATTAAAAGAAAAAAAAATGACGTAAGTAAGCTAAAGCTACAAAGAAACAGTAATTTGTTAAAGGCCATCGAGATTCGTATTCATGGTTTGCAGTACTACATACATATACTGAATAAATATTTCGTGTAATATGCACCTAAAAACCTTTTTTACTGGGGTTAACATCATCAGCGTCAGATAAAATCTGCATGAACGGATTTTTGGAGAAAATTTGTGCAGGCAAATAGCGTAAAAGCCATATGCCTGTGGAAAACTCCGCATCGTTCTGCTCCGGAGCAGAATGCTTTCCGAATTAAGCTACACCGACGATGTTTGTCGCTGCAACTTTACCGTCTTGACATGTGGGTCACCTCTGAGGTAGGTACGTGATATACACTGAGTGGCCACTTTATTATGACCACCCCCTCAGTACTTCGTTGGGCCACCTTTTGCCATTAATACTGCGTCGATTATTTGTGGCATGGACTCCACGAGATGTTGATAGGTGGTTTGAGGAATCTGACACTTTGCTTGATGAATAGCACTTTCCAGGAGTGTGAGATTGCAGGGTTGTGGTTCCAGCTGTCTGATGGTTCGTTCAACTTCATCCCACAAATTCTCAATGGGGCTGAGATCTGGAGATTGTGGGGACCACCTAAGCAAAGTAAACTCACCGGCATGTTCCTGAAACCAATCGTGTACAATACGAGCATTATGGCAGGACGCATTACCTTGTTGAAAGTAGACATCGCCATTGGGATAAACCATCCACATGACAGGATGCACTTGGTCCGCAACGATGTTTAGATATGATGTGCCAGTCAGACGTTGATCAACACGAATCAAAGGGCCCAAAGCATGCCAGAAAAACATCCCCGAAACCATAACGTTGCCTTCACCAGCTTGAAGGGTTGTAGCAATGCATTTGAGGTCCATGCCGTCGTGCTGTTTCCGCCAAATTCTCACTCGGCCATCGGCATGGTGCAACTGAAAACGTGATTCATCGGACCACATAATTGTTTCCAATTATCGACTGTCCAATCCTTGTGCTCCTGTGCGACAGCAAAGGTGTTCGAACAGGCCTTCGGCTGCCATATCCCATCCGATGCAGTGTACGGCGAACAGTGCGTCCAGAAATCATTTGAGGGGATCCTTGATAAAGATGATCTGTAATTTGCTGCACTGTTGCTCTTCTGTTGTCTGTTACCAGTCTGGATACTCTCCGTTCCGCTCGAGCAGTCACTAGTCGATGACGACCACACATTGCACGTAGATACCCAGTTTTTTTGGCTGATAGTCCAGTCTTTAAACACTTTAACAACAGCTGCTCTGGAACATTTCACAAATGTGGCGGTTTCGGTGATACTCGCTCCATGGCTCCGAGCTCCTACAATCATCCCACGTTGAAAGTCCGTCAAATCGCATTTTTTACCCATCTCGTCACCCAAAATCACTTCTGCTACTATCGCAAGCACTAAGCTTTCCCTTTTTATACTAGCCTCGCCCTCTGGCGGCAACAGCGTGCAGCCATAGCTCATTTGCTTAAAACTGTCAAGTGGTCATAATAACGTGGCCACTCAGTGTCTATCCCCCCTGAGAAAGAGCTGGGGCACAATCGTAGGTTCCCGGGTCAGACAGCAAACCACGCTTGATGGAGAGCTCATTGTAGAAGAAGGAATTTGACTAATTCAAGACGATGTGTTAAACGAACATCACACATTTTTCGAGGAATCCAACGGCCAGGAGATTAGCTTTACGTTCGGGCGCCAATATAGCGTAAGCACCCAAATTTGCCGGTGGTGTGAACAGGGCCGGATTAAGGTGGGGTCTTTGGGGCTATGCCTTTGGGCTCCACACTATGATCAAGGACCCAGGAGGCATGCCTGGGCAAGTAATAGAGAGAGGCAGAGAGAGAGAGAGAGAGAGAGAAGTGGGTGGGGGGGGGGGTGTAAAATAGTTTTACTTTGTCTTGTGTGATTTCCATTTGATCAGAAACAGAAGCTGGAAGACGAACAGATTTCAAGGCAGTGACTCACCGAGGGTAAGAGTTTCATGTCGATGTGTACAGCGGGGTCAGCCAGAAAGTTTCAGCTTTTTCACGTTATCCACCCACACCTCGAATTTGTGCTTGGAACCGTTAATGGTCGAAGTCCCCTGAGGCTTATCAGTGCATAACAAAAACGTTGCACTAAGAAAAGTATACAATGCTAAATCATTAGAAAATTCAAGATAAACTCTAGGAATCTTAAGCGTTTAATTCATGCTCATGTGAGAAGAATGAAAAATACGGTGACTTATTATGAAAACTTTGCATATGATTTAGTAGTTACAGTTCCGTGTTTCAACGGACTTCATAATAATTCCCCGTCATAATTTCTTTGGAGGATTACTCAGATGCCATAGCCTAGGGGCCCACTAAAGCCTTAATCCGGCCCTGAGTGTAAATAGAAACAGACCCTTTTTTGGTGGCGATATTAAAAGCTGCATCCTTCTGCTCCGAAGCCAAATGTTTTCCCAATTTAACCCCAGCTCAACTAAGTTTATAGCTGCAACTTTGCCGTCTTGACATGCGCGTCAAGTCTGAGGTAGGCAAGTCACCCTCTCATGGTATGAGCCCCTCCAGTTACGAACTGAATCACACACCCCTTTATTAGTATATAAAAACCCACCTAAGGGCCCCTGCAGTTACGAATTGAATCACACACCCCTTTATTAGTATATAAAAACCCACCTAAGGGCCCCTGCAGTTACTAGCGGCTGGCGTCAGCACTGGTTTAAATGGATAAGAGATGAACTTTAACCCCCCTTAAAAAAAGAGCACGATCATCGTATACAGAGCAAAAGGCGGAGATCTCCGGGAAACGACGAATTTCGTTGGATGTTCACGCGCTGTCTTATTTAAAGTTCACTGTGAGAGGACGGAAAGAGGTGCAATCGCGGTTGGTGTTGGACGGCCAAGGATGATTAATTCTCGGGGAGAGAGGCAGTTCGGCAGTATTATGCAGAACAGTAGGCGTACTATTTTGGCATAGCTGACCATGGCTTGCAACCAGGGAGCACAGATGCGTGTGTGTCTATAGTAACAGTTCAGCGATAGTCATGTGGACATACATTTAAACCGTAGGCAGTATTGGTCTGTGGTGTAAACGCATGACCACAGCGCGTCATCGGCGACAGCGAGCAAAATTTGCCAGAAAAAAAATCTGGAGTGGACTGTGGAAGATTGGAAGAAAGGTGCCTTCTCTTCAATCACGTTTCCTATTGCATAGAGTGGATGGACCGTGGCTCGTGAGGCCAACAGCTGCTGAGACGATGGTTCAAGATGCTGTGATCCACAGATACAAGCAGATGGCAAATGTACAGTGCTCTGGATAAAAATTTTCTGTGACACTTTCCCTTCCCTGATAGTGGTGGATGTCCCATGGAATGCCACCGCAAACCTGACAATCGCCACAGATCAGATTCATCCATTTATGCTGACAGTATTTTTAGACCGAGACGAGGCTCCCATCGCCCAGATTGGTTCAAGGAAAAAGAGGATGACTTCCATCTTTTCCCATAGCAGCCTATGTTTCCCGACTAGAGCTCAATTGAACAATTTTGGAGACATATGGACAGCCCCATAAGTGGCGCAGTGGTCTAAGCGCTGGCTCATGACCATTCGTCTGAGATCGGTCCGGGTTCGAATCACGGTGAAGCATGGATGTTGCGTTTGTCTTACGACACTGGCTATCTTCCTTCCCTGGAACCAGTGACCCTAAATCAGGGACGGGCGACTGCTTATACCCCATTAAGTTGCTCACGGTGGTTGTTAAACCTTCAATAAAAAACAACAGCAAAAAAACACCAAATGAATCGCCAGCTTCTGCGTATGGACCCTACACCATAGACCCCGGATGAGCTACGAGCAGCACTTATACGGATGTGGTACGTCATACCAGCGGACACCTTACGGTAATTTCTATAATCCATGCCTCGTCGTACGGCCACAGTACCGGCGGCTCACTAAGAACCTATACTGTACCAGGCAGGTGAAAATAACCTTTGCTGCCCCGGTGGCGTAGTGGTCTAAGCGATGGCCTGTGATCATTCGTCCGAATGGGGTCCGGGTTCGAATCCCGGTGGGGCATGGATGTTGTGTTTGTCTTACGGCACTGGCTCTTCCCCTTCCCTGGAACCAGTGACCCTAAATTAGGGACGGGCGACTGCTTATAGCCCATTGAGTTGCTCACGGTGGTCGTTAAACCTCCAACCCCCCCCCCAAAAAAGATAACCTTTCGCTCTTACAGTGCATATCACAAAACACCGTTCTTGTGCCATAATTTTGCATACTCGTATGCGATGACGGCCTCTTCGTCTTTAGTAGTACGTGCAATATCTTTTTGCTATTGAACAGCATAGAGAAATTGTCCTTGCCGTAAATAGAACTCTAACACATATCTTCTGCCTTCGGAGTCTGATTCTAACTCTTTAATTACACCGATGAAGCCTTATATTGGTTTTAGAGAACAAACCATTGAAAATCAACATGAATAAATTAGAAATATTACAGAATAAATACATAAGGTTATTAGACTTAAAATCAAATTCTTCTTCTCATATTAACTTCCAACCTTTCACTTTTTACCAACTCCAACGATTACGGATTTTTTTTCCATTAAACAATTATTTGACTTCAAAATAGGAAAACTAATGCTTCAAAGAATTAAGCTGAATCTACACACAGATAATTGAATTGAATTTTCTTATTTATCACCACAATACGAGACATAGATCATTATTAAGACCCATACATCCAAAAACCCTCATGATGAAGCGGATCTCAAATTATATTGATCCTGAATATTGGAATACACTGCCAGCTGAGTTGAGCACAATAACTAACTTAAATGTATTCAAAAACAAACTAAAAAATACTTGCTAAGTTAATTAATAAATATAATAATAACTTTAAAAAATGTTTACAGTATAACAAACATCTAACTTTACTGCTGTGTTTTATGAACCTGTGACTGCTTGCCTATTTACTTGGGAAATCAGGGCTTGTCAGGTCTCTTCGAGGCCTTTTCCCCGATTTTCTCTGCTGTTCTTATGAAATATAAAATATTTATTTACATTCACTAAGCCTACTATGTAACAGCAAAAATAAGAAATTTATTATTATGATTATTATTATCGTTGCAACTTTGCCGCTTTAAAATGTGTGTCACCTCTGAGGTAGGTAATTTACATATATCCCGTTTTGACAAAGTTCGGTGCACGAAATCTCAGGTTATTTCGGCTTAGCTGTCTAACCATGCTTGAAGAAACTCTCTGTAGAAGATGGAGTTCTGATTAATTCCAGACGAGGCGTGGAAGAAGCATCACACGTTTTTCGAAAATTTGAAGAAGGAATTCTCATTAATTCCAGACGATGTGTGAAAGAAGACCCGGAGATTCATTTACTTTCGGCAACCAATATAGTGTGAAATTGCTCCAATATGGCGGTGATGCGATTTGAACTCACATGTCCTTTCTCCGGAGTCGGATGTTCTACAGCTTGAACTACACCGACTAAGACTTATCACTGCAACTTGCCGTTTTGATATGTGCGTTATTTCTGAATTCGGTATGTTACAAAAGAGCATAACTAAGATCTCAAATGTTTAATCCACTTCATCCAGTATAATGTTTCGATATAGTTTGTTGCTCCGTCTTTCTTCCTGGAATATGAAATTAAAAAATAAGTCTTATCGGATTGATAGCAGAGGTGTTGCCCAAGATCGTCGGTACATTTAAGGTTTGCACAGATGCTCAATTCCAGCTAACTTAAATAAATAAATACTGATTTTTGTTATGGTGTGATTTTTATAAAACTGAAAAAAAAACTGTATCATATAAAAGTAACGATGACGGAGGAACGTCGTATTTTTCTGAGTAACAAATTTTAGTCGTTGTTTTTTTAATTGGAAGTTTAACGACAACCTCAATGGGCTATATATAAGCAGTCGCACGTCCCTAATTAAGGGCCACCGGTTCCAGGAAAGGGAAAGTGCCAGTGCCGTAAGACAAACACAACATCAATGCCTCACCGGGATTCGTCCGAAATTGGGTCTTTACCTGGACCCATCTCTGACCAATGATCAGAAGCCATCGCTTTGACCACTGCGCCACCAGGGCGGCGAAATCTTAGTTTGAATTAACGGATTATGTAACAAAAAATTCGTCATAGAAGACTGCAGTGTGCTAAACAAGTTCAACACAGGTAGTGACCATAGATTGGTGAGATGTAAGATGCACCTCAACACTAAACTTGAACGTGGCAAGCTCATAAGACAAACAAAATCTATTGACATAACCAACCTTAAAAAACACCATAATACCTTCAAGTTAGAACTGAAGAACAGGTTCTCTGCTTTAGAAGGCCTAACATCGGAAGAAGTGGACATCTCTGAAGTTAACAGAAAAGTAACCAAAGCTCTTATGGAAACAGCAACAAAATTAGCTGGGTCTAAGAACAAGTTGCATGTGAACAAATTATCAGGAAAAACCAAAATGTTGATGCAAAAAAGAAGAGAGATGAGGACAACTAAAGAAGATGTGACTTCCAAAGTGGAATATATAGAGCTATGCAAGACAGTAAGAAAAAGTATCACTGAAGACGTAAGGAAATTCAACTGTGAACTAGTGAGGAAAGCAATTGAAAACAACCAAAGCCTAAAGATAGCAAAGGGACATCTCAGTAAGGGAAGAAAACAGATTATGGCACTGAGAAAAGAAGATGGTTCTGTAACAAGAAATAGAGGCGAAATTTTGACAAGAGTGAAAGATTTCTACTCCAAATTATATGAAAGCGATGATATATGCACTCCAGACATCATGAAAGATACCAGTACCAGAGTTCCTCCAGTCCTTCCAGCAGAAGTTGCACATGCAATCAAGAACATGAAGCGAGGAAAAGCTCCAGGAGAAGATGGAATTACTGTAGACATCATACAAGAAGCAAGTGGAGAAATCGAAACAGTACTCGCCCAAATTTTCACTCGATGCCTTAATGAAGGAAAGATTCCTGAGGATTGGAACACCGCTACAATGATCCTGCTACATAAGAAAGGTGACATTGAGGATCTCGGAAACTACAGACCTATCAGCCTCCTATCAGTAGTTTATAAAATCTTCACTAAAGTTCTTTCACACCGCTTGAAGGTAGTACTAGACATGGCTCAACCGAGAGAACAAGCTGGATTCAGGAGTGGCTACAGCACAATAGATCATATCCACGTGCTGAGAGAACTAATTGAAAGAGCGAGGGAATATGAACTTCCATTGTGCATGGCTTTTATCGATTATGAAAAAGCCTTTGATTCGGTGAAACCATCAGCAGTTACAATGGCTCTGAAAACCTGCGGTATTGAAGATGCATACATTAATATTATTAATAACATCTATGAAAATGCAAGTGCAAAGATTAGGCTGTTTGAAAATACAACACACGTAAAACTTGGAAAGGGAGTGAGACAAGGTGACACCATATCTCCGAAGCTCTTTAATGCCACATTGGAGGGTGTTTTTCAGTCGCTGAGCTGGGAAAACAAGGGGATAAAGATTAATGGAGATTATCTAACCCACCTTCGTTTTGCTGATGACGTAGTCATTTTTGCAACTACCCCATCAGAGCTGCAGAGTATGATCCAGGAACTTGCTGACAAGAGTAAAGAAGTGGGATTAAAAATGAACTTTCAGAAGACAAAAGTGATGTTCAATGCTTTTACAAGAAATGAAGATTTATCGATTGATGGAGAAAAGCTGGAGATAACAGACACATACGTTTATCTTGGACAGCAGATATCAAGTGAGGGTCACATTGATGAAGAAATTAATCGGCGTACAAAACTTGCCTGGAGAGCTTTTGGAAGAAACAGCATAATTTTCAAGAGCAATATGCCATTATGTCTTAAAAGAAAAGTGTTTGATCAATGCATCCATCCAGTGCTTACGTATGGTGCAGAGACGTGGACCTTAA
The DNA here is from genome assembly GCA_039090855.1 of Macrothele yani. Taxonomy (NCBI): domain Eukaryota; kingdom Metazoa; phylum Arthropoda; class Arachnida; order Araneae; family Macrothelidae; genus Macrothele; species Macrothele yani. Next base: position 64,851,783 of record CM077005.1, read on the forward strand.
CTAAAAGAGACATACAAAGGCTGCAGACAACTCAAAGTAGCATGGAGAGGTGCATGCTTGGTGTAACCAGGAGAGATAAGAAGAGGAACTCGTGGATCCGAAAAATGACAAGAGTGGAAGACATCATGATCAGAGTTAAATCCCTGAAATGGCAATGGGCTGGACATACTGCCAGAAGGACAGATCATCGATGGACAGCCGAAATTTTAGATTGGATTCCAAGGGACAGGAAAAGACCCAGAAGAAGACCACATAGGAGATGGGTGGATGAAATTCGAAAGTATGCAGGGGTGACATGGAGGAGACTGGCACAAGACAGACCGTTGTGGAGGAAACTTGGGGAGACCTTCGTCCAGCAGTGGATTGATAATGGTTGATGATGATGATGATGATACTTGGAAATACACGATGATGTGTCTTGTGGACAAAATGTCATCGTCTCCATTGAGTGTTACTGTGAACTTTAGATAATTTTACTGATTTGTAGGAGATTATAAATTCGAGTCGTTTTTCGTCAAGAGGCGAGTTCAGTGCATTTCAAACTTCAGTGGTGTTACCTTCTTATTTAAAAAAATATTTTCTGTTCTTTCCGTAGTTAAACGACCATCATGAACAACTTTAAGGGCTACATGCAGTTGCCCGTAATGAATATGGTGGCCAACGCTTTTTTTATTCGGTTGGAGGTTTAACGATCCCCATGAGCAACTCATTGAGCTATAAGCAGTCTCCCTTCCCTAATTTAGGGCTACTAGTTCTAGGGAAGGGAGAGAGACAGCGCCGTAAGGCTAACACAACATCCATGCCTCATAGGGATTCGTCTGAGATGGGTCCTTCACTCTGACCCATCTTGGACGAATGATCAGAAGCCATCGCTTGGACCACTGCGCCACCGGGGCGGCGGCCAGCGGTTGTAGAGAAGCGAGAAAGCCATTGCCGTAAGGCAAGAGCAACTTCCATGCCTTATCTCAAAGACTACAGTCTTGTGACGATTATATATAGATTAAGATAATACAACGTAGTTGTCAATGTTTATTTTTTCAAGCCGATCATGGCTTCGCTGGGTATTGACTTAGCTTCATCAGGACGAATAGCACGTAAATATTCAAATTGTATCATCATCATCATCATCATTGTCAACCATTATCAATCCACTGCTGGACGAAGGTCTCCCCAAGTTTCCTCCACAACGGTCTGTCTTGTGCCAGTCTCCTCCATGTCACTCCCGCATACTTTCGAATTTCATCCACCCATCTTCCATGTGGTCTTCTTCTGGGTCTTTTCCTGTCCCTTGGAATCCAATCTAAAATTTCGGCTGTCCATCGATGGTCTGTTCTTCTGGCAGTATGTCCAGCCCATTGCCATTTCAGGGATTTAACTCTGATCATGATGTCTTCCACTCTTGTCATTTTTCGGATCCACGTGTTCCTCTTCTTATCTCTCCTGGTTACACCAAGCATGCACCTCTCCATGCTTCTTTGAGTTGTCTGCAGCCTTTGTATGTCTCTTTTAGCTAAGGTCCACGTCTCTGCACCATACGTAAGCACTGGAAGGATGCATTGATCAAACACTTTTCTTTTAAGACATAATGGCATATTGCTCTTGAAAATTATGCTGTTTCTTCCAAAAGCTCTCCAGGCAAGTTTTGTACGCCGATTAATTTCTTCACCAATGTGACCCTCACTTGATATCTGCTGTCCAAGATAAACGTACGTGTCTGTTATCTCCAGCTTTTCTCCATCAATCGATAAATCTTCATTTCTTGTAAATGCATTGAACATCACTTTTGTCTTCTGAAAGTTCATTTTTAATCCCACTTCTTTACTCTTGTCAGCAAGTTCCTGGATCATACTCTGTAGCTCTGATGGGGTAGTTGCAAAAATGACTATGTCATCAGCAAAACGAAGGTGGGTTAGATAATCTCCATTAATCTTTATCCCTTTGTTTTCCCAGTTCAGTGATTGAAAGACATTTTCCAATGTGGCATTAAAGAGCTTCGGAGATATGGTGTCACCTTGTCTCACTCCCTTTCCAATTTTTATGTGTGTTGTATTTTCAAACAGCCGAATCTTTGCACTTGCATTTTCATAGATATTATTAATAATATTAATGTATGCATCTTCAATACCGTAGGATTTCAGAGCCATTGCAACTGCTGATGGTTTCACCGAATCAAAGGCTTTTTCATAATCGATAAAAGCCATGCACAATGGAAGCTCATATTCCCTCGCTCTTTCAATTAGTTCTCTCAGTACGTGGATATGATCTATTGTGCTGTAGCCACTCCTGAATCCAGCTTGTTCTCTCGGTTGAGCCATGTCCAGTGTCACCTTCAAGCGGTGTGAAAGAACTTTAGTGAAGATTTTATAAACCACTGATAGGAGGCTGATAGGTCTGTAGTTCCTGAGATCCTCAATGTCACCTTTTTTATGTAGCAAAATCATTGTAGCGTTGTTCCAATCCTCAGGAATTTTCCCTTCCTTAAGGCATCGAGTGAAAATTTGGGCGAGTACTGTTTCGATTTCTCCACTTGCTTCTTGTATGATGTCTACAGTAATTCCATCTTCTCCTGGAGCTTTTCCCCGCTTCATGTTCTTGATTGCATGTGCAACTTCTGCTGGAAGGACTGGAAGAACTCTGGTACTGGTACCTTTCATGTTGTCTGGAGTACATGTATCATCCCTTTCATATAATTTGGAGTAGAAATCTTTCACTCTTGTCAAAATTTCGCCTCTATTTCTTGTTACAGAACCATCTTCTTTTCTCAGTGCCATAATCTGTTTTTTCCCCTTACTAAGATGTCCCTTTGCTATCTTTAGGCTTTGGTTGTTTTCAATTGCTTTCCTTACTAGTTCACAGTTGAATTTCCTTACGTCTTCAGTGATACGTTTTCGTACTGTCTTGCATAGCTCTATATATTCCACTTTGGAAGTCACATCTTCTTTAGTTGTCCTCATCACTCTTCTTTTTTGCATCAACATTTTGGTTTTTCCTGATAATTTGTTCACATGCAACTTGTTCTTAGACCCAGCTAATTTTGTTGCTGTTTCCATAAGAGCTTTGGTTACTTTTCTGTTAACTTCAGAAATATCCACTTCTTCCGATGTTAGGCCTTCTAAAGCAGAGAATATGTTCTTCAGTTCCAATTTGAAGGTATTATGGTGTTTTTTAAGGTTGGTTATGTCAATACATTTTGTTTGTCTTATGAGCTTGCTACGTTCGAGTTTAGTGTTGAGGTGCATCTTACATCTCACCAATCTATGGTCACTGCCTGTGTTGAACTTGTTTAGCACACTGCAGTCTTCTATGACGAATTTTTTGTTACACATAATAAAATCAATTTCACTTGTCGTCCCATTTGGATGTCTCCATGTCCATTTCCTGTGTGGCTTTTTCTTGAAAAAGGAGTTCAAGATGAAAAACCCTTCTGCCTCTGCGAACTCTACGAGAGTATTTCCACGCTGGTTTCTGTTGCCGTGACCGAATTTACCTACTGAAGTTTCATTCTGTTGCCGTTGCCCTATTTTTGCATTGAAATCTCCCATAATTATCTTCAAGTGCTGCTTACCTTTATTATTTAGATCACGAATTCCCTCATAAAATTCTTCAATTTCTTCTTCAGCATGACTTGTGGTGGGTGCATAAGTTTGAATAATCTGAGCCTGGTATCTTCTCGAGAGTTGGATAACGAGTCGTGCAGCTCTGTCAGAGGAACTTTCAACTTCTACAACTTTATCCTTCAGTTTCTTGTTTGTTATAAATCCAACACCACTAGTTCTGCCAGTATCTGTCCCACGATAGTAGAAGAGATGTCCACTTTTCAGTTCAATGAGATCTTCTCCTTTTCTCCTTACCTCACTTAGCCCGACGATGTCCCACTTGATCCTTTGTAGTTCCTCTTCCAATTCAAGAAGCCTTGAATCAGAAGATAGGGAGCGTCCGTTGTACGTAGCCAAGGTCAGCATCAGATGGCAGCCTAGTCCGGTCCTCCGGGGATTCTTAGCACCCTCTGCCTTCATGTCGCACTGGCCGCTGCCTTGGCCAGGTACATTCCAGCTGCCGGAGACTGAGGGCCAAGATTTAAGTTGTGGAGTCATTTTGGAGGGGTTTGGCCATAACTCACCACGCTGGCCAAGCGGGTTGGTGAGTGTGGGATAGCATTTCCTCTAATCCCGATGGTATAGTTATACCGCTATTGGCGGTCGTCAGAGCCCCTTTAGTGGGAACAGGATGCACCACGAGAAGGCGGGGTTGACATTTGTCAAGGAGAGGCTGTGATGTTACGCATCACCTGACCTTTGAGCTATAAGCAGTCTCCCTTCCCTAATTTAGGGCTACTACATGCAGTTGCCCGTAATGAATATGGTGGCCAACGCTTTTTTTTTATTCGGTTGGAGGTTTAACGATCCCCATGAGCAACTCATTGAGCTATAAGCAGTCTCCCTTCCCTAATTTAGGGCTACTAGTTCTAGGGAAGGGAGAGAGACAGCGCCGTAAGGCTAACACAACATCCATGCCTCATAGGGATTCGTCTGAGATGGGTCCTTCACTCGGACCCATCTTGGACGAATGATCAGAAGCCATCGCTTGGACCACTGCGCCACCGGGGCGGCGGCCAGCGGTTGTAGAGAAGCGAGAAAGCCATTGCCGTAAGGCAAGAGCAACTTCCATGCCTTATCTCAAAGACTACAGTCTTGTGACGATTATATATAGATTAAGATAATACAACGTAGTTGTCAATGTTTATTTTTCAAGCCGATCATGGCTTCGCTGGGTATTGACTTAGCTTCATCAGGACGAATAGCACGTAAATATTCAAATTGTATATGACATCATAAATGTTGTTTACAGTCACGTGTTTTGGTTAGATGCTTCCACGCGTTTGATAGAAATGGCGTGGATGCCATGTCATTAACAAGTTGCGAAGACTTCTGGTATATATATGGAAAGCTTCCAAAATATCAAGTTTGGTGGTTGAATCTGGCTTGTCAATTAGTTTTGTTTCTTCAAAGAGAAATTCATGGTCCTTTTCGTAACAGTGTTTAGCCATCGATGATTTCTTTAGGTCACAGTTCCGAATATAGGTATTTACGTGCCATTCGTCCTGATGAAGCTAGGTCAATACCCAGCGAAACCGTGGTCGGCTTGAAAAAATAAACATTTGTGACAACTACGTTGTATTATCTTAATCTATACAAATGTCTTATCCGTCACTCAAATCTGGGCCCATTTGAACGATCGGTCAGAAGGCAGCGTTTAGGCTACTGCACCTCTTGGGATGCAAAGATTATGGTTACCTGTTTTATTGCGCTGTACATACAACAAAAGCATTCTAATGTGGACCGAAAATATATTTAATTCAGAAGTTATGGCAAAGTCGACGGCGCGAGGTGGCCTGTGTGGCTCATTGAGATTCGACAGTGAGTAAATAAGGACAAAAGTAATCAGAACTGATGATGATGAAATGTTTCTCTTTGAGAAGTAATCTTCAAATTCGTAATATTACATCAAATAAAGATTTTATTTTCTTGTTTTTTCCTTTTGTTTGAGAGTTTAATGACCATCGTGAGCAACTCAATGGGGCTATAAGCAGTCGCCCGTCCCTAATTTAGAGCAACTGGTTCCAGGGAAGGGAGAGAGCTGGTGCCGTAAGACAAACACAGCACACATGCCTCACTGGGATTCGAACCCAGACACACTTGGACGAACAGTTATAAGCCAGCTACCAGACCACGACGCTACTAGGTCGGCCATTTTTTTTCCTTTGATACACAAATAATGCACTGCTGACACAGAACAGCCTTCTGCGAGTTCACGGGAATCGCCCTACTGTGAGGTCAGTACTATTCCTATAAGAATAAAAACAGGAAAAATATGAAATCCAAGTCTTTTACTAGGTGTCCGAATCTACATCCAAAGGTGTAAGCATCGCACGGCTTGAGTCATTCGTCTACCGTGTGAAAATCAATTGGAGTTAAACTTATTCATTTCCTTTGAAGTACGAATGCGAACACCATTTCAGCAGAAAATATTTCCTTATCATTTCGGAGTTTGACGACAACCGCGAGCAACTTTTAGGGCTGTAAGCAGTCTCTCATGCCTAACGTAGGGCCACTTGTTCCAAGGAAGGCGAACGTGGCCCGGACGACCAGCCAGAAACCCACGCATCTGACCACTTGCCCATCAGGGTGGTTGAAATATTTCTTTACCGGCCTTACAATTTTCTCCCCACGCATACGAAGTTTTTCAAAGATGAATGTCATTGAATATTGCTGATTCTTATATCTGAATGAAATTTTCTGCTTTGAAAAAAAGTCGGAGGGAGTGAAGATAGCATATTTTTAAATAAAGAGTGGGGGCGTATTATGCGTATTTTATCAATATCGTTATTAACAATACATTAATTTTTTTTTCTGTTTGCAGGTTTCACGACCACCGTGATCAACTCGATTGGCTATAAAGCAGTCGCCTGTCCCTAATTTAGGATCACTTATTCCAGGGAAGGGAGAGAGCCAGTGCCATAACACAAACACAACATCCATGCGTCACCGGGATTCGAACACAGATACATCTTTTTTTTTTTTTTTTTTTTTGATTGGAGGTTTAACGACCACCGTGAGCAACTCAATGGGCTATAAGCAGTCGCCCGTTCCTAATTTAGGTTCACTGGTTCCAAGGAAGGGAGAGAGCCAGTTCTGTAAGACAAACACAACATCCGTGCCTCACCGGGATTCGAACCCGGACCCCTTTCGGACGAATGATTAGAGGCTATGACGAATGGTCTGAAGATAGCGCCTAGCCCACAGTCCCATTGGGGAAGATTAATAATAGTTATTACTTTTAATAGCAGACTAGGAGAAGACTTATGATTGAGAATTTCAGGCACTAGGTAAGGAACAGAACCAGTGTTAGAAAAATATGTAGCGTCTATTGTACACATGAAATCCAAGTCGGGTCATGAGAAGTTACTTTCCCAATGTCTTAGCTGCATATTAATTGAGCCGCCTTGGTGGCGTAGTGGTCTAAGCTATGGCTTCTGACTATTCGTCCGAAAGGGGTCCGGGTTTTAATCCCGGTGAGGCATGGATGCTGTGTTTGTCTTACGGCACTGGCTCTCTCCCTTCCCTGGAACCAGTGACCCTAAATTAGGGATGGACGACTGCTTATAGCCCATTGTGTCGCTCGCGGTGGTCGTTAAACCTCCAATGAAAAAAAATATATATTAATTGAAACAGATACCAGTGAGTCGATGATACCACAGCTTCACCTAACGCATTAAAGGACAATCATAGACAAGCAGCATGTTGAGGAACAGTTGTGAGACATTTTTAATATCTATTTCCTGTATTAGACTTGTGTATAGGAGGATTTATCACCACCGCCTGTCACTGGCTCTACAAAAAGTAGTAAAACAATCTCAAAGAGGAAATATATAATCCATCTCAGTAGCACACCAACAGTGAGTCAACGTCATCCCAACTGTGATGTACTATTGAGGTGACACATGAATGAAAATGTCAAGCTGCAACGATTAGCCTTCCAGGCGTAGATCAATCGGGAGAACAACCCGCTCCTGAGTAAAAGTATATGAATTCGAATTCCACCACTGGCAAAAAAGGACTATTTCGCTATATTGGCTCCCAAACGTACGATGAATCTCCAGGTTCGAATAAAAAAATAAGTGATAATTTTTCTACAGATCGTCTGAAATTAATAAGAATTCCTTTTTTCTACAGTGAGCTCCTTCAAGCGTTGCTTATCGGCGGATCCGAAACTGCAATTTCGTGCCCCGCCATTCTGAAGGGGCTGGGGGAGAGGATATATGCGACGTACTATTGAGATGACGAAAGAGTCAAAACGGCAAGTTGCAGTGTTAAGTATTGCCCATGCAGTTTAAGCTGGAGAATATCTCTCTCCGGAGTAGAAAGGTGTGGGTTCGAATCCTACAGAAAAGAATGGCACAGTGTAAGCGTTATTTTTACCCTCAGCCAAAATCTAGACAATGATTTGACAACGGCAATTTATCAAATAAATTTACTTATGTACGCACGTTGATAGTAGAGCTTTAAAACGGAGATCTACTAAGTTGGTGATCAATTCTTCGCAGCATTTAAAAAGCCGTACGCAAAAACCAAGCAAAATTTGCTTGTTCGACAGCTCTAATTTTTTGCCTACCCCAGAAAAGACGATGACTATCTATATATCTCATTGCTGGGCTGCAGTATTTTGGTACACATTAGCTAAACTCATGTGAGCTACTAGCGATGGTTTCCCCAGATTTTTTGACATCGGAGAGAAAATATGGAACGCTAACTCCCAGGCTATAACTTTGTTAAAGTTTCTTTATTCATCATTGAAAGCTCTGTTTCATTTTTCGCTGTTTGATGCCGCTTTTCAACAGAAGATTCAGCCACTAAATAATTGGCGAATGGAACGAGTAGATGGAGTTAAGATTTGCAAAATTAAGTATTTTTATTTTTTATATCCTGCAAAAATCAGATTTTATTTAGAGACAAAGGGTAATTTCTTCCCAAAGAAACCCAGGAAGGGGAGTAAATACTAATGTGTGGCTATTCTTAAATATCTAAGAGAGATTTTATTTTGTTGAAGATCAAAGAGACACCTACCATTTTTGATGGCCGAAAATATCCTCTTTTCGAATAAGATCCCTGTAAGTGATAAGTAATTTCACACAAACGGAAAAATAACCGAAGCGATAGGTACGAAAACTGGCATTGGGCGTTATTTTTACGACTTCAAACTTTTATACCATCCAGTTCTCCTTCATGGATCCTTGAGTCCAATATGTCTAACCCAGTTTCCCTTCTTACGTGAATGCATTCAACACCTTGAAGCTCGTACTGCAATGTATCATTGCGACGAAGAATGCATGCACTCATTGGAAGAAGGGGATGTTAGCGTTTTCTCATTTCCATCAGAATGCTCGGCCTTTGGTCCGTATAACTAAGATCAGTCACGGAACGAAATTCTTCAAATATTTATTAATCAGACACACGTTGTTGTCTGCTCTTTTACACCGGAGGTTAACGCCTGCGTACAATAAAACGGGGCTTTCGGAAAAAGGTTTTTCGGCATGCCAATTTTAAGATAAAAGTGATACGTTTTCTTTTCCAGATAAGCTTACCGAAGAGTTGACGTATTTTTACTTACGACCAGCTAGTTTTTATCCGATTACTACAGTAAATAAATCAATGAATTTAAGCAAACACAGCGTGCATGCATGCTGATAACTAGGATATCGTCTCTCTTTTTTATTTACTTAACTTGGAAAAATGATGCATCAAACATCTGACTGTATACTGGTGTCCAAAATTAACGCATCAAACACAAAATCATGAATAACTTAAAAAAATCCACAAGACAGAGTTTAATGACAGTTGGTACAGACATATATACATGGAGTGATCCCTGAAATATGACTGCCTACCCAATACGTCGTTGGTCCTACTTCCGACCTCAGTACAGCAGCTATCCAACGTGGCATCGATTCAATAACATGGCGGAAGCAGTTGGGAGGTACGGCCAACCAAGCTGTGTGTAATACGGTTTCGAAATGCAATTATGTAGCTGATTGGCGTATTCAGACGCGTATCACGACAAAAGAGCGAACGACAAAAGGGCGACACGACAAAAGGGTGACACGACAAAAGAGCGATAGGATAAAGGGCGAACGACAAAAGAGCGCATCACGAAAGGGCGAACGACAAAAGAGCGCATCACGAAAGGACGAACGACAAAAGGGCAAACGACAAAACAGCGACACGACAAAAGGGCGTAAGACAAAAGAGCGATGCGTCAAAATGGCGACACAACAAAAGGGCGGTACGGCAAAAGGACGCACGACAAAAGGGCGAAGTGAAAAAAAGGCGCCACGACAAAAGGGCGAAGTGAAAAAAGGCGCCACGACAAAAAGGCGAATTCACGGGCTTGATATTGTTCTACTTCAACTGCAAGATTTCTAAAAGATATTATTTCCAAAAATGGCACCGGGGTCCCTTTCAGCAAATTATATATTTCTTTGCTTATTCAAATCCCAACTGAAATCAGACGTCTCATCCTATACAGAAGGCTTTCTAAACGATGTTATTCCCAAAAAGACCTAACGGCCCTTTCAGTAAAATCAGTATTTCTTTGTGTATTCAAAAATCCCAACAGAAATCAGACGTGACATCTTTTGTACTTTGCCACACCGGCGGCGCAGTGGTCTAAGCGATTGCTTCTGATAATTCGTCCGAAAGGAGTCAGGGTTCGAATCCCGGTGAGGCATGGATGTTGTGTTTGCCTTACGGCCCGGGCTCTCTCCGTTCCCTGGAACCAGTGACCCTAAATTAGGGACGGGCAACTGCTTATAGCCCATTGAGTTGCTCGCAGTGGTCGTTAAATCTCTAATAAAAAAAAAAAAAAAAAAAGATCTTTTGTTCTCTAAGTGAAATCTTTATAAAAGGCTATCTAAACGAGGTTTTTTTCCAAAAAGGACTCCCGGACCCTTACAGTAAAATCAGTATTTCTTTGTGTATTCAAATAATCAACAATCCCAATTGAAATTAGGCGTGTCATCTTTTGTACTCTAAGTGAAATCTATGTAGAAAACTTTCTAAATGATGTTTTTTCCAAAAAAAAAAAAAAAAAAAAAAAGCCACTGGGCCCTTTTAGTAAATTCGGCATTTCTTTGTGTATTCAGATAATCCCAACTGAAATCAGACTTGTCACCTTTTGTACTCAAAGTAAAATCTATACAGAAATCTAAGATACATCTTTTTTAAAATAACATCTTTTGGAAAGCCTTCTGCATGGGTTGCATTTCAGTACAAACAATGTCACATCTGCGCTCAATTGGGATTTGAATACACAAAGAAATAAGCAATTTGCTTGAAATCCTCACTGGCCATTTTGGAAATAATATCTTTTTGAAAGCACTCCCTATAGGTAATTGAAGTACATGAAAATTAACATTTGCTTTCACTTGGGATTTGAATATACAATGAAATAAGCAATTTGGAAATTTGTATCTTAAGGTTTGACATATCGCGCTTTTGTCGTGCGCTCTTTTGTCGGATCGCTGTTTTGTCGTGCGCCCTTTGGACGTGTAATCATCCAAACGCCTGATATGCCATTCCATAGTGTCACATAAGTTCCTTATGGAATTGATATCAGGGGAGTTCGAAGGCCAATCGATATGTTGGAAGTCTGAACTGTGTTTCTCAATCCATTCCTGCACAACATTGGACTTGTTGCTTGACGCATTGTCATTCTGGCAGACAACGTTGGCCACTTGGGAAGAAGTGCAGCATTGATGGGTGCACAGAATTAGCAAGCAATTCACGATAGTTGAAACCAGTCATACGTTGTTCCACACGCACCAGGGGTCCAAGTTCCTGCCGGGCAAACGTGCGCGAGACCATACTGCCGCCTCCAATAGCCTGCACTTTGGAGACCATGCAGGATGGATTGAGTACCTCATGTTGTTTGCGCAAAACATGTGCACGACCATCTACGGTGTGGAGTACTCGTCAGCACACTTTTTCCAGTCATCCGATGTCCAACTTGCATGATCTTTGCTCGAGGTGAGTTTCTTGTGCTGATGAACTGTAGTTAGGAGAGGATGTCGTCTGGGTCGTCTGCTGTTATAGCCCATGCGCACTACCATGTGATGCATGGTCATGACAGATACTGTTCCGGGTTGACCTCTGTTGTATTGGGCAGTCAAATGTTGAACAGTTGACCTGTACGAGTTCTCGGACCTGGTGCTCACCTCTCACATCAAAGTTTCTCAGTTCTGTGCAGTTTTTACCTCCTGTTTGACCATTTTCACACCAGTCCAAACACACTTTAACTACTACGGCTGGCTAACAGTCCACCAGTTCAGCCGTTTGGGAAATTAAGGCACCCGCTCTCGGAGCTCTCAAACTCCGTTCTTGCTCAAAGTCAAATAGATCCTTCCGTTTACCCATCACTCTCCGAATTTCACTACCTGCTCCATTCACACATCAATGGTTCGTTGATTGACTGATTGCGCTCTCTCGAAAATTACTCAGTCAACGGGACGCATCCACTTTGGTTAAAATTCAGTAATCACTCGTTGTATGTTTGTATTGTACAGGAACTGAACAAAATTATACGATCACCTGGGAAACAGGAGATATGTCTTTTTTAATAATGTGCTGTACCACCATTAGCTTCCAACTTACTTGGGAAAGATTCGTTCAGCTGTTGAATCCATTTTTTAGAAATTTATTTACTGACAGGCATATACATCGAATTGAATACGTGAAATCAACCTTTGAGCACATTTATACCAACAAGCAAAATTAGATTGAAGAAATGGCGAAGCACACCACGAGGGAACTTCATGGTAGAGGAATAAGAGGGTAAGTTTTATTGATGCTTTTTTTCTTTTGATATCTACAGTATGCAGTCATAATGGAAGTTGAACCTGAAACTTGGACCACGCAGCATACGTCTGAAGTGTTAATAATATGTTGAACAGAAAGTTGATGTACCATCGAGAGCACTACAATACGGAGTACAGAACCACGTATATTCTTACAAATGTACTATACGGAAACAGTTTCTTGTGACAAACGTCATAGTGACTTCTTTGGTGATGCCAGCAGTCTGTGCTTTATCTCTTCGTTTTATTGTTCTTCTAAAGGAAGAAAATATCGGCCACTGTATCGGTTCAAAGCACTGCCCGTGGTTTCGAATATCTTTGCTATCCTGGCGATAAAACGTTTGTCTAGTGCTTTTCGTCCTACAAACTACTCCAGGAATTCACGTTGTGTTATCATCATGGACTCTGTTATCCAATAACTTTTCACAATTAACACCTGCTCCGCAACGGTTTACACAGCCATCCTGAACGGCGTTCAACGACAGAGTAAAACACGTAGATTGCTTCCGGACAGAATTTGCGTGCCCAGCCATCTGGTGGGGCGACGTCACAACGAGTCTTCGCTTTATATGGAAAATCACTCCCGCGCATTTCTTAAGAATCAAGGTACCTTTTAAACTAAACGTCGTGTTTCTATGTAGAGTGGGAAGAAACAATAGGTTTTTTTTAGGGGGAGGACTACCTAGTGAAACAACCTGTAGTATAGTTAATTAATTAAATCCTTCAAGCATATTCAACTTGACGATCATGTGAATTTGATAATTACATAACACACATAAAACAAAAGCAGTACTGATCCTCAGAATGAAACACTAAAATGGAAAGTGAAAGGGAAAACGAACGCAAGTCCAGGAAGATATCTCCTGTTTACCCTCCCGTGACATCGACATTTTATTACTCGCCTATCCTTCTCTGCAACTGTCGCCTAGAAATCCAATTGCGTGTGCTTGAGCTCCACCCATCGTTTTTTTTTTGCCTAGGAGAAGTTGGCGTACGTTCAACTCTGTTAACACGATATTTATAGTGAGTGGCGGACAGAGTCTCTTGTACAACTCTCTTGCTGAGATTTGGTGTACTTTTTGGGATTTTTCTATCAACATTCTTCCACTCACACACAAGGATTCTCCTGCGCTGTTGCAATTTCGCCATTTATGCTACCCCTTCACAGTGCTCAGCAGATGTTTTCTGCCTCATTAAATATGGAATTTCATTAAGTTTTGTTACTTTGTCTGTCAAAAATGATTATCTTAGCTATTCTCTCCCTCGTTAAATCCGGGGACTTCATTAAATTACAGTAGTTTGTCAAAAACGATTAAATAAGTTTTGAATTAACATTATCTCAAACAAAGTTTCCTGTTTCGCTCGTTAAATCCAAAATCTCGCTAAATCCGGGCTCGTTATATGCGGGTTCTACTGTATACAAATTTCCTCATAGTCATGTGGTTTATTGAGCATAGTATACGACAAATGCGTTGCGAACATAGCGAAAGAAAAGCTGAATTTTCAAGAAAATTTGGTGAATATATTGTGTTGTCGGAAAAGTCATGACGTATTTTAGCCATGTTTTGCAAAGGTCATTTATTGATAGAAAGAACGAAGATTAATCAATGATATAATGCCTGTTTTGTTCGATAACCTTTTGCCAACTTTCAGTGAGCTGCAGAATGCCTCGTTCATAGAAGGACCTGTCTTTCGTGGCGAAAAACTGTACGAGGGGCTAATTTACAGCCTCATCTGAATTGAACGTTATACCACGCAAGGACTGTTGAAAAGAGCGAAACAAGTGGAAGTCTGACAACGCAAGGTCAGGCGTGTATGCTGGGTGTGGCAACACACCCCACCCAAAATCCAATAATTTTTGACGGGTGATCACACTCGTGTGTGGTCTCGCGTTGTCGTGATGGAACACAACACCTTTACGATGAACGAGCTCTGGCCGTTTCTGGATGATGGATTCGTTCAAACTGTCCAATTGCCGACAGCACACATTCCAATTGATTGTTTGGTTCCGTGGTAGGAGATCGAAAAACACGACACTTTTAAAATCCCACCACACTGAGACCAGAACCTTCCCCTGATGAATGTCTGCTTTGGATGTCGTTTGAGTCGAAGCAGCACGTCGGGACCAAGATCGTTTGCGCAGCACATTGTTGTACACAATCCACTTTTTCGTCACCAGTTATCAGTCGCTTCAAAACAGGATCGTTTTCCTCACGTTTAATGAGCATATCGCAGATGTTTATACGCTCCGTCAATTGAGCTTCTTTCAGTTCATGAGGAACCCACACATCGAGCTTGTTTACGTATCCCAGCTTCTTCAGGTGGTCGTGAACGCTTGAATGATGGATGCGCAATGTGTCTGCAATCTCTCGTGTTGTGTGACGTGGGTTTGACGCGATTGATTTGGTCATCATCAACCTCGGCTGGACTCCCGGACCGAGGAGCATCGTTGAGGTCAAAATCACCAGCACGAAAGTTTGCGAACCACCGCTGGATTTGACGTTCTTGTAGAGCATTATCACTGTAAATTTTACGCAACTTTTCACAAGCTTGACGAGCGTTCTTCCTTTTACGGAAGTAAAACAGTAAAATATGGCGAAAATGCACAGTTTGGTCTTCCATCTTCAACTTGATGTCAAATCTCCGCATATCAACCAAATCGCTCACTATTCCTTTTAGACTGCAGCTATAAGTGGCACCTGTCGAATGCCATAGCGATAACAAAGCTGCGCATGCCTCTAGTACTTCCAAAACCGCCCAATCGCCATCGATTGCCAAAATACGTCATGAATTTTCCGACCACCCAATATTAATCTTCACTCAGTTCTCCAATCTTGTGTTAAAGAGAATGAAGTTTAATTCCTAAATTCTGAATTTAATAGAACCAAATAAACAGGTAGGAGAGATATAACTTTGTAATGATTATTGAAATAATAAGGAACAGTTAAGTGTTGGCATTAACATGAGAGGAGCTAAATATAATAAAAAAAATTACAGTTATTGCTTTTTTTTGCATAGGACAGCATTTTCAGCATTATAACCCTCTATGCTTGGGATATTAAGTTTTCGGGTAGCACATCTCTTACAACGTAAATAAATGCATGCTTATTTATTATTATTACTATTTTGATATTATATATACAAGACCCAGAAAAAGACCACATGGGAGATGGGTGGATGAAATTCGTAAATATGCGGGAGTGACATGGAGGAGACTGGCACAAGACAGACCGTTGTGGAGGAAACTTGGGGAGACCTTCGTCCAGCAGTGGATTGATAATGGTTGACAATGATGATGATGATGATATATACAATTGCTTCTTTTTTGCAAGATGGAACTGGCTACGAGTTTTGTTATAAGGGTAATGATTAATCAACTGTTTATAATCAAGCTTTGAGAGAACAGAGAAACTACATAAACTCCAGCATTTTTTCATAAGAAGTCGAAAAACTCTGTTAAGACCTCAAAAGCTTTGCAGAAATTTTAGGAAATTCTCCTCTAACAGAAACAGGAATCGCATCTGGTGAAAATACGGCTCATTTAATCTCAAGAATGTTACTAGTGTGAAAATTAAGTTTATTTTTCGGGAAGGGTAAAACATAGACAGCATTTTCATGCAGTACGAATAATTTCTTCATCCAAATGTAATTTTTTTGTAGGCGCGGAAAGAAAATTGATTTCGTTGTTCCGCTTGAACTGCCAAATACTTCATTATAAGAGCTATTTTCTTCGTTCTGGGTCTTTGGAAAACCCAGAAAACTTTTCAATATTTTTTTTCTGCGGATCAGTATTTTAATTTTGTCCCTGCCTGTTCGCCTTATTCAGGTGGTCAAATATTTTTACCAAAAATTGAATTTGGCGCATTATAGATCAATCTAAGTTATTCAGAAAAGTCACGGTTTTCCTGTTGTCAAAAATAAAAAAATAAGCGTACCCAAAATTACTGCGGTTTGAGATATGTACAAAAGTAAGTAAGTAAACAAGTTAAAACAAATTAAGTTGCTTTACTCAACACCATTTCAGAGAGGCAGACTGTTGGTCTCCGAGTTGGTGGATGGTCAACTCTTCGGTTTTGCGCAGCATTTGGTTGCTCACAACGCAACAGTGGATCCATGCTGGCATCAGTTTTTGAGAGAAGGTACGACCTCTTGTTGGCCAGGAGCTGAAGCACCCTGCACAACCAGGGGAAGACCGTTTTCATCAGGGGATAATCTACCGCTCCCTACAGACACACTCTTCTTTTTTTTATTTTGATTGGCGGTTTAACGACCACCGTAAGCAACTCAATGGACTATAAGCAGTCGCCCGTCCCTAATTTAGGGTCACTGGTTCTAGGAAAGGGAGAGAGCCGGGGCCGTAAGACAAACACAACATCAATGCCTCACCAGGATTCGAACCATGACCCCTTTCGGGCGAATGATCAAAGGCCATCACTTAGACCACTGCGCCACCGGGTCTTCCAGCCACACTCTACAAGCAGAAAAGCTACAAATGTTGTTTTCCATCATTTCGTTACAAGAGATACCCTACGTCGAAGACTGGCGGAGACAGGACTTCACGCACAGCGTCCATTGCGTTGCTTGTCCCTATCCAATGATTGCCGACGTCGGGAGTAATGCTGTGCTCAAATAAACTGGCAAACAGAATGCCGTCGTGTGAGATTAAACGACGAATTCCGCTTTAGTGTGCAGTCCAATGGTAGCGGGCTTCCGTGAAACCCAAATTTACCCGTGGTGGCAGTAGAACCCACATCCCTCGGCTCCGGAGCCGAATGCTTTTCTAATTAAGCTTCGCCGGCAAGAGCTTATCATTGCTACTCGCCTTCTTGACATGTGCGTCGCATTTGTAGTACGTCAAATATATCCCCCTTGAGAAAGGGTCGGGACCGAATAGTAGGTTTCCGGGTCAGCCGGCAAACCATGCTGAAGTAGATAGCAGTAGAAGAAGGAATTCTTATTAATTCCAGATGATGTGTGGAAGGAACATCACAGATCTCTCGAAGAATCTAATGGCCAGTAGATCCATTTTTACGTTCCGGCGCCAATGTGAAACCCAAATTTTGCCAGTGGCGGATATTGAAGTCTTATCCTTCTGCTTCGGGGCCGAATGCTTTCCCAATTAAGCTACGCCGGCAAGGTGTTATCACTGCTGCTTGCTGTGATAAGCCTTTGCCGGCGCAGATTCCTATACAAGGTTATAAGCCCTCTTGTGATAAGCCTTCGCACCTCTGTAGTACATCCCATATACTTGTATATCCCCAGGGCTGAGTCAGAATCGTAGGTTTCTGGGTCAGCCTGCAAACCATTTTGAAGGAGTTCGCTGTAGGAGGAAGAATTCTCATTAATTCTAGACGACGAGTGGAAGAAGCATCCACACATTTCTGAAGAGTTGAAGACGGAATTCTGATTTATTTCAGACGATGTGTGGAAGTAACACCACGCATTTTTCGAAGAACCTAAAGGCCAATAGATCCATTTTTACGTTCAGGTGCCAATGTGAAACCCAAATTTTGCCTGTGGCGCGTGTCGAACTCACATCATTTTGCTCTGGAGACGAAGGACTTCCCAATTAAAAAAAAGGGGGCAATCAGGGGGCTTATCACTTCTACTAGCTTGGGCTTATCACTTCTACTTGCCGTCTTGACATGTGAGTCACTTCTGTAGTACGTCACAGTTCACGTTTAAAGACGACGTGGAAAACGGACTAATTCATGAGCAATTGTCCAACAGTATGCAGCGAGAACAGCAGGAGTCATGGTATGGGAAGCAATCACTCATGACATCTGAACATCCCTAGTATTCCTCAGAGGCAGTTTGACAGATTAACAATACGGCAAGAATATTCTGCATTTGGTAGCTAACCCTTTCGTGAGGAAAGCATCTTGTGGCAAATTTTAGAAAGAAAATACACGTCCACCCACTGCTAATATCTTCAGAGAGCCTTTATGCACTATCAACGTTATTTAATGACTAGGGAGATCCCCGGATTTGTCCCTAATGAAACCTGTGTTTTGCATGGTTGAACATTACTTCAATATCCAATCGCAACGAGGCCCGATAACCGCCGGAAAAGGCCACTTTTAGGAAGCATGATGGAAGAAGTTGAAAAAATCCGTTAGACGTCTCTTCGACTCAACGCATTACCAACAGAAATGGTTGTACCTCTATTGCAATCTCCCATTAGTTTTGAAAAATAACAACGGAGAACTACTAAAAAGTTGCTGTATGAGAATTTTTAAGGGATAAAGAAATGTCTTCCTGAAATAATATTTGCATAATTATAACGATATGCTCCTGTGTACCTCGTGTAAAAAGGTGCTGAAATTTATAACAATAAAAATAGGTAATCGATAACGAAACATATAGAGCTGCAAAGTTGGAAAAAGAGAAATGACCTGTTTGTTTTAATAGAAGAATAGCTTTGTTGCGTTGGAAATGCTCAATGCATATTACTAACACAATTTTAAAACTGTACGACTACTGAACATAATATTTTACACTGAGCATATAAGATGTAAATTAACATAAAAAGTACTTTCCAGACGCATATCTTAAACATGGAAATCCACAAATTTATTAAACAAAAACGCTTGACATTACATGATAGATTCCTTATTTATACAATAACGTAACTGCGATTTGATCCACTGAATGATCTTGAAAACAAACAGGGAAGACCCTTTCATACACTACATACCTTTCTGTGACACGTAGAGCATATTTTTTTTAAGTTCACATTTTTGAGTCCGTTAACCCGTGTGAAGAAATCTGGCCCTTTCCTATTTAGAAGCACATTTGCAGTTGGGGAAAACCATTGCGGGAGTTTAAATGTTGTTCCTATATTCTGTAAACTTCTTTAGAAGTTACTAAGTCCAACATAATTTTTGTTGCACATTGCTGTAAGCCCTAAAAACTTACATGATTAGTTTGATGGCACAGACTCCTCAGGAAAAGTGCCTTTAATACCTGTTGGTTTAGCAGATTGCAGAGTCTGTATAATTGATTGAATGTTCTTTTTAGTGGCATCTTCATTCTCGTTGTCAGCTGCAGTCTCACCTGTGTAGTCAATGATGATTATTTGTTTCTTTTTCGACTCTGATTTCTGTTCGTCGGTTGTTGGGGTAGATGGTGGCGTCGTGCTTAAGCTGCCATTTGCTTTCCTAGACTGGTACACAAACACCATTTTACTTGCGCTGTTTTTAGAATTATTATCAGTTTTCCCGTTCGCCACTGGTTTCCACTGAGAATACATCGCCCCTTTTCCTTTCGTCCAGCCACCAGATCCACCATCGGGTCCCCTCCATCCATCCAGCCACGTCCAGTTTCCACTATCGCGCTTTGTGTTCCACTGCCATCCGCTGTTCCCGCCACGACCTATTCTCCATGGATTTTCAGCACTGCTGTTACTTGTTGTAGAGTTATCTGCTGCTGTCTCATTTTGTTCGCCGATGCTTTGCCACGGATTCGGTTCGCCACTGTTACCAGACGGTTTGGTGATTACAATAATGTACGGAATTCCTGCTCCGTTGTTGATATTCCATCCTTTATTCTCGTTGCCACCATTACCTACATTCCAGCTGTCCCAGGGTACATTGCCGCCTGCTGTTGCATTTTCGTTAACATTATTACCTGTAGCATTAGCTATTTTCCACGAACTTTTTCCGTTACTCCAAGGCTGAATATTGCCACCTAAATTTTCACCCACTGATCTTCCGCCAGATTGCAACTTACTCCCCTTTCTTTTTTGCCACCTAGCTGGAGGGCTTCCTCCATTTCCATTTCCTCCACTTTTCCACCTGCTATTTCCATTAGTCTTTGGTTGTTTTCCATTTCTCTGAGCGGCTGACCATCTGTCTTGTCCTCCACGAGACCTATTATTTTTCCATCTACCGTTTCCACTTTGGCTTCCTGTTCCACCCGCGGTATTCGTCCAGCCACCTTTCGCACCGTTTTTTCCACCATTAGATTCCCCTCTGGTTCCTGACCAACCTTTGTTATTTTTGCCATTGCCTTTGTTTCTCCAACTTGAACCTTTAGTTTTGCTTGGGACCCATCTTTGACCAGTAGTACCCGTGCTACCTCCATTACTACCACCACTACCATTAACATTCCATCCCCGCGGGTTCCAACTGGAGGTCCCTGACTCCTTCTCAGGTTTCGAAGCTTCATCAGTTTCAACGGGCACCCCGCCCTTCCACCATCCATCATTATTTCCAACAGTCCATACTGCGCTACCCCCACCCGTAGTATATATTTTCGCTTCCCCCTTTCCATCTTCATTTATTTTCCAAACAATGTACCTGTTTAGCTTTCCATCGTCCCATCCAGTCCATTCCGCAATGGGTGTCACATTTTTAACGCCTTCTGTTGGCGTAACGACTGTGGGAAGAGGTACGGTAACAGGTTTCTCAGAAGTGGTAACCGGTGCAACAGAAGGTGTGGTAGTTACAGCAGCAGTAACGGTGCTAATAGGACCGCCAGACGATGTGGGAATAGTAGTGACAGCTGGTGTACTTGTAGTGGTGACAGGAGCAGGACTGGCGGTGGTAACAACACTGCTTTTAGTAGTGGTAACTGCTGCAGTGCTAGTAGTAGTGGGAGCAGCGGTATTAGCAATAGTAGTCGTAGTAGTAGCAGGAGCTGGCTCTTTTGTAGTGGGAGACGAGGTACTCATGGTAGTGACAGCAGCAGGTTTAGTAACAGTAGTGACAGCACCAGAAGTAGTAGTGGTAGTGCCAGCAGAACCAGTGGTAGTTGTAGTAACTGGAACTTCAGGGCTCACAGTTGGGATAGCAGGAGAAGCAGTTGTTACAGTAGGAGTTTTTGTTATGGGTTCGGTTGTGTGTTCGTGATGCAATTCATCTACACTTATTACTTTCCACTCTCCATCAACATATATTATTTTCCACTCTACATCTCCATGATCGTTCACTAGTTTCCATCCTTCCGGCCCTCCATGGCCAATAACCTTCCACCCAGTGTTTATGTTACCATCCATTGTGTCCCCATCGTAGACCCTCCATTCTCCGGAGTCCAAACCACCACTGTACCATCCCCCACCGTTCTGGTCACTGTTACCATTGATCCAAGCAGTCTTTCCATTACCATGACCATTCCACGTTCCACCTTCGCCATTCCCTTCGTCTGCACCTCCGTCCCATTCTCCCGCTGGGCCATAATCTTCTTCCCATTCAGTAGAGGTTTCTACATTTCCGTTCCACCCCTGCTGTTCTCCACTCCATTCGTCAGCGCTTGTTTCAGGACTTCCTACATTTTCTGATCCGTTTTTCCCATTATTAGTCTTTACAACCCAACCATTACCACTATTGACATTTCCCAATGTCCACACAAAGCGAGAATTTTGCGCTGGTCTTTCCTCTTCGGACGAAATTTTCGCGCTATCGTCTGCTGATATATTGTTCGACTTATTGAACGAACTGCCGACTGGGGCCCATACCACTTTTGTCTTTCCGTCCGGTATCGTTTGAGGTCTTTGACGTATCCATTCCTCACTGCCGCCATTTTGTTTCGTGGGAGGCAATCGAACTGCCCATTCTTGTTGGTTATCACCATGATTAAACTGCCACGTGCTGTCTTTGTCTAAATCTTCTTCATACTTTTTGTTTGACAGTGGTAGCTTCGTACCCACGTATGGAATAGTAGAAGAAAAGATATCAGAAGAATCCGTGGTTATTTCTGCAGCATTTTTACTCCGGTACAAACCAAAGCGTTCTCTGCGTTGGATATAAGAAGGGTCACTATACTGTACACGAGATTCATGAGCAGAGAGCCCTCTGGGTGAATTTTCAATAGAACTTTTCGCAATTATATCTACCGGAGTAAAGGATTCCTTTGAGGAGGATGGTTTAACTTCTGAATGGACAGCTCCAGATCCACTTTTGGTTTCAGGAATATTTGTTCTTCCTTCCTTTATCATCAGATGTGCTGCATATGCTCGGTTTTTCAAGTCAATACTCACAGCAGATACCAAGAATGTCAGCAGGACCATTTTTAGCAGCTTCAAACAAACCTACATTGTAGTAAAAGAAAAACGAAATAGAGTTAATGAAATAAGGTCTTACAAAATGTACACAATAGTTCATTACATCTGTTCAGTGATTGAAATATATTTGTTTTAATTAAATCAATTTATACCTATGTTAACATTAATTAACATTTGCAAAGATAGGTTACTACTCATGTGCCACGCGCAAGAATTCTGTTTTATGAATTTTAAAACAAAATAAAAATGCAAAAACAGTTCCTAAAATAATGTCATATAAGCAGTGATTCGTATTACTTGAATAAAATTTAAATGAAATTTTCAAAATACGTTTTTTTTTTTAATTTTTATTGGAGGTTTAACGACCACCGTGAGCAACTCAATGGGCTATAAGCAGTCGCCCGTCCCTAATTTAGGGTCACTGGTTCCAGGGAAGGGAGAGAGCCAGTGCCGTAAGACAAACACAACATCCATGCCTCACCGGGACTCGAATCCGGACCCCTCACTGACGAATGATCAGAGGCCAGCGCCTTAGACCACTGCGCCACTGGGGCGGCCAAAAATAAGTTTGGTTGTATTTCAAAGTGTACATACTGAGTGTTGGAATTTTCATCGCTCCTTAAGTTTGTAAAGTAAAATCAGTTAACACATCACGCCGGCTGAAGAGTAAGTATATAAAAATTTCAACAGATTCTCAACTGACTGAGTAGTTGTATTTGAAAGTTTTGAGAAGGTAGTCAACCTTATATACTTCTCTATCTATGAAAGAAGCTACAGCCTCTTCCTGGTATTATTGCCTATAACTACCGTCCCAAATAGGCACTGTGCACAAAAAATGTTTGAAGTATAACAACAAAAGCAATGTACCTGCAGGCTCCTCAGCAAAGAGGGTGAGATATTGGTATACACACACACACACACACATATATATATACACACACATGATGTGTATACATATATATCATTACCATCATCATCATTATCACCCATTTTGTTTTATCAATCCACTGTTGGATGGTTGGATGAAGGACTTCCAAGTTTCTCACACAACGGTCTGTCTTGAGACAGTTTCTACCATGTCACTCCGGCGTTCTTTCGAATTTCATCCACTTATCTCCCACGTGATCTTCTTTTGGGTCTTTTACTGCCCCTTGGATTCCAGCCAAAAATTTCGGTTCTCCATCGGTGGTCTGTTATCCTGGCAATATGTTCAGCCCATTGCTCGTTCGTGACAGACGTAGTGTTGGTGGATCCAATATTTTATGCAATTTAGTGTGGAATACCTCGTTCCTCACTCTTCTGTTGCGTGGCTAGGCTGTCTAAAGGTACTGTGTACGTTTTGAGCTACTTTTCTAACGTTCTCGTCCTCGTATTAGTTCATATTTATCCGTTTTCTTATAGTTTGCTCGGTTGTTTACGTTTGGAAGCTGCCAACATGGCGGCTTCCTGTATTTCCTTATCATCACTGGGCGTGGAGGATGCACGTCACGTCACACTTCCCACGTCCATGGAAGTCAACATTCTCTCGTCATCAGATGTGTCTGCTAAGATGCCTTCCCAGCTTTCTAGTACTCCTGCTTCGGTGCCTTCACTGGACTTGGCTGTGCTTTCTTCTTCAGCTCCTTTATCTGCCTCGGTGCCCTCCCTGGGTACTAATGATTCTACTGCCTTGCCTTCAGCCTGTGCTTCTCTTCCCTCACAGCTTTCTGCGCCTGCCGGATCCGTACAGACTTCTCTTCCGAGGATGTCATTTGGCTCTACAGTGCAACGAGGCGCTACTTCTACGTCCGATCCCTCTCAACCTGATGGTCTTTTGCAATCAACACCTATTATTCTGGTATCCAACCACAAGGTGAAGGTAACAATAGATGACATTTCTCAGATTGGCAGTGAGTTCCATAACCTCCTGGATAGAGGTGTGCTCTTTCATGCCTTACCAACTACTCCATTGCCACGCTTATATGAAAGCTCTCTCTGGACATGTGTCGTCTGCGTCTATTGCGGGAATTTCCCGTATCCCTCAGGGTATCTCGGTTCAGTTCAATCACAAGGATGATGCTGACTTTTTTCTTGCAAACGGACTTTCGATTGGGACAAAACATCACATCCCTTCGCCTCTTTCCAAGCGACTGGTGAACATCACGTTCTATCCGGTTCCACAGGAAGTGCCTGATACTGCACTTCCTCTTCTTGTCAGTCATGTATGTAAAATTGTTGGCAAGGTTCGTCGCCTCTCTGACGCTCCCCGCGCAACTCAATTCGCACATACTACAGGACCTCGCCGTCAGTTATTGGTCGTCTTTCCTATTGAGAAAGCCTTGGCGGATTGCCCTACAGAAGCTACTGTATAAATTGGCTCACGAACGTACAGTTTCAAGGTTTTCACCACTCACTATTGTACACACTGTTTAACACAGGATCATACCACTGCCTCCTGTGAACGCTTTCGACGTGGAGGTTCATCAAGTTCGCAAACCACTGCTGACCACATTGGTCTTTCTACTATCCCCACTACCGGTAGTTTGCCTGACCCGACCTCTTCGGTTCTCCGTCAGACGAAGATTTCAGTCACGGACAATGCTGCCTTTCCTCCTCTCCCGACCCGTACGATTGTGCATCCACCTTCAAGATTGGCAGAGATGTCTTCTACTACAGATGTGTCTACAGCGGAGTGTTCCGATCCGGATGTGTTGAGTGGTGGTTTGGCAGATCAGCCGTCTGACTCTTCTCCTAGCCTCTGAGCTATCGGATCTCCAATTGCAACCTTGTCTACAATAACCTTATTGCCACATCTTCCAACAGCCTCGGCTGTTGTACCAGTTTTCACTAAGGCTGATCTGCTACGTATTTCTTTATCGGCGACGTTGGTTTTCTCGTCTCCTGACTCTGGAGGTGAGCCTGCGCCACTAAAGGATACATCCGCCTCAGCTTCTTCTTCGAAGCGTATTGGAACTGCCAAAGACGCTGTAAAACAGAAAAAGTTAAAGCAACTTTCTGTGTCTCTTTCTGAGGATTCATCTAGTGTCCCCGGTGTTCCTGGTTCCAATGTTTCTCTACCTGAAGATTCTTCAAACAGCATGCTTCTCCGCTCAGGTCCTGTTAATCCTCTCTCTCTGATGCTGAGGTTCTACAGGCCATTGATACGTTTCCTCCAGTTCCTGGACCACTGTCCAGACAGCAACTTTTACGTTTTTTTCAACCTGCACGTACGATTGTTTGTTTTGAAGAATTCCTCCATTCACCTGATCTGGACCTGTTTGCAGCTGTAACGCAATTCGAAGCTTATGTGTCATTTTTTAAATCTCTGTGTGCCACCGATCCTCGGTATCATGCTTTTTGAGACGTTACACGTGCCGTCTCGCCTCCTTGAAGGAGCTTGCTGAGAAGCATATATGTGATACCGTATTTCCTATTGCCGACGACTTTTAGCTCACTTCCCCAAACCGGTCATTTTTTGTTCTCTTAATGCTAGGGGACTTGCGAACCCGTTCGCAAATTCTCTGGTTTTTGTAGACTTAGTGCCTGTTAATTCTGATGTTTTCCATGTATTTTAAATTTGCTATATTTGTGTGTTTTTACGGTGTTTCATAAGTAATATACCTTCAATTTGCTATAATTGTGTGTTGTTGATGTGTTTTCACGAATAATCGGTCTCTTTACTTGTGTGAGCTCCACAGTATCTCTTTATCATTATCTTATCTGTTGTTTCCTGAATTTGTGCCTTGTTTTTTAAATTTCCTATACTTGTGAGTTTTAGCTGTGTTAGTGCTTTCCTCGATCGCGGATTACAATAGTGGTACATTGATTACCTTTGTTATTTTTATAAAGTTGATGAGTTACTCAATAATGTTTTGCGCTCTAACCACATTTAAGTTCCGTTCGAATGATTTGTGATGGCATAGAACATTTCATATACTTGTGCACATGTGTTATTTCAAATCGTTTTACATGCCGTTATGCCATTCATTGTTCGTGTGCATATTCATTTCCTTTCTGTGCAATTTTGTGCTGCATCGTGGATATACATACATTGCCGCACTTTTGTTTTCTCTACTGCAACATTCAATGAATCTCCTATGTTCGTATTTCGTTATAGCAATAAACTGGGTACCGCTTTGGTACCCACAGTTACCAATACCAATACCATTGCCATTTCAGGGATTTACTCTGATCATGATGTCTTCCACTCTTTTCATTTTCCTTATCCATGCGTTCATTTTCTTATCTTTCCTGGTTACACCAAGTATGCATCTCTCCATGCTTCTTTGAGCTGTCTGCAGTTTTTGTATGTCTTTTTTAGCTAAGGTCCACGCCTCTGCCCCGTACGTAAGCACTTCAATACAGAAGAATATTTCAAAGCCATCACAACTGCTGATGGTTTTTGTAATCAATACTGGCCATACATAATATTAGTTCATATTTCCTCTTTTTTCAATTATTAGGGGTATGCACAATTTTCCGCCACCCACGCTAGCGGGCGCTGTAGGGGTCTAACCGGCCGGCGACCCGTGCGGTCAGTTCGTACATGAAGCCAAGCACGTTTGTCGATAAAGTTCATTTGCAGCACTGTTTGTTATTCATGTTTAAATTAGGGAGAAGTGCGAGTCAAGCATACGGTTCAACATGTCAGGCGTACGTCGAAACGGTTATGGGTGAGCGGACGTGTCGAGAATGGTTTGCCAGGTTAAAGAAAGGTGATCTAAGCTTGGAAGACAAGCCACGTGCAGGGACCGCAGGAACTGGCAGACAAGGAGCTGGAATCGCTGTTGCAAGAGGATTCCACACAATCGACCACGCAACTGGCGAAACGTTTGAAAGTGGCTCAATCGACGGTAGTACCGCGTCTACAAGCCTTGGGAGAAGATCCCGAAGATTGGTGAGTTCCGCATACTTTAACGGAGCGTAATATTGGTCAACGATTGGATATTTGCATGTCGTTGCTGAAGAGCTTTCAAGGAAAGAATTTATTGCGGAATTTTTTGTTTAATTATGGGTTTAAGGACCACCGTTAGCAACTCAATGGGCTATAAGCAGTCTCTGTGGAAGGTTGTCACCGGGGATGAAAAATGGGTCTATTGCGACAACCCCTAACGCAAGCGATCCTGGATCGACCCAGGCCAGCCATCAACATCCACTGCAAAACAGGATGTCCACGTGAAAAAGGTGCTGTTGTGTGTGTCGTGGGATATGCATGGAGTGCTGTACTTCGAACTGTTGAAACCGGCCAAAACAATCACTGCACAACGATATAGGGATCAGTTGATGAAACTGAACGCCGCAATTGAGCAGAAATGCCCATGGACTGGTAAATGACGCTGCCCAGTCGTCCTGTTATACGACAATGCCAGACCACATGTCGGTGCCACCACGAAATCAACCGTTGAACAGTTACACTGGGAGGTTTTACTGCACGCCGCTTACTCCCCGGACATTGCGCCCTCAGACTTTCATCTGTTTCGCTCTATGAAACATGTCCTAGCCCAACAGCGGTTCACAACAGCTCTAGATGTGGAAAATTTCGTCACTGCGTTCTTCAGTTCAAAACCCGAAACTTTCTATCATAGGAGCATTCATTTGTTTCCTGAAAAATGGCAAAAGGTCATTGATGCTAACGGCCAATATTTCGTTGAGTAAAGGTGTACTGGTTTCCTGATTGTTTCTGTCTCCTTCTCCTTAAAACGGCGGAAACTTTTGCATACCCTTAATATAAGGGTGTTCAAATGAAAAGGTACGAAACGTCATAAGAACGTAACCGTTAACATATTTGTCTATGCCGCTATGGGAGAACGTAGCGACACATCTAGGGATGCGATTAAAGTCGCCGGCGTAGATCGGAGCATGCGCGGGCGCCCGCATGCGCAGGAGAGAGCAGAGGCTCTTATAAAGAGCGCCGTCCAATTGATGCGGCAGTGTGTGTGAGGACAGGATGGCGTTCACATTGCAAAATTCGACGATTGAGGAGCAGCGAGGCGTTATCCGATTTCTGACAGCGGAAGGTGTTAAACCGGCCGCTATTCATCGCCGGATGGTGACCGTATATGGGGAAGACTGTGTGTCCGACAAGTCAGTGAGAAAATGGAGTGCCCGTTTTCGTGCAGGCCGTGAGATGACCCGAGACCGGGCCAGGCAAACACAGTCATCACTGCCGATCTCATCGACAAGGTGGACGACCTAGTGAGAGGTGATCGGCGTGTCACATTGCGAATGTTGGCGGTGGAGGTGGATGTCAGCGTTGGAACAGTGTGGACAATTGTTCACGACAGGTTGCGTTATCGGAAGGTGTGCGCGAAGTGTGTTCCGAAGCAGCTCACCGACCAGCAAAAGGAACTGCGTATGGGGCTAGCACTTCAACATCTGTTTCGGTATCATGAAGACCCCGCTTTCCTGGAGCGGATCGTCACAGGTGATGCGATTTCCATGTGTTTGGTCCCCTGAAAAAACATCTGAAAGGGAAGCGCTTCCACTGGGACGACGAACTCAAGGACGCTGTGCAGGACTGGGTCTCGTCACGGCCATAGGAATTCTGGGAACAAGGAATCCTTCGGTTCGTTAATCAGTGGGGTCGTTGTGCTACGGACTATGGTGTATACTTTGAATAAAGTCTTCATATATACCCACAGTGTCGTTTCGTACCTTTTCATTTGAACACTCCTATAGTTCTCCCAGTACATGGGTACGATCAACAGTGCTGTAGCCATTTCTGCATTCCTGAATCCAAAGACTTGGACGTTAACCAAACCAGTTAGTAAAATCATGCAATGCATTGATTATGATACGCTTTCCAACATACCAGGAATCATGACTCAAGTTATGAGGATGATATCTGTAAAATAAATCTCGCTCTTCTGAACCAATCTTTGACCCCATTTCGATGATATAAAAGTAATGCGTAATACACACACACACAGCTCCCTACATAATGAGGCAGATGGTCGCGAGAGTGTGACATCATAAAACTTTAACAGGATCCACAAACAACGCATGACGTGAAAAGGCAGATGGCGTGACCGCGCGCCAATAGCTCAATCGCAAGTCGATTGCAAGAGTGTGACGTCATAAGATTTCTAAGAATGGGAAACATTAATAGGACGATGCTATGACACTAAAATCGTGGTTTTTCAAAGTCGAGATTAAGCTAAATTGGTTTCTAGTACCAGAAAACGGAAGGTTAACCACTTTCATCAAAATCCTTTGAGCCGTTTCCAAAATAAAATTTGCATATATACAATAATTGCTCCTTTAATAAGATGTTATCAAATGCATCCCGCTCCTATGTCCTGACTTTCGGCCTCACTTCACCCATTTTCAACAGGGTTTGTCCCCAGGTCGTCTCCTACGACATACTAAAGTTTCATTGAAATCGAACCATATTTACGCAAGTTATGGCGCATAAGGACAGTGGAATAGATCCCGCTCCTATGTCGTGACCTTTGACCCTATTTCGTCCATTTTCAATAGGGTTCGTCCCCAGGTGGTTCCCAACCATATGCTAAAATTTCATCGAAATCGGACAATTTTTACGCGAGTTATTATGCGGAGAGACGGACGGACAGACGGACAAAGCTGGGGCATATACGCTTCTTCAATCTACAGTTGTAAAGTGCAAAAAAAGACATAGAAAGGCTGCAGGACAGATATGTACGCTTGGAGTAACCAGGAAGGATAAGAAGAGGAACTCGTGGATCAGGAAAAGGACAAGAGTGGAAGACCTGATCAGAGCAAAATTCCTGAAATGAGAACGGGGTTGGCATATTGGCAAAAGAACGGACCACCGATGGACAACCACACACCACAAGCCTTGACGTTTCCGAAAGGCTCTGACCTAGTCTTATGGCCATTACAATTTGGCCTTTGTCAAACTCACTTAAGTCGGCTGAGTTTTCCCATCTGAAAAACAAGAATAACACTGATTAACAGAGCTCAGTATCAGGTGTTATTTATATAGTTTCATGATCTTCACACGAGCCGTCGTTTACCTGCAGTTGCTTCCATTTGTACAAAGACGGGCTAGTCATAATGTTTCGGTACTTCAGTGTATGTTAAGCATTTCATGAACTTGGCGGAAACATTAAAAGTAGAACCACTAGCATGAATAGACTGGCTGGAACAAGCAGTGGAATTACAGCAGACATGTTTCATTCATTCGCGTGTGCCCTCTGCAGTAGAATGCTGCTCATCCACTTGAATAAATAATGGGCATGCTAAGAAAGTGAACACTCATATTTACGCTGCAAATCGCCAGGTGTATCTTAGAACCAATGTCAGTAGATTAGCTGTCTTCGATACCAATATCAACAGAGCAGCTGCCTTTAACACCAATATCAACAGAGTAGCTGCCTTCAATACCAACATCAACAAATTAGCTGCTTTCAGAACCGACATCAACGGAATAGCTGCCTACCATTACCAACAGTGCTTCTTCATCAGTGCAAACAGAAGAGCCTCTATGAAATTTCTGGGAGAAATTCAGCAAAAATAAATGTTTTCCAGTAGTTTCATAAGACAAGAGGTGATCTGTCACAGATGCTTGAAGCCAGCACAGGCTTTAATAATAACGGCAAGGACTGTAGAAAAGGTCGAATTCAGGAAAACCAGATGAGCCCGCAAGTGGTGGAAAAACGCAGAATGAGTGAGATGTCCAAGCATGCAAGTGAACGCATTTAACCACCCGTGGAATAGTAATGCTCAATACGAGTATGTCCAGGGAGTGTTAGCGACATCCCGCTAACACGTCCTGTTTCACATCTACTTAAGATGTGAAACTGTAACAGTACAGTAATACAACACTTTACTGTTCGAGATTTGTTACCTGTTCCTTATTAATTTCGATTGACTTCAAAAATTGTGCCCAAATTTGTCTACCATGTGTAGTTTCTATTTTTTTGATTGGAGGTTTAAATACCACCGTGAGCAACTCATTGGGCTATAAGCAGTCGCCCTTCCCTAATCTAGCGTCACTGGTTCCAGGGAAGGGAGAGAACCAGTGCCGTAAGACAAACACAACATCCATGCCTCACCAGGTTTCGAACCCAGCAACCATTCGGGAGAACGATCAAAGGCCATCGTTTAGACCACTGCGCCACAGGGGAGGCGTCCCTAATTTAGGGTCACTGGTTCCAGAGAAGGGAGAGAGCCAGTGCAGTAAGACAAACGCAGCGTCCATGCCTCACCGGTATTCGAACTCGGACCCCTTACGGACGAATGATCAGAGGCCATCGTTTAGACTACTGCGCCACCGGTGTAATTTCTCCATAAAATGAAAATTTCAAATCATCAGCAAAGGTTTTTAATGTTATTACTTCTGTCCCATCACCAAAAGTGGCGCAGTGGTCTAAGGCGCTGGCCTCTGATCATTCGTCCGTAAGGGGTCCGGGTTCGAATCCCGGTCAGGCATGGATGTTGTGTTTGTCTTACGGCACTGGCTCTCTCCCTTCCCTGGAACCAGTGACCCTAAATTAGGGACGGGCGACTGCTCATAGCCCATTGAGTTGCTCACGGTGGTCGTTAAACCACCAATCAAAAAAAAAAAAAAAGAAAAAAAAAACGTGTTGTGTAACAGGTCTGAACACAAAATCGGTAATATATGGGGGAGAGTAGAAAGAAAGGCATTTAGTGTGGAGGGGCAAAAGGGTAGAGAAATACACTAACGTTTTCGAAAATTGCAACACCAAGAAGGAATCGCGCTATTTAAATGAAATTTACATCTCAGAATCCATATGTTACGCGAGATTACTGATTGCATTTGTAGAGCTATACAAGATTTCTTCGCTTCAAAACTCAGTGTCGTGTGAATATACGTCGAGCAATAATAACAGCTTCTACACGACGTGGTATTGAATGGAAGAGATTTTTGATATCCTCCTGTGGAATAGCCTGCCAGGCTGCTTCTGTGGGAGACCAGAGGTCATTTGTGGCGACTGGCGGAGGCGTTTGACGAGCTAGTCGCTTAGTTACCATTTCCCAGACATGCTCGATCGGGGACATATCCAGCGAACGTTCAGGTCAAGGAAGAAGTTTTATTTACCATGCACATGTGGCAGAGCATTTTCTTACTGGAATGTAGCGCAGGACAACTCTGAAGGAAAGGTAACGCCTCTAACTCTAAAACATCCCTGATGTATAGCTGGCTGTTGAGGGTTCAATTCGTATCAGGCGACATCGCGAATCGAACCCAAGGCGCTCTAAACCATGAAGAATGGAGTTGGGCCGATATGATGCTGCAAACGGGTCTGGTTCATTTGGCCGAAGTTTACTTCACCGAAACTTGATCGAAAATCACTTCACCGAAAGATCACTAGATCGAAAAGTTCATTTCATCGAAGGGTCACTTAATCGAAAGGTAAATTTCACCGAAGAGTCACTTGATCGAAAAGTTCATTTCACCAAAAAGTTTCTTTACCTAAAAGTTCATTTCATCAAAAGGTCATTTCAGCGAAGGGTCAGTTTATCGAAAACTTTGGATTTCATTATCTGTTGAAGCATCGTGCTAGTTCGGCAGACAGACCACCGAAACGTTAAGGGATTATACTCAAATTGCACCTTTGATTTCTCCGAGTCCCAAAGAACGCAAAGATTTAGTTTTAAGACAAATTTTTTTAAGACAATAGGCCTCGGCTTAGGCCTTTTTAGCAAATTTTAATCATGTTCATAAGGTTAACATAAAAGTCATGTTCAGTGCTCATGTTCATAAGATTTACGTAAAAAGTAAAATTAATAATGTTGCACATTTTTTCAGGCAAAAAGAATCAAGTTTAGGGCTATAGGCCTCCGCTTAGGCCTTTTTAGCAAATTTTAATCATGTTCATAAGGTTAACATAAAAGTCATGTTCAGTGCTCATGTTCATAAGATTTACGTAAAAAGTAAAATTAATAATGTTGCACATTTTTTCAGGCAAAAAGAATCAAGTTTAGGGCTATAGGCCTCCGCTTAGGCCTTTTTAGCAAATTTTAAACGTGCGTGCTCATATTCATAAGGTTTACATAAAAAGTCAAGTTAATAATGTTGCACATTTTTTCAGGCAAAAAGAATCAAGTTTAGGGCTATAGGCCTCCGCTTAGGCCTTTTTAGCAAATTTTAAACGTGCGTGCTCATATTCATAAGGTTTACATAAAAAGTCAAGTTAATAATGTTGCACATTTTTTCAGGCAAAAAGAATCAATTTTAGGGCCCTAGGTCTCGGCTTAGTCCTTTTTAAAAAATTTTAACCGTGCGTGATCATGTTCATAAAGTTTACATAAAAAGTTACTTTACGTTTTATGTAATGCTTGTGAATGTGAGTAGGCTTAAAATCTGTTAAAATGGCCTGTATCTAGGTCTACTGTCATAAAAATTAATGTTTTGTGGTTGAGTAAAAGTGGAACATTATTTACTTGATTTGCTATGCAACCCTTATGAATATGAGCTCGGAGGATTAAAATTTGACAGAAAGACACAGATCTAGGCCTTTTGATTAATGTTATATTTCGAAAAACCTACTCATGGGGGAGGTGTTTCATTGAAATTAAAAGTGTGTTTTTTATACAGTCCGATAATGATAAGGTGGCCAGTTTTACAAAAACCCTCACCACACTCCAACAGATCTCAAATAACAAAATTCTAAGTTTTCGATAAACTGACCATTCGGTGAAATGATCTTTCGATATAATAAACCTTTAGGTAAAGCAATCCTTCGGTGAAATGAACTTTTCGACCAAACGTCCTTTCGATAAAATGAACTTTTAGGTGAAGTGACCTTTCGGTGAAATGAACTTTTCGGTCAAGTGACCCTTCGGTGAAATGAACTTTTCGACCAAACGTCCTTTCGATAAAATGAACTTTTAGGTGAAGTGACCTTTCGGTGAAATGAACTTTTCGGTCAAGTGACCCTTCGGTGAAATGAACCTTTCGATCAAATGATTTTCGGCGAAGTGATTTTCGGTCAAATGACCTTTCGATCAAGTGAACGATACCCGCTGCAAACTGCTGTTCAACACGATGTCTACGAACACGTATGCGACCATCATGGTGCATCAAGTTGAATCGTGACGTGTCAGAAAACACGACTTGCTGCCAATAAGCGCACAAATGTCTGTGTTTGAGACCCCATTGCAGCCTGAGGCGTCTGTGGTTGAGGGTCAAAAGAATGCTGAGCAATGGGCTGCTCGCGACCAGTCCTTTGTTAAGCAGACGACGCTGAACTGTGCTGGAGGAGAAAGCTTGATCTATGTATGACAGTACTCAACTGCTGAGCTAATACAGTGTATGTCACTGTGCGATCGGCCACTGCCATGCGGTAGAGGTGTCCGGCATCCCGTGAAGTCGTGCGATTTTTTCTGCCCATCTCCTGGATTTTTGTGCGTCTGAGCCTCATCTGTCCACCAAAGCCACGTTCGTATCACTGTACTGGCGTTCCGTCCCGTACGGGTGGGAATCACTGTACTGGCGTACCGTCCCGCACTGGTGGGAATCACTGTACTGGCGTTCCGTCCAGCACGGGTGGGAATCACTGTACTGGCGTTCCGTCCCGCACGGGTGGGAATCACTGTACTGGCGTTCCGTTCCGCACGGGTGGGAATCACTGCACTGGCGTTCCGTCCCGCACAGGTGGGAAACACTGTACTGGCGTTCCGTCCCGCACGGATGGGAATTTCGTGGTAAGAAAATTCAGCTTCACTCATCCTAA
Source organism: Macrothele yani (assembly GCA_039090855.1). Classification (NCBI taxonomy): domain Eukaryota; kingdom Metazoa; phylum Arthropoda; class Arachnida; order Araneae; family Macrothelidae; genus Macrothele; species Macrothele yani. The sequence goes on from CM077005.1 coordinate 64,886,857, forward strand.
CAATCCTTCTTCGCCCAAAGTCTGTCGGGTGTTCATAATGAGACCTTATTCGATGACGGGACATAATGGGGCACAAGAAACACCATCTCGACTCAATGGCGGCTCTTCTCTGATTGTACCGTCCCGTTTGAGCCAGCTCTTTATGTCCAAGACCGGAAAGTTCAGAAAGCGCTGCTCAGAAACTGTATGCGCATTTTCAATAACATTTTAATCATTTGCATATCCCCACTCGTTGTACATATCCTGTAGCTATTACCAGTAGTCCTTTATGGTGTTGCAATTTTCACAAATAGTTGTGTATGTAAAAATAGGGTTCAAATCTGTATGAACGTGCTCTGGAGTTTATCCTCAACACTTTATAAACTTGAGAGATGCCCGTTGGAGTTGTATCTCTTCACTGAATAGTGTTCTATTGTATTTGAATTTGATCTTAACCCTTTAACCCGATGGAACAGATTGACTGGAGGTTAGAAAAATGAGCTGACATCAGCTCTAAACGCCACAAACACACAGACTTTTGCCGAGGTTGTTTCACCTCGAAACCGTCGTACGCTTTTAAACCTGTGTGAGTGGACAGGGTTTGGCGCCCTGAGGCGGCGCGTGGAGAGGGGTGAGGACGTTTTTCAGATTCTTGGCGGTGTTCGAATTTTTGACCTTGAGAGGGACGAAACGCGAGTTTTGAACGCCCGTGTGTGGGCAAATCCCTCCAAAGTGAAGTTTGTTTTCTACATCCACGGTACCAGTGGCGCACTGAGGAATTCCTGTTGGGATGGGGCAGGGGTACATGTATATGTAGGTACATTGGCGCACCTATGGAGGGGACTTTGGGGGCTTAGGCCCTCTCCAAGGAGATTAAGAGTGACGTACTTCACAAATAAGACATTCAAAAATATTGTTTTACATGTTCAAAAAATTACATAGTGTCTTCTATTACATGCTGTGTTCTTTCCAAAGCCCCAAAGAGATTAAGAGCCACGTAATATAACCTCCTCCAAGAAGAATTCCTGGGTGCGCCATTGTGTACGTATGTGTGTATACGCACATAGCATATATGTATATATACAGTATATATAACATACATATGTACACAATATGCATATATAGTGCATAAGGTAGACATATGCATTAGATAGATCGATAAAAAAGTTGACATACGGGGATTTTGGGAGGGGGGCTTAAGTCCCAAAGCCCTCTCCCCCCGTGGGTGCGCAGGTGCGCGGTACAGACAGGAAATAGGTGCTAGCAAAGGATTTCTGTTTGATTATGTTTGTTAGATGTAGATGTGCCTATTTCTAGTTACACACCTTCGTTTTCTTAAAAAAAAAAAAAATCCTTTTTTTTTTTTTTTTGAAAATTGAATGATGGAAATGAAAATAAATAACAAAATAACAACGAATAATATACATATGTATATATGTGCTATTAAATATTTAAATTTATGGTTTCAAATATTTCAACTAATAATAAATTAAATAATAAAATTAAGTAAATCTCGTAATTTATGGTATTAACTATTATAATTTATATGTATATACATACAGAATCTGTAACACTATTTTTGAGCTTCGATACAACCAATGCAAATTTGTCCTTGTTAAATTATCTTATAAAAGAATAAGTAGCTCAAAAAAAATGAGAGCGTGATTTAATTTGAAGCAATAATTTAATGTGAAAATGTTTCCCCATGTATAGATTTCTGTTACGTTTGTAAACACTATAACGAAGTGAATTTCTCCGTCATTTTTATCCGCGCCAGGATTCGAACCCGGGTCCCTTCATTCCGGAATAAGTTGCTCGACCAATTGAGCTACGCGGACGTTTTATTCTGATTCCTATCTGCCTTTATGTCGTGTGCGTCCTTCTGGCAGGTACGTCACATCTCCTGGTACGTTACATCATCCCCCCTTATTTATTTTATTTTTTTTTCGAAGTGCTGGAGAAGGGATTCTTTTATTTTTCCTATCTCGCGGTGTGGAAAGAACATCACACCAATGCGAGATTTTGAACGGTCGGGTCATCCGGATAGTTCGGGCGCCATTATAACGAAGTGAATTTCTCCGTCATTTCTGGTCTACGCCGGGATTCGAACCCGAGTCCGCTTATTCCGGAACAAGTCGCTCTACCAACTGAGCTACGCAGATGTTTATTCTGAATCCTATCTGCCTTTATGTCGTGTGCGTCCTGCTGGCAGGTACGTCACATCTCCCCCCCCGAAAGAGGGCCGGGGGCATGGCCCACGGGTCAGCCGTGACCATGAATCGTTGCAGGCAGCCATCCACTGTAGAACGTGCACTTGAGAACTCCCAGTCAATCTGCTGTGTGGAATGCAACATCACACATTTTTATTTTTCGAAGCGCTGGAGAAGGAATTCTCTGATTTTCCCTGTCTCGCGGTGTGGAAATAACATCACACCAATGCGAGATTTTGAACGGCCGGGTCATCCGGATAGTTCGGGCGCCATTATAACGAAGTAAATTTCTCCGTCATTTTTATCCGCGCCAGGATTCGAACCCGGGTCCCCTCATTCCGGAATAAGTTGCTCTACCAATTGAGCTACGCGGACGTTTTATTCTGATTCCTCTCTGCCTTTATGTCGTGTGCGTCCTTCTGGCAGGTACGTCACATCTCCTGGTACGTTACAACACATTCAAACATTTCTGTAATATCAAAAAGAATAATAATAATTATAAAAATATATAAAATAATTGATATTCAAAATATTGCTATTAATTGATTTCAGACATAATTTTCCAAAATTTCATACTAACATATTTCGGATTGAAAGAATCACCAACAATAACTTCCCTGACCACTCCAACATTTAACATTTCTAAATTAGGCATTTACCACAATTTGGTCTTGCCAATGTACTTTCCCTCTGTTATTAAAATATTCCAAATACATATTACAGCTTTGTTTAGCTGGGTCGGTAGAATTTTTTGTTTGTTTTTGCAAGTCACAGAGGTACGATGCATATAGGCGTTTGAGTTTCGTCGTAGAAAGTTGTGCGGTATGCATGCGTCAAGCACAATGTACTCTAATAGTTTTTCAGAGAAACATTGGTCTCTGTGTGGAAAATCCTGAACGTCGAAGCCAAAAATCCAAACGCATTTTCCGACACCCTTTTCGCCTTCGACAACCTGTAGTTGAAAATTAGTTTATATATACTTTTCTTTCTTTTTTTAATCCTTTTTTTTTCGTTTGCCGAAATTATTACTGCTAACGCTTTGATCTTTTCTGCAGAAAGGAAAAACGACATTTTGTAGATTTCTGCTGGGAACGAAGATTGACTGAGATACTTGGGAATGAAAAGCGCGAAGTTCTTAAGTTTTTGTTTGTGGCCAAACTTAGTCAGGGGGACGATCTCTCTAGGAGCCACAGGTGGTCAACTGTAATCCGTGCGAAAGTAAAAATTTTTTGTGTGTGTGGTGTGGGGCAGTGTGTGTGTGTACGGTGGGGGGGGGGGGGGTTAACGAATATATTCACTGTCTAAGAAGTGAGCCGAAGGCGGCTTGACGAGTTAACCTGCGCATCAGAAAGCGTTGATTTCCCCATAAGCTTTGTTATTCAAAGTGGTCATTCAGGGGAACAATTGACACTGGCCCATTGTGACTGGTTACCTTTTAAAAGACTCCATAACTAAGGAGACGAACCTGAAGCCGCGGATGGTTTAGTGGTTAGCGAGTCAGACTATCGATGTAAGGTCCTCAGGTTCGAACCTGGGCTGTTCATTCAGAGATGGTGTGATTTACTAACAATCGCTGAATATCCGCCGTGCATCGGACGAGCACGTTAAGCGACGGCCCCCAGGCTGGACCCACTGGTTAAATGGGTATCCTTTCCTATACCCCCCCCATGAAATTCTCCCACCCCTCTGTGTGCAACATCGTACTTGTACGGTGGCGCCATCTACTGTACTCTAATCTCACTACAAACTGTTCTGTCAAAGTCGCTAGACTTGCTCTCATTCCTTCCGTTTCTGTGTCCTGCCCAAAAGGCGATCTCGCTGTAGGTGGCTGGGACCTAAACTCTACTCACTGTGGACGGAAGTCCTACAAGAAAATGGCAAATACTGTGCTGGCGACGAACCTAGGAAAGGAGAGAGGTGTTTTTGTTGCTTTGTTTCTACCCAGTAGCATGATATCCGTGGCAAGAAGATTAGCAGTTCTTCATCATATCATGGATGCAGTGAATAAAGGACTAGAAGGGGGACGTATCAACTTTAACATGTTTATGGTCAGTACTGTGCGAAGGAGAAATGAATTGTTTTGCTGTAGCTTTTGTAATACCAGGCCGCTATGTGAAAATTTTTGTTTGGCATTCCACCGTGTCAGGTACATCGTCCGATTAAAACGTTAATGTTGTGAACGGTAGTTTTTGTTACAGTGGTTACGAAGGTGTGATTACTTTCCTGGCTGTATATGTTGTATTTGTGGTTCGACTGATATTAAAAAGCAACAGAGGAACTTTACAGACTTTTTAAAAGACAGCTTATTATGCATACTTTGAAACCTAGGGACCAAGCCAGATCATGAGCTCTACGTAAAGTGTGTGCTGTTCGCATTGAACAACTGATATAGTAGAAGGTAAGAAAAATTGCATTTGGTTAGATGTGCTATTGATCTGGAGGGAACTAAAACGTCGCAGTGATAATTGATGCTTTTGTTTCTTTCAGTGTACAAGGAAACAACGCTGAAATAATGATGTGCGACTATAGCTGGATGTTGCAGAGGCGCCGCAAGAAGCATCTTATCGGAAGTGTAAGAAACGCCATTTTGAAAGAAAAAGATGGAGATTTTACGAGAAGGAGTTTAAAACTCATCAGATAAAAGAACAAATGATATGTACAAATGTTTCAAATGTGATGAGTGTACCCTTGATAATTGAAACTAATTTTTCGACATTTTTCCTGCTTGAAAAGTTACTATTTTATGAACACTCTGCAAAAAGACCTACGTCAGTTTGTTAAAACTCTTTTCTACGTGAAAGAGTAACACTGAAATGGCATCTACAATCAGCACCTCAAATATACACTGAAGAGGAATTGAATGAGAGATACCTGTCTGGAGTAACGTGTAGCACCACCTTTCGGCCTGATGACGGCGGCGATTCGTCTCGGCATGGACTCGACAAGACACCGGAAGTGTTGGGAAGCCATATGGATCCACGACCCCTGAACAAGCTCCCAAAGTTCACGAAGATTTGATGGAGGGGTTAGAGCCTCGAACATGTCTTTCGATGGCATTCCAGATGTGCTCGATGGGATTGAGGTCAGGTGACCTTGCTGGCCACGGAAGCGAGGTCACGTCGGTGGAGTGTTCATCCAACCATTCGGACACAATTTCCGAGCGATCGCGCGGTGCATTGTCTTGTTGCAGGATGAGGTCCCCAGTGGGATGATGAAGACGCACAAACGGGAGCAAATGGTCGTCCAGGATATCCCTGTAACGTTGACCTTCGAGGGACGATGTCACGCGTACCAGAGATCCCATTTCAGTCCCCAGACGAGAATGCCACCCCCACCAGCTTGAAGAGTACTCTGCTGGCAAGAAGGATCCATCGCTTTATGTGGTTTGCGTAGTACTCGTGTCCTGCCATCCGCATGTACCAACGTGAATCTCGACTCATCAGTCCAGGCAACATTTTCCCACATGTCTATTGTCCAGTGGCGATGTTCCCGCGCTCATGGTAATCTTTGCACCCTGTGATGTGCGGTCAGCGGCGCTACCCTCGTGGGACGATGGCTTCTGTACCCCATAGCGAGGAGATGGTTCTGGATGGTGTGGCTGCTTACACGTTTTTGTGCACCAGCGTTAAATTTCCGTGTGATTTCTTGCACTGTGGCCCGTCTACCCGCTGTTACAATGCGAGCTAGTTGACGATGACCTCGCTCATCCACACTCTGTTGTTCACGGCAGTTGGCCCTTGCAGGGATGGTTTTACCGGATTCGATGTACTCACGGTGCACCCGTGACACAGTGGCTCGTGAAAATCCCAGTGTCTGCACGACTTCCGAGATGGAGTGACCCATTCGTCGGGCCCCGACAGTTTGCCCACGATCAAATGCGCTTAGATCCTTCGTCTTACCCATACTGCGTCCGACTCTTACTGATTCCCGTCACATCACTCCTTATATTGTCGGATCGCTGCATACGCCATGTCGTTTTCGTTTACACGGCCGCCCGCAGCAGCACATTTGCATAACGCCAGCTTCTCTAATTCAATTGCTCTTCAGTGTATGAGACATCTGATAAAGTAACTCAGCTTTGAATACAGTAGAACCCGCTTTTAATGAGACCCTATTTAGTGAGATCTCGGATTTAACGAGCAAACCAGGAACTTTTGTTTGGTACAATGTTAATTCAAAGCTAATTTGTTTGTTTTTAAAGAAAAGAATTGGAAATACCCGGAATTAACGAGGGAGAGGAAAGCTAAAATGATTACTTTTAACAAGCGAAGTAACAAAATTTAATGGAATTCCATATTTAACGAGGCAGAACAAATTTGCTGCGCACTGTCTGAGAAGGAATGAATAGAAATTGTGGCATACAGGACAAAACTGCAACAGTGCAGGAAATTCTTATGTACTCGCGGTAAAATGTTGATAGTAAAGCAATGGGGAAGAAGAACATCAAATTCTCAACAAGCGAGTTGTGCAAGAGAAACTCTCCGCCACCCACTCCAGAGGGTTAGGTGCCTTTGGGGTATCGCGTCAGCAGAGTTGAAAATTGGCGAAAAGGGGATGGGTGGAACTCACGCATATGTAAGTGGATTTCTGGGCGATAATTGCAGAGAAGAATAGGAGAGTAGTGGATTGGGGATTTAGTCCGAGGGGAAATAGGATATAAAAATTCCTGGAATTGAGTCCAGTTCCCCTTTCACCTTCCAAGTGAGCGCTGCATTTGGAGGATCGGTGCTACTTTTGCTTCATATGTATTAAAATTGTAGTTAAAGTAACTTCTCTTGTCAGCATTCATCTGCTTGCAAATAGCAAAATGTCTTCCTTCTGAGCTCACCCAGTGGCGCAGTGGTCTAAGCGCGTGCTTCTGACTACTTGTCTGAGATGGGGTTGGGTTCGAATTACGGGTGAGGAATGGATGGTATACTTGTCTTATGGCATTGGCTCACGGACGAGCTACTGCTTATAGCTCGAAAACCCTCTTTTAATTACACTATCTACCAAGAAGTAATTGGACACCTGTGATTCAAAGGAAAACGAAGTTTATTCACCTTCAATAGTTGGTGGAGCCTCTACAAGCGGCGATTACAGCTGCGACCCTCCGGGGCATACTCTCAACCGGGCGTTGTACGACGGCTAGCGATATTTTCTTCCACTCGGCTTGGAGAAGACAGGTCAGTTCCTTCACCGATTTCGGACGGTGGGGGCACCCCTTAAGTCGACGCTACAACTCGTCCCAGAGGTGCTCAATAGGGTTAAGGTCCGGGCTCTGCGCAGGCCAGTCAATTCGATTAACCCCCTTGTCACGATACCAAGCCATGGTGGACCTCGCAACATTACAGGTGGCATTGTCATCCTGAAAGCAACATGGGTCCATCCCGTAAAACTGCCACAACGTAGGAAGCGCATGGTCATCCAAAATGGTGCAGTAGGTCTCGGCGTTGAGTCTAATAGGAATTGCGAGCAAGGGGTCACGTGCCGTACCAGGAGAAACACCCCCATGGCATAATTCCACCGCCGCCGAACTTTACAGTTGGCACAATACATTCCGGCAGGAGGCGTTCTCCAGGAAGACGCCAAACCCAAACCCTGCCATCCGAACGGTACAGAGTGAACCTTGATTCGTCGCTCCAATGAACCTGTTTCCACTGTTCAACGGTCCACTGTCGACGTTCTTTGCACCACGTTAGCAGAGCAGCGCTATTGTACTTGGCGATCAAAGGCTTGTAGGCGGCAGCACGTCCATGATAACAGAGCAGATGGGCTTCCTTACGGATGGTATTCATCGAAAGAACACTCCCGGATGCCTGTTGAAACTCCTCGCGGATGTGGCCCATCGATTTGGTGTGGTTCTTCCGAATTTCTCTGGCCAGCACCCGTCGGTCTTTAACTCTTAGTTTTGTGGGTCTGCCGGGTCGGGGCACATTCCGACGGTTACCTCTCATCTTCCCCTTGCCAATCACGTAGGCCACTGTCGATTTTGGGTACTTCAACTCGCTGGATATGTCACGTATGGATCGGCCATTTCTGTGATACCCGACGATTACACCTTTCTCGAAATCAGAGAGCTCTGAACTGCGTGGCATCTTGCATGCGACTGGTTGCGTTGTTGTTTCCCACACGATATTTAACGGCGGCGGCCGTGACGTGTATCAGGACCGCAGGTATCGTCGATTGCAGGGGTGTCCAATTACTTGTTGGTAGATAATGTATATGTTTTGATAATTCTTGTCCCGCATGAGTAGTTTGCAAAAATTTTCACCTATCATTGTGTGCGAAGATAAAAATGTTTCAAGTCATTCACGAAATTGTGTGGTTTTCTTGTAAACACTACAAGAATGAAATATAATCTTACTCACTAATGATAACAGGTTTGAAGCTCTAATCTGTCGAGGAAGTTTTCACAGATTTGATTTGCTAACATACTCCAATATCATACGAACTTTTACTTTAGATTCTATAAACAAAACATTTATAGGAGTTTATTTATAGAGACCGAGATCAGATCCCGAGTTTGATGGCTAGCCAAAAGCTAACGCCTCTCACCACTCGACCAGCTGGGCTGCGTGGCTGACGTCATAAGAAAACTATGAAAAGCGATCAATGAGAGGCATTCTTAACTTTTCAAGAAGATTGAGATTTCTCGGTGTCACTTCAATCTATCGCCCTATGTCAATTCATTGAGACCAATTTATTGGAGACAGATTCGTTGAGTTCCCATCTCTACGTTATTACAAGTAACATATATGTAAGTGGGTTTTTCTTTTTCGGTTTCGGTGTTTATCTACCCTATTTTAGGAGCCCTTGTTCTAAGGACGGGAACAGTGCCGTAGGAGAAACAAACTTCTATGCCTCGTGAAAGACTCAAACCCACGTCCCATTCCTACCAGTAGGCAGAAGCCTGAACATCGGACCACTCGGACACCGCGCGTCTATGGGTTTTTGGGTTTGTCAGTCCTGTCTGCCAGTCTACGTAAACCTCTTCTCCTTCAAAACATTCGGATTGCCAGAATTCTTTTTCTGCGGACAGTGAAAATCACGTATATACGTTTTCCCCCTGCGTTCATATGTTTCTGTGAAAACAATATCTTCTCTAATAAAGGCCAATTGAAGAATTCTTTATGCTATTGATACAGAAAATCCTATGAAGAAGATAATGGACGCGTCTGTCCCTCAATTCATTCGTCAATCTATCTTCGTATTTGCTGAAACGATTTCTTCGTTTCGACTCTTAGGAGCATAGACATCTATCTGTCCGACAGGGCAGACAGAAGCACTAGTGACTGAGGGATGGACGAATAGAAAAGCATATCTCAAATGTGTTTTTCTATTTGTAGGTTTTCCTTTAAAGGAGGAAGAAAGAAATTTCGAAATTTAATATTTTAAAGTGGAGAAATCGTTTCTAGGAACAGAGAGACAGAAGGAGAGACACAACCAAAAGTATATGTTTTTCTTGCAAATTTTTGTGTAACTAAGAGTTGAAAACATGACGAATTTGTCAGTGACAAATTTATCTGCAATGGACTGACCTGCTATTGTATTAGTCAGTGGAGCTGAAAGATGGCGTATTAAAGGACTGCAATGACGTACGATTTCTAAAACAAATTGTGTTTAAGGAAAAATAATCGTAAAACGGGAACTCTTTAAGTTCTGCATTTCTTGCTTCAGGCTCAACAAAGAATTTCTGTTATTTTATTTATATGGGCTCATCTTTTGTGTATGAAGCATTCAAAAATCTAAACTTTCTTCTGTATTAGCGCAACATGGATTCTGAAGTGTTTAATGAAACTTATATCCAGTTCTACACATTCTTTTTGTCCTTACTTTGCAAATTTGTGGGGAAGGCCAATCAGAAATGCTTAACCTTGTGGCCAGAGGCTTTCACTGATTTCTTTGTTGTATTTTTCTTGCACAAGCAGTTCAGTTAGTAGTAAATCTAGTACCATACAAATGTTAATAAACCGATTGAAAATTTTTCCCAGATTTCCGCGTTCATGTTGAATTGTCCGCTTTTGCTCTGTATTATTGACACTATATGAGATCCAACTCCAAATTTATTAGTTTCGCTAAGCTATTTTGTGTGGACGTGTATCCATCGACAGTAAGTCAGAGAGGTTTCCAGCTTCTCCTTAACCCTTTAACCAGCTGAAACGAACTTACTCGGGGTTAGCAAAATGGGCTGAAAACAGTTCAATCGAATATATTCGCTGTCTAAGAAGCGGGCCGAACACTGTTGGAATGAGTGAATCTGCGCATCCGAAAACGTATCTTTCCCCCTTAACTTTGTTTTTGAAAGGGGTAATTTAAAGGGTACGATTGACACAAATCCTTTATGACTGATTTCTTTCTAAAATAATTATAATAATGTCGACGAGCCTAAGAAAGGAGATAGAAGATGTTTCAATCAATTGCTTCTACCCAGTGGCATGATGTCCTTGTCAGGGGGACTTTACCTTCCACATTTTGCCTTGAGTCATGAAACAAAGAATAAAGGAGTATATAATGTAGCAGAGGATAAAGGTCTCTACAATGGAGCAGAGAATAGAGGAAGTCAGAAGGAACAAAGAACATGGTCTATAGACTGGGGCAGAGAATAAAGGACTACAGGATGGTACAGAGAAACAATGACTGAAAGCAAGAAAGGGATTATTTTTCGTAGCTTTCGTAAAACCGTGTGGCAATGTGAACATTTCTGTTTGAAGATCGCAGATTTTGGTTTAGTTACATCGGCCACTTAAAGGGTTAAAAAGCATGATCATGAAAATTGCGGGTCTGATATTCATGTAGTACTATAAATAGCATCGTATGTATGAACGCAAACGCAGGTACTACCAGTTAAGCTGGTCCATACTATGAAACATCGTTTTACGATTGTTTCTTTCCCAAATACTAGAATATCGGACTCAGTAAAAACATATATATATATATATATTATTTACAAATCACTGAGACTTCTTCACATTCTTACCCGCTATGTAAAGTCTATAGATTACAGTATGTATGTTTGCAAAAACAATGTTAAAGGGTAAAATACAAAAATGTAACTGGAAAAGCAAAGTGAAGCGGATTCTTATGATGTGTACTGCTCACTACAGCCCTATTATACATACTTAAGGACCTTTGTGACGTACTACAGAGGTAAAAGCACGTGTGCCACCCCGGTGGCGCAGTGGTCTAAGCGATGGCCTCTGATCATTCGTCCGAACGGGGTCCGGGTTCGAATCCCGGTGAGGCATGGATGTTGTGTTTGTCTTACGGCACTGGTTCTTTCCCTTCCCTGGAACCAGTGACCCTAAATTAGGGACGGGCGACTGCTTATAGCCCATTGAGTTGCTCACGGTGGTCGTTAAACCTCCAATCAAAAAAAAAAAAAAAAAGCACGTGTCCAGACAACAAATCTGCAGCGATACATTCCGTCCGTGTGGCTTACTTGGGAGAGCAACTTGCTCCGGAGTGAGGGAGCGCGAGTTTGATCTCAGTCACGGACAAATTTGTGTTTTCACATTGGCGTCAGAACATTAAAAATGGATCTACTGGCCGCTGGGTTCTTCGAAAAATGTGGGTTGTTTGTTCTACACATAATCTAGAATTAATGAAAATTCGTTCTTCTCTTCAAACAGGAAGAAAAATAAATAAGGGGGAGATGATGTGACGTACTGCAGAGGAAAAAGCACGTGTCAAGACGACCAATATGCAGCGATACATTCCGTCCGTATAACTTAGGTGGGAGAGCAACGTACTCTGGAGTGAGGAGGCGCGGTATCCATCTTCTTCACTGACAAATTTGTGATTTCACACCTTAACTGGACAACAAAGGGATTCAAATAAGTAACAAAAACGCGCTGAATCGCTTAAGATATGCTGAACACATGGAGTTCATTTTAAATAGTACAAGAATTATTAAAGAAGTTATGTGTTTTCAGGATTCAATAATATTTTAACAGCACACACACAAGATTATTTCACTTACAAACAAATCTTTGGAATAAGGGATTTATTTGTTGAGATAGTCGAACGTTTAAAATCACTATTTTGTAAGCCGTGACAGCATATAGTAACACACCACTGTCGAAGACGCGAGAGCTTCTAATAGATCATATTCATAGACGCGAGAGCTTTTAATAGATCATATATGCATAGACGCGAGAGCTTATAATAGATCATATTCATAGACGCAGTAAGGACTGACGAATCATATTCATAGACGCTAGAGCTTATGATAGATCATATTCATAGACACAGTAAGCACTGACGAATCATATTCATTGACGCTAGAGCTTATGATAGATCATATTCATAGACGCAGTAAGCACTGACGAATCACATTCATAGACGCTAGAGCTTATGATAGATCATATTCATAGACGCAGTAAGCACTGACGAATCATATTCATAGACGCTAGAGCTTATGATAGACCATATTCATAGACGCAGTAAGCACTGACGAATCATATTCATAGACGCTAGAGCTTATGATAGATCATATTCATAGACGCAGTAAGCACTGACGAATCATATTCATTGACGCTAGAGCTTATGATAGATCATATTTATAGACGCAGTAAGCACTGACGAATCATTTTCATAGACGCTAGAGCTTATGATATATCATATTCATAGACGCAGTAAGCACTGACGAATCATATTCATAGACGCTAGAGCTTATGATAGATCATATTCATAGACGCAGTAAGCACTGACGAATCATATTCATAGACGCTAGAGCTTATGATAGATCATATTCATAGACGCAGTAAGCACTGACGAATCATATTCATTGACGCTAGAGCTTATGATAGATCATATTCATAGACGCAGTAAGCACTGACGAATCATATTCATAGACGCTAGAGCTTATGATAGATCATATTCATAGACGCAGTAAGCACTGACGAATCATATTCATAGACGCTAGAGCTTATGATAGATCATATTCATAGACGCAGTAAGCACTGACGAATCATATTCATAGACGTTAGAGCTTATGATAGATCATATTCATAGACGCAGTAAGCACTGACGAATCATATTTATTGACGCTAGAGCTTATGATAGATCATATTCATAGACGCAGTAAGCACTGACGAATCATATTCATAGACGCTAGAGCTTATGATAGATCATATTCATAGACGCAGTAAGCACTGACGAATCATATTCATAGACGCTAGAGCTTATGATAGATCATATTCATAGACGCAGTAAGCACTGACGAATCATATTCATAGACGCTAGAGCTTATGATAGATCATATTCATAGACGCAGTAAGCACTGACGAATCATATTCATTGACGCTATAGCTTATGATAGATCATATTCATAGACGCAGTAAGCACTGACGAATCATATTCATAGACGGTAGAGCTTATGATAGATCATATTCATAGACGCAGTCAGCACTGACGAATCATATTCATAGACGCTAGAGCTTATGATAGATCATATTCATAGACGCAGTAAGCACTGACGAATCATATTCATTGACGCTAGAGCTTATGATAGATCATATTCATAGACGCCGTAAGCACTGACGAATCATATTCATAGACGCTAGAGCTTATGATAGATCATATTCATAGACGCAGTAAGCACTGACGAATCATATTCATTGACGCTAGAGCTTATGATAGATCATATTCATAGACGCAGTAAGCACTGACGAATCATATTCATTGACGCTAGAGCTTATGATAGATCATATTCATAGACGCAGTAAGCACTGACGAATCATATTCATAGACGCTAGAGCTTATGATAGATCATATTCATAGACGCAGTAAGCACTGACGAATCATATTCATAGACGCTAGAGCTTATGATAGATCATATTCATAGACGCAGTAAGCACTGACGAATCATATTCATAGACGCTAGAGCTTATGATAGATCATATTCATAGACGCAGTAAGCACTGACGAATCATATTCATTGACGCTAGAGCTTATGATAGATCATATTCATAGACGCAGTAAGCACTGACGAATCATATTCATAGACGCTAGAGCTTATGATAGATCATATTCATAGACGCAGTAAGCACTGACGAATCATATTCATTGACGCTAGAGCTTATGATAGATCATATTCATAGACGCAGTAAGCACTGACGAATCATTTTCATAGACGCTAGAGCTTATGATAGATCATATTCATAGACGCAGTAAGCACTGACGAATCATATTCATTTACGCTAGAGCTTATGATAGATCATATTCATAGACGCAGTAAGCACTGACGAATCATATTCATAGACGCTAGAGCTTATGATAGATCATATTCATAGACGCAGTAAGCACTGACGAATCATATTCATAGACGCTAGAGCTTATGATAGATCATATTCATAGACGCAGTAAGCACTGACGAACGCGTGATGTCTAATCTAGAGATGAATTCGGGCTCAATTTTAGGAGCCCGGCCCGGTTTCTTTGATTAAATGTGTTTGCTAAGCCCGCCCTCCCCCGGGCCCGGATTCTTGGAAAATTTTGCTTATCAAGGCTTGCATTTATGCATCATACACTGGCCAAAGCTATGGCCCAAGCAAGGATTAGTTTAAAAATAATTAGTTTAAAAAGTTTAGTTCAGTTAATCCACTTCACAATATGAATGTTTTTAGAAATACTACGCATAAAGCCAAATGTTCTAAAATGTGGATTTGAAAATAAATAAATAATCAACGTGCCCTTCGACCGTATCAGGGGAATCAGTAATTTTGGTAAAAGCTGAAGAAAAGAAAATCGTTTAGAAACAAAAAATTCCATTCGTTATTTCTTTTTGATTTCTAAATTTACTTTTGTTTTGAATAAATTGCATTATAAATCGTACAACGCCGTACAGACAGTTGCAAGTATTTAAAATTTTGACTCTAGAAAACTAATCTTTGCAATATAATTTGCATATATGCTAATTGGTAAAGGTAGTTTAGAGGGATGTAGAATATACAAAAAAGCATGTAGGGAAATTTCCAAAATAAAAAAAGAAAGAACGTAAAGCATTCCAGACCAGAATATTTTGCATTTTGTAACATTAACAAAGCTTTGCGCTTAATAGTATAATAATCACAATATTTTAATATGTGTGTGGAGTTCCTAGATCAAGTTCAGCATGAAAAAGAGAGAGAGAGAATTGCATCTAATACCTCAGCGTTTCAACTTGATTTTCTTTTCTCTAAAACTCAACCTGCTGCACTAAAAACTAACGTCACCCCAAAAATCGCGGGAGTGAGGAAATTTAAAAAAATAAATAACAATACTTCTAACTGCACAATTTTGGAAATTAATACATCATTTTAAAGATAAGATTCTTGATTTTTAATAAAATACAAAAAATGGGAATGTGATTTTTTCACAGATTTTCGATACCAGACCTTCTTAAACTAATTCTTGCTTGGGCCATAGCTTTGGACAATGCATAATGCAAGTCTTGCTAAGCAAAATTTGTCTTGCAATGGCACTTAGCTTGGGAAATTGAAAATCTTTCTACCATGGTAACAAATCCACAATGAAATTCAACACGTGTAATTCAACCGGGCTCGGAATAACACGTGTTGAATTAAATACAGTAATGAAATTCAAGACGTTTAATTCCGAGCCCGGGCCCGGGTTTTTCGGTAGTTAATGAATTCTGAGCCCGTCCGAGTCCGGGCTTGAGCTCATCTCTACTCTAATCTCTTCTTCCAGTTCAATGGTTCGTGTATCGATATCAGTTAGGACCACTTGATTGACTGCTAGTCATAGCCCAATAGCAGAAGAACTCATAGAAGTTCAAACGTAACTTTCGGTATGGAAAACCTAACGAGATGCAAACAAGATTTACGTAAATGAGAAGTCAACAGAAACGGAAAAAAGAAAGTATTTGTCACAAAGTGTTAAATGGTTTGGGTGCCACAAACAGAAATACAAGTGTGGATCCAAATTAAAGCCGTATAGCCAAATAGCTGTTAAAGTTGCAGACAATGATCGTTATACCACAAAACAAACAAACAAGTTAGTAAAATCATGCAATGCATTGATTATGATACGCTTTCCAACATACCAGAAATCATTACTCAAGTTATGAGGATAATGGCTGTGGAATAAATCTCGCTCCTGTGCCCTCACCTTTGACCCCATTTCGATGACATTCAACAGAACCGGTTCAGTATACCTCCGGAACAACATGATAAAGTTTTGTCGCAATCGAAGCATTTTTATATAAGTTATGACGCATAAAAGCAATGTAATGGATTAAGCTCCTATATCCTGACCTTTGACCCCATTTCGTCCATTTTCAACGGGATTTGTCCCCTTGTCGTCCCCTACCACATACTAAAATTTCATCAAAATCGAACCATTTTTATGCAAGTTATGACGCATAAGAAAAATAGAATAGATCCCTATCCTATGTCCTGACCTTTGACCCCATTTTATCCATTTTCAATAGGGTTCGTCCCCAGGTTGTCCCCTACCACATACTAAAATTTCATCGAAATCTAATCATTTTTACGCGAGTTATCGTGCGGACGGGCAGACAGACAGACGGACAAAGCTGGAGCATATACGTTTCTTCAACCTACGGTTGGAAAGCGTAAACAAACAAAAGTAATGAGGTAGAGAAATACTAGAGGGAAACATTTCCGCTTCTCCGAAACGTAAAGATTTCAAACAATGCCTACTTCCAGTCTTATCATTCGTTGAAGAGACATGGGCAGTAAATGTAAGACAAATCAGAATAGCGCAAGTTATATAAAAATAAAACATAATATTTGGTATTACTTTGAAGAACAGAAACCGAAACGCATGGGCCGAATTGCAAACTAAAACAGGAAACCAAGAATGCATATCAAATTACTGAAATGGAAGCCAGAAGATCACCTAGGATATGGTCTCTATCTTTCCCGCAGGCTAGGTTATTATAGGACCGTGGCCAACGAAGTAGCTCAGTGGTCTAAGCGCTGGCTTCTGACCGTTCATCTGAGTAGGGCGAGGCTCTGAGTCCTGGATGAGGCTACGGGGGCGTGCTTGTCTTACGCCACTTTCTCTCTCCCTTCCCTAGAACTAACGGCTCCAAATTAAGGAAGGGAGACTGCTTATTTTGCGGTCATTTTTAAACCCCCAAACAAATAAAACAAAGCCCTAAAGTGGAACATCGAAAAGAAGAAGAGGAACGAGTGGGTGAGACAAAAGGAACTGCAGACTGCATTGAGTTGTTCGTGTTCATCTTTGAACCCCCTTGGAAACAAAAAGGAACCCTTAACTGGGAAAGCGGAAGACCCAAAGAGGAATGGCTGGATGAGAGAAAAGTAAATGCCTAAGAGAATAGCGATTGAGAGCTAAAGACAGGTACATTTGCGTAGACCTTCGTCCGACAATGAGTAGAATCAGCATGACAAGAAAATGAAGTGAAGATGATTTTTTTAATTAATTTTAAAATTAATGCTCCTGGATACGACAGAAGGCACCATAATCTCTAAACAGCATTTTATGTTCGAGGGGGAATATGATGCTAAATATGGTTGAAAGTGTTCCAATCTGTTAGGGCGAGCAACGGAAAATAGACAACATGCACGCACAAAGCTTAAGTCAGACCAAGAAAAGCTTCGAGACTTCTTTAGAAATGGAGGTACCATCATAACAGCAAATATTCAGTTATGTTACCTAGTAAATTTATGTCATTTATGCCACCGGGTAAAGAGCTATTTCAATATAAGGCTTCCTACATCATAGGAAACTTGAACGTGCTGAGGGATCTTTATAGTGCTTTGCGCAAACACTTCTGCGCAACCGTAAAGTCTTTAAGTCTGAGAACGCATCAACATAACTCTTCGATTTTTATAAAGAAAACTGATGCGTGCATTGTATAAAACCCGTATCATGCATTCTTTTAAAACATGAATGGGAACGATTAATATCAAACAAAGCCTTGGAAAAATAGTCGTCTGGTAAATTAAATTCCATTTACTCTTAAAATTTTGCTGCAGTAAATTGCATTGCATTATGTAATAAACAGATGATCTAGATTTTTCTTCCATGTTCATTAGAAAATATCTTTTAGAAAGAGTCGGTTGGACTTTTTAAATGACATGTGCTTCGGTATTATTCAAGCTCTTTTGAATCATGTGTGAATTATTCGGAGTTAGATCATAACAAGAAATTCATTTCAATAAAATTACCGCCTTAGTGGCATCGGGATAGCGATTCATAAGATTTCTTGTCTGTCTGTCTGTCTGCGGACATAATAATCGGCTTGGAAAAGCTATTTTAATATTAAACCGATAAAATATGACAAACATTTTCCATATATTTTTCCCGTATTTTCTGGAGTAGAACCTAGATACAGTATGTGAAAGAAGTATACTTGCACTCCTGACTAAAGTGCAAATATGTACATAGAAAGGCCCACCACAAAACATTATTTTGAAACGGACTGACGTATGAAGAAAATTTGCTAGTACACTTTTTCTGTTAGTCCTTAGAAGTCATATCTCCATTGCAAACTTTGGAACGGAAACAGTCTATCTGCATTGGAGTAAAACTGTTCGAATTATCACGTATTTTCTAGCTTTTTCTGTTCAACCGTTTTCCAACTAGGTGACATAAATGAATGTTTCTAGAAAAGCGTTTTCAAGCTTTTCTTGATTTAAGAAGCATTTCGAGATCTTAGTGTGCGCTGAGCATTTGACGAGAACATATGTTGGAAAAAGCCCTTGCTTGCGTTATGAATGCGAGGCATATAATATTTGAAGAAATATTTATTAGTGCAAAAGATAGTTACGGTAAAAAACCTCCGTGCGTTCTTCTTTCTTCCTACTCTTCTCTCTTTTCCGAATGAAAGAATTTATGAATAATTAACTCGATTTGGATACGATTTCCTCAAATACTCACATATTACTATTAGGTAAGAACCACCGTTCGGTAAATTGATTGAAAAATTTGGGTTTTGATCGCACTAACGTTTCTACAGTTTTCCAGGTTTTATCGATAAAGAGTTACTCTGGTAGCATATAGTTGAAAACAAAGCTTACAGTATTATCTGCCTGTGGATATGATGCCAACGTTGACTTGAAATCTTTTAGAAGGTTCTATGATTCAAAGGTATGATTCTAGAATGTTATTAAAGGATATAATCCTGAGTCCGTTGGAATACATGCTGTGTTTTCCGACATCAGAATACACCCTTTGTACACTAAAGCTCGGTCCATATCATTTGTAGCCAGTAGTGGGAACATTCAAAATTTTACAGATAAATATCTGTATAATTTCAAATATACAGCTCAATAAAAGATTTCTGTTTGCTTAAAAAGGATTTGCAGGAAAAATAACAGGGCGGTACAACAGCCAGAATGGATGCTATCAGTTATTAATAGAACCCAACAGTTGATAAAAAAATTTGAATAGCTATCTCAAGTTTCTTATTGAAATGTGTAGTAAAAAAACAAATAAATACAGAGAACAGAAAACTCCTTAAAAGCTCCTTCGTAATCTTAAAACTGTGATTCACATTGCTGTAAAACTGACATTTTAAAATGGAAACGTTAAATATTTAGTAACAGAACTGTTGATACACCAAGTAGGTAAGACTGAAGTAATTATCCTTTTATCGGCGTAAGGAATCAATTCTTCGCAAATCACTTTGTTCATTCATTACGTGTTCCGTGTAACCATACCCATATTTAAATTGTAATGTCCCAGTATTTCAGTATGTTTTGCGCTATTAGCCTTGAAAAAGCCATTTGTCGATGAGCAAAAGTTTGGAATAATGTATTTTTGATTCATTACGCCGATAAACAGATAATTACTTCAGTCTTAGTTAAATATTTATTTACATCAAGCGTAGTGGTAAGAAGAAGATATTATTTCAATTTTCGAAATGGGGATAAACGAAATGTGATATTTCTGAATTTCAGTTTTTTAATATTTGTTTCGAAAACTTACGAATAAAACTACCTTTAAGCAACC
The DNA here is from genome assembly GCA_039090855.1 of Macrothele yani. Classification (NCBI taxonomy): domain Eukaryota; kingdom Metazoa; phylum Arthropoda; class Arachnida; order Araneae; family Macrothelidae; genus Macrothele; species Macrothele yani. The sequence continues at coordinate 64,906,974 of CM077005.1, forward strand.
GAAATATATATGTATATATATATATATGTTGCTTAGTGTTGATAGAAAATATACAGTCTAAAAAACTTTCATAAACCAATATTGAGAGTTTAACAGCAATTTCCAAAACTCACATTTTGCCGGTACGAATGGATATTATATAGTCAACACTTTTCCTGAATAGGGCTTTAAAGAACAAATGAGTTTTCACCAGTTTCAATTTTGAAACGATTTTGATGTTTTATATGATTGAGCTCAAATTAAAAATTTTAAAATGGTTTCAGATCACCAGATAAGTTTTGGTTCCAGTATAAATGAAAAGCCTTTTTAAATGAAAACAAGATGTGCTCAGAAACATAAATGAACTGGCAAAATCAGTCTGTTACGATGATAATGTTTTCACGAGACTGCTACATCAGAAAGGAAAGGAAACAATTAATAACAAAAAAGAGGAAATTATCTATGATCCATAATGTAATACAAACAGAATACAATAAACTGTGTTTCGTGGCAAAGTGCTACACCAAGTAACCATTAATGAACTCGTAGCAAATATTCTAAACAGAATTTTATGCAATATGTTGGCACTCAGAAAACTTATTTATCGCCTGTTATGTGCATACGGGTAATTGGGAAGATATAAATATGTGATTCTTCTTAAAAAGAAAGCAATTTCAATTATATTCTGAAGAAACACCTCGACTGGCTTTGTAAACGTGCTTAGGTACCTAACTTGTTATGGAAAGTATATTACAGAAGCGAAAAGAAATGCGGATTTTACGTACCATCACCGCCATTCCCAAGATGCTGAATCTGTTTCTTTCCTACTTTAAAATTGGAAGTTTGTTAGAATCTTCGTTTCACAGTTCAAGTCTACCCAGAGTGAATGCTATTATCCTGAATTCCATTTCTTCGAGTTTTAGAAATACTCCAGAAATTGCGATCAAGAGAGTCTTTTATCCCATAGTCAGTGGAACATTTTTAACGCTCTCCAATATCTCAATGGCATTTGGAGTTTTGCAGAATCAATTCCTTTGGAGGGATTCGACGTTTATGAGTTGATCATCAAAGTCTTCTCAATCAATTCAGTAAAAACTGCAGGAACCTTCAGGGCTCTTCGGAACAGGCCCTGAAATGACGTACATTTCCCGGCTGCTTAATCAAGCTGTAATAAGCTCTGTCGAGGAAAAAAGTGTTTGCTTTGGCGACGACGTACCTCCCAAGTCGATGATGAAAATCAAAGTGAATCTTCTGACCTATCGGTGGGTTTCTTTTGTAAAGACATTAATAAGTGCGTTGCCCTGGGGTATAACGGGTTCGATTTATTACTTTACAACACGCTTTGGAAAACATGCCCTACTTCCTTCTGAGCTACTTGTATGTTCCACGGCGATGCGCTTCAGCGATAGATATGGTCATTCTCCGGATAACCGATGCCTCAACGTTTACATATTACGACGCCATGAATCTTTTGCACACTTCAATCCAGTTGCGTGAATAGTAGAGACCAAGAGAATTCAAATTATTAAATGCAAATGAAGGTGAAAGTGGTATGGTGCATTACACCATCACGAATAATAACCTGAGCTGCATGAGAACAGGAAATTGTTTCTCGAACGAAAAAATATTACACTAGGCTCTGTTGCCTTTTAGACCGCGGTCAGTGCTGCAAGAAATAATATTTGCATACTGAATAATAATGATGTTGCCCAAACGTACAACCCGTCAAATACTGCAATTAGACATTATAAGCAGAAAATTTTCACATTACTATAACTGCAATGTTGTCGTAACAGATAAAGTGAAAATATTTGTTAAAAATACGATCGGAAATTTAGCCAAACCTTAATGAAGGATTAACAAGGTCCGGAAATCAGCAACATCCCGCCCAGTGGCCAAGTGGTCAGAGGTATAAGTTTCTGGTTACGCATTGTTCAAGCCCTGGATGAGGCGTGGGTGAGGTATCTGTTTTACGGCACTGGTTCTCTCTCCCACCTCTGGAACCAGAACCAAGGGCGTAAGTTTGTTGTTAGTTGTTTCTGGTTACGCATTGTTCGAGCCCTGGATGAGGCGTGGGTGAGGTATCTGTCTTACGGCACTGGTTCTTTCTCCCACTTCTGGAACCAGAACGAAGGGCGTAAGTTTGTTGTTAGTTGTTTCTGGTTACGCATTGTTCGAGCCCTGGATGAGGCGTGGATGAGGTATCTGTCTTACGGCACTGGTTCTCTCTCCCACCTCTTTAACCAGAAGCAATGGCGTAAGTTTCTTGTTAGTTGTCGCAGTTGGTTCTGAGTTCGTGATGAGGCATGGGTAATGTGCCTGTCTTATGATGCAAGCTCTCTTCCCTCCCTGGATCCAGAACCAGTGGCCCCAAATAAGGAACGCCTTCGGTAACTGGTGTAAGGGACTAGCATCTGATCAATCGTCAGAGGTGGCCCCGGAAGTGGCATGGGTGGTGTGTTTGCCTGAAAGCGATAATTCTGCCCCTCCTAGACCTAATGCCTTCAGTTCTAGAAGGGATAGAACTGTTATAAGCAGCTCGTCCCGAATTCAGGGGAATCAGTTGCCTTGAATTTGGGACGAGCCACTGCTTGTAGCCTTAAGAGTTGCTCATGGTACACGTTAAATCCAGAAAACGAATTAGTAATGGACGACTGCTAACAGCCGCCCCGTTGGCGCAGTGGTCTAAGTAATGGCTTCTGATCATACTTCCGAAAGGAGTCCGGCTTCGAATCCCGGTGAGGCATGGATGTTGTGTTTGTCTTACGGCACTGCCCCCTCCCTTCCCTGGAACCAGTAATCCTAAATTAAGGACGGGCAACTGCTTATAGCTTATTGAGTTGCACCTCACGGTGGTCGTTAAACCTCCAATAAAAAAAAAAATAAGACTACTTATGACATTATTAGTTGCATAGTGTAGCCACTAAACCCCAAAGTAAAAAACAAATTAGCCACATAGTCTTTACTGCGATATCATCTCATGCTTTTAATTTCAGTAAGGGATAAACAACAATGTTCGCATAATTAGTAGAACATTAATTGCATGCATCATCAATATAAATTTTATGGAAACACCTCCTGCTTGTTTTTTGAAACGAAACTCCTGTGCTTCATCTACAGTATCATGATACGATGGCGTAATAAGTTCTCAACAGCCAGTACTGACTTTTGTTATTCTAGGGATCAGAAGAATAATGAGGAGGAACATTAGGAGCCTAAAATAATAATAAAAAAAAGACAGTGGGATTAGCTGAAGCACGTTTTCATACACATCTAAGCTGAAAACAACTTGAAAGTTGCATCATTGGTTGGCTTTGTGCCCTAATGAACACTTACGCCATATAATGCTATTTGAAGTCCTTACAGATAAAGAGAGTAAGAGATGTTGATAAATTATAGGATCATCCAAAAAAGTTGAATATCATTCTTGCAAAAAACGAAGAGGAAATATTATTCTGTAGTGCTTTAGTCGTTGAGCGTTTTTTATTAATTCTTTAACTAATGCCGTTATCTAACTCGTTGAGCATAAATTGTACGATCAAAATTATCCAGGAATCCCTTTCCATACTTCACGGCCATGGCCCATACAGGTATAATAAGATGCATATTGTCTGGAGAACTTCATAGACAAGCATGAGCAGTAGAAGAATCGTACGGCAGGGTTTAGTGATTTTCAACGTGGCAAAGTCATAAGATGCCATTTTAGCAACAATTCTTTTCGGGTAATTTCTGCTCTCATGCAGATGCCTCCATCGACGGTAATCGATACTATCGTGAGCTGGAAACCCCTACCTAGGGTAAGATTCACTGACCAGAGGTTTCAAGTTCTTGAGGGCAGTCGTCAGATTTAGTGTACTGTCCCGCAAAATATCTGATGTCTTTGAGGACACAAATTGTCCTCATATGTCCTTAAAAATTAGACTATTAGAGATGAGTTTGGGCTCGGTTTTGGAAGCACAAATCCGTCAGAGACCGAAATGTTTCGACCCGAGCCCGACTCAGCCACATGAGGTCTGTGTACTATGGAGCCCTAGCCCGACTTTTCCAAATGCTGATGATTTTCCCTTTTATCCGATTTTTAAATGGAACAGGAAGGAGCGTGGAATGCGATGCTCAGCATTTATGTGTTACGTTATGAAGGATATAAACTTCAAATAAAACTTACATCAAATAGAAGTCATCGCTCTTTCCACCTTTATAAGTAAGTCACGGAAAAATTCTCACTGGCCGCCACCGGGAATCGAACTCAGGGCCTTCCAGTTACACGCCGGACATGCTTTCACTGCACCACATCGGCCGCCAATTCCTCCAGACTCACATACACTAACTGCCAAGCTACTTGGCAGATTATTTGATGTTCCTGGTCTACGTCAAATGTTTGTATTAAAACTTACATTTTACAGTTTCCCAGAAAATTTTGCAGCAGCTGATATTCTTTTTTGTACATATAGAGGAGATGGTCTTCACGCATGTTTTGGCATGACGCAAAAGTCTGCTTGATCCTGAAGAACTTTTATATTTCAAAATGCATTCACATTTCTAACACTGAACGTAATCCAATTTTGCGTTGGTCGTGCAATCAATGATTTGATTAAAAAGGTTCCCTCGCGGTAGATTTTCCCACTTCATTTTTAACTGTTTCACAATCACCAGTATTTAAATTTTTTTGTATAACTTCAGGATACGGATCATTCATATTGTAATGCGCAGATGAATAAAAGGAGTACCTCAACTTAAGGGATTAATGTTGAGTGGAGGCGACAGTAACAGCTATTAGAATAGCTCTGTTTAATTTGTTGTTTCCTTGTCGCCTTCTACACGATGTTTGGTTTAACGAGGCCTTCTGAAATACTGGGGGCGAACTTCCGCCCTCAGAGCTGAGATCTTAAGGCCGTTTTCACACAGGCGGAACAAATCCGTCGAAGCAATAAATCTCCCGGCTGTCCTACAGCTGGTTTTCAAGCGGATTATTTCCTCTGGGGAATTTACTTTGATTCGCAGATCAACTTCCATTATACCCCAGAGCTATTTTTCACAACATAATCAAACTGCATATCTTTTTCCACCCTCTACGTCCTAATTTATAACAGATTTTTTCCTCTCCTGTGTATTACGTTTCAATGACAAATTTATGACACTAGTGGCTTTTCTTTTTCCCCGTCCCCATCTGTTTTATTGCGGATGGTTCTTTTGAGAATTGAGGTCGTTTTCTCTGATGTGTCCAAGGGGAATTTTAGCTGGCCATTGAAATGTTTGTCCTATTGCGTCTGTGCGAAGGTGAAGTTCCCTAACCTCTACTTTCCCTGCCTCAACCCCCTACTTTCCTAGGCAAATTACTTTCTTAAAAAGCACTTAAACTATCACACAATGACACATCAAATCCCTGCACATGAAATTAAGATTCACGGATACCCTGCAGGAAAATAAACAACCGATTCCTCTTCCTAAAACTCAAAAGAAAAAAAAGGAAAAGAAAGACTCTCAGTACTTTAATATACACTGAGTGGCAACTTTATTATGACCACCTGACAGTTTTAAGCAAATGAGCTATGGCTGTTGCCGCCAGAGGGCAAGGCTAGTATAAAAAGGGAAAGCTTAGTGCTTGCGACAGTAGTAGAAGTGATTTTTGGGTGACGAGATGGGTAAAAAATGCGATTTGTCGGACTTTCAACGTTGGATGATTGTACGAGCTCGGAGCCATAGAGCGAGTATCACCGAAACCGCTGCATTCGTGAAATGTTCCAGAGCAGCTGTTGTTAAAGTGTTTAAAGGCTGGACTGTCAGCCGAAAAAATTGGGTCTCTACGTACAACGTGTGGTCGTCATCGACTAGTGACTGATCGGGCGGAACGGAAAGTGTCCAGACTGGTAACAGACAACAGAAGGGTAACAGTTCAGCAAATTACAGACCATCTTAATAAAGGATCCCCTCAAATGCTCTCTGCACGCACTGTTCGCCGCACACTGCATCGGATGGGATATGGCAGCCGAAAGCCTGTTCGAACACCTTTGCTGTTTGCAGTTAACAAGAGAAAACGTCTCTAGTTAGCACAGGAGCACAAGGATTAGACAGTCGATAATTGAAAACAAATTATATGGTCCGATGAATCACGTTTTCCGTTGCATCATGCCGATGGCCGAGTGAGAATTTGGCGGAAACAGCACGAAAGAATGGACCCCAAATGCATTGCTACAACCCTTCAAGCTGGTGGAGGCAACGTTATGGTTTGGGGAATGTTTTCCTGGCATGCTTTGGTCTCTTTAATTCGTGTTGATCAACGTCCGACTGGCAAATTATATCTAAACATCGTTGCGCACCAAGTGCATCCTGTCATGTGGATGGTTTATCCCAAAGGCGATGGCTACTTTCAACAAGATAACGCGTCCTGCCATAGTGCTCGCAATGTACAGGATTTGTTTCAGGAACATGCCGGTGAGTTTACATTGCTTAGGTGACCCCCACAATCTCCAGATTGAGAATTTGTGGGATGAAGTTGAATGAGCCATCAGACAGCTGGATCCACAACCCTGCAATATCACACTCCTGGAAAGTGCTATTCATCAAGCATGGACACAGATTCCATAATAAAGTGGCCACTTAGTGTATATGTAAAAGAAGCCCGCTCGAGATGAAACTCATATGCTATTCGTAGCTCGTCCGAGCCCGCCCGAGCCCGCCCGAGATGAAACTGATGATGCTATTCGTAGCACGCCCGAGCCCGTCTCGGGCACGGGCTTTCGGGCTCGGGTCCAGCCCGTCTCATCTCTATTGACTATCAAAAGCACATTACGTTTCCAATGCCAACATTCTTATTGTAAAAACAAACTTGTACAGTACTTACTAAGAGTTCCACCAAAAACTTTAACAAAATGATAAAATTCTCCAAGCAGCTCGTTCTTAAGAGAAATATAAGGATGTGCAGCCAGCTCTTACGGTGGACGTGAAGTGATTTTGCTTCCTACACTTCCAATGGAAAAACTTCTGTACACATTTTCTGGAGAATTAATGCGTTCCCAAGGATGAAAATTCGAACATCGATTAAAATAGCTTCATTTTATAACTTGGAATGCTTAATATTTTCTAAAACATAACCATAATTATGCAATCCAACATTTGTTTGTCTACTGACGTCATCAAAGTACAGGTCGCGCCATCTTTTTTCTGGTTCCAACACCACCAAAGGAAAAGTTACTAATTGTTAATAAAATTATGGTTATGGTTTAGAAATATTAAGTATTCCAAGTTACAATATGAAGTTATTTTAATCGATGTTCAAATTTTTATCCTTAGGAACACACTAATTGTGAGGGAAATGTGTACAAAAGTTTTTCCATTGGAAGTATTGGAAGCTAAATTACTTGACGTCCATCTTAATTCAACACGTATATCTAAGGTAATGTATTTCACTTCTGCTGAGTATGTTCTCCTCATCACAGCTCGGCTTTGTTGGTTTAGATTACCCATGTTCTGCAAGATGCGTTTTTCAGATAAATTTTTCTGCTCGTTTTGGGGATTTCCACGGTGGTCGCACGGTGAGCTATAAGCAGTCTATCGTCCTTGATTTCTCACCACTGTTTCCGTGGAAAGGAGAGACACAGTTCCTTAAGGCAAACACAACATCCATGCCTCATCACACTTCGAACCTGGACTCATCTCGGACGAATGATCCGATTCGTTTAAGGTGGACGACTAGTGATTTTGTTCCCTATATTTCCAATGGAAAAAAAATGACCCTATTTCCACAGCGAAGAACTATTTCCCATACATCATAATTGGCCCATTGATAAAAAATCATCCTAACTTAGATTATACAATCGGTGTTTTTTTGCAAAACACCTTCCTGAACTATATAAAAAATCAATTAATTTACTTCGATGTAGTGGTAAGGAAAAGTGGCGCCACCTGTAAGCAAGTATCATAACGGCATCGAAGTAAAGTTACTGATTTTTAATACAGTCGAGGAAAGGTTTTTGCAAAAAACACCGACTGTACAATCCAAGTTACGATGTTTTTTGTTTATAAATGGGCTAATTTTGATATATAGGAAATTTTTCTTCGCTTGAGAAATAGGGTGGAAATTTTTCCGTTGGAAGTATGAGGAAAACAATCACTAGATGTCTACCTTAAACCCCTGCGCCACCAGGTTGGCCTAAAAAATTCAGGTGCAATATCACACTTAGTGAAACAGTACAGTTTTATGACAAAACAATTTCCGTATTTTGTCTGAGTATGTATGCGACCCCAAATTTGAGGGCACTACGCAATTTTTTTCCTTCAGTTAGCGTTATAATGTCTAGTCGCCTTACCCTAAGAACAACAATAGCGGAATCGCGACCTGGCAGTCCACGCGAATTAACAGTGATGAAGCCGGTAGTGCAACAAAATCGCCAGTCTTCGGTTGCAACACTCCCCACCGAGTTTCGAAATACCTCTAGAAGTAACGCCAACACCATAATTGTTTGTCGGGAGCTGAAAGGAAAGTATTCCCCGGCCGAGAAGCCGCACACAAGCAAAACATCAGCAAGTAAAATGCCAAGAGTCGGTTACAATGGTGCAAAAGCTTGGCAACACTGGACTCTGGAGCATTGAAAACTTGTTCTCTGCAGTGTGAAAACACCAGTTTGTCCGTGTCCCCTCACTCCGGAGTAAGTAGTCTTTTCAACTGAGCTAGACGGATAGAATATCCCTCTGCAGATTTGTCGTCTTGACAGATGTTTTCACCTCTGTAGTACGTCACAGCAGCGATGAATCAGGCTTCACCATCTGCCAGCCCGACGGACGAGTCTGGTTGTACAGGATGCCAGGTGAACGCTACAAGCTCGGCTAGTTCGTGCCAACTGTGAAGTTTGGTGGACGAGGCATCATACTCTGGGTCTGTTTTTTCATGGTTTGGGCTGGGATGCCAAGAAGCTCTCTGCTCACCGTCGGTACAGAACAAGGTGTACCACGACACGTCGGTGTCCTAAAATGACACTCTCAACAATTCTGTGCTTCCAACGTTATGGTAAAATTTCGGTGAAGGTCCTTTTCCTTTACCAACAAAAAACGCCTGCGTCCACAAAGAAAGTTCAGTGCATCAGTGGTTTGATGAGATCGGTGCGGCGGAACTTGACTAGCCTGCACAGAGCCACAATCTAAGTCTCAGCTCCTTGGAACCCCGTTGAGATGATCTGGACCACCGACGGCGAGCCAGCCGAATGGCCTGACATTGGTGACCAACTTGAGCAACCCTCCTGGGGCCTAATGGAAGACAATTCCCACAGCAGCGTACCAAAATCTGGTGGAAACCCTTCCCAGTAGAGTGGAGATTGTGATAGTAAGAAAAGATTTACTAACACAATATTAATTCCTTTCCTATTACAGGGACTTTGTGGATAGGCAAGTGTCCGGATACCTTTCATCAGATAGAGTATATTACACTAAAAATAAACGGCAGGTTGAAGAGAATCAACGAACTTGCATAACAACTACACTGCTTAATTTTCCATGAAGTTGTAACGAAAGGGAAATTTCAGTCACCAAAACACTTTAATTGATAATCAAGTCCAAATTCATCAGATGACTCTTCATAGCAATTTTATATAGAATATAAAGTTATATTACAGTCACTTACAAAAGTTTAAGACCACCTGTTGGTATTAGGAGATTTCTGCCGAATGCGTCAGCTACTGTCTGTATTACTCACCTTCCTGTCGGTGTTGCATCATCTTACAGCGGCAGCTGTTGATAGAGATGGGGGATTTTAATGCTGAGAGGTTTTGGACGTATTTTCTATATAGCGAAAAATGGGCAAAAAAGGTTCATTAAGTGTTACACAGAAGGCACAAATAGTGACTTTATATCATGAAGGATACTCCGAACGTGACTTAAGCAGGAAGGTGAATGTGAGCAAGACTGCAATTCATAATACGATCATGAAATATCGAAGCACAAGTGAATTTAGCGACCAAAAGAGAAGTGGAGACGTCCAAGGAAAACAACCCCACGGGATGACAATACTATAAGTTCTCCAAGGAGTTCGCGCAAGAAAACTAAGACCTTTTTACATTCAAAAGGGTCTGATATTAGTATCAGCATTGTTTCCCGGTGTCTTAGCTTTGTATTAAAGTCTTGTAAACCTGTACATAAATCTAGACTAACCTCTGTCATAAAAAAAGAGACTCCGGTTTGCGAAGCGTCATCAGTCGTGGACTCCTGAAAATTGGAGCCAAGTTGATTTTTCAGATGAATCAACTGCGTATCAATTTAAATCACGTGGAACACATGTTCGACGGCCAAAAGGTTAAAGGTTTGATGAAAAATACACCGTTAACACAGTGAGACATCCACCTAGTCAGATGATAGGGAGTGCTGTGTCAGCATCCGGTACTGCTTCATTATACTTTTTGCCGATAGTCACTGCCATGACGGTTACTTTTTATGTGGAAATGTTAAGTGAGAAGCTGTTAATTCATATCTAAGTGCACAGATGCCCAATATTTATGCATGATGGTGCTCCATACCACAGATCAAAGACAGTAAAGGACTACCAGCAGAGGAAAAACATAACTGTGCTTTACTGGCCCGGTAATAGTCCCGACCTTAACCCCATCGAAAATCTGTGGACAATTTTAAGAGACAATGTAGCAGAAAAACAGCTATCAAGTTCCCAAGCTTTGATTGACGCGATAAGTACTTGTGGCACAAAGACATTTCAAGTGACTACTACAAATCCCTCATTGGAAGTATGCCACATCGTATTCTGTCAGTTATAAAAAACAGAGGTGGCCACACAGAATACTGATTTCGGTCTTTTTGTGTTCTAAAGAATGTAAGTATTCATCTGTGTTGTCATTTTTCAAATATATCTGACTAGTAGTTAGTTGTTTCTTCGAAAATCTTAATTTTCAATAAACTGATAGGTGGTTTTAAACTTTTGCAAATGACTGTATATATAATACAAACTTAGAAATCTCCACGATATAGTTAAAACAAGTTAATCATCTATCCACATATATCTACAACAAACTTTTCATCTCTCCGAGACTCCACTGCTTCACCCCTATCACATTCGACATAGATTTTGATTTTCTTTTGACTCACTGTCAGCGTTACTAAAACGTACCAGCTGTTTAGGAAAGTAATGTGCCATTCAGAGAACTAATCCTTAACCGAGATGTAACGAAATTTACGAGAAGGAGAAACTCAAAAGGAAGGTTAATTTAGAAGTATTTCGTCACCAGTTGTTCTAGTTGTTGGATAATTTCAATCGTGATCAAGGGAATTCAAACATTATTCTGACTCCTGTTATAGAAAATAAAGCAGATTCAGTAAGAAATTCAGCGCAAGATATCGTGGTCTTTGAATTTCAGTAGTTCCAATTGGTACTGAATTGAGTGCCATGAAAATCCAGGACCTATGGCTGATTCATGCTTTCAGTTAACTCTACATAGGACAATGGCCTGGATTGGTAAAGGTTATGGCCTATGACCTATACAGGAATTTTAATAGTAAAAATAACAATAACCCCACCACAATCAACGCTGCTATAATAATGCAAACATCACCATCAGTAATAATAATAATAATAATATAATTTTGATAATAAAAATTTGTTTTTGTTTGATAATAATAATAATAATAATAATAATAATAATAATAATAATAATAATAATAATATGTTTTTGTTTGATAATAATAATAATATTAATAATAATAATAATAATAATAATAATAATAATAATAATAATAATAATAATAATAATAATAATAATAATAATAATAATAATATGTTTTTGTTTGATAATAATAATAATAATAATAATAATAATAATAATAATAATAATAATAATAATAATAATAATAATAATAATAATATGTTTTTGTTTGATAATAATAATAATAATAATAATATGTTTTTGTTTGATAATAATAATAATAATAATAATAATAATAATAATAATAATAATAATAATAATAATATGTTTTTGTTTGATAATAATAATAATAATAATAATAATAATAATAATAATAATAATAATAATAATAATAATATTAATCTCTTGATATACCGACTCAAAGTGAGCATATCAAGAGAGTAAGAAAAATATTGAAATCAAAACTAAATGGTGGAATACAATCAAAACCATAAGTACATGGGCCATTCCAGTAATTAGATACCCAGCTGGAATAATTGATTGGACCCAAAGTGAATTAGAAATACTGGATCGGAAAACTCGAAAGTTATTGAACATGCATCATGCACTCCATCCAAAAAGTGATGTTGACAGATTGTATTTACCTCGGAAGATTGGAGGCAGAGAGCTACAACAAGTACAACAGGTAGTAGAGGAAGAAAAAGAAGCCTGAATGATTATGTCAACAGAAGCAGAGAAAAGCTACTTCAGGCAGTGAATAATGAAAATATCTTAAAAACAACAGAAAACAAGGCTGAATACAAGAGGAAACAGTTTGAAAGCAGATTAGACGGGTGGAAGAACAAGCCACTGCATGGACGATTTCTAAAAAATATTGATGGGAAAAGTGACAACAACTTGACTTGGGCATGGCTGAAATCGGGTTCCACCAAGAAAGAAACAGAAATTCTGATTTTTGCTGCACAAGAACAGGCATTGCTAACAAATGTTATGAAGGCTAAAATCCAGAAAGTCAGTGATAATCCAAAGTGTCGACTTTGTCAAGAAAAATATGAAACTGTGTCTCATCTAATATGTGAATGTAGCAAAATTGCACAGACAGATTACAAAGTTAGACATGACAGGGTTGCACAATTGATTCATTGGTCATTATGCAGAAAGCACAATCTGCTGGCATCGAAAAACTCAAGGGAACACAAGGCTGAGAAAGTCATAGAAAATAATGAGGTCAAGATCTTGTGGGATTTCAGAATTCAAACCGATCGACACATAGAACATAATACACCAGACACAACAGTCATAGAAAATCGGAAAGTCTGGCTAATTGATATAGCGATCCCTGGAGATGCCAGAGTCAATGAAAAAGAATTGGAAAAAATGACTAAATATAGAGACCTGGCCATAGAAGTTACCCGGTTATGGACTAACCACACAACGGTAGTCCCCATTGTCATCGGGGCACTTGGAACAATGTCAAAAAATTTTATGAATCATTTTGAAAAACTGCAGCTTTCTGATATGCCACCTACAGAACTGCAGAAGACAGCTTTACTTGTGACATCATATATTTTACGCCGATTCTTGACTGATACCTAGGTCTCCGGTGGAAACTCGTATCAGTTTAACAATACCAGTCAATGATAATTTGCTGTTTATTTTGTTTGTCAGAGGCTGTGATTCGTATATTTCGAATAAAGAAAATAATAATAATAATCTGTTCTCTTAAAATATATTATTATTATAATAATATTATAATATTTTTAGGAGAACAGATCGCAGCTATGGAGGAGGGAGAAGCCTATAAGTATCTTGGTATGCTTCAGGCACAACGCCTAGAACACAAAGAAATTAAAAAGATTTATAACGAAGTAAATTTCTCCGTCATTTCTGTCCACGCCAGGATTCGAACCCGGATCCCCTCATTCCGGAATAAGTCACTCTACCAATTGAGCTACGCGGACGTTTTATTCTGATTCCTATCTGCCTTTATGTCGTGTGCGTCCTTCGGGCAGGTACGTCACATCTCCTGGTACGTTACATCATCTCCCCCTTATTATTTTTTTTTTTTCGAATTGCTGGAGAAAGGATTCTCTTATTTTTCCTATCTCGCGGTGTGGAAATAACATCACACCAATGCGAGATTTTGAACGGTCGGGTCATCCGGATAGTTCGGGCGCCATTATAACGAAGTAAATTTCTCCGTCATTTCTGTCCACGCCAGGATTCGAACCCGGATCCCCTCATTCCAGAATAAGTCACTCTACCAATTGAGCTACGCGGACGTTTTATTCTGATTCCTATCTGCCTTTATGTCGTGTGCGTCCTTCGGGCAGGTACGTCACATCTCCTGGTACGTTACAGATTCTAGCCGCCAAATACAACCAAAGACTGAGGAGACTAATGAAGACGAAGCTCAACGCTCGCTACATAACTACGGCTATCAATACTTACGCAGTTCCAGTCCTCACGTATTTTTTCGGTATCATCAAGTGGATCACAACTGAGCTTGAGGAAATAATGCGCAATACCAGGACAACCCTCACTAAACATCGCCAGCACCACCCGAAGTCAACAGTAGAAAGGCTGGCCATTGGACTGGCAGAAGGAGGACGGGGAATGATTGATCTCCTGGAACACCGAGACAAAGAAATCAGCAGCATCAGAAAATACTTCCATCAGAGCAAGGGGCCCCTTCACCAAACGATAAACCATAGTGACAAAAAGTACACAGCCCTAGACCTCTCTTCGCAGAACATCGAGATTGGAACGAGGTAGACGCTTGGGGCAAGAAAGTCCTACACGGAAGGCACTATAACGATCTGCAACCCGACCACGTGATTAAGACTGCCTCCAAGGCATGGCTAACAAACGGTTCACTCTTCCCTGGGACCGAAGGGTTCCTGATGGCTATACAAGATCAAGTTGCAAACACCAGAAACAACGGGAAGCATATCCTGAAGGACACGCCAATGGAAAGCGACACATATCGGCAATGCCATCTCGCGCCAGAGACCATCCAACATATCACAGCATGGTGCACAGACAGAGTACACGAACAGGTACACACAGACAGAGTACACGAACAGGTACAATCAAGTTGCCAAGGTCCTCCATCAGAAATTGGCAAGAAAGCACCACCTCATTACAACTGAGCCTTTCCCCTACTACAAGTATGAGCCAACAACGCTTCTAGAGAACATCACCCACAAAATGTACTGGGACATATCGATCAGAACAGATAAGAACCCCCTCCACACACACAAACGACCCCACATCGTCCTGGTTGACAAGGGGAAGAAGTCAACATACCTCATTGACATAGCCGTGCCCAACACGTGCAACATCCAGAAGATGCACGGAGAGAAACTGTCAAAGTATAACGACCTACGATACGAAGTCAAGGAAACGTGGCATATGGAGAACGTCACCACTGTCTTCATATTAATATCACCCACAGGAGTTTTACCTAAGACCATTCATAGCTATATACAGACACTACACCTTCAAACTAACACCTACATGGAACTACAGAAGGCAGCTATCCTGAACACTTGTAGGATAGTAAGGAAGTTCCTGGACAATTGAGAGAAATGAAATACCATTTCCCAGACATGGTACGTTATATCCGTCCCACAGAAAAGAGAAACCCCTCAGGAAGAGGTGGAATCATCTCATATAAAAAATAATTATGGAAACTAACAGATTCTGTGAACTTATCCACCAATTTTAACGATAATACACAGATATAATATTTTCTTATTAATACACAGTGGCGTAGCGAACGTGACTGACTCCCGGGGGCAAGATATATGAGTTGGGTCTTTCGGAAAAGAACAATACAGATGATTGAGAAAGTGGTTTCGGGAAGTGACATGAGTATATCGGTAAAAAACCACTTGAGAAAATTTTGTTCAATTTCTATATTGAATATATTTTGAGAGTTTATTCAAAACAAATTTAATTTCATACCTAAAATAGAACTGGATCTACGGAAGGGCAAAAAAAATGGCCATGTGTTGTTACTCCCTGTTTTGCAACCAGGTTTTAGTTTTTTGCTTGGGGTTTCAAAGAAAACCGTGAGCAACTCAGTAGGCTACAAGCAGTCGCCCGTCCCTAATTTGGGGCAATTGGTTCCAGGAAAGGGTGAGAGCTAGTGCCGTTAGGAAAACACAAAATCCGTGCTTCACCGGGTGCTACCCCGGTGGGGGACCCATTTCGAACAAATGGTCAGACGACAGCACTTAGATCACTGTGCAACAGGAACGGGGAAACCAACTAAACGAAAAGTTGGAAAATAGCGCCGCCGCCTCTGTGGCGCAGTGGTTTAAGCGATGGCTTCTCATCATTCGTCCGGGTTCGAATCTCGGGAAGGCATGGATGTTGTGTTTGTCTTACGGCACTGGCTCTATCCCTTCCCTGGAACCAGTTGCCCTAAATTAGGGACGGGCGACTGCTTATAGCCCATTGAGTTGCTCACGGTGGTCGTTAAACCTCCAATCACACGCACACAAAACAGCGCCATTGGCAGGCAATTTTTTACATTTGTGACAGCATCTCAATTCCTAGTAGATCGAAAAGTTATCTCGAAATTTTAACTTATATTCCATAGAATTTTTTTCAGCTTGAAATGTTCTAGTAGGTGGAGTAAAAGCTCATTTACTTTGGTTTAGGAAACTCTTTCCCTCGGAAATGTAATGAAAAATTACACTGGTCTGTAAGGATTCTAATGTTCCCAATTGAAATAATGTTTCCAGGTCAATTTCTCCTGTTGATGCCGGAAATGTATTCCGGTTTTTTTTTCACCACACATTTTATAATATCGTTAGTTCAGTACTCATTTCAACAAAGTTAGTAAAAATGCATGTATGATTAAATACATAACCTTGGCAATAATATCCAAATTTAGCTAATATATACAGTCGAGTCACATTATTGTGACCATCTCCTTACTTTTGTCGTCAACAACGCGTAGGCAATGAAAGAAGGCACGTGTCGTGAGCTGGCTTGGAGGTTATATAAGGTGTGGTGTGGGCATTCTGAAAACATATTCCTCGTTGCTGTCATGGATGAAAGTAGCGATTTATCAGATTTGCAAGAAGGAATGATTATCGGCTTTCGGGCCAAGGGTGGCAGTGTTTCTGAAACAGCGCAGTTTGTGAAATGTTCACGTGCTGCTGTGGTTAAAGTGTATCGTGATTGGAGAAACGGCACTATTGTGAATAAGCGACGTGCAAACTGCGCAGTACCACTTTCCATTGATGTGAGAGGCAAACCTCAGCTGCGAAGGTGCGTGATAAAGCGATTTGAAAATCGAAGAGTTAAAAACAGAAATATAGAAGAAAACCTGATATAACTCTCTAGCAGAAGAATAATGGAAAAGTTGAAAATAGGAAAAAACGTTCTTCACGGGAAAAGCTGCTATGAAAAATAGAACTTTTCAAATAAGTCTCCCGTAAAAGTCAAAACATTTTTCGCTGTCTCTCCCAGAAGCAGAAACAGCGAGAAAAAGTTTTTGATTGTTACGCCCCTACCGGGAAATCTGTGCCTTATTTAAAGAGGGCCATGCTCAACATATCTATTGTACCAAATGGCATACAGTAAAAAAATAAATTTTTCAATAAGGTTTTTAGAAGATGAGATACAACTGCGACCAAAAGTACTTAAACACCACTAGAACCATAAAATTCCTTAAATACAAACCTAAAGTGCTCTACGAAGTAAATGGCATCCGGTGTTGAAAGAAATTTTTAAATCGGACATTTAGAAACAGAGATATTGAGAAACTCAGATTTTGATTTTGGACCGCCTAGCGGCGAAATTGTGAATTATTTTGGGCAGAAAATCTGAACGAAATATTTTTCATAGTTAGTAGTATGTGACGGAAAAGGAATGTTTCCAATTGGGTTTTTAGTCCCCAGATATTGCTGAAAACGAAAACCTGATCTCACACCCTCTAGTGGCACACTTGTGCATTAAGAAAATTTTGAAATTATATGAGAAACATTTCGCACCGGAAACGCTCTCCAACGAAGAAAGGATTTTTCAAGTTGGACTCTTAGAAGCAGGGGTATCGACAAAAAGAAGATACACATCTGCCGCCTCTAACGCACACACACACACACAAAATAATTATGCATTAGTTTTAGAAGAAAGTATGCTGAAAAGGTTTTCCAAGGTTAGAGACATCGGTCCACGAAAGAACTTTTTCAATCGAGTTTTCAGAAGCTCAGATTTTGCTGCAAATGCATCAAAAGCAGAAAAAACGCCCCCTGGTGGCCAAACCATTCTTTATCAAAAATTAGAAATTATATGCGAAACATTTCCCATCAGGAGTATTTTTAGAAGAATTACTCCTACATCCTATGCAGGAAGATTTTTTCGAATTCGAGGTTTAGAAGCAGAAATATTGTGCAAAATGTCTCCTAGCGTTAAATCTGTGCCTTACTTCAAAAAGAGACTGTACCTAAAATAGCGTTCTATATAAGTGGCATCGAAAGGAAAAAATAATATTTTCTATCTGATACTTAGAAGCAAACATTATGTACGGAATAAATGTAATTTGAATTCGATATCATCTACATTTGCGCCCTCTAGCGGCGAAGTTTTGCATCGGAAAAACCGGAATGCAAGGATCATTGTTCTCACATTTCGAGTTTGTTAAAGCATTGGATAGAGAAACTGATTGTTTAAAATACATTTTCTATAAATTCCCACCTATTGCATATGAAAAGCTGAAACAGGGCATTTTTTTGGACTTCAAAAATTGATCACGAACAGAGAGTTTGACGAAACAATGAATGCACGGCACAAACAGACGAGATTAAGCTTCAAAAATGTAACTGAAAACGTTTTAGGAAATAAAAA
Organism: Macrothele yani; assembly: GCA_039090855.1. Taxonomy (NCBI): domain Eukaryota; kingdom Metazoa; phylum Arthropoda; class Arachnida; order Araneae; family Macrothelidae; genus Macrothele; species Macrothele yani. Next base: position 64,925,453 of record CM077005.1, read on the forward strand.
GGATTCAACTGATAAAACTATTGTTGTAAAAGGCATGTTGAAGAACTTTTAGAATTTTTCTGCAATATGTGTTTGAACATTCATTTTTTGAATTCTCACATTGATTACTTCCCAGAAAATTTAGGGGCTGTAAATGAAGAGCAAGAAGGAAGATTCCGACTAGGAATAACGGAAATGAAAAAGATATATCAGTGAAAACAATCCGAAAACTATGGTGGATTACTGTTGGATGTTGAAAAGGATGGCCCTAGCGATCGAAATAGCTATGTAAGGAAATAAAAGAAACGACATTTTTATACATCATGGGTATGTGAAAATCTTCATTATTTAGCAAACATTTCGCCGAAAGATATTTTTATACGTGTAAATGTTTATATGGTAAGGATACTATTTTGTATTAGGGCCTCCTGAAAGTAATAATGCCTCGTCCCTCAAAAGATTTTTATTTGTAGCAGCAAAAATGTGAAACTTAATGGCCAAATACTTGGACATATTGTTAATAATGCCAACCTATTTAAAGTATTGTCCATCACTTTCTATGCATTTCCGCCATCTTTGAACCCATTGGTAAAATCCATTTTGGAAAAATTCCTGAGGCTGTACTTTCACCCATGAGTTCACAACCAGTTTAACGTCAGTCACATCGTCGAAACATTCCCCACAAAGGGTGCTTTTCAAAGGGGCAAACAGGAAGAGATCTGAGGGAGCCAAATCAGGACTGTAGGGGGATTGGGGTATCACCGTCCACCCCATTTTGGCAATAGCCTGTAAGTCTCCATTGAGGTGTGGGGACGTTCGTTATCACGGTGTAAAGCAACACTATGAAGTGGAATGTCACGTCTTTTCCTTCTCATAGCTTCCTTTGGCTTCTTTAATGTCTGCACATAGTGAGAACTTTTTTTTTTTTTTTTTAATTGGAGGTTTAACGACCACCGTGAGCAACTCAATGGGCTATAAACAGTCGCCCGTCCCTAATTTAGGGTCACTGGCTCCAGGGAAGGGAGAGAGCCAGTGCCGTAAGACAAACACAACATCCATGCCTCACCGGGATTCGAACCCGGACCCCTTTCGGACGAACGATCAGAAGCTATTGCCTCAGACCACTGCGCCACCGGAGCGGCTGAGAACTGTTTATTGTTGCAACTCCTCAACAACTTGATGCACTATAGTTGCATTAGTGAGATAATTCTTTGGATTCGATTGAAAGTGAAACTTCAGAGAGTAGTAATTATTGTAGTGTATGATCCTTGTGACTCGGAACCTTCTGATAAGAAGGAAGATTTCTGGAATGAGCTAAAAGCAGTTTTGAGCAAGTTTGGTGCTAAGGAGAAAGTTATAATACGTAGTAGGTATAATGAATAAAATACTCCTGCTGGACGTGTAGTGCAGGAAAGCTTACGTTAAGTCACGTTAGGGTTATTGAAAGGTTACTTGAAGTAGCTAGAGTGTGCTTAATCTTCAAAGTACTACAGTTTGGTTTAGGTAAGACACGCACGTGCAATAAATTCCAAGAATATGGAATTTATTTTTACTCAGCGTTCGTCATTATCTTGAATATCAGTAATATAACTTCGGTTTTAGTACATTAGTACCTTGAAGGCTCCTTATTAGAGCGGTAAACACAATATACCCTGAACTTAACGTAAACACTCAATGAAATAGACTTAACTGCCAGACAGAGGTCTGACAATAAAATGAACTAAGAAAACGTACTCACTTTTAACCTTTTATTGGGGAGCTCCTGGTATTACTCAAATACACACTCCAAAATAACACAACTACTGATAGCCCGAACTTTCGTACTATCGTAATATCGTAGAAACGTAGGTAAAATCGCATATCAATAATCAGGAAGAACCTATCACATATAAAACGAAGCTCCTTGGTATACTTGAGCGCGCCTATATATACTGCATACCACCACGTCATGACTTACACTCGTTGCCACATATAATTCAGCGGGAGAAACAACATCTCGTTGAGTGACGAGATAATTTGCATAGGAAAATAAAATAACAAGATATAGTAAAATCAAAAAGAAACCTGAATCTACAGTATACGTTACATAGGGGTATTTCAATGCTAGAGTAGGTGTGCAGAATGCAATGACTGACAATGTTCTGGGTAAGTTCAATGATCTTTGTGTGAATGATAATGGTAAAAGATTAATTGAACTATGCTATGAGAATGGTTTGTGTGTATATAATACATTTTTCAACCACAAGTAAATCCATACATATACTTGGGAAAATCGTACTCTTGGTCAAAAGAGTGTGATAGATTTTGTTGTCTATGATCAGCGTCTGAAACACTTAGTTGTTGACACGCGTGTGATGAGAGGTGCGGATGTTGTCTCTGATCATTACTTGGTAGTGTCACGAGTGAAACTGAATGTTGGTTGAAGGAAAAGGAATAAGGAGAGGCCTTCGATGGAAAGAATAAAGGTTGAAAGGTTCCATGAAGACCATCAGCGTTATTCTGACTTAATCAGAGAACGACTGAAGGAGCTGAAGTCGTGTGAGAGAGATGTAGAAAAGAAGTGGGAATGTTTTAAGAACTGTGTGTCACTGCTGCTGAAGAGGTCTGTGGCACCACAATAGTGGGTAACAATAAAGGTGGTGCTTGGTGGAATAGTGAGATTGAATAGGCAGTAAAGAGAAAGAAGGAAGCCTATTTGGGGATGTTGCAAGTTAGACTTTCTGAGAATGAATATCGCTGTAAGAAGTGTAAAGCAGCTAAGCTGGTTCGCCAAATGATAGGTAAGAGAAGGTGGAAACGGCATAAATTGGCTTTTTGGAAAGATAGAAAGACTTTCTGGAAGTACATGAGACTCAGAAAAAATGGGGGAAACAAAGTTGTAAGTTGTGTGAAAAAGAGGATCGGGGAAATGATATGGGAGCCCAATGAGTTAAGTGAAAGATGGGGTGAATACTTCGGTGAGTTATTAGATCAAGAAAGCAACGGTGATTTTGAGGCAGAAGTAGACGATGTCTCAGTGAAGGTGGGAAACACAGGAAGGATCTCAAGAGAGGAGGTGTGTAAAGCTGTGAAATCTCTTCAGAATGGTAAGGCTTCGGTGGTTGACGATATAACTGTTGAGATGTTGAAATATGGTGGTGACTCTGTAACTGACTGGTTAACTAAAATTTACCAGTTGTGCTGGGAGCTAAGAATGGTCTCTCGGGATTGGAAGGATGCTATCATTGTTCCCTTGCATAAGAGAAAAGGTGATCAGACTGACTGCAAGAACTATCGCGGTATTAGCCTACTGAGTGTGCCAGGGAAAGTGTTTGGTAAGGTCATTATTGAAAGAGTATGGGATCTTACATCAATGAAAGTGTGGGATATTCGGAGTGGTTTCATTCCTGGTAAAGGATGCACTACACAAAGTTTTGCATTGCGCATAATGATTGAAAAATATCTGGCTGTTGGTAAGAAAGCTTTTGCTGCCTTCATAGATTTAGAGGAAGCTTATGACCGAGTAAATAGTACACTTCTGTGGAAGGTATTGAATGAATACGGTGTTACTGGGAATCTACCTAATAGTGTAAAATCCATGTGTGCTGGCAGTAGAGCTTGTGTAAGAGTGAATGGTGTTTTATCCAAATGGTTTTCTGTTGGTGCAGGAATCAGGCAAGGTTGTGTAATGTCGCCAAGGCTGTTTAATACATTTATGGATGCATGCATGCGTGATGCCAAAATAGATAATACTGGTTTAAGTTTTGATGATATTCGTGTGTGCAGATTGCTGTATGCTGATGACACTGTCCTGTTGGCAGAGAGTAATAGTGAGTTGCAGAGTATGTTGTCCCGGATGTACGAAGTTTGCATCAAATTCAAACTGAGTATAAATAAGAGAAAAACAAAGACATGGTCTTTAAGCGAGGAACTCGTAGTACTGAATATAATATAAGTAGTGAGTTTCGGTATTTAGGAAGCATGTTTGATAGAGAGAACAAATTGGATGGTGAAATTAGTAGGCAAGTGAATTCTTCATTGAAAGTCATAGCTGCCTTGGGAGGTTTTCACAGTGGGTTCTCTAGATAGTCCTGCATGGCTGTGTATGAAACTGTAATTGTTCCTACTCTGATGTATGTCAGTGAAACGTGGGTATTACAGAAGAAACATAGGAGTCGTTTGTGTGCTGGAGAAGTGCGTTACTTTGTTTGTGGGAAGACACATTCTGATTGTGTGAGGAATGAAGATTTGTTGCAGTTGTGTCATGTGAAGCAAAATGTTGTTAGCAAGGTGGAGACTAATATGCTTCGGTGGTTTGGGCATGCTGAAAGAATGAGTGAGGAGATGCTTACTAAGAATTTTATTTAGCCCAAGTGGCAGGAAGAAAAGGCAGAGGAACTCTAAGGAAGTCATGGGAGGATCAGATTCAGGAGTGTCTGCATGAGAAAATGATCATGAGTATGAAGTATAGAAGATCTTATGTGCGTCGTGTGATGGATGTCAGTGAAGCCCGAGTTGTATGTCAAGATCGCTGTAAATGGAGAAGTTTGATACGGTAACAGTAAGTAAATAATCAGTTAAAAACATTTCTGGTAGTTTGTTTTTTCTTTGTGGACCTAACCTCTGAATCCCAGAGAACAGCTTAGTGATATGTATGTACGTATGTAACTCCTGGATTGTGACACGACGAACAGCTGTGATAATGTCTTTCACTCCTTGCCTGTTCGCATCTGTCACTACAGTTGCGGGGCTTCCACTCCATTGTTTGGTCGACACTGAATGTTCCCCATCTGAAAACCTTTTCTTCCATCTTCGGACATGATATCGATTGTGGCAGCTTCAAGTACCGTCAAGAGTCTTCTGTGGATTTCTGGAGCCTCGAATCCTTCTTTTTCCAGAAATTCACTTACGGCTCGCTATTTCTCTATCATTCATGATCTTTATTTCAGATTCTGAAAAAAATTTGTTTCCCACATTGGTAGCATATCATAGTACATGTCAGTGCAGTTTCATTAAAATCACTTCAAAATTTCAAAAGCTATTAAGGAGGAGACTTAACTTTGTATTTTTAGTTTCGTTTTATTTATTTCCAGTATAATTAAAATTTATGAAAAAATGTGTTAAAATCCAAATATCTTCTTTCCCAGTTTAAGAAAAATTCTGACGTGATAAAAATGGATTGCATTTTTGAAATCGGTCTACAAGATTAGGAATCATATCTTACTTGAAAAACATTAGAAAACTGATTTTAAAATGCAGATCAGGGTTGCTTTTCGGTTGGATAAATGTAAGCATCATCAAGGTTTTACATGCAATTTCCACGTTTGTTGGTATGTTATTTTCAATGTAGGTTGCATAAGTGTATATTTATATTTGATTCCTCATACCTGTAACTAGAAGGTCTAATAAAAAACTTTGTGTCCGTATCTGACAGGATCAAGTACCGTTAAGATAATATACAGTGGGTATCAGTTAATTGGGCCATCGCTTAATAGGAGCAGCCGTTTGTTTGGGACAATTCTTGAAGAACACCTCCGATTTGCTCTTTGGGATAAAGCTTCGCATAACTGAGGCAGCCACTTCAATGGGCCAAAATGTTCCAGCCTGATGTTTCCCAATTAATCGGAATTTACTATAATCAATATGTTGCTTAGATTTGTGTTTAGGTGACGTAAATGTACACTAGTGTGCAAAAATTAAGGGCGAAGAGGAGAAATTATCATAACAGTGGAACAAGCCGGCTGAAAGGACCAAAAGACCACTCAGGAGATACACTAGGGTCCGGTACGGTAGGGCATGCGCATATATGCAGTATAACGTAGGAGAGGGGGTGTCGGAAGGGTATAAAGCACACGGGTGGTGTACGCTCAACAATTCGATGAAAGCTATTGCACGGTGTACATCGGTTTATACAACGTCGAGTTGCTGCCTACCGTGTGATATGGCCAACAGGCAATCCAGTAGACTACATCTGGATAACTTTTCCCGAGGTCGCGTCATTGGGAAGTTGGAAGAAGGTCGAAGTGTGACTAGTGTGGTCGAGGAGTTTGGGATCGCTCACAGCATCGTTTCACGAGCATTTAGAGCATTTTAAACGACAGGAACAGCTGTCCGAGAGTTTAGCAGTGGTCGTCCACGAGCAACCACGGCGGCGGACGACCGGTATATTGTCCTACAGGCGAGAAGAGACAGACGGCAGACAGCGGGAGAAATCGCAAGTCACATGCAACAGACAACTGGACGTCCGTTATCGCGTTTTACCGTGGCCAGGAGGCTGCACAAAGTGGTATGTTTGCACGACGACCAGTACGGTGTGTGCCATTAACGCCTGCTCATCGGAGACGGTGGTTTCTGTGGTACCAGGAACACAAGAACTGGACACATCAGCAATGGGGTCGAGTTCTCTTTACGGATGAGAGCCGATGTAGTCTGACGAGCGATTCTGGACGTATACACATCTGGAGATAGCAGGGACCACGCAATCACACCTCCAATATCATCGAAAGGAACCGGTTTGGAAGTGGCGGAGTTCTCGCTTGGGGCGGTATCATGCTTGGTAGCCGTACTGACCTCCACATCTTCCAATGAGGTTTAGTCACTGGTGTCCACTATTGTACCGAGGTTCTCCTGCCTCACGTGCGTCTGTTTAGAGGTGCTGTGGGTCCTGAGTTCCTCTTCATGGACGACAACGCTACACCCCATCGTACAATGGCTGTCTCAGAGCTGTTGGAGAACGAAGGTATTCAACGCATGGATTGGCTCGCAAGGTCCCCGGACCTAAATCCAATCGAACACGTGTTGGACCTTCTCGGGAGACGCTTGGCAGCACGTCACCAGCCGCCAGCAACGATTCCGCAGCTGCGATTGGCGCTATAAGAGGAATGGGCCGCGATGCTTCAACAGCTCCTTGAAAACCTCGTAATCAGCCTGGACTCACGTTGTAAATTCTGCAGCGCAGTCAGGGGTGATCATATCCCCTACTACAGACTGGAAGTTTCTTGGCAGCCGCCTGTCACATGGACGTTTCTGTCTTCTGTCCAGTTGTGCTCGAAGCTACATTTTCAGTAAAGTGCCTTTGTATCCTTTGGATTCCTTATTTGGACGGTTTTGCTCACTTGTCCCATATTACAGTATTACATCGTGGGAATCTTATGGTATGATTTGAGTTGATGTGGAGCACTTCTGCACGACGTTACATTCGAAAAACCGTCTCGTCCTTAACTGCTAAACTCTCGGACAGCTGTTCCTGTCGTTTGAAATGCTCTCCAAGCTCGTGAAACGATGTTGTGAGCGATCCCGAACTCCTCGTCCACACTAGTCACACTTCGACTTTCTTCCAACTTCCCAATGACGCGACCTCGGGTAAAGTCATCCAGATGTCATCTACTGGATTGCCTGTTGGCCATATCACACGGTAGCAGCAACTCGACGTCGTTCAAACCGATGTACACCGTGCAATAGCTTTCATCGAATTGTTGAGCGTACACCACCAGTGTGCTTTATACCCTTCCGACACTCCCCCACCTACGTCATGCTGCATATATGCGCATTCCCTACCGTACCGGACCCTAGCCTATCTCCTGAGTGGTCTTTCGGTCCGTTCTGCCTGCTCGTTCCGCTGTTATGCTAATTTCTCCTCTTCGTCCTTAATTTTTGCACACCAATGTACTATTCGTTTGATTGTCTTGTGTCTGGCGCTCTTTGGCCAAACATGGCCATTGCGCCATAAAAATCCACCATCCATCCATCCACTCTGAACTTATTTGTACAACTTTTGTGCATGCCCTGGATCCAGCAACCCTCCACTGCATTTTCTCTAGCTGATCTGCTTCACTCACATGTACATGTATAATGACTCTTGACATGTCAGAACCGTGTATTTTTGAAAACCTGAAATTCAAATGTTAACGTATAGTCGCAAAAGGTGTATAAATGAATTACGCATGACGGAGCCAAAAAGCATTAGAAAGTACAGTAAAATATCAGAACTAACGCAGAATTACGTATAAAAGTGTGTGAAAATAAAAGTTTGTTCGTGCCCCCTCACTCCGGAGTAAGACACTCTCCCAACTGAGCTACGCAGACAGAATATCTCGTTGCAGAATTGTCTTCTTGATACATGTTTTAACCTCTGTAGTACGCCACAAGCGTATAACTGATAAGCGTATAACAAAGGTTCCACTGTATTTCTGTTGCAAATACATGTGCCACGACGTTGCCAAAATCTATCGCCGATCTTGTAATACTGTGCGAAATTCTAAATTTGAGATTTACTTTCCATTCCCCCCTCTTTTTTTTTCTGTTTTCCTCTCTGTATTTGTGTGAAACTAGGATTCAGTCGTTTACTCGGTTTTCCGAGAAGTTTATACGCAGAAATATGATTCTCGGAAACGAGTAAAAAGATATCATCATCATCATTGTCAACCATTATGAATCCACTGCTGGACGAAGGTCTCCCCAAGTTTCCTCCACAACGGTCTGTCTTGTGCCAGTCTCCTGCATGTCACTCCCGCATACTTTCGAATTACATCCACACATCTCCCATGTGGTTTTCTTCTGGGTCTTTTCCTGTCCCTTGGAATCCAATCTAAAATTGCGGCTGTCCATCGATGGTCTTTCCTTCTGGCAGTATGTCCAGCCCATTGCCATTTCAGGGATTTAACTCTGATCATGATGTCTTCCACTGTTGTCATTTTTCTGATCCACGAGTTGCTCTTCTTATCTCTCCTGGTTACACCAAGCATGCACCTCTCCATGCTTTTTTGAGTTGTCTGCAGTCTTTGTATGTCTATTTTAGTTAAGGTCCACGTCTCTGCACCATACGTAAGCACTGGAAGGATGCATTGATCAAACACTTTTCTTTTAAGACATAATGGCATATTGCTCTTGAAAATTATGCTGTTTCTTCCAAAAGCTCTCCAGGCAAGTTTTGTACGGCGATTAATTTCTTCATCAATGTGACCCTCACTTGATATCTGCTGTCCAAGATAAACGTACGTGTCTGTTATCTCCAGCTTTTTCTCCATCAATCGATAAACCTTCATTTCTTGTAAAAGCATTGAACATCACTTTTGTTTTCTGAAAGTTCATTTTTAATTCCACTTGTATACTCTTGTCAGCAAGTTCCTGGATCATACTCTGCAGCTCTGATGGGGTAATTGCAAAAATGACTACGTCATCAGCAAAACGAAGGTGGGTTAGATAATCTCCATTAATCTTTATCCCTTTCTTTTCTCAGTTCGGTGATTGAAAGACATTTTCTAATGTGGCATTAAAGAGCTTCGGAGATATGGTGTGTCCTTGTCTCACTCCCTTTCGAATTTGTATGTGTGTTGTATTGTAATATTAATTACAGAAATATTCTTTGTTTATCTAAAGTATTACAGGTATGACTGATACTCAGTCGGTAGTCCATGACTACTGACTTTTACATCAGTCGCGTCGTTGACACCATTTTTTTTTTTTTTTGATTGGAGGTTTAACGACCACCGTGAGCAACTCAATGGGCTATAAGCAGTCGCCCGTCCCTAATTTAGGGTCACTGATTCCAGGGAAGGGAGAGAGCCAGTGCCGTAAGACAAACACAACATCCATGCCTCACCGGGATTCGAACCCGGACCCCTTACGGACGAATGATCAGAGGCCAGCGCCTTAGACCACTGCGCCACCGAGGCGGCACACCATGACTGATGCTGAGTCGGTCGTCTTCACATCAGTCTCTTTTTGCATTTCCCCTGTCATAGTTTACTAGAAACCTCATTCGCTAATGCGCTATTGAATGCAGAATCTAAAAGTTTTAAACGCTCAGCTAAACCTGAATATGAGCAATATGGCACTCCATATTACTGAAAGTCTTTTACATTAAATTGCAGTTCAGCAATAGACTGATTTGAATACAAAATCTCTTGCGACATAACAGATGTAAGTCAAATCTCAGCTCTCAATAGGTCACGCAACTCATGACCATAACAAAAAACAGAGGTAAGCTGTTTTCGCAGGCACATGCAAAAGAAGTATCGTCTATATCTCTTTGGTTTGAATTCGAGGATGAAATGGGCCACACTTTCATTTTATTATGATTATATTTTTTTCTCTCTCTGCGAAATCACTTTTCCTTTCCGTCTCAGTGGTCTTAACGGTGTAAGCACCCAGCGGGAAATGCTCAGCTTTCGCATCGATCTTGCATGAAATGAAGCTCATGTGATAAGACGCTTCCCTGAGCACAGAAGAATAACGTCTCTTATTTCTCCCACATAAACTTCCTTATTTGACGTTTTATTAAACTTATTGGAAAACGCCCGCACTGGGAATCATTTGACCGGAGATCGGATGTCATTAATCATTTTCTCATTGATTTGCATTTTCGTTTAGACATTTTATCTGTGAAAAACCAGTAGCATTTCTTATCGCGTGATTATAGCTTTAACGAAATAAATACAATCACTGAAATCGACACGTGGCAGCAACTTTACTTTAATATTCAAAAGTTAATTTGATTTTCTCTTCATGTAAAATTCAGAACAGAATAGCTCAATTTACTACAGAAGTAGCTCATTTTCAAAATACTGGATAACTTAAACCAAAAGATGAGAATTGTGTGTTCAGAGCTGACGTCACATCAATCTATCAATGTTTCGCCGTTTAACGACCACCATGAGCAACTCTAAAAGCTACACTATCTACCAACAAGTAATTGGACACCTGTGACAGCAAAGGAAAACGAAGTTTATTCACCTTCAATAGTTGGTGGAGCCTCCACTAGCGGCGATTGCAGCTGCGACCCTCCGGGGTATACTCTCAACCAGGCGTTGTACGACGGCTAGCGGTATTTTCTTCCACTCGGCTTAGAGAAGACAGGTCAGTTCTTTCACCGATTATGGACGGTGCGGGCACCCCTTAAGTCGACGCTCCAACTCGTCCCAGAGGTGCTCGATAGGGTTAAGGTCCGGGCTCTCCGCATGCCAGTCCAATAGATTAACCCTATTGTCACCATACCAAGCCATGGTGGACCTCGCAACATGACAGGTGGCATTTTCATCCTGAAAGTAACATGGGTCCACCCCGTAAAACTACCACAACGTAGGAAGCGCATGGTCATCCAAAATGGTGCAGTAAGTCTCGGCGTTGAGTCTACCAGGAATTGCGAGCAAGGGTCCCGTGCCATACCAGGAGAAACACCCCCATAGTATAATTCCACCGCCGCCGAACTTCACAGTTGGCACGATACATTCCGACAGGAGGCGTTCTCCAAGCAGACGCCAAACCCAGACCCTGCCACCCGAACGGTGGAGGGTGAACCTTGATTCGTCGCTCCAGAGAACCTGTTTCCACTGTTCAGCGGTCCACTGTCGACGTTCTTTGCACCACGTTAGCCGAGCAGCGCTATTGGATTTGGTGATCAAAGGCTTGTGGGCGGCAGCACGTTCATGATAACCGAGCAGATGGGCTTCCTTACGGATGGTATTCATTGAAAGAACACTCCTGGGTGCCTGTTGAAGCTCCTTGCGGATGTGGCCCATCGATTTGGTGCGGTTCTTCCGAATTTCTCTGGCCAGCACCCGTCGGTCTCTAACTCCCAGTTTTGTGGGTCTGCCGGGTCGGGGCACATTCCGACAGTCACCTCTCATCTTCCACTTGCCAATCACGTAGGCCACTGTCGATTTTGGGTACTTCAACTCGCTGGATATGCCACGCATGGATTGGGCATTTCTGTGATACTCGACGATTACACCTTTCTCGAAATCAGAGAGCTCCGAACTGCGTAGCATCTTGCATGCGACTGGTTGCGTTGTTGTTTCCCACACGATATTTAACGGCGGCGGCCGTGACATGTATTAGGATCGCAGATATCGTCGATTGCAGGGGTGTCCAATTACTTGTTGGTAGATAATGTATAAACTGTCGGAGTGTTGGTCAGTTTTGCTCAAGAAACTCTGAAAAGGTTCAGTTGCACCCATAGCCTCTCTCGGTTCATGGATAATTGCACATAAGAGAAACCCCACTCCCCTCCACTTTACCCCATTACACCCCTGAGAGTTTTTCCTTGGTAGAGAGATTACTACTCTCAGACTCTCCCTCAAAGCCTTTTCCGCTATTGTAAAATCGCACTTCTAGAACCATAAGCACGTGTGGGTATATGTATATAAATATATGTATAATATATGTGAGCTTGTATTTCTATCTGATAAAGTCGACAGTCTATTAGCGGTATAACACGCGGAGGTTGACCTTTATGCCCAAAAGTGTTTTTTTTTTATTTTATTACTTTTTCATTTTTATTTATTTTTATTTTCTCATTTTAACTTTTTCTATCTCTTTTCTGATCAGTTTTTTTATTGGGGGTTTAACGACCACCGTGAGCAACTCAATGGGCTATAAGTAGCCTCCCGTCCCTAATTTAGGGCCACTGGTACCAGGGAAGGGAGAGAACCAGAGCCGTAAGACAAACACAACATCCATGCCTCACCGGGATTTGAATCCGGACCCATCTCGGACGAATTATCAGAAGCCATTGCTTAGACCACTGCGCCACCGGGGCGGCATAATCAGTTTTAATGGCTGTTCCGAAATATTTCCTGTGGCTTTTTGTTTAGCACTATTTGAGATGATTTGACGGGACAACACTTTTGGTGGGTCATGGTAATGGCAGAAATCATATTGTAAATTAACCGAAGGACTAGTGTTTACGTACAGTTCTGCCACGAATTTGCTTACTATACAATGCCACTTCCATCTAATCCCTGTTTTACCTCGATTTTTATAGAATCTGTGCTCTAAATATCAATGTTTTTTTCCCTCGTACATAAACTCCATATTAGCTCTAAAATCGCATTTTGATGAATGATGCAATGATACCATTGTTTTTCAGTGAATTTGTAGAGCGTTGTCGAGCAGAGAGCATCTTATGCCGGAGGATCCCGGTTCCATCCACCGGTTTTTCACATTCCCCCTCTAAAACGCAAGGGCTGGGTTATTGTATTCGATCGCTTTGTTGTCTTCCTTTCGAGTGGAACTTACTTATCAGATAAGGATCAGAGATTGGGGTGAGTACAACCGACCCATGCCCAATAGTCGGACACAATGTTCCCTTTAAGTTGCCCGCGCAGCCGACTTAACTTCCTCCGCGCAGCTGAAATATCTTCCGCGCAGTAAGCATTTTAGATCAAAATTCCCAAATCCCTAATTAATTTTTATAAATCAAAAATCAATTACCTGCAAAAATAGTAATAAATAAATAAAATTCGGGCTCTCAAAAGTCAAAACAACACTTTTCTTAAATGCCGATCGTCTCCTAAGTTCTTCTCATTGTACTCTTCATTTTCAAATGCTTCTTGCAAAAAGACTCGTGCCAGCAGATGGTGAATGCGAGAATGCGGATTAGTGATTTTCTCACGCCGAGAAACAGGCAGATATTGAGTCTTTTCTCAAAATAACACATCAGCGCCAGCTAATCACAACAAACCGTAACCAAATTCATTGTACTAACTAATACACCCATGCTAGTTGGCGGGGGAGGGGGATGCATTCCAGTCAGTTAAATTGTTCGCCGCTGGTATAAAGGTTTTGCTCAAAACTTTGTCAGATAATAAGGCAGATCTCTTCCAAGATCAAAGACGCTGAAAGGCACCTTGTGTTCGCGTTCAAGTTTGTTTTTGTGCCCATTTAATATTTCTTATTCTCCTTGGTATTTTGATATGCAAAGAAACTGTGTATTATGCGTAAATATGCTTTTCCTAATTTCCAGTGTTTTTATTCTAGAGGTAAGTTTGAGTTTCTCACTTCTATAAAATAAAAATTTTAATTAATGAAATGCTTTTAGTATTTTTTTAATTTAAAATCAATTGCGGAAAAAACGGTGATATTATAAAAAAATAAGGGTTCCAATCTAAGTTCCAACTTATACTGCATTAGTAAGAGAAGCTTAGGGAATAAAAATTTTGCCCAAGTGGTTTTGATGCCTGCCCAGCTCATTGGGTTAGGGGCGCATTGCTCATGACTGCTTAGGGGGAATATTGGTCTCGGACGCCCCGGTGGCGCAGTGGTCCAAGCGCTGGCTTCGGACCGTTCGTTAGAATAGGGCCTAATTAGAGTCCGGGATGAGACATTGGAGGTGCCAGTGCCTTTCTGCATTGGCTATCTCCCTTATCTGGAGCAAGTGGCCATAAATTTAGGATCGGCGAGTGCTTACAGCCCACAGAGTTGATCAAGCTGGTTGGTTAAACCAAAAAAAATGTTTATATATATATGGAGAGATGCATGCTTGATGTAACCAGGAGAGATAAGAAGAGGAACTCGTGGATCAAAAAAGTGACAAGAGTGGAAGATATCATGACCAGAGTAAAATCCCTGAAATGACAATGGTATTGGTATTGGTAACTGTGGGTACCTTAGTGGTACCCAGTTTATTGCTATAACGAAATACAAACAAGGAGATTCATTGAATGTTGAAGTACAGAAAACAAAAATGCAGCAATGTATGTATATCCACGATGCAGCACAAAGTTACACAAAAAGGAAATGAATATGCACACGAACAATGAATGGCATAACGGCATGTCAAACGCTATGAAGTAACACATGTGCACAAGTATATGAAATGCACTATGCCATCATAAATCATCCGAACGGAACTTAAATGCAGTTAGAGCGCAAAACATTATTGAGTAACTCATCAACTTTATAAAAATAACAAAGGTAACAAATGTACCACTATAGTAATTCGCGATCGAGGAAAGCAGTAAGACAGCTAAAACTCACAAGTATAGGAAATTTAAAAAACAAGGCACAAATTCAGGAAACAACAGATAAGGTAATGATAAAGAGATACTGGGGAGCTCACACAAGTAACGAGACCGATTATTTGTGAAAACACAGCAAAAACACACAGTTATAGCAAATTGAAAATACATTACTTGTGAAACACAGTAAAAACACACAAATATAGCAAATTTAAAATACATGGAAAACATCAGAATCAACAGGCACTGCGTCTACTAAAACCAGAGAATATGCAAACGGGTTCGCAAATCCCCAAGCATTAAGAGAACAAAAAATGATCGGTTTGGGGAAGTGAGCTGAAGGTCATCGGCAAATGGAAATGTGGTATCACATATATGCTTCTCAGCAAGCTCCTTCAAGGAGGCGAGACGGCGCGTGTAAAGTCTCAAAAACGCCTGATACCGAGGATCAGTGGCACACAGAGATTTAAAAAATGGCACATAGGCTTCGAATTGGTTTACTGCTGCAAACAGGTCCAGATCAGGTGAATGGAGGAATTCTTCGGAACAAACAATCGTACGTGCAGCTTGAAAAAACGTAAAAGTTGCTGTCTGGACAGTGGTCCAGAAATTGGAGGAAACGTTTCAATGGCCTGTAGAACCTCAGCATCAGAGAGAAGATTAACAGAACCTGATCGGGAGAAGCATACTGTTTAAAGAATCATCAGGTGGAGAAACACCGGAACCAGAAACACCGGGGACACTAAATGAATCCTCAGAAATAGGCGCAGAAAGCTGTTTTAACTTTTTCTGTTTTACAGCGCCTTTGGCTGTTCCAATACGCTTCGAAGAAGAAACTGAGGCAGATGTATCCATTAGTTGCTCAGGCTCACCTCCCAAGTCAGGAGACGAGGAAACCAACGTCGCCGAAGAAGCAATACGTAGCAGATCAGCCTTCGTGAAGACTGGTACAATAGCCGAGGCTGTTGGAAGACGTGGCAATAAGGTTATTGTAGACAAGGTTGCAATTGGAGATCCGATAGCCCAGAGGCTAGGAGAAGAGCCAGACGGCTGATCTGCCAAACCACCACTCAACACATCCGGATCGGAACACTCCGCTGTAGACACATCTGTAGTAGAAGACATCTCTGCCAATCTTGAAGGTGGATGCACAATCGTACGGGTCGGGAGAGGAAGAAAGGCAGCATTATCCGTGACTGAAATGTTTGTCTGACGGGGAAACGAACAGGTCGCGTCTGGCAAACTACCGGTAGTAGGGATAGTAGAAAGACCAATGTGGTCAGCAGTGGGATTCGAACTTGATGAACGTCCACGTCGAAAGCGTTCACAGGAGGCAGTGGTATGATCCTGTGTTAAACAGTGTGTACAATAGTGAGTGGTGAAAACCTTGAAACTGTACGTTCGTACGCCAATTTCAACCGTAGTTTCTGTAGGGCAATCCGCCAAGGCGTTTTCAGTGGGAAAGACGCTGACGACGAGGTCCTGTAGCATGTGCAAATTGAGTTCCGCGGGGAGCGTCAGAAAGACGACGAACCTTGCCAACACATTTACATACATGACTGACAAGGAGAGGAAGTGCAGTATCAGGCACTTCCTGTGGAACTGGATAGAACGTGATGTTCACCGGTCGCTTGGTAAGAGGCGAAGGGATGAGATGTTTTGTCCCAATCGAAAGTCCGTGTGCAAGAAAAAAGTCAGCATCCTCCTTGTGATTGAACTGAACCGAGATACCCCGAGGAGTACGGGAAATTTCCGCAATGGACGCAGACGAAACATGTCCAGAGAGGGCTTCCATATAGCGTGGCAATGCAGTATTTTGTAAGGCATGAAAGAGCACACCTCTATCTAGGAGGTATGGAACTCACGACCAATCTGCGAATTGTCATCTATCGTTACAGTCACCTTGTGGTTGGATACCTGAATAATAGACGTTGATTGCAAAAGACCATCAGGTTGAGAGGAATCGGATGTAGAAGTAGCGCCTCGTTGCACTGTAGAGCCAAATGACATCCTCGGAAGAGAAGTCTGTTCGGATCCGGCAGGCACAGAAGGCTGTGACGGTAGAGAAGCACAGGCCAAAGGCAAGGCAGTAGAATCAGTAGTACCCAGGGAGGGCACCGAGGCAGATGCAGGAGCTGAAGAAGAAAGCGCAGCCAAGTCCAGTAAAGGCACCGGAGCAGGAGTACTAGAAAGCTGGGAAGGCATCTTATCAGACTCATCTGAGGACGAGAGTATGTTAACTTCCATGGACGTGGGAAGTGTGATGTGACGTGCATCCTCCACGCCCAGTGATGATAAGGAAATACAGGAATCCGCCATGTTGGCAGCTTTCCAAACGTAAACAACCGAGCAAACTATAAGAAAACGGATAAATATGCACTGATACGAGGACGAGTACGTTAGAAAAGTAGCTCAAAACGTATACTGTACCTTTAGACAGCCTGGCCACTCAACAGGTGAGTGAGGGACTAGGTATTCCACACAAAAATGTATAAAATATTGGAGCCACGAGCACTACGTCTGTCACGAATGAGCAATGGGCTAGACATATTGCCAGAAGGACAGACCATCGATGTAGAGCTGCAATTTTTAACTGGATTCCAAGGGACAGGAAAAAAACCAGAAGAACACCACATGGAAGATGGATGGATGAAATTCGAAAGTATGCGAGAGTGACATGGAGGAGACTGGCACAAGACAGGCCGTTGTGGAAGAAACTTACTTGGGGAGACCTTCGTCCAGCAGTGGATTGATAATGGTTGACAATGATGATGATATACAATGAATATATGTGATACGTTTTCCAAGGGTCCAAGTAAAATGTGCGTATAATTAAAAAACGTATAACGGAACATTAAATTTAACATTAAAGGCAATTCGGAAATTTTGGATTGGCGACATTTTACATGTATATGAGAAAAACGTATAAATGAGAAATGTACAAACGAGGTTCTACTGTATATCCTGAATTTGGGGTTATTGGTTCCATGGAAGGGCCCCGCACGGGGATAACTGGTTTTCCAGTTATTTGGGGAGCGGCGCCCCCACGGCCCGAGCTAACCTTGTGACGGTTTCTCTTGCCTCTGCGGCTTTAACGATTACATAACCGAAGGGACAGCTGTTCATCCAGCTGATGGGGATGGCGTCCCCACGGCCCGGAGCCGATTTTCTCTTATCATTTTGCTTTTTCGTCTTTAGTTTATTTATTGACATGTACCCGCCTCAGTTGCAGGCTGCTGAGGTTGTGATGAGGCACCAGCTCCGGGTTTTGTTCCTCGTTCCATTCCCTGTCTTTTTTCTCTTTTATGTTACATTTTCTGTTTTTCCGGAGCTGGTTAGCTTAGACATACCTGCATGTTTGCCGTGTGCGGTGACCCGTACAGGTGGAAAAAGAGATGCTGGAGGCTGAGGTATCTGGGGGCCGGGTTGTAGTTGTCTCCAGATGCTAATACTCCTCCTTGCCCTCTGCTTCACCCTAAACGGGAGGCTGGGAGCTAACCCACTCTAGTCAGGAAGTCTGTGGCCGAGTGGTGTCCAGACTTCTAGCGGCTTGTCGTTCTGTTCGGGTGGGTGAGTTTGGGGGTAGGGTGGGCATGCCAAAGGGGTGTTCTCCGGGCACGGGAAAGTCTGGGTGCACGCTGAGCGTGTGTCTGCCCAACCAACTTGCTATATCCGCTGACTATCCCTAGAGCCGTGTTCTGCGTCCTCGTGGGCTTGCGGACCTCCGGCTCTCCCTCGTTGGGCTCGGTAGTGGGTGGGGAGGTCGGCGGACGAATCTTTTCTATTCTTCATGGCAACACAAAGTGTTTCCCTATGCTACCACTTTAAAGCGCCCTGTGGAGGAAGGTCCAATTTCCTCAACAAAGAAACTTGTCTCAACTAACTGCAATGCTCTGTTTCTGTTAATCAAATCTGGTGACTCTTCACAGTCCCTAAGTAGCAAGAGTCCTTTCTGGATTAACAAGGCTCTGCAAGCCGTTGCTGGCTCTCCGAAGAGTGTCAAGAAGCTCCCTTCAGGGGATATTCTCGTGGAAACATCTAATCCACGCCACAGTGCCACCTTGCTGGAAACGACCGTTTTGCTTGGCGTTCCTGTTCAGGTTTCTCCACATGGTTACCTCAATTCCTCTCGCGGTGTAGTCAACTCCCGCGACCTGTTTGAGTGCAGCGATGAGGAATTGCTGGAGGAACTTGGTGAACAGCATGTCATTGGGGTTCGCCGGATTCTTTTTAGGCGGGATGGGAAATCTATTCCCTCCCGTAACATCATACTAACATTTGACTCCCCAACCGTGCCTACTTCCATCAAGGCAGGTTATTTACGGCTTGATGTTCGGCCGTATATCCCGAACCCTTGCGATGTTTCCGGTGCCAGCATTACGGTCACTCCCAGCAGTCTTGCCGTAATGTTGCAAAGTGTGGTCGCTGTGGTTCCACAGAACACTCTTTGGCGGAATGCGCTGCAGAATCTGATCATTGTATCAACTGTGAAGGGTCTCATCCTGCTTCTTCTAAGCAGTGTCCAAAGTGGATAGAGGAACAGGCAATCCAACACCTGAAGAAAACTGAGCATCTCTCATATCCCGAGGTTAGACGGCGGATCGCCCCTTTTACAACCAGGCCGGCGGTCTTATGCTTCAGTTGTGGTTCAGAAGGCTTCAGTGGCGGTCCAGACTGAGGTGACCATCCCAGCACGGTGTCCTTATGATTTTGAGGACATCGTTGCTGCTGGATTGGAGGCACTGAAGTCTCGCCGCATTGCTTCCAAGGTGACATCAACATCGTCGCCTAAACCATCCTCTATGCCGAACACATCTTCTGCCGTCACAGGGACCCAGGGCACTGCAAAGAAGAAGCCGGGGAAGGTGAAACCAGGTTCATCCTCCCCGAAACAGAGCAGGCACAAACCATCTCTCAACACAGGGGGTAAACACAGTCCTGTGTTACCTCCAGACACTGCGGATGGATTGGAGGTGATGGACGACAGTGAGACGTTCTAGTCGTCTGTCTTTTTCATTCTTTCATTACATTTTTCACTATGGCCACGCTCATTCAGTGGAATTGCCGAGGTCTGCGATCACGCATTGATGATTTGAAAGGTTTACTGTCTTCGCACACACCTGTGTGCGTGTGTCTCCAAGAGACAAAGCTTCGCACGTCGGTCACTCCTTCGCTGCGGAGACATTCCCTTTTCCGCGAGGATCACCAGGCCGGCGTTATCGCCTGCGGAGGAGTGGCCGTCGTTGTTCCTCATGGTGTTCCTGTCACTGCAGTTGCCCTTCGGACGACTTTGCAGGCAGTGGCAGTGAGACTATCTGTGAACACATTGTTCACGGTGTGTTCCCTCTACATACCACCAGATGAAGCAGTAGGCCTTTCGGATCTGGAAGATTTAGTTGACCAGCTGCCGCCTCCTTTCTTCATCTTAGGAGATTTTAATGCACACAATCCGTTGTAGGGTTCTACCACTTGAGACCCAGGGGCCGTGTTGTTGAGTCCCTTCTCTCCAACACGTCCCTCTGTCTCCACAACACCGGAGTTACTACTTATTTTCATGAACCCACCCGCTCGTACTCAGCCATTGATCTGTCTCTGAGTTCACCATCTTTATATCCTGACTGGTCCTGGAGCGTGTCTGGTGATCCCCTTGGCAGCGATCACTTTCCCATCTTTCTCCGTCTAGCGGGTGGCGGGTCCCGTTACCCTACTCGCCCTGCTAGATGGAATATTGATCGTGCCAAGTGAAACACATTCACGGCTTCAGCAATTATTTCTGCAGCTATGGTGACCTCCAGTACGGTCAATGACGCTGTTGCGGCGGTAACGGATTGTATTGTGCAAGCGGCAGAACTTACCATCCCCAGGACGTCGACTAAACTTCCACGTTGCCCGAGACCTTGGGGAATTCCACTTGCATGGCAGCTCGTCAGGCCCAACATCGGGCTTGGGGTAGGTTTCGTCGGTACCCCGCCGACGCGAACCTACTTGCTTTCAAGAAGGCCAAGTCCTACGCGCGATTGGTTCGTAGGCGTAGTCAACGGGAGTCCTGGATACAATATGTATCCGGGATTAACTCCACTAACAGCCCTAAGATCGTTTGGGACAGGATCCGTAAGATTCGGGGTCAGTACCCATCTGGGGAAATCTCCATTCTTGAGAGTGATGGAGGAACGGTTGCTGACGCTCAGGGTATTTCTGACTGTCTGGGCGCCGCTTTTTCTTCGGTGTCCAGCAGCAGCAATTACCCTGCTTCGTTCCTGCAGTTACAGCCGCGGCTTGAACGGTCCAAGATTTCTTTTTGGACCGTTTTCTTCCGCAGATTACAACAGCCCGCTGACTGCCGTGGAGCTGAAGACCGCTCTGAATCGGTCCGGCCGGACATCTGTCGGACCAGATAACATCCATTACGACATGCTGAAGCACCTTTCTCCGTCCTCTCTGAATGTCTGCTAATCCTGTTTAACAGGATTTGGCAAGAGAATGCCTTTCCCGAGTCTTGGCGTACGGCCATTGTGGTTCCTGTTCCCAAACCTGGAAAAGATCCCACCAACCCGTTGAACTACCGGCCAATTGCTATGACGAGCTGCCTTTGCAAAGTACTCGAGCGCATCATTAATCTTCGTCTCATTTTTTATTTGGAATTTCATCACATTTTTTCGCCTCATCAGAGTGGATTTCGCAAATATCGATCCACCACCGATCATCATCTTCGCCTTGAGACATCTGTCAGGGAGGCGTTTGTCCGGCGTCAGCACATGGTCTCCGTGTTCTTCGATATGGAGAAAGCTTACGACCGCACCTGGAGATACGGCATTCTCCGTGATCTGCACGAGTGCGGATTGCGGGGAAACTTACCATCTTTCATCGCCGAATTTCTCCAGGACCGGAGTTTCCGTGTGCGCGTCGGGTCGACCTCTCTGCACTGTACCCACAAGAACAGGGTGTTCCTCAGGGCTCCATTCTATCCGTTACATTGTTCATCCTTCGTGTCAACCATATTTTCAATCTGCTTCCTCCGACGGTTCGTGGAACCATGTACGTGGATGATCTGCAGATCTCTTGCGCCTCTGTTAACATGAGCACCATCGAGAGACAGCTCCAGTCTGCCATTACCAAGATCTCTCTCACTGGGCTTCCCAAAATGGATTTGGCTTATCGACGCAGAAGACCGTTTGCGTGCATTTTTGCCGCAAACGGGGTCTTCACCCAGACCCCAGCCTCCGTCTTGGATGTTCTACCATCCCCGTGGTGTCAGAAGCCAGGTTCCTTGGGCTAACTTTTGACCTGGCGCTCACCTTCCGGCCTCACATCCAGTCTTTGAAGGTGAAGTGCACGAGGTCATTGAGTTTCTTGAAGGTCCTCTCTCGAACATCTTGGGGGCTGACAGGTGCTCAATGCTTCGCATTTACCACTCTCTCATTCGGTCAAGGTTAGACTTCGGATGCATTACGTACGGTTCAGCGCGTCCATCGGTTTTAAAGCCTTTGGACCCCGTCCATCACCAAGCATTGCGGCTATGTACTGGTGCTTTCCGTACCTCTCCCGTGCATAGCCTGTATGCGGAGGCTCATGAGCCGCCGTTATGCATCCGTCGTAAGCAGCTGTCTCTTCAGTTTTATACCAAACTGAAATCTCTTCCTGATCATCCACTGTATGGTTCCATCTTCCAACCGGACTGTGTCCGCTTGTTTTCCCACCGCCCCTCCTGTGTTCCGACGTTCAGGATTCGGATGTCTGCCATAGTGCGCGATGCTGGTCTCAACTTGTCTAGGATTGGTTTGACCACCTTTTTCGACCATCCTCCTTGGCAGCCCGTTCAAGCAACGGCTGACCTTTCTCTTTGTGTGTGGCCAAAGTCGTCCACTCCTGCTCTGGTGTACCAGCAGCTCTTTGCCGAATTACAGTCTGTCTACCCGGATTTCGTGCCTGTGTTCACCGATGGCTCGAAGTCCGGGGATGTCGTTGGATCCGCTTTTGTGTGTGGCGATGCCTCACATGCTGATAGGCTTCCGCTTGAATCCACCGTCTTTTCGGCAGAGATGCGTGCGGTACACCTCGCTTTGTGCCACATACAGTCTCGATCACATCGTCGCGCTACGGTTTGCTCTGATTCCCAGTCCGTCATCCAAGTTTTATCTTCTCCAGAGGACACGGACTCACCTGTCATCCGTGATGCCCGTCGTCTTCTTGGAACTTTGGAGGTTGATGGCTTCCTGGTCCGATTCTGTTGAGTTCTTGGCCATGTGGGGATCCGGGGTAACTAGCTGGCAGATCTCTCTGCCAGGTCTGTTTCCTCCATGTCGCCAGCTCGGATGCCACTGTCTTTCCGCGATTTTCGACCTTTAATCCGGACATTTCTCCTGGACGAGTGGCAGTCCCTGTGGTCTCAGCAGGGCAGCAATAAGCTGCATTCTATCAAACCGCAGATCTGACTTTGGAAGTCTAGTTTGCGGAAGAACCGTTGTGAGGAGGTTGTTCTTGCACGTCTCCGCATTGGGCACTGTCGTTTTACTCACCGCTTTTTGCTGTGTGGCGAGAGTGTCCCGGTGTGTGAGGCGTGCAACTGTCGTCTCACTGTCCTTCACGTTTTGTGTACTTGTGTTCGGTTTTGTGATCATCGTTTTCGTCATTTTCACT
Organism: Macrothele yani; assembly: GCA_039090855.1. Classification (NCBI taxonomy): domain Eukaryota; kingdom Metazoa; phylum Arthropoda; class Arachnida; order Araneae; family Macrothelidae; genus Macrothele; species Macrothele yani. Next base: position 64,948,786 of record CM077005.1, read on the forward strand.
CTCATCTGTTGGACGAAGGAGCAGCTACGCTGCAAACCATTATTGGTGAAGCCTGCGACATGAAAGCACTGTTTTCGTTTTTACAAGATATTGACTTTTTTAAACTTATCTAGATTTTACCTTGTTCACTATCACATTTCATTTTTACCACATCAGCCTGTTTTTAACCTTGTGTACGTTTTTTTATTGATTTTGTTTTGTTTTGATGTCTTTTGTTTGGCGCTCTTTGGCCAACCATGGCCCTTGCGCCATTAACATCAATTAACCAACCAACCATCCATGGAAGGGAGAGAGCAAGAGCAGTGAGTTAAGCACACTGCCCATGCGTTCTATGGGACTCGCGAAACCCGGCTCATCTAAGACGAATGCTCAGATGCCAGCGCCTCAGGCCACTCAGCAACCCGGGAGAGTCGTCGCGTTCCCAACCTTTACTTACATGAATACTGTATACAGGGCGGCATACGATTTGGATTGTCTTTCCGTCTCTCTCTCTCTCTCTCTCTCTCTCTCTGTCTCTTCTGTAAGAAAAGTACTTTCACTTTGAAATGTTTATTTACTTAAAGAGCTGTATATGATATTAGATGTCACTCCTTCAGTCCTCCCGATAGTTAATTGGCATGTCTGTCCGTCCGCTTAAATTATATTTCCGCCAGTAAAGACCAGATTGAAGAAATTCTTACCATGACGGATGGAGATAAGTATGTGCACTAGATTACCTATGTCTATTCTTCCGCATATTCGTCTGTCCGTTCGCAGAAAAGCTTTCTCCTGTTCTAGTAATCAGATGGAAGAAATCCTTTCTCCGACTGATAGGAACAGACATGCGCGCATGATTAACTATGTCTGACGTTTTTCTTCATTCGTCTGTCTGTCCTTCTGAAGAAACGATACTTTCGCTTCCAAATATCGAATTTTCAAGGTTCTTCCTCTGCGCTGTAGGAGGAAACATGCGCATGATGTTTCAGACACCTTCCTGTTCGTCCATGTATTCACCATTTTGCCTGTCTGTCGGTCCTAAAAAATATATCGCCGCTTCTAACTGCCAACTGACGTTTCATCAGACCGAGAGATACGTAGATGGATGAAGGGAAGGAGAAAACCTAAGGGCATCCACATTCCTGGCAGAAACAATTCTTTTAATCTGGCAGTTAGAAGGAGGAAATAATTTCGGAGACAAACGGACAGACCGCCCAATTAACGATCAGAGAAGCAGGAATGATGCCTAAGATCTTATGCAATCCTTTCCATTAATGGGAAATAAAAAAATCATTTGGAACAGGAAGTACTGTTCTTGTAATAGATAGACAGACATAGAGAGAGCGAGCGAGCGAGAGAGAGAGAGAGACAGAGAGAGTCGAAATCGTATGCATTTCTCTATAAGATTTGCATTAAACTAAAAGTTGAAAATGCGATGAATTAGCGTTGGCGACGAATTTGTCCGCGACGAACTGACGTAAGAGAAGAATTTTCCCGCAATGAATTGACGAAGGCGACGAATTTATCCTTGGTGAATAGTTGTAAGCGACGAATTCTCCGATGAAGAATTCACGTATGCGACGAATTTGTCCACAACGAACTGACGTAAGTGACGAATCCTTCTGCCTGATACGAATATATTCGCGACGCATTAACGTAGCCTTCGAATGACGAATTGACATAGGCGACGAATATGTCCTCAACTAACTGACCTAGGTGACGAAATTCTTTCCGGATGAACTCACGTAGGTGACGCATTTGATCTCGATAAATTCACGTAGACGTAGAATTTTGCCTCGACGAATTAAGGCAGGTGACGAATTTTCCAGCCAGATTTGTCCAACTTCTTATATGGTGGATGAATTCGTTCGAGTGATTTCTGCCCATTTGGCTAACCGCGAGTTAATTCGTAGGGTAAATGTGCTCGGAAAACCGTTTTTTAATAGATTGCAACGCTCAATGATCGACCGTACGAAATTCAACTTTTCCCGTCGAGAGTCAGTGTTTCAGCATTTCGTCAGACATTGGTTTCTCAGATATGGATATCTTCTTCCCAGCTTCATTAACCCAAATCTTAAAAAGGGTGACCTCTGCTGGGCTTTGACGCTCTGGAATAAGGGTACAACCAAATTCCAGAGGTATACATTAGGTGAATTTTTAAAAGAAAAGAAAAGAAAACGATACTTCGACTTTTAGTACCTCCAAATCCCCTTTAACTGTGATACATTAAAGGTGTAAAAAGTCCGGCTCAATAGATCATAATTTTGAGGTGCCCACCATGCTCTAAATGTTAATTCCAACTTTAATCTTTTATGGAGAAAATTCGTATAGCTGTTGGTTGATTGCAAAAATTTGAAATATTTTTAAATTCACGCAGTTAATTTTCATGTAAAGGAAAAAGGATAGGGGGTTTCAAAGGTCGTCTTCAGATGCACACCCGGCATTCATCTCGAACAAAAAAACAAAAAACAAACAGCAAACAAATAAGATTTCCTGTTTTATCAACCTTATGATCTGAGATGATACAAATTCTAAGCATACGAGATATGGCTCTTAAATAAAGAATATGACGCTATAATTTTTGTTAAATAAGAAACGTATTTTTAGTTCCTACGACATTCAATTACTTTCCTTCCGCCTCAACACATCCCTGCATTCTGATCTTTCACGAGGCAAACCAGTGCTGTAGCTTATCTCTTTGAGGGGTCGTTCTCTTCTTTCCCCCTGAAACTGATTCAAAACGAGTACCCTTGAGCACAGTTTGGATTTTAGGGGGGGGAGGTCGCAAATCTGGCGAATAGCAGCCCCAGCTCAAAGGATGTTTGCTGCCAGATCCAACGCCTCACTTCGGCGCCTCTTTGGGAACTTCTTGTTGGAGAAAATTTACATGATGTTTTCGAATTAAACATGTTCCCATGTATTTGGCTGTTCTATGTCATTTCACTTCATTTCGCAATTTGTTCACACCTCCAATTCATTTTAACAATTTATAGATAGGATGTTTTTGCATCTTTCCAATACTTAGCTGCACAAACTGTCACGGTGTAAATGGGGATTTCACTTACGTTAAAAAATATTGGATAAGTGACCCCTTGATGAAATTATTAGGTGTACTTGATTCATGTAACTGAGTTGGAGGCCGTAATGCTTCTCTCAGATTGATTCCACTCAGAGATGAAAATACGCAAGTAATTTGTCAATGTCCTGTACTTTTATTATTCGTGCGAAATAAGAGGTACTTTGCGAAATTTTGAAACTTTTTAATAATTAAGCGAAATTCCGACCCATCGCTAACTGTGCTCCCAAGCAGTTAGCGATGAAAATATGACATGAGGGGGAGGAGGTTGTCACAATGCGGTCCAAGAATGGTACAATTTGGTCACGTGCAAGAAGAGAAACGCATGCACTCATGCGATTTGCTCTGCTCAACTGTGAATTGATGGGGGCCGCCCCGGTGGCGCAGTGGTCTAAGGCGCTGGCCTCTGATCATTCGTCCGTAAGGGGTCCGGGTTCGAATCCCGATCAGGCATGGATGTTGTGTTTGTCTTACGGCACTGGCTCTCTCCCTTCCCTGGAACCAGTGGCCCTAAATTAGGGACGGGCGACTGCTTATAGCCCATTGAGTTGCTCACGGTGGTCGTTAAACCTCCAATCAAAAAAAAAAAAAATTGATGGGGTACCCAAACTCCTCTGCTGTGCTCCTTCCCAAGTTGATGTAGGTGCGTGATAATACTCGTGTGGGTAGTCCTCAGCTGTTCGGTCAACTCTCGCATGATCACACGTGAGTCAGCCTCAACTACTTAGGTCTTCAGCATGTTCATCCACTGTTGCGGGTCTTCCGGCTTTGGGACGGACTGACAACTCAAAATTTCTCTCTCGAAACCGTTCGAGCCAACGACAGCACTGACGGTGTGATACGGCATTGGGGTACACACTGGTTATGCTGCTTATAGCACTTGCGGGGATTTTACTGTTACGAACTCATCCAGCATTCAATGAGGGATGCGCCTCTTGTCCACTTCCATGTTGTATGGAGCCTACACTCTTCGCTTCCTGACGGTTAACTGCCGCTGACTTAAGCCACCAATCTGCTGATGACATGCCGGTGTACTGCGCAATTTCATGGCTAATGTGCTCCGTGGCCGTGGCTTTGATTTCAGGTACCTCGTCATCGGATATTAGTTTCCTTCCAATTTAAAATTGTTTTCCTCATAAAGGTTATTCGACATGTAAGATTTTACAAGAGTTGCGTTGTGAAAGGCGCTCCCTTTTATTTAATATTGTTTCACGTTAGGGCAAGGCGTCGTTATGTCTTGCTTACCCTGCTTACCGGATTGAGCTGGCCCTGGTTTCACTCGATGTGATGAGTTTTCATTCCATGTGATGAGTTTCCACTCTGTGTGACGAGTTTCTGGGCTAAAAACGTTTTCACAGAGAACGTAGAATGAGCTGGTGCATTGTTCTTCTGTAAGGCAAAGCCATTTTCTCGCAAAAAGTCTGACCCCTTTCTTTTGATTCTCACTCTCAAAGTCACCAGAACCTCTTTGTTGCAATGCTAGTTGCTCCATTTGAAACCCATTTTACCTAAAATACACTTTTAATGTCGAAGAAAACAATTAACGTTGCCTTGAATTTGGACTTGTTTTGCTCTGTTTTCTCCATCCTGGGTGATTTTAGTACGTTTTGACTGTTCTGCCATTTCAGGGTCGTACTGGAAGATCCATATTTCATCAAAAGCGATAACACTTTCAAAAAGGTTAAGGTTCACCTGAATTTGCCCGAAAATGTGAGCACAAATTCGCTTGCGATTTTCTTTCTGTTCAGGCGTGAGAAGCTTCGGGATCATCTTGGTATAAACCTTTTCCATGTTCAGATTTTCGGGTAAAATTTGCCTAACAGTCGTTTTATCATTTCTGCTATTATTTTAACACTGAGTCTTCGATCATTTCGGAAAGTTGTATAGATTTTGACCGCATTGTCTTCCGGTTTTGAAGTGCTTGGGCGTCTTGGATGTGGGCCGTCTTCATTGTCGTCTTGTCCTTCACTGATGAAGCTCTTATGCCACACAAAAACAATCCCACTTGGCATACATTCTTTCCCATACTCCTCACTTAACATACGAAATGACTCGGAAGATGTTTCCTTTAATTCTATTTGAAATTTTACATTGATCAAATGATCATATGTAGAGGATTTTAGGAAGGCAGTGTCTGACCCCAGGTCTTAAACAACCCTTAGAAATAGGAAACTAGGAGATTTGGGCTAGAGCGCCCGATAGGAAAGTGACACGAAAGCGAAGTAGAAATGGGGAGGAAGACGCCCTTATTTATTACTAGGGAGGAGGGTGAAGTACCTGGTGTCCGACGGCTTATTATTACTAGGGAGGAGGGTGAAGTACCCGGTGTCCGACGGCTTAACGTTACCATCCGAAGCACGGCGGATATTTAGTGGATCGAGCGTTCGTACCTGCCTGGGATCGAACCTGAGGCCCTTTCCGTGGCAGTCACGAACGTTGCCGACTAGGTCACGCGCGGCCTCAAAGTTTCACGTTTATCCGTTGCTCATCTTTTGAATTCAGTCTTTTGCCAGTGCGTGGGTGACAGCACTTGTACTTTTATTAGCACGTTTTGCTGAACAAATACAGAGTGAGGTGAACTTTGCATAGAATATTCAAAGCAAACAGAATATAAATTCTCAATTTGCTTGTAACACTTACTGGTATTCCATGTAACAGAGCTGGAAACGGGTCAAAAATTTCGGACCCGGACTTCTCATAACTGGACCCGACCCGGACTTACCATAACTGGACACGACTCAGACCCGACCCGATCCGGACACGTAAGTGACCCAGACAAATCTGCTTTGAACTATAAATTCGAAACCCAATTTTTATATATCATCGTCATCATCATCATTGTCAACCATTACCAATCCACTGCTGGACGAAGGTCTCCCCAAGTTTCTTCCACAAAGGTCTGTTTGCCAGTCTCCTCTATGTTACTCCCGCATACTTTCGAATTTTATTCACCCATCTCCCATGTGGTCTTCTTCTGGGTCTTTTCCTGTCCCTTGGAATCCAATCTAAAATTTCGGCTGTCCATCGATGGTCTGTCCTTCTGGCAGTATGTCCAGCCCATTGCCATTTCAGGAATTTAACTCTGACTATGATGTCTTCCACTCTTGTCATTTTTCTGATCCACGAGTTCCACTTCTTATCTCTCCTGGTTACACCAAGCATGCACCTCTCCATGTTTTTTTTTTGAGTTGTCTGCAGCCTTTGTATGTCTCTTTTAGTTAAGGTCCACGTCTCAGCACCATACGTAAGCCTGGAAGGATGCATTGATCAAACACTTTTCTTTTAAGACATAATGGCATATTGCTCTTGAAAATTATGCTGTTTCTTCCCAAAACTCTCCAGGCAAGTTTTGTACGCCGATTAATTTCTTCATCAATGTGTCCCTCACTTGATATGTGCTGTCCAAGATAAACGTAAGTGTCTGTTATCTCCAGCTTTTCTCCATCAATCGATAAATCTTCATTTCTCGTAAAAGCATTGTACATTGCTTTAGTCTTCTGAAAGTTCATTTTTAATCCCACTTCTTTACTTTTGTCAGCAAGTTCCTGGATCATACTCTGCAGCTCTGATGGGGTAGTTGCAAAAATGACTACGTCATCAGCAAAACGAAGGTGAGTTTGATAATCTCCATTAATCTTTATCACTTTGTTTTCCCAGTTCAGTGATTGAAAGACATTTTCCAATGTGACACTAAAGAGCTTGGGAGATATGGTGTCACCTTGTCTCACTCCCTTTCCAATTTTTATGTGTGTTGTATTTTCAAACAGCCGAATCTTTGCACTTGCATTTTCATAGATGTTATTAATAATATTAATGTATGCATCTTCAATACCGCAGGATTTCAGAGCCATTGTAACTGCTGATGGTTTCACTGAATCAAAGGCTTTTTCATAATCGATAAAAGCCATGCACAATGGAAGTTCATATTCCCTAGCTCTTTCAATTAGTTCTCTCAGTACGTGGATATGATCTATTGTGCTGTAGCCACTCCTGAATCCAGCTTGTTCTCTCGGTTGTGCCATGTCCAGTGTTACTTTCAAGCGGTGTGAAAGAACTTTAGTGAAGATTTTATAAACCACTGATAGGAGGCTGATAGGTCTGTAGTTCCTGAGATCCTCAATGTCACCTTTTTTATGTAGCAGGATCATTGTAGCGTTGTTCCAATCCTCAGGAATCTTCTCTTCATTAAGGCATCGAAGGGGAAATTTGGGCGAGTTCTGTTTCGATTTCTCCACTTGCTTCTGGTATGATGCCTACAGTAATTCAATCTTCTCCTGGAGCTTTTCCCCGCTCCATGTTCTTGATTGCATGTGCAACTTCTGCTGGGAGGACTGGAAGAACTCTGGTACTGGTACCTTTCACGATGTCTGGATTACATGTATCATCCCTTTCATATAATTTGGAGTAGAAATCTTTCACTCTTGTCAAAATTTCGCCTCTATTTCTTGTTACAGAACCATCTTCTTTCCTCCGTGCCATAATCTGTTTTCTTCCCTTACTGAAATGTCCCTTTGCTATCTTTAGGCTTTGGTTGTTTTCAATTGCTTTCCTCACTAGTTCACAGTTGAATTTCCTTACGTCTTCAGTTATAGTTTTTTGTACTGTCTTGCATAGCTCTATATATTCCACTTTGGAAGTCACTTCTTCTTTAGTTGTCCTCATCTCTCTTCTTTTTTGCATCAACATTTTGGTTTTTCCTGATAGTTTGTTCACATGCAACTTGTTCTTAGACCCAGCTAATATTGTTGCTGTTTCCATAAGAGCTTTGGTTACTTTTCTGTTAACTTCCGAAATATCCACTTCTTCCGATGTTAGGCATTCTAAAGCAGAGAATCTGTTCTTCAGTTCCAACTTGAAGGCATTATGGTGTTTTTTAAGGTTGGTTATGTCAATACATTTTGTTTGTCTTATTAGCTTGCTACGTTCGAGTTTAGTGTTGAGGTGCATCTTACATCTCACCAATCTATGGTCACTGCCTGTGTTGAACTTGTTTAGCACACTGCAGTCTTCTATGACAAATTTTTTGTTACACATAATAAAATCAATTTCACTTGTCGTCCCATTTGGATGTCTCCATGTCCATTTCCTGTGTGGCTTTTTCTTGAAAAGGGAGTTCAAGATGAAAAACCCTTCTGCCTCTGCAAACTCAACGAGAGTATTTCCACTCTGGTTTCTGTTGCCGTGACCGAATTTACCTACTGAAGTTTCATTCTGTTGCCGTTGCCCTATTTTTGCATTGAAATCTCCCATAATTATCTTTAAGTGCTGCTTACCTTTATTATTTAGATGACGAATTTCCTCATAAAATTTTTCAATTTCTTCTTCAGGGTGACTTGTGGTGGTTGCATACGTTTGAATTATCTGAGGCTTGTATCTTCTCGAGAGTAAAATTTGCCGGAGACTGAGGGCCTGGTTTAAGTTGTGGAGTCATTTTGAAGGGGTTTGACCATAACTCACCACGCTGGCCAAGCGGATTGGTGAGTGTGGGATAGCATTTCCTCTAATCCCAATGGTATAGTTATGCTGCTATTGGCGGTCGTCAGAGCCCCATTAGTGGGAACAGGATGCACCACGAGAAGGCGCGGTTGACATATATATATATATATACGTAATATATACATATATATGCATCCCAATAACTGCTTGATATTTAATAACTGAAATCCTTTTTTAATAATAAAATTTGGTTACTTGCTAAATTTTAGTACCACTATATGGCTTAATCCAGAAGTAATGGCTGACTATGAACGTGACCAGGAGAATCATATCATATGGAATCATTATTTACGATTACACAAATGTATTTAGATTGTTTACTCTTTCCACGCTTTGATGGAGGTGCGCATATTTTCATATGGTCCATTAAATTTTTGGTTCCATAGTCTTTTATTACACTGTCGACATCTTTCTTTGTAATTATACACTTTCCACATTTTGAACAACAAGCAAGACCAAACAACACAGAATTATTCACCGGTTCCTTAATGAGACGAAACAATATCCAGTATTCACTCTTCTACTTGTGGTTTTCAACAAGTACGTATTTGTTGGCCTCGACGCCTTTCTTAACCTCTTTAATATTAAATCCATCCATATTAACAAACAAGGAGTTAATTTCGACATGACATGTCATGGGAACGGAATTTTAGCACATCAATCGAAAACCTCTGAATGCTCAATGTAAAAGATGCGATGTTAAAAGCAAATCATTAATCACTCCGTGGGCACCAGTATCGACTACAGAATTCCACAACGCGCGTTTTTCTTTCGAATATATTTTCTCTTTTCAAAAATAAAACGGGAATAAAACCGGGTCAAAATCGGATCAGGAACACCTTAAAGCGACCCATTGGACCAGCAAGAAATTGTCGATCCGTTGACCCGTGACCCGTTGCCATCTCTGCCATGTAACACCTCTCAAAAAACTTGAAAATTTCATCACCCTACAGCAGGAATCGAACTCGTATCTCTCGATGTCCGTTCGAGTATGCTAACCGTTACACCACCCAGGACAGTGAAGTTCCAAGCAACTGAGACTATTGACGATTATCAGATTGTTAAGCTAAGTATGCTTAGAAAGCTTAGTTTCAAGCAACTGAGAATATTGAGGATGTTCAAATCCTAAGATAAGTTTGCTTAGTCTCAGTTGCTTGGAACTTCACTGTCCTGGGTGGTGTAACGGTTAGCATACTCGAACGGAAATCGGAAGATGGGGGTTCGATCCCCACTTCAGGGCGATGAAATTTTAAAGTTTTCCGAGAGTTGTTACATGGATGACAAGTAAGTGTTACAAGCAAATTCAGAATTCATAATCTGTTTGCTTTGAATATTCTGTAGATTTCCCATATACTATGAAGAATATTTCTTCTTTCATTGATTTTTATGTGGAACTTTGCATGTCCGGTTATGGACAGTTCAGGGTCAATGGCCTTCGAGTAACTTTCGATCTACAAGGCACGTTTCATTGGCCACAAGCACAGTTTCATTATTTCGTAGCTGTACCTCGTATTACATACCGAGACATGGATTGAAATAAAGTTGAGACATAGGTGTGTAGCTGACTGTTCACTTGGTATGCCTCTTACAATAGGATATTCTGTAGAATTTGGGCATGATCCTATGAGAATGAGATTTCCCCAATATTATTTAAATTAGGGCATAGCTCTATACAACAAATCTTGCAAATGTGTTTAGGTGCTATCGAGATTTACGATTGGAATGTAGTCATAAAATTCTGTTTGCAGAAGTCAGACACCTGATGTGCAGCAAACCAAGAAACCAACATACAAGAAACCAAGTACATTATAAGTGAACCACTTGAGGTACTTGGTTTCTTGTATGAACGAGCTGCAGAGCACATACCACATATTACTGCTTCACATATACACAAAAAATAATCCTGATCTTTGCTGAGTTCAAGCTGGGCGGTGATGGGATGTTGGCATGTCTCTCCAAAATAGGCTCGAAATAAGGCACTGACAATTTCTTAGATTCGTCAAGCATTTTTCTCATTAAGACCTGCGTAAGAGTAAGGCCGCGTTTTGTGGCCTGCCTTAAGTGGTGAAAGGGAAACTCTTGAATGCAATTGACAAATGAGCCACTGATACTACCGGTTTAGCTGTTTTTCAAGGAGTCGCATCAATCCGCCTCCATTTGCTGGTATTAACAGCGGTACCGTTGCACGAAATGGATAACAAATGTTTTAAGTTCATTGTCCTCTCATTCGAAAAAGCTAAAATGGTATAAGATAAATATCTGGGCCACGAACTAATAGGAACAACATGCCCATGTATTTTGATCCTGATTCAAACATTAGGAACATGCGCTTTCTAGGAATTAATTTTATATATTTTTAATTTCCCACGCGAAGTTCAATTGACTTCTGAAACCTTTGTCCTCTTTTTGCATGAAAAAGCATCAGGGAAATTAAAACTGTTGAAATGTTTTCGCAATCATCTCGTGGCTGGACAAATTCGTCCCCGGAAGACAATGATTGGTGTCTGAGCTAATATTTAGATCATGGTGGGAACCTCAAAATTATGTCCTGAGGAACCCAACTTGTTCCACTTTTTTTATAATCCATTTGACACGTTTTTGAAAGTTTAGTCAAAGTTAGAAAAAAGTATTTTTCTGATCCACCCAACTGAAAATTCGTCTTCATGTCACTCAAGAAAAAACAACAACAAAAAAAAAAGATTAATACTTTTAAACCGAATATTCTATAGTATTTTTTTGTAATTTTGAATTTTTTAGGGACTTAACAACTTCCGTGGGCAACTCCATGTGCTATTAGCAATCGCCTGCCCCCAATTTAGGGCGACTGGTTTCAGGGAAGGGAGAGAATCAGTGACGTAAGACAAACACAACATCCATGCCCCACCGGAATTCGAACCCGAAACTATCTCGGACGAATGGTCAGAAGCCAGCGCTTAGACCAATGCGCCACCGGGGTGGCCTTTTAATTTTCAACAAAATTCTGTGTTAATGGAGGTTTACCGTTTAAAGTAATACAACTTTTTATCATGTATTAGTATACGATACTGTTGCCTACAGGAAAAATTCCAGACTAAGCAAAATTGAAACTCCTTGGTCATGCATAGCTATCTCATAAGAAAAAATCCAGGTATTCTATGGAGATATCGGGGGACAAATAGAAATACATATATACTTCCTATCGGTATTAATATACCCAAAGAAGTGAGCCGCCCCCCGGTTGCGCAGTGGTCTAACCTAGGGCTTCTAATCATTCGTCCGAGATGGGTCCCGGTTCGAATCCCGGTGAGTGAGGCATGGGTGTTGTGTTTGTCTTTCTCCCTTCCCTGGAGGCAGTGGTCCTAAATTAGGGACGGGCGACTGCTAATAGCCCACTGAGTTGCTCACCGTAGTCATTAAACCTCTAAATAAAAAAAGAAGAAATGAATAAAATAATGAAAATTCTTTTTCATGTTCACCTTGATTTCAAACGTGTTTTGAGCTTGGAATCTGCAAACGCAGAAACAAATATCACGCCTTTATTTCAAACATAGTTTACGTTTCTTGGGGCACCAGGATAAGAAAAATTATATGCCAAATTTCAATTAGTATTACATCCATTACACCAAACACGCAAGTGGTCTGAATTACGGGGGCACATTCACAAAGTGATACTATAGCAACACTGTTTCTTGATAGGCTATGCAAATACGACTAAAACTAAGTATATGTGCTAAATTTCAGCACACTGACTATTATATTTTCAGAGTTCAAGTGCTTAGAGACGGTATTAGCCAATAACTTCAGGACTTAAAGATGTGTTAAATAAAGTTCTTGGAAAGAAGTTCGCTTTTTGCAAAATACAGTGGGACTTCAGTCATACATTTCTCAGTTACACGTTTTCACTTTTATATGTTAGTCCCGATATTTTGTAGTTAATATCGCCTTTTTAACTCTGTTATACGTCATTTATTCATACGCTTTTCGCAATTATACGTTGAAATTTGATTTTCAGACTCAAAATTACATGGTTTTTTGATCCTTTTACCCATAACTCGGGATGTTACAACTTTCAGTTAATTGAAACAGCGTTGTTGTGTTCCTTCTAGGTGCAGCCAAAGTTGAACTTTGATTCCATCAGAGAAGGGTACCTTGTTTTCTTTGAGAGAATTGAGACAGCTTTGTTGTGTTCCTTCTAGGTGCAGCCAAAGTTGAACCTTGATCCCATGAGATAAGGGTATGTTATTTACTTTCGGTTTGATAAAAATTTAGTTTCGCGTTTCTTGTCTCACACACATATGTACTATTAAAAAATTGAAGAATCTCTGGGAAGAAACTTTGCGGCTCCATTATTTTTTGGCGCAGTAGGGTAGAATCCTAAAGGGTTTCTGTTTTCAAATAGATGTACTCAGGATCCACAGAAAAAAAAACCCGTTCATTATTGAGATCCATACTGAAGCACTGGTCTCTTAGTTATCAGGACTTTACTTAGTCTAGAATCAGGATTTTTGTAGACATATAGAGCTGTGAAACGAGAAGTTTGATTTTCATAGTCTTTATGATTTTTGCAATGCGATAACATACGAGGGGGAATCAAAAAGTGAGGTCAATGCTCTCGTTGCGTAGGCAAGCAGAGCTATGGACGATTGCTATTTGGGGATGGGAGGGAACGTGACCTTCACACGGGGCGGATGCAATTGCTAATCTTCTAACCGCAGTTATCCAACAGTTGTAAGGGCGTAAACATGGTTGCTCACGTGTTGGAATGCTCCATCGTCGTGCAGGGATGTGTAGTGAGAATGTTATGGGGTGAAGTTGTGAAACCCGCTGAAATTCATCGTATGATGCTTGTGCAATATGAGGAGGACAAGTGCAGGAGCCGGAGACATGTGTACAAGTGGATAGAAAAGTTTCAACCCGGTAGAACGAATGGATTTGATGAAGCTCGCTCGGGACATTCGTCGACCTCTCGCACAATGGACCATCTGGATCGCATCGATGAGCTCATTAAAGAAGATCGCCGGGTTACTGTGTCTGAAATCGCCCATAAGGGAAATGTTAGATATGATTCTGCATTCTCAATAATGCATGACAATCTCGGATATCATAAATTGTACGCCAGATGGGTGCCACGGCAGTTGTCTGATACACACAAGTAGCAGCGCTTGGAAATTGGCAGACGTTTTTTTAAAGCTGTGTGAGTCAGATTCCAGTATTCTAGAGAGGATTGTCACTGGGGATGAAACATGGGTCCATAATTATGACCCCGAGAGCAAAAGGCAAAGCATGGAGTGGAAACAGTCGAGCTCCCAATACAAAAAGAAGTTCAAAGTTGTTCATTTGGCACGAACATTAATGCTGACTCTCTTTTCTGACATGAAAGGATCCATCGTTGAACAATATCAAGCACAGGATGATTCAATGAACAATCGGTCGTATTGTGACTTGCTGAAAGACAAATTGAAACCAGCAATTCGCAAAAAGCGACGGGGAATGTTTTCCAAAGAAGTGCTGTTACTGCACGAAAACGCTCGTCCACATACGACATTGGCAACCCTACAAATAATTGCGGAGTTGAAGTTTGAGGTGTTACCACATCCTGCTTACAGCCCCGATCTGGCGCCGTGCTGCTTTCATGCCTTCGGAGCCTCTGAAAGACGCTTTGCGAGGCCGCCGTTTTGAAAGTGATGTCCAGGTACAGGAAGCGGTGCATTCGTGGCTGTAGGAACAACCCAAAACATATTTCTCTGCAGGAAATCAGAAGCTTGTAGACAGATATAAAATATGCGTTGAACGACAGGGGGACTATGTTAAGAAATAAGGTAATAGTTACATCTGTATGCCTCTTAGTATCTTTAATATACGACAACGCTGACCTTACTTTTATGATTTACCCTCGTATATTAAAATTGGAAAGGGGGTGAGACAAGGTGACACCATATCTTCCAAGCTCTTTAATGTCACATTGGAAAATGTCTTTCAATCACTTAACTGGGAAAACAAATGGATAAAGATTAATGGAGATAATCTAACTCACCTTCGTTTTGCTGATGACGTAGTCATTTTTGCAACTACCTCATCAGAGTTGCAGAGTATGATCCAGGAACTTGCTGACAAGAGTAAAGCAGTGGGATTAAAAATGAACTTTCAGAAGACAAAAGTGATGTACAATGCTTTTACAATAAATGAAGATTTATCGATTGATGGAGAAAAACTGGAGATAACAGATACGTACGTTTATCTTGAACAGCAGATATCAAGGAGGGTCTTATTGATGAAGAAATTAATCGCCGTATAAAACTTGCCTGGAGAGGTTTTGGAAAAAACAGCATAATTTTCAAGAGCAATATGCCATTATGTCTTAAAAGAAAAGTGTTTGATCAATGCATTCTTCCAGTGCTTACGTATGGTGCAGAGACGTGGACCTTAACTAAAAGAGACATACAAAGGCTGCAGACAACTCAAAAAAGCATGGAGAGGTGTATGCTTGGTGTAAACAGGAGAGATAAGAAGAGGAACTCGTGAATCCGAAAAATGACAAGAGTGGTAGACATCATGATCAGAGTTAAATCCCTGAAATGGCAATGGGCTGGACATACTGCCAGAAGGACAGACCATCGATGGACTGTCGAAATTTTAGATTGGATTCCAAATGACAGGAAAAGACCCAGAAGAAGACTACATGGTAGATGGGTGGATGAAATTCGAAAGTATGCGGAAGCAACATGGAGGAGACTGGCCGTTGTGAAAGAGGCTAGGAGAGACTTTCGTTCAGCTGTGGATTGATAATGGTTGACAATGATGATGATGATTATAATTTGTAACGCCTTTTTATCCTATTGCCACCTATTCGACTTTAAATAATTGATACTCTTTTAAGCATAATATTTACAATTATATTTAAAGTACATTTTGTAATTTTATTTATACGCCTTTTTCATTTCTACGTTTTCAAGACCAACCCCTAGGCAAACTTACAACTGAGGTTTCAATGTACCTTATAATACATCGTTGTTTCAAATAAGGAAAGTTATTAAACAGTTGGATAAATATTAGTTGATGAAATGGTATAATTTTCGCACTGCTTGCAGACAAAACGACAACAGCAGAACGAAAAGTTTCGCTGTTTTCGGAATAGACTAAATTTACTGCTGCGAAATACCGCATCAGATAAAACGCACCTTTGAAATGTAATGCAAAAACTCCTCCGGGTAGTCTGTTTCGTAGAGAAAATGCTCGTACTTGCCGTGTTACGGGATTCTTCAGTAAAATTTTCATAGCAAGAATTCTATTAAGCTCATGACACTGCTCCCTGCTGCGATCTGTCTTCGTCTGAAGAACTATTTCCAGCTTTCCAGCTTTCTAATTAAAAACAAAAAAGATGACACCGAATTTTCGGTTGTAATGGGCACGTCTTTTGAATCCGTTCTGACGCGAATTGAATTTATCAAAGCTATTCAAACTCAATGGAACCGGTTAGGAAAGCAATCAACCGGTTTCAACGATCGATGAAACATCCAGAAATAGAAACATCTGCTTAGTTACACTAACATGTTACGAAAATTAACAAATGACGCACAAAAAATTTCTTATAGCACAAGGGAGGTATCATACACAGAAAGATTTTCAAATCGAAAAGGTAAAAGAAATATTATATAACTCTATGCCTTCTAGCGGAAGAATTTTGCATAATGGAAAAGTTGAAAATAGACGAAAAATATTCAGCACGGAAAAAAGCTATGCTAAGGGAAAAAAAAACTTTTTAAATACAACTCCCGAAGCAGAAATAGCGAGAAAAAGGTTTCAAACTTTACGCCCCCAAGTGGGACATCTGTGCATTATTTAAAGATGATTATGCTCCATACCTCTGGTGTAGCTAACGGCATACAGTAAAGAAGAAATTTCTCAATAGGGTTTTTAGAAGCGGTGATACAGGTCCAAACTGAAGTACAAAATCACCACCTACCAACAGAACTGTGAACAATATAATTTTTCATGTACTAACCTAAAGTGTTCTGCAAGGTAAATGACATCCGGTATTGAAAGGATTTTTTAAATCGCACATTTAGAAGCAGAGATATCGAGACAAACAGATTAAGAATTTGCGTTCCGTAGCGGCAAAAAGTGCGCATTATTTTGGGAAGAAAATACGCATACAGAGTTTTCATAGTTAGTAGTATCTGACCGAAGGAAGGAGATTTTCAATAGCGTTTTTAATCTCGCAGATATTGCTGTTAACGGAAACGTGAACGTACACCCTCTGGTGCCGGACATGTGCGTTAAAAAAATTTGAAATTATATTAGAAACATTTCGCAGCGGAAACGCTCTCCAACAAAGAAAACAATTTTCAAATCGGACTCTTAGAAGCAGAGATATCGACAAAAATAACATCTACAGATCTACGCCCCTGGCGGAAAAACTATGTATTATTTTCAAAAGGTTTTTCGATGTGAGCGGTATTGGTCCACGGAAGAATTTTTTCAATCGAGTTTTCAGGAGCTCAGTTTTTGCTGCAATTACGTCAGAAGCAGAAATAAACACTTACGCTTCCTGGTGGCCAAACCATTCTTTATCAAAAATTATAAATTACATGCAAAGGATTTGCCATCAGAAACTGTATCTGGTGCAGAAAGAATTTTTCAAATCGGAGTTTTAGAAGCAGAGATATTGGGGGGAAAGCAATTTGCGTTTACGCCCCCTAGCGGAAAGTCTATGAGTCTCTTGAAAATTTTGAAATTATATGAGAAACATTTCGCACTGGAAACTTTATCCAACAAAGAAATAATTTTTGAAATTGCCTCTTAGAAACAGAGATATCGACAAAAATAAGATATATATCTATGAACCCCGCCCCCCCCCTGGCGAAAAAAACCATACATTTTAAGAAGAAAATATTCGGAAAAGGCTTATCGACGTGAGTGGTATTGGTCCGCGAAAGAATTTTTCAATCGAGATTTAAGAAGCTCAAATTTTGCAGCAAATGCAACAGATGCAGAAATTACGACTTACGTCCCCTTGTGGACAAACCGTTTTTTACCAAAAATTAGAAATATATGCAAAAGATTTCCCATTAGGACCTGTATCTGTTGCAGAAAGATTTTTTCAGATCGGCGTTTCAGAAGCAGAGATCTTGTGGAAAACGCAGTTTAAATTTACGCGTAAAAGAAAATCTATGCGTAACTTGAAAACGTGACTGTACCTAAAAAACGTGACTGTAATTTCTTGAATTACTCGAAAACGTGACTGTAATTTCTGCTAACTTGAAAACGTGACGGTAATTTCTGCATCTGTTGCATTTGCTGCAAGTAGTCTTCGACATAAATGGAATCGATAGGTAAAAATGTTTTTTTCAATCGGTCGTTTAGAAGCAAATATATGGAACAAAATGTATTTTGAATTCGATATCATCTGCATTGGCACCCTTAAACGGCAAAATAGTGCATCGTGAAAAAAGAAAAACGTAATAAAGAATCATCATTCTCACATTTCAAGCTTTCCAATGCAAAAATAATTTTTCAAATCGGACTATTAGTTGCACAGGTATGGTGTCCACAGACGGACGGACGAACCAATAACATAAGCACGATCGTTTTTACAAAAGATGTGCTAAAAATGATGACAAACTCCAGGGTTGCAATAACTGATGAATCTTGAATTCGTTATGGCAAGAATTTATAAATTTGAACCTTAATATAAGAAGAATTAATACATTACATCCAATTTGGAGGAATCAAACAAGAAAACGCAATGTTTTCCCATTAGGTGTGTCGCGGTATACAGTAAAACGTCAATTATTCGTTGTAATTGGGGGACACTAATTACGGATATTCGAAAATACGTTTTTTTGGGTACGAAAAAAAATAAAATTCTACAAAAACACAAGATAAACATTCTTGTAGTATGGAAATACAAAACTGAACATTTAAAAATTTACTTATTTAGATAGAAAATCCGTGATTTTTGTTTGTTTTCTTTGTAGCATTATTTTTGTTTTGATTTTCTTATACGTCCACGAATTTGTAAAACTTTAATGTAATTAGCATCATCTTGACTTTCCTAGTAGTTAAGAAACGTTTCTGCAGCTTTTAGTTTGTTGACCAACACCAAATTTGGCTTCAAATGATGCAAAATTTTCACCTTTTTCAAGTCTTTTAATAATCTCGAATTTATTTTCACTGTTAAAACAACTTTCTTTCTGCCAACATTTTACAGATTGAAATGCTAGATAAATTTGGTTATTACATAAGAGAAGCCCACAAACAAGCTTTCTTTATGTTTAACAGGCAGAAGCTACTAGATTAAATTCGTAATACACTTGACTGCGCGCTCTGGCGTCAGAACGGGAAACCGTAAACAGTGATGACAAATAAGTTTCTTTTTTTTTGTTTTGGTTGGAGGTTTAACGACCACCGTGGGCAACTCAATTGGCTATAAACAGTCACCCGCCCCTAATTTAGGATCACTGTCTCCACAGAAGGCAGAGAGCCAGTGCCGTAAGACAAACACAACATCCATGCCTCGCCGGGATTCGAAACCGCCACCAGGACAACCAAATCACTTCGCCACCAGGACAAGCAAATCACTTCGCCACCAGGACGACCCAAATAAGTTCTGTTAGAAGGATGATGCAATATTGTTTAATTACGATGTAATGATTTTTTGTTTAATGACAACCGTGAGCAACTCGATGGGCTATAAGCAGTCGCCCGTCCCTAATTTAGGGCTACTAGTTACAGGGAAGGGAGAAAGCCAGAACCGTAAGACAAACACTACATACTTGCCTCACCGGGATTTGGACCCATTTCTGACGAATTGTCATGAGGCCACTACGCCTTAGGCCACTACGCCTTAGGCCACTACGCCATTGGGGCAGAACGATGTTGTTTAAAATACACAGACTTCGGTTATTTTTTACGAATCCATTTGCATAGAGAATTCAAAAAAAAAAAAAAAAAAAAAAAAAAGGAAATTTGCATGTACTACAGAGAACCACGGTTAATCTAACCCCGCGGATAATTGAGCCCCAAATAATCCGCGTTTTACGGTATTTACCTTTGGAAACATACCGAGCTTTAAAAGACAGATTTAAAAAAAAAATATTTGCATTCGGCTACTAGAGTCGTGGCCATAATTTTAACTTAAGATTTTTCAATTCCACGATGCTTCAGTTTCTGCTATATATTGGTCTAGAAAAGTTTTTTCAACTTTTTTAAGTGTCAACTGCAATAAAAATTGCACACTTGCTTTTCCTGATTTTCCAATGCATCATTGTTCCTTTTTCCACCTGTGGTAATAAAATTGCATTTGGTTTTAACACCTTAGCTTCCAAAACTGATATTTCAATATAAAAATTATTTTTTCATCGGATTATTGAAAATTCTGCTACAACGATGTATCATGCATTTCTGGTTTATTTTCCAATGCAAAATTTACCCACAGAACCATTGACTGCACTGTTTAAAATTGCATTAAACTTGCGCGTCTCTTATTGAGATGAAGACTTTTATCAACAGAGATTTTTATTTATGATGCCCGAGTATTCTGTGGCTTGTTTCTTGTGGGAAGTATCAGGTATATACAACTGTCACCACCTATGGACCACTTAATGAATCAACTAGGCTTGTTGTACTATTGGCGTTTCGTGACGAAGACAAGCTTGTCTTCAATAAATTTCATTCAAATTTCCTTTCCTTCTTTATGTTTCAGTGCTTCCTTGCATTTCTGTACTTTTGGTGAGGAGAAAGTGAGAAATGAAGAAGTCATTTTTTCGCCTGTCCTAATCCAGTTGCTTCTAGACCGACCGCGAAATATCAAATATAAAAATTAAAATAATCAAAAGTAAGTTTTCCTCTTCTAGATCTTTTGAGATGTAGTTACCTTTTTTCCTGATGAGATTTTGTTAACTTTCATTGTTTTTCATTTTGCTCGCTTTTGTAAAAGATTTGAATAAAAACGATACATATGTCCGTTCATTTTTCTCTATAGGAAGAAAGGAAGAAATAATTTTCATCCCTGGGGTGATGGATGACGAAAATGCTTTTATAGTTATGTTTGAAAACTGAGATCGCTGTTCTTGCTGTTTTATTTCTGAAATGAACTGAATAAATTAAATATTTTTTAGTTTTCATAAAAATATATAGATGGCAGCACGACAGAGAAATAATTGATTACGAATTTCAAAGTGTTCCGTGTTTGAAAGCTGTTGTAAAGAAAAAGGGATCATCGTACCAGGGTATGATTTCCTGCAGACGAAAAAAACAAAACAAAAATAAAATCAACCAGACAGCTCAAACATCCGTGCATACCTCAGGCACGATTTTCAGTTTAATGTACAGTCTAATTTAGAAGTAAAGTTTTTAAAAAGGATGACCTATTTGTGATTTCATTTAATGAACACGTATTCCTTACAGTTCAAAAACATAAAAAAAAACTGAAGAAAAAAAATTCTTCTTTGCGTTAAAAACTGCGATGATAACTCTGTATACAACTGCCAATTTTCTGTCATTGTTTACGATGATCTATAAATTATATGAAGCTGTCTTCACCGAAGATTTTATGAGCACATTTTTTCAAATAAAAAAGATCTCGTTTACGAGCTCTCTTAAAATCTGCGATCATTACCTTGTACACAGCTGCCCAATTTCCTAACCCCTTTTTATTGTAGTCTATAAATTACACGGTGCTGTCATGACTTCAGTTTTTATGAATAGATATTTCTCAAAAAAGAATGCCTCAGTTATGATAACTCTAGAGCTACCCTCATAACTCTGAGTTTCTCACCAATATTTATGATGATTTATGAAATCACCGGCTTAGTTGCCGAGTGTCTGAGGCACTGGCTCATGACAATTCGCTTACGATGGACCCAGGTATCAAGTTCTCTATTAGGCATGGGTGGCACACAAAAGCGCCGACTGCATTAGTTCTCTGTAGACCAGGGACCCAGTAAATCACTCAAACAAGTTAGTAAAATCAACAAGTTAGTAAATCATGATACGCTTTCCAACATACCAGAAATCATTACTCAAGTTATGAGGATAATGGCTGTGGAATAAATCTCGCTCCTGTGCCCTGACGTTTGACCCCATTTTGATTATATTCAACAAAAGAATTGGTTCAGTATACCTCTGGAACAACATACTAAAGTTTTGTCGCAATAGAAGCATTTTCAGTCAAGTTATGAGGATAATGGCTGTGGAATAAATCTCGCTCCTGCGCATTGACCTTTGATCCCATTTCTATGATATTAAACAGAAATGGTTCAGTACACCTTCGGAACAACATAATAAAAGTCTTGTCGCAATAGAAGCATTTTTAGTCAAGTTATGAGGATAATGGATGTGGAATAAATCTCGCTCCTGTGTCCTGGCCTTTGACCCCATTTCGATGATATTCAACAGAATCGGTTCAGTGTATCTCCGGAACAACATACTAAAGTTTTGTCACAATCGAAGTATTTTTATGTAAGTTATGACGCATAAGGGCAATGGAATGGATCCCGCTAATATGTCCTGACCTTTGACCCATTTCGTCCAATTTCAATAGGGTTCGTCCCCAGTATTTCCCCTACCACATACTAAAATTGCATCGTAATCGAACTATTTTTACGCGAGTTATCTTGCGGACGGGCAGACAGACAGACTGACAAAGCTGGATCATATACGCTTCTTCAACCTACGGTTGTAAAGCGTAAAAAAGTAAGTCTCCCCATTCCCAAAAAAGTTAATAGATTGAACGTTTTTGAATGTTTAGTGGATAACAGCAATTTCCTTCTTTTCAGTACAATACTTTTATATACAAAACGATTTATATCAACCCAGGTGATGTTGTGAAGAAAGCTTACATTTTTAGTCTCTTTACCTATTTGGGGGAGATGAAAGGTTATATGGTTCCTAGAGTTTCCAGATTATGAATCCACAGTAAACAGAACATAAACTACTTCCAAAACCCAGTTTTAGGTTCATGCATTGAGAGTGAAAGAAGGAAGATATGGAAATACATACACACACATACAGACACACGTAAATAGAATACAGTGACACACTAATTATTCGTCTTTCAAACTTTTTAAAAGTAAGGGTGTGCTTTATTATAAATCCATCCAAGTTTTGAAAACCTAACACCAATTAAAACCTACGCCTAAATGGCATATAACTGACGTTAGACTGATTTTTGGATGTATGTGTGTGCGTATGTGAGGAGCTGGAGCAACTATTCCAGTATCAAAAGGACTTATCACAACTTGAGTACTCAGTGGACTTCTCATCAGAACTTAAGCATTCATTGGACTTCACGCCCTGAGCCCCAGTACCGAAAGAACTAAACCAGAGATGAAGTACTCAGTGGACTTCTCCTTCAGAACTTAAACACTCGTTGGACTTCATGCCCTGAGCTCCACTAAAAAATAACTAAACCAGAGTTGAGTACTCAGTGGAATTCTTCTTCAGAACTTCGTCACCCATTGGACTTCACGTCAAAAGCTAGCATTGATTTAATTTCTAAAAATTCAGCGCCTATGGTAGTGCACTTGTCTGATGACCCCGTTTCTTTCCTGAAGCTTATGGCCGCAAAGTAGGGGCGGACTACTTCGTATAGCCTAAAGAATTGCTAACCGTTGTATGCTATAGTTCTTAACCAACTTTCCACCACAGCCACGATGTCACCGCTGCACCACACGGCTGGTTTCAAAGACAGAAACTCTCAGATGACAGATTCCTGATCCACGACTGAATCAAAGGGCCTTTCTTATAGGAAATGGGCCATTGAGTGAAACAAGTGGAAGTCAGATGGAGCAAGCTGCCGACCGTATGAAGGATGGAGTAGGATCTCAATCCTTTCTAATTCCTGTAGTTTTCGGTGGACCGCTATGTTGGGGTGATCTGAGCATTATCCACTTACAGCAACGCTTACTTCCTATTCATGAACGCTCGGAATGGTTTGCCCAGAGCGTCGTGGATCCACTGCAGTCGGTCGACATAGAGGTTCTCGTCCAGAGCCTGATTCCAGCATAGAATCTCTGAAACCTGCAGTCGGTCGAAATAGAGTTCTGATGTCCATTGTTTTCTCGCCCACAACTCCACAAATTTCTCTCCTGCTGCTGCCGTGTTTAACTTTGTTTTCCAATAATCGCGTTGCAACACTCAAACAGCACGTTCACCGACTTCCATCCTAAGCTCACCTGAAAACGCAATGTGGCTCGGTGCCAAACGCACGTCATCAGTATCTTGTATTCCACATCATCGCGTTTCCCAGGTGATGCTGGCGCGCGCTTCGTACAGGAATGGAGGTCAAACATTATTTGTAGCTCAAAATGGTCAAAATTGTGACTTACCTTGGTAAGGTGACCTCAGAAGTCTCTATTAGCCTGCATTCTGAAGGAGAGGGGTCCTGAGATTAATACCAGTACTCATGAACTCTATCTCATTCCCTCCAGCGCCGTCCCGGTGGCGCAGTGGTCGAAGCGATGGCTTCTGACCATTCATCCAAAAAGGGCCTGGGTTCGAACCCCGATGAGGCATGGTTGTTGTGTTTGTCTTACGGCACTGACTCTCCTTTCCCTGGAGCCAGTGGCCCTAAATTAGGGACGGGCGACTGCTTATAGCCCATTGAGGTGCTCATGGTGGTCGTTCAACCTCTAACCAAACAAACAAACTCCCTCCAGCATTCAACAAATTCGAAACAGTTTTGAAGGTTGATGCACTCAAAATGACTCCCTCTTCATGCATACTTGGTCTGCTTTCCACTTTGCAGCAGAGGTTTGTATCCTTTTTTGCCGGCTTTATAAATAAAAACGGCAACAGCAAAGGAGGAATCTGTAGTTTATCAACAAACAGGCAGATCAAAAGTTCTTGTGCTGAGTGAAAGTAATCTCTTCTTGGATTTGCTGATTTAACAGGATTGTACTTCCCACACTTTTGACTATACTATAAGGGGCAGCAAATCGTTTGATGAATGCAAATCTAAAAATGTTCATTATCAGAGGTCCTAATCACGAAAGCAATGAACAGCGACATTTACAAATAAGCGTAAAGTAGTCAGCATTCGGAAAAGTTCAGATTACAAGTAAGCTCTACATCCCAGAACTTGCATGATTGTTTTTTTAATTTTAGTTTCTTATAAATAAAGATAAAATATTGTACTCAAATCTGCTTGAAAACTGGTATTTTATCGATCAAGAGCCATGCAGTTTTTCCAGAAAAATTCCGTTCGGTGCTGCAAACTCAGTGTTTACATACTTACTGAGTTTTGGAAGATTTAATGTTCTAATCGTTTCGCCTGCTTGTTTTCAAGTTCTTAAAACTGTTCCTAATCACTCAACACTAGAAATTAAATAAAATCAACAGCAACAGCAATTGAACCCAACGGCACAGGGAAACGTACGACTAACAAACAGCAAAATATTAATTCTTACGGAAAATCTAAGGCTTGCTTTATTCTTAGTCGATAACTGTACAAGTCCTAATAACCTCGGTTTCACACAACTTCACATTCTTTTAGCAGATAATAGCAAACTATGCCATTGTGTGGATAACACTTGTCGTCTGTTTCATTGTCTCAGAGTATCTAATCATCCATTCTTTCTCACACTAAGAAAACAGTTTTTTTACTTAAAATCTGACTAGCTGTCAGTTGTCAAACCTTACGAAGAAACTTTGAGTTTCCATTGGGACTTTCAGAATTGAATCATTCTCGGGAAGAAAGATAATTTGCATAAAAATAAACTCAAAAAGGTAAGTTAAAATAGAAATATACGTCACAAAAGGCGTAACGTGATACTCAGTGCCGTCTCATGCCGGTAAACAAGACAGCTAGCTGGGAGTCTTCTCTTGGTGAGCGCTTTTGACAACATAACTCTTGCAAAATTCTAAATCCTGAATAGCCTGTGTGGGAAAAATAAAATATTTATGGGGCTCCTTTAGTCTTATTTAGTTTTATAGCAGAGAACAAGGAGTGTTTTTTACCCAAAAGCAGTACTGACCAATTTGTTCTACTTTCCTCTTTGGCCACAGGATATCTTACATTGTCCCGTCTGTCAGCGCATCTTCTTTCCTTTCCACTCCTTTCTTTTTCCGAAGAAACGAAACACAGTATTTACTTGCCTGAAACCCCCATCCCTAGTAGTGCCGTATTTCCTATTAAGCAAAGGAAACATCTGCTTGGAGAAACAGTTAAAGATGCAGGGGAATTTCTCACTTTAAAAATTTCCCGCTGTACTGTTTTATTTTTTTGCATGACTAAAACGTAGAAGACACTGGGAAATTACTTGCATATTTTTATATCTGTATTCTGAGGAATACGTCACAAAAGGCGTATTCTGACCTTACATTCTTATAGGGATGTAAGGTCAGGTGATGCGTAACATCACAGCCTCTCCTTGACAAATGTCAACCCCGCCTTCTCGTGGTGCATCCTGTTCCCACTAAAGGGGCTCTGACGACCGCAAATAGCGGTATAACTATACCATCGGGATCAGAGGAAATGCTATCCCACACTCACCAACCCGCTTGGCCAGCGTGGTGAGTTATGGCCAAACACCTCCAAAATGACTCTACAACTTAAATCTTGGCCCTCAGTCTCCGGCAGCTGGAATGTACCTGGCCAAGGCAGCGGCCAGTGCGACATGAAGGCAGAGGCTGCTAAGAATCCCCGGAGGACCGGACTAGGCTGCCATTTGATGCTGACCTTGGCTACCTACAACGGACGCTCCCTATCTTCTGATTCAAGGCTTCTTGAATTGGAAGAGGAACTACAAAGGATCAAGTGGGACATCGTCGGGCTGAGTGAGGTAAGGAGAAAAGGAGAAGATCTCATTGAACTGAAAAGTGGACATCTCTTCTATTATCGTGGGACAGATACTGGCAGAACTAGTGGTGTTGGATTTATAATAAACAAGAAACTGAAGGATAAAAGTGGTAGAAGTTGAAAGTTCCTCTGACAGAGCTGCACGACTCGTTATCCAACTATCGAGAAGATACCAGGCTCAGATTATTCAAACTTATGCACCCACCACAAGTCATCCTGAAGAAGAAATTGAAGAATTTTATGAGGAAATTAGTCATCTAAATAATAAAGGTAAGCAGCACTTGAAGATAATTATGGGAGATTTCAATGCAAAAATAGGGCAACGGCAACAGAATGAAACTTCAGTAGGTAAATTCGGTCACGGCAACAGAAACCAGCGTGGAAATACTCTCGTTGAGTTTGCAGAGGCAGAAGGATTTTTCATCTTGAATTCCTTTTTCAAGAAAAAGCCACACAGGAAATGGACATGGAGACATCCAATTGGGACGACAAGTGAAATTGATTTTATTATGTGTAACAAAAAATTCGTCATCGAAGACTGCAGTGTGCTAAACAAGTTCAACACAGGTAGTGACCATAGATTGGTGAGATGTAAGATGCACCTCAACACTAAACTGGAACGTGGCAAGCTCATAAGACAAACAAAATGTATTGACATAACCAACCTTAAAAAACACCATAATACTTTCAAGTTGGAACTGAAGAACAGATTCTCTGCTTTAGAAGGCCTAACATCGGAAGAAGTGGATATTTCTGAAGTTAACAGAAAAGTAACCAAAGCTCTTATGGAAACAGCAACAAAATTAGCTGGGTCTAAGAACAAGTTGCATGTAAACAAATTATCAGGAAAACCAAAATGTTGATGCAAAAAAGAAGAGAGATGAGGACAACTAAAGAAGATGTGACTTCCAAAGTGGAATATATAGAGCTATGCAAGACAGCACGAAAAAAGTATCACTGAAGACGTAAGGAAATTCAACTGTGAGCTAGTGAGGAAAGCAATTGAAAACAACCAAAGCCTAAAGATAGCAAAGGGACATCTCAGTAAGGGAAGAAAACAGATTATGGCTCTGAGAAAAGAAGATGGTTCTATAACAAGAAATAGAGGCGAAATTTTGACAAGAGTGAAAGATTTCTACTCCAAACTATATGAAAGGGATGATACATGTACTCCAGACATCATGAAAGGTACCAGAGTTCTTCCAGTCCTCCCAGCAGAAGTTGCTCATGCAATCAAGAACATGAAGCGGGGGAAAGCTCCAGGAGAAGATGGAATTACTATAGACATCATACAAGAAGCAAGTGGAGAAATTGAAACAGTACTCGCCCAAATTTTCACTCGATGCCTTAATGAAGGGAAGATTCCTGAGGATTGGAACAATGCTACAATGATCCTGCTACATAAAAAAGGTGACATTGAGGATCTCAGGAACTACAGACCTATCAGCCTCCTATCAGTGGTTTATAAAATCTTCACTAAAGTTCTTTCACACCGCTTGAAGGTAACACTGGACATGGCTCAACCGAGAGAACAAGCTGGATTCAGGAGTGGCTACAGCACAATAGATCATATCCACGTACTGAGAGAACTAATTGAAAGAGCGAGGGAATATGAACTTCCATTGTGCATGGCTTTTATCGATTATGAAAAAGCCTTTGATTCGGTGAAACCATCAGCAGTTACCACGGCTCTGAAATCCTGCGGTATTGAAGATGCATACATTAATATTATTAATAACATCTATGAAAATGCAAGTGCAAAGATTCGGCTGTTTGAAAATACAACACACATAAAAATTGGAAAGGGAGTGAGACAAGGTGACACCATATCTCCGAAGCTCTTTAATGCCACATTGGAAAATGTCTTTCAATCACTGAACTGGGAAAACAAAGGGATAAAGATTAATGGAGATTATCTAACCCACCTTCGTTTTGCTGATGACGTAGTCATTTTTGCAACTACCCCATCAGAGCTGCAGAGTATGATCCAGGAACTTGCTGACAAGAGTAAAGAAGTAGGATTAAAAATGAACTTTCAGAAGACAAAAGTGATGTTCAATGCTTTTACAAGAAATGAAGATTTATCGATTGATGGAGAAAAACTGGAGATAACAGATACGTACGTTTATCTTGGACAGCAGATATCAAGTGAGGGTCACATTGATGAAGAAATTAATCGGCGTACAAAACTTGCCTGGAGAGCTTTTGGAAGAAACAGCATAATTTTCAAGAGCAATATGCCATTATGTCTTAAAAGAAAAGTGTTTGATCAATGCATCCTTCCAGTGGTTACGTATGGTGCAGAGACGTGGACCTTAACTAAAAGAGACATACAAAGGCTGCAGACAACTCAAAGAAGCATGGAGAGGTGCATGCTTGGTATAACCAGGAGAGATAAGAAGAGGAACTCGTGGATCCGAAAAATGACGAGAGTGGAAGACATCATGATCAGAGTTAAATCCCTGAAATGGCAATGGGCTGGACATACTGCCAGAAGGACAGACCATCGATGGACAGCTGAAATTTTAGATTGGATTCCAAGGGACAGGAAAAGACCCAGAAAAAGACCACATGGGAGATGGGTGGATGAAATTCGTAAATATGCGGGAGTGACATGGAGGAGACTGGCACAAGACAGACCGTTGTGGAGGAAACTTGGGAGACCTTCGTCCAGCAGTGGATTGATAATGGTTGACAATGATGATTCTGAGGAATGAGATGGAAACATTAGGTTTGCCAAGCTGGCTAGGTGAATGTTTTAGTTACATTTTCATTATGTATGGTGTGCCGGAACCTACAAGTTTCTGCTTATGTTTTGGCAATGTTTGACAGTTGATTAGAAGTCACACCCTGTACGTATGAAGCGAGATTTGCTTCGAGCTGAACAATATGCGTTATTGTTCTTATAAGTTACATTTTCATTCAAGTTTCTGCATAGGCTTTGACAACGACTGAAAGTGGGCCACAGAGCAAATCAGTAGCCGTGTCCTGAGCAAATGATATGGGACTTGATTCGAGTTACTACGAGTGTTCCTTATTATACTAGTTCTTGTTACGAGTGTTCCTTGTCATGTAAGCCTTGAGTGTGTAAAGAAGGCTGTTCTTTAGTGTAATAACTGTTAACATGTTCACGAGAGCAAGTTCTTCTCCAAGCGTCTTGTGAAAAGATCTGGAAAGAAAAGTGCTGTCGACAAAAATTAATGCTTAGTAATTTTCTTCGCCTTCGTACCTTGTGTACATAAATACCCATTACTTATCGGCAAGCAAATGCAGTAAATATTTTGTGTAACATAAATCTGTAGAAAAAGTCTTACGTTGCTTGTAGATGTATTTTCCTTCAAATAACGAACTTCTCATGAAGTTCCTACCAATGAGTACGTCGCAGTCATAAACGAGAAATTTCAAGAGTTTAACGCTGGAAACAGGAAAAGAAATGGCAGCCAAAGCAGTGCGCTGAATAAGAGAACTTTGAACGACATAAGGTAAAATAATGCTATTTACACTCAGAAAAAGAGTTTTAGTGAACACAGTGGGCTATAAAGATTGTCATATAGACCAGAATAAATTGGTCAATACTGCTTTTGGGTAAAAAACACTCCTTGTTCTCTGCTATAAAACTAAATAAGACTAAAGGAGCCCCAGAAATATTTTTCCCACACAGGCTATTCAGGATTTAGAATTTTGCAAGAGTTATGTTGTCAAAAGCGCTCACCAAGAGAAGACTGCCAGCTAGCTGTCTTGTTTACCGGCCTGAGACGGCACTGGGTATCACGTTACGCCTTTTGTGACTTATATCTCTATTTTAACCTTCCTTTTTGAGTTTATTTTCATGCAAATTATCTTTCCTCTCAAGAATGATTCCATTCTGAACACCACAATGGAACCTCGAAGTTTCTTCGTAAGGTTTGATAACTAACAGCTAGTCAGATTTTAAGTAAAAAAACTGTTTTCTTAGTGTGAGAGAGAATGGATGATTAGATACTCTGAGACAATGAAACAGACGACAAGTGTTATCCACACAATGGTATAGTTTGCTATTATCTGCTAAAAGAATGTGAAGTTGTGTGAAACTGTGGTTAGTAGAACTTGTACAGTTATCGACTAAGAATAAAGCAAGCCTTAGATTTTCCGTAAGAATTAATATTGGGTTGTCGGAAAAGTCATGACGCATTTTGGCACCACATGGCGGTTGCGGGATTTGGAAGTACTACAGGCATGCGCAGCTCAGTTATCGCTATGGCAATCGACAGGTGCCAGTTCTAACTGCAGTCTAAAAGGAATAGTAAGCGATTTGGTTGATTTGCGGAGATTCGACATCAAGTTGAAGATGGAAGACCAAACTCTGCATTTTCGCCATATTTTACTGTTTTACTTCGTGTTATAAAAACACTGACGGCTCGAACAAGAGATTACAAAAAGTAGGTGGTTTAGTTCTTCTGTTCAGAACTGCCATTTTGAATAAGATATTCTTAAAAGACGAAGTGTGGCTTCACTTTTTTTTCAGCCCAACGGAGATCCTGGCATTCTTTCGCTAAAGTAACTCACGTGCATTTTAGGTGCTGTGACGTATAGCTTCCTTTTGATGTTCTGTTTTCTTTGTAAGTGCAACAGTTTACATTTAGATTCACTTCTTTATCAACAACGCATACAACATGACCTATGCTAGTTGGAATTTTCAACATGGCTTACGCTTGTGGATTTTTGGTCCTTGGCATCACCTGACTAATCTGCGTCAACGTATAATTTGCGAACGGGTGGGTGTTTTGCGCTCATATGGAGTCGCATGCCAATTGTTGTTTTAAGATATTTATTTTCTGTACTGCTTTCCTATCTCCTGTTGACGGATTCTCCACTTTTGTGCATAAATGCCAACTGTTGTGGCTATATATCGGGTCTTGTGACTGTGGAAATGTACAGCAAGGCTCCCACTACTTTACGGTATACAGAATTATCCACGAGTGCTTCTTCTTCTTCTTGATAGAAATTTCCAAAGTCTGTATACATCGGTGTGTAACTCTTCTCTAGTGGCTATTCATTTGTGTCTTCCAGCCATTTATGTATTTTTTCTGAAATGTTCTGTATTTCGTGCCAGTTTGTGGGCTTAGGATCTTTCATTTACAGAATCAGAACATGTCTATGAAGCACATGCTTGTCAAGAACTGATCAGGATTAGAACTTTACTGGGTGATCTGCACTATCCACAAAACAGCTAGCAACACTGTATGGAGACAATATACACTGGCGTGAAAAAATTAAGGACGAAGAGGAGAATTTAGCATAACAGCGTAACGAGCAGGCAGAACGGACCGAAACACCACTCAGGAGATAGACTAGGGTCCGAACGGTAGGGCATGCGCATATATGCAGCATGACGTAGGAGGGGGAGGAGGAGTGTCGGAAAGGTATAAAGCACACGGGTGGTGTACGGTCAGCAATTCGGTGAAAGCTAGTGCACGGTGTACATCGGTTTGAATGACGTCGAGTTGCTGCCACCGTGTGATATGGCCAACAGGCAATCCAGTAGACGACATCTGGATGATTTTACCCGAGGTCGCGTCATTGGGAAGTTGGAAGAAGGTCGAAGTGTGACTAGTGTGGCCGAGGACATCGGGATCGCTCACAGCATCGTTTCACGAGCTTGGAGAGCATTTCAAACGAAAGGAACAGCTGTCCGAGAGTTTAGTATTGGTCGTCCACGAGCAACCATGGCGGCGGACGACCGGTAAATTGTCTTACAGGCGAGAAGAGACAGACGGCAGGCAGCGAGAGAAATGGCAAGGCACATGCAACAAACAATTGGACGTCCGTTATCGCGTTTTACCGTGGCCAAGAGGCTGCACAAAGGTGGTCTATTTGCACGACGACCAGTACGGTGTGTGCCATTAACGCCTGCTCATCGGAGATGGCGGTTTCTGTGGTGCCAGGAACACAAGAACTGGATATATCAGCCATGGGGTCGAGTTCTCTTTACGCATGACAGCCGATTTAGTCTGACCAGCGATTCTGGACATATACACATCACGAGAGAGCAGGGAACACGCAATCACACCTCCAACATCATCGAAAAGGACCGGTTTGGAGGTGGCGGAGTTCTTGTTTGGGGCGGTATCATGCTTTGTAGCCGTACTGACTTCCACATCTTCCAAGGAGGTTCAGTCACTGGTGTCCGCTATTGTACCGAGGTTCTCCTGACTCACGTGGGTCTGTTTAGAGGTGCTTTGGGTACTGAGTTCCTCTTCATGGACGACGATGCTACACCTCATCGTACAGTAGCTGTCGCGGAGCTGTTGGAGAATGAAGATATTAAACGCATGGATTGGCCTGCAAGGTCCCCGGACCAAAATCCAATCGAACACGTGTTGGACCTTTTCGAGAGACGCTTGGCAGCACGTCACCAGCCGCCAGCAACGATTCCGCAGCTGCGATTGGCGCTGCAAGAGGAATGGGCCGCGATGCCTCAACAGCTCCTTGACAACCTCGTCCTCAGCATGGATAGACGTTGTAAATCCTGCAACGCAGTCAGGGGTGATCATATCTTTTACTAAAGACTGGATATTTCTTGGCAGCCGCATGTCACATGGACGTTTCTGTCTTCTGTCCAGTTGTGCTTGAAGCTACCTTTTCAATAAAGTGCCTTTGTATCCTTTGGAATCCTTGTTTGGACGGTTTTGCTCACATGTCCCTATATTCTTACATCTTGAGGATCTTATGGTATGCTTTGAGTCGATGTGAAGCACTTCTGCACGACGTTACATTTGAAAAACCGTCTGGTCCTTAATTTTTGCACGCCAGTGTATCATACATAAATCTCATAAAAAATGAGAGACGCACAAAACACATAGATGTAAAGCTCAAATTCATTAGAGATCTTCAGCATTCAGCACTAAAATTAGAGTACTGCAAAACCAAAGGCATTACAGCGGATATTATGACAAAACCATTACCAAGAAACCAACATGAGGAGCTAAGGTCTGGACTTTGACTGATGTGCTATAATGTACTAAAGTTTAGTCATGGCGTAAATCATTCCTTCGTGGGAGTTCATTCATGATTCATGCAAAAAAGTCATTCACGAATGATACAATTTTGGGGTAGTCACTACGTTCACTGAGTAATTCATTCGACGCAGCGATCCTGTTTCGCGCTTTCAAGACCACAGCTCGTTTTGGCAAACTGCCCCAGACAGCGCAAACTCTTCCCCATTCATGATGAATGGTTTACCACGAGCGATTCGGGCACACCCTTCAAATGAATATCATTTCAGTATCATTCCCATTTTCAAGTTTTACCATTATTTCCTAGCTGACTACTGTTTGCTCACTCAAATAACGGTTGACACTTCTTAATTCTCGACATTACTTTTCTTATTGTTAAAACGTTTTAAAACTCATGGGGCGGAATAAAGTTAAACGTACTGCAATTTGTGTGTGTATGTCGCATGGCGGATTGAATGATCATTCACAGTGTTGAGAGCGAACTATTCACCATTCGAGGTTAAAAAATTTTCACGTCCATCACTGTTAAATTTAGTTACTTCTTGTTTAAGCATTTTATTTCTGCATGGCACATTACTTCCCCGAATGGCTTTCGCTATTTGGCAACGGCGATGGTGGGTCACAACAAGATAAAACAACAAAAGTACTGTGTAGAAAGTATTTAGATTATTTGTTTAGTGGTTTAGCGACCACCGTGGGCAATTCAACGCACTGTAAGCAGTCGCCCGTCCCTTTCAGGGAATCTGGCTCCAGAAAAGGGAGAGTGCCAGTGCCGTAAGACAAACGCAACATCCATGTCTTAGTGGGATTCGAATTCGAACCCATCTCAGAAGAATGACCAGAATTCGGCGCTTAGACTACTGCACTACCGGGGCGGCAGATAGCATTGGATTGATGCATAAGTTAATGCCGTTTCATTTCACGAGTGATTCCCACGTCAGTAGTGACGGTGCAGATGGCCAGTTGTATATCAGAATGTAGCCAGTAATATCGTGTATCTAAATCGTGTTGCGTTGTATGATTGTGGCTGATGGTTTTTCGGTTTTCAGGTCCGGAAGTATGCAGTGTCAAGTAGAGAGGAATGAACATTTCCTACATCTGCTCCTCTACGAATTTAACAAGGGATCCACAGCCGCCGAGGCTACTCGACAAATTTGTGCTGTGTATGGGGAGGTTGCTATTGTTCCGAGGACAGCCCGCAAATGGTTTGAGCGGTTCCGAAATGGAAATTTTGACCTCAACGACTCTCCATGCTCAGGTCGTCCATCTCATTTTGATGAGGATCGTTTGAACCATCTCATTCACTTGGATCCTCGTCAAACCACAAGCGAATTGGCCACTGAAATGAACTGTGGTCAGGTCACAGTGGTGCGATACCTGAAACGTATGGAAAAGGCCCAGAACTAGGGGTCTTGGGTGCCTCACACTCTCACCAAGGACAACAAGTATCAACGTGTTGCCGTATGTGGTTCCTTGCTCGCCCGTTATCGCGAATGTTCTCAGCAATACAAACCCTTTCTGTCACGTATTGTTACTGGAGATGAAAAGTGGTGCCTGCACGTGAATTTCGGGCATCGGAGGGAATAGTTAAGCCCAAACAAGACGCTCACACCACGTCCAAAACATGACCTTCATCCTGAGAAGATTATGCTGTGTGTCTGGTGGGACATGGAAGGCATTGTTCACTGGGAAATGCTGCCGAGGAATCGGACCATCAACGCTGCATTCTATTGTATGCAACTCCGCCGTGTGGAGAGAGTAATTCAGCAGAAACGGTCACATTGGGGCCATGGGGTCCTTCTCCAACATGATAACGCACACCCTGAGAGTGCAAACATGACCAAAATGAAATGGAAGATCTTACCACATCCGGCCTATTCCCCAGATGTCGCTCCTTCAGACTATCACCTGTTTCGATCTATGTCGAATGCACTTCGTGGCAGAACGTTCAACAATGATGTTGATCCCCAGAATTTCCTTGATGATTTCTTTGCAGCAAAACCTGCAAGTTTTTTTTTCAAGAATGGCATTGCAGACCTATCCAGACGTTGGGTCACCATCGTAAACAATGGGGGGAGGGGGGAGAATACATAGTTTATTGATTCCGTTTTCCTTTCTGATGCAATACATTTCTATAGCGCAGTGAAAAAACGGCATGAACGTATGCATCAACCAAATACTTAGAGCAGACTGCAGAGTCGCACATTGGTTCCAAACACAAATCTAGCTGATCAAAATTAATAACTCCTCTCCTATAAAACAGATTGTCATAGAATTTCATACGAATTTACCAGTTGCATTTTTAATTAATATTTTTATTGTGTTAAAGATATCAACGAAATATTCGTATAGTTTTGAAAGATTTAGTGCAAATATTTTTTAAGTCTCTGTTCTTATTTAAAAAAAATAACAAATTAATAGGATTTAAACAGAACACCAATTGTGGTCAAATAAACACACATTTCAAAAATATTTACAGGCTTCAGAGAGATGTACATCTATTCATTTTCCAACAATATCATCATCATCATCGCTGCCCCCTGGATCTTGGAGTAGTTAGTCTCAGTACATCAGGAGATATATTTTTACTTCTCTTTTGACGTTTGACTCGAAGACTGCTTACAATCGATTCCGAGGAAAGTAATAGCGTGTGCATCAAATCCGTCATTGTATCGGCTCTACAAAATTTAAGAGTATGATGTTCCCTGAAATTCTTATAGTCCTTATTCAGCATTGTGAGCTATGCCTATCTGACGCATAGAGATGTATTGTTCCTTTGTGAGCTTTTCATCCACGAAAAAGGCTAATGCTTCGTCACATGTCATTTTAATGGGCGCTTTGTAACTTGGAGATTGATAGGCTTTTTTTTATTTTCGTGGCCCTTTCTGGGTAAAAACTTGATACTTGCTTTATTATTTGTGCTGCATCACGCCTGCAATGCAGATCGCAAACCCATTTCCTCAGCAAGAACAATCTCACCAACAGTGTGTGTTTCCAACAATGGTTTCAATTTCCTTTTTCGACTAATACCGGCACACTCATGGAACAACTTTCGTGGACGACCTATGTTTTTTCTTTTTTGCGCACTGTCTACTTCTGAAAAAAGTCATTTTAACACTCAACCAAGCACTGTTTTTTCGTAAGAATTCTTTCAATACATAGTGACAGTTAGTCCACCGTTCTTTAAGTTTCTTACAAAATTCAGCACTTTTTTCCTGCATTAGTTCACGAATATGTCCCTCAGGATCTTCCAAGCCATATTTAGTCAATATATAATCACACACACAGGCTAATCTCCTTTAAATATTATTTTCATTCAGCCAAATATCAAACAGCTCTCTTCTTAGAATTCCGTCCGACATCACTAAAATGTTAATAAAAAAAAGGTTTATTAAAGTTGGTCATAAAACAGTTATAATTACATACCTAAATGACTAACTTAAGGCTCTACGAGACCCGTCATCTTGTATTGCTACCTTCTCTTATTAACCAACAGGGAAATGTATTTCACAAATTGCTCGGGCAATTTTGCACATTTTTGAACACCGTTTGTGGCTACCGCAAGATATATGATAAATAAAGAGTTCCCTGGTTTCAGAATTTTTATTGACCTTCCCCTTCATTTTTTATCTGCAGCGAAAGTCGTACCAAGGAGTCTTCCATAGCTTTATTAATTAATAAAAAATACTTAAAGGGTTAAAAACGAAAATCTGAAATCAGGGAACTCTTTATTTATCATATATCTGGCGTTAGCCACAAACGGTGTTTCAAAATGTGCAAAATTGCCCGAGCAATTTGTGAAATACGCTTGCCCGTTGGCTAATAAGAGAAGGCAGCAATACAAGATGGCGGGTCTCGTAGAGCCTTAAACGCTAAATATACTTTCACAACGGACTTTTACGGCCTTTGCCTTTGCAAGCCTGTTACTTCAATTACATATTCAAAAAAATTAATGGAATATGTCCCTTAAAATTAATGAACATAAGAACTAAATAACACAATGTTAAAGCTTTAAAATGCACTGAAACTGTAGGCAGATACCTGTAGTTTTATTCACGGAAGACCCGAATAGGATCGAGAATAAATTACGTGTACACAGATCGTAGTTCCGAAGGCAACTGCTGGGCGATGCTAAGGAGAAAACCATTGGTGCACTAAGCACGTGACATCTGCGTGCTCCTGCTAAGACCCAATTATTTCTTTTGTAAAACTCATTGAGAGTCGTAGCGACACAACTTTTTAGGATTACAGTACGACAGTATATAAGTTGTTTTGAAGCTACAATAAATATACCTTTTGATCAGCTAGATTTGTATTTGGAACCACTGTGAGTCGTCGAGATCTATGTACGTGGAGTTGTAGTGATTACGAGTAGGTGTTAAATGTTGAGTTTATAAAATGTTGATACAAAGCTTGTTAAGTTACACATTACCAAAGTATTGCTGCCATTGGATTGAATTCTGTGTGAAAACCTGAAAGTCTGTGTGAAAAAGTGAATTGTTAAAAAATAAATCAGTTCAAATAAGTCTATTCCTTCATGCTGATTCTCATCTATGGCCGTTTTGCTAATTGTTTGCGAAGTATAATTTATGTGCAAAGCAGCTATTTATTAACATTAGCCAATTAGTCATTTAACCAATTATACGTATATATAACTATCGCAATAAAAGAATTAAAACTCCATAGTATGTACATTTAATTTGTTTACTTATGATTCATTTACATTTGATGTTCAGGCACACACAAAGAATTGTATTTTGCATTGGGTCACTGAGTTTCCAAGAACACATAAGCGTAGTTAATGTGCTCCTGAAATTATCTTGTTATTATCGAATTTCTCACCCAAGTCACGTTTAGCGAGTTTTAAAGAAGATTAATGGTGATATCTGTGATCTGTTTTCGCTCCTCGCTATGTCGCACTGCTTCGCACAAGATGTTCCTTTCCTGCGATTACAGGTAGCATACGATTGCCCTTGGCAGGATCATCTTCTGCCTCCGTTGTAAAAAACCTGATTATCTTCCCTTTGTTACGATGATAAATATACATTTTCAGTGTTGGTCTTCACGCAAGGCCTTTCAACAACCAGAAGTTTGATCTAGGAGTAAACTAGTGCAGTGTTTTACAGTGCGCAGAGTTCAGGGGTCAACACTCTCTCTTTGAAATTGGTGTAAGCGAAGATATCTAGAAAATAGGCTCAGTGAAAGCGCAATTACAAAATAAGAGCACGTTTCTCCTGAGGAAGTTTCATCGTACATGAGATACGTAAACTCATATGGAAATTTGCTTAACCTTGCAGATGAACCAGGAAAGTTTCGAAAATGCGTCTTGGGATGAAACAATGCTCCACTTTCCATATCTCGTTTCTATAAACGACATTTTTACGTGATATAAAAAGTACAAAAAAACAACAACAACGAAAGAATGAAAATGAATTATTCTTAGTTGAAAGATAGGTGAAGAGCGCTTTTCTATTTACGTATGATGCTATTTATGAGGAAAATTTGGTGACTTAAAGTATTTTCTTCTACCTTAATTCTAAACAAAAGAGACCGTTGAATTAATGAATGAATAAATTAATCGAAAACGCGATTGATTTATAGTAAAAAATGCGCTTACTACATACATGTCTTTCGTCTTCAAACTTAGAAATGTTTTAACTTCAGATAGCAAATTAATGCTGTAAATTTTGCTATAAATTTTCATCTCCAGTGTGATGTTAGACAAATGCGTTTAATGGAATACATTAGGAAGAGTATGCGGAGTATATATCGTAATTTAGCAATTAAATTCTCATAGAATCTTGATATCTTCGTGCTAAAGAATGGCATACCGAATCATATATAGTTTTGAATAAGTAAGAAATTATATGAAATGAGGAAATGCAAATGTCCTGATTTTTGTCATAACCGAAGCTTAAAATGCTTTATCTAAAATCGGTATGCAAAAAATTCTGTGCTATCACAGAATGTTTTTCTTTCCTCATTAATCTCTCTATTTTTAAAAAAAGTAACTGCCGCCGCCGCTGATTTAGAAATTTCGCGACACTCGCGCTTTTCTAGCTCGCAGCGCAAAAAGTTTTGAACACAAAAATATAAAATTTGCATCGTTTGTAGATAATTGTTTGGAGAACACGCTGAAATAAAGCGTTTTTTGATTTTAGCGATACTTCAAGAGCTATTGTATTTCAAAAATTAAGATAAGCAAAAAAGTGCTATCAGTTCGCGTTTCGGACTCACTAACTGCAACAAAACCACGAAACTTTGTAGGCATGTAGGGCCATCGCAGAATTTTTGCACCTCATTGCCCTTTTTTTATATTCCGATTTAGTTTACGAGAAACAAAAAAATTAAATTTCACAAAATTCTCTATTTCGCGATGGGATCCATTTAAAAAAAAACGGATATGTGGCAAACTATAAATCATAACGCATTGCAATTTTTACAGCATAAACTCACAACTATCATCCCTCATTTACGAAAACAAATTTAAGAAAAAGTTATTTTCTGATTTTAAGCATTTTTTTTAAAGGCGCAAAGGAAAGGAACGAGCTGCTTACTGTGTCTTCAGCGTTAACCACACAGGAAAGTTCTGCTCCCGTGACCTGCTGCCATGGTGACGCAGCTATTTTTAGCATTTTCTTCTCATTGGGTGAAAGGACAGACAGGCTACAAACTGGTAATGACGTAGCGACGCCTTTAAATTTCGGCGTTTTCTTCCTATGTAAATATATAGGCTTTCGCCTCGTATATAAAAGGCAAAGAAGGAAAATGAGAGTGTGTTCGTCCGCAAATCGTTCGACCCATTCTAAATGACCTAGAGATCTGAAAATTATCATTCTGATAGGTATTAAGGTCCGTATGCCTAGAAAAGTACGAAAACTAAAAAGAAAGAAAAAAAAGTCGGCTTTGGAACATTGTCTGCTTGAATTTTTCGCGAATTGTTTGACTACTTCTAAATGCTCTAGGGTTCTGAAAATTGGCATGCTGATAGGTCTTAAGATCCGGATACCTATAAAAGTCCGGTAACTCAAAAAAAAGAAAAAATGGTGGCTTTGGAACATTGTCTGCTTGAACTTTCCGTGAATTGTTAGACAACTTCTAAATAACCTAGAGATATAAAAATTGGCATGCTGGTAGGTCTTGAAGTCCGGATACCTGCAAATGCACGAAAAAACACAAAAAAAAAAAAACAGCGCTTTGAAACATTGTCTGCTTGAATTTTTCTACCACTTCAACACCTAGAAAAAAGTCTGAAAACCAAAAAATTCAAAAGGATGGCTTAGCTTTACTGTTTCAAAATGCTGATAGGTTTCAAGATAATTTTGTCAGAATCACTGAAATGCCTTGAAAATTTCAAATTTTGATTTAAATTTAAGGGGCACCAAAGCTTGCTCCGTTTTACTTCAAACCGTGTGCATTGACGTCACAACGCTGTTCTAAATCGCAAAATAGTCTCGGATTTCAAATTACTTCTCTTTCCCTTAATTACTTTTCCCTTTCTGTAATTTTATGTTCCCAAAATGA
This sequence comes from Macrothele yani, assembly GCA_039090855.1. NCBI lineage: Eukaryota > Metazoa > Arthropoda > Arachnida > Araneae > Macrothelidae > Macrothele > Macrothele yani. The sequence continues at coordinate 64,989,632 of CM077005.1, forward strand.
TTTTATAGATTCACCGTTCGGAGAACGGGCTTGATTGCTAGTGTAATAAAAATTTCGTTATCGATTAAAAAAAGGAAAACATAAATATCCTATGTTGCAAATAGAAATGAAGAAGCTAACAATTCAAAAATACGTGCAAAATGTTTCACGTGATGAATGGCATCTAACGGGAAAAAGGTGTTTCTATCAGAAACAGAAAAATTATAGAAAATGAAATACACGAGTACACTCTTAGCTGGAAAACTGGTAATTATTTTGAGCAAGAAATTCGAGTAAAATGTTTTTCATAGGGAGCGAGCGGTATCTGACCAAAAATGTTCTGTTTAATCTTATTTTTAAATGCATAGATAAGGCTACAAACGTTCAGTGGAACCTCGGGCATACGTTTTTCACTTTTATACGGGATTCTGCGTTAGTCCCGATATCTTACGGCTGTTTCTATCGCTTTTGCATTTGGGAACTACGTAATTCATTAATATGCTTTTGGAGATTATACGTTAAAATTTGAATTTCAGGTTAACAAAAACAACACGATTCGTTGATTCTTTTATACGTAATCCGGTATGTTAAAACTTTGAGGGGATCGGGAAAGCGTTGCCACAGTGCCGGATTAAGGCCTTAGTGTGCCCCTCGGCTAAGACATGTAAGTGTGCTACAAGGCTAAGGCATCTGAGTGGGCCCCCCCCCCCCCCCAAGGAAATAATGAGGGAGAATCATTATTAAGGTCTGTTAAAACACGAAACTCTAGCAATATGCTTGTGATAATTAGTATGTAATACATTCTTCAAACTAATAAATTATCTGCAAAGTTTTCATAAAAAGACTGTATTTTCAGAAAAACGTGACATTTGGCAAGCTTAAGATTCCTAGAATTTGTCTAGTAATTTTTAATAATTCAGCATTTCATACTTTTCTTGGGGCATCTTTTTTATTCATTCAATATGAAGTCACAGCGAATTTTGTTCATTAACTGTTCCAAGTGTAAGCAGGGAGGTTTGGGTACGTGGAGGGTAGTGAAAAAGCTGAAACTCTCCCTCGCCGACCCCGCTGTACACAGCAACATGAACAGTTTACCCTTAGTCAGTCACTACCTTGAAATATGTTCGTCTTCTATAGTGTCAGTTCCCGATCTAGTAGAAATCATACAAGACAAAACTAAAACTATTTTACTTTCTCTCTATATGAATATACTGTATATGCTTTCCAGAGCATACCTCCTGGGCCTTTGGTAATGGTGAGCCCCCAAGAGAATTACTATAGCCCCGCTAGACACCCCCCTCATAATCCGGCCCTGCGTTTCTGTGTTCTTTCTTGGGGCAGCCAAAGTTGAACCTTGATCCCATTAGAGAAGGGTATGTTGTTTATTTTGAGAGAATTGAGACAGAGTTGTTGTGTTCCTTCTTGGTGCAGCCAAAGTTCAACCTTGATCCCATCAGAGAAGGGTATGTTGTTTACTTTGAGAGAATTGAGACAGCGTTGTTGTGTTGCTTGTTGGTGCAGTCAAAGTTGAACCTTGATCCCATCAGAGAAGCGTATGTTGTTTACTTTGAGAGAATTTAGAAAGCGTTGTTGTATTTCTTCTTGGTGCAGCCAAAGTTGAACCTTGATCCCATCAGAGAACGTTATGTTGTTTCCTTTGAGAAAATTGTGACAGCGTTGTTGTGTTCCTTCTTGGTGCATCCAAAGTTGAACCTTGATCCCACCAGAGATGGGTATGTTGTTTATTTTGAGAGAATAGAGACAGCGTTGTTGTGTTCCTTCTTGGTGCAGCCAAAATTGAACCTTGATTCCACCAGAGAAGGTTATGTTGCTTCCTTTGAGAGAATTGAGACAGCGTTGTTGTGTTCCTTCTTGGTGCATCGAAAGTTGAACCTTGATCCCATCAGAGAAGGGTATGTTGTTTACTTTGAGAGAATAGAGACAGCGTTGTTGTGTTCCTTCTTGGTGCAGCCAAAGTTGAACCTTAATTCCATCAGAGAAGGTTATGTTGTTTATTTTGAGAGAATTTAGAAAGCGTTGTCTACGCGGACAGAATGTCTCGCTGCAGATTTGTCGTCTTGACACGTGATTCACATCTTTAGTGCCTCACATCATTTCCCTCTTACTTTTTTTTTCAAGCTAGGTAAGAATTTTTCCTTAATTCTAGACGATGTGTGGAATGAACATCACACATTTTTCGAAGAACCCAACGTTCAGTAGATCCATTTTTACGCTCGGGTGCCAATGTTAAAACACAAATTTGTCCGTGCCCCTTCACTCCGGAGTAAATTGTTCTCCCAACTGAGCTACACGGCCGGAATGTACCGCTGCAGATTTGTCAATAGCAAGCTAGGAGATTACGGTTAGGGTATAGCATACCCTAACCGTAATCTCCTAGCTTGCTATTTCTGAGGGCTGATTAACACCAGACGTCAAACACCGCTTTCCCAAAATATTCCGCAGCATGGATTATTTATTTAATTATTACATTCAGTTTCGTTCAGCAGTTAGCATTTGGAAAAAGCAGTGCAACGTTTCCTGTATTGTGTGTAACTTCATATATTTATTCTGCTTTTTGAACAAAGGCAACGGCCTAGAAATGTTTTCTTAGGGCTAACCTCCGAATAACGGCCACCTCCTAAAAACGGTCGCTTTGTCCTGGTTCTAACAGTGACCGTTATTCGGATGATTCACTGTACCTTGTAATGGTTTTTTTTCTTTCGCCGCCAATTCAAATTTAAATAAATCATTATTTAAGACGATCTGGTACTCCTTCAAAGCATAAGTTCTATAATAGTATTTAACATTCTGAAGATTCTTTTAGCCGCTCAGGAAGCGCAGTGGTCTAAGCGCTGACCGCTGACCATTTTTCCGAGATGGGTCCGGGCTCGAATCCCGGTGAGGCGTGGATGTTGTGTTTGACTTACGCCACTGACCCTCTCCCTCACCTGGAGTCAGAAGCCCTAAATCAGGGAAGGGATATAGTGCTTATAGCCCATTCTGTTGCTCACGCTTGTCGTTAAACATTCAAACAGGAACAGAGAAAGTTTTTTATACGTCTTTTAATGGCATTAAAAACGCATAACTGAATTTCCACTGTATGTTGTAAGCAGAAATATGCGTATACTTCTGTTGTTGAAAAAAAAATTGGGTATTATAAAAAAATTCAAATTGTATGCTAAACAGTGGCGGACGGTGGGTTCAGACCCTGGAGAGGCCAGAACGATAAATTTTCGGTAGTCACAAAAAAATGGCACATAATAATTCAAATGATCTTTACTAGATGCGTGTCTAACCACTGCCCTAGATAAGTTTTTTAAGTCGTCATATCCTTCAGAATGCATGCTCCTAAAGTACTGCTTAGAATATTGAATCGACGACTGTATAGCAGAGTGGAGTATTTTTTGTGAAATGATCAGTATGGATTCAGGAAAGATAGAGGAACCAGGGATGCAATCGGAGGGATGAGAACTATATGCGAAAGGAATATAGAAGTAAACGAAGAAGTTTATATATGTTTCATCGACTTAGAAAAAGCATTTGACATGGTGAATTGGGAAAGGTTGATAGAAGTGCTAAGTAAAATAGCATTAGACTGGAAAGACCGGAGGTTAATAGATGAATTATACATGAACCAGACTGTCATAATAAAGACAAAAGTAGGAAAATCTAAAAAAATGTGTGATTGGCAATGGTGTAAGACAAGGATGCTGTCTGTCACCAACGCTCTTCAATATTTTTGCAGAAGAAATTATAAAAGAAGCATTTGATGAAGAGAAAAGAGGAATCACTATTGGAGGAAGAACAATACAAAGTATTAGATTTGCAGATGATCAAGCAATATTGGCTAATACTGAAGATGAACTACAGCATCTGATGCAAAAATTTGAAAGTGTATGCATAAAATTCTGTATAAAAATCAACACAAAGAAAACAAAAACGATGAGAGTCTCTAGGAGACCAGGAAACGTTGAGGTGATGATGAATGGAGATAATGTAGAGCACGTGAGACTATACAAATACCTCGGTAGCATAATCCAAGAAAATGGAAAATGTGACATGGAAATAAAAAAAAATAATTAATAAAGGAAAATATGCATTTTACAAGAAAAATGTGTTTAGTAATAAAATGAATAAAATTTTAAAGAAAATACTTATTAAGTGCTACATTTGGAATATAACTTTATATGGGGCAGAAGCGTGGACAATCGGGAAGAAAGAACCTAAAATGTTGGAGGCATTCGAAATGTGGTTATGGAGAAGAATGGAAAAAGTAAAGTGGATTGAAAAAATGACCAATGATGAAGTGTTGCAAAGAGTTGAAGAAGAAAGGAATATTCTAAAAACCATAAGAAAGAGAAAATATAACTGGATAGGACATGTGTTAAGAGGAGACAGCTTATTTAAAAAAATGATAGAAGGGAAAATTGAAGGAAAGCGACCAAGATGAAGGAGACGACTAATGATGCTTGATGATATCATGGGCACAGGAAGCTAACAAGTATTGAAAGAGGAAACAAGAGACAGGGAAAACTGGAGGAAGAGAACTTGTTGAGTTAGAGTTGGACCTGTCAAAAGACAGGACACTAATGATGATGATCCTTCAGAAGACCACACGCTTCTATTCGAGCTTAATGGCAAACGAGGCCAGCAGAATAACTTCGCCTTCATTATGCTACCGAATAACCATTTATGTTGACGGTACAATGAAGATTGAAATATTCTGTTTCTGCCTTTGTCCTTTTGCATAAGTGAAAACTTGGGAAGAGGTCTTCCTTGTTTTTATAATCGCACGTCTTTCAATGTCAGGAACTTCTGAAAAAGAAGTAATAATGTCAGTATTACACGTTGATACATTGCAAATACTAGTTTCCCCATCAATTATATTGATTTTGCACAGTTAAATCTAAAAGTTTACACGCAAAATGTATTGTTGTTACAGTAAAAGTAACAAAAAATCGCTCACGCCGTGTAATGCAGCGTACTCTAGGAAAACCTTTCAAGACACTGCTTTGGACTGAGGCTGGCTTACGACGTGCCTACTATGATCTGCTAATGCAACCGGGGAGCTTCCGTTGAATGCCGTGCACTGATTGGCTCCCGCACTGTGACCATGGTAACGCCGTCGGCCCAGGAGAAACGGGCCTCTCTCTGAAGCTTTATCGCACGTAGTCAGCTAAGAAAGTCCAAGAAAGTGCTTGTGTGAACTGGCACTGTATATAACTGAATAATGCTGTATTTTATAGCACTGCGTTTTTGTTTTCCTGCTTAAATGTAATTTATTCGTCTGCTTTATACAAATACTTTACTGACAGAATCATTGGGGAGGCCTGGCCTCTCTTCATCAGGGACGGCCAGTCATAGGCCGTCCCTGATGAAGGTAAAGCCTTTCCTATGAAGGTTATCTGTCGCAATTTTTTTTTGAAATACAACGTTTACAAGAGGATATATCAGGAAAAATATGACATTTCCTTACACAACCTAGCCGATAAACTGTATTATTGTGAAGAGCAGATATACGCAAAATGTATGGCTACGTGAGTGTTTGACGGTAAAAATAAATTTTTGTTGGGCCTTTACGGTGAAAATTCAGTTGCAGATATGTTGAAAACACAAATTTGCACTTACATTTACTTATGGCAAAATCGTGGGTTACGGAAAGCTAGGAATGATAAGAAAACATTCTTCGACATGAACGTCATCCGTCGTAAAATAATTTTTTGTCGGAATTTTAGAAGCAATAATAAAATGTTCAATATACACTGAAGAGAAAATAAATTAGAGATACCTGTCTAGTAACGTGTAGCACCACCTTTCTCCCTGATGACGGCGGCGATTCTTCTCGGCATAGACTCGACAAGAAACCGGAAGCGTTGAGAAGCCATACGAATCCACGACCCCTGAACAAGCTCCCACAGTTCATGAAGATTTGATGGATGGGGTCAGAGCCACGAACATCTCTCTCGATGACATCCAAGATGTCCTCGATGGGATTGAGGTCAAGTGACCTAGCTGGCCAAGGAAGCAAGGTCACGTCGGTAGAGTGTTCATCCAACCATTCGGATACAATTTGAGAACAGCATCGTCTTGTTGCAGGATGAGGTCCCCAGTGGGATGTTAAAGACGCACAAACGGGACCAAATGGTCGTCCAGGATAGGACGGTGTCACACGTACCAGGGGTCCCATATCAGTCTACGTAAACAGTCCCGAGACGAGTATGCCACCCCCACCAGCTTTAAGAGTACCCTGCTGGCAAGAAGGATCCATCGCTTCATGTGGTTTGCGCCGTACTTGTATCCTACCATCCGCATGTACCAACGTGAATCTCGACTCATCAGTCCAGGCAACATTTTCCCACATGTCTAGGGTCCAGTGGCGATGTTCCCGCGCCCATGATAATCTTTGCACCCTCTGATGTGCGGTCAGCAGCGGTACCCTCGTGGGACGATGGCTTCTGTACCCCATAGCGAGGAGATGGTTCTGGATGGTGTGGCTGCTTACACGTTTTTGTGCATCAGCGTTAAATTGCCGAGTGATTTTTTGCCCTGTGGCCAGTCTATCCGCTGTTACACTGCGAGCTAGCCGACGATGACCCCGCTCATCCACACGCTGTTGTCCACGGCAGCTGGCCCATGCAGGGAAGGTTTTACCGGATTCAATGTACTCACGGTGCACCCGTGACACAGAGGCTAGTAAAAATCCCAGTGCGTGCACGACTTCCGAGATAAAGTGACCCTTTCGTCGGGCCCCGACAATTTGCCCACGATCAAATACACTTAGATCCTTCATCTTACCCATACTGCGTCCGTATCTTACTAATTCCCGTCGCATCATTCTTTATATTGTCGGATCGCTGCATACGTCATGTCGTTTCCGTTTACAGGGTCGCCCACAGCGCCACATTTGCATAACGCCAGCTGTCTCTAATTCAATTGCTCTTCAGTGTATAGTACACTCTCCACATTCCCGGTGTTAGTTTTTGCGAGTTTGCGATCAATAATTAAACAGGAATTTGCGTAGATTAGAAACTTTAAAGACAATGAAAAAAAACAGTTGAGTAAATCATATGAAAATTCATAAAATACATATTGTATATAGTACTCATGTATAATATATGCTTTCTAATGCAGTGTTGTTGTTTTTTTGTTAATTTAGGAGGTACTGTTCGTACTTTAAATGGTCTCTCACTTTCACAAACATGCAAACACTGCGGAATCCGCGCGCGCTTTTGATCGACACCGCTTTCTATGTTATACATGAAAGACGTCACCGCTCCTACCCTGAATCGGCAACGTTTGCGGACAGATCAGCAGCATTTGAGCGTGCAAAGGAGAAGGAACGTGGTCATGTTCTTGTTTAGGTTTCAATGCGCTAAAGAACTGCGGACTTCGCACGCTGTTTCGGGACACCACTCTCTTTGTCTCGGTACCAGACAGCCTCACGCACGTATTTTGTCTCTCAGAGTGCGATGTACCTCGCTTTTCTCGTAATGTTTAGCATCTTTAAAGTGCAATAGAAATATCAACTATAATCATGGGTCCAAAGGGTAGTGCTTCTGAAAGTGTTCCCCAGAGTAAAAAGAAAGTGAAGACTCTACAAGAAAAGGTCGAAGTATTAGATATGCATGCTAACGTTAAGTCAGCTGCTCCGGTTGGCCGCCATTACGGCATGAACGAGTTGACCGTACGGTGTATCATGACAAAAGAAAGGGAAATTCGTGAAACCGTTGCTGCAGATATACAAGTGGTCACGAAGACTATATCAAGTGCGAGATCCATGTAAACGGGCGTATCGGAATAATATGACCACCTAACTAATAATGGAAATAACCACCCTTGGCCCGGATAAGAGCGACAAGACGGCGTGGCATGGACGCAATGAGGCCCTGGAAGACTACACGTGCCCATTCGTACTGCAGCAGAGTATGGAGGTCCCGGAGATGACGTGGTTGTGGGTTGGCACGTCGAACCTGTTGATCCAAATAGTCACACAAGTGCTCTATGAGATTGAGGTCGGGCGATTTATCTGGCCAAGGGAGAACGGAGACATCGCTGCTGTGTTCCTGGATCCGGTCACGCACCCCTTTAGCGGCGTCGCACGGCGCATAGTAGACACCAACCCCACCAGGGTAAGCATCTAACATGAAGGGATGCATGTGGTCATCGAGGATGGACGGGTAGCCACTGGCGTTTGGGGACCCATCCGGTGCTGCCAGAGGTCCCAAGTGATACCAGGAAAACATAACCTAGACATACACACTGTCACTGCCATCCTGTACTGGACCGAGAAGCCTGTAGGGGTGTTGGTGGTTCTCAAGTGTCTGACGCCGTATCCACCACGGCCCGTCACTTCTATGGAATAGAAACCTGGATTCGTCGAAGAAGGCAGCATTTTTAAACTCTTCCACTGTCCAATGACGGTAGTCCCATGCGAACTGCAGGAGTCGATGCCGATGGACCTGGATTAACATGGGCGCATTCACGCAGTGTCGACTCCAGAGACTCATGCGGAACAGGGTTCTCTCTAGTTTTATCGGTGACACGTACCTGGGTGGCCCAGCATTCATTTGCACGGTCAATTGCTGCACTGTTGGCGTCGATCCAATGATCATTCCTTTTTGACCGTCCGTCAAATCACTAACTCTCTCTGTATATATACAGTGCTGGCCACCCAAAATGCAACACCAAGAAGGACACGAGATAGCACAGCCAGATTTACTGGACACATAACAACAGGTAGAAAGATGAAACGATTGAGCTTACAGATTGAGCTTATTGAGCTTACGCAGATATCAATAGGTCGTGTGGCCCCCATGGCTGGCAATAGCGGCCGCTACACGCTGCGGCATCGAACGAAAGAGGCTTTGGATGTGGGCTTGGGGTATGTCGGTCCAGTCTGCTTCCACACGTTGCCATAGTTCATCAGGCGTAGCCGCGGGTGGTGCTTGCCGGGCCACTCGGTTGCCGATCAGCGACCAGACGTGTTAGATGGGCTACATATCGGGAGAACAGGCGGGCCACGGAAGCAGTGACACCTGGAGGGCCGTGAAGAATTATTGCACGATGCGTGCCACGCGCGGGCGCGCATTGTCCTGTTGAAACGTGGCCGCTGGCAGGTCCTGCAGGTAAGGGAGGACTACAGGCTCCAAAATGCCGGAGATGTAGCGGTGGCTGCTGAGTGCACCCGCGATGCGTACCAGAGGGGTGCGGGTGTGAAATATTGAAATAATATTTCTATGAACATAATTTGAAATATAAATAAACCAGGCGTTTTTTCTAAATTTTAACAAAATTGCTAGTTCTCGTTTGAAACTTATTGGAGTTAATTATGCGTCTGCATGAAATCTGAACCAGAACGGGGGCCGGGGATGTTTTATTTCCTGAAGATTGGTTCCCATCCCCTGTTCTTTTTGTGTTCTTTTTGTATTCTTTTGCACACCAGTGTATTTTGCATTTGACAGCATCTGCATTTACGGCCCGTTGCGGTGAAGTTATGCATCGGAAAAATGCTATAGAGAAAGGATCATTGTTTTCACATTTCAGGCTTCCCAGTTCAAAAACAATTTTCTTAAATTGGGCAGTTAGGTGGAGAAATATGGTTTTCATAGCAGAACGGACGGACGAACGTAGAGGTAACACAAACACGTACTTTTAGTTTCGAACATTGTTTCATCACGTTTTACATGAACGTAACAATATCTCATTGTTTTCTGCGTAAATTACGAGAACCAGATGCAAAAGGTGATGGAAGCCATTGCAGAAATGCATTTTGATGCTGCAGACTGTGAGCCACTTAAGCTGATTTTCTCAAATATCTCGAAAACTGTACATCGTGGTGAAATATGAACTCCTCTCGCCCTATCCGAGAGGAAATTTCCTTCTGTTAACAAGAGCTTTAAAATTATATACAACACAATCGGATATAACCTGAGATATACTAGACCAACTTTACCAATCTCCCTCACTAACACACTTGCGATTCACCTATTCTTTCTAACTTGAGGTCACATTTTAGCATGCGCATGAGCAGATGGACTTTCCTGTCTACATAATATTTCATCGGTATCAAGATCGTTTCTTGTGTTCGTCTAAATCTGAGTATAATAATAATAATAATAATAATAATAATTGATAATAACACAAACGCAGTTCCAGTTTTCACGTATTCCTTCGGAATCATCAAGTTGACCACCACAGAGCTTGAGGAAATAATGCACAGTACCTGGACAACCCTCACTTAACATCGCCAGCACCACCCGAAGTCAGCAGTAAAAAATCTGACCATTAGATGGGCAGAAGGAGGACGGTGAATGATTGATCTCATAGAACACCGAGACAAAGAAATCAGCAGTCTCAGAAACACTTCCTTTCAGAGCAAGAAGATCCTTCACAAAACGATAAAACAGAGTGACAAGAAGTATACAGCTCTAGACCTCTCTTCTCAGAACATCGAGATTGGAACGAGTGAGCCAAAAGAAGCTTGGGACAAGAAAGTTCTACAAGGAAAGCACTACAACGATCTGCAATCCAACCATGTGGATAAAACTGCTTCCAATGCATGGCTGACAAACAGATCACTCATTTCCCGAGACCGAAGGGATCCTCATGGCTATACAAGATCAAATTGTAAACACCAGAAACTATCGGAACCATATCCTGAAGGACACGTCAGTGGAAAGCGACACATTTCGGCAATGCCATTAAGCGCCAGAGAGCACCCAACATATCACATCAGGGTGCACAGTCCTCACACAGAGTACACGAACAGGCACAATCCATCAAGATCCTCCATCAGAAATCGGCAAGAAAGCACCACCTCATTATAACTGATTCTGTCACCTGCTACAAGTACGAACCAACAATGGTTCTAGAGAACAACACCCACAAGATGTACTGGGACACATCGATCAGAACAGATAAGGACATCCCCAACAATCGGTCCGACATTGTCCCGGTCGACAAAGAGAAGGAATCAACATACCTCATTGACATAGCGGTGCTCAACTCATGCAGCATCCAGAAGACGCACGGAGAGAAGCTGACAAAGTATAACGACCTACGATACGTAGTCAAGGATATCTGGCATATGGAGAACGTCACCACTGTCCCCATAATAATATCAGCCACAGGAGTTGTGCCTAAGACCATTCACAACTCTATACAGACACTAGACCTTCAACCTAACACCTACATGGAACTACAGAAGGCAGCTATCCTGAACACTTGTAGGATGGTAAGGAAGTACCTGGACAACCGAGAGAAAGAAATATCCCTTCCCAGACTTGGTACGTGGTACACGTCCCAGAAGGAAGAGAGAAGATTCAGGAATAGGTGACGTGGTTGTGGGTCAGCACGTCGAACCTGTCGTTCCAAATAGCCCCACAAGTGCTCTATGGGATTGAGGTCTGGCGATTTCGCCGGCCAAGGGAGAACAGAGACATCGTTGCCGTGTTCCTGGAACAAGTCACGCACCGCCTTAGTGACATGGCCGGGCACATTGTCCTGTTAGTAGACACCGTCACCACCAGGGTAAATGTCCAACATTAAGAGTTGCATGTGGTCAGCGTGGATATACACGTAGCCATTGGCGTTCAGGGACCCATTCAGTTGTACCAGCGGTCCCAGGTGATACCAGGAAAGCATCCCCCGACATGCACACTGCCATCACCGGCCTGTATGTGACCGACAAGCGTGTCCGGGTGTTGGTTCCAGTGTGTCTGACGCCGCATCCGTCACTACTGTGGAGTAGAAACCTCAATTCGTCGGAGAAGGCAACCTTTCCCCAATCTTCCACTGTCCAATGACTGTAGTTCCATGCGAACTGCAGGCGTCGTTGCCGATGGACCTGGGTTAACATGGGTGCCTTGACGCAGCTTCGACTCCAGAAACCCATGAGCAACAGGGTTCGCTCTACTGTTATCGGAGACACGCACCGGACTGCCCCAGAGTTCATTTGCGTGGTCAATTACTGCACTGTTGCGCGTAGAATGCCCTTTACCAATCGACGGATGTGACGTTCTCCTCTGGGGTCGATGGCCTTTGGGGCTTCACAGTTATGACGTCGGGAGGTAATCGGTGTACCAGCGGTCCATTCTTGGTACACCCTTACTACAGCACCTAGCGAACAGCCCACGAAGTCTGCTGTTCCTATGATGCTTCCACCCTTTGCGCGGTAGCCGATGATTATTCCTTTTTGAATGTCCGTCAAATCACTGCCTCTGCCTATTGCGCTCACGTGACGTACTATGGCTCATCTTTCCTGGCCGACCGCTTATATCTCCGCGTGGTCGACCTTGTCACGTGCACTGTGACGGAACTGGGCATGTACACTGTAATTCCGGGTGTGGTTATATTATTCTGATGCGACTATGTATCTTATACATAGTCGGCTGGGCTTGGAAATGCGTGTGTGGGTAGTGAAACCGTATTTCTAACAGAGCTGAAACTGAAGCTCTCTTTTCATTTGAAGAGGTTTTGTGTCTCAGTCTGGGAGATTTTGAGTTCTGGATTGGAGTTCAAAAGTGAAAAAAAATCGAAAGAAACTAGATGGGACAGGATATTGTGCAGAAGAGCAGGTAATAAAATTAAGTCTCGACATATTGTGATTTGGGTTTTATTTTGTTTACAGAATGGTTTAAAAATGATTTCGAAAAGTTGCGAATGCACTGGGAAGACTGAGTTCTTGATTTATTTTTTCATCTTTTAAATCTCAGCTAAAAAGTTGCCCATTTTCTTGGTGAGTTAAATGTCTGTGTGTTCAACCTTCCATGCCATTTCTAATCTTGTTTTTCTAATTTTGCAGTTTGCATGGATCTCGCCTTTTCCCTTAACGTACTTCCAGCAGCAACTGCTTTTTCACAATTCGATCTTTCGAGAAATTGTCGATCTTGAGTTTTGCTTCCTTCTAGATTAAATTCGAAACTATAAATAGAAAACATTTATCTGATGAATGCGCAAAAGTGGGGACGTCAGTTGATATGTAGAGTTTGACAAAAGATCGAGTGATAATGTTTTCGCCGTAAGTACAGTCACTCCATTCTTAAGAATTATAATCCTACCTAGGGAAAGATGATGAGAGGAAAAAGAAAGTGCTTTAATGCAAATATCTCCACAAAATAAACGTAAAACAATGCATTGTTTTTAGCACTTCTTTTGTAAAAAAGATCGTGCTTATGTTATCGGTTTGTCCGTCCGTCTGTGGACACCATATCTCTGCAACTGATAGTCCGATTTGAAAACTTCTTTTTGCATTGGGACGCTTGAAATGTGCGAATGATCTATTATTTCGCTTTTTTTTCACGATGCACAATTTTACCGCTAGGGGACGTAAGTGCACATTATATCGAATTCAAAATACCTTTTATTCCATATATTTGCTTCTAAAGGTCCGATTAAAAAAATTCTTTCACCTTTTGATTTCATTTATGTCGAAGACTATTTTATCTACAGTCACCTTTTCAAGTTATGCATAGATTTTCTGCTAGGGGACGTAAAATTAAACTGCGCTTTATCCAATATCTCTGCTTGTAAAACTCCGATCTGTAAAATTCTTTCTGACGCGGATGCAGCTGTAGATGGAAAATCTTTTGAATATAATTTCTAATTTTTGGTAAAATATTTCTGCATCTGTTGCATTTGCAGCAAAATCTGATCTTCTAAAATCTCAATTGAAAAATTCGTTTGTGGACTGATACCACTCACGTCGATAAACCTATTCGGAATATTCCTTCATAAAATAATGTATGTTTTTTTCGCCAGAGGGGCACAGATGTACATGTTATTTTTGTCGATATCTCTACTTCTAAGTGACCGATTTGAAAAATTCCTTCTTTGTTGGACAGTGTTTCTCAGTACGAAAAGTTTTTCATATAATTTCAAAATTTTCAAATAACTCATAGATTTTCAGCTAGGGGCGTAAAGCTAAAACGCGTTTTCCCCGATAACTCTGCTTCTGAAATTCCGATTTGAAAAATTCTTTCAGCACCGCATGTAGCTTCTGGTGGAAAATGATTTGCATGCAATTTCTAATATTTGGTAAAGAATGGTTTGGCCACAAGGGGGCGTAAATATTTATTTCTTACTCTGATATATTTGCAGCAAAATATGAAAACTCCATTGAAAAAATACTTTCGTGGACCGATAGCGCTCACATCACCTTTTTCTTAAAGTAATGCATGGCTTTTCCGCCAGGGGTCGTTATTTTATTTTTGTTAAAATCTCTGCTTCAAAGAGTCCGATTTGAAAAATTATTACTTTGTTGGATAGCGTGTCCGCTGCGAAATGTTTCTCATATATTTTAAATTTTTTTAACGCACAAGTCTGCCAACAGATGGCGAAAGTTCAAATTTCCATTCACAGCAATACCTGCGGGACTAAAAACCGGATTGAAAATCTTTTTTGCGTCAGATACTACTAGCTATGCAAACTTTGTGTACGTATTTTCTTCCCAAAATAATGCACAATTTCGCCGCTAGGGGTGCAAACGCTTAATCTGTTTTTCTCAATATCTCTGCTTCTACATGTGCAATTTAAAAAATTATTTCAACACCGGATGCCATTTACCCTGTAGAACACTTTAGGCTAGTACATGAGGAATTCTGTAGCTCACAGTTCTGTCGGTAGGTGGAGGTTTCGTACTGAAATTTGAAACTGTATCGCCGCTTCTAAAACAACTATTGACAAATGTCTTCTTTTCTCTATGCCCGTGGTTCCCAAAGTGTGCGCCGCGGCGCCCTGGGGAGCCGTGGCTTACTCACAGGGGCGCCGCGAAGTATTACAAAATTTTCATAATTTTATTTCCATTTTCAATTCAATGTGATAGGACGCGACATCTAGCGTACCTTGTACAAACCAGTAACTCACTTAGTAATAACTGTTTGCAGAAGCCTCTGCAAATGGTTACTAGATGGCACTCTACAATAATGTCACAAGCGTGAGCTTTCACCCCCGCACGATTGCCGCCCGACGGGCGCACGTGTGAGTTCAGCGTGGCCGCTACCGGAAGTAACCTGAGCTTTAGCACCAGCCTCCGTGCTTCTGATAAACATTCCTCTCTCGTTCTCCGAGCGTCTAGAAATGAGACTCTCAGTCCAGATGTTTTGAGAAGGCCACCAGATCCTTTAAATATGCTCATCCGTTGTCATTTGTGACGCATTTGGCGGTTAGCAGTCTGTTATGTTGATGCTCTGTAGCTCAGTTTCGGCGTTTCTAAGCTTTCGGCGTTTCTAAACTTTCGGCGTTTCTAAGCTTTCGGCGTTTCTAAACTTTCGGCGTTTCTAAGCTTTCGGCGTTTCTAAACTTTCGGCGTTTCTAAGCTTTCGGCGTGTTACTGAATATTGTTGTGATCAAGTGAAGTGAAGTTTCACTTCTCGTGTGTATTTTTAAAAATTGATCGGTTTTTACTAAACAGTAATAAGCGTTGTGAAAGTGAAAATAAAGAGGGCACACCGTCAAATAGTGGCAAGAGTGTGAAGAAGTGTAAATATCGAAAATATGATGACAGTTATTTGGACTTTGGGTTTACGTCGACAGAAGTCAATGGTGAAGAGAGGCCGCAGTGTGTCCTGTGTATTGAAAGTTTTGGCGTCAGAGTGCATGCTACCAAGTAAGTTGAAACACCTTTTAGAAACCAATCATCCCAGCATGCTTTGTAAATCCCGTGATTGCTTTACGAGAAAGTTACAAGAATTAAATCAACAAAAGGTAGTTTTTATAAGCAGGCATCAATGCCAAGCAATGTTTTGCTTTTGCTTGCATCTCACAAGGTGGCACATAGAATCGCAAAATGTAAGAAGCCTCATACCATCGCAGAAGAACTTATTCTACCGGCTGCTGTAGATATGGTGAACATTATGATCGGTGAGTCTGCTGGAAAGCTGCTTTCAAATGTGCCTTTGTCCAATAACACCATCAGTCGCAGAATACAGCACATAGCGGAGACCTCAATGATAAATTAATTGAAAAAATGAAAGGTAAGGAATTTGGGTTGCAGCTGGATGAAGCTACAGATAATAATAACGATGCTCACTTGATTTGCTATGTATGATTTGTAGGTGGCAATAACATTGTAGAAGACCTTCTCTTTTGTAAAAGTATCACTGGTAGTGCTAAGGTTCAAGACTTGTTCGAGATCCTTGATACTTTTATATCCGAAAATAATTTGGAGTGGACTAAGTGCGTTGGTGTCTGTACCTAAGGTGCTCGTTCTATGTCCGGCTGTTATGGAGGATTGCAGGCACTTATTTGAAGCAAAGCCTCTGATGCACTATGGACCCATTGCGTTATTCACATGGAAGCACTCGCGTCAAAATATCTGAGTCATACATTGAACCAGGTCTCAAAATACGTAGTAAACTTTATAAAAACTCGGCCGTTGAAAAAAAAATATGTTTGGATATGAGATCCGAGCACACGTCTTTGTTGTACTACAGCACTTCGCAATGGCTCTCTCGTGGTAATGTTTTGTTTCGTACGTTTGAAATGACAGGAAATTTATATTTTTCTTAAAGAGAAAGACCACAAGTATACCGAAAATTTTATGAATGAAGATTTTTTGGTAAAACTAGCATACTTATGTGATATTTTTGAAAAGGTAAATGCTCTGAATCTCTCCCTGCAGGGAAGCAACATGCAACTTTTAAAGTCGATTGAGAAAATTTCAGCTTCTACAAAAAGAACTAAAACTATGGAAAAGAAAAGTGAACGAAGACGGAGGTAAAGAATGTTTCCCCTTGTTGCAACAGTATTTGACCTCCAACGGAGTTGATTTCTCTCGAGGCATGAAATCCATTTTTGAAGAACACTTATCACAGCTTATCACCTGGTTTGAGAAATATTTTCAAAATGATAATATCGTTAAATTTGTATGGATTCAAGATCCATTTCATGACACTGCTCCATCTGAATTTACTACTGCCGAAGAGAATCTTATTGAGTTGTCTTGCGACAATACGTTGAAAACAAAATTTAGCAGCATGGAGTTACGTGAATTTTGGATATCCCCTTCTGAGTAGTAAAGCTCAGAGAATTTTAATTCCATTTGCGACTTCTGATTTGTGCGAAGCTGGGTTTTCGGCGGTCGCTGTGACAAAAACTAAGTATCTCTCGAAAATCAACGTGGAGAAGGAAATGTGTCCAGTTTGATTCCAAGATTTGAGAAAATGTGCGGTGATCAACAAGCTCATCCATCCCACTAATTATAATTAGTTGAATTTTTTCAACTACATTTTTTTGTGATCTTCAATACGTGTTTTATTTATTTTTACCCAAGTGTACTTGTTAGAATTTGACATAGGAAAAGTGTGCTTGTTAGAATGTGACATAGGCAAGGTGTACTTGTTAGAATTTGACATAGGGCGCCTTGGGAAAACCTGGATTCAGCAAGGGCGCCGAGAATCGAAAACGTCTGGGAACCACTGCTCCATGCCACTGGCTACACCAGAGATCCAGAGATGTGAAGCATTATCATCTTTAAATAACGCACAGATTCCCCGCTAGGGGACGTTAAGGTCGAAACCATTTTCTTGCTATTTCTGCTTCGGAGGGACGTATTTGAAAAGTTCTATTTTCTTAGCATAATTTTTCCGGTGCAGAGTATTATTCGTCTATTCTCAACTTTTCCATTATGCAAAAATTCTTCCGCTAGGAGGCATAGAGTTATACAACATTTTCTTCTCTCGTATATTTCTTCTTTAAAGGATTGGATTTGACAATCATTTTGTTTCTGATACCATTCTTGTGCTATGAGAAATTTTTGTACGCCATTTGTTAATTTTCGAAACATTCATTTGACACCCTGGTGGAACTAAGCAGATGTTTCTATTTCTGGATGTTTTAACGATCGGTAAAACCGGTTGATTGTTTTACGAACCAGTTCTATTAGTTTGAATAACTTTGATTAATTTAATTCGCATCAGAACGAAGTCAAAAGACGTGCTCTTTACAACCGAAAATTTGCTGTCATCTTTCTGGTTTACAATTCTTCGTTAAACGACCGAAATGTGGATACTTCAAGTTTTGGGGGATTGTTATGCAAAGCTAAACTTCTCGGAGTTTTAATTGAAATGGAACACCAGTCTGGTTTTTGGTTTACATTTTAAGATTATGAGGAATTATAAGGGAATATCGAAAAAGTCTTCCGTTCGAGATCGCTGCGAGACTGCGTATGGCGTAAACGTTGATGATTGCCAGGCTATACACTGAAGAGCAATTGAATTAGAGATACCTGTCTAGTAACGTGTAGAACCACCTTTCGCCCTGATGACGGCTGCGATTCGTCTCGGCATGGACTCGACAAGACACCGGAAGCGTTGGGAAGCCATACGGATCCACGACCCCTGAAGAAGCTCCCACAGTTCACGAAGATTTCATGGTGGGGGGTCGGAGCCTCGAACATCTCTCTCGATGACATCCCAGATGTGCTCGATGGGATTGGGGTCAGGTGACCTAGCTGGCCAAGGAAGCGAGGTCACGTCGATGGAGTGTTCATCCAACCATTCGGATACAATTCGGGAGCGATGACACAGTCAGTGCATTGTCTTGTTGCTGGATGAGGTCCTGAGTGGGATGTTGAAGGCGCACAAACGAGAGCAAATGGTCATCCAGGATATCCCGGTAACGTTGACCTGTGAGGGACGATGTCACACGTACCAGGGATCCCATTTGAGTCCACGTAAACAGTCCCCAGACGAGAATGCCACCCCCACCAGCTCTAAGAGTACCCTGCTGACAAGAAGGATCCACACGCTGTTGTCCAAGGCAGTTGGCCCTTGCAGGGATGTAGAGTACCCTGCTGACAAGAAGCTCATCCACACGCTGTTGTCCAAGGAAGTTGGCCCTTGCAGGGATGGTTTTACCGGATTCGATGTACTCACGGTGCACCCGTGACACAGTGGCTCATGAAAATCCCAGTGCCTGCACGACTTCCGAGATGGAGTGACCCATTCATCGGGCCCCTACAATTTGCCCACAATCAAATGCGCTTAGATCCTTCGTCTAACCCATACTGCGTCCGACTCTTACTGATTCCCGTTGCGTCACTCCTTATATTGTTGGATCGCTGCATACGTCATGTCGTTTCCGTTTACAGGGCAGCCCACAGCGCCACATTTGCATAACGCCAGCTGTCTCTAATTCAATAACTCTTCAGTGTATAATTGAATAACTCTTCAGTGTACAAAGATGGTTTATACATGGTATACTGAAAGTTTCTGTGGCGACGAGACAATATCATATTTGAATCCCATGACTTATTTTAGATTACTCTAAAGCACGCTGTTTTGATTAAAATACCAAGAATGACATTAAAGCAAAACGAACGCCATAACATAAACCCAGAAAACCCAGAAGTCCATTACAGGATTTAAATTTGTGTACCATTTTTAGAAATGTTCATTAGTGCTTTGGAAAACAGATTCACCGCACACAAATCGATCTTGTCTGGATTCCAGTTACTTTTTCCAACTTGTTTTCTACACAGGTAAATAGCAAAATGTAAGTAGTCAACCATTGTGTTGTGGTAAGAATATAGGTAATAAGAATATGAACAATACACTACTGGCCACCCAAAATGCACCACCAAAAAGGAAGCATCCGATTGGCCTGAAATTTGCAGCATGCGTCGCCCACAAGAGGACATGCAAACGATTAGCATTGCAGGGCATATGCAAATCATGTGCGCTACAAGAAGGGTGCACAGAAGGCGGGGTGTGAGTAGTGGAAGTGAGTTGTGCTGCCTGACCTGTGCGTGAGAAGCTTCCTGACGCCTCGTAGCAGAATACGGCAGACATTCCAGCACGTTTCGGAGTTCGACAGAGGACGAATAGTGGTTTATCGCGACAGCGGTTTATCGTACCGAGACATCGGTGCCCGTGTGGGACGACATCCAGCCACAGTGAGGCGAGTATGGATTCGGTGGGTGCAGGAGGGATAGACGGACCGACGTGAGCGATTGCCGCAGCCGCGGCACACCACCGAATGAGAGGACCGGCATGTTGTGCGGCGGGCATTGACGGCTCGCACCGCCACATCACAAAGGTTAGCGCAGGAATTAGGGTGTGTTGCGCAACAACCCGTGTCAGCACGTACCGTCCGGAGTCGTCTGCAGGAGCGGGGACTTGTCGCACGGCACCCATTGCTCCGATGACCATTGACGTTACACCACCGGCGAGTGCGGCGTCAGTTGGTCGTAGAACGCCGCACCTGGACTACGGAATGGCACGACATTTTCTTCTCCGACGAATCCCGCTTCTGCCTGCAACACCACGATGGTCGGATCCACGTGTGGCGGCACAAACGTCGAGAGACTGTATTACGCCTGCATCATGCATCGCCATACCGGTCAGTCACCTGGCGTTAAGGTTTCGGGCGCAATTGGATATGACACCCGCTCCTCTCTGGTACGCATCGCCGGTACACTAAACAGCCACCGCTATATCTCCGACGTTTTGGAGCCTGTAGTCCTCCCTTAGCTGAAGAACCTGCCAGCGGGCACGTTTCAACAGCACAATGCGTGCCTGCACGTGGCACGCATCGTGCAACAATTCTTCACGGCCCATCAGGTGTCACTGCTTCCGTGGCCCGCCTGTTCTCCCAATATATCGCACATCGAACACGTCTGGTCACTAATCGGCAACCGAGTGGCCCGGCAAGCACCACCCGCGACTACGCCTGATGAACTGGGGCACCGTGTGGAAGCAGCCTGGACCGACATACCCCAAGCCCACATCCAAAGCCTCTTTCGTTCGATGCCGCGGCGTGTAGCGACCGTTATTGCCAGCCATGGGGGCCACACGAATTATTGATGTCTGCGTATTCCGCAAGTCGCACGGGCCTGTAAGCTCAATCGTTTGATCTTTGTATCTGTTGTTATGTGTCCTGTAAATATGGCTTTGCTATCTCGTGTCCTTCTTGGTGTTGCAGTTTGGATGGATGTTGCACACATTTAAAAAATGCACTCTTAACACATTTAGTTGTATTAAAAAAAAACAATTTCGTAACTCCTACCGAAAAAAATATCTGGGCACGCCACCGCTGACAATGCTACAAAAAATGAAACGTAAGTGCTGTACTTTCTTGTACACTTCTGCTCACTGAAGCTTCCCAACAGAAAAAGCTCTGATGATTGGTAGATAATTAGTATTACCAGAAGTATCGTTAGAAGAAAGAAGTGGTGAGTGTAGCCTATATTAAAGTAAAAGAATCCATTCGTGGAATTCCGGAAGCATTCGTAGATGCATTATATCGCCTACGAGATGTGCATGGGTTATCCTTTGAAGTGTAATTCTCGCACTACACACTGACAACGGCAGTGTGACTGAACTGTTCCAGTCACACTGCCGTTGACTGCGCAATATATCAGCAGCGTGACTGAACCTTTGCCTTCAGCTGCACAAAAAATGTGCAGTGACTGCAATGCAGTGTTCAGCTCACGTTGTGACGTAATACAGAGGTAAAGCACGTGTCAAGACGACAAATCTGCAGTGATACATTCCGTCCGTGTAGCTTAGTTGAAAGAGCAAGTTACTCCGGATTGAGGGGCGCGGTATCGATCTCGTCACTGACAAATTTGTGTTTCCACATTGGCGCCCGAACGTAAAAATGGACGTACTGGGCCGTTGGGTTCTTCCAAAAATGTGTGATGTATGTTCCACATATCGTCTGAAATAAATGAAAAAATTCCTACTTCGCTGCAAATTTATAAAAAAATAGTGGGAGATAATATGACGTACTACAGAGGTAAACCACGTGCGACAAATCTGCAGCGATACGTTCCGTCCATATAGCTTAGTTGGGAGAGCAACTTCCTCCGGAGTAGGCAATCTGCGTCCCGGACAAATTTTGAAAACATCATCATAAGTTTTAGAACTGTAGAGAACTGTATATGGATAGATGTTAGTATTTCTACAGAGCGATGGAAATATGTGACAGGTAGTTTGATTTACTAAATTACAATTTCCTCAATAAATAAGGAACTAACTGTAGACATACAGGGTGATTCAGTTAAGCGTGTACAAACTTCTGGGAGGTGGTAGGTTGCACAAAGACAAATCGGAATCACATAGCAACGCATGGTCGGAAACTCCCTCTTCATGCGGTAGAAGGCGTTGTTCGGCCGCGAGGCTGCTCATACGTTCTTTCAGGATACCATCATTTTTAAACTGCCCGCAGAGGTAGTAAGATGGCCGAGTTCTTCCCTGCATTGTGCTTCCAGCACGATGCCCCCCCCGCCCGTTTCAGCAATCACGTTCTTCATCACTTAAACATGACATTTGGACATTAGTGAATCAGGCGTGGTGGTCCTGTTCATTGGATTGCAAGATCGTCGGACTTAACATGTCTTGATTACCTTCTTCTGGGGTTGCATCAAAGGACTGGTGTACGATACCCCCGTTGAAAGTGATGAGGACGTTGTAGTACGCATTTCTGTAGCTGCTGCGGAAGTCCGCGACACGCCAAGAATTTTCCAAAATGTACGTGATTTCATGCGCCGACAATGTGTTACAGCTCATGGTCGCAACTTTGAACACCTTCTGTAACCTCAATGCATTTCGCTAATGTCTTGTGAGTTATAAAAAGCATTTTGTTCTCTTACGTGCTGCTCTTTCATTTCTTGTCCTCTCTGTACGCTAGTACATGAAGATGGCATTTCCGACAATGATTTGCTATATGATTCCGCTTTGTCTTTGTGCAACCTACCCCTCCCAGAAGTTTGTACACGCTTATCTGAATCACCCTGTATATACGTTGTACATATGCTTTAACCAAACGGGTCTTACTTTAGTTACATGAAATGGTTGTGAAAACACAAATTTGTCGGTGGCAGTGCTCGAAACCGCGTTCTTCTGCTGTGGAGCCGAATGCTTTCCCAATTGAACTACACCGACAAGTGCTTGCCACTGCTTCTTGCCGTCTTGACATTGTAACGTACCAGGAGATGTGACGTACCTGCCAGAAGGACGCACACGACATAAAGGCAGATAGGAATCAGAATAAAATGTCCGCGTAGCTCAATTGGTAGAGCGACTTATTCCGGAATGAGGGTACCCGGGTTCGAATCCTGGCGCGGATAAAAATGACGGAGAAATTGACTTCGTTATAACATGTACGTCACATATATTCCCTTGAGAATGGTGAGGGCACGAAATCGCAGGTTTTGGGTCCGCCTAAAGTAACTTTCTGTATATGAAGGAATTCTCACTAATTCCAGACGGTGTGTGGAAGAAACATCACATTTTCCGAAGCGAATAAAAAAATTCCCATTAATTCCAGATGATGTGTAGGAGGAACATCACACATTTTTCGAAGAACCTAACGGCCAGTATATCCATTTTTATATTCGGACGATAATGTGGAACCCAAAATTTCCAGTGGCGAAACTAGCATCCTTCTGCTCCGGAGCCGAATACTTTCCCAATTAAACTACACCGACAATTGCTTAAAACTGCTACTTGCTGTCTTGACAGATACGTCACCTCTGTAGTACGTCACATGGTCACTTAACAGCTAAGTGCGAATGATGATAAGCTTTTGATATTGCGCTCCTTGGGTTCAAAGCCATTTTCATTCGGCTTTGCCCCCCACCCCCCGCTCTGAACAATGGAATAAGTTTCGTTTAACATCTGCGTTTTGTTTTGTTATTGCATCTCCGTAGACAACCACGGATCCTTAATTAAGGATAAGGGT
The DNA here is from genome assembly GCA_039090855.1 of Macrothele yani. Classification (NCBI taxonomy): domain Eukaryota; kingdom Metazoa; phylum Arthropoda; class Arachnida; order Araneae; family Macrothelidae; genus Macrothele; species Macrothele yani. Next base: position 65,013,293 of record CM077005.1, read on the forward strand.
CAAAGTTACTATGTTAATGATAATCCAGAGGGAAGCTGAGGGTTGGCAACAACAGTCTATTGCCTATTTCTGTCAGTAAGATAATAGCTATCGGAAGGTGCTTTTTGTTAAATTAATTTTTCAGACAATGACTATGTGGAAACACAAGTTTGTCCGTGACGGCGATAGAAAATGCGCCCCCTCACTCTGGAGTAAGTTGCTCTCCCAACTAAACTACACGGACGGAATGTGCCGCGGCAAATTTGTCGTCTTGACACGTGATTTACCACTCTCTGTAGAACGCACATCACTTCCCTCTTAATTTTTTTTTGTGTGGTTTTTCCAGCGAAGAAGGAATTTTTCATTAATTCCAGACGATGCGTGGAACAAACTTCACACATTTTTTGTAGAACCCAGAGGCCAGTAGATCATTTTTTTTACGCTTAGGCGCCAATGTAAAACCACAAATCTGTCCGCGCCCTCCTCACTCCGGAGTAAGTTGCTCTCCCAACTAAGCCACACGAACAGAATGTATCGCTGCAGATCTGTCGACTCGCCACGTGTTTTACCTCTTTATTACATTACAACTACTACCGGGACGTACAAGATGTACTATCCGAATGATTATGCATGATACACACACGCGTACAAGCCCAGGTACACAATTACACACGAATTAAATTACTGCATTTATAACTTCCTTTTGAAAATCACGAGAACCGGAAATTTGAAAATTTGCTTTATTCTTAAGATACACACACAAGACACACACCTCATGGGTGAAAATTAATACAGTAGTTATTCCACATAAATTTATAATACACGTATATTTACATAGAACGATCCAGGCTGCATTTTGTTGTTGAGGAAGACTAGTTGCGCCGGCATAAATATAGATGATGTATGGTTGAGGCACATGGCTCATAGAAACAAGCCATCAGCCGGGATGAAAATGTTCAAAATATGCCAGTAGCCTAGATGCACTTGTTGAAAACGTCTCTGACACTCAAAGTAGCAAGACTAGTAAAATTTTGCATTATTGTTTCCATAGTTAACAGGCGTAAGATCCGCACCGTAATTATCAAGTCCATGGAATAAATCGCTGGCAGTGTCTCTTCCTTTAAAGCCACCGAAGTCAGCGATTCCTGGACCGTAGCTTCCTAAATTAAAGTCGAATCCTTCACCCCTAAATAATCTTTAAATGGAGCTTTGAACTGAGCCTCAAGTTCTGGTCCGTATCCTTGAACGGGGCTCAAGGCAGGCGCATTCAACGGTTGCCTCTGAAGAATGATAGCTACAGATTTTCCCTTCTTATCTTTAGGTGCAGCAGGCTGCTCAATACCTTTAGGACCAATGTCTCCGTAACCGCCTGCAGGAGATCTGCTTGAACTGTATCCTCCCCCAAGGAAACCGACTAGAGGATAGTTCTTACCAGAACTCTGGTCAGCATTACCTAGATTGTATCCCGCGTTGCCTGCTTCTGGTCCAGCTTGTTCGTAGTTTGCGTTTGATTTGCCCTGAGTATCTAGAGGGGCTGCATGCGTACTTCCGCTATTATACCCATTATTTTGACCTCCGGCAAAGTTAACTACACCTCTATATTCTCTGGGGTATTCCTTACCGCTGTATTCTCCAGCTCCTGCACCATTGCTGGTAATGGCATAGCCATGCCCTCCATCTACGGGGCCACTCTTTCCGGAATACTGCACGACTTTACCCTCAGCTGATGGGGAACCATATTTGCCACTGCTCTCGTATCCTCCGTAGGATTCTCTGTCTCTCCCTGTTTGGCCGTAACTGGCTTTACCGGAACCTCCAACAGCGGGTGTCTCGTAACGGCCATCACCCCCGTATGCACCACCCTGCTGTTTTTCATAGCTTCCCTCATTACTGTATGCACCAGCAGGTGATCCATAAGCGTTTTTGCCATCAGAAATGACCCCGTGAGATTGTGCATAGGCATCTTTGGGTTGTTGATATGGAGCGTTTCCTACATGTTGACCTCCTAAGCTGTAAACTTCACCGCCGCCTACATAGTCTCTACCGTGATTACCTCCCAGCTGCTGAGAAGAGAAAGCTGGTCCAGTGTATCCAGCATCTTTCAAAATACTGAACGTGTTCTTGGCGTCATTGAATGCATTGTATGAATCCCTTCCACCATATCCTCCGGCTTGAGAGTTGCCATCCTGCATTCCTTTGGGAATGACGGGAAATAGGAGATAGCCACGCTGTTCCTTTCCGGCTCCGTGTTTTCCATGGTTGGAATCGTAAGTATTCTTCTCCTGAATGGGAGATACGGGAAGTGGACCTAGCTCCTTGATGAACAAAGACAATTTATTTCCGTCGATTTCTTTTCCTTCTACTAGATTCGTGTAAGGCTCGAGTTTCGGACTACCTGCTCCAGCATTTGTGACAGGAATAAATCCTCCATAAGAAGCTGGGCCACCGTAACCTGCATTCAGATCGCGACCCAAAAATTCACCATGTCCTCCCTGATAACCTTGATAAGACTGCCCACCATAGGATTCTCTAGGTCCATCATATCCGTGAGGACCTAACTCTTGAGGTCTAGCCTTGTTCTCTGATTCTTTTGAAGAACTATGCGACTCAATGTAACCGTCTGGGCTTACAGAAGGAAGGCCACTTTCTTTTCCATATGTACCAGAGGAAGGTGCATAACCGCGGTTCTGCCTTTGCTCACCGGGGTAGCTCTTGCTGTAGCTTTCCTCACTCGATTGACGTGGTCCATAGCGGCCTCTGTTGTCATAGTGATCTTCATGGCTTGCGGAATATTCAGGAGAAGCGTCACGATGTTGGTAGTGCTCCCCTTGATAGCCGCCTACTTCACCGCTGCTTTTGTAAGATTCTCCACTGCCTTTAGAGTGATCTTCGTAAGAATGTCCATAGCTGGATTCAGGGGGAGCTCTGTATCCACCTTGAGGTCCTTTATCTTGAGGACCGTTGCTACCGTAACCATATCCTTTACCGCTGCCGCTTCCGTGACTCTTGCTGCTGCTCTTGGATTGAGAAGAGGATCGGCTGCCGTGGTTGCCTTGAGGACGTACGTGGAAAGCCACATGTCCGGTTTCTTCTTTCAAAATGTCCTTTTCATCAGTGGCTTCAGCAGTTTTGTTACCAACTTTCTCACAGGTGACGGCCTGCAGCAGCATCAAAGCCGCCAACAGCAACTGCAAATGTAACAAGAAAATCAAAGAGTTAGTCGTATAAAATCAACAAGAAAAAAAATAGGAGAAAGTGAAACAGTTGGTCGTGAAGAAAAGAAAAAAAAATTATGACACATGTTTTCACCATTTCGTCACTTATGGCAGTTTCTCTGTAGACTTCACGAGTCTGACGATAAATGTCAGCCGGGTTTACATTTCTTGCATTCAAAAATTGACTTATGGAGCTTATCTCCCAGTCGGCGGACAGCTCGATCGTCTTAAACATGTTAAACGCACAGGACAACACGCACACACGATCTGATGTTCTCATAATGGCGTCCGTGGCTTGCCCAAAAATGAGAGAATTCCGCGCATGCGCGATATCAAGACCACGGCGCATATTTGCAAACATATTAGCAAACGGTACTTACTTTCCGAATATGCCTCGTATTTATTCTATATCTCCGTTATCAACCGTACATACATTTTTAGAAGAAAAGCTTTTTCACAAAACCAAGGGGTCGGTTTATATGAGAGGCGGTTAAGAAAAGTAAGTGATAGTAGTACAAAACGGCAGCTTCCTACTTTTTCACGGATTTTCCTAATATAAAGCTAAGTTTCCCATTCTTTCATTCTCTTCTTGCCATGTGAATAAAAAAAGGAATTTCCGCCTTTTCTTTTAAGTGAAATTAAAATTCAAAATCTGTACTTAAACTGCCAGCGGCCGTCTTTCGTCTTGTTTTCACAAATTTTAAACCATAATCTGCTTTGAAGTCGACGAGAAATTGGTTTTCATAACAAGAAGGGACTACAAGAAAGGGAACAAATGCATTTTGTAGTAAAACTAAAACCCAAAAATCGACAGTGCTACTGCACACTCTGTTGTAAAAACAATCACGAAAGACTGTCCCGTAAAGTTGGTAAAGTAAGTACCAATTTTAATTTCTTTTAAGCTACTGTCTGTATTACTCAGCTTCCTGTCGGTGTTGCATCATCCTACAGCAGCAGCTGTTGATAGAGTTAGGGGAGACGTGCGAGCGTCAGTTTGCTTCTGGTTTTCATGCTGAGAGGTTTTGAATGTATTTTCCACATAGCAAAAAATGGGCAGAAAAGCGTCATTAAGTGTTTCTCAGAGGGCACAAAAACTGAATTTATATCATGAAGGATACTCCGAACGTGGCATAAGCAGAAAGGTGAATGTGAGCAAGGCTACTATTCATAATACGACCACGAAATATTGAGAAACAGAAGTGGACGTCCAAGGAAAGCAACCCCACGTGATGATAATACCATAAGGCGAATAATTTTGCGCTCTCAGAGGAGTTCGTGCAAGAAAATCAATGCCTTTCTACCTTCAAAAGGGCCTGACATTAGTATCAGCACTGTTTCCCGACGTCTTAGCAAAGATTTCAGATTAAAATCTTATAAACCTGCACATAAACCTAGACTCACCCCTGCATGAAAAAAGAAGAGACTCCAGTTTGCGAAGTGTCATCAATCGTGGATTGCTGAAAATTGGAGCCAAGTTCTTTTTCCGACAAATCAACTGCGCGTCAATTTGAATCACGTGAAACACATGTTCGACGACCAAAATGCAAAAGGTTTGATGAAAAATACACCGTTAGCACCGTGAGACATTCACCTAGTCAGATGATATGGGGTGTTATATAACCATCCGGTACTGCTTCATTATCCTTTTTGCCGATAGTCACTACCATGTCTGGTACTTTTAACAGCAAATGTTACGTAAGCTGTTAACTCATATGCAAGTGCACAGATGTATAATCTTTATGCATGATGGTACTCCATGCCACAGATATAAGACAGTAAAGGACTACCTGCAGAGGAAAAGCATAACTGTGCTTGACTGGCGCGGTAATAGTCCCGACCTTAACCCCATCGAAACTTTGTGAATACAAGGTAGCGGAAATACAGCCATCAAATTTCCAAGCTTTGATTGACGCGATAAGGTACGCGTGGTGCAAAGACATTTCAAGTGACTACTGCAAAATCCTCATTGAGAACATGCCACATCGTATTCTGTCCGTTATAAGAAACAAAGGTGGCCACACAAAATACTGATTTCGGCCTTTTTGAGTACTAAAGGATGTAAGTATTCATCTGTGGTGTCATTTTTTTTTTAAATATCTCTGACTACTAATTAGTTGTTTCTTCGAAAATCTTAATTTTCTACAAATTGACAGGTGGTCTTAGACTTTTGCAAATGACTGCATATTAACCACCCACTTGCTATTTCTTTGGCATTTATGATTTTTTTAGAATATTTAGTAATTCAATAATAATAATAATTCGTCATAATTCAATGACACATTTTTCTCATAATTCAATGACACATTTTTCTCATAATTCAAATGACACCCTTATTCTTATCATCCTTTAAAATCATATTTATTTGATTTAGAACTACCAAAAAAAACTGAATAAAAATGCAAAGTTCATTTAGTTCAGGGCGTAAAGAATAAACATGCATAACGCATACAATAATGCATTTCTTTCCCTTTCTGTTTTTCCTGTATAATCCTCAGATGTTTTTGTAGCATAATTACTATAACGGTATTTTACTTTGGAGAGCGGGTACAATTTTTAGAAACTAAATCTGAAATTATACACAGCTCTGTTCGTCCGTGAAATTGCTCAACTTTCACGTTTTTATTGCATCTGAAAGAGGAAAAATATTTCATGTGATATTAGAGGACAAACCCATTACTCAGATTTAACTTTTCTATGTCATAGTTTTAGACAATAATCTTGAACGCAGCTGATTTAGATTGCGAACAGACCTACTAGCTAACTTAGCTCAGAATAGAACACATATATTTCCTCTAGAGAAAAATCTTCTTTCTGTTCGAAAAAGCAGATCAAATCTTTTCGTAAGAAGTAATAACTACAACCCACTCTCCTTGCAGAAAATGGGCGGGATTTTAAAGTTGCTTTTAATTGGGTGTAACTGCACTCGACCGTGAAATTGTTCCTATTCGTCATTAGCTTATGAAAGCTAGATGAATGCAAACTATGTCAAACGTTTCTTTGACTGGCTAGCCATATTTATTTCATTCGTAAATGGAGTATTTATTATGTACCTACCGAAAAAGAGTTTATGTTTTATTCATTCCCAGAGTGAATGTTGAAATGAGCATCTGTAGAAGAGGTCCTTTTCACCGGAATTTGCTGTAAAATATGGTAAACATATTTAAAGTTGATGGTATATGGAAAACGATTGCTACATAATTTAAGAAAGGGACGAAGCGAAAGAAAAATACTATTTATGATCTTTCATGTAAAACTTGGGTCAGTTATATAAGGATTAATTTGCCATCGATTGCTCATAAGCATGTAGTTCCCATTGAGTAAGTTCTATCGTCAAATTATTTACTGCGTTCTTTGTTTCTTTTAAAGGATTTAAATGTTTTGGAAAGTCAGCAGATCTTGCATATGAATGCCGATTCTTATTAGAATAACTTTTATGTCTCTCTTGCGATTAAACGATAAATCATCATGACGAACATCAGTTCCCATTCAGTGACTACTGTGAGACTTCTTTTCGCCTTTTCATTTCCTTTAAAAAATTATTTAACCATTCTACTATACATAAAAATAAAATTTGAATGTGTTTACCTTGTTTAAAGCAATATGTCATTAAAAAAATAGCGACTGTGCTGGTTTAATTAGAAATTTAATATACACCAACACGAACTTATATATATATATATATATATATATATAACTCATCCAATATTTACCTTACGACGTACAAACATGTCGTAACATTGAATAGAAACTTTCTCGTTCGTAAAATTGATTGACATTGACGTTAATTATCAATTTGAGATGGCCTTCTTTCATTCTGCGGAATTGAAAAATCTTAGGACTACGAAACCTGGCTTTTAATACATCTTCTAAAAAAAACCACGTGCGTATGTATATGTATCACAGTCGTCTGCCTGTTTTTCTTTTATTATTATTATTGGGGGTTTAACAGCCACCTTGAGTAACTCAGTGAGCTATAAGCAATCGCCCGCCCCTAATTTAGGGCCACTGGTTTCAGGAAAGGGAGAGAGCCAGCGCAGTTAGACAAACACAACATATATGCCTCATTGGGATTAGAACCCGGACCTCTTTAGGACGAATGATCAGAAACCATCGCTCAGACCACTGCGCCACCTGGCTGCCATGTTTTTCGTTCCTACTTCTGTAGGCAAGCTATCTCTATAACTGTATCATCATCATTGTCAACTATTATCAATCTACTGCTGGACTAAGGTCTCTCCAAGCCTCTATCACAACGGCCTGTCTTGTGCCAGTCTCCTCCATGTTACTCCCGCATACTTTCGAATTTCATCCACCCATCTCCCATGTGGTCTTCTTCTGAGTCTTTTCCTGTCCCTTGGAATCCAGTCTAAAATTTCAGCTGTCCATCGATGGTCTGTCCTTCTGGCAATATGTCCAGCCAATTGCCATTTCAGGGATTTTACTCTGATCATGATGTCTTCCACTCTTGTCATTTTTCTGATCCACGAGTTCCTCTTCTTATCTCTCCTGCTTACGCCAAGCATGCACCTCATCATGCTTTTTTGAGTTGTCTGCAATCTTTGTATGTCTCTTTTAGTTAAGGTCCACGTCTCTGCACCATACATAAGCACTGGAAGGATGCATTGATCAAACACTTTTTTAAGACATAGTATTTGGCGAAACACTTTTTCGACCATAATTTTTTTCTGCTGGAACAAATCGGGTCATTTTGGGATATGATATGTGCTATTCAGTTGTAAACATGACCCAATGGCATATTGCTCTTGAAAATTATACTGTTTCTTCCGAAAGCTCTCCAGGCAAGTTTTATACGCCGATTAATTTCTTCATCAATGTGACCCTCACTTGTTATCTGCTGTTCAAGATAAATGTAGGTATTGGTTGTCTGCAGCTTTTCTCCATCAATCGATAAATCTTCATTTCTTGTAAAAGCATTGCACATGACTTTTGTCTTCTGAAAGTTCATTTTAATCCCATTTCTTTACTCTTGACAGCAAGTTCCTGGATTATACTCTGCAGCTCTAATGGGGTAGTTGCAAATGACTGCGTCATCAGCAAAACGAAGGTGAGTTAGATAATCTCCATTAATTTTTATCCCTTTGTTTCCCCAGTTCAGTGATTGAAAGACATTTTGCAATGTGGCATTAAAGAGTTTGGGAGATATGGTGTCACCTTGTCTCACTCCCTTTCCACTTTTTATGGGTGCTGTATTCTCAAATAGCCGAATCTTTGCATTTTCACTTTCATAGATGTTATTAATAATGTGAATGTATGCATCTTCAATACCGGAGGATTTCAAAGCCATTGTAACTGCTGACTATAACTGTATAATGACGAATAAAATAAATCCCTGCATCAGGTAACATATACCATGAGGATGATGAATCACAAACTTTGGAACTTCTCTGCAGCATTGCTCTTCTGTTAGATGGTGTAAGATTACTTTCATGTTTGGCTGGCATCTATTTTTTCAGAAGACGGACTTGAAAAATTCATTCCGTTTTTCAAAAGAGAAAACTATGTGAGAAACTTCCCATGCATTCCTTCCTTTGCGTAATCCACAATTGTACTACTAGGTGGCGCCAATTAATATGTCTGAGAGGTTACATAAATGTATATTTACATTTGGTACTACATATATTTGCGATTCATGAACCTGAAAAATTTTTTCAGCGCAATACTTTATTTAAGATCAAACGTTTTTATACATAATGAAAAATTATTCCACTAGAGGTTGTATTTAAATTTTTAGTAAAATGATATCTCTGCTTGTAACCGTTAGACTGCAAAACTTGTTTTAACCTAACCATCTGTTTACGGTCAAAATAATCCGTCTGATTTTCAGATATCCTATTTCAATGCCAGAGGATGTCGTGGTATGCTGTCGCGCCAGTTTATAACGAAGTCTAAGAGACTTGACGTAAACTTCGTTATGAAAAAATATTTATTGAATGCAGTAGTAATACGTAGTATGCATATAACAACCGTACATACGTATATCCGTGGCTCATATGGACAGGAATACTCACTTTAGATTCGTTCTATTTTAATACCCACGAATCTAAGGAACTTAGCTTCATCTTTGCAACACAGGACATTACTAATTTTTCTATGGAAACGTTTTTCTGCTGCACTAAAAGTATACATGATGTGTGATATCAGATACGTTGCTACTGTGTTCAATGAAAATACTGCAGATGCAGCTGATAATGTCGGTCCTGTAACTGCATTCTCTTCCTTCGTGTCGGAAACCGAAATGTTAGTCCTCTTGCTTTGGATTTGATACACGATCTCAGCATCTTCTATAGAAGTGGACTTAAAACAACGTTATCTTCCGCAGTCCAAGGGTCTTGAAATATTGCTCCGTGAGACGTTCAGTTCGTTCTTTACAATTTTGACCCACTTTTGAAGGAGTTGAGGATCTGCTTCCACACTACATGCCCAGCAGTAGGTGTTCCTTTCTCTGCCCCTTTTCTGCTTCATCTCCATCACAATCCAATAAAAACCTCTTCTGTGGACAGCAATTACTGATGTTTTAAGGCTGTTTTTCCTTGCATTATTTTTAGACATTCCTCAGTTCCACTTTCCCATTTTTTTGTCATCTTTGGCAACACAGTGAAGGATTTTCAGCACTTCGTAATTTCTGAAACAAATTTTGGTTTCGTCATAAACAAAAAGTCCATCATGCAATATTCCACCTGAATCAAGCGTAATGGCAGTTCCTTCCCTATAACAGTAAATTCGCTTTAAACAACTTCGTTAAAAACGGGCGCGATTGCATTTTCATTTAGAATTCTCTATTTTAGATGTTAGAATGAAACAGCATAATTTTCAAGAGCAATATGCCATTATGTCTTAAAAGAAAAGTGTTTGATCAATGCATCCTTCCAGTGCTTACGTATGGTGAAGAGACGTGGACTTTAACTAAAAGAGACATACAAAGGCTGCAGACAACTCAAAGAAGCATGGAGAGGTGCGTGCTTGGTGTAACCAGGAGAGATAAGAAGAGGAACTCGTGGATCCGAAAAATGACAAGAGTGGAAGACATCATGATCAGAGTTTAATCCCTGAAATGGCAATGGGCTGGACATACTGCCAGAAGGACAGACCATCGATGGGCAGCCGAAATTTTAGATTGGATTCCAAGGGACAGGAAAAGACCCAGAAGAAGACTACATGGGAGATGGGTGGATGAAATTCGAAAGTATGCAGGAGTGACATGGAGGAGACTGGCACAAGACAGACCGTTGTGGAGTAAACTTGGGGAGACCTTCGTCCAGCAGTGGATTGATAATGGTTGACAATGATGATACAATTTTTTATATATCTCCCTATTTCAGCTCCTAAAAGTGAGATCTGAAAAGTTATTTTTGCTTTCAACTTCTGCTAGGTGACGTAAGCTAGGTCTTTTCTGCTTGATGATAGCTCTTCTTCTACAGGTTGAATAAAAACCATTCGTTTAACGCTGGCTAACTTTAAACTCCACATGCGAGGTCACAATATATCTGCGCTACTGAAAGTTCGGTTTCCAAAATTCTTTTTTATCTGATTGCTCTAACCAAAATCGCAATTTTCCAGCTAAATTACGAAAACATTATTTATATGCTGTTACGGAACTGCTGATTACACACTTGAGAAACATTGAAACACATTTGACGTAGTAGATTTGAAACTTTTGGTAAAAGATGTTATCGATATATCCTAAGAAATAATTATCTTTCTTGCATATGTGAATTTAACAATTATCATTTTATTTTTTAGGTTCTGACTGTTTTTTAATACTCCTGCCTTTTTTAAAATCTGGCATTCTTTCAGAGAATTTCGTTCCTCCATCTGCACTGCTTGAGAATAACGTCCTAAATTTGATTGCTTCGTTTTGCATTATTTTTGTCACGTTCTTTTGTTTTTCAAACTCATTATGTTCTTGGAATTTGCCCGCTCATTCACCCAGCTCTTCATGCTGACTTTCCCTCTACCTATACATCTCACCACGCAGCCTTGGCTCTCTCCCTACAAACCCCTATCAGCTGTTTACGTGATTCTTTCATGCTAAGATATTTGTGAAGTTGAGAATCAAGAAAAAGAAAGAATACACACTCCGTAGCAATCAGATACGGTGCTTGCCTGCACGAGTCCGAGCGTGAAACAGTGTTATATTTTTTGAGGAAACGACGGGAGGTTTCCTCGAGCTTAACAGGTGGTGTTCTCCCAATTAATTCTGATTAATTACAGAGAAAATATATCCCAAATTAAAACTGCGTAAAAATTTAAACCTCAGTGCACCATTATTTTTTTTAATTTGGAACTGCAAAGAACCAGAAGTAATACCTATTCTTCCGTTAAGCTCATTTTTTGTTTTGTTACAGAGTTTAACGACCACCATGATCCACTTATAACGAAGTAAATTTCTCCGTCATTTTTATCCGCGCCAGGATTCGAACCTGGATCCCCTCATTCCGGAATAAGTTGCTCTACCAATTGAGCTACGCGGACGTTTTATTCTGATTCCTATCTGCCTTTATGTCGTGTGCGTCCTTCGGGCAGGTACGTCACATCTCCTGGTACGTTACATTATCTCCCCCTTATTTTTATTTTATTTATTTTTTTTTTCGAAGTGCTGGAGAAGGGATTCTCTTATTTCTCCTATCTCGCGGAGTGGAAATAACATCACACCAATGCGAGATTTTGAACGGTCGGGTCATCCGGATAGTTCGGGCGCCATTATAACGAAGTAAATTTCTCCGTCATTTCTGTCCACGCCAGGATTCGAACCCGGATCCCCTCATTCCGGAAGAAGTTGCTCTACCAATTGAGCTACGCGGACGTTTTATTCTGATTCCTATCTGCCTTTATGTCGTGTGCGTCCTTCTGGCAGGTACGTCACATCTCCTGGTACGTTACAAACTCTAAACGCTATAAGCAAATTATCGTTCCTCATTTGGGATTTCTGATTCCAGGTGGACAGGGACAGTACCATAGGGCAGGCGCATCGTGTGAACTCAGGCCCATCTCGGAAAAATGGTCCGAAGCCAGCGTCTCAAACCACTCGGCAACCGGCGCGATGTTCCGTTATTGTAAGGAATAATAACAAACATAATTCACAATAACTACTATTTTGCGAATTAGCATTCTTTATACTTAAAATAATGTGCAGCTCAATTTAAACATTTGTGAGTACTGAAATCTAAAGATTTATCCGTCCGTTTATCCAGTTCTTAAAGGGCACGCCTATTAATTTTGCTCCCTATACTTCCAATGGCAAACATTTTTGACCATATTTTGTGCTAATAGCAACAAAAATAATCAATCTAAATGGATTATATTTTGAAGAATATTATAACTGAAATTGTGCAATCCTCGACTTTTAATATCAGCGATAAAATAAATTACACAAATGCTTAAAATACCACTAGATCATATTTAGCTAGTGGTAAGAAAGCGTGGCGCCACCTCTGAGCACGTATCATCACTATATCGAAGTAAAGTTTTATTAATTTTTAATATAGTTCAGAAAAGTTTTTTGCCAAGAATACCGATTTTACATTCTAAGTTAGTACGTGTTTTTTATCAGTAGGCCAATTTTGATGTATGGGAAATCTTCCTTCGCTGAAGAAATAGGATTGAAAATTTTTACTATTGGAAATGTAGGGAGCAAAATTAATAAACGTCCACATTAAGTCTGACTCGCATAAGAACTGCTTAAACTGGCTGGTAAAGAAATGCATTGTAAATACACAGTTCACGTGGATTAGAAACATCAAATAGAAGTCATCGCTCTTTCCACGTTTATAAGTGAGTCACGGAAAACTTCTCATCAGCCGCCAGCGGGAATCGAACCCAGGGTCTTCTAGTTACGCCCCGCACATGCTTCCACTGCACAACTGGAAGTCCTGGGTTCCATTGCCGGTGGCAGCTGATGATAATTTTTCCGTGACTCACTTGTAAACGTGGAAAAAGCGATGACTTTTATTTGAAATACATGGTATTATGTCAAATAATGTACAAGATTCCTTAGGTTATTTTACAGTAGTTGAACCGAACGATAAAGTTGGCGGTAGGTACGAATGAAACGATTTTCACTTAGCTGTTAAGCCTTTTTTTGCACTGGAAAGACATCGCTTTGCTAAAATCGAATACTGTTATTAGATTAGATTTAAATATTTATTACTTATTTTGGGAGTCCCTAATAACAACTACTGAAGTAAAAGACGACTGACTTCTTGAAAAACAGCATAAAGAACGGATACTCTTATGTAACAACTATATGAAGGAGATGATTATTAAAAGCTTGTTAACAGAAATCAGCTCTTTAAGTAACTTTATTGCAATTTTTTCTGAGTTTGTCAGATGTCCCTCCCCCCCCCCCTTTTTTTAAGGGAAAGAATATCATGAAATCATCTGACGTAAAAATGTTCGAAAGAAAATAGAACTCTGTTATCGAAGACTCAATAGAAGATGTGACTGCAAAGTGTTTGTATATATTTACGAGTATTAGCAAACACTCGCGTGCATTCCAGTTCATGTTGGATGTTCATCACAAATCTGGATGTTGAACATTCTTGAGTAATCACACGGGAAGCTATGCACTTATCCAGTGATTCTCTCATTGATCGAAGCTATGCACTTATCCAGTGATTCTCTCATTGATCGAAGCTATGGACTTATCCAGTGATTCTCTCATTGATCGAAGCTATGCACTTATCCAGTGATTCTCTCATTGATCGAAGCTATGCACTTATCCAGTGATTCTCTCATTGATCGAAGCTATGCACTTATCCAGTGATTCTCTCATTGATCGAAGCTATGCAGTTATCCAATGATTCTCTCATTGATCGAAGCTATGCACTTATCTAGTGATTCTCTCATTGATCGAAGCTATGCACTTATCTAGTGATTCTCTCATTGATCGAAGCTATGCACTTATCCAGTGATTCTCTCATTGATCGAAGCTATGCACTTATCCAGTGATTCTCTCATTGATCGAAGCTATGCACTTATCTAGTGATTCTCTCATTGATCGAAGCTATGCACTTATCCAGTGATTCTCTCATTGATCGAAGCTATGCACTTATCCAGTGATTCTCTCATTGATCGAAGCTATGCACTTATCCAGTGATTCGCCAATTTTTAGAAACCTTCTTTCGAAGCTTCCCGCTTCCCATTCTTTCAATGTTGCCTTAGCAGATGTGCCCGGTGATAAATCACCTAGCACATCTGCTAAGTGAAAAACGGAATGCCCTTCTACTTAATATGGGATTGTAGGTCGTCAAGATCCTTTGCCACCAAATGGATCCGTGGCCTCCATTAGGATTCTCAGCCGGGAATACACCAGATTGGGTGATCAGCCCATTACTTGGGGACAGGTACAAACTGGAGGCGCAACCACCAGAAACAACTCACACGTTCAGGGCCAATTTACCAACATCTATCTACGCATCAGAGTTACATATCTCGTAAACCCCTGAACTGGGTGGGCTGCAAAGGAAATTGAACATACGACAGTTTTCTTCTCCGGCGATTAGTCTACTGCGATACAAAAAACCCTACATTGGCTCAGTTAAACTCCTCATTCGGAAGATTTGGTACCAAATGATTTCTTTATTTTTTAGCAGCTTCAGTAAATCAAGTCCATACTCAAGCAGCATAAATTCATTACCACTGAAGAAGTTCAATAGAATGTGAAACCACCTCTGAAATCCATTCGCAAAGAACAGTCCCAGAACTGTTATCGTCAATCACATTGTCGATATAATTACTGCGCATAGCCTTTCAAACACTTTGAAGCGGATAAGCGTTCTGCATGTAAGTTCAGATCAATTTGCTGCTAAATTAGTGGATTCGCTTCAGAGTCAGGCCTTATATGCTGTCTTTCCCTAGGTGATCCTTTGAATATGAATTGCTGAAATTGCTCTAATTGGTCAGAGAACCTGCGCAACGTATATTCTATTTAAACTTTCTTTTTGAGTTTCTTTTTCTCTCTAAATTTCAGTTTGTTCTCTTAGACATTTTCAAACCTTAACGTTATGTCCTTTCCCTCAAACGAGAATAATGTTGGTAACACCCAGAGGTTGGAACAAGGGTGACGTATGTGTGGCCGGATAAGAACGATAGATAAAAAGGCAATGCAGCGGTTGTGGTGTTATTGATGATAGACGTGATGTTATGATGATATTGATGATAGACGTGATGGAATTGATGTTATTGATGATAGACGTGATGTTATACTGCGATTGGATGTTAAATAACTGATATTGCATCGAGTAAGCCAGTAAATAATATTACTGGCTTACGTAAATCGTAAATCAATCCATGGAAGATCTCTTTCTTGTACAGTGTATGGGTACCTTCTAATATTGCACTAACTTATCACACATAACGTAATTACTGACGTAAGGACTAAGTCACAGCGGAAAGAAAATTACGTTATACTTGTTTTTATGGTTAGTACGATTTCTACCCATTTAAGAGCCAATGTCAAAAAAACATTTTTGCATTCGATAACTAGAGCCACGAGAAAAACTTTCTGCGCATTTGATTCGTTACATGATTTACCAGTAAGAAATGTAAATTTGTATTCCACCTCTGTAAGTTGTATAACTCTTTGTGCATCCAATATCCATAATTAAAAAACAAAATATTAGGTGCTTGAATTAATTCCCGTTGTTTTTTGCCACTCAAACAACTGTGTGTTGCCACAGAACGGTACAGGATAGCCTATTCGAAGTATTGTCCGTTGGCAGCTACGACCCTTTCCCACCGTTGGGGTAACAAATGGATTCCGCGGTAGAAAAATGCAGGTTCTTACGAGGCGAACCATTCATCGAGCCATCTTTGGATATCCAAGACAGAAAGAAAGTGCTGGTCTGACAGGCCATGCTGTAGCGACCGGAACAAATGGAAGTCCGAGGGAGCAATATCCGGGGAATAAGTCGGGTGGGGTAAGAAGTCCCAGCCAAGTGTCTCCAAGAGTTCCTTCACGGATTTGGCGACATGAGGTATAGCGTTGTAGTGGAGAAGAATAACCTTGTCATCTGGGATCCAGAATCCGAGCTTCTGCATCATTCCCACTGCCTTTAAACGTTTGCTAACTGTTAACTTATCGACCCATAGTGTTTCAGATAATTCGTGGAGCGTCTGACATGAATCCTCGACTAATAAGGTCTCCAATGCGCCATCTTCGAACTTTTTCGGCTGCCCAGAGCGCTCTTTGTCCTTCACGTCATATTCGTTGGCTTTGAAGCGTGGGAACCATTCTCTGCATGTTGTTTCCGATAGGGCATGCTCCCCATAGGCATGCACTAGCAAACGATGACTTTCCGCTGCAGATTTCCTGAGATTAAAGCAGAAGAGTAATGCTTCCCGCAAAGTGCTCCTTTTTTGGTACGAAACTCGACATCGTGAATGCGATACAAACTCGTGTTCTGTGCCCTCCGATCGCGTGTCACATCCGATCGCGTGTCACATACTGCTTCGCCCAGACTACGGACGGTACGTGCGTGCGCGCAAGGGAGGTAACGTGTGGCTCGGGTCACAGCGCACCACTGCTGCGCTCTATTGGGCAAAAGTAGGAATTAATTCAAGCACCTAATACTCCATGCACTTCCTAACCTTTCTGATGTAAAAGTGTACTAAGTGCCGCAAGCATCGTTTCTCAGCTTGACGAAATTTCAATTACTACAGTCACATTAGAAAAATTCCTTTGTCGTAGGCTAGCTTAATCAATGTGTGATCACTATAGCTCTTATAAGCCCTGATTTCAAGTGAAGTATGTTTCCGCTCGAAAGCTCTGTTTCCCAAATTCTTTTCTGCGTACGATTGCCGTAAATGAGATCACGAATTCGCACTTTCCGGTTTTTCCGATGCAAAATTTTCCGTCTAGGCGGCGAAAAATTAAATTTTTTATGATTCCATTTAATTTATACGTTAAGCGATATGCTGAGATACCTTCAATTTACGAGGCTTGTCAGTTTCGTCAAAATTTGTGCTAGTCACATTCAAGAATCTGGCAATATCTTTTTCGTTTACTCTTCGCCATCGTCTAGCCCGTGAAGGCAGTTAACTACACTCAATTGCTGCTACAACAAGAGAAGAGCTACTGGAAGTTGGAATGCAAAGCGTTTATCTTTTGAGGAAAATATTCCAATCTAGAACGTTACACAATAACTGACAACCACGTATAATGTCCTTCAAGACACTAAGGTAACAGAGATATCCTGAGCACAAAGGTACAATATCGTATGATTTCTTTAGCCATCACATTAGTGCTACCAAAAGGGAAATACACGTGGGAATCTGGCAAATTTTAGTCTCTGTACAACGCAATTATTTGAAGGTACGCTCATTGATATAAAACTCCGCGCACCAAGAAGGAGGCGTCGGATTGAAATGAGATTTTCGAAGTGAGATGGTGCATACCATGGGCACATACGAAACACATTCCTGTCAGCGTTAGTATCGCATTGGACCTCCTCGTGATCGGATACATGCGGTGATACGGTCCGGCATGGAGTCAAAGAGACGCCGTATGCTTTCCTGGAACAGATTGGCCCACACTTCTTGCAACATGACGCTCTAAATAACGAACAACGGGACATGGAGAAAGCTGGCGTCCCATCTGGTCCCACACATGCTCGATGGGCGAGAGATCACGCGCTCTGGAAGGCCACGGAAGTGTCGAAGCATGACGTAGACAGTCCTGGGAAATCCGAGCCGCGTGCGGCCGGGCGTTATCTCGTTGGTAAATGGCTCGGGGCGCCCCGCCAGGAAAGACAGCACATAGGGCCGCAGGATCTCCTGTACGTAGCGCAACGTTCCTCGGATCACTACGACGGAAATCCGGCTGTCATGCGCGATGACTCTCCAGACCGTCACGCTTGCAGTTCGGGAAGTGTGTTGCTGTACAGTGAGGTTGGGATTGTAGCGCTCATTTGCGGTCCTCCACACTCTGGCGCGGTTGTCGTCCGTTCCCATATAGAAGCGGGATTCTTCGCTAAACACTATACGTCGCCAGTCCGTAGCATTCCACGTTGCTCCCTGCTGACACCACTGCAATCGATGCCGACGAAGGTCAGGTGTTAATGGCAGAAAACGTAAGGGCCTTCGAGAGTGCAGATTCGCCTCTGCTAGAAGTCCAGAAATGGTTCTGGCAGGCATAGGAGCCCCTTGTACAGCCGCCACATTTCTCTGGATATTGGACAAGGGCGTCGTTGCATCTGTGCGTGCCACTCTCAAGATCGCACGGTCCTCTCTGCTGGTGGCGTGTCTGGGTTGTCCCGAGCCAGTCCGCCTTGTCTTGGTGCCTTCCCGTATCTATTGTTTTCAACACGATCGCACCGTACTGTCCGACCGGCCCAAATGGCGGCCGAGTTGGAGCGCCGGCCACCCTTTCTCTCTCATCCCGACGATACGGCCTCATTCAAACTCCGTCAGTTGCCCGTAGGTACATCTACGGCGGCCGCTCGGCATGTCTATCACTCAGGGATCTCACCTGACTCTTACCGTGCACTTCGGCACGAATGTGGAGTCCCCTGCGCGGAGCTTTATAAGCCCCAAGGATTGCGATTGTAGCGCCGGTTTTGGACGCGCGGGAGTGTGGAAACGCACGAAACTTTAATCATTTTCATGTGTGCCCTCCCCGTAGCTATTCGCAGAGTTTCGTGTTCATCTTACGGTTTTTTCTTGGTGCGCTGATTTTTTTGACAATGAGTGTACGTCTTTTAAAAATAGGCATAACGTAAGAAACTCACCTTCATATCTTGAACGTTATACATTATCTGATAACCATAGCATTTATAACGTTACATAATACTTGACAACGATGTATAATGTCCTACAGCACACAAAGGTAACAGAGGTATCGCGCGCACAAACATAAAATATCGTATGATATCTTCAACCATCACATTAGCACTACCTAGAGGAAAAAACACGTGAAAAACTGGAAAATATTTGTCACGGTCACCTCTGTGCAATACATTTTTGGTGCTATGCATCTTCCTCGACAGTAGTGAAGTAAATCCCAAGTAAAAGATTTCGATGTAACGAAAATGAGTAATGGTGCGTCATTGTCAAAACCATTGTTGAAATCTGATCATGCTGTATGCTGTCCCATGAACTGACACAACAATAGTTAATTTCGTTGTTTCAACAATACCTTTTATCTTTTACCAAATTATCGCCGAACATTATTTCATCACATTTTACATAAACGTGACAACATCGCATTGCAATCTGCGTAAATTGCAAAAACCTGATGCTAAATGTAACAGAAGCCATTACAAAAATGCATTGCCGCCCCGGTGGTGCAGTGGTCTAAGCGATGGCCTCTGATCATTCGTCCGAAAGAGGTCCGGGTTTAAATCCCGGTGAGGCATGGATGTTGTGTTTGTCTTACGGCACTGGCTCTCTCCCTTTCCTGGAAGCAGTGACCTTAAATTAGGGACGGTCGGCTGCTTATATCCATTGAGTTGCTCACGGTGGTCGTAAAACCACCAATCATAAAAAAAAAAAAAAAATGCGTTCTGATGTCCTGCGTTTTTCCCGACAGCAGCAAATTATGCGCCGTAGCGAAATTTGGCTCCCTATAACCGTCTTTCCCCAAAGAAGAAAGTTACCTGCTGTTGAAGATAACTTCAAGATGATGTATAGCACGATGAGGTGTAACCTGTAAATATCCTAGACCAAAAACTACTAACCCTTCTCTCTAACACATTAGCTTTTCTTTCTATCTTGAGGTTATATTTTATCTTGCGCATGCGCGGATGAACTTTCGTAGCTACATCATATTTCGTCGGGTTCGTTTCTTCCGTTCGTCTAAATTTGAATAGTATATAATAATAACATTGCTTTTGAAAAACTACACAGTCGAATCATTTACTATTACCGCCACCATAGTTTAGTAAATATTTACCTTTACGACTCACATACTTCTTTAATTGGTTTTACGACAATAACATCCATTCATCCACCTACCTACGTATTGCTTAATCTCAGGAACTAGTTAACCTTATTGTCTCTTGTTATGATTTAATTTTACTTAGTATGTACCGGACTGTGGCTCAGTGTAGTTGTGAGTGACGCGAATAAATACAATGTCGTACGTAAGTAAATATATACTTGAATCACTCTTTTTATTTCACACCCACAAAGATCGTGGCATGCGAAAGATGCATAGCATAAACTATCTACAAAAAGTACCACGGTACTCTCCCGGTTTTGTTTATTTTTCTTTTTATTAATATGCCTTTTTAATAGGCATAATGTGTGAAGCACAGTTTTATCAGTCGGTATTAAACGGAGTGCGAAGAAAAGTGAAAATACAGTTCGGAAAGTCTTAGCATCATCCGATCCCAAAAGGATTTTCGTAATTCGTTTACGAAATAGGGCCAGAGATGGAAACGGTTCAGGAATCAACAAGTCGACAATTTCTAGCCGGTCCAACGGGTCGGGTCAAGGTGTTCCTAACCTGAATTTGACCCGGGTTTATTTCCGTTTTATTTTTGAAAAGAAAAAAATATGTTCCAAAGAAAAACGCGCGTTGTGGAATTCTGTAGTCGATGCTGGTGCCCACGAAGTTAATAATGATTTGCCATACAAAAATATCGTCGTCTCTTTCTAAAAGCAACTAAGATTTCCACCGAACGATGTCAGACACACCGACACCATATCGTAAAAAGATACTTCCTTTGCTTTCTTTTGCAGTGCGATTGTCCAGGGCAAGGTACAGGCAAACGCCATTCGCCTGCTTCTCTGATGATTTCCTCTCTCCGTGCGAAGTTCAGTGTATGACTAAGAGTTACATTTCACATGGCATCTTTTACATTGAGCATCCAGAGGTTTTTGATTGATGTGCTGACTTCCCTTTCCCATGACATGTCATGTCAAAATTAACTCCTTATTTATTAATGTGCATGGATTTAATATTAAGGAGGTTGAGAAAGGCGTCGAGGCAAACAAATACGTGCTTGTTGAAAACCACAATGGGAAGATTGAATGCTGGAAATTGTTTCGTCTCATTAAGGAACCGGTGAATAATTCTGTGTTGTTCGGTCTTGCTTGTTGTTCAAAATGTGGAAAGTGTATAATTACGAAGAAAGATGTCGAAGGTGTAATAAGAGATTATGGAAACAAAAATATAACGGACCATATGAAAATATGCGCACCTCCATCAAAGCGTGGAAAGAGTGAACAATCTAAATGCATTAAAACAATACATTTGTGTAATCGTAAATAATGATTCCCATTTGTAATATACTCCATGGTCACGGTCATAGTCAGCCATTACTTCTGAATTACGCAGAATAATGGCACTTAAAGTGGCACTAAAATTTAGCAAGTAACCAAATCTGATTATTAAAAAAGGATTTCAGTTATTAAATATCAAGCAGTTATTGGGATGAATACGTATTTTGCGGTTATATGAATATATATATAATAAATAAAGTTTTGAATTCATAGTTCAAAGCAGATTTGTCCGAGTCAGTTACGGGTCCAGTTATGGGACACCCGGGTCTCAAAGGTTTGACACGTTTCCAACTCTGAACAGGGCTATTGTACTAAAAAAGCAAACGCACAGGTTGCCACCTATCGTCAAACTCGTGCCACGGAAGATTTATTTTCTTCTTGATTTGAGGTTGAACGACCATTATGAGCAACGTGTAGGGCTATAAGCAGTCCCCGGTTCCTACTTGAGTTCCAGGGAAGGGAGAGAAAAATCGCCTTCAGGCAAGCACACTATCCATGCTTAATCTGGGACTCAGATCCTGGCCCATTTTGGACCACTAGCCAGAGACCAGAGTCTCTGACCACTCAGCTACAGGGGCAGCCCACAGAGGAAGCTGTACCAAATTCAAGTGTATCTTTTATACCGTGTGCAAAGAGAAAAACCTTTATCAGTATATAGAAGTAAAGGATAGTAGGGAAATGGTAATGCTCACTCGTATATCTATACGACACAAAAATAATTTTTATAGTTCGACTTCTAGACATGGAAACATCCTGTGCGCTGTCGGACTGGTATACGCACTAATACACGGTCATTTTGCAGAATACGCAAGTGTATTAAATGACTTACCGCGTGCTTTTATGAATCACTTTTAACGGTTAGTGGCTTTAGGTATGTGTGGAAAAGAGGCGACTTTTGCTGCTGATGTGGCTAAGGATAGCGTTTGCGTTCTTCTTCTTGCGAAATATGTTTACTGTTGTGATGTTTTGTCATGATTTCCTTTTATCAATTAAAAAAAAAAGAGGAAAGGGTAGAAGATTTAAAAAGCCCCCCCCCCCCTTCTTCCCGTGACACAATGGTCTGAGGCACTAATACTTGATCATTCTACTGCGATGAGCCCAAGTTCGAGTCTCGGTTTAGGCATGAGTGGTGTGTTTGACCCCAAGAGCTGGTTCTATCCTTTCCCTGGAACCAGTGGTAGAGCATTAGGGACGGGCAACCCCTTATAGCCCTCGAGCATCGTAGCTGTTAAACCCAGAAACAAAAGGAAACTGAAGATTTTAAAAGTTTGTTGACCGAGGGATCAACTCTTCAGCAAAAATGTCAGAATTTTATATCAAATAATACGAGACATCAGTTCTCAGCCAACAATAAGATGGGACAAAATTGGCTTAACATGGATTTTTGTGCGAACTTATAGTAATATGATGTTAGATAGTAGGACTGGAAACGCTCGGAGTTTACGTTCTGCCCTTTTCCTTTTGTTTCTTACAATTTTTGGCCATGGTTCAGTACCGGATGAGATTATTTTTCTTCCTATGTTCCTGTTTTCTCCCTTCACTAGCGATTGCAATAAAACATGGATTATTCTTTCTCCGATGCTCGTGGAAGTCATTAGCCTATGCACCTGTTCGCACGGAGTGTAGAAAAATTATAGTAACAGTTTCAAAAATTAAAGAAAAGGATTTCGCTGATATCAACAAACTTTTACTTCGTTCACACTAGATATTTGTGTCAACAGGCATGCCAGGTTGCCCAAAAATATTACGTTACTGTCTACCTCACCGGACATCACGCCTTTTGATTTTTCTATGGAGATTATTGTTTAGAAAATAAAGTTCATGATCGAGACATACTATTATGATAGATCTCGGCTGTCTTACAGCATCTGATACTCCGCAACGGGTTCGGCTGGAATTGAAATTTTACGTCAGGTGTTGTGCTAGCTATGATAGATGCCAATCGGAAATAAACCTTATAGAAGCCCATCCATAGAAAGAAGTCTTCCACTTCTGCTTCATTCAGTGTGGCAGATCGCTAGTAGATATCTATAATATTAAAAAAATTGAAACTGTTGGCATAATTAATCAAAACATGAATTATGCCCATACGCAATACTACGTGTATAATGCGGGACCCAAGTACCCACTGAAATTTATGAATGGGTGCTGGGTACCCGTTAAATCATGGGTAATAATAAAAGTTAAAAAATAAAATGTTCGATTGGCCGCTTTATAGTTTTAGCTGATAACACTATAATTTCCTTCTTCTTAGTACTTCGATATGTTGTATAAACTCTCATACAATAATGAGAATATAAACCCGTGAAAATAACAAGAAATGTTTGTGCCCACGAAACGCTTCCAAAATCTAATCTTAGAATTATATCCTAAGAGTCGTGAAGGAAGATCTGGATATCATTTGATTACAGAACTGCTTTCCAGAAACATGCATGCATATACATAGAAACACCCCAAAATAGATGGATTACACATCGATATTACAACCTGCGAGGGGCCAATATTAAACACGTGTAACTGTAAAAAGTGCAAAAGGGAAATTAAGAGCGTAATAACACATCCGTTCCAGTTTTTAAAACCTATCACCAATTAAACCATGTGCCTTATGTACGCATACATTCGACGCTCCAGTGTAGATTTGCGTCGCGTGCGTGCGTGTGTGTAAAAGTACTCCAAAACCCATTGCACTTCACATCCTAAGCAACAACAATATAAGGATTTATCCAGAGTTCCAGCACTCAATAGACTTCACATCCAGATTTCGAGCTCCCACTGGGTTGCAGGTCTTGAACTCCAGAGACGAAAGACTTATTCAGAGCTCGATCCTTCGTTGGACTTTTCGTTAAGAGTTCGGGCACCCATTGGACTTCGAGTCCAAAGCTCGAGCACCTATTAAACTTCGAGTCCAAAGCTCAAGCAACCATTGGACTTCGAGTCTAAAGCTCGAGCACCTATTGGACTTCGAGTCCAAAGCTCAAGCACCCATTGGACTTCGAGTCTAAAGCTCGAGCACCTATTGGACTTCGAGGCTAAAGCTCAAGCAACCATTGAACTTCGAGTCTAAAGCTCGAGCACCTATTTGACTTCGAGTCCAAAGCTCAAGCACCCATTGGACTTCGAGTCTAAAGCTCGAGCACCTATTGGACTTCGAGTCCAAAGCTCAAACACCTATTGGACTTCGAGTCCAAAGCTCAAACACCTGTTGGACTTCGAGTACAAAGCTCAAGCAACCATTGGACTTTGAGTTCATAGCTCGATCACCCACTGAATTTTCGGAAAGTCGAGAATAAACGGACTTTTTATTGTGCATAGTCTGGTGTTCTCGTGACTATGTATTGTGAGAAATGAGTGCCTTACTAAAGCCCTCAATATTGTTTACTATAATGTTCATCCTCAGGTAGATCACTCCGGATAGATTGTAGATGTGTATCTGATGACTCACCAAGCAGTTTTGCCGCTGAGGAATTCGATTGGTTAAAAACTGGAAATACAAAATGACACAGGTCGGTGGTGACAATGTCATATTATATTAAAAATATTTTCTGTTCCCCACGACTGTAGTACCATTTCTAGAATTTCGCATTCTAAAATATGTCATGCAGAAAGTGTGAAGCAGATAGTTAAAAAAAAACGGAGTGATTATTAATGTTCGACGAAAGATTGCCATCCATATAATAAAAATTCTTCATGCTCCCTCGCTCTTCAGATACATAAACACTATTGTTCTTAAAGTTATTTCACATACGCAGTAAAAACACTCCGGATATAAGCAAGGACACTTGTAGTTCCAAGATTAAGGAAAAAATAATACAATTGAAAAAAATGAGGGGAGGGATGGTGGTATGCTGAGCCTACGCTTGCCAACACAAGAAGGCAGTAGGTTTTCAATCGATCTCTGGCTAACGAGTTGCTCGTGGGGAAAACAGGTTTTGCCTGTCATTACCGTGGGCAGATCTTCATGATATGCGCAGATATAGAACAAAGGCAAGTCAACAAAAATACCTTGATATGATTTCAGAATAATTCGTTGTACTTTTGATACGCTAATACATAGCGATAGACGAGTCCATTGTCAAAAGTTCGGGAATTTTTATTTTTATTTTAGAAACCCGCTGAATTTAAATGGAATGTCGCTGACCTCTTAGATCTAACGAGAACATGGTTCAACGAAAAGGAGTCGAAATTAGAATACTCCTTAATTTGCGAAAATCACGTGGCACCACTTAGGAAGTTTTGTTTGTTTGCTTGGGGGTTTAACGACGGCAAGAAACATCTTAATGCAATGTCGTAAGATCTAGTGCCGTAAGATCTCTCAATGGACTTTTCAGTTGCTTGTCTTACGGTCAGTGACGTAAGACAAGCACATTATCCATGTTTCATCTTGGATTCGGACTCGGACCCATCTTTGAAGAATGAATATAACCCAAGACCTTGTACCACTCACCAACCGCTAAGGGCGATTTGTACAGTTTACGAACAGGAAACGCTATGATTTTTAATATTCTATTTGTTACTATAATACCTCCTAGTAAGATAATTTTTTCTAAGGAAAATCTTAAATGTCACAGACACGATTACTTCTGTACGAACGGAGACTAATTTTCCAATATTTGTTCTTGTCTGTGTTGAAGATTAGTGCATAGAAGAAAATGGGAAATATATGTAAAAATCTTTGTCTCCAAATCAATATGTTGGGCTTATGACGTAGAAGTCTTGTCTTACTTCAACGTTAATTTAAAACATCAACATACTAAGAAATAGTTCCTAAATGAAAGAAACCTTAACGGCCAGACGAAACATGTAAACAACAGAAGTCACACTTACGGAAAAAGATGCTTTATTCAGGATGTAGCAAACACATCGTAGCATAGCATATTGCACTAAACTCTCCACATACCACACAACGCTCTTTTCACAATAATCAGTTTAAAATCCAACGCTTTCCAAGCAACAATTTAGTCGTCGCTTTTATCTCTTGTTCTTATCAATATCAGGCATACGTCACGTGCATTCAACCTCAATTGTGTTGCCAAACGTATTCGTTTGAGAGAAAAGATATTACGTTAAGAGTGAAGAATAACAGAATAAACTCAAGATTTGCATAGGGAAAGAAACTAAGAAGGAAAGTTGATTTAGAATATACGTCACAGTCTCCAAACGAGGGTATGATTTCTAGAATCAAGGAATGTAGTTTGCATAGACGAAAAAATGGATAGAATGAAACATTAGTTCACGAATTTTTGATAAAAAATGTGCGTGTGTATATGTGTCAAAGCATGTCTTAACAAAATTTTATCACGCTTACTGGAGCATTTAAGATGTTTTTACTGTTTGCAAATAAGCAGTGTTTTTGTTTTACACAAAAATAGATTCCTGTCTAGTAACTTCCATGTCGAGAAATCATTCACGCAACAACATCGAGGTATTTAAAGTATTCTTGATATTATCGGTTTTTTCAGATATGATCACAGTGTTCTCAGTAAACATTTTTACGATATTCCGGAGGGGAAGTAAAATATGATTGATTTTCAGGAAACAACACGCAATTTTATCGTGCCTTCATTTAAAAATACTTCAGCTATTTTTCGTCCACACACATTTCCCAAATGCTTTATCAATGAAACTGAACGTTATCTAGTTTTGATGCATCGCAGAGTTACATCAGTGAACGCTACAGTCTAGAATTTGCGATTCCTTTAAATAGCGAGTTGGAGTATGTACCTCGCGGAAAAGAGCTATTTTACAGTTTTTACTCTTGTAAAATACATTCGTTGATGAGCCAGGTGACGCGACTATATTTTCATAATAATAATTTGTTTAGGCGAAAGATGGTTCGAGTCTGAACAAAAATGCATTAATTTTGCAATTTGATTTTATCATCGCAGACGTTATTTGGCTAATTGTATCTTATTGGTTGTATTTCCTGTACGTCTTTCACAACTCTAGTAAAGTATTTTCAAATCCAAAACAGAAAACCATCGCTATATGCATTAATATTATATTACGTGCACTTATGGTAAACATAAAAATTGAACCTTTTGAAGAAAAGCAATGTCAGCCAGTACCTTCGTGATGCAGTATCAAGAAAAAATATTAGACAGCACTTTCGGCACAATATGGAAATATGGAATCCTTATACACCCTTACCAATAAACCCGCCTGTTCTCTAATCAGAGCATACAGCATTGTCAAGAAATCTCAACGGGTTATGGTTTGAGTGATCTTAATGTTATTTAAGGAGAGAAAACTTTATATGAATAAAAATGTAAAGTGATGAAAGTAAAAATTTTTAGACTCTCGATGATTGAGCAAATAAAAGGAAATAAGAAACAGTTGACCAGTATTTGCTCTATGCGTGTACAAACGTAGCGAACGAACTACAGAAAACGCCTTGAAAAGGTTTTCGAGATGTATGCTTTGAGAAAGAAAATTCCAGTTTAGCAAAATAAATCTCTGTTCATTGCATGCATTTCCCTACTCTCTTTATGCTCATATTTTCAATATCAGCAAATTATCAAAATTCATTCAGCCAGGTGACTCTGATAAAGAAAGATGCGATAAATTTGTATTGAAATTTTATCAAAATTATCTGCCTGTTATCATGCTTCTCGTATTTCATTTTATTTGTTTCAACAAGATATATTTAAAAAATCTTAAAATGGCATTTTTATTTCAACCTCCATTCTTTAATTAAACTTCATTTTATGACCCAACTGTAATCCAAATTTGAAATTCCATTATGATTTCTTTAATGAGATGCACCTATTTCTCAATAACATATTATCATATATTATATATATGATAATGTGGTTTCATACCGAGTTATCAATTCGTACCATTAAATAGAACGGCTTATTACATTTCCCGTGCCTTTCACATACAATCACAGCGTCTTACTCGTTGTTAGAATTTATCTAACGTAGAAAAAACGAAAGAACAGGAATATTTAAAATTTCTTGATACTAATTGATCCTTGAAAATATTCGTGATGCTCACTTATTCTAGAAAATTTGTCACTTTTTTCGGACCCTTTATTCTGCTTTATCCAACAAATTAATAAATAACCTGTGCCTCTGCTAATGAGTCATCTTGAATTAAAAAATTCAGTACCGGTAAAAAAATGTTCGCTTTTGGGGTAAAGTTTACGTAAACAAACATTACCAAAGAAATTTTACTACAAGTAAACTTTATTTGACGCGAGGGATATAATGAGCATAAGAAAGACGCTCCTCGTCTTTTTTCTGCCCTTTTCACCATGTTTCTATGTCTTCCTTTCGTTCTTCCTTTGTCAGTTCACTTTCTCTCATTCCTTATAGTTTTACCAATGTGCCTCCCGTTCTTACTCCTCTTTTGTCTTTTATGAATGTGATTTGTAGGTCAACACGGGATCAAAGAATTGCAATACCAACCTCATGTAAAGGAGGCTAGCTTACAAAAGCAGTTACTCTCTTGCGTGTCTAATTGCTTGTTACTACCACAGGAAGCTACCTCGGAACTCATTCTTGAAACTGAATCGTTGCTGAATTAAGAACACGTAATGCCTTGTTATTGCTCTTTAGAATCTCCCTGCATTGATACTTGTGTCAGAGTGCTTTTACTAAATTTTCTGTCATTCACTAATGTTATTAAGGACTTCTCAATGCGGTCAAACCCGTTTCAAATTCTAATCAACCAATTAAAAAGCATTACTGTTTACTGACTTAGGGAAGAAATAATTCTTTTACTCGAACCTATGTATTTGCTTTCTCAAAAAATCAATAATGATTACGCAGATAGAATTCTTAATCGTCCGAATCTCAAGACACTATATTTTGTTTCGTTTCTCTAGGTATCGACTAGCCGAAAAAATATTCTGACAGAATCGCCCATGTTTAAGTGAGGCATACCTAAAGTTATGTGTTTCTCCCATGACACTAATTCTGTGTCATTGTAAATGACATAGAAAAATAAGAACTTTTCATCAAACAGAAGTCATTGCTCTTTCCACGTTTATAAGTGAGTCACGGGAAAATTCTCATTGATCTCCACCGGTAATTGATCCCAGGGTCTTCCAGTTACGCGCCGGATATGCTTCCACTGCACCACTGCAGCCTCGAATTCCTCCAGACTCACATACACTGTATAACGAAGTAAATTTCTCCGTCATTTCTGTCCACGCCAGGATTCGAACCCGGATCCCCTCATTCCAGAATAAGTCACTCTACCAATTGAGCTACGCGGACGTTTGTTCTGACTACTATCTGCCTTTATGTCATGTGCGTCCTGCTGGCAGGTACGTCACATCTCCCCCCCCCGAAAGAGGGCCGGGGACATGGCCCACGGGTCAGCCGTGACCATGAATCGTTGCAGGCAGCCATCTACTGTAGAACGTGCACTTGAGAACTCCCAGTCAATCTGGTGTGTGGAATGCAACGTCACACACATTTATTTTTCGAAGCACTGGATAAGGGATTCTCTGATTTTTCCTATCTCGCGGTGTGGAAATAACATCACACCATTGCGAGATTTTGAACGGTCGGGTCATCCGGATAGTTCGGGCGCCATTATAACGAATAATATTTCTCCGTCATTTCTGTCCACGCCAGGATTCGAACCCGGATCCCCTCATTCCGGAATAAGTCACTCTACCAATTGAGCTACGCGGACGTTTGTTCTGACTACTATCTGCGTTTATGTCATGTGCGTCCTGCTGGCAGGTACGTCACAACTAACTGCCAAGCCAATTGGCAGATTGCTTCTCGGAGTTCCGCACAATGCTGGGGATTCGCCAAAGAGAGTAAGCAACAACTGAACAAATAATTAGAAAGCGAATGAATAATTAATACAGACATTTGACGTGGACTAGGAACATCAAACAGAAGTCATCGCTCTTTCCACGTTTGTTATAAAAGAATTTTTCCGTGACTCACTTGTAAACGTGGAAAGAGCGATGACTTCTGTTTGATGTTCCTAGTCCACGTCAAATGTCTGTATTAATTATTAAGAACTTTTCTTACATTTAATATCATAATAACAGTATCGAGCAGAATGCACTGCATATTTCTGAAAATATGTAAATTTGAATTTCGGAGTTATTCTCAGCAGCAGCATTACTTTATCGACATAAACAAAACGGTCGTCAGTTCGGCGGCCATGAGCTTAATTAATTAACTATGCTCCAGAATGCAGTTTTAAAACATGGTAAGAAATGAAACCCACATAGTATTCATGCGGTAGTCAAGGGAAAACCTAAGAAAATGCAAGAATGCAATGGATTTGAGTTCTGTGGCCCCTACTCATGGTACAACCAGAATTTTGCTCTTCTTATTGGCTCAAAGGGAAGTTTGAAGATCACCATGAGCAACTCTATGAGGTATAAGCAGTCACCTGTCTCTAATTTAAACTCTATGGGGTATAAGCAGTCACCTGTCTCTAATTTAAACTCTATGGGGTATAAGCAGTCACATGTCTCTAATTTAAACTCTGTGGGGTATAAGCAGTCACCTGTCTCTAATTTAAACTCTATGGGGTATAAGCAGTCACCTGTCTCTAATTTAAACTCTATGGGGTATAAGCAGTCACCTGTCTCTAATTTAGGGTAGCTGGTTCCAAGGTAGGAATACACACAATCCCATTATCTGTTTGCTTATTTTGGAGTTTTATAACCGCCACGACTAACTTAAAGGGTAACTGAAAGGGGTGTAAGCAGTCTACAATTTCTAATTTAGGGCCACTGGTCAAGGGAAGGTACACAACCAGCGTTACAAATTCTTGTCACGAAAATGTTTTTATTTTTATTTTTTGATTGGAGTTTTAACGACCACCGTGAGCAACACAATGGGCTATAAGCAGTCGCCCGTCCCTAATTTAGGGTTCTGGTTCCAGGGAAGAGAGGGAGCCAGTGCCGTAAGACAAACACAACATTCATGCCTCACCGAGATTCGAACCCGGACCCCTTTTAGACGAATGATCAGAAGCCATCGCTTAGACCACTGCGACACCGGGGCAGCGTCACTAAGTTTAAAGACTGCTATGAGCACCCCTGGCTATAAGCCGTCCACCGTCCCTGACTTAGACCCACTAATTCCAGGAAAGTGACAGAGCCATTCCGCAAGACAAACACCGCACTTATGCGTCATCCGCGAATCGAACCCTGTTCCACTTGGGATGAATGGTCAAAAACCAATGCCTCAGACCATTTGGCTACTGGGGGCTGCAATGCTGCTTTGTAGAACTGTGGAGGAGCTTTGGCTACAAACACACATCGTCATGCAGATTTCAGGATATCTGCCACAAAACTATTTCTTTAAAGAAAGGCCGCGTTTGGGGAAAAGAAATGAAGACAGCTGCTGATGCTTGAAAAGAAATATATGTGTTTAACTAAAGTTCGCTTGTAGATTCCCTTTCACGCTGATAGCTGTCATCATCCCATGAAATGAAAATCATCAGACGTTGCTCACCTGTAGTATTCCACGTCTCATATTTGTCCAGCCAATATCATTCAAAGATCCAACGAAGAGAGAACTTATGATCCACACACACTTTTCCAAAGAACGCTTCGATTATGATCATTGTTTTCCCTCTCTAGCGTTATATAGGTCTTCAGCCCGTGAAGATCAGTCACGTGTCCGCGACGTAGGTGAAAAACGGAAAAGCAAAGAAGAGAAAGAAAACAGAGAACACACGACTTTAAGCTATCTTGAGAGCGAGAGCGCGAAGGGGGAAGGCGGGTGCACTGAACTGGATTAAAAGCAGCTTCAGCCTCATTCGAGATACAAGGGCCTTGCGGCAGGTGCCGCCTTCCCGGAGGCTTTGCATGTCCTCAGTGTCAAGCGGAAAGCCTGCTGCAGCTTTCCACCGCGCAGTAACCGGCTTCTTAACACTGTTTTCACTTAATTTGCCTTTTGTTCCTTTTTTTTCCTTTCTTCTTGCTTCACTTTTGTTTAAAAAAAAATTGCCTCGTAGGGTGATACGTTACAACATTTCCGACAGTCTTCGTCCCAGGTACTAAAGACGATCGGTGTTTAAAAATGATGGAAAATAGAAAGACCGCCGCAAGGAAATGCATACGGCCAAATAACAGATGCACACCGGATTTCGCATTACGTTAATGGTGTTTTGTCATGCATTCTGCCTTAGATGGTAATTGTGATAGCGAAAGACGCTCTTCGATACAATCAGTTCATTAAAATTCGTATCACTCACATTATAGCTACACGCGTCACAATCATTTGATTGGGAATGAATGAAATTTCGTCTATTCTGAAGGAATTACATACAAATTAACTCTCAACCTAATCACTTCCTTCTAGAGCATTACTTTCTCCTGAAATTTCCATGAAAATCACAAAATACGTTTCGAATAATAATTTAGATTGGAGTCGGCGCTTCAAGTCTCGATCATGAAATAAAACGAAACAGAATTTGTACAATTACTGCGGTAGTGTAAAAATTAGGTGAGATTCTCATGGAAGATTATTTTTTTCAATCTACGATTAACATAATAATTTTTGCTCCTGGTACTAAAAGGATTGATAACGATAATTGTATATAGAAAAAAAAACAGATGTAGAAAAAGAGCAGCATTTTAGAAGATAATGTATGTATACCGGAAACTTATTTCACCTTAATGTTGCTTCATTATCCGCTTTGTCTTCCTTTAATCTAGATAATGACTGTGTAAGGGTAAAATCATGAAAGATATTTTACATTAATAAATATAATTCATAAAAATTATTAACATAATAATGAAATGTAATTTTTACATTTATCATACCTCTATTTAATGTAATTTGTATGAATTTATATAATTCGTTAAAATGTACAGCACTCAACAAGACCTGGATTAGGTCTAATTCGTATGATCCTGAACTTTGCATGACTTTCCGTGAACATGACCCAACCAAGAGCACACAGCTGTGAGCTATGAAGAACACAGAATACGTTAAAATTAAACGAAACTCACATGTAAGCACGTTTATAATCTTAATGGAAACGTGCAATCGTAACATATTTCACTACACATAAATTTCTTAGTTTTAAGGAGTTATACAGGGTGTCCACAAAGTCTCTTTACAACTTTGAACATTTATTACTGGCACTCTGTACTATATCATGGTGTTGGTTGTATTATATACTGTAAATATCAAAGTTTTAATTGACATTATTGATTTTTGCAATAGGTCTATCACTGACGTAGCAGGTGCTGTTCTATGAAAATGTGGTCCCCATAACAGAGAGCCCAGTGCGCCGCTTGGTTCATCGAAACAAAATCTGATACACAAACGCAACGACATATACACTATCTACCAACAAGTAATTCGACACCTGTGATAGCAAATGAAAACGAAGTTTATTCACCTTCAATAGTTGGTGGAGCCTCCACGAGCGGCGATTACAGCTGCGACCCTACGGGGCAAACTCTCAACCAGGCGTTGTACGACGGCTAGCAGTATTTTCTTCCACTCGGCTTGGAGAAGACAGGTCAGTTACTTCACCGATTTCGGACGGTGGGGGCACCCCTTAAGTCGACGCTCCAACTCGTCCCAGAGGTGCTCGATAGGGTTAAGGTCCGGGCTCTGCGCAGGCCAGTCCATTCGATTAACCCCATTTTCACCATAATAAGCCATGGTGGACCTCGCAACATAACAGGTGACATTGTCATCCTGAAAGTAACATGGGTCCACCCCGTAAATCTGCCACAACGTAGGAAGCGCATGGTCATCCAAAATGGTGCAGTAGGTTTCGGCGTTGAGTCTACCAGGAATTGCGACCAAGGGTCCAGTGCCATACCGGGAGAAACACCCCCATAGCATAATTCCACCGCCGCCGAACTTCACAGTTGGCACAATACATTCCGGCAGGAGGCGTTCTCCAGGCAGACGCCAAACCTAGACCATGCCATCCGAACGGAAGAGGGTGAACCTTGATTCGTCGCTCCAGAGAACTTGCTTCCACTGTTCAACGGTCCACTGTCGACGTTCTTTGCACCACGTTAGCCGAGCAGCGCTATTGGACTTGGTGATCAAAGGCTTGTGGGCGGCCGCACGTCCATGATAACCGAGCAGATGGGCTTCCTTAAGGATGGTATTCATCGAAAAAACACTCCCGAATGCCTGTTGAAACTCCTCGCGGATGTGGCTCATCGATTTGGTGCGGTTCTTCCGAATTTCTCTGGCCAGCACCCGTTGGTCTCTAACTCCCAGTTTTGTGGGTCTGCCGGGTCGGGGCATATTCCGATAGTCATCTCTCATCTTCCACTTGCCAATAACGTAGGCCACTCTCAATTTTGGGTACTTCAACTCGCTGGGTATGTCACGTATGGATTGGCCATTTCTGTGATACCCGTCGATTACACCTTTCTCGAAACCAGAGAGCTCCTAACTGCGTGGCATCTTGCATGCGACTGGTTGCGTTGTTGTTTCCCACACGATATTTAACGGCGGCGGCCGTGACGTGTATCAGGACCGCAGATATCGTCAATTGCAGGGGTGTCCGATCACTTGTTGGTAGATAGTGTACAACTAAGTATGGGAAAACCCCGCCGTCTCGTCCTAGTATCCGCCAATGGCGCCAGAAATTCATGGAGGCTGGGTCTGTGTTGGATCAAGATCGTAATGGCCGCTCACGAACATCGAATGAGGACATCGAACGCGTTCGTGATTCATTTTCACGAAACCCGAAGAAGCCCATTCGTTCCGTTGCCAGAGTACTACAAATGCCCGGCCCACGGTACACAAAGGTGCTACATAGACATCTTCGCTACATAGACATCTACGCTACATAGACATCTACGCTACATAGACATTTACGCTTATATTCATACAAAGTGTAACTGTTACAAGCACTTGAGGCGAACGACCGACCACGACGAAAAGAATTCGCAGTAACGATGCTCGATAGACTGAGTGAAGATCTCACTCTTCTCACACATGTTTGTTTTACGGATGAGGCAACTTTTCATGTCTCTGCACAGTTAAACACACACAATGTCAGAATTTGGGGGTCTGAAAATCCTCATGCGTTTATGGAACTTACGAGAGACAGTCCTAAAGTGAACGTGTGGTGCGGTGTTATGCATAACTGAATCCTTGGACCATTTTTCTTCAGTGAGAAAACAGTCACGGCAGATATTTACCTGGATGTTTTGCGTGAGTATGTTGTGCCACAGTCGGAGGACATTTAACCAAGCGTGATATTCCAACAGGACGGTGCGCCACCACATTGGGGATGCACGTTCGGGATGTTTTAAATACAACATTCCCTGGGAGGTGGATTGGACGGGACGGTCCAATTGCATGGCCATCCCGTTCGTCACAAATCTGGACTTTTTTTTGTATGGGGATATGTGAAGAAAATCGTGTATCGGACAAAGGTGTAGGGCATTGATGACCTGAAATCGTAGATCAACAATGCTTGTTCGACCATTACTGAGGACATGTTGAAGCGCACATGGTTGGAACTGGAGTTTGGGCTAGATGTTCTGCAAATGGTGCGTATATTGAGCTTTTGTAATGAGGAAAAAAAAAACTTTAGCTTTTGCTCAACCACATTTGATTCCTGATTTATTTTATCCACTGTATGTCTATTTCATACAGTGTATCCGTAATAAATGTGCAAAGTTGTAAAGAGAATTTGTGGACACTCTGTGTTCCAGGAGAATTAATATTTAATACGTTTTAGAGTACTTGGTGAACTTACTCTAAGTGATGTATTTGCCATTTTCTTGTAGGACTTCCGTCCACAGTGAGTAGAGTTTAGGTCCCAGCCACCTACGGCGGAATCGCCTTTTGGGCAGGACACAGAAACTGAAGGAATGAGAGCAAGTCTAGCGACTTTGACAGAACAGTTTGTAGTGAGATTAGAGTGCAGTAGATGGCGCCAACGTACAAGTACGATATTGCACATAGAGGGGTGAGAGAATTTCAGAGGGGGCGCCATAGGAAAGGATACCCATTTAACCAGTGGGTCCTGCCGTCACTTAACGTGCTCATCCGATGCACGGCAGATATTCAGCGATTGTTAGCAAATCACACCATCTCTGAAAGATCAGCCCAGGTTCGAACCTGAGGACCTTGCATCGATAGTCTGAACTGCTAACCACTAAGCCATCTGCGGCTCTATTCTAAGTAATGCTATATATACTGCCGCCCCCAGGTGACGCAGTGGCCCTGAATATTCACCCGAGATGTGTTTCGGTATTAAAATATTAAATTTCACCAATTCTCAAAACGAAGAAATTATAAAATTACCCAATACTCAGCATATTAAACAGAGCTATTTTATTTATGTAAAAGTTTTGTGAAATAGCAAAATACGCGAAAGTAAGCACGCTTGTTCCCCTGAGAGTCGTATATGTGGGGCAGTGCCCTGATGTGTTCAACAACCTGAGACAACCAGAAATTTTGTTTCTTCCCTCGTTACTAGCGATGCTTCGGAATACAGCAATTGAAGCAGTGTCATGTATGAAATTATGTGAAGATTTTCTTCCCAAAAATAAAACATCAGTTAGAAACAGAACAAAATCTGGTTACAAAATTTTGATACAACGAGTTTTTCCCGATGGTCCTGTGACCCATTCTTTCTTTTTCTGTTTCGGGGATTAACTACTACTGCAAGCAACTCATGGAGTTATAAGCAGTCGCTCGTTCCTAATTTGGGGACACTGGTTCCAGGGAAAGGACAGAGCCCGTACCACGAGGCAAGCACATCACCCGTACCATGAGGCAAGCACATCTCCCGTGCCTTATCCAGGACTTGTATCTAGGCCGATCTCAGAAGAATGGTTAGAAGCCAGCACCTCTGACCACTCGACCACCGGGGTGGCCTTTTACCTCAGCAATGTAGTCATTGCAGTTATTAAATGAATGATGTAATTTTATATGCAGATGATGTAACTATTCTTTTAAAGGGAACTACCATAAATGAGATTATACTTAGAACTAATATACAATTCAAATTAACAATAAATTTGTTAAATGCAAATGAGTTAGTTATTTAATAAAACTAAGACCATGGTTTTCTCCAAATTACAAACACATTAACTACAGGACTCGACGATTTTGTTAAACGGAGTTAAAATTGATATTATTTCCAACATACTTACTTGGGTACAGTTATTCAACACGATTTGAAATGGAATAAACGTATTGAAAATCTAATTATTAAAGTTTCCAAAAATATTGGAATAGTTAGTCGTATCTTGCCAAGTTTAACACCAAAGCATTAATTCTACTTTATTACACATTAATTCAAAAACATATTACTTATTGTATCTTAACATGGGGACAAACTATTCAATATAATATTCATAAACTACGAGTGTTGTAAAATCGATATACTGTAAAACAAAAAATATCAATTTATTATATATATATACCTGAAAATATGAAATAATTTTCAACCCATTATATTTATCCGGTCAAAAGTAAACCCCAATAAATATAATATTTATATTTATTGGATATATGACTTTAACTTGGGTAAAATAATGTTTAAAAGAAATAAAAATGATTTATACCAAGATGTAATATTTCTAAATACCAGTACTCGTCACTATCAAATTAGGAATAAATCACAACTAATATCAATGTTCCCACAAACTGAAATAATTAAAATGAATATAAATTATACATGCCCAAAATTATGGAATTCATTAACACTATAACTTTAATTTATTTAAGAAAAAAATAAAACGCATGTCTTAGGAATAATTTGAATATAATTGGCAATAAACGGTGAGTAGGATGGTGACATTAAGATAGTACGAGATGCAATAAGAAAATTGAAGAGTAAAGATATGTTATTATGATTAATTGAGGAGAGTGAAATTGCTAGGATGTGAGTTGTTATGTTTAATCGTGTTCAGTGAAATCGAGGTATGGTGTTCAGTTAACTAAAAAGAAGGTTATTGATGTCTTGTACAAACTGATATGTATGTTTGCAATGAATTAATTGTTGTCTTTATTTATCTACTAAACCACCATATGTGTGCTTGCTTGTCTTTTTGTTATGCTATTTCATTCTTTTCCTTTGATTAGGATTAGGAGGGCTATGTCAAGCCATAAGGCCTTTCCCCTCCTCTTCCTGATTACTACAATATGTGTATATTGTTACTATAATGTAACTATGATGTGTAATACAATGTGGCAACTGAAAAAATAAATAAATGAAAATGAAAAATCATTTGCGGTTACAGAAGAACTGGTATGCTAAATTCCAAGTTAACATACCTCCTGGCGATCACTTACACTTACTAAGGACAATTTACTTTCACGGTTATTGCTACAGGTATTTAAAATATTAAAAATAAAAAAAAAGGGCAGCATAATGAGAAACGGGGACACTACATAATGGGAAAGACAATAAAAGGGAAAAATGGCCATAAAAAGATTAAATACATAACTAATGAACAGAGGATTTTGGAGCATGTTCAGTTTCATGGTCACGTTTCGTTTTCTTGGTTCTTGTATTTTGAAATGTGATTACACTGTCACAGGATATTTGTGCAGTGAATTAAAATATATGTAATCAAACAGAAGTTGTCGGACTAACATACCTAATCTTGTAATGCTAGCGAAGAAATCAAAAATTGCAGATTGTAAACTTCTTGTGTGACGTATACGTAGTGCACTTATTTTACTTTCCAATTTTTTTTTACCTTCTCTTATGCAAATGTTGTTTACATGTTGGTATGCTTTCTGTACTGAACGTCATGTCGGAACTCCGAAGTGCTTTTAAATCACACTGCCAGTCAAATAGATTTGCATAAAGAGACCGTACTGCTGTCAAAGTGTGTTAGGTGTGAGTGAGCTATCGGACGATCGATGAGATAGGCTAATGTTATTACGTTGCTGTTGCTAAGTTTGAAATCCATTATCTATCGTTAATTTTCCAGTTAACCACTTTGTCAGATTCGTATGCTACGATAAAAGTTCGGTCTACGACGACTGTGAAACTGTCTCTAGTTTCTATTTGTTAGTGTGCCAGTGCCAGTTGCTGTTTCTTGGTTGTTGAACCATCACAATAAAAGTTTAAACTTGACGACACTTCATGTAAGTTATCCTTTTTTTTGTGAAGAGCTCAACCCTGAAATTTTGCACTTTTTCAACTTCATATTCTAAGCCCCCCCCCCAAAAAAAAAACCCCAGCACGGTATGATTCGTTCATACTATATCTCAGAAAATCGAGATTCTATCTCTTTGTTTTGTCTTTTTAGGGGCGGTTGTTTATTGGCTACTATGATCATCTGATGTCAGAAATGCTGTCTGTTCCTCATTTAAACTCACCGGTCCCTTGTACACTGGTGTCAAAAAGTTAAGCGACGTTAAATAAAAAAACATTTTAGAACAAACGAAAGGGAAGAAAGAAGGGTAATAAAGTAGAATATGCAGATGAGGAAATCATGACGCAATGCCATGACACCCAAGTTACTACGTGACTTAGAAGGCGAAGTAGCACATTTCTGGAGTTGATAAAGAGCTGCAGAAATGTAAAAAGTGACATTTCCTATCGTCATCGCGCCCTACTAGTAGTAGAATTTTTTTTATTAAAACACTATGTCAGAAAGACGGCAAGTGGATATGTTTACACGTGGTCGGATTATCGGAATGTTGGAATCCGGCCAAATTCAGAGTAATGTTGCCAGCCCACTGGCGTGAATCAGTCCATTACTTCCAGACTTCCAGAAGGTGCTAGGACACCAGAGATATTAATCATCAACCTGTGGCAGGTCGTCAACGGATTACAACGGCTCAGGATGATCGGTATGTGCAACTAACAGCGAAATGTAACAGGTTGACGTCAGCGAGAGCGCTTGCTTCTTTTAAGGACTATTGGTAGGTTTTCTGCTGATGGACCAGCTATTTCAAGGCAATCAGTATACATACTGTTGAACGCGAAAGGTATAGCCTATTCAAGAATACCCTCACTTCGCATGCTTCTTACTCCTTCAGCAAGGAATACCCAGGGTACGATGGTGCAGACAACATCAAGACTGGGACGAAATTCCATGGACCACTGTCCACTTCTCCGATGAATCCAGTTTCAGTCTCGAAAGTGGCAGCCATGGTGTTCTCATCTGGAGGGAACCTAAAACCAGTTATTTTCCCCGCAAACATCCGAGAAATGCACCGTTAAAGAGGTGGTGGTGTACTGCTTTGGCGTGGCATTATGTCCAACAGACGGACACAGCTCCGTGCCTATTCTGGTGGATCTTTAACAGGTCTGAGATGCAGAGACAAAATTCTTGATCCCTACGTGAGGCTTTTTCGGGCTGTTGTTGGCCCAGATTTCCTGTTCATGAACGACAACGCGAGACGTCATAGTGATTTCATTGTCCATGATTATGTGTAAAGTGAAGATACCCACCGTGGGCAATGGCCGGCGCATTTCCCATATCTCAACTCAATAGACCATGTGTGGGACGCATTGGTGAGACGCATTGCATGTCGCCAACCTACTGCCAGAACTCTTGAGGAACTCTGAACTGCTCCTGTTCAGAAGAGGAATTTGCTGCCTCTGTAGAATCTTCTTGCTTCCCTTGTCGACAGCATGAGATGTCAGTATGACACTTGCATTGCTATAAGAGGTCGCCATACGCCTCACTATATCCTTGTATAAATCATAAACGTCTCCGGAAAGTTTCCGCTACATTTACTATTTTGGACTATTAGTAGATTTCCTGGTTGATCATATTTTTTTTGTTTGGAGGTTTAACGACCACCGTGAGCAACTCAATGGGCTATAAGCAGTTGCCCGTCCCTAATTTAGGGTCACTGGTTCCAGGGAAGGGAGAGAGCCAGTGCCGTAAGACAAACACAACATCCATGCCTCACCGGGATTCGAACCCGGACCCCGTTCGGACGAATGATCAGAGGCCATCGCTTAGACCACTGCGCCACCGGGGCGGCTATTTTATTTGTACAACGCATTTATTTTGTCACTAAGATATCTATGTATAGTAAACGGACTATTTCATTCTGCCTTCTCGTTTTTGTAATTTAAC
Organism: Macrothele yani; assembly: GCA_039090855.1. Classification (NCBI taxonomy): domain Eukaryota; kingdom Metazoa; phylum Arthropoda; class Arachnida; order Araneae; family Macrothelidae; genus Macrothele; species Macrothele yani. Next base: position 65,054,714 of record CM077005.1, read on the forward strand.
ACTTTGTGTTGCTTATGCTTAACGTTTAGACACCAGTGCAAGTAAGAGAGTCGTAGCTACAGATGAAAAACATTACTTATGTCTCGCCACAATAGACTCGTGGAGATGGAAGTAAATCCTCAAGTTTCTCCTCACAAGATAATATGCTGTTCTCTGCCTAGTGATTTGATTCTATTAGGTGTGCGTAAAAGTTCTACCCGTTTTTGTAATAGATGCAAATTGCGATCGGAGTAGTTACGTCGCAGATGACGCTGCGATGCCGAATTTTTGGCCAATAAAGCGTGGAGGAGTAGATCATATAGAGGCACTAGGTTTGTCCGAGTAACTCCTTTGTAACGGAAATCATCGACGGTGTAACATGGCATGCGATAATCAGCACAATTGACATTGTTTACCGTACGAGTTCGATAAAAGCAGTTCGGAAGCCGCGGCTTTGCCGCAACATCTGTCAAGTGTATGGGGAGGATGTAGTTGATGATAGCACATGTCGCCGCTGGTTTCGGAAATTCCGGGACGGAGGCAGAAGCTGAAAAGATCAACCACGTCCTGGACGTCCATCCGTGGTTTCTGACGAGGATGTGGAATAAGCCATAACAAATGACCCACATCCTACCGTTCAGGAATTAGCGGAAACGTTGTCGGTACACAGAACAACAGTCGAAAGATGGATGCATGCGCTTGGGTTCATCACCAAATTCGATAACTGGGTTCCGCACTAGCTTTCTGCAAAGCAACGAGAGGAGAGAATCCGTACCTGTGTTTCTTTTCTTTCTCGTCACAGAAATGAACCGTTTTGGGGACGAATAGTAACGGGTGATGAGAAATGGGTACTGTACCGTAATGTAAAGTTTCGACAGACTGTGTAACATGGCGCGGAGCCTGGTCCATCGACCTCAAAATGACGACTGCATCCCAAAAAGATTTTGTTGAGTGTTTGGTGGGACGTCCAGGGAATAATCCACTGGCAGGTGTTGGCACCTAACCGAATGCTAAATGCTGACCTCTACTGCCAACAGTTGGACAGATTGCGAGAAAAACCTACATCGAAGCGGCCAGCATTCGTCAATCGCAAAGGCGTGATCCTTCATTATGATAACGCCAGACCTCATGCTGCTTTAATCACTCTGCAAAAATTACTGGACTTTGGTTGGGAAGTGTTACCTCACCCTGCGTATTCCCCTGACCTGGCACCTACGGACTACCTACCACCTTTTTCGATCGTTAGAGAACGCCTTCGCTCTCCAAACCTTCGATGATGTGGACGATGAGAAAACAGCATTACACGAGTTTTTTACCCTAAAACACAGGTGTCTTTCAGGCGTGAGATTCACCTACTCATAGACAGATGGCAAGTGGTCATACAGAATGATGGCAATTATGTGAAATCTTAGGTATGTTATTTGTTGTGTTCTCCTCCTTTCTTTGTAGACTACAAAAACTAGTAAAACTTATGCGCACGCCCAATATAATAAAAAAAAAAGGTTAGAAGCCAAAGAACTTTCCAATTCTGCAGCTTTAGCATTTTCTTAGTCTCTTAATTTTTATGTTTTGGGTGGACGTTGTTCTAACGAAATTGAAGGTACCTCTACATTTTCAGATAGGAGGGCGCCCATTTTTTAATGTGTTCTTCCTGTAGATACTGAGACTTCTTTTTGCAAATATCAGTAATATATATATATCTCCACATCAGCGATGAATAATCATGAATATTGGTGAATCAATATGTATCATCATCAATACTCTGGAGAAAGAATTTCGGATGCACGTTGTTTGAGTTTATTTCTTCTTGATCACTGACCTTCGCCAAAGAATGTAGAAGACCACCCGAAATTTTCTTGCGGAACGATTTCGAAACATGCAGATTGGTTACCAACCTGATCTAAGCGAAACTAATTTGGGAAATACCGATGGAGTTCTTCTGCGACCGAAGAGTTGCGACACCAGCTGGCGTGTTTTGTTAAGAGAGCCAATATTCTGTGAAGACAGTATCTAACACAGGACTTCATGAATTCATCGGTCTGAACTGATCGCTATTGAAATAGAGCTAACCTTGAGAGACGAGTCAACAAAGCGACATCTGTGAAATCAGCGTCATGTATTATAATCACTGAGGATCTCAGGATATGCCTTTTAACATTCCTAAAAGAACTGGTTGGTTGGTTGGTTGATTTGCGTTTAATGGCGCAAGGGCCTCGAAAGGCCAAAGTGCGTCACGTCAATGCATTAAAATAGAAATAAACAACGGTATCCAGACATAACAAAAATTATAATTATATATATATACATAACAAAAATTATAAATATATATATTATATAAAAACATAACAAAAAATAAATATACTGTATATATTATATAAAAAAACATAAAAAAATTAATTATATATATATATATATATAATTATAATTATTTATATATACATAACAAAAATTATAATTATATATATTATATAAAAAACATAAAAAAATATAATTATATATATATATATATATATATATATATATATATATTATTTATATATACATAACAAAAATTATAATTATATAAATTATATAAAAAACATAAAAAAAATATAATTATATATATATAAAAACATCCATAACAAAAATTATAATTATGTATATATACATAACAAAAATTATAATTATATATACTATATAAAAAACATGACAAAAAATAAATATATATATTATATAAAAAACATAACAAAAATTATAATTATATATATACATAACAAAAATTATAATTATATATATACATAACAAAAATTATAATTATATATATTATATAAAAAACACCTAACTAGAGCAAAAACGTAATCTTCCCGATATACGACAACACTCAACAACAACACAGAGTTAACTGGTTGCTGCGACAAATATGGGCAAATAAAGCACGGTGTAATGTTTTTCGTTTAATCGTCTCTACGTCACTACGTAAAACGTTATCTATCGTACTATCTCTCAGTTGAACTCATAGCACTATAACTTCAAAGTCTTCAGAACCGGATAGCTAGCACACAAAAATCTTTAATTATAAATTGAGTTAAATTAGACTACACAAAGGCCAGAAGAGAGAGAACTTCAATTACTCACATAAATGGTCTTTATTGGTGTTCCAGGAACAGTATAAACATGCTATACGGTACTGCAAATTAATCAAAGACGATTACATCAGCATCAGTTGTAATACTGAACTTCTATCAACATAGGCCCGACTTGTTCACATCCAACAACAGCAATTTGCTGCACTACTCTACATATCGTATATCACGAATACGCAAACCACCCCATCACACTCTTCGCTGCTGGCTTTAACATTATATATATGTCTCGTTCTTATCTGTTACCACGCACACGTCGCGCACTCTGACCTCAAGACTTGCCAAAACCATTCAGCGAGTGAGAAAACATAACGTTGAGGTAGGAAACGCTTAAAGAGAATTAACTCAAATTTGCGTAGAGAAACTAAAAATGAAAGCTAGATTAGAGTATACGTCATAAGATTAGACTATAGGCTTAATGAAATACAATTTCTGAAAGGACCGGGAAATTTCCTTTATCGTGGGCTTCTGGATAATAATCCGAACTGGGGATCAGGTCAGATCCCCTGGTGCAGCATGTGCGGTGCGTTTGTCCGACAACGTAGATTCTCACAATTTCTCCGACCCCGTGACCCATAATTAGAGGCGAAGGACTACTTAAATTTTTATTAGATACCCTCATTTAGGTCGTTGTACAGAAGAAAAACGTAAAAGCTAGATTTTCGTGGCATTGTTTCTGAACAGCATGAAAAATTACACAGCTCTACTGCCAATTTATTGCTTGAGATTTCATCTACGTTCCTTACATTTTTCGATGCACTGTTTTCAAAAATGGTTCTCAAATTTCGCTATCACGTATAGTAATAGTAAGCAAAACATAAAAGGTTTTATATATTACTGGTTCCCTCCGATAATCAGCAAAATAATATTACTACACAAACTTGCTCTGTCAAAGGTCTAAATATAAATCTGGTCGCACAGCGGGAGGGAGGAAGAATTACTGAAGGAGGAGAACTGCATGAGTAACATCAAAACATATGGAAGAGGGTTCAAGTATGTCTGAACTTGGATTTGAGCCCAACACCACCACACTATAAGGCTGAGAGCTAACATCTGGAGGTGTGTCTTTCACTGAACTGTTATCTATTAATTGTCTGTAGCATTTCTTTTCAGACTTCATTTTGAAGATTTTATGAAAGTAATGGAATTATGTTATTTTAAAAATCACTGCACTTTACAACTGCAACCGGAGTACACGCAATGCGCGGTTTGCAAATCCCAGGGACGACATCACCCGCGATGTGAGGTGTAGACAGTGCGTCACAGAATTTTTAAGACTGGGTCTGTAAAATGAAATAGAAACAAGAAATTATAATTTGTTTTGGTTTGTTATTCAAAATAAGTCCCTCCGGCTTCAATACACTTGTTAGAGCGATTTAATAATGATTCGAATGCCTGTTCCAGTTCACTTTGCGGAATTGCCTCCAAAGCATGCGTCGAAGCTGTTTGTATGGTCGAAATATCATCAAAATAACACCCTTTTAACGTCATTTTAAGTTTTGGGAACAAAGAAAAGTCGCAGGGGGCTAAATCAGGCGAATACGGTGGATGATTCAACGCACAGACGCTAATTTTCGCCAAACATCTACGAACAAGAAGTGAGGTGTGACTGGGTGCTATCGTGTAACAAACACCAACTGTTTCATCTCAATATTCTGGACGAATGCGACGAATTCTGCCCATCAAACGCCTCAAAAGATTTAAATAAAACTCACCAGTAATTTTTTGTCCACTTGGAACAAATTCTTTGTGGATAATACCCTTACTATCGAAGAATGTAATGAGCATTGTTTTGATTGGAGGTTTAACGACCACCGTGAGCAACTGAATGGGCTATAAGCAGTCGCCCGTCCCTAATTTAGGGTCACTGGTTCCAGGGAAGGGAGAGAGCCAGTGCCGTAAGACAAACACAACACCCATGCCTGACGAGATTCTAACCCGGACCCCTTACGGACGAATGATCAGAGGCCAGCGCCTTAGACCACTGCGCCACCGGGGCGGCAGCATCGTTTTGATTTTCGATGGAACTTTTCTTGTTTTTTTGGCTTGTGGCGAATTTTTTGACTTCCATTCAGCACTTTGTCGCTTTGTTTTAGGATCATATTGAAAACACCATGTTTCATCACCAGTAACAATCGATTTTAAGAAGTTTGGATCATTTTCAGCGGCTGAAATGATGTCTCTGCAATGTGCACTTCTCCTTAAGTTTTGTTCATTGGTTAACGTGTGTGGAACAAATTTAGCACAGACTTTTGTTTTGCCCAAATCTTCATGCAGGATGGTTCGAATCGTTTCTTTGTTGATGTTTAAAGGCTCTTCCATCATTCTTAGTGACGCAAATCGATTGTTTGCCACGAAATCACGCACTTTTTCAATAATCTCAGGTGTCCTAGATGAACTTGGTCTTCCGGTATGCTTATCATCTCATAGCGTCTCTCTTCCGTCCAAAAAACGTTTGTGCCACAGGAAAACATTTGATCTATCTAAACTAAACTCACCGTAAACTTGTTTCATCATTTGGTACGTTTCCGAGGCACTTTTACCAAGTTTTGCGTTAAATTTAATAACAGCCCTTTGTTCCATCTTAATAATTCAACATGAAAAAAAATTTACTTCTCTAATGAACGGCAGTTTCGTTTGAGTTATTTTAACAACTGCGCAGTACTTTTGGCAGAAAGCAAGCAGATGGTCACGGTTTATAACGCGTTCGCGATTACACTGGTGGCGCCACCGTAGGCTGAAATCTAGCGCCAGTCTTAAAAATTCTTTGACGCACTGTGTATAAAGGGTTGCAGTACGATGTCGGTTATCACGTAGGTGCAACAGTCACCGGTGAAACAGCTGTTGTGCAGTAATTGCCAGCAATGTCAAATCTCATTTACCTCAAAAAAAGGCATGATCATTAGTATTAGCCTCACAGGAGCTTTAATCATTAGAACTGGAAAAATAGTAGGTGTAACAGAAGAAACTGTATGGAAGATTAGGACAACCTATCAAAAACGGAACAACGTTGTCTCCAAATGTGAAAATTGTAGACGCCATACGAAGATATCAGATAGGGATAGGCGAACATTATCACGGATTCTACAATGGAAGCACAAGACCACTGCACTGCAAATAGCAGCAGAGTTTAACACAAATCGGAATGATCCGGTTTCCGTCAAAACAGTTCAATAGGAACTCTACTGTGCCTGTATTTATAGTCGTGCTGCAATCAACGAAACTCTGTTAACCAGCATCAATGCCAAAAAACGTGTAAGGTGGTGCAAAGCACATTAAAACTGGGATGTTAAAGACTGGCAACATGTCATCTGGTCTGATGAATCGTGCTTCATACACTTTTCCACCACTGGTAGAATGTACGTCTGGCGAAAACCTTCAGAAGCGCACCACCCAGACTGCGAAGAATGAAGGTGGTACCCTGAAGCTATGTGGTGACATATCATTGCATTCCTTGAAGCCAATGTTTATCCTGCAGGGTCATTTTACATCTGCAATGAAACAAAGCCATTCTTGGTGGCCACCTGCACCAAATGTTGTAGGCATTGTTCCCTAATAACCGTCCCTGGTTTCAAGAAGATAATGCACTTATGAATTGGGAAAAACGTGTCAAGTTTTAGTTTGTAGAGCATGAGAATGAGAAACGCCAGGTACCCTGGCCACCTCAATCTCCAATTCCAATATTATTGAGCATTTGGAGAATGTCTGAGGCGAAAAGTCAGATCACACTTCCCCCCTCCAAACACACTGGCACATATTTTACAGGAAGAATGATCTGAAATTCATTCCATTGTCGAACGTGCGGAACTTGTGTAAATCTATTCTAACTGGAATTGCTTCTGTTCTGAACGACCGGCATACAGCTTGTTAATGACAAGTTCTCCACAAACAGTAAGCATTACAATTACTTTGATAAGCCCCTGTATCACTGCCGCTGGATTGTTTCCGTTCCACTCTAGAGTGTTCTTGTAGATATTCACCCGCATGTCGTGCAATTTGGATTCGCCTACTGGTACGTTGGAGCTCGAACTTGGACGACTCATCGGACCAGACAACTCTTACAGAAAAATCTCAATTTTTCTGTTTTTCTTTAAATTTTGAAAAAAGAACAACAGTGCATTTGATCTTTATGTCTTGTCTTTCCCCTTTGTGGATCACAAGAATAATCTCCGTGAAAGAATGTTGTACTGAGACTACAGAAGCATAAAGTAAATGAATGCTTGGAGTAGTCAGGAGTGGAAGAAGGATAAACATTTGAATTACGAGAAAATGAAAGTGTTTAAAGCATCATCACTAATGCAGATCAATCGGTAACAGTGGACTCAACATACACAGCAAAGGAGACTGACTAGCGTTGGACAGAGTAGCAACAACGTGACTACGCAGAAACCAGATATTAGGGACATGCAAAAGTTTCCGTGGCGCCCGCTGGCGGGCTCTGTAGGGGTCTAACCGGGCGGCGACCCGTGCTGTCAGTTAGTGTATGAAGCCAAGCATGGGGGCCAATGAAGTTTATTTGCGGCACTGTTTGTTATTCGTGTTTAATTTCGGGAAAAGTGCGAGTGAAGCATACGGTTCAATATGTCAAGTGTATGGCGGAACGGTCATGGGTGAGCGGACGCGTCGAGAACGGTTTGCAAGGTTTAAGGAATGTGATCTAAGCTTGGAGAACCAGCCACGGGAAGGTAGACCGCAGGAACTCGCACCCGAGTAGCTGGAATCGCTGTTGCAAGAGGATGCTACACAATAGACCATGCAACTGGCGAAACGTTTGGAAGTGGCTTAATTGACGGTGGTACGGCGTCTACAGGCCTTGGAGAAGATCCAGAAGATTGGTAAGTGGGTTCCGCATACTTTAACGGAGCGTAATATTAGTCCATGATTGGGAATCTGCATGTCCTTACTGAAGAGGTTTTGAGGGAAGAATTTCTTGTGGAAGGTTTGTCACCAGAGATGAAAAATAAGTCTACTGCGACAACCCCGCACACTGGCGATCCTGGGTCGACCCAGGCCAGCCATCAACATCCACTGCAAAACAGGATATCTACAGGGAAAAGGCGCTGTTGTGTGTGTGTGGTGGGATATGCATGGAGGGCTGTACTTCGAACCGTTGAAACCGGGCGACAAAATCACTGCACAACGATATAGCGATCAGTTGATGAAACTGAAGGTCGCAATCGAGCAAAAACAGCCATGGACTGGTAAAAGTCGCGGCCCAGTCATCCTGTTACACGGTAATGCCAGACCACATATCGGTGCCACCACGAAATCACCCCTTGAATAGTTACAATGGGAGGTTTTACCACATCCGGCTTTCCCTAGACATTGCACCCTTTCATCTGTTTTGCTCTATGCAACATGCCCTAGCCCAACAGCGGTTCACCACAGTTCCAGAAATGAAAAATTTCGTCATTGCGTTCTTCAGATCGAACTCGAGTCTTTCTATCACAGGGGCATTCATTTGTTGCCTGAAAAATGGCAAACGGTTATTGGTGCAAGCGGCCAATATTTCGTTGAATAAATATGTACTGGCTTCCTGATTGTTCCTGTCTCCTTTCTCCTTAAAACGGCGAAAACCTTTGCATATCCCTAACAATACCCACATGGAAGGATAGACGAAACCCGAAATCATGTTGGAATTACATGGAAAAGATTTATCTCTATAGAATTTATAATTTTATGATTATTCGGTGCAGGGTTTTCTTTTTTGTTTGTTTGTTTTTTGTGATTGGAGTTTTAACGACCGCTGCGAACAACTCAATAAGCTAGCAACTCAATGCCGTCCAGGGTCACTGGTTCCAGAGAAGAGAGAGAATCAGTGCCGTCCAGGGTCACTGGTTCCAGAGAAGAGAGAGAATCAGTGCCGTCCATGCCTCACAGGATTCGAACCCGGACCCTTCTCGGACTAATGATCAGAAGCCAGCGCTTAGATCACTGCGCCACGGGTACGGCGCAGGTTGTTTGCTGATAAACAGTCATTTAAATACTAAATAAGCACTTGGATAAATCAGTATAGTAAAACACCAACCGCAAAAGTTCATTCGACTAAGAAAGACAACATACAGGGGAAAGCATCAAGCTGTTATTCTATTATTCTTTACGTGTCTACTTACATCTTGTTACCAAAATTTTGTAGACGTAAATACGCTTGCAAACGATAACACCAGCATTTACAACAACACATAAAGTATCATAAGATAGCACTTAAACATTCAACCGATATACAGTTCATTGTTGATTCCAGCAACGAAGTAATATCGAAGATAATATGAGGTTTGATTTGAGGCTGCTTCTCGTCTTAATGGTACACACACTTCTTACACGAGATGTGGCTTTTTATTTACTCTGAACTACAGACAATAATTGCCAAAAGGAACAAAGAAACTCAAAAGTTTTCATGGGCCGTTCAGAAGGAAGTATAGCGAAGTAACATGATTTACATAACAGCAGAAACTCAAAAATTTAGGTTAATTCAGGGATATATGTCACAAGATACACAAGAATTTGTAAAGACTGCATCCAGAAGTTGATAGAGAATTATAGGTGCGACGATGCTGATTATTATTTAAAACATTCAAATATACACTGCCGGACAATTGCTAAGGACGGATGACAATAGCAACGATAGCAACCATAAAATGGAAGGCAGGAAAATGTGGAAATTAGCATAAGTGCGGGATACAGTAAGACGTGTTGTGCGTATGCAAATTTTGGATTGCCGAACTTGTTCGTGACGTCATAGCGCTGATAAGAGATATAAAGGATTTGACGCGTATTGACCGTTGTTGTTCAAACGCAAAGTTGAAAGGGAAAGAATCAATTGACGAACTTGCAATTTTCAGTATGTCTTCCCGACATCACCTAGATGATTTTACGCGTGGCCGTATTATTGGCAAGATTGAAGAAGGGCGAAAAATAACAGATGTTGCCAGGGAGTTCGACGTCAGCCACAGTGTTGTTTCAAGGCTTTTGAAATCATTTCAAACAAATGGAGAGTGTAGAAAACGTCACGGGGAGGTCGTGTTCGCAGTACGACACCTGCAGAAGATCGGTACATAGTGCTATCAACAAAAAGACACCGGCGCAGCACAGCTAGTGAGGTAGCAAATCAGTTTATGGCTGCTACTGGCAAGCGGATCTCCCGAAAAACTCTCGCCAGACGTTTGCATGAAGGAGGACTATACGCCCGCCGTCCTGTTGTGTGCATCCCATTGTCCAGACGTCACCGTACCGCACGTTTGCAATGGTGCCATCAACATCGCAATTGGACTGATAACGACTGGTCTGCTGTCCTCTTCTCAGATGAGAGTAGATGCAGTCTATCGTCTGATTGTCGACGACAACTGATCTGGCGTGATAGGGGTACTGCATATTGTCCAGCAAACATACAGGAAAGGGACCGATATCCGATATCCGACATGTAGTGTCATGGTATGGGCTGGCATCATGATCAATGGCCGTACGTCCCTCTATGTGCTTCCAACTGGGACTATGACTGGCCAACGATACATTAATGATGTTCTGCTACCTCATGTTTGCATGTTCCGTGGTGATGTCAGTGATAGATTCATTTTCATGGACGACAACGCAACATGTCATCGAACAGTAGCTGTCCAGGAGTGTCTTGAGAGCGAGGATATTCAACGCCTCGTATGGCCAGCACGTTCTCCAGATCTGAATCCCATTGAAAATGTGTGGGATGCTTTGGGGAGGAGTCTTGCTGGTCGCCAATGCCCTCCAATAAACAAGGACACCCTCATCCGTGCACTGACAGAGGAATGGGATAAATTACCCCAACAGCTGCTTGATAATGTTGTGCAAAGCATGATACGACGTGTGGAATCTTGCATCGCCCTCCATGGTGGCCATATCCCGTATTGACATCTTACGCCGGAACGCCTGCTGAGGGTAATTGCATTTTTTTCACGTTTACGTATTCTGCACAAAATGGCCTGTTTGTCCCTTGATAACGTTCCAAAGCCTTCTGGATTTCAGAGCACAATAAATTGTGTTCCTTGTAATGTCCTGGCATTCTGACATTATTTTATTTCACTTGGCATCCAACCACACTTAATTTTTTATGCGCTATATAGTCGTTTATGATCCGTCCTTAGCAATTGCCTAGCAGTGTATTTCGAAAAATTAAAAAATACACTCTGCAACAAATACGAGTAGAGTGAGCGAACTAATTTTCACTTCGTAATGTGATCTCTTCGGGGATGTATCTGCGAGAGAATAAATTAAGACATAGCTACTTCTAAAAATATAGATATCTAGCTAGCATCTTGGGTTTTTGCCGTATGCCACTAATAACCCTAATCGCCGTGATAATATTTCGCACTACAAAATAGTTCGTCCCTCTGTTATAAAAACCGAAATTAAGTAACACGCAACAAAACAATTTACTTGCATGTAATTACAGAATTCGCCTGTTTCCAGCAACTTAAACATAACAAAAAAACCCTTGGGGAATCACATCAGCGTGCGGCTTTATGTGCTTGTCTCATTTTTATATTATTCCAGTCACTCCATAGGAAACAGAAGTGAGTGACACCAGTCATAGGCTTAGCGTCGGGGGAGACAGGGCCCTCCAAACCTAAATAGTCGAAAAAGCAATAACTAATCGTTCGCCTTTGAAATGTTATAAAGTGTGACATACAGTCAAGGCAATAACGCTACGCAATAGTGAGCACTACTATGACTGCTTTCCAGCAGTCATTTCATGCACAATAGCATGCAGTCATCTGATGATTGTTTTCATCATCAGATGACTGCATGAGGTGCTTTGAGATGCATGTTTGTTTCATCCTCGTTTGGGGTGAATCAACGCAAGTCTGGCACACCTTGCGGTTTTGGATGCATTAGGCGTGTACAAAGCCTAAGTTATGGCACTAATGGCAATTGAACAGGAGCGTTTTTGGAGAAACTATTTTCGAGAATCCACCCCACAAGAAAAAAATTAGTTTAATCTCATTTGTGCCCCCCCTTAAGTTTTGGTGACGCTACGCCTATGACACCAGTAACTGCTGTTACTTTTAACCCTTCTCACTCCGTGGGAAACAGAAGTGGGTGATACCAGTAAGTGCTGTTATTTTAAACCCTTGTCACTCCATAGAAAACAGAAGTGAGTGATACCAGTAACTGCTATTATTTTAAACCCTTGTATTTCCTCTTCTTCGCGTGCGTGTGAAGATGGTCTAGTGGTCAATGCTTGTAACTGCCACGCAGAAATCTCAGGTTTGATCCCCTGCAGGTACGAACGCTCGAACCACTAAACATCCTCCGTGCGTCGCGTGGGCGCGTTAAGCCGTCGGATCCCGGGTACTGGCCTTCCCGGTAATAAATAAGGGCGTCTTCCTCCTCCTTTCTACCTTGCTTTCGTGTGTGTGACGTATATTCTAAATTAGCTTTCCTTTTTAGTTTCTTTCCCTATGTAAATCTTGAGTTTATTCACAGTTATACTTCACGCTTAACGTGATATATTTTCTCTCAAACGAATACTGTTGGCAACATAATTGAGGTTGAATGAACGGGACGTATGCCTGATATAAGATAAGAACGAGAGATAAAAGCGACGACAAAACTGTTGCTTGGCGAGCGTTGTTAAAGAGAGCGTTGCTCGGAGAAGTGTTGCAAGTTGAGCGTTGTGTTGTAAAGCGTTGTGTTAAGAGCTGTGTGGTATGTGGAGAGTTTAATGCGAAGTACTATGTGATGTTATGATTTGTTATGGAAGTGCTACATCCTAAATAAAGCATCTTTTCCGTAAGTTGGACTTCTGTTGTTTACATGTTTCGTCTGGCCGTTAAGGTTTAATTTAGGAACTATTTCATCTTATGGTTATGTTTTTTTAAATAACGTAGAAGTACAAAAATACTTCTACGTCATACGTGACTTTCCTATCCGGCACGCTAGCCCAAATCTCACAGCTTTCTAATTTTAAGGGTTGTTTAAGACATGGGGTCAGACAATCACTTCCTAAAATCCTCTGCATATGATCTAATCTCTACGTGTGTGGTACACAGATGTCGATCGACTGGATGTGCATAAAGGCGTTCTCAATAAAAGAGTCTTAGTGAGAGCGATTCCGTATGGGTGAAAGGATGTCTAGTTAAACAATCCTCTGGCTGCGGTGGTTCTTTAGTTTCCTAGTATGGGACCCCTGGAAAATGTTCAGTTGAAGAGAATGTTCATATTTACACCGAATGTTGGTAAAAATCGGATCAGACGGACATATCCTGACTATGTTCTTCGACGCCTTTGTACTCTGAAAATTAGATGCCTCCTTAGCCAGTCCACTGAAAACGACTAAGCCGTGGTCTCTGACCGTCCGTCCGAGTGGGTCCGTGTTCGAGGCCCGTGCGAGGCATGAGTAGTGTGATGGTCTTACGACTCTGGCCCTCTTCCCTTCCGATAAGCAGTGGCCTCAAACTAGGGACGGACTGCTGCTCATTTTCCTAGTTATAGTCTATCCTCGGTTTCGGCCAAGCGTTTATTGACCTCTAGAAACGACAAGCTATATCTCATGGGCAGTTTCGGCCAAGGGTTTATTGACCTCTAGAAACGACAAGCTATATCTCATGGGCAGTTTCGGCCAAGGGTTTATTGACCTCTAGAAACGACAAGCTATATCTCATGGACAGTTTCGTTCGTCACCTAAACAATGAAGGTTCACTACAAAATGCAGAAAGAGTCCAATATCTGCCTTATCTCAGGACACAATTTTTTGGCGTAGTGTATTTTAATTATTTTATTTCTATTGCACTGAAACAGAGTTTATCTAAACACGTATGACTTGGTAGGCATTTTTAGAAAGTTAGTATGAAACTGGCGACGTCACGGCACACACTCTATACGTTATCTGTACTGCAATGGTGTTCAAAACTAAAGACCGGAAGGCATTAGTAGGGATAAAAAAAAGTTAAACGCGTGACAGCAGGTAAAGACGCTTAGCGTGTGCAGAGACTCAATCATGAAGATAATAAGCATTGTGTAACAACAGGCAAATATGCACAGATTTTGAGTATAAGGGTCACATCCCCAAATGTTACCAAGGTGAGATGAAATAATGTAATCTAAAAATGTCTTAATAAAACATGTAATCACCTCGTGTAAACAGACAAGTCTCACAACGATGATACATACTTTTCACCAGGCTGTAGATGAACTCTGGGGCAAAAGAATGCTATCCTCGATGACGGCCGTGTATCTGTCGTATTGGGTTCTGGGAGGGGCTGACGAGCGGCTACGTGTCGTGCCAGAGCATCTGTAGGGTTCATGTCAGGTGACCTGGATCGCCAGCGCATACACCGAATATCCTCGCTCTGCATGAAACCATCGACAAACTCTTCTGGCAAGCGAGCGTTATCATCCATTAAAAGGAACTGAAGGCCATCAACTCCTTGAAAAGTTTGACAAAGGGCTCTAGGATGTTGTCCCTATAGCGCTCGTCATTCACATTGTCTCTTGCGAACATGTGGGGTGTTTTGAGGCCGTTGAACATAATGGTACCTCACACGAGCAGACTCTCGGCCTTCGAAGGAGTCTCATTCACGGGCGTTTACGGGATCACTACGGGTTCCCTTTTCCCCTCCAAATGAAATGCCGACGAGAATCCATTTGTAGACTGAAACTCAACTCGTCTGTGAAAAGAGCACCGGCCACTCGTCTGTGTTCTAGGAAAGATATTGCTTCCAGAAGTTGAAGCGAGCTCTCCTCTGAAATGCTGTTAACGAGACACAAACCATCGGTTTCCTGGAATAAAAGCCGATTTTGTTAACTCTTCGGTGTACCGTTTGTCTTAATGCCTTATTTACATTAGCAGAGGAGAGCTCCGAGAACAATTGCCGGACTGAATAAAACATATGCCACCGTGTGGTAAAAGCAACATAACTGTCATCACGAGGTGTCGTGCACTTTAGGCGAACTTGGCTAGGCCTTCATGGCAGACCACTGGTGTTTCTGAATTACAGATATAAAGGTGAAACCAATCTGGGGTGGATACTCTAATCCCTTGCTACCTGAGCGAGAAACTGGCCTGCTTTTAGTCATCCTATCGCTTTCGATCGCACAGCATCGAATACACGTGTACGGGACTTAGGGAAAGCATTTGCAGACACCAGAAGTTTCTTACACGCGCTGTCAACTTAGTATAATACTTTAGTATAACTTGGCATCAATAAGATGTGTACGGGACATAAGGAAAGCATTTGCAGACACCAGAATGTTTCTTACACGCGCTGTCAACTTAGTATAACACTTTAGTATAACTTGGTATCAATAAGATGTGTACGGAACATAAATAAAGCATTTGCAGACACCAGAATGTTTCTTACACGCGCTGTCAACTTAGTATAACATTTTAGTATAACTTGGTATCAATAAGATGTATACGGGACATAAATAAAGCATTTGCAGACACCAGAAGTTTCTTACACGCGCTGTCAACTTTGTATAACACTTTAGTATAACTTGGTATCAATAAGATGTGTACGGGACATAAATAAAGCATTTGCAGACACCAGAAGTTTCTTACACGCGCTGTCAACTTAGTATAACACTTTAGTATAACTTGGTATCAATAAGATGTGTACGGGACATAAATAAAGCATTTGCAGACACCAGAACTTTCTTACACGCGCTGTCAACTTAGTATAACACTTTAGTATAACTTGGTATCAATAAGATGTGTACGGGACATAAGGAAAGCATTTGCAGACACCAGAAGTTTCTTACACGCGCTGTCAACTTAGTATAACACTTTAGTTTAACTTGGAATCAATAATGCGTCAGTTCATGAAAACTTCAAAGTGACAACTCGGAAATGTTCGACCAGTTGATTAAAAGAATGTGCAAAGAAACCTCGTGACCCTCAGCAAAGTGAAATTCCATTGTTGTTTTAGACCATAGTAAATACAATAAAACGAAGTCACTTCTAATACTCGAAAACGAATATTTAAGACTAGGGCCCCAAGGCCTCTGTGTGTGCATCATCACTTTCGTGTCCATTAAGTCTTTCCCACATTCCAAAAATTTATACAAAAAATGTATACAGGTACAAAAAAGGGGGTTGTACGACAATGATGGTGCACAAGTCAACTTTTTTTAAAGTGTCAGTACACCTCCACATGGGCGCTATTTGTGGCCCGGAAGACATTAAAGCGATGTTCGATTTCACTCCATGTTTTGTTTAAGATCTCAGCGGAGACAGAACCAGTGACGTCCGTTATTCTGGTTCTCAACGCCTCTACATTCGGAACACTACTAGAGTAAACTTGGTCTTTCACATAACCCCACAGGAAAAAGTTTTGAGAGGTTTCGTCGGGCGATCGAGGTGGCCATGCCATGGGACCGTCGCATCTAATCCATCTGTCCGGAAATGGGGCTTTCATGAACTCACGAAGCATTATTTACCAATGTGGTGGGGCACGGACTTGTAGGAAAATAACCGAAGGTTGGGGTGCAAGCAAGTGAGGTGCTGCAAAAAAATTCCAGCATGTTCAGGTATACGGTACATGTTACCGTGGGCTCTGTCAAAAAGAAGGGTCCGATGATTCTGTCATGCATCAAGCCGCACCATACGTTCCCTTTCGATCTAACCCTGTGTTACTCGAATGGGAATTTTCTGACCCCCAAGTTTGCACATCGGGCCTATTTATTGTACCAGAGACGTGGAATGCGGCTCCATTTGAGAAACAGACGCGGTTGAAATAAACACTATCGTAAGCTTTGCGCTGTAACATTTTGGTCGCAAATGCAGAACGGCGAGGCGGTCATTAGGCTGAAAAGCTTGAATGATCTGCACCTTATAAGCATACAGATGAAGACGTTTGTGTAAAATTTCGCGAACTGTGGCACGGGGAATCCCAGCTTCCAATGATACACGACGAATGGATTTCCTGGGGATTCGCAGAAATGTCTCCTGAACAGCTGCAGCTGTCTCTTGTGTAACAGGTGGTCGGCTCGCTCATGGTAGATCGCCAACACTACCTGTCGCTTTAAACTTTTCACACCAAGCTTTTATGCTGTAATGTTCCGGTGGTGATCGTCTGTACTCTTATCTGAAATGATGCTCGACAGTAACCACTGATTTGGTCTCATGGAACCACAACGTGCACACCGCTTTTTCTTGCATGGAAACCATTATCGATGAAATGCTCCTCTTATTCAGCAGTAGTGCTTACCTAAAGAACATAAAAAAACTTTATGAGTGCCGCTAGAACCGTGGCCAAAGTCCTGCACCAGTGGATTGAAAGTCAAAATTGTGATATTTGAAGTCAGCTTATGGAGAGTAATTATATAGTCGGGAATACATACTATACATCATTTTAAAGGACATTTTATACTGTATTCAAATATATTTACTGAATGTTATTGCCAGTAATAGAAGTTAAGTTACAAGCAAAAGTACAGCGTCTAGTCATAAAAAGCAACAAATAATGGAATTTGTGAAATTAGTGTGCACTGCATTTAACGAAAAATTACTGTGTAGTACATTATTGAAACTTGCAGGACACTTGAAATAACTTACCAACAAGCAAACTATGTTTTAATATTTAATTGTATAACCACGGTTTTTTAGTAACGAAGTGCACCTTCTTGGAATGGAACTAATGAGCTTTTCTAGTTGTCCATTGGTGATAACACGGTGCTATACGGCCCTTACAGACTCAATTAAATTTTTTAATTGAAGTTTTAAAGTTTTTAATTGAGTCTGTAAGGGCGTGTGGCACCATGTTATCACCAATGAACAACTAGAAACACTCGTTAGTTCCATGCCAAGAAGGTGCACTTTGTTACTAAGTAACCGTAGTTATCCAATTAAATATTAAAGCGTAATTTGCTTATTGGTAAGTTATCTCAAGTGTCCTGAAAGTTTCAATAATGTACTGTACAGTAATTTTACGTTAAATGCATTGTACACTAATTTCACGAATTCCACTATTTGTTGCTTTTTACGTCTAGATGCTGTACATTTGCTTGTAACTTCACTTCTATTACTGGAAATAACATTCTGTAAACATATATGAATTCAGCACAAAATTTCCTTTAAAATGATGTATAATATGTCATTACGCTGTATAAGGTGACTTTAAACATCAAAATTTTGACTTTCGGTCTACTAGTGCAGAACGTTTGGCCACGATTGCATATTATGTTGCCAAACATTTTATTTTAACTTACATAATTTTTTTTATATTAATTTCTGTAATGTCGGAAAAACTTTTTTTTTTTTTTTTTTTTTTTTGACTGGAGGTTTAACGACCACCGTGAGCAACTCAATGGGCTATTAGCAGTCGCCCGTCCCTAATTTAGGGTCACTGGTTCCAGGGAAGGGAGAGAGCCAGTGCCGTAAGACAAACACAACATCCATGCCTGACCGGGATTCGAACCCGGACCCCTTACGGACGAATGATCAGAGGCCAGCGCCTTAGACCACTGTGCCACCGGGGCGGCGGAAATACTTTATGGAAACCCTGTACATATCCTTCAGAGGTTTAAATTGCTACAGAGCTGTCTGTCGGGTGTTATCAAAAGTACCTTGCATTGCATGTGCACGATGGTCTCCAGAGCATACCGTGTGTACGCACTTTATGTTTTTGACTTCGTGTTCGCCATTCAGGAGGAGCGGAGAAAGGTTGCGATCCATGGATAATCTGTGAACACTTCTCTGTCTAACTCTGGGAGTGAGTACAAACATAATATAACAAGCTGAAACTCCATATTATTAACAAGCAGCACGAGTGACTAAGCAGCCTAAACATTGGTGTTCCAGCACAAAGCATGAGTGGAACGCGCTTAGGTTACCCGATCAGTTAACACAACTTCGAAAGGAATAATGCTTAAACACATTCATGCCAGTCGTTGAAATATTAGCAAAGCTCATTACACCGAAGAGTGTAATAATATTTTGGCGAAACGTGGAGGTCTTGATGCAAATCGAAGCACCTGCAGGTAAGCGACTGCTGGCGGAAATGTCATTCAACGGTAAAAATAACACTTGGTACTCGACTCTTAATAATAATTATTCTTGTTATTCAGGTGGGGAAAGACAGCAGACCTAAGGGCGTTTGACATAGGCCAAATTGGCACGCCCGCATCAAAACTGAACTGAAAGAAGGTCGTCTGGTCCGATGAGTCTCGCTTCCTGTTATACCATGTGGACGGCCGGGTAGGTGTGCGTCGTTTACCCGGGCAAATGTTGCACACCAGGATGCACCGTGGAACGAAGACGAGACGGTGGAGGAAATGTAATGCTTTTGGTAATGTTCTGCTGGGGAACCCTGGATCCAGTCATTCATGTGCTGGAAACTACGACCTCTACCACCTACCTAAATATCATTTCAAACCAGATACATCCTTTCATAGCAATGGTATTCCCTTCTAATAGTGCCTTTTTTTGAGCACGACACTGCGCCATGACACACTGCCTAGATTGTTTTAGAATGGTTCGCGGAACATCAGGAATACTTCCAGATGTTATCCTGTCCTCCGAATTCTCCAGACCTCAATACAATAGAGCATCTGCGGTTGGTGTAGGAACAGCAAACCTGATCTGCGGCGACTCAACAGCGTAACTCACAAGAGCTAAAGGATTTGATGGTAGTGTTCTGGTATCAGATACCACAAGGGCCCTTTAAAAATCTTCTAGGGTCAACTCTCGGGCCGAGAATTGTTTTGGTGGCACGAGGAGGACCAACATCAGATTAGGTAGGTGTTTTGGCTCTTTGGTGTGTGCTGCAATTCTTCCCAAAAGTGTGTGTTCTCATTTCAAAGTTTGCTCTCTTGCAAACTTTTGTCTCCTGTGGGCCGCGGGGTCCTAATGGTCAACGTTCGTGACTGTTCCAGGCAGGTGCGAACGCTCGAGCCACTAAATATCCGCCGTGCGTCGGATGGGCACGTTAAGAGGCCCTTATTTATTACCCCACTCCGGTAATAAAAAAGGGCGTCTTCCTCTCCCTTTCTACTTAGCTTTCGTGTCACTTCCCTATTGGGCACTCTAGCTCAAATCTTCTAGCTTCCTATTTCCAAGGGTTGTTTAAGACCTGGGGTCAAACACTTCCTTCCTAAAATGTCTGCTGACAAATGCCGTTTCACTCATTCAGAATGGCAAGGAATGCGCTTTGAAGATACGATGTTTCCTTCATGTGGTCTGTTATTGTACATAAATGTTAATGCAACTGCATCCGAAGTGGTTTCTTCAGCGAACGTTCCACTGACACACACGAATATCTACATCGTTTGTTCTGTGCTGACGGTCGTCTTAATAATAGTCAATTCCCTAAGAAACCAGTTCCTCTCACAATAATTTACCGTCATCTTATTAGGGAGCAACTTCTTCGAATTTATTACTGGAATCATTCTGGACATTTTTCATGGTGTACAAATTTGTATCTTTCACGCATAGACCTATCCAGGAATCATTTCTTGGGAGGTGCATCTTTTTATCACGGATTAGAAGTTCGATTAATAACATTTTTATTTTTACTATTCAGGGTAAAAGTATTATAAGGATTTGATATATAAGAAAAGTGTTTTTCGTATAAAAAGCTTTTTCTGCAGGCGGTACTACACGGTCGAGTCACATTATTGTGGCCACAAGCTAATGTCCAGAGTAACCGCCGCGTGCAGCGATGACAGCAGCTAGACGGGATGGGAGTGACTCAGTAAGATGCTGGAAGGTGTTCACAGGTATGTGGAGCCATGATGACTGCCGGGCATCTGATAGCTGTTGGAGGGTGCGTGGTCGAGGATTCATACAGCGAACAACACGATCGCGGTGGTCTCACAGATGCTCAATTGGGTTTAAGTCTGGAGAATTAGAGGGCAGAGAAGTACTCTGAAATCTTCATCGTGCTCTTCCAACCACTCTCGGACATTTCTAGCTGTATGACACGTTGCATTGTCGTTCTGGAAGATCCCATCCGCCAGAGGGAATACAGGCAGCATTTATAAGTGTACGTGTTCTGCAAGGATGGATTCATAACGAATTCGGTCCCGAGTGCCTTTCACAGGTATCAGAAGACTCAGAGAATGCCACGGAAATATTCCCCAGACCATAACACTGTCCCCACCAGCTTGTGTTCTTCCAGCAATGATTGAAGAGTGTTTGTTGTCCAATGTTTCTCGCCTTATACGCCAATGTTCATCCGTTCGATGAAGCAGAACACGTGACTCATCTGAGAAAGCTATCCTTTACCAATCAGCGAAGGTCCAGTTCCGATACTGCCGTGCAAATGTAAGCCTTTTCTGCCGATGCACCTTCGCTAGCATAGGTGCAGTGACCATCCGTCTGAATCGGAGCCCCATACCCAGCAGGGTTAGCTGAACTGTAGTTTTAGACACACTTTCGGTAGCCCCCTGGTTCATTCGGCCCGTGAGTTGCTCCACTGCAGCGTATCGATCGGCCCTCACGAACCTTCGCAGCCGACGTTCACCTCTCACATCAATTGCACGTTGTGCTCCGCATTTTTCACGCTGCTTATTCGCAACGGTGCCATTTCTCCAAACACGATACACTTTAATCACAGCAGCACGCGAAAAGTTCAGAAACTGCGCTGTTTCAGAAATACTGCCACCCTTGGTCCGAAAGCCGATAATCATCCCTTTTTTTGCAAATCTGATGAATCGCTCCTTTTATCCATGACAGCAACGAGTGATAGGTTTTTACAGTGCCTACAGCACACCTTACTTACCCTCCAAGCCAACTCACGACAAATACCTTCTTTCATTGGCTACACGCTGTTGACGTTAAAAGTAGGAAGTGGTGACAACAATGTGACTTGATTGTGTATTCATGTCCTCAGATTCAGCTTTTACATCCCACTTATTCACTATGCTTTCTGTGTTCTCCTTTTTTCTATCGCTATTTTCTAACGCTTTCAAAAATAAGTTCACAAAGATTGCTTTCCGGAACCCATTTTAAGTTATACAAGAATCGATGATGATATTAGATAGAATAAAAAAAGAGACAATACGAGAGGAACACTTTTTGCAATTAATCCTCAAAGGATCCCGTGGAGTGGACACCAACGAACTACTTACTGTATTATTTGTCGGTTTATTCTTCTTTTTTCAGATCCCAAGATCGAACATGTTTGGTTTTAGCATACAATTATTCTGGTCGAGTGTCGAATACTTCTGTTAGTTCCCTATGTCAAATACCTTTGTCAGTTCCCTATGTCAAATACCTTTGTCAGTTCCCTGTCTCATTTTATCTGTAGTTCCCTGTCCTTTTCTCAGTAGTTACCTGTCCTCTCATTCTGGTCAAGTGTCGAATATCTCTGTTATTTCCCTGTCTCCTTTTCTCAGTAGTTTCCTGTCTTTTTCTCAGTAGTTTCCTGTCCCCTTTTCTCAGTAGTTCCCTGTCTTTTTCTCAGTAGTTCCCTGCCCTTTTCTCAGTAGTTCCCTGTCTTTTTCTCAGTAGTTCCATTCCCTTTTCTCGGTAGTTCCCTGTCCTATTATTCTGGTAGAGTGTCGAATACCTCTGTTAGTTCTCTGGGTCCAGTACCTCTTTAACTTCTCTGTGTCCAATACCTCAGTAAGTTCCCTGTGTCCAATACTTCTGTTAGTTCCCTGTCCCCTTTTCTCAGTAGTTCTCTATCATATTATTCTGGTCGAGTGTCGAATACCGCTGTTAGTTCCCTGTGTCCAATAGCTCTGTTAGTTCCTTGTGTCCAATAGTTCTGTAAGTTCCCTGTGTCCAATACCTCTGTTAGTTCCCTGTCCCCTTTTCTCAGTAGTTCCATGTTCTTTTTTCAGTAGTTCCCTGTCCTATTAATCTGTCGAATACCTCTGTAAGTTCCCTGTGTCCAATACCTCTGTTAGTTACTTGTGTCCAATACCTCTGTTAGTTACTTGTGTCCAATACCTCTGTTATTTCGCTGTCCCCTTTTCTCAGTAGTTCCTTGTGCTATTATTCTGGTCGAGTGTCGAATATCTCTGTTAGTTCCCTGTGCCCAATACCACTGCTAGTTCCCTGTCCGCTTTTCTCAACTACGAAAAGCGATACCTTCTCTTTCACTTCTTCCAAACCGCCACTCCATTGCCTCCAAATAAATTTTCTCCTATTCGATCTGCGTAGACTTCAACACAAAAAGACGACACCTCTCCAAGGCATAGCGAAGACAATCTTTATACAAGCCTATCTTTACAACTATAAAACATTTTATACACAGGGCCATCTTTAAACGGATAAAACATCTTGTAAACAAGGCCATCTTCATACCGGTAAGGTCCAAAAGCGGGTTTAGTATAATCCTATGATAAAGCCGGAGACTGATCGTTCAGTATGAAGAAAAGTTCAAATGCCTAGCAGAGCAAAATACCTCTAGCTCCTAATAAACTCCACTCACTTTTCGAACTCTTAGTGCCCAGCGTAACAAAATGCATTAAGCAATGGGCAAGAGCACCCACAATGCAAAAACAAGGAGACCGTTAGGAAAGCAGAATTCCTACACACAGCTTACGAATATTTCACTTACCTTTTTCTATATTACATCTAAGTTATACATGCCAGCTTCTGAATTAGAAATTTTTCTCAATACTGGGTTAGACCTCCTGTAACGTACCAGGAGATGTGACGTACCTGCCAGAAGGACGCACACGACATAAAGGCAGATAGGAATCAGAATAAAAAAACGTCCGCGTAGCTTAATTGGTAGAGCAACTTATTCCGGAATGAGTGGACCCGGATTCGAATCCTGGCGCGGATAAAAATGACGGAGAAATTCACTTCGTTATAATGGCGCCCGAACTATCCGGATGACCCGACCGTTCAAAATCTCGCACTGGTGTGATGTTATTTCCACACCGCGAGATAGGAAAAATAAGAGAATCCTTTCTCCAGCACTTCGAAAAAAATAAATAAGGGGAGATGATGTAACGTACCAGGAGATGTGACGTACCTGCCAGAAGGACGCACACGACATAAAGGCAGATAGGAATCAGAATAAAAAAACGTCCGCGTAGCTTAATTGGTAGAGCAACTTATTCCGGAATGAGTGGACCCGGGTTCGAATCCTGGCGCGGATAAAAATGACGGAGAAATTCACTTCGTTATACTCCTTTGATACGAATTATAGCACATGTGCGGTATGGCATTGATTCCAAAGTGTTGGAGTGCATTTACGTCTACAGCACACCAGGCGTTCACCAGAGGTCTTCAACTGGGCCAGATGTGACGGAAAAGGACTTTCTCCCGGATCTATTTTTCTAACATGTACCATACATTCTCAATGGAGTGCAAATACGGGCTCTGTGGTGACCAGAGAAGATAGTGGGAGTCGCTGTGATGCTCGCTGACATACTGCTGATAACACCTAGTGATGTAGACAGTAGAATTGACGTCCATGAAACAACCGCCACTTGCTGGATAAAATGGTCAAATGTAAGCAGGTCTCGCATGGAAGCAGCTTGGTAGTGTATTCCCCTGGATGATGTCAAAACCCTCTTACATTCAATACCATACGGTATATAGGCTGCCGTTATTGCTTCAGGTGGCTTCACATAATACAGAGTTTTGAAGAGAAACAAATCTTGTACAGCTCTACAAATGTAATCAGTGATCTTCTAGAACATGAGAAATACGTGATATAAATTTCATATGAATAGCGTGATCCATTCATGCTATTGCAATTTTCACAAACAGTAGGGTATTTTCAGCGGTATCTGTGTTATTAAACGTAAAATTTAGAAAAAAAAATAGTCAAATACATTTCACAACGGAAATCATTTTGCTCATATTTCGCTTCAAATCCAATGCACACTTTCTTCGCTAAGGAGCAAATTCTGATATATTTCAATTTACCCAATCTCCCTCTCTCTGCTTCTAAGGATCCGATTTAAAAAATACTTTTACACTGGCGTGCAAAAATTAAGGACGGGACGATTTTTCGAGTGTAACGTCGTGCAGAAGTGCTCCACATCGACTCAAATTATACCCATAAGATCCCCAAGATGTAAGAATATGGGACAAGTGAGGAAAACCGTCCAAACAAGGAATCCAAAGGATACAAAAGCACTTTATTGAAAAGGTAGCTTCGAGCACAACTCCACAGAAGACAGAAACGTCCATGTGACAGGCGGCTGCCAAGAAAAATCCAGTCTTTAGTAGGGGATATGATCACCTCTGACTGCGTTGCAGGATTTACAACGTCTGTCCATGCTGAGGACGAGGTTGTCAAGGAGCTGTTGAGGCATCGCGGCCCATTCCTCTTGTAGCGCCAATCGCAGCTACAGAATCGTGGCTGGCGGCTGGTCGAAAAGGTCCCACACGTGTTCGTCTCCCGAAAAGGTCCCACACGTGTTCAATTGGATTTAGGTCCGGTAAAATTGCGGGCCAATTCATGCGTTGAATATCTTCACTCTCCAACAGCTCTGCGAAAGCCACTGTACGATGAGGTGTAGCGTTGTCGTCCAGGAAGAGGAACTCAGGACCCACAGCACCTCTAAGCAGAAGCACGTCAGGCAAGAGAACCTCGGTACAACAGCGGACACCAGTGACTGAACCTCCTTGGAACATGTGGAGGTCAGTACGGCTACCATGCATGATACCGCCCCAAACGAGAACTCCGCCACCTCCAAACCGGTCCCTTTCGATGATGTTGGAAGTGTAATTACCTGTTCCCTGCTCTCTCTCCAGTGTGTATACGTCCAAAATCGCTCATCAGACTAAATCGGCTCTCATCCGAAAAAAGAACTTGACCCCATTGCTTATATGTCCAGTTCTTGTGTTGCTGGCACCACAGAAGCCGCCATACCCGATGAGCAAGCGTTAATGGCACACACCGTACTGGTCGTCTTGCGACGTCCAGTTGTCTGTTGCATGTGCCTTGCGATTTCTCCCGCTGTCTGCCGTCTGTCTCTTTTCGCCTGTAGGACAATATACCGGTCGTCCACCGCCGTGGTTGCTCGTGGAAGACCACTGCTAAACTCTCGGGCAGCTGTTCCTGTCGTTTGAAATGTTCTCCAAGCTCGTGAAACGATCCTGTGAGCGATCCCGAACTCCTCGGCCACGCTAGTCACACTTCGACCTTCTTCCAACTTCCCAATGATGCGACCTCGAGTAAAGTCATCCAGATTTCGTCTACTAGATTGCCTGTTGGCCATATCACACGGTGGCAAAAACTCGACGTCGTTCAAACTGATGTACACCGTGCAATGGCTTTCACCGAATTGCTGAGCATGTGATCATATGTAGAGGATTTTAGGAAGGGAGTATCTGACCCCAGAAATAGGAAGCTATGAGATTTGGGCTAGAGTGCCCGATAGGAAAGTGACACGGAAGCGAAGTAGAAAGGAGGAGGAAGACGCTCTTATTTATTTCCGGGGGGTCAGTACCCGGGGTCCGACGGCTTAACGTGCCGATCCGACGCACGGCTGATATTTAGTGGATCGAGCGTTCGTACCTGCCTGGGATCGAACCTCAGGTCCTTTCCGTGGTAGTCACGAAAGTTGCTCATTAGGCCACCCGTGGCCCCCGAATTGCTGAGCGTACACCGCCCGTGTGCTTTATACCCTTCCGACACTCCCCCACATCATGCTGCATATATGCGCATGCCCTACCGTACTGGACCCTAGTCTATCTCCTGAGTGGTTTTTCGGTCCGTTCTGCCTGCTCGTTCCGCTGTTATTCTAATTTCTCCTCTTCGTCCTTAATTTTTGCACACCAGTGTACCTTAAGATACCATTAATCTCACGAATCATTTTGCGTGTACTTTTGGATTTTTTATAATGTATAATTCATTTTACATTTTTGACCTTAGGTGGTTAGGTGTGCTGTTTGGAGATCTATTTTCTTTTCTAAATATCAGGCTGAAAAGGGTAGTTTTGTACGGTATACTAATCGCTATGGTAATAATTACGAATATTATCCAATTCAAATAATATTACCTTTAGGGAAGATGTATGCGTAAACTTCTTTTTCCGATCTCTGTTTCTATTTGTATCCCTATTTCTGTAAGTCGTATTTAAAAATTCCTTTCCCCATCGCCCTGTTAAGAAGATTTAGCGTATGTTTTCTACTTTTTCATAATGAACGGTTCTGCTGCTAGGAGTGTTATTGCCTATTCTTATTTACAAGAGTATTTAAACTTCTAAAAATGCGATTGAATTTTTTTTTCTTGCTGTGGTATTATTGACTATAAAAAAATTTCTCCTCATCATTTTCTTCAAATAACTCAGAGCTTTTCCGTCAGAGGGCGTGGAGTTATATTCAGTTTTTTTTCCACATCATTGCTTCCAATTGTTAGATTTGAAGAACTTCATTTGCTCTTGGTATCTACCGGTATGAGCAAAATTTTGTGTATATTTTTTTATTATTCCTAATGTATTTTTCCGCCGTTAGTGGGAGCATAAAGTCTTTTCTACAAATGTTTTGCCGATTCTTAGCATACGACTCGAAAAACATTTTCTCGACTAGGTCCATTTTACTATGAAGGACGGCGTGATTTCTGTGCATTTTGTATAACGCCCCCGTTTTTTCCTATCAAGGCAAAAATGTACATATTTCCTTTTTCGTTGATTTTCTACTTTCTAAAATCCTTTGTGAAAAATTCTTTGAAAAAAAAAAGGCCGTTTGATTTTGTTACGTAAGTTTCTTATGTTGATTCTTTTATCTGGCCGGGAGTGGTTGCTTAATTATTCAAACCGTACAAAGTTCTATAAGAACATTTATCTTGAAACTGAGCTAAGCACTTAATGTACAAGCTATTCAAAGTTTAACAGCTGCACGATATAAGTTGTTCCGCAATAGTGATGGACCATGGTGAACGATTCGTTCACAACAAATGACTCTTCACCGTGAATGATGAATAGTTCGTTCTCACCGCAGTGAATGATCATCCAATCCGCCATTACTTCGACACACACTATTGCCCTATAATGTTGGACCATTCGTGAACGATTCGTTCTCAACGAATGACTCCGCACTGTGATTGGTAAATGGCTCTCTCTCACCGCTGTGAATAATCATCCAATCCGCCATTACTTCGACACACACTATTGCCCTATAATGATGGACCATTCGTGAACGATTCGTTCGCAACGAATGACTCCGAACTGTGATTGGTAAATGGTTCGTTCTCACCGCTGTGAATGATCATTCAATCCGCCATTACTTCGACACATACTATTGCCCTATAATGATGGACCATTCGTGAACGATTCGTTTCAACGAATGATTCCGCACCTTGAATGGTAAATGGTTCGTTCTTACAGCTGTGGATGTTCATTCAATCCGCCATTACTGTGACACACACTAAACTCACAGCACGTTTGACTTTCTTCGACTCCGATGAGTTCGCAAACTAATTCTCAATAAGAAAAGTAAGGTCGAGAATTATCAGTGTCAACCATTACGTGAGTGAAAAATCAACCGTCATCTATCTAGAAAGGTATGGTACAATTTAAAAGTGGAAGGGAATAAGACGTGATACGATTCATTTGAATGTGTTCGTGGAGAACGGAAATTCATTTGTGAAAGAACGGTGAATATGCCTCCTAAGCTGTTGATCTTTTTAAGCAGTTTGCTAGTAAGAGCTGTGAATACTCTTGTTTGCGAATCACTCAGCGTGAATGTTGAAGATCTCGTGGTCTCCTGAGCAGTTTACCAATTTCCGTTCGGCGTCACTCGCAGACGCTTTGGAGCAAAGAATGATTTGCCCAGTGAGTACACTGAGACAATCGGCCGGGAACGGATGCAAACAAAATGACTATTCATTTGAACGACCATTCGTGGGATGACACTTTTGCGTGAAAGATGAATGAACTCCCAAGAGTGAACGACTTCTTACTAGCGGGCGTTTTAGAGCAAAGAACGATTCGCCTAATGAATGCAATGAGACAACCGACAGGGAGTGGATACAAAGTTTACAGCCATTTATTTGAATGAGCATTCCTGAATGACTCTTACATGAATGATGTATGAACTCCCAAGAAAAAATGACTTCTTACCAGCAGGTGCTTTAGAGCAAAAAATGATTTGCTTAATGAATGCAGTGAGACAACCGGTCGAGAGTGGAAGCAAAGTGAATGACCATTCGTAAATGATTCTTTTGCGTGAATGATGAATAAACTTCCAAACATGAAGGACTTCGTAATAGCAGGCGCTTTAGAGCAGATAATGATTTTCTCAGTGCGTGCAGTGAGAAAACGGGGGTGGGGAGTGGATACAAAGTAAATGGACATTCATTGGAATGAACATTCATGAATGATGAATGAACTCTCAAAAATAAATTGCTTTTCACTAGCAGGCACTTTAGAGCAGAGAATGATTTTCTCAGTGATTGCTGTGAGACAACCAGCAAGGACAGAATACAAAGTGAATGACCATTCATTTTAATTCTTTGATTCTTTAGAGTGCATTCATTATTCATGAATAATGAATATACTCCCAAGAATAAACTGCTTTTTACTAGCAGACGCTTTAAATCAGAGAATGTTTTCCACAGTGAGTGCTGTGAGACAACTGGCAGGGAGTGGATACAAAGTGAATGGCCATGCATTTGAATAAGCATTCATGAATGATGAATGAACTCCCAAGAATAAGTTGCTTTTTACTAGCAGGTGCTTTAGAGTAAAGAATGATTTCCTCGGTGAGTGCAGGAAGTGGATACAAAGTGAATGACCATTCCTGAATGACGCTTTTGCGTGAATGATGAATGAACTCCCAAGAATGAATGACTTAACCCATCACTCTTTCGGAATCAGTCTGTCAGTTCGATAGATCAATGATATCAGAAAAAACTTCCGAAATGGCAATTTCATTCGCCAATCAATAAAACTGTATGGAAATCCAATGCCCCAATATGTAGTAGTCACATTTAACGTTTTTTGAGAGCATTTGTTTTGCGATAGTTTTGAGTAGTAAAAATAGTTTCGATATGTTGCTATTATTAGAAGCATATGAAGAGCGCCATATCATGTCTGGACGCTTTCGAGCAAACATCTTCCTCACGCAGATGATTGTTACCCACTGTTTCGGTTGAGGGCTCTCGTCAGTAACTGGTACGCTCTAATCAGATCTAGATAGCATCTCTACATTCTGTTTCGAAACTGGAGTGAAAACAGTAGATTTTACCCTGCGAAATAATAATCACTATCGGTCTGCGAAGAATCCACTGCAAGCGACAGTTGACCTGCATTGTTTGCGCGTTTTCACCTGGAAACAACCTTCTGGTCGCGCAAAGATAGGACACAATATCGGAATTCCGAGAAGAGAAGGAAAAAAAAAGAGTGTATTTGAAACAAAGGCTTGATGAATCGCAAGCATTGCACCAAAAGCAGATATAAATTTCTGCGTAGCTGGAGGCATTTTCCTGAACGAAATGGGAAATACTTCCTGTAACAGCAAGACGTTGGGGCCCCCAGTTAGGAACCAGAAGTAGTTCACATTTATTTCCTCCTATATTGGAAAGGAGCCACCTTGTACACACATACTGCTTATGTATGTATTTTTGGAAAAATTCAGAACGCGAACAAGAGAGCTTTATTCATTTACTGATGTTACAATCTGATGCATATTAAACACATGTGGACTCTTGTTCCTCAAAATCCTAATAAAAGAGCATTTTCTTTTAATCCAGTGAGTATAAACGCGGAGCGTGATATCTGAGACTGGAACAGTGATTACTAGGCAGGATTGTGACAAATATTCGCGGAAGCAGATACTTCCCATTTTTTGCTTCATGCTTGCCGTTAAAACGGATGCGACGTGTTTTGAACAAATGCATTTTAACAAGTTCCACTTCATCAGAAAGGCATCTTTAAATATTTTAACTTCCTTCCTGCTTCACAGATGTATACAACTCTAGTGTGTACCAATGCTCAGTTTTTTCATCCAAAATACGGAAATAGTTTTTTTTTCTTTTCTTTGAAAATGGCGAGGAGGAGGGGGAGGAATTTAAGAGAACTCAGAAAAAAAACTTGCCTGTCATACGACAAGGACCAAGTCGTTGCTAAATGATCTGGGAAAGAACGCTCCATCAGGTTGTACGTGAGAAAATCCTCTTAATCAGTGCAAACTGCCATAGCATGGCACAAACATTTCGGTATCACCCTGCACGTATGAGCTAATGACTAAATGTTTCCGTTGCAAATGAAGGTAGCAGCAGGTTAGGGAGTATTCCTCTTAAAACATTCGGACGATAATATTTGTCTTTTGCCAAAGAAATCTCACATCTAAAGAGCAATAAATTTTTTTTGTTTGGATTGAAGATTTAACGACCACCGTGAGCAACTCAATGGGCTATAAACAGTCTCCCGTCTCTAATTTAGGGCCACTGGTTCCAGGGAAGGGAGAGAGCCAGTACCGTAAGACAAGCACAACATCCATGCGTCACCGGGATTCAAACCCGGACCCCTTCCAGACGAATGATCCAATAACATTTGAAGCAGCAGCATTGTGAAACTGCAAACGTCAGTGAGCAAATTTCGGGTTTTCCAACAAAAACAAAATGTAAAGCAGCATGAAATAAATGAATGAAAATGAAATAATTAAGAAAAAATAAATTAATAATTTATCTATCTATCTATCTATCTATCTATCTATCTATCTATCTATCTGTGTTCAATAGCAATATTTATCATTATGTTTTAAAAGAAAAGTGTTTTAATCAGGGCGTCCTTCCATTCTTATTTATCCATCATAAATATGGAGAATAACGAAAGTCTTAAAAAGATGTTCAGATGCTGCAAACAATTCAAAAGGACATATAGAGATGCATGCTTGTACACTATATTGACAAAAGTCACTGGACACCCCTTCAAAGGCAAATAAACGGATCCTCTGCGTTGTTAAGGTGCGCGGTACAACTGTAAACGGTATAAAAACAAGCCTGCAGCTGAAAGAGTTCATATCGCACTGTGGAGTTGAGTGAAAAGGTCGCGGCGGGAGGGAACTGACTTTGAGAAAGGAAAGATTATTGGGTGTTATATTATTAGGTTGTCCTTAAGAGAAACCGAGAGGCTTTTAAACATACTCAAGTCAACTGTTTTCGATGTACTCAATACATGAAAGACACATGGCGTGCCTAATGCAGCAAAACGTACCAGCAGACCAAAGAAAATCCGTGATAGAGGACGTCGAAGCCTCAAGAGAGTCGTTACAGCTAATCGACGGAGTACTGCACAAGACCTCAGTGTACAGGTGAGTAAAATTGCTGGAACCTCGGTATGTACACGTACCATTCGCAGAGAACTTCATTCCATAGGTTACCGTGGTCGTGCGGCTGCTCATAAGCCTTTCATCTCCACTCGGAATGCTACTCGTCGTTTAGCATGGCGTAAAAAACATTTATCGTGGACCGTAGATCAAAGACAACGAGTCTCATAGACTGATGAATTCAGATACACGATCCATCAGTCTAATGACCGTGTGTGGGTATAGCGGCAGCCGGGGAAACGCTATTTACCATAGTGTACTGTTCCTACGGTCAAGTTTAGAGCTGGTAGTGTACTCGTTTGGGGGTGTTTTTCGTGGTATGGTCCCGGCCCATTCGTTATCGTGGACAAACCTGTTAACCAGCACGTTTATCTCGATATACTGGACAATTATGCCGTACCAACTCTGTGGCAATACTGTGGAACCGAGCCTTGTTGGTACCAGCAGGATAATGCATCGAGCCATAAAGCAAGGACTGTTAGGGCATGGTTTTTCGATGATTCCGTATCGCGTGTGGACTGGCCAGTACAGGTGTGTGATCTTAATCCTATAACGCACCTATGGGATGAATTAGAGCCCCGCATAAGAAGTTTGGAACTAAGGCCTACTACTAAGCAACAGTTAGCGGCAGCATTATGTACTGAATGGAAGTGCATACCTATCGCTGTGTTCCAAAATCTTGTCGAAAGCATGTCTCGAAGGGTCCGTGCATGCATTTAGGCTAAAGGTGGACCGACACCGTATGTCAATAAATACTATGTTGTGTTTCTCTTCTAGGTGTCCGGTGACTTTTGCCAATATAGTTTTTAATAAGGAAAGACAGGAAGAGGAATGCATGGATTAGAGAAATGACAAGATTTGATGGCATCATGATCAAAGTGAAGACCCTCAAGTGGTAATGGGCTTTGCATATTTGTGAAAACAGGAACTTATTTCCAATTCGCGTCTCCTCGTTCGAGTTGTTCTACCGACTAAGCTACACTGACGGAATGTATGGTTGTAGATTTGTCGTCTCGACACGTACTTCACCTCTGCAGCACGTCACATATTGCTAGGGGAACTGACCACCGTTGAACAATTGTAATACTTGATTGGAGACCAAGGGTCCCGAAAAGAGCCAGAAGAAAACCACCTGGGAGATAGGTGGATGAAAATCGAAAGCATGTAAGAGTGACTTGGAAGAGACTGGATCAAGAGAGAAAGCTTTAGAAAGGACAACAAGTTAGTAAAATCATGTAGTGCATTGATTAGGTTACGCTTTCCAACATACCAGAAATCCTTACTCAAGTTATGAGGATAATCTCAAGTTATGAATAATACTCAAGTTATGAGGATAATGGCTATGGAGCAAATTTCACTCCTGTGCCCTAACCTTTAATTCCATTTCAATGATATTATACAGAATTGATTCAGTACACCTCCGGAATAACATACCAAAGTTTTGTCGCAATAGAAGCATTTTTAGTCAAGTTATAAGAATAATGCCTGTGGAATAAATCTCGCTCCCGTGCCCTGACCTTTGACCCCATTTCGATGATATTAAATAGAACTGGTTCAGTATACTTCCGGAACTATATGATAAAGTGCTGTCTCAATCGAAACATTTTTACGCAAGTTATGACACATAAGGGCAATAGAACGCATCCCGCTCCTATGTCCTGACCTTTAACCCCACTGTGCCTATTTTAAATAGGGGTTGTCCCCAGATAATCTCTTACCACATACTAAAATATCATCGAAATCGAACCATTTTTACACAAGTTATGAGGCATCAGATCAATGGAATGGATCCCGCTCCTATGTCCTGATCTTTGACCCCATTTCGCCAATTTTCAACAGCGTTCGTCCCCAGGTGGTCCCCTACCACATACTAGCACTTTATCAAAATCGAACCTTTTTTACGTTAGTTATGACGACGCATAAGAGCAGTGGAATGGATCCCGCTCCTATGTCCTGACCTTTGACCCCATTTCGTTCACTTTCAATAGGGTTTCTTCCCAGGTGTTCCCCTACCACATACTAAAATTTCATCGAAATCGAAGGATTTTTACGCAAGTTATCGTGCGGACGAACATAAGCACACAATGCGTGACGTAATGAGGCAGATGGGAATCGCGACCATCTGCTAGCAAGGTGTGACGTCATAAAACTTTAATAGGATCCACAAACAACGTGTGGCGTAATGAGATAGATGGCATGACCGCGCGCCAACATCTAATGGGGCGCTTTTCCTACGCCGCAGAAATTTACTAATGCGTGTCTATGGCATTTGCTATCCATACCCAGAATAAATAGCCCTTCTGAGTCACCACTTTTCACTCAGGCCCAGTAGCCAAGGAACTGTCTTTGCTAATTTGATAGCGTAAGATTATGCTGAATCATTCGAAATCCCATTTGAAAAGAAAAGGATGAGATTTTCTCTCTCTCAGAGCACGTGCATGAACCGCAGAAAAAATTATGCAGCCCGAGCCCGGCCGAGCTCGGTTCTCGTCCGCGCTTAACTTCGGGCTTACGGGTTCGACCAGTCTCACCACTAAGGAAAAATATAAAGCTTCGCGTGAAGAACGCCAACTCTCGTAGAGATAACGTAAAACAGGCGACAACAGCGCCACCACAACCTAAGAGATTATGTGCTGTGCCGGAAAGTAAACATTCAGGAGCAAAAGACGTTAGGGGACTACAGTAGTGAAGCATTTCTTTGATCCACGATGGTTTCCTTCAATCTGATGACTATTTTCTTAGAGGATTTTTTTGTTTTGTTTTTGTTGTTGATGTTTTCTGATATCCCGTCTGTCCCTTATTTTGGTGAAAAAAAATATGCAATAACATTAGTATTACTATTTAAATTAAATTTTAGCAATTATTATAGTTAGGCCTAAGGATCCGTACAAAATGCAGACACTCCCTAGTATTTGGCATTACTGAAAATGTTTCTGAAAACCTGAAGAACAAGCAAAAGCCTTAACTAACCCGATTGGCGTAACAAAACTAACATATCCGATTTGCGAAGTGATTATGCTACCGAGAAGGCAAGAATAACGTGCTGTGAGTATCTCGCCTGACTGTTCTTTACCAGAATTGAAGTCAACAGAAATACGCATGCGCAGATTGCTCCGGAATCAGCATGTATGTTGGCTTCTGTGCACTTCATCTTCTATCTTAGAATATGGCGGCGCTAGTTACGTCTCGCCGAGCCTTATCGTCTTCTCAGTTAGATATTCTTTGCCACTGGTGTCCAGATATCGTAGGAAATGGCTTTCTAGACAGTCACTCCCGGTGTGCGAGACGTGTGCTTTTCCACGGTAAAGTGACAATTCGTGTGCCTTTCCACGGTAAAGTCACAATCCGTGTGCTCGCCGGCTCATCTCCAGACACGACTCATCACTGAAGACAACACGAAACCAGTGGACACTATTCCACAATGATCAGGCGCGACACCACTGCAACCGGAGCCGGCGATTTTTGCTCGGCAGTGGTATGCGACAAGGTAGTCTCCTCGAATGTAGTCCTAGTGCCGCAAGTCGTCTGGCAGCGGTCTGGATGGTCATTTCCGTACCTATATTCGACGTAACGTGACAACGGATTCTTGAGAGCGACGAATTCGGTTCTGTTCGTACGGCTCTCACAATCGCTCGATCCTCGCGTTATTTAGTTACCCTCGGCGGTCCACTGTCTGCGTACCGCTGGGTTGGGCCCTCCTCGAGGTATTGGCGGCAACATTGTCTGATTGCCGCGTTTTCCAACACATATACCTCGCGATACGGCGACTTGACCAACTGGCCTCTGTCAGCCCAATTATACGTCCTTTCTGAAACTCTCTCAACTGCTCGTAGAGTGCACGGTTCACACGTCGAGGCATTCTCACAGTCCGTGGAGGATAATGCAGCAGCAATCCTCTGTCACAGTTGTCCCTGCGTACGAGCTTTGCTCTTGATATACCCTCCTCGATGCGCGGTTCCCATGTCCTGTGGCGGTTCACTATTTAGTCATTGGTTGTTATTTTTTAATCATTTGCATATTCGGCCCTGATGTACATGCATATGGAGTTTCATCAGGATCGAACGACTTTCTCGGGGTGCTTCGTTTTTTTTCGCAAAGAGTGTACATTCTGCATACATGCATGCATACATGCACAGAAGATGCAGACCATTATGAACAGCCCGTCAATAGGCAAATCGAAATTACTGCACGTAAACGACGGCGCATGTGAATATCACGAAACGGTATAAACAACAGTTAATACTGAGCTCTGATAATCACTGTTTGTTCTGCAGATGGGAAATGCAGCGGACTTAAGCAAGTTTAACAAAGGCTAAACTGTGATGGCCAGACGAGTGGGTCCGAACATTTCCGAGATGGCAAGGCTTCTAGGGTGCTCACGGTTAGCTGTTTTTAGTACATTCAAAAAGTGGTCCGATAAGGGACACCACGAATCGCCGGCATGGTGTGAGTCGACAACGGCTCGTCGTTGCTAGAGGTGAGCAGATGCTATCCCGTATGGTAAGAGCAAACAGATGGGATGCTGTGACCCAACTTGCCGATAATTTTAATGCTGGTGACGGGCGAAAAGTAAGTGTAACAACACACAGTACACCTAACCCTGGTGAAAATAGAGCTGCGCAGCCGGACTCCGCTCCGATATTCCATGTAAACCTCGGATCACGGTCGAAAGAACCTACAATAAGCACACGAATACCAAAACTAGAACTTGAATGATTGGACGATGGTTGTCTATATTGACTTGTTTTTATGCTATATATATATATAACAAAAAATGGTCATAGAAGACTGCAGTGTGCTAAACAAGTTCAACACAGGTAGTGACCATAGATTGGTGAGATGTAAGATGCACCTCAACACTAAACTTGAACGTGGCAAGCTCATAAGACAAACAAAATGTATTGACATAACCAACCTTAAAAAACACCACAATACCTTCAAGTTGGGACTGAAGAACAGATTCTCTGCTTTAGAAGGCCTAACATCGGAAGAAGTGGATATTTCTGAAGTTAACAGAAAAGTAACCAAAGCTCTTATGGAAACAGCAACAAAATTAGTTGGGTCCAAGAATAAGTTGCATGTGAACAAATTATCAGGAAAAACCAAAATGTTGATGCAAAAAAGAAGAGAGATGAGGACAACTAAAGAGCATGTGACTTCCAAAGGGGAATATATAGAGCTATGCAAGACAGTACGAAAAAGTATCACTGAAGATGTAAAGAAATTCAACTGTGAACTAGTGAGGAAAGCAATTGAAAACAACCAAAGCCTAAAGATAGCAAAGGGACATCTCAGTAAGAGAAGAAAACAGATTATGGCACTCAGAAAAGAAGATGGTTCTGTAACAAGAAATAGAGGCGAAATTTTGACAAGAGTGAAAGATTTCTACTCCAAATTATACGAAAGGGATGATACATGTACTCCAGACATCATGAAAGGTACCAGTACCAGAGTTCTTCCAGTCCTCCCAGCAAAAGTTGCAGATGCAATCAAGAACATGAAGCGGGGAAAAGCTCCAGGAGAAGATGGAATTACTGTAGACATCATACAAGAAGCAAGTGGAGAAATCGAAACAGTACTCACCCAAATTTTCACTCGATGCCTTAATGAAGGGGAGATTCATGAGGATTGGAACAACGATACAATGATCCTGCTACATAAAAAAGGTGATATTGAGAATCTCAGAAACCACAGACCTATGAACCTATTATCAGTGGTTTATAAAATCTTCACTAAAGTTCTTTCACACCGCTTGAAGGTAACACTGGACATGGCTCAACCGAGAGAACAAGCTGGATTCAGGAGTAGCTACAGCACTATATATCCTATCCACGTACTGAGAGAACCAATTGAAAGAGCGAGGGAATATGAACTTCCATTGTGCATGGCTTTCATCGATTATGAAAAAGCCTTTAATTCGGTGAAACCATCAGCAGTTACAATGGCTCTGAAATCCTGCGGTATTGAAGATGCATACATTATTATTATTAATAACATCTATGAAAATGAAAGTGCAAAGATTCGGCTGTTTGAAAATATAACACACATAAAAATTGGAAAGGGAGTGAGACAAGGTGACATCATATCTCCGAAGCTCTTTAATGCCACATTAGAAAATGTATTTCAATCACTGAACTGGGAAAACAAAGGGATAAAGATTAATGGAGATTATCTAACCCACCTTCGTTTTGCTGATGACGTTGTCATTTTTACAACTACCCCATCAAAGCTGCAGAGTATGATCCAGGAACTTGCTGACAAGAGTATAGAAGTGGGATTAAAAATGAACTTTTAGAAGACAAAAGTGATGTTCAATGATTTTACAAGAAATTAATATTTATCGAGTGATGGATAAAAGCTGGAGATAACCGACACGTAAGTTTATCTTGGACAGCAGATATCAAGTGAGGGTCACATTGATGAAGAAATTAATCGGCTTACAAAACTTGCCGGGAGAGCGTTTGGAAGAAACAGCATAATTTTCAAGAGCAATATGCCATTATGTCTTAAAAGAAAAGTGTTTGATCAATGCATCCTTCCAGTGCTTACGTATGGTGCAGAGACGTGGACCTTAACTAAAAGAGACATACAAAGGCTGCAGACAACTCAAAGAAGCATGATGAGCTGCATGCTTGCTGAAACCAGGAGAGATAAGAAGAGGAACTCGTGGATCAGAAAAATGACAAGAGTGAAAGACATCACGATCAGAGTTAAATCCCTGTAAAGGCAATGCGCTGGACATACTGCCAGAAGGACAGACCATCGATGGACAGCCGAAATTTTAGATTGGATTACAAGGGACAGGAAAAGACCCAGAAGAAGACCACATGGGAGATGGGTGGATGAAATTCGAAAGTATGCGGGAGTAACATGGAGGAGACTGGCACAAGAGAGACCGTTGTGGAAGAAACTTGAGGAGACCTTTGTCCAGCAGTGGATTGATAATGGTTGATAATGATGATGATAAAAGGTGGTCACGGGTAATCAACTACCTGGTAAGCCAAAAAATGTGCGAATTGACAAGATGCAAAACTGTGTATGTAGATAAGATCTTCAGCTATTAGGGACCCACTAAATATCACTTTATGTTGTTTATATACTTAAAATTGTTAGGTCCTAGGTTAATAAAGCATGTCAATGTGCAATTTGAAACTCTTGGAAACCGAATTAAAGTTCAAAAGTAAATGTTTAAAATGGTGTCTTAAAATTTTTTTAGGAAAATTGTTAGATTGCAGTTTAGAAAGAAGAGCTTTTAGATTTTTTACAAGCAAGAACTATGTAGCGCAAAGTTTAGCTATTCAATGAAACTAAGAGATGAGTATATTGCGATGTATAACTTTACAAATGTTGGAGGACCAGTGAGTGTAGTGAGTGATATAAAACTCAAAGGAGTTTTTTTTATCAAATAAGTTCACTGCACCTCTTCCCTCCTCGTCCACCTGTATCTCTAAATCAAGGTAACAAACACAAGTACACGATCTGTTAGTTTTTTCAGGGTAAGGTCGTCAGTATATATATATATATATAGACAAAAGTCACCGGACGCCCCTTCAAAAGTAAATGAACGGATCTGCTACGTCGTTAAGATGAGCGGTACAGCTGCAAACGGTATGAAAACAAGCTCACCGCGATCATATCGCACTGTGAGGTTGAGTGAAAGTGTCGCGGCGGGAGAAAACTGACTTTAAGAAAGGAAAGATTGTTGGGTGTTATGTTAGTTGATTGTCCATAAGGAAAACCGAGAGGCATTTAAACATACCCAAGTCAACTATTTTGGATGTAGTGAATAAGTGGAAGACACATGGCGTGCCTGAAGCAGCAAAACGTACCGTTAGGCAAAAGAAAATCAGTGTTAGAGGACGTCGAAGCCTAAGATCGTTATAGCAAATTGACAGAGTACTGCACAAAACCTCAGTGTACAGGTGAGTAAAAATGCTGGAACCTCGGTATGTACACGTACCAATCGCAGAGAAATTCATTCCATGGGTTACCGTGGTCGTGCAGCTGCTCATAATTCTTTCATCTCCGCTCGGAATGCTACTCGTCGTTTAACATGGTGTAAAGAACCTTTATCGTGGACCGTAGATCATTGGAGACGGGCCCTATGGACTGATGAATCCAGATACGCGATCCATCAGTCTGATGGCCGTGTGTGGGTATGGCGGCAGCCGGGGAACGCTATTTACCCCAGTGTACTGTTTCTACGGTCAAGTTCGGAGCTGGCAGTGTGCTCGTGTGTGGGTGTTTTTCGTGGTATGGTCCCAGCCCATTGGTTATCGTGGACAAACCTGTCAAACAGCACGTGTACTTCGATATTTGGACAATTATGCCCTACCACCTCTGTGGCAATACTACGGAAGCGGGCCTTGTCGGTACCAGCAGGATAATGCACCGAGCCGTAAAGTAAGGACTGTTAAGGCGTGGTTTGACGATAATTCTGTATCGTGTGTGGACTGGCCAGTACAGAACCCTGATCTTAATCCCACAGAGCACCTATGGGAGGAATTAGTTTAGAACCAAGGCCTACTACTAAGTAACAGTTAACGGCAGCATTATGTACTGAATGGAAGCGCATACCTGTCGCTGCGTACCAAAACCTTGTCGAAAGCATGTCTCGAAGGGTCAGTTCATGCATTAAGGCCAAAAGTGGACCAACATCGTACTAATGTATGTCAATAAATGCTATGTTGTGTTTCTCTTCTAGGTGTCAAGTGACGTTTGTCAATATTTGTGTGTGTGTGTGTGTAAACCCGCGTGTGTGTATATATATATATATAAGGCAAATTTAAAGTTACAGAAAAATTTACAAACTACTATTTGAAATTACATAATGCCAGAGGCCGCTTATAGGAAAAATCAAAAACCAAATTCTGAAAGTATGTATATATACATTACAATATACAGGGTGCAAGGGAAAGTCCATTTAGCCTGGAATTAATTGCGAACGAAGAGAGGTGCAGTTATGCAAGTGAGATAAAGGTATAATAAAGCGGCTACCCCGATCGAATGCAACCAATAGCAGCGCCCGTAGTGGCGAAATGCGGAAGGTAGCCATTGCAAATCGAAAACAAAAAGAGAAAGAGCAAAGTTTTCAATTACAAAGTTGTAGACAGTCAATTAATTAGTACAAAACGACATTTCACACGGATAAGATAAATTGTCGCCTGAATACCTTAAAATGTCCTAAATCGATGCGCGACCTTTTGTGTGAACGGTTGAAAGGAACAGGTAAGTGGTATGAGCAAATACACACATATTATTGCATAAATGCGTACTTATGTCAATACAGTTTGATGACGACAGACAAAAAAAAGGCAAACTGGCGTACCGTGATAAAAAGTTAATGTCGAGTATGTCCGAAGAGTTAGCCATTGCACACGATACACATTTGTATTCGTGAAAGTAACTCTGCATGCACATTCCTCAGCATGGAAGGTGTCACACTATTGCAAGCATCTGTAACACGACGACGTAGATCCAGCAGACTTGTAGGCGCTGTTGCAAACACCTGGTTTTTTACGTAACCCCAGAAATCCAAGCTCGACATTCTCACACAGCGTACGTAGACATAAACTTCTGATCAGGGTACATCCTGCTACTGGTTTTTATATCGTAGGTACGGTACAACGTCACAATCTGCATTTGCTGCATACGGCTACATTTGCGAAATGTGAATATGCAGATTTGAATCTTCGCGCATCGATTTCGGACATTGTAGAGTATTCAGGCGAGAATTTATTTTATCCGTGTAAAGCAAATGTCGTTTTGTACTAATTAATTGATGCTCTACAACTTTGTAATTGGAAGACTAGGGGCGCTGCAATTGGTTGAATTCGATTAGGCGTAGTCACTTTACTATACCGTTATCTCACTTGCATAACTGTACCTCTTTCCGTTTGCAAGTTATTCCAGGCTAAAAAGACTTTCCTATGCACCCTGTATACACGGAAGTGCCAGAAAAACTGGTACGAACGAGCTTATGCAAAATACATAGCAACGTCACCTATGTGCGTACTGGGTTGCGTCCACCAGTGCGTATATAAAGCGATAGACATCCTTGCCAGCTGTCAGAGCTGTTTTTGGCATGAGAATGACAAGTAATAACGATTTAAGGATTTTCAACGCGGTGTCATAGTTGGCGCTCGTGAGATGGGCTATAGTATTTCCGAGGTAGAAACGAAGTTCGGATTTACACGGACGACCATTGCAAGGGTGTACCGTGACTACAAGAACTGCGGCAAAACCTCCAACCTACGATACCAGTGTGGCCGTAAAAAGACATTGGGTGAACGTGACCATCGTCGGCTATCAGGAATTGTTTCACGCGATAGGCGTGCAACACTCACGCAGGTATCATCGGAATTCAATGCTGGGCCCTCAACAACCACCAGCGTCCGGACTGTGCAAAGTACCCTGTACGACATGGGCTTCGGGGGCCGACGCCCAACTCGGGTCCCCTTGATGGATGCGCGATACAGAGC
Source organism: Macrothele yani (assembly GCA_039090855.1). NCBI lineage: Eukaryota > Metazoa > Arthropoda > Arachnida > Araneae > Macrothelidae > Macrothele > Macrothele yani. Next base: position 65,097,454 of record CM077005.1, read on the forward strand.
TATGCGTCTCGCTTGGGCACGGCAACATCGCCACTGGACACTTGATGACTGAGTCACTTTTCCGATTGTATAGGGCAGAAGGAAGGATTCGTGTGTGGCGTAAACCCCGTGAAGCCATGGATCCCGCCTGTCTACAGGGAACTGTATCGGCTGGTGGGGGTCTGTAATTGTATGAGGTGTGTTTATCTGGACTTCACTGGCACCCCTGGTACGTCTACAAACGTCTATGACCGTCCAACGCTATCTGTGCATCCTTTCTGAGGAGATACACCCGTTCATGTCCTGCATTCGTGCTGATGGGTAAGGCCTATTCCAACAGGACAATGCACCTCCACATAAGTGTCGGGACGCAACATTATGGTTAGAGGAGCATTGATCTGAGTTTGGGGTGTTGCCATTCCCACTCAATTCCACAAATCTGAACGTGATAGAACACATTTGGGATGCCATGCAACGTCCTATCGAACACAGGCATCCGAGACCTCGGAATACACCCGAATTGTGGAACGCTCTGCAGGACGTATGGTGCGCATTGCCTACAGAATATTTCCAGAAGCTAGTGGAGTCCATGCCCCGTCTTATTTTTGCAGTCCTGCGCTCCCGTGGGGAACCTACCAGGTATTAGACTGGTGTACCAGTTTTTCTGGCACTTCAGTGTATACCTTTTGGTCTGCACTTAGCAAATTGAAAGAGATTTGCTTTTAAATCGCTGTTGTATGGAACTGCTTTGTGTCTATTTTGGAATAATATAGTGAAATAAATACCGTCCTTGGTTCCTGCAGCTTTGCGCGGAATCGTGTCGAATTTGAAGTGCATTCAATGACATTATTTCCTATTATACATACACTGAGTGGCCACTTTATTATGACCACCTGACAGTTTTAAGCAAATGAGCTATGGCTGCACGCTGTTGCCGCCAGAGGGCGATGCTAGTATAAAAAGGGAAAGCTTAGTGCTTGCCACAGTAGTAAAAGTGATTTTTTTGTGACGAGAAAGGTAAAAAATGCGATTTGACGGACTTTCAGCGTGGGATGATTGTAGGAGCTCGGAGCCATGAAGCAAGTATCACCGATACCGCAGCATTCATGAAATGTTCCAAAGCAGCTGTTGTTACAGTGTTTAAAAAATGGACGGTCAACCAAAAAACTGGGTCTCTACGTGCAATGTGTGGTCGTCATCGACTAGTGACTACTCGGGCGGAACGAAGAGTGTCCAGGCTGGTAACAGACAACAGAAGGGCAACAGTGCAGCAAATTACGGACCATCTTAATCAAGGATCCCCTCAAATGATCTCTGCACGCACTGTTCGCAGTACACTGCATCGGATGGAATATGGCCGCCGAAGGCCAGTTAGAACACATTTGCTTAACAAGAGAAAACAGGAGAAAACGTCTCCAGTTCGCACAGGAGCAGAAGGATTGGACAGTCGATAATTGAAAATAAATTATGTGGTCCGATGAATCACGTTTTCAGTTGCACCATGCCGATGGCCGAGTGAGAATTTGGTGGAAACAGCACGAAAGCATGGACCCCAAATGCATTGCTACAACCCTTCAAGCTGGTGGAGGCAACGTGATGGTTTGGGGAATGTTTTTCTGGCATGCTTTGGGCCCTTTAATTCGTGTTGATCAACGTCTGACAGGCACATCATATCTAAACATCGTTGCGGACGAAGTGCATCCTGTCATGTGGATGGTTTATCCCAATGGCGATGTCTACTTTCAACAAGATAATGCATCCTGCCAAAGTGCTCGTATTGTACAGGATTGGTTTCACGAACATGCCGGTGAATTTACTTTGCTTAGGTGGCCCCCACAATCTCCAGATTGAGAATTTGTGGAATGAAGTTGAACGACCCATCAGACAGCTGGATTTCACAACCCTGCAATCTCAAACTCCTGGAAAGTGTTATTCATCAAGCATGGTCTTAGATTCCACAAACCACCTATCAACATCTCGTGGATTCCATGCCACGAAGAATCGACGCAGTATTAAAGGCAAAAGGTGGCCCAACGAAGTACTGAAGGGGTGGGTCATAATAAAGTGGCCCCTCAGTGTATACTGGCTTACACACACATACACACAGTGTAAGTTGTTTGTGAAAGAGGTTTTCAAATTTTTCTAAACTACCGCAGTTACCCATGAGGTCGGAATTCGTGGTAAACACCTGAAAACACGAACTTACAACGTGGAAAAAAGCTTAATTTCCCGTCACCTGGACACAGAGAGCGCATGCGTCGTGCATGCGATCAAGTCGTAGTGCTGCAAATATTATTCATTTATCTTTTTACCAGGGGACATTTTTGTGCAGCTTTTGAATCAGCGTTTCTTTCTCCTGATATGTAGTCTAGGTGTAATTCCTTGGTTTGTTCCTCCCTGGCCTGTAACACACGCACACACACACACACACACACACACACACACACATAAAGGGGATCAAAGGAAACGTTTTTTCATTTAAAACCGCAAAATGGAGTATGTATTTTTTAATGCTTTGCTGTCTGTGAAGCCATTTGAGCTCCATTGAATACATTCGTGATTTGTTTCTTTTTGTGTGTATGTGCCTTTCAGGTATTAATTTTTTTCTGTATTTTGTTTACCTAAAATAGGTTAGAAATCAAATTGACCTAGAAAGTACAAAAAAGCTTCGACTATCAGATCACTTCTGAAGACTGAACTTTTATTGAGTACCGTTTTTCTAATCCTCACCTGAGGCTGTTGTCTCGTTCTTCAGGTTTTTAAACTTGGCTGGTGATTCATTAATAGACAGTCAAATTCCTCTCGCATTTTCATATATATTTAAGGCTCATATCTTTTAGTATCAGAGTGAAAGCTCGTTTAAAGTTCGATACATGCATTTTTAATTAATTTCTACCCTTTATGTTTTTGCAACATTTGTTGTATGCAAGACAGAAACTTTTGTCGTACAACGCTTCAAGAAATTAAATGAAAAGCTCTGATAATGTAAATTTGAATAACACACACACGCCCGCTGTATCTGTAAGATCATCAAAGACGCAGAATATTTTTTTTTATTCTGAGTTTATTTTGGACACGATGCCACATTCCAAACAGCGCTGTTTGAGAGACCTAACATCGAAGTCTATTTTTTGCACGGTTCATTAAATTATTCATTACCAGGAAGGCATAAATTCTACTCCACCTGTTGAAGATCTTTGTAAAGTTACATCGAAACAAAAAGATCCGAAAGTTGTACAATAAAACGTCTGAAATTCGTTCACAATAGGGAAGAAATTGCGCAGTAAAAAATAAGAAGGATCAGCAAAAACATGACATGCTCTACATACGCAACACCCGGTTTGTCGCACTAAAGGAATGGAAGTTATTTTCACGTTTGTTTTCAAACATAGACATGCAAAGAGAAAAAAACTTTAACTTCTTACACTTTTTGTTCTCTGAAAACTGCAGTGTTAGTAATTGTGACGGGTGGCTCTTATTTACAGTAGCTCATATTTAGGGAAGATACCTGACTCCCTGGAGTTAAAAAAATTTCCAAAGAATGACATAATGAAAGTAGACTATCGCGTGATATGGCTCTATTTTTGACAGTTTTATTTTGTCGGGTAGCTTCTTCTTAGCAGTATCAATTAAAACTGCACAATGGATTTTTCTTCACTTCCTTTCTGCTTATTTGTTATTATTTTTGTCTTCTTTTTGCAAGTACCTGTGCTGAGGGAAGAAGTCATAAGCTCGAGAAAATTGAGGAAAATGAACACAGATCGCAAAGGACAATTTTAGACCAATTCCACCATATTTCCTTGTATTTGACACTGGAAATTGTTCAAGGCGAAAACACGAAAAAAATTGAAATTCATTAAAAATACAAAGCTACGATAAGTGTTAAGAAAATCATTTTACCCGCAAAAGTGGTACTAAAAATAATTTGTCACGCTTTAAGTCACTACTACCACACAGCAAGGAAATTTTCTGCGTAGAAGGAAATTGGTTAGCCGCATTAGACTAAAGTAGAATCTGATTTTCATTTTCTGTTGTGTAGCTTGCAGTTTTGTAAGTGGTCCCGAGAAAATTTTATCTGCTCGAACGTAAGAAATAATAAATAAAAGTTTAATATTTGATTCTCATTTGTGATGACATCAAGAAGGCGGAACTAAATTTTTTAATTTCCTTTCTTTCTTTCTTTATGCGTAGAAGATTTTGATTGTAGCGATTAATATTTCTAACACTTTTTACGCATTTAATGACAGGGACCAAATGTATAAAGACCTTATTTAAATAAAGGATACAAGAAATAATCGGAGTGTTTATATATATTAAGGTAACAAAACGTTTGTCACGCATATTTAATTTTTTCAAGTCGACCAAGATTTCGCTGGGTTTTGACCTCGCTTCATCATTACGAATGACACGTAAATATTCAAATTGTAAATGATATCATAAATAATGGTGTTTACAGTCACGGGTTTTGGTTAGCTTCTTCCACGCGCTTGATAGAAATGTTGTGTATGCCATATCATTAATAAGTTGCGAAGAATTCTGATATATATGGAAAGCTTCAAAAATATCAAATTTGGTGGTTGAATCTGGATTGTCAATTAGTTTTGCTTCTTCAAAGAGAAATTTATAGTCCTTTTCGTAACAGTATTTAGCAATCGAGGACTTCTTTAGGTCACAGCTCCGAATATAGGTCGTGTGCTCCTTCAATCGAAAACGAAAGACTCAACGGGTCTGTCCTTATATAATATATATGATCTTAAAATATATAATCGTCACAAGACTGTAATCTTTTATTTAAAGAATCGGGCTGTTGTTTGAACAATGAATAGAGATGAGGAATGCTAATTCTTTTTTTTTCCGCTGTACACCATGGTATTTCGTTCCTTTACAGTAAATCATAAATTCCAGTAAGCCTTACGTTGTACATTATTTTCGACTCCTAGGTTTCGGTACGGAATTACCTTCACTTCACTGTTCTGCATGTAACATCACTTGAGAAAACTAGATAATTAAATTCGAACCAGAATCTTCCATTCGAGTGTGCTACAATTACACAATCCAAGACAATGAACTTCCAACCAACTGGAGCTAAGCGTATGCAACTTAAGTGTGCGAACACTTTCAGGTCTGCGCAGGTCAAAGCCATTCAATGCTTCCCCATTGAGGCGACCACCTTCCTCATCCAAGAACGAATCTAGGCCATACATTTAATGGACAAAATATTAGAGATGCCTAAATAATAGCGTGTTGGTCCTCCTCTAGCTCGAATAACAGCCTGTACACGCCATTGCCTCAAACAGGTGCCTGAAAGTTTTCGGAAGTAATGCCAGCCATGGTTTTGGCAGAATTGTCCAGAACTTCGCCCGAGACGTAGGTCCAGGATCCATGGAACTGATGTTCCGCTGTACGTCGTCCTTGTGTGTGTTTTTTTTTTTTTTTTGATTGGAGGTTTAACGACCACCGTGAGCAACTCAATGGGCTATAAGCAGTCGCCCGTCCCTAATTTTGGGTCACTGGTTCCAGGGAAGGGAGAGAGCCAGTGCCGTAAGACAAACACAACATCCATGCCTCACCGGGATTCGAACCCGGACACCTTCTGGACGAATGATCAGAGGCCATCTCTTAGACCACTGCGCCACCGGGGCGGCCTTGTGTGTTTACACAGGGTTTTAATCGGACAAACTTGGGGGACACGGACCCTCGGCCGCAGGATGCACGAAGGCCGTGAAAGCGTGTAGGTGATCAGCCAGCACGTGCTGGTAGCGTGCAGCGGTTAAAGACTTCTCCAGACACACTAAGGGACCTTAGGTGTCCCACAAGAAGGCTCCCCAAACCATCACAGAGCCACCACCGATTTGAACAGAACCGCCCTGGCACAACGGAGTGATGGCCTCATGTTGTCGATGCCACACCTACACCCTCCTGTTAGCTAGGTACAGCTGAAAACGCAGTTCACCTTAACACACGACACGGCGCTACTCGTAAGAGGCCCATTTCTGATATTTCCGGTACCAGGCGAGGAGTAATATCTGATGACGAGTAGCCAACAGCGGCACACAATATGAGCGTCGTCTCCTGAAGACCAGGTATGCAACGTGAACTGTGCCGTTCGCTCGCTGACGCTACCTGGGCTTCCGCCATTTAATCTGGATGTGAATTTGCCAAGTGGTTGGTCTGTAAAGTCCGGATAGTTTACATCGAATCTTATCATCAATGGCGTGTGTTCTGCCACCGCTTGCTCCCTGGACATTGGTACGTCAGTCGATGGTATACTCGCGGGGCACCCTTGATACAGTTGCCCTCAGGAACCTTTGGGTTTTTACCACTTTATCGATAAAATGACCATCTGCCTTGCGCCGACAATGTATCCATGATCAAAGTCGCTCAGATCACCACGTTTACCCATGTTCGTCAATTGCTATACCCTTGATACATTACTGGAAGGCACTGCTGTCCACATATTCACTGCATGCGTTCGGTTCGGGTCTGTTCCACTCTGCGTGGAGAATACCCATGTCAACTGCGAACCATCTCTTTAACGTTTTACCTACTAAATCTACACTGAAGTACCAGAAAAACTGGTACAGACGAGCTTATGCAAAATACATAGCAACGTCACCTATGCGCGTACTCGGTTGCGTCCGCCAGTGCATATATGAAGCGATAGACATCCTTGCTAGCTGTCAGAGCTGTTTTCGGCATGCGAATGACAAGTAATAACGATTTAAGCGATTTTCAATGCGCTGTAATAGTTGGCGCTCGTGAGATGGGCCATGGTATTTCGGAGGTAGAAATTGCAAGGGTGTACCGTGACTACAAGAATTCCGGCAAAACCTCCAATCTACCATACCAGTGTGGCCGTAAAAAGACATTGGGTGAACGTGACCATCGTCGGCTGTTAAGAATCGTTTCACGCGATAGGCGTGCAACACTCTCGCAGGTATCATCGGAATTCGATGCTGGAGCGTCAACAAGTATCAGTGTCCTGGCTGTGCAAAGTAACCTGCCCGATATGGGCTTTGGGAGCCGACGCCCGACTCGAGTCTCCTTGATGGGTGCACGACACATAGCGATGCGTCTCGTTTGGGCACGGCAACACAGCCACTGGACACTTGATGAATGGAAACAAATAGCGCGGGAAGATGGAAGGGTTCGTATGTGGCGCAAACCCCATGAAGCCATGGATCCCGTCTGTCAACAGGTAAATGTACCGGCTGGGTCCGTAATGTACCGGCTGGGTCCGTAATGGACCCAGCCGGGTGTGAATTTCAGTGGGACCCTGGTACGTCTACAAACGTCTGTGTCCGGCCAACACTGTGTGCGCATCCTTTCTGACGAGGTACACCCGTTCATGTCCTGCATTAATGCTGATGGGTTGGGCCTGTTCCAACAGGGCAATGTACCTCTACACAAGTGTCGGGACGCCACATTATGGTTAGAGGAGCATTCATGTGAGTTTGGGATGTTGCCATTTCCACACAAGTCCCCAGATCTGAACGTCATAAAACACATCTGGGATGCCATGCAACGTGCTATCGAACACAGGAATCCGAGACCTAGGAATACACCCGAATTGTGGAACTCTCTGCAGGAAATATGGTGTGCGTTGCCTACAGCATATTTCCAGGAGCTAGGGGAGTCCATGCCCCGTCGTATTTCTGCAGTCCTGCGCTCCCGTGGTGGACCTGCCAAGTATTAGACTGGTGTACCAGTTTTTCTGGCACTTCAGTGTATATCCCCAGTGCTTCATTGATACTATATGCATATGTGGGAAAAAGTAAGCAAAGAACTTTCGCTTCCTGATTTTGGTACCGAATTGCCCTAAGTGCGTTATCTTTTATGTAACATCTGGTCAGAAAAATTGAAAATTGCATCGTTATGAAAATTCTTAAGCTATGGTTGCTTCAGTTGCCTAAATAGTCGTTAACCTGAGTGATGTAGTGGTAGCATAATCAAAAGAAAATCAGGAGATGCGAGCTCGATTACCACTTTAGAGTGGTGCAATTTTTAAGCGTTCTGAAACGTTGCCTGGATAACAGTGGACTAAAAGTGATCCTGTGCCGATATCTGGTCGCCGAAATATTCTTGTGTATTTGCAATGAACCTATGAATATTATAATTTCATTAACTCCTTGAACAACAGAGAGACCTGAACCACACGGTGCCGAAAGTTTTCTGCGCTCGCCAAACAGAAATGTTCACATAACAGTAGGGCTTTACAAAAGCTACGTCATAGCAATTCCCTTCGACCTCTCATTTCTGCAGTAACGACAATAAAATCAGTTTCCAAGCTTTCGCACAGCATCCAAATGCCTTTTTCAAGGAAGGTAGACAACAAACAGTTTGCTGTCTACCTTCCTTGAAAAAGCCATCTGGTTGATGTACGAAAGCTTGGAAACTTTGATTTTATCTACGCCAATAAATTCGGATAACTAGTATATTTATATTATCTTCTGTATAGTTGGTGTACAATTCCTTGCGTTATTATTTAACAACAATAAACCTGTCACTGGTGAAATGCGCTCCATTCTAGTCCTTTATACACGGTCGAATCACATTATTGTGACCATCCAGAGTAACCGCTATGTGCAGCGCAGACAGCAGCTAGACGGGCTGAGAGTGATTCAATAAAGTGTTGGAAAGGTTTAGCAGGACGGAGCTATGCTGACTGCTGTGCACCTGACATTTGCTGGAGGGTGCGTGGTGGAGGATCCATAGAGCGAACAACACGATCAAGATGGCAGCACAAATGCTCAACTGGGTTTAAGTCTGAGGAATTAGAGGGCAAGGAAGTACTTTGAAGTCTTCATCGTGCTCTTCCAACCACTCTCGGACATTTCAAGCTGTGTCACACGTCGCACTGTCGAGCTGGAAGATCGCATCCGACCCGAGGTAAGACAATCAGAATGTTTGGGTGTACGTGGTCTGCAAAGATGGATTCATAACGAATTCGGTCCACAGCGCCTTCCACACGTGTGAGTGGACCCAGAGAATGCAGCGAAAAGATTCCCCAGACCATAACGCTGCATCCTTCCAGCAATGGTTGAAGAGTGTTTGTTGTCCGATGTTTCTCGCCTTATACACCAACATCCATCCGTTTGATGAAGCAGAAAACGTGACTCATCGGAGAAGTCAATCCTTTGCCTATCAGCGGAGGTCCAATTCCGATACTGTCGTGCAAATGTAAGCCTTTTCTGCCGACGCACCTTCGTTTGCACAGGTGCAGTAACCATTCGTCTGCATCAGAGCCCCATACGCAGCAGGGTTAGCTGAACAGTCGTTTTAGACACACTTCCGGTAGCCCCTTGATTCGTTCGGCCAGTGAGTTGCTCCAATGTAGCGTGTCGATCGGCCCTCACGCACCTTCGCAGCCGACGTTCACCTCTCACATCAATGGCATGTGATGCTCCGCAGTTTCCACGCGGCTTATTCGCAATGGTGCCATTTCTCCAATCACGATACACTTTAACCACAGCAGCACGCGAACAATTCACAAATTGGGCTGTTTCAGAAATACTGCCACATTTGACCCGAAAGCCGACAATCATCCCTTTTTGCAAATCTGATAAATCGCTCCCTTTATTCATGACAGCAACGAGTGATATGTTTTCACCCTTTATATACCCTCCAAGCCAGCTCACGACACGTGGCTTTTTTCATTGGCTACACGCTGTTGACTTCAAAAGTAGGAGGTTTTTACAATAATGTGACTCGGCTGTGTACAATACCCAAATGTGCCTTCAACCGTATGGCCAGTTCCTCATGGAGATTGTCTTCCTATATCAACACCTCCAAGCAAATAGGAGAAGATCGTTTCACGTTCATCAGAGGAAAACTTTGAGGAATATGCAGATCCTGGTCCTACATACACACCTAAATAGGCAGACTTCGAGGAATATGCAGATCCTGGTTCTACATACACCCCTAAATAGGCAAACGAGCCTCATCTCATTCAGAAATTCAGCAAAATGAACTAAATGATCTTGTTCGAGATCTAGGACTTTCCAAACAATAAGGTGAGGTTTTAGATTCATGACTTCAAGAGTAGATAGATTTTTGAACCAAACGCCTCAGCTCTGTTTTGGCTCAGGGTACCAGAGTTTCTCTGTTCAGGAGGAGAAATATGACTTCGTCTGCTTGTTACGAGGTGGAAGATGGTTTGTGTTTCTGCACAGATATAAGGGTTGTTCAATAAGTAGAGCGACTCTTTGTCTGGAGTGCGTTGTAAAGGCGATTTAAAGGCTATGCAACTGAATTGTAGCTTGTTTGTTACGGAATCTATATAACGAGTTGGACTAGTTTCATTTTTCTCTCGTAGGAGATGGATACGTCCACAGTTACTCAACGTGTTGTAATTCAGTTCTTGAAAGCGGTGGAAACGCTACCAAGCAAAATTCAGAGACGAATGAAAACGGTATATGGGCCTACTTGTCTGCCACACAGTACTGTAATGCAGTAGTGCCAAATCTTTAGTGATGGACGAACAAGCCCTGCAGACCAGCCAAGATAAGGAGCACCACGCATTTCTGTTTCACTGGCGAAAATTGCACGTGTGGATGCTGCAGTAAATAACAACCGAAGAATCACGATCCGAGAATCAGCGAACAGTGTTGGGAAAAGCTTCGGAACTGTCAATACGATCATGTATTCACACCTTGAATATTGTACGGTCTGCGCCACGTGGGTACCGGAACATCTGTCTGATGTACAGATGAGTCAACCAATGGGACTATCGTTACAGCATCTGTTCCGCTACCATGAAGAAGGGGATTTCTAACTACGCATTATTGCTGGGGACGAACGCTGGTGTCAGCATTTGGATCCAGAATCGAAACGCCAGAGCATGCAATGGTCACATGCATCATCGTTTCCGCCGAGGAAATCACGGTCCACCATTTCCGCAGGCAAGGTGATGCTAACCATGTTCTTTGACCATCGAGGACCATTGCTTCTTGAGAGTGACTACCGAAAGGATTAACCATCAATGCTGAACGATATCGTCAAACCTAAATGATGCTTCGATTATCCATCAACAACAAGATACCTGGCAACCTCACTCAGGGTATTGTGCATCTGTATGATAACGCCCGGCTGCATACGACAGATTTAACGCAAAAGATATTGCAGCGCTTTCGCTGGGAAGTCTTTCAATATCCGGCGTGTAGTCCTGACCGACTTCCCTGCAATTTTGATATCTTTGGACCAATGAAAAATTTCCCAAAGGCAAACATTTCATTTCGGATGATCAGGTGCGTGAAACTGTAGATAACTGGTTGCAGCAGAAGCCTGCCTCCTTCTAAGACGGAGGAATACAAGGTCATCTTTAACGATGTGACCGCTGTCTAAATGCTGGTGACGACTATTTTTAGGTATGTCATTTTTGACTCTTTCAGGCAAAAAGTCTCACTACTTATCGAAAAACCATTATATTTCAGGACTGTTGGAAAACATTGGAACAATTCACGATCCTAAGGAATGGAGCCTATTTATAGGTTCATCAAAATTCAGCTTAAAAGCTGTCCTGTTGCATAAAGGAAACTCAAAATCTTTAGTTCCAGTGGCACACACTGTGGGAATGAAGACTTATAAAACCATGGAGAAATACTCACTACTCTAAAATATGACCAGGTAAAGTGTACCACATGTAGTGACCTTAAAATTATATCTATCTTGCTCTGACTTCTAGGAGGCCTCACAAAATTTTGCTGTTTTTAGTGTTTTGGGGACAATAAGGCCAGAAAGAAACACTACAGAACAGATAACTATCCAGAAGAGATGTTTTTATTCTTGGAAAGAGTAATGTGAGGTTCAAGCCTAGTTGACCCCTTTGATGTTCTGCTTCAACCATTACACGTCAAACTGGGGCTTGAGAAAAACTTTGTAAAGACTATGGACAAAATTGGTAAAGGTGCTTTGCACTTGAAGGTAAAATTTCCAAAAATTAGTGATGGCAAATTCAAACAAGATATCTTTGTTGGTCCTCAGATCAGGAAGCTATACTGATCTGAAGCTAATACTGTCTTCGAAGAAAAACTGAATACGAAGGGTAGCGCTGCATGGAAATCATTCACGTCTGTGGTCCAGGTGTTCTGGAAAATCACGAAGAGGAAAACTACCATCAGCGCGTCGAAGATCTTCTCAAAAACTATAAAAATCTTGGCTCTTGAATGTCTTTAAAGATCCATTTCTTGCAATTACATCTCGACTCCTTCTCTGAGAACTTAGGAGCCGTCAGTGATGAGCAAGAGGAAATACACTGGCGGAAAGTGAAAAAAGAACACCAAGAAGGAGAAGTCTGATACCAACGAAATTTATACAGCATAATAACGGAATACAGAGGATAACGTGATCAAAACATTATGGCAAAATACAGCTGTATTTGCTGGTAAACTGAAAAATAACATTTCCATGTAACATGGTTAGTACGAGATTGAACCGCCATGAACTGCGTCACACTCTGCAATTCTGGCAAGGAGTCTGTCATACAGATGTTGGATGTAAGTTTGGGGTATTGAGTTCCAAGCATCCTCAACCTGGACAAGTAAATCGGGGATGGTCGTGGCTGGCCATGGAGACCGGATAAGTCGTTGTCTCATAAAATCCCACACGTGCTCAACGGGGGACAAATCCGGTGAACGCGCAGGCCATGGAAGTTATCTCACACCCTGAAGTGCATGTTATGTTGCACGTGCCTTGTGTGGGCGTGCGTTATCTTGCTGGAAAGCACCACGATGGACCGACCTTACAAATGACACAACAACGGGCTGAATGATGTTGTTGATGTAGGAGGTGCTGTTTAACGTACCCGGTACAAACACTAGTTGTGTACGGGAACGATAGCTGATCGCTCCCCACACCAGGAGACCAGGTGTAGGCCCTGTGTGTTGCTGGAGGATGCAAGAAGGGTGGGGACGCTCCCCTGTGCGCCTGCGAACACGCATACGGCCATCGGAGGCTCCCAAGCAGAATCTGCTTTCATCGCTGAACACGACAGATCGCCATTGCGTTCTCCAGTGCAGACGTTGGCGACAGCACTGCAGCCGTTCCTGACGGTGGGCTGGAGTCAGAGGTACACATGCCAGAGGCACACGTGCACGTAGTCCTACATCCAGTAGACGGTTGCTGATTGTTCGCACAGTCACCTCAGGTGCAACGGCAGCTCGGATTTGCGTCGCAAGGGATGTTCTGCTTGACAATGCCGTTCTTCTTATGCGTCGATCGGTCCGCTCATCAGTCTGTCTGTGACTCCCGGATCCACGTCTTCTCGTGTGGGAATGTTTCTCGGACCATCTACGCTACCATCGTACCACCACCGATACTTCCCGTCCAATACGCTCCGCAATAGGACGATACGACCACCCGGCCTCGCGAAGTCCGACTAGACATCCTCGCTCAAAGTTCGATAACTGCTGAAATCGTACACGTCTTCCATGTCCAGGCACTGCAGCTTCTTCAGGGTCTTCGCACGTGTCCGTACGCCGACGACTGATTACATTCACTTCGCCGTACTCCTTAAATACCACCGACGATAATTTGCATATTATGCCGTGCTGTGACGTAAGCGCTCACCGGTTGGTCCCGAAATTAACATCACACCCACGTAAACTCGACCCTATTAACATATGTAAATTTCATGATCGTCCGCCAATTCCTTCTTGGTGTTCTCTTTTCACTTTACGCCAGTGTATATTCCAGGATATGTGAACCATGGAGAAAAGAAACCAAGGAAGGTGGAACTCAGCAACGATGTGCAAGTACTTCCGGTTCTTGAAGAAAGAAGATACCTCAGGCCAAAAAAGGCAAAATGAACTTCTTGTAAATGCAAAAGATCCTGGCCCATGTTTACTAATTTTGCATTTCAACATTATTTCATTTGTTACTTATATTCAGTGGTCTATAACCACGATGTTTCTAATTTTTTAGCTGTAATCTTGTAATTAATTAATTAATTAGTTTAAATCACAAATAAAAGATTCACATTTACGTCATTGCCCACCTATGCGTGTTCATTGAAATTTGAAACACAGTAAGTCCACGATTTACCCGGTTAATCTGTTCCGAAGATTTACGTTGTAAGTCGAAAAATGATTAATCATGGTGAATCTCCGACATACACATTCGTTTTAACAGACAATTAAAGTAAACTGTTACTGTAGTACACTGCTGGCCACCCAAAATCCAACACCAAGAAGGACACGAGATAGCAAAGCCAGATTTACTGGACACATAACAACAGATACATAGGTGAAACGACTGAGCTTACAGGCCCGTGCGACTTGCGGAACACGCAGACATCAATAGTTCGTGTGGCCCCCATGGCTGGCAATAACGGCCGCTACACGTCGCGACATCGAACGAAAGAGGCTTTGGATGTGGGCTTGGGGTATGTCGGTTCAGGATGCTTCCACACGTTGCCATAGTACATCAGGCGTAGCCGCGGGTGGTGCTTGCCGGGCCACTCGATTGCCGATTAGTGACTAGACGTGTTTGATGGGCAACATATCGAGAGAACAATCGGGCCACTGTAGCGGTGAAACCTGGTGGGCCGTGAAGAATTGTTGCACGATACATGCCACATGCGGGCGCGCATTGTCCTGTTGAAACGTGGCCGCTGGCAGGTCCTGCAGGCAGGTAAGGGAGGACTACAGGCTCCAAAACGTCGGAGATGTAGCGGTGGCTGTTGAGTGTACCGCCGATGCGTACCAGAGGGTGCGGGTGTCATATCCAATTGCGCTGCAAACCATAGCGCCAGGCGACGGACCGGTATGGCGATGCATAACGCGGATCCGACCATCGTGGTGTTGCAGTCAGAAACGGGATTCGTCGGAGAAGACAATGTCTTGCCATTCCGTAGTTCAGGTGCGGCGTTCAACGGCCCACTGCCGCCGCACTCGCCGGTGTTGTAACGTCAATGGTAGTCGGAGCAATGGGCGCAGTGCGACAAGTCCCCGCTTTTGCAGACGACGCCGAACGGTACGTGCTGACACGGGTTGTTATGCAATACAGTCTAATTCCTGCGCTAACGTTCGTGATGCGGCGGTGCGTGCCGTGAATGCCTACCGCGCAACATGCCGGTCCTCTCGTTCGGTGGTGTACCGCGCCTGCGGCAATCGCTCACGTCGGTCCGTCCGTCCTTCCTGCACCCACGGAATCCATACTCGCCTTACTGTGGCTGGATTTCGTCCCACACGGGCGCCGATGCCTCGGTACGATAAACCGCCGTCGCGATAAGCCACTATTCGTCCTATGTCGAACTCAGAAACGTGCTGGAATGACTGTCGTATTCTGCGACGAGGCATCAGGAAGCTTCCCACGCACAGGTCCGGCAGCAGAACACACTTCCATTACTTACACCCCGCCTTCTGTGCACCCTTCTTATAGTGCTTCTCGGTGGCGTGCCGGACGCACATGATTTGCATATCATGTCCTGCAATGCTAATCGTTTGCATGTCCTCTCGCAGGCGACGCATGCTGCGAATTTCAGGTCAATCGGATGTTTCCTTCTTGGTGTTGCATTTTGGGTGGCCAGCAGTGTATATGAAAAAAAAATCAGCGAAAAAGGGCATATTAATCCTGAAATATAGAGCATAAATTTATATAAGCACTTATTGAGTATATGTATTTGGACATTACACACATACAGCGATGAGTCATTTCATTATGAAAAACCCCAGCTTAGAGAAATGAGCACGCCTGGAGACCGAACGGTGGCGCAGGTGCCGTTCACACAGGGCAGTATATATACAACCCGAGGACCGGCTTCCGGTTAGCAGAGTTTTCGGAGTAGAATGGGAAAGGCTGCCGATTTATCAGAGTTTGATAAAGGACAAATTGCGATGTCACGGCGCCTTGGAACTACAATCTCGGAAACGGCGGGGCTTGTGGGTTGTTCACGTGTCACTGTAGTGTGCACATATCAAAAGTGGTGTACATATGACCAAACGACGAACCAACTTCGAGTCGTGTGTCGTCCGCATCCCATTGCTGCCTGAGGGGGAGCGGAGACTGTCGAGCATTGTTCATAGCGACCGTAGGGCCACAGTGCGACAAATCATCCGTAGCTACAACAGTGGTAATCAGAGCAATCACAGCACACAGTTCATCTCATCCTTCTGCGCATGGGCCTACGTAGCCGAAGACCCAGTCTGGTCCCCAGGCTCCCTGCACGCCATCGCCAATAATTCATGAAATGGGCCCAAGATCGTTCAAATTGACCCGTGGATGATTGGAAGAAAGTGGCTTGGTCTGAAAAAACAAGATTCCTGGTACATCACGTAGACGGGCGAGGGCGGATACGTCGATTATCAATGGATGCGGCTATGGCACTTGGATTCACTGTTGGGCGGAAACAGGCCGGTGGATGCTGTAGATAATGTTTTCTTATGACACTTTAGGCCCCATTATCGCAATAGCACAGCTGTCAGGTATCTGAACATCGTTGAGGACCAAGTTCATCTATTCATGACAGCCGTGTTTCCAGCTGGTGATGGGCATTACCAACAGGATAATGCGACATGTCCCTCTGCCAAAATCGTAGAACAGTGGTTCGAGGAACATGCTGGGGACCTTCTGTTAATGCGCTGGTCTTCAAATTAACCTGACATGAACCCAATCAAGCATTTGTGTTTCGACTTGGAAAATCGGGTTCGCGCTAATTCACCACCACCCCAAAATGTACGGGAAGTGATAACCTGCTGTTTACATTATGGTACCTGATACCCCAAGATACCTATCGCCACCTCATATGCCTCGCCGAGTGGCCGCTGTTTTGCTGGCAAAAGGGAATCCTGCAGCTTATTGTGCTGGTGGTCATAATGTAATGACCCATTGGTGTATAAACTATGTATTAATATGCTCCCGATGTTTTAAAATACTTGTCTAAGGTCATATAAACAGTCGCCTTTCTTTTCTTACTGCCAATCCTTTTGTGACAAGTAAGGGCAACATACACTGACGGAAAAAAAATCCCAACACCAACAAGGGGTTGTGTTAGATAAACGACAGTTGGTAGGCGGTGAGAGTACATCTGTAAGATGACGTCTATGCAAATTTCGCGCTCGGCGCATACGTATGGCGCTAGTAGTGCCCCTCCGAACATGCAAAACAGGTTTGCTGTAAATACGTGCTGTAACGTTCGTGAGCGTTAGTTATCGTTGAGATTCGACGTAGGGTGTTGATATTAGTCAAGAATGCTTTTAAGAAGACGAAGAAGCCATTATCAACAACTCACGGAGTTTGAACGAGGTCGTGTAATAGGGCTACGAGAAGGTGGATTTTCTTTCCGCAATATTTGCAGAACGACTTGGCAGGAACGTAGGCACTGTGCATGATTGTTGGCAGCGGTGGTCAAGGGAAGGTACTGCCTAAAGATGACCGGGTTCCTGCCGGCCACGTGGCACTACTGAGAGGGAAGACCGCCGTGTACGGCGTATGGCCGTGGCGCATCGTACCGCGTCTGCGGCAGCAATTCGAGCTGCAGTTGCCACCACAGTGACACAGCAAACTGTTACAAATCGGTTACTTGAAGGACAGCTGCGAGCCAGATGCCCTTTAGCGTGCATTCCACTTACTCCAAACCACTGCCGTTTGCGACGTCAGTGGTGTCAAGCTAGAGCTCATTGGAGGACGTAGTGGATATCTGTTGTGTTTTCTGATGACAGCCGGTTCTGCCTGGGTGCCAGTGATGGCCGTGTGTTGGTTAGAAGGAGGCCAGGTGAGCGCCTGCAACCAACCTGTCTGCGGCCGAGACACACTGGACCTACACTTGGAGTTATGGTCTGGGGAGCAATTTCCTATGACAGCAGGAGCACTCTCGTGGTTATCCCACGCACCCTGACGGCACAGTTGTACGTCGGTCTGGTGATTCAACTTGTTGTGCTGCCATTCATGAACATCATTCCAGGGGTGTTTTCCAACAGGATAACGCTTGCCCGCATACCGCTGTTGTAACCCAACATGCTCTACAGAGTGCCGACATGTTGCTGTGGCCTGCTAGATCACCAGATCTTTCACCAATCGAGCACGTATGGGACATCATTGGACGACAACTCCCGCGTCACCCCCAACCAGCATTAACCGTCCCTGTATTGACCGACCAAATGCAACAGGCATGGAACTCCATCCTACAAACTGACATCCAGCACCTGTACGACACAATGCATGAACGTTTGCGTGCTTGCATTCAACATTCTGGCGGTTACACCGGTTATTATTGTACCAGCAATTCACATTTAAAATGGCTCTTCTCGCGCTTACATTAAGCTGTGATCTTGAAACTGTAATCGATTAAATATGTTACCTATACAAATGTATTGCCGCCATTTCATTCCTCTACAACAGCTTTTTCGTGGTGTTGGGAATTTTTTTCCGTCAGTGTATATTGCTCCAAACACTTTTGAGAACCATTTAGGATGTAGATCCTGCTCCTTAAAACCAGTCAGTCCTTAGTCGATCATTCTAAAGCATTCTGACATCCGCTTAGTTTCAAATCGTTTGCGTGATTCAGCTTCATTTTCTTTCTCTGAAACCTCGTTTTTGTTTCTTTGCTCTTCAAAGTCTACTAACGTTTCGCTGCTTAGGTCACTTATTTGACTTTGCAACAGTTCAAGAAAGTCCGTTTCTTCTAAATTCATGCACGTTTTTGGTACAAGACGTGCTATAAAGTTTATGTAGAAGAGATAGATGCTCTACAAGATAACAACCGCGTAACTCTGAAAACGCGTAACTCGAAAGAGCGTAACTCGAGACTTACTCTATGTCAATCCGGATTATGAAAAAAAAAAAAACTGTACGTGTTGCAGATTTTTCCACAGTCATATTTGAATTCAGCACCCGAAAATTAGTTAGAAACATCTTCCTGGACCAACCAATCTTATAAAGAAAAAATTCAGGTAGACTCAGTTCTGATTGAGCCGTCAGTTCGGAACGTAGGACTACGACTTGCAGGTCGGAGAGTTGAATTGAGCTAGTCGAGTATGGCTTCAAAGCGTTTAGTTTATTTGTTATAGCCAACGCAGGTCTATGATTTGAAAAGTAGCTTACAAAATTTTTACAAATAATGCTGTATACATTGCGAACACAAAGCAGATCGATACACGAATTACCCAACGTGGTGTTCTGTCTACTTGGGCTTCTTACATTCCTCATCACTTGCTCTTGCCTCTCGTTTTGATTTTCTCCACTTTTGCTTGTGTGTTTTCCACGAATTCCGCGGCATTCTCGAAAATGTTAACCAGTTCACACGAAATTTTTTTTAAACTTTTAGTTTAAACCACTGCGATATGTTATTTATAAATTTGAGTAGATCTCGTCGAGAGCTTTTAAACGATACCACGCACAGTCGTGATGCACTCACGGTTGCCGAAGTAGACTGAGTCAAACGCGGCGGCACACCCAGAAATATTGCGTCATCTCCCCTGCGCACAGGGAGCATCGCGCGCACGATGTATTGCGCAGTACGTGAACTGGGCTCCATTCTGTTTTCCAATATGCTAAAACGATTAGTGTGCGACACGTATTTTTGACGCTATAATGATTTCAATTGGAACCTATTTTTATCACAGGCCGTAGTCCGTAAGTCGCCCCATACTATCCGCGGAGTTAGACGTAGTCGTACGTCTCAAATTTAAATTTGTTGTGGGGTTATAACGATGTAAATTTCTCCGTCATTTTTGTCCACGCCGGGGCTCGAACCCGGGTCCCCTCATTCCGGAATAAGTCGCTCTACCAATTGAGCTACGCGGACGTTCGTTGTCATTACTATCTGCCTTTACGTCGTGTGCACGTCATATCTCCCCCCCCCGAAAGAGGGCCGGGGGCATGGCCCACGGGTCAGCCGTGACCATGAATCGTTGCAGGCAGCCATCCGCTGTAGAACGTGCACTTGAGAACTCCCAGTCAGTCTGGTGTGTGGAATGCAACACCACACATTTTTATTTTTCGAAGCGCTGGAGAAGGAATTCTCTTATTTTTCCTATCTCGCGGTGTGGAAAGAACATCACACCATTGGGAGAATTTGAACGTCCGGGTCATCCGGAAAGTTCGGGCGCCATTATAACGAAGTAAATTTCTCCGTCATTTTGTCCACGCCGGGGCTCGAACCCGGGTCCTCTCATTCCGGAATAAGTCGCTCTACCAATTGAACTACGCGGACGTTCGTAGTCGCTGTTATCTGCCTTTACGTCGTGTGCGTCCTGCTCGGCAGGCACGTCACAGGGTGTAGCGAGTCTAAAAAACTGAAGTCAACATTTCCCTAAATGCTCACTTTAATTAATGAAGCTAAAGGTAAAGCAACGCTTTCTAATACGCTGGTTTCCCCTTTTAAAGCGGCAAACCGCACACTTATTAGACAACGAATATATTCGTCCGTGCTGGTTTCAGCCCATTTTGCTAACCTCGAGTTAATTCGTTCCAGCCGGTTAAAGGACTAATAACAGTGATTTGTGCACATAATTACCTTAATTTAGCTATCAACATTTTTGTCTAATTATTTTATTTATTCTTCCCCTCATTTACTATAATGTCATGTCTGAACTGCCAATAAGTTTTATGCAACACTGAAAGCAAGTCCAAGGGAAATAGTAGACATAAAAATACACCGATGTGTTCAAAGAGTGTGAGGTTTGGTTTTGACGAGGTATCGGAAGTAAACCTCACACGCTTGTGCTAATTGTTATACTAATAATAATCAGAGTGTTCAACTGTATGTTTCTCTAAGTGCTAATCTCCTGCTATACTGCTAAACAAGCAATAAATGAGTTATTCTGCATAAGTAAGTTTTTATTGTCTTAGTACTTTTGAACTGTTGAATCATTAGAATAACTATTGAAATATTAGATTTGGCCGCCCCGGTGGCACAGTGGTCTAAGAGCTGGCTTATGACCATTCTTCCGAGAAAGGGGCTGGGTTCGAATCTTGGTGAGGCATGGGCGTTATGTTTGTCTTGCAGCTCTCTACCTTTCCTTAGAACAAGTGACCCTAAATCAGGGACGGGCGACTGTTTATGGTCCATCGAGTTGCTCACGGTGGTCGTTAAACCTTCAGTCCAAAAAAAGTATTAGATTTAAGCATCTAGCTATCCAAGTGACAAAATATTTAACCAAAAACACCACAGACCTTTCTTTGTCTTGAAATTGATTTTTTTTATTGGAGGTTTAACGACCACCGTGAGCAACTCATTGGGCTATAAGCAGTCGCCCGTCCCTAATTTAGTGTCGCTGGCTCCAGAGAAGGGAACGAGCCAGGGCCGTAAGACAAACACAACATCCATGCCACACCGGGATTCAAACCCGGACCAATCTCTGACGAATGATCAGAAGCCATCGCTTAGACCACTGCGCCACCGTGAAGGCGTCTTGAAATTATACTGTATTTGTCATGAATATACGGATATGATATTTCAGATTTGTTTGATGTCCTACGAACACCTTTAGATAAGATCACATATTTTTACCACATAAGGAAAGAAGGATGCCATATGAATTGGCGACGCGTGACAAACTACCGGATTCGTATATTGGGAAAGCTTCTTCCTGATTTGCCTTTTTTCCAAGGGAAACAGTTCTTCTCGGTTATTAGGAAATTAATCTTCAGCCGCTCTTTCTAAAAAGTAATTCTTTAACATTAAATAAACTGTTGATGCCATTTTAGCTGAACGGAAAACTGTGAGCCGCCCCGATGGCGCAGTGGTCTAAGCGGTGGTTTCTGATCATTCGTCCGAGATGGGTCCGGGTTCGAATCCCCGATGAGTCATTAATGTTGTGTTTGACTTACGGCGCTGGCTCTCTCCCTTCCCTGGAACCAGTGGTCTTAATTAGGGAGGAGTGACTGCTTATAGCCCACTGAGTTGCTCACGGTGGCCGTTAAACCTCGAATGAAAAAAATATGTGATATGTAAGTGCAAGAGAGAGAACCGGTATAACATTCTGCAGTAGGTTATTTTAGCCAATTTTTGTCTAGCTGTGTACACAAGGTGGGATCAGAAAGTATCTAGACTGGATGTATTAAAAAAAGTTCAAGAGTTACAGATATGAAACGTAATCGCCTTCGAAGTAGTTTCCTTCCACACTTAGCCCAGCGCTGTTTCCAATGCTCCAAGCATTGTTTGAAGTCATCTTCTGAAATAGCGAAGAGCTTCTTCTTTGCATTCTATGTTGAATCTCCTCAATATCTTGAAATCTTTTTCATTTCAAATGGTGTATGATTTTTGGGAAGAGAAAAAAAGACTCAGGGAGCGAGCTCTGGCGAATAGGGTGGTAACGCGTTGCTTAGCAAAAAACTGTTGCACAAGATATGGCGCGTTGTGACGGTGGAGTTGCTACTAGCCACTTTCATCCAATGCCGGCCTTTTGCGACGAACTGCGTTCCCCAAACACCGTAAAACTTGCCAGAAGTACTCCATGTTGATTTTGTGGCCGGGTGGAGCTTATTCATGATGCACAATTTCCTCATGATTGAAAAAACAGAACGTATTGACATTGCTGCAGCTCTGCCGTGCTTTTTTGGGGGGTCTGGGAGAGCTTGAGGTCTTCCACGCTGAAGACTGGGCCTTAGGTTCGGGATATACCCACTATTCGTCACTAGTTATGATAGTTTTTAAAAAGTTTTCGTTGTTGTCGGCGCACTCAAGCAGATCACTAGCAGCTGAAATACCGCCTATGTTTTTGCTCACGCGACTGCAGTTTTGGAACAAATTTGGCTGAAACGCGTCTCATACCCAAATCATCCGTAAAAATCGACTGAACTCCACCGAAACTAACGTTGAAGTTTTCAGATCACTCACGATGGCGATTCGGCGATGTTCCCGCACAGCTGTGAGCTCAAGTTCGACATGATTTTTAATTTTGCAGGTTGCGGGATTCCTAGACCGTTCATCACTCTCAACACTTTCACGATCATCTTGTGATGTACTACAGAGGTGAAAACGTGTGTCAAGACGACAAATCTGCAGCGAGGCATTGTGTCCGCGTAGCTCAGTTGGGAGAGCGACTTACTCTGGAGTGAAGGGACACTGATCCGATGCCCGTCGTGGACAAACTTGTGTTTTCACAATCTTTAAAACGTTTGTACAACGATAAACTTGTGCATGACGGATACAATCCTCTCCATAAACTTTCTGTAACTTCAGGTGCGTGCCTTTGTAAGTTACACCAAGTTTTTGAGAAAATCTGATGCAAATTCGTTGATCAATTTTTCCGACATGACAAATACAACGGAAAGCTTCACACGCGTAAGAACACAGCACGACTGAGAAAACGGACGAGCAGAGGACGCGTGACTCATAGCAAGTGCGTAGTAAATTCCAAGGTCAACCCTAGGCAAATCGCTTCCTGCTATGTGGCGCGATTCGGCAAGCAATCTGGATGTTTCTTAATCACACCTCTTATGTTTCGAGCATTTTTCTCAATGAGATCCTTCTTCCGAGATGGGCCTGAGTTGGAGTCCTGGATGTGGCCTGGGCCGTGACACCGTCCCCTTCGTGGAACTGCTGACCTCAAATTAGGGGCACTGTAACTGCTTACAGCTCTTCAAGTTGGACATAGTGATCGTCAGATCCGAACAAAAAAGTCACTCGTGCACTCCCTTTAGGCACATTCTTCAGTCAAATCAAAAGTGAGGAGGATAAGGTGCGATGAAGGAAGTGTTAGACATTCCGAAAAAGCAATGGAACATTGAGTTGTCCAAACGAAGTGTTTATTTTAAGAAAAAAAAACGGTGTGTTCCACTTATTCATGAATTTGAAAAGATGCCACTGTAAATATTAATCGCTGATAACACTTTTTTTAAAAATTGTACTATACAAAGCGACAGCGTAATTCAGCATCAAGAAGAGCCACAGCAAAGGAAATCAACTGGTGAATTTGCAATGACGAAAAGGCCGCCCCGGTGGCGCAGTGGTCTAAGGCGTTGGCCACTGATCATTCGTCTGTAAGGGGTCCGGGTTCGAATCCCGGCAGGCATGGATGTTGTGTTTGCCTTACGGCACTGGCTCTCTCCCTTCCCTGGAACCAGTGACCCTAAATAAGGGACGGGCGACTGCTTTTAGCCCATTGAGTTGCTCACGGTGGTCGTAAAACCTCCAATCAAAAAAAAAAAAAATGACGAAAAGGACTTCTCTGGAAGTCAGAGAATCTCCTGCACTATTTCATTTAGAATTTGCATCAGCAGGGTAAGAGGTGTCTGCTAAAACTTAATACATCTTGCATTTGGGGGCTTTCACATCCGGACTTTAAAGCATAAAAAATGTTTCCGAATCACGTAGTAAAACTCCTTGACAGACAGAGGCAATAATGGATCCGATACTCGTTCACAAAATACACTCTTCGGCGAAAAACAAAACAAAACCGGAATCACGCTGAACGAATCATCCAATCGAGATGAAAAGGGGTATGCGCAATGTACTTGTATAGGAAAGGAAATGATTGCGATTCCAGAGCAGTTGGGACATTTATTCGGATAACGCATCTACACGAGGGGATCAAGTCAGTATTTTGTAGCGCCACCTCTGCCTTGGATAGAGTGTCCTAAGTAGCAAACCCGCATACAGTTCACCCATACTGTCCTGAGGTATAGATGTGATGTCCAAATTGCAAGCCAGTTCGCCGACATTCCGACATGGGAGTAAATGGTGGCCCATCATGTTCAATCGGTGAGAGCTCGGGCGATCAGGTTGGCCGTGGAAGGGTGTCGACATAACGGAGGCAGGCCTGGAAGAATCATGCAATGTGTGGCCGGGCCTTATCCTGTTAAAAAAATGCTCAGTGTTGCTACGAAAGGAATGGAAATAAAACAGGTGGTAGAACGTCGTCGACGTATCGTTGAGCTCTGAGGGTAGTAAGGAGGACTACCAAGGTTGTCTGCTTGTCGTAGGAAATGGCTCCCTACACAGTCACACCAGGTGTGCGAACCGTGAGCAGTTCCACGGTAAAAGCAGAACCCATGCGCCGTCTCCACACACGTACGCGCTGTCATAGGCGCTTAATGCAAACCGTGACTCACCAGTGAAGGAAACACGACGCCACTGGACACTATCCCAGGTAGATCGGGCCCGACACCACTCCAACTGGTGCTGGCGATGCTCGCTGGTTTCTGGTAGGCGGAAGAGTGGCCCCCTCGAATGTAGTCCTGTGCCGCAAATTGCCTGGCAATGGACCGAATGGCCACTTTCGTACTTCTAGGCGAAGCAACACTGCCAGGGATAATTCAGAGCGACGAAATGGGTTCTGTTCGTGCTGCTCTCACATTCGCTCGATGCTCACGTTTTGCGTTGCATTCGGCCTTCCACTTCCCGCGTGCTGCTCGGTTGTGCTCTCCTCAAATCATTGGCGCAAACATCGCCTGATCGCCGCGTCGCCTGATCCAAATGCCAGCCCAAATATACATCCTGTCTCAAACTCGCCCAAATATACATCCTGTCTCAAACTCGCCTAAATATACATCCTGTCTCAAACTCGCCCAAATATACATCCTATCTCAAACTCGCCCAAATATACATCCTGTCTCAAACTCGCCCAAATATACATCCTCTCTCAAACTCGCTCAAATTTTCGTATTGGGAACGGATCCGACGTCGAGGTATCCTCACAGTTCGTGAAGGTTAATGCAACTACAATCCGCTGTCACAATTGTCCCTGTGTGCTAGATTTGCTCTTGATATACCCTCCTCAATGCGCAATTCACATGCGCTGTGGCGGGTCACTATTTAGTCATTAATTGGTATTTTTTAATCATTAGCATATTCGGTCGTGAGGTATTTGTATGCGGCGTTTCATCAGGATCGAACGATTTTCTCAGCGTGCCTCCCCCACCCTTACCCCCTTTTTTTTTTTGGCCAAGAGTGCATTTGTTTCATTGTTATAAACATGAAAGACCAAATATTCATGAATGGAATACGGGATTACACCGTACAATACAAATTTTGAAGATGACAATCCGTTTTTAGGTGTAAATATGACAAGGATGATAAGTCAGAAAATATCCGAAAACTTGAAAACGTCCAGGTCCAGGAAGACGACATTTTCACGTTTTCGGATATTTTTCTGACTTACCATCCTTTTCTTATTTACACCAAAATAAAAACGGATTGTCATCTTCAAAATTTGTATTGTATGGTGTAATCCCGTATTCCATTCATGATTTATCTGCTCCTCCGGACAATCACGGGATAGGATTCTTAACCTCCAGATTCGCTAAAAATGAATGCCGGTTGCTTCGACTAGCGAATCCTGTGGTGTTTATATTCAAATTAATCGGAAACTTGAAACTTGGTCGTTCTGGGTGGTGTAGTGGTTAGCATACGCGGGTTCGATTCCCGCTCCAGGACGAAGAAATTTTCTAGTTTTCGGATATTTTCTGACTTACCATCCTTGTCATATTTACACCAAAAAACGGATTGTCATCTTCAAAATTTGACCAAGTATTTGTTCATAAAATGAATATTGTAAATTGGCGTGATCGCAGACATGTAACTTAATGGATGACTGAACAATTCCAACAAAAGTCTGAAGCCTGTTATTTATAGTTATAGCTGATACATATACGTACATAATTGTTTATGCTAGGATAGCTCTCTTAAGAGGAAACACGAAGCACTGGTTAAAGTGCTCCAATACACACACAGGCAGCAACCATTTCACGCTTCCGCAGGTGTAAATAAGGGACAGAGATAATTACAATGAAAGTCCAGCAGTCTGAAAAGAAAGAGTAAAACATCATAAGCAGAATTAATTGAATGAGAAAGTAAAGAGAAAATAAATTGTTAATGTTTAAACATGCAACAAAAAAAAATTCCGGGGTTGTTTGATATAGTTGTTCAGTCTTCGAAGATTTGCCAGGTACATAAAAAAGGGTGTATCGTGAACGATAAAGCTTTCTTTGTCTAGCCTTACTGCTAAAAACAACAACATAAAAATAATGTCTATATTAAGAAACATTGTTCGGCAAAAGGAAAATAATAATAAAAAAAAACAAGCTGCCCTTAATGCATATAAGAAAATTTGGTAAATATGATTATATGAAAAATCATGCAAATTATGATAAAATTTGAATTCGAGTAGTTTTGATACCCATAAATGTGAACTAACTATTTAACACAATTAGATGCGTGTTCATATCAGAACAAAATACCAGCATTCAATAAATCCTTTTCCAATTTCACCAGCAAGTTTTGGCATATAAATGTTTGCAAAGATTGTCCGCTTTATAGTATTTCTTTGTTCATTCATAAACGAGATGAATGATTAAAGTAATACTCTAAGTACAATACCATTTCTGCACAACTTTTGGTATGTGAATGTTTTCTAAAAACAGCTTATATCATTATGTTTTTCATCCATCCAGCTGCAGATCAACAGAGACGGATGAACAAAGTACGGCTCTTAAGTACATTATTTTTAGCACATATTTTGGTCTATAAAAGATTTTCAAAAATATTGTGCTTATAATATTACTTCGTTCATTCATCCCTTTGTGGATAAAACGAATGAAAAAAAAAGCAGTACTATTAGCACGACATGTTTGGGTATATATAAATGTTTTGCAATAAATGTTGTGGTTGCACTATTGCTTGTTCATCCATCCGTAGGTAGATGAAAAGAATGAACTAAGCAGTACTATACATTTTCAAGATGACAATCCGATTTTTGGTGTAAATGTGACAAGGATGGTAAGTCAGATAATATCCGAAAACTTGATAATTTCATCGTCCTGGAGCGGGACTCGAAACCGCGTCTTCCAGATAACGCCCAGGTATGCTGACCACTACATCACCCAGAACGACCAAGTCTCAAGTTTCCTACTAATTTGAATATAACCATCACGATTCGCTAGTCAAAGAAACCGGCATTCATGTTTAGCTAATCTGGAGGTCAAGAATCTAATCTCGTGATTGCCCGGAGGAGCAGATAAATCATGAAAGATATACGGGATTACAGCATATAATACAAATTTTGAAGATGACAATCCGATTTTTGGTGTAAATGTGACAAGGATGGTAAGTCAGATAATATCCGAAAACTTGAACATTTCATCGTCCTGGAGCGGGACTCCAGCCCGCATCACCCAGATAGCGCTCCAGGACGATGAAATGTTCAAGTTTTCGGATATTATCTGACTTACCATCCTTGTCACATTTACACCAAAAATCGGATTGTCATCTTCAAAATTTGTATTATATGGTGTAATCCCGTATAACTTTCACGAAAGCAGTACTATTAGGACGCCATTTTTGGCAGATCTTTTGATATATAAAGTTTTTTCAACAAATGTTGTTCTTACAACATTACTTTGTTCATCCATTGATCTGTGACCGAGACGCATGAACAAAATAATTTGCCATTTTTGGCGCCTCTTTTGGGCATAAAAATATTTTTTAAAAAATGTTGTGATTACAGTATTACTTTGTTCCTTTGTTCATCCGAGACGGATGAACAAAGTAATGCAAAAAGTACATCTTTTTTTAGGCACATCGTTTGGTATAAATATGTTTTCCAAAACATTGTGGGTTTATAAAAATACAAAGGGTGAGTCGAAAGTTTTTGCAATATTTGGATCAACTTTATGTCTTCATATGTACCTTTACGACGAAAGCTGACTCGTATTCAAAGTGTAAGCCATCATGTTGCACCGTCTTTAGCCATCTGTCTGCCAGTTCTTCGATTCCGCGGTGGTACCAGTTCTTGTCCTTCGAAACGATGAACTCCTTCACCCCAGTTGTCACACCCCCTGGTTATTGAAGTGCCGCCCGCGAAGGAAGTGGGCCATGGACCGGAAAAAGTAATAATCCGACGGGGCAAGATCCGGACTATATTCTGGGTGTGGCATCAGTTCGATGCCCTCACGTTCTTGGAGTTTTGCCCGGGTCGATCGCGCGGTATAAGCCGAGCATTGTCCTGCTGCAGGAGAGCGGGCGTTCTATTCACTAGTGCCGGGTACTTCTCCAAAACGGCATACATCCGCTCCAGCTGTTAAAAGTAAAAATCGGCGTTGGTGGTCGGACCGTGTGGAACAAATTTGTAATGGATTATCCCCTCGAAATTCCAACTGACGCAGAGCACCATCTTGAGCTTGAAGCGCCCACATCTGGCAATAGGTTCTGCAAACTGGCCCGTGCTCAACCACAGCCGTTGTCTGTTAGCATTACAGAAATAGACCCACTTTTCATCGCACGTAACAAATATTCTTGATGAAACGTATATCGCGTGGGTTTTCTAGGATTTGTGCACATTTCCACTCAGCGGTTTACTTTAGCTAGCGCCAGTTCGTGAAGGACAATGCGGCAGCTCCCGTATACCTTGCAGAGGTCCTGAAGGCGAGGAACCACGGTGGTCTGTGATATGCCCAGCTCGATAGATAATGTCCGAGTGCTGGTTGATGGATTTGCCTCTGTGTCTGGCGCACGGCCTCCGAATCCACGGTTCGCGGCCTACCTGATCTTGGCAGATCGTCGAGATTTCTGTCATATGAGCAAAATTTCTTGAACCATCTGGTTGCGGTTCTGTGGTCCAAGGAACCTTCCCCTTTCGCTTGACAAATGCTTCATGTTGCTTGAGCAGCGTTATGGCCTAGTTCAAACTCGTAAAGCAAAAGTTCCCTAATTAGTCGGTTGTGGCTGTTCATCATTTAGGCGTCCCAACCACTGACAGAACAACCACTGTTCACAGCAACGACTACCACTTTATGTCCCTTCCGACTAACTGCAGTGCGCTACTTGAACTAGTTTACCCGCCGCAACACATGGGTTTATGCAAATATTGCAAAACGTTTGATTCACCCTTTGTAATTTGTTCATTCATATCGGACTGTAGACGAGACGGATGAACAAAGTAATACCATAAATACACTAACTGAAAAAAAATCCCAACACCAAGAAGGGGTTGTGTTAGATAAACGACAGTTGGTAGGCAGTGAGAGTACATCTGTAAGATGACGTCTATGCAAAATTCGCGCTCGGCGCATACGTATGGAGCTAGTAGCGCCCTCGAAATATGCAAAGCAGGTTTGCTGTAAATACGCGCTGTAACGTTCATGAGCGTTAGTTATCGTTGAGATTCGACGTAGGGTGTTGATGTTAGTCAAGAATGCCTTTAAGAAGACGAAGAAGCCATTATCAACAGCTCACGGAGTTCGAACAAGGTCGAGTAATAGGGCTACGAGAAGGTGGATTTTCTTTCCGCAATATTGCAGAACGACTTGACAGGAATGTAGCCACTGTGCATGATTGTTGGCAGCGGTGGTCAAGGGAAGGTACTGCCTCAAGAAGGCCGAATTCCGGCCGGCCACGTGGCACTACTGAGAGGGAAGACCGCCGTGTACGGAGTATGGCCGTGGCGCATCGTACCACGTCTGCGGCAGCAAGTCGAGCTGCAGTTGCCACACCAGTGACACAACGAACTGTTACAAATCGGTTATTTGAAGGACAGCTGCGAGCCAGATGCCCTGTAGCGTGCATTCCACTTACTCCAAACCACTGCCGTTTGCGACGTCAGTGGTGTCAAGCTACAGCTCATTGGAGGACGGAGTGGAGATCTGTTGTGTTTTCTGATGAAAGCCGGTTCTGCCTGGGTGCCAGTGATGGCCGTGTGTTGGTTAGAAGAGTGCCAGGTGAGCGCCTGCAACCAACCTGTCTGCGGCAGATACACACTGGACCTACACCTAGAGTTATGGTCTGGGGAGCAATTTCCTATGACAGCAGGAGCACTCTCGTGGTTATCCCACGCACCCTGACGGCACAGTTGTACGTCGGTCTGGTGATTCAACCTGTTGTGCTGCCATTCATGAACAGCATTCCAGGGGGTGTTTTCCAACAGGATAACGCTCGCCCGCATACCGCTGTTGTAACCCAACATGCTCTACATAGTGTCGACACGTTGCCGTGGCCTGTTAGATCACCAGATCTTTCAACAATCGAGCACGTATGGGACATCATTGGACGGCAACTCCAGCGTCACCCCCAACCAGCATTAACCGTCCCTGTATTGAGCGACCAAGTACAACAGGCATGGAACTCCATCCCACAAACTGACATCCAGCACCTGTACGACACAATGCATGAACGTTTGCGTGCTTGCATTCAACATTCTGGCGGTTACATCGGTTATTAATGTACCAGCATTTCACATTTAAAATGGCTCTTCCCGGGCTTACAATAATCTGTGATCTAGAAACCTTAATCGATTAAATATGTTACCTATACAAATGTATTGCCGCCATTTCATTCCTCTACAACTATTTTTTCGTGGTGTTGAGATTTTTCTTTCCGTCAGTGTACATCATTTTGGGCACATCCTTTGGTATATGTTTTCCAAAAAAAAAATGCGTTTGTAGTATCCCTTTTTTTATTAAACCTGCTGCAAACGAGAGGTATGCACAAAATAATACTATAAATACATATTTTTTGGCATTTTTTTGATACGTAAACGTCTTCCAAAAATGATGTGCTTATAGTATTTCTTTGTTCACCACCCACCTGTAGACCAGATAGTTCCTAATCTATTGGTCAAATTAAAAAAAAAAAGCCTTTTACGTTCTATTCCTGGGGCCATAATAGTTACGATCATAGTATATTCCATGGACCCTCGACTGATGGACGCAGGTCGTCCGGAGTGATGAGTCCTTTTTCCTGCTGTACTGGGCTGATGGCCGTGTTCGTGTATGGCGTAAAGAGCATGAAGCCCTATCCCCTGGTTGCACATTTGGGGTTCAACAGGTCGGTGGAGGTGGTTTACTGGTCTGCGGAGATTTTCCCCGGCAAGCCATTAGTTATCACCCTGCAAACACTTATGGTGGATGCTACAGGGACATATTAGCCGACCATCTCCATTCATATCTGCTGGAGGTTCACAAGAGGACAACGCACAGTGTTATCGGGCTCGTATAAGTACTGAATGATGGAAGGAGCACGACAATGAATTCGCCACATTGTCTTGGCCGTCTAACTCCCCCGACTGTAATCCAATTGAGCATTTGTGGGACACGCTAGAACAGGACGTGAGAACTTCTGATCCTCCTCCATGGAACAATCGTGAACTGAGGGTGCTGCTGCAGCGGGCATGGGTCAAGTTACGCATGAAGGATGTTCTACACCTCTATTCGTATGCCTTTACGAGCCGTGACTGCAGAGAAAAGTGAACTAACGCGCTATTAGGTAGGTGTTTCTAATGCAGGTCCAACTAGAAGTGAACTAACGCGCTATTAGGTAGGTGTTTCTAATGCAGGTCCAACTAGAAGTGAACTAACGCGCTATTAGGTAGGTGTTTCTAATGCAGGTCCAACTAGAAGTGAACTAACGCGCTATTAGGTAGGTGTTTCTAATGCAGGTCCAACTAAAAGTGAACTAACGTGCTATTAGGTAGGTGTTTCTAATGCAGGTCCAACTTAATGCATATACAGTAGATTCCGGTTGCTGGGCCATCGGTTAATCGGGGCAGCCATTTTTGGGGCAATTCTTGAAGGATTATCCTAAATCAGCATTTTGAGATAAAATTTCACTTAACTGGGGCAGCCTCTTAATTGGGTCAAAGTGTTCCATCGCCGATGTGTTCCAGTTAACCTGAATCTACTGTATAATCATATCTCTAACGCTTGTACTCTTGCATTGTGTTTCTGTTTTGTTCAGATGTCATAGTATTTTGTCTCTAATTTGGATTTCACTTTCTCCTTTTCTTTTTCCACCTATTTTTCGATCAGAAGACATGCTTCCAAGGAACACTCTTAGTACTGAGAGTAGAGTAAACAGTGGCAATTTCGTGATAATATTTCCACTTTGACCACAAAAATGTGTCTCCTGTGTTTATCAAACCTCAGTACCCCATACGCAACACATTTGTACATAATATTAGTAACTTGGAAAACAGTAGGTGTGTTTTGACATAGACATAGTGAACAAGTTCTTCATTTGTAAGTGAACAAGTTCTTCATTTGTAAGTGAACAAGTTCTTCATTTGTAACCACATTTATAGTGAACAAGTTCTTCATTTGTAAGCAGATTTATAGTGAACAAGTTCTTCATTTATAAGCATAACATTGTGTGAATGTAAAGAAATTTAGAAATAATACCATACATAATATATTGCACGGTTTACTCTAGTTCAAACGTGGAAGAAATTCGTATTTTTATCAATAAAGTTCTCTGTTTTTCCATAAAGTGCTATTCTTGCATTTTAATTTCAGACATTATCAGCAGTTTTCACAGGCGTCGCACATGAACACATCTTCATTTTCATCGTAAGAGTTTTGGCACTTCATGTGGTACATATCATGCGAAAGTTACGTTGAACCCACTGAACTCCACTTTTTTTTTCTTTTTTTGACATGCTCCTTACAGTCCACAAAATTCGCCATCCCAGTTATCGTCTCTTCTTTCCATAGGCCTGTTGATAAAAACTGTATATATCATCATCATCATCATCATCATCGTCAACCATTATCAATCCACTGCTGGACGAAGGTCTCCCCAAGTTTCCTCCACAACGGTCTGTCTTGTGCCAGTCTCCTCCATGTCACTCCCGCATATTTACGAATTTCATCCACCCATCTCCCATGTGGTCTTTTTCTGGGTCTTTTCCTGTCCCTTGGAATCCAATCTAAAATTTCGGCTGTCCATCTATGGTCTGTCCTTCTGGCAGTATGTCCAGCCCATTGCCATTTCAGGGATTTAACTCTGATCATGATGTCTTCCACTCTCGTCATTTTTCGGATCCACGAGTTCCTCTTCTTATCTCTCCTGGTTATACCAAGCATGCACCTCTCCATGCATCTTTGAGTTGTCTGCAGCCTTTGTATGTCTCTTTTAGTTAAGGTCCACGTCTCTGCACCATACGTAAGCACTGGAAGGATGCATTGATCAAACACTTTTCTTTTAAGACATAATGGCATATTGCTCTTGAAAATTATGCTGTTTCTTCCAAAAGCTCTCCAGGCAAGTTTTGTACGCCGATTAATTTCTTCATCAATGTGACCCTCACTTTATATCTGCTGTCCAAGATAAACATACGTATCTGTTATCTCCAGTTTTTCTCCATCAATCGATAAATCTTCATTTCTTGTAAAAGCATTGAACATCACTTTTGTCTTCTGAAAGTTCATTTTTAATCCCACTTCTTTACTCTTGTCAGCAAGTTCCTGGATCATACTCTGCAGCTCTGATGGGGTAGTTGCAAAAATGACTACGTCATCAGCAAAACGAAGGTGGGTTAGATAATCTCCATTGATCTTTATCCCTTTGTTTTCCCAGTTCAGTGATTGAAAGACATTTTCCAATGTGGCATTAAAGAGCTTCGGAGATATGGTGTCACCTTGTCTCACTCCCTTTCCAACTTTTATATGTGTTGTATTTTCAAACAGCCGAATCTTTGCACTTGCATTTTCATAGATGTTATTAATAATATTAATGTATGCATCTTCAATACCGCAGGATTTCAGAGCCGTGGTAACTGCTGATGGTTTCACCGAATCAAAAGCTTTTTCATAATCGATAAAAGCCATGCACAATGGAAGTTCATATTCCCTCGCTCTTTCAATTAGTTCTCTCAGTACGTGGATATGATCTATTGTGCTGTAGCCACTCCTGAATCCAGCTTGTTCTCTCGGTTGAGCCATGTCCAGTGTTACCTTCAAGCGGTGTGAAAGAACTTTAGTGAAGATTTTATAAACCACTGATAGGAGGCTGATAGGTCTGTAGTTCCTGAGATCCTCAATGTCACCTTTTTTATGTAGCAGGATCATTGTAGCATTGTTCCAATCCTCAGGAATTTTCCCTTCATTAAGGCATCGAGTGAAAATTTGGGCGAGTACTGTTTCGATTTCTCCACTTGCTTCTTGTATGATGTCTACAGTAATTCCATCTTCTCCTGGAGCTTTTCCCCTCTTCATGTTCTTGATTGCATGTGCAACTTCTGCTGGAAGGACTGGAAGAACTCTGGTACTGGTACCTTTCATGGTGTCTGGAGTACATGTATCATCCCTTTCATATAATTTGGAGTAGAAATCTTTCACTCTTGTCAAAATTTCGCCTCTATTTCTTGTTACAGAACCATCTTCTTTTCTCAGAGCCATAATCTGTTTTCTTCCCTTACTGAGATGTCCCTTTGCTATCTTTAGGCTTTGGTTGTTTTCAATTGCTTTCCTCACTAGCTCACAGTTGAATTTCCTTACGTCTTCAGTGATACTTTTTCGTGTTGTCTTGCATAGCTCTATATATTCCACTTTGGAAGTCACATCTTCTTTAGTTGTCCTCATCTCTCTTCTTTTTTGCATCAACATTTTGGTTTTTTCTGATAATTTGTTCACATGCAACTTGTTCTTAGACCCAGCTAATTTTGTTGCTGTTTCCATAAGAGCTTTGGTTACTTTTCTGTTAACTTCCGAAATATCCACTTCTTCGGATGTTAGGCCTTCTAAAGCAGAGAATCTGTTCTTCAGTTCCAACTTGAAAGTATTTTGGTGTTTCTTAAGGTTGGTTATGTCAATACATTTTGTTTGTCTTATGAGCTTGCCACGTTCCAGTTTAGTGTTGAGGTGCATCTTACATCTCACCAATCTATGGTCACTACCTGTGTTGAACTTGTTCAGCACACTGCAGTCTTCGATGACGAATTTTTTGTTACACATAATAAAATCAATTTCACTTGTCGTCCCAATTGGATGTCTCCATGTCCATTTCCTGTGTGGCTTTTTTCTTGAAAAAGGAATTCAAGATGAAAAATCCTTCTGCCTCTGCAAACTCAACGAGAGTATTTCCACGCTGGTTTCTGTTGCCGTGACCGAATTTA
Organism: Macrothele yani; assembly: GCA_039090855.1. NCBI lineage: Eukaryota > Metazoa > Arthropoda > Arachnida > Araneae > Macrothelidae > Macrothele > Macrothele yani. The sequence continues at coordinate 65,133,195 of CM077005.1, forward strand.
CCTACTGAAGTTTCATTCTGTTGCCGTTGCCCTATTTTTGCATTGAAATCTCCCATAATTATCTTTAAGTGCTGCTTACCTTTATTATTTAGATGACGAATTTCCTCATAAAATTCTTCAATTTCTTCTTCAGGATGACTTGTGGTGGGTGCATAAGTTTGAATAATCTGAGCCTGGTATCTTCTCGATAGTTGGATAACGAGTCGTGCAGCTCTGTCAGAGGAACTTTCAACTTCTACCACTTTATCCTTCAGTTTCTTGTTTATTATAAATCCAACACCACTAGTTCTACCAGTATCTGTCCCACGATAATAGAAGAGATGTCCATTTTTCAGTTCAATGAGATCTTCTCCTTTTCTCCTTACCTCACTTAGCCCGACGATGTCCCACTTGATCCTTTGTAGTTCCTCTTCCAATTCAAGAAGCCTTGAATCAGAAGATCGGGAGCGTCCGTTGTAGGTAGCCAAGGTCAGCATCAAATGGCAGCCTAGTCCGGTCCTCCGGGGATTCTTAGCACCCTCTGCCTTCATGTCGCACTGGCCGCTGCCTTGGCCAGGTACATTCCAGCTGCCGGAGACTGAGGGCCAAGATTTAAGTTGTAGAGTCATTTTGGAGGTGTTTGGCCATAACTCACCACGCTGGCCAAGCGGGTTGGTGAGTGTGGGATAGCAGTTCCTCTTATCCCGATGGTATAGTTATACCGCTATTGGCGGTCGTCAGAGCCCCTTTAGTGGGAACAGGATGCACCACGAGAAGGCGGGGTTGGCATTTGTCAAGGAGAGGCTGTAATGTTACGCATCACCTGACCTTACATCCCGTATATATATATATATATATATATATATATATATGAGCTATATTTTGTTACATTTCAACTACATCAACTATTACGTATCACGTAGTTGCCACCTGTAGGTAGTAAATTTGTGATACCTTGGTTACTTCGTAACTGGCTAAAACTAATTAAAAACTGTAATTGAAGTGTCTATTTAAACCCCAACTATCATGATTACGATTCAGAAACTAGATATTGTAGTTTACATTGGGGAAGAAAAGTTATTCTTTAAATCAACATTAATGCATGAAAAAATTAAGTCCTCAAAGCTAAGAATCATGCGCCGGTATCTAGTATCTACACACTATAGACTGCTCATAAATGACTTGCAAGAGCATTTTTAAATTAGACACGAATCTAATCAATAACTGGGTTAAATTGTAGTTTGCTTATCTCTGTTTTCCTTCTTGAAATCAGCTCTTGTACATTGTACATAAACATCAGCGCAAAAGATTTTTCAATTCTCGCCACACGTTGAATAACTTTCTCTGTGATACGAAAAACACAACTTACTGATGATCTCCTTCCGATTTTAGAAACTGGACATCTACTGCCAATCATAATAAAAAGTTGAAACTAATTAAGACAGTATGTATTATACTAATAGCCGCTTAAGCTCTATCACGAATTTACCTATGCCATGAAATTACCAATGTTAGCCCTATTATTCATTAGACAGTGAGGCGCGTGAGTACGAACTTGTGTTAAATTTTATTTACCTGACAGCATGTTGTGACACAATGGTATCCAAAAGGTTCGGACGGACTGCATTTGTATCTGTATAAGAAAAACAATACATGAACGGAACTAATTATATTACCGTCATACGAACACATGAAAAGACACAAAAATTGCTTATATAAATTTGTAAATGACGCAAAAATTACATTGTGTTCAGTTTTTACGCGAAAGTTACAAATTTCCGAAGGTCATAGTTGGAGAATGGATGTACAGCAGTGCAGAGACGGCCTCGAACCGGGTCGGGCGGGCTTGGGCTGCATAATATTTACTACGGTTTGGGCTCAGGAGGGTTCTAGCTCTGAGACATAAAATGGTATTTTTTAATGTAATTTTGAATGTTTTAGCATACGAGACTTTTCTGACACTTTTTTAGTTGATAAAGAGAGTTCTTTGGCAACTGGGTCTGGACGTGGAGTGGGGACTTTCCTTGCTCAGACTTATTCCGCGTATGGGTAGAAAAATTGCCACACGTCACGTGTTAGTGGGTTTCTGTGGAGAAGGAAGAGCTTCTTCAAGAACTATAGATATTAGATAGTTTCGCAAGCCGACTAAATTTTGTTCCCTTCTTTCATGCTGCAGCTCACTGCTTATTCTACTGAGCAAAGTACATGGATTACAGGGCTCCGCGATCTTTCCGGACGTCCAGCCCCCGAGAACATTCAGGAAGAAACGAATGGTGAAAAAATCATACAACTCGAACAATTATACTGTAGAAACCGATATAGGTCTCTTTTGCACTCTCCAGTTGTTAAAGACACTGGTTAAATGCAGGGGGAAGAGAATGGAAATCTAGAAGAGATGAATTTTCATTAATGCCTAAATGGGTGAGTCATAGGTTTCGAACTCGTTCGGGCACGGGAGGTATCTTGCAATATAAAATTCGGGGTCAGGCTGACATACTTCGGGCTCCGATGGGCTCGGGCTCCTAAAATTGGGCCCGAACTTACCACTGTTGTACAATGCTAACCGATAACTAAGTGGAGAGACACTTCAGTATGGAATATTCCACCCCGAACTTCAATGTAGCTCTCACAGACGTCTTGACACACTGAGCACCAAGTGATCCAGGTGTTCCGGACACAAATTGTCCCACTCCTCCCTCAGAGTACGGATGTGGCCCTGCTTGTTTTCTAGAGGGAGGGGGGCTTCTAGGGTCAATGCGTCTCCCCTTTGCGTCCCGGACAGGTTTTGAGATCTTGGGAGCGTACTGGCCAGTCGATGCGATGAATATCCTCGGTTTTCAAAAGCTTCTGCACTACTTTCGTACGATGAGGTGTCGCGTTATCATCCACGAACAGAAAGTCTTCGCCTATAGCACCATGGAATAATCGAACAGGACGTAGAAGAACTTCGCTGCAATATCCTCACCCGTCAAAGTCCCATTTTCCAGCACCTGTAGCTCCGGGCGTCCGATAATCATGATGCCGCCTCACACCATGACTCCCGGCAGCGCTGTATTTGTCCCTTTCCTGCATATCTGCATATTCTCGCGCTGGTACCTAGTACCACTTTCACGCCAAATCAACTGACGTCAAGAATCCGAGGACAGACTGAAACGACTCTCATCTGTGTATAGTATATTCGCCCATTGACGATATGTCCAATTTCTGTGGATACGACACCATTGAAAACGTGCGTTACGTTCAGCTCTGGACAGAGAGTCGCAGACTACAGGCCTTTGGGTATATATAGCCCTATATGTCATTGACGTTAGTTTGGGATATCCGTTTTCGTGCTGTGGCGACTTGCAAGCTTTTTTTTCTCGTGCTGGCGACTCGCAAACTTTTTTCTTTTTTTCGTGCTGGCGACTGGCAAGATTTTATTTTTCGTGCTGGCGACTCGCAAGCTTTTTTTTTCGTGCTGGCGACTCGCAAGCTTTTTTTTTTCGTGCGGGCGACTCGCAAGCTTATTGGTCATAGTGTAGCGATTGTGTTTTGCTATTACAACTAAAAAACTGTCTATATGCGTCGTAGTAGGGCGAGGAAGACTTCCCAGCATGCTTCTGGAACACATTCCATTGGTTTGAAACGCTGCTCAAAGTCTGGATACCACACTATGCACGACTCCAAATTCCCTGGCAATATCACTCACTCGGCGGCCTTCTTCCAGCTCTTCTATAATTCTTCCCCGCGTGAAATCATTTAGACGATATCTTTGAGATATAACGAAAATTACACGTGCGTACCTTCATGCCTTCACGTTCAGGTTTTCCTTCAAATACATGTCGCCTACCGGTCTCTATTTGTTATTTTCTTGTAGGACTTCCGTACACAGTAAGTAGAGTTTAGGTCCCAGCCGCCTACAGCGAGTTCGCCTTTTGGGCAGGACACAGAAACGGAAGGAATGAGAGCAAGGCTGGCGACTCTGACAGAAAAAAGTTTGTAGTGAGATTAGGGTACAGCAGATGGCGCCACCGTACAAGTACGATGTTGCACATAGAGGGGTGAGAGAATTTCAGGGGGGCATAGGAATTGATACCCATTAACCAGTGGGTCCAGCCTGGGGGCCGTCACTTAACGTGCTCGTCCGATGCACGGCGGATATTCAGCAATTGTTAGTAAATCACACCATCTCTGAAAGATCAGCCCAGGATCTAACCTGTGGACCTTGCATTGACAGTCTGACTCGCTAACCACTAAGACATTCGCGGCTCATGTCGCCTACCGTATCCTTTTCTCCGTTTAAGTAATACCACGTGACCCCCCCGTGAGCACGATTACACACTTTGCACGTGCACCGGCTTTCTACTGAACGTTCCCAGTTATGCAAATTACCACAAGCTGCTGCCTCTGATTTTGTAGTTGTAACCTTTCAAAATAGTGTTTGGACACCAGTGTACTATTCACGCGGACGTTTTAGTTGCTAACGAATCATGGCGTACCTTTCATGGACGCCATGATGCGTTAATGAAAGATGGATACTTTGATGCCTAATGAGCAAGTGTGCATTCATCTTTCATGATACGTAAATGAAAGATGGGCACTTTGTTAGTGGCGCAGAAACGTTAAGAAACAAAATTAATAAAGCAGAGAATAAGTGATTGGTGTAATCGTATGTTTTCTTTGGATTTATATCTGGAGAAATGTGAAGGAATATTCTTCATTTGCTGTAACTTTAACTGAAACAGTGTGGTATCCGGTTGGGTTTATGATCCAGCACCTTTTTTTTATAATTTCAAGGTTTAATAAACACCGTGACATTTAAAGCTATAAGCGATCGCCCGATCCTAATTTGGTGCCACTGGTTCCAAGGAGGAGAGAAAGGTCAACGCAGAAGAAAAAATACACCACACATGCCTTATTCCGAAGCCCGCGCCTCTGACCACTCAGTAAATGGGGCTTTTATCTAAAGCTATAATGAATTACTTACCACGCTGTGAAAAATAAGTTTGGCTGCGACGGCCAACGAAGCCGTGTCCCCCTCACTCCGGAGTAAGTCGCTCTACCAACTGAGCTACGCAGACAGAATGTCTCGCTGCAGATTTGTCGTCTTGCCACATGTTTTCACCTCTGTAGTACGTCACAGTGCCTGATATAAGGAATATGAGTGTTTAAAAGCAAAAGCTTTACACAGCATGTCTGCTTTTTTTTTATTTTGTGGATTCATTTTTATTCTAAATTCGGACACCATTTCCAATAACATAAATTCGACACTCATTTCCAATAACATGCACCTAACACGATTCCTGAAGGAAATTGGTTTCACTCGATGTGCAAAAATACAATATTGTCGGCTTACATGAAAAGAAAGAATGAACTGGAATGCCATTAAAACAAGCGAGAAGTAAGACAGGTCACAGGACGCAGCCTTGTGAAACGCTGACTTGAATGGAAACGATGGAGGAGGTGGTAATTAAAATTTTTACTTAAAAGGTAAAATATGAGTGAAGAAGACGTTTTGAAGAGAAATGAAAGATAGTCGCCTCACCACAACAGTGCCGCTACCATACAGGAGAAACAATGAAAGCTGACACAAGAAAACATCACACCTCGCTGCAGGATTTTCAATGATACCCTACAAAACAGAGAGTATAAAAATTTTAAAAATTCTTTCACGGAGACACATCATTTCTTATTTTGACAGATATTTAAAAAACTGTTCTTCGTAGAACAATCACTGTGATATAAACGGAGAGAGCGGATCTGTGCACCTTTTTTTTTTTTTTTCAGAAGTGGAAAGCCCACTTGTATTTCATTTTCAATGCTTTTTTACTTGGCTCTTGTATGATGTGTGTGTGTGTGTGTGTGTGTGTGTTATCGCTCGTAATGATGCTTAACTGTTTAAGTCTCGTACTGGTGCTATTTCTATGATTTCTGATTTTTTGACAATCAGACTCAGATTAATACTATATAATTCCTTTGTATATCCCATGTTGTCTTATTGTATTTTGGCCTGGGGTCAGATGGTAACGTTAACAGAATTCTTGTTCTTCAGAGAAAATATATTCGACTTCTAAATTCATCTTTAAATACTGGTAGTATTTATTGTCTTTATAACATACTTCTCTTCGATAAAATATTCATTTTCGGGTTATTATTACCTATGCATGACGAGTCTGTACGAATAGGTATCTTGAACTATTGCAATTACAGCGTTTCTCTCATTCACGTGATACTCGAGGCCATGCAAGTTTTGTGGTTCCTAGGGCGCGCATTAGATTGCTGCATAACTATTATTGCAGCTGGACCCCGTGAGTGGAACAGACTGCCATTATACATCAGGGAAATAGTGGATTCTGAGATATTTAAAAAACTGTTCTTCGTAGAACAATCACTGTGGTGTAAACGGAGAGAGCGGATCTGTGCACCTTTTTTTTTTTTTCAGAAGTGGAAAGCTCACTTGTATTTCATTTTCAATGCTTTTTTACTTGGCTCTTGTATGATGTGTGTGTGTGTGTGTGTGTGTGTGTGTGTAATCGCTCGTAATGATGCTTAACTGCCTAAGTCTCGTATTGGTGCTATTTCTAGGATTTCTGGTTTTTCGACAATCAGACTCAGATTAATACTATATAATTCCTTTGTATATCCCATGTTGTCTTATTGTATTTTGGCCTGGGGTCAGACAACGGATGGTAACGTTAACAGAATTCTTGTTCCTCAGAGAAAATATATTCGACTTCTAAATTCATCTTTAAATACTGGTAGTATTTATTGTCTTTATAACATACTTCTCTTCGATAAAATATTCATTTTCGGGTTATTATTACCTATGCATGACGAGTCAATACGAATAGGTATCTTGAACTATTGCAATTACAGCGTTTCTCTCATTCACGTGATACTCGAGGTCATGCAAGTTTTGTGGTTCCTAGGGCGCGCACCAGATTGCTGCATAACTATTATTGCAGCTGGACCCCGTGAGTGGAACAGACTGCCATTATACATCAGGGAAATAGTGGATTCTGAGATATTTAAAAAACTGTTCTTCGTAGAACAATCACTGTGGTATAAACGGAGAGAGCGGATCTGTGCACCTTTTTTTTTTTTCAGAAGTGGAAAGCTCAGTTGTATTTCATTTTCAATGCTTTTTTACTTGGCTCTTGTATGATGTGTGTGTGTATGTGTTATCGCTCGTAATGATGCTTAACTGCTTAAGTCTCGTATTGGTGCTATTTCTAGGATTTCTGGTTTTTAGACAATCAGACTCAGATTAATACTATATAATTCCTTTGTATATCCCATGTTGTCTTATTGTATTTTGGCCTGGGGTCAGACAACGGATGGTAACGTTAACAGAATTCTTGTTCCTCAGAGAAAATATATTCGACTTCTAAATTCATCTTTAAATACTGGTAGTATTTATTGTCTTTATAACATACTTCTCTTCGATAAAATATTCATTTTCGGGTTATTATTACCTATGCATGACGAGTCAATACGAATAGGTATCTTGAACTATTGCAATTACAGCGTTTCTCTCATTCACGTGATACTCGAGGTCATGCAAGTTTTGTGGTTCCTAGGGCGCGCACCAGATTGCTGCATAACTATTATTGCAGCTGGACCCCGTGAGTGGAACAGACTGCCATTATACATCAGGGAAATAGTGGATTCTGAGATATTTAAAAAACTGTTCTTCGTAGAACAATCACTGTGGTATAAACGGAGAGAGCGGATCTGTGCACCTTTTTTTTTTTTCAGAAGTGGAAAGCTCAGTTGTATTTCATTTTCAATGCTTTTTTACTTGGCTCTTGTATGATGTGTGTGTGTATGTGTTATCGCTCGTAATGATGCTTAACTGCTTAAGTCTCGTATTGGTGCTATTTCTAGGATTTCTGGTTTTTAGACAATCAGACTCAGATTAATACTATATAATTCCTTTGTATATCCCATGTTGTCTTATTGTATTTTGGCCTGGGGTCAGATGGTAACGTTAACAGAATTCTTGTTCTTCAGAGAAAATATATTCAACTTCTAAATTCATCTTTAAATACTGGTAGTATTTATTGTCTTTATAACATACTTCTCTTCGATAAAATATTCATTTTCGGGTTATTATTACCTATGCATGACGAGTCTGTACGAATAGGTATCTTGAACTATTGCAATTACAGCGTTCCTCTCATTCACGTGATACTCGAGGTCATGCAAGTTTTGTGGTTCCTAGGGCGCGCACCAGATTGCTGCATAACTATTATTGCAGCTGGACCCCGTGAGTGGAACAGACTGCCATTATACATCAGGGAAATAGTGGATTCTGAGATATTTAAAAAACTGCTACGAGAGTTTTTGATGTTTGATTGAGTTCCTGTATTCTTTCTTTCACGGTATGCTCAACACCGGTCGTATTTCTAATGTTGCTATTTTTATCGTTTTGACCTGACACATCTACCTTTGGAGATCAGGGGCTCGTCAGGCTTAAATTTAAGCCTTTTTCTCTGGCTCCATGCTACAGTTCCATAGTGCATTACGCTATCTTTTTTTTTTTTTTTTTTTTTTGATGAAAACCTTGGTATTGATTTTTGGTCAATTGTAAACGAGGTTTAGTGCTTGTATGATTATTATACTCGATATATCTGAGGTGGTTTGAGCTCTTGTTTACTCTTGGAATAAATAGTTAGTACTAAATGTTATTGATTCATATTGAACTTTGTGATATTACTGTGATTCCATGTTTTCATTCCATTGTGCTAACATTGTGTTAATATTTAATTTTAGTTTAGTACATATGACAGTTTTGATGTTTGTGTTTTGTCAAATTTGATGTACTGTGTTGTGTGGCAGAATTTTCATTAAATTCAAATTCAAATTCAAATTCAACTGCAACAGCCAACAAAATGAAAACAAAATGCATGACTTACAGATATCGTTAACCGTAAAAATATCAAGCGTTATGAATGGGCCGCATTTCCGGAATATATAACGGGACAACTAATATACTTAAATGAATATGAAGAAACAAAAGAATCAGGAGAGAGCTACACAGAAAATATGAAGATGAAATTTAAAAAAAATACGAAATAATCATGACCAGTGGAGATAGATTGTAAACATCGCCTTCGTCAAGCAGTGAGGTTGTGGTTGCTGACGTTGATGAAATAAATCATTACAGACTAGATGTGGCGGATTTTGAAATGCTTAAACTTTTCCGTTAGCGTTTCTTGAATGAGATTGTGCCAAGTTAGCTTATTGCAGGTACCTCAGGTCCGCTTACTCCACTATTTTCAAAAACAGCATGCTGAGAAAGACTGACATTCGCTTCAATCACAGCAGCAGCTGACACATGTATATGGAGTTCATGTGCTACCACTTCTTGGCCCTTGGAAAAGTTTTCTTGCACCAGTTGCAGACACTTGCCTTTGCAGCGTATTCTCTACTTATTATTATGCTTGCGATCTTCGCAGAATTTCAGCGGATTTCACTTTCTTCTGCAGAACGAATTTCATAATACAACGCTGTTCTACATTTACTAACAACTCTACCGACTCCATGCTTCCCGTAAAGCACCTCTCACGTGCCGCGTGGACGAAAGCACTACTGGCGTGAAGAGGAGTCTCACACTCACTAAGAACTCTACAGACTTCATCATTCTTACCATGCACTTCGCACGCATGAAACCACTACTGGCGTTAAGGGAAGGCTCACACTCACCGCTACAGATCCATGCTTTCCACAATACACTTTTCATGGACGAAACAACTTCTGTCGTGAAGTGCAACCGCACTCGTATTTACCGTATGTATTCTGTTTCATTCGGTCCACCATATGGAGGATCAAAATAAAAATTCCAAGCCAACTATAACGAAGTAAATTTCTCCATCATTTTTATGCCAGAGGCAGGATTTGAACCCACAACTCCGAAGCTCCGAGTGCTATACACTATACTACACTAGCATGTTCACTCGCTGCTGTCTGCCTGAATATTATGTACGTCCTGCGGGGCAGGCACGTCACACAACCTTAAACCACCCACGGATTTTCTGTTTTTTCACGAATGGAAATGAATGCATATTTTTCTCTGAAAAACCGTATCCGCTTCGAAAACCTCAACTGTCAATTTTTTTGTTTGGCCATATACTACTTTAAACAATATTCTGCGTTTACTGCTAAAAATAATGTACAGTTGTTGCGTTATTGGCATCGATTTATTTATATTCCACTAGTAAAAGTACTCTGCGTTGCCTAGATTTAACAAAAAATACATGAATCGGCATTTGAACCAGTGTTTCTTGAGTTTTCCTGAAACTATGAAGAGGGTATATTGCACGTAAATACCTAATTGAAATATATTCCAGTAATCAACTGAACAAGGTTGTAAAAAATGTTATGAAATCGATATTTCTGTCACTACAACTGGCTTAAACAAACATTATTTATTGAATGTGAATGTAGGACATATATGAAAAATTTGAAACATCTACATTTTACCTGTCAGGTGGTTTGGCAGTTAGTCGCATGTGAGTGTGGATAATTTCGAGGCCGCTGTGATGCAGTGGAAGCATGTTCGGCGCGTAACTGGAAGACCCTGGGTTCGATTTCCGTTTTACCTGTCAGGTGGTTACACATACGACAAACTGCCAAACCACCAGGCTGGCCGATGAGAATTTTTACGTGACTTACATATAAAACGTGGAAAGAGCGATGACTTCTGTTTGATGTTCCTAATCCACGTCAACTGTGTGTATTTCTAAACCATTCGCCTTCTAGTTATTTATTCAGTTGCTGCTCTTCATCTTTGGTGAATCCCCAGTATTGTGCGGGGCTCTAAAGAAAGCAACCTGCCTGGTGGTTTGGCAGTTTGTCGTATGTGAGTCTGGAGAACTTCGAGAACGCTGTGGTACAGTGGAAGTATGTCCGGCGTGTAAGTGGAAGACCTTGGGTTCGATTTCCGCTGGCGGCCGATGCGAATTTCTCCGTGACTCACTTATAAAACGTGGAAAGAGCCATGACTTCTATTTGATGTTTTTGTATCGTGTTGCGATCAGTGTAATCTACGGTGATTCCGAAACGCAACTAAGGTTATCCTTGAAGAGCCTTTGTGTCGACGGCGTTGAGTATTCTTTCATTCACGGCCAAGATGAAGAGATATTTGTTTTTATTATCTCTAAAGCAAACAAAATAGAGTTGGCCGTAAAAAAAGCATGAGTTTGAGTCCAACAACTTTTAATGATTTACCCTGTGTCTTCTTGATACTCTAAGAACAACAGGAAACTGTATCCTTTTAAACGTAAATGGAAGGTCAGATGACTGGAATGTAGAGAAAAAAGAATATGGTCTTCTGCAAAACGGCCAGTCATGATAGTAGTCTCGGTGGCATTAGAGCTGAGTTTCTTTGAGATTCCGGGTTCCACTGGAGATTGTTTGTGAATCGAGATTTCATCAAGATAAAATAAATAAATACACCCTGTATTTGCTTAGCTTTGAAGAAATGAAATGCGAGAACATTCACATTTTTCTCGTATTCCATTTCTTGTATTCAATTCGTATTACATTAAAACATATTTCTTTTCTAAAAGAATCGTGAAACTACTTCTTTTTAAATAGCGGTTTCATTAGTAGCACGTAGTAACACAGAAAGAGAGCAGTGGTATGAAATGTAAACAAACCCGCAGGCGAGTGCGGCGGAAGGATACACGGAACACTATGCCTGTCGCTATCTGTGCTTCTAAAAATTCACTTGAAAGGTAGACGTTTTTTCTTGGGTGTGTATGGGGGAGGGGGCTGCATATTTTGAGAAATATTTCATGTACACTTAATTTTTCCAAAATTCTTAGCACTGCGACTAACGAAAACCAGAATACATTTGCTCCTGAAGTCATGCTTCGCTTGTAAGGTATCGTTTGAAGAAATTTCGATGATTAACTTACATTTCTTGCTTCTAATGAAGCATCGGTTTTCTACTTTGGGGTGCAAGAGTTTAGATTTGTCACCACATTTATGTTTCTATAAATCCAATAACTGCACAGAGGTTTGTGAATAACGTTTTGCGTGAATACTCTGGTTTCGTAAACCAGTCCTCTAGTAGAGACGCAATAGCTATTTCTGTTTTCAGATATTTCTGCTTCTATTTGCGACTTCTCTTTACCTCGAATTGCCTTCATTTTTTTTTATGAAGAACAAATTGTGACTCAACGCGAACCTATAGTTTCAAGATTTCATGTGTCAGTTAATGTTAGAAGACAGTTATGTTTTATAGCTCCGGAAATCAATAAACTCATGAACACGAAGTACACATTCTTTTGACACATAAAATGTGCTCGTTACTTGCGATAATTCTGTGTCATCTTTCTTGTTAAAATAAATGATCACATTTGTGTCATATTAGGTTCTTTCAGATGAAATGTAGGAATTTTGATGAAAACTTCAAACTCCCAACATACGGTTTGAAAATTCCTGACATTAAGCGGTACTTAGGTAGGTGGATTAATGAATATTATTTTTGTAAAACACATAAGAGAAGATATGTGAGTCATAAAAACAAATACAGGGTGTTCCAAAATTATCTTTACCAATTTGACCCTCAATAAAACAGAAACGAAATAAGTGAACAAAAATCTGTTTATTGGATATTGAACAGCACGTTCCAAAGTTTGTTGCGATGCTAGTAGAGATACCGTCTTGATGATATTCGTACACCGTTGGTTGTACGAATATCATCGAGACGGTATTCGACCTCCTGCCATGTTCTCCCCAGCATATCCTCGGGAATTGTTGTGATGGCAGCTGTGCTTCAGCTCATCCACGTCCGGGACCTTTGTGCGGTACGCAATATCATTCACATAGCCCCACAGAAAAAGTCTAGGTGATAAGATCCGGTAAACGTGAATGCCATCCCGTCCAACCCATCGCTCCGGAAAGGTTTCATCAAGAAACTCACGAACACGAAGTGTCCAGTGCGGTGGTGCGCCGTCTTGCTAGGAGGTGATAGCCGATTTCAGACCATCTAATTGGGGAGTAACAAACTCTCTCAGCATGTCCAAATAAATATTAGATGTAGTCGTATTTTCAGCGATAAAGTATGGGCGGATAATGCGGTTGTGCAGGAGACCCCACCAGACATTAACCTTAGGACTGTTACGTTCAATCTCACGGACGGCACGTGGGGTTTCAGACCCCAAATTCAGCAGTTATGCCTGTTGATAACACCACAGACATGAAATGTTACCCCATCGCGGAATAAAGCACGTTTCAGGAAGCCTTCCTTATTATCAATCCTGTGTAGCATATAACAGAAAATCAAAACGTTTCGGTTTATCCCCGGTGTGCCAGGGCCTGTGTCAAATGCACTTTACAGGCAGTCAGGTGCAAGGGCTTGTGCAGTATCCTGTGTACCGTTGTAGAAGGGTAACCCCAACTGCCTGGAGGCCGTACGAATGGACTTCTCTAGAGTTTGTAGGAAACTCTATCGAACACGTTCCGTATCCTCTTCAGTTGTGTTTGACCGGACAGTGCCCTTTTCTTGAGGCACACTACTATAGTCTCCATAAACTTCTTGTGCCACTCGCGTACTGAGTCTGCCACTCACGTACTGAGGGTCTGGATGATGAATTAGGTCAGTATTTGGTACGAAAATTCCTATGGACTTGTGTATATGACTTCGTCTCTATGAACCATGACACGCACTGAGCCTTTTCCAGCGAAGTAGCCCTCACAATTTCAGGATCGTTCCTGAAAGTAAACAAAACCCTTTTGCGTACCAATAAAACTTTACGCGTTGCAGTTACGTGTTCAAAAACATAACTTCGCTATGTTATTTCGCCTAGATTTCATTGAGGGTCAAAGTTGTAAAGATAATTTTGGAACACCCTGTCTTTACTAAAGTATGGCGGAGGCAATAATAAGTATTTCGACTGTTTAGAGGTTTTTAAAAACAATATTTATTCTTCTTATTATTATTATATATCACTTAGATTTTGACGAATGTAAGAAACGAACCTGAGACCGATGAAATATCACGTAGCTACGAAAATCTAACTACGCACGCGCAAGCTAAAAACTGACCTCAAGATAGAAAGAAAAATTGAATCGCAAGTGGGTTAGTGAGGGGATTTGATAACTTTTGGTGTAGGATATCTACAGGTGATACACCATCGTATGATACACTCACTGTCATAAAAATCCGCGCACCAAGAAGGAGGCGTTGGATTGAAACGAAACTTTACTAGTGAGATGGTGCATACCAAGGACAGAAGTGATTACAATATCACAGCAGTAGGACGATTTCCCGCAGACATGCAGTACACATGCTGGTCAGCGTTAGTACCGCATCGAACAGCCTCGTGATCGAATAGATACAGTGATACGGCCCGGCATGGAGTCAAACAGACGCTGTATGATTTCCTGGGACAGATTGGCAAAAGCGTTCTACAACTGATGCTCTAAATCACGAACACTAGGACATGCAGAAACCTGACGTCCCACACGTGCTCGATGGGTAAGAGATCAGGCGACCCGGAAGGCCACGGAAGCGTCGAACCAAGACTTAGGCAGTCATGGAAAACCCGAGCCGTGTGGAGACGGGCATTATCTTGTTGGAAAATGGCTCCTGGCAGCCCCGCCAGAAAGGCAATACATGGGGTCGCAGGATCTCCTGTACGTAGCGCTGTGCTGTCAACGCCCCTGGGATCACAGCGAGGAAAGAACGGCTGTCGAACGCGATGGCTCCCCAGAGCGTCACTGCTGCAGTTCCGGACGTGTGCCGCTGTACAGTGAGGTTAGGATTGTAGCGCTCACTTGCGGCCCCCACGCTCTGACACGGTGGTTGTCCTTTCCCATACAGGAGCGGGATTCGTAGCTGATAACTATACGTCGCCAGTCGTTAGCATTCCACGTTGCTCGCTAGGGTCACCACTGCAATCGACGCCATCGATGGCGAGGTGTTAATGAGAGAAACCAAAGGGCCGTCGAGAGTGCAGATTCGTCTCTGGCAGCGTCTGGAAATTGTTCTAGCGGACACAGGAGTCATTTGTACAGCCACCACATTTCTCTGGATATTGGACAAGGACGTCGTTGCATCTGTGCGTGCCGGTCTCACAATCCCACGGTCCTCTCAGCTGGCGGTGTGTCTGGGTCGTCCGGATCCAGTCTGCCGTGTCTAGGTGCCTTTCCGTGTCCATTGCTCCCAACACGATCGCACCGTACTGTCAGACCGGCCGAAATGGCGGCCGATTTGGCGCGCCGGCCACTCTGCCACTCTCGTTCCGACGATACGGCGTCGTTCAGACTCCGTCATTTGCTTGTACGCACATATACGGCGGCTCCTCGGCATGTCTATTGCTCACGAATCTCACCTGACTCTTACCGTGCACTTCGGCACGCATGTGGAGTCCCCCTGCGCGATGCCTTATAAACCCCAAGGATTGGAATTGCAGCGCCAGTCTTGGACGCGCGGGCATGCGTAATCGCACGAAACTTGAATCATTTGCATGTCTGCCTTCCCCGTAGCGATTCGCCGAGTTTCACGTTAATCGCACGGTTTTTTTTCTTGTTGCGCGGATTTTTATGACAATGAGTGTGCATAATTTTCAAGATCTCGTGATAACAAGAGGAGGTCGAGAGGAAGCCAAATTTCACTACGACCCCTACTGTACGGAAAAATGCACAGCATCAAAATCCATTTTTGTAATTGCTTTTCCCACATTCGTCACGAGGTTCTCGTAATTTACGCAGATTGCAATGAGATGTTATTATCTTTATGTAAGACGTGATGAAATAATTTTCGGCGATAGTTTTGTAAAGACCATTGTTTAGTAACGATGAAATAACTATTGTTGGGTCACTTCATGTGACCTCGTGCGGCACGATCGGATTTCAACAGTGACTTTGAATCTTTCCGTTATTGATTTTTTTCACTTGGGATTTATTTTACTACTGTTGGGAAAAATGCATAGCACCCAAAAAAAAAAACCTTATTAATCAAAACAATCATTGATAGCAGCAACAGACTTTTTCCAATGAGATACAAGCTTCTACTTGCCGTCGGGAAAAAATGCCGAGCTTCGGAATGTGACAAACTCGCGGAATGTGGTTTCATCTGATACTTAATTGGGAAACGATTAACCCCAGAGAAAAGTGCTCAGATGGTTCAAGGAGTGACAGTCCGTAGGGGACAGATCAGGTGAATAAGGTGGATGAGGTAAGGTTTCGTACCTGAACTGGTGCAGCTTTTGGATGGCTTGGTGTAAACATTGGACTCTACCGATATCATCGAGAAGTATGGGCCCATTGCATTTGATTAATGCCGGCTGTTTAGTGGACAGTTTTCCAGGCATAATTTTAAGTTCTTGATAGCCGTGATGGTTTAGAGGAATGGATCACACCAACTGCGCACACGAAACACTGAGTATCGTCTACATAGATGAAGTTCCGGCTTCGAGGTGTTTGTGCGTTTCGGGGCTTCACCGCTGTCAAGCCGAAATGCACGGAATCACCGCATCAACATCCGTTTCTCCTCACACTTGACGGGGCGCCTGAAAACGTCACTCATGTACAGAGGATGTTCGCACATTGTCTGAACGTTCTTGATCAGGAATTACAAAAAATAAAAGAAGTTCCAAGAATTGAAAATGGCAACAGCGTATTAAATGAACACAAAAGAAATATCTTCTGTAATTAAATGTCGTCTGCTAAGAAAATGGCACACGTAAACAAACTGCGGACAGAAGTTGATAACGAGGAACAGTACACCAATTAAGGAGTAAATAGTAACACTATACTGGTGATCCGATTTATTGGCACAGGAAATAGACACATAAGCGTTTCCAAGCTTTCGCACATCAACCAGATGGCTTTTTCAAGGGTTAGACAGAAACTGCAAACTAAAAAACAGAACGCATTAACAATTTGAACGCGGGAACTTGACTTGGCAACAATAGATACGACGTTATATTCATTTAAAGATATGACGCATCACGTTCTTTGCACGCGCGGTATCCTTGTAGGCAGAAGGCGTTACTTAAAGAATTGGTTCCAAATTCGTGGCAAATCGAGTGAGACGCAATCATTGTAAGTATCGCTGTTGCTAATGATCTCCAAGGTTTCCCGAATGGCTGTCTTTAGGGGTAGAGTAGGTAGCTAGTTTCTTTATATCATCCCACATAGGAGTTGTGGACTTGAATTTGACTTCTCTGGATAGTGCCGTGGCTACTTTACCGTATTTCGTGTTCCTTTTATGTTCGCTTACTCTGATTCCGAACGAACGCTTTGTCATTCCAATGTAGTATCGTTTAGAGCCCTCCGGATACTGTAGGGGGATTGCATAAACACCTGCTTCGCTGGAGAGAGGTGGTTTTTCACTGCAGTTTTTCACTAGTTGATGTGCGAAAGCTTGGAAGCGCTTATGTGCCTATTTCATATGCCAGTAAATGGGATATATAGTGTTACTAGTTACGGCGGATAGAAGGTTATATTTTGCTCTTTACGAAGAGAAATATTCGTATTCTTCCAAGATCATGGAATTAGCATTTCTAATTATGAAATAAGCAATATTATTAATAATAGCGGGAAAAATATTCAAGCATTGCTTTTAAAAGGAAAATGAACACCAAATGAGTCTCCGAAGAAGGTACGTAGTTTTACGACTATTTCAAAAGTAAGGTATCTCTGGTCTTAAAAGAAAATCCACCGATCTAAAGAGCAATCGCTAAGTCGTTAAAAATATGTGTATGAACTGTATATAAGGTAAGAAACAAATATTTGAATCTGAAAGAAAAAAAAAAAAGGACATCATGTTCATTGCCTTTTGACTAGGCACGTGGCTGATCGCAGAATACTGTGTAGACTTCTTTATGAAAGTCACTTAGCCGGAGACAGATATAAATTTATTGTGACTATTGATGTAGCATGGATCTACCTAAAGGACTGTCACAAAAAAAAAAAGGTCGATTTACTCTCGCAAAAGAGCAAAAAAAGACTTACAAATATACAAAGAAAGTTTTTTTTTTTTTTTTATTGGAGTTTTAACGACCATCGTGAGCAACATAATGGACTATAAGCAATCGCACGTCTCTAATTTAGAGTCACTTGCTCCTGGGAAGGGAGAGAGCCAGTGCCGTAAGACAAACACAACATCCGTGCCTCACTGGGATTCGACCCCGGACCCCCTTTGGACGAACGATCAGAGTCCATCACTGCGCCACCGGGGCGGCAAAGAACGTTTCAGTAAATATAATTCACGATTGTTCCTGATTTCTTGTACAATGGGAAATTAAAGTTAAGGAAAGTTGAAAAGAATGTTGAAATTAATTCTACGTATTACCAATATAATGTTTTAATTCTTATATTTAAAGAGGAAATATTATTAACTTATTCACAGAGCCTTCAAGGAGTGGAACTCTATCAGGATAAGGCTATCAGTGATACATTCAAATCTACCACTCTATTTCTTGAAAAAGTGAAAAATTGGGACTGGTATCAAGTCTTTACCTTTCGCTCTTATTCCTTCAAAGTCCCCTGATCCCATAAGCACAAAACTTTTCAGATATGTATCAATAATGTTACAATCTCTCATTTTCGTCACACTTTCAGAGATATCTTACAACTACGTTTCAGTAACATCTATTTTGGAACACAACTCTCTGTACAGTACGGTTACGTTAAAAATAGCATTCACCGATACTACCGTTTTATAGTTTACATTGTACATAATTGCTACCTTGATGTTACGTTCCGGTGATATTTAAAATTTTGGGTTTGGAAACAGCGTCGATGCGCATGCGCATTTATGCCATTTCACCGAAGCACTCTCGTAGTCGTATTTCCATGTGCTACTGGAATATTCTTTTGTGATACTGTCGTACTCGAGTTAGCTAATTAGTTGATTTCATATTTCATCCTTTTTTTTGTGTTATTCAAGATCATCTGAAAGTAAGTAATTGTTTTGATTATTATAATTTTTAAATTCTAAAAAGCATTTTATAAAATCTAAGTACATGGCTGTGTTGTTGGTTTAGTATACTATACTAGCATGATTTTTTTTACTTGAAGCTGAGAAATTTCACATTGGTAGGTATTTAGAGAAATGATGAATTTGATTTTCTTTCTTTTTTTTTTTTTTGCTGAAATATAGCCTATTCCACAGGTATAATAGAAAATCGACACCCTCATTTTGGACCGATTTTTATTTCTTTTGTTATCAATATATAGACACTGCCACTGTTCCCGATGGACAGCGGACTGCGTTGCACTTGTGAAAACGTAAACAACTCTTAATACGACTGTTGCTGCTTTTGAAACAGCTGTCAAGTGTAATTTTGTGATTTTACGAAGTTTATTAAAACTATAATGTTCAACGTAGTAAATACGTAACAGTAACATGATGATGTCCCGAACATCTTTCAAATACGTAACGGTAATGTAATGAAGTTACATTACTGTTACGTATTTACTACGTAACAGTAACATGAAGTTCGTATGTTGAAGTTACAAAGACCTTTCACTGTAACGTATCGGTTATGTTTCAAAGTTATGCAACGTTTGAGGGCATTTTGACGTAACCGTAAGGTTTCTGAAACATTACTGTTTCATTGCGCAATGTATCTGAAAAGTCTCAATGTTTCAGTGCTACGTACATATAACATATACGAAATATTCTATACTGTGTGGGATACGGTACCAGTGGACTATTGTGCCATTGGACTGCTAAAAAGACCGCTTTCAAACGCACACCTCAAATAATTATTGGACTATGGAAAGTAGTGGAAAAGGAGTGCAATAAAATACCACTACCAGTTTTAAGAAATGCCCTGTTACCTAGAAAAAAGGTATCAGATAGAACATTTAAGAAAGAAATATTTATTTTAAACATTAATTATATTACTGGAAAATCGTTCTAAACATTTGTGAATATCCTCTGTAGATGCGGATAAGCAGGGAAGAGCAGACATCAGATCGTCTTGTTTTGTGCTGTTCCGTCAACTCATGTGGAACATATTTATCCATATCCATGTTTTTCATTTCCCCTATGCACTTTAAATGTTGGGGAATGGTTGAATAGCGTACTCGCCAATTTTCTGCACCGTATGACGCAGATCGGGTTCAATCAAGGCCTCCAACTGGGCATCATCGGTAGCTCCTTCTGGTCTACCTTGTGGTTCATTTTCCTCCTTCTGGTCAACCGCGTGGTTAATTTCCTTCCTTCTGGTCTAGCGCGTGGTTCACGTTTCTCCTTCTGATCAACTGCGTGGTTTATTTTCGAGGCTCATATAGCCGGACCTGAATTTAGTAAGCCAACGTTGTATTGCGTTAATTATCAGTGTCTCCCCCAGATGCTATATTGATGTTGCGAGCTGCATGATATCCAAGTTTCAGATCATATAAGAAAATGACAAGAATCTACTTCCGATCCATCCAACTTTTCGCTGTAGCACAATGCTCTTGGAACTGATAACACAGACGAAATGACTAGTGTTTTATAGGTAGCAGCCTTGACGCTTTACATTACCATACCATAAGTCACATTGCGCCGTGTGCTAATTCCTAAATTACCTGCCACCAGTCTACAGAACCCGGCATTTCATTTGCAGCAACCTAACATTTTCTTTCTACGAATTTTGATTTTACTGCTTCCAGTGTTTGTTTCAACTTTCGTAAGCTTCACAGTAATTACTTTGTCAAGCACGGAGTTCATTGTTACTTCCTTTTCTAGTTTTGCCGACGCAAAAAGAAGTTCTTCAGAGTTCAATTAAACATGCCTTCTTGCTTTCTGTGGTGATTCGAGTGTTACTTTTCTGTAAACGCGCTGCATGTTTCATAATTCGTACTGCGTTAAAGTTCACACAAAAATAATTCAAAAGCTGTTCGATTTAAGCAATGCATAATTTTGATTCATTTATGCTGCGAAATAAATTATTTATTAATACTTCTTACGATAATGGGTAATGCTTTACATTTCCTGTTACTTGAGGTATGTTAATGTTTTCCTTTTCTGTCTAAGCGTCGTTTTCAGGTATAAACGATCTCTGGCTGTCGGAATTAATTTATCGCATCGTTAAATACTGTCCTGTAAATGGGACACTGCTTAATGTGGGAGATTACACCTAATGTATCATTGATATAGAACGTATCTTTTTTCTTATCGCGATTCAGGAAAACTTGCTTTTCCTCAAATGAAAGTAATTCAGTCAGTAGTTTTGAGTTTAGCAATAAGTTAGTCAATAATTCAGACAATCATGCATTGAAGAAACAAGAAAAACTAATGCAGAACCAAAGACAGAAAGGAGTGATGAGCATGCATCGCTTATATATCCGCCTTTTCATTGTAAGCAAGTTTTAGTTAAGATTACATTAGAGGAGATAGTGACGTCCCCAACGACATTTAAAATAATTCAAAGGAACACTGAAATTGAAAAATGGTAAATACGTTTGCAATGTACGATAGCTTTCTTTGTATGGAAGTTAACCTATAACGTGCAGCATCACAAAAATGCAAAACATTTCTTCAAATGGGCGCATATTTTTTAAGGCTTTCTTTGTTTAAACGAAATATTATGAATGTGGTGGTGGGGGGGGGATGCAAAGCAAATAATGGGAGCTGAAATTTCAATAAACATTTCCGATACATTATTTCACTATATTCTCTTACCCTGCATGAATCTGTAATAAAATGCACTAAATCGGAAATATATTGGGAACACCTACCTAGTAACGTGTTAGGTCG
Organism: Macrothele yani; assembly: GCA_039090855.1. Lineage (NCBI taxonomy): Eukaryota > Metazoa > Arthropoda > Arachnida > Araneae > Macrothelidae > Macrothele > Macrothele yani. Next base: position 65,154,865 of record CM077005.1, read on the forward strand.
TCCATGGCCTTCAAAACAGCCATGATTCTATGTGAAATGAATTCAATAAGGTGCTTATATGTTCATATAAGCGGATGTGATAGCGTCCGTCAATTGCCGAATGTTCGTCTGGAGAAAGATCTCAGTTAGAGATGGCTCTCTTAATCTCACCCTAAATGTTTTCAATTGGGCTAAGATCTGGGGACTGTTGGGAACATTTTAGCACTTTGAAGTCCCTTTCGTGTTAATGGAATCATTGTGCTATGATCCAAGCCATATGACGCTGCTGCATTTCCGTCAAGAATCACCATGAACATATACGGGTGTGTCTAGCACGCAGGGAGGTTAAGATGCCTCGTTGCGTCCAAATGGTGTTCCAGAGATAATAAGGTATCCAGTGCCAGCATGGGAACAGACCCCACACCATTACATCGCCTTCTCCATCTTGCAGAGTTAACGCCAAGCAGTTCGGATCCACTAAGTCTTGCTGTTGGTGCCATAACATGGCTTGTCCATCGGAGTGTATTACCTGAGAACGTGATTCATCAGACCAGGGGACCTTTTTTTAGTCCTCAAGGTTCCATTTTGGTTGCGTCCACTGCAGGAGATTTTGCCGATTTTTAGCAAAGTCCAGTGGTACACGAAGGGGACATCTGCTCTTACAGAACATTAGAGTCACTGTGCGGCGTGTTGACAGCTTGTTTTGTTGTTTGCACACCACTCATTGTACAGCCTCCATACAGGGCGAGTTTCTCTGCTGTTTGGATTTATTAACTATAATTACATAGCTTGTGCCGTTAAGCCCCACCAGATGGAGACGTCTTAGTCGCGCTGAGCCCATTCCTACGGATTTGTGGAGTCAGATGCTAACAGATAAACACACATAGCGCTGTGATTTGTTGGCACCGTAGCGTAAGGACGAACGCACCGGCTAGTTATCAAGAGATCTGGGGTTTCTATCACAGCCGTGTCGAAATACAACTTTCAGTTGCCGTGTTTTAAAGGAAAACGTGGAAAGAATGATGACTTTGTCTATTTACCCTCCATACAGTGGCTCTTGTATAGCCCAGAAGGCTTGCCGTTCCTGATGTGCTTACACGTGCCAGCCAAGTGCCCATTATCAAGCCATTTTCAAAGACGTCTTTCTCATATCTACGCTTCGAATAGGAATAGGTTTGACTCCTTTGCAGTGAGAGTGACTCAGCCATCAACGTTAGTAGCGTTTACAGAAAAGGTTCAGGCTGCTCTAGTAGCTATGCTTGTCACAGAGTTTTTACCCGGATACAGAAAGAGAAGAGATACATAAAATGTTCACCCATTTTTAGAACGTTTTTGATAAGAAACTGAAAAAAATAAAATATGTTCAAGGAATTGCAACTGGAAACAGCGTGTTAGATGAACAGGAAAGAAATATTTGCTGCAGTTAAATATCGTCTGCTAAGAAAATGGTGAAACAAGCTGTGGATAGAACTTTTGTTTTTTCTCTTTACGAAGAAAAATATTCGTATTATCCAATTAAAAAAAGGTTGAGAAGATCATGGAATCAGCATTTGTAAATGTAAAATAAGCAATATCGATGATAATAGAGGGAAAAAATCGTCAAGCATTGCTTTTAACCGGAAAAAAGGCCAAATAAATATCCAAAGAAGGTACGTACTTTTACAACTATTTCTGGTCTGTGATCTTAAAAGAAAATCCACCGACGTGAAGAGCAATCGCTAAGTCGTTAAAAATCTCTAGATCAATTGTAAACAAGGCAATGAACAAAGATTTGAATCTGAAAAGGAAAAAAAAAAAAACATAATATTCACCGCCTTTGTCTAGGCACGTGGCTGAGCAGAGCACACGGTGTAGACTTCTTTATGAAAATCGCTTAGCCGGACACAGAAAAAAATTTGTTGTGACTCTTTCTGAAGCATGCATCTACCTAAATGACTCTTACAAAATAGGTGGATTTACTCTCAAAAAAGAGCAGAGAAAGACTTTCAAACTTGTTTTCCACAATCCGAAGAAAGTTTCAGTAAAGGATTCGGGACTATTGTTGGTTTCTCGTACAGTGGGGAATTAAGGGTTAAGAAAAGTTGAAAAGAATATTAAAACCTTTTCTACGTATTACCAAAATAATGTTTTAGCTCCTATATTTAAAGAGGAAATATCATTTCTTTATCAACAGAGCCTTCAAAAAGTAGAACTCTTTCTGGATAAGGCTGCTAATCATACATCCAAATATACCACTCCATTTCTTGACAAAATGAAAAAAGGATATGTGTATCAAGTCTGTACCTTTTGCTCATATTCCTTCAATGTCCCCTGATGTGTCACCAATGGACTATTGTGCCTTTGGACTTGATGAAGGATGATTCGTGTTAAAAATGTTGAAAGTTAAAATATCGACTGAACACGATAAAACACATATGTAGCACAGATACACTACATGTACTTACGCTTTACTGATGAAAACACACACCACATGAGATCTTTCGAGGATCACAACGTCCCCATCCTCAGATGTAACATTCACGAGTAAGACCAAGATATATATACATATATACACAGCACCATCGTCATAAACCAGCAATAACGCAACGCCATCTATGATTTACACACTGCATTTAAAATAAACCATGAAAATGTTTAAATAAAATAGTCCATGGTTCCGATATAACCTTTGGGACATAATCATTACAGCAACGAGATCCGAATGATGTAATATATAGGCTCCCTTCGGACTGCTAAAAAGAGCGCTCAGACCTAAAAAAGAGACGGGTATCAAGTCTACACCTTTTGCTCATATTCCTTCAAAGGCCCCTGATGTGTCACCAATGGACTAGTGTGCCTTCGGAATGCTTTTAAAAGGAGCACTCAGACCTAAAAAGAGACAAGTCTACACCTTTTGCTCATATTCCTTCAAAGTCCCCTGATGTGTCACCAATGGACTAGTGTGCCTTCGGACTGCTAAAAAGAGCGCTCAGACCTAAAAAAAGAGAAGGGTATCAAGTCTACACCTTTTGCTCATATTCCTTCAAAGTCCCCTGATGTGTCACCAATGGACTAGTGTGCTTTCGGACTGTTAAAAAGAGCGCTCAGACCTAAAAAAGAGACGGGTATCAAGTCTACATCTTTTGCTCATATTCCTTCAAAGTCCCTGATGTGTCACCAATGGACTGGTGTGCTTTCGGACTGTTAAAAAGAGCGCTCAGACCTAAAAAAGAGACGGGTATCAAGTCTACACCTTTTGCTCATATTCCTTCAAAGTCCCTGATGTGTCACCAATGGACTAGTGTGCCTTCGGAATGCTAAAAAGAGCGCTCAGACCTAAAAAAAAGAGACGGGTATCAAGTCTACACCTTTTGCTCATATTCATTCAAAGTCCCCTGATGTGTCTCCAATAGACTAGTGTGCCTTCGGACTCCTAAAAAGAGCGCTCAGACCTAAAAAAGAGACGGGTATCAAGTCTACACCTTTTGCACATATTCGTTCAAAGTCCCCTGATGTGTCACCAATTTACTAGTGTGCCTTCGGACTGTTAAAAAGAGTGCTCAGACCTAAAAAAAGACGGGTGTCAAGTCTACACCTTTTGCTCATATTCCTTCAAAGTCCCCTGATGTGTATGGACTAGTGTGCCTTCGGAATGCTAAAAAGAGCGCTCAGACCTAAAAAGAGAAGGGTATCAAGTCTATGGCTTTTGCTCATATTCCTTCAGAGTACCCTGATGTGTCACCAATGAATTATTGTGCCTTCGGACTGCTAAAAAGAGTGCTCGGACCTAAACAAGAGACTGGTAACAAGTCTATACTTTTTGCTCATATTCCTTCAAAGTTCTCTGATGTGTCACCAATAGACAATTATGCCTTTGGAATGCTGAAAAGAGCGCTTTATAAACGCAGACCTAAAAAGAAAGCAGGGGAAGAGGAGTACAATAAAATACCACTGCCGATTTCAAGAAATGCCATGTAATCTTGGAAATCTAGATGTAGGTTCACAGTTAATAGAAAGGGCTATCAGATAGAACATTTAAGAAAGAAATAGTTTTTATTTCAAACATTAATTACATTGCTGGGAATTCGTTCTAAAAATGAGCGAACATTCTCTGTATTAAACAGTACCCAGAGGTTCACAATTGGAAAGCAGGTAGAGAGAGAGAAGTTAGTAGATATAGTCAATAGTGTGCATCGCAGGCACTACTAACCTCACAGTACACACTAATAGTGGGGGGCCAAGAAAATGGCGAGGGAACAAACGCGCTTGTTTTTAATCACGGGGCCAGTAACAGGGGTCCGACGGGTGGTCCGTCGAACACTTCTAATCTACATGCGATCGACCCAGAACCTTACTATCCATGGGCAGAAACACTGACCATAAAATCTTCCGCGAACCTTCTTTGCAGCTGTTTATAAAACTATCTCAACGACATAGCTGCGTACGTGAGAATTGCTGGTGTGTGGGGATGCTGTCCGGTCTTCCTAATAATTTGCAACTTCTGTGTAGTGCTGACTCATTATTTCGGTAAATGATTTGGGACTTAATTGATAGATTCTGCTGCAGAAGCATGGGTTTCATTTTTTGAGTTTTTTTTTGGTTTCAGAATTTTCAGATATGTGAAAATTCAGAGCATCAATGCAGTGTGATCAATAAACAAAAATTCGATCAGATGAGGAAATCGGTAAAGCGATTTTTTTACGTTGAAAATACTATTTGATAAAATTATTTTTAGGATAAAATTATCTTTAAAATTATCATAAAAATGACTTCCAGAGATCATTTCAGCAAAATGATCTCTGGAAGTCATTTTTATGATGATAAAAACCCTTCAGCGAAATGAATTTTAATGCGTGTCTACCATTCGGTGAAGTGAACATTTCAATTGGTGGAGTAAATCTTACGTAAGTTATCTCCGGTGAATTGGTCTTCCAGTTCAATAGCGATACATAGATAACGTATCACGTTATACATGGGATGAACGGCAAGTGTGTAAGCTCTGAGGGATCAGCAAGGAAGTCTGAGAAAAGAGACTGCCCTTAAGGCAGGTCATCGGAGTGATCTCTCTCTGTCTTTCTTTTTAGCACGTCTTTTATAAAAAAAAGATCGTGCTTATGCTATCGGGTTGTCCGTCCGTCTGTGGACACGATATCTCTGCAACTATTAGTCCGATTTGAAAAACTCGTTTTTCATTGGGAAGATTGATATATACGAATGATGATCCTTCATTTTGTTTTGCTTTTTACGACTTACAATTTCGCCGCTAGAAGGCGTAAATGCAGATGATGTCGAGTTCAAAAATGCATTTTATTCCACATATTTGCTTCTAAACATCCGATTGAAAAAAAATTCTTTTATCTTTCGATTCCATTTGTCGAAGAATAGTTACTTTTCCAAGTTATTTATGTTGAAGGAATATAACTTTTCGAAACTATGTATTTATGTTGAAGGAATAGTTACTTTTCCAAATTATGCATAGATTTTCCACTAGGGAACGTAAAAATAAATTACGTTTTCCTCAATATATCTTTTTCTGAAACTCCGATTTGAAGAATGTTTTCTTTAGCGGATACAGCTCCTGATGAAAAATATTTTGCATATATAACTTCTAATTTTTGGTAAAGAAAACTTTGGCCACCAAAGGGCGTAAGTGTTAATTTTTGCTTTTGGTGCATTTACCATAAAATCTGAGCTTCTAAAATCTCGATTGAAAAAAATTCTTTCGTGCACCGATGCTATTTACGTCGATAAACATTTTCAAAATATTTTCTTTTTGAAATATTTCATGGTTTCTCCTCCAGGGGGCGTAGATGTATATATTATTTTTGTCAATATCTCTGCTTCTAATGGTCCGATTTGGAAAATTCGTTCTTTTTTAGATAGAGTTTCCGGTGTGACATATTTTTCAAATAATTTCAAAATTTTCAAGTAATTTATAGACTTTCCGCTAGGGGGCGTAAAGGTAAATTGGGTTTCCCCCTATATCTCTGCTTCTAAATCTCCGATTTGAAAAATTCTTTCTGCACCGGATATAGCTCTTGATGTGAAATCCTTTGCACATAATTTTCAATTTTGATAAAAAAGTGTTTGGCCACCAGAGGGCGTAAGTCTTAATTCCCACTTCTGATGTCTTTGCAGCAAAATATGAGCTTCTAAAATCTCGGTATAAAAATAAAGTTGTTTGTGGACCGATGCTACTCATGTCGACAAACCTTTTAGGAACACTTTCTTCTTAAAATAATGCACGGTTTCTATGACAGGGGGCGTAGATATATATCTTATTTTTGTCGATATCTCTGTTTCTAAGAGTCCGATTAGAAAATTTCTTTCTGTGTTGGAGAGAGTTTCCGAGCTAAATGTTTCTCATATAAATTCATGTTTTCCATAACGCACAAGTCTGAAACCAGAGGGCGTAAGCTCACGATTCCGTTTACAGCAATATATGAGGGATTAAAAACCGGATTGAAAAACTTCTTTCTTCCGCCAGATACTATTGTTTTCCACATCGGTTCCATTGGCTTTGAATAGCTTTGATAAATTTAATTTGCGTCAGAACGGATTTAAAAGACGTGCTAATTACACCCGAAAATTCGGTGTCATCTTTCTTGTTTCTATTCTGCGCAGTTAGACACAACTGAAGTTGGGAAATCGAAAGCCGATGGTGTAGTAACCATAGGGTGAGATGGTGCGGTTGCAGTAGGGCCTAGCCGTTGTGGGGTTCATTGACGACTAACAATAAGCTACGGAAAGGGCGAAAGGTGCATATTAAACCTTACAATTTCTGACTGGTTACAGAAAGTCTTTTGTATGACTTTCACGAAGGTAAAACACACACAACCATCATCCCACAATAAGCCAATGGAAGACAATGGTGTAGCCCCGGCGGCGCAGTAGTCTAAAAGATGGCTTCTGATCGTTCGTGCGAGATGGGTCCGGGTTCGAATCCCGCTGAGGCATCGATGTGGTGTTTGTATTACGGCACTGGTTCTCTCCCTTCCCTGTAACCAGTTGCCCAAAATTAGGGACTGGCGAATGCTTATAGCCCACTGAATTACTCACGGTGGTTGACATCCAATCAAAAAAGAAATACAATGGTAATATAATTATCGTACATTGTTGTACTTGTCTCGCCGATCGTCAAGTTGAATCAGTTATTTTTACTATTACGAAAATAACTCCGAGAATGTATTTTTTTTTCTGCCTTCTGTTTCCATAGTTTTAACCGTGTTCTACGATAAAGCTCTTTAGGCACGATGTTCCGCTTTTAATCTTGCCGATTGTTTTTTTTTTTTTTTTTTTTTTTTATTGGAGGTTTAACGACCACCGTGAGCAACTCAATGGGCTATAAGCAGTCGCCCGTCCCTAATTTAGGGTCACTGGTTCCAGGGAAGGCAGAGAGCCAGTGCCGTAAGACAAACACAACATCCATGCATGACCGGGATTCGAACCCGGACTCCTTACGGACGAATGATCAGAGGCCAGCGCCTTAGACCACTGCGCCACCGGGGAGGCCTTGCCGATTGTAGGAGACGATGCTTCGTTCTCACGCTCTGTTCCGTCGATCATTCACATACCGAAATACCTACATTGCAAACTGCTATATAAGCAGTGAGGTAACGGCTGCCGTATTGATGACAAATATCCGTGGAACCGTGTGTCGTTCAGAGCTTCGTTGCTTCAATTCTATCAACAAAAGTAGAAAGCCATGCACTTTTAACAATAAAAGTAGAAAGCCATGCACTTTCAACAATAAAAGTTGAAAGCCATGAACTTTTCATGCAGTTTCTCGGAAAAATACGCCGCATTAATTTTGTTTTTGACGATTACTGTGTCTGTGGCAGCAGCTGAACATTCTTCCTCAAAATTAAAACTCAACAAAACCGTATGTACGAAGCGCTATCTCGGAAGAACAATTTAGTGGCCTTACTTAACAGTCAATTAAGAGCAAACATGAACGGAAATTGAACGTTTCTCGGATGACCGACGTCTTTTCACAATTAAAAACAAGAAGAGCCGCTCTTGAGTGTTCATTCGAATATTGGTGTGAGTAGAAAACTTAAAGTTCTATATTCTATACTTCTGATCGCATGATGAGCTACCAGTGTAGTACGTAAGAAGATGCCGTATGTAAAATGAAATACGCGGCAATAAGCCTAAGCATACCTGACACGGTATGGTATTTCTGCGGAAGAGCTGGGGGCACACTGCATGATTCTGTATCAAGGCCTTTACATTGCGAATTCCGCTACTGTCAGAAGCTGTTACTCTAGCATCCATTATCTGCCAATACGAAGTGTTTGCCATCTCGTTAACCTCAATGCTGAGATCAGATCCTACCGCAGTATTTTACCTTACGTGTTGGCATCCCAGGGGACGAGAGGGCAGGCATTCAGCCAAATCTTGTGCTTTGGTTCTGTACTTTTCATTCCTACTCTATGGATTGAATTTCAAATTAACTCCCTATGCAAAAAATAGAGCGATCTCCAGGCTCCTCCCCACCACAGGTATAGGTCTTCTAATCCAGGAGAATTCCTAAAGTGAAAACTCACTAGAGCAGACTTGTCAAAAGTAGCAAAACTCCAAATCGGTTAATTAGATCTTTATTTCAGAATGATAACCAAACGTTTAAGTCGTGCACAAAATGTTCAGGTTCTCTGGCTTTCGCCGAACACATCCGCCCCGGTGGCGCAGTGGTCTAAGCGATGGCCTCTGATCATTCGTCCGAAAGGGGTCCGGGTTCGAATCCCGGTGAGGCATGGATGTTGTGTTTGTCTTACGGCACCGGCTCTCTCCTTCCCTGGAACCAGTGACCCTAAATTAGAGACGGGCGACTGCTTATAGCCCATTGAGTTGCTCATGGTGGTCGTTAAACCTAAAAAAAAAAACAAAAAAAAAAACACATTTCACACTTTATCAAAGCGTCAAGGAAGACTCTTCAACCATAACTTTTACTTACTGTTGGGTAACATTAATGCCAAATGCAATAGCGCCAAAACCGCGGGGCTTTAGGGACACATGCCCCGACAGATCAAACGTAGCATGGGCTTGGCTCCACGTTTTCTGTAAGCCACAGGATATTATTAATCATCATGTTCGTATGTTCTTTTTTTATGTTTTATACACTGAGTGGCCACTTTATTATGACCACCCCCTCAGTACTTCGTTGGGCCATCTTTTGCCTTTAATACTGCGTCGATTCTTCGTGGCATGGACTCCACGAGATGTTGATAGGTGGTTTGTGGAATCTGAGACCATGCTTGATGAATAGCACTTTCCAGGAGTGTGAGATTGCAGGGTTGTGGATCCAGCTGCCTGATGGCTCTTTCAACTTCATCCCACAAATTTTCAATGGGGTTGAGATCTGGAGTTTGTGGGGGCCACCTAACCAAAGCAAACTCACCGGTATGTCCCTGAAACCAATCCTGTACAATACGAGCACGATGGCAGGATGCATTATCTTGTTGAAAGTAGACAACGTCATTGGGATAAACCATCCGCATTACAGGATGCACTTGGTCCGCAACGATGTTTAGATATGATGTGCCAGTCAAACGTTGATCAACACGAATTAAAGGCCCAAAGCATGCCAAGAAAACATTTCCCAAACCATAACGTAGCCACCACCAGCTTGAAGGGTTGTAGCAATGCATTTGGGGTTCATGCTTTCATGCTGTCTTCGCCAAATTCTCACTCGGTCATCGGCATGGTGCAACTGAAAACGCGATTCATCGGACCACATAATTTGTTTCCAATAATCGACTGTCCAATCCTTCTGCTCCTGTGCAAACTGCAGACGTTTTCTCTTGTTAACTGCAGACAGCGAAGGTGTTCGAACAGGCCTACGGCTGCCATATCCCATCCGATGCAGTGTACTGCGAACAGTGCGTGCATAGATCATTTGAGGGGATCCTTGATTAAGATGGTCTCTAATTTGCTGCACTGTTGCCCTTCTGTTGTCTGTTACCAATCTGGACACTCTCCGTTCCGCCCGAGCAGTCACTTGTCGATGACGACCACACGTTTCACGTAGAGACCCAGTTTTTTGGCTGACAGTACATTCTTTAAACGCTTTAACAGCAGCTGCTGTGGAACATTTCACGAATGCGGCGGTTTCGGTGATACTCGCTCCATGGCTCCAAACTCCTATGATCATCGCACGTTGAAAGTCCGTCAAATCACATTTTTTACCCATCTCGTCACCCAAAAATCACTTTACTACTGTCGCAAGCACTAAGCTTTCCCTTTTTATACTAGTCACGCCCTCTGGCGGCAACAGCTTGCAGCCATAGCTCATTTGCTTAAAACTTCCAGGTGGTAATAATAAAGTGGCCACTCAGTGTATATTCGCATCAAATGGACCATTGCTCTGATTTAGGAATTTTATTGATGCTACCAACTTTTTTTCCGCATAGACGCATTCAGTTGTGAACCCGAACCTTAAAGTAAAGCGCTCTCTTTCTCTGAAATTCAGTCGCATTTATCTGTGTGGCCATGCACTTCGTGTGTAAATAAATTATTTTCCGTCTCCTGAACACTTGACCGTAGTACAATGACGGAGGACAGCTCATTTCGCCCTAAAGGAACGGTAAACGTTTTATCCCCCACAGAGCGTGAATACATTCTTCTATGTCACTCTGTTGCATTAAGACTAAAAAATGCCAGAGAGTTATGAAACGATTCAATCACCCTGAAGTACAGTTGATTGTCGAACACACGCCACGCAAAAGAGAATGCCACGGTGTGGAAGTTTTTTGTTTTCTCTCTTTCATTTTGGGGGAATGAGAAGGTTCCGAGTTCGAACATTTCTCAAGAGGGAAGGACATGTTAGGATGACCTTACTAATTTGATGGAGATTTCGCGGTACACTCAAACTACTAAAACTAAACGGAAAGTATTTTGCTTATTTTGTGTTCCTCGATTACATACATACATACATATATACATATCATTAAGCTGCTCTCCAAGATACAGAGGTTAGCTCCTCAAAGAAAGACCATCTGCCAAGTAAACATTAAACTGATAAATTAGAATTTATTTACCTTTGGTGTACCAAATATCTCCATTTACAATGATCTCGGCACACTGCTCGAGCCTCATTAACATCCATCACACGCCACACACACCACTTTTTGTACTTCATACTCATTATCTTTTTCGCAAGCAGACATTCCTGAATCTGGTTCTTCCAGGATTTCTTTTTTTTTTTTTCTTTTTTTTTTTTTGATTGGATGTTTAACGACCACCGTGAGCAACTCAATGGGCTATAAGCATTCGCCCGTCCCTAATTGAGTGCCACCGGTTCCAGGGAAGGGAGAGAGCCAGTGCCATAAGACAAACACAACATCCATGCCTCACCGGGATTCGAATCCAGAGCCATTCCGGTCAAATGATCAGATGCCATCGCTTAGACCACTGGGCCTCCTATGATTTCCTTGGCCTTCATCCTCTAACTTTCTTTCCTGCCACTTGGGCTGAAAAAATTCTCGCAGTCAGCACCTCATTACTCATCCTTCCAACATGTTCAAACCACCTAAGAATATTAGTCTCCTCCTCACAAACAACATTTTGCCTAGAGTAACGCAAGCACATGCGAAAATTTGTTGTAAACTTGCCAAATCGAAAGGTCGAAATGGTATTCCACGATGTAATCAGTACCTTTGTGCCACGATCTGTTTTTAGAAAAAGTGTCTTCGGGAAATTCTAAAATTCTGTTCATAACATCCATTCAGTAAATTCTACACGTAATTGCAGTATTTTAAAGAAGCTGATTTGTACCCTTCTCTATAAAATCGTGAAATATTAATCAAAACCGCTTTAATATAACAAACCCTTCTTTGTAGCAGTTGTTTCTTTTGTAGCAGCAACATCCTTTGTCATAACAGGTTTCAAAATACTACTGATGCTAAATAAAATGTGCTATGAAAAGTATTGTATAATTTCACTCATGCAGGTAAGAATCATATCAATTAAAAAATTAAGACTTTTACTTTATAAAACAATATAATTTTCAAACATGAGAAACTAAAATTAAAAAAAAGGTATGTATATATATTTATATAAATCGGAAAAGGTGTGAGACAATGTGACACCATGTCTCCCAAACTCTTTAATGCCACATCGCAAAATGTCTTTCAATCACTGAACTAGGAAAACAAAGGGATAAAGATTAATGGAGATTATTTAACTCACCTTCGTTTTGCTGATGACGTCGTCATTATTGCAACTACCCCTTCAGAGCTGTAGAGTATGATCCAGGAACTTGCTGACAAGAATAGATAAGTGGGATTAAAATTGAAGTTTCAGAACACAAAACTGATGTACAATACTTTTACAAGAAATGAAGATTTATCGATTGAAGGAGATAAGCTGAAGATAACCGATATCTACATTTATCTTGGACAGCAGATATCAAGCAAAGGTCACATTGATGAAGAAATTAATCGGCGTATAAAATTTGGTTGGAGAGCTTTCGGAAGGAACAGTACAATTTTAAGAGCAATATACCACTGTGTTTTAAATATATAATTTTGTTTAATCAATGCATCTCTCTAGTGCTTACGTACGGAGCAGAGGCATGGGCCTAAGACTCCAGGCAACTGAAAGATGCACGGAGAGATGCATACTTAGTGTAACCAAGATAGATAAGAAGAGGAACTCGTGGATAAGGAAAATGACAGGAGTGGAAGGCATCATGATCAGAGTAAAATCCCTGAAATGGAAATGTGCTGGAAATATTACCAAGAGAAAGGACCACCGATGATGGCCAACCAAACTACTTTTAGTCTGGATTCGAAAGGATTGGATAAGACTCAGAAGTCCACGTGGGAGATTTGTGGATGAATTTCGAAAGCCTGCGGGAGCGACATGGAGGAGACTAGCTCAAGAGAGACCGTTGTGGTAGAAGAAACTTGGGGATACCTTCATCCAGCAGGCAGTTAATTGATAATGGTTGAAAATGCTTATATATATATATATATATATATATATATATATACCCTGCTGGACAATTGCTAAGGACGGATCATAAACGGCTATATAGCGCATGAAAAAGTAAGTGTGGTTGGATGCCAAGTGAAATAAAATAATGTCGGAATGCCAGGACATTACAAGAAAGACAATTTATTGTGCTCTGAAATCCAGAAGGCTTTGGAACGTGTTCAAGGGACAAACAGGCCATTTTGTGCAGAATACGTAAACGTGAAAAAAATGCAATTACCGTCCGCAGCCGTTCCGGCGTAAGATGTCAATACGGGACATGGCCACCATGGAGGGCGATGCAAGATTCCACACGTCGTGTCATGCTTTGCACAACATTATCAAGCAGCTGTTGGGGTAATTTATCCCATTCCTTTGTCAGTGCACGGATGAGGGTGTCCTTGTTTATTGGAGGGCATTGGCGACCAGCAAGACTCCTCCCCAAAGCATCATACACATTTTCAATGGGATTCAGATCTGGAGAACGTGCTGGTCATACGAGGCGTTGAATATCCTCGTTCTCAAGACACTCCTGGACAGCGACTGTACGATGACATGTGGCGTTGGCGTCCATGAAAATGAATCTATCACCGACAGCACCACGGAACATGTGAACATGAGGTAGCAGAACATCATTAATGTATCGTTGGCCAGTCATAGTCCCAGTTGGAAGCACATAGAGGGACGTACGGCCATTGATCATGATGCCAGCCCATACCATGACACTACATGTCGGATATCGGTCCCTTTCCTGTATGTTTGCTGGACAATATGCATTACCACTGTCACGCCAGATCAGTTGTCGTCGACAGTCAGACGATAGACTGTATCTACTTTCATCTGAGATGAGGACAGCAGACCAGTCGTTATCAGTCTAATTGCGATGTTGATGGCACCATTGCAAACGGGCGGTACACGTCTGGACAATCGGATGCACACAACAGGACGGCGGGCGTATAGTCCTCCTTCATGCAAACGTCTGGCGACAGTTTTTTGGGAGATCCGCTTTCCAGTAGCAGCCACAAACTGATTTGCTACCTCACTAGCTGTGCTGCGCCGGTGTCTTTTTGTTGATAGCACTATGTACCGATCTTCTGCAGGTGACGTACTGCGAACACGACCTCCCCGTGACGTTTGCTACACTCTCCATTCGTTTGAAATGATTTCCAAAGCCTTGAAACAACACTGTAACTGACGTCGAACTCCCTGGCAACATCTGTTATTTTTCGCCCTTCTTCAATCTTGCCAATAATACGGCCACGCGTAAAATCATCTAGGTGATGTCGGGAAGACATACTGAAAATTGCAAGTTTGTCAATTGATTCTTTCCCTTTCAACTTTGTGTTTGAACAACAACGGTCAATACGCGTCAAATCCTTTATATCTCTTATCAGCGCTTTGACGTCACGAACAAGTTCGGCAATCCAAAATTTGCATACGCACAACACGTCTTACTGTATCCCGCACTTATGCTAATTTCCACATTTTCCGGCCTTCCATTTTATGGTTGCTATCGTTGCTATTGTCTTCCGTCCTTAGCAATTGTCCGGCAGTGTATATATAGATAGATAGATGTGAGTTAATAGAACCATCAGGCCACTACTAGCCTGATCGGTTAACTCATCAGAACAGATATAGGATTAAAAAACAAAGCCAGAAAAAAGGAAGAGAGTGTGGAAAAGAGCAAGGATCACACGAACAGGATCTCTTGTTTTCGTCACACTTTTGGTTAAATAAAATTCGACAAGCGGCGAAATTAAGGAGAAGGTGAGGATACTGAAAACATAAACATGGTTTTTTTTTTCACACTTTGGAATTTCAAGATTTTTGAAAGATTATTGGGATTAACAATTAATCCTTGACTTAATGGAAAAGTCAAAACGGAAAAAAATTACCGAAATTTGCATGAAATTAATGTGAAGATATACTGCTGTCGGATCTTAACCCTGAAGGAAAAGAGAGCATAGTTTCGAAGAGACGTGTCTTTTACGTAATATATCGTTAAGCAAGCATTTCGTCAGCTCCTTTCGCCAAATTTAGTTCGAGCGTTTGTGTCTCCCACGTGGAACTAACTCTCTGTCCTGCCGCACTCTCTGTGTGGTTTACTGAACCAGGAACGAACGCTCTCATGACCCCAATGCCGATTAATCGTATTTTCTGTAGCCGATTTGAGAACGGCAATTTCACGCTTTTTCTTGTATTGTGTATAACTGCCAATTACCATTGGCATAATTTTTTATTTCACCTTTAGTGATTTATGCAATAAACTTTCTGAAGAATGACACCTGACAGCTTTCGTTTCATCATTCCATTCAAGGCATTTTGCTGTTTGAACGAAACAAATGCAAAAACTATTTATCGTGGAGTTCTTTGATTTCAATACCGATTCTTCCTGATATCAAATCGAACTGGCCGTGTGAGGAACTGCTGTGCATTCAAATATTTCTTTAGAGTGCTTGAAAACAAAAAATCTTTTGAACCTGCTACTTGAATATCTTTCCCAGCGGATATACATGATTATTTTATTTTGTTCTCATCCAATGTAGAGTAATATATATAATCAAAGGGAAATAATGGATAGTCTATAAATACCACCATGCTTACAACTTCGTTGTTAGATTTAGAGTCGGCGGTTTAAAAGCGTCGGTGGTCTTTTAGCTTAGCTCGAGGATATAGGTCGCATTGACGATCACAAAACTACGATTGAATAAATACAGCAAGTGATAGAGGAGGGTGAAAGGGGGTGGGGGATAAGTCGGGTGGAACTTTGAATCGCTCTTCACCGGAGACAGGAGCCTATCACGCGAACAATGGCTCCTTACGGAAGTAATATCAAGGAAGAGACTCAGCAAACGCTTTCATTATTATGTACAGCAGCAGGCAGTCCAAACTTTCCCGTTTTACTTCACTTTGAGTTTTATTGTCACGATGTGGTGGCTTTTCCTTTCACTTTTTACGTAGTTTTTCGTTCAAAAACCTAATCCGACTCCCGAGGTTCCTAATTACTTTGAAAGGAATTATAACGAAATCCATCAAGTAACACACTAAGAGGTCTGTAGGGGATTTTCTTTGGTGCTATATTTAAAATCTTACCAGTTCCTTTCATTAAATGCTTATTACTTCTCAGTACTAAATAGATTCTCCGACATTAAAGAAACTGAAGCAAAACTCTGTTTTTAAACATATTTATTTCGGAATTTTCGACAAAAATAAATGCAAAATTTTCTTTTTCGTAGATCTCTACTTGACAGGTACAGCAGCTATTAAACAAGAAAGATGACATCGAATTCTTGGGTCTAATGAGCACGTCACTTGAATCTTTTCGACAGGAATATAATTTTTCGAAGCTGATTTTTAGAAAAAGAGAGAGGAAAGAAAAATACATATGCGGAATATGCGCAGCAAGGGCGTATATAGGTTTTTTTTCCGAGGGGCGACCAAAAATGGAAATTTAGAAATTCCGTAGAGCAAAATAAAAGTTGATGAAAAATTAGAGAAAAAAATTAAACTAAGTTGATGAATTTTTATTAAATTAAAGCTTTTTTTTCTCATATAAATCGCATTTGAACCAAAAAAAAATGAAATAATTCCGGAGGCAAGTCTCTTTCCACCCTCTAAATACGCCCCTGTGTAGTATTCTTCACAGAATGCAGTCGGTTGAAAATAAAATCAACCGGATTTCTTTAATTCGTAAACATTTGCAAGCAGAAATAGCTACTTGCCCCAATAGGGGCAGAAACGGGCGTTACAAAAATTCACAACTTGTAAAAAAATGTTTCACGTAGAGGAAGATATCGGAAGGAAAAATAATTTTTCAAATCGGACAATTAGTAGGAGAGATATGGAGGAATATAAAATTCAACTTTACGCCTCCTAGTGGGAAAACTGTGTGCCGTTTGAAGAAAAAAATGGCAAAAACTGTTGTTCATCATGTATCCGATCAAGAAATTATTTTTTCAATAGGAGTTCTAAAATCGGAGATACTTTTGCAAACAGAAATAGGAATCACTGCCTACTACCGGCAGAACTTTACATTATCATAATGTAGAAAATGTATGCAAAACATTCTCCATAGTGGGATTTACGCTGTGAAAAACAATTTTTAGTTTTTGAAGCCGAGATAGCAAGAAAAAAATATATATTGTATATATGCACCCTTAACAGCAACAATATGTATTGCTTAAAGGGCATAATATTCGGAATCCTTGCCATTGTGAATGGCATACAATAGAAGAATATTTTTAATTGCTCTTCAGAAGCGAAGACATGATTGGCAACATAAATACACACGCTCTGCAGCGGAAGAGCTATTCACAAGGAAAAATTCAAAAGTATTTTAAAAATGTATCATGCGATGAACGGCAACCGATGTAAAAACAATCATATCGTACATTTAGAAGAAGAAATATCGAAATATATATATATATATAAATGTATCCCCCTGGTGAGAAAACTGTATTATGTGGTGCGGAACATATTCATAATACGTTTTTTTCGGTAGTGATCACCAGAAAATATTTTCAGACGTATACACACTGACCACAAAATTATATATCATTAGAGAGATAATTAAATGCAGAATAGAACGCAACGAAGTGTGTTGAATAATCTTTATTCTGTAAAATAAAACAAACATTCGAAAATACCAGAAAATAAAACACAACGTTTGTAATAAATGGATTTCCTTAACTCAAAACTTACCAATGAGACTGTTTGTTCTAAGAGCCAGTGAGGTGTTGTTATGACACAGCATGGAACCAATAAAGAGTCAGTATGAGTCAGCTCCCATTTCCAAGTATCAGAGCTAATAAAAGAACTCCTATTTAGTTGTGTGATTGTCATCAAGTTGGCCACTGTTTTTTCCACGGATTTTTCTGTTCCTTGATAACTTTGTGATTTGTGTAATTTAGTAAGATGGCAGAGTGAAAAGAATTGTCTGCTCACATAGAAAGCGATGTAAAATACTGGCTTTTCGTGAAGAAGGCTACACTTAATGAGTAAATCATAAAAAAAGCAGGTGAAAATCTAACCAAAGGAGGCATTTCTAAACTATGCAAGAGGTAACATCAGATTCAGTCAATTCAAAATCAAACTGGTAAAAGCAAGAAGAGGTGCACAACCACATGTGTGTATCGAACAATTAAAAGACTGTATTTAAGTAACAAAAAAAATCATCTGAGTCGATTGAAAAGGAAATGTCTGGATGTGGTTTGAAGATGAGTGCTAGACGCAGACTCAAACACTTTGGTCTAAACTTTAGAATTCCAATTAAAAGCCATTTCTATCTACTAAACAAGTCAGTAAAATCATGCGATGCATTGATTATGATGCGCTTTCCAACATGCCAGAAATCATTACTCAAATTATGAGGATAATGACTGTGGAATTAATCTCGCTTCTGTGCCCTGACCTGTGACCCCATTTTGATGATTTTAAACAGAACTGGTTCAGTATACTTCCGGAACAACAAACTAACGTTTTGTCGCAGTAGAAGCATTTTTAGTCAAGTTATGAGGATAATTTCTGTTTAATAAATCTCGCTCCTGTGCCCTGATCTTTAACCCCATTTCGATGATATTCAACAGAACTGGTTCAGTATAGCTCCGAAACAACATACTAAAGTTTTGGCGCAATCGAAGCATTTTTACGTAAGTTATGCCGCATAAGGGCCATGGAATGGATCCCGCTCCTATATCCTGACCGTTGACTCAATTTCATCCATTTTCAAAAGGGTTCGTCCCTTGGTTGTCCCCAATCACATACTAAAATTTCATAGAAATCGAACCATTGTTACGCGAGTTATCGTGCGGATGAACGGACGGACAGACAGACAGACAAAGCTGGAACATATATGCTTCTTCAACCTACGGTTAGTTTTTTAAATAAAGAAGGAAGCGATTAGAATGGAATAAAAACCATGTTAATTCGTATGAGGAACAGCAGGACAGAGTCATCTGGAGTGATGGGACCAGAATATCCATATTTGGTGGTGATGGATTAAAGTGTGTAAGAAGAGGAAATGGAGATCTGCTTCCTGAATGCATCTCATCTACCATGAAGCATCCAGTTGGTGTTATGATCTGAGGTCTTATGATAGCAAAAGGTGTGGGCAGAATTTGTGTGATGAATGGCAATTTAAATGGCAAACAATGCATTATTGATATACCTGAGCCAAAACTGAAGCCTTCAGCACTTGATCGTTTTAAGGATAATTAAACCTATATATTTGAACCACAGAAAAAACAGTCTTGTTGGGCCAGCAATGGCCCAACACTATGTTGCCGCTGCCGAACCGTCAATAAAATGTCCGGGAGGCCAACAGAAAGGCCAGCAATTCAGGCCAACAGCTGGCCAACAGTTGGCACCCCATCAGTTGTCATATGCCACAACAGGGCCATCAGTTATCCATCACAGGCAGTAGCTGCCACAAGTGGCCCTTCAGCGGCTCTGTAAGCACGTGCCAGAAATGATGGCTAGCCTAATGTGGTCCGCTAGTTACACGTGACGTAACTGATGGCTTGCCGAATCTTGTCCGTCAATTTCCCAGTAGTAGCCATAAAAAAAAAATCAAGTACAACCGCAGTTTCCCAAAGCTGCAACTCCCCCCCTTACAAAACTTGTGAATTATAGCAATGCGTTGGGGAAATTTTCTCAACAGACCGGAAAAACGGCCGTATGGATCCGGGTGGACACGATCCAGGGCTGTCGGTGTGGGAGGTAAGCCCGACCGGACTAATTTGCCACGCATGAGCGTGTGCTTGAAGCTATCTGTTTCGTGCGGAATGTGTAATCGAATGGTTCTCTTTCATTTTACAATATTCCGACGTATTTTTCATAATAGACCGTTTCATATAATTCATGAATTTATTTTTTCAACGTAACGATAGTTTTTTTGGACTTTAAGGGAACTTCACTCATTTTCAAGGAGTGTACCGACTTAAAGGCGCTTTCCAAAGTTTTGTACTGTCCTTGTCGTCTTGAAAGGCGATTGTTGAATTAATATATATTTACCCGGGTTCATGTCACATTCTGTTACATTTTTAACTTTGTATCTTTCCTTTCCGTTGTCCGAAGCTACTTTTGTTTTAAAAAGGAAAGATATTTTATTTTACTTCTCGTTATTTTTAGAAGCGAATTCCTCCGTCTTGTGTATTCAACTCATGGATGAGTACATTATAACCACATAGCGTTGCTTTTTTTTCTTTCAAATAAATAATAAATTTTGTACGCATATAATTCTTTTTTCTAACAAACGTTTTTTCAATGTTTTTCTAGGACATTTGTTTCAAGCGGTTTCAAATTATTTCTTGTTATTCACCCACTCCATTCCATAAACATTCATAGGAATGGAGTGGGTGTATTTCATGGCTGTAATCTAGTATTTCATGGCTTAATCTGATATCTTCGTCGACGTGGAATTTCATTCAGAAATTAATTCGCCTGTCTACATATGACTTCTTTTTCTTAACATCCACTAAAATAACACGATGGCGATAGCGTCGTCTTCAACTAACTGGTGCCATGAGAGACACAGCAAGTGTTGCTTCTGCGCATGCGCAGTCCCGTTGCTTCCACCTGCTGTTCACGGCGATGCTGCAGAGCCATCAATGGCTCGCCAACTGATAGCGCTGCCACCAACGGACCGTACCGGGTCATGAGCGGCAGATTTCAGCCAGCAGTGACCCATCACTGCCAGCTGGTCGCCAGCAGTTTCCCCGCACTTCTGTTTTTGCTGGGACAGGATTCAGCTCCTTGTCATACTGTGCAAAAAGTGTTTTCAGGAAAATCATATCACACTGTTAGAATGGTCAAACAAAAGCCCTGACCTGAATTAAATAGAAAATCTGTGGAACCGATTAACGAAACTTGTTAGTCAGAAGTAACCAAAGAATAAAGCACAACTGATAGAAGCAGTGATACAATCTTGGTTTCACATTGTAACACCTGATGAAATAAAACGCTTGATTCACTCCATGGAACGCCGTTGTAGGGCTGTAATTTCGGCAAAAGGTTTCCCGACTAACAGAAATGGTGAGAAATTATGAACTACCCTTTATCATGGTTTTTTGAGTATAACTTCGTTTAAAATGCATTTTTGAAGCAAAGTTTGATTGTATTAATATTATATTCTGCATTAAATCATCTTTCTAATGATATATAATTTTGTGTATTATTCTAAAAAAGACTGACGTTATGATATATCAAATCTCAGAAATACTAATTTTCCAAAAGTTCCCACAATTTTTACCACTAGTTTACGTACAGTACATCGGTAACCCATTCCATTATGACCACCCCCATCCTAGAGAAACGAGTACGCCTGGAGATCGAACGGTGGCGCAGCTGAAGTTCCCATAGCAGTACATATACGACCCGAGGGACGGCCTTCGGTAAGTACAGTGTTCGGAGTCTAATAGGGAAAAGCTGCCGATTTATTGGAGTTTGATAAAGGACAAAAATTATGATGGCACGGCATCATTAATGATGCCATGGAATTCATTAATTCTTTGTGCTAAAAGTCTGATTTCTTATTTTCTTTGACTCGGTGCATTTACCATCAGAAAACATTTTCTACGTGAAAGGGGTAATTTGAAATAAATACCCATTATTAAATACCACATGAATCCGATTTTTCATTAATTTTATCTCATTTAAGGTCACTGCTTTCCTTTTTGAGGTTAAAACAAGCTTTGCTGTTTTCCTTTCTTTGTGGGACAATATAATCTGGCGTGCCATCTAAACACGAAGTGTGTTTTGTGTGGATGGAATAGCAAATTCTTTTTTCGTGCGCTTGTGTCTGGAAGAAGCGCGTAAGTTATTTATTCATTTATTTTTAATGATTCTTACCTTTTGAGGGGGAAGGGTAAAACTTTTTTAAGTTCATGGGTGAGTGATTCCTTTGCAGTTATCAGTGCTTTGCCTAAATATAGCCACCGACTATCTTGATGAGTGGACTAAAAAAATAGAAGAAAGAATGGAAAAGGCCAAGTTCAATTGCCTACTTTGTTTCTTTTTTAATAATGAAAAGTAGTTGAATACCTCATCATTAAAACAACATCGCAGTGAGATTAGCATAAGAATGCGCACGCTTTAAAAAGGAAACGGACTAATAGAACACGTTTGTACAAAGATTTCCACGATTGCCGTTCAAGAATGATCTTTCCTCGCGTCTCACACAGGTCCTATTTGGATTTAACCGCGATCCCTCTACTGGGTTTAAGGTGAAAAAGGTCAGAAAGAGATGCGCAAAAATGTGTGTGGGTTGGTCAGCCTCTGGCCAGGGAAAGAGTGACAGTGATAACCCTCCAAACAACAAAATAAAGCAGATGAAATACAAAAACTGGGAAATGTGATACATTTCAGAAATGGTGATTAAAAATGGGAAATGAATAATCATGTACTGATGAATTCAAATACTTTCGCTTTCAAGAAAACTGCCTTTCGTCGTCAATTTTTAAGAAAAATCTAATTTGAGCCAAATATTGCCCAAAATGTTCGTCACTCCCCAAACAGAAAATACGGTCATAGCGGCTGTGTTCAACGGAAGCTACGGAAGAACAATCCTTTCCTCCTCTCATTTCAACAGATTGCAAACCTGTCACAAATAACAAGTACGCGCTTCTAGTTCTTTATGCTCTGTTTCAGGACCCAATGGGGATATGTAGTATAATGGTCTGCAAGTGCCTTATTTGGTGAGCCCGGCCCAGCCCGTCAATTGCAGCTATTATTTAGGCCCGGCCCAGCCCGTCGATTGCTGGTATTATTTAGGCTCGGCTCGTAGAATGCAGCCATTATTTAAGCCTAGCCCGGCCCGTCCATTGTAGATATTATTTAGGCCCGGCCCGTTGACTGCAGATATTATTTAGGCCCGGCCCGTTGACTGCAGATATTATTTAGGCCCGGTCAGTCAATTACAGCTATTATTAAAGCTCGTCACGGCCCAGCCCGGCCTGTGACGTGCCAGTTTGTATAATTTTATCTTTCTATTGTATTTTATTAAATTGTGAAAATTAAATAACGAAATGAAATGAGATATTATTGAAAATACGTAGTTGAATGTAAGCATAAAAATATCAACTGAACTTCGGCAATTATCGAAGAATATTACCTTCAAAGAGAGAGAGAGAGGGAGAGAGAGACAGACAGACAGAGAGAGAAACAATAAGCGGGTTCAAAGTCTCCCTTCTCTGAACTAGCAAGCAGTAATACTAAAGAGCCGGTACCTATACGGATTAAGGATAAGAAAAACAATCGATATCGTCCCTCTCTCTCATATGAACACACACACACACACACACACACACACACACACACACACACACACACACACACACACACACACCACTCCACTGCAGACATCCCCTGTCTCCCAATCCACATAAAACACACACTCTCCCGGGGTCGAATATTTTTGTTGTCAACAAGCCCCCAAAGTATTTTTACCATCTCAATACGACATATGGTAAAAACACTATGAGTGCCTCTCCTCGGCTCTGTGATTACGCTCTAGGCTATGTCATGGATGTAAGTAAAGCCAGCAAAACAGTTAAACAGACCGGGATATCGGGAAACATGATTTTTACTTTCTTTACCATTGCTATAAAAAGACTGGGTCGACTTGGCTCGGCTCAGCCCGACCCGGCCGTAAGTGTCTGGGGAAAAGTCAGACACTTACGGGGCAGGCCGTAAGTGTCTGGGTGCAGTAAGTGTCTCGGGTAGGCCCGTTGCTTTGTTTTGTGAACTAAAAAACTCGACCCGGCCCTTGCAGACTGCTAATGTAGCATCTCCTGACACGGACATCATGCCCCTGGGTAGGAATGAGTGACTCCAACATTTTCTTTCTCCTTTCAAGTTTTTCGCCATTGTTTTTGCAGGTAATCAGATAGACAGGATTAGTGTCAATCAACTCCCTAAGTGATCAGTTTTAATGACAAAGTCAAGGGGAAAGCAATGCTTTCTGATGCGCAGGTTCACTTCTTCCAGCCGCGGTTGGTCCGCTTCTTTGACAGTGAATATACACTCAGTAGACAAAACATTAGAGATAGAGGTTATGCTCAGATGACATGTACATCCCCCACGCAGAGTGGAACTTACCTAAACCGAACGCAGGCTATAAATAGGAGGGGAAAAGGACTTCCTAACAGTCTGTGGCAATCGATGAACATAGGAAAATGTGGTGATCTCAGTGACTTTGATCGGGGACATATTGGCGACTCAAGACAGATGAGTCATTCTGTTGCTCAAGTGGTAAAAACCGCATGGTTTCCGAGGGCAACCGTACCAAGGGTGTACTACGAGTACACCCTTGGTATATCGACAGACGTACGAGAGCCAAGAGAGCAAGTGATGGCCGACCACACGCCATTGATGACAGGGATCGACGTAGACTACCCACTATCCACGCTCGTGCAAACCGACGGCTTTGCAACGGCGGCGAAAAACATCCAGGTTAAATATCAGAGGCCCAAGCATTGTCCGCGAGAGCACGGTGGCACGGCGGGCTACAGGAGCTGATGCCCTACTCATGTGACATTGTTGACTGCACGTCATAGGACATTCAGCCTGGCCTGATGCCGGAAACATTAAAAGTGAATTTCTGCAGGACGGCGCCACGTCGTGTTGTCAGATGAATCTCGTTTTTAGCTGTACCGAGCTGACGGAAGGGTGCGGGTGTGGCGTTGACAGCATGAGGCCATGACGGCATCGTCCCAGGTCGGCTCTGCTCAAGGCGGTGATGGCTCTGCGATAGTTTGGAGAGCCTTCTCATGGAACACATTAATCCCTCAGTGTTTCTGGAGCGATCCTTAACCGCTGAGCACAACCAGCATACGCTGGATGGTCGCTTTCATGGCATTTGCTCATCCGATAGTCTGTTTCAGAAGAACAATGCGCCGCTCCACCGGGCCCCCAACCAGCCAGGCATGTCTCGAGGAACACTCATCTGAGATTGCTATCCAGTTGCAGCCAAGGTCCTCGAATTTAAACCCTGTGGAAGCTCCCTGGGATGATGTGAAGCGGAGCATCAGATTCATGGATCCTGGACCTACGTCTCGGGTGGAATTGTAGACAACGCTGCAACAAGCATGTCTGGCATTACCTCTGGAAACCCTCCAGTGGAATCGTTCCCTCGGCGTGTATAGGCTGTTATTCGCGTTAGAAGAGGACCAACTCGCTATTAGGTAGGTATCTCTAATGCTTAACGGAGTGTATTCCTTCGAGGTGAATTCAGGATAATGTGCTCACCCCGAGTTAATTCGTTCCAGTCGGTTAAGGGGTTGATATTCATGTCATTTTTAGCAAGTCTTTTGTAAAAAAAGATCGTGCTTATGTTATCGGTTTGTCCGTCCGTCCGTCTGTACCCACGATATCTCTGCAACTTTCAGTCCGATTTGGAAAATTCTTTTTGCATTCGGAAGCTTGAAATATGCGAATGATGATCATTCAATTCTTTTTTACGATGTACAATTTCTCCGCTAGAGGACGTAAATGCAGATGATGTCGAATTCAAAATTACGTTTTATTCCACATATTTGCTTCTAAACATCTGATTGAAAAAAATATGTAATCTTTCGATTCCATTTATGTCGAAGAGTATTTTAGATACAGTTTCTTTTAAAATTACGCACAGATTTTCCGCCACGGGGCGTAAAAGTAAATTATATTTTTCCCGATTACTCTTCTTCTAAAACTCCGATTTGAAAAAAAAAAAAATTCAGCGAATACATCTTCTGATGGAAAATCTTTTGCATATAATTTCGAATTTTTAGTTAACAAAACTTTGGCCACCAGGGAGCGTAAGTGTTAATTTTTGCTTCTGATGTATTTGCCATAAAATCTGAGCTTCTAAAATATCGATTGAAAAAATTATTTCGTGGACTGTTGCCACTCTCATCGATAAACCTTTTCTGAATATTTTCTTCCTAAAATATTCCACAGTTTCTCCGCAAGGGGCCGTAGATGTATATCTTATTTTTGTCAATATCTCTACTTCTAGGAGTCCGATTTGAAAAAAAAATCCTTTTTGTTGGACAGTGTTTTCCGTGTGACATGTGTTACACATAATTTCAAAATTTTCAAGTAATTTATAGACTGTGGCGCAGTGGTCTAAGGCGCTGGCCTCTGATCATTCGTCCGAAAGGGGTCCGGGTTCGAATCCCGGTCAGGCATGGATGTTGTGTTTGTCTTACGGCACTGGCTCTCTCCCTTCCCTGGAACCAGTGACCCTAAATTAGGGACGGGCGACTGTTTATAGCCCATTGAGTTGCTCATGGTGGTCGTTAAACCTCCAATAAAAAAAAATATAGATAGACTTTCCGCTAGGGGGCGTAAAGGTAACTTGCGTTTCCCCCTATATCTCTGCTTCTAAATCTCCGATTTGAAAAATTCTTTCTGCACCGGATACACCTCCTGATGGGAAATCGTTTGCACATAATTTCTAATTTTAGTAAAAAATGGTTTGGCCACCAGGTGGAGTAAGTCTTAATTTCCGCTTCTGATGTATTGGCAGCAAAATATGAGCTTTTAAAAACTCGATTGAAAAAAAGTCGTTTGTTGAACGATACTACTCATGTAGACAAACCTTTTAGGAATATTTTCTTCTTGAAATAATGCATGATTTCAACGCTAGGGGGCGTAGATGTATATCTCATTTTTGTCAATATCTCTACTTCTAAAAGTCTGATTTGAAAAATTCCTTCTTTGTTGGATAGTGTTCTCGATGCGAAATGTTTTTCCTATAAATTCAAAATTTACAAGTAAATCATAGACTTTCCGCTAGGGGGCACAAAGGTAAATTGCGTTTTCTGCTCTAAAACTCCGACTTGAAAAATTCTTCCTGTATCGCATACAAGACTTGATGGAAAATTATTTTTCACATAATTTCTAATGTTTGGTAAAGAATGGTTTGGCCACCAGGGGTCATAAGTGTTAATTTCTGCTTCTGATGTATTTAAAGCAAAATCTGGGCTCCTGAAAACTCGACTGATTTTTTTTTTCTTGGACCGATACCGCTCATATGGATAAACCTTTTGAGAATACTTTCTTTCTAAAATAATGCATTGTGTTCCCACCAGGGGATGTAAAGTCACATCTTATTTTTGTCGATAACTTTGTTTCTACGAGTTCCTAAGCTCACGATTCCGTTTACACCAATATCTGAGGGATTAAAGACCCGATTGAAAAACTTCTTTCTTCCGTCAGATACTATTGTTTTCCATACCGGTTCTATTGACTTTGAATAGCTTTGATAAATTTAATTTGCGTCAGACCGGATTCAAATACGTGCTTTTTACACCCGAAAATTTGGTGTCATCTTTCCTGTTGTGAATGTGATTAAAAAATTATTACCAAAACCTCTGTTCTGCCGGAGGGGCTTTACCTTGTGCAAGCTATGCTGAACTTTCCGTATTTCTTGCTTTTCTTCCAGTAGTCTATTATTTTTCGTAGATTACCCAGACCCACAAATCATAAAAATTACCCCGCATTACGTACGCTAGTTCATTCGGAGTTTAACGACTGCGCGATGGAGTAGCGTTACTTATTTTTCATAACTGTTTGACGCACGTCACTTCCAATGTGTTTAGCTAATAAACCGCAATGTAACCTGAAAAACAATGAGTTTACTGCATGTTTTTTCGGTTGCGTGCATCCTATTTGTCAACTTTATTTTTTGTGTAACAAAATGCGAGCACATCTTGCTCGTACAGCCACTTCTTTCTCTTCTTTTCTTTCCGGAATGCAAGAGGTTTTGCTTCGCTTCAGGAGTTTTTAATTTTGAGGTAGAATAACGTAAAAGTGCGTTCTGATTTTTGAGGACATTCAAAGGATGTCATGCGTGCCATCCTTGGAACGGTCGTTGCTGATTACGTCATTAAAATAGAAGTTACGTCAGCAACAAAACGAAAAATATTGACAACTTTACTCACGGCGAACCGTGCACCCACAGACAAAGGGGACAATTCGAATGCACAAAGGACAATGATGCTATTTAGAAATCATTAATTTGATATTGTCGTCTGTGAGCATGAAATGCTACGAACTGGCTGGTCATTTCCGCTAAGAACGTCAGCATAGGTACGCCAGGAGGAGCTTCGTGATTGATGCAACGTGTTACGAATAAAAGACGTTTGACACAACTGGCACACTTTGCGATGGTGGAATGTCGAAAGCCGTGGATTCAGTAACGATTGTGAATCGAAATGAAATATTGCAGCGCGTATCGTTGCTAAGATTGGCTTGGATTTTATCCATGTTGGTGACGGATGACTTCCTCTCCTTTGATGATCGTTCTATTTATTCTTGCTGGCTAACCTACAGAGCTGATATATCAAAGGTCGTTCTAATAATTACTTCGGACGGCAAATAAAATAGCACAGGGTTAACATTGTCAGCTCATGTTACTTTAGCTATTGTGTATGCACCCAAATGTCATCTAGACGCGTAATCGTTTCGAAACTACAAAGTAGTTACGGATAAACCTTCGTGTTACTTCTGCAGAATAAAACATCGATTATCCGGGAGTAACATAAACATTGAGTAATTCAGATAATCAGAAATCAAGAATATGGTACAATAAAAATATAACTACACTAGCTAAATACACCTTCTTCGAATGTGATATACCCTGAGTGGCCAATTTATTATGACCACCTGACAGTTTTAAGCAAATGAGCTATGGCTGCATGCTGTTGCCGCCAGAGGGCATGGCTAGTATAAAAAGGGAAAGCTTAGTGCTTGCGACAGTAGTAGAAATGATTTTTGAGTGACGAGATGGGTAAACAATGCGATTTGCGGACTTTCAACGTGGGATGATTGTATGAGCTCGAAGCCATGGAGCGAGTATCACCGAAACCGCCGCATTCGTGAAATGTACCAGAGCGGCTGTTGTTAAAGTGTTTAAACACTAAACTGTCAGCCAAAAGACAGGGTCTCTACGTGCAAAATGTGGTCGTCATCGACTAGTGACTGCTCGGGCGGAACGGATAGTGTCCAGACTGGTAACAGACAACAGAAGGGCAACAGTGCAGCAATTTACAGGCCATCTTAATCAAGGATCCCCTCAAATGATTTCTGCACGTACTGTTCGCCGTACACTGTATCGGATGGGATATGGCAGCCGAAGGCTTGTTCGAACACCTTTGCTGTCTGCCGATGACAAGAGAAAACGTCTGCAGTTTGCACAGGAGCAGAAGGATTGGACAGTCGATAATTGGAAACAAATTATGTGGTCCGATGAAACACGTTCTCAGTTGCACCATGCCTATGGCCGAGTGAGAATTTGGCGGAAACAGCACGAAAGCATGGACCACAAATGCATTGCTACAACCCTTCAAGCTGGTGGAGGCAACGTTATGGTTTGGGGAATATTTTCCTGGCATGCTTTGGGCCCTTTTATTCGTGTTGATCAACGTCTGACTGGCACATCATATCTAAATATCGTTGCGGACCAAGTGCATCCTGTCATGTGGATGGTTTATCCCAATGGCGATGGCTACTTTCAACAAGATAATGCGTCCTGCCATAGTGCTCGTATTGTACAGGATTGGTTTCAGGAACATGCCGGTGAGTTTACTTCGCTTAGGTGGCCCCCACAATCTACAGATCTGAACCCCATTGAGAATTTGTGGGATGAAGTTGAACGAGCCATCAAACAGCTGGATCCACAACCCTGCAATCTCACACTCCTGGAAAGTGCTATTCATCAAGCATGGTCTCAGATTCCACAAACCACCTATCAACATCTCGTGGAGTCCATGCCACGAAGAATCGACGCAGTATTAAAGGCAAAAGGTGGCCCAAGGAAGTACTGAGGGGTGGTCATAATAAAGTGGCCACTCAGTGTATATGATATACAGTTGAAATACAGATGATATGTATGATATACAGTTGAAATACAGATGATATATATTACATACAGTTGAAATACAGATGATGTATGTGATGTACAGTTGAAATGGCCATACACTGCACATTTCTTTGCTCTTTTGGGAAACACGTCTGCCATACGACACATAAGCAATTTCGTTTATAACTGTAAATTTAAAACTTCAAGTCTACACGAAACAAATCAAAATACGTCGTTACTCTTCACTTTCATCGTTAAAATATTAATAGACAACAGAACAAAATAACAATAGAAAACAGAACGAAATTCGTTGTTGCTTTCAGTATGAATGTAAAAAGAACCTTGCTTATAAACAATTTCGTAAACAATTTCGTTTAAACTGTACATTTAAAAGCCAGCAAGCTTTTGGAAGCGTGAGCAATATTGTGTTGCCATCGCTAATATCTCAAGCGGGGAAATGTTTTTTTTTTTTTCCAAATTTCAATTACTATGAAATCTACCCGCATATTTATATTTATGGCAGTCACTTTACCACGTATATGACGTCACTATTGCTTCGGTGAAAACGAATGTTGGTAATTTGATTTTGACTTAAAAAAACTTGACATTCAATATGTCAAACGATGATATAAATGTTTAAATGCAAAGCATATTTTGATATAGCGCTTTTCACGTGATTTTTATGGTTTTTTTATTAAATAAATTCAGAACAAATAAATTCAGAACAATATATTTACTGTGCAGGTAAACTCACGTCATTCAAAACTTAGGGCGGGCTTCAGTTGCTGGGCAACAATGGCTCGATCATTGCAAAACGTCCTAGCGTTATCAAAGCTAGGTTATTTAAAAACCCCATTTCGACCCACTTAAACTTATCGTAAGAAAAATGTTTTCTTAGTGCGCCTCAGATGTTGTGATAGGAACATTCCTGCGAAATATGAAAGTTCTAAGTTCAGTAGTTTCTGAGATACGGTGATGAGTCAGTGAGTCAGGAGGGCTTTCAGTTTTATATGTACAGATTGATGCTTTGATAATAAAATTGATCAAAATAATATTTCAGAAGAGTATACAAAAATTTTGCTAGTCCATATAATCTAAATATCAGATCGTTCGGAAGGTAATGTCCGATTTGGAGAGTAAAAATAAA
Organism: Macrothele yani; assembly: GCA_039090855.1. Lineage (NCBI taxonomy): Eukaryota > Metazoa > Arthropoda > Arachnida > Araneae > Macrothelidae > Macrothele > Macrothele yani. The sequence continues at coordinate 65,185,788 of CM077005.1, forward strand.
AGAGTTATACTTCGTAGTACACACCCTTGTTTTATTCGGAATAGGCTCCTTCAGCAGCTACACAACGCTGCCAGCGAGCGACAAGTGCTTCAGTGCCAGTCCGGAAGAAAACTGGCTCCCTGGATAAAAGAAAGTCCCGGAATGCAATTTAGGCCTCCTCTCGGTTTCTGAAGTTCCTGTCATTCAGGTAATTGCTAAAATGCTAATCGGTAGGTGCGAATTCAGGCGAATAGGCTGATGTGAGAGGGCTTCGGACCTCAGTTCGTGTAGTTTCTGTTTCGCCATTTGTGACACGTGTGTTCTCGCTTTATCAAGGGGGAGGACAGGACCTTTCCTGTTCACCAAAGATGGCTATTTGGAACACAACTTCTGATACATTCGCTCAATTTGTTCACAGTACATGACTGAGGTAATGCTCTCACCAGCATTCAAGAAGCTGTAGTGTATGACACCGTAAACAGTCCACCACACTGTCAACAATACCTTATTTGGCGTTAACCTTTGGTTTAGGATGTTGTTTCGGTAGTTCACCCTGGTTCAGCCACTGTCCAGATAGCTTACAGTTGTCGAATAGCACCCAACTTTCATCACAGGTTACAATGCGATCAAGTAGGGGCTCGTTTTCGTTGGGAAGCAGTAGATTATTGCGCATCTCCGACCGTTGTTGTTTTTGGTGCTACGTCAGTTCTTGTCGGACCTACTTATCGAGCTTCTTGACCTTACCAATTTGGTGGAGATGGGATTGGGATTGGGATTGAAGGTTTAACGACCGCCGTGAGCAACTCAATGGGCTATAAGCAGTTGCCCGTCCCTAATTTAGGGTCACTGGTTCCAGGGAAGGGAGAGAGCCAGTGCCGTAAGACAAACACAACATCCATGCCTCACCGGGACTCGAACCCGGACTCCGTTCGGACGAATGATCAGAGGCCATCGCTTAGACCACTGCGCCACCGGGACGGCTTGGTGGAGATGTCCGGAAATGGTTGACACAGACACACTGTACTATTTGTCGAGTTCCTTGACTGTGACGCGAGGATTTGCCTCCACATTTGTCTTCAGAGCGTCATTATCAATGACCGAATATCGTCCTCGGCTCTCCTAATCTTGTAGGCTCGTGTCACTGCAACGAAACTTTTCAAACAACCGACGAACAGTACGTTCAGATGTTGCCTCCTCGCCTCATGCCTCGATCACATGCCGCATTACGACCCACTTTGAACCCATGAAGCAGAATCACCGCATCTCACTCCTTCCTAACATGTTGTACAGACCACGCCCACTCGAGTAGAAACGACTGCAGTTCAACCGATTATGGCGTGTATGTGGTGTCTGAGTCGTCCTTCAATTCTTGCGAATGGCGCTGCGAGAGGGTTGGTCTGCAAGTATTGTGGGCGATTGGAATGTGGCACCTCAGAAAATCAAACATTACTCTCCTTCCATTACGTTCCTCTCTCTCTCTCTCTCTCTCTCTCTCTCTCTCTCTCTCCTCTGCAGTCAACGCCCAGGAATCCACATGGGCAAGAAAACCACCCATCATATTTTTTTGTTTAGGATTAGATTGCCTATTGTTAACTCTACTGATGCTATACTCTCAAGACATAGGCTTTTGGCATAGGTGGTGGAGAGAGTCTCTTGCACAACTTGCTTGTTGGATATTTGATGTATTCCCTCCCAATTGCTTTTCTATCTATATTATTCCACTAGCACACCAAGATTTACGTGTGCTGTTGCAATTTCATCCTATATGCCACCATTGCTATTCATCTACTCCAGAACAGTACGAATCAGATTTTCCCTGCCACGTTAAATATGGAATTTCATTAAATTTTGTTACTAGGCTTGTTAAAAGTGATCATCTTAGCTTTTCTCTTCCTCGTTAAATCCGGGAACTTTATTAAACTTTTTCGTTAAAAATGACCAAATTAGCGTTGAATTAACATTATGATAAACAAGAGTTCCTGTTTTGCTCGTTAAATTCTGGATCGCGCTAAGTACGGGCTCATTACAAGCTGGTTCGACTGTAAGTTAATTGTGTTATTTTCTGTAAAGTCTTAAAACGTTTTTTTCCATCTGCCTATTGACTTCTTTTATATCCGTAGCAATAGCTGCAGGCATAAATTTATACTTTCAGAAAAATGTAATGAAGATGAGTTTGCCAAACACACCCTGTACTGAACCGTATGCATTTTACCACCTCGAGATCAGTAGTAAAACACTGCATGCATTGCGAACGCGACCTGCATTTGTCGCTAGACAAAAATTCCAACCTTCGATGGAATAACAATGCCCAATTAAGGGAAGTTTTTTTGCTTCTCGAGTTGCACACATGACAACCGTACTTTTAAGCAGGCTCTTATGGCAGAGCAAAAACGAACGTTTGATTTTACGTATACGTTCTTAGCTGTCTCTCTGGTTCCCGTAGAAATAGCAGGGTCGATAGCTTTTCCTCAAAAATGGAAACCAATCAGCTAAATCTTGAGGTGTCTATTTTTCTATGAGTTATGGCCAAAACACACACACACATGGGCGTTTTCTATGTAGATTTCTTGAAGCCGCCCTTGTGGCACTTGGCTTCTGGCCGGTCCTCCGAGTGAAACTGGGTTCAAGCCCATGATGTGGCATGGGTGGTGCGTTTGTCTTATGGCACTGGCTCTCTCATCTCGCTGAAACCAGCGGTCCTAAATTACAAACAGGCAATTGCTTTTGACTATTTGAGTTAATCACTGTGGTTCCTAAATCCCGAAATTAAAAAAAAAAGAAAGGACTCCTTGAATCGTACCAGGTGTCTTCCGCTACAGTGAGAACCGTTCAGTGTGTTTTCTCTTCACTCGGAATTTAACAGAGGCTTCCGTATCAAATTTTTATGAAGTCGTACAGTGATCCTTTTGCAACTGAACGGTTCTTAGGTCACGAGTAGAAAATTGTTCTCCGCGTGCTTTAGATACGCAATCCAAGGTTAATCGATTTGTGTACGATTAATGTAACACGGCATTTCAAACAAAATGATAGTTCCATTTGTCTAGATGCTCAGTTTCAACAAGATAATTCTTGCTCGCACACTGCCAACTTCAGCAGATAGTGCCTACTATGTGTCTAGGTGCTGCCCTAGCTAGCGCGATCTCTAGACTTCTTCCCCATAGAGAACTTGTGGGACGTCATTGAAGACGAATTAATACCTCACTCCTCCCATTGTCTATGAATTTTGGTCATCGACAATGGGAGGAATGAGGCGTTAAAGGAGGAGTGAGGAGTGAGGCACAGGACACAATTCGGGACTTTCCGCTAGATGACACGCTGTCTTGCCGAATCTATAGCTCGGTATGGCGGTCATACGACCTACTTATTCAGGCCACATTGTACTGTCACCCGCTTTTATGTAATCTTTCAGAAATTAAATCACTTCTTTCCCACCTTCTTCTCTACATGTGTGGTAACTTCCGTCTGAGTTTGTGCATTTCTTGATGCTGTGTATTCTTTGTCGTGCTGTGTATGTCACACATACTCTGTATCTTTATTAACAGTGCATTTCTAGTAGAGTAAATTAGAGGTTCAAGTTCATCAAATTACAAGAACAACCAAACACAGATTAATTTTCTCAGAAAGAGAACACTTCCTTGCTCCAACGTTGTCAAAGCGCATCGAAAAAATGAATAAAACAGCTTCACCTTTGTTTTGTCAAATATGGTATTTTAAATAATGCTTATCTACTACTTGTGTGTAAACTGATAGTCACTGAATCCCCAGAATTCTCATCACGATAGCTTCTTAACTGTCGCAAGGTAGAAAGCCGAGAAAAGCACTTACAAGGCATTCCTTGACAGCACTTTTATTTGTAACTCATTCCTCCAGACACTTGGAGCGGAATTTGCTTTCATAAACTTTAACACATGTCACACAGAACAGCCACTTTCAGCACACAGAAGTCTTATGCGGCACAAGAGACACTCGTAGTATCAGGAAAAATAGCACATGCCGTTCAACTCGCAGCAAATCTCGTATGACTGCACACACTTTTTGAACAGGGTGCGCTTTTGATTTTCACTGCAACAAGATGTCAGTGCTTGCCAAAACCTGTGCAGAAACTTGGAGGTTCTTTTTTTTTTTTTTTTGATTGGAGGTTTAACGACCACCGTGAGCAACTCAGTGGGCTATATAGAAGCAGTCTCTCGTCCCTAATTTAGGGCCACTGGTTCCAGGAAAGGGACAGAGCCAGTGCCGTAAGACAAACACAACATCCATGTCTCAACGGGATTCGAAACCCAGACCACTTTCGGACGAATGATCATAAGCCATCGCTTAGACCACAGTGCTTGGAAGTTCCTATGTGCCATTCGGAATGCAAATCTAACGAAGAAGTAATACACTGCTGGACAATTGCTAGGGACGGATCATAAACGGCTATATAGCGCATACAAAAGTAAGTGTGGTTGGATGCCAAGTGAAATAAAATAATGTCAGAATGCCAGGACATTACAAGAAAGACAATTTATTGTGCTCTGAAATCCAGAAGGCTTGGGAACGTGTTCAAGGGACAAACAGGCTATTTTGTGCAGAATACGTAAACGTGAAAAAAATGCTATTACCGTCCGCAGGCGTTCCGGCGTAAGATGTCAATACGGGATATGGCCACCATGGAGGGCGATGCAAGATTCCACACGTCGTGTCATGCTTTGCACAACATTATCAAGCAGCTGTTGGGGTAATTTATCCCATTCTTCTGTTAGTGCACGGATGAGGGTGTCCTTGTTTATTGGAGGGCATTGGCGACCAGCAAGACTCCTCCCCAAAGCATCCCACACATTTTCAATGGGATTCAGATCTGGAGAACGTGCTGGCCATACGAGGCGTTGAATATCCTCGCTCTCAAGACACTCCTGGACAGCGACTGTTCGATGACATGTTGCGTTGTCGTCCATGAAAATGAATCTATCACCGACAGCACCACGGAACATGCGAACATGAGGTAGCAGAACACCATTAATGTATCGTTGGCCAGTCATAGTCCCAGTTGGAAGCACATAGAGGGACGTACGGCCATTGATCATGATGCCAGCCCATACCATGACACTACATGTCGGATATCGGTCCCTTTCCTGTATGTTTGCTGGACAATATGCAGTACCAGTATCACGCCAGATCAGTTGTCGTCGACAATCAGACGATAGACTGTATCTACTCTCATCTGAGAAGAGGACAGCAGACCAGTCGTTATCAGTCCAATTGCGATGTTGATGGCACAATTGCAAACGGGCGGTACGGTGACGTCTGGACAATGGGATGCACACAACAGGACGGCGGGCGTATAGTCCTTCTTCATGGAAACGTCTGGCGACAATTTTTCGGGAGATCCGCTTGCCAGTAGCAGCCCTAAACTGATTTGCTACCTCACTAGCTGTGCTGCGGCGGTGTCTTTTTGTTGATAGCACTATGTACCGATCTTCTGCAGGTGTCGTACTGCGAACACGACCTCCCCCGTGACGTTTGCTACACTCTCCATTTGTTTGAAATGATTTCCAAAGCCTTGAAACAACACTGTGGCTGACGTCGAACTCCCTGGCAACATCTGTTATTTTTCGCCCTTCTTCAATCTTGCCAATAATACGGTCACGCGTAAAATCATCTAGGTGATGTCCGGAAGACATACTGAAAATTGCAAGTTCGTCAATTGATTCTTTCCCTTTCAACTTTGCGTTTGAACAACAACGGTCAATACGCGTCAAATCCTTTATATCTCTTATCAGCGCTATGACGTCACGAACAAGTTCGGCAATCCAAAATTTGCATACGCACAACACGTCTTACTGTATCCCGCACTTATGCTAATTTCCACATTTTCCTGCCTTCCATTTTATGGTTGCTATCGTTGCTATTGTCATCCGTGCTTAGCAATTGTCCGGCAGTGTATAATTTGCATTTGAAAAAGAAACTCAAAGGAGAAGGTTACATTACAGATATGTGTAACACAGGGGTCACAACATTTCCTGCAAAATGCAGAGCCAATCAGATGTTTTCCGTACTGGACTTAGTTACAAAAAATTAAAATGTTGATGGATTTCCATGCGCACATGCATTTCTTTAAATTCCTTTAAAACAAAAATTTCCAAATAACTCCTCGCACTTCTGTTTTCGAGAAAAAAAAAAAAAAGGACGGCGCCATGTCCGTTTGTCTAATTTTTTTTTTCTGTACTTTTGACGTACTACAGAGGTGACGCACTTGTCAAGACGGCAAGTTGCAGTGATAAGCCCTTGCCGGCATAACTTAATTGAGAAAGCATTTGGCTCCGGAGCAGAGGAATGATGTGATGTGTCAAGACGGCAAGTTGCAGTGATAAGCCCTTGCCGGCATAACTTAATTGAGAAAGCATTTGGCTCCGGAGCAGAGGAATGATGTGATGTGTCAAGACGGCAAGTTACAGTGATAAGCCCTTGTCGGTGTAACTTAATTGGGAAAGCATTCGGCTCCGGAACAGAAGGATATGGGCTCGGCTGTCACCACTGGCAGAGAGAATGTTTGAATTTCACATCAGAGCTGGGACCTAAAATTGGATCTATTGGCCGTTAGGTTCTTCGAAAAATGTGTGATACTTCTTCCACACATCATCTAGAATTACTGAGAATTCCTTCTTCGCTCCGAAAAATGTGTGATGCTCCTTCCACACATCGTCTGGAGTTAGTGGGAATTCTTCTTCTATAGAGAGTCGCTTCAAGCTTAGTTTCCGGTGATCCAGAAACATACGATTTCGTGCCCCCATCTTTCTCGAGAGGAGATACCTAGGTATATGTGACGTACCCAAGAGGTACAGCACATGTCAAGAGGAAAATTGCAGTGATAAGCCCTTGCCGGAGTAGCTTAATTGAGAAACCATTCGGCTCCAGAGGAATTGGACGTGGGGCTTGAACACCGTCACTGGGAAATTTGTGTTTCACGCATTGATCCGTTTGCGACTAAACGGCACTTAGGTCACGAGTAGGAAATTGGTCTACGTGCATTAGATATGCACTGCACGGTTAATCAACTTGTACACGATCAACGTAATATGGCATTACAAGCAAGAGCAAAACTATCGTTTGACTATTGCTCAACTACTACGTTTACAGACTTGCACAACAGAACTTAAGGGACTCCTACACTCCGGAGTAAGTTGCTCTCCTGACTAAGCTACATGGACAGAACATATCGCTGCAGATTTGTCGTCTTGACACGTGCTTTACCTCTGTAGTACGTCACACTCGATGTCATGTATTAGCTTGTGCATGCGCAGATGGGTTTTCGTAGATACATAACATTTCATAGGTGTCAAGGTCCTTTCTTACGTTCGCCAAAATCTGAATAATATATAATAATAAAAATAAAATTTAATAATGTGTTTGAAAAATTGAACAGTCGAAGTACTTACTATTGCGGCTGCCACAGTTCAGTAACTACTTAATTTTTTGACTCACATATCTCCTCTTATTGGTTTTACGACAATAACATTCGTTAATCCGCTTACCTAAGTACCGCTAAATGCCAAGAATTAGTAAACCTTATTATTATTTATTTTTGATTGAAGGTTTAAAGAGCATCGTTAGCAACACAATGGGCTATAAGCAGACGCTCGTCCCTAATTTAGGGTCACTGGTTCCAGGGAAGGGAGACAAGCAGTTCCGTAAGACAAACACAACATCCACGCCTCACTTGGATTCGAATCCGGACCCATAACGGACGAATGGTTATAAGCTAGTGCTTAGACCACTGCGCCACCAGGGCGGCTAGCAAACCTTATTGTTTGTTGCTACGATTTAATTCCACTTAGTAAATATTGTGGCTCGGTGTTATAATTTTTTTCTTTTTGATTGAAGTTTTTTTTTATTACTTTATTGGATTTGGTTCACAGATACATTGACATATACACTGAGTGGCCACTTTATTATGACCACCCCTCAGTACTTCGTTGGGCCACCTTTTGCCTTTAATACTGTGTCGATTCTCCGTGGCATGGAGTCCACGAGATGTTGATAGGTGGTTTGTGGAATTTGAGACCATGCTTGATGAATAGCACTTGAAAGAGTGTGAGATTGCAGGGTTGTGGATCCAGCTGTTTGATGGGTCGTTCAACTTCATCCCACAAATTCACAATCTGGAGATTGTGGGGGCCACCTAAGCAAAGTAAACTCACTGGTATGTTCCTGAAACCAATCCTGTACAATACGAGCACTATGGCAGGGCGCGTTATCTTGTTGAAAGTAGCCATCGCCATTAAGATAAATCATCCACATGACAAAATGCACTTGGTTAGCAACGATGTTTAGATATGATGTGCCAGTCAGACGTTGATCAACACGAATTAAATGGCCCAAAGCATGCCAGGAAAACATTCCCCAAACCATAACGCTGCTTCCACCAGCTTGAAGGGTTGTAGCAATGCATTTGGGGTCCATGCTTTCGTGCTGTTTCCGCCAAATTCTCACTCGGCCATCGGCATGGTGCAACTGAAAACGTGATTCATCGGACCGCACAATTTGTTTCCAATTATCTACTGTGCAATCCTTGGGCTCCTGTGTGAACTGGAGACGTTTTCTCTTGGTAACTGCAGACTGCAAATGTGTTCGAACAGGCCTTCGGCTGCCATATCCCATCCGACGCAGTGTACGGCGAACAGTGCGTGCAGAAATCATTTGAGGGAATCCTTGATTAAGATGGTCTGTAATTTGCTGCACCGTTGCCCTTCTGTTGTCTGTTACCAGTCTGGACACACTCCGTTCCGCACGAGCAGTCACTAGTCGATGACGATCACACGTTGCACGTAGAGACCCAGTTTTTCGGCTGACAGTGTAGTCTTTAAACACTTTAACAACAGTTGCTCTGGAACATTTCACGAATGCGGCGGTTTCGGTGATACTCGCTCCATCGCTCCGAGCTCGTACAATCATCTCACGTTAAAAGTCCGTCAAATCACATTTTTTACCTATCTCGTCACTCAAAAATCCCTTCTACTCCTGTCGCAAGCACTAAGCTTTTTCGTTTTATACTAGCATCGGCCTTTGGCGGCAGCAGCGTGCAGCCGTAGCTCATTTGCTTAAAAATGTTAGGTGGTCATAATAAAGTGGCCTCTCAATGTATACTGAACACACATCGGACTTGGTTGAACGGATTTTTTTCTTTTGATTAAGAGTTTAACGACTACCGCTAGCAACTCAATGGGCTATAAGCAGTCGCAAACACAACATACATGCCTCACCAGGATTCGAACGCGGACTCATCTTAGACGAATGATCAGAAGCCGTCGCTTAGACCACTGCGCCACCGGTGCGGCTGACAGATTTATACAGTATAGACATATTGTCTTTCGACGTCAGCAGTGTACATAAGTGAAAAAGGAACTCAGAGAATAAACCCCCGAAAAACAAACACAAACGACCGTGCCTTAACCGGGATTCGAACCCAGACCCCTCCGTTGGGCGAATGGTCATAAGCCAGCGGGTAGACCACTGCGCCACCGGGGCGGCTAGTAAACGTTATTGTTTGTTGTTATGATTTATTTCCACTTAGTAAAAACTGTGGCTCGGTGTAGTAATTTTTTTTTCTGTTTTTTTGATTGAAGGTTTAACGACCACCGTGAGCAACTCAATGGGCTATAAGCAGACGCCCGTCCTCCAGGGAAGAGAAAGAGCTAGTGCCGCTAACAAACCAGCATCCATGCCTTACCGGGATTTGAACCCGGACCCTTCTCGGAAGAATGGTCATAAGTCAGCGCTTAGACCACTGCGCAACCAGAGCGGCGGGATGATCATGAGTGACGCCTATACATTCAGCCGCCCCGGTGGCGCAGTGGTCTAAGGCGATGGCCTCTGATCATTCGTCCGAAAGGGGTCTGCGTTCGATTCCCGGTGAGGCATGGATGTTGTGTTTGTCTTACGGCACTGGCTCTCTCCGTTCCCTGGAACCGGTGACCCTAAATTAGGGACAAGCGACTGCTTATAGCCCGTTGAGTTGCTCACGGTGGTCATTAAAATTCGAATAAAAAAAATACATTCAATGTGTTGTACGTACATAAATGTGTACTTTCGAATCACTCTTTATTTCACACCCACAAAGATCATGGCATGTGAAAGATGCGTAGCATAAATAATCTGCAAACAGTACCAGGGTATTCTCTGGATTTGTTTACTCGATTTTTACACGTGAAACAATTTAGGTCGCACGTCGATGTACTAGTGCTACACAAGGTTGAATTTCTGCGAGAACCTGGAAGTACATAGGTTTTAAGTTTGAGGCCTTTACATTCTCTAACCCATTCGCAGTTTTCTACAGTAGCTTCCGTTGAAGGTCCAGCTCAATTAGTTCATTTTAAAAGATCTTAATTAGTCAGTAGAGATTGCTGTGAGAGAGAGGGTAAAGTGCATTTAGGAAAGAGCAATGAAGCTAATTGTCATTTAAAAGCTTTATAAACAGATAAAAGAAGCGATTGTACGGTTGAAAGATTTCCCTGTGGAAACACATCAGCTACGCTTCGGGGACAGAGCGTTAAAGGAGATCTCTGTCTTTCTTTCACCAATAGCTTAGGCATGTGAGAAACTGAAAATCCACCACCAGAACAAATGAGACAATAGCCAATCCGAATATTCTTGTCGGCTATGTTGCACACAAGTTTCCCAGGGTATTCCGTGCATGTTCACGCTATACGAGAACGGAACGGGAAGTAAAAACTTTTCTATCCCGCACCTCACAGAAAATAAAAATGAAAATAGAAAACGTTGACTGAGTTTCTTGTTTGTGCCTGTGATTTTCAGAGCTTTTCGAGTACGGGAAAGCAAGAGAAATCGTTCTTAATTGTGAGTTACAAAACCAACAGTGCAAAAACAACACACATGGTTTCCCTTTTTTTCAGGTTCTTAGGAGTTTCACGACACTTATGAGCATAGAAAACAAATAAAAACAAAAAAAAAAAAAACAAAAAAACAAAAAAACAGTCGGTACTTTTCTTTTCTTGAGCCACAATTTAGGATTGCGTCTATAGGGCAACGAGGTAATCAGAACAGCAAATGAATGTGATGCAATTATCTGAATAGGAACTTAAAACCACTCTCTCGATGTGGACAATTAGCTTCCAAAATCCATGGGATATTATTCGATAGATAAACTGGATGACGTATACCTATAAAAAACTTCCGTTTGAGTTTTTTTTATTGGGAGTTTAACGACCACCGTGAGTAACTCAGTAGGCTATAGGCAGTCGCCCGTCCCTAATTTAGGGCTACTGGTTCCAGGGAAGGGAGACAGCCAGTGCCACAACAAAAACACAACGTCTATACCTCACAGAGATTCGAACCCGGAACCATCTCGGACGAATGATCAGAAGCCATCTCTTACACCACTGCACCACCGGGTGGCCCTTTTTAATTACTGCTGTATTATGTAAATTTAATTACTTCTTGGTTAAACGCTTTCTCATTAAACAGAACATTACTTCCCCAAGTGCCTTTTATAATTTGACAGCACTGAGTCAGAGCAGCATAAAATCAATTGGTTGAGTGTATACAGGGTTCAAAGGAAAGTCCTTATTCAGGACAATAACTGGAGAAGAAAGGATTCGAGTGGTACACAAGTTAGGTTTACGTATAGGAAAGGGACAATGGCCGATTGAATGAAAGTGATTGGAGCGCCCCTAGAAGCAAAAGCAAGAGGTTAGGAAACCTAACTCGCCAACAACGCGAGATCGAAACGAAAGACCAAATACAAAGTTGTCGCGCAGCAGTGAGCCGTCGATGTACGTAATTCGCGCGTACATAGGGTACGCACGAATTACGTACATGGACGGTTGAAAATGCGGATAAAGTGCACCCGGTAGCTGGATGGTTAGGCAATACAAAATACCGGGCCACGATGAAGTACGATTGAAATGACCATTTCACAGTACTCAGCGTTCGAGCAGCATGCCCTCAATGTTTGGAGGGTGTACTTCGACTGTCATCTCACCGACGGATAGTACGTCGCTACCAACATTTACATACGCATTTCAATCGTTCTCCATCGTGGGCCGGTATTTTGCATTTCCTGACAATCCAGGGACCACGTGCTCTTTATCAGCATTTCGAACCGTCTATGTACGTAATTGGTGCATACACTATGTCGTTCCCTACCAAGTCGACGTTGCACTACAATTTGGTAATTGGACTTTCGTTTCGATCTCGCGTTGTTGGCGAGTTAGGTTTCCTAACTTCTTACCTTTGCAGCTAGGGGCGCTTCAACCACTTTTATTCGATCGGCTATCGTCCGTTTCCTATACAGAGACCTAACTTGTGTTACAGACGGATCCTTTCTTCTGCAGTTATTGCCCTGAATAAGGACTTTCCTTTGAACCCTGTCGAAAAGGGATTTGATAAAGTTGAAATCAGGTAGCTGGAGAGAGATAAGAGTTGATAGCTTTTGTTGAAGAAAGTTATGTGATAAACAAACAAAAATCATTGTGTTGGTTTGAGATTATTGACTATATTGAAACCAGCAAGATTATAACACTGCTGGCCACCCAAAATGCAACACCAAGAAGGAGGCATCCGATTGGCCTGAAATTCGCAGCATGCGTCGCCCGCGAGAGGACATGCAAATGAATAGCATTGCAGGGCACATGCAAATCATGTGCGCCCGGCACGCCACCGAGAAGCACTATAACAAGGGTGCACAGAAGGCTGGGTGTAAGTAGTGAAAGTGTGTTGTGCTACCGGACCTGTGCGTGGGAAGTTTCCTGATTCCTCGTCGCAGAATACTGCAGTTATTACAGCACGTTTCGGAGTTCGAAATAGGAGGAATAATGGCTTATCGCGACAGCGGTTTATCGTACCGAGACATCGGCGCCCGTGTGGGACGACATCCAGCCACAGTGAGGCGAGTAGGGATTCGGTGGGTGCAGGAGGAACGGACGGACCGACGTGAGCGATTGCCGCAGTCGCGGCACACCACCGAATGAAAGGACCGGCATGTCGTGCTGCGGGCATTGACGGCTCGCACCGCAACATCACGAACGTTGGCGCAGGACTTAGGGTGTGTTGCGCAACAACCTGTGTCAGCACGTACCGTTCAACGTCGTTTGCAAGAGCGGGGACTTTTCGCACGGCGCCCATTGCTCCGATTACCATTAATGTTTAACCACCGGCGAGTGCGGCGGTAGTGGGCCGTTGAACGCCGCACCTGAACTACGGAATGGCACAACATTGTCTTCTCCGACGAATCCCGCTTCTGCCTGCAACACCACGATGGTCGGATCCGCGTGTGGCGGCACCGCGGCGAGAGATTGTATGACGCCTGCATTATGCATCGCCATACCGGTCCGTCGCCTGGCGTTAAGGTTTGCGGCGCAATTGGATATGATACCCGCACCCTTCTGGTACGCATCGCCGGTACACTCAACAGCCACCGCTACATCTCCGACGTTTTGGAACCTGTAGTCCTCCCTTACCTGCAGGACCCACCAGCGGCCACGATTGAACAGGACGATGCGCGCCCGCACGTGGAACGCATCGTGCAACAATTTTTCACGGCCCACCAGGTGTAATTGCTGCCGTGGCCCGCCTGTTCTCCCAATATGCCGCCCATCAAACACGTCTGGTCGCTAATAGGCAACTGCGTGGCCCGGCAAGCACCACCCGCGGCTATGCCTGATGAACTGTGGCAACGTGTGGAAGCAGCCTGGACCGACATACCCCAAGCCCACATCCAAAGCCCCTTTCGTTCGATGCCGCGGCATGTTGCGCCCGTTATTGCCACACGAACTATTGATGTCTGCGTGTTCCGCAAGTCGCACGGGCCTGTAAGCTCAATCGTTTCATCTTTGTATCTGTTGTTATGTGTCCAGTAAATCTGGTTTTGCTATCTCGTGTCCTTCTTGGTGTTGCATTTTGGGTGGCCAGCAGTGTATTTTGGCAAGAGATTATCTTGATGTCTTCAGGTACAAGTTATTACGGAATAAGATGGTGGACTAACGTTAAGTAATACTGATTCTTTAACCCGTCATCGGTCGCTAAACGTTGAGCAACGCCAGTTTTCCTACGTGAGAGTTTTTCTCACACGACCTTTTCCCTCTGTTTTAAGTAGTCTCTCTCTTTGCAAGAAGTATAGTTAATGTATATAGTTATAAATCAAATTAGGCGAAAAAAGCACTGGTATCATCGCGTTATCTATAAAAATACACAGCACAAACACCTGTGGTCACTCGATGAGAAAAGCTGTCACGTGACGCAAACGCCAGCGGTCGCTTGACGAGAGGAATGTTCGCACGACGCACACGGGAGCAAAGGGCAAACTAAAGGTCAAAGACACGCTAATCCCTATCGGAACTAAAAAAGATTGTTGATAAGATTCCAAAAGTTAGCTAGAGGGATGGACGGTGCTCCAGGGCTGGCTCCAGGGTCACTTCGAAATAAATGGCGCTCTTTATACCGGGTGTCTTAAAAAAGATTGAAACAAGCTATTATCTCTTCAGCGATTGATCACAGATGCATACTTTCAATCAGGAAAATGCTCAAAATGATGTAGACTTAGGACATAGCAGTTGCACCCTTGTGGGTGGCATCTGTATAAAAATAAAAAAAAATTATACAGTCTTCGCAGAAAAAAATGTTGCAATAAAAATTGCGCATTTATCAAATTATTATGAAAAAATAAACCCCATTGTTCTAGATGCGAAACTCGCAGAGTTATTTGCGATGAAAATTGTATGAAATGCATCGTCTGGAGCCTGTTTTGCAAGTAGAACGACGTGGTTTGTCTTTTTAGATTAAGTAGGACATTGCGTAATTTATTTTAATCGATGCTTTTTTCCTACGAAGGCTGTATTAAAAATTTTATTTTTTTATTTTTATGCATTTTTTATTTTATCCACATGGGCGCAACTCCCATGTCGTAAGTCTCTGTACCGTATTTTTCTAATTGAAAGTATGCATCTGTAATCCACCGTTGAAGAGATAAGAGCTTGTTTTAATCCTTTTTGAGACACCCGGTATGCAAAGCGTGAGACAAATGCTCATAGCGCGACCAACGACGGGTTAAACCTGGCCGATTGGGTAATTGTTTACAAAGTGTAATTTATGTGCAACACAACTGTTCGAGAACATTAGTCAATTAGTTAGGTAGTCAACAATTAATGTATTAAATTAAACAATAGCTAAAAGAGTAAAAAACTCCGCCTAAAAAAAGTTAAGGCAAGTACTCAGACAAAAAAGATGACACTACTGCACAAAGTTAAGCAATATTCAAATACACTGGTGCCTAGAATTAAATGATAATTTATAAATTTGTTTACAGTTCGAAGTATTTATGAGAAAATTCAGTGAAATTTGGTAGAAAGGTGTATTATCGCTTTTTTTATGTAACTCAAGCAGAAGAAAATTACAATCTTATAATTTGCATGTGTTAATATCATAGCCTTGTAGTTTACATGAAAGAACATTTCATATAATAACAGGAAAAGTCTTAAGATATGTGGTGTTTTAATACGGAAGATGATCACCTCAGCCATTCAGCTGAAGTTACAATTCCTCATACTATCTATAAGGGTACTGATGAGGTCTTGTGGGGAAAATGACCACTCCTCAACAATAGTCCTTAAAGTGTTCTGAGAGGGTGCTGCCAAATTTTCCAATGCGTCTCTCTAGAGAATTACATACATGTATAAAGGTATTGAGGTGAGGGAATCTGAGAAGCCACTTCATTTCGCGAATATCTTCCTCTTCATGAAATCGTTCACGGGGGAGTTCAATGAGGTTGGGCATTATCTTTCATAAGAATAAAATCGGGACCGACGGCGCCCCTGAATGTCCGAATGATAGAATGTTCAAGCCAAGTTCACTATATTGAAAAGAATTTTGCACTATGTGACGAAGATTAATGGAGTTCAACGCCTGTCACTGACAAACTAATAGATCAGACTGACAGTGGTGTTGATGTGAACACATGGATCTGCGTCCACGTATTCAGGGAGCAAAGATATCGTAGTAGAGTTTTTCCTTTGTTCATCTAAACAACCACAACCTAAACAGCAATAACCTCTTTTCATCTAAATAACCACTGAGCATTACACTAATTTTTCTCTGTTATAAGGGAAACAGCATTACATGTTCCTGTCACTGGCTATATTAGAAGTATTTTTTCACTAGGGCGCGGGTGAAACTGGGGGAACTGCGGCTTCTTTCTGGTTAAATTTAAAAACGTTTTAGCTGTTCATCGTTACATTAATGTAGGTGCAGTATATTGTGAACCACTTTTCTCCTGCATTTTTAACCTACCGTCTTCGTTGACCTTTTCATTATGCAAATTTTAGGTGCTTCGTGTTATGCTTTTCAAATTCAACGTTACGTCTGAACTTTCAAAAGTGTTTCTGCTTTTGGTCTATGGCTCACAGTCTGTCAAATCATAGAGACTATTAGAAACACCATGGTAATTCAAACATTCCTCTCGTTTTGATCAATACATAACGTTGGGCCTCCGTTCTTATGAGAAACGCACGCCAGCGTCAATTGGATACTTCGATTATATGGAACACATGAGGCTCATGACATACACTATATTTACAAAAAAGTCACTGGGCACCTCTTCAAAAGCAAGTAAATGGATCCACTGCGTTGTTAAAATGCGCGGTACAGCTGCAAACGGTATAAAAACAAGCCTGCTGCTGACCGCGATCATATTGCACTGTGAAGTTCAGCGAAAATGTCGCGGAAGGAGAGAACTGACTTTGAGAAAGGAAAGATTGTTGGGTGTTATATTAGTGGGTTGTCCATAAGAAAAATCGAGAGATGTTTAAACATGCCCAAGTCATCTGCATTGGATGTACCGAATAAATGGAAGACACATGGCATGCCTGAAGAAGCAAAACGTACCGGCAGACCAAAGAAAATCCGTGATAGAGGGCGTCGAAGCCTCAGGAGAGTCGTTACAGCTAATCGACGGAGTACTGCACAATATCTCAGTGTACAGGTGAGTACAAAAGCTGAAACCTCGATATGTACATGCACCATTCGCAGAGAACTTCATTTCATTGGTTACCGTGGTCGTTCGGCTGCTCATAAACCTTTCATCTCCACTTGGAATGCTACTTGTCGTTTAGCATGGTGTAAAGAACATCTATCGTGGACCATAGATAAATGGAAACGGGTGCTGTGGACTGATGAATCCAGATACAAGATTCATCAGTCTGACTGCCGTGTGTGGAGATGGCCGCAGCCGGCGTGCACCACAGTGTACTGTGCCTACGGTCAAGTTTGGAGCTGGCAGTGTACTTATGTGGTGGTGTTCTTCGTGGTATGGTCCCGGCCCATTAGTTATCGTGGACAAACCTGTTAACCAGCACGTCTACCTCGATGTTCTGGACAATTATGCCCTACCAACTCTGCGGCAATACTATGGAACAGAGCCTTGTTGATACCAGCAGGAAAATGCATCGAGCCATAAAGCAAGGACTGTTACGGCGTGGTTTGAAGGTAATTCCGTACCGTGTGTGGACTGGCCAGCACAGAGCGCTGTTTGTAATCCCGTACCGTGTGTGGACTGGCCAGCACAGAGCTCTGTTTGTAATCCCGTAGAGTACCTATGGGATGAATCAGAGCACTGCATAAGAAGTTTGGAACCAAGGCCTACTACTAAGCAACAGTTAGAGGCAGCATTATGTACTGAATGGAAACGCATACCTATCGCTGTGTTCTAAAACGTTGTCGAAAGCATGTCTCGAAGAGTCAGTGCATGCATTAAAGCCAAAGGTGGTTTCAAAATATCTTTATTCAAGGTAGAAATCAGGAGACGAACTAATAAGGACGTCTAAATACAATATAAAATACGATCAAAGATCGTTA
Source organism: Macrothele yani (assembly GCA_039090855.1). Taxonomy (NCBI): domain Eukaryota; kingdom Metazoa; phylum Arthropoda; class Arachnida; order Araneae; family Macrothelidae; genus Macrothele; species Macrothele yani. Next base: position 65,203,611 of record CM077005.1, read on the forward strand.
AACCACTAAAACCTATATAAAAATATACAGCATAGTGCACAAGTTGAAAAATGGAGCAAAATTACAGCTCTTGACAAATGAACAGCGACAAGCATGTCTGGGCATTTAGGAAGGATTTTAACAAAAAAACTTATTGCTCATAAGTGCATTGCTGTGCGATTAACAAACTTGTTCAAGAAAATATTGAGAGCTACAGGAGACAACATTTCTCTTGAAAAAAAAAAAACAATAAGACAGTAAGTTGTAACACATCATAGTTACAAGAATGTACAGTACAAAGCAATTGACAAACTGATCATAAGACAAATCAATAAAATGATGAATATCAGGAGAAGAACAAACTAGGACTTCCTGGTGTAAATATAATATATTACCTGTTCGGCAATATTCAGAAACAATGTACAGATATACAGCACAGTGTCAACATGTTACAAATCAAAATCGGACCATATACAGAAATGTAACACTATTCTGTTGACCAGATAGAAAATGTAAGTATAATAAGAAAACACACGATGAATAAAGCTTTAACATATTCTCACTATCCATATGTAGTAATAGAAGAATGATAGTACCAAGCATCACCTCACACAAAAGAACAAAATAGGTAAAATGTTTTTCAAAATATATTACTCATGAGTACAACACCATGCAATTGACCAACTTGTGCAAAAATAAATACAGTAAGAATCATTAGTCAACATGTCTCTTGAAAGAAGGTACGATATGACAGTGAGTTTTAACACAACATATTTACAAGGATGTACAGTACTATGCAATTTAAAAAACTGATTATCAGACAAATCATTGGAATGTTTAATAACAGGAAATAACTAACCTTGGACATCCTGATACAAATAAGATGGATTACTTGTTCCGCAATATTTTTAAAACTATGTACAATTATACAGCACAGTGCAGACATGTTCGGGAAACAAAATAGAACAAAATTACAAAAAACTACACTGCAGAAACAATTTCTATGTTTATACAGCACTATGCTAATGACTAACTGCAATATTTATACTCAAAATGTAAACTAAAGACGAACTAACTTGAACGTCAATGTAAGAAAAAAAATACAAGATGAGTGTCACAAAAAACAATTTGCTGTGTAAACACATACAGCCCTTTATAAAAAAAACCATGCGGTAAATTTCCAAGCTGTGCAAAGATCTTGATAACAGATTGTTGTGATTTACATATGCATTTCTGATTCAAAAAGGTCAAATACCAAATCTGCCGACCGTCAGGTACAATGACGCTGGCGAGCTGGTAAACCATGAGGCAGCCGGTGACCAGGTGGCAAGGAACTGGCTCTCCCGACGCTGAGTAACTGCAACAGAATACTCTAGCCGAAGTCGAGATGTCAGACGGTCGCGGAAATGGCATAATAATGCCGTAGAAGCTTCATGCACAGTCAGAGGAGTAGTCAAATATCTGCAGCGTTGATGAAACACGTAGATTACATGCTTCGCTAAAATAAAAATATAGGCACAGACTGATGGGAGCTTGACTGGGGGATAGTTCTGTAGCAGAAGAGTCCGATATGCATCAAATGTAAGATCTGCTGTAATGGAACATTGGGCGATAGTAAATGCCAAGTTCAGCATTGAGAGTAATATAACACAGTGTTGATAGACATGGGAGACATCAGCCTCCCGAGCACAGAAAGGGCAAAGAGGGGAATCGAGAAGAGACATTCGGAAAAGAACGGAGGGAACAGGAAGGCGGCGATGGAGGAAAAGCCAATGGGTATTAATTTCTAGAGGAGCAGAAAGAGGAGACAGGGCAGCTGACCACACCGTAGCAGTGGCAGCAGGGGGAACATCAGAAATGGGGAGAGGGAGGAGAAGAATGGGACATAGAGAGGAACCGATAAAGAGCTGACACCGAGAGAGAAGAAATGGGATGAGCTGAGCCAGAAGTAAGCAAGAAAAGAGGAAATGGGAGAGAAGCAGAAGGAACAAAGGAAAGACCTGAGTGGGAAGCAAGATGAGGAAATTGAGAAATGATAGATGAAAGAATAGAGTCGTAGATGTCACGAGAGGAGGAGGAGAGGAGAAGAGAGGGAGGGAGGCTGGCGAAGGGTCGCCAAGAAAGGTCAGGGTTAGTGAGACCTTTAACTGTTACTACACCTGCTCGGAGCCAGGTAGGATAGGCAAAGTACGGAAGATGAGAGGGGTGAATAATCGAAGAATAAAGAGGGGTTCAGCAAGGAGCTCAGTTGTGGAATCAGGTGGAGAACGAGAGAGAGGGAGGGAACGAAGGAAAGTTAGAGCTTCACGGTAAACAGGGGGAAGTCGAATGAGGGTGAGGGGTCGGTGGTCCATGAGTAGTAAGGAGAGAAAAGAAAAGTTAGGGTTGCTCGGGAGGCGATGACGTCCCTAGCTAAAACGGCATCTGGTACTGGCGACGTGAAGAGACGGAGAAAAGTAGTAATTCTGACGGCCTTGTAGTACTCCTGTGTATCAAGGAGTCCGATGCCGCCGTGATCCGGAGGGAGGCAAAGCTTTGTGACACTGACCCAGTGGTGGCAGGTCCATATCAGAGAAGTAAGACATCGGGTAATTTCATGAAGGCGGAGTTGTAGAGACTTGACACCAAGCCAAGAGTGTGTGCACAAGGAAATCAGGTAAGTTCGAGAGAGGCGAGCTCTCTGGAAGAATGATGAGCAGAACTGGGCTCTCCTCCAGGAGGCAGTTGACCTGAGCAAGCGTGGTTGAATAGCATTCCACGTGTAGAGGAGGGCAGCTTGCAAGGAACCAAGATGAACTCCAAGGAAGCGCTGTGAGATGGACGACCAGCTTGCTCCCCAAGGGGTGTCGACACGATGTGCCCATGAGCCGCACCATAAACCAGTGCTTTTAGATGAGTTGAGCGCTGCACCGGAGCATGAGGCATAAGCTGCGAATAGACGTTGGAGACACGGAAACTGTGAGTCATGACGGATGCAGATGGTGACATCATCTGCGTATGCAACAGAGGTAGTGGCATGATGTCTTGTGCAGGCAGAGAGTGGTGGCAGAACTGCTTTAAAGGATTGGTGTACAGAGCGGAGGAATGGTTCAATTGCGATTGCAAAGAGTTGTCCGGAGAGTGGGCAACCCTGCCGCACTCCCCGGCGGAAGGGAATAGGCGCTGTGAGAAAGGTGGGCAGCTTGACCTGGAGAACGGCGTCTTGATAGATTGAGAAAAGAAGAGAGACGAATTAAGGAGGAAACCGAAGTGAAGGAGTGTAGCAGATAGATAGGAATGTGAGATATTATCAAAAGCGGATTGTTGGTCAAGAGAGAGAAGGGCGAGGGGTTCAGAGCGAGATCGGGCAAGATGGATTAGATCATTTAGTAGATGGATGTTATGAGAAAGTGAACGGCCGGGAACTGTGTAAGTTTGATTTGGGGAGAGAATGTGAGTGAGAATGGGGTTAAGGCGTTGGGAAAGAAGTTTAGTATAAAGTTTATAATATAGATTTAAGAGGGAGATAGGGCGCCAATTCCCCAGGTCAAGGAGATCACCTTTCTTAGGGAATAGTACAACATATGCTACTGTGAATCGCCTTGGTAGAGGGGAGTGATTGAAAGCAGCAGAAAGTGCAGAAAAGAGAAATGGTAGAAGGAGAGGTAGAAAGGTTTTATAGAAGAGGAAAGTGAGGCCTGTCCGGACCCGGTGCGGCCCTAGAGTTTAAAGAAGAAAATGTAGAGGATAGTTCAGAGAACGTGGGAGGAAGGAGGAGGGAAGAGGCAAGATGGGGAGGAACTTGTGGTAGGTTAGAAAGAAGTGATGCCAAAGCTGAAGAGGATGGCGGAGGAGATTCACAGAACTTCTTTGTATATAGAACTTTCGGACCTGGGAACATAGAGTGAGTGGATCATCAGACACCTCTCCAGATGCGAGGCGAAGGTGCCGAAGTGAATTCGATGCTGTTCGTGGTTTTTCCATGGATGTAAGGAAATCGTAATTGGATGCGTCTGGCGATAGATGTTGTAGCCGGAGACGTCGTAGAGCTTGTTGAGCCAGGGGAAGGAGGATTGATCGCAGTTCTTCTTGATAGTGGCAGAAGAGAGGATCACTTAGGCTTAGGATGGAGAGCATGGAACGGACATGGTTGAGACGCATGTTTTGAAGCGTTTTTGCTTTAAAAGAAAGTTTGCGAACGTGGAGAACGAGTTGCTGTTTAATGTCCAACCAAAACGTCAGACCACAAGGAGCTGATTGAAGTTGAGGTCGTTTGTCCTCAAGGAAGGAGCGTACTGAAGTACAGAAGTCTGGATCTGTAAGAAGAGTGTCGTCAAGAGTCCATGGACGAATTGTACGGGGTTGTGCTGGAACTGCTTGAATAATAAGAACGATGGCTCAATGGTCAGAAGAAGCTGTAGGAGTGATAATAGATTCTGTCACAGCTGTAAGCAGAGTAGATGAGGCGTAGTATCTGTCAAGGCGAGCTGTGTACGGATTTTGATTATGTTGCGAGCGCCAAGTATGTACAGTCGATGAAGGATGGAAGTGACGCTGAACATCAATGAATGAGTTGTCGGAGACCACTGACTGAAGAAGATTCACCAAGTTAACACGGCGTTCTCTGGTGGAAGGAGATCGGTCCAGGGTAGGATTCAGAGTGCAATTGAAATCCCCTCCAATTAAAACATGATCTATGGGAGGAATGCGAGACAAGGCACGACGAAGGCGAGTAAAAAGTATTGTCAAGTGATTTGAAGAGCTTGGAATATAAATATTAAATATATGATAAGATGTGGAAGCTATGGTGAATGATGCACACTGTAATAGGTCTCGACATAAGTTTCGAACCGAAAAAGAGGTGATTATGGAGTTGAAAGTATGGCGGATACCTATAGCTAGACCACTATGGGATGATAGTTGGTAGGCGTGGTGAAATGTGTAGTTCCACTGGCGCCATCGTGAGAATATCGTAGTGGATTGGCAATTCGTCTCTTGTAGTAAGAGAAGATCAGCTCCTAACGGAGTGAGGTCTACATGTACCAAGGCATTAGAAAATGGGGATGCAAATCCCCTTCAATTAAGAGATACAATCTTGAAGACTTTTTTCCATTAATGCTTGCTGAAGAGCCTTCACAACAGGAGGAAATGATTTGAGTCGATTAAAATAGGTTTTATCCCACGGATGTTCCTTGCGAAGGCGGGAGATGCATTGATTAAGGACTTGGATCTGATCATGCACTAGAGGGAGAAACGATGCATACTTTGAGAGTAAAGCATGCGTTGTGGAGTGGTCTGTCTTATGTGACAGGCATTGATGTAAATCTTCAAATGAAATCGGCCCAGTAGGAACCGAGCCATCCTTAAGGTATTCGACAAGATCGTCAAATTTAAGAGGAGGCTCTTCGTCGGCCTGGACAGAAGAGGTAGCAGCCTTTGATGGTGAATTCTTTCGAGAGGTACTACCAGTACGGGGAGAGGTGCGGGGTGATGCGGCAGTCGGCTTCTTCGGTGGGCGTCTTCGAGAAGAACCACGACGTTTCAGCGAAGGCTCAGTTGAGCTCTCATCAACTCGAGATTCGTGGCCAGAAAATCCGTCATCAGCAGATTTAGAAGTATCAATGATAAGGGCAGTGGAGAAACCCCTGAAGGGGACTCCGCTACAGAATGACGACGCATGGGAAGCGAACAATTAAGTGAGGGAAAATCCAGTTGCTGGTCGAAGGATAAAGGGTCCGTAGACAGGCGTTGACCAACTCCTGCAGTCGACTTTTGTGAAAGTTTCGATTCTGAAGCTTTCTGTGCAGTGGAAGAAGGTGTTGCTCGGCTCAGAAGAGGGCCAGAAGTTGTAGGAGAATTATTAGGAGCCTGTGATGCTAGATGTGGGCAATGCACACGTAAATGATTCTCTCCGTGGCAAAAAGTGCAGTGGAGGAAGGTAGTCACTTCAATTCTCCTACGTTGCTGTCCACAACGAACGTTGAGCACCTTTGGGCAGGCGAGCAAATGTTCATCAGATGGAAAGATCACTCTTGCACTTCGGCGAAATCCTCCTATGGATTTATCGTCTGGATCTCTCGGCGCGGCTGAAAGAGTAGTAACTGGCCCAACAACTCGGCCGAACTTACTGAGTACAGTGCACAGCGCAACGTCTGACACCTCAGGTGGAACCGGATAAAATGTAACCTGGATTGGACGCTGAGAGACAGGTTCTGGTAGAAGATGGACGTCTTTGAGAGACAAACCTTCTGTCAAGACAAGATCCGCATGCTCTTTAAGAGCAAAGTACACCAACACAACTCGAGGTTTTCGAGCCATGTGAGTAATACTGGCTCCAGCTGGAAGTATCTGCTTGAGAGCCATACTATATTCTTTCAACTTTGTGTCTGGGAGCGCATCAAAACACACTCCGAAGTCCATTCTAGAATAGAATTGTTTTCCCGCTGGGGAATCTTCGGGAATATATATGGTGGCAGTAAGGCCATCAACAATGACGTACGAGTCTGGTAAGACTTCTGCAACAAACTTGGAAGGAGCTTTTGTTCCAGTAAGAGCGGCAGAGTATGCCCTAGGAGCAGGACTCGAGCGTGAGGGCTGCAACGCAACCGGCTGTTTGAACTGAGTTGAAGTAGAGGGTAAATTAGCAGCGCTGTCAGACACATCCATGTCTTCACTTAAAGCAACAGAGAGTTGCGCTGCACTGACGTCACTGGTCGAAGCAGGGCAAGAAGCTTGAGCTGTAGTTGAGGAGTCACTTTCCACTTCTAGTGGTTGGGTGACGTCACCTACAAGCATTGGAGGAGATTGGTCTCGTGTCGAGGAGGAGGAGGAGGCGGTGGAAATGCCTCGCTGATATGGGCGTGGACATCGCTCTTATCAGCAGCAGCCGCCGCCATTGTTAATGACGAGGGCTGCCTGAGAAATCGACCAGCTAGGTCGACAATTCAAATGATGATAACAAAAAAAATAAACTACTCACCAACTTGGGAGATGTATCAAAACAAAGCACGAACCTTCAGCTTGAAGGAACACGAAAAGGAAAATGACGAACCACACGATAAAACACACTAAATAGGCACACAACACGGAGCTCAGAAAAACGTGACTTAGGCCAAAGGTGGACCGACACCATACTAATATATATCAATAAATGCTATGTTTTTTTTTCTCTTCTAGGTGCCGGGTGACTTTTATCAATATAGTGAATATTTAGCTCGGAGTCGTATTGCGTTATCCGATGAACAGATGATGGAGGTTGATATACGTGCTGTTCTGGTGCTCCTACGCCATTATTGGAAAACAGGGTTAAATGTAGCAGCAGTAGCCAGAAAAATACGTGCAGTAGAAGGTGAGAAGAAACAGTGAACAGCATCACTGCATGAAAATGTTAACGGCGTTTCAATGCTGGTACAGTAGTCTCGAAGACAAAACAAGGTCAGGACATACAACGACCACAAACAGTGTAACTCTGGTCCAAGCTGTTACAGCGTACATTGGTACCAGCACACGACAGTTGACAGTTGAGGTGATGTCTTTCTAACTCACCATCGATCGCCAACTGCACCAGTTTCTTTTTCTTCTCCAGCAAACATTTTATCGTTTCCCGTGAATTGACACCCCAATAGGTGGGAACAACGTGTCGCTATCTGTCGCAGATTGATGTCAAATCCACGTGACGATAGTGTTTGGCCTCGTATAGTCACAGGTGGTAAAATGTGGATATTGATAAGTTATCCTACCGTTGGGAACGTGCCTGAATCTACACGAAAAGGCACAGCCAGTGGCGCAAAGAGGGTGGTTCAAGAGGAAAGTGTCATGCTGTATATTTAGTGGAATTGTGAGGGTACTGTGCACTGGGATCTCGTGCCTGATTTTCAGGCTTTGGACGAGAATATTTATGCCGAGCAGCTATAGTGAGCTCATCATGTTCTGCGCCAACGCTGCCCAGCTCTTATCAATAAGAAGCGAGAGTTGTTGCAAGTGGATAATGCGTCAAGTCACAACTCCAGAGTGGTCCGCCGAAACTACAGGATTTCGTAAGGGTTATTATCTCATCCTTCACAGAGTCCGAATATTGATCCATCCGACTACTACCTGGTTCTCTCAATACCCCATTTCCTATAAAGATGGAACTCCTCTTCAGTATTGGATGTGGAACCTGGCATCAGAAATTTTCTGTCCTCGGAATCTGCCGAGTGGCATCGGCGTGAGATCGTTGCTCTTTTGAAACGTTGGGAAAGTACAACGCAAAACAACGGTCTGTACCTTGCAGAATGAAATGAGCATGTATGGCTTTATTGCAGCACTAAACTCATTAGCTGCAAATGTGACGAACGTTTAACTCACCCTGGTACAGGGACCAGCAAATAAAGGGTCTAATTAATTAGGCTTCTTGTTCTTGTTAGCGTTGACTACGTCTGTGAATGTGTTATCTTCGGTATTGTTACCACTGCGGCATTCGTATTGTTATGCTAGTCTTTCAAGTCAGAGATTGTATTACATGATAGTGATTTTAAGGCTTCGAGGGTGTTTCACGAATAGGCATCTGTGACTCGGAACACCTGCCATAAAGTTACTCAGTAGTTTTGTTTTACTTTAGTGTATTTACAGTGGTGGCCAAAATTGCGGACACTTTTTAAAAATTTCCTGTTTTGCAGCTTTGTAGGCTTATAGGATATGTTATGTTTCACTAAATGTAAATGTTTATATATCAATTGAAAGAGAATTTAATGTTGAATTCAATACAAAAAACAAAATTCAAATATCTGCAGTACAAAAAAGTAACGCTTAGTTTAAATCTAAAACACTAACACAGGAGTGATTCAGTTAAGAAGCGGATTGTGATCCCTACTGGCCAATCATAGTCTTTATTCTGGCGACCAATAAAATGTCAGTAGCTGCGATGCATCATGTGTGAAGTTGGGGAAAGTCAGTTTTGCTGTTCTTTCTGTAGAAGAAAGACGGTTATCGGTGTAAGTGAAGCGCAATTGGAGATTGTACGCATACGTGTAGTATTTAGGTAATAAATACAGTAATGACATCAAAGAACAGAACTGATTGAACACCCACACAAAAAAGTAACATTTTTGTATTATGTAAATCGGGTCTTTCCTATGCTGAGATTGCAAGTAGGTGGAACAGTGACGACATCTGTAGTACAAAAGTTGGGTTCATATTGCTGGGAAACAAATTCACTGAAATCTAAAGCAAGTAAATCCCGAAAAGAAGTGCACAAAATCTGCTGATCACAGAAAAATAAAAAGACAATAAACTGGGTGCATCGGAGGTAAACTGGATGCAACTGGTGTTTATGTCACTTCACGAATGATTTAGAAGAGACTGTCAGATACGAAACTAAGAGGTAGGATTCTAAAACAAAAGCCATGTCTGAATCTACAGCTGTGCAAGAAACGACTACAGGGGGCAAACAACACACTGAATGTACAGAAGACCAATGGAAGCAAGTTATTTGGTGTGACAAAATATATTCTCATTTAGTAGTCATTTTGGGTTTTGGATTGGAGGTTTAACGACCACCGTGAGCAACTCAACGGGCTATAAGCAGTCGCCCGTCCCTAATTTAGGGTCACTGGTTCCAGGGAAGGGAGAGAGCCAGTGCCGTAAGACAAACATAACATCCATGCCTCACCGGGATTCGAACCCGGACCCCTTACGGACGAATGATCAGAGGCCATCGCTTAGACCACTGCGCCACCGGTGCGGCTAGTAGTCATGGACGAAAATATTTGAGACGTCGGGTGGGAGAAGTGCTGTGTCATGACTGCGGGAAGGCCAATGTAAAGCACCCAACAAGGGTTATATTTTAGTCACGTATGGAAGCAGATGGTGTTGACCGCCTTCATGTAATCGATAGCACGCTGAACGCAAGAAAATACATTGATACCATCCAGGAACCAAAACTTTCCATCAGGGATCTCTTTCCCAACAATTAATCCTTTCTTTTTCAGGATTCAGCTCCCTGCCACAGAGTATGTGCAAACAGTCGTTCACAGCACAGGGCATTCATTCCATTGTTAACATGGTCCGGAAACAGCCCTGACCTGAACATCATAGAAAATTTGTGGCACCGTTTGAAAAATCTTGTACAAATGAGGCGTCCATCTAATAAAAGGCAATTAATGGAGGCTATAATTGGTTTCTGGCACCATGTCACAGAGAAGGCAGAGCTTCACACATTTCTTGGCTCAATGAGACGTAGTTTTGCTTCTGTTTTAAAAATAAAGGCTACCGTACTAAAGGCTGATACTGCATTACAATCGTAAGTATCTGATATCATTTTATTTGACTGCGGATGATTTTATTGGATTATCATGATTGCATATTTTATTGTGATTGCATGCATCATTTCTTGAATTATCATGATTGCAGTATTCGCAGCATAAGGGTTTTTTAGTTCCGCAGATATTTGAATTCTGTTTTTAAAACGTCTTTTACAAAAATGATCGTGCTTATGTTATTGGTCTGCTCATCCGTCCGTCTGTCCATCCGCCTGTGGACACCATATCTCTGGAACTATTAGTCCGATTTAAAAATTTCTTTTTGCGTTGTGAAGCTTGCAATATGCGAATGATGATCTTCCATTCCGTTTTTCTTTACGATGTATAATTTTGCCGCTAAAGGGCTTAAATGCAGATGATGTCGCATTCAAAAGGCATTTTATTCCATATGTTTGCTTCTAAACATCCAATTGAAAACATTCTTTTACGTTTCGATTTCTTTTATGTCGAAGAGTATTTCAGGTATAGTCACTTTTCAAGTTACGCATAGATGTTCCGCAAGGAGGATAAAAGTAAATTGCGTTTTCCCCGATATCTCTACTTCTAAAATTCCGCGTTGAAATTTTTTTCTTCAGCGGATACAGCTCTAGATGGGAAATCTTTTGCATATATTTCTTATTTTTCCGTAGAGAATGGTTTATGCCTCCAGAGGGCGTAAGAGTTGATTTCTGCTTCTGATGCGTTTGCCACAAAATCAGCTTCCAGAATCTCGATTGAAAAAATTCTTTCGTGGACAGATGCCACTCACATCGATAAACCTTTTCGGAATATTTTCTTCTTACAATAGTGCATGTTTTTTCCGCCAGGCGGCGTAGATATATATCTCATTTTTGTCAATATCTCTGTTCCTAATGCTCCGATTTGAAAAATTGCTTCTTTATTGTATAGAGTTTCCGGAGCGACATGTTCTTCATATAATTTCAAATTTTTCCAGTAGTATAGACTTTCCGCTAGGGGCATAAAGGTAAATTGTGTTTCCCCCGATATTTCTGCTCCTAAACTCCGATTTGTACGGTGGTCACTAAACCACCAATAAAAAACAAACTGCGATTTGAAAAACGTGTTTCTGCGTCGGATAGAGCTTCCTATGGGAAATCTTTTGAATATAATTTCTAACTTTTTTAAAAAATAGTTTTGCCACCAGGGGCCATAGGTGTTAATTTCTGCTTCTGATGTATTTTCAGCAAAGCTCCTGAAAACTCGACTAAAAAAATTGTTTCCTGGACAGATACCGCTCACATCAAAAAAGCTTTTGAAAGTACATTCTTCTTAAAATAATGCATGGTTTTCCTGCCAGGGGGCGTAGATGTACATCTTATATTTATCTATATTTCTGCTTCTAAGGGTCTGATTTGAAAAATTCTTTCTTTGTTGGAGAGCGTTTTTATTGCGAAATGTTTCTCATATAATTTCAAGTTTTTCTTAACGCACAAGTCTGCAACCAGAGGGCGTAAGTTCACGATTTCGTTTACAGCAATATCTGCGGGATTAAAAACATGATTGTAAAACTTCTTTCTTCGGTCAGATACTATTGTTTTCCATACCGGTTCCACTGACTTTGAATAGCTTTGATAAATCTAATTCGCGTCAGAACGGATTCAAAAGACGACATTACACCCAAAATTCGGTGTCATCTTTCTGGTTTGTATCGAATTCAGCATTAGCTTATCTTTCAGTTGACATATAAACATTTGCATTTAGTGAAACGTAACGTTTTCTATACTTCTGCAAGTTTGCGAAACATGAAATATTCAAAAAGTGTCCACAATTTTGGCCACCACTGTAAGAGAGTTACAAAACTGCTGTGATGAGAAATCCATAGTTAATCTATATTTCGCTACTCACCGTGGTATATTAATCATTCATTATTTTCCCTCTCCTGGCTAAGTGACTGGCGTGTTGAGCATACATTTGCACGAAAAAAATACTTTCCAAACTTACTTCTTTTCTGATGAATGCGCATATTGACTGTGTGAAGTAGATTAAAGAGATAAGATCACTTCAAAGGGGGCATTGTATGCAAAATAAAATACAAGAGCGGAAAACAGGTGTTTGAGAAGCGTAAATATTTAGAATTTTACAATAGGGGAACTCAATTTAATTATTTCGTTGCCTAAGAAAATGAAACGAAACTGATCTTATCACAATATCATGTTTGACCCATTTTAGAGCTCATATTTCTTGCACCACTGTCGGGACCATAAAACAAAGAACACTGTAGTATTGCCAAGAGAATTAAAATCCATCCAACCATTCAATGTTCAAGACTACTGCTTTCCGTGAGGTTTTCGAGAAGTAAATAATTTTATATTGCAAATATGCTAATTCAAGAATAAAAAAAGATAATATCTTGATATATCAGATGTTGCATTTAATGGAGACAGTCACTGATCACTTTTTATTGCACAAGGAATGCAAATCCGAATTTTCAAGAATAGTATGGAAAGCATGAGCAATAACGGTACGAACTTTGGCAGATGGATTCTTAGCTTAATCCGTTAGTAATAAAGTATTGAAAAATGTTACATACCAGCCGTAACTGCAACATAGTATTGTTGAATACTAAAGACAAAAATGATACATTAACTCATACACTGAGTGGAAAAATTATTATGACACCTGGTTAATACGTTTTTTGGCCATCTTTTACCCTTAATAGTGCTTGAATTCTTCTTGGTACGGACTCTACTAAATGTCGGTAAGTGGCTTGGGTATATTAGTCCAAATGCGATGAATTCCACTCCAGCTCTTGAAGATTTGATGGTAACGTATCGGATCCAGCTTTCTGATGCGCCTTTCGACTTCGTCCCACAAATGCTCCATTGGATTGAGATCCGGTGATTGAGGTAGCCAGTGTAACAGGAAAACGTCTCCGTGGTTGTCCTCAAACCATTCGCGTGCAATGTGAGCACTATGCCATGGAGCATTGTCCTGTTGGAAGTATCCATCTACATTGGGATCAACCGTCAACATAACTGGGTGGATTTGGTTGACACCGATATTTAATTGCATTTGGGCTATCAGACGTTGCTCCACAGGAATCAAAGGGCCCGAACACTCCCACGACAACATGCCCAAGACCATTACGTTGCCACTGCCAACTTGAAAAGTAGTGACGATGCAAGATGGGTCCATGCTTTCTTGCTGCTATCTCCATATCCTCAGCCTTCCATTTGCACGGTGTAGTTAAAATCGTGATACGTCCGGCCACATTGCCTTTTTTACTCATTTACTGTCCAATTCTTGTGTTCCTGAGCAAACTGGAGGCATTTCTTCTTGTTCGCTGCAGATAGCAATGACTTAAGGACAGGCCGTTTGATTCTGTAGCCCATACGATGTAATGTGCGTTGAAATGTACGTTGAGAGGCTTGGTCCCTGATTCAGATTATATCTGTAATCTAATGAAGTGTTGCCAGTCTGTTGGACTGAACAAGTCTGCCTACTCTCCGATCAGCTCGAGCATTCAAAAGCCATTGACGACAAGACAACATGCCTTGTGTTTAGACTCAGCTTTTTGATTGGTGGTTAACTCTCTGTAAGCTTTAACAACTACTCTTCTCGAACATTCCACAAGTGCAGCTGTCTTGCTATGCTCGCACTAATGCTTTGAGCACTCACGATGATTTCTCGTTCGAAGTCCGTCAGATCGCGTCTTTTACCCATTATTTCTTGCGCAATGTACTTCATTAATCTCTGCGGACATTCAGCGTTCCATTTTTATATCGATTCAGCCATCTTGCGTCAGATTATCTGCGGAATAGCTACTTGAGATAAAATGGTCTGGTGGTCATGATAATATACTTAAAAACTGAAACGAAGCTGAAGTAAAAACTCTAGAAAGAAAAAGTGCAATACAGAAAAAAGTTTACGAGCCATGAAATAAAAATGGTGAAACTTGATAAAGAGAAAATTTTGTAAATGATTTAACCAAAGATTACGCTGCGCCACCTGGCAAGCTATTCTACGAAAGCCATTGTACCGTTCTGAAGCCGGGCCTGTACTGTACTGTAAAATTCTCTCCTTTTGATGAAAATTTCCCGGAAAAGTGCGACACCTAGCTAGAGACTTAAACCGTGACTGACTAATCATGCGGAATATATTTTGTATGTGCATTTGTCCGGCAGCAACAAAAAATACTGGGATTATAGCACTGATTATGTTCTGTAACAAAGAAAAGATAGCACTTTTTTTATTGAAAAAAAGACCACCAAGTTGTAGCGCAACATTTTTCGAAGTGGCTATGGTGGTAGAGTCTCTCAGGATAATTCAGCATCTCCACCACAAGGCATTGAAGATGTAGGTGTCTATTTCAAAACCTATTGAGCTGTCAGGTGAGATATGGAAGTACAGTCAACCTACATCAAGGGTTCGAGCTCGAGATGCGAACGTTTGTACTTTGGGTCCAGCGTTTTAAGCCCTGAATTCCCATGACATCAGTAAATTAATTCTTGACATAGGAGTCCCTAATCTGTGAAAAGCGAATCGATGAATCGCATTCCATGCATAAGAATTGAACAATTTTGATTGCACTTTAATCCTAAAAACTTAGTTTTTTCTGAATATACAAAGAATACGAGTGAAAGATTGAAGAATAATTTTAATTTCCCGTATAAACGTGATTTGTTTCTACTATACCGTAAGATCCCTGTGATTTAAATCAAATATAGTTTTCAAAAGCATTAGTGATAAGTTTGTTGGTTATTGGAGTGTATATTGCACCTGCTTCTTCTGTACTTTGGAAGAATACCTAATACCTTGAAGGTACTTATGTTCTTGTTACTGGTAGTTTCAAACAAGGGTCGCCGCCTCGTTGGCGCAGTGATCTAAACTATGGTTTCTGATCATTAGTCCGGTAGGGGTCTGGGTTCGAATCCTGGTGAGGCATGGATGTTGTGTTTGTCTTACGGCACTGGATCTCTCCCTTCCCTGGAACCAGTGGCCCTAAATTAGGGAGGGGCGACTGCTTATAGCCTATTGAGTTGCTCACGATGGTCGTTAAACCTAAAAAACAAATAGTCATATTACAAATGAACGCGGATGAAAGAGCAATATTCGCGTGCATAGGTGCATAGGCTGAAATGTTTTCCAGATCACAATACCTTTCTGCCATTCAGCAGTGTTTTGCCATATACAGGGTGCATAGGAAAGTCCCTTTAGCCTGGAATAACTTGCGAACGGAGAGAGGTACAGTTATGCAAGTGAGATAACGGTATAGTAAAGCGACTACGCCCGATCGAATGCAACCTGTAGCAGTGCCCTTAGTGGCGAAATGCGGAAGTTAGCCATTGCAAATTGAAAACGAAAAGAGATAGAGCAAAATTTCCAATTACAAAGTTGTAGAGTATCAATTAATTAGTACAAAACGACGACATTTGGTTTACACGGATAAAATAAATTGTCGCCTGAATGCCCTAAAATGTCCGAAATCGATGCGCTACCTTTTGTGTGAACGTTTGAAGGGAACAGGCATAGGTATGAGCAAATACACACAATGTATTGCATAAATGCGTACTGATGTCAATACAGTTTGATGACGTCAGACGAAACAAAAACAAAAAGGCAAACTGGCGCACAGTGATAAAAAGTTAATGTCGAGTATGTTTGAAGAGTTCGCCATTGCCCACGATACACATTCGTATTCGCGAAAGTAACTCTGCATGCACATTCCTCAGCATGGAAGGTATCTCACTATTGCAAGCATCAGTAACACGACGACGTAGATCCAGCAGACTTGTAGGCGCTGTTGCATGCACCTGATTTTTCACATAACCCCAGAAATCCAAGCTCGTCATTCGCACACAGCGTACGTAGACCTAAACTTCTGATCAGAGTACATCTTGCTAGTGATTTTTATATCGTAGGTATGGTACAACGTCACTATCTGCATTTGCGAAATGTGAATATGCAGATTCGAATCGTCGCGCATCGATTTCAGATATTGTAGGGTATTCAGGCAATAATTTATCTTATCCGTGTAAAACAAATGTCGTTTTGTACTAATTAATTGATGCTCTACAAATTTGTAATT
This sequence comes from Macrothele yani, assembly GCA_039090855.1. Taxonomy (NCBI): domain Eukaryota; kingdom Metazoa; phylum Arthropoda; class Arachnida; order Araneae; family Macrothelidae; genus Macrothele; species Macrothele yani. Next base: position 65,219,895 of record CM077005.1, read on the forward strand.
GAAAATTTTGCTCTATCTCTTTTCGTTTTCGATTTGCAATGGATAACGTCCGCATTTCGCCACTAGGGGCGCTGCTATAGGTTGCATTCGATCGAGCGTAGTTACTTTACTGTACCGTTATCTCACTTGCATAACTGTACTTCTCTTCGTTCGCAAGTTATTCCAGGCTAAAGGGACTTTACTATGGACCCTGTATATGCAATAGTTACTCCTACTGGCGACATACTACTAATCCATCACCTTTGTCGTATCCTTACGATCATCATTGTCAACCATTATCAATCCACTGCTGGATGAAAGTTTCCCCAAATTTCTTCCAAACCTCTCTGTCCTCCTCCATGTCACTTCGGTTTGCTTTCGAATTTCATTCATCCAACTCCCCCGTGATCTTCATCTAGGTCTTTTTTGGTCCCTTGGTATCCTAAAATTTCGAAGGTGGCCCGTTGTTCTCGCAACATGTCCAACCCATTGCAATTTCCAGGGATTTTACTCTGATCATGATGTCTTCCACTCTTGTCATTTTTCTTATCCACGAGCTCCTCTTCTTATCTTCCCTGATTACACCAAACTTGCATCTCTCCAGGCTTCTTTCAGTTGTCTGAAGCCTTTGCATGTAATTTTTAGTTAAGGTCCTTGTCTTTCTAAGCTAGTTTATACGCTGATTAATTTCCTCAGCAATGTGTGTCTTGCTTGATATCTATTGTCCAGGGTAAATGTAGATATCTGTTACCTTGAGCTTTCCACCGTCAATCGCAAAATCTTTATTTCTTGAAACAGCATAGTATGTATATCACTTTTGTCACCTGAAAGTTTATTTTCAATCTCACTTCTTTACTCTTTTCCGTATACACCTATTTAACTTTCCGTTTCTGTGTCTATATCTTATGTAAATCATGTTTATCTCTCGAGCACACTTACATATCTAAAACTCCCGATAGTTTGTCTTTATGTGGCAACACTGGCATCATGTTAACAGGTAAACAAGAGAGAACAAAACCACAAAAGTATGGGAGTAAAGAGTGAGATGTGACGAGATATTCTCAAAATTAATCTCGCGTGCTTCTTCAGTGCCATTATTCTCTGCATGTTATACGCTGTTCTCATCACGTTCAATCAAGATGCTGAACACATTGAATAAAGTCTAATTAAATGTGTTCCGCTTCTTGATTTATAAGTGGTGCAGTCATAGTGTTTATGAAGAGTGTGTGTGTTGTTAGAGTTGCAATGTGTACTTATTGCTACAAGAGCATGAAAGAAGAGTACGTCTTCAAGAACTTCACTAAGAGTATTTTCATTTCTTTAGCGCTTTGTGTCCTAGACCGCTACGTTAAGTGATAACATAGATCTAAGTTTACTTGTATTTCAAGTAATTAATTGCTGCAAGAGATTGAAAGAAGAGTACGTCCTCAAGAACCTCTCTAAGAGTATTTTCATTTCTTTAGTGCTCTGTGTCCTATACCGCTAAGTTAAGTGATAAGATAGATCTAAGTTTACTCGTATTTCAAGTAATTAATTAAGAATATCACACGCATGCTGTAATTATCATTTCAACAAAATTCCAAAATTCTCTTCTAAGTAGACTTACAGTTTGCAACGAATATCTGTAACTTAAGCTTTCTTTTTTGAGTTCCTGTTTTTATGTAAATTATTTTACTTCTCTACCAGATTTCTTTCTGAACGGCCCGCCAATAACCCCAAATTTCCTTACACCTTTTTTCAATAACTAACTGCTGATCGAAGATAAATAAAAAACCACGTCGAGGTTAAGGTGTGTGTGGCATGGATGCACGACGGAAGATGATTTACCGATAGAATTTCGACCGAATGTTATCTTTACGATATGTACGCTGCGTAAATTTAATTTATAAAATTAATAATGTGATTGAGTCTCTAAACTCTTGTAAATATTGAAAGAGAAATTACGTCGATGTTTCCGAATGACGGAAAGGAAGTAAAATAATAGTTGGATCATTACGTAAATAATCTTTATCAAAGGACCTACGACCGTATTACGTAAGTACTATTATCTCAAATTTTGGATTTTTACTAAGAAATAAAAAGAATATTTACAGTCAAAGTTTTAGGTAGTACACCTACCGTTCCTTAGGACTACAGCTAAATTAGGTGTTGCCATTGAAGTGGTAAATTCCAACCTTTCAAATCATTTAATGGCAACACCTACTACAGCTATAGTCCTGAGGAAGGATATCGGTACTACCCGAAAATTTGACAGCAGATATTCTTTTTATTCCTCAGTAAAAATTCATAATTTGAGATAATTGGAGTTAATTAAGTCTAGGAATATCCATGTTTAATCAGTTATTACCAATTTTAAGTACCATTGCTTATTTAAGTGCCTGTTGGGGTAGCACCAATTTTTTTTTTTTTTTTTTTTTGATTGGAGGTTTAACGACCACCGTGAGCAACTCAATGGGCTATAAGCAGTCGCCCGTCCCTAATTTAGGGTCACTGGTTCCAGGGAAGGGAGAGAAGGTAGCACCAATTCAGCAAGTATTCTGTAAAATACACAAACCTTAAATTTACTTTGTAAATGTTGTTAAAGCAATTTCCCCAGGTTTTCTTAGAATGACAGCTTTAAAATTTCGGTAATTCGATAGAGTTCTGAAAAAAAAATGACAGGAATAAAAAAAAAAATAATCAGTAAGAAAACGTTTCTTTAATTTATGGCTTCCGTGCTTCACTGAAACAAATAAAGCATATAAATTCAATATTTTTTTGTACGTGAAAAAAATATCATATCTTCTCTGATAAACGTCTTATGTTATTTTTATTCGGTCCATATATAGACTCTTTCTGTTTCTCTAGGTAAACATAACTGTTACAGTTTATAAATTCCTACTGCTCCAGGAATGCATGTTACTAACGACCGAAAAAGCAGTAGGAAGCCATTATCTAATTGCCTTACCTAACCATTCGAAAAATGTCAAAGGTCCTCAAGCAAATGATGAAAAATTGACTTCGTAAATTCATTTGACTAACAATTTTTTTTTACGTTTCGCTTATCGGGCCACTGCACCTGACAGAAGGGCTTGTTTTTAAAGTGGCTAGAGACTTAAGAGCTTCAGTCACGAAGTGTGCTCATCTATTGAACCAGGGTTAAAAGGTGAAATGTGTCAGGGATCGTCAGTTAGTTCTCTACTATTTATATTATTAATGGGTTGTCAGAATGGAACAATAAGGAAGCAAGGCTTGTGGGAATTGTTTTGTGCAGGTGACTTACTCGCAATGACAAGCACGATAGTAGATTGTTAAAGATAGAAGTAAATGTGTATGCTCGCCCTAGAAGACTATTTGAGAGCAAGAATCAAGCGGAAGAAATCAAGATGAAGTGCATTAATGGCGAATACTAGTACTAAACGAAAAGGACAGCTGATTAGGAACACATCTGTTTTAGAAAAGAGGAAAATATATTTCAGAGGAACTTTAAAGGAACTACAGTCAAACCTGTATATAAAAAGGTTGAAGGAAGAGTAAAAAAACATACGATATATGCAAACTTCGTTATATCAGGACATATGGAAATTAATATTTTTAATGAATATTTTGGCAGGTTAAAACTAGCCAATCCTAAACTATCAATTAAGCGAAGGTAAATAATACCTGTTAATTGAAACCTATAGTTAACAAAATGGTATGAAAGAGATCTGCAATAAGTGAAACATTTCACGAATGTAAAAATAACTGCCAAAAATTTTAAATTTATCCTGTTACATGTTACGCCAGATATGTGAGTCAATTCCGCTTGCTTTGTGCTTATCACTATCGCTATTTTGTAAGTGTTCAACTTCCTCTGATGCAGTGGAAAAGATGTTTCTACATGCAAAATAGACTCTAAGATTTTGTAAACAGAGATTTAGTGATTAAAAGGTGGCGAGGAGTGGAAAGGAAGACAGCATTTTTCAGGAGATGTATGTTCACCAAACTAGGAGGGGGTAAAAAATCAAAAAATCAACTGAAACATTTTCGTCTTCGTGCCAGCTGACCTATCTGTAAGGGGAACCACGAAACGTCGTCATTGGAAGGTAGTTCCTTGTTTACAGTGAAAGAGGAAGATTTAACAAGAAAGATGACACCGAATTTTCGGGTGTAATAAGCACGTCTTTTGAATCCATTCTGACGCAAATTAAATTTATCAAAGCTATTCAAAGTCAATGGAACCGGTATGGAAAACAATAGTATCTGACTGAAGAAAGAAGTTATTCAATCGGGTTTTTAATCCCTCAGATATTGCTGCAAACGGAATCATGAGCTGACGCCCTCTGGTTGCAGACTTGTGCGTTAGGAAAAATATGAATTTATATGAGAAACATTTCCCACGGAAAACGCTCTACAACACAGAAATAATTTTTCAAATCAGACTCTTAGAAACAGAGATATCGACAAAAATAAGACGTGACTTTACGACCCTTGGTGGGAAAACCATGCGTTTTTATAGGAAGAAAGTATTCTCAACAGGTTTTTCAATATGAGCGGTATCGGTCCAAGAAAAAAAAACCTTTTAGTCGAGTTTTCAGGAGCACAGATTTTGCCAGAAATACATCAGAAGCAGAAATCAACACTTATTCCTCCTGGTGGTCAAACCATTTTTTACAAAAATTAGAAATTATGTGCAAACGATTTCCCATCAGGAGCTGTATCCGGTGCAGAAAGAATTTTTCAAATCGGAGATTTAGAAGCAGAGATATAGGGGGAAACACAATGTACTTTTACGCCCCTAGAGGAAAGTCTACGAAGTACTTGAACATTTTGAAATTATATGAAAAACATGTTACACTGGAAATACTATCCAACAAAGAAGGCATTTTTCAAATCGGACTCCTAGAAGTAGAGTTATTGACAAAAATAAGATATACATCTACGCTCTCTGGCGTAAAAACCATGCATTATTTTAAGAAGAAAATGTTTCTAAAAGGTTTGTAGACATGAGTAGTATTGGCCTGCAAACGAGTTTTTTTTTCAATCGAGATTTTAGAAATTCATATTTTGCTGCAAATACATCAGAAGCGGAAATTTAGGCTTACGCCACCTGGTGGCCAAACCATTTTTTACAAAAGGTAGAAATTATGTGCAAAGGATTTACCATAAGGAGCTGTATTCGGCGCAGAAAGAATTTTTCAAATCGCAGATTTAGGAGCAGAGATATAGGGGGGGGAACCAATTTACCTTTACGCCCTCTAGCGGAAAGTATATGAATTTCTTGAAAATTTTTAAATTACACGAAAAATATGTCACGGTGGAAACACTATCCAACAAAGAAGGAATTTTTCAAATCGAACTCCTAGAAGTACAGCTATTGACAAAAATAAGATATAAATCTATGCCCCCTGGCAGAGAAACGATGGTATATTTTAAGGAGAAAACAGTCCGAAAAATGTTTATCGACGTGAGTAGCATCGGTTCACGAACGAATTATTGCAATCGAGATTTTAGAAGCTCAGATTTTATGGCAAATACATCAGAAGCAAAAATTAACATTTACGGCTTCTGGTGGCCAAAGTATTCTTTATCAAAAATTAGAAATTATATGCAAAATATTTTCCATCAGGAGCTGTATCCGCTGAAGATAAAAAATTTCAAATCGGAGTTTTAGAAGAAGAGTTATCTTGGAAAACGTAATTTACTTTTACATCCCCTAGCGGAAAATCTATGCGTAATTTGAAAAAGTAGCTATATATAAAATACTCTTTGGCATAAATGGAATCGGAAGATAAAAGAATATTTCAGTTAGCTGTTTAGAAGCAAATATATGGAATAAAACGTGTTTTTGAATTCAACATCATCTAAATTTACGCTCTTTAGAGGCGAAATTGTGCATCGTAAAAAACAACGAAATAAAGGATCATCATTTGCCTATTTCAAGCTTCCCCATGCAAAAAGAATTTTTCAAATCGGACTAATAATTACAGAGATATCGTGTCTACAGACAGACGGACGGACGGACGGACAAACCGATAACATAAGCACGCTCTTTTTTTTTTTACAAAAGACGCGCTAAAAACTGTGTGAATAGCACTTATTTTCTTTGCTGGTTCGATATATGCGGTTTCTCCAAAACATTATTGTTCGTGATATGCTGTTGAAAGAACTAGGGAGAGCAATGCGAAGTTCAAAGGGATTTGAAAAAAAACTTCGGTTTATACGGAACTTCGTATTATTCGAGTTCGTAATACGTGTGTTCGGCTGTATTAAAAGTGCATCAAAAGAAATGAGGAGCAGCCAAATGAAAGATTCGTTATGCAGTTGACGAATGCTGAAGAAACAGAACTTAAAACTGTTGAAATTGTGAAGATCACAAATTTTTCCTGTGGTGGGTATCAAACCCACATCTTGCTCCGGAACCACTTATTCTAACCAACTAAACTGCACCAACAGTATTTATCGCTGCAGACGTATCGTCTTGACACGTGCTTCACCTCTGTAATGAGTCACAAAATAATGAAATCCAGTGTAATTACGCTGACTAGAAAATCATATCGTCAGAAGGAACAAAGGTGGAATAATGCCTGCGTCCAACCAAAGAATTTTCACGAATTTTTTTGGTATGAATGAGACTTGTGTCTCCTAAGTAGGAAAGACTACTGTTCTTTACATTTGCAGTATTTCAGTTCATCGTTTTTTGTGCAAATTCGGGAGCTGTATGCATCAGGACCGAACACATGCAGCTAGATAATCTAAACTGCTATTATAAAAATGCTCTTGGTTTCATTTTTTTATAAAAAGAAAAATATGAAATTCTTCTAACGTTTGAGAAAATCAGGCTTACCAGTGTTGCACACACGGGGAAAAGCTTTTCGTCAACGATAGTTCCCCTTATTATACTATAAATCGAGCGCTACCAAAATGTGCGTTATTAATATTTTGGTAATTGTAGAATGGTCGTGTCCGTTTAATCCCTTCTTCATTCTGCAAAAGTTCCCAAAGCTGACTGGCATTTCCACCATGCCAAATCTTAAGGAATACCGATGCTACGAGTACACAAAAGAGCTGTCTATGTATGTTTATTTTTTCTTTTGAAGTGGTAACGGCTGTGTTTAAAGAGGACGTGATCACATGCGCTGAATCAACATCTATAACGGGCTTGTTGGTTTACCTGATTGAAATCTATAACTTTCGCTGTTTTGTTGGCATACCTTGTAGAATGCCTACTTGTTAGAGCAAGACATTAATTGGGGGCAATAATCATCATTCTTACCTTCTTTCTTTGAGAATTTCGATTTCGGCACCATTGTGGGCTTTTTCTTTGTTGAAGGAACTTCACTTGTGTTCAAGGAACTTGAGAACAGAAAAAAGAGGCAGAGAGAGAGAAAGAGATACCCTTAATTAAAAACAAACTCCATCCGTTTATAAATATTAATTAGAATTTCTTCCTAATTTCCTGCTATATAAAGATTTTGTTCGGAGACAAAAGAGAGAGATGATGAATCAGATTCATTTTATGTGTTCCACAAACTTTTGCGCTTATTAATTATTTTGAAACAATAAAAAACAAACACTTGTGAAAGATTTCCATCGAGAGATACTATTCCTGGGTAAGTTAAAAGTTAAAGGAAAATGGCATAAATAAGAATAATGCACGATGGGAAGAAAAGAATTGCATAAAAACTAATAACTGTCTATCTTCCTTAAAAAAGCCATCTGGTTGATATGAGAAAGCTTGGAAACCTTAATTTACATTTACTACTGTAATTTTACAATTTTAAGTATAACAATGATTTGTGAAAAGAAATAACTGTACTGAAATAACTGTATATATATACATATATATATATATATATATATATATACAATAAAAAACCTTTTTCAATAAACCGACAAGTGAAACACATTAAAAGGAAGAAAGCAACAGCTCTCAAATAAATAATACTTGAACCACAAACCCTCAAACAGGAAAAAAAAAGGGGAAGAATGTGCTAACACACCCAAGTTGCGCAGAGTTTGCAGCTTACTAGGAGTATAGACTTATTTAGAATATCAAAACTCTCTGTATGTAGAAATGCTTCCATGAACAAGTGAAGTATGAACAAATAACATAAACCAACTTGTACTCATCAGGAAAACACCAAGTTGGTAAACTTGGCTTTTCGTATGTCAGCGGAAAGTCCAACACTTAAGGACTCGCTGACTTGGCTTTTCGTATGTCAGCGGAAAGTCCAACACTTAAGGACTCGCTGACAGTGTTTTCGAAGCCACACACAAAAAAAAAACCAAACAAGAAAGATGACACCGAATTTTCGGGTGTAATAAACACGTCTTTTGAATCCGCTCTGACGCAAATTAAATTTATCAAAGCTATTCAAAGTCAATGGAGCCGGTATGGAAAACAATAGTATCTGACGGAAGAAAGAAGTTTTTCAATCGGGTCTTTAATCGCTCAGATATTGGTGTTAACGGAATCTTGAGCTTACGAACTCTTAGAAACAGAGTTATGGGTAAAAATAAGATGTGACTTTACGTCCCCTGGTGGGAAAACCATGCATTATCTTAGGAAGAAAGTATTCTCAATAGGTTTATCCATATGAGCGGTATCAGTCCAAGAAAAAAAAATTTGTTGAGTTTTCAGGAGCCCAGATTTTGCTACAAATACATCAAAGGCAGAAATTAACATTTATGACCCCTGGTGGCCAAACCATCCTTTACAAAATATTAGAAATTATGTGAAAAATATTTTCCATCAGGTTCTGTATGCGATACAGGAAAAAATTTTCAAATCAGAGTTTTAGGAGCAGAAAACGCAATTTACCTTTACGCTCCCTAGCGGAAAGTCTATGAATTACTTGAAAATTTTGAATTTTTAGGAAAAACATGTCACACTAGAAACACTATCCAACAAAGAAGGAATTTTTTAAATCGGACTCCTAGAAGTCGAGATATTGACAAAATAAAGATATACGTCTACGCCCCTGGCGCAGAAACCATGACTATTTTAAGAAGAAAATGTTTCTAAAAGGTTTGTCGACATGAGTACTTCGGTCTACAAACGACGTTTTTTTCATTCGGGAATTTAGAATCTCATATTTTGCTGCAAATACATCAGAAGCGGAAATTAAGGTTTACGCCCCCTGGTGGCCAAACCATTTTATTTTTTACAAAAATTAGAAATTATGTGCAAACGGTTTTCCATCAGGAGGTGTATTCGGTGAAGACAGAATTTTTCAAATCGGAGATTTAGAAGCAGAGATATAGGGAGAAACGCAATTTAGCATTACGCCCCCTAGCGGAAAGTCTAGGAATTACTTGAAAATTTTGAAATTATATGAAGCGCATGTCATACTGGAAACACTATCCAACAAAAAGGAATTTTTCAAATCGAACCCCTAGAAGTAGAGATATTGACGAAAATAAGATATACATCTACGCCCCCTGGAGTACGAACCTTGCACTATTTTAAGAAGAAAATGTTCCTAAAAGGTTTGTCGACATGAGTAGTATCGGTCTACAAACGACGTTTTTTTTAATCCAGAATTTAGAAGCTCATATTTTGCTGCAAATACATCAGAAGCGGAAATTTAGGCTTACGCCCCCTGGTGGCCAAACCATTTTTTACAAAAATTAGAAATTATGTGCAAACGGTTTACCATCAGGAGTTGTATCCGGTGCAGAAAGAATTTTTCAAATCGGAGATTTAGAAGCAGAGATATGGGGTGAAACGCAATTTACCATTACGCTCCCTAGCGGAAAGTCTATGAATTACTAGAAACTTTTGAAATTATATGAAAAACATGTGACAGGGAAAAAAACACTATCCAAGAAAGAAGGAATTTTTCAAACCGGACTCCTAGAAGTAGAGATATTGACAAAAAGAAGATGTACATCTACGCCCCCTGGCGGAGAAACTGTGGGATATTTTAGGAAGAAAGTATTCCGAAAAGGTTTATCGATGTGAGTGCATAAGTCCACGAAAGAATTTTTTCAATCGATATTTTAGAAGCTCAGATTTTATGGCAAATACATCAGAAGCAAAAATTAACTCTTACGCCCCCTGGTGGCGAAAGTATTCTTTACCAAAAATTCGAAATTATAGGAAATGTATCCGCTGAAAAAAATATTTTTCAAATCGGAGTTTTAGGAGAAGAGTTATCAGAAAAAATGTAATTTACTTTTACGCCCCCTAGCGGAAAATCTATGCGTAATTTAAAAATGAAACCATATCTAAAACACTTTTCGACATAAATGGAATCGAAAGATAAAATATTTTTTTCAATCGGATGTTTAGAAGCAAATATGTGGATTAAAACGTAATATTGAATTTGACATCATATGCAGTTACGCCCCCTAGCGGAAATATTTTGCACCGTAAAAAAAAACCGAAATGAAGCATCATCATTTGCATATTTTAAGCTTCCGAATGCAAAAAGAATTTTTCAAATCGGACTAATAGTTGCAGAGATTTCGTGGGTACAGGTAGACGGACGGACGGACGGACGGACAAACCGATAACAGAAGCACGATCTTTTTTTACAAAAGACGTGCTAAAAAACAAACACACCTGGAACATTTAAAAGTATGGAGTCCATATATACATTTGAGTTTTCTCTGTATATAATTATCTTTGAAACGTTTTCTCATTTAGCAATTATATCTGAAACACTTGAGGATTCTGATTATACGGTGCGAAATGTATCCACATTTTTTTTCCAAAATGTGATAATACGTAAATGTGAATTAAGAAATAAAGTACCTCGCATTATTTTAAACAAAAAGCAATGTGTAGTACAGTAGATTTACCTACAAGTCTAAAAAGGGAAAAGCCTTTTAAAATGTGTTATAGCTACTAGCAATCTTCTCAGCAGAAGGCACTGTGTTTCAGAATTCAGTAAAATCTCCATAATGGACACACCAAAATAGCGGACATCATTTAGCGGACGTTTTCGTGACTCCTAGTCCCGAAGAATTTCTGTATATTTACCTCCAAATAGGGGACTCTCCGAATAACGGACAGTGGTCTTAATCACAAGATAGCTAAAATGCAAACGTTCAAGGGGAAAGTAATCAGAAAAAATTTCTGCGAAGAATTCCTTTAGTGTCTTTGCGCGAAAGCATTGTAACTTTTTATCCTTCAGTTCCCCATTACATCTACTGGTCTGTGGTTTCAATATGGCAGACCTATTTTCAGAGAAGTGGATTTGTGTATCGAAGGGGCAACGAACAATATTCTTCCGATATTTGAAAAGCGTTGTAACGAAACCGAAAGTTTTTGCAAACAAAAGGGATAGATGTTTAAAAAAGCTACGAATTGCAAAAGAGAAAACAAGCGCCTTTATCAGATTCTTTGCAAGCAAAACTTGCTGAATGATGTAATAAAACAATGAGCAGTAATACTAAAATTTGTGGTGTAACATATTTAACGGTTACGTACATATATTCCAAAACATGCATCAAAATAGGCACAATGTGTGTACTTTATTTTCAAGTAGGGAAAATACGGGACATGTGGTGTATGTATTTACAAGCATTTTATTGTTTTCCACTGTAGAACAATAGTAAAAATAAAAAAGTTGAACTCTTAATCAAAGAAATCAATATACACTGGCGGAAAGTGAAAAAGAAAACCAAGAAGGAGACGTCTGATACCAACGAAATTTATACAGCATAATAACGGAATACAGAGGATAACGTGATCAAAACATTATGGCAAAATACAGCTGTATTTGCTGGTAAACTGAAAAATAACATTTCCATGTAACATGGTTAGTACGAGGTTGAACCGCCATGAACTGCGTCACACTGTGCAATTCTGGCATGGAGTCTGTCGTAAAGATGTTGGATGTAAGTTTGGGGTATTGAGTTCCAAGCATCCTCAACCTGGACAAGTAAATCGGGGATGGTCGTGGCTGGCCGTGGAGACCGGATAAGTCGGTGGCGCATAAAATCCCACACGTGCTCAATGGGGCACAAATCCGGTGAACGTGCAGGCCATGGAAGTTGTCTCACACGCTGAAGTGCATGTTGCGTTGCACGTGCCGTGTGTGGGCGTGCGTTATCTTGCTGGAAAACACCACGATCGACCGACTTTACAAACGGCACAACAACGGGCTGAATGATGTTGTTGATGTAGGAGGTGCTGTTTAACGTACCCGGTACAAACACTAGTTGTGTACGGGAGTGATAGCTGACCGCTCCCCACACCAGGAGACCAGGTGTAGGCCCTGTGTGTTGCTGGCTGATGCAAGAAGGGTGGAGACGCTCTCCTGTGCGTCTGCGAACACGAATACGGCAATCGGAGGCTCCCAAGCAGAATCTGCTTTCATCGCTAAACACGACATATCGCCATTGCGTTCTCCAGTGCAGACGTTGGCGACACCACTGCAGCCGTTCCTAATGGTGGGCTGGATTCAGAGGTACACATGCTAGAGGCACACGTGCACGTAGTCCTGCATCCAGTAGACGGTTGCGGATTGTTCGCACAGTCACCTCAGGTGTAACGGTAGCTCGTATTTGCGTCGTAGTGGATGTTCTGCTTGACAACGCCGCTCTTCTTATGCGTCTATCGGTACGCTCATCAGTCCGTCTGTGACTCCCGGTTCCACGTCTTCTCATGTGGGAATGTTCCTCGGACCATCTACGCCACCATCGTACCACCACCGATACTTCCCGTCCAATTTGCTCCGTAATACGACGATACGACCACCCGGCCTCTCGCAGTCCGACTAGACGACCTCGCTCAAAGTCCAATAATTGCTGAAATCGTACACGTCTTCCATGTCCAGGCATTGCAGCTTATTCAGGGTCTTCGCACGTGTCCGTACGCCGACGACTGATTACATTCACTTCGCCGTACTCCTCAAATACCACCGACGATAATTTGGATATTATGCCGTGCTGTGGCGTAAGCGCTCACTGGTTGGTCCAGAAATTAACATCACACCTACGTAAACTCGATCCCATTAACATATGTAAATTTCATGATCGTCCGCCAATTCCTTCTTGGTGTTCTTTTTTCACTTTCCGCCAGTGTATATGTATCATCATCATCATCATTGTCAACCATTATCAACCCACTGCTGGACGAAGGTCTCTCCAAGCCTCTTCCATAACGGCCTGTCTTGTGCCAGTCTCCTCCATGTTACTCCCACATACTTTCGAATTTCATTCACCCATCTCCCATGTGGTCTTCTTCTATGTCTTTTCCTGTCCGTTGGAATCCAATCTAAAATTTCGGCTATCCATCGATGGTCTGTCCTTCTGGCATTATGTCCAGTCCATTGCCATTTCAGGGATTTTACTCTGATCATGATGTCTTCCACTCTTTTCATTTTTCGGATCCACGAGTTCCTCTTCTTATCTCTCCTGGTTACACCAAGCATGCACCTCTCCATGCTTCTTTGAGTTGCCTGCAGCCTTTGTAATATATGTATACATATATGTATATATATATGAAGTGTATATACACTGCTGGACAATTGCTAAGGACGGATCATAAACGGCTATATAGCGCATATAAAAGTAAGTGTGGTTGGATGCCAAGTGAAATAAAATAATGTCAGAATGCCAGGACATTACAAGAAAGACAATTTATTGTGCTCTAAAATCCACAAGGCTTTGGAACGTGTTCAAGGGACAAACAGGCCATTTTGTGCAGAATACGTAAACGTGAAAAAAATGCAATTACCGTCCGCAGGCGTTCCGGCGTAAGATGTCAATACGGGATATGGCCACCATGGAGGGCGATGCAAGATTCCACACGTCGTGTCATGCTTTGCACAACATTATCAAGCAGCTGTTGGGGTAATTTATCTCATTCCTCTGTCAGTGCACGGATGATGGTGTCCTTGTTTATTAGAGGGCATTGGCGACCAGCAAGACTCCTCCCCAATGCATCCCACACATTTTCAATGGGATTCAAATCTGGAGAACGTGCTGGCCATACGAGGCGTTGAATATCCTCGCTCTCAAGACACTCCTGGACACCGACTGTTCCATGACATGTTGCGTTGTCGTCCATGAAAAAGAATCTATCACCGACAGCACCACGGAACATGCGAACATGAGGTAGCAGAACATCATTAATGTATCGTTGGCCAGTCATAGTCCCAGTTGGAAGCACATAGAGGGACGTACGGCCATTAATCATGATGCCAGCCCATACCACGACACTACATGTCGGATATCGGTCCCTTTCCTGTATGTTTGCTGGACAATATGCAGTACCACTATCACGCCAGATCAGTTGTCGTCGACAATCAGACGATAGACTGTATCTACTCTCATCTGAGAAGAGGACAGCAGACCAGTCGTTATCAGTCCAATTGCAATGTTGATGGCCCCATTGCAAACAGGCGGTACGGTGACGTCTGGACAATGGGATGCACACAACAGGACGGCGGGCGTATAGTTCTCCTTCATGCAAACGTCTGGCGACAGTTTTTCGGGAGATCCGCTTGCCATTAGCAGCCATAAACTGATTTGCTACCTCACTAGCTGTGCTGCGCCGGTATCTTTTTGTTGATAGCACTATGTACCGATCTTCTGCAGGTGTCGTACTGTGAACACGACCTCCCCTGTGACGTTTGCTACACTCTCCATTTGTTTGGAATGATTTCCAAAGCCTTGAAACAACACTGTGGCTGACGTCGAACTATCTGGCAACATCTGTTATTTTTCGCCCTTCTTCAATCTTGCCAATAATACGGCAACGCGTAAAATCATTGAGGTGATGTCGGGAAGACATACTGAAAATTGCAAGTTCGTCAATTGATTCTTTCCCTTTCAACTTTGCGTTTGAACAAAAACGGTCAATATGCGTCAAATCCTTTATATCTCTTATCAGCACTATGACGTCACGAACAAGTTTGGCAATCCAAAATTTGCATACGCACAACACGTCTTACTGTATCCCGCACTTATGCTAATTTCCACATTTTCCTGCCTTCCATTTTATGGTTGCTATCGTTGCTATTGTCATCTGTCCTTAGCAATTGTCCGGCAGTGTATAATGACACTATATATACGTATATAACATGGGTGACATGGAGGAGACTGGCACAAGACGGACCGTTATGGGAGAAACTTGGGGATACCTTCATGCAGCAGTTAATTGATAATGGTTGACAATGATGATATACAGTATATATAAAATATATATATATATATATATATATATATATATGTCATCATCAGTTTTCATCATTGTCAACCATTATCAATCCACTGCTGTATGAAGGTCTCCCCAAGTTTCTTCCACAATTGTCTGTGTTGAGCCTGCATCCTGCATGTCACTCCGGTATGCTTTCGAATTTCTTCCATCCATCTCCCATGGGGATATATGTGTGTGTATATACAGTATATATGTACAATTGAACTGTGGAAAGTCAATCGAATTGCTGTCCCCACGTCAATATATGAATATATATATAAAATCCCCCAAAGATATACACAGTATATATATATATATATATAGTAACCAAAGCTGTTATGGAAACAGCAACAAAATTAGCTGGGTCTAAGAACAAGTTGCATGTGAACAAATTATCAGGAAAAACCAAAATGTTGATGCAAAAAAGAAGAGAGATGAGGACAACTAAAGAAGATGTGACTTCCAAAGTGGAATATATAGAGCTATGCAAGACAGTACGAAAATGTATCACTGAAGACATAAGGAAATTCAACTGTGAACTAGCAATTGAAAACAACCAAAGCCTAAAGATAGCAAAAGGACATCTCAGTAAGGGAAGAAAACAGATTATGGCACTGAGAAAAGAAGATGGTTCTGTGACAAGAAATAGAGGCAAAATTTTGACAAGAGTGAAAGATTTCTACTCCAAATTGTATGAAAGGGATGATACATGCACTCCAGACATCATGAAAAGTACCAGTACTAGAGTTTCTCCAGTCCTCCTAGCAGAAGTTGCACATGCAATCAAGAGCATGAAGCGGGGAAAAGCTCCAGGAGAAGATGGAATTACTGTAGACATCATACAAGAAGCAAGTGGAGAAATCGAAACAGTACTCGCCCAAATTTTCACTCGATGCCTTAATGAAGGGGAGATTCCTGAGGATTAGAACAACGCTACAATGATCCTGCTACACAAAAAAGGTGACATTGAAGATCTCAGGAACTACAGACCTATCAGCCTCCTATCAGTGGTTTATAAAATCTTCACTAAAGTTCTTTCACACCGCTTGAAGGTAACACTGGATATGGCTCAACCGAGAGAACAAGCTGGATTCAGGAGTGGCTACAGCACAATAGATCATATCCACGTACTGAGAGAACTAATTGAAAGAGCGAGGGAATATGAACTTCCAATGTGCATGGCTTTTATCGATTATGAAAAAGCCTTTGATTCGGTTAAATCATCAGCAGTTCCAATGGCTCTGAAATCCGGCGGTATTGAAGATGCATACATTAATATTATTAATAACATATATGAAAATGCAAGTGCAAAGATTCGGCTGTTTGAAAATACAACACACGTAAAAATTGGAAAGGGAGTGAGACAAGGTGACACCATATCTCCGAAGCTCTTTAATGCTACATTGGAAAATGTCTTTCAATCACTGAACTGGGAAAACAAAGGGATAAAAGTTAATGGAGATTATCTAACCCACCTTTGTTTTGCTGATGACGTAGTGATTTTTGCAACTACCCCATCAGAGCTGCAGAGTATGATCCAGGAACTTGCTGACAAGAGTAAAGAAGTGGGATTAAAAATGAACTTTCAGAAGACAAAAGTGATGTTCAATGCTTTTACGAGAAATGAAGATTTATGGATTGATGGAGAAAAGCTGGAGATAACAGACACGTACGTTTATCTTGGACAGCAGATATCAAGTGAGGGTCACATTGATGAAGAAATTAATCGACGTACAAAACTTGCCTGGAGAGCTTTTGGAAGAAACAGCATAATTTTCAAGAGCAATATGCCATTATGTCTTAAAAGAAAAGTGTTTGATCAATGCATCCTTCCAGTGCTTACGTATGGTGCAGAGACGTGGACCTTAACTAAAAGAGACATACAAAGGCTGCAGACAACTCAAAGTAGTATGGAGAGGTGCATGCTTGGTGTAACCAGGAGAGATAAGAAGAGGAACTCGTGGATCCAAAAAATGACAAGAGTGGAAGACATCATGATCAGAGTTAAATCCCTGAAATGGCAATGGGCTGGACATACTGCCAGAAGGACAGACCATCGATGGACAGCCGAAATTTTAGATTGGATTCCAAGGGAGAGGAAAAGACCCAGAAGAAGACCACATGGGCGATGGGTGGATGAAATTCGAAAGTATGCGGGAGTGACATGGCGGAGACTGGCACAAGACAGACCGTTGTGGAGGAAACTTGGGGAGACCTTCGTCCAGCAGTGGATCGATAATGGTTGACAATGATGATAATGATGATGATATATATATATACAACTATTAGAACAAATTAACCCCAACCCCCAAAGATATTTATATAATACTATTAGAAAACATTTGTCAGGGAAACAACCAAAAAGCTGCTGATAGACTATGAGGGTATTTCTTCTCCTTCAAATTCTTTTAAATATTTCATGGGAAATTACTGCATTTTCGGTAAGTTACACAATGGAAATTTTACATCTGCTTTGTTATAAGGGAAAAACTATTTCTTTTAGACAACTTTCTATCCGATTACAGAACGGTAAGAATGATTACCTTCTTACTAGGTGATCCAACTCCCGCGTAAAGTACAAAAGTGTAATTCAGGGATATTGGCCTTTTGCTGGGCCACTCATGAATATGGAAATCTGGCACATGTGTTTATTGCTACAATTCGGTGGCCATCTTGGTCAGTAAATTACTAATTATTTTTTCTTACTTTTCTTTCTTTAAGGAAGTTTGTAAACTGTGTTACTTTATTTGGAGGAGAAACGCTTTGAAAAAACTTGCAGCGGTTTTTGTAATTGCTCCCTTAGATAGAAATCTTATTCGAGAGAAAAAAAACGGATGAGACAAAGATAGATATCGATTCATCATTGCATATTGTTTAGTCGAACAAATGACAATACAATGGAAACAACCATTATATCTTAAAGGAAATTAGATTCTTTTTGTCGGCGATGCCGTTGATTTTGAAAGGTGTATGTGCTTCAAAAGACAGGACTCAAGTAGTGACGAGAAAAGAGAGGAAATCGGCAATCATCCAGTGTAGTAAAGTGTTGAGCTGCAGCAAATTACGCAAAGCAGGTCACAGACGGGTAACTATGATTTTGAGAGCATGTCGCTTTGATAAGATGAGCTTTAACAATGAAAGATTACCGGGGAAAATAGCGTCTATGACTGTTGTCGATGATGCTCGAAAACAGAATGGAAATCTGTCATCCATTCAAGAGTTCATTTGCTTTGATTTATCCTCCTATACTTCACTTTCATTGCTAAATATCTTTCAATCATTGAAATGGGTGGACAAGGGGATAAAGATTAATGGTGATTATTTAATATACCTTCGTTTTACTGATGACATATTCATTTTCATAAGTACCCCCTCAGAAGTACTCGGAAACTCGATGGCAAGAAATGGGATTAATAATTGACTTGCAGAAAACAAATTTACTTACAATACTTTTACAAGAACTAAAGGTTGTAGCGAAAGAAGCTCATTTTTCTTGCGGAGGGGTTCGAACCCACTTTTTCCAGCTCCGGAGACAGTTGTTCTCCCGACTTAACTACACCGACGAAGTTTATAGCTGCCACTTTGCAGTCTTGATATGTGCGTCACTTCTGAGCTAGGTGCCTCACAATGTATCCCTTCCTTTGCGAAAGGATGGGACGGAATCATAGGTTTCCGGGTTAGCCGGCAAGCCACGCTTGAAGAAGAGCTCACCGTAGAAGAAAGAATTTTAACTAATTGCAAACGATGTGTGGAAGGAACATCACACATTTTTTGAAGAACCCAAAGGCCGCGAGATTCACTTTTACGTATGGAGGTCAATATAATGAAACAAGCGCATCTTCCCATTGGTGAAATTCGAAGTCGCACCTCCTCGCTCCAGAGCCAGTTGTTCTACCGACTAAACCACGCCGACGAAGCTTAACGCTGCAACTTTAACGTCTCAACATGTGCGTCGCCTCTGCGGTAGGTAAGTCACATGTTTGATGGGGTAAATCTAGAAGTAATCGATGCCTACATTTATCTTCGACAACAGGTATCAAGTAAGAGCCACATCGAAGAATAAATTAACAGACGCATGATACTTGTCTGGGGAGCATTTGGAAGAAACAACTATATTTTGAAGAGCATTTACCATTATGTATCAAATTTTGCCTTAAATTATGTCTCAAGCAATTTGCCAGTTAGACTTACCGTTTATACAATGAAGAGCAATTGAATTAGAGATACCTGTTTAGTACTGTGTAGCACAACCTTTCGCCCTGATGACGGCGGCGATTCGTCTCGGCATGGACTCGACAAGACACCGGAAGTGTTGGCAAGTCATACGGATCCATGACCCCTGAACAAGCTCCAACAGTTCACGAAGAATTGATGGAGGGAGTCAGAGCCTCGAACATCTCTCTCGATAGCATTCCAGATGTGGTCGATGGGATTGAGGTCAGGTGACCTAGCGGGCCAAGGATGCGAGTTCACGTCGGTGGAGTGTTCATCCAACCATTTGGATGCAATTCGGGAGCGATGGCACGGTGCATTGTCTTGCTTCAGGATGAGGCACCTAGTGGGATGTTGAAGACGCACAAACGGGAGAAAATGGTCGTCCTGGATATCACGGTAACGTTGACCTGTGAGGGACGATGTCACACGTACCAGGGGTCCCATTTCAGTCCACGTAAACAGTCCCCAGACGAGAATGCCACCCCCACCAGCTAGAAGAGCACCCTGCTGGCAAGAAGGATCCATCGCTTCATGTGGTTTGCGCCGCACTCGTATCCTGCCATCCGCATTTACCAACGTGAATCTCGACTCATCAGTCCAGGCAACATTTTTCCACATCTCTAGGATCCAGTGGTGATGTTCCCACGCCCATGCTAATCTTTGCACCCTGTGATGTGCGGTCAGCAGGGATACCCTCGTGGGACGATGGCTTATGTACCCTATAGCGAGGAGATGATTCTGGAGGGTGTGGCTGCTTACACGTTTTTGTGCACCACCGTTAGATTGCCGAGTGATTTCTTGCTCTGTGGCCAGTATATCCGCTGTTACAATGAGAGCTAGCCGACGATGACCCAGCTCATCCACACGCTGTTGACCACGGCAGTTGGCCCTTGCAGGGATGGTTTTACCGGATTCGATGTACTCACGGTGTACCCGTGTCACAGTGGCTCGTGATAATCCCAGTGCCTGCATGACTTCCGAGATGGAGTGACCCATTCGTCAGGCCCCGACAATTTTCCCACGATCAAAAGCGCTTAGATCCTTCGTCTAACCCATATTGCGTCCGACTCTTACTGATTCCCGTCGCGTCACTCTTTATATTGTCGGATTGCTGCATACGTCATGTCGTTTCCGTTTACAGGGCCGCCCACAGCGCCACATTTGCATAACGCCAGCTGTCTCTAACTCAATTGCTCTTCAGTGTACATCCTTACAATAATCCTTGCCGTTCTTACTTATCGATCAGAGACATAGACCTTAGCCAAAAGAGACATCCATAGGCTGCGGTTGACTGAAAGAAGCACGGAAAGACTCATGCTTCGTATAAGCAGGAAAGACAGTAAGAGTGATTCAAGGATCAGGAAAATAATAGAGCTGATAATATCAAATTCAAAGAAAGGACTCTCAACTGGTAATGAGATGGATGTATTGCTAGAAGAACTATCCAAACCATTGAATAAAAACTGAAATATTAGGTTGGATACCTAGGTAGAGAAACAATCGATGATGAAGACAGCATGATAAATGAGCGGAAGAAATTTGAAAGCATGCAGTAGTCATATGGAAGAAAATGGCTCAGGTCAGAGAGTTGTGAAAGAGACTTGGGGAGACCTTCATCCAGCAGTGGATTGTGTATGGTTGATGATGATGAGTTCCCTCACAAAAACATGCTGGATAATAAGACTACATCGACTTCCTTCTCACAAAACCTCATATCTCTTGGTACCGCATTGTACGGCGAAATGTTGGCAATGTTTTGGTAAGAATGACCACTGTGAATGTCTAATACTTAGTAAAACTACGACTGCGTCTAGAATGGAAATAGCGAATTATTAAATTTTCCGTCCTTCTTCTACTACGGGTTTTCATGAACTGGAATTTGAATACGAAGATATACACATGTGTATTTACTTCAAGAATTGATTTCTTCAAATACCCTGAGAATGACTCTAGATTTAAATCTGGTCCACCTTCTGTGCTACACATAGCTGTTAATACTCCGTAAAACTAGTCTTATATTGAGTTAATACCTTATAAAAAAATACGCATTCCATTCAAAATATCGAACGAAAAATCAAGATTTGTAGATAAGTTTCATTTTTCAGGCCTTAAAGGCAACCGTGAACAACTCGCTTGGCTATAAGCAGATATCCATCTATAATTCAGTGTCACTGGTTCTATCAGAAAAACACACCATCCATGCCTTATCCAGGATTATCTCTGACGAATGTTCCAAAATCAGGGCTTCAGACCACCCGCTTACCTGAGAGAAGTGCAAACATTTCAACAAGTTTGATGCATCGACTTGAAATAAGCTGAGAGTATCCATACATTCGATATTTGAAACAGAACTGGATGTAATAAATTTCAACACTTATTTTTTTTAAATAATTCATTATGAAGCTTTGCTAACCAGAGTTTTACCGCATGTGTTATATTCTGACTTATTTATGTAGTTAAAATGAACATCAGCAATTGCGAAGTAAGTTTGCCCCCTCTTTGAATTACTTCTTGCTCAAAAATGGCCAGATCATTATAACCATCCTTGTCTCCACGAGTGAACGCTTACCACAGCATTTAGTAATAGTGCTACCTTTCAGTAGAGGTAGATTGGCCCACTGGGACACCGGAACATTTCCGGGTACAACTATACTCGAGAAATGCCCCACTTTCTCGTATTCTTTTTGTCTGAATTTTGTGAAATGAACGAATAATTATTTCAGTACTTATAAATGATAATTGCTAACTCCATTTAGGATTTATATCTGTCTGAAAAGTTATTTCCTTAAAAAAACTTTTCCTTTTATCAGTATGTTGGGCTTTTGTTCTGAAAAGATATAGTAAAAATGTCTGTACTTGTGTGAGAAAACTGCTGCTAGACCAAGCACGTTCCTATAAGTTATTTAAGAAAAAGCTAACTACGGTAAGATGCAGATCTTTGGACTTGGAGTAAAGTGTCATTGATAGGCCGTATCCGCCTTTTGTAATTTTGAAGGTGACTCTAGTACCCTTTGGGATGGCTTATCATTCCCACTCACTTATCCACAGACTGAAACAGAGAACAAAGCGGTTCTTCCGCAGAGATGTTCCGAAATCTGTGTCACTCCCATACTGACCTTTACCAGCACTGGTCCATGGGTCAAAATAATGGGTAAACTTAAAAAAGATTTCTACCCAGGTAGAAGGCACCAATACTATCGCGCAGTATGTGATCGGTGACTAAATAAACACAAACTTAGTTTTGTGATAAAACTACGTGTATGTGCACTTTCAACTTTCAGAATAACCTTCATCCTGATTACGTTGGAAGACAGATATGGTCTTCAAGAGACCCGTGATCTTTTCGAAACCAAGTATTTCAAAGACAAATATTGTCTGAAACAAAATCTCAACTCTGAGTGTTGTTTGATGCTACATTCAAACACCAGAGAAATTTCAAAATTCTTTCGTCGTTAAATTGTTGTTATAATTTGCTTACGACCGAATTTGTTTTACAATGCATATTTCACAGTTCTCTTTCATCAAGGATCTAACAGATTTGGTTTTCTTAAGGGAATTTACGGAGCGTTAGCTACCCTGTAGGTCCGTATGTTTTTGTAATGATAAAATTTCCGGACTGGTTTGATAATCCCAATCCGCCCCTGCCCATCAACATGGAATACACCGATGAAACATTACATTATCACCCCCTACCTAATAAGCTATAAGATCTCCGTTATCCTGCAAAACAGTGGCAACTCGGCGAGGTATCGATTCGATGAGATGGCGATAGGTGTCCTGGAGTATCTGGTACCATAATGTCAACAGCTGGTCTTCCAGTTCCCGTTTCCGAATGGTGGTGATTTAGCGCGAACCCGCTTTTCCAAGTTGAACCACAAATGTTTGACTGGTGTAGCGTATGCTTATTCCCAATTGTTTCTACCTAGCTAAACACTACATATGCTAAATGTCAGGTTCGCCAATAATGAAATAGGCGTTCACCCTAATCCAACTTCAAGAAAGCATGGTATATTCCAACATCGTTAACCCAAAATTATTAATCAATCAATAGTGTATCACGCACACCTTTACAACATAGTTATGCAGACGCAAATAACAATATAAATCCGAAAAACGTAACACGCTCAGCAGAGATTCAACATCTCCACCCAAACAACTACGTCGCAAAATATATTGATATATACGCTGAAGAGCAATTGAATTAGAGATACATGTCCAGTAACGTGTAGCAATTCCTTTCGCCCTGATGACGGCGGGTATTCGTCTCGGCATAGACTCAACAAGACACCGGAAGCGTTAGGAAGCCATACGGATCCACGACCTCTGAACAAGCTCCCACAGTTCACGAAGATTTGATGGAGGGGGTCAGAACGTCGAACATCTCTCTCGATGGCATCCCATATGTGCTCGATGGGATTGAGGTCAGGTGACCTAGCTGGCCAAGGAAGCGAGGTCACGTCGGTGGAGTGTTAATCCAACCATTCGGATACAATTCGGGAGCGATGGCACGGTGCATTGTCTTGTTGCAAGATGAGGTCCCCAGTGAAATGTTGAAGACGCACAAACGGGAGCAAATGTTCGTCCAGGATATCCCTGTAACATTGACCTGTGAGGGACGATGTCACACTTACCAGGGGTCCCATTTCAGTCCACATAAACAGTCCTCAGACGAGAACACCACCCCCACCATGTTCAAGAGTACCCTGCTGGCGAGAAGGATCCATCGCGTCATGTGGTTTGCGCCGTACACGTATCCTGCCATGCGCATGTACCAACGTGAATCTCGACTCATCAGTCCAGGAAACATTTTTCCACATGTCTAATCTTTGCACCCTGTGATGTGTGGTCAGCAGCGGCACCCTTGTGGTACGATGGCATTTGTACCCCATAGCGAGGAGATGGTTCTCGATGGTGTGGTTGCTTACACGTTTTTGTCCACCAGCGTTAAATTACCGAGGGATTTCTTGCACTGTGGCCCGTCTATCCGCTGTTACAATGCGAGTTAGCCGACGAAGACCCCGCTCATCCACACGCTGTTTGTTGTCCACGGCAGTTGGCCCTTGCAGGGATGGTTTTACCGGATTCGATGTACTCACGGTGCACCCGTGACACAGTTGCTCGAGGAAATCCCAGTGCCTGCACGACTTCCGAGATGGAGTGACCCATTCGTCGGGCCCCGACAATTTGCCCACGATCAAATGCGCTTTGATCCTTCGTCTTACCCATATTGCGTCCGACACTTGCTGATTCCCGTCGCATCACTCCTTATATTGTCGGATCGCTGCATACGTCATGTCGTTTCCGTTTACAGGGCCGCCCACAGCGCCACATTTGCATAACGCCAGCTGTCTCTAATTCAATTGCTCTTCAGTGTACTTTTTCGTCCTTATCAACATGCATACGTCACTTACGTGCTGACCTCAGGGTGTTGCCAAACTTTATTCACGTGACAGAGAAGATATCACGTTAAGTTTGTAAAGTGCAAAAGAGAACTCAAATTTACATAGGAAAAGGAAGTAAAAATGAAAGTAAAAGTAGAACATACGCCACACTGGTTTCATATCAGGTGAACTTGGAGGCCAGGGCATTAACAGAAAGTTATTAGCATGTTCCTCGAACCATTCCTTGACGATTCTGGCTGTGTGGCAGGGCGCATTATTCTGTTAGTAATGGCCATCACCAGCAGGGAACACAGTTGCCATGAATGGGTGGACGTGGTCAGCAATGATATTCAGATACCTAGCAGCTGTCGGGGATTGTGCTATTGGGATAATGGGACCTAAATTGTCCCAAGAAAACATCGCCAGCAGAAGAACATCGATGCCACTGGCCTGTTTGAGCCCAACAGTGCATCCAGGTGCCATAACCTCCGTTGGTAATCGGCGTATCCGAGCTCGGCCATCTACGTGATGCACCAGAAGAATCTTGATTCATCAGACCAGGCCATTTTCTACCAGTGAACCACTCACAATATCGATGATCTTGGGTCTATTTCATGCATTGTTGGGGATGATGTGCAGTGAGCCTGGGAACCCGGATGTGTCTTCGGCTACGCAGGCCCATGCACAGAAGGCCGCGATGAACTGTGTGATGGGACACATTGCCCTGAGCACCACTGTTGCAGCTGCGGTTGATTTGTCGCAATGTGGCACGGCAGTCACTGTGAACAATGATCAACAGTCTCCGCTCCCCTCTGGCATCAAAGAACTGCGGATGACGGTTCGTCGCATGGCCATCTGTGCACCACTTTTGCTACGTACTCACTACAGTGGCGCATGAACAACTCACAAGTTGCGTCGTTTCCGAAATCGTAGTTCCGAGGCGACGTGCCATTACAATTTGTCCTTTATCAAACTCCGAAAAATCGGCAGATTTTCCCATTCTGACTACGAATACTCTACTAACCGGAAACCAGCCCTCGGGTTGTATATATACTGCTATGTGAACTTTACTTGCGCTACCGTTCGTGTTCCAGGTGCTCTCATTTCTGTAGGCTGGGGGTGGTCATGATGTTATGTCACATTTTTGTATATATAGTCGGCACTGGCAAGAGGTGTTAGTTTGCCTGTACAAAGCCTATGCAATCGGAAAATGGTAGGACTTAGCAAAATTGAAAGCAGGCTAATCGTCTGCGCGAGGAAGGTGGGCCAGTATCTCAGCAACCGGGGGCACTGTAGTCTGTTAGAGGGACGCAGTAGTGAAAGTGTGGTTGTCATAGTAACACACATTCACCCAGCGTGCAGGAAAAGAGAAGCTATCACTGGCTTACTATCGAAGCATACATCGGTTAATATGTGCTGTTCAGGGGAACAGACGACTCGAAATCAGTCAGTGAAAGACAGTCTATAACTATGATGCATAGAGAGACATTGCCAAGCACTCCATTCATCGGATGCTCTTGAGGATGTATTTCAGTAGCCGGGGTCCTGTTCATGTGCCCATATTGATCGATCATCGTCAACATCTCCTGAAGGAGGTACAGGAGAGTGTGATTGGACAGTGAAACATCTGAGTACAGTCTCTTTGTCAGTTGATTTTAAGTTCCAGCTCCGACATGCTTATAGAAAAGTAGGCATTCGACGGCGGAAGGGTATACAACTGCCACTAGACTGCATAGTTAGTGGCAGCTGTATACCATTCCGCCGCCGAATATCTACTTTTCTATCAGCATGTCGGAGCTGAAAGTACTTCCGCCGTAATGCGGCAGAAATAGATAGCTTCTGAGCATGCTCTGCGTGCTCAAATTCGCCTCGTTTATAAATTTTACAGCTGCTCTTTACATGGCTCCCACCTTCTGTCATTCGAACTAGTACTTTGCGTGTCACGAATGTTTCTCATATTATTATACGTCTAAGTCTGTTTCTCTTATTATACGTCTGTTTTTCTTATTAATATACGTCTGGAAACAACTCTACACCCGGTATAATGCCCAGAGATAGACAAAGAGGTTTCGTTTTATTCCTTTCTTTCTTCTTTTACTTACTGATATACCCACGCACATAAAAATAGCTTTCTGAGAAACACCCTTTTAACAAAATCCAAATTTCAAATTTGATTTCATGCCCATATCCCTCACTCAAAAACTACGTACACTGTAAAAACATTTCTGAAATTCACGAGCCACTTTCTGTCATTCCTTTCGTGAATTAACGAAGCATATTCCTGACACAACCTTTTCCCTAAAATGACGGAAAGAAACCTGAATTTCATGGATTTTTTCTACCTCGGGAAAATTCTGAATTTTCAGAAACCTTCCGCAGTTTCTTTCTTATATTGCCGATAAATTCTCGTTTTAGAGATGTGTTAACGGAAAATTCTGAATTTTCAGAAACCTTTCCGGCGTTTCTTTCTTATATTGCCGATAAATTCTCGTTTCAGAGATGTGTTAACGGAAAATTCTGAATTTTCAGAAACCTTTCCGCAGTTTCTTTCTTATATTGCCGATAAATTCTCGTTTTAGAGATGTGTTAACGGAAAATTCTGAATTTTCAGAAACCTTTCCGCAGTTTCTTTCTTATATTGCCAATAAATTCTCGTTTTAGAGATGTGTTAACGGAAAATTCTGAATTTTCAGAAACCTTTCCGCAGTTTCTTTGTCGGTTTTAGAGATGTGTTAACGGAACATTCTGAATTTTCAGAAACCTTTCCGCAGTTTCTTTCTTATATTGCTGATAAATTCTCGTTTTAGAGATATGTTAACGGAAAATTCTGAATTTTAAGAAACCTTTCCGCAGTTTCTTTCTTATATTGTCGGTTTTAGAGCTGTGTTAACGGAACATTCTGAATTTTCAGAAACCTATAACGAAGTAAATTTCTCCGTCATTTTTGGTCTACGCTGGGATTCGAACCAGAGGCCGCTTATTCCGGAACAAGTCGCTCTACCAACTGAGCTACGCAGACTTTTGTTCTGATTGCTATGTGCCTTTATGTCGTGTGCGTCCTGCTGGCAGGTACGGTACGTCACAAACCTTCCGCAGTTTCTTTCTTATATTGCCGATAAATTCTCGTTTTAGAGATGTGTTAACGGAAAATTCTGAATTTTCAGAAACCTTTCCGCAGTTTCTTTCTTATATTGCCGATAAATTCTCGTTTTAGAGATATGTTAACGGAAAATTCTGAATTTTCATAAACCTTTCCGCAGTTTCTTTCGTATATTAACGGAAAAATTCCGTTTTCACTTTTTCCGTATCCGTATGACGAGAAGTCACAGGTAATAGGAGCGATTGGCGAGAATACTTGAGGTTTGATTAACTTTTAAATTTCAATTGCCTGTCGAATTTTGAAGTTCCGTAGCGAAATTGGATATTATGGATAGCTTATCGCATGAAATCCGTTTAAGAAACTGGGTACTTAACTTATTGTACATAATACGATATCTGTGTATCAGTCTTTGGACAACTTAAGACAAAAGCTATTACAGCTATCAACAGTAAATTTTATACTTAGGAGGGTCTTTTTAATGAAATAAAAAGTACACTTTACCTTTTTTTAAAGATAACCGAATGTCATTGTTAGTTAAAAAAAATCAAGGTGCAAAGCATTTTGTTGCTTCCAAAAATGAGGATGAAAAATGCCTAATTTGTGAAAAGTCCTCCTACAGTAAAAAAAGTATTAAAAACATATTCAGAAAAAATAATATGCTCCAAGAGAAATAAAATGACTAAATCACTCGTATTAATGACAAAAAAAAAAAATTCATTGTCGCGCAATTTGTTTTACGATGTATACGTGATTCGAATTTCCGAGTGTCTGTAGCTCACTGGTTAAAGGCGTGCGTTACTTGTTCAAGCGGCCCGGGTTCAAACATGACTGGTGTAGAAAGATTATCTGTGGGAAAGACTAAAGTATGCGGGGTCGTCGGTTTTGCGGACTTTCAATTTAAATACGGAAAATCCTGAAATGGATTTTTCTGAAATAAACGGAATTTCTGACGACGGAAAATCTGTGAAAATACGGAAGTTAAAATAAACGTGCACTTTTTAAAAACGGAAATTTCTGAAAAACACGGATATCTATCGTCCACTTGACTGCACGTTATTTTCAGAAATTTTCTGTGAACTCACACCACTTATTTTTTACAGTGTTACGCACTGCCAGATAGCGTGTGAATCCCGAAGATAGTTCAATGCTGATAGTTATAGAAGCATTTGAAATTACTAAGTCCACTTTGTTCATCTCAGTGCAGTAAATAAATGAAGCTGTAACTAAGTGGACGAAAGAAAGGTTTGAAATTTGTTTATTTTTGCCCCACCCAAACTGGCTGTCTAATAATAATTCTCGAATTCAGAAACTTGGCTTTTTGAAAGCCAGTTTTCAAACTCAGAGAAAATCACCGGCGATAGTTTACTGTATCTATTCGTGTTATTCCACATGCAAAGGAAACACCTCTGCAGTCAGGATATACATCTTTTTCATTTTTGGCGTGCTCATTTATTTACCAAGATAACGACTTGTTCTGAGCTAAAATATGAACAATAAAACCTCATGTACCAGGAAAATGAATGCTTCTGAACATACGGAAAAGTTGTAGTAGGATTCTAAGAAATATATAAAAAAAATGTTTTCAAACTGGTGAAAGGACGTTTCGTAATTCTGAAATTAGTGCATGTGCTCTTGAGAGTCGTGGAAGTTTCTATCTTGTTTTATATCTGAAGAAATGAAACAATCGTGACCCAAATGTGCTAATTTATCGCCGAAACGTGTAAGTCACCATGGCATCTTTGATTTCCTCTTTTCCCCAACCTGAAACAAGTTTTCGAAAAATAGCTTTTTCTGCAGAAACTGGTTTCCCATCTTGAAGTTGCGATCGCTCTTGAAATACGGAAAAAAATGATCCCTGAACTAGGTTCACGAAGTTGATAAATCCAGCTTATCTTTAACTATACGTATTATTTGAGCAATGGTATGACAGATCCAATTATCCTGGACATTTATCCGGTTTATGACTCTAATGATGAATGTCACAATTCTGACATTCGCCATTTTATTACTTTGTTTTTCCTTTTTGTTCCTTTCTTTTGAGAAACTTAGGTTATACACTGCACATCATTGAAACTTTCCTAACCACAAGAAGTGGGCACACTGGCACACAAAGTAGTAGGTGTGGGCTGACAGGTGGGATATGGAAATCATTCCAGTATGCAACCAATCACGTTAGATGCGCGAGAGATGAAAGGGAAAACGCGGACAGCTGAAGCCATGTCGTCTCCCGTGATGCAAGTAATACAGGACAAATCAGCGGAGTGTTGAGAGCTGCCACAGTACATCCAAACATCGAAGATGCCTAGCAGACTCGTCGCCAAACCTATCACCAGCTGGACGCATTTAAGAGAGAAAGGAACATATGCCTTCATGAAGCTGGTTATTCAAATTCGATTAATTTCTGCCCATGAGTACGGAAACAGTATGACGTTGTAAGCAACAGTGGTTGCAAGAAGGCACCGTCTGTCACCGTAGTGGGACCAGTGTGGTCTGACTGACGTCAGAATGCATCGATAGGCCCATTCGTCGCCAGGCAAGTGCGGAACCATAAGCTACTTTAGATAGCATTCGATGAGTCATAGAGGCGACTATGGTCATCCTCCTAACGACTGATGGTGAACCGAACATTGGTGGAGGCATATTCACTTTCATAGTAGCTATTGTATCGACTACTATTGATCATAAGGCATCGTCCAGGTCAGCTGGGGTAAGAACGCAATAGAGTTGCGCGGCGAAAAGATTGGAACCATGTCATGTTCAGCGACGAGTCCCGATTCTGCTTCGATGCAGATGATCGTCAAATCCGCGCCTGGCGACGACGTGGCCACAGGGAGAATCCAGATGCCGTACGCACAGCACACTGCTCGCCCACCATGCATATTGGTGCGTTTTGTACGATAACCTGTCACCTCTTCTTCTTGGTTATTCAGTTCAAGGACTGGTTGTTCAGTAGATGTACTCCGTCTTTCCATTCCTCTCTGTTCTCTGCCGTTCTCTTCAAGTTATAGTATGTCCTAGTCTTGGAGTAACTGTGCCACAAAACCATTCCTTGGCCTTCATCTTCCTCTCTTGCCTTGAATTTTCCCTTCCAAAACTTTCAGAATCGGGACTCCATGGCACAATGTGTGTCCCATCCATAACATTCTTCTACTCTTTAACATGTTGATCAGATTCTTGGGTTCTATCACTCTTTCCAGGACTTCCTCATTAGTCTTTATTATCAAGCCAACTTATTCTGTCCATTTTTCTATAGCTCCACAACCTATCGCCTCTGACGCGTATTAGGGGAACGTTGACACCCCGGTGGTACGTGAATGACGTTTTACATCCCGTGTTATAGCCATTTCCGATTGATATCCCGGAGTCCGTTTTACAACAAGATTACGCTCGGGCACACATCATCTTTTGAGTGTGCCTACAAGGGATCCATGAGTTTTGGACCAAGGAGTCACGGTACATAGTCAACTAGTCGTTCGATGCAGTGGCGGATACTAGGAGAAAAGTACCTTCCGTGTTGTATCGTCGTCCGAAAAATGAAATTTGGTGGCCGCCCAGGTGGTGCAGTGGTCTAAGCGATGGCCTCTGGTCATTCGTCCGAAAAGAGTCCGGGTTCGAATCCCGGTGAGGCATGGATGTTGTGTTTGTCTTACGGCACTGGCTCTCTCTCCCTTCCCTAGAACCACTGACCATAAATTAGGGACGGGCGACTGATTATAGCCCATTGAGTTGCTCACGGTGGTCGTTAAACCTCCAATCAAAAAAATCAAAAATAAAAATTTTTGTGAAGGTAGAGTGATGGTATGAAGTTGTTTTTGTGGTTTGGCTTTTCTTCATCAACCGTTTTGTACAAAATTATGAATGCTGACCTCTACCCACAAGTTCTGGCAGTTATGCAGTGAAAACGTTGGGGTATTATTTTGAGGAAGGCCCATCTCTCTATCAGAAGGACAACGCATCATGTCTCACTGCTGGCATTGCTACAGATTGGTCCGAGTCCGGAAAGTTTGATTGGCTATTCCAGAGTCCTAACCTGAACCACACAAAGAATCACTGGGACGAATTGAATCGTCGGGTGCGTAGAAGAAAAGATCGCCGAACAAACAAAGCTAAACTGGTCACTGCTTTGAAAGGCGAATGCAGAAATACTAGGGGTGTTCAAATGAAAAGGTACGAAAAAAAACCGTCATAAGAACGTAACCGTTAACATATTTGCCTATGCCGCTATGGGAGAACGTAGCGACACATCTAGGGATGCGATTGGAGTCGCCGGCGTGGATCGGAGCACGCGCGGGCACCCGCATGCGCAGGAGAGAGCAGAGGCTCTTATAAAGAGCGCCGTCCAATTGACTACTTGTTGAATTCCTCCAGCAGAGACGAACCATTAACTCCGATGTGTACTGTGAGACACTCCGAAGCCTACGCAGGTCCATCAAGAACAAAAGACTGGGGCTGCTCACGGAGGGTGTGGTTCTGCTCCATGATAACGTGCGTCCACACGTCTCCAGGGTCACACACGCGGAACTGGCCAAGTTCCAGTGGGAGCAGCTTGACCATCCGCTCTACAGCCCGGACATGTCGCCCTGCGATTTCCATGTGTTTGGTCCCCTGAAAAAACATCTGAAAGGGAAGCGCTTCCACTCGGACGACGAACTCAAGGACGCTGTGCAGGACTGGGTCTCGTCACGGCCACAGGAATTCTGGGTACAAGGAATCCTTCGGCTCGTTAATCAATGGGATCGTTGTGCTACGGCCTATGGTGTATACTTTGAATAAAGTCTTCATTTATACCCACAGTGTCGTTTCGTACCTTTTCATTTGAACACCCCTAGTATAACGGGGGACATTTACAAAAAAAAAAAATGGAGAATATTTCACGAAGAAAAGAGGTCGTCATAAGGGTCATATCTTTCAACACACAATAATGAGTTCTATGTAAATAAGGATTATGTGTAGACATGAAAGTGTTCTGATGTTTATGAATTTATATGTGTAGGTGCAAAGGGACGCGGTAAATATAGGGTATTTCACGAAACGTGTCTGAAAGGAATACGAAAGGAACCGTTAATTGTAGAAGTAAAGTGAAAAATGCAAAATACGCAGTAGAAAGAGGACAATTCAGCTATGATATATGCACCCCTCCGGAATGGATAATTTCCAAAAAATATGAAAATTAAATATTTATACGGACTCCAAGGAAATCAAAGTCAATTAGTAAAAATCTGGCAACGCCGAATTATGGATAAACAAATTTACCCGGACGCTTCAGATGAACATTTAGCTGAGATATCGATAGCTGAAATTCTGAACGTATGCCAGCTGACCTGCACTGAGCATGTGCAACGTTGACGTCCGCGAATAGTACACATCGGCGACCTGCAAATTCATTTACAAAAGGACAACCGACATGTTGTCTGTTCAGACATTAGAGGCGTTCCACGTGATTCCGAGACAGACACTTTTTTTTTTTTTTTGATTGGAGGTTTAACGACCACCATGAGCAACTCAATGGGCTATAAGCAGTCGCCCGTCCCTAATTTAGGGTCACTGGTTCCAGGGAAGGGAGAGAGCCAGTGCCGTAAGACAAACACAACATCCATGCCTGACCGGGATTCGAACCCAGACCCCTTACGGACGAATGATCAGAGGCCATCGCTTAGACCACTGCGCCACCGGGGCGGCGAGACAGACAGTGCACATGATATGCGTTACATTTGACAATGCACATGCTCATTGCAGGTAAGCTCACATACGTCCAGAATTTCAATTATTGAAATCTCAGCAAAGTGTTCCTCTAAAACGTACGGGTAAATTTCTTTCCCCCGTAATTCGGCGCGGCGCGTTTTTTACTAATTGGCTTTCTTTTCAGTGGAAGGCCGTAAAAATATTTTATTTTCGTATTTTTCGGAAGTTATCCATTCCAGGGGTGTAGCTGTCATAGCTGAATTGTCCTATGTTTACTGCATATTTCGCATTTTTCACTTGATTGCTACGACCAACAGTAACTTCCCTATTTCTTTCTGACACTCTTCGTGAATCACCCTGTATACCTGAACGAACTCTTGAAGAAATGTTTCCAGAGCACATCTAACCAGCTGCTTCTAAACATGGCCTTTTTTATTAACTGAGCAAAGTTTAAAAAAATATTCTATGATTTGGTTGCTTTAATCTTCCTTATTTTAGGGGAGGGGTGTTATCAACCACCGTGAGCAATTTAGTGGGCCTATAAGCAGTCGCCCGTCCCTAATTTAGGGCCGCTGATTCCAGGGACAGGAGAAATCCAGTGCCGTAAGACAAACACAACATCCATGCCTTACCGGGACTCGGAAGCCATCGCTTAGACTAGAGTTGGGGGAGCCTTTTGATGTTGGAAGGCCGCATTAAGTTAGTTGTAATCTAATAAGGCCGCATTTAAGAAACTTCAATTAGATATACTTCAAAATGTACATTATTTTGTGAAAATCTTACTGTGCACTAACTAACTTCAAAAAAAATGAAAAAAATCGTTAATTCTTAAGCTAACTAACAACACAACATCATGCTTACCGGGACTCGGACTCGGGTTGCGATATGGAGGTCAGCAGTTTTAGCTGATCCTCTAGATAGGTATCCGTCAATTGTGACCTTAACGCCGTCGTTTTTTGGGTCAGGTAGGAGAATGTAGAATCGCAGCAATAAGTGGTTGAAAAGCAAGAAAGCATTTTTCGTGCAAATGAAAGCAATCGTTAATTCTAAAGTTAACAAATTTTTTAATGACTTTGTTGTCACTGCTTTTTGTTTGAAAGCATTTCAATATTTGGTCGCAACATGCAGGTCCACAGTTTCAGGTGATCCTCTAGAATCTATTGCAGAAGGATGGGTATCCGTTATTTGTGACCTTAAGGGCGTCTTGATTTGGGTCAGCTAGGAGAATGTTGATTCGCAGCAATAAGTGGTTGAAATGCAAGAAAGCGTTTTCGTGCATGCTGGCGAAGGCGTGGGTATTCTATTGCATTTTCCCATATTTCAACTGGAGCTTTCTTAGCTTTAAATAAAGACTTTAAAATGTCATATTCTAAGAGGTCAATCAAATCCATCTGTAGTTCTTTAAGCGCCATAAAACGGAATCATGAGCGTAGCAGGTGTCAAAATAATCCTTTTGAGTTACTAATGTTTTAAATGTGGCCGTCAGTCTGGGAGCATTATTTCGTTGAATCTTCTTTTACTCTTTGGTATTTTAATATTTCGTTGAATCTTCTTTTACTCTTTGGTATCTTAATATTTCGTTGAATCTTCTTTTACTCTTTGGTATTTTAATATTTCGTTGAATCTTCTTTTACTCTTTGGTATTTTAATATTTCGTTGAATCTTCTTTTACTCTTTAGTATTTTAATATTTCGTTGAATCTTCTTTTACTCTTTGGTATTTTAATATTTCGTTTTGAATCTTCTTTTACTCTTTGGTATTTTAATATTTCGTTGAATCTTCTTTTACTCTTTGGTATGTTAACATTTCGTTGAATCTTCTTTTACTCTTTGGTATTTGAATATTTCGTTGAATCTTCTTTTACGCTTTGGTATTTTAATATTTCCTTGAATCTTCTTTTACTCTTTGGTATTTTAATACGGTCGTTTTAGGATTAAAATAAAAACAAGAAAGATGACACCGAATTTTCGGGTGTAATGAGCACGTCTTTTAAATCCGTTCTGACGCGAATTAAATTTATCAAAGCTACTCAAAGTCAATGGAACCGGTATGGAAAACCGTAGTATCTGACCCAAGAAAGAAGTTTTTCAATCGGGTTTTTAATCCCGCTCCCGCAAATACTGCTGTAAATGGAATCGTGAACTTACGCCCTCGGGTTGCAGACTTGTGCTTTAAGAAAACTCTGAAATCATATGAGAAACATTTCGCAGCGGAAACGATCTCCAGCAGAGAAATAATTTTTCAAATCGGACTTTTAGAAGCAGACATATCGACAAATAAAATAAATGCATCGACGCCTCCTGGCGGTAAAACATGCATTATTTTAAGGATAATGTATTCTCAAAATGTTTTTGGATGTGAGCGGTATCTGTCCAGGACATAATTTTTTTCATTCGTGTTTTCAGAAGCACCGATTTTACTGCAAATATATCAGAAGTAGAAGCTAACACTTATGCCCCCTGGTGGCCAAACCATTCTTTACCAAATACTAGAATTTGCATACAAAACATTTCCCATCAGAAGCTGTATGCGATACAGGAAGGATTTTTCATCGGAGTTTTAAAAACAGAAGTATCGGGGAAAACGCAATTTACCTTAACGCCCCCCTAGCGGTAAGTCTATGAGTAGCTTGAAAATTTTGAAATCACATGAAAAAACATTTAGCACCGGAAACGCTATCCAACAAAGAAAGAATTTTCCAAATCGGATTTTTAGAAGTAAAGGTATTGACAAAAATAGGATATACATCTACGCCCTCTGGCGAAGAAACCATGCATTATTTTAAGAACAAAATGTTCCGAAAAGGTTAATCGACGTGAGTAGTATCGGTCCACAAACGATTTTTTTCAATAGAGATTTTAGAAGCTTAGATTTTGCTGCAAATGCATCAGAAGCGAAAATTAAAGCTTACGCCCCCTGGTGGCCAAACCATTCTTTACCAAAAATTAGGAATTATATGCGAGTTATATGCGAGTTCTCATTAGGAGCTGTATCCGCTGAAAAAAATATTTTTCAAATCGGAATTTTAGAAGTTGAGATATCGGGTAAAATGCAATTTATTTTTACGCCTCCTTCCGGAAAATATATGTGTAACTTGAAAGAGTGACTGTAACCTAAAATACTCTTCGACATAAATGGAATCGAAAGATAAAATATTTTTTTCAGTAGGATGGTTAGGAGCAAATGTATAGAATAAAATGTATTTTTAATTCGATATCATCTGCATTTTCGCTCTCTAGCGCCGAAATTGTACATCGTAAAAAAAACATTAAAAAAAAACCGAAATAGAGGATCATTATTTGCATGTTTTAAGCTTTACAATGGAAAAAGAATTTTATAAATCGCTAATAGTTGCAGAGATATCGTGTCTACAGACGGACGGACAATCCGATAACATAAGCACGATCCTTTTTTTACAAAAGACGTGCTAATAATAAAAGACAAACAAAAACATTAATAAAACTAAAATGATTTGTTCTGCAAAATTTGGATTCACTGACAAGGCCCCAGGTTCTCCACACTTGGCTTAGACCATTACACCGCTGGAGCTGCAGTCTATAACATTGCACTAAAATGTTTACATTCAATGCATAAAACTGTAGTTGATCAAAATATTAAGCAACAGTAAGGGTCAAGCCACCGATATCTTTCTCCCTCATTTTCCGGAATGTTTTGTTGTTATATTTCTCCCAAATAAATGCAAATCATACATACTTTTGGTGGCGCGACATCACGTTTCCGCTCGCTGTAATAAGAAAGTTAAGCAAGTGGAATACTCAGCAAAAGTTAAAAAAAAAAAAAAAAAAAAAAAGAGAGAGAAAGGAAAATCACGCAAGTTGTTCACGTGCGAGGAAAACAATAAGCGAACACACTGAGCATCATCATATTACTTCCTGGAGGCATTACCTCCCCTTATAGGTCGATTTTGGAGGAACTAAGAGGTGGGTTAACGGAACGGGTGCACAAAGCCGCCGGTGAAAGCATTTCGCCTATCAGAGCAATCTTTCCAATTATTTGAAGCAGTCAGACCCCATGATGTGCGGTTCCTGTCGCCGAAGGGCACTATCGTGGTGTTTTGATAAATAAAGAATGCGGACGACGTTGTCTCTCTCTTTTTTGGTTTTGAACACGAAGAGTCAGTTATACCGGAAAAGAGAAAATGAAAGTGAAAATAGACTAGAAGAAAAAGTGTCGATGATTTTCTATTTTTGAGTCGTTATTTTCTGACTCATGAGTGGAAGTTCTAAGTTGCGAAACATCTTTCGAAACTGAAATAGGGCTGTAATTTATGTATTTCTGTCACCTGCGAAGGTTTATTGCGGCAAACCTTTGTTCTACTGAGATGATGTTTAAGAAGTTTTATGAATCTAGAATAATCAAATTTCCTTGTCTGTCTGTCTGTCGTCTTCTATAGAAGAAATTACTGAAAGTTGAATTTTGAAATTTGGCAGAAATTTGCCGAGGGTACACCTCCGATACCTATATTTTAAATTAAGTTTATAAAAATATTGATTCATATCTTAATATATTTCTACGGGAAGATATTGGCTTAATTTCTCCTCCCATTTCTCGAGTTGGACAAAACGCGCTAGATTTACAATCTGAAATTTGATCTTGCTGTTATTAGCTCACGCAGCAATATTTCATTACTTTTTTGCGTAATTTTGAGTTAAAAAAACCAGAAAACCTTATGTTAAACATGATGGAATCAACAATATCAATAGACTGTGCCACATTTTCGGCTTGACTTCCGAAGTGTTACGTGTATCCTTCCGCCGTAATTATCAGCGGTTTTTTTTTTTTTTTTCAAACTTTAGAGAGCAGCTCTCGGTGTTGTTACAAGGCAATATAAAGAGTTCTGCTATTCAAAAAATAATTGCATAATACATTTTGAGAAGAAATATATATATATATATATATATTTTTGATTGGAGGTTTAACGACCACCGTGAGTAACTCAATGGACTATAAGCAGTCGCCCGTCCCTAATTTACGGTCACTGGTTCCAGGGAAGGGTGAGAGCCAGTGCCGCAAGACAAACACAACATCCATTCCTTACCGGGATCCGAAACCGGACCCATCACGGGCGAATGGTCAGAAGCCAGCACGTTTACACCACTGCGCCACCAGGACGGCTAAGCAGTGTTTTAAATCGCTATCAAATATCTTTCCAGAGACTTCTCCTTCTCTTGCCACAGTTAAGAACTCGTTTCGTGCATTTAAGAAGGGGAAAATAGAGTTTGAAAGATGATATTTACTGTGGTCGGCACCACACCGCCATAACGACTGAAAACATCGATGCTCTAAGAAAACTTATCGAAGAAGATCCTCGTATGACATATCATGAAATTGAGACGGCCCTGAGCATTGGATCATCTGCTGCAAAAACTGCCATTCATAATCATTTGCATGTCAGAAAGCGATGTACCTGTTGGGTGCCTCATTCACTCGTGGGAAAGCAGAAGCCAAACCGAGTTGAATGAAGCCAATCCATGCTGCCTAAATTCAGAGAAGAACGTAGTCAAGACCCCTACAACACCGTAACTATTACAGTTATGAATCATGGACTTATCACTATGATCCGGAAGCAAAGGAACAGTCAAGGGTCTGGTGCTTCGAAGGTGACGCACCTCTAAACAAAGTCCGACGAATCCGCAGTGCAGGAAAGAAAATGGTAGCGACCTTCTTCTGTAAAACAGAACGTATGACAACTATTGGTTTAGAAAATTAAAGAACTGTTACTGCTAATTTGTATACCCCCTCAGTGTCTACCAAATATCATCCAACAATGGAAGAAAACGCACCTAAGATAGAAAAATGAGTACCTCCTTTTGCACCATGACAATGCATCGCCTCACACTGCATCCAAGACAGTTTATTTTTTGGCAACAGAAGGCGTGAAATTTTGATTCATTCAGCCTATTCACCTGAATCGACATCCTGGAACTTCTTGCGTCCCAAAGCCAAGGAAACCTTGCGTGGATGTCGATTTTCGTTTGATAAAGAGGTCCTAGCTGCGTATTTGGAGGAAACTGGCAGTCTGTCAAAACAAAGCTGAGAAGAGGCACAATGTTCACGGGCACTATATTGAAAAGTTGTTAGTAATTATTCGTAAAGAAATATATATATTTTTAAACAGCTAAAACCTTTTGGTATGCACCTAATATACCTATTTTCCATGTGCAATTTCCAAGTGCTTCATTTTGTTAAAAAAAACCTTTTGGTATGCACCTAATATACCTATTTTGTTTTGCGTTTTCTTTACGAAGAATAACTTCGAAGCAGTAATCCAATATACAAATCTTCGACTAGCAAATTTTTTCGAAGACTGAAATTTTATTAGGTACCGTTTATGTTAACCTCATTCGAAGCTGATGGCCCGATCCTTAGGTCATTACTATTTGTTGGCAATTTATTTGCTCACAACTAGTTAAACCTCACCGGTGGCGCAGTGGTCTCAGCTGGCTTGTGACCATTCGTCCGAGGTGGGTCCGAGTTTGAATCCCGTAAGGCCTGGATGTTGAGTCTGTCTTACGGCACTGGTCCTCTCCCTTCCCTGGACCCAGTGGCCCAAATTTAGAAACGGGCGCCTAGTTATAGCCCATTAAGTTACTTACGATGGTGGATAAAACTCCCAAAAGACAACAGCATAAAAACAATAAATTTGTTTGTGTAGTCCAACGTTGCAAATCGGAGAGTTGAAATGAGCTTGTCGAGTATGGTTTCAAAGCTTGTATTTAATTTGTTATAGCCAATACAGGTTTATGATATGAAAAGTAACTTCCATAGTTTTTACAAATAATGCTGGATACATTGCGAACACATAGCAGATAGATACATGAATTACCCAACGTGACGCCGTGCCTTCTTGAGTTTCTTACATTTCTTATCATTTGCTCTTGCCTCTCGTTTTGATTTTCTCCACTTTTGTTGGCGTTTTTTTTTTTTTTTTTTTTGTGATTGGAGGTTTAACGACCACCGTGAGCAACTCAGTGGGCTATAAGCAGTCACTCGCCCCTAATTTAGGGCCACTGGCTCCAGGAAAAGGGGAAAACCAGACCCGTAAGTCAAACACAACATCCTTGCTCCACCGGATTCGAACCCGAACTCATCTCGGACGAGTGACCAGAAGCCATCGCTTAGACCACTGCGCCACCGGGGTGCGGCTTGCTTGCGTTCATTCTGCCAATTTTGTGGCATTGTTGAAAATGTTGACCCGTTCACACGAAAACGTTGTTTTTATTTTAGTTTAAACCACTGCTACATGTTCTTTAAATATTTGAATAGATATCGTCGATAGCTTTGAAACGATACCACGCATAGTCGTTTTGCCCTCACGGTTGTCCAGATAAGCCGCGATATTGTCAAAAGTGTTCGCCGATTCACAAGAAAACAATTTTTAAGATATTCAGTTCAAACCACTGGGAAATGTTTTTCGTATATTTGAACAAATCTCGTCGAGAGCTTCACGTTTGCCGAGATGAATTAGACAAACGTGGCAACATACCCAGAAATATTGCATCATCTCCCCCACGCATAGGGAGCGGAGGGTGCATCGCGCGCACGATGTGTTGTGCAGTACGCAAATTGGACGCCATGTTGCATCCGACGATCAGTTACACACTCTTCCTCCAACCAAAATCTTAATGCTGAATTCTTCAAGAATAAAAAATTGGCATCCTTGTATGGTTATAACCCCCTTCTATGTGGACAGGCTATTTCACTGAATTGTGACACCTTTTTCCTCAACCTTAGTACAGCAACGTAGATGCACTAGGTATATTATCTCGTTGCAGTACATTCCAGGTGTTACCAATGTCTTGAAGAACATCTGCAAAAAACACGGCGTTGACTTTGGAGTCAAAGCTAACAACATTTTGATAACTTTATTTTAAATACACCATAGCTGAATAATAATGAAAA
Organism: Macrothele yani; assembly: GCA_039090855.1. Lineage (NCBI taxonomy): Eukaryota > Metazoa > Arthropoda > Arachnida > Araneae > Macrothelidae > Macrothele > Macrothele yani. Next base: position 65,261,290 of record CM077005.1, read on the forward strand.
GCATATTGCGTATTAAATCAGTTTATTTTTGTCGCGTAGTCAGCACAAAGATTCGCCAAGCTTTCGCACTCCACTGGAAGGCTTTTTCAAGGGAACAGTAGACACAAAAATGCAAAGAATTGGAACAGGTAAAGAACGAAGACGATTTTTGAAAAACAACGCGGATGACATCACGAGCATATCATATGAAGTTTTATCACGTTATTATGTAGTGCGCCGTGATGAGTTTCCATCTTTTAATAACGCATGCCGAACCATTGGTAGTACCACAGAGACTATATCATTGCATGCCACTTTGCTGGATAGGATTATTCCACTGTTTCCCTGATGGCAGTCTCTTTTAAATTCGTGTAAGGGGCAATTCACAATATATTAGTAGCAATGAAGCCTCCTACCCCGTTATCACATATAATATCAAGTTGCAAGGAGAGACACTGTGAGAAAGAAACGGCGGGTGTATACGCTATACCGTTAGTACATCCTGACAACACGGAAAAGATATACACTATCTACCAACAAGTAATTGGACACCTGTGATAGCAAAGCAAAAAGAAGTTTATTCACCTTCAATAGTTGGTGGATCGAGCCTCCACGAGCGGTAATTACAGCTGCGACCATCCGGGGCATACTCTCAACAAGGCGTTGTACGACGGCTAGGGGCATTTTCTTCCACCCGGTTTGGAGAAGACAAGTCAGTTCCTTCACCGATTTCGGAACGACAGGGACACCCCTTAAGTCGACTCTCCAACTCGTCCCAGAGGTGCTCGATAGGGTTAAGGTCCGGGCTCTGCGCAGGCCAGTCCATTCGATTATCCCATTGTCACCATACCAAGCCATGGTGGGCCTCGCAACGTGACAGGTGGAATTGTCATCCTGAAAGTAACATGGGTCCACCCCGTAAAACTGCCACAACGTAGGAAGCGCATGGTCATCCAAAATGGTGCAGTAGGTCTCTGCGTTGAGTCTACCAGGAATTGCGACCAAGGGTTCCGTGCCATACAAGGAGAAACACCTCCATAGCATAATTCCAACGCCGCCGAACTTCACAGTTGGCACAATACATTCCGGCAGAAGGCGTTCTCCAGGCAGACGCCAAACCCAGACCATGCCATCCGAACGGTAGAGGGTGAACCTTGATTCGTCGCTCCAGATAACCTGTTTCCACTGTTCAACGGTCCACTGTCGACGTTCTTTGCACCACGTTAGCCGAGCAGCGCTATTGGACTTGGTGATCAAAGGCTTGTGAGCGTCAGCACGTCCATGATAACCAAGCAGATGGGCTTCTTTACGGATGATATTCATCGATAGAACACTCCCGGATGCCTGTTGAAACTCCTCGCGGATGTGGCCCATCGATTTCGTGCGGTTCTTCCGAATTTCTCTGGCCAGCACCCGTCGGTCTCTAACTCCCAGTTTTGTGGGTCCGCCGGGTCGGGGCACATTGCGACAGTCACCTCTCATTTTCCACTTGACATGTAGGCCACTGTCGAATTTGGGTACTTCAAGTCGCTGGATATGTCACGTATGGATCGGCCATTTCTGTGATACCCGACAGTTGCACCTTTCTCGAAATCAGAGAGCTCCGAACTGCGTGGCATCTTGCATGCGATTGGTTGCGTTGTTGTTTCCCACACGATATCTAACGGCGGCGGCCGTGACGTGCATCAGGACTGCAGATATCGTCGATTGCAGGGGTGTCCAATTTCTTGTTGGTAGATAGTGTATATAGGAATGACAAAGCGATCCTTGGACACTAGATGTGAAGAACACGTACAACGTGTGAACCAGGATACACAGAATACAACACTCGCCAGAGAAGTCATGCATTGCTCGGCCGCTCCTTTACGGAATCATATCAGAAGAATTGCCCCTTACACGAATTTCAAAGAGACTGCCATCAGGGAAACAGTGGAAATTCTATGCAACAAAGTGGCATGCAATGGTATAGTCTCTACGGAAGGTTTGGCATGCGTTATTAAAAGATGGAAACCATCACGGCGCACTGTATAATTACGTGATAAAAATTCATATAATATGCTCGTGATGTCACCCGCGTTCTTTACATGTTCCAATTCTCTGCATTTTTGTGTCTATCATTGCCTTTAAAAAGCCTCACAGCAGAGTGCGAAAGCTTGACGAATTTTTGTGCTGATAACACCACAAAAATAACCGGATTTAATACGCTATATGCGTCTTTCAATCACTGAACTGGGAAAACAAAGGGATAAAGATAAATGGAGATTATCTAACCCACCTTCGTTTTGCTGATGACGTAGTCATTTTTGCAACTACCCCATCGGGGCTGCAGAGTATGATCCAGGAACTTGCTGACAACAAGAGTAAAGATGTGGGATTAAAAATGAACTTTCAGAAGACAAAAGTGATGTTCAATGCTTTTACAAGAAATGAAGATTCATCGATTGATGGAGAAAAGCTGGAGATAACAGACACGTACGTTTATCTTGGGTATTAGATATCAAGTGAGGGTCACATTGATGAAGAAATTAATCGGCGTCCAAAACTTGCCTTTAGAGCTTTTGGAAGAAACAGCATAATTTTCAGGAGCAATATGGCATTATATCTTAAAAGAAAAGTGTTAGATCAATGCATCCTTCCAGTGCTTACGTATGGTGCAGAGATGTGGACCTTAACTAAAAGAGACATACAAAGGCTGCAGACAACTCAAAGCAGCATGGAGAGGCGCATGCTTGGTGTAACCAGCAGAGATAAGAAGAGGAGCTCGTGGATCCGAAAAATGACTAGAGTGGAAGACATGTTGATAAGAGTTAAATCCCTGAAAAGGCAATGGGCTGGACATACTGACAGAAGGACAGACCATCGATGGACAGCCGAAATTTTAGATTGGATTCCAAGGGACAGGAAAAGACCCAAAAGAAGACCACATGGGAAATGGGTGGATGAAATTCGAAAGTTTGCAGGAGTGACATGGAGGAGGCTGGCACAAGACAGACCGTAGTGGAGGAAACTTGGGGAGACCTTCGTCCAGCAGTGGATTGATAATGGTTGACGATGATGAAGATGATGCGTTTCATTATTAACATTTTGACATTAATCAAAAACGATAGGGATTCAGTGCCAATGGAGTCTCGTTATGGGGTTTATGTTATTCCTTTAAAAGCCACGGAACCAAATGAAACCGATAGGATTTCTGTGGGTTCTACATCTCACAACCTTAGTTGCAGAATTTCAGAGCATAAGTATAATTTAAAGTTCGGTGCTCTCAGCACAGCCCTATCAAGATTGTGTTCACGCGGTACCAATTATTCGCTCTGGGCCGAGGCCAAGATCTTTGTAGCTCCAGAACTAAAATATTTTTTGTTACTCTCCGAAAGCCTACAGATTCACAAGTTAAAACCTATGTGTTGTAACAACGATTACCCTACTGTAATCCCACCGCCTTGGAAAACTTTGATAGATTGGGAGGAACAATCTGAACTATAAGTACTGGACACTCACCTAATATTACAGTTTTAGTGTTTTGTGAACTTCATGACTTTCATTGGTTGTTCACTATCAAGCAGTGTTTACGTCACTAAGTTTTTGTATTTATACCATTTGTTTTTTTGTCCAGTCAGCAGATGTATTCAAATCTGAGGACGAGTTAGTTGCTTACTTGAAAGATCTCATGTAGATATCAGGTTTTTAGCCAATGTGTTTTAACCATTAAAGATTTTAATCGTGCGTAAGACAGCCATTATTTTTCTACTGAAAACATCAGCACGACCTGCATAGTATTTTAATACCTGTCGCTCCTAGTATTTCTTCCATTCACGCTACATTTTGGACTTGTTGACGAGAACGTTTGGTAAACTCAAACACAAGCTCTGCTTACAGTCGGCACATTTAGCATTCCTCTGTAACTGCCGTGCACTGAACGTGATACCTAAGTTCCTGAGGATTCGCAGTGTTCCACTCTCCTTACGAGATTCCTACGTACTGCTGAAAGTAAGCGTCTTGCAAGTGCGATTAGACAAAAGCGGGGATATTTAGACCTTTTAAATCGTCGTACTTACGACACCCATTTAAGATTGACCAAATGTATCCACCCAATCATCCTGGATCGTCTGTTAACTAAAGCTACGGCAACTTATCTCTCTACACGACAAAGAGTCAAAAATCCACACATTAAAAAACTGAGACAACTTGTTTTGGATGAGATTGCTTCCAGAACGCCAAATATGCGTACAGAATCCCGATCCGAACAGTTAACTTCAAGATCATCATACCTGATCTTCAGCGACGTGACCCTAAATCAAAGTCAATAAAAGGCTCTTGCAAGGGGACTCAAGTTTGCCTATCCTGTGAAGAAGTTGGACAACATCGCCATTATCCCGCAGGTTGAGACTATGTTAAAAGCCCTGCCTACCTTGGAACGTGAGGCTGCGCGCCACCGTGTCGCGAGAGTTATTTCCACGTCTAATACCATCTGGGACAGCCAATTCCTTCGAACTTATGAATGAGCAAAACAGCTTAGTGTGCTCAGGAAAAACTCTGATATTTCTATCGTCCGTGCTGATAAGACTTCCCAAGTCGTAATTTTAAACAGAGCTGATAATCTTCAAAAAATGATTATGACCATTTCAAAATTCCCCCATATTGTCTGCAATAATCACCCTACTCAAGCCACAATTGCTGCCCTCCGAAAGCTAAAAGCTTTGTATTCTTTGTCCTCGTGCCTTGTTTTCCACTTGCATCGCGCTTTAGGCCCTAGGGTCCCCGAGCGTTTCGGGCATGTCAAATTACACAAAGAAGATCTATCGGTTTGTACTTTAGTGTTTACTCGCTCCAGTCCCACCAGACCCCTCGAGGGCGCATTAGCCAAACTGCTTGCACCTTTGACCTCCTCATCTGTTTTCCGTTACCAGTTCAGTTCAAGCCTTAGCTCGCATTAATGAATTTTTTCCCATTACTACCACCTTTGCTATGGTTTCCCTTGATGTGAACTCCCTATTTCTCAACGTTCCCGTTTTGGAGGTTCATAAAATCATCGAAGCAAAATTAACATCCCTAGATTTCCCACTCACCCGCTAAAATTGACGCAATTCTTTGACCTCTTCCGCTTGTACAGTGTTGGTCCTATCTTAGGTTTAAACAACCTCATTTACCGTCAACTTAAGGGTGCCCAAATGGGGGGTCCCCATTATCACCAACCCTCGCCGAGATCTTGTTACAGAGCTTGGAAGAGGACATTCTACAATCTGCTCCTGTAAAACCCCTCTTGTATCTCCGCTACGTTGATGACATTTTGCTTTTTTGGACCTCATAGCTTTACGAGTTGCCTTTCATCCAAATACTCAACCATATCTTTCACCATGAACACGAAATGGATTTTATTTACCTTTCTTGGATTTTTTGCTTGAACGGGACGCAGACACCAACGTCTTGTCCTATTCCGTGCTCATAAAAGCCAGCTTCTGAAACTACGCTAATTCCGTTTAATTCTTCACACTCCAACATTCAAAAATATGCATCTTTGCACTTTCTCATCCGACAAGCAGTTAAACACTCTGCTTCCAACCAACTTCGTAATGCTGAATTCTTCAAGATTAAAAAGTTGGCTGATAATGGTTACCCCCACTTCGATGTGGACAGGCTATTTCGCCAAATTCTGACAGCCGCCCCGGTGGCGCAGTGGTCTAAGGCGTTGGCCTCTGATCATTCGTCCGTAAGGGGTCCGGGTTCGAATCCCGGTCAGGCATGGATGTTGTGTTTGTCTTACGGCACTGGCTCTCTCCCTTCCCTGGAACCAGTGACCCTAAATTAGGGACGGGCGACTGCTTATAGCCCATTGAGTTGCTCACGGTGGTCGTTAAACCTCCAATCAAAAAAAAAAAAAAAAAAAAATTCTGACAACTTTTTCCTGAACCTTATCACAGGAACGTAGATGCACTAGGTATGTTACCTCGTTGCAGTACATTCCAGGTGTTACCAATGTCTTAAAGAACATCTGCAAAAAACACTGCGTTGAATTTAGTCAGAGCTAACAACAGTTTGACATTAATCAAAAACGATAGGGATTCAATGCCAATGGAGTTTCGTTATAGGGTTTATGTTATTCCTTTAAAAGCCACGGAACCAGATGAAACCGACAGGATTTATGTGGGTTCTACATCCCGCAGTCTTAGTTGCAGAATTTCAGAGCATAAGTATAATTTAAAGTTTGGTGCTCTCACCACAGCCCTATCAATATTGTGTTCACATGGTACCAATTATTCGCTCTGGGCCGAGGCCAAGATCCTTGGCCCTCCAAGATTAAAATCTTGTTTGTTACTCTACGAAAGCCTTCATATTCACAAGTTAAAACCTATGTGTTGTAACGACGATTACCCTACTATAATACGGCTGCCTTGGAAAGTTTGGTAAATGGGGAGGTGCAGTCTGAACTATGAATACTGGACACACGCCTATATTAGTTTTAGTGCTTTGTGAACTTTGACTTTCATTGGCTGTCCACTATCAAGCAGTGCTTACGTCGGTAAGTGTTTGTATTTATACCATTTGGTTCGTGTTCAGTCGGGAAATGTATTCACATCTGAGGACAAGTTAATTGCTGACTCGAAAGATCTTGTGTAGATATCAGTTTTTAGCTATTGTGTTTTAACCATTAAAGTTTTTAATCGTGCGTAAGACGGCCTTTATTTTTCTACTGATTTTTTTCGCTTACGAATATGCTAACATGATTAGTGTGCGGCTCACATTTTTAACGCTAAATGATTTCAATTGGATCTTATGTTTGTCCCAGCCAAACTTTACCACCAAAGATTCCCATACCAGCATCACCAGATACAACACGGTCGACCGTAAGTCACCCCATACTATCCGTGGAGTTAGACGTAGTCCTACGTCAAAACAGGATCACTGGATACTAGCAAAGCACTAGTTGATTGTTCTTCCCTCATTCCAGCAAAAAAACAAGATCATTCGGCACTAGCAAAACACTAGTTAATAGCTCATTCTTCAACCCGCTCCAAACTTTACCACCAAAGATTCCCTTACCAACATCACCATATAGAACACAGCTAACAAGTATGTAATTGACCCTGAAGAAGACAGCACAAAAACAAGATCCATCAATAAAACAAGATCACTCTGTACTTGCCAAACACTAGTTGATTGCTCGTTCCTCATTCGAGCAAAAAACAAGGTCACTCTGTACTAGCAAAACACTAGTTGATTGCTCACTACATTTACCAGCCAAAGTAAAAAAAGTGATAGATTTGAAAAGTGGCCATTTATAGAATGCAAATTATTTCAAATAAGATCTCTAGGCGAGAACTCATTGACCGTGCTACTGGACACGTCACTTCCTTATCAAAACCTTCACCAATTTTGTTGAATTCATTTCGTGAACATCGCAGCTGACAGCCACCCCACAAAGCTTGCCAGAGTTGTGTTGTGGTTAAAACTAAAATAAATTTTTATTCCATGATTAAATGAACTAGCGAAGAGGGTTAGATTATTTTAAAAAAATCATTTGTTGTTTATAATGACCATTGTGAAGAATTTTGAGGTTTGTAAAGAGTCTCTGGTTACAAATTTGGGACCTCTGGTTCCAGGAAAGGGGCAGAGCCATCATCACCATAAAAACACCCATCTGTGCTTCATCCGGGACACAAGCCTCTCTCGGATGAACAGTCAGAAGTCTGCACCTTGGACCACTCTGCCACTTGAGAGGCAGAAACACAGTCTTTGTATTGTTCAGGCATTGGCTGATCACTGTTAAAAAATTTGAGGTAAGTTGCACCAAAAAAGTGGTGCTACACCAGCTACACCACCACCTTAGAAAAGATACACCATTTTGTGGTTTTTTTTTTTTTTTTTTTTTTTTGATTGGAGGTTTAACGACCACCGTGAGCAACTCAATGGGCTATAAGCAGTCGCCCGTCCCTAATTTAGGGTCACTGGTTCCAGGGAAGGGAGAGAGCCAGTGCCGTAAGACAAACACAACATCCATGCCAGACCGGGATTCGAACCCGGACCCCTTACGGACGAATGATCAGAGGCCAGCGCCTTAGACCACTGCGCCGCCGGGGCGGCCCATTTTGTGGTGCACAATATACCGAGAAACATGGTGCAACCTTGTATCATAACGTGGCGAAAAGCTGAACCACGTTGTTGGGTTTTGTTTGCAAAAAACAATGGTGCATCTTTTCTTACAAGGGAACGGTCCTGACCGTTGTCGCTAGATGTTCAGTGCTTGTTATATCATTCGACAGTACTGAAGAGGTTATGAATAATAACAAACTTTTAGGTGCTATGGAATATAAATGATGAAGTTATAGGACATCAAATAACACTGGCAGAGACAATACTCATGGAATCTCCATTACTCTTGCTAATTTTTTTGCTGTTTTAAGCAATTGGTATTCATTACAAAGTATTCATGACTGGATATTCAATATAGCGTGTTCAGTAATGGATATAATTTGCACTCACCTTTCATGTACGACAAAAATATTATCTTTAATTATGGAATGATCCAAACAAAAGTAGTTCTCACAGTGAGATCATTTCATGAATGATGTTTCCTCGCAATCTTCTCTAATACATTCCTCAATTAGTCCCGATTCAAACCAATACTGGAGAGGTGTTCGAAAGTATCCAGGGTGAGCAGTGACATACACTTATAAAATGCAAAGCGGATTAGGTTTTAAAATCGAGGCGCAGAAAATTGATAGTGAACAAAAGACTGCAGACGGAGAAAGTGGTCTCTGTGCCAAATGTTCATGTCTGATGTTGCCAACACAGTATTCGTTATGAATTTAAGCATATTTTTACAGGGACGATTTGCACTTATTTTCATAGAAAATAATTGTAAGGAGTTCTAATATACCATTCATAATATATATACATTACATAATATAATGCTCATGAATAAGTCTGTAGTGGCTCTCCCTGTTGTCCATAGCAGCTCAAAGTTTGCATATAAAAATATCTTATGATCCTCTATCTAAACAACATACCTCAAACAAAGGTCTTCGCTCTTTTCACGTTTATAAGTGAGTCACAAAAAATTCTCATTGGCCGCTACCGGGAGTTGAACCTAGGGTCTTCCAGTTACGCGCCGGATATGCTTCCGCTACACCACAGCGGCCTCGAATTTCTCCAGACTCACACACGCTAACTGCCAAGCCAATATGGCAGGTTGCTTCTTGGAGCCCCACACAATGCTGGGGATATCCGGCGCCTAACTGGAAGACCATGGGTTTGACTCCAGGTGGCGGCCAATGAGAATTTTTCCGTGACTCACTTATAAACGTGGAAAGAGCGAAGATCTTTGTTTGATGTTCCTGGTCCACGTTAAATGTCTGTATTAATAAACAACATACTTTCGTTTTGCAATCAGCGACATGTCCGTTTCTTTGTTAGAAAGTGGTGCAGCTGGTGTAGCACCGCTTTTTGGTGCAACCTACCACAAAATGTTTAACAGTAATAAAAATCATTTTGTACAACTGTTTACTTTGTGGAAATTACGAGCGGAGATAGATATCCAGGCGAATCAGTGGAATTTTATTTTACTTTTGACTTTTGTGTTTTATCCTATCGCAACAAAACAATCAGAACAATAACAAAAGACCAAGAAGCATGACACTACAGTTGTTTTTTCGAAGTTGTTCTAGTGTAAGTTATCTGGCACATTATGTAAAGTTGATCTTTTTGCATTTGATTTTAGAACAACTGAGTTTTATTAGATTTTTTTTTTGCTGTTATTGTTTCGGGTTCAACAACGACTGTGTGCAACTGTAAGTGCTGTAAGTAATCGCCTGTCCCAAATTTGGGCTCACTGGTTCTAGGGACGAAAGTGGGCAAGAGGCACGGGGCAGGCGCATCGCCGATGCTACATACGGGACTAACACGGGCCCGCTCGGACGAATGGATAGAAGTCTTAGACCACTGAGACACTGGTGCGGCTACATGGCTTTTCAAAGACATTTCTTATGCTGCTAGTGTCATATCAAGTCTAATCGTGAAGTACATTTATTTCAACACGTCTTTGTAAATAAAGTAGGTTCTTTTAGTATCACTTTGTCGGTCCGTCCGTGAACACCATATCACTGCAACTAGTAGTTCGATTTGAAAAAATCGATTTCGCGTTTTGAAGCCCAATATTTGAGCATGATCCTTGTCTTCCAGGTTTTTCCAAAGAATAGCATCGCAGCTAAAGGTCGTAAATACAGATGCTAAAGAATTCAAAATACACTCTTTTTCCAAAACACCCCAAAAAACTTGTTCCATCCTGATGAAATTACGCTTGCAATATGGGCGAATATACAAATGATTACAAAAACAACAACCAATGGCTGAATAGCGGCCCATCACATCGCATGAAAACCGGTCATCGAGGAGCGTGTCTCAAGAGCAAAGCTCACACGCAGGGACAATTGCGAGAAAGGATAGCGGTTGAATTAACCTCCACGGACTATGAGGATGCTTCGACGTCAGATCCGTGTACACTACTACCAGTTCAGCGAGTTAGGTAGAACGTATAATATGGTTGAGAGAAGAGGCCGGTTGGTCAAGTCGCCGTATCGCCCGGCAGTTGAGTCGAAACGACGCGGCAATCGGACGATGTTGGCGCCATTGGGTCCAGGAAGGTACAACCCAGCGACAGGCGGGTTGTACCTGTCAAAACGCGAGGATCGAGCCATCGTGAGAGCCGCACGAACAGAATAAAATTAATCACTCTCAACCGTCCGTGCCCATCTTGCGTAGCCTACAGTTGCGGAAATGACCATCCGGACCTTTACCAGACTACTTGCGGCACCGGAACTACATTCCAGGAGGACACTCCGCCACCTACCACTCACCAGCGAGCACTGCCGGCAGCGGATGCAGTGGTGTCGGGCCAGATCAGCGTAGTGTCCAGTGGCGTCGTGTTGCTTTCAGTGACGAGTCACCGTTTGCACTTAGCGCCGATGGCCAACGCATAGGTAACCTGAGACGAATCGGCCAGATAACGGATCCTGCTTCTATTGTGGACCGGCACACAGCTCACACACCGGGAGTGACAGTCTGCGGTGCCATTTCCTACGATAGCCGGACACCATTGGTAGACCTTCGTACCACCCTCACGGCACAACGGTACGTCGACGACCAGTTGCGTTGCCATTCTTGTCGCAGCATCATAGATCAAATGTTCAACAGGATAATGCTCGGCCACCTGCGGCACGGTTCTCCCAGGCCGGCCTCTGTAATGTCAACACCCTTCCAAAGCCAGCCCGATCGCCCGACCTCTCACTGATCGAACATGTTTGCGATATAATGAGACGCCACCTACTCCCATCCCGGAATGTCGGTGAACTGGCCCCCAGTTTGGACACCATCTGGCATGCTATACCACAGGACAGAATTCATTAACCGTATGCGTCTATGCCAAGCTGGGTGATCGCTTGACATAAGTGGCGCTGCAACGTACTGTTTGATTCCATTCCTGTTGCTGTTTTATCCGAATAAATGACCCAACTACTCACCATCGTTTCTTTCCTCATACATGTTATAACGAAGTAAATTTCTCCTTCATTTTTGGTCCACGCCGGAGAAAAGAGGTTCCAGGCTGGAGCAAGGAGGTCCCAGGCTGGAACAAAGAGGTCCCAGGTCGCTGTTCGGACGCCATTATAACGAAGTAAATTTCTCCGTCATTTTTGTCCACGCCAGGCTCGAACCCGGGTCCTCTCATTCCGGAATAAGTCACCCTACCAATTGAGCTACGCGGACGTTCCTTATCGCTGCTATCTGCCTTTATGTCGTGTGCGTCCTGCTGGGTAGGCATGTCACAATGTACATTGCACACACCAGTTTTCATCTCAATTGGATGACTCCTATGTGTTTCGTTTTTTGTTTTATTTTTTGACAAAGAGTGTATATTTTATTTCATATCATTGCTTCAAACATCCGATTGAAGAAAATATTTCTCCCATTTGATACAGTTCATAACAAAGACTACTTTTGGTCGATTTTTTTTTCAGTTAATGCACAATTTCTCCGTTATTGGGCGTAAAGCTAAATCGCGATTTACCCGATATCTCTGCCTCTGTAAGTGCGATATGAAAAATCCTTTTGGCGTTTGATAGTTTCTTATGTGAACTGTTCTGCCTATAATTTCAAATTTTTGGTGAAAACATGTTTTGCCACCAGGGATGTAACTGTATGTTTCTGTTTATGATGCAGCTTTATTTCTGCGGTTCTGTAACCTCAATCGAAAATAGTTCTGTGCAATCAGGTACCGCACAAAAATTGTTTCAATTATTGATGGATTTTGGGTAGTGACCTGGGCATCAATGTTTGATAAAAGTGAATTTAGGTAACCATTTTTAGTATAGTGAATTTTAGTCATCTTCCCTTTCCTTAGTGTTTTTGTTTCTCCATTTCTATGCAGCTGGACAGTGGGCACGGCTCTCAATTTCTCAGCGTCCCATCCGAGGGAAAGATAGATTTATAGGCTTTTCCTGCCGTGCGAAGAAGAAAGTGGAGAGTGGTATTTGAGGGGTCACTGAGAAGCCAATTATGGATCATCTGCGCCTTCTAGGAAGTGGTGACAAGTGAAAAGAGTAGTCTGTTGGAAGTAGAGGGAGAGCGAGGTGGGAGAATCTCACTTGTCTGTGCGAAATCGAGATAAGGAGAAAAGGAATGAACGCTGATGATTAGGAAAAGGAATACTGCCACGCGAGAGAAGGGGATTCAACGTATTACTAATATAGAGAATGAATGGAAATCCGGTCAATGCTTGAGATCTTCCCGCATAACATCTGAATAAATACTTTCCTCACTGCAAGAGCGTGTTATAACTTTAGCTGATATTTTATTTATCTGCTCCAGACGGGTTAAATACGGGTGAAACATCCAAAATAAAAAATTCTCCGCAAGCAAAGCATTAAGGAACCCTTCACACAGGGCACTGAAATATAACTCAGTACCCTGTTACAGGGCAACATTGTAATTCTTGACTCTGGTTTGGTGCATTGCTTTTTATCTGTGTAACGTTAAAATTGCACAAGGGTTTTCATTACATAAGTGCATAGACTGCGGAAGCAAATAAGTCTTTCCCAGTATAATGACTGCAGTGGAGTTGAGAATGCTATTTTTTTTAAATAGCGTTTGCAGATGAATGTTTCAAAACCGTTAAAACGTTAGGTGTTTGTTGAACGATGTCATTGTGTGGTGCCTAGGGTCCCTGCAGGGTGATTAAATTTGATGTTAAAGTGAAGTGCGGAAGGAAAACTAAAGTCCTTTCTCTCCCCTTCCCCGCTTGTAATGCGTTGAAATGGTGTTTAGAGCATATATGGCACAATTTCGCCCCAGGATCATTATCTCCTACTTAACTACTGTTACTTTCTAACGATATTTTCCTTCAAGCTTGCATCATAACGTACCAGACACGGAAAATGTTAATCACTTTCACCAAGTTTGCATCAAACATTCTTGTGTTCCCCGATTTTGCTCTGTTCTTTATGTGTCTGGAGCATTAACGAGGTTAAAAGTATAACCTGTCTTCTTTAATTAGGTCTTTGATCCGATTCTAAACACGAGAAGGAACTTTTATTTTAAGAAGGATAACATCAACTTTGTCTGCCCGCACAATCTTATCCATCGCGGTGATTCCGCATTGTTGTAAGATATTTTACATTTAACGAATCCTGATGCTGTTATGTTGTTTTCATAGTGCTTTTTTGCTTCTCAGAACATAATTCCCTCCGGGGAGATTCCTAGTGGTACGTAGTTGATGATGTCTTCGATCAAATCTCATGAAAGCACTCATGCGAAACCAGCACGCTTTCCTCAATAAACTAACACCGACAAACAAAATGAAGAGTATTAAAACATGTACGTAGTTGTCCAAAGAAGGACACATGTGTGAAATGAGAGAAAGTTTCATATTTCTATGATAGCAGGTTTCTGATTTTTCGATAACGACTCGCTTATTGTTATAAAAAGAAATATCTTAACAAGCGGAGGAAGGGGGTCATTGTTCATAAATGCAAGATAAAATTACTACTAGGACAAGGTTTTTTATTTTGTTTGGAGGTTTAACGACCACCTCGTGAGCAACTCAATGGACTATCATCAGTCGCCCGTAATTTAAGGCCACTGGCTCCAGGGAAGGGAAAGAGCCTGTGCCGTAAGACAAACACACATCCATGCGTAACCCGTAACTGGGGCCCGGACCCGTATCGGAAGAATGGTCAAAAGCTAGAGCTTAGATCACTGCGCCACCGGGGCTCCCACAACAACAGTTTACGTGTGATTATAAAATAAACGATTTGGAAAGAAAAAACTGTAACAACAGTTCATAGTTTGTGTATTCCACGTGGCCATAAAAAAAACGCATCCCTTTGCCCAGGGGGCAAAGGCGCGAGCTGCTGGCTGGAGACCTATATTTGGTTCGGGTCCGTGCTCTTCATTACGCGTGGACAGCACACTAGTTTCAAGCGCAACCGAACCACTAGACCCACTCTTCCGGTGCCTGAGTGGTCTGAGGCGTTGGCTTCTGGTCATTTTTCAGCAATCGACCCGATTCAGAGTCCCGATGAGACGTGGTGGTTCGTTTGTATAAAGATGCTGGCTCTGTGCACCCTCATTAAACCAATACCCTGGAATTAGGAATTGGAGACTTATTATAAACTGTTATGCATACTAGCGCTCGTTAAACCCTCCCTCTCTCAAAGAATAATAAAAGGGAAGAGAAGAGTTGATGAAATCAAATTATCTACAATTTCTTTTGCGGTTTGCAAAAGAATGTTCAAAATTGATTTTTGTTTGCGTTATGTCTTCCTAAAATATTCATGTTTTTTTGTTGTTTTTTGTACTTTTTCCTTCTCCTTATGCGCTGAACGACACATCTGAATCCCCATGAGATTGTCTCCTTTTGAGCAATAACTGGGAGTCAAATGGTTGAATATATATTATGGTTTAAATACAGAAAGGGGTGATGCATGTACTCCAGACCTCATGAAAGGTACCAGTACCAGAGTTCTTCCAGTCCTCCCAGCGGAAGTTGCACATGCAATCAAGAACATGAAGCGGGGAAAAGCTCCAGGAGAAGATGGAATTACTGTAGACATCATACAAGAAGCAAGTGGAGAAATCGAAACAGTACTCGCCCAAATTTTCACTCCATGCCTTAATGAAGGGAAGGTTTCTGAGGATTTGGAACAACGCTACAATGATCCTCATACATAAAAAAGGTGACATTGAGGATCTCAGGAATACAGAACTATCAGCCTCCTATGAGTGGTTTATAAAATCTTCACTAAAGTTCTTTCACACTGTTTGAAGGTTACACTGGACATGGCTCAACCGAGAAAACTAGCTGGATTCAGGAGTGGCTACAGCACAATCGATCATATCCACGTACCGAGAGAACTAATTGAAAGAGCGAGGGAATATGAACTTCCATTGTGCATGGCTTTTATCGATTATGAAAAAGCCTTTGATTCGGTGAAACCATCAGCAGTTACAATCGCTCTGAAATCCTGCGGTATTGAAGATGCATACATTAATATTATTAATAACATCTATAAAAATGCAAGTGCAAAGATTCGACTATTTGAAAATACAGCACATATAAAAGTTGGAAAGGGAGTGAGACAAGGTGACACCATATCTCCGAAGCTCTTTAAAGCCCATTGGAAAATGTCTTTCTATCACTGAACTGAGAAAACAAAAGGATAAAGATTAATGGAGATTTTCTAACCCACCTTCGTTTTGCTGATGACATAGTCATTTTTGCAACTACCCCATCAGGGCTGCAGAGTATGATACGGGAACGTGCTGACAAGAGTAAAGAAGTGGGATTAAAAATGAACTTTCAGAAGACAAAAGTGATGTTCAATGCTTTTACAGGAAATGAAGATTTATCGATTGATGGAGAAAAGCTGGAGATAACAGACACGTACATTTATCTTGGACAGCAGATATCAAGTGAGGGTCACATTGATGAAGAAATTAATCGGCGTACAAACTTGCCTGGAGAGCTTTTGGAAGAAACAGCATAATTTTCAAGAGCAATATGGCATTATGTCTTAAAAGAAAAGTGTTTGATCAATGCATCCTTCCAGTGCTTACGTATGGTGCAGAGACGTGGACCTTAACTAAAAGAGACATACAAAGGCTACAGACAACTCAAAGAAACATGGGGAGGTGCATGCTTGGTGTAACCAGGAGAGATAAGAAGAGGAATTCGTGGATCCGAAAAATGACAAGAGTGGAAGACATCATGATCAGAGTTAAATCCCT
This sequence comes from Macrothele yani, assembly GCA_039090855.1. Taxonomy (NCBI): domain Eukaryota; kingdom Metazoa; phylum Arthropoda; class Arachnida; order Araneae; family Macrothelidae; genus Macrothele; species Macrothele yani. The sequence goes on from CM077005.1 coordinate 65,277,544, forward strand.
GAAATGGCAATGGGCTGGACATACAGCCAGAAGGACAGACCATCGATGGACAGCCGAAATTTTAGAGTGGATTCTAAGCGACAGAAAAAGACCCAGAAGAAGAACACATGGGAGATGGGTGGATGAAATTCGAAAGTATGCGGGAGTGGCATGGAGAAGACTGGCACAAGACAAACCGTTGTGGAGGAAACTTGGGGAGACCTTCGTCCAGCAGTGGATTGATAATGGTTGACAATGATGATGATGATAAAATACAGAAAGGGATATAAGAACCACCCTCCGAGACCTAAGGCGACGGTCACTATTCCTCCTTCCCCCATGGTAAGAAGGCAGCACTGCTGAGCATCTGTTCGTGATCTGGAGCCCTTTAATCAAACGGATAGATGAATCACATGTGGAGATGTGAGTTCTTGTGAAGTAACAAACTGAGAATTAGATAGAATTCCAGACTAGATGCATGCTCTTTTTTTCTTTTCTCAGGGTAGCTTGTAACGGCGAGTATTAGGTGCCGCTTCCGCACCTGAGTTTCTATAGGTTTCCCAGCCCCTCCCTTATCCCCTCCCGAGTGGTGCATGGACGTGTGGTACCTGGATGTAGCGCTGGTACCGCAGGCAGAGTTGTATCTGAAGGTTTACCCCTCATCTGTCTCTGAAGCAGGGGTCAGCAAACTACGGCCCGCGATAACGCCACCTGGTTGTGGGAACTTGCATTTTTAACAGACATTATTGACCATCTCAATCAACTCAATTTGAATTTGCAGGGGAAAGGTAACTCGCAGATGAGATGTTTTTTTCAGCTGAAATCTTTCGAATCGAAGTTGGAACTGTTCAAGCAGTAGTTAGCTGAGCAAAGTTTTTGCACTTTTCATTCTGTAAACACTATATTGACAAAAGTCACCGGACACCCCTCTTCAAAAGCAAATGAACGGATCCGCTGCGTTGTTAAGATGCGCTGTGCAGCTGAAAACGGTATAAAAACAAGCATGCAGCTGACAGCGATCATATCGCACTGTGAGGTTGAGTGAAAATGTCACGGCGGGAGAAAACTGACTTTGAGAAAGGAAAGACTGTTGGGATTTATATCAGTGGGTTGTCCATAAGAGAAACCGAGAGGCGTTTAAACATACTCAAGTCAACTGCTTTGGATGTACGGAATGACAGATTTGGGCAAAATCGTATTTGAATTAATCGGTAATGCATTACAGCGTAATGGTAATGGGAACAAGAACTCAGCGTTACCATTAACATGGTAATGATGAACTGGTCATTAGAATTACATGGTAATTGTAATGAAATGTAGCAGTTACCCATTATAATCGTAATGGTTAATGGTTAGCTATATGTTAGCAATTGACCAATAACTTATGGGTACCAATACAACGTGAATAAACCAGTACACCTTACACGTTGTGTATGTTATTGGACAATTGTTACACCTCTCGGACCTCAAATGCGTGTATGTAGGTATTGGAGATTGTACGTGTATGACATGATTAGTTGCCCTGTCTTCGCAGCAAGTAAAGTGATTTGAACGAAATAATGCATATGAAGTAAGTACGAATGGGATGTTTATTTCGGTTAGAGAATAGTACAACATTGAAAGAAAGATCAATGCCGTTGCATGTGATCTTAATCTTCAACAAAGAACAATTCACTGAAACACACAAAAAAAACAGTCAGGAAATAACAAATTATGCATTAAACGCCAATAGAAACCACTCTGAGACACTATCACTTGAAATGGAAGGAATGAAAGGTCTTATTGCTACAAAATATGGCAACCACAAAGTGAACTACGAGTACAACAGAAAGAATGAGCAAATTGATCATCACAAAGTAAAAAAATGACAAATCCTCATTGTAAAGTAGAAGATCTAGGTGGCTTGTTGCAAAACAAGGTAGGATTTTCCTATTCCCCAATCCCTAGTTTGTGATAATTTTCTTCATACGTAAAGTTTCCTTTTAGCACAACCCTATTTTCAAACATTTCATCCGAAAGTCTATTAGCTTTGCAGTAATTGGTAATAATAGCGTATGAGAACAACCGTTCGACGGTGCTGAGGAGGGCAGAGGTGTACTATACTACTACTACACTCTTTATAATTATGTAACACACGTAAATCTCTTGGTTTTTCGAAGCTGAAATGTGAATCGATGAGTTCAGCTTTCCTTGTTGGATGTTTGTTTTCACTGTCATCTTCAGAATTGGAATCAATATAAAAAAAATCATCTTTGACTTGGCGACTGGTAGAAGGTGCATCCATGAAAAGTTGTTGCGATTTAATTTTTTTTTTTTTTTTTGACAATTCATTTATGAGCAGTGATTTCATTTTGATATAATAGGAATTAAGAACACAAGATTGCCATTTAAATTTGCTGAACTTAGGGTTATATAAAGCTGCAATTGCAGTCTTTTCCGCATGGGGAGATGACAGTGTGAAGTATTCCTTAAACTTTCGTTCTAGACCATCCAAATAAGCTTCGGCTAGTGGTCGGCAATACGTAAATTCTCCAGCCAATAAAGTTTATAATTTGTTCCTTAATGATAACAAAGTTGGACGTAGGATGCCAAAATACATGTCATTTTCACCTTGGAGGATGTCTAGGGCCTCAGCGATGTGTTTCGTACATTTAACATATTTTTCCATATAACTGAAGTCTTGATCTCTCAGTACACTCTTAAGTCCAATACTTTATGCAACGTAGCTTTCTTGTCTTTTATGCGTAGAATTTATTTGTTTCACAGCATCGTATAAACTATTCCACAGTGTTACAACAGGCCTGCTAAGTGTACGATCTAAAACAGCTTGGATAATTTCTGCAGATGTCGGGCGAATTGCAGCTCTCCACAAGTATTACACCTTTACATCACTTGTTGATGCACTTTGGAAAGATCGGTATTGCGGTCTTCTAGTACTTCATGAGTATCTGTAGTTGCACATAAACTGAGTGCATGTGACGCACATCTGAAATGCAAGGGTAACCATTCCCCAAGATGTATACGTGTAGCCGACGAATGCTCTTAATCTTCATCACTAGTTGAGGACGAGGCAGCGTCACTATCATAATCGGAACTACCTGAACTGTTTTCCAGTCAAACTCCACAATTTCCTTAACAATGCTTGCCGCTTGAATCCCGAATATTTGAAATGCTCAAACGAAATTGCTTCCATATTCAGTAATTGCAACCACTGCTTTAGGAGAATCCAATCCAAACGTTTTGTATATCTGCAGAAGCATTGCATATATTCTATCATTAATATGCGATCCTTTAAATCTTTGACAAGCTAAAGCTCTGGAAACTCTTTGTAATGTCTGTGACTCAATCCAGTGTACAGTCACACCCGAGAAACTTCTGTGTCGTCCTGACCAGATATTTACTGTTGTGCAAACGAATTCGGTGTTTTCTAACTCTTGTTTTATGTTTGCCACCTTTTCCTCATAATAATCAGGAATTTTGCGGCCAATTGAGCTACGACTCACTATTTTCAGCTGTTTGGAATCACCATTCAGCTTTTCAATTATTTTGTGAAAATAGACGTTGCCAATGCATCTAATGTAAGGGTATCATGGAATACACAAAATATGTAAGTACATCCCTATCGAACTCTTCTTGCGAATAATATTTTCTTTCGAATACTTTATGACGTGATTCCCCTGATGTGCTAGTGGTTCTTCGTGGTGTCTTCACTTCTTTCAAATACTCATGGTACTCTTCTACATAAACGGCTCCGTGTTTCCTCTTCAAATGCGTTGTAAAATTCGAAATACACCTACTTGATCCTTTTACTTCGATGTTACATTTGGTACATTTTGCTACAACTTTGTCTCCACTACATTTATTCTCCACTATTTCAAAAAAAACGACCATCTAATATACAACTAGGATACTTACTCTCAGTTTCTGTGATATCAGCCATTGACCCCGTGTGGCTGCCACTGGTTGGCAGATTGCTACAATCCGTTGCCGAAACACTAATTTCGTCCATCTCCAGTACACTATTCTTGTCCATTACATACGTTTCACTGTCCAAAATAATTACCCCACTATAGCCACAAGCATATATTAGCACCACACTCACAGTTCAGCAACTCAGGGTGCACTGCCGAATATTGCAGAAATTTGCGAACTCTTGACATTTTTGCCGTACTTCTCACGGGGTGTTGTCCATTACTTGTCCGATACGAACACCGGACTAGCGAGCGACTGACTCCTTTATATATACTGCACGACAGGACCTGAACCTTCTTGAATATTCTTCATTTACATAAAGCTCTCCAACTTCCCGCTGCGCGATCATTCTGGAACATTCTACAAACGTCTAACCCATTCTTGCCGCTTCTAGAACATTCTACACAACACTTCGGTCTCTGTCTGCTATGTTACATGGCTAATTTTTCTAGACATAGCTTTCGGCACACGTACCTTTCTATAAACTATTATTACGTAATTATTATTTGCAAATTGTGTAATTTCATTACCAAATAATTACATTGCGTTGGAATGGCATTATTAAATTATTGAATTATATCCTCTTCATTGTAATGCATTACATATTAATTCCATTACCTTGTGCAAACCATACTTAGGATTACCTTGTAATGCATTACACGTTAATTATAATCGGTACTTCCATTACTTTGTAATGCATTGCTGCCCAACTCTGCTGAATAAGTGGAAGACACATGGCGTTCCTGAAGCAGCAAAACGTACCGGCAGACCAAAGAAAATCAGTGATATGGGAAGTAGAAGTCTCAGGAGAGTCGTTACAGCCAATCGACGGAGTACTGCACAAGACCACAGTGTACAAGTGAGTAAAAATGTTGGAACATCGGTATGTACACATTCCATACGCAGAGAATTTCGTTCCATGGTATACCGCGGTCGTGCGGCTGCTCATAAGCCTTTCATCTCCACTCGGAATGGTACTCGTCGTTTAGCATGGTGTAAAGAACATTTATCGTGTACCGTACACCAATGGAAATGGGTCCTATGGACTGATGTATCCAGATACACGATCCATCAGTCTGATGGCCGTGTTCGGGTAAGGTGGCAGCCGGGGGAATGCTATTTACCACAGTGTACTGTTCCTATGGTCAAGTTTGGAGCTGGCAGTGTACTCGTGTGGGAGTGTTTTTCGTGGAATGGTCCCGGCCCATTGATTATCGTGGACAAACCTGTTAACCAGCACGTCTACCTCAATATTCTGGATAATTATGCCCTACCAACTATGTGGCAATACTATGGAACCGAGCCTTGTTGGTACCAACAAAATATTGCACCGAGCCGTAAAGCAGCGACTGTTATGGCGTGGTTTGACGATAATTCCATATCGTGTGTGGGCTGACCAGCACAGAGCCCTGGTCTTAATCCCATAGAGCACCTATGAGATGAATAAGAGCGCCACATAAGAAGTTTGGAACCAAGGTCTACCACTAAACAACAGTTAGCGGCAGTATTGTGTACTGAATGGAAGCGCATACCTATCGCTGTGATGAAAAACTTTGTCGAAAGCATGTCTCGAAAGGTCAGTGCATGCATTAAAACCAAAGGTGGACCGACACTGTATTAATGTATATCAATAAATGCTATTCTCTTCTAGGTGTCCGGTTACTTTTGTCAATATAGTGTATATGTGGGATAGCATGTCTGATCAGTTTGTTTTCGATGTTGAGCACTGTGTCGCAAATATTAATTCGTTCAAAGCTGAGTTGGAAAGACGTTTTGGTGTTTTTAACAAGCATGAGGAACCGTTCCAGCTGTTGCAGAACCCTTTTAATTTTAAAGTGGATGATGCCCAGGAAAATTTATAGTCGGAACTGTTAGATTTACAATGTAATAATAATTTGAAATCATTGTTTAAGGGTGGAAGTTTGATAACTTTTTATTCTCTTTTGCCAAGAAAAAGTTTCACAAATCTAGAACATTTGCTGGGTAAATGCTTTCAGTGTTCGGTAGCTCACATGTTTGTGAACCAGCTTTTTTCAAAATTAAATATGTGAAATCAAAGCTTCGTTCCCGATCGACCGAAAACCATTTGTCAGACTTTTTTAAAAATTGAGTCCTTCAACTTAAAACCAAATATTAAAAACGTAGCTAAATCACTCCAGAACCAATATCATTCTACTCATTAATTTTCCAGTTTGAAAGGTCATGAAGTCAGGTTGTTTATGTCATGAAGTCAACTTACTAAATACTAAAATTTAGTCTTTCAGTAAGTTTAAATTTGTATTTGTTTCAGACGTGTATAAATGTCTTTAAATATTTATTTGTAAATTTTCGTGTTAAATTACAGACCATATAAAATTAGTTAGACCTTAACAAATAATAGTTCATAGAAAATTTACAATATCTGCATTGAGTGATCTTCGGTTTACCTTTTTTTTTTAATCCGGTTCTCCGAGCTTTAGCCAATTTTCCATTTGACCTTTCTCTTCAAAAGTTTGGTGATCCTAGCTCTTAGGTATTTTATTTCTCTTTCCTATCGTGAGCACTTAAATCTCGTAGCTTCTGATTTTTAAAAAGGCAAATTTAAGGCCGCTGCCAGACACTTCCTTCCTAAAACTTCTTCATGCATCAGTACATCAGAGAGAAAGAGGGGGGGGGGGGCACGCAACTTGAAACAGTACTTATTATACTCCGTGCCAACCTAATAGTGCACCAAGGTAGAAAGTACGGAACCGCTACCTGCGCTATGTAAACTAGTCCCTAGCGTTTATATCGAAAAGCAACAGATTTATGGCTCATAATCCATTTTCATGAGTTCAGCAGTTTATCGGGTAAATTTCTGTTTAAGGTAAATTTTCAAAATGGCAGAGAGAGAGAGAGAGAGAGTTTTAGAAATACATTTGATAGGAGAAGTTACTCAATCAAGTGCGCTTCGCACTTTCGGCCGCTGACTGCCCAGCTTGGAAATGTACGTAACTTGGATAGGGGGAGGGGGTGGAAGCGACATAAGACTTCTCCCAACATTAGCAACAGAGAAGCAATAAATTGACAGTCAGGGAAACTCGATGAGGGGGCTACTTAAGCAGCAGTAGGTAAGAGTTTCTTCGAAGTTCAGACCTCACCGCACTCTCATTCTGTTCTATCCCCATTGCTTCTCTTGAAACGGATCCCCGCACAAGGCTCTTTCAGTTCCTTATGGTGTTAAGATTACCTTCTATGCTAAGCGTAGTTCTGCCTGGGTTGGTTAGGGTGGGAAATGACTGAGGTGGTAATTGCTTGACAGAAAGGATAGATAGTAGTGCAGTGATAGCAGTATAGTGTGAGTCGGACTGATACCGTTCATTCTTTCCACGGGGAGGTTTTTATCTGGCAACTCTACCTTTTATGGCAGTACACTCTTAGTGTGACTTGGAATATAGCTGGGAATATAGGTACCTCACTTAAGCCATTGTTGGTGGCGCAGTGGCGTAAGCGATGGCTTCTGATCATTCGCCCAATGGTGGGTCTGGGTTTGAATCCCGAGTAAGGCATGGTTTTTGCGTTTGTCTTACGGTGGTTCAGTGATCTACGCGATGGCTTCCGATCATTAGCCCAACGGAGGGGTCTGGGTTCAAATCCCAGGTAAGGCATGGTTGTTTGTGTTTGTCTTTCGGGGTTTATTTGCTGAGTTCCTTGTTCACTTGTGTACATTGCTGGCGTTGAAACAAAAAAAAAATGTCTGTACTGTATTTATCTTTCAACCAAGTCCAACAAATATGTCATTGTATGTCTGCCACTCAAGTCCAATAAATAATCTTTTAAACTTTTAACCAAAAGAAAAAAAAATGCCATTCTTGACTTCGTTTATCAACGTGTACTATTCACCCATGTCCCACATAGTCTACTTATGGGTCTTTTTCTGTTCCTTGGAACCTAGTCAGGTGTTTCAGTTGTCCAATGGTGGTCAGTGTCCGGTACTCCCGTGATCCTTAGCACACTGTGCCTTCAGGTCGCACTGGAACGTTCATTCCAGCCGCAGGAGATTGAGGGCTAAGGTTGTGAATTCATCTGAGGGGAGGAAGCGGTTGGCCATTATTCATCACGCTGGCCAAACGGGTTGGTGAGTGCGAGATAACATTTCCTCTAATCTCAATGGTATAGTTATATTCCTATTAATCGGTCATCAGGTCGCACCACGAGAAGGTTGGCGTTTGTCAAGGTGAGGTTGTGTATTGCGCATCACTTGCCCTAGTTGTATTTATTGTATATGTTACCGTTAAAGTGTATAATTCAGTTGTTTCATAAAATACCTAGTTATTTCATGAAATAACTGATCAAGTTAGTTAAAGCGTGTAATAAATTAATAATTCCACACTTTAACTAGTTATTCTATGAAATAACTAGATAGTCTATAGATTAACTAATGATAGACAGTTAAAGTGTAAAACATACAATTTGACTGAATTATACAGCATACAAAATGTTATTTATATAAAGACACAATAAAATCATTTGTTACGACAAGGATTACTAAAATGGCATTTGGAATTGCATAGAACGTTATTTCTAAAACGAATACATTTTTTGTTGACACACTGCGTTTTACATGAACATTTTTTAAATCCCTGACCGGTACCTAAACTTTGAGCTGCAGCAACCGACAGGAGCGATTTCTTTATATCCGGCACTTCTTCGATCTGAATTAGTTTTTTGTTCACAGACGCTGAACTGGGATCGGGAATATAGCTGTATTATGCGGCAGTTTCTTGTTAGAAATTGAAAAATTCCTTCTTCGGTTATTTTCATGGTAACAGCTAAAATAGATCTGGCGTCACCCCTTCCTCTGTCAACTTCAGGTACTGGGATACGGACTGTAAGCCCCACAGAGGCTTCAGAAAGAGATTTATCTGACATTAATTTCATCTTCTTAACTTGAATTTCCAAACTTTCCTTAGAGTTTTCTCTTTCCCTCTGAATATTCAGTTCATTAAAACACAATTTGCAGATCTTCTGTACAACTTATTTCCGAAAAATTTATAAATAACAAAACGAAAAAAAAAGTTAATATAATCATTATTATTATTATTATATAACACTTTATAGTGGGTTGAAAATGGTGTGCTATTTCTGGCCAGTGGTTCTCACTTTGCAGCCTTTTGAGTTTGGGATTTATTTACTCGGTTATTTTACACTTTAACGGAGAGTAGATCGTTATTCTATGAAATAACTAGTTAAACCATAGAACACAAGTTAGTTTTACGCTTTAACTGACTTGATCAGTTATTTCATGAAATAACTAGGTATTCTATGAAATAACGGATAACATATACACATAGAATCAAGTAAAAAAAAATCAAAGTAAACTAGCATTGGGAAGGCGACTTCTTCTAGGTTTTAATGCTAATAAAAATAGTTATAAACCATATATTAGAAAAAAAAGTAAGTTTCAGCCATAAAATGGGATTATTCTTAGTTATTTATTTTGGTAGATATCCCATGAAAAAATGAGTTACAAGTAGCAAAAATTACCTAAAATTTTGATTTACCAGAAGTATGAATATGCAATCCGAGCTAAGTTTGAGGTAAAATGCTTTGCATATTTGCTAATTCAGTTTGCCCTTTTGTTTCCCAATCTTGCGTTTGTTCTTTTCGAAAACTTTGTGTGTTCTCGTACGTTCTAGAAAGGCAGAGCATACATTTCGGACGCGTAAGAAACGTTCAGAAAACGATTTGAACTAAATCTTAACGAGTCCCGCCCAAGCAGAATCCATCTCAACGTTTCTCCTCAAAACGTCAAATAAAGAGGGATAAAAAGGAATAAGAAGAAAAACAGCACTCACAGATGGAACGGCTAAGTGGTTCATCAGGAGGAAATATTTTTGTTTTAGATCTATAGGAACGAAAAGTATTCCTCGAGCTATAGAAACTAGTTTTTGCGGTCAACACCCTACCATTACCAAAAAAAGGTGAAACCTCTTTCTGTCTGTTTTCCGGAGGTAAAGAGATGGTTCATTATTTGTTACTTCACTGGTAGGCTATTCATTCTACCTCCCCCTAAGGTTCCGACAGTCCGGATTACGATGATAGAATCGAGTTCAGGTCGTCAACGGAAAGTCAGTGTGCGTCGTGCTCGAGGATGTGCTCCACATACAGGCATTGGTCTTACTTTTGTGACCTTTAAGGTCGCAGCCCAGAAAACAAGGCTCTTCCGTACATAGGAAACCGTGGAGGAAAACAAACTTGCTTTCAACGAACACGTGAAAAACTCTCTTAAATCAGTTTCACGCATTTAATCAAGGAAGTTTAGTAGCATGACATGTCTTCGATTTCATTTAAATTTACAAAATGAATAAATTGATTCTTTATTTTGTGACGTTTCCTGTTGCGGTAACTCTAGAAACTTTCGTCTCTGGGAAATTTTATTTCTTTTCCCTTTTATCTCTTCATCCACTTCCAGTTGTTGATATTGAGCTCAGTCTGCCGAAACTGCAATTTTCTGACAGGGATTTGCTTATAACATTCCGAACGCCACACTCACCTACAGTTCGCGGGAAGGACTCGCCCTCAGACGGCTAGACGTTCGTTCGTCTCCATCAGTTGTTCAAAGCAACAGCCCTTTCTTGGTAGTAGTTCTGACATGCAGAATAGCCAGCTATTACGATATTTCACAAGTAAGCTCGCGCCAGAATTCTGCCAGGTGTTTGTGTCTCTCCGCAACGAATCTCACAAACGTAACTGGAGAATTTTGTCTACATGTTACGGGCAAAGGCCGAATTCCAGAGAGATCGCGATCTCCCGGGCAAATCGTGATGTGCCTAACAGTTTCGGGCAAAGCCCGATGTATCTTGGCATTTCGGTATTTACAAATAGAGATCTGGCCGATCGTCTTTGGGCAAATCGCAATTCAACTAATTCAAGGGACCATGCTACGTTTTTATTTGCTTCAAAGGTTTTTTAATCAATTTAGTGAAATATAAAATAAAGAATAATGCAAATAAAAAAAGTATTGGCAATGCAATTTTATTCCAAATTTTATTTTAATTACATCTTGAAACATTACGAAACAAATTTGAAAATAAACATTACAATTTAATTACATTAAATTGAAGGACATAAAATAACGTTTATTAAAAATTAAGAAATTACTGAAATAAATGTCTCGTCTGTAAGAAAGATGTACATCTTAGTGAATTAAAATCATATGAAGTAAAATAATGACATTTATGTGATAAAGAGGAGGAACTATAAATGATAAAAATGTTGAAGGATGAACATAAAAAATATAAACGGACTCGCAGTTCATTTGTTAGTGCACGTAAGATACAAATGACACTTTGAATTGCATTTTATTTACATTTTTATTTGAACATTTCTGCTTACAAGAACAGTGAACGTACTCTTGCCCACCAGTACGGTGTTAAAATGTCGGGATTTGTCCGGAGACATCCCGATATGCAACGGCAAATCGGGGTTTGCCCGAATCTAGTATGCACATCGCGATCGCGATTTGTCCGATTTCAGTTTCTGCCCGTAACATATTATGTTTATCTACGCAGTGATAAATAGGTGACTTTTTTTATGATATGCATCTTTCATGACAGTACTAAAGTAAATCCCAAGTAAAAAATATCGATGTAACGAAAAATAGTCCAAACAATTGTTGAAATCTGTTCCTGTCATATGCTGTCTTATGAGGAGACGCAACAACAGTTAATTTCATTGTTACTCAACAATCATCATCATCATCATCATTGTCAACCATTATCAATCCACTGCTGGACGAAGGTCTCCCCAAGTTTCCTCCACAACGGTCTGTCTTGTGCCAGTCTCCTCCATGTCACCCCTGCATACTTTCGAATTTCATCCACCCATCTCCTATGTGGTCTTCTTCTGGGTCTTTTCCTGTCCCTTGGAATCCAATCTAAAATTTCGGCTGTCCATCGATGATCTGTCCTTCTGGCAGTATGTCCAGCCCATTGCCATTTCAGGGATTTAACTTTGATCATGATGTCTTCCACTCTTGTCATTTTTCGGATCCACGAGTTCCTCTTCTTATCTCTCCTGGTTACACCAAGCATGCACCTCTCCATGCTTCTTTGAGTTGTCTGCAGCCTTTGTATGTCTCTTTTAGTTAAGGTCCACGTCTCTGCACCATACGTAAGCACTGGAAGGATGCATTGATCAAACACTTTTCTTTTAAGACATAATGGCATATTGCTCTTGAAAATTATGCTGTTTCTTCCAAAAAGCTCTCCAGGCAAGTTTTGTACGCCGATTAATTTCTTCATCAATGTGACCCTCACTTGATATCTGCTGTCCAAGATAAACGTACGTGTCTGTTATCTCCAGCTTTTCTCCATCAATCGATAAATCTTCATTTCTTGTAAAAGCATTGAACATCACTTTTGTCTTCTGAAAGTTCATTTTTAATCCCACTTCTTTACTCTTGTCAGCAAGTTCCTGGATCATACTCTGCAGCTCTGATGAGGTAGTTGCAAAAATGACTACGTCATCAGCAAAACGAAGGTGGGTTAGATAATCTCCATTAATCTTTATCCCCTTGTTTTCCCAGCTCAGCGACTGAAAAACACCCTCCAATGTGGCATTAAAGAGCTTCGGAGATATGGTGTCACCTTGTCTCACTCCCTTTCCAATTTTTACGTGTGTTGTATTTTCAAACAGCCTAATCTTTGCACTTGCATTTTCATAGATGTTATTAATAATATTAATGTATGCATCTTCAATACCGCAGGTTTTCAGAGCCATTGTAACTGCTGATGGTTTCACCGAATCAAAGGCTTTTTCATAATCGATAAAAGCCATGCACAATGGAAGTTCATATTCCCTCGCTCTTTCAATTAGTTCTCTCAGCACGTGGATATGATCTATTGTGCTGTAGCCACTCCTGAATCCAGCTTGTTCTCTCGGTTGAGCCATGTCCAGTGCTACCTTCAAGCGGTGTGAAAGAACTTTAGTGAAGATTTTATAAACTACTGATAGGAGGCTGATAGGTCTGTAGTTTCCGAGATCCTCAATGTCACCTTTCTTATGTAGCAGGATCATTGTAGCGGTGTTCCAATCCTCAGGAATCTTTCCTTCATTAAGGCATCGAGTGAAAATTTGGGCGAGTACTGTTTCGATTTCTCCACTTGCTTCTTGTATGATGTCTACAGTAATTCCATCTTCTCCTGGAGCTTTTCCTCGCTTCATGTTCTTGATTGCATGTGCAACTTCTGCTGGAAGGACTGGAGGAACTCTGGTACTGGTATCTTTCATGATGTCTGGAGTGCATATATCATCCCTTTCATATAATTTGGAGTAGAAATCTTTCACTCTTGTCAAAATTTCGCCTCTATTTCTTGTTACAGAACCATCTTCTTTCTCAGTGCCATAATCTGTTTTCTTCCCTTACTGAGATGTCCCTTTGCTATCTTTAGGCTTTGGTTGCTTTCAATTGCTTTCCTCACTAGTTCACAGTTGAATTTCCTTACGTCTTCAATGATACTTTTTCTTCCTGTCTTGCATAGCTCTATATATTCCACTTTGGAAGTCACATCTTCTTTAGTTGTCCTCATCTCTCTTCTTTTTTGCATCAACATTTTGGTTTTTCCTGATAATTTGTTCACATGCAACTTGTTCTTAGACCCAGCTAATTTTGTTGCTGTTTCCATAAGAGCTTTGGTTACTTTTCTGTTAACTTCAGAGATGTCCACTTCTTCCGATGTTAGGCCTTCTAAAGCAGAGAACCTGTTCTTCAGTTCTAACTTGAAGGTATTATGGTGTTTTTTAAGGTTGGTTATGTCAATAGATTTTGTTTGTCTTATGAGCTTGCCACGTTCAAGTTTAGTGTTGAGGTGCATCTTACATCTCACCAATCTATGGTCACTACCTGTGTTGAACTTGTTTAGCACACTGCAGTCTTCTATGACGAATTTTTTGTTACACATAATAAAATCAATTTCACTTGTTGTCCCATTTGGATGTCTCCATGTCCATTTCCTGTGTGGCTTTTTCTTGAAGAAGGAGTTCAAGATGAAAAACCCTTCTGCCTCTGCAAACTCAACGAGAGTATTTCCACGCTGGTTTCTGTTGCCATGACCGAATTTACCTACTGAAGTTTCATTCTGTTGCCGTTGCCCTATTTTTGCATTGAAATCTCCCATAATTATTTTCAAGTGCTGCTTACCTTTATTATTTAGATGACAAATTTCCTCATAAAATTCTTCAATTTCTTCTTCAGGATGACTTGTGGTGGGTGCATAAGTTTGAATAATCTGAGCCTGGTATCTTCTCGAGAGTTGGATAACGAGTCGTGCAGCTCTGTCAGAGGAACTTTCAACTTCTACAACTTTATCCTTCAGTTTCTTGTTTATTATAAATCCAACACCACTAGTTCTGCCAGTATCTGTCCCACGATAGTAGAAGAGATGTCCACTTTTCAGTTCGATGAGATCTTCTCCTTTTCTCCTTACCTCACTTAGCCCCACTATGTCCCACTTGATCCTTTGTAGTTCCTCTTCCAATTCAAGAAGCCTTGAATCAGAAGATAGGGAGCGTCCATTGTAAGTAGCCAAGGTCAGCATCAGATGGCAGCCTAGTCCGGTCCTCCGGGGATTCTTAGCACCCTCTGCCTTCATGTCGCACTGGCCGCTGCCTTGGCCAGGTACATTCCAGCTGCCGGAGACTGAGGGCCAAGATTTAAGTTGTGGAATCATTTTGGAGGGTTTGGCCATAACTCACCACGCTGGCCAAGCGGGTTGGTGAGTGTGGGATAGAATTTCCTCTGATCCCGATGGTATAGTTATACCGCTATGGGCGGTCGTCAGAGCCCCTTTAGTGGGAACAGGATGCACCACGAGAAGGCGGGGTTGACATTTGTCAAGGAGAGGCTGTGATGTTACGCATCACCTGACCTTGCATCCCTACTCAACAATACACAGTATTTTACTAAACTAGTGCCAACCATTATTTCATCACGTTTTACATAAACATCCCAATATCTCATTGCAATCTGCGTAAATTACGAGAACCTAATGCTAAAGGTGATAAAAGCCATTACAAAAATGCATTTTGATGCTGTAGATGGGGACACAACTAGGTTGATTTTATCAAATATGTCGAAAATGGTGCGTTGTAGTAGCGAAATTTGGCTTCTTGTCGACTCCTTTAAGGGAAGGTTACCTACTATTAACGAGAGCATTAAAATGGTGTAAAACGTTATGAGATCGATTTTCTCAAATATCTCGAAAACTGTGCGTCGTAACTAAATTTGGCTTCCTCTCAACCTGCTATCGACGTGAGGTTTAAAATGATGTATGTAACCCGATGGGGTGTAACCTGTAGATATCCTATACCAAAAGTTAATCCTCCTCACTAACGCCCTTGCGATTCAGCTTTTCTTTCTATCTTGTGGACAGATTTTAGCTTGCGCATAAGTAGATGGATTTTCATAGCTACACCAAATATCGGCGGTGTTAGGATCATTTCTTACGTTCGTTTAAATCTGAGTAATATGTAATAAAAATAATAAAAATAATTGTTTTAAAAAAACTAAACAGGCGAAATGCTTACTATTGCGGACGCCATAGTTTAGTAAATATGTACTTTTATGACACACATATTTTTTTCATAGGTTTTACGGCAATAAAATTCATTAATCCACATACCTAGGTACCGCTCAGTGTCAGGAATTGATAAACCTTATTGTTTGTTGTTATGATTTAATTCCACTTATTAGTACCGAACGGTGTGGTCGTGAGTGAGGCGAATAAATATATCGTGTTGTATGTAAATAAATGTGTACTCTCGAATCTCTAGTTTTATTTCACACCCACAAAGATCTTGGCATGCGAAAGATGCACAGCATTCATTACCTGCAAAAAGCACCAGGTACTCTTTCGATTTTTTCAGTTATTTTTATTCATCACAACGATAGCCGTGAGATAAAAAGAATGGGCCTTTTGCTGGACGTATGAATAGGATTAACAGCTGGTTGCCACCTCGATGGCGCGGTGGTCTAAGAGATATCTGATCATTCGTCCGAGATGGGTCCGCGTTCGAATCACGGTGATGCATGGATGTTGTGTTTGTCTTACGGCGCTGGCTCTCTAACTTACCTGGAACCAGTGGCCCTAAATTAGGGACGGGCGACTGCTTATAGCCCATCGAGTTGCTCACGGTGATCGTTAAACCTTCAATAAAAAAAATGACAGCTAGCCATCGAGGGAGTAGATATTCATTCTTTCTGTTAAAGGAGAGGACGCCGAGTTATGCTTTTATGTGTAATTGTAAATACAGTGTAATATAATTCGAAGCTGAAGGTACCACAAAAATAATTCGAATTAGGCGAGTTTAAATATGGGTACATTCAAGTACTGTGAAAAAACCCGTATTTATTCATAACATAAAAAAAAAGAATACGGTAAATTTTCATATTTTTTTGTAAAAAAAAACAAACCGTGAAATTTTGGCTTGCTCCTTTGAATTTATGTTATGGGTAAGTGTAAATTCCTCAAGTTAATCGAGTGAATGAAATAGAGAGTCACTTACATTCTGCTGTCCCTCAACAAACTTCCTTAACTGTTGGAGATGAACCAAGGACTCTACTGAATTTGGAAGACGCTCTTCAGGAAATTTTGGCGTTCCAGTTCTTCATCGGTAGACACAGTTCGAATCACGGTAATGCACTTTTTGCTTCATCCAGAACAGTAAGTACCCATTTTAAAAGGTAATTGTTGCAAATACGAGATTACGAAAATGGGGTGTTTTCTTCGAATTAAACAAAAAAAAGTTCGAATTAAAGGAATTTTTTTAAACATTATTTACATATAAAATTCAAGAGACCAAACTAAAAATTCGAATTAACCAAGAATTCGAATTAAAAACGTTCGAATTAGACAAGTTACACTGTACTTCAGTTTTTCCAATTTTTCTTGCCCCTAAAACAAGCATCATCTCGTAGCATGTCATTAACTTCATGTATGAATAGCTAAGATCCACATTTCTTAATCCTTCAATACACATCGTTTTAAGTATGAGCAACGAATCACTGAAAGTTTCAGATACCTTTAGAAATGGAATAAAAAATAAGGAAAAAAAAATATCTGGTAGTCTTCCGTACGAGAACAGATTACTTTCCTAAGAGTGGGAATCGTCCTTTTCGTGAGATGATAGGTCAGCTGTTAAATTTTGAATGGGTTTATCTTAAATTTAATCAAAAAGTAGCATTTGCTTCTGGAAAAGCTCAATATTTATGACACTGAAAGCAGAAGGAAATATTTAAAAAATAATTTTTTTAACAGCTATAAATATTGCTTTTTCTGATTACTTTTTATCGAAACAAGGGAATTTCTTAAATAAATTTAGCCGAAATCGACGACCGTTCGTCTTATATACAAAGTTGTCGAAAGTAATTTAATACGACAGGGGATGAAAAATTTCGTCAGTTTATCATTCGACTGCTGGATGAAGGTCTAGTCAAGTTTCTTATACAACGGTCTGTCTTGAGCCAGTCTCCCCATTGTCATTCCCGCATGTTTTCGATCTTCATCTACCAATCTCCCACGTGGTCTTCTGAGTTTTTTCCTGTCTCTTGGAATCCAGTCAAAAATTTCTTTTGTCCAAAAATCTTATAAACAAAATATTTTTGCTGCGTAATGAAGACAATAACTCGTTATTAACTTCACACAGTATGTGAACGTAAAACAATTAGCGACGAGCAATTGACTCCTTACAGCCCAAAGAGGTCTCCAAATTCCCAAACAAAAAACAAAAACGATGTCTACCATATACTGATAAATACTTTCAAAGTCGATTTCTCGGGTCCATTTGCTAACCATGTTTCTTCGGTGAACGATCGTTATCGAACTGCCAATGAAGCAGTATGGTGATTGATTCAGTTTATCAATGCAATGCTGAAAAGCCTGATAATTTTGAGATTCTAGAAACAGATCCTATGTTTTCAGCTTTGTTAGAAAACACGTTTTACTCTGCGGTATCGTCTTTATCTAAGCTTGAACGTATTATAAATAAATTGATAATCGATAAGGAAATGAGAATAGCAGATTAGGTGTGAACCCGAACTCGTGTCCTTACTGATGTTGAGCACGATCGGGGCATAGATTCCTTCGCCACTTAAAAATACGCCGTAAAAGCTATTGAAAATTGAATTTATCCGTTTCTTGATATTCATTCTAGGTATTTAACCCTTTAATCGGCTGGAACAAATTAACTCGAGGTTAGCAAAATGGGCTGAAATCAACTCGGATAAATATATTCGCTGCCTAAATAGTGGGCCGAAAGCGGCTGGAATGAGTGAATCTGCGCGGTAGTAAGAATTGCTTTCCTATTAGCTATGCTATTCATAGCAGTCATTTGGGTGGCGGGATTGATACTAATTCTTCTGATTGATTACGTATTAAAAAGGCTACAACAATGACTGCGAACCTAAGAAAAAAAGAGGGATTACGTTTAGTCACAGTGGCATAGTGTCCATGTGAGTGGGCCTTGCCCTTACTCCATTGCACCTTGGGTAATGGAGCAAAGGATCAAGGTCTTCAAGTCCAATGAAAGGGGAGAGAAGCAATAGTTCCACCGTAGCTTCCGCAAAACCGGGCCGCTCTGTAAACATTTCTGTTTAGGGACTGCAGAAATTTTTAGGAACCATTAGGTTCAAGTAAATCAGCCACTTAAACTGTTAAGGAGCACCATGAGCAAATCGTTGGTCTATTGACAGTCGTCCGTCCCTAATTAGGAGTCGCCTGCTCCGAAGATGAGACAGAGACAACTCTGTAAGACATAATAAACTCTAAATTTCATTACTTCTTGGCTAAAACTTTTCTCACTGAACAGCGCATTATTTCCCTGAACAGAGTTTACGTTTTATAAACGCTGACAGTAAGTCAGAGCAACATAATCTGACGACGTTGAATGTATAGTGTAGAGATTTGTAGAGATGTAGCGATATTGTGAGTAGATTTAAACGTTGATATTTGGAAAGAGCCTGTTTGATATATTGGGTTGTCGGAAAAGTCATGACGTATTTTAGCCATGTTTTGCAAAGAGCATTTATTGATAGAAAGAACAAAGATCAATCAATGATATAATGCCAGTTTTGTTCGATGACCTTTTGCCATCTTTCAGTGAGCTGCAGAATGCCTCGTTCATAGAAGGACCTGTTTTTTGTGGCGAAAAATTATACAAGGTGCTGATTTACAGCCTCATCTGAATTGAACGTTATACCACGCAAGGACTGTTGAAGAAAGCGAAACAAGTGGCAGTCTGACGGCGCAAGGTCAGGCGACTATGCTGGATGTGGCAACACATCCCACCCAAGCTCCAATAATTTTTGGCGTGTGATCAAACTTGTGTGTGGTCTCGCGTCGTCGTGATGGAACACAACACCTTTACGATGAACGAGCTCTGGACGTTTCTGGATGGTGGATTCGTTCAAACTGTCGAATTGCCGACAGTATACATTCGAATTGATTGTTGGGTTTCGTGATAGGAGCTCGAAAAACAAGACACCTTTAAAATCCCACCACACTGAGACCAGAACCTACCGCTGATGAATGTCTGCTTTCGATGTCTTTTGAGGCGAAGCAGCACGTCGGGACCAAGAACGTTTGCGCAGCACATTGTTTTACACAATCCACTTTTCCTCACCAGTTATCAGTCACTTCAAAAAGAGATCGTTTTCCTCACGTTTAAATGAGCATAACGCAGATCTTTATACGCGCCGTCAATTGAGCTTCTTTGAGTTCATGAGGAACCCACGCATCGAGCTTGCTTACATATCCCAGCTTCTTCAGGTGGTCGTGAACGCTTGAATGATGGATGTGCACTGTGTCTGCAATCTCTCGTGTCATGTAACGTGGGTTCGACTCGATCAATGCCTTGATTTGGTCGTCATCATCCTCGGTTGGCCTCCCGGACCGAGGAGCATCGTTGAGGTCAAAATCACCAGCACGGAATTTTGCGAACCCCCGCTGGCACTGAAGTTCTTGTAGAGAAATTATCACCGTACACTGTACGCAACTTTTCACAAGCTTGACGCACGTTCTTCGTTTTACGGAAGTAAAATATGGCAAAAATGCACAGTTTGGTCTTCCATCTTCAACTTGCTGTCAAATCTCCGCAAATCAACCAAATCGCCCACTATTCCTTTTTGACTGCAGCTAGAACTGGGACCTGTCGAATGCCATACCGATAACAGAGCTGCGCATGACCCTGTAGTACTTCCAAAACCGCCCAGCCGCCCCGGTGGCGCAGTGGTCTAAGGCGCTGGCCTCTGATCATTCGTCCGAACGGGGTCCGGGTTCGAATCCCGGTGAGGCATGGATGTTGTGTTTGTCTTACGGCACTGGCTCTCTCCATTCCCTGGAACCAGTGACCCTAAATTAGGGACGGGCGACTGCTTATAGCCCATTGAGTTGCTCGCGGTGGTCGTTAAACCTCCAATAAAAAAAAAAAACAAAAAAACCGCCCAACCGCCATCGGGTACCAAAATACGTCGTGACTTTTCCGACAACCCAATACATATGATCGACGAATAAATATTGGTGTCATACGATTAATAATTGTGTTGAAACCAGTGATATATACTGTGCCACTTGATTATATCGATGCTCATTAAACTTTCTGAAAATGGAGCAAATAAAGTAAGAAGTTATCATTATTCATAAGTCTTTTTAATGATTCTTTCTACCTGGACGTTAGAGTGCAGGTAGACTTCCTACATGAGCGACTTCCTGCAATCCTTTATGGCGTCTCACCAGGGGCTCGGGCAAATGGTCAGAAGCCAGCATTTCAGACAGCACTGCCATGGGTGCCGCTTCTTTACATGTAACTGCTTGCGTAAGGAAATTGCTCCACTCTGCAGAGAGTTCAACGTTAAAATGAGTTCACAGTTGATCACTGTGATAAAATTATTAATTTAAAACACCTAAAAAGTAAGCCTAATATTTCAGTAATTCAAAACAAATGCACGTCCTATTTTATAATTGTTTTTTTCGGTTTGGTTGTTTAACGACTAACGTGAACAGCTGGATACGCTATAAGCATTCTGCCGTGACTAATTTAAAGCCACTGGTTCCAGGAAGGGGAGAGATCCGAACACAACATCCATTACCTCACCAGGATTCGAATCCGAACCCATTACAGGCGAATGGTTGGTCAGACCACTAATCCACCCTGGCGGCCATGGGTTCCTTGAGAAAAATAAGTGTCAGATGAACTTTCTCATACAGGGTAAAAACGCTTAACTCGTCTTTTGACTTACATTAAAAAGTTTGGTTGATGTGTTACCGCTTTATTCATCTGTTTGTCATTCATTCTTCTGTGAACATCATATCCCTACTTTAAATCTGAAGATGACCACGATTATCTATGTATATTCGTGGATATCCTGGAACGAAAAGATTCTTATGCGTTGTGGAGAGTTTAACAACGTTTAGAGCTTCAAGGTTCATGCAAAGCAAAGAATGCCCAGCAAAAACACAAGTGTTGGGAAACTGCTGGCCAACAGCTGCGTGGGCAAGTTAGTCCGGTTGGTAGAGCGCTCAGCTACCACGCCAACAGCCCTGGTTCATGTCCACTCAGTTGCAAGCGGGCGTTTTTCCGATATGTTGAGAAAATTTCTCCATTGCAGTGCGATAATTCACAAGTTTCGTAAGGGTAGAAAAGAAATAGTAGCTTTCGGAAACTGCAGTTATACTTGATTTTTTTTTATTTTTAATTATTATGGCTACTACTGGGAAATTGGCGGACAAGATTCGGTAAGCCATCAGTTACGTCACGTGGTTGCCGGCTGCCACTACCGGCAAACTAGCGTACCCCAATAGGCTAGCCATTACTTCTGGCACGTGCTTGCAGGGCCACTGAAGGTCCACTTGTGGCAGCTACTGCCTGTGATGGACAACTGATGGCCCTATTGTGGCATATGACAACTGATGGGGTGCCAACTGTTGGCCAGCTGTTGGCCTGAACTGCTGGCCCTTCTGTTGGCCACCCCGACATTTTATTGACGGTTCGGCAGCAGCAACATAGTGCTGGGCCAGAAAGACTGTTTTTGCTGGGTGGTATCAAAACTATTGTAGAATGACTTAGATACCGTCGGAACGGATGTCTGTTCGATGATCCAACAATGGCACGCCAGAAACAATGACTCCACATTCACCCTAGATCAAACAACAATCAAAACAGACTAATTTAATACGTCGATTTACATCAAATTAACACTTTGCCAATATATACTAGTGTTTGTGAAAAATGCAGCATCGTGCTACTTTAATGAAATTTATATCACAGATTCCTAATGTTACAGGAGATAACAGACTATTTGTAGAGCTATAAAGGATTTTTCGCTTAAAACTTAGTACCGTGTGAAGACACCTCAAGAAAAGTAACAGCCTCCACACGGCGTGTCATTGAACGGAAGAGCTTTTGGGTATCGTCCTGGGGAATAGCCAGCATGGCTGCTTGTTTGCGAGACTAGAGTTCATTTGTGGAGACTGACCAAGACGCTTGAAGGACCAGTCGCTGAGGTATCATGTCCCAGACATGCTTGATCGGGGACATATCCGGCAAACGTGCAGGCCAGGGAGGAAGCGGTATCTGCCGCGCGTGGAAGAGGTTTTAAAAATTCTGGGCCATATGTGGCCGAGCATTGTCTTCCTGAAATATAGGACCAAGACACCTCTGAAGGAAGGGTATTGCCTTTGAATATCCCTGATGTATCGCTGGCTGTTGGGGGTTCCCTCAATTCGTATCAGGCGAGATCGCAGACTGAACCCAGTGCCGCCACAAACCATGGTGTTCGGCGTTGGGTCAGTATGACGCTGCAAGATGCCGTTCGCCACGACATCTTCGAACAAGTAGGTGACCATCATGGTGCATCAAGTTCAATCGTGACTCGTCCGAAAACATGACCTGTTACCAATCAGCGTGCCATTGTCTGTGTTCGAGACCCCATTGCAACCTGAGGCGTGTTTGTGGTTGAGGGTTAAAGAATGTGCATCAGTGGGTTACTAGCAACCAGTCCTCTGTTAAGCAGAGAACGTTAAACTGTGCTGGAGGAGGAAGTCTGACCTGCAACAGTGCTCCATTGCTACGGTAATACCATGGATGTCGCTGTGTGACCGGCCACTGCCATGCGGTGGAGATGTCTGTCATCACCTGCAGTCGTGCGATTTTGCGGTCCATTTACCAGATTTCTGTGCGTCTGAGGCTCATGTGTCCACTGACGTCACGTTCGCGTAACTGTACTTGCGTTTCGTCCCGTATGGGTAGCGAAAGTCCAGCTTCTCTCATCCCAACCTGTTGTGAATGAAGGACTGCTGGTATTAGAGTCCAGCTTCTATCATCCCAACCTATGAAGGACTGCTGGTATTAGAGTCCAGCTTCTATCATCCCAACCTATGAAGGACTGCTGGTATTAGAGTCCAGCTTCTATCATCCCAACCTATGAAGGACTGCTGGTATTAGACTGAGTTTCAGTCTAATACCAGAAATCCTACATAGTGCGGCAATTTTCACTCGCAGTAGTTTATTTTAAACACAGCATAAACAATATGACAGCATTAGCTCATTTTATCCATCGTTTTGAATATCTTTGATAGCTCTCACACCTAACACACCTTTTGATCCATTTGACGTCCTATTTTGTTCAAGTCTTTCACGACTCCACTCACTGCTAGTGTGACCTAAAGGGGTTTTTTTTTCGTTCCGAGTATAGTACTTTTCTTCAGGAGGATTCGATCCGCATCGAAAATCTCTGGTATTAATGTTGCCGGTACCGACTCCGGTGTTAAGGAACCTTAACTTCGTCGCGTATGCGGACGACGTCGTCCCTTTCATTCGGTTTGGATCTTCTTTCTGAAATATTTGTAGGTTGTGTTTCTTGATTGGAGGTTTAACGACCACCTTGAGCAACTCAATGGGCTATAAGCAGTCGCACGTATCTAATTTAGGGCCACTTGTTCTAGGGAAGAGAGAGAGCCAGTGCCGTAAGATAACACAACATCCATGCCTCACCGGGATTAGAACCCGGACCCCTTTCGGACGAATGATCAGAAGCCATCGCTTAGACCACTGTGCCAGGTTATGGGACATCTATGCTAACAGCGCAGGCATTGTTTTGAATGTGGATAAGGCTAAAGTTCTAAGTTTGGGAATTGGTTGCAAGAGGTTTTGCAGTTTGTAGGCTACCCGGATAATCTCATAAGAATCCTTGTGGTTTATTTTGATAAAAAAGGAGTTCACCACCAGACGAGCTGTTCTGTTCATCGGAATCTCCGTCCAAAATGTGCTGAGTGGAAGGGTTGCCAAATTTCTACGTTTAATACGACTAAATTACCTAACACTTTCTTGGTTTTAAAAATTACTTTTTACGGCAGCCTGAATCCTCCAAAGTAGAGGGGAGTTTGGCACTAAATTCAGTTTTTTCGATTTGTATGGGAAACTAAGCTTGCCCTGACCAACGATTGCGTTGTACAGCTAGTGCATCGGAGGGATAGAGGACTAGGACTGAAGCATATTCTTGAATGGTGTTAGTTTTTAACATGACTTACATCCTCACGAACGATTCCAATCCTAGCTTTAATTTCGAGTGCTATTGTATTTTGTATAATTTCAGGTTATTTCCGTTTGCTTGCAATTATTTCAGACTTAGATCTCCGAAGATCGCACGGGACTACAATTTTTAAGGCTTGGTTGTTGACTAGTCGTAATACACTGTGTTCTTTTTGCCATCCTGCAGATTTACTGTGTTTGCTTGCCGTCCTTTTCTCCTAGCATTCTTCAGAGATTTCCTCGTTGGGAATGAACTGAAGTGCAGCATGTACTAATGTTTGGTTTGCAGGTGTAGAAATGGCGGTTCGCTCATTGGTAAATTTTTCATCCGTGACTTTCTATATAATAGGAGGAGGGAGTCATTGGCTCCAAGAACTGTTCCCACTGCGGGCAAAGTTAATCAATTACTGCATAGATTCGAGGAATGTGAATTTCAACGCAAGGTTTGGCAAATAATTTCTAAGTGGCTTAATGTTAGCACTTATAATTTTTAACTAATCACACCTGCTTTAAAGTCAGCGTGGTTAAGGCCTCAAAGTAATTCTTGCAGTCTTGCATTACTCGACTGGATCGGATCACATCAGGCTCGCTCTATAAGAAAGGTCAGACGTGGTCTTTATCGACCACCGACGGCAACTCGATGGGATATAAGTAGTATCTTGTCTCTAATTTAAGGCCACTGGCTCCTGAGAAGGGAGAGAGCCAGTGCGGTAAAACAAACAAACCATCCATGTCTCTCCTGGATTCGAACCCGGGCCCATCTCGGAGGAATGATCAGAAGCCAGCTCTTATCCCACTACGCCACCGGGGAGTCCCGGAAGTGGTCGCTATGTTTGTAAGGATCCAGGTACGCTCACGTTTCATTTCGGACTCTCTTCACTGTAGGGAGTATTTCTTCTGTGTTTGGTATCTTTGATGGCCTTGATTTGTTGTTCTCGGGTCTATACGGAAGGTCATACGTGGTCGTTATTATTGTTGCTTGGTAGCTTAACGACCACCGTCGGCAACTCGATGGGCTATAGGCAGTAGCCAGTTTCTAATTTAAAGCCATTGGCTCCAGGGAAGGGAAAGAGCCAGATCGATAAGACAAACACAACATCCACATCTCCCCAGGATTCGAACCCGGGCCCATACCGGAGGAATGGTCAGATACCAGCGCTTAGCCCATTACGCCACCAAGGAGGCCCAGAGGTGGTCACTTTGTAAGGATCGAGCTGCGCGCACGAGTCATTTCAGACTTCCATCACTAGACGGAAGATTTTGACTGTGTTTGGTTGCTTTGATGGCCTAGATTTGTTGTTCTTCGTAAAGTTTAGAAAATTTTTTAAGTTCTAACTTTGTTCTCTGTTGGAGCATGTCTTATGAAAACCGACCAATGCTTCTGTTGTCAAAATCTTTGCACTCATCGTTTGTAATGTTCATCTACTGTGCTCACACTCTGATGCACTGAATATATGCTTTTGTTCTGAATTCGTGTGTGCTTTGGCTCCCGAGTTATCCTGCTGATTGTCTTTTCTCCTGAAGTCGTAAAAAAATATGACTTCACTTAGATTTTCCTGGAATATTTCAACTTTATCGGTCGTGTTTTTTAGCTCTCAGACTACAGCTCATATTCTGGCCCGTCTGTCGGCATGTATTAACCGAAAACATGATCCACCTGACCTTTCTTGAGTCTTCAAGGATACAGTTTCAGTGCCACACTGCAGACGAATTTGTCCGATTTTAACAGAGACCAACAGTACACAACGGGGACAACAGCTATTATAACCCATTTGCACCAATGCAAGAAGGGCCGTTTGTGCTGAGATTCTACTCGAGCTACTACTGGCGTCCTGCGCGGTTACTCGGTGCAATACAGCTCATGTTTTGCCTCGTATAATTCACTTCACCTGCAGGCGTCCTCGAACAGTAGTTTCCGTCCACAGGAAGACCCCTGACTGCTGACGTTGTTGTTTGTGTACCACTCATTCTACGGCTTTGATATCTTGCATAGCAGAGAAGGTGTATATGTTTTTGAGGATGTCCGGCTCGCGCCCTCTATCATGACCCTTTCCCAGTCACTTAAATTACAATTCTTTCCCATATTGCGACAATATACGCCGCGTACACGCCTACATAGAGTGATCACTGTATTTATCACCACCCCCTATCAAAAGTGGATGCGTTCCGTTGATCACGCGATTTTCAAGAGGGCACGATCAGTTGATCGATGTAGCATATATGAGGTGTGAGTAGATCGCAAAATTCGGAGTGTGATGGGAAAATGGAAGGATTTATCGTACTTTGAGGAAGGATACAAAGTGCGAGACCTCGGATAGGACGTACCTTGATTTCCCAAACTGCTGAACTGGTAATCAAAGTGTATTAGGGCTGGCGTCAAAATGGTCAAACAATGACCCGGAGGCAAATCTGCACAAGACAGCGAAAGCTTTGTGTGAGAGGTGCGCTCCAGGTCCGACGACTCCTACAGGCGAACAGACGCAGTTCTGAATCAACAGTTGACTACCCAATACAACAGAGGTCTCATCGGCGCAAAAGACTCTCCTAGTTCAAAGATCTTGCAAGTTGGACTTCGTGTGACTGGAAAAAAGTGTGCTGGTCTGAGGAGTCGCGATCTTTACTTCCACTCCGTGGATGGTCGGGTACCTATTTGGCGCAAACAAGACGAGGCACTCGATCCATTCTGCATGGTCTCCATAGTGCAAGCCGGTGCATGGAGGCAGGTGTATGGTGTGGAGCATGTTTACCTGGCAGGAACTTAGAACCCTGGTGCATATGGAACACAACATGTTACTCGTGCCCACTCTCATGAATTGCTTGCTGACCCTGTACCCCCAGTAATATTGCGCTTTTTCCCAAATGGCGAGGGTGTCTTCCAAGATGGCAATGCGCCGATCCCCAGGTCCAATATTGTGTCCGTATGGTATGCGGAACGCAGTTCAGACTTCGAGTATATCGATTGGCCTACGAACTCCCTTTATGTCAATCCCATAGAACACTTGTGGGACACTATGGAACGGCATATCAGGCGTCTGAATACACCAATCACCTGCATTGAAAACCGCATTACACACAGCTTGGTTGGCCGTACCTTCCAACTGCTTCTGGCATCTTATTGAACCGATGCCACGTCGGTTGGCTGCTGTACTGAGGGCGAAAGGAGGACATACAAAGTATTAGGTAGGTGGTCATAATTCAGTTAACACTCAGTGTAAATTCTTTGCATTTTGAGTTATCTACAAAGCTGTCATGCGTAAGTGAGGACGACATGTGTCTGATTTTTATTGGGTGTTTCTATAAAAGTGCTGCTTCAGTGTATCAACGAGATGTGAGATGCTTAAAAGTGTTAGGTGTACTTATCAAGATTAGCTTAGTCAACATTTTTATGCTAAAAAGGATTCTGTTAGTCAACTATATTTTGTTTACTTCAAATGAATAACTCTTGATAATTTGTTGGAGTCTGTTGAAGTATTACGTCAAATAATCTAACTGTTCTTTATTTGTATAATCTCTCTTCTTACTCAACCATCATATTTGTGTGGGAGCTCATCATAACAGGTGTACAAGCCTAGGCGAAGCAAATAAAGAAGTTTCTTGTGGACAAGCTTGTAAGTCTTTTTAACTTTTCTTTAGTAAGTTAGAGTAAAGGTTTTAACAAAATAAAACATTTACTTTGTATGTAACATCATATTTTTTAAGATACAGTCAATCTAATGGACTAAAAGATTTTGTGCGCGTTTTTAGTTCTTATGTTTTATTCTGTTTCATAAAGTTACGAAGTATACTTAGTGTTTCGTCTTTGCGTTTCCACTCATGTGTTGGGAAAATATCATAGTGTTTGCAAATAAGACTTTTTTCCCTAGTTTTCTTTCAGAATTTATTGCAAGTGTTGCATTAGCGTTATGCCATAGATCATTGAGATCAGTAATTTTGATAAAAGCGCCTTCAAACGAAACAATACTCATACCAATTTTTACTGTTTTGCTACAGCAAGAAATCAGCGTACAATAAATTATTTTTCGTTTTTATTGGAAACAGAAAAAAACGCATCTACTGAAATTAAACTCAGGCAACATAGGCGCCGACTTTGTGAGAGCTCCAGGGCCCAGGCGCCCATTGAAATTCATCAATGGAAGTTCCGCACCTATTAAGCCACTGACAGAAATGAAAGTCTCTTCCCAAATAAAACTAGATTGGCCGTTTACGAAGTCTTAGTGGAGTAACACTATAATTTTCGTCTTTCCGGTGCATCTGTTTATAAAATGGTTTATTACAGACCGAGTATATGTTGTGAACGAAGTTTATATTTAACCCTTTAAGCGGTCGATGAACATGAACCAAACCTTGCCCAAAAATGTCTTCTCTCCCCAAGCAGAAATGTTAAGCGGCCTGGTTTTACGAAAGCAATTTATATTTTATTTGAAGCAATTCCTTCCAGCAGTTGTTATTTCAGCAGTACCAGTAATAAACTTGTCTGCCTCCATGGTGGTGCAGTTGCCTATGGGCTGGCTTCTGACCATTCGACTGAGATGCGTCTGGGTTCGAATCCCAGTGAGGCATTGATGCTGTGTTTGTCTTACGGCACTGGCTCTTCCTTCCGTAGAACCAGTGGCCCTAAATTAGGGATGGGCGACTACTTACAGTCCATTGAATTGCTTATGGTGGTCGTTAAGCACCCAATCAAAATAAATAAACCTGCCGCAGGTAATAAGCTCTCCCTTAGTCCTTTATTTCCCTGCTCAATGACCATGACTAAAAACATGATATACAAAGGGTTGTCCCCTCAAAAGTTAAAATAATTAAAAACAAAAAGCCAATAATTAAAAACAAGTGATAGAAAACATCTCTTCTTTCCTAGTTTCGTGGACATTGTTATAACCCTTCTACTTTGAATAATCAAACTAAGGGTTAACAGTGCTTTGTAATGCGTAGGTTTACTGTTTCCAGCTTTAGCCGGCGAATATACTTTTTTGCTAATCCCGAGTTAATTCGAATCATCCTGTTACAGGGTTAAGTTCCTTAATGCAGAAGTGAAAGGTTATGTGATTCATACACTTATATTACAACATAAACTACAGTGAAAGAACAAACTGAACACTTCCAAACCCCACGTTTAGAATCACGCCTTAATCGTAATTAAAGGAAGACGTGGAAATAGCTTGATCGAAAATCTGCAGTTCAGAAACGTATGTAGTTACACGTAAATAGGAAACAGTGGCATGTTGATATAAGTGTTTCAAGAGACCAAAATTAAAACACGTATAAATATAAAAAGTGCGTAAGAAAAATTAAAAGCGTGCTAAATTATATGTTCTTCTGAGTTTTAAAAGTCGAACACCGATTAAATTCTACGTCAAGTTGGAGTATATTCGACATTCCACTTTATTTATGTATGTGTGTGCGCTTATAAAGAGCTCTAGTAGCATTGGACTCCAGAGCGAAAGGGAAGGGACTTTTACTGAGCTCAGTCAGACATTAGATTTCAAGTTCAAAACTCGAGCACACATTGGACTTCATATCTACTGCGGAGAAACCTTATCGCTGAACATTGTTCTTCATCGGAAGTTGAATTCTTAGTCTCTGTTGTTTCTTATCTATGTTGAAAGATTCTTACTTACGAATCTAGGATATTTTGAAGGGAATACGTGACGAAGCGAAAGAAAGGGAGATAAAAACTGGTATCTAAAGTGAAGAAATCTCAGTAATGAGCTGCGAGGAGTGATACCAAGCGGTCGCATATAGTGATTAATTAAACAAATCACCTTGGTCAAATTCATTCTCTTGGGTTTAGTTCTTCAACGTTTTTCGATTTCATGGTGCTCCTGATCACTTTGTGCTGCAAAAGAAAGAAATATTCGGAATTCTGGTGTCAGGGTTTTCAACAAAGAATTGAATTCATACGTCATTAAAACTGCTAGGAGCAGTTATCAGTGATAGAAATTGTTTCTCACGAATTCCGTTCTTCGTTTAAAGGTATGCCTTATGTTTTTTATCATAAAATATTAATATTTGAAACACTAAATATTGAATTCATCAAATTCTAGCAGTCCTCTCCATTTCATCTATCTTTTCCACAACCCCGGTTTTTTTTGTAGGTATTATGAGTCTGGTAAAATATTTCTATGATAAAGAAAGTCTGGAAAAGTTTCTTAAACCCGAACGTGAGCCTCACGATTGCAAAAGGGAGCCAGAAGTCACTTTAATAACAACAACGCTTTTTACTCTGGAATTTGTTTTTTAATTTTTATTTACTAGTAATTAATTTCACTTCTTGGAAATGCACGTGCTGCAATTTGGTTATCTGTCAAAAATCCAAGTAAAATACATGTGCCTACAGTAGTAAAATGTTTAGTACAAAAGTGTAAGCATTTATAAGAATGCCTTCATGAACAATAGCAAACTATTCTCCATTTTGTTTTGAGTATTTCGATTTGTTTCAGCTACATGTATCTTATTTTTCCTCCAGAAAGTATTTTTGAATTTTGTTTGGTCGCAATCATAATGTTCTTCAAAATGTTGTGTGAAATATATTACCATATTTATAACTATCACGATTATTATGAGCTTATTTTTTATGAATTGGAGGCATGAAAGTATTTTGAGTTGTAGGAGCAACAGTTTTCCATTGACTCCAAGGAAAACATGACATAATTTTAACTAGCCGTCGTCGCCCCGGTGGCGCAGTTGTCTAAGCGATAGCTTCTGATAATTCGTCCGAGATGGGTCCAAGTTCGAATCCCGGTGAGGCATGGATGTTGTTTGTCTTACGGCGCTGGATCTCTCCCTTCCCTGGAACCAGTGGCACTAAATTAGGGATGGGCGACTGCTTATAGCCCACTGAGTTGCTCACGGTGGTCGTTAAATCTTCAATAAAAAAAAATAATTAGCCGTCAAAAACTAAGCCTGGCCTATAATTTCTATACTGCATCATACATGAAAATCTTCCTATTCGTAGATAGTGTGGAGTAATTCGATTATCTCTTTGCATGGAAATAAGTAAGTCAGAAAAGAATTAAAATTCCCACACTGGAAAAAACTACTTTTTAATATAGGCAATTTAAATTTTTTTGTTCATGGCAAAAACACAAGTTTGAAATAAACCTTGCTATCCCGGTGGCAGAGTGGTCCGAAGAGCTGTCTTCTGTCCGTTCGTCAGAGATAGCCCAGTTCGGGTCCCGGATGAAGCGTGAGAGGTGTGTTAGTACGGGGTTTGTTGCCCTTTTCTGGAAGCAGTGCCCCCAGGTTAGGGACGGGAGATTTCTGACAGCCCGAAGAGTTGGTCGTGGTAGACCCTATTCCAAAACGAAAAAAAAAACAATTACATTTAGTGAACATTCTACATTTAAATATCAAATACCTTGAGAACAAACAGTATAACATTAAATATCAAATACCTTGAGAACAAACATTAAATATCAAATACCCTGAGAACAGTATACCATTAAATATCAAATACCCTGAGAACAGTATAACATTAAATATAAAATACCCTGAAAACAGTATAACATTAAATATCGAATACCCTGAAAACAGTATAACATTAAATATCGAATACCTTGAGAACAAACAGTATAACATTAAATATCAAATACCCTGAGAGACAGTATAACATTAAATATCGAATACCCTGAGAAACAGTATAACATTAAATATCGAATACCCTGAGAAACAGTATAACATTAAATATCGAATACCCTGAGAAACAGTATAACAATAAATATCGAATACCCTGAGAACAGTATAACATTAAATATCAAATACCCTGAGAGACCGTATAACATTAAATATCGAATACCCTGAGAAACAGTATAACATTAAATATCGAATACCCTGAGAAACAGTATAACATTAAATATCGAATACCCTGAGAAACAGTATAACATTAAATATCGAATACCCTGAGAACAAACAGTATAATATTAAATATCGAATACCCTGAGAACAAACAGTATAACATTTAATATCGAATACCCTGAGAAACAGTATAGCATTAAATATCGAATACCCTGAGAAACAGTATAGCATTAAATATAGAATACCCTGAGAAACAGTATAACAATAAATATCGAATACCATGAGAACAGTATAACAATAAATATCGAATACCATGAGAACAGTATAACATTAAATATCGAATACCCTGAGAAACCGTATAACATTAAATATCGAATACCCTGAGAAACAATATAAAATTAAATATCGAATACCCTGAGAAACCGTATAATATTAAATATCAAATACCCTGAGAACAGTGGCGCAGCGCTCTAAACGCTGGTTTCTGACCGTTCGTCCGAGATGGGTCCGAAACCCGATGAGATATAAATATTGTATTTTTCTTACGGCAGTGGCTCTAAATTAGGGACGCGCGACTACTAAATTATTGACCCGCGACTACGCCCCAATAAAATCTAAAAAGAATACGAATTTTAACATCACGCTGGGGATGTCGCTTAATCGGCGCTTCAACTAGAATCTGGTCTGTTGCCCTACAGAGTGATGATTGGGCTCTGGCCAGAGGAATGAAATCTTGTATTCTTTTAAATCATGAAACATTTCTGAAGTTGTTAATACATTAAACTATTACATTTGATGGAAACTGAGAATCATTAATATTAATATAGAATCAATCTATTACATTTGATGGAAACTGAGAATCATTAAAGTTTGTACATCTTATTTTTGTCAATATCTCTACTTCTAAGAGTCCGATTTGAAAAACTCCTTCTTTGTTGGATAGTATTTCCAGTCTGACATGTTTTTCATATAATTTCAAAATTTTCAAGTAATTCACAGACTTCCCTCTAGGGGGCGTAGAGGTAAATTGCGTTTCCCCCTATATCTCTGCTTCTAAATCTCCGATTTGAAAAATTCTTTCTGCACCGGATACAGCCCCTAAAGGAAAATGGTTGACACATAATTTCTAATTTTTGTAAAAAAATGGTTTGGCCATCAGGGGGCGTAAATCTTAATTTCCGCTTCTGATGTATTTGCAGCAAAATATGAGCTTCTAAATTCTCGAATAAAAAAATTCGTCGTTTTTAGACCGATACTACTCATGTCGACAAACGTTCAGTAACATTTTCTTCTTAAAATAACGCGTAGTTTCTACGCCAGGGGGCGTAGATGTATATCTTATTTTTGTCAATATTCTACTTCTAGAGGTCCGATTTAAAATTTTTTTCTTTGTTGGATAGTGTTTCCAGTGTGACATGTTTTTCATATAATTTCAAAATTTTCAATTAATTCATAGACTTTCCGCTAGGGGACGTAAAGGTAAATTGCTTTCCCCCCTATATCTCTGCTTCTAAATCTCCGATTTGAAAAATTATTTCTGCACCGGTTACAGGTCCTGATGGGAAATCCTTTGCACATAATTTCTTTTTTTTTTTTTTTGTAAGAAATGGTTTGGCCACCAGGTGGCGTAAATCTTAATTTCCACTTTGATGTATTCGCAGCAAAATATAAGCTTCTAAAATCGCGATTGAAAAAAAAAGTCGCTTGTTGACCGATACTACTCATGTCGACAAACCTTTTAGGAACATTTTCTTCTTATAATAATGCATGGTTTCTCCGCCATGGAGCGCAGATATATATCTTATTTTTGTCAATATTTCTACTTCTAAGAGTCCTATTTGAAAAATTCCTTCTTTGTTGGATACTGTTTCCGATGCGAAATGCTGTTCTTATAAATTCAAAATTTTCAAGTAAATCATAGGCTTTCCGCTAGGGGACAGAAAGGTAAATTCCGTTTTCTGCGTTATTTCTGCTTTTAAAACTCCGATTTGAAAAATTCTTCCTGTATCGCATACAAGACCTGTTGAAAAATATTTTTCACATAATTTCCAATGTTTTGTAAAGGATGATTTGGCCACCAGGGGCCATAAGTGTTAATTTCTGCTTCTGATATATTTGTAGCAAAATCTGGGCTCCTGAAAACTCGACTAAATTTTTTTTTTCTTGTACCGATAGGACTCATATGGAAAAACCTTTTGAGAATACTTTCTTTTTAAAATAATGCATGATTTTCCCACCAGGGACGTAAAGTCCCATCTTATTTTTGTCGATATCTTTCTTTCTAAGAATCCGATTTGAAAAGTTATTTCGGTGTTGGAGAGCGTTTCCGGTGCGAAATGTTTCTCATATGTTTTTCTTAACGCACAGGTGTGCAACCAGAGGGCGTAAGTTCACGATTCCGTTTACAGCAATATCTGAGGGATTAAAAACTCGATTGAAAAACTTCTTTCTTCCGTCAGATACTACTGTTTTCCATACCGGTTCCATAGACTTTAAATAGCTTTGATAAAATTAATTTGCGTCATAACTTATTCAAAAGACGTGCTTATTACACCCGAAAATTCGGTGTCATTTTTCTTGTTCTTTCTATTTTTACACTAACAAATCGGATTATTAATACAGTATATTTTCACTATTACATGCAAGTTGGTGCAAAGTTCCTCGTTATTAATTAGTTAAGGATTTGAAAGAGGAATGATAGTTGGTGCCCGTTGCATGGGTCACTCTGTCGCGGAGATGATAATGCGATTGCAGTTATCCCGTTCTAAAGTATCAAGAGTGTATAGGGAATACGCCATTTCCTGAATAACAAGACTTAGTGTGCAGCGTTTTGGGCGGAGAAAGATTGTGGAAGAACGTGACCGTCGACATCTGTCTCGCATATTTACAGCCAACAAGAAAAAAGCTAAAGTGGCACCAATCTCCGCCGGCTTTGACGAGGGATGTGCCAGAAGCGTCTCCACTAAGGCCATCAGGCGATCGCTAGTCCCATTACTGACGCCACATCACCGGACTGTAAGATTCAACTGGTCAAAAGGACATCAGAACTGGGTTCCTGCATGATTGAAAACGGTTCTTCTAGTCCGGTGAGTCCCATTTTTAGTTATTTCGCGCAGACGGGAGGGTACACATCTGACGGAAACCTCACGATGCGATAGACCCGGCATGTCAGTAAAAAACTGCTCGAGTTAGTAGAAGTTCCATTATGATCGGGGGGGGGGGGGGACGTTCAGCTGGTATACTTTAGGGCTGTGGTACAGCTAGATGAACCTCTGAATGGCTACCTGTCCATCTTAGTAAACTGTCATCCTTTCATGGTAATCATACACCCACAGAGCAATGGACTCTTTCAAAAGGACAATGCGCCTCCCCACAGAGCAATGGATTCTTTCAAAAGGACAATGCGCCTCCCCACAGAGCAATGGACTTTTCCAGAAGGCAATGCGCCTCCCCACAGAGCAATGGACTCTTCCAGAAGGACAATGCGCCTCCCCACAGAGCAATGGACTCTTCCAGAAGGACAATGCGCCTCCTCACAGAGCAATGGACTCTTCCGGAAGGACAATGCGCCTCCCCACAGAGCAATGGACTCTTCCAGAAGACAATGCGCCTTCCCACAAAGCAATGAACTCTTCCAGAAGGGCAATGCTCCTCCCAACAGAGCAATGGGCTCTTGCAGAAGGACGATGCTCCTCCCCACAGAGCAATGGACTCTTCCACAAGGACAATGCGCCTCCCCACAGAGTAGTGGTGTGTGTGTGATATAGTTGGAAGAGTCTTCCGCAGAAATTACCACCCTGAAATGGCTTCGTTGAAGGGACATGAATCCTGCGGAAAATCTATGCTGTGGAAAAAGTCTGTTCAAGCTTCGGATCTTCCACCCAGGAGTGCGACGGAATTATGGACACTGGCGCAGCAAGCATGGGTGGAGATACATGGTGAACGCTTCTGCGGCCTGATGTACTCAGTACCTCTCCCTGTGAGCGTCTTTATCCAAGCGAAAGCAGGGCCAACCCTTTACTAGGTAGGTATACCACGATTTCTGTTCACTCAGTGCAAGTAATGTAGGATGATTATTAACAAACTGGGTGAATTAGTTTTGTTGACTAGTAGCAGAAAGTGAAGTTTTCATCAAGAGTAAACATACAGAGTAGACCAAAACATTGGGATACGCCTTGCACTTTGATCGTTTCATTCGCGGTGGTGCACATGTTTAAAACTCAAGTGCGTATACAGCGCTATCTGTAACACGTGTGGATAGCGTTGTACACGCACTTGAGTCGAATGGCAATCAATTGTTGTAGTAGGTAAAGAATGACATTTGATCCCCTTGGAAAAGAGTATAATCAATGAATAGGCGGGAGGATCAAGGCAATGAATAGGTGGG
The DNA here is from genome assembly GCA_039090855.1 of Macrothele yani. Classification (NCBI taxonomy): domain Eukaryota; kingdom Metazoa; phylum Arthropoda; class Arachnida; order Araneae; family Macrothelidae; genus Macrothele; species Macrothele yani. The sequence continues at coordinate 65,314,220 of CM077005.1, forward strand.
AGTATCAGGGAAACGGAAAATTTTGTTGGCTGTTCACGGACTATGGTATTTAAAATGTACAAAGAGTTAATAAAAAGAGGTCGACGCGTCATGGCTATCTAATACCCACCCTCTGGTGGGTGTTAGACGGCCACGAGTGCCTAATACTCTGATATAGAGGCGGTTAGGATTTATTTTCCAGAGCGTGCTGCCTTGGAGGGATGACGCCGGTTTACAGTCAGGGAAGTGTGTCTACAGCTACAAGGCAACGATCCCTCCAGGGTATCGTTCACTTGATCAAAAGGTCACTTGACCGAAAATCACTTCGCCGAAAATCACTTGATCGAAAGGTATATTTCACCGAAGGGTCACTTGACCGAAAAGTTCATTTCACCGAAAGGTCACTTCCACTAGAAGTTCATTTCATCGAAAGGACATTTGATCGAAAAGTTCATTTCATCGAAGGATTACTTTACCTAAAAGTTCATTATATCGAAAGATCATTTCACCGAATGGTCAGTTTATCGAAAACTTAGAATTTTGTTGTTAGAGATCCGTTGGAGTGTGGTGCTGGTTTTTGAAAAACTGGCCACCTGAACATTATCGGATTGTATAAAAAATACACTTTTAATTTCTATGAAACACCTCCCCATGAGTAGGCGTTTCGAAATATAACATTAATTATAAGGCCTAGATCTCTGCCTCCTTGTCAAATTTTAATCCTCCTATCTCATATATCATATATCATAAATCAAGTAAAATATGTTCCACTTTTACCCAACCACAAAACATTAATTTTTTGACCGTAGGCCTAGATACAGGCCATTTTTATAGATTTTAACCCTACTCATATTCACAAGCATTACATAAAATGTAAATTAACTTTTTATGTAAAATTCATGAACATGAGCACGCACGGAAAATTTGCTAAAAAGGCTTAAGCCGAGGCTTAGAGCCCTAAACTTGATTCTTTTTGCCTGAAAAAATGTGCAACATTATGAACTTGGCTTTTTATGTAAACCTTATGAATGTGAGTTCGTACGATTAAAATTGGGTAAAAGGCCTAAAATTGATTCTTTTTGCCTGAAAAAATGTGCAACATTATTAATTTTACTTTTTATGTAAACCTTATTAACATGAGCACTGAGCATAACTTTTATGTAAACCTTTTATGCACATGATTAAAAGTTGCTAAAAAGGCCTCAGCCGAGGACTGGGGGACTTAAAATTAATTATTTTTGTCTTAAAATTAAATCTTTACGTTCTCTGTGACACGTAGAAATCTAAAGTGCAATTTGAGTATGCTCCCTAACGTTTCGGTGGTCTGTCTGCTGAACTTGCACCATGCTTCAACAGATCCTGTAATGAAATCCAAAGTTTTCGATAAAGTGACTCTTCGGTGAAATGACCTTTCGATGAAATGAACTTTTAGGTAAAGAGACCTTTCATTGAAATGTACCTTTCGATCAAGTGACCGTTCGGTGAAATGAACGTTTCGATCAAGTGATCTTTCGGTGAAATAATCTTTTCGGTGAAGTGATTTTCGGTCAAGTGACCCTTCGGTGAAGTAAACGTCGGGCAAATGAACCAGACCCATCCCTCCACCATATGGGCCTATAGTGTAAATTGATGTCTACAGCACCTCTCACCTCAACATATCAGAAACGACTGGAGTTCGCAAAAAACATCGGAAATGGACCGTGAAAGATTAGTGGAAAGCTGCCTTTACTGGTGAACCAAGTTTCCTCCTGCTTTGAGCGGAAGGCAGAGTAAAGTTGAGTAGAAGATCATACAAGATGCTGTGACCCAGGCGTAAGAGCAGGTGGCGAGGTTGCAATACTCTGTAGAACGTCATCCTGAGACAATCTTGGTCCCCCTGAGGTGGTGAATGGCCCCTTAAACGCCACTGCACCCCCGTCCATCTTTGCAGAACAGGTTCATTTATGTTAAGTGTTTCCAGAACGTGATGGAATGCTTTAGCAGAACAACGCTTCGTGCCTTAAACGCTTCGTGCCAGTACCGTCAAAGACCCGTTAGAGGAACACGAGGATGATTTCCATGATCTCCCATGGCCACCTATATTGCCAGACATGAACTCACTTGAAAATATTTGGAACCGTATGGATCATCAAAGCTGTACCACACTCACCAACCCGCTTGGCCAGCGTGGTGAGTTATGGCTAAACCCCTCCAAAATGACTCTAACTTAAATCTTGGCCCTCAGTCTCCGGCAGCGGAAATGTACCTGGCCAAGGCAGCGGCCAGTGCGACATGAAGACAGAGGGTGCTAAGATCACCGGAGGACAGGACTAGGCTGCCATCTGATGCTGACCTTGGCTAAGTTCAATGGACCCTTTATCTTCTGATTCAAGGCTCCTAGAATTGGAAGAGAAACTACAAAAGATAAAGTGGGACATCGTCGGGCTAAGTGAATTAATGAGAAAAGAAGATGTCATTGAATTGAAAAGTGAACATCTCTTCTGCTATCGCGGGAGAGATACTGGCCGAACTAGTAGTGCTGGATTTATAATAAACAAGAAACTGAAGGATAAAGTTCTAGAAGTTGAAAGTTCCTCAGACAGAGCTGCACGACTTTTTATCCAACTGTCAAGAAGATACCAGGCTCAGATTATTCAAGCTTATGTACCCACCACGAGTCATTCTGAAGAAGAAATTGAAGAATTTTATGAGGAAATTAGTCATCTAAATAATAAAGGCAAGCAATACTTGAAGATTATCCTGGGAGATTTGAATGCGAAAAATAGGGCAACGGCAACAGAATGAAACTTCAGTAGGTAAATTTGGTCACGCCAACAGAAACCAGAGCTTGGAGAGGCAGAAGGGTTTTTCATCATGAACTCCTTTTTTAAAAAAATTCCACAAAGGAAATGGATATGGAGCCCAATAGGTTAACAAGTTAAATTGATTTTATTATGTGTAACAAGAAATTTGTCATGGAAGACTGCAGTGTGCTGAACAAGTTCAACTTGGGTAGTAACCATAGAATGATAAGATGCACCTCAATGCTAAATTCGAGCTTGGAAAGCTCACAAAACGAAGTGTATTGACATGAACAGCCTTAAAAAGCATCATAATAGCTTCAAATTGAAAATGAGGAACAGATTCTCTGCTCTAGAAGGTTTAACGTCGGAAGAAGTGGACATCTCTGAAGTTAACAGAAAACAAACCAAAGCTCTTATGGAAACAACAAAAAAATTAGCTGGGTCTAAGAACAAGTTGCATATGAACAAATTATCAGGGAAAACCAAAATTCTAATGCAAAAAAGAAGAGATATGAGGATAACTATAGGAGATGCGGCTTCCAAAAGGGAATATATAAAGCTATGCAAGACAGTACGAAAACGTATTACTGAAGACGTAATGAAATTCAACTGTGAACTAGTGAGGAAAGCAATTGAAAACAACCAAAACCTGAAGAGAGCAAAGAGATATCTCAATAAGGAAAGAAAGCAGATTGTGCCACTGAGATAAGATGGTTCTGTATCAAGAAATAGAGGCGAAAGTTTGACAAGAGTGAAAGATTTCTACTCAAAACTGTATGAAAGGGATGATACATGTACTTCAGACATTACGGAAAGTACGTGTACCAGAGTTCTCCCAGCAGACGTTGCGCATGCAATCAAGAACATGAAACGGGGGAAAGCTCCAGGAGAAGATGGAATTACTGTAGACATCATACAAGAACCAAGTGGGGAAATTGAAACAGTACTTGCCCAAGTTTTTACTCGATGTCTTAATGAAGTGAAGATTCCTGATGATTGGAACAACGCTACAATGATCCTGCTACATAAAAACGGTGACATTGAGGATCTCATGAACTACAGACCTATCAGCCTCCTATCAGTGATTTATAAAATCTTCACTCAAGTTCTTTCACACCGCTTGAAGATAACATTAACATGGCTCAACCGAAAGAACAAGCTGGATTCAGGAGTGGCTACACCACTGTTGATCACATCCATGTACTGGGAGAACTAATTGAAAGAGTAAGGGAATATGAACTCCCATTATGCACAGCTTTTATCGATTATGAAAAGGCCTTTGATTCTGTGAAAAAATCAGCAGTTAGAATGACTTTGAAATCCTGCGGTATTGGAGATGCATGCATTAATATTATTAATAAGATCTATGAAAATGCAAGTCCAAAGGTTTGGCCATTGGAGAATACAAAATCCATAAAAATTGGAAAGGGAGTGAGACAAGGTGACACCATATCTCCGAAGCTCTTTAATGCTACATTGGAAAATGTCTTTCAATCACTGAACTGGGAAAACAAAGTGATAAAAATTAATGGAGATTATCTAACTCACCTTCGTTTTGCTGATGATGTATCATATTTGCAACTACCCCGTCAGAGCTGCAGAGTATGATCCAGGAACTTGCTGACAAGAGTAAAGAAGTGGAATTAAGAATGAACTTTCAGAAAACTAAAGTGGTGCTCTTATAAGATTTGTCGATTGATGGGGGAAAGCTGGAGATAACCGATACCTACATTAGCCTTAGACAGCAGATATCAAGTGAGGGTCACATTGATGAAAAAATTATTCGGCGTATAAAACTTGCCTGGAGAGCTTTTCGAAGAAACAGTATAATTTTCAAGAACATTATGCCATTATGTCTTAAAAGAAAAGTGTTTGATCAATGCATCCTTCCAGTGCTTACGTATTGTGCAGAGACGTGGACCTTAACTAAACAAGCTAGTAAAATCATGCAATGCATTGATTATGATGAGCTTTCCAACATACCAGAAATCATTACTCAAGTTATGAGGATAATGGCGGTGGAATAAATTTTGCTCTTGTGTCCTGACCTTTGACCCCATTGCGATGATATTAAACAGAACCGATTCAGTATACCTCTGGAACATGATAGTTTTCTCGCAATCGAAAAGTTTTTACGTAAGTTATGAACCATAAGAGCGATGGAATGGATCCCTCTCTTATGTTCTGAGCTTTGATCCCATTTTGTCCATCTTTAATAGAGTTCGTCCCCAGGTGCTCCCCTACAACATACTAAACTTTAATAGAAATCGAACCATTTTTACGCAAGTTATGAGACATATGGCAGTGGAATGTATGCTTCTCCTATATCCTGACCTTTGACCCCATTTCGCCTATTTTGAGAAGAGTTCATCCCCAGATAGTCTCCTACCACATACTAAAATTTCATCGAAATCGAGGCATATTTGCGCAAGTTATGATGCATAAGAACAATGGATTGGATCCCGCTTCTATGTCCTGACCTTCGACCTCATTTCGTCCATTTTGAATAGGGTTCTTCCCCAGGTGGTCTCTTACCACATACTAAAATTTCATCGAATTCGAACCATGTTTACGCGAGTTATCGTGCGGACGGGCAGGCAGGCAGACGGACGGACGGACAAAGATGGAGCATATACGCTTCTTCAACCTGCGGTTGGTAAGCGTAAAAAACACTGCAGACAACTTAAAGAAGCATGGAGAGGTGCATGCTTGGTGTAACCAGGAGGGATAAGAAGAGGAACTCATTGATCAGAAGAATGACAAGTGTGGAAGACATGATCAGAGTAAAATCCTTGAAATGGTAATGGGCTGGACATATTTCCAGAATGGCAGACCATCGATGAACAACCGAAATTCTAGACTAGATTCCAAGGGAAACGAAAAGACGCAGACGAAGACCATATGGGAGATGGGTGGATGAAATTCGGAAGTATGCGGGAGTAACATGGAGGAGACTGGTACAAGACAGACCGTTGTGGAAGAAACTTGGGGGACCTTAATCCAGCAGTGAATTGATAATGGTTGACAATGATAATAATGATGATGATATGTGTATATATGTGGGTGTGGGTGTATATATGTATAACAACTATTAACAAATTACTAACATGTTAATTACTAGTACACAAAATTTCGTTGCATCATTAGTTATGATTTTCTGTTTCTAAGATTTTTCTGCTTACAAAGAAATGAGAAAATGGCAAATTTTGAAGTCCTGAAATATTTCGAATTTGTTCTCCCTTTAGTTCGAACATGCGTGATGAGGAATCTTCTCAAAACGCCGCAGAGGATGGAGATTTGATCTACAACAGCCTCAGCCGTTCTTATAATACAGGCTCTCATGAAATTGAAGAAACAAGAACAGTGGAGGCCCACAACAATGATAAGAAATACAATTCCGTTCAGTGGGTTACTCTTATGACCTTGGCGTTCGGAAATTTCTGTATTGGTGCGTGCGTATCTCTTCAAGCTCCTTTCTTTCCAAGAGAGGTAAGAAATAATGCTACAGTTCTTACAATTGTCCTTTCACAAGAATTTTTCTGGTTTAGTAATCTCTTGGGAATCAAGGCCAAGACGAGTCACCCATTACTATTGATTCACAGCCCATAACTTTAGGCAAGGGAAAAAACCAGCTCCGTTGAACAACACAGCAAGCATATATGTTGTAGGACTCGAATCCAGGCCTTCTGATTATCAAGAAAGTTATGTATTTACATTTAATAGACGTTATATCAAGAAAATTAAAAAAAACAGTCATTTTACACATTGCAGATCACTGAATATACGTAAAGCAGAGAGTAATGTTTTTTAAACAATTATAATTTGTTCTACGTCAAGAAATTTGGATCATTATTATAATTATACTACACTGCTGGCCACCCAAAATGCAACACCAAGAAGGACACGAGATAGCAAACCCAGATTTACTGGACACATAACAGCAGATACGAAGATGAAACGATTGAGCTCGCAGGCCAGTGAGAATTGCGGAACACGCAGACATCAATAGTCCGTGTGGCCCCCATGGCTGGCAATAACGGTCGCTACACACCGCGGCATCGAACGAAAGAGGCTTTGGATGTGGGCTTGGGGTATGTTGGTCCAGGCTGCTTCCACACGTTGCCACAGTTCATCAGGCGTAGCCGCGGGTGGTGCTTGCCGGGCCACTTGGTTGCCGATCAGCGACCAGACGTGTTCGATGGGCGACGTATCGGAAGAACAGGCGGGCCACGGCAGCAGTGACACCTGGTGGGCCGTGAAGAATTGTTGCACGATGTGTGCCAGTTGCGGGCGCGCATTGTCCTGTTGAAACGTGGCCGCTGGCAGGTCCTGTAGGTAAGGGAGGACTGCAGGCTTCAAAACGTCGGAGATGTAGCGGTGGCTGTTGAGTGTACCGGCGATGCGTACCAGAGGGGTTGCGGGTGTCATATCCGATTGCGCCCCAAAACATAACGCCAGGCGACGGACCGGTATGGCGATGTATAATACAGGCGTCATACAGTCTCTCACCGCGGTGCCTCCACACGCGGATCTGACCATCGTGGTGTTGCAGAAGCGGGATTTGTCGAAGAAGACAATGTCGTGCTATTCCGTAGTCCAGGTGTGGCGTTCAACGGCCCATTGCCGCCGCACTCGCCGGTGGTGTAACGTCAATGGTAATCGGAGCAATGGGCGTCCCCGCTCCTGCAGACGACGTCGAACAGTACATGCTGACACAGGTTTTTGCGCAACACACCCTAATTCTTGCGCTAACGTTCGTGATGTGGCGGTGCGAGCCGTCAATGCCCGCCACACAACATGCCGGACCTCTCGTTCGGTGGTGTGCCGCGGCTGCGGCAATCGCTCACGTCTGTCCGTCCGTCCCTCCCTCCTGCACCCACCGAATCCATACTCGCCTTACTGTGGCTGGATGTCGTCCCACACAGGCGCCGATGTGTCGGTACTATAAACCGCTGTCTCGATAAGCCACTATTCGTCCTCTGTCGAACTCCGAAACGTGCTGGAATGACTGCCGTATTCTGCGACGAGGCATCAGGAATCTTCCACGCACAGGTCTGGCAGTATAACACAGTTCCACTACTTACACCCCGCCTTCTGTGCACCCTTCTTATAGTGCTTCTCGGTGGCATGCCTTGCGCACATGATTTGCCTATGCTCTGCAATGCTAGGCGGTTGCATGTCCTCTCGCGGGGGACGCATGCTGCGAATTTCAGGCCAATCGGATGCTTCCTTCTTGGTGTTGCATTTTAAGGTGGTCAGCAGTGTATTTTGAGTTCTTAAAACAGTTGTACTACTTGGTGATGCTGAGAGGTAAGGGTGTCTGGCTTCCGGAACTGGGAAATTGAGTTGGAATCTCACCTCTCCCAAAGATTGCTTTCCCTATTCCCATCCAACAGAATTGCGTTGGTCAACTGAGGCACATGTTGAAGCCCCCATCCTTCCCTCAGTGTTCACACGACGTAGTTGTATGGACTCCTCTTGTAGTCTAAGGAGTCACAGGGGACCTAAAATAAATATATAGTCTGTGATGCACACATAAATAGTGTTTATGAACTGAATGCTGTTCAGTAAAAACCATATATTCGGTGGTTGGTGGTGTGATATGCAAATTAAAGAGGGCTCGTACTGTAACATCCAGGAAACGGCCCAGTAAACCTCCGATGCAAACAGATTGTGACGAAAAGCTTTACAATGGACTGCCCGTTCAGTACGCAAATCCTACAAGAGATTACTATTGCGTCGTTTCATATTTATTGGCCAATGCCGACAAGACGAATTTGGGACGCCCCGGTGGCGCAGTATTCTTAAGGCGCTGGCCTCTGATCATTCGTCCGTAAGGGGTCCGGTTTCGAATCCCGGTCAGGCATGGATGTTGTGTTTGTCTTACGGCACTGGTTCTCTCCCTTCCCTGGAACCAGTGACCCTAAATTAGGGACGGGCGACTGCTTATAGCCCATTGAGTTGCTCACGGTAATCGTTAAACCTCCAATCAAAAAAAAAAAAAAAAGGCGAATTTGCATAGCCAGTTACAAGGGACGCCACGTAGGAGGAACTACCTAACACCCGTGCAAAGTGAATCGGTTCAGTCCACGTGTATAAAACGGTATTTCAGACAGATCTCAGCAGTTGGGGATGTGATGGAGCAACCCGACGTGAGATCAGTGATTTTGCACGAATTCAAACTTGGTCGGAATGTGTCCGAAACGGTCGCAAATGTCAATAGAGCGTGGGTTGTCGGAACGACGAGAGACAGAACTGTCCGCAGACTGTTTTTCAAGTTCCATGTTGGTGATGTTGCTATCGACCATAAGCCAGGAGCCTGTCGTCCGGTTCTGTGTGACACTGTCCATTTAAGGCGGAAAGTGGAAAAAAACCAACGTCCACTGTACATGACCTCAGTGCCGAACTTGTCGTATCATCAGCGACAGTTTCCATACATCTGGCAGCTATGGGCAAGGTTAAAAACTGTATACCTGGGTTCCAAACGAACTCGCCGAACAGCAGCAGATACGGCGTCTGGAAACGTGTATTGCCCCTCCAAAAACGTGAGGCTAGTGCTCCCTTTCTGCATCAGATCCTTACGGTTGATGAAAAATGGGTGCTTTAGGACAAAAGGAAGCGAACAGCGCCGTGGTCTGATAAAGGAAAACCACTCAGACACATGTCTAAACCCGAGTTGCACCCACAGAAGGTTCTGATTTCTGTGTGGTGGACTGCCAAGATTGTGGTTCATTATGAGTTTTTTTCCCGTGAGGTCAAAAAATCGCAACGGACGTGTGCTGCCGTCAGCCGAACGAATGTCACCAGAAATTATGCAGCAAACAACCATGGCTCGCCAATCGTTTGGGTCCCATACTGCTTCAGGATGGCGCACGACTGCATGTGTCTATTGAAAGCATGCGAAAAATGAACGCCTTGGGATACGTGATCCTTTCGCACCCTGTTTATTCACCTGACTTGGCCCCCTCAGACATTTACATGTTTCGCCATTTGGACCACTTCTTAAGGGGCAAACTGTTCGCTAACAAGGCTGCTGTTATTTACGTCGTTAGCGATTCCACGGGCCACTGTGATGGCAGTTTCTGCCACCGTGGCATTTTTGCACTGAAAACACTTTGGGCACAGTGTATTGCCGCAGAGGGCAGAAAATTGTCGGAATAAAATGCATTTCGTCGTCTGTTACTGCTGTTTGTTTCTTTGTGTCCGAATCGGCCAATAATTATGAAACGGCCCAATATTAACACCAATACAGCGTGCAGGACACCTCACGATATGGGTTACCACGGTAGAGCAGCAAGCCACAAACTACTTAGATTTAATGCCACACGCCGATTACTGTGGTGTAAGGAACGTTGATCTTGGACTATAGACCAATCGAAAACTGTGCTGGGGACTAATGAGTCACGGAACACAAGCTAGCAATCTGATTGTCATACCTAGGTGTGGCTGGCGTCAGGAGAAAGGTATCTTCCGGACTGTGTCGTTCTATCAATGAAGTTTAATGTTGGCAGCGTAATGGTATGAGCAGTTTTCCGTGGTTCAGCTTGAGACCATTAGTCCTTTTGAAGAAAACCATACAGCCTGAGCTGTACCTAGAATTCCTTGGAAATCCTTCACTACCAATGTTGCGGTAGTACTTTGAGTCCATACAAGTCCCATACCTCTATAAGCAGCAAAAGCACCATGTTATGCTAGATGGACAAAACCATGAATGCTGAGGTCGACCTAGACATCCTGGAGAATTGTGCACTAAGAGTGTTGTGGCAGTACTTTGGGTAACATCCATGCCTCTATCAGCAGGACAATGCACCATGTCATACTATAAATACAAAATCATGAATGCTGAGCTCTACCGAAACGTCCTAGACAATTAAGCACTACCAACGTTGTGGCAATACTTTGGGTAACATCCATGCCTCTGTCAGTAGGACAATGCACCATGTCATACTATAAATATAAAATCATGAATGCTGAGCTCTACTTAGACGTCCTGGACAATTATGCACTACCAACGTTGCGGCAGTACTTTGGGTAACATCCATGCCTCTATCAGTAGGACAATGCACCATGTCGTACTATAAATACAAAATCATGAATGCTGAGCTGTACCTAGACGTCCTGGACAATTATGCACTACTAACGGTGTGGCAGTACTTTGGGTAACACCCATGCCTCTATCAGCAGGACAATGCACCATGTCATACTATAAATACAAAATCATGAATGCTGAGCTCTACTTAAACGTCCTGGACAATTATGCACTACCAACGTTGTGGCATTATTTTGGGTAACATCCATGCCTCTATTAGCAGGACAATGCACCATGTCATACTATAAATACAAAATCATGAATGCTGAGCTCTACCTAGACGTCCTGGACAATTATGCACTACCAACGTTGTGGCAGTACTTTGGGTAACATCCATGCCTCTATTAGCAGGACAATGCGCCATGTCATACTATGAATACAAAATCATGAATGCTGAGCTTTACCTAGACGTCCTGGACAATTATGCACTACCAACGTTGTGGCAGTACTTTGGGTAACATCCATGCCACTATCAGTAGGACAACGGACCATGTCATACTTCTCGCGTTGTTACATATTGCTTTGACAAAATGGACGCCGAAGTGTTGGACTGGCCACTCCTGGCCTGAACACCATAAGAAATCTTTGAGACGAATTGGATCTTCGGATGAATAGAAGAAGAGGTCGCCCAACAAACGAAGTTGTACTAATCATTGCCTTAAAGGGCAAATGACAGAACATATGGAAGAACGTTTTAAAAAAAGCTGGCTTTTCACGAATACTAGAGGCAGTCATATAAGGGCTGAAGGTTTGAGCACACAATATCAAATCTTCTGTAGATGATTATTTGTAGACATGCAGGTGTCCGGATATTAATGACAGCCAATGTATATTTCCTATGTAACTTTCCGTTTTCGTTGTCTGTCTGTCATGGAAATTTTGTTCACCTCTCGTTATATAATCCGAGCAAAACATGCCTGAACTCTGTGAGGTTTACTCTAATGTAACTTTCCTCTTTAGTTGCTGTTGTCTAAGAAAATTTTAGTTCGTTCTCTTTAAGAATTTTCTAAACTTAACGCCACATTATCTCTGGACTGGATGTTTTGTGACTGCCTGAATTGAGGTCAGGAGTAGAATGGCGTATGAGTTCAACAAAGATAACAAGGGCGTTTACGGTACATGAAAGCTCTGCTCTCGTTAGATATTCAGGGCTCTCGTTAGAATTTAGCTAGAGCTGGTTTGTAATTGATTTGAAAAGAGATTAGTTATGTGAGCTTATACTAATTTTATTTTTAGAGTTTGAAGTTATTGTTTAGATTTTCGTTTTGATTAGCACGCTTGTTTGATTATCGAAGACTTGTTTTCAAGCCAATGTGATTGGGAGAGTATTTGATATTACGAGCATGTTGTTCAGCTATTGCAGTCTTTTCGATATGGTGTGCTAACATAAATGCCTGAGATGGAATAAAAGGTTCAATTTGTAAGTACACTTGTTTTCACTGAATCTCTAGACATATTCTTGAAGTCAGATTTCTGTGGTTAGTTAAGGACATTTGCAAATATTAAGTTACTTAAAGCAATTCGGCGCATCGCATAAAAGTTACGGAACGTTTAAATCAAAACAGTATTCTGATTCATGTAATATAATGTTCTAATGAGACTGACTTTTCTTTACACATAATTAACTAAGAACATTACCACTCCCAAGAAGTTTTCTTTCTACATGTAGCATCCCTAGCAGTCGGTCAGGTTAGGAATTGTATAAGATAAATACAACTTGTACTAAGTGTGGCATGGTATTAGGTATTAGCAATCTTCAGCGCTAGATTTTTGCTACGATGTTTCCCTATTATTCGTCAGTTATTCAGCATGTCGTTACTTAACTGTTCCTTTTAATTTGCTTACTTTGTCAGTTTATAACCTCCTTAATATGCTATAATTTCGACTAACTTAGATCTTCAGTTTCTTGTTCTTGTGTGTTAACAAACATTGCTGTTAAAGTTCAGTGTTACTCTTTTGAAGGAGCCAAATGAAGACGTTAAACTGGATCTGTTCAGGATTGTTTTGGGTACCTTCATTATTTGTTATTTACTAGTTACTACACTCTGTAAATACATTTAGAACATTGTGAACTGTAAAAGAAAACACGTTATTTATGTGAACAAAATTGCTAAAATAACTAAACATGAAAGTTGACACCGAATTTTCGGGTGTAATAAGCACGTCTTTTGAGTCCGTTCTGACGCAAATTTATCAAAGCTATTCAAAGTCAATGGAACCGGTATGGAAAACAACAGATCTGACGAAAGAAAGAAGATTTTCAATCGTGTTTTTAATCCCTCAGATATTGCTCCAAACGGAATCGTGAGCTTACGAACTCTTAGAAACAGAGATATCGACAAAAATAAGATGTGGCTTTACGTCCCCTGGTGGGAAAACCATGCATTATTTTAGGAAAAAGGTATTCTTAAAAGGTTTCTCCAAATAGGCGGTATCGAAGATAAGAAAAAAAGTCGAGTTTTCAGGAGCCCAGATTTTGCAACAAATACTTCAGAAGCAGAAATTAACACTGTGACCCCTGGGGGCTAAACTGTTCTTTACCAAACATTAGAAATTATGTGAAAAATATTTTCCATCAGGTCTTGTATGCGATACAGGAAGACTTTTCTCAAATCGGAGTTTTAGGAGCCGAAATAACGCAGAAAACACAATTTAGTTTTGTGCCCCTAGCGGAAAGTGTATGATTTACTTGAAAATTTTGAATTTATAGGAAAAACATTTTGCATCGGAAACACTATCCAACAAAAAAGGAATTTTATAAATCGTACTCTTAGAAGTAGAGATATTGACAAAAATAAGACATACATCTACGCCCCCTGGCGTAGAAACCATTAATTTTTTCAAGACTAAAATTGTCCTAAAAGATTTGTCCACATGAATAGTATCGGTCAACAAACGACGTTTTTTTCAATCGAGAATTTAGAAGCTCTTATTTTGCTGCAAATACATCAGAAGCAGAAATTAAGATTTACGCTCCCTGGTAGCCAAACTATTTTTTTAGAAAAATTAGAAATTATGTTCAAACGATTTCCCATCAGGAGCTGTATCCGGTGCAGAAAGAATTTTTCAAATCTGAGATTTAGAAGCAGAGATATAGGGGGAAACGCAATTTACCGCTACGCCCCCTAGCGGAAAGTCTATTAATTACTTGAAAATTTTGAAATTATATGAAAAACATGTCACACGCAAAACACTATCCAACAAAGAAGGAATTTTTCAAATCGGACTCCTAGAAGTAGAGATATTGACAAAATTAGGATGTACATCTACACTCCCTGGAGGAGAAACTGTGGAATATTTTAAAAAGAAGATATTCCGAAAAGGTTTATCGATGTGAGTGGCATCAGTATCCCCGAAAGAATTTTTGAATCGATATTAAGCTACGATTTTATAGCAAATACATCAGAAACAAAAATGAACACTTACGCCCCCTGGTGGCCAAAGTGTTGTTTACCAAAAATTTAAAATTATATGCAAAAGATTTTCCATCAGAAGATGTATCCGCTGAAGAAAAAATTTTCAAATCGGAGTTTTAGAAGAAGAGTTATCGGGGAAAATGTAATTTACTTTCACGCCTCCTAGCGGAAAATCTATGCGTAATTTGAAAAAGTAACTATCTAAAATACTTTTCGACATAAATGGAATCGAAAGATAAATTTTTTTTCAATCGGATGTTTAGAATCAAATATGTGGAATAAAGCGTATTTTTGAATTCGACATCATCTACATCTACGCCCTCTACCGGCGAAATTGTACATCGTAAAAAGAAAACGAAATAAAGGATCATCATTTGCATAGTTCAAGCTTTCCAACGCAAAAATAATTTTTTAAATCGGACTAATAGTTGCTGAGATATCGTGGGTACAGACGGACGGACGGACAAACCGATAACAGAAGCACGATCTTTTTTTACAAAAGACATGCTAAAAACGTAGCACATGTTTTTTTTTCTGCTTTCCATTATCCCGTGTTGAAATTTGCCCTAGTCTCTCCAGATATAAAGAAAGTTGTTCTTCACCCAGAAATTTCCTTGCAAGCTTATCGTCTGAAAAAGGACATTCAGGGCAGCGCCAAGCTTTGTTAGTGACGGACAAAAATTTTTTTTTCATCTGGTTGCTGAACATAACCCATAAAGACCTTCAAAACAAATCACTTCAAATAAGACATTGCCCCTTATTACAAGTATGAGTATACTTCCTGAAGTAGTGAGAATCATGGAGGCAATGAGATCTATACTGATAGTTCTAGATTTCTTCATACTCCGAAGATTTTACATTTCACTTGTGGTTTTAAAAAATGAAAACAAACCCCACTGACTCACGTGATTGTTCGCCTGAAGAGAAATTTTCATAAGATTGACTCTGGAAAAAAAATACAGTTATCTTACATTTCAAGTACAATCTCAGTGGAAAAAGAGAAACAACCACATCCTTCCAGTCAATATTTCAAGGCAGAAATAATCCAAATATTCTCTATAAATCTCATAAAATAAAACATTAACGGAAGTTTACAACACTCATTAAAACGTGTCTTTGAACCCTTGCCAAATATAATTAATATTCCCTTCGAATAGAAGGGTAGTTCCGAAGCTGTTTGCACGTATTCTCTTCTTCCACGATATCCTTGGAAGGAAACACTATAATGATAATAATACCCGAACACTATAAAACACCCATCATTGCTAAGAATATCGCACATTTTGTATACCTTGGTCCATTTATTTTTAGATTATTAAGTAAGACTGCAAGCTGACAAATTACCTGCCAAAATTGTAATCATCTTATTGTTTTTAAGTGTGATGCATTGTTACATTCATGAAAATTATAACAATTGCTGCTGTTATTATCACTACCTTGCTATTATTACTATTATCTCAAAGGGTAGCTACCGTATGGTTGAATAATTCAAACACAGCACATTGATAATAATTCGGGTATTTGTATTCCTTCTAAAGTGTTTTCATATTTTTAAAGTGAAATGAGTTAGTTCCGTTCGGCATTTAATTATTAATTTGTTTTATATTACAGTATTGCAAACGCTTTTTTTCTGAAACAGTGCACAATGTAATTTTAAACCCTTGAAACCTTTTCTTTAGGCAGAGGCTAAAGGTGCGTCACCGACGGAATACGGGTTGATATTCGGGGCATATCAGCTAACCGTATTTATCTTCGCTCCGATAATAGGGAAATTGGTAAGATGTGATATATTTTTTTTCTTACTTACGTGAACATACTCTTGTGCACAAATCTGAAAAACTTTGAAATGAAAAAGTCATTAGTTTGGAAGATAATGATCACTTCTTATTACAAGTATGAACTGACTTCCGTGTAAAACGGTGCTACATGTTTAGTTTAAGTTCTACATGTAAAAGCAATGCATCCGTGATAGAAAGAAATGATCGCAGTCATAAGTCAAAATAATCTCATATGCTTGCAGAAAGTAAGCAAAATCAGAGAAGCATGGGCATTGATAAAAACTGTAAGATTTTGATAAATTTAAAAAAATAAGGAATCTTGTGTGATATATTTCTACAATGTTAATTTTTTATAGAAATAAGCGGGTGACTCCAACTCTAAAAAGGTCCCTTTTCGCGAATTCTCTCACTGTACTTAATTCCTACGAAGAGTCTTAACTCCTTCATATAACATTCCACATCTTCAAGATTCACTGTTGCTGAATTCAACGGTGGCCACCACTCCGATTCTCATACGAGAATACACCAGTTAGGGTGGCCAGCTCAATACTGAGGAGAATGCCCCCCCCCTTTTTTGTGAGTTTAACGACCACCTTGAGTAACTCCATGGGCTGTAAGCAGTCGTCCGTCCCTAATTTAGGGCCACAGTTCCAGGGAAGGGAGAGAGACAGTGCCGTAAGAGAAACAAAACATCCATGCCACACCGGGGTTCAAACCCAGACCCATCACGGACGAATGCTCAGAAGCCTGCGCTTAGACAACTACGCCACCGGGCTGTCAGGGAGACTCTTCATATTTTATTACAGATCTTCAAGATCGCTTGCCGTCGAAATAGAACCTGAGATGCACCAGACTGAGTAGCAAGCCCATTGCTGGAGGAAGGGTACGAATCACAGTAGTAACCACGGGAATGGGTTCAGATGTCCAGGAGTGATTCTCAAGGGTCCATCCACACACTCACGTTAGTCTGGAAAAATCACGATCTGAAATGGCAAAGTGGAACCGAACCCGCAAAAGTCGCTTACTCCAAACATACGAAACTGACGATTAGCCAGCTACCTGCCCACGTCGGTGGTGGTGAATTGTGATTTGTAACTGAAAAGTGCACCACGTCATTAGTAGCCTTTCTGCTGATACAGTTGAGATTTGTAACTTCACTGATACAGAGTGAAAGATTGGAGATCGATTATCTGTTCAGAATGTTTAATGTGAGTAAAGTATGGAAGGCATACGTGAGTTTTTACCCGTAACCAATTGGGAGATCAGTCTATGGTCTACAACGAAGTGAATTTCTCCGTCATTTTTATCCGCGCCGGGGTTCGAACCCGGGTCCACTCATTCCGGAATAAGTTGCTCTACCAATTAAGCTACGCGGACGTTTTATTCTGATTCCTATCTGCCTTTGTGTCGTGTGCGTCCTTCTGGCAGGTACGTCACATCTCCTGGTACGTTACAGGTCCAGTGTGACAGTTCACCACGTGGGTGCAAATGCGGTGGTCGTCTACCCTCCTGGGACTTACTTTCTAAAGTCTTCAGCGGATTTCAAAATAAAACAAGTTAGTGTTTTTCGTTTTGTTTTGTTTGAAGGTTTAACAACTACCATGAGCCGCTCGATGGGCTATCAGCAGTTTTAGGCAACCTTTACCGTCATGAAAATCTTCCAAATACGTGGAGACAATATAAATAGACAAAATCATCGCTCTTACGACGTTTTTTTAAAACACAGCAACCGAAAAATTGTATTTCGATCCCAGCAGTGCCGAAATACAATTTTTCGGTTGCAGTGTGTTAATTAAAGAGAAACGTGGAAAGAGCGATGACTTTGTCTATTTACCTTATCGTCATCTTCAGCTTTACTGTGTGTATGGCGTCAGGGAAATCGAAGGATTATGCTGCAGCATATCCACAACAAAACTGCCCCTAAAAGAAAATGCAATAACCTTACCTAAAGCGTCCAAATGTGTACTGATTTAAGGAAACGATGCTGTATTAACCGATTTCAGCAGAATAAATCTTGCATTGTGGTCTACGAGGCAGTGATTCCTCAGGTATGCCATCCAACTTCACACAACCAGATAATCCCATCTGCAATAATTCATTGAGGTAAAAGCAATATTTTTTCCCATAAAGATGTGTTTTGGAAACTGTATTGCTGCCCCCGTGAGTGAGTGATACGAAGTGTTGGCTTCTGATCATTCGTCTAAGGTGGGTCAGGGTGAGTGTTACAGCACTGGTTGTCTCTCTTTTCTGTAGCCAGTGCCCCTAAATTAGGGAGGGCCGACTGCTTGTAGCCCATTGAGTTGCTGACGATGGTCGTAAATGCCCCTCCCCCCCCCCCCAAAAAAAATGCTTTCACTTCAGCGATTATTTTGCTAAAATGAACTTAGTGTTCAATGTACTCCCTATGACTGAAGGGCAGTATGCTGTCCCGGTTGTCGAATAGTCATAAGCTCGAGGTTCTGAGTAGTCATGCAAGCTTGTTCGGAATGATGGGTGCGTGGTGCTCTTGTTCCACGGCGCTAGCTTACTCCCTGTTGCAAGCAAAGAACTTTATTTCCAGCAGATGACGTCGAGAAACGTGAGCTCTGCGCTCCACGAGAAAGAGAGAGAGAGAGAGACCTCGTGCTTCTTGTTATTGACTTTAAAAAAGAGAAGCTCGAATGTCGTTGTGCTAAAAGGAGCTGTTCTCTTTTGTCGTGCCTAATGAAAGAGCTATCAACTGGCTATTTGGTGTTGTGCAACTTAAAATGGTGTATACAAATTTTGAAGATGACAATCCGTTTATTGGTGTAAATATGACAAGGATCTTAAGTCATATAATATCCGGAAACTTGAAAATTTTGTCGTCCTGGAGCGGGATCCTTGTCATATTTGCACCAAAAAACGGATTGTCATCTTCAAAATTAGTGTTGTATGGTGTAATCCCGTATTTCATATTCATGATTTGAAACGGTGTATAGGTTTTTCATGTTTATCTTAGTATATATTAGTTGTGTTCTAACAAAGTGCTGTCGTCCTTTTTTTTTTATACGGGCTTTAACACGTGTAATGCTTCTGCATGTAATATTTTCTGGCGTCCGCGATAAGACTTTGAGGTATTAAACGGATACTCTGTTTGTACACGAAGCTTTTCATAATGGATAATTTGAAAAGGCGGTGGTTAAGAGCTGTGTTTACAAAGACTGCAAACGTGTTAGAATAACAGCTTATAGCGGAACGACTTGATGTGGACAAAATAGAACTTCTGCTGGAACAACTTGAAGGCTAGATAATTTAGTAATGCAAGAGTTACAGAATAGCGAGTGTTCTCAAGAAGAATTCGTTCAAGAATTTGAAACTGCTGACCGTTACAATGACAAGATGATCGAACTTCGCGTTAAGGCGAAACGATTCCTATCGAACCTCAGTGATCGAAGCGTAATAAATCAACAGCAAGAAATAACTGGAAATTTGAGTGATCAAGGGAAAGCGAACTAGCGTATGCCTGAAATTCACTTTAAAACATTTAGAGGAAACTAAAAAGACTGGTAAGGATTTTGGAGACAATTCAGTAAAATCGATGGGGATGGAAGTCTAACAGACGAGAATAAATTTTAGTAACTGATTCAGGCTACTGTTCCCGTCTCCAAGGCCAGAGAAATTGTTGGAAGCTTTCCCCCAAATGCTGATAATTTTAGTAAAGTTATTAATCACTTGAAATGCCGTTTTGGTTGAAAAAGCACAGTTATTGAAGTTTTTGTGCAGTAATCCGCCGATTAGCTACGTAAATTGGTGATACAAAAATGCCTACAATACGAGGCAAAAATTTTATCTGGCGAAGCTCTATGGTCAGCTAGAAACCCAACTAAAGTAATTGGAATCTCTTGGAGTGAAAAATTAAATAAGTATTCCGCCATGTTATATCCATTAGTCGAATCGTGCTTGCCGGAGGATATTCATAGAATTTGGGAAAAAATAGAACTCACTCTGAAATAACGGAAGGTTCAGAGCACCTTTCCCCGATATTTTGAGTGATCCACTTTCTTCACTAATGCAATTCTTGTGTACAGAAGTGGAGGGTGAGGGAAGGATAAAATAGGCGCGAGCTGGATTTGGAGAGGAATCAAATGACTGACGCAAATGTTCCAGGAGGTGTGAAGAAGAAAAATTTGCTGTACCTACGGCTTCCGCATTATTTACAGGAAATGATTCCGAAAAGCCCAAGAAAAACAATTGCGTAATCTGTAAAAATAATCATGTGAGCTCCGAATGTCAACAGAGCATTGGAATGAGCTCAGAAGAGAAGAAAAGATTATGAAAAAGGATTGTTGCTTTAAGTGTTTTAGACCTGCGCACATAACAAAATGTTAATTTAGAACAAACTGCCTGATTTGTGTTGAAAGGCGTACTGTTATACTGTGTCCAAATTTACCCAATAATCGGAATGCACAGAGGGCAAAGTTTTGTCTAAAAAAACTTGCCAGGACAAAGTTTTAATGCAAACTGTTAGGATTAAACTTAAAGGGAAAAACACAGAACATGTCGTTCGTGCTCTTTTTGATAGTGGATCTCAGAAATCTTATATTACTGAAAGAGCAGTGGCAAGCATGGGATACGTGAACCAGGGACAGGAAAAAATTGTGCACAGTTTATTTGCAGGTATATAATCCTTTCAGAGATCCCATCAGAGATACACTGTATTGACAAAAGTCACCGGACACCTAGAAAGAGAAACACCACATAGCATTTATTGAAATACATTAGTACGGTGTAGGCCTACCTTTGGCCTTAATGCATGCCCTGACCCTTCGAGACATGTTTTTGACAAGGTTTTGGAACACAGCAATAGGTATGCGCTTCCATTCAGTACATAATGCTGCCACTAACTAGTGCTTAGCAGTAGGCCTTGGTTCCAAACTTCATATGCGGCGCTCTAATTCATCCCATAGGTGCACTATATGATAAAAAGCAGGGCTCTGTGCTGCACAGTCCACACACGGTAAGGAATTATCGTCAAACCACGCCGTAACAGTCTTTGTTTTATGGCTCGGTGCGTTTTCCTGCTGGTACCAACAAGGCTCGGATCCATAGTATTGCCACCGAGTTGGTAGGGCATAATTGTATAGGATAACTAGCTAGACTTGCTGGTTAACAGGTTTGTCCGTGATACCCAATGGGCCGGGACCATACCACGAAAAACATCCCCACACGAGTACTCTGCCATCTCTAAACTTGACCGTAGGAACAGTACACTGTGGTACATAGCGTTCGCCTGGCTGCCGCATACCCACACGCGGCCATCAGACTGATGGATCGTGTATCTGGATTCATCAGTCCATAGGACCAGTTTCCATTGATCTACGGTCCACGATAAATGTTCTTTACACCGTGCTAAATGACTAGTAGCATTCCGAGTGGAGAAGAAAGGCTTATGAGCAGCCGTACATACCGAGATTCCAGCATAGTTACTCACCTGTACACTCAGGTCTTGTGCAGTACTCCGTCGATTAACGACTCTCCTGATGTTTCGACGTTCTCTATCACTGATTTTCTTTAGTCTGCCGGTACGTTTTGCTGCTTCAAACACGCCATGTGTCTTCCACTTATTCAGTACATCCCAAAGAGTTGACTTGGGTATGTTTAAACGCCTCTCGGTTTCTCTTATGGACAACCCACTAATATAACACCCAAAAATTTTTCCTTTCTCAAAGTCAGTTTTCTCCCGCAGCGATATATTTTAACTCAACCTCACAGTGCGATGTGATTGCTGTCAGCTGCAGGCTTGTTTCTATACCGTTTGCAGCTGCACCGCGCATCTTAACAACGCCGCGGATCCATTCATTTGCACTTGAAGGGGTGTCCGATGACTTTTGTCAATATAGTGTATATTTCATTTTCATATGCAGTTTAGATGACACAAGTGAGTATAAAATAGAAGTTCTAGATCAACCCAGAATTGGTGGTGAAATTCAAAGCGTGACTGATGGACCATGGTCAGGGGAGAACTCGAAGAACGTGGAATTACTCACACTGACACAACGGAGCGATATACAGAATCCACGGAGATCGAAATTCTCCTAGAAACCGATATTCCTGGGAAAAGTTTGACAGGTAATGTTCATCCTTTGAAGTGCGGTCATGTAGCTGTGGAAACATATACCTGGGTTGGACTCTTATGAGGAAAAATCCCTGCTTATCCGCATAGATGTAAAGATAGCACATTGCTAGTAACAAGACTACTTATAAAAGATGCGGAAACAGCCAAATTATGAGAATTGGATGCCATCGGAATAACTGACCCCATCGAGAGAAAATACCGAGATGAGATACAGAGAGAAGCAATTAATCATTTCCTTCCTACTGTGACGAGGGATTCCGAAGGGGAGTATGTTTACCATGGATTGAAGGACATGCTTCACTATCGGACGACAGGCAGTTGGCGGGAAAATGATTGAAATCGACTCTAAATAAAATGACTAAAGAGGGTACAGTTGAAGCCTACCAAGAAGTATTTGATGACTGTTTAAATAACGGTCTAATCGAAGAAATCACATCCGAGATCCGCCATTCTTTTGGACATTACTTGCCTCATCGTCCAGTTCTCAAGCAAGCAAGCAAGTAAAACTCCTAAAATAAGACCAGTGTTTGATGCTTCAGCCCATGAAAAAGTTTTACCTTCACTCAACGATTGTCTGGAAAAGGGAGTAAATCTGATCGAGCTAATTCATTTCATTCTCATGCAACACCAAGAAGGACACGAGATAGCAAAGCCAGATTTACTGGACACATAACAACTGATACGAAGATGAAACGATTCAGCTTACAGGCTCGTGCGACTTGCGGAACCCGCAGACATCAACAGTTCGTGTGGCCCACATAGCTGGCAATAACGGCTGCTACGCGCCGCGGCACCGAACGAAAGAGGCTTTGGATGGGGGCTTGAGGTATGTCGGTCCAGGCTGCTTCCACACGTTGCCACAGTTCATCAGGCGTAGCCGCTGGTGGTGCTTTCCGGGCCACTCGGTTGCCGATCAGTGACCAGAAGTGTTCGATGGGCGACGTATCGGGGGAACAGGCGGGCCACGGCAGCAGTGACACCTGGGGGGAGGGGTCCTGAAGAATTGTTGCACGATGCGTGCCACGTGCGGGCACGCATTATCCTGTTGAAACGTGGCCGCTGGAAGGTCCTGCAAGTAAGGGAGGATTACAGGCTCCAAAACGTCGGAGATGTAGTGGTGGCTGTTGAGTGTACCGGGGATGCGTACCAGAGGGGTACGGGTGTCATATCCAATTGCGCCCCAAACTATAACGCCAGGCGACGGACCGGTATGGCGATGCATAATGCAGGCGTCATACAGTCTCTCGCTGCGGTGCTCCCACACACGGATCTGACCATCGTGGTGTTGCAGGCAGAAGCGGGATTCGTCGAAGAAGACAATGTCGTGCCATTCCGTAGTCCGGCGTTCAACGGCTCACTGCCGCCGCACTCGCCGGTGATGTAACGTCAATGGTAATCGGAGCAATGGGCGCCGTGCGACAAGTCCCCGCTCTTGCAGACGACGTCGAACTGTACGTGCTTACACAGGTTGTTGCGCAACACGTCCTAATTTTTGCGCTAACGTTTGGGATGTGGCGGTGCAAGCCGTCAATGCCTGCCGCACAACATTACGGTCCTCTCGTTCGGTGGTGGGCCGCGACTGCGGCAATCGCTCACGTTGGTCCGTCCGTCCCTCCTGCACCCACCGAATCCATACTCGCCTCACTGTGGCTGGATGTCGTCCCACACGGGCGCCGATGTTTTGGTACGATAAACCGCTGTCGCGATAAGCCACTATTCGTCCTCTGTCGAACTCTGAAACGTACTGGAATGACTGCCGTATTCTGCGACGAGGCATCAGGAAGCTTCCCACGCACATATCCGGCAGTACAACACACTTCCACTACTTACACCCCGCCTTCTGTGCACCCTTCTTATAGTGCTTCTCGGTGGCGTGCCGGACGCACATGATTTGCCCCCGGCACGCCACCGAGAAGCACAATGCTAATCGTTTGCATGTCCTCTCGCGTGCGACGCATGCTGAGAATTTTAGGCCAATCGGTTGCTTCCTTCTTAGTGTTGCATTTTGTGTGGCCAGAAGTGTATTTCGTATGGGAACAATTGGAGTTGCATGAAATATA
The DNA here is from genome assembly GCA_039090855.1 of Macrothele yani. Taxonomy (NCBI): domain Eukaryota; kingdom Metazoa; phylum Arthropoda; class Arachnida; order Araneae; family Macrothelidae; genus Macrothele; species Macrothele yani. The sequence goes on from CM077005.1 coordinate 65,338,422, forward strand.
GAAAAGGAATTTCTTCAAATCAGTGTGACAGAGAAAGGGATTTTCTACGATTTTTGTGGTACGACGCAGGAAATGAAAGTTCACTGAAAGTGTATAGACATTGTAGAGTAGTTTTGTGAGTATCTACTAGTCATTTTTTACTGAGTGCTACATTAGCCTACCACTTTGGAAAGAGCTCCAGTTTCTCTGCAGGAGGCATAACAGAAGCTTAAAAATTTCCTTCTACGTCGACAACAGCGTCACTAGTTTTAATAACATGGAAGATATGAAGCAGTTTATAAGGGATTCTGAACTTTTGCTATCATCTGCCCGGTTCAATTTGAGAGGTTGGAAATACAACCAGAACGGATGTAATTCTGATCAGACAACCGTAGAGCACGTTCCTGTTCTTGAGCTATTTTGGAACTTGGAACATGATGAGCTGTGATGTGACGTTCGTGAAATGAAGAACATTTACGTCGAGATGTCACTAAAAGAAAACTTCTATCAGCCGCTCACAACGTATTTGACCCAACAGGTTTTAGTTGTCCAGTGACTATAGTTCCTATGATCCTACTGCAAAAAGCCCGGAAGCTAGGAGTAACTTGGGACGACAATTTACCTGAAAAATTGTCTAGGTGATTTGTATCATGGATCTCCAAGTTCAAAACAATCGACTCTATAAAGATACCAAGGTGGTTGAAATTTAACTCGAATAAACGGCAGAGCATCAGCATGCACGTCTTCTGTGATGCCAGAAAGAACGCGTACGCTAATTGTATATATCTACGTGTAGAAACTGACGGTAATACATCAGTGCAATTAATACAATACCGATCTCGTGTGGCACCGTTAAAATGGATGACAATTCCTAGTTTGGAATTAAGGGCCTGTTGCATCGGTTGCAGATTAGCAGAGACAGTTAAAAGGGATATGGAAATACCTAACTTGAAGTCATATTATTGGTCTGACTCTACGAACGCCATATGTTGGATACAGAGAGAAGTAGAGTAGACAACCTTTGTGAGAAATAGGGTGAAAGAAATTCGAATCCTAACCGATCCTGATGAATGGCGTCATATCCCGGGAGTCCAAAATCCTGCGGACCTTCCGTCACGAGGCTGCACCACGAAGCGCCTTGTTGAATTAAGATGTGGGAGTGACCGCCTTGGCTCAAGCTGCCTAAAGAGCAATGGCCAAAATCTGAATATGTTCCGAATGAAGAAATACTGTAGTTTTAACCGAGGAACAGGAAACTGATGTCTCGGCACCATGTATAAAAAGGCAGAACAACTGGTACTATGAACGATTTTCATCGTACCTCAAGATGGTCAGGGTAATCGCATGGATGAACCGTTCCTGCTGTAATGCACTGAAAATTTTATCGGAGCGAAGTTTGGGAGAACTGACTGCACCTAAAATCAAAGCAGCATAGAATGTGTTATTTCATCTGGTGCAGCAGGAGTCTCTTCAAGGCAAGGAGGATAAACAAAATAAAAAACTCAGGCCTTTAATAGATCTAAGTGGCATTTTAAGGTTGCAAACCAAATTGAATTACTTGAAAGACACTGAGGATTACCGGTATGCTATTATCTTACCATCTAACCCTTTTTTGAGCTACTGATACTGCACGAACACACAAACCATCTCATGCAGGAATATCGGTACTAGTGTCTGTTCTCAGAGAGAGATTTTGGATTTTGAGAAGCAGAAAAACCTTACAGAAGGTACTGAGTGGATGTAGATTCCAAGCTGGAGAAGGCTGAAGTGAATGTCGCACTTCTGCCAGAAAGTCGCACCCGAGTTGCAAGCGTTTTCGAAATTGTGGTATTGATCTGGCAGGTCTACTATTTATGAAAAGTGCTGGTAAAGATTGATTATTTCTGTTCATGTGTGTCGTATACCGAGCCATTCCTTTGGAGCTGGTGACATCGTTGTCAACAGAAGCTTTCCTTCAATCAATGCGAAGATTCATCGCAAGAAGAGGTAGACCCACAATTATTTACACAGACAATAGCATAAATATTACCGGAGCTAATAGTGCATTCTCCAGTTTAGACTGGAATTCTATAAAAGTTGAAACCGCGCTCCAGAGAATAGATTGGAAAAATGAAATGAAAACCTCACCGTCTATGTACGATATTTTATAAAATACGAAAGATATTTACAGTTAAAATACCCCAATAGCACTTTCGGGGTAACATTTACCCCATCATCAGGTAGAACAGAGGCAGTGCAGTACTACTCCTTTATATAGTAGTGCAACGATGCATTATGGGTATAAGTCATCAAACGTCGCATGGGTCGTGACCGTTGCCGTTATAACAGTGTAACGGGTATAATTTCACAAATTAATAGTTTAACATATCAATACAAAAATTTGTTACAAATACAAAGTTATGATCAATATAAATACGATATCCGAACCAACAGCAATAATATAGCCTTATCAAGAAATATGGTAAACGGAATGCTACAACTAGACTGGGAAAACATCAGACACTGGACACTCCAACATATATACATTCGCTGCATTTTGTTGAAAGTATGTACATCGAAGCTTTAGGGGACAAATGCTGTAATAACTACTTGCCTGTGGACATATCACAAAAATGGAAAGGGCGTATTTACCAACCTGAACTTTAAATTATAGTAATATATATTAACCATTCCAACAATATATAAATATGATCATAACTTTGTATTTGTAACAAATCCTTATGTTAAACTAATAAATAATTTGTGAAATTATACCCGTTACACTGTTATAATGGCAACGGTCACAACCCATGCGACGTTTGATGACTTATACCCATAATGCATCGTTGCACTACTATATAAAGGAGTACTGCATTGCCTCTGTTCCACCTGATAATGGGGTAAATGCTACCCCGAAAGTGCTAGTGGGGTATTTTAACTGTAAATATCTTTCGTATTTTATTAAATATCGTACATAGACGGTGAGGTTTTTATTTCATTTGAAGTATTGTGCCAAGTCATTCTTTTATCGATAGATTGGAAGTTGAATCCTCCAACCGCCGCTTCTAGGGGTGGCTGGTGGGAGCGTCTCGTTGGAATGGTGAAAGACACTCTACAAAAAAGTTTTAAGACTAGCTATACTGAGCTATAAAGAACTAGTTCCTATATCATGTGGTTGTGAACAAGTTATCAACTCTCGACCCCTAAAGTACGTGTTGGAAGATGAAAATGACCTGATCCCGCTTAGGCGTATGATGCTTCTTCAAGAAACATCAATATCTGGTGGTGTCGACATTGATGAACTAGATCATGCAGCCCTGAATAACAGAGCAAGATATAAACAAACTGTACGAGAAAATCTTCGGTTGAGATTCCGATCTGAGTATCTGCGACAGTTACGACAGCCAAGGACTCGTGGATGCGTAAGGGAGATGTTGTGTTACTGGAAGTTGACTGTACAAAATCAAAACGTATTGATTGGCCGCTGGCAAGAGTTTTTGAATTATATCCTGGAAATGACGGACATGCTAGAGTTGCCAAAATAAAGACAAAATCTGGAGAACTTGTTCGACCGATACAGTGTTTGTTTCCACTGGTTATAAGGGAGAAGATGTTCAACGATATGGAAGCTATACGGTTAACAAGAGAGCAACCAGAATGCGTTGAGAGTCACGAAATCTCCCGAAAGAACACGGAGCGGACGAAGAGTGTTACCCCCGGGAGACTGTCCTACTAATATCAGTGACGAGGATTTTGAGTTCCTCCTCGGAAGATGAGGAGCTCAAAGGTGGCAGAATAATGCAAGTAAAGAACTTTAGTGCCAGCAGATGACGTTGTGAAACGTGAGCTCTGCGGTCCATGATATATATATAGGCTGCCATCTGATGCTGACCTTGGCTATGTACAACGGACGCTCCCTATCTTCTGATTCAAGGCTTCTTGAATCGGAAGAGGAACTACAAAGGATCAAGTGGGACATCGTCGGGCTAAGTGAGGTAAGGAGAAAAGGAGAAGATCTCATTGAACTGAAAAGTGGACATCTCTTCTATTATCGTGGGACAGATACTGGCAGAACTAATGGTGTTGGATTTATAATAAACAAGAAACTGAAGGATAAAGTGGTAGAAGTTGAAAGTTCCTCTGACAGAGCTGCACGACTCGTTATCCAACTCTCGAGAAGATACCAGGCTCAGATTATTCAAACTTATGCACCCACCACAAGTCATGCTGAAGAAGAAATTGAAGAATTTTATGAGGAAATTCGTGATCTAAATAATAAAGGTAAGCAGCACTTGAACATAATTATGGGAGATTTCAATGCAAAAATAGGGCAACGGCAACAGAATGAAACTTCAGTAGGTAAATTCGGTCACGGCAACAGAAACCAGCGTGGAAATACTCTCGTAGAGTTTGCAGAGGCAGAAAGGTTTTTCATCTTAAACTCCTTTTTCAAGAAAAAGCCACACAGGAAATGGACATGGAGACATCCAAATGGGACGACAAGTGAAATTGATTTTATTATGTGTAACAAAAAATTCGTCATAGAAGACTGCAGTGTGCTAAACAAGTTCAACACAGGCAGTGACCATAGATTGGTGAGATGTAAGATGCACCTCAACACTAAACTCGAACGTAGCAAGCTCATAAGACAAACAAAATGTATTGACATAACCAACCTTAAAAAACACCATAATACCTTCAAATTGGAACTGAAGAACAGATTCTCTGCTTTAGAAGGCCTAACATCGGAAGAAGTGGATATTTCTGAAGTTAACAGAAAAGTAACCAAAGCTCTTATGGAAACAGCAACAAAATTAGCTGGGTCTAAGAACAAATTGCATGTAAACAAATTATCAGGAAAAACCAAAATGTTGATGCAAAAAAGAAGAGTGATGAGGACAACTAAAGAAGATGTGACTTCCAAAGTGGAATATATAGAGTTATGCAAGACAGTACGAAAAAGTATCACTGAAGACGTAAGGAAATTCAACTGTGAACTAGTAAGGAAAGCAATTGAAAACAACCAAAGCCTAAAGATAGCAAAGGGACATCTCAGTAAGGGGAAAAAACAGATTATGGCACTGAGAAAAGAAGATGGTTCTGTAACAAGAAATAGAGGCGAAATTTTGACAAGAGTGAAAGATTTCTACTCCACATTATATGAAAGGGATGATACATGTACTCCAGACATCATGAAAGGTACCAGTACCAGAGTTTTTCCAGTCCTTCCAGCAGAAGTTGCACATGCAATCAAGAACATGAAGCGGAGAAAAGCTCCAGGAGAAGATGGAATTACTGTAGACATCATACAAGAAGCAAGTGGAGAAATCGAAACAGTACTCGCCCAAATTTTCACTCTATGCCTTAATGAAGGGAAAATTCCTGAGGATTGGAACAACGCTACAATGATCTTGCTACATAAAAAAGGTGACATTGAGGATCTCAGGAACTACAGACCAATCAGCCTCCTATCAGTGGTTTATAAAATCTTCACTAAAGTTCTTTCACACCGCTTGAAGGTGACACTGGACATGGCTCAACCAAGAGAACAAGATGGATTCAGGAGTGGCTACAGCACAATAGATCATATCCACGTACTGAGAGAACTAATTGAAAGAGAGAGGGAATATGAACTTCCATTGTGCACGGCTTTTATCGATTATGAAAAAGCCTTTGATTCGGTGAAACCATCAGCAGTTGCAATGGCTCTGAAATCCTGCGGTATTAAAGATGCATACATTAATATTATTAATGACATCTATGAAAATGCAAGTGCAAAGATTCGGCTGTTTGAAAATACAGCACACATAAAAATTGGAAAAGGAGTGAGACAAGGTGACACCATATCTCCGAAGCTCTTTAATGCCACATTGGAAAATGTCTTTCAATCACTGAACTGGGAAAACAAAGGGATAAAGATTAATGGAGATTATCTAACCCACCTTCGTTTTGCTGATGACATAGTCAGTTTTACAACTACCCCATCAGAGCTACAGAGTATGATCCAGGAACTTGCTGACAAGAGTAAAGAAGTGGGATTAAAAATGAACTTTCAGAAGACAAAAGTGATGTACAATGCTTTTACAAGAAATGAAGATTTATCGATTGATGGAGAAAAGCTGGAGATAACAGACACGTATGTTTATCTTGGACAGCAGATATCAAGTGAGGGTCACATTGGTGAAGAAATTAATCGGCGTACAAAACTTGCCGGGAGAGCTTTTGGAAGAAACAGCATAATTTTCAAGAGCAATATGCCATTATGTCTTAAAAGAAAAGTGTTTGATCAATGCATCCTTTCAGTGCTTACGTATGGTGCAGAGACGTGGACCTTAGCTAAAAGAGACATACAAAGGCTGCAGACAACTCAAAGTAGCATGGAGAGCTGCATGCTTGGTGTAACCAGGAGAGATAAGAAGAGGAACACGTGGATCCGAAAAATGACAAGAGTGGAAGACATCATGATCAGAGTTAAATCCCTGAAATGGCAATGGGCTGGACATACTGCCAGAAGAACAGACCATCGATGGACAGCCGAAATTTTAGATTGGATTCCAAGGGACAGGAAAAGACCCAGAAGAAGACCACATGGAAGATGGGTGGATGAAATTCGAAAGTATGCGGGAGTGACATGGAGGAGACTGGCACAAGACAGACCGTTGTGGAGGAAACTTGGGGAGACCTTCGTCCAGCAGTGGATTGATAATGGTTGACAATGATGATGATATATATATATATATATATATAGGGACAGAGAGAGAGACCTCGTGCTTCTTGTTATTGACTTTAAAAAACAGGAGCTCGAACGTCGTTGTGCGAGAAGGAGCTGTTCATTTTTTTCGTGCCTGATGAAAGAGCTATCAACTGGAAATTTGATATTGCACAACTTAAAATGCCCACGCCGGTGGCGCAGTGGTCTGAGACGCTGGCTTGTGCCCATTCGTCCGTGAAGGGTGCGGGTTCGAATCCCGCTGAGGCATAAATGTTGCCTTTGTCTTACGGTACTGGATCTCTCGATTCCCTGGAGTCAGTGGCCCTAATTTAGGGACGGGTGACTTCTTATAGCCCATTGAGTTGCTCACGGAAGTCGTTAAACCTACAATAAAAAAAACTCTTGAAATACTGTATACGTTTTTCATGTTTATTTTAATTAATATTCGTTATGTTCTAACAGTGTTTTCGTCTTTTTTTGATACGGGCATTAACACGGGTAGTGCTTCTGCCTGTTATACTCCCTTCTTGAAAGTTGTGTCTCTAAATTAGGGACGGACCACTGCTTTTCGCCTCATGATGGTCAATCAAACATGCAACACAAAAAAGTTCAGAATTTAATTTTCTTTCGGGCAGGGGGGGCGGAGCTAGAGTTTTGACCGTCAAACGAGAGTATCAGCTGATTTGGAGAACCTTCTGATCATTCGCCCGAAAAGGGTCCGGTTCGCGAATCCCGGTGAGGCATGGATGTTGTGTTTGTCTTACTGCACTGGCTCTCTCCCTTCCCTGGAACCAGTGACCCTAAAATAGGGACGGGTGACTGCTTATAGCCCATTGAGTTGCTCATGGTGGTCGTTAAACCTCCAATCAAAAAAAAAATTTGGAGAACAGTATTTTTTATTAAATTAAGCAGTAAGGTCAGTTATTGCTAACATAATTGATTATTACTATGGACATGAATTAAATGTACAGTTCTCAAAAATTACTGAAGAGTATGTCTAATCCATTATATCTAAGTGCACTAATTTAAAAAAAGATCGTGTTTACATTTTCGGTTTGTCCGTCCGTCCGTCTGTCTGTGAACACCATATATCTGCAACTAATGTGTCCCATTTGAAAAACTCTTTTTGCATTAGGAAGCCGAATTATGATCATTTATTTCGTTTTTTCTTTCACTATGCATAATTTTGCAGTTAGAGGGAGGTGATATCGAATTCAAAATACATTTGATTCAATATATTTGCTTCTAAACGTCAGATTGAAAAAATTCTTCCACCATTCGATTTCATTTATGTACACTGCTGGCCACCCAAAATGCAACACCAAGAAGGACACGAGATAGCAAAGCCAGATTTACTGGACACATAACAACAGACACAAAGATGAAACGATTGAGCTTACAAGCCCGTGCGACTCGCGGAACACGCAGACATCAATAGTGCGTGTGGCCCCCATGGCTGGCAATAACAACCGGTACACGCCGCGGCATCGAACGAAAGAGGCATTTGATGTGGGCTTGGGGTATGTCGGTCCAGGCTGCTTCCACACGTTGCAACAGTTCATCAGGCGTAATAGCGGGTGGTGCTTGCCGGGCCACTCGGTTGCCAATTAGCGACCAGACGTGTTCGATGAGCGATATATCGCGAGAACAGGCGGACCACGGCAGCAGTGACACCTGGTGAGCCGTGACAAATTGTTGCACGGTACGTGCCACATGCGGGCGCATTGTCCTATTGAAACGAGGCCGCTGGAAGGTTCTGCCGCTACATCTCCGGCGTTTTGAAGCCTCTAGCAACACCAAGAAGGGATGCTTCCTTCTTGGTGTGTTGCTACAGGCTCCAAAACGCCGGAGATGTAGCGGTGGCTGTTGAGTGTACTGGCGATATGCACCAGAGGAGTGCGGGTGTCATATCCAATTGCGCCCCAAACCATAACGCCAGGCGACGGGCTGGTATGGAGATGCATAATGCAGGCGTCATACAGTCTCTCGTCGCGGTGCCGCCACACGCGGATCCGACCATCGTGGTGTTGCAGACGGAAGCGGGATTCGTCGGAGAAGACAATGTCGTGCCATTCCGTAGTCCAGGTGCGGCGTTCAACGGCCCAATGCCGCCGCACTCGCCGGTGGTGTAACGTCAATGGTAATCGGAGCAATGGCCCAATGCCACCGCACTCGCCGGTGGTGTAACGTCAATGGTAATCGCGGCATCGAACGAAAGAGGCATTGGATGTGGGCTTGGGGTATGTCGGTCCAGGCTGCTTCCACACGTTGCAACAGTTCATCAGGCGTACCAGCGGGTGGTGCTTGCCGGGCCACTCGGTTGCCGATTAGCGACCAGACGTGTTCGATGAGCGATATATCGCGAGAACAGGCGGACCACGGCAGCAGTGACACCTGGTGAGCCGTGACAAATTGTTGCACGGTACGTGCCACATGCGGGCGCATTGTCCTATTGAAACGAGGCCGCTGGAAGGTTCTGCCGCTACATCTCCGGCGTTTTGAAGCCTCTAGCAACACCAAGAAGGGATGCTTCCTTCTTGGTGTGTTGCTACAGGCTCCAAAACGCCGGAGATGTAGCGGTGGCTGTTGAGTGTACTGGCGATATGCACCAGAGGAGTGCGGGTGTCATATCCAATTGCGCCCCAAACCATAACGCCAGGCGACGGGCTGGTATGGAGATGCATAATGCAGGCGTCATACAGTCTCTCGTCGCGGTGCCGCCACACGCGGATCCGACCATCGTGGTGTTGCAGACGGAAGCGGGATTCGTCGGAGAAGACAATGTCGTGCATTCCGTAGTCCAGGTGCGGCGTTCAACGGCCCAATGCCGCCGCACTCGCCGGTGGTGTAACGTCAATGGTAATCGGAGCAATGGGCGCCGTGCGACAGGTCCCCGCTCCTGCAGACGACGTCGAACGGTACGTGCTGACACAGGTTGTTGCGTAACACACCCTAATTCCTGCGCTAACGTTCGTGATGTGGCGCTGCTAGCCGTCAATGCCCGCCGCACAACATGCCGGTCCTCTCGTTGGGTGGTGTGCCGCTGCTGTGGCAATCGCTCACGTCGGTCCGTCCCCCCTTCACCCACCGAATCCATACTCGCCTCACTGTGGCTCGCCGATTTCTCGGTACGATAAACTACTGTCGCGATAAGCTACTATTCGTCCTCTGTCGAACTCCGAAACGTGCTGGAATGACTGCCTTATTCTGCGACGAGGCATCAAGATGCTTCCACGCATATGTCCGGTAGCACAACCCACTTCCACTACTTACACCCAGCCTTCTGTGCACTCTTCTTATAGTGCTTCTCGGTGGCGTGCCGGTGGCACATGATTCGCATATGCCCTGCAATGCTAATCGATTGCATGTCCTCTCGCGGGCGGCGCATGCTGTGAATTTCAGGCCAATCGGATGCTTCCTTCTTGGTATTGCATTTTGGGTGGCCAGCAGTGTAGAATACTATTTGAGGTAGACACTTTTTTAAGTTACGCATAGATTTTCCATTAGGGGATGCAGAAATAAACTGCGTTCTCCCCGATATCTCAGCTTCTAAAACTCCGATTTGAAAAATTCTTTCTGAAGCGGATACAGCTCTTTATGGGAAATCTTTTGCATATAATTTCTAATATTTGTTAAAGAATGGTTTGGCCACCAGGGGGCATAAGTAGTAATTTCTGCTTCTGTTGTATTTGCAACAAAATCTGAGCTCCTAAAAACTCGATTGAAAAAATTATTTCGTGGACCGATATCGCTCACATCAAAAAACCTTTAAAAGGTTAAAGGTTTTTCGATGTCCCCAGTGGAATGTTGAAGACTCACAAACAGGAGCAAATGGTAGTCCAGGATATCCCGGTAACGTTGACCTGTGAGGGACAATGTCACACGTGCCAGGGGTCACATTTCAGTCCACGTAAACTGTCCCCAGACGAGAATGTCACATCCACCAGCTTGAAGAGTACCCTGCTGCCAAGAAGGATCCATCGCTTCATGAGGTTTGCACCGTACTCGTATCCTGCCATCCGCATGTACCAACGTGAATCTCGACTCATCAGTCCAGGAGACATTTTTCCACATCTCTAGGGTCCAGTGGCGATGTTCGCGCGCCCATGCTAATCTTTGCACCCTGTGATGGGCGGTCAGCAGCGGTACCCTCGTGGGACGATGGCTTCTGTACCCCATAGCGAGGAGATGGTTCTGGATTGTATGGCTGCTTACACGTTTTTGTGCAGCAGCGTTAAATTGCCGAGTGATTTCTTGCACTGTGGCCCGTCTATCCGCTGTTACAATGCGAGCTAGTCTACGATGACCCCGCTCATCCACACGCTGTTGCCCACGGCAGTTGGCCCTTGCAGGGATGGTTTTACAGGATTCGATGTACTCACGGTGCACCCGTGATACAGTGGCTCGTGAAAATCCCAGTGCCTGCACGATTTCCGAGATGGAGTGACCCATTCTTCGGGCCCCGACAATTTTCCCACGATCAAATGCGCTTAGATCCTTCGTCTTACCCATACTGCGTCCGACTCTTACTGATTCCTGTCGCATCACTCCCTATATTGTGGGATAGCTGCATAAGTCATGTCGGTTCCGTTTACAGGGCCGCCCACAGCGTCACATTTGCATAACTGTGTCTAATTTAATTTGCTCTTCAGTGTAAAAACACTATTGATAAATATCTTTTTTACTGTATGCAATTTGCTACACTAGAGATGTGGAGCATTATCCTCTTTAAATAATGCACTGATTTCCCGCTAGGGGGTGAAAGTCGAAACCTGTTCCTTGCTATTTCTGCTTCCGGAAGACGCATTTAAAAATTTGTTTTTTCTTAGCATAGCTTTTTCGATGCAGAATATTTTTCACCTATTTTCAACTTCTCCGTTATGCAAAATTTTTCCGCTAGAAGGCATAGAGTTATATAATGTTTCCTTTTATATTTCTTCTTTTTAACTGTTTGATTTGAAAATCTTTTTGTCTCTGAAACCTTCCTTGTGCTATGAGAAACTCTTTATGTGCCATTTTTTAATTTTCGTATCATGCTTTTTAGCCGCTGGTTTCTATTTCTGGACGTTTTATCGATTGTTGAAACCGATTGTTTTGCTAACCGGTTCCATTGACTTTGAATAGCTTTGAAAAATTTATTTCGCGTCAGAACGGATTCAAAAGAGGGGGCTCATTACAACCGAAAATTCGGTGTCATCTTTATTGTTTTAATTAAAATATTTACTTAATAATATATCGAGACCCTAAAAACTGTAGAAGCTAGGAAGACAAAGAGATTAAAAAAGCAGTTGTTATTATTTCAAATGGTATGCAATTTTCTTTTAAAGAAACAAGTTAACCCAAATCCTACATCAACCAACATTACACCAACATGAATGCATCTTCTGAATGAATTTTTTCTAACTGCTTAAGAAATGTTTCTGTTCAATCATACTCAATGAAAGGTAAATCTGATATCATACCTCTGATCTCCCATATTTTATATTTTCGCAGAAAAGTAAATCAAATTAATAAGTGTTTGAACAGCTCTCTATGAAAATGTTGCGCAAATCTTAAAACGGCTCTCTAAATAATCTTTCCGAAATTACGAAACCTGGTGCATTGTGTCTGCATAATTTCTAGAAACCGCATCAATTTCGCTTCTGTCAAGCAAAAGTATATCGCATGAAAACTTCATGCAGCTTAGTTACATTTTGTTGGAGTCAAAAAAAAAAAAAAAAGAGCAAAAACCAAGTGGGAAGGATGTAACCGAAATTTCATCTTCAATATGATCGAGAAAACCCTCAAATTTTAGACTTACCACAGCTGCATCCACAACTTTAGAAATTCTGGAAAATTTTACGGTACCAAGTATACTTTGTTCACATACAGAATATATCTTCTTTTTTATATTTTTTAACTGTATTGTACATTACCGCAACATATAGGGAAAATTTCTGTTAGCGAAAATTACGAAATTACGGTTATGCTTTTTTTATGCAAAGTGTATAAACAGCTTTCAAAAGCGGAGATGTCCCAAATGGGGCTGCACGCGAATACACACATGGAGAGAGTGCTCTGTAAAAGCAAGAGTTAAAAAAACAAAAATATTTTGAAAACTCAAATATATCATCATCAACAACCATTATCAATCCACTGCTGGACGAAGGTCTCTTCAAGCATCATCCACAACAGTCTGTCTTGTGCCAGTCTCCTCCATGTTACTCCGGCATACTTTCAAATTTCATCCACCCATCTCCCATGTGGTCTTCTTCTGGGCCTTTTCCTGTCCCTTGGAATCCAATCTAAAATGTCGGCTGTCCATCGATGGTCTGTTCTTCTGGCAGTATGTCCAGTATATTGCCATTTCAGGGATTTAACTCTGATCATGATGTCTTCCACTCTTGTCATTTTTCTGATTAACGAGTTCCTCTTCTTATCTCTCCTGGTTACACCAAGCATGCACCTCTCCATTCTCCTTTGACTTGTCTGCAGCCTTTTTATTTCTCTTTCAGTTAAGGTCCAGGTCTCTGCACCATACTTAAGCACTGCTGGAAGGATGCATTGATCAAACACTTTTCTTTTAAGACATAATGGCATATTGCTCTTCAAAATTAAACTGTTTCTTCCAAAAGCTCTCCAGCTAAGTTTTATACGCCGATTAATTTCTTCATCAATGTGACCCTCACTTGATATCTGCTGTCCAAGATAAACGTACGTGTCTGTTATCTCCAGCTTTTCTCCATCAATCGATAAATCTTCATTTCTTGTAAAAGCATTGCACATCACTTCTGCCTTCTGAAAGTTCATTTTTAATCCCACTTCTTTACTCTTGTCAGCAAGTTCCTGGAACATAATCTGCAGCCCTGACTGGGTAGTTGCAAAAATGACTACGTCATCAGCAAAACGAAAGTGAGTTAGATAATTTCCATTAATTTTTATCTCCATTAATTTTTATCCAGTGATTGAAGGACATTTTTCAATGTGGCATTAAAGAGCTTGGGAGATATGGTGTCTCCTTGCCTCACTCACTTTAATTCAAACATATATATATATATATATATGCTGGATGAAGGTCTCTTCAAGTTCCTTTCACAGCAGTCTGTCTTGAGCCACTCTCCCCCAGGTAGCTCCCACATGCTTTCAAATTTCATCAACCCATCTCCCATGTGTTCTTCTTCTGGGTCTTTTCCTATCCCTTAGAATCCAATCTAAAATTTCGGCTGTCCATCGATGATCTGTCCTTCTGGCAGTATGTCCAGCCTATTGCCATTTCAGGGATTTTACTCTGATCATGATGTCTTCCACTCTCGTCATTTTCGTTATCCACGAGTTCCTCTTCTTATCTTTCCTGTTTTTACAAAGCATGCATCTCTCTCGTGTTTCTTTCAGTTGGCTGCAACTTTTGTATGGCCTTTTTACACTGCTGGCCACCCAAAATGCAACACCAAGAAGGAAGCATCCGATTGACCTGAAATTCGCAGCATGCGTTGCCCGCGAGAGGACATGCAAACGATTAGCATTGCAGGGCATATGCAAATCATGTGCGCCAGGTACGCCACCGAGAAGCACTATAAGAAGGGTGCACAGAAGGCGGGGTGTAAGTAGTGGAAGTGTGTTCTGCTGCCGGACCTGTGCGTGGGAAGCTTAGTGATGCCTCGTCGCAGAACACGGCAGTCATTCCAGCACGTTTCGGAGTTCGACAGAGGACGAGTGGTGGCTTATCGCGACAGCGGTTTATCGTACCAAGACATCGGCGCCCATGTGGGACGACGAAAGCCACAGTGATGTGAGTAGGGATTCGGTGGGTGCAGGTGGAACGGACGGACCGACGCGAGCGATAGCCGCGGCGCACCACCGAACGAGAGGACTGGCATGTTGTGCGGCGGGAATTGACGGCTCGCACCGCCGCCACATCACGAACGGTAGCGCAGGAATTAGAGTGTGTTGTGCAACAATCTGTGTCAGCACGGACCGTTCGACGTCGTCTGCAGGAGCGGGGACTTGTCGCACGGCGCCCATTGCTCCAATTACCATTGACGTTACACCACCGGCGAGTGCGGCGGCAGTGGGCCGTTGAACGCCGCACCTGGACTACGGAAGGGCATGGCATTGTCTTCTTCGACGAATCCCGCTTCTACCTGCAAAACCACGATGGTGGGATCCACGTGTGGCGGCACCGCGGCGAGAGACTGTGTGACGCTTGCATTATGCATCGCCATACCGGACAGTCGCCTGGCGTTATGGTTCGGGGCGCAATTGGATGTGACACCCGCACCCCTATGGTTTGCATCGCCGATACACTCAACAGCCACTTTTTTATCCAGTGATTACTTGCAGGACCTGCCAGCGGCCACGTTTCAACAGGTCAGTGCGCGCCCGCACGTGGCATGCATCGTGCAACAATTCTTCACAGCCTAACAGGTGTCACTGCTGCCGTGGCCCGCCTGTTCTCCCGATATGACGCCCATCGAACACGTCTGATCGGCGATCGGCAACCGAGTGTACCGGCAAGCACACCACCCGTGGATACGCCCGATGAACTATGGCAACGTGTGGAAGCAGCCTGGACCGACATACCCTAAGCCCACATCCAAAGCCTCTTTCGTTTAATGCCGCGGCGTGTAGCGGTCGTTATTGCCAGCCATGGGGGGGGGGAGGGGGGTATACGAACTGTTGATGTCTGCGTGTTCCGCAAGTAGCACGGACCTGTAAGCTCAATCGTTTCATCTTTGTATCTGTTATGTGTCCAATAAATCTGGCTCTGCTATCTCGTGTCCTTCTTGGTGTTGCATTTTGGGTGGCCAGCAGTGTAGTTAAGGTCCATGTCTCAGCTCCATATGCAAGAACTTGAACAATGCGTTGATTAAACATTTTTCTTTTACGACACAATGGCATATTGGTCTTAAAAATTCTAATGTTTCTTCCGACAGTTCTCCAAACAAGTTTTATACGCCGATTAATTTCTTCATCAATGCGACATTACTTTTTATCCGCTGTCGAAGGCACACGTAGGTATCACTTATTTTTGACAATGGTTGACAATGATGATGATGATGAAATACAGTTATTTGCAAAAGTTTAAGACCTCGTGCTGTCATTGAATTTCTGCTGACTACGTCAGCTACTGTCTGTATTACTCAACTTCCTGTCAGTGTTGCATCATCCAACAGAGACAGCTGTTGATAGAGTTAAGTGAAACGTGCGAGCATCAGTTTGCTTCTAGTTTTCATGCTTAGAGGTTTTGTACGTATTTTCTATATAGCAAAAGAATGGGCAAAAAGCGCCATTAAGTGTTACTCAGAGGGCACAAATAGTGACTTTATATCATGAAGGATACTCAGAACATGACATAAGCAGAAAGGTGAATGTGAGCAAGACTGCTGTTCATAATACGATAATGAAATATCGAGATACAGGTGAATTTAGCGACCTAGAAGGATGCGTTGATTAAACACTTTGAAAGAGAAGCGGACGTCCAAGAGAAATAACCCCACGTGATGGCAATTCCACTAGGCGAATAGTTAAGCATTCTCCGAGGAATTCGTGCAAGAAAATCAAGGTTTTTCTACATTTATTAGGTGTGCAACTTAATTCTCGGCGACAGGCACGACACGTTGACAGCAAATTATAGTAAATCGAATTCG
The DNA here is from genome assembly GCA_039090855.1 of Macrothele yani. Classification (NCBI taxonomy): domain Eukaryota; kingdom Metazoa; phylum Arthropoda; class Arachnida; order Araneae; family Macrothelidae; genus Macrothele; species Macrothele yani. The sequence goes on from CM077005.1 coordinate 65,354,718, forward strand.
TACCTAATCAGGGAAATACTCCCCGACTTACTAGATACATTTGAGCCATCGGTCTGGGAGCTGCCGAGTGCCACTGCCAAAAAAAAGAGGGCTGTTTCGAGATCATAAAGTCATCAATACTTGTGTGGGCCTCCCCGAAAGAAGGGCGTATTACCCAGGTGATGTTGCAGGGAGCGAAAGAGGTGATAATCCAAAGGGGCGAAGTCTGGAGAATACGCCGGATGGGACAAAAATCTCCCATCCCAGGTCGGTGATCGTGTTTAAAGTCGTTTTCGCGGTGTGAGAACGCGCGTTATCCTGAAGCAACAGGTCCGACCTTCTGCCCTTGTTGGTGTATGGCCTTTTCGCCTCCATTGAGTCACTCACACGAATGCGTTTCTGACAATAACGCTCAGCCTTGACCGTTTCACCAGGTTTGAGCAACTCAGTTTACGACACCGCGCTGAATCCACCATATGCACAGAAACAACTTCCTGGCATAGATATTCGGTTTGGCGGTACTAGTGGTAGGCTGACCTGGATAAACCCACGATTTGCGCCGCTTAGAATTATCGTAAAGGATCCACTTCTCATGACAGGTCATAATTTTGTGGAGGAAATCCTTCTTGAATCTGGAGAGCAAGGACACAGCATCTTAGCGCCTAGACTTGTTCGCTGCTGTGAGTTGGTGGGGCACACAACGGCCCTCCTTGTGAGTCCGTCCAAGCTTGCGCAGGCGCTTTGCATGGGCTTGCCGTGTTACTCCGAGTTCCTGGGCGAGCTCTGACTGTGTGCGACAGGGATCCGCGATCAACAGTTGTTCCAGTTTCTCATAGTCTACATTCTGTGGCTGTCCCAGACGTTCTGCATCACGAAGATCGCCATTTTCCTGCTTAAGCCGCTGGAACCACTTCTTACACGTACTGTAGGACACAGCAGCACAGGTCATTTGCTGGGCAATTTTTTTCAGCTGAAACGCGAACAGGAGGCAATGCCACAAATGTTGCTACTCGAACAACATTGCTTTCACTGTCAACTTTCGTTCCTTCTGTCACTACAGCTGTAAGCGGTTTCGGTTGCTTGGAAAGCTGTTGGATGGCGCTGCAATCAGCCATTATCGCACACAGCTATTTGCATTTGCCGACGTTCTATGATCGTTTGCAGTTGGGGGCCGAGAACAGCGATGACTTCTATTTGATGTTCCTGGTCCACGTGAACTGTGTATTTATCATTCATTCGCCTTCTAGTTATTTGTTCAGTTGCTGCTGTTCATCTTTGGTGAATCCCCAGCATTGTGCGGAGCTGCAAAGAAGCAACCTGCTATGTGGTTTGGCAGTTTGTCGTTTGTGAGTCTGGAGGATTTCGAGGCCGCTGTGGTACAGTGGAAGCATACGGCGCGTAACTGGAAGACCCTGGGTTCGAATCCCGGTGGCGGCCGATAATTATTTTCCCGTGACTGACTTATAAACGTGGAAAGAGCAATGACTTCTATTTGATGTTGACAATGATGATATACACAATCTAGTCACATTATTGTGACCACCTCCTACTTTTGAAGTTAACAGCGCGTAGCAAATGAAAAAAGGCACGCGTCGTGAGCTGGGTTGATGTAGTATATAGGTGTGCTGTAGGCATTCGTAAAATATATCACTCGTTGCTGTCATGGATAAACATTATCACGATTTATCAGATTTGCCAAAAAGAGATGAGTATCGCCTTTCGGGCCAAGGATGGCAGTATTTTTTAAACAGCGCAGTTTGTGAACTGTTGGCGTGTGCTGTTGTGGTTAACGTGTATCGTGTTTAAATAAATGGCACTATTGCGAATTAGCGACGTGGAAACTGCGGAGCACCACCTATCACTGATGTGAGAAGGGAACATCGGCTTCGATGGTGCGTGAGGGCCGATAGACACGTTACAGTACAGCTACTCACTGGCCGAATGAACCAGGGGGCTACCGGAAGTTTGTCTAAAACTACATTACAGCGAACCCTGCTGCGTATGGGGCTCCGATGCAGACGGATGGCAACTGCCTCTATGCTAGCAGAAAAGGCTTACATTTGCACGGCAGTAACGGAATTGGACCTCAGCTGACGGGCAAAGGATAGCCTTCTCCAATGAATCACGTTTTCTGCTTTATCGAACGGATGGATGTTGGCGTATAAGGAGAAAAACAACGGAGAACAAACACTCTTTACCCATTGCTGGAAGAACACAAACTGGCGGGAGCAGCGTTATGGTATGGGGGAATCTTTTCTTGGCATTACCTGGGTCCACTCATACCTGTGGAAGCCACTATGGACTGAATTCCTTATGAACCCATCCTTTCAGACCACGTACACCTATACATGCTGATTATTTTTCCTGGAAAGAATGGGATCTTGCAGCACGACAATGCGACGTTTCACACCTCTAGAAATGCCTGAGTGGTTAGAAGATTACGACGAAGACTTCAAAGTACTTTCCTGGCCCCCTAATTCCCCAGACCTAAACCTTATTGAGCATCTGTGGGATCACCTTGATCGTGTTGTTCCTTCTATGGATCCCTCCACCACTCACCTTCCAGCCGCTGTCAGATGCACTGCAGTCAGCATGGCTCCACTTACCTGTGAACACCTTCCGGTACCTTATTGAGTCACTCCCAGCTCGTTTAGCTGTTGTCCTTGCTGCACACGTTGGTTACTCTGGATGTTAGCTGGTGGTCATAATAATGTGACTTGACTGTATATATACTGGTGTTTAAAATTAAGAGAATTTCCACATTTTGTCGATTTTCACAAAAACTACGGAGCCAAAGGTACAAATTATGCCGCCGAATAAGAATTCAAATTTGAAATGTCGAGTACGTCAGCGTACTCGTGCGTGTGGGCGTAGCTGTGAGAGCGGAGGGCATGAAAAGAACACGTGGCTTTTTTGGCGATTAGTGCGCTCGTTCTCCTCGGTAACATTCGTTGTTTCTTGCAGGAGCTGTTTGAATTTCCTACGCAATCAGGTAAAATGAGTTGCCACGAACGTATTGATGACGGGATAAGGTGGAGAATCCTCGGTAGATTGGGGGCAGGGCAATTGCAAGTGCAGGTTGCTACAGAGCTCAGGGCAACGCCCAGTGTCGTCTGCAATTTGTGGAAACAGTTTAAGGACACCGGATCCATATCGAGAACGCCTGCGCAAGGTCGTCCACGAGCCCATTACTGCTACACAGCTATCTCGTGAGCTGCATGCCGGCACTGGATCCCGAGTTTCAAGGGTTCCTGTTTACCGAAGGCTTCATGAGAGAGGGTTTTTGCCAGAAGACCCGCTGTTTGCGTCCCACTTACTTCAGCACACAGGAGAGCGCGTTTAGCATAGTGCAGACAACATCAGCCTTGGACCAGACTTCAGTGGGATAACGTTCTCCTCACAGACGAGTCGCGATTCAGCCTGGACACTGATTCTCGACGTACCTTCATCTGGAGAGAACCTGGGACCCGATACCTTTCCTCCAACATCCGAAAAAGGGACTGCTATGGCAGTGGATGTGTCATGGCCTCGGCAGGCATCATGTTGGACATCCGAACACCTCTCCATGTGTTTGGCAGAGGCTCCCTAACTGCTGACAGGTATATATTTCCAGGCCTATGTTGATATAAACGTTTTTTCTTATCTACCTATGAGGAACTCATTCCTGCAGTTTCGCCGTGTATTTTTGAGACACCCTGTATATATACACTGAGTGGCCACTTTATTATGGCCCCCTGACAGTTTTGATCAAATGAGCTATGGCTGCACGCTGTTGCCGCCAGAGGGCAAGGCTGGTATAAAAACTGAAAGCTTAGTGTTTGCGACAGTAGTAGAAGTGATTTTTGGGTGACGAGATGGGTAAAAAATGCGATTTGACGGACTTTCAACGTGCGATGATTGTAAGTGCTCGGAGCCATGGAGCCAGTATCACCGAAACCACCGCATTCATGAAATATTTCAGAGCAGCTGTTAAATGTTTAAAGACTGGACTGTCAGCCAAAAAACTGGGTCTCTACGTGCAACGTGTGGTCGTCATCGACTAGTGACTGTTCGGACGGAACGGAGAGTGTCCAGACTGGTAACAAACAACAGAAGGGCAACAGTGCAGCAAATTACAGACCATCTTAATCAAGGATCCCCTCAAATGAATACTCTTCGCCGTACACTGCATCGGATGGGATATAGTAGCCGAAAGCCTGTTCGAACACCTTTGTTGGACCTCTCAGGGGCGCAGTTGGCCCTCTGTTCCTTTTTATGGACGAAAAACGCTCGTCCACATAGGGCTCTCCTGATCGACGATTATCTTGAAAGTGAGGATATTTGCCGGATGGATTTGCCAGCCAGATCGCCAGATCTAAACCCTATCGAACATGTCTGGGACGCTCTTGGGAGGACAATTGAAGCTCGCCATCCTCCTCCGAGAACTATACAGAAGCAGAAAACAACGTTGCTGCAGGAGTGGGACCGACTGCCACAGGGACTCATCAACTTCCTCGTTTCCAGTATGACGTCGTGCTGTGAGAGCTGTATGACTGTGAGAGGGGACCATACCCCATATTAGTCATTTTATGTTCGATCTTGCAACATGGATTTTGGACATTCCTGCGCTGATGAGCCTTACTGACGATCATGAGTGCGTACCATGACTGTTGTATGGCATAATTTTTTCTCTTATATAACTGTGTATCCATGCCAAATTTCATTAAAATGTGTCCATTAGTTTTTCAGAAATTCGACAAAATGTGCAAATTCTCTTAATTTTGAACATCAGTGTATATACACTGAGTGGCCACGTTATTAGGACCACCTCCTCAGTACTTCGTTGGGACACCTTTTGCCTTTAATACTGCGTCGATTCTTCGTGGCATGGACTCCACGAGATGTTGATAGGTGGTTTGTGGAATCTGAGACCATGCTTAATGAATAGCACTTTCCAGGAGTGCGAGATTGCAGTGTGGTGGATCCAGCTGTCTGATGGCTCGTTCAACTTCATCCCACAAATTCTCAATGGGGTTGAGATCTGGAGATTGTGGGGGCCACCTAAGCAAAGTAAACTCACCGGCATGATCCTGAAACCAATCCTGTACAATACGACCACTATGGCAGGACGCATTATCTTGTTGAAAGTAGCCATCGCCATTGGGATACACCATCAACATGACAGGATGCACTTGTTCCGCAACGGTGTTTAGATATGTTATGCCAGTCAGACGTTGATCAACACGAATTAAAAGGACCAAAGCATGCCAGGAAAACATTCCCCAAACCATAACGTTGCCTCCACCAGCTTGAAGGGTTGTAGCAATGATTTGGGGTCCATGCTGTAGTGCTGTTTCCGCCAAATTCTCACTTGGCCATCGGCATGGTGCAACTGAAAACGTGATTCATCGGACCACATATTTTGTTTCCAGTTATCGACTGTCCAATCCTTGTGCTCCTGTGCGAACTAGAGACGTTTTCTCTTGTTAACTGCAGGCAGCAAAGGTGTTCGAACAGGCCTTCGGCTGCCATATCCCATCCGATGCAGTGTACGGCGAACAGTGCGTGCAGAGGTCACTTGAGGCGATCTTTGATTAAGATGGTCTGTAATTTGCTGCACTGTTGTCCTTCTGTTGTCTGTTAGCAGTCTGGACACTCTCCGTTCTGTCCGAGCAGTCACTAGTCGATAACGACCACACGTTGCACGTAGAGACCCAGTTTTTTGGCTGACAGTCCAGTCTTTAAACACTTTAACAACAGCTGCTCTGAAATATTTCACGAATGCGGTGGTTTCGGTGATACTGGCTCCATGGCTCCGAGCACTTACAATCATCGCACGTTGAAAGTCCGTCAAATCGCATTTTTTACCCATCTCGTCACCCAAAAATCACTTCTACTACTGTCGCAAACACTAAGCTTTCCGTTTTTATACTAGCCTTGCCCTCTGGCGGCAACAGCGTGCAGCCATAGCTCATTTGCTCAAAACTGTCAGGGGGCCATAATAAAGTGGCCACTCAGTGTATATATACAGGGTGTCTCAAAAATACACGGCAAAACTGCAGGAATGAGTTCCTCATAGGTAGATAAGAAACAACGTTTATATCAACATAGACCCGGAAACGCTTGGTTTCTGAGTTATGGTCTGTATATGACACTTAACTGTTCACATTACTTAATAGTAATTGTTCAAATTGTTCGCCTTCTGCCTCACACGCTGCCAAATTCCTGCTATGTGTCTTATTGTTTCACAACCTGCCACAATTCGATTGCGGAGAGTTTCCACATCTGCTACTGGAGTCGAATACACCAATGATTTTAAATGGCCACACAAGAAGGAATATAGAGGGTTTAAATCTGGTCAGCTTGGAGACCAGGCACTTCATCCACCTCTAGCTATCCACCGGCTAGGAAACTTTCGATTCAAGTAATTGCGAGCTAGGTGGCTAAAACGTGCGGGAGCACCATCTTGCATAAAACCTGCTCGTTGACGAATGATCATTGGCGTGTGGTCCGAGAAATCAGACAAGTTGCTTTCCAGAAAGGTGTGGTATGCCCGTCCCGTGAGTTTGTTGGGAAGTTCATGCGGCCCAAATAACTTATCACCAAACGCACCCGCCTAGATTTTTAGCCTGAACCGCTGTTTGTGGCGTGATGGAAGAATTGCATGTGGATTTTCCTCGACCCATACATGCTGATTGTGAAAGTTTAAGATTCCGTCGCGTGTGAACCGTGCTTCATCGGTGAATATCACTAAGGCAGGAAAGTTAGGAGCTGTGCCGCACTGCTGCAAGAACCACTAGCAGTACATTACTCGCGCAGGGAATCTGCTTGTGACAAGGCCTGTATCCGTTGCAGATAGTACGGTTACAGGTGCTGTTCTCGCAACACTCTCCAAATTGTCGAACGATGAACAGGCAGTTGCATTGCTAATCTGCGTGTGCTGATTCCAGGAGTCGCATGCAAAACGTCCAAAATCTACGCCTCTACTTTAAGAGTCGCAGATCTTGGTCGTCCTCTGTCGACAGCACGAGATGTAAAGGTCCCATGTTCACAAAGGTGGTGACGGATACTTTTAAACGTTTTCCTGTCTGGACATTTTTCTCCTGGGAACCTTTCGTGCTTCAAACGACTAGCCTTCGGAGCATTGCCATCCGCCAAACCGTACGGAGAGTGCATATCCGCTTGCTCCTGATTTGAGCACATGGTCGGAAAGGAAAACCACTAGACTCTGTCATTATCTTATTATGAAGGAATTCACCTGCGGGAGAATTCCTTCATTCCGGTGAATAACTGGGAAACCAAGACAGATCTGAGTCAGGTAATGTGAACAGTTAAGTGTCATAGACAGATCTTTGTAACTCGGAAACCTAGCATTTCCGGACCTGTGTTGATATAAACTTTATTTCTTATCTACGTATGAGGAACTCCTTCCTGCAATTTTGCCGTGTATATTTGAGACCCCTGTATATCATCATTGTCAACCAATATCAATCCACTGCTGGACGAAGGCCTCCCCAAATTTTCTCCACAACTATCTGTCTTGAGCCAATCTCCTCTGTGTCTCTCCGGCATGCTTTCGAATTTCATCTATATATCTCCCATGTGGTCTTTTGGGTCTTTTTCTGTCCCTTGGTATTTAGTATGAAATTTCGGTTGTCCATTGGCAGGCCGTTAACATATATAACCAGAATCTTAGTAATTTTACAATCTTCTGTAAAGCGTATGTCTGTGAGATAAAAAAAAACGTTTTGTTTCGGAGTTTAATGACCACCATGAGCAACATTTAAGGCTATAAGCAGTAACCAGTCTCTAATTTCTGGCAGCTGGTCTGATGGATGGGGCAGAGCTACCGCCATCAGAAAAACACACCACCTATATCTCGTCCGGTACTCGAACAAAGACTCATCTCAGATGAGTGGTTCAAATACAGCCCCTCAGATCACTCTGACACAAAGGCACCAAAGCAAATTTTCCAATCCTCTGTTTGCAAAGAGAGGGATAGAGACAAACATTTATACCAAGTAGAGACACTTAGTGAAAAAATTGTAGATAAGTAAAGCTGAAGTATATACAGTAGTAGGTGGTCATGATGTTTCTTATTCGATGCAAAAGGTTGCTTTTCGAAGAGCTATAAACGCCGATATTGTGTTCAGGCAGATGCACGAAAAACAGAAAATTCTAGGACACATATACAAGGCATCGACGTGCATGTAAGTCGTGAGACTTGTTGAGAATTTACCGATCTTTATTTTTGTGATCATTTTTTCCAGTTCGATGGTTTACGTAAGCAGAAATTACTAAATACTTCAGAAACGAATATCTATATTTCAGGGGTGAATTTTACGTTTTTCCCGATGTATAAATGAGAGATACACGTCATGCTAGTCAAAGTTTCTTTTGCAAATTAATTATATTTCTTTTGCATATGTTCCTGTGGTGAATATAAAAATGGAAAAGTTGCCATTTTTATGATAACTTAAACAACACTTTCAAGAAACTGTTCTACGCTAGAGCTAAACTTGGCACAGTGCCTCAAAGTACGTAAATGTTGTACCAATTCATTTCGAAATGTTATACGAATGTAAACAAGTCACCAAAGAAAGTGTTTATTTTTTTGGTTGAATGCAAACAGTGTGGCAGCCCCGGTGGCGCAGTGGTCTAAGCGATGGCCTCTGATCATTCGTCCGAACGGGGTCCGGGTTCAAATCCCGGTGAGGCATGGATGTTGTGTTTGTCCTACGGCACTGGCTCTCTCCCTTCCCTGGAACCAGTGACCCTAAATTAGGGACGGGCGACTGCTTATAGCCCATTGAGTTGCTCACGGTGGTCGTTAAACCTCCAACAAAACAAAACAAAACAAAAAAAAACAGTGTGATTAATTTACTTGACTGTTTTTATCGAGATAATAAAACAGCTGAGTATTTGGATCATGAAATATGTTTGAAGATAATCTTATTTCCTTAGGAGTCCAGAAGCCTTGTCCTCTTCAGGACGGAACTTGTCTCGTGGAGGATTAAAAACTGCAGTGGGCAGTTCTAAGGTGTGAAAACACAAGTTTGTCCGTGTCTCCTCACTTCGGAGTAAGTCGCTTTCCCAACTAAACTACGCTGACAAAATATCTCGCTGCAGATTTGTCGTCTTGACACCTGTTTTCATCTCTGTAGTACGTCACAAAGAGTTTTATGCAGTTATCCATCCCTAATTTGGGGTCACTAGTCCCTGGGAAAACCAGAGCCGTAAGTTCAGCTTCACGTCCTGGACCCGAACCCATTTGGAATGACAACCCATAAGCCAGCTCATTTGATCACTCCCACATCCGGATGTGCATCCATCTTTCTAAACAATGGTAGTAACATTAAGGTACTTTTGGAGGAATGCGTTGACAGCTGCTTTTCTCCGCAAAGGTTTTAATTCATTCAAAAGTTTTTTAAGTAGCAGTAACTTGTACCATGAGAGTTGCTTTCAGAGAAAATGTGCAGCTGATTACATGCTTTTTTTCCATTCAGTACTTGTTTCTTTATTTCAGATTGCCTTCATAGAGCCGAAGTTCCTTCTAAATTCAGGAATACTTATTATAGGAGTAACATGCATTTTGTTTGGGTTAGTGTTCTCCTTTTTTTTTTCTAAGTGAAATTCATGATTCAAACGTAGTTTTTCTAAAATTTGATGCAATTGTTTAATTAACTAATGTTGTTAAGGTAACTCTGAACATGTTGAAAATATTTCTCTCTTCCAAACATTAAGTGAATAATAACGGCCAGCGTCAAAGAAGAAACACTTATGTGTTACAACTTGTTCCTTTACTGTTCCACTCACTCGAAGTTCAAAAGGTCACCAATATAATTCACTGACGCAAACTACTCCTTGTATCACCGTAGATCTCAATCCTATAACAGCAATACCGTATAAGTGGATTCCTATAGGTGCACAACAGACTTCAATCTCTTTCGATAACTCAACTGTTCACGATCTCTCTCAACATACTTCCCACTACAAACACCCAACTATATCATTTATTTTGCTCTTACAGTCAGCGTTGTCAAAATGTACAAGCTGCTCGGTGAATTAATGTGCCTTTCAGTAAGAAAATGTTTAACCAAGAAGCGACGACATTTTCATAAAAAAATACAACTAAAAAGGAAGGCTCGGAAAACACTAATTTGCCGGGGGCAGCATCGAACGTGCATCCTTCTGCTCCGGAGCCGGATGCCTCCCCAATTAAGCTACCCTGACTACATTTGTCCTTGTAATATTGTAACATCGACATCTTGAAATGTGCTTCATCTCTGTGGTACCTTAATATACCCCCCCCCCCCCTTGAGAAAGGGCTGAGACGAAATCATTAGTTTCCGGGTCAGCCAGCAAACCATGATTAAAATAGCTCGCTCAAAAAGGTATTCTGGTGAATTCCAGACGACGTGTGGAAACATCACATTTTTCGAAGAACCCAACAGCCAGTAGATCCACAATCGGGCGCCAATGTGAAAACACAGATTTCCAGGTGACGGGGATCGCACCTGCATCCTTATACTCCGGAGCCGAATGCTTTCCCAATTAAGTTAGACCGACTGAACTTATCGCTGCAACTGTCGTCTTGACATGTACTTCATCTCTGCAGTACTTCACAAGGTTATATGTCACACACATTATTGTTAATTAATAACGCTGTTCCTTTCTCAGATGGGGAATGCATCAGGTGTCGAGATACGTGCGTGACAGTGAAGAGTGATGCCATGAAAGCTTTAGATATAAGTAAATGTACTTTGATTGATTGTGATACACAAATTAGCAATTTATCGCAATATTATCAATTCTTAGAAGCATCAGGAAATTCTAGTCGAACAGAGATTTCATGCTCACAGGCATACGCAAATCTTAGAGAGTAATATGTCTCAAATTTTGGGCGCTGATTCGGGGAGGAAGGTAGGTCCGGCTCCATCAGCCAAGCGCAACACCTATGCCTCTTCATCCGGGTCTCCAGCCAGGATCTATCTAAAGCGAATGGTAAGGAGGCCGCGCCATAGAACCCCCTCCTACCGAGGCGGCTTATTCAAGCTTGATGATGGCTCAAAAACACACGTGGTCTGTCAAGAGCGCGTACCAAGTTCTTTATTCGAAAAAAATTTTGCATCCTGTTGAAATACCGTTTTCCAAAAATGATACAAGAACCCAATTATTATACATGATTATCTTTTACAAATTCGGAATGAAATTCTTCTAATCTTCCATCTAGAAATCGTAATCTCATGGGAAATGAATATATCCACTCGCGCCTCCGAAAAGAAAAGTTGCTCATCAGAAAAATCTGTGAATTTTAAATGCTTTGGTCTTGGGCGACACGAAGCGAGTTTTACAAATTTGACGATCGCGGGAGAAGATATCTCTTTCACATATGGACGGAACAATAGGTTAGGGGCAAAGGATAAATATAGCGTGTCCGCTTTTTACGTAAAACACTTGCTGAAATTGATTAATGTATTGGGTTCATGACGTTTTTTTCACCGCACTACACGAATGTGTTACATCAGAAGGGAAAACGGAATCAATGAACTATGTATTTTCACACATTGTTTACGATGTTGTCCCAACGTCTGGATAGGCCTTCAATGCCATTCTTAAAAAAACTATAACGAAGTAAATTTCTCCGTCATTTTTTGTCTACGGCGGGATTCGAACCCGAAGGCCGCTTATTCCGGAACAAGTCGCTCTACCAACTGAGCTACGCAGACGTTTTATTCTGATTCCTATCTGCCTTTATGTCGTGTGCGTCCTACTGGCAGGTACGTCACATCCCCCCCGAAAGAGGGCCGGGGGCATGGCCCACGGGTCAGCCGTGACCACGAATCGTTGCAGGCAGCCATCCACTGTAAAACGTGCACTTGAGAACTCCCAGTCAATCTGCTGTGTGGAATGCAACATCACACATTTTTATTTTTCGAAGCGCTGGAGAAGGGATTCTCTGATTTTTCCTGTCTCGCGGTGTGGAAATAACATCACACCAATGCGAGATTTTGAACGGCCGGGTCATCCGGATAGTTCGGGCGCCATTATAACGAAGTAAATTTCTCCGTCATTTTTGGTCTACGCCGGGATTCGAACCCGAGGCCGCTTATTCCGGAACAAGTCGCTCTACCAACTGAGCTACGCAGACGTTTTATTCTGATTCCTATCTGCCTTTATGTCGTGTGCGTCCTACTGGCAGGTACATCACAAAACGTGCAGGTTTTTCTGCGTAGAAATCAAGCTAATTCTAGAGATCAACATCACTGTTGAACGTTCTGCCACGGAATGCATTCGACAGTGATCGGAACAGGTGATAGTCTGATGGAGCGAGATCTGGGGAATATGCCGGATGTCAGAGGATCTCCCATTTCATGTTCTGAATGGCCATTTTGATCATGTTTGCACTGTGAGGGTGTGCGTTATCATGTTGGAGAAGGACACCATGGCGCCGATGTGGCAGGTTCTGCTGAATTGCTGCATCCACACGGCGGAGTTGCTCACAATAGAGTGCAGCGTTCATGGTGAGATTCCGCGGCATCATTTCCCAGTGAATAGTACCTTCCATGTCCCACCAGACACACAACATGGTCTTCACAGGATGAAGGTCCTATTTTGGACGTGGTGTGGGCGTCTTTTTTGGGTTTGACCATTCCCTCCGATGCCTGAAATTCACGTACAGGCACCACTTTTCATCTCCAGCCAGTAACGATACGTGACACAAAGGGTTTGTGTTGCTGAGAACATTCGAGGTAACGGGCGAGCAAGGAATCGCATATGGCAACACGCTGATTCTTGTTGTCCTCGGTCAGAGTGTGAGGCACCCAAGACCCGAATTTCTAGACCTTTCCCATACGTTCCAGGTGACGCACGACGGTGACCTGATTACAGTCCATCTCAGTGGCCAATTCGTCTGTCGTTTGACGTGCATCCCAGTGGATGAGATGTTTTAAACGATCCTCATCAAAGTGAAATGGACTACCTGAGCGTGGAGAGTCGTTGAGGTTGAGGTCAGAACCTGCCTCCTCGTAACCACTTAAACCATTTTAGGGCTGCCCTCGGAGCAATGGTATCCTCCCCATACACAGCACAAATTTGTCGGGTGGATCCCTTTGTCGGTTGTGGATCCCTTGTCCAACTCGTAGAGGAGCAGATATCGGAAACGTCCTTTCATCTCTTCTTGACACTCCATACTTCCGGGCCTGAAAACCAAAAAACCATTAGCCACAATCACACAACGCAATATGAGTTATATACACTGTATTACTGGCTACATTTTGAAATACAACTGGCCACCTGCACCGTCTCTACTGACCTGGGAAACACTCGTGAAGTAAAACGGCATGAACTTATGCATCAACACAATAGTTTTTTGAAAATTCTGCAATTCGATAAAGCACATTAGCTAAAATTATAATCAATGACGTAAGTCGAATAAATGTTTTCATCAAAAATTCAGTTTGATGAGAACCCTTGTTATATGTGTTCTTTTATAGTTTGTCATTTTTTACGCTTTCCAACCATAAGTTGAAGAAGCGTATATGCTCCAGCTTTGTCCGTCCATCCGCACGATAACTGGCGTAAAAATGGTTCGATTTCGATGAAATTTTAGTATGTTGTAGGGGACCACATGAGGACGAACTCTATTGAAAATGGATTAAATGGGGTTAAAGGTCAGGACATAGGATTGGGATCCATTCCATCGCCCTTATCCCATATTATTAAGGTGGACGTTAAGTAATTTTGCTTCCTATACTTCCAATGGTAAAACTTTTGTACACATTTCCTTCACAATTAATGTGTTCCCAAGGATGGAAGTTTGAACATCGATTAAAATAATTTCATATTATAACTTGGAATACTTAATATTTTCTAAACCATAGCCATAATTACTTCCTGGCATGCATATTCGGTTTGACGGTAGAGGTGATAGGCTGACCTGGATAAACTCACGATTTGGGCCGCTTAGGATTATCGTAGAGGATCCACTTCTCATCACAGGTCAAAATCTTGGGGAGGAAATCCTTCTTCTTGAACCTGGAGAGCAAGTACACAGCAACATCGTAGCGCCTAGACTTATTCGCCACTGTGAGTTGGTGTGGCACCCAACGGTCTTCCTTTTGAATCCGTCCAAGCTTGTGATGGCTTGCCGTGTTACTCCGAGTTTCTGTTCGAGCTCTGACTGTGTGCGACAGGGATCCGCGTTCAATAGTTGTTCCAGTTCCTCATCTTCAACTTTCTGTGGCTGTCCCGGACGTTCTGCATCACGAAGATCCAAATTTCCCTGCTTAAACCGCTGGAACCACTTCTGACGCGTACTGTAGGATACAGCAGTCTCACTCAAAGCAGCACAGGTCATTTGCTGGGCACTTTCTTTCAGCTGAAACGCGAACAGGAGACAGTGCCTTAAATGTTGTTTCTCGGACGACATTGCTTTCACCGTCAACTTTCGTCCCATCTGTTACTACAGCTGTGAGGAGTTACAGTTGCCTGAAAATCTGTTGGATGGCGCCGCAGTCAGCCATTATCGCACACAGCTATTTGCATTTGCCGACGTTCTATGATCGCTGGCGGTTAGGGGCCGAGAATTAAGTTGCACACCTAATATAAGCAGACATGATCGACGCCTGCGTGTTGAAAGCAAAATGAGCAGAGATGGGAAGAAAGTAGAGACATATGTGACGTATCTACCCAGCAGGACGCATACGATATAAAGGCAGATAGCAGCGATTACGAACGGCCGCGTAGCTCAATTGGTAGAGCGACTTATTCCGGAATGAGGGGACTCGGGTTCGAGCCCCGGCGTGGACAAAAATGACGGAGAAGTTTACTTTGTTGTAGTGGCGCCTGAACTTCCCGGATGTCCCGGCCGTTCAAGATCTCGCAATGGTGTGATGTTCTTTCCACACCGCGAGATAGGAAAATTCAGATAATTCCTTCTCCAGCGCTTCGAAAAATATGTGTGTGACGTTGCATTCCACACACTAGATTGACTGGGAGTTCTCATGTGCACGTTCTACAGCGGATGGCTGCCTGCAACGATTCATGGTCACGGCTGACCCGTGGGCCATGCCCCCTGCCCTCTTTCGGGGGGGGGAATATGTGACGTGCCTGTCCAGCAGGAAGCACACGACATAAAGGCAGATAGCAACGATAACGAGCGTGCGCGTAGCTCAATTGGTAGAGCGACTTATTCCGGAATGAGGGGACACAAAAATGACGGAGAAATTTTCTTCGTTATACATACGAAAAAGGAGAGAAGGAACGGGGAGACTGCCATGAAGGAAACGCCAGTGGGAGTTCAACTCAAGGGGAGAGGAAAGCAGAGAATAGGAGGCAGACCAGAGAGCGGGAACAACAACAACAGGAGGAGGAGCAGAAGGAATATGATGAGGGAGAGAGAGAGGCACGGAGGAGACGATATAGAAATGTGGTGAAAACAGAGGTAAGAGGGAGAATCTCATCCCGCAAGGAGAGAAAGAAGGGGTGGGAAGAGCAGCAGCAGGGATAACAACAATCTGGAAGATTGACGAAGTTTTTCCTGAAGTGAAAAAGGACGTCTAAAACCCGTGCATGATTTGAAAGGTTGTACCCGCAGCGCGGGGTGAAAGAGTTAAGAATGTCACGTGAGTAGGTGAAAGAGTTGAGAGTTTAATGGAGTAAGGGATCATCCATAGAATGTCTAACATAGAACGGATAAATTTAGAATAACTCTCAGTAAAGCAACCATCCAACCAACTGGTATTCCAACTGTCCCTCGCCGCTCCGATGGTGCAGTGGTCTAAACTCTGGCTTCTAATCGTTCATCATAGTTGGACCGGATTCGAGTTATGGATGTGTGCACTTCTATTACATCACTGGATCTTTTCCTCTGCTGAAAACAGTGGCTCTAAATTTTTACGGAAGGTTGCAGGTAGTCCTTGTAGTTAATCACGGTGGTTGTTAAACCTAGGAACCAAAGAAAACATTGTCTTCTGGGGGAACTAGTTGTTCTAATCACTCTGCCATTAGATGAAGGAAAGGGCACATCGCAAAATTCATACATAAACTTTTCTCACTGCACAAAGAGATTAACGACACCATGAGCAACTTTTAGGGACACCCTCCCTAATTTAGGGCCACTTATTCCAGAAACGGGAAAGAGTGAGAGCCACCACACAAACGTCCTACCCATGTTAAATCCTGGATTCGAGCACGGATCCATCTCGGACGATTAGTCAGAAGTCCGTGCCTCGGATCACTAGGACACCGGGACGGCCAAACAATAAATTCTCAAGTATATGTCGCTAACTTGAGCTAATTCAAGATCTGTTATAGATGAAACTTAGGATAAAATATGATCGCTGCGTACATATCAACTTTTCACCAAACATGAAAACGGTAAGTAAACTCAACATTGCTGTAAATTACACTATGTAACGCATAATGCATCTTCCATCATGTTACTCCTGACTTTTCGTCTCTTCGGAGCAATGAATGTTGACATTGCTTACAAGAAGTTTAACAATGTCGCTACTTTGTAAAAATGCCTTTAAACAGCCTTCAAAAGTAAGAAGCAATCAGCTTTATGGCATTACGCACAAAAATGCCAGTTGTAAACTGTATACATAAACTTATCACGACAATTTTAATTTGATTTTAGTGAACTATTGATGAAAAATATGATTTAGTGTGTGTGAAAAGCATTTTGAAGGACCTTGGAAATTAAATTTTATATAGCACATTGGATTTGGCACCCGGAGGAAGTACCTTTGTATCTTTAGCGTTTGTTGTTCGCATATCAGAAGGGATTGGATCAGCAGCATTCAAAACATCCTGTTTCACAATCATCGCTTCTCAGTTCAAGAACAAGATGGGCAAAAGTTTCGTAAGTTCTTTTTTCTTGAGAACAGTATTTTAGGATAAATGAATTATAACAGTGAGTTAGGAAAGATTCTGATATTTGAATTCCACTTTTCTTATCGTTTTAACTTGTATATATATACCCAGTTGAGTCACATTATTGCGGCCACCTCCTACTTTTCACATGAACAGCGCGTATCCAATGAAAGAAGGCACGTGTCGTGAGCTGGCTTGGAGGGTGTATAAGGTGTACTGTAGGCATTCTGAAAGCATATCCCTCGTTGCTGTCATGGATAAAGGGAGCGATTTATCAGATTTGCAAAAAGGGATGATTATCGGCTTTCGGGCCAAAGGTGGCAGTATTTCTAAAACAGTGCAGTTTGTGAACTGTTCGCGTGCTGCTGTGGTTAAAATGTATCTTGATTGCAAATAAGCTAAGTGGAAACTGCGGAGCACCACGTTCCATTGATGTGAGAGGTGAACGTCGGCTGCTATGGTGCGTGAGGGCAGATCGACACTCTACAGTAGAGCAACTCAGTGGCCGAATGAGCCAGGGGGCTACCGGAAGTGTCTAAGACGACAGTTCAGCAAACCCTGCTGCGTATGGGGCTTCGATGCAGACGGATGGTCAGTGCACCTGTGCTAACGAAGGTGCATCGGAAGAAAAGGCTTACATTTGCATGGCAGTATCGGAACTGGACCTTCGCTGATTGGTAAAGGATAGCTTTCTCCGATGAATCACGTTTTCTGCTTCATCGAACGGATGGAAGTTGGTGTATAAGGTGAGTAACATCGGAGAAGAGTCTTCAACCATTGCTGGAAAAACACAAGCTGGTGAGGGAATGTTTTCGTGGCATTCCCAGTGTCCACTCATACCTGTCGAAGGCACTATGGACCGAATTCGCTATGAATCCATCTTTGCAGACCACGTACAAATATACATGCTGATTGCCTTTCCTGGGACGAATGTGATCTTCCAGCACGACAATGTGACGTGTCACACAGCTAGAAATGTCTGAGAGTGGTTGGAAAAGCACGATGAAGTCTTCAAACTACTTACCTAGCCCCCTAATACCCCAGACTTAATTCCAATTAGGCACATGTGGAACCACCTTGTTCGTGTTGTTCGCTCTATGGATTCTCCACCACAAAACTCCAGCAGCTGTCAGATGCACTACAGTCAGTAACACTCCATATACCTGTGAACCCCTTCCAGCATCTTATTGAGTCATTCTCAGCCCGTCTAGCTGCTGTTCGCGATGCACACTGCGGGTACTCTGGATATTAGCAGTTGGTTACAATAATGTGACTTAACCGTGTATATATATACATACACTGAAGTGCCAGAAAAACTCGCACAGCAGTCTAATACTTGGTAGGTTCCCCACGGGACCGCAGGACTGCAGAAATACGACGGGGCATTGACTCCACTAGCTTCTGGAAATACGCTGTGGGCAATGCCCACCATACTTCCTGCAGAGCGTTCCACAATTCGGGTATATTACGAGGTCTCTGATTCCTGCGTTCGATAGCGCGTTGAATGGCATTAAAAATGTGTTCTATCACGTTCAGATCTGGAGACTTGGGTGGGAATAGCGACACCCTACCCTCAAATGCTCCTCTAACAATAATGTGGCGTGGCGACATTTGTGTGGAGGTGCATTGTCCTGTTCGAACAGGCCCAACCCATCAGCATGAATGCAGGACATGAGCGAGTGTACCTCATCAGAAAGGATGCGCACATAGTGTTGGCCGGGCACAGAAGTTTGTAGAAGTACCAGGGGTCCCAGTGAAGTCCAACTAAACACACCCCATGACATTATGGATCCCCCACTTGCCGGTACAGTTCCCTGTTGACAGGCGGGATCCATGGCTTCATGGCGTTTGCGCTACACACGAATCCTTCCATCTGCCCTATACAGTTGGAAACGCGATTCGTCAGACCAGGCTACTTGTTTCCAGCCATCAAGTGTCCAGTGACGGTGTTGCCGTGCCCAAGCGAAGCGCATAGCTTTGTGTCGTGCACCCATCAAGGGGACTCCAGTTATGCGTCGGTTCCCAAAGCCCATATCGTGCAGGGTACCTTGCACAGTCCGGACGTTTATGCTTGTTGAGGCTCTAGCACTGAATTCCGATTATACCTGTGAGAGTATTCACGCCCATCGCGCGAAACTATTCTTGACAGCCGGCGATGGTCACCTTCACCCAATGTATTTTTTACGGCCACACTGGTATCGTAGGTTGGAAGTCTTGCCAGAATTCTTGTAGTTACGGTACGCCCTTGCAATGGTCGTCCGTGAAAATCCGAACTTCGTTTCTACCTCCGAAATACTATGGCCCATCTCACGAGCGCCAACTATGACATCGCGGGTGAAAATAGCTGGAATCGTTTTTACTTGTCATTCTCATGCCGAAAACATATCTGACAGCTGGCAAATATGTCATCGCTTTATATACGCACTGGTGGATGCAACCGAGTACGCGCATAGGTGGCTTTGTAATGTATTTTGTATAAGATCGTGTGCACCAATTTTTCTGGCACTTCAGTGTATACTCTCAATGGACAAAATATTAGAGATGCCTACCTAATAGCGTGTTGCTCCTAATCTATCGTGAATAACAGCCTGTACCCGCTGAGGCATCGACTCCACCAGATGTCAGTGGGTTTCTGGAGGTAACGACAGCCATACCTGTTGCAGCACTGTCCACAACTCCGCCCGTGACGTCAGTCCAGGATCCATGGATCTGATGGTCCGCTCCTCGGTATCCCAGACAGGGTCACAGGGTTTAAATTCGGGAGCCTTCGGTGCCCATTGGATGGGTTAAACTCAGATGAGTGTTCCTCGAGCCAATTCTGGATGATTGCGGCCACAAGGGGGCGGCACAGTGTCATGCTGGAACAGACCATCGGCCGCAGGATGCGGAAAGGCCATGAAAGGGTGCAAGTGATATCAGCCAGAAAATGCTGGCAGAAAATACTCCCCAACCTATCACAGAACCACCATAGGCTTGAATAGAGCCGATTTGGCATAACGGGGCGTGGCCTTATGTTGTCAGCGCCTCACCCGCACCCTCCCGTCAGCTCGGTAAAGCTGGAAACTGTATTCATCTGACAACACGACGAGGCGCTACTGTGTAGAGGTTCAGGTTGATGTTCCCGGCACCAGGCAAGACGTAGTGCCCTATGAAGAGCAGTTAACAATCTCACACGATTAACTGCGACGGCTCCCATAGCAGACAGTATGTAGCGTATGCCGCTGCTTGGGACTCCGACATTTGACCTGAATGTGATTTACACCGCCGTTGCTAAGTGGTCTGTCTGTGTGTACGTGTCTGGATTGTCTACGTCAACTTCTGTCATTAATGGCATGTGGTCGGCGCTGTTCTCTCTACGGGGGCTTGCACGTCCATCGATGACATACTTACACCCTTGATACTATTTCCCTCTGGAACCCTAGAGTCCTTATTATTTGGGCGAAAGAATAACCCTTTTGTCTTTTGATTAGATGAAACTCCACGATCAAAGTCGCTCAGATCACCATGCTTACCCATGTTCGTCTATTGCGATACATTGTTGGGAAGTCCTGCTTTCTTATAAATATCGGCTGCATTTGGTTTGTGTCTAGGCAGCTATTTACATGCCAACTTCCCATCATACCTATCTCTAGTGTTTTGTCTACCGATTTTATACACTGAGTGGCCACTTTATTATGACCTTTTGCCTTTAATACTGCGTCGATTCTTCGAGGCATGGACTCGACGAGATGTTGACAGGTGGTTTGTTTAATCTTAGACCATGCTTGATGAATAGCACTTTCCAGGGGTGCGAGATTGCAGGGTTGTGGATCCAGCTGTCTGATGGCTCGTTCAACTTCATCCCATAAATTCTCAATGGGGTTGAGATCTGGAGGTTGTGGGGGCCACCTAAGCAAAGTGAACTCACCGGCATGTTCCTGAAACCAATCCTTACAATACGAGAACTATGGCAAGATGCATTATCTTGTTGAAAGTAGCCATCGCCATTGGGATAAACCATCCACATGACAGAATGCACTTGGTCCGCAACGATGTTTAGATATGATGTGCCAGTCAGACGTTGATCAACACGAATTAAAGGGACCAAAGCATGCCAGGAAAATGTTCCCCGAACCATAACGTTGTCTCCACCAGCTAGAAGGGTTGTAGAAATGCATTTGGGGTCCATGCTTTCATGCTGTTTCCGCCAAATTCTGACTCTGCCATCGGCATGATGCAACTGAAAACCGTGATTCATCGGACCATATAACTTGTTTCCAATTATCGACTGCCCAATCCTTGTGCTCCTGTGCGAACTGGAGACGTTTTCTGTTGTTAACTGCAGACAGCAAAGGTGTTCAAACAGGCCTTCGGCTGCCATATCCCATCCGATGCAGTGTACGGCGAACAGTACGTGCAGAGGTCATTTGATGGGATCCTTGATTAAGATGGTCTGTAATTTGCTGCACTGTTGCCCTTCTGTTGTCTGTTACCATCCGGACACTCTCCGTTCCGTCCGAGCAGTCACTAGTCGATGACGACCACACGTTGCACGTAGAGACCCAGTTTTTTGGCTGACAGTTCAGTTTTTAAACACTTTAACAAACGCTGCTCTGGAACATTTCACGAATGCGGCGGTTTCGGTGATACTTGCTCCATGGTTCCGAGCTCCTAAAATCATCGTACGTTGAAAGTCTGTCAAATCGCATTTTTTACCCATCTCGTCACTCAAAAATCACTTCTACTACTGTCGCAAGCACTAAGCTTTCCTTTTTTATACTAGCCTC
Organism: Macrothele yani; assembly: GCA_039090855.1. Lineage (NCBI taxonomy): Eukaryota > Metazoa > Arthropoda > Arachnida > Araneae > Macrothelidae > Macrothele > Macrothele yani. The sequence goes on from CM077005.1 coordinate 65,376,320, forward strand.
GCCCTCTGGCGGCAACAGCGTGCAGCCATAGCTCATTTACTTAAAACTGTCAGGTGGTCAGTGTACAATGCTTTTACAAGAGATGAAAATTTTGCGATTGACTGGGAAATCTAGAGGTAATCAGTACTTAAATTTATCTTGCGCAACAAATATCAAGCAAGTGTCATATTGATGAAGAGATTAATTGGCGCAAAGACATAGTTGGAGAGAGCATTTGGAAGAAATAGTACAATTTTCGAGAGCAGTGTGACTTTAGGTATCAAAAGAAAAGCGTCTAATCAATGCATCATTCCAGTTTGTACATAGGGAACAGAGACCTTGACTAAAAAGATGTACAGAGCGTTATAAGCTTGGTGTAACCAGGAAAGATAAGAAAAGGAACTTGTGAATCAGAAAAATTGGTAGGGTGGAAGATATCATGATTAGAGTAAAAACGCTGAAATAGCAACGAGTGGACATATTGCCCGAAAAATGTACCATAAATAGACAACCGAAAATTTTCACTGGTTACCAAGGAACAGAAGACTCAGAAGAAGACCATGTGAGTAATGAATGGATGACATTCTCGAAATAATGCTGGAGTGACATGGAGATGACTGGCTCAAAACTCCGTTCTGGAAGAAGTTCGGTGGACCTTTATCTAGCAGAGGATGAAGATCCACCGAAGTTATGTATATATAACTTCGGTTACGTTGATGAAGAGTATACTGTATATATACTGAGTGGCAAAATTATTATGACCACGTTGTTGGGCAAACTGTTGCCCTCAATACTGCTTGCATTCTTCTTGGTATGGAATCTACTGTATTAGGTGTCGGTAAGCGGATTGGAGTATATTAGCCCAAATGCGATGAGTACATCCTCCAGCTTTTTAACATTTGATGGTAGCTGATCCAGCTGTCCGATACCCTTTTGACTTGATCTCACAAATGATCCATTGGGTTTAGATCCGGTGATTGAGGAGGCCAGTGTGGAAGAGAAACTTCTCTGTGATGCTCTTCAAGTTATTCGCGTACAATGCGAGCACTATGACATAAAGCATTGTCCTACTGGAGGTATCCATCTATATTAGGATAAACCCTCAATATAACTAAAGATATTTAAATGCATTTAGGTGGTCAGGCGTTGCTCAACACGAATCAAAGTGCCCAAACACTCGCACAAAAACATACCCCAGACATAATATTGCTTTCCCCAGCTTGAAGAACAGTGAAGATGCAAGATGGGTTCATGCTTTCGTACTGCTGTCTCTATATCCGCACCCTTTCATCTGCATGGTGTAGTTGTAAGCGAAATTCGTTGGACCACCGCTCATTTATTGTCCAATTCTTGTGTTCCTGAGAAAACTGGAACCGTTTCTTCTTATTCGTTTCAGATACCAGTGGCTTACAGACCAGCAGCCTACTTATGTTGCCCATATGATGTAATCTGCGGTGAGCAGTACGTTGAGAGGTCATATGACCGGATCCATGATTCAGTTTATCTGTAATCTGACGAAGTGTTACCCGTGTGTTTGACTGAACGATTTTGTATACTCTCCACTCAGCTGGAGAATGCAGTAACCGTTGACGACCGCACGCCTTGCGCTCAGAACCGGTTTTTTGACTGGTGGGTCACTCTCTGTGAACTTCAACAATTGCTGGCCTCGAACATTTCACAAGTGCAGCCGGTTTGGCTAATGCTCGCACCAGTGCATCGAGTACCCATGTCATTCGACGTTCAAAGTACGTTGGATCGCATCTGTATCCATTAATTCTTGCACAGTCTCTGCATGCTTTAAGTGTTCTCTTTTTTATACCTATTCAACCATCTTGCAATTGCGGATAGCTGCTTTGCATCAATTGGTCTGGTGGTCATAATAATTCGGCCGCTCGCCTGTGTGTGTGTGTGTGTGTGTGTGTGTGTGTGTGTGTGTGTGTGTGTGTGTGTGTGTGTGTACGAAAACCTTCTCGGCTAAACTAGTACAACTGAATCAAGGTTGTACAATGAATGGTGCACAAAACAACCGGTCAGCAGTCTTCCTGAAGGCGGAAACTAGTGATCGATATTGAGGGCATTGGCAACTGGAGAGGTAACAGAAGAGCCCCATTGCGTCAAATGACCGCGCAGTACAACAGCGGTATCCGGAGGAGAAGTTTAGCTTAAACAACATGCCACACATTGCCGTGAATGTGTTAAGACAGCAAACGTCCCCTCTTCGTGTAGTGTACAACTCGTCTCTGCTAAACCCGACAAATTCTCCTACAGTGGGCACGAGAGCACCGAAATTGGGCTCTTGAGGTTAGCAAAAAGGTCGCCTGGTCCATTGAATCACGTTTTTAATTCATACATGCCAATTGGCATCGGCAGCATGAGGTTATGGATCTCTGATGTATGACATCAACTATGCAGGCCGGTTGGCTTAGTTGTATGATATGTCCCACATTTAAGTGGCACCAACCGTAACCCTTGAGGCAGGTGAACTAACATGTAATCGCCGGCTACTAACAGGGACTGATTGCGGACCATGTGCATTCCACAATGGTGTGCCAGAGGAGTATGAATTCTTCCAGGACGATAATACCCCAGGCCATCAGACCAGTCTCGAAGGTAACAGTGGTGATATGTGACATCTGGAACTTGCCTAATCTCAATCCAATTGAACATCTCTGAGATGCTGTGGAACGCAAGAGGAAGCAGTTGGACACATCACACCTCGCCAGACTGGTAGTGTAAATCGCAATACAAACAGTTCAGTTACAAGTCCGCAGCCACCTGGTGGAGTCCATTCCATGCGGGGTGGCAGCCGTTCTCACGGCAAAAGAGGAGCATACGAAGTATTAGATAGGTGCTCGTAACTTAGTGAGCAATCAGTGTAAGTACAGTTACATAAAAAATACAGATATGAAAAATATAACGGGTATAAGTGTTGTAAACGAAAATTCATTTGTTATTTATTCTGAACTCTGAATATCTTTGCAATTTTTTGCATGGTTCTTTGCTGTATGTAATATAATAGAAACCAATCTGAGTTTCTGCTTTTTCAGGCCCTATTACAGACCTTCCTGGGTATAGGACTCATAATGGGACCAACACTTGGTGGAGCCTTGTACGATGTAAGAGAATCTTAATATAAATATGATACGTAGAATTATGTTTCTCGAGAACGATCACACGATGTATACTGTTTGTGAAGATTGCAACACCAAGAAAGAATCTCACTATTCAAATGAAATTTCTGTCTCCCATTTTCTATGTTACAGCAGATAATTGGTCACGCTTCACAAGATTTTATGGCTTTAAAACTCAGTATCGTGTGAAGCCACATCTAGGAAGAAAAACTGTCTCTGCGCGGCGTGGAATTGAATGGAAGGGATTTTTGATATCATCCTGGGTAATAGCTTACCCCTATGCTATTAGCGTTTATTTGATGTGACTGGCGGACGCACTTAACGGGCCAGATGCTTGCCACAATGTCTCGGGCATGTTCGCTCGCGCACATATCCGGCGAACGTACAGTCCAGGAAAGAAGCGGTACCTTCCTTGCATGGAAGAGGTCTTGGACATTCTGATCTGCATGTGGCCGAGCATTAACATGCTGTAATATAGCGCCAGAACAATTCTGAAGGAAGTGTATCACCTCTGCCTCTAAAACATCCCTGATGTATCTCTGGCTGTTGAGGGTTCCCTCACTTCGTAAGAAACGAGATCGCAAATTGAACGTAATGGCGCCACAAACCATGACGTTTAGTATGACGCTGCAAGTTGCACTTCACCACGATGTCTTCGAACGTACACTGAAGTACCAGAAAAACTGGTACACTCGAGCTTATGCGAAATACATAGCAACGTCCCCCATGCAAGTACTCGGTTGCGTCCGCCAGTGCGTATATAAAGCGATAGACATACTTGTCAGCTGTCAGAGCTATTTTCGGCATGAGAATGACAAGTAATAACGATTTAAGCGATTTTCAACGCGGTGTCATATAGTTGGCGCTCGTGTGATGGGCCATAGCATTTCGGAGGTAGAAACGAAGTTCGGATTTTGACGGACGACCATTGCAAGGTATAACGAAGTAAATTTCTCCGTCATTTTTATCCGCGCCGGGGTTCGAACCCGGGTCCACTCATTCCGGAATAAGTTGCTCTACCAATTAAGCTACGCGGACATTGATTCTAATTGCTATCTGCCTTTATGTTGTGTGCGTCCTTCTGGCAGGTACGTCACATCTCCTGGTACGTTACATCATCTCCCCCTTATTTTTCTTTTTTTTTCGAAGTGCTGCTCATATTTTTCCTATCTCGCGGTGTGGAAATAACATCACACCAATGCGAGATTTTGAACGGTCGGGTCATCCGGATAGTTCGGGCGCCATTATAACGAAGTAAATTTCTCCGTCATTTTTATCCGCGCCGGGGTTCGAACCCGGGTCCACTCATTCCGGAATAAGTTGCTCTACCAATTAAGCTACGCGGACATTGATTCTAATTGCTATCTGCCTTTATGTTGTGTGCGTCCTTCTGGCAGGTACGTCACATCTCCTGGTACGTTACAAAGGGTGTACCGTGACTACAAGAATTCTGGCAAAACCTCCAACCTACAATACCAGTGTGGCCGTAAAAGAACATTGGGTGAACGTGACCATCGTCGACTGTCAATAATCGTTTCACGCAATAGGCGTGCAACACTCTCGCAGGTAACATCGAATTCAATGCTGCAGCCTCAACAAGCATCAGCGTCCGGACTGTGCAAAGTACCCTGCCCGATATGGGCTTTGGGAGCCGACGCCCAACCCGAGTCCTCTTGATGGGTGCACGACAGAGAACTATGCGCCTCGCTTGTGCACGGCAACACAGCCACTGGACACTTGATGACTGGAAAGAAGTAGCCTGGTCTGACTAGTAGCGTTTCCAATTGTATCGGCCAGATGGAAGGATTCGTGTGTGTTGCGCAAACCCCATGAATACATAGATCACGTCTGTCAACAGGGAACTGTATCGGCAAGTGGGGGATCCGTAATGTTATGGGGTGTGTTTAGCTGGACTTCACCGGGACCCCTGGTACGTCTACAAATGTCTGTAACTGGCCAACGCTATGTGCGCATCCTTTCTGACGAGGTACACCAGTTCATTTCCTGCATTCATGCTGTTGGGTTAGGCCTGTTCCAGCAGGACAATGCACCTCCACACAAGTGTCGGTACGCCACATTATGGTTAGAGGAGCATTCATCTGAGTTTGCGGTGTTGCCATTCCCACCAAGTTCCCAGATCTGAACGTAATAGAACACATTTGGGATGCCATGCAACGCGCTATCGAACACAGGAATCGGAAACCTCGAAATACACCCGAATTGTGGAACGCTCTGCAGGAAGTATGGTGTGCATTGCCTACAGCATATTTCCAAAAGCTAGTGGAGTCCATGCCCAGTCGTATTTCTGCAGTCCTGCGCTCACGTGGGGGACCTACCAAGTATTAGACTGGTGTACTAGTGTTTCTGGAGCTTCAGTGTATATGTGACCATCATGGTGCATCAAGTTCAATCGCGACCTGTTTCCAATCAGCGCGGTGGTGTCTCTGTTCGAGACTCCATTGCATCCTCAGGCTTCTGTGATTCAGGGTCAAAGCACTACTGCGAAATTGTCGCTCGTACGGGACGAAAAATTACGAGCGGAGAGAAATTGCCGCTTGTACGGATGAAAGAAATACGCAGCAGTTCTTCCGCAGGACAAATCCTGACCTGTGGCAGCACTTCACTGCTGTGCTAACACCATGAATGTTGCTGTACGATCGGTCATTGTAGGTGTCTGTCGTACCGTGAAGTCTTGTGATTCTGGGTTCCCTTTCTCGGATTTCAGTGGGTTCGAACCTCATTGTCCACTGACGCCACTTCCGCATCCCTGTATTGACTTTTCGTCCCATACGAGCGGCAATGTCGCTGTAGGGAAATTCAACTTCTCTCATCCCAACAATCTTACCTCACTCTAAGTCCGCCAAATACGCATAATAAGACCTTTTTCGGCGACGGGGTATAGCGAGACGCAAGAAACACCCATTTTACGCTTTCCAACCGTAGGTTGAAGAAGCGTATATGCTTCAGCTTTTTCCGTCCGTCCGTCTGTCGGCACGATAACTCACGTAAAAATGGTTCGATTTCAATGAAATTTTAGTATGTGGTAGGGGACCACCTGGGGGCGAACCTTATTGAAAATGGGTGAAGTGAGGTCAAAGGTCACTACATAAGAGCGGGATCCATTCAATTGCCCTTATGCGTGGGTAAAAATGGTTCGATTTCGATGAAATTTTAGTATGTGGTAGGGGACCATCTGGAGAGGTACCCTATTGAAAATGAGACAAATGGAGTCAAAGGTCAGGACATATGATCGGATTCTATTCCATCGCCCTTATCCCACACTATAAAGGTGGACGTTAAGTAATAATTTTGCTTCCTATATTTCCAATGGAAAACCTTTTGTACACATTTCCTTCACAATTAGTGTGTTCCCAAGGATGGAAATTTGAACATCGATTAAAATAACTTCATACTATAACTTGGAATACTTAACGTTTTCTAAAACATAAGCATAATTATATCAAAAAACAACGTTTCCTTTGGTGGTGTTGAAACCAGAAAGAAGATGGCGCGACCTGTACTTTGATGACGTCAGTGGACAAATAAATATTGGATTGCATAATTACGGTTATGGTTTAGAAAATAATATTATGGTTATGTTTTAGAAAATATTAAGTATTCCAAGTTATGAAATGAAGCAATTTTAATCGATGTTCAAATTTTCATCCTTGGGAACGCATTAATTGTGAAGAAAATGTGTACAGAAGTTTTTCCATTGGAAGTATAGTAAGCAAAATTACTTGACGTCCACCTTAAAGTAGCAATTCTTGTATGTATGCATGTATATACATTTTATTTTGAAAACAGCTCTAAGAATTTTGATGAAAGTCGTTAGCCTACCGTTTTCTGGTACTAGAAATCGATTTAGCTTGATCTCGACTTTAGGAAAATTCGTTTAGTGGGTAAAATAACCACCCCGAATTATAACGTTTTTGGTGTCATGGCGTCGTTCCATTAATGTTACCAATGCTTAGAAATCTTATGACGTCACAATCTCGCATTTGAGAATGTTGGCGCCGGTCACGCCATCTGGCTTATTACGTCACGCGTTGTGTGCGTATGTCCGTCCGCACGATAACTCGCGTAACAATCGTTCGATTTCGATGAAATGTTATTATCTGGTAGGCGATCACCTGGGAAGGAACCCTATTTAAAGTGAACGAAATGGGGTCAAAGGTCAGTACATAGGATCGGGATGAATTCCACTGCTGTTATGCGCCATAACTAACGTAAAAAGGGTTCGATTTCGATAAAATTTTAGTATGTGGTAGGGGACCACCTGGCGACAAACCCTTTTGAAAATGGGCGAAATGGGGTCAAAAGTCAGGACATAAAAACGGAATCACTTCCATCGCCATTTTGCGTCATTACTTGTGCAAAAATGCTTCGATTTGGATGAAATGTTAGTATGTTGTAGGGGCCTGTTTGGGAACGAATTCTGTTGAAAATGGGTGAAATGGAGTCAAAGGTTAGGACACAGGAGCGGGATCTATTCCATAGCCCTTATGCATCATAACGTGCGTAAAAATGCTCCGATTGCGACAAAACTTTATCATGTTATTTCGGAGGTATACCGAACCGGTTTCGTTGAATATCATCGAAATGGGATCGAAGGTTAGGGCACAGGACCGAGATTTATTCCACAGCCATTATTCTCATAACTTGAGTAATGATTTCTGGTATGTTGGAAAGCGTATTATAATCAATGCATTGCATGATTTTACAAACTTGTTACTCCATATCTGCTCTTCAGTAATTGCAACATCACGTTTGAGCTATCTCTTTATACCCAAACACCGGGGAGTTCAGAGGGCGCTGCTCCAAAACAAAATGCACATCTTCACTGATATTTTCGTCATTTATATGTCCCAACCTTTTGTGCATATCCTGTAAGTTTCAAGCTAATGCCACCAGTCCTTCATGGTGTAGAAACTTTTACAAACAGTGTTATGTTTTAATACGAGTGACTAGCAAAATATTTTATTTTCACGTACAGCTCAGTCTTTTGTTGGCAACTTTCTCTGTTTAAAAATTCATGAAATTTTATGCATTGTGTGAAAGCACAAATTTGTCTAACGGGGTTCGCTCCGCAGTATGTTGCTCTAACCGACTGAGATACAGCGACGGAGTGTATGGCTGCAGATTTGTCGTCTTGACACGTGCTTCACCTCTGCAGTACGGCATAATTGTACTTACTTTATACGACAAATATCCATATGATTTGAGGCGATAGGAAAAAAGTTCCTTATTTTGAAACTGCATCAAATGTTTTCAAAGGTCTTTAATCATGGTGTGGCTGACCCGGTGTCCGGGCGATCTGAGGCGCTGGCTTTTGATCATTCATCCGAGGCGGAACTGCTTGTTGCTTGTGGGACACCAGGGAAAGCTCGGCCTCCCTTGCGAAGACTCAACGAAGGTAATATAAGTAACAGATGCCTTATTTGGAAAAAAATGACTGAAAGGTTCCTAATATTCCACTTAAAGACCTGTGCACTGAAGAGCAATTGAATTAGAGAAAGCTGGTGTTATACAAATGTGGCGCTGTGGGCGGCCCTGTAAACGGAAACGACATGACATATGCAGTGATCCGACAATATAAGGAGTGATGCGACGGAAATCAGTAAGAGTCGGACGTAGTATGGGTAAGACTAAGGATCTAAGTGCATTTGATCGTGGGCAAATTGTCGGGGCCCGACGAATGGGTCACTCCATCTCGGAAGTCGTACAGGCATTGGGATTTTCACGAGCCACTGTGTCACGGGTGCAACGTGAGTACATCGAATCTGGTAAAACCATCCTTGCAAGGGCCAACTGCCGTAGACAACAGCGTGTGAATGAGCGGGGTCATCGTCGGCTAGCTCGCATTGTAACAGCGAATAGACGAGCCACAGTGTGAGAAATCAATCGGCAATTTAATGTTGATGCACAAAAACGTATAAGGAGCCACACTATCCAGAACCATCTCCTCACTAGGGGTACAGTTGCCATCGTCCCACGTGGGTACCGCTGCTGACCGCACATCACAGGGTGCAAATATTAGCATGGGCACGGGAATATCGCCATTTGACCCTGGACATGTGGAAAAATGTTGCATGGACTGATGAGTCGAGATTCACATTGGTACATGCGGATGACAGGATACGGCGCAAACCACATGAAGCGATGGATCCTTCTTGCCAGCAGGGTACTCTTCAAGCTGGTGGGGGTGGCATTATCGTTTGGGGACTGTTTACGTGGACTGAAATGGGACCCCTGGTACGTGCGACATCCTCCCTCACAGGTCAACGTAACCGGGATATCATGAATGACTATTTGCTTCCGTTTGTGCGTCTTCAACATCCCACTGGGGACCTTATCCTGCAACAAGACAATGCACCGTGCCATAGCTCCCGAATTGTATCCGAATGGTTGGATGAACACTCGACCGACGTGACCTCGCTTCCTTGTCTAGCTAGGTCGCCTGACATCAATCCCATCGAGCATATCTGGGATGCCATCGAGAGAGATATTCGAAGCTCTGACCCTCCTCCATCAAATCTTCGTGAACTGTGGGAGCTTATATGTACAAAATAAGCTGTCTATACACGCGATAAAAACAAACCACGTCTTCAATAAGCAAATCATAATCAATTTATTTACAAATTCAAAGCGGGTTTAAAAGCAGACTAGCGCTTTCGGGGATCTCCCGTCCCCATCTACTGGTCAAAGCGCCACGGGATCCAACAGAGTCAACCCTTATATACTAGATAACACGACCCATCATGCACCACGTCACCAACAGACCGTGATGTCACAGTATAAGCACAAATTATAAAATTTCAATCCCAATTCAATATAACATAAATATAAGAATACAAAATATTTACAAAATATACTGTTCTGATGTTTCAAAATTCCTCATGTGTCAGTCTCTTGTGGAGCAACCATTTTTCGCCAAGGTCTTGGTACAAATGTGGGGAGATCTAAATTACAACAGTTGTCTCCGTATGTAATAATATATAAACTTTCTGAAAAAAAAACAGTACTTTTGTTGACATTGGAGTTCAAGATTTTAACTATCTCCCAAACAGGGGTGTAACCACCCTGTTTAACTGCCGTAGTAAAGGCAGTATTAATAGTTTCTGTCCTGAGGGTGTACTTGTGTTTCACCCAACCGGGTATTCAGAGTCCTAATTGTAGAACATATATAAAATTTGTCAATAACACCCGAAACCTCATGGGCGAGCGGAATGCAGTATACACCATATTTCATGAGTTTGGGTACTTTATCTCTGTTATTTCTCAGTAAGGTAAATACAATTTTAGTGCAAACTCCAAATGTCAAATTATGTCTATGGCATATCTTCTTGAGGGTGTTAATTATTGGAGGGAGATAATCCACCTTTCCAACATATCTAGTGGCTTTATTGTCCGTGGACAAGGTCGTGAATCTCAACCTGGTGAAACTTCTCAATAGACCGGGAAAGTGGTGCTCTGGGTAGCCGAAGATCTGTGCCATAGTTGAGGCCTTATAGAGTTCGTCTTGTCTTGCTCGGTTGGAAGAAGAGTGTGTGAATGCGCGTTTGATTAGAAATCGAAGTGATGATGCTTTTTGTTCAGGGGGGTGAGAAGAGTTAAACGGTATGATACATGGTATGAACGTAGGTTTTCGGTACACGGAGTATTTAATCTGGTGAGTGTTGAGGTCCCTTGATAACAAAAAAAACAAGAAAAGGTAGCTTGCTCCCTGCTCAAGTTCTTTCGTAAATTTTATTGTGAGAAAATGTGAAGATAAGCAGTCAATGAAAACATCTAGTTGGGGAAGTGAGTAGGGCCAAAAAAGTAGCATATCATCGACATACCTGATTATTAGTAATGGTAGAAGTGGAGAGTCCAGCAAAACCTTGTCCTCCAAGGATTGTAAAATAATCTCAGCCAGCACAGGGGAGAGTGGGGAGCCCATGGGCGCACCCTCTCTCTGTTGGTATATTCTATTATCAAATTTAAAATACGATCTTCTGGCCACTAATTTCAGTGCTGAAAGAATGGCATCAGTTTCTAGCGGAGAGATAGAAATATCTTCTTGTAGTTTTTCAGCAATGATAGAATGCACCAGATCAAGTGGTACATTTGGGAATAGTGAAACAACGTCTAGAGATGCCATAATAAAGCCAGCTTGTGGAGGGTCAAATTCCTTGATTCGCTCAAGAGCCTGAGTAGAGCTTTTAATTGACACCGTGGAATGGACTGTAAGGTGTTTCAAGTAAGATGCTAGCATAGTCTCAAGGGGTCTCGTTGGACTAGCATACCCTGAGACTAATAATCTGAGGGGTTGATTTGGTTTGTGTAGTTTCAGTTTACCAAATACTTCTGGCACTCTAGGTCCCACAGGTGGTTTCATTTTTGATGACACAGAGGCAGGAAGGAAACCTTGGTTTCGAAGTTTACTCAGTTCAGCTATAGTGGCAGAGGTTGGATCTGATTTGAGCACTCGGTGGGGGATTAGCTCTATAGCCTGTGACATCTTATCAAAGTAGTCAGCCTTATCCATAATGATGATCTGTTGGGTCATATCCGCGCCAACAATAGACAGGTTTGGGTTCTTAGCTAACTGAAGTAGCTGATCCCTTTCGTACCTTAAATTAAAGCTTGTTCAGATGTCGTGGATCCGTATGGCTTCCCAACGCTTCCGGTGTCTTGTCGAGTCCATGCCGAGACGAATCGCCGCCCTCATCAGGACGAAAGGTGATGCTACATGTTACTAGACAGGTATCTCTAATTCAATTGCTCTTCAGTGTACATCGATCTTAATCAGAGGCAAAGCCTGTAAATGCTCCGATTCAAGATCATGTCCGCTCGAGTCATCAATATGGAAATTGCAATTTTCATAACATTGAAGTGTTTTTCAGACGCTTGATTAAGACAGTAATATAGTTCTCATTTGTCGCTCTGATATTCATGAAAAACACTTGCAACTGTATACCGTATGTCCGTTGATTTCTCCCTACTCATTACGATTATTCCTTTTTGAAATGTTTTGCATTCAGTGAGGTACATCGCAAAAATTCAGGTTGCACAGAAATATATCGACGCTGGAATATATAAATATATCAACGCTAGAATATATAAATATATCGACGTAAACAAGAAAGATGAAACGAAGTTTCGGTTGTAATGAGCAAGTCTTTTGAATTTGTTCTGAAGCGAATGAAATTAATCAAAAGTATTCGAATTTAATGGAACCGGTTAGGAAAACAACCTACCGGTTTCTACAATCGGTAAAATATTCAGAAATAGAAACGGCTACTTAGTTCCACCAGCGGCTAAAAAGTATGTTACGAAAATTAACAATGACTCACAAAAAACTTCTCATAGCACAAGGAAGGTATCAGAGACAGAGACTTTCAAATCGAACAGTTGAAAGAAGAAATATATGAAGAGACGTGATATAAGTCTACGCTTGCTAGCGGAAGAATTTTACATAATGGAAAAGATGAAACTCAATATAAATAAGGGGGAAAACCTGGCAGTAAGTCATGTGTACGAGTAAATGGTATTGTATCGAAATGGTTTTCTATTGGAGCAGGAGTAAGACAGGAATGTGAAATGTTTCCATGGCTGTTTAATATATTTATGGATGCATGCATGCCTGATGCCAAAATAGACAATACTGGTTTATGTCTTGATAATGTCCGTGTGTGTAGTTTGGTATATGCTAGTGACACAGTCCTGTTGGCAGAGAGCGAGAGCAAGTAGCAGAGTATGTGGACCCGGATGCACGAAGTTTGTGTGAATTCCAAACTGAGTATAAATAAGAGAAAAACCAAAGTTATGGATTTTGAGCGAAGAATTATTAGTACTGACTGCAGGATAAGTCTAAATGTGACAGTTATTGATCAGGTAAACGAGTTTCAATATTTAGGAAGCTTGTTTCACAGAGAAAAAATTAGATGGTGAAATTAGTAGGCGACGGAACTCTTTATTAAAAGTCATAGCTACTTTTAACAGGATTTCACAGGAATGATGGGTTATCAAGAAAGTTCCGAATGGCTATGTATGAAAGTGTAATGGTTCCTACTTTGATGTATGGCATCAAAGAAATTTAGGCTCTGCAGAAAATACATGAGAGTCAAATTTTAAAGATGACAACCCGATTTTTGGCGTAAATGTGACAAGGATGGTAAGTCAGATAATATCCGAAAACTGGAAAATTTTCATCGTCCTGGAGCGGGGCTCGAACACGCGTCTTCCAGAAAATGCCCGGCTATGCTAACCACTACACCACCCAGAACGACCAAGTTTCAAGTTTCCGATCAATTTTAATGTAACCATCACAGGATTCGTTAGTCGGAGCAACCGGCATTCATGTTTAGCGAATCTGGAGGTTAAGAATCCTAACCCGTGATTGCCCGGAGGAGCAGATAAATCATGAAAGAAATACGGGATTACGCCATATAATACAAATTTTGAAGATGACAATCCGATTTTTGGCGTAAATGTGACAAGAATGGTAAGTCAGATATTATCCGAAAACTTGAAAATTTTCAAAAATCCTGTGATGGTTCTATTCAAATTGATCGGAAACTTGAACCTTGGTCGTTCTAGGTGGTGTAGTGGTTAGCATACCCGGGCGTTTTCTGGGAAACGCGGGTTCGAGTCCCGCTCCAGGACGATGAAAATTTTTAAGTTTTCTGATACAGTATTATCTGACTTACCATCCTTGACACATTGACGCCAAAAATCGGATTGTCATCTTCAAAATTTGTATATGGCGTAATCTCGTATTTCTTTCATGACGTAAGAGTCGTTTGTGTGTGCTGGGGAGACGCGTTACTTACGAGGGGGGGGGGTGTAAGACACTCTCTGATCATGTGAGGAGTGAAGATGTGTTGCAGATGGGTATAATGTGAGGCAAAATGTTGTTAGTAATGTGGAGACTAATATTCAGGTTTGGCCATGTTGAAAGAATGAGTGATGAGATGATTACTAAGAGAATTTATTCAGCCCAAGTGGTAGGAAAAAAGGTAGAGGAAGGCCAAGGAAATCTTTGGAGGACCAGATTCAGGAATGTCTGCTTGATAAAAAGATTACGAGTATGAAGTACAAAAGGTCTTGTGTGCGGCGTGTGATGGATGTCAATGAAGCTCGTGTTGTGGGCCGAGATCGCTGTAAGTGGAGACGCCTGATACAGCAACAATGAGTTCTTTCTGTGAGGAACTAACCTCTGAACATCAGAGAACAGTTCAGGGATATGTATTTATGTGTGAAAAGATGAAAATTGACGAAATATGAATTTCATGTGAAAAGCTGAGCTAAGGGAAAAGAACTTTACAAATACACTATCTACCAACAAGTAATTGGACACCTGTTAAGCAAAGGAAAACGAAGTTTATTCATCTTCAATAGTTGGTGGAGCCTCCACGAGCGGCGAAAATAGCTGCGACCCTCCGGGGCATACTCTCAACCAGGTGTTGTATGACGCCTAGCGGTATTTTCTTCCACTCTGCTTGGAGAAGACAGGCCAGTTCCTTCACCGATTTCGGACGGTGGGGGCACCCCTTAACTCGACGCTCTAACGCGTCCCTGAGGTGCTCGATAGGGTTAAGGTCCGGGCTCTGCGCAGGCCAGTCCATTCGATAAACCCCATTGTCACCATACCAAGCCATGATGGACCTCCTAACATGACAGGTGGCATTGTCATCCTGAAAGTAACATGGGTCCACCCCGTAAAACTGCCACAACGTAGGAAGCGCATGGTCATCCAAAATGGTGCAGTAAGTCTCGGCGTTGAGTCAACCAGGAATTGCGACCAAGGGTCCCGTGCCATACCATACCAGGAGAAACACCCTGAACTTCACAGTTCGCACAATACATTCCGGCAGGAGGCGTTCTCCAGGCAGACGCCAAACCCATACCCTGCCATCCGAACGGTAGAGGGTGAACCTTGATTCTTCGCACCAGAGAACCTGTTTCCACTATTCAATGGTCCACTGTCGACGTTCTATGCACCGCGTTAGCCGAGCAGCGTTATTGGACTTGGTGATCAAAGGCTTGTGGGCGGCAGCACGTTCATGATAACTGAGCAGATGGGCTTCCTTACGGATAGTATTCATCGAAAGAACACTCCCGGATGCCTGTTGAAACTCCTCGCGGATGTGGCCCATCGATTTGGTGCGGTTCTTCCGAATTTCTCTGGCCAGCACCCGTCGGTCTCTAACTCCCAGTTTTGTGGGTCTGCCGGGTCGGGGCACATTCCGACAGTCACCTCATCTTCCACTTGCCAATCACGTAGGCCACTGTCGATTTTGGGTACTTCAACTCGCTGGATATGTCACGTATGGATCGGCCATTTCTATGATACCCGACGATTACACTTTTCTCGAAATGAGAGAGCTCCGAACTGCGTGGCATCTTGCATGCGACTGGTTGCGTTGTTGTTTCCCACACGATATTTAACGGCGGCGGCCGTGACGTATGTCAGGACTGCAGATATGGTAGATTCCAGGGGTGTCCAATTACTTGTTGGTAGATAGTGTACGTCTCCCGGAAACAGAGATAGCTAAAAAAAGTTTCGACCTTAACAACCCTAGCATGAAATCATTCCATTATTTAAACATGGTAATACTTCTTCTTACTGGCATACAGTAAAGTAGAAATTTCTCAATAGGGTTTAGAACGATACAGCTGCAGACTAAAATACACAAAGCACCACCTACCGACAGAACTGTAAACTACAAAATTCCTCTTATATATACTAAGCTAAAGTGTTGTACAAGGCAAATGGCATCCCGTGTTAAAATAATTTTTTAAATAATTTTTTTATCGACGTGAGTGGTATCGGTTTAATAAAGAATGTTTTCCATCAAAATTTTACAAGCTCAGATTTTACTGCAAGTAGGGATATTGAGGAAAACAGATTAAGCATTTGCCCCCTCTAACGGCGAATGTGCTCAACATTTTGGGAAAGAAATACGTACAGAGAGTTTGCAAAGTTAGTAACATCTAACCAAAGAAAGTAGTTTTTCAACCGGATCTTTAGTCCCACAGATACTTTTGTTAACGGAAACATAAACTTACGCCCTCTGGTGGCAGACGTGTACGTCAAGAAAAATTTGAAATTATATGAGAAACATTTCGCAACGGAAACTCTCTCCCACAAATAATTTTTTTTTAAAAAAGGAAGAATTTTTTAAGAATAAAGAATGGTCAAACCATTCCTTACTCCTACAAGCAGAGATATCGACAAAAACAAGATATGCATCAACGCCCCCAGGCGGAAAAACTATGCATTCTCAAAAGGTTTTTGGAGGTAAGTGATACCGGTTCACGAAAGAATTTCTTTCAATAGAACTTTCAGAAGCTCTGATTTTGCTGCAAATACGTTAGAGGCAGAAATAAACCCTTACGTCCCCTGGTGGCCAAACCATTCTTTACCAAATGCTAGAAATTGTATGCAAAAGATTTCCATCAGAAGCTGAATGCGATGCAGAAAGAATTTTTCAAATCGGAGTTTTAAAAGAAGATATCGGGGAGAAACGCAATTTGCCCGTACGATCCCTAGTGGAAAATCTATGATTTACTTGAAATTTTTGAAAATATATGAAGAACATTCCGCTCCAGAAACAATATCCAACAAAAAGGAATTTTCCAAATCGAACTCTTAGAAGCAGAGAGATTGACGAAAATAAGATGTATTTCCATATCCCTGCCAGAGAAACCGTGCATTATTTTAAGAAGAAAAAAATGGAAATTGTTTATCGACGTGAGTGATATCGGTTCAACAAAGAATGTTTTCAATCAAAATTTTGCAAGCTCAGATTTTATTGCAAATGCACTCATCGTCAAAAAAATAGTTGTACCCAGAATGACGTATCGGGTTGCAATGCTTGTCGGGAGGAAAGTGAAGGTTAGCAGGAACAATAAATGATTAAACACTGAGATTGGTATGGCCATTATGTATTGAGCTTCACGCCAATAAGAAATGTCTCTCAGTATGGCGTCGGGCCACCATGTTTGCTCATACAGCACGCCAGACGTCTCGGCATGGAGTAGTACAGGTTCCTAATGATGTTCTGCGATAAGCCACCTCATGCAGCTTGAATCTACTCACGCAGTTCCTGCAAATTGTGTGGTAGGTGTGAAGTGTTAATAGCATTTTCAATCGGCGATAGGTCTGGCGATGCGGCTCCTCATGGCAAAGTGTCAGTGCCCTGAAGACAAGCTCTCGAGACAGCAGGAGAATGCGGACGAGCGTTGTCCTGTTGAAAAATCGCACCGAAGTGAGCGTTCAGAAAAGATAGTGCTACTGGCTGCAGAAACCCCATTAACGTAACGTTGGGCTGTCAAAGTGCCCGTAATGAACACCAACGGTAATCTGGCATCGTATGCAATTGCAACCCACATCATGACACCAGGCCTTCACGACGTGTGACGCTCGATAACAAACCGTTCATCTGGGCGCTAACCACGGTGCCTCAACACACGGATCCCTTGGTCGTCTCTTCCAAGACAAAATCGAGACTCGTCACTGAAGGTCCCCTGCTGCCATTCTGAGTGACTCCGTGACAGTCTGTTACGACACCATTACAATCTTCGGCGACGATGCAATGGTGTTAATAGCAGTCGTCGTAACTTTCTGCGTTCGTGTAGTTCTACGTCACGCAGTCGTTTTACAATGGTACTGGCACTAATCGGACTGCACCGTTGGCAAACGGCTATCATTGAGGGCACCACTGCTCGCTGAATATCTGCAATCGTGACTGTTCGGTCACTCCGCGCATGTCGGTTCTCTCTCTCTCTCTCGTTCGTTTAGGTCTCCCAGACACTTCCTGTCGCTGCTGTATGTCTTGTTCTATTACATGCTGCCAACCGCGTGCAATGGGGATATCCTCACGACCGGTATTTCCTTCAATACGGCGATAAGACCTTCCCGCTTCCCGGAGCCCGACGACGCAGCCTCTCTCGAACTCCTCCAACTGCTCGAACTGTTTCCGAGCTTTTTACCGAGGCATACTTCACTTGCAAAGGATGCAACCAACACAACATCTCGCGTCAGAATGACAAGCGCGCGCAACGGGAAGACCTTATATAGCCGGTCAGGCACAGCACTACGACCCCTCCTTGCTTGCGTCACATACGCTGCTGAGCGTGATACTTACATCATTAGCATGTCTTACGATGTCAAAAATATTCACTAAGTTTCATTCCTGTCGGTTGCTTTCTTCTAGGTGCAACTATTTTTTTTTTTTTTTTTTGACGATGAGTGTACATCTGAAGCAGAAATTCACACTTACGCCCATTGGCGGCCAAACCAGTTTTTCAAAATTTACAAATTATATGCAAAACGTTTCCCATTAGGAGCTGTATCTGGTGCTGAAAGAAATTTTCAAATCGGCTTTCTAGAAGCAGAGATATCGGGAAAATGCAATTTACTTTTACGCCCCCCAGCGGAAAATCTATGACTAACTTGAAAAAGTGACTGTACCTAAAATAGTCTTCGACATAAGGGGAATCATGAGGTAGAATAAGTTTTTCAATTAAATATGTAGAAGTAAATATATGGAATGAAATGTTTTTTGAATTCGATATCCTCTGCCTTTACGTCCTCTAGCGGCGACATTGTGCATCGTAAAAAAACTAGAACCGAAAGGATCATCATTTGGACATTTCAGGCTTTCAATGCAAAAATAATTTTTCAAATTGGACTTATATTTTTAGAGATATGGTGTCCACACAGACGCGCGGACGCAATAGAAAACCAATACATTCAGTGGGTATAGTTATGCATAGTTATGTCGTGAAAGTAGAAGGATCTACATGTCTCAAAAGTTCAAACACAATAAAAACGGAATGCGTTATATGTGTTTTAGAACTGTATCAGTTCTAAAACACATATTTCCGTGGAATAAATTAAATTCTATAGTTTCCGGTTAATACAATTTGAAATTCATGGTTAACTATTCATTGCTGAACACTTAACAGCATGCTGTTTTCAGTCTTCCTTGAATGATTTTTCTTTCGATTTCTCAAAAACAGTTTTTCGGAATTGTTTTGAATGGCCCTAGCCTAGAACAAACAGTGTAAAAAATATTGTCCAGTTTCAACCAAATATAAATGGTTTTTTTACGCTTTCCAACCGTAGGCTGAAGAAGAGTATATGCTCGAGCTTTGTCCGTCTGTCTGTCCGAACGATAACTCACGTAAAAATTATTCGATTTTGATTAAACTTTAGTAGTTGGTATGGGACGACTTGGAGACGAACCCTATTGAAAATGGACGAAATGGGGTCAAAGGTCAGGACATAGGAGCGGGATCCGTTCCATCGCCTTTATGCGTCATAACTTACGTAAAAATTCTTCAATTCCGACAAAACTTTATCATGTTGTTCCGGAGATACACTGAACTGGTTCTGTTGAATATCGTCGAAATGGGATCAAAGGTCAGGGCGTAGGAGCGAGATTTATTCCACAGCCATTATCCTCATAACTTGACTAAAAATGCTTCTATTGAGACAAAAATCCAGCATGTTGTTCCGGATATATACGAAACGAATAAATAGTCAGGGTATGGAGCAGGGTTTGTCTGCGTGCGATTTCTGGTATGTTGGAAAGCGTATCATAATCAATGCATTGCATGATTTTACTAACTTGTTTTAATCATACAGAGAGAGTGAGAACTTCCTCTTTTTTATTTAATGACACCAAAATAAGAGGTACTCTCTCTCTCTCTCTCTCTCTCTCTCTCTCTGTATTCACTAAAGTGCTATTGAATTAGATGCTTTTTCCTAGTAACGCATTGGGCATGCTCTTGCCCAAACAACGGCGGCCACACGACGAGGCATGAATTCCACGAGCTTACCAAAATCAAAATAATCTGCAGATATCTTCAGCCATGGTCCCTCCAAAACTGTTTATAATTATTTCATCTTCGTAGCTAATAGGACACGTTCTATGAAAGACTGTTTGAGGGCATGCCAAAGAACTCTCTGCAATGCGACGAAGGTACTGTTGTTACTTAGTGCTGTCAATTTCTTGTCTTCGTTCGATTTCTAGGCGAAGACAACACGATCAAAGAAGAGTTGCTAGTCTCACGAGAATTAGAAACTGCGCTGAAAGGACGTCATGAAAATAATCTGCGATTATTTTGAGAAACATAAAACTAAGTGGGAAAACCTTGCTGAGTTTCGTACTGATGGTGTTTCAGCTATGCTAGGATCGCGTTCGGGAATAGCAACGCTGGTGAAAGAGAACTCCTCCACATTGACGACGCACTGCATCATTCATCGCCAAGTGCTAGCTAGCATCCAAATCGTTGCCGGATGACATAGCCATTACGTTGAAACTGGCCATAAAGTTGGTGAATACTTTTAAACATAGTACGCTAAATACACGTGTTTTCAACATATTGTGAGAAGAATTGGACCCTCAGCATGACACGCTACTTTATTATACTGAAGTTCGTTGGCTCTCAAAAGGAAACATGCTGGACAGCTTGTATGAGCTAAGAGAAGTGTCGAGAAAAAAAATGAAGTATTTGTTGGAGAAGTTTTTGAACAAAAATTTGAAATGCAACTTGCCTATCTCGTGGATATATTAGCTCATTTTAACCAGCTAAATTTGCAGTCGAAAGGTTCTGGGAACGAAAATTTGGAAGATGTGGCAAACATCTTTGGGTCTGAAGACAAACTTCGCGCGTTTCTTTGCAAAATAAATCAGTGGGTTGACAAAATTCAGGTAAAAAATTATTCCTCATTTCCGACTCTGAAAACCCTTACTAATGACAAGAATTACGCTACCGTCACAGCAGAGGTCCATCATAACGCGCTGCGTCACCTACAAACACTAAAAGACGAATTCAACCTTTTTTTTATTTCCAGAATAACACAAAGGTATAAGTTCTGTTAGGAAACTACTTCATTATCCTTTCAATGTCAAGCCCAAGGATCTTTCTGATGAAATTCAAGAAGAGGCCATCGAACTTCAACACGATAGTAACTTCAGGGATTCGTTTGAACCTGGTGTGAACGTAGAGGAGTTGTGGTGTAAGAATGCCATGTTTTATCCCAATATTCGGCGAACCGCCTTACGGTTTCTTATGGTGTTTACGACAGTGTTTTTGTGTGAACAGGCATTCTCTACTCTGCTATTGATTAAAAACAAGCAAAGAAATCTGCTGGACGCAAGCGACGACATACGGCTAGCTTTGAGCAGCAGTATCAGCACGAGAATTCCACAGCTAGTGAAACAAATCGAAGCTCAAAAATCACTTTGATTATAATCTCAAGTAAGACAGTAACAATTTCAGTTATTCCAAACGCTATTTTAGTTAATTAAATTACATAAAATTCATTTGAGTTAATAAATGTTTACAAAATGAATTGTGCGCTTCCTTAGTTTTCTGATGTCCTTGGGGGGCGGGAGGGGGGGGCACGCTTTTTCTACCTTTCGAGTCAGGTCTACGGTTAGCTTAAGGTTGGGAACCACTGAATAAAAGAAACAACTTTAAACCGATTGGCAAAATGATTTAAATAAGGATACTATTACACTCATACTGTTTTTGGGCCGCTGATGGTCTAGTGGTAAAAGTTCCTGGCTGCCACGGAAAAGTCTCGTGATCCATCTCAGGCAGGTACAAACGCTCGAACCAAAAGATATCTGCCGTGCGTCGGATGGGTACATTAAGCCGTTGGACCCCAGTTATAGATAAGGGCGCGTCTCTCTCCCTATCTACCTACTTGCATGTGGTTTTTCTGTTAGGCAATCTAGCCCAAACTTCCTACAATTTTAGAAATTTCAGTTCAACGTGGCACCACAATATTGTGCAGCATCTGACACTTACACAATGATCTGGGGCGATTTTCACATTTGCACCATAAAGTGGTGCATGAAAACGTTTGACTTGCACCAAGTTTTCGTGCAAATTACCAAATGCAGCCAGAGCACCCCACCTTCGTCGTCAAGTTATCTCAAGGAGACAGATGCGTTGTGCCGCCATGTTGGTTTTGTAGTCGTAGGGAGTGCGAGTTTGGAAAATTTTAAAGTGTTCACTCAAGCTAATGAGGTAAGTGCTGAAAATAATTTTTGCAGTACATATATATATCTGGTGTTCCTGACGTAATTATTTTCCCGTTGAACTTTCTGATGATATATATGTGCCTAACCACGTGCAGGACAATACAATTTGTTTTCTGAGGAGGTTGTTCACATGGAAGTAGCTTTTAATGTAGTATAACAAGATCAAATTGCGGCGTTAACTGGCCCAGTGCATGGATCTAGAAATTGAGACTAAATGTGCTAACATAAACAATGAACATTAAAATCTTCCGAATCTGCGAGAAAAATTTAAAAAAGAAAAAAACAGAACCTTTTGTTTCTGAATTGATGAAATAAACACAAACTTTTTGGAACTGTACACAGAAACCCTGTTTTTGAAAATATTTTATCCATAAAGCAGTGATGTAAAATGACTACAGTTAAATTTGGTGATATGTTGCATCAATAAGTGGCTGCATCATGGTATATGTTGCACCACCAGCTGCACCACATTTTGGAAAAATTACATTAACAAGTGGTGCAACCATATTATGTTACACCAACAAGTGGTACAACCATATTATGTTACACCAACAAGTGGTACAACCATATTATGGAGTAAGGTTGCACTATAAAATGGTGCATTCTTACATATTTGATAGTGTAATATTGCACCATTTTATGGTGCAAACATACACCATATTCTGGTGCAACTTTACCCCATAAAGTGGTGTAAGATTGCACAACATAGTTCGGTTCTGTATGTACCACATAATGGTGCGTCTTTTCTCAGAAAGTGCTGCAGCTGGTGTAGCACCAATTTTTGGTGTAACCCATCTCCAAATATAAAAAAATCAACACGTGCACCAAAAGCTATCAAATCGAAACTAAATGCCGTCTCCTGCACGATACACTTCATTGACAAAAAACTATGTACAATTAAAATAAGTATATGTTTAAGAACTTTCAACACCACAACGGCGTCACCCTTGAAACAATGCAGCAGTGAGCACAGAAGTGAGTAGCCCATATACTTTACAAGACACATTGCCGTTTATTGCAAATGGTGATTTACTGCTAAGTCCAAATCAAGTTCAGTTGGTACAAGCATAGTTGGTGGGCGTGACCTGGTCCAAAAGTGTTCTCCAAGGAAAGGGGATAAACACGGGGGGGTTCATTGTTACAGCATCTTTCACCATTGACTAATATGGGAATACTTTCACAGAAAAGTATTGATCGACGATTCCTGGGAGAATCCAGAATAATGGTGTCATTCCAACATGGTAGGTAAGAACCGTTTAAACAGTCTCGACAAAGATGTAGCACCAGAATGCATCCTGAGATTATACTGATGTTCGTAAATGCGGCACCCCTAATTACGAGTGGTAGAGTCCACATAACATAAATCGAGCTCTGCAGGGTTAGTAGATTTAAGTAGATTTAAGTAAAATCAAACATACACTGTGACGGTTCACACATTCAACAGTCTCTGGTCTTTTTAACAGTGTTAAATAAAGTACGAGACCTTACACCAAACTTGAGTTAGTACTTATGACATATGTTTTTTAAGATGTTACATACAGGGGGTATATGTGTAATGGATCCCACAAATTGGTAGTCAAATTTATCTGCAAGCAAAGCTGTCTGCGGTCGACCAATTGATTTCTTAACAATCAAGCGACCAATCATGTGACGAGAGTAACCGAAAGTCAAGGCAAACTGTTTAATCCTAGCTAACTCTTGGTCCTGGAGATCCTATGTGGACGAGTGTGTGAATGCACGATTAATAAGAAAATGAAAAGCAGATAATTTTTGCGACATTAAATGAGAAGAAGTAAAAGGTATTAACGTGGCAGAAAATGATATGGAGTTATCGGAAAGATTACGAAAAAGGCAAAAGTCGAGAAAAGGTAAAAGGCCTAAATTCTCGAACTCTACCTCGAACTTAATAGAATGATGTCGTGAAGAAAGTAAAGTGGCAAGGGAAAGAAGCTCATTGAAACCTGAAGACCAAACGACCAATACGTCGTCGACATACCTGATGTAAAGAAGTGGTTTTATGGGGGAAAGAGGAATGAGGGTATCCTCTAATTCCTGTAACAAAACCTCAACATGTAATGGAGACAAGGGGGACCCCGTAGGGGCACCTGCCAACTGTCGATAAATTGAATCATTAAAACGAAAATCAGATCTCTTTGACATAAATCAAAGAGAGCACATTATGAAAGAAATTTTTTTCGGAAGAATAAATGCACAAACCAACAAGTTCTTCTCATCCAATGTCGCAAAAATTATCTGCTTTTCATTTTCTTATTAATCGTGCATTCACACACTCGTCCACACAGGATCTCCGGGACCAAGAGTTAGCTAGGATTAAACAGTTTGCCTTGACTTTCGGTTACCCTTGTCACATTATTGGTAGCTTGATTGTTAAGAAATAAATTGGTCGATCGCAGACAGCTTTGCTTGCAAATAAATGTGACTGCCAATTTGTGGGATCCATTCCATGTAGACCACCTGTATGTAACATCTTAAAGAACATATGTCATAAGTACTAACTCAAGTTTGGTGTAAGGTCTCGTACTTTATATAACACTGTTAAAAAGACCAAGGACTGTGTTGAATGTGTGAACCGTCACAGTGTATATTTGATTCCACTTAAATCTACTAACCCTGCAGAGCTCGATTTATGTTATGTGGACTCTACCACTCTTAATTAGGGGTGCCGCATTTACGAACATCAGTATAATCTCAGGATGCATTCTGGTGCTACATCTTTGTCGAGACTCTGTTTAAACGGTTCTTACCCAACCATGTTAGAATGACACCATTATTCTGGATTCTCCCAGGAATCGTCGATCAACACTTTTCTGTGAAAGTATTCACATATCCGTCAATGGTGAAAGATGCTGTGACGATGAACCACCCGTGTTTATCCCCCTTCTTTGGAGAACACTTTTGGGCCAGGTCACGCCCACCAACTATGTTTGTTCCCACTGAACTTTATTTGGACTTTACCGATTATTGTATATGCGCATTTACTGCTATGTGTCTTGCAAAGTATATGGGCTACTCACTTCTGTGCTCACTGCTGCATTGTTTCTGAGGATAACGCCGTCGTGGCGTTGAAAGTTCTTAAACATATACTTATTTTAATTGTACAGAGTTTTTTGTCATTGAAGTGCATCGTGCAGGAGACTGCATTTGTTTTCGATTTGATAGCTATCACCAATGTTTTAATAGTGTAGTTTCCTACTTCTAAGAATTGTTAAAGGCCTTGGGCCACAGACCCAACCTGCCTAAAGTCTTCGACATAAATCTCAAATCTAATTTTGTTATTTACAATTTCTCTTGATATGGTATTTTTGTCAAAACGAAGCACATTATGTGGCATCCATTACTGTCGCTCTCCTTTATATTTCGATTTAAATTCTATCCAAGTTTTTTAAGGTCCTTGGCCTCTGTAATTTAATAAAACTTTAATTAACGGCTTTATACACACCTTGAATTTACGAAGTAATTCTTAACTTCAGATAATCCAACAGGTACCTCACAAAATGCGCTTTTGTAGTTAATGAAATCACATTAAAAAATGTATTCGTTAAAATTTGTTTTCAGTGAAATGCGTGCATTTTATAATAACCCTAACTAACTCTAGTTAACTATTTCAGCTTGGTGGTTATGGACTTCCATTTTTCGTGGTGGGTTCCTTGCTACTTGTTGACGCTGGAGTAATATTCTTCGTTCTGCCTAATCCAAGTAAGGGCAATTCTGCTTTTACAAGCGTGTGTTTTAAGATGTGTCTGAAAATATTAAGATGTTTTTGAAAAGAGCACTGTGAAAAATAAGTTGTGTGAATTCACGGATATTTCTGACTACGTTTTCCCTAGTCAGAAATAACGTTTATTTCAGAGAAGTACGTTTCAGGTTTTTCCGTATTTATACAGAAATTTCGCAAAATCGAAGTCGCTGAACTGACATGCTATTACACCAAACTATCCTTTCGCAGACGTGGGAAACGAACCTATGTCGTCAGGGTTGGCTCAACAGATAACGATAGCCTTCACAACTGAGCCACAAGAAAGGCCTCTAAGTCACAGCCACGTTCATGGTAAAACTTACTGTGCGATTATATTGGTTTTTATTTTGACATTAATGCGACGGATTTAGTCGTTTTATTTTCTGTTAGAGCTCTTTTCTAATGGGATTTTAATAATTTTAATTTTTCTGTAGGAGGACGTAGCACAAATTAGGTATCTTTTTCGTCATAACTTTTCAAAGTAACAAATGCTTTGGAACTTGATCTTTTTAAACTGACAATGACGTTCAACTATCTTTAAAAAAAACGTGAAATGTACTGTTTTATGATATTAATATCTGTAAAGTCCTTTGAGAAAAGAATAAACACAACGGGTCCTAGAAATCACTTATTGCTATTCAAGCGTTTATTAACGACTTTGGAAAATATCTTTGTACACGACATTTTTTGTAACTATCTTTTCGGAATCTGGAAGTAGTTTTCCTTGTTTTGGACTATGGACTACTTTTACTGTGACATCATCAAACCGTCGAACTATTGACAATGCAACATAAAGTTGTTCATGGCTAAACACTGGTTCAGGAAGGTAGATACCTACTTTCTCCAGTTTTTGACCTTGATAGTCATAGTAACGGCGAGTTTTACACGAAATTGTCGTCGTCTTAATGCTAATGGGGAGGTGTATATAAGTAGGTGCGAGGTCAATTCGCTGAATAAAAACAGTTTTACCATATACTGAGCCTATGCGTACTTCTGCAATGGTCAAATTTGGATTTAGTTCTTTAATTACCAGTCTTGTTCCATTGCAAAAACCTCATTGTGAATTGAAGTTTCTCAGGAGCATGATAATAACTCCAATCTTCAACTTCAGCGTGTGAAGTGTCATTCCTGATGGAGTTTGCTTATTTAAAAACTCTATAGGGTAATACTGTTCAGTATTTTCTTCGCCATCGGCATCGATTGACTCAGAGCTTAAGTATCTGTTTGCCGTCCCCTCTAACAGATCATGAACATTCTCACTTAATTTGTCAACAGAGTTTTGGGGACACAGAATGGTTTCTTTTACAAATGTTTTAAAATCAGAAATTTCAAGTTCTCACCAAATATTTTTTTGGGTACATCACCATCATATAAAATATGTGTAGTACATCAGCTGTTTCATGGGCACCATCACCAAGTCGTAAAAGCCATTCACTGAATGATGAATCAACAGATTGAACATCACTTTTGAGTCTTAAAATCTCTAACTTCTGCCATAATTGGTTGAATTTAATGCTCGCTTCGGGTATTTTGGTTCTGTCACCATGTTTGACAACAGGGAGAGTTTGTCTAAAGGCTCCTCCAAGTAAAAGGACTTTGCCACCAAAAGGTTTTTGATTTCTCATAAACTCCTTCAGTATTCGGTCAGCTGCAAGTAAAGCAGTACCGGAAGCCATTGTAGCTTCGTCCTAAATGATGGTTTTTGCAGATCGAATGATTTCGGCGTCGACTGAATTAATCTTTATATTCGACGTAGACGTTTCATTTAAAGGTGGCACTAACTTAAATTGGTTAAAGCATGTTTTGCCACCTTCTAACAGATTAACAGCGATCCCTGTGAATTCAACAGGCAGAGCTATGTTTACTTCTCCACGAATAGTGCTGAGGAGGGTTTTATACAAATATGTTTTTCCCGGGCCATAAGGAAAATACATCTATGAGGAAGATCATCATTAGTGGTTGCTGACAGAATACTGTCATATGCTGCTTTTTGCTCTGCCTTTAAATTACTTGCAATTTCTGTAGCTTTTTGTCGTTCTGAAGCACTATCGAAATAAACATCCGGATTTGGAGGAATGTTACTTGATGGAATTGGAAGATTAGCTTTGAGAGTGTCGTTAATCTCTTGAAGTTAAATTCAAGCAATGTTCACAGTCCTCAGTATGTCCAATGTTATGTTTGAGTGCAAAATCTTCCCAAAGATGACATTTATATTTTTCAAACAATTCTTGTGCGTTTGGTGGTGAAACAAAGATAAGAATGTATGCAAATAAATTTCGTTGTTGTCGAGCCATGCTGCAAACTGATGCTCATCTAAGGTTTTCTCCCATATTTCATCATTCCTAATTAAACTTTTCTGCAATGCAGCTTCTTGGAAGGTATCATGTAGAATGATACCTTCTTGGAAGGTATCATGTTCTTAGATCTGTACCATTGACTGTTCTTAGATCTGTACAGCTTTTTGCTCTAGACACCTGAAGTAGCCGTAGTCTCAAACAATATCTTGCTGGATGAGAGCCAAGGTTTAATGAATACATTCTTCAAAATCACATCATCTCTACCAAGTTTTTATTGGACCCATTGTCTTTCTTTCTGATTGAGCACATAATGTCTTGGCATGTCACTATATGAAATGGATCGCGCATCTTCATTGTCCTCATTTAGTTTGAACAATGCTGTCAGCATTGTGTATCTCTGAGCATTATGAACAACTGTATTTCGATAATTGTTTAAACGCTCCGGATTAAAGGTAATGTTCTGTTCTTTAGGAAGGTGGACAGGTATTCTAATTATTGTATGAGATTGCTGATGCATATCATAATCAAATATTCGCCACATTGCCTCAGGTGCGCTAACGTATCGGGAATCAACGTGACTTTTTACTTCGTCGTATTTGGTGTTGTGCTCTGTTATATGCACAGTCATGAAGTTTGTATACGTATTTGAAAAGTTATTTCACGCTTTTCACAGTAGAGCACACCTCGACATTAATGTGGCAATTGTACTTTAACAAACGATACGGATTATTAGGGACAAGCCAGCTGTTATCAATAATTTCACCACGTACAGTTGTGGTTGCACCATTCTTTATACGGCGATATAAAGGATATCCGCCTTTGTTAGCTACTGTTTCATTTTGTAAAGACTTCGGAAATTCCTTGGTACATTTCCCATCTCCCATAAAGGATGAATAGTGATTATTTCACTACACAGGCCATGAACCATGTGTTTCGCAACAGTTGCATATGAAACTGGTAAATGCTCTTTATCTGGAAGTTAGCAACAGACAGTGCCCGAGGGGACCATGCACTGTAACAGCGGAATACTACAGAAGGTTTCTGCAAAATGTTTTGCGCCCAAAGTTTCGCCAAAGAAGGTCCGACATGATTGAAGCTGGTATCATCATTTCGCTTGACAATGCGAGGCCACATGTTGCCCGTATAGTAAGAGACATTCTGGAAAGGTATGGATGGAAATTGTTTCCCCACGCACCATACGCTCCTGACATGAGTCCAGCATACTCTGACCTGTTCCCAAAATTGAAGAAGCAACTCAGAAAACGATTCAGTACGTTTCTAATGAGGTTATCTGAGTAATCCGACTCCTCAACAATGAAGGTGTTGTGACTGGAATACAAAACTTGCCCAAACGCTGAGCCACTGCCATAAAGCAGCTTGGAGATAATTTCGAAGGCCTGTAAAGGTATGTTGTGAAATAAATTCGTTTTTTAAGTGATAATCCACAGTGTACAAAACTTCTGTAATGACTCCGTATAACTGTTTTGCAGATGGATTCGAATTTTCTAAAACTTTGGTTTTTGGGTCATTTCAAAAGTGCAAAACTTTTGAAATGACAACGGTATTTTATAGGGTCATTTCAAAAGTGCAAAACTTTTGAAATGACCCTATAAATACCGTTGTGCAAACTATCCGACAGTTTTCTCATTGAGACACAGAGGGGAAGTTGTACGCTATGTCGACCATTGTCGTATTTCCCGATTCTGAAGCACGACACAAGTTCCACGCGGTACACATTCTAAAGGCGATATTCCTCAGGGCGCCTTAACACTGTCTTTATTCCGGCAATCATTAGTCAAAAATGTGGTAGTCTGACTAAAGTGTCACACGCAAGTCAAAAACCTTGCCAAAATCTAGGAGGTTGTCGCACTTGTTTGTGAGGAAGGTTATATTTAAATCATTGGGTTTATTTTTTTAATCAACCATTTTTCGAATATTCCCACTTAAATTTCGCAAGAAATGTTACGTCCTTCGCAAACCATTTTCCTGAAGAACAACTAAACAACCACAACGTCAGAATTTTTTTTTTTGTAACTGTTCATCATTAATATTTCAAGCACAAAAAATACATGCATGCTGACATTTTGTTTAAGTGGTACGAACGTAATACATAGATTAAATAACTGATTTCAGGTTTTAAACGAAAATTTCTGGATCACACTAGAACATTCCAACGTCTCTCAGATTGAGGAACACTGATTTAGCTCATACGTAAGGTGCCCTTATGGACCAAATCGGGTCTCGGACGTTCAATAAAAAAAAACTCCCCTTCCCCTTTTCTCTGTCTCTTACATACACAGCAAAGGGGGCACCCTCACACACTTACTCATTTATATAACAAACATTAAGCAGAACCGATACCATATTGCAATAAATTACGTGTATTCTCGTCCACCTTGAAGGAGGAGGTAGGGGGCGAAAATAAGTCTAATAACTAAGGTGATAGATGCGTATTTTGTGTTCTTCGTCCATTTCCTGTCTTGTCTTTTGTATGATTACCCCAAATCGAGAGCCGATGAATATTCAAAGCCTTCGATGTGTCAAGTCGTTCAGCTGAAAAGGATATAAGTGCAGGAGATACCACTGTGCTGCAAGGCTAGAAAGTGATTAACCCTGGAATACTGAGACTATTTTCTCACCTCCTAATATAGAGGCGGGGTACTAGAGAACCTCAGAGGAAAATCATTCAATTTATCAGGAAACAACAACCTTCCTTAGCAAACACTGTGCACTACCTGTGAGCAAACAAAGAACTTCTGGAGTGCTGTAGCACCCCGTTGTGTATTCTAGTGTTAATAGGGTAGGTGACATGTTTTTGTTGCGATTGCAGGTTTCTATGCAAAAAGGGTGCAAAACGGAGACGGTAAAGAGAGAATGTATGCGGTACAGGTATGAACTAGGCACAAACGCGTCACAGGCAACGAATCCGATTTATAGAGCATTTGAGGCCGGCGTTTTAAGTGAGAGGACCACCTGCAAGTGATTCCAGAAATTTTGCTGTGGCAAAGAATCATTGGACGATACCTTACGCAGCGGATGACCACAGCAGCTTTTGTTTTCACCAGCTTTCCAAAAAGTTCGGAGTAAGTGCAGAAACCACTAGCTTGCCTTTACATGCCATCGGAAAGATATACAGACTAAGCACTGGATCCCACATCATTTGTCATACGATAAGCAGCAGCAGAGGCAAACTCTACACCTGCCTTTGCTCCTACCTTAGCACATGGAGCCTTTTCTAAACTGTGTTAATACTTTTATGCAATGAGAAGTGAATTGCGTAACATACTGATTGTCACGAAATGGGCAGATACAGCGTACCATTTAGCCTCTTCTACGCTCACATAAGGTTTTGCTGTGGGTGGGTATGTAGTAGACTCTCAAGAACATAATGAATTATAAGCTTCTCTCACGTGAAAAAACCATCACAGCAGACTTGTACTCCTGCCAGATGAACTGGGTTCAGGGTACGTTGTTTCGGAAGGATCCTGCTTTGGTTCATCGGATTCGTAAGCTGTTCATGCAGGACAATGCTCAACCCCACGAAGTGAATGGGATTATGGAAATGATAAAGCATCTTGTTAGGAAACGTAGTCACCCAGCATATTACTCAGATATCTCTACCTCGGATTATCAATTTTTCTGTGCATTAGACAAGCACCTCCAAGGCCCCAGAAATTCCAAAAGGAACAACAAATCCGAAGTGCACTAGATTCGTTCCTTTGCATCTAAGAACATGGTGTCTTTTCATCCAGATGTCCACATATTGGTTTCTTGCTGAAAAAACACGTTGTGGCTGCACACAGGGGCTACTTTTATTAGCACGTTTTTTCTTTTAATTTATGCTTTGCCGTCTACAAATCTTCTACAACGGCACGAATGTTTTTTACCCAATACTGTTTTAGCAATGTAATGAAAACGTTCTTTCACAGTTTAGGTCATAACATCAGTTGATTTGTGAGGCACATATTTCGAAAACAATAGCAAATGATATACCTATTTGGGCATGCAGTTTAAGTTGCTTTTATATTGACCACAGTGCACAATAAAAATCAAAGACAGGATGTTACGTACTTGGATCGCTTTTCCGTGGAAGTCCCTATGATCATGCTAACGATCTTAATGAAAAAGGCCAACTATACGCAATGGTATATGAATATATTGTAGTAATTTGCTAGTATATGCACATGCTAAAAGGAACCTTAAATTCCAAAGAATATCTAAATAATTTATAAACAAATTAAACACACAAAGAGACCAATGCCTGAGTAACCACAACACAATAATCTTTGCAAAAAAAAAAAAACACCGAAGCACCCCGAGAAAGTAGCGATTCGTCCAATGGACAATTGGTCCAAAGGTACGATTCGTCCAATGGTACGATTCGTCCAATGGACGATTAATCTAATTCCGTCCTATCTGTCCAAAGTGCTACTCGTGTTATAAAAATCTCAGCTGTTCTGATTTTCTCTCCGATGTTATACGAAAGTGCCGGTAGTACAAATAATGTAAAATAATGTTACATTTCATGCGTAATATTGTGGTCCTTGCTGCCGTATGAAGTTAACTGATGCAGGAGCCGTTCAATTAACTTCAATGTTTTTCTTTTGCATGAA
Organism: Macrothele yani; assembly: GCA_039090855.1. Taxonomy (NCBI): domain Eukaryota; kingdom Metazoa; phylum Arthropoda; class Arachnida; order Araneae; family Macrothelidae; genus Macrothele; species Macrothele yani. Next base: position 65,409,149 of record CM077005.1, read on the forward strand.
ATAATATAAAATACTAGTTTTCCGTTTCTGTTTGTAGCATGCAGTGGGGTTCCGCCAACTGGCCAATGGAAACGTTCTGGTCGGGTTCGGACAAAGTCCTTTTCACAGTTTTTATTCTGGCGATGTCATATTCGTAACGTTTACATATAAAATCAAATTAATAATTTTGCGCTTTTACTTAAGCACGAAATATTAATTCATAGGCTATAAGCCTAGGCCTTTTTTTTTAGCACTTTGTATTCTACCGATGTCATATTCATAACGTTTACATATTAAATAAAGTTAATAATATTTTGCTTTTACTTAAACACGAAATATTAATTCATAGCCCTATGCCTTCTTAACAGTTTTAATTCTACCGATGTCAGATTCATAACGTTTACATATTAAATCAAGTTAATAATATTGCGCTTTTACTTAAGCGCGAAATATTAATTCCTAAAGCCTAGGCCTAGGCCTTTTTAACAGTTTATATTCTACCGATGTCAGATTAATAATGTTTACATATCAAATCAAGTTAATAATATTGTGCTTTTACTTAAACGTGAAATATTAATTCATAGGCCCTAGGCCTAGACATTTAAAAAAATATTCTACCGATGTCATATTCATAACGTTTACCTATCAAAGCAAGTTAATATTGCGTTTTTACTTAAGCACGAAATATTAATTCACAGGCCCTAGACCTATGCCTTTTTGACAGTTTTTATCCTACCGATGTCAGATTCATAACGTTTACCTATCAAGAAAACTTACTAATGTTATGCTAGTATTTTTAACTTTACTTAAGCGTTAGAATGTGACATCAGTAGAATAAAAAGTGTTAAAAGGCCTAGGTGCGTGTGAAGAGCTAAGAAATGATAAGATGAGTGCCTTTTATAAGGTTTTATAAAAGGTTTACAAATACCAAATATCTAGGTTTTAACTTAAAATATTCTAAAAAGGCCCGCTCCAAGGTGCTTTGCAAACAGCTGAGAAATGCTCCATTGAGTGTCTTTTACCAGGTTTATGTAAAATGTTTACAATTACCAAATATACGGAAGTGATCTTTCAAAAGGATATAATGAGCAGAATAATTTAAATCCTTATTCCTTTTTGGAAAATAAAACAGTTTACCGTTGTTAAGATGATACCATTGGACGAATCGGCGTTGGACCAATCGTACCATTGGACGAATCGGCATTGGACCAATCGTACCATAGGACGAATCGGACATTGGACCAATCGGCATTGGACCAATCGTCGTTGGACAAATCATCCGGGACCGGGGCCGAATATGCAAATCATTAAAAAGGTAACGATAAAAGAATGACTTCGCGCAATATGTCAAACGAAATGGGGCTTCACCGTCGATGTACGATATTTAATAAAATACGAAAGATATTTACAGTTAAAATACCCTACTAGCACTTTCGGGGCAACATTTACCTCATCATCAGGTGGAACAGAGGCATTGCAGCACTCCTTTATATAGTTAATACAACGATGCATTGTGGGTATAGGTCATCAAGCGTCGCATGGGTCGTGACTGTTGCCATTACAACAATATAATGGGTACAATTTCACAAATTCTTAGTTTCACATATCAATACAATAATTTGTTGCAAATACAAAGTTATGTTCAATTTTTATATATTGTTGGAATTATTAATGTATCTTACTATAATTTAAAGTTCAGATTAGTAATATGCTCTTTCCAAATTTATACAGCATTTGTCAGCTAAAGCAATTACATATTTGTCACCTAAAGCTTCAATATACATACTTTCAACAAAATGCAGCGAAAGTATATATACGCTGGAGTGTTCAGTAGTCTAATCTTTCCCAGTCTGGTTGCAGCATTCCATTGACGACATTCCTTGATAATGCTGTATGATTGCTGTTGGTTCGGATATCGTATTTATGTTCCTGGACACGGATACCCAATGTCATCCCGAGTCATCTTAACATCTGTACGGCTCCTCTCTCGTGGCGCGACAAATGCATATTACAAAATACTGAGAAGAAACGATTAATTAGCGCCATTAGAAGTAAGAGTTCTTTTATTGATTTTCCCAGTAGATAGTGCTTTATATCGTATGAAGAACTGTCGGGTTGTGAACATCCAATTATTTTGGATCGCGCACTTACCTCGAACTTTGATTGAAAACTCTGTCAAATCATTAGTTAAAACACAAATGCATAATCATCGTCTCCTAGTTGACCGTGAAGTCAGTAGTAGACAGTTCGCAGCCACAAACATCATGAAAGTGAGGTCTTAAAATCTAATGTTGTTAATCTCAGTAATCCTGAAATAAATGAAGTACAGCGCCGAGCTTTGGAGGGAGTAACCAAATTCGCATATCCGAGACGCATAGTTAACGTCTTCCAGACCATTCCACAGGTAGAGAATAATATCAGAAACGTACCTGAAGCAGAACATGAAGTTGCACGCTTACACATTGATATATTACTACGAAGAGGGAAATCCCAGCAACAACCTAAATTATCATTAATATATAATGAAGAAAAACAGCAGTTAGCCGAGCTTCGAAATAATAATGACATTTCTATTTTGGCCGCGGAAAAGTCGCATCAGACGGTCATACTAGATAGCTCATGTTATAGGGATAAAATGCTTGAAGCCATATCTTCTATTCCACACAAAGTAGTTCAGCGTGAGCCAATAAAAGCATTATGTGCAGCGTTAACCCGATTGAAGAATTCTTACAACTTCCCTGACGGCTTTTCTAAAGCTTTTATTCTCCTCCCTGGTTGTCGTGTACCCGATATTTTGGGGTGTGTAAAACTACATAAAGAGGGGCTACCTATTAAACTTTTGGTAGCGGGCTATGTTGGCCCCACCCGAACGCTTGAAAAAGTCCTTGGCCTATATTTGGCTAAGTTAGCAGAGAGCTCACCTTATTCAACTAAAGGCCCCACTAGGGCAATAGAAAGGATCAGAATGATTTACCCACATGCTGGCCCTTTCATATTAGCCTCTCTACATGTGGTTTCACTGTACTACCTGTGGACGCCACTCATCTTATTATAGAGGCCAAACTTTCTGAAATTAATGTTCCCACTACTGAAATCTCTGCTATTATGAACGCACTTTGTTTAGTTAAACGGTGTTCGTATTTTAAATTTCTTGACAGAATCTACTTGCAAACAGAGGGTTCCCCCATGAGATCCCCACTTTCCGCGGTGTTAGTAGAAATTCTGCTACAATACATTGAGAACAAAGTTCTCAATGAATTCCCTTTAGTTTCCAATCCATACCTTAGGTACGTCGACGACATCCTTGTGTTGTGGCCTCACTCAAAGGATGATTTAAAACAATTCGCCGGCGTACTATCATCAGTATTTCCTACTATCGGGCTCCCGATAGAATTTTAATTTAATTTCTCTTTGCCTTTTCTGGATTTTTGTTTATTTCGTGATTCAAATACTAACTCTTTGTCCTTTTGTGCCTATCGAAAGCCAACCGATTGTAACAGCCTTATCCCGTTTAATTCTTCACATCCAGCTCCACAAAATTTTTCTGCTATTAATTTTTGTTTTAGAAGGGCCTTCGCGCATTCTTCAAATGATAGTCATTTCCAGTCTGCGAAACAGTTTATTTTTAAATTAGCGGATAAACATGGATACCCCAGGACGATGGTTAATAGATTATACACCAGGATATCAAAAAAACGAACTATTAATCTGAAGCCAGATACAAGGTCTAATAAACGTTTTGTGGGAGCATTGGACCAGCACCCCCATATCACTAACACACTATCTCGTATCTGTTCAAAACATGACTTACAATTCGACACCCGCTCGAAGAACATCCTGTCATCATGTTGCTGGTGACATACCCTCCTCGATGGGAACCGCACATCGAGGAGGGTATGTCACAAGCAAAGCTCGTACGCAGGGACAATTGTGACAGTGGATTGCGGTTGCATTAACTTCCACGGACTGTAAGGATGCCTTGACGTCGGATCTGTACAAAAATACTAGGAATTGAGCAAGTTTGAGAGATCACGTGTCATTAGTCTGAGAGAGGCTGGTTTGGTTCGTCAAGTTGCCGTATCGCCAAGCATTCGGATCGAAGCGACGCGGCAATCGGACGATGTCGGCGCCAGTGGGTCGAGAAGGGCACAATCCTGCGGCACACTGGCAGTGGATGGCCGAGGGCAACAACAAAGCTCGATTGGAGCAGTTGTGAGAACCACACGAACAGAATCGAATTCGTTCCTCTCAAACATTCGTGGCCATGCTGCGTAGTCTTCAGGTACGGAAATGGCCTTCCGGACCGTTGTCAGACTACTAGTAGTCTAAGCGATGGCTTCTGATCATTCGTCCGAGATGGGTCCGAGTTCGAATTCCGACGTGGCACGGATGTTGTGTTTGTCTTATGGCCCTGGCTCTCTCCCTTCCCTGGAACCAGTTGCCCTAAATTAGGGACGGGCGACTGCTTATAGCCAACTGAGTTGCTCACGGTGGTCATTAAATTTCCAATCAAAAACTAAAAAGACTACTTGCGGCACGCGGACTACATTTGAGGACGACACTCCGCCGCCTACCGCTGACCAGCGAACATCGCCGCTACAGGTTGCAGTGGTGTCGGGCTCGATGGAGTTAGTGTCCACTGGCGTCGTTTTGTCTTTAGTGATGAGTCAAGGTCTCCACTTAGTGCCGATAACCAACGCATATGTGTCTAGAGACGAGCCGGTAAGCGCACTAATCTTGCCTTTATCGTGGAACGGCACATAGCTCGCGCACCGAGAAGTGACTGTCTGGGGAGCCATTTCGAACGATAACCGGACATCCTTGGCAGCCTTCCGTAGCACGCTCACAGCTCAACAGTACGTCGACGACATTCTGCGACTTGTTGTGTTGCCATTGCTGTCGCAGCATCATCGAACAATTTTTCAACAGTATAATGCCTGGACACACGCGGCGTGGCTCTCCCATGCCTACCCCAGTGATATCGACACCTTTCGATGTCTAGCCGGACTTCTCACCGATCGAACATGATGGGACACCACTTACATCATCCTGCAATGTGGACGAACTGGCCTGCAACTTGGACACCATCTCGCATGTTACACCTAAGGACAATATCCGTGAACTGTATGCGTCTATGCCCCTCTGGGTAAAGTCTTGTATCCGAGATAAAGGTGGCGCTACAACGTACTGACTTCTTCCACTCGTGTAGCTGTTTTAGCTGAATAAAGTGCATAACTACTCTAGAATTACAATGAATTCCCTTTCCAATACATGTACATTGCACTACCCAATTTTTATTTCGATTGGCTGTTTCCTTCTGGGTGCTTAGTTTTTTTCAAAGATAATATATCAAGATATGCTAGACATAATAAATTTTTCAAAAGTAAAAACGCCAGAATTGTTTCATGTATATGGAAACTAAAACGATGATATATAGCTTTTATATAATGCTTTTATGTTTTTTTGCTTACGCTTTCCAACCTTAAGTTGAAGAAGCGTACGTGCTTCATCTTTGTCCGTCCGTCTGTCTGCCTGTCCGCACGATGACTCGCGTACAAATGGTTCGATTTCGATGATAATTTAGTATGTGGTAGGGTACAACATGGGACGGAATCCTATTGAAAATAGACGAAATGGGGTCAAAGGTCAGGACATTGGAAGGGATCCATTCCATCGCCCTTATGCGTCATAACTTACGTAAAAATACTTTGATTGCGACAAATCTTCACTGTGTTGTTCCGGTGGTATACTGAACCAATTCTGTTTAATATCATTGAAATGGGGTCAAAGGTCAGGGCACAGGAGCGAGATTTATTCCACGGCCATTATCCTTATAACTTGAGTAATGATTTCTTGTATGTTGGAAAGCGTATCATAATCAATGCATTGAATGATTTTACTAACTTGTTTAATGAATAGTTGTAGTGAAACGTGTTAGTAATTTTGCAATATTAGGAAGAACTATTTTTTTGAACAATTCGTTAGTCTTAAAACTACTCGCGTCCACCTTTTGTTTCCACTTTGTCAATCACCTTCGACTTTTATTTTTGTTTGATTTGTTTGTCTATCAATCAAAAATGTCAGATAACATTGTCTTCTAACACTAAACTTTAATGCCTTACATTCCTTTCACGTACATATTCTCCGGCCATATCTGAAGAGACCATTAACACTATAAAGAAAATTATTAAATCATTGTTTTGAACCTGTATTCCTTTCCCTCTAACAGGAGTCTGTTACCAATATCAGCGTTCTATATCAGTAGCAAGGTATCAAATGTCTTATCGTCTTGCCAGTTCAAACTGCTGTTTTCTTACTCTCTTGTAGAAAACTTCCAGTGCGTAATAAGTGCTAATATCAGCAGAGTATTAAATAACAACAAACGATAGCCGAAATCAATCCTCTCACTTAGCTATTTCGAGCTTCATTATATTCCTAAAATTATTTGTTTCTCATTGCATGACGAACCGATTAAACTGGAGCGTGATACAATACACAATGCGCCAATTAAGTAACGAGAAGGATTTTTTGATGAAACACGCGGATCGAGAAAGCAAGTTTTTTTTTTAGATAACTCATTTATGAATTATGTGGTGGCAACAGCGTTTACGTGAGAACTGCGCAGATTTATTTGCATTATGCATGGCGTCATTCGAAGGAAGAACATTGCCTCTGCTCTGCCATAGAGCAGAGAGCAAATATCAGGTTGTGTTTGAAAATCTGTAAAACTGCGTATGAGGCAGCTGAATTGTTGCTTGATGTGTAAGGATCTAGTTACCTATCTCGTGCACAAATATTCTGATGGTATGCACGTTGCAAGAACGGGCGGGTCGCGAGAGTATAAAAAGTAATCGTTACGTGACCTTGAAGATACTGGAGCGTGAGTTCGGTGTTAATAAGACGTCGATTCTATAAACTTTACACCAAAATTTAGGGAAAAAACAGTTTGTGTTCGTCTTATTCCGCATGTTTTGTCAGGTGACTAGAACATGCACGATTTGAGTACGCAAAAGACATCCTAATGACCGCAGAAACAATGCAAAGTTTTCTCCAAAGGATTGTGGCAGGTGACGAGACCGTGTTTTCGTTTTGATCCTGAAACGAAGCGTCAAAATATTCAGTGGAAGTCTCCACTGTCACCCAAAGGAAAGGAGATCAGGTTACAGAAGTACACAATCAAGACAACGCTTGTGTGCTTTTACGACAGCAAGGGAATTCTGCATCACGAGTTAATTTTTGAGGGTACAACTGTCACAAGCGATACTTACACATCCATTTTGGAACGACTGTGAAGGAAGATTGCTCGTGTCAGATCAGTCAGAATCAGGCAATGGTTCTTTTTTCACGATAATGCACCCGCAACCACAGCAGTCAGTGTACAGCAATTTTTGGTACGAAAACCAGTGTATGTACTCAACCACCCTCCCAATTCTCCAGATTTGTCACCATGTGACTACTTTCTTTTGCAATAAATTAAAGCTGCCTTTAAAAGGAAAAGTTTTTCAAGGTGTGGAAGACATGCAATGAATTCGGACATCAGCTCTTCACTCCTTACGAAAGACGACCTCTGCAGGTTCTTTCGTTGGCTGATCGCACCACTTCTAGCGGTATTGAAGATGCATACATTAATATTATTAATAACATGCATGAAAATGCAAGTGCAACGATTCGTCTATTTGAGAATACAGCACGAGAATGTGCTATTTGAGAATATGTCATTTAAAAGCGATGCAGCTGTTATTTTTTGGGTTTCACTTGAAATGTCATTGACGATTTCATCGGTTTGCATCACATCAGGGAACAATTTTCGCCATGACTTTTGTAAAGTCGAGCTTGGTATGTTATTCCAACTCTCTTAACATGAGAACATTGCATTGTCCATTTCTTGTAGAATTCACGGAGATCTGAATCTTCTCCCAAGACTGAATGGAGTACAGATTTCCTGTAACCACACTTGAATGCCTCAAGGACGTCCTGGTCCATAATCTGCAAGAACGACGTCACATTTGGAAGAAGATATGCGACGAAAATCTGGCCATCGCGTATTTTCAGGACACGTTCCTGAGGATGGTAAGGAGCGTTGTCCAAAACTGACACAGCTGTTTGTGGTAACTGTTTGGGGCTCAGATAGTCTCTAACATCAGGAACAAAATGTTTGAAAAGTCAGTCTGTGAAAATCTCCCTGTTCATTCATGATTTATTCCGATTGTAGTAAACAACGAGAAAATGGCGCATATTTGTTCCCCTGAATGACCGTGGATTCTTGGATTTTCCAATGCACACGAGTTTCAATTTGTACAAACCACTGGCAGTAGAGCACGCTCGCACAATTATTCGTTCTTTGCTTGACTTGTGACCTGGAGCAGAGTTTTCTTCCTGAGACACACAAGCGTTTTTGACGGCAAGGCCTTCCAGTACAAACCAGACTCGTCAGCATTTTAAATTTGATCAGGAAAGAAATTATGACTCTCGACAACTCGTTTAGGCTCCGTAACGAACAAAGTTGCAGCGTCGAAATCCCCTCTTAACTTCTCACGTTGGATACCCAACTGTCTAATTCCTTGGCGAGATTTGAAACATTGCAGCCCCGCTTGAGATGCAGCAAATGGTTCAGGAATTTTCATCTCACTGTGAAATCATTTGGCTTTTTCGAGTAGCAATGGCACGGACACAGGACTTCCCTCTGCGCGTTTCTGCTTGTACCACTCAAACACTGCTCTCTTTAAATCGTCAAATTTTGAACCCTTTGTTGTCTTGCGACCACTTTTAACGTTTAATGTATCCGATGAAGTAACGAAATTGTAGAGTTCGTCTTTCTTTCAAACAATATCACGCACAGTTTGATTTCCGATGTTAATTTCCGATTCAAGCTTAGCGATTGAATCGCCTTTTTCGGTACGTTCAAGAATTGTAGTTTTGTAGAAATTGACAAAAACAACTTTTTGTTTCGACTCTTGTACTGAAGCCAGACATTTTGGCACAAACTTATGCGAAGCTCTTTGCTAACCTCGAGGTGGTCGCCAGTTAAATTTACTCGGAACAATCGTCAAATTTTGAACCCTTTGTTGTCTTGCGACCACTTTTAACGTTTAATGTATCCGATGAAGTAACGAAATTGTAGAGTTCGTCTTTCTTTCAAACAATATCACGCACAGTTTGATTTCCGATGTTAATTTCCGATTCAAGCTTAGCGATTGAATCGCCTTTTTCGGTACGTTCAAGAATTGTAGTTTTGTAGAAATTGACAAAAACAACTTTTTGTTTCGACTCTTGTACTGAAGCCAGACATTTTGGCACAAACTTATGCGAAGCTCTTTGCTAACCTCGAGGTGGTCGCCAGTTAAATTAACTCGGAACAATCGTCAAATTTTGAACCCTTTGTTGTCTTGCGACCACTTTTAACGTTTAATGTATCCGATGAAGTAACGAAATTGTAGAGTTCGTCTTTCTTTCAAACAATATCACGCACAGTTTGATTTCCGATGTTAATTTCCGATTCAAGCTTAGCGATTGAATCGCCTTTTTCGGTACGTTCAAGAATTGTAGTTTTGTAGAAATTGACAAAAACAACTTTTTGTTTCGACTCTTGTACTGAAGCCAGACATTTTGGCACAAACTTATGCGAAGCTCTTTGCTAACCTCGAGGTGGCCGCCAGTTAAATTAACTCGGAACAATCGTCAAATTTTGAACCCTTTGTTGTCTTGCGACCACTTTTAACGTTTAATGTATCCCATGAAGTAACGAAATTGTAGAGTTCGTCTTTCTTTCATACAATATCACGCACAGTTTGATTTCCGATGTTAATTTCCGATTCAAGCTTAGCGATTGAATCGCCTTTTTCGGTACGTTCAAGAATTGTAGTTTTGTAGAAATTGACAAAAACAACTTTTTGTTTCGACTCTTGTACTGAAGCCAGACATTGTGGCACAAACTTATGCGAAGCTCTTTACTAACCTCGAGGTGGTCGCCAGTTAAATTAACTCGGAACAATCGTCAAATTTTGAACCCTTTGTTGTCTTGCGACCACTTTTAACGTTTAATGTATCCGATGAAGTAACGAAATTGTAGAGTTCGTCTTTCTTTCAAACAATATCACGCACAGTTTGATTTCCGATGTTAATTTCCGATTCAAGCTTAGCGATTGAATCGCCTTTTTCGGTACGTTCAAGAATTATAGTTTTGTAGAAATTGACAAAAACAACTTTTTGTTTCGACTCTTGTACTGAAGCCAGACATTTTGGCACAAACTTATGCGAAGCTCTTTGCTAACCTCGAGGTGGTCGCCAGTTAAATTAACTCGGAACAATCGTCAAATTTTGAACCCTTTGTTGTCTTGCGACCACTTTTAACGTTTAATGTATCCGATGAAGTAACGAAATTGTAGAGTTCGTCTTTCTTTCAAACAATATCACGCACAGTTTGATTTCCGATGTTAATTTCCGATTCAAGCTTAGCGATTGAATCGCCTTTTTCGGTACGTTCAAGAATTGTAGTTTTGTAGAAATTGACAAAAACAACTTTTTGTTTCGACTCTTGTACTGAAGCCAGACATTTTGGCACAAACTTATGCGAAGCTCTTTGCTAACCTCGAGGTGGCCGCCAGTTAAATTAACTCGGAACAATCGTCAAATTTTGAACCCTTTGTTGTCTTGCGACCACTTTTAACGTTTAATGTATCCGATGAAGTAACGAAATTGTAGAGTTCGTCTTTCTTTCAAACAATATCACGCACAGTTTGATTTCCGATGTTAATTTCCGATTCAAGCTTAGCAATTGAATCGCCTTTTTCGGTACGTTCAAGAAGTGTAGTTTTGTAGAAATTGACAAAAACAACTTTTTGTTTCGACTCTTGTACTGAAGCCAGACATTTTGGCACAAACGTATGCGAAGCTCTTTGCTAACCTCGAGGTGGTCGCCAGTTAAATTAACTCGGAACAACGCATTTGCCACACGGACAATGCGATACACAATGGACTTTATTCTAGGTAACGTGATATATGGATGGATGAAACATGCCAAGTGACCAGAGTTCGGCTTCTTCGAGGCAAAGTGGGCGAGGGGAGAATGAGGAAGAGAAAGGGGAGGGAGAATGCTTGGAGGCTTAGATGCAACTATTTTTTTCTTCCTAAAGCTAGCCACAGACGAGAGAGAAACTCCTGCAGTAGTACAAAAGACGCAGTGGTACATATGCCCCTGTTAGGAGCTTAAGACGGAGGGGGGGGGGGGGGCTCGGTCCGAACAAGTTTCCGGCGAAATGAGTTGAGATATGGTAATCGGTTCAGAGGAGCAGGCCAATAGGTCTAAGCAGCGTATTTTTTTTTGCGTATAACGAAGTACATTTCTCCGCCATTTTTGTCCACGCCGGGGCTTGAACCCGGATCCCCTCGGTCCGGAATAAGTCACTCTACCAATTGAGCTACGCGGACGTTCGTTCTGACTGTTATCTGCCTTTGTCGTGTGCGTCCTGCTGGCAGGCACGTTACATCTCCCCTCTTCCCCCGAAAGAGGGCCGGGGGGCATGGCCTCCGGGTCAGCCGTGACCATGAATCGTTGCAGGCAGCCATCCGCTGTAGAACGTGCACTTGAGAACTCTCAGTCAATCTGGTGTGTGGAATGCAACGTCACACACAATTATTTTTCGAAGCGCTGGAGAAGGGATTCTTATTTTTCCTATCTCGCGGTGTGGAAAGAACATCACACCATTGCGAGATTTTGAACTGCCGGGTCATCCAGAAAATTCGGGCGCCATTATAACGAAGTAAATTTCTCCGTCATTTTTGTCCACGCCGAGGCTCGAACCCGGATCCCCTCATTCCGGAATAAGTCACTCTACAAATTGAGCTACGAGTACGTTCGTTCTGACTGCCATCTGCCTTTATGTTGTGTGCGTCCTGCTGGCAAGCACGTCACATGCGCGCGGTCCCGGATAACCGAATTCATGGTTAATCGAAACCCAGGTAATCGAGGTTCCACTGTACCTATATAATAGCGTGTTGGTCCTCCTCTAGCGCGAATAACAACCTGTACACGTCGTGGAATCAACTCCACCAGACGTCGGGGGGGGGGGGGGCTTGCGCATTTAATACCAATCACAGCTGTTGCAGCATTGTTCACAACTTTGCACGAGACGTTGGCCTAGGATACATGGATCAGACGTTCAGTTTCACGGCGCAGAGAGCTTCAACACTGTTTAATCCGGGGAATTGTGGGCCACTGGATGGTTCCAAACTAAGATGAGTGTTCCTCGAGCCATGCCTGGGAGGTTGCGACCCGGTGGAGTGTCGTATTTTCCTGCTGAAACAGACCATCGGCCACAGGATACGGCAAGCTCATGAGAGCGTGTAGGTGATCAGCCAGAACATGCTGATTGCGCGCAGTGATTAAGGACCTTCCCATACACACTAAGGGACCTAGTGTGCTCCATGAGAAGGCTCCTTAGACCACCGCCTTGAATAGAGCCAGCCTGGCACGACTATGCCATGGCTTCATGCTATCAACGCCATACCTGCACCCTTCCGTCAGCTCGGTACAGCTGGAAACTATATTCATCTGAACACAGGACGCGACGCCACTCTGCAGGGGGCCAGTTTTGATGTTCCGGGCGTCAGTCGAGGCTTTGTGTCCGATGACGGGCAGTAAATAGTGGCACACGGGCAGCGAGTCTGCTCCTGTAGCCCAAGATATGCAGCGCGTCGGCTCTTGTAGCCCAAGATATACAGCGCGTCGGCTCTTGTAGCCGAGGATATGCAGCACGTCGGCTCTTGTAGCATAGGATATGCAGCACGTCGGCTCTTGTAGCCCAGGATATGCAGCGCGTCGGCTCCTGTAGCCCAGGATTTGCAGCGCGTCGGCTCCTGTAGCCCAGGATATGCAGCGTACACCGTATCGTTAGCTCGCTTACGCTGCTTGGGTATCCGATATTTTACCTGGATTTGATTTGCGCCGCCGTTGCCAAGCGGTTGGTCTGTACGAGCCTGGAGAGTCTACCTCGACCTCGGTTATGAACAGCGTGTGGCCGCCACTGTTTGCTCTCTGGATCCTGGTACGTCCGTCGAGGGGTATGCTCGCAGTACACCCTTGATATGGTTGCTCGCTCGAACTCTAGGGTTCTTAACATTTCGGAGACTGACCCATCTGTTTTGCGCTGACAATGCGTCCGCGATCAAAGTCGCTCAGATCACTACGTTTGCCCATGTTCGTCGATGACGATACAGTTTTGGGAAGCCGTGCTGTCAGCCTATTTATCATTTGCGATCACTTTGGGTCTGTTCCACTCTGTGCGGGGGATGCGCATGTCAGCTGCCCATCACCCCCTATCTCTAATGTTTTGCTTACTGAGTGTATATTTTAACGCTATCGTGATTCGAAGGAGGACATGATAAATTTAGCTTAAATTATGTATATGAGTATAGCTCCCAGACAGTTATAACTAGTTTACAGCTTGCGGGGTTACAGATTTCTATTATTTTTTTTTATCAATTTGAATTCCATCAGTGGCACACCATTCGTTTTTCACGTTCAATAGTCATTTAGAATTTTTCTCTCCACTATGATTTAATCCATAAGTTTTTAATTGTACAATCATACTTTAACCCTTTAACGACCATGACTCTAAAATATAGTATCACTCTAAATACCGTAACTCCCGCAACTGTCTGTTGTTTCACTTCTTTGTTTTGTAACAACAATGGTGACTGACTGTACGCCCCTCTGATTCCTCATTGGCCGTGCAAATATAAAGAACTGGTAAGGGTAGGAAATCTGACTCACTCTAGACAGGCGTTTTGGGTGTTATGGTTGTTAAAGGGTTAACAAAGTTTCTTTGAAATGCTTTCTTCTGGAAATTTTAGCTATTTAACTATTTTTGTTTAATTGAACTATTCGCATGTCTAATTATTTTACCATTTTTTGTGCCTTCTACAGAGCGAGCAGAAAACGAGGAAAAGGCCGATTTCTTCAAGTTTTGGTTGAATTTCGGGATTATTATATATTCTTTTACGATATTTACCACCTTCAACTATATTGGCTACAACAGTGCTACTTTAGAGCCTCACTTACGAGAGGTAAGCCAGTGTAAGTTTCTTACTTTTGTTTCTGCACTTTCTTTTGATTTCAGCAAAGCATCAAATGGTGTACGTAGTTAACAAATAAGGACTTCCATAATATGAATTCTGGTAAAATTCATACTGTTAAATGAACAATCAGATCACGGTATACATGAGTCAGGTATATTGCAAAATATAATCATAAAGCTATTGCTTTTATTATTTCCTCTTCATTAGCTTGTTTGCAAAACCTTCTCTTTTAAGCATAAAACAGTATTTAATACAGCGTAAGATACTAGCTCCCCTGGGCCAATTTAAAATTTTATGTTTAGTTCCTTTGTAACTTCTTTCCATGTGTCTTACTTGAGATAGATTTCTGTCAATTATCGAAATGAATTAAGAAGCGAAAACCTCCAGAAGAAATGCGTTCTTCACAAGTACATCAAAATCATACATATCGCTGTCCGCATATATTAGGTATACAAATAAGTTTTAAAGCGTTTATTGTGTGACTAATACCGCTAATTTACATATCCGACATTACCCCGCGTTGTTGTCATGTGACATTACTGGTCCAGAGTGTAAAATGTGACCCAGACATTAGCTCAACAGTCAAACGCACTTGCACAAAGGTAGATGAAAGATGCCAAGCGATACTGCATTTATTTGACACGGCATTCGTTACGAAATTCATAAAAAAAGTGCTGCAAAAGCATGTGCATAGAGCTCTTCTGTTCTGGAGGAAAATATTGTACCGAAAAGCACATGTGATTTTTGGTTTAGACAGTTTAAAACGGATGATTTTGATGTTAGCGATCGAGAACGTAGCGGAGCCCGGCAGAAGGTTGCACATGAGGAACTGCAAGCATTGCTGGATGAAGATTCGTCTCAAGGTAACAACTAGCTGAACAACTGGGGATAACTCAACAAACCGTTTCCAATTGTTTACGCGCAATAGGAAAGATTCAGAAGGAAGGAAATGGATGCCACATGACCTGAGCCAGAGAAACAAAGGATGAGCGTGTCATGAAGTGTTTGAATCTGTTGAATAAACAACACAGAAAGTCTTTCCTGTGGAAAATCGTTACGGGTGATGAAAAGTGGATATGGTACGACAATCCTAAACGCAAAATACACTGGATATACCTCAGTGAAGCAATGACTTTGACACCGAAACGGAATATTCACTCCAAGAAAGTTCTGTTGTGCATCTGGTGGGATATGAAGGGTGTGCTCTATTATGAACTATTGGAACAGGGTCAAACTGTTACTGCTGATCGCTACAAGCACCAATTACTGCTATTGAACCAGGAAATTTGTCGGAGACGTCCATTCACAAGCAAAGGATTACGTCCCGTGAAATTACTGCATGACAACGCTAGGCCGCATGTCGCAAAATCGGTCAAGGGAACCTTATTGAC
Source organism: Macrothele yani (assembly GCA_039090855.1). Taxonomy (NCBI): domain Eukaryota; kingdom Metazoa; phylum Arthropoda; class Arachnida; order Araneae; family Macrothelidae; genus Macrothele; species Macrothele yani. The sequence goes on from CM077005.1 coordinate 65,424,595, forward strand.
GCTTGAATGGGAAGTTTTGGAGCACCTAACGTACAGTTCCGGCATAGTCTGACGAGACTATTATGCACCATGGTTTGTCAGCTGTACGGTTCCAGACATGTGACGAAGTGCAAAAATGGGTTGAATACTTCATCGCTTCACACGATGAAGTATTCTTCATGGCTGGAATTCGTCAGCTGCCCGACCGATGGCGGAAGATGACAGATGATAACGGCACATATTTTGATTCGTAACTGTATTGTTGTTTTCAATCGAGTTACATGTTGCGTTGTCTTAAAACGTTTTGAAAACTTATTTGTACACCTAATACATTCCATACAATATTTAGTTTCCCCATGTAGCTATTCTTAAGATGACTTGAATATTGCATCGAGCCGGAATAGAAATCGACCCACATCTCTCGATTTACGTTCGAGTCTTCTGAAGGATGGCTACGTGGGAAACAGGAAAAATCTACGTGTACAGGAGTTCAGCCAAATAATGAAAATACCGAAGGCGAGTGGAGATGCTGATTATGCAGATCACAGGGACGATGTCGACCGCGATGTGAGATATAAAAAGGGGTGCAGTACGATGTGGGCTATCAGAAAATAGAGACAATTTCAGATGAAAAAGCTGCTGTGGAGTAATTGTCGACAACTTCAGATCTCAGTGACATCAAAAATACATTGGTGCGCATCTTACACTAGCTTCGGTAACTAAAACGGCAGAAATGGTAGATGTAGCACGTGGAATTTTATCGAAGACTATGGCTACCTATCAAAAAAGTACAGGACGTTGACTCCAAACGTGCAGATTGTGGATCCCATACGAAGCCGCAAATAGCAGCCGAGTTGAGCACCAGTAGGAATGATCTCGTTTCCTTCATAACAGTTCGTCGGTTTAATTCACTGGGCCGTTATTTAGGGCCGTGCTGAAATCCACAAACCTCTGATTACCAACATAAATCCGACAAAACTTGCAAGATGGTACGAAGCACATCAAAACTGGGATGCTAAAGACTGGCAACGTGTCATCTAATCTGGTGAATCATGTTTCACATTGTTTCCCACCACTGGTAGAACGTACTTTTGGCGAAAACCAGCCGAAGCATGCAGGTTGATACCTGATGCTGTGGAGTGTCATATCATGGCATTCTTAAGGGCGTGGTTATTCTTCAGTGTGATGCCACATTTGCAACGTACGGGTCCATTCTTCGGAAATACTTGCACTCAATGTTGCAGGCATTGTTCCCTAACGACCGTCCCTGGTTTCAAGCAAATAATACATCTGTGTATTGTGGAGCAAAATGTGTCGAGTTGTGGTTTTTAGACCATGAGAAGGAGGTACAGCAACTACACTGGCCATCTCAATCTCCAGACTTCCATATTGTTGAATATTCGTGGAAATCTCTGGAGCAAGAGGTCGGGTAACACTTTCCACCTCCACCATTTCTGACACAGTTGGAACATATTTTACACGAACAATGGTCCCAAATTCCAGTACCGTATGCAACTTGTATAAGTCTATAATACCAAGTCGAATTACTACTTTTCTGAAAGCCCGAGGTTGGCCTACAGCTTAATACTGTAATTTTGCAAAACCCTTCTATATGCCGGCAATTATACTTCATCTAATGCTTTTGTACTACGAAACACCATTTTTTTTGGTCAGATATTTTGATGCAAATGATTGGCCTAAACTTTTTCACCTTTTTTCTTTCTTTTCCTTCTTTTTTCGCAAGAAGTTCCTAATGGCGTTTAACAGGCTTTTGATTTCAGAAAATGCTTTCCTTTATCCAGATCGCACGATATTTCTAGAGAGACAAATTTAATGAGCACCCAAATAATACAACGACACCGAAATCTAACACTGCAGAACTAAAAGTACATCACCACGTAGCGAAGAAGAAAGTTACGACACAGGCTGCATATACTTACAATGTTTGCAGAGCGACGCATGAAAACAAATGTCGAACCAAAAGAACCGAAGGAGGCTCTCTTTTGCTCCTGACCAATATTTCTCTTTCTGATTATTAAACGGGATCATATAGCTTTCAGTATTCTTCATACAGTCACTTGCAAAAGTTTAAGACCATCTGTTGGTATTAGATTTCTACCGATTGAGTCAGCTACTGTCTGTATTACTCAACTTCCTGTCGGTGTTGCATCATCCTGCAGCGGCAGCTGTTGATAGAGTTGGGGGTGGCGTGCGCATGTCAATTTGCTTCTGGTTTTAATGCTGAGAGGTTTTGTACGTATTTTCTATATAGCGAAAGATGGGCAAAAATGCGTCGTTAAATGTTACTCAGAGAGCACAAATAGTGACTTTATATCATGAAGGATACTCCAAAGATGACATAAACAGAAAGGTGAATCTGGCCAAGACTGCTATTCATAACACAATCATGAAATATCGAGATACAGATGAATTTAGCGACCTAAAGAGAAGTGGACGTCCAAGAAAAACAACCCCATGTTATGACAGTATCATAAGGCGAATAAATGTGCGTTCTCCGAGGAGTTCGTGCAAGAAAATCAAGGCCTTTCTACATTCAAAAGGGTCTGATATTAGTATCAGCACTGTTTCCCGAAGTCTTAGCAAAGATTTTGGATTAAAGTCTAATAAACCTGCACATAAACCTAGACTAACTTTTGTCATGAAAAAGAAGACTCCAGTTTGCGAAGCGTCATCAGTCGTGGACTGCTGATTGGAGCTAAGTTATTTTTTCCGATGAATCAACTGTGCGTCAATTTGAATCAAGTGAAGCACATGTTCATATACAAAAGGGCAAAAGGTTTGATGAAAAATACACCGTTAGCACCGTGAGACATCCGCCTAGTTAGATGATATGGGGTTCTATGTCAGCATCCGGTACTGCTTCATTACCCTTTTTGCCGACAGGCATTGGGGTAATATGAAGCAGTACCGGATGCTGACATAGAACCCCATATCCATTGACTAGGCGGATGTATATATATTACCATGACTGGTCCGTTTTATGAGGAAATGTTACGTGAGAAGCTGTTAACTCATATCCAGTGCACAGGTGCCCAATCTTTGTGTATGATGGTGTTCCATGCCCAAAGATCACGGAGAGTTAAGGACTACTTGCAGAGGAGAAACATAACTGTGCTTGACTGGCCTGATAACAGTCTCGACCTTAACCACATGGAATATTTTTGAACGATTTTAAAAGAGAAGGTAGCAGAAAAACAGCCCTCAAATTTCCAAGATTTGATTGACGAGATCAAGTACGTTTGGTGCAAAGACATTTCAATTGACTACTGCAAATCCCTCATTGAGAGTATGACATATCGTATTCTGTCCGTTATAAAAAACAAAGGTGGTCACACAAAGATTTGGGTCTTTTTGTGCTCTAAAGAACGCAAGTATTCATCTGTGGTGTCATTGTTTCATATATCTCTGACTAGTAATTAGATATTTTTTTGGTAATCTTAATTTTCAATAAATTGACAGGTGGTCTTAAACTTTTGCAAATGACTGTAGGTTAAGTACCTTCATCTCTTCTTAGTAAACCACTTGTATGATGTACTGGTTCATGTTGTATGGTCCGAAACATGCTTAGTTACTCAACGTTTTTCATCCTTAGACTGATCAACGTATTTTCATTTTTTCTTTCAGTTTAACCTATCCGGAGTGCTGCTAGGTTTGATGTTTGCTCTGTACGGAACTGTGTACGCTGTTACTGCTTCCATATGGGGTTGGTTAAGCGACAAAAAGGTAAAAAAAAAAATCAGCTCTTTTCCCTTATTGTAATTTCATATTTTTTCCGTAACGAAACTATACAAACCCTTTCATTAAAGTAGTTTTCTGTTTCATAATGCACGTTCATCAGATTGTTTATCCTACTCAGCGATACATCTCATCTTGTCTGCTGATGATTTCGAACTGCAGCAAGTTTATACATAAATCATATGTTGCGAGTAGAAGTAGTAGAAATCAGGATTCGGTAAAGCGTTTCTTCCTGCATGTCTGATGATACCTTTCACAAATTTTCTTGTGTGTTGCCCGAAATAAGCTCCCGAGTGACAATACGAAACATTCACGCAAACGTGTTGTTAGCTGGGTAATATTCTGGTCACCAAAAGTTAGGGATGTTGCATGAGATGAAGGATGTATGTATGTATGTATCTGACTCAAGCAACACGCACTGGAATAACCTCAGTGAGGCTACCTAACACAAACGATATAAGAGTACGCATACAGAAACAATTTGTTGTTCATTTTCTGCACACAACGTAGCATTATAATATACAGGGTTACAAGGAAAGTCCGTGATCAGACCAATATCTCACGAACTATGGCAGTTAGCGATTTACTTGTGCAGTTGTATAGGAAACCCCCCTATGGCGCAAACAATAACACCACGACGGATCCCCTCGCCCCCTGTTTTTTTTTTGGGGGGGGGATCCTTCGTAGCTCTCGCGGGACACTTTTATCGGAGCACGTACGCAATGTGCTGTGTTGTCATAATGCTGATTTACATATGATGTAGCTACCTATGCTGATAACCGATCTGTAGTAGTCGCTAGATTTGCATATCACCACGTTTTCCCTTCGAGACCGCAATATCCCTAACTTTTTGCCCCTCGTGTATATGTATAGCCAAGTTTGAAGTTACCTACTAGAGTACCAACCTCTTCACTGCTGATACTGATATCTATGAAACCATGAGAGTACTTCGATATTATTGAATATTGCTGATGCTACGCAACTCGAAGGATTTCCAGTAAAATACACTGGTGTCCAAAATTAAATTCCACGTCACAGAATGTACGGACATTTGGTATGTAAATATTGCGCATAATCATAACGTATAGTGTTCTTATTAATCACGTATAACTATGTGTGAAAAGTGAATTTCCTTAGCGCATTATATTACATGAATATGAAGACTGTGTTAACTGAAACGTTCCGTAGAGTTGATACTTTTTTACCTAAAACTCCTACACAGATATTAATTACACACTTATGGGCTAAAAAACAAATCCTTGTTTGCAAAAACTTTACGTCTTTATTATTCCTTCAGACACTTAAAAGGTAGAACACATCGTCATAACATCCAACAGGTTTCGTAATTTATGACATTCTTTAAGTAACACTAACTTGTTAACAAATTAATGCTTGAAACTCAAACAATATGGCAATCTAGTCAACTTCTAACACGAATGAGCCTAACGAGAGACTCAAAACGTTTAACGTGCAACAGCAAAATACATCCGACAAGAAACAGCAACCTCACTGAAATAAGCTAGACAGGCAGCCAGCTCGAAAGCCAGTTAGAACTCCCCAAACATACACAGTGCGTCAAATAATTTTTAAGACTGGCGCTAGATTTCAGCCTACGGTGGCGCCACCAGTGTAATCGCGAATGCGTTATAAACCGTGACCATCTGCTTGCTTTCTGCCAAAAGTACTGCGCAGTTGTTAAAATAACTCAAACGAAACGGCCGTTCATTAGAGAAGTAAAATTTTTTTCATGTTGAATTATTAAGATGGAACAAAGGGCTGTTATTAAATTTAACGCAAAACTTGGTAAAAGTGCCTCGGAAACGTACCAAATGATGAAACAAGTTTACGGTGAGTTTTGTTTAAGCAGATCAAATGTTTTCCTGTGCCACAAACGTTTTTTAGACGAAAGAGATACGCTACAAGATGATAAGCATACCGGAAGACCAAGTTCATCTACGACACCTGAGATTATTGAAAAAGTGCGTGATTTCGTGGCAAACAATCGATGTGCGTCACTAAGAATGATGGAAGAGTCTTTAAACATCAACAAAGAACGATTCGAACCATCCTGCAAGAAGATTTGGTCAAAACAAAAGTCTGTGCTAAATTTGTTCCACACACGTTAACCAATGAACAAAAATCAAGGAGAAGTGCACATTGCAGAGACATCATTTCAGATGCTGAAAATGATCCAAACTTCTTAAAATCGATTGTTACAGGTGATGAAACATGGTGTTTTAAATATGATCCTAAAACAAAGCGACAAAGTGCGGAATGGAAGTCAAAAACTCACCACAAGCCAAAAAGAAAAAAACAAGAAAAGTTCCATCGAAAATCAAAACAATGCTCATTACATTCTTCGATAGTAAGGGTATTATCCACAAAGAATTTGTTCCAAGTAGACAAACAATTACTGGTGAGTTTTACTTAAATGTTTTGAGGCGTTTGATGGGCAGAATTCGTCCAGAATATCGGGAGGAAAGCAGTTGGTGTTTGTTCACGATAATGCACCTAGTCACACATCACTTCTTGTTCGTAGATTTTTGGTGACAAATAACATCTGTGTGTTGAATCATCCACCGTATTCGCCTGATTTAGCACCCTGCGACTTTTCTTTATTCCCAAAACTTACAATGATGTTAAAAGGGTGTCATTTTGATGATATTTCGACCATACAAACAGCTTCGACGCGTGCTTTGGAGGCAATTCCGCAAAGTGAACTGGAACAGGCATTCGAATCATTATTAAATCGCTGTAACAAGTGTATTGAAGCCGGAGTGACTTATTTTGAATAACAAAGCAAAACAAATTATAATTTCTTGTTTCTATTTCATTTTACAGACCCAGCCTTAAAAATTCTTTGCCACACTGTATATACCTCAAACATCGTTCTTATCTCTGTTGAACACATACGTCATTCTACTCCTGATATCAAATCAGCTCGCGACAACAATATTCATTCGAGAAAGACATGTAGCGTTAAATTAAAACCTGCTTAACGAATCAAAATTTACATAGATAAAGGAATTAAAAAAAAAAGGAGTTATGTTAGAGTATATGTCACAAAAGTTCATACATAATTTATTGAAATATATGATTATACACACATTTTGATTATGCATGAACACAAGCATATGAGTCTCCATAGCTGTGTGTTAGACTTGATCTGGTCACATAGTTGATTGGGAATAATCTTTTGAACATTTCTTACGGGCATGCTAATGCCAAGTTTGCTATTAAGCTCTGTAGACCATGAATTTATTTCACAAAAAGGGAGGTATGCAACTGATGAAAGATTCTGAGAGACTGACGATGAGCTTAAACTTATATCCCTAATGAACCCAATACGAGATTAATAGGGTTCAAATCAGGAGTCCCGGCTTGTATTTTCGTCGTTTGAATGTTGTGCTCCCATAGCCATCATTAATGAGCTGAGCTCAACGAGGACGATAGTTTTCGTTCATAAATATGACATTGAGTAATAGCAGCACACCGGAAAACCAAGATATAGGGTTCCAGTATCGCGTTAAGCTCTGACCAGTGAGATTGTCGTCATCAAACACATGGAGTGGAGTACGGCCATTCAGTATTATAAAATCTCATTCTAGCAAACCACCATCACCAAAAGTGTACCGTTCTCTGTTCTTGGAGGAACAATACGGTTTCTTGGCTCACTCCGGATGAAGAGACGTCAACAATCTGTCTTTGAACTGAATCGCGACTCTTTTAGTAAAATAAACTAATGGACACTGATCTTTGTTGCAGTAACAATGTTGGCAGCAACTGTTCAAGCGAGCTCTCCTGACGGAGAGACATAACACATACCATGGGTAAAGCTACATGCAGTAAGGTCAATATATGGTTTCCGTTGACATTGTTGTCTGTGTAGCTGCGGACAGCAATGCAGAATGTTGCCTAGCTATACACTATATTGACAAAACTCACCGGATATCTAGAAGAGAAACACAACATAGCATTTATCGGCATACATTAGTACGGTGTCGGTCCACCTTCGGCCTTAATGCATGCGCTGACCCTTCGAGACATGCTTTCGACAAAGTTTTGGAACACAGCGATAGGTATTCGCTTCCATTCAGTACATAATGCTGCCGCCAACTGTTGCTTAGTAGTAGGCCAAACTTCTTATGCGGCGCTCTAATTCATCCCATAGGTGCTGTATGGGATTAAGATCAGGGCTCTGTGCTGGCCAGTCCACACACGATAGGGAATTATCGTCAAACCACGCAGTAACAGTCCTTGCTTTATGGCTCGGTGCATTACCCTGCTGGTACCAACAATGCTCGGTTCCATAGTATTGCCACAGAGCTGGTAGCGCATAATTGTCCAGAATATCGAGGTAGACGTGCTGGTTAACAGGTTTGTACCCGATAACCAATGGACCGGAACCATATCACGAAAAACACCCCCACACGAATACACTGCCAGCTCCAAACTTGACCGTGAGAACAGCAGTACACTGTGGTAAATAACGTTCCCCGGCTGCCGCCATACCCACGCACGGCCATCAGACTGATGAATCGTGTATCTGGATTCATCAGTCGATAGGACCCGGGTTCCACTGATCTACGGTCCACGATGAATGTTCTTTACACCATGCTAAACGACGAGTAGCATTCCGAGTGGAGATGAAAGGCTTATGAGCAGCCGTACAACCACGGTAACCCATGGAATGAAGTTATCTGCGAATGGTACGTGTACATACCGAGGTTCCAGGACTTTTACTCACCTGTAAACTGAGGTCTTGCGCAGTACTTTGTCGATTAGCTGTAAAGACTCTCCTGAGGCTTCACGTCCTCTAGCACGGATTTTCTTTGGTTTGCCAGTTCGTTTTGCTACTTCAGGCACGCCATGTATCTTCCACTTATTCAGTACATCCAAAACAGTTAAACGCCTCTGGGTTTCTCTTATGGACAACGCACTAATATAACACCCAACAATCTTTCCTTTCTTACAGTTAGTTCTCTCCCACTGCGACATTTTCACTCAATCTCACAGTGCGATATGATCGCGGTCAGCTGCAGGCTTTTTTTAATAACTTTGGCAGCTATACCGCGCATCTTAACAACGCGAATCCGTTCATTTGTTTTTGAAGGGGTGTCCTGTGACTTTTGTCAATGTAGTTTATATGCTCTGCGATACCTCACAGTTAAAGCAAGCAAGGTAATGGTTTTCCCGAGATGTGGTAGTATTCCTGCGATCCTGGGTAGTCATTCTTGATTCGTCACTGGTGCAATTAAAATGTTGCCATAATCTTTAAGCTATTTTTGGCTGGATATTCGAGTCTATTGCCACATGATTCTCTTGCTTGCAGCCTTTCTGTCTATCTGCATTTTACACAGTCAAATAAACATGCGTCAAAGATTGGGAAATACTTTTCTATCAAAGAGAGGCTTACTGATACATCCGATGCTGTCGCAAATTTGACGGTTTTGCTATCCAGATAGTTTAAAAAGGGTTGCTTTGTTTGCTCATTGGGCAACTTTAAGTTCAGCAATATTCGAATTTAAGTTCTGAAACATACTTCTAACGCGTTACGTAAATGTCATTACATTTTTTTTAGTGAAATTTATTTTTCTCCCAAAAATGCCTTTTAGATTTTATTTTCAGACAACAATGTACAAAGGACATGATACCAAACGTATTGGATTTAGTGCTTATCTTTAGGTATAGGCTATGATCGGGGCATTTTTTTGGAAAAATGAAAGAACGAGTATTTCGTTTGTTTTTAGGAAGGTTAACATACAAAAACACACATGAGTGATGAAAAATAATTTTTATCAATATAAATTTTCAAGAAGCTGAGAAATTTTTGAAACTATTCAATGAAATTTGTTGTTTACGGTAAACGCTTTAAATATTTAATACAGACATTTGACGTGGACTGGGAACATTTAACTGAGGTCATCGCTCTTTCCACGTTTATAAGCAAGTCACGGAAAAATTCTCATTGTCCGCCACCGGGAATCGAACCCAGGGTCTTCCAGTTACACGCCGGACTTCCACTGCACCACAGCGGCCTCGAAATCCTCCAGACTCACATACACTAACTGCCAAGTCACTTGGCAGGTTGCTTCTTGGAGCCCCGCACAATGCTGGGGATTCACCAAAGACGGTAAGCAGCAACTGAACAAATAATTAGAAGGCGAATGAATAATTAATACAGACCACCATCTACCATCTTTGGTAAATCCTCAGCATTGTGCGGGGCTCCAAGAAGCAACCTTCCAAGTGGCTTGGCAGTTAGTGTATGTGAGTCTGGAGGAATTCGCGGCTCCTGTGGTGCAGTGGTAGCATGTACGGCACGTAACTGGGAAGACCTTGGGTTCGACTCGCTGTGGCGGTCAATGAGAATTTTTCCGTGACTCACTCATAAACGTGGAAAGAGCGATGACTTCTGTTTGACGCTCTAAATAAAAAAACTTACGGATATATGATAATAATTTTCCATCAGTTATATGTGTATGACTACTATCTATACAATGCACTAAAAGTTAAGTGATATTCCCAAACAATTGCTGAGACAGTCATTAATTTATACATTAGTCTGAATTTTCGACAAAGTTATTCACTATTTTGAATGTAAATAGCTATAACTTAACTTGAACTTGCATACAGCAAAACGTTTAGTATAAGAAAGACGTATACCAAGTTTTTTTAATTATTTTTCATACCGTTTTAAGTTATCAGGTTTTTCGTGAAAAGTTCGGTACGAAATTCTCATTCTTCAAAAAGCACGTTTAAAGTTTAAAATACGAAGTTTTTCGCAAACATGAATTGCACGAAATACTTGTAACCAAAGTGATGCCAGATATGTAAAACCTCCTAAACATAAATTCTTTCGAGTTTTAACTATAATTTTATGCTAAAATAGTAAAGCAAACCTAATTATTTTCCAACTTCCAGCTTTTAAAGTGTCACTTAACGGTTATTTTGACAGCTGTGCTTTCATAAAAAAATTGCTATATTTCTGTATCTATTCATCGTATGCCAGAAACAAAGGGAGTTTTGGAATCAACAAATGAACGGGACTTTAAAAATGAAAGAATTAAAAATAAATGTGAAACTTTGTCCAAAAAGATCTTTTTAATGTAGACTAATACTTTTTTAAGCTTCTTGAAAATTAATCATTCTGTTTTCAAGATATCGTTATATCAAGTACTCTTTTATTCTTGTTTCTCTGTACGAAAACTTGGCCTTCCGTACACATACAGACGAACAGAGAAGATGAATGTTATTTGCTCTGGCTACGAGATTGTGATGCTGTTGCATTCCTTAACGTTTCTAGAAGAAAAGTAGCATACGTTCGAGGCCAGAGGAATAACGATTCTCTTAACACTTTCGTAATGTTTAGTCCAAAATGTTTTAAATTGAAGTTTTTTTCGACGGTCTTCATAAATATTTTCCTAAAATGTTCAAAAGACATTGAGAGCTTCATTGTAATTTTAGCATTTCAGAATAACTTAAATCTTTGACCTCTGCTCTAGGTTCGTTTTAGTTCAATGGTAACAGGTTAACAAAAATCTTCGAAAACCATCTTTTCATTTTTTTCAAGGTAACAAAACGGAAGAAAGAAGTGTAAGATACTTTGCGACAGCGCAATTGAAACTTTTATCATTTAATGCAACGTTCTCTCTCTCTCTCTCTTGCCTGTATGTCTCAACTTCTACTAGCCGTCTCTCCTTATAAACATGAATATCGTATATAGGAGTATATAAAAATGAACTATTTATGTTTACTATTAGGTGCTTGAATTAAATCCCGCTGTTGCCCATTAGAGCGCAGCAGTAGTGCGCTGTGACCCGGGCTACACGTGACCTCCCTTGCTCACGCACGTACCTTCCGTAGTCTGGGTGAAGCAGTGTGTGACACGCGATCGGAGGGCACAGGAGACGAGTTTGTATCGCATTCACGATGTCGAGTTTCGTACCAAAAAAGGAGCATTTGCGGGAAGCATTACTCTTCTGCTTTAATCTCAGGAAATCTGCAGCGGAAAGTCATCGTTTGCTAGTGCAGGCCTATGGGGAACATGCCCTATCGGAAACAACATGCAGAGAGTGGTTCTGACGCTTCAAAGCCAACGAATATGACGTGAAGGACAAAGATCGCCCTGGGCAGCCGAAAAAGTTCGAAGATGGTGCATTGGAGGCCTTATTGGACAAGGATTCAAGTCAGACACTCTACGAGTTGTCTGAAACACTACGGGTCGATGAGTCAACTGTTAGCAAACGTTTAAAGGCAATGGGAATGATCCAGAAGCTCGGAAACTGGATCCCACATTACAAAGTTATTCTTCTCCACGACAATGCTAGACCTAATGTCGCCAAATCCGTGAAGGAACTCTTGGAGGCACTTGGCTGAGACCTCTTACCCCATCCGCCTTATTCTCCGGACTTCCATTTGTTCCGGTCGCTACAACATTTTTTGTCTGAGCAGCACTTCCGTTCTGTCGCGGATATCCAAAAAATGACACTATGAATGGTTCGCCTCTAAAGAACCTGCATTTTTCTACCGCGGAATCCATTTGTTACCCCAACGGTGGGAAAGGGTCGTAGCTACCAACGGACACTATTTTGAATAGACTGTCCTGTACCGTTCTGTGGCAACACACAGGTGTTTGTGTGTCAAAAAACAGCAGGAATTAATTCAAGCACCTAATATGCTGTCCTGTTTCTATTCTTATGATTTCGGCATTATCTTACAAATACAACGTGTTTATAAATGGTAGGAACACTTTCAATAATTGAATGCACACGGAATAAGAGCGGTTCGATTTACTATACACTTTGAAAGAGAAAACTTGAAAGTTTCCCCGTTGTTGCTGCTGAAGCGTGGATTTCTATCATTCACCATCTGCTGGTGTTATCTATCATACCCCTACCACGCACATAGCCTTGTTAAACGATGGTGGCAACAAGGCTATGCAGCCACTACTGTTTGATGGGAATACGTGTGTAACAGATGTTCAAAAGAAATTTCGAAGTGCGTACGGCTGAGTCACCAACCAGAAAGACTATTAACAAGTGGCATCAGCACTTTATAAGCACAGGTCGCTTGCATTCGAGAAAGAGCAGTGGCAGGCCTGGTGTTCCTGTTAATAAAATGGAACGAGTAAGTGAGGCATTTACAAGGAGCCCCAATAAATCAATGCGACGTGCATCACGTGATCTGCAAATTCCAGCCACGACATTGTGGATGGTTGTTCGTAAAAAAATTTTCTATGAAACCCTACAAATTGTAGTTGGTGCATATGTTAAAGGAAGACCACAAAGAGAAGTGTTTCTAATTTTGTTGTGAACTGCAAGGACTGACAAAATAACATGACAACTTCTTTAATCGCGTAGTGTTTAGCGATGAGGCCGTATTTCCCATCAACGAGAAGGTCAACCTACACAATTGTCGAATCTGGGACACATAGAAACCTGTAGAGGTAATTGAACATAAGCGTGATTCGCGGAAAGAGGATGATTTTCTGCATCTTGTTATGCTGAAAATTGTGCGGACCTTTCTTCTTTGCCGAAGACACTGTAACTGGGCCTTCCTACTTCGATATGCTACAGCAGTGGTTGATGCCTCAAGTTCAGAAAGGTAATGATGACTTTTGTTTACCAGCAAGACGGGGCTCCTCCGTACTTTCATAATGACGTCCGGGCCTACCTTAACACCAAGCTACCAAGCGCTACATTGGACTTACTGGAGAAAGCATGTTTCTTGAAATGGGCGCCGGGATAATCGGATTTAACTCCGTGTGAGTTCTTCTTCTGGGGCTACATAAAGGATCGTGCTTATGTGCCACCTTTGTCACGTGACTTCCAGGAACACAAGCCGAGAATTGAAGAAGCTACCATCACGGTTACACAGGATACCCTGAACAGGGTATGGCAAAAGTTCGATTACCGTACAGACATTTGCCATGTCGCATGGGATTGATCATTGTGAAGTGATATGATGTAAAGAAATTTGAACATTTTCTCTTTCAAAAGATATCTGCCCTTGTCTTTGTCCAATAAATCACTGAAAGTGTTCCCATCATTTATAAACACCCTTTATTTTACTAAAAACTAAGCACGTGATAATCAGCCGTTTTGGATGCAACGTCCGAAGTAAACCCGGGGGAACGCCTTCCCGGATTAAAACCTCTACTATACAGGGTGATTCAGCTAAGCGTGCACAAACTTCTAGGAGGGGTAGGTTTCACAAAGACAAAATCGGAATCGCATAGCGATGCCGTGTCAGAAACGCCATCTTCATGTGATAGATGGCGTTGTTCGGCAGCGAGACCGCCCATACGTTATTTCGGGTTACAGTCATTTGCAAACCGCCAGCAGAGGTAGTAGGATGGCTGAGTTCGCGAACTCGGAAATGGCTGATTTGCACCTCGCAGACGGAGCAACGGACGAGCCGCCGTGCGACTGTACCAGGAGCGGTACCCGATGAGACGAGTGCCAAACCAACAAGTGTTCGTATGGCTGCATCAGAGGTTATGTGACACTGGTTCTTTCCAGGGGCCTTAGTATTCCTTCCAGGTGTCAAGAACCATGGGTACACACTCCTGCCATCGAAGAGAATGTGTTAAGTCCTGCAGCACACACTCCAAGTGCCAGCACACGAGCATATGCCCATCTGCTCGGTCTATCCCAATCCACCGTGTGGAGTGTTCTGCACGAACACCAATTGCGTCCATATCATGTGCAGCGCGTTCAAACACTAAGCTCTGAGGTTTATCCTCAGCTCATTGCATTTGCGCAATGGTACCTGCAGAAGAGTGCCGCAGAACCCCAATTCCTTGCTTCTGTGATGTTCACTGACGAAGCGTGCTTTACATGGGAAACTTGTTGTAATGCACATAACGCGTATGTATGGGCGGTGGAGAAACCCCATGCTGTACGACCACGTGCAGCACAAACCGTTTTGCTGTTAATGTTTGCGCCGGCATTGTCGGGGACCATTTAATTGGCCCATACCTCATGCCTCCTCGTCTGCATGGAAAGGGCTACCGGATATTTCTGGAGGACTTCTTGCCAGAGCTATTGAACGAATAATAGTTCTCTCAGTCGCTGCGCCGTGCAATGTGGTTCCAGCATGATGGGGGCCCCCTCCCATTTCAGCTATGGCGTTCGTCATCACTTAAACACGACGTTTGGGCTTCAGTGGATCGGGCGTGGTAGTTCCGTTCATTGGCTTGCAAGATCACCGGACTTTTACATGCTTTGATTACTTCTTCTGGGGTTACATCAAAGGATTGGTGTACGACACCCCCGTTGAAAGTGATGAGGACCTTGTAGCACGCATCTCTGTAGCTGCTTCGGAAGTCTGAGACACGCCAGGAATTTTCCAAAATGTACGTGATTCCATGCGCCGACGATGTCAAGCGTGTGTTACTGCTCATGGTCCCTACCTTGAACACCTTCTATAACCTCAATGCATTTCGCAAATGGCTTGTGAGTAATAAAAAGCACTGTATTCTCTTACGTGCTGCTGTTTCATTTCACGTCCTCTCTGTACACTAGTACATGAAGATGACGTTTCCGACCCTGCATTGCTATGTGATTTCGATTTGCCTTTGTGCAACCTACCCCTCCCAGAAGTTTGTACATGGTTGGCTGAATCACCCTGTATAAGAACAGTTGGTAGCCGATAACCATTCCGAAGTTTAATTGTATGGACTTCAAACTAATTATTCCGATTTTAATTGTACTGAGATGAGTTAGAACAGAATGCTCTACTCTCTCCGTCCCAATGGACAAGTGATAAAACTGATTTAGCCACGGTTTTCCCAAGGCTTTGGCTGTGCCCATAGCGAGTGTCCTATACTCAGGAACGTCTGACTCCTTGTAAACTTTGATGCCCGCCGGGATCTTTAAAATCCAAAACATAAAGAGGAATATAAAGTCAGGTGATGCGTAACATCACAGCCTCTCCTTGACAAATGTCAACCCCGCCTTCTCGTGGTACATCCTGTTCCCACTAAAGGGGCTCTGACGACCGCCAATAGCGGTATAACTATACCATCGGGATTAGAGGAAATGCTATCCCACACTCACCAACCCGCTTGGCCAGCGTGGTGAGTTATAGCCAAACCCCTCCAAAATGACTCCACAACTTAAATCTTGGCCCTCAGTCTCCGGCAGCTAGAATGTACCTGGCCAAGGCAGCGGCCAGTGCGACATGAAGGCAGAGGGTGCTAAGAATCCCCGGAGGACCGGACTAGGCTGCCATCTGATGCTGACCTTGGCTACGTATAACGGACGCTCCCTATCTTCTGATTCAAGGCTTCTTGAATTGGAAGAGGAACTACAAAGGATCAAGTGGGACATCGTCGGGCTAAGTGAGGTAAAGAGAAAAGGAGAAGATCTCATTGAACTGAAAAGTGGACATCTCTTCTACTATCGTGGGACAGATACTGGCAGAACTAGTGGTGTTGGATTTATAATAAACAAGAAACTGAAGGATAAAGTTGTAGAAGTTGAAAGTTCCTCTGACAGAGCTGCACGACTCGTTATCCAACTCTCGAGAAGATACCAGGCTCAGATTATTCAAACTTATGTACCCACCACAAGTCATGCTGAAGAAGAAATTGAAGAATTTTATGAGGAAATTCGTGATCTAAATAATAAAGGTAAGCAGCACTTGAAGATAATTATGGGAGATTTCAATGCAAAAATAGGGCAACGGCAACAGAATGAAACTTCAGTAGGTAAATTCGGTCACTGCAACAGAAACCAGCGTGGAAATACTCTCGTAGAGTTTGCAGAGGCAGAAGGGTTTTTCATCTTGAACTCCTTTTTCAAGAAAAAGCCACACAGGAAATGGACATGGAGACATCCAAATGGGACGACAAGTGAAATTGATTTTATTATGTGTAACAAAAAATTCGTCATAGAAGACTGCAGTGTGCTAAACAAGTTCAACACAGGCAGTGACCATAGATTGGTGAGATGTAAGATGCACCTCAACACTAAACTCGAACGTAGCAAGCTCATAAGACAAACAAAATGTATTGACATAACCAACCTTAAAAAACACCATAATACCTTCAAATTGGAACTGAAGAACAGATTCTCTGCTTTAGAAGGCCTAACATCGGAAGAAGTGGATATTTCTGAAGTTAACAGAAAAGTAACCAAAGCTCTTATGGAAACAGCAACAAAATTAGCTGGGTCTAAGAACAAATTGCATGTGAACAAATTATCAGGAAAAACCAAAATGTTGATGCAAAAAAGAAGAGTGATGAGGACAACTAAAGAAGATGTGACTTCCAAAGTGGAATACATAGAGCTATGCAAGACAGTACGAAAAAGTATCACTGAAGACGTAAGGAAATTCAACTGTGAACTAGTAAGGAAAGCAATTGAAAACAACCAAAGCCTAAAGATAGCAAAGGGACATCTCAGTAAGGGGAAAAAAACAGATTATGGCACTGAGAAAAGAAGATGGTTCTGTAACAAGAAATAGAGGCGAAATTTTGACAAGAGTGAAAGATTTCTACTCCAAATTATATGAAAGGGATGATACATGTACTCCAGACATCATGAAAGGTACCAGTACCAGAGTTCTTCCAGTCCTTCCAGCAGAAGTTGCACATGCAATCAAGAACATGAAGCGGGTAAAAGCTCCAGGAGAAGATGGAATTACTGTAGACATCATACAAGAAGCAAGTGGAGAAATCGAAACAATACTCGCCCAAATTTTCACTCGATGCCTTAATGAAGGGAAAATTTCAGAGGATTGGAACAACGCTACAATGATCTTGCTACATAAAAAAGGTGACATTGAGGATCTCAGGAACTACAGACCTATCAGCCTCCTATCAGTGGTTTATAAAATCTTCACTAAAGTTCTTTCACACCGCTTGAAGGTGACACTGGACATGGCTCAACCGAGAGAACAAGCTGGATTCAGGAGTGGCTACAGCACAATAGATCATATCCACGTACTGAGAGAACTAATTGAAAGAAGAAGGGAATATGAACTTCCATTGTGCATGGCTTTTATCGATTATGAAAAAGCCTTTGATTCGGTGAAACTATCAGCAGTTGCAATGGCTCTGAAATCCTGCGGTATTGAAGATGCATACATTAATATTATTAATAACATCTGTGAAAATGCAAGTGCAAAGATTCGGCTGTTTGAAAATACAACACACATAAAAATTGGAAAAGGAGTGAGACAAGGTGACACCATATCTCCGAAGCTCTTTAATGCCACATTGGAAAATGTCTTTCAATCACTGAACTGGGAAAACAAAGGGATAAAGATTAATGGAGATTATCTAACCAACCTTCGTTTTGCTGATGACATAGTCATTTTTGCAACTACCCCATCAGAGCTACAGAGTATGATCCAGGAACTTGCTGACAAGAGTAAAGAAGTGGGATTAAAAATGAACTTTCAGAAGACAAAAGTGATGTACAATGCTTTTACAAGAAATGAAGATTTATCGATTGATGGAGAAAAGCTGGAGATAACAGACACGTACGTTTATCTTGGACAGCAGATATCAAGTGAGGGTCACATTGGTGAAGAAATTAATCGGCGTACAAAACTTGCCTGGAGAGCCTT
Organism: Macrothele yani; assembly: GCA_039090855.1. Classification (NCBI taxonomy): domain Eukaryota; kingdom Metazoa; phylum Arthropoda; class Arachnida; order Araneae; family Macrothelidae; genus Macrothele; species Macrothele yani. Next base: position 65,442,910 of record CM077005.1, read on the forward strand.
TGGAAGAAACAGCATAATTTTCAAGAGCAATATGCCATTATGTCTTAAAAGAAAAGTGTTTGATCATTGCATCCTTCCAGTGCTTACGTATGGTGCAGAGACGTGGACCTTAGCTAAAAGAGACATACAAAGGCTGCAGACAACTCAAAGCAGCCTGGAGAGGTGCATGCTTGGTGTAAATAGGAGAGATAAGAAGAGGAACACGTGGATCCGAAAAATGACAAGAGTGGAAGACATCATGATCAGAGTTAAATCCCTGAAATGGCAATGGGCTGGACATACTGCCAGAAGAACAGACCATCGATGGACAGCCGAAATTTTAGATTGGATTCCAAGGGACAGGAAAAGACCCAGAAGAAGACCACATGGAAGATGGGTGTATGAAATTCGAAAGTATGCGGGAGTGACATGGAGGAGACTGGCACAAGACAGACCGTTGTGGAGGAAACTTGGGGAGACCTTCGTCCAGCAGTGGATTGATAATGGTTGACAATGATGATGATGATGATGATATATAATACATTAATTTGCAGTTTCTTTGTCGCGTACACGTTCTATTAAACTTTATAATTACTATTCGAGTGATTTTAACTGAATGTTTTTTCTTTTCAGCTAGGGAATAAGCGTCTTATTTTCATTGGCTGTTGCTTTATGGTAATATCACAACTGTTTATTGGACCAATGCCTTTCTTTGAGATGGAAACGTAAGTATTTATTTATTCTTTTTATTGTTAATTCACATAGCCCTTCATGGTAAGAAAACAATAATTTGATCTCGCTGAACCTGCAAGCTTTACTCATCATAAATTTTACATACTAGTCGACATAGGAATAACAGAATAAGGAAATAACGAATTCATGAGCATTTAATAATCAGTCCTTGTTTTTTTCATGAAGGTTACCGATTGACTGAGAGCTAAGCGGTCAATCGTTCGCGCACAGGGCTTGAGTTCGAGCTAACTGATACATTTTTTGTCGTTCGGTTCTGATTCTTTCCTTTTCCTAGAGCTTTTCACTATGCCCAAAATTGAAGACCATTTCTAGCCTGAGAGAAAGGGGAGAGAGTTAAAATACAAAAAAATGCCGATCCATGAAATTTGATAAAAATTCGAAACAATGAAGGTAAGCAAATATGCGTTCTAATACGGTATAAGAGTAATGTGATAACATTTGCTGACTTGAAACCCCCTTACTTCAACGAATTCTGTGGGGATTGGACACATCTTATAAAAAGGTAATGTAGGGTTAACTTCTGAAAAATGGATCTAAATGTAATTCCCCTAGGGTTTGCATAAAGGGGGCGACCATCCAGGCGGGTGGGGTTGGTGTATGATATGTGGTACATTTAGCTGGCACGAACGGGGAAACCCTGGTACGGGTGGATCAACGTATGAACGCCGGCTACTATTGGGGACTGTTGCGGATTATGTCCGTCCCACAATGCTGTACCTCCATCCAGAGGCAGATGGGTCTTCCAGAATAATGATGCTCCATGTCATCGTGCAGTAATGGTTTGACCAAAACCGTGCACTTATGAGACATTTCGAATAGCTGATAAGTGCACGGTGTTTGTGGAATTGTTGTTCAAACTTGCCTGATCTCAACCAAATTGAACATTTTTGGTATGTTGTGGAAGGAAAGTCAAGACAGTTGGACACACCAGGCGGCTCCATACCGAAAACGCTATACAAACATCTGTTTGCAGATCCCCACCTGACTGTACAGTCACCTCATGGAGTCGATGTCACTAAGGAATAGCAGCCGTTTGCATAATTCACTGAGTACTAAGTATTGCCATTCAATTACTCTAATCTAAGGGTTGTTTTCGTACACTCGTTTAAATACTAAAATCTATTGCTGTTCACCTTTGTAGTTTCGCTACATCTTATAAATTGAAAACGTCATAAAACATTTGTTTTTCGTGTTAACTCAGTTTTCTCGAGCAGAATAATATGATATTAATGTACATTATTTCTCAAAATCGGCAGACCTTGAAAATCAACAAAAAATAAATGTTCCTTCTCATAATCCGCAGACTGAGAAATGCAGGAAAAAGAAATCGCCGCATAGTCCGAACCGGCGATGTTCATCCCGAAACGTAATTTTATGCTGAATAGTCGCGACTCACTGGATGATCCAGCAATCCAAAAAAATAGGGGAAAATCTTATTAAAAAGAGTAACTGCTATTTCTTGAGTGCTTTTGTGTTCCTTTTAAGCAAATAAGCAAAAATCACCAGTTTTTTTTTTAGCATTACTGCAGTTGCGAAGTTAGACCCGACAGTTCAGTAGTTAGATCTCGTAGTGTGCGGTTCTGTAGTTAGACCTGTGGCAATCACGAACGTGTGGGAGACTGAGCTTCTTACAGCACGTGATCGTCTCCGAGAGCAATTGATACCCGTTACGCTACATTGTGTTTTCCGTCAAAATGCCCTTAAGAGAACTAAGAAGAAAGCTTCTTTTCAACTGTTCGAACACCGCTATCTTCGTATTGCGTTTAGCTTTTCTATTGTCAACGCATTTTCGGTTACTTTTTAAAAATGCGACCTGTCCTGATAATTGCGACGAGGAATTTTTAAAAATCAAAGTGCTGCAATAAAAACGTTCGTTTATTTGGTTTAAGGCTGAGTATTTTTCGTAGAGCCTTAAATGTATGCCTTCTTAAACACATAAGTCGTGGATTTATATGACTTATATTGTGGTACATTTGGTGAATCATTAAAAAAATATTTTCCATGACAAATGTTGTATGCAAACAGATTATGTTAATAGAGAGAGAGAGAGAGGGGGGGGGAGAGCTGCACTAATGTTTTAGCCGCCATACCTCATTTAATAAAACTTCTTTCGTCAATACAGCAATGGTATTAGACCACACACACAAGGAATAATTCGATTTCGCTTTTTAATGGAAATCCAATCACAGATTTTCATCCAAATCTTTTCATTCGAACACACATTTCAGAAAACAAAGGCAGTCATTGGCAAAGTTTTCCTGTATTCTTCAGATTATAACACAACAAGTTCCTGTTCTTTTTTTCAGGAGATTCTCGTGATTTGAGCGTGATGAAGGCTGTGAGCCATTTTAAATTTATATTGAATTGTTTTAATATTTATCTTTTTCAGGGATCTTACCATTATCATTGTTGCACTGATTTTCATGGGTTTAGCACTTGGAGGAAAATTGGTTTGTGCATTCGGCGGTGCCTTAGAAGACACCATGTAAGTACGTTTTGCTTTTTAAATTTTCTATATCGTTTTTCAGTGGAAAGGGGGTAGAATTTGTCTTGATTTGATTTAAATATTGTATCGCGTTGGAATATTCTTGTCAAAAGTAAAGTATTCGGCATTTTACATTTATGAAAAATACAACCTTTACCAATCCTGCTCTGAAATTAGGTTATCTACATATACGGGGTGATCCATTTGAGTAGGAATAATATTAAAATGCTGTGATGTGGTTTGTAACAGATATAATAAGTCAATATTTCACAGAAATTACTTTTATAGATGGGAGTTTGTTTAGGCCTCTATATGACCCCCTTCGGATACTCAATTCTTGCCACGTGTTTTCTAACATTTGTGGTACGAGGTGAGTCATCATCAGCTTTGCGGTTCTTTTTCCTTCTCTAAGCACAATGCACGATTAGGTCCATATTTGGACATGCTACAGATCTTCATGGCCCCTAAACTGGAGAACGATGTCATTTTACAGCAAGACGGAGCCCCAACCCACTGGTCACTGGAAGTCAGGAACTTTCTCAACAACACTCTCAATGACAAGTGGTGTGGCTGCGATGGCCCTATTACTTGGCGTGCAGACTCCCCGGATCTCACTCTCCTAGATTTCTTCGTGTAGGTATTTGCGAAGACCATCGTCTGCGCAGAACGACCTCAAAGCCTGTATGGCTTCAAGGTGAAATTTTCTGCAGCGTTCGCACAAATCACTCCGCAGGTATTAAAAACTACGTGGCAAGAATTGAGCATCCCGTATAAACTCTGCAGAGTCCGCAAAGTGGGTCATGTAGGGACCTAGACGAACTCCGATCCATAAAGGTAATTTCGGCCAAATATTGACTTATTATATTTTTTACAAGCTATACCATAGCATTTTTAAATTATCCCTACCCAAACGGATCAACCTGTAGCTTCTTTCGTGAAATGATTTGAGAGCTCTTTGTATTTCAAAGATAATTTCTATTGTTACTCTTCAAATAAAATTATAATCTTATTTGACTCTGATATCGTTTTGTGTCAGAGATAAACCTGTTAGCTGCTTTACTCACACATTGCTTTGAACTTCACGCTGTCTTCGTTTATATTTATATCATCCCAAGTTTCTACTCGATTTGTCTCGTAATTTAATCATTTGAATATGTCCTTCCGACCACTCCATCTGGATACTGCGTTTTCGATATGTCACAGAATGTACATCAGAATCTTAACACACATTCGTGTTTTCCCATTAATTAACTTAATGATGGACGAAAGGTGAAAAATTTAATTTAATCTATGAAACACGCCAAAATTTTCAAGAAAAGGAGCTGTAGAAGCAGTCAGAAATAATCTTAAATGAAAACATTTAACAGCAGCTATTGAAGAATATAGCCGCCTATGCTAAGAACGGAAAGCTATGCATTTCTTTTTTTTTAGACAAAAGCTGCATCTGCTGGGGCTTCAGAAGATCAGATTCCGAATCTATTTCCCAGTTCAATGAATGAAATACGGGATTACACCATAATTTAGAAGCTGTGGATCCGTTTATTGGTGTAAATATGACATGAATGGTAAGTTAATATGACATGAATGGTAAGTCAATATGACATGAATGATAAGTCAATATGACATGAATGGTAAATAAGTCGTGGTGTAGTCCTGTATTTAACTCATTGAAATTTTGCGCCTTCGGGCGATCACGGGAATGAATTCCAATCCTCCAGATTCGCTATATATGAATGCCGGTTGCTTCGACTAGCGAATCCTGTGTTGGTTATTCAAATTAATCGGAAACTTGAAACTTGGTCGTTCTGGGTGGTGTAATGGTTAGCATACTCGGGCGCTATCCGGGAGACGCGAGTTCGATTCCCGCTCCAGGACGACGAAATTTCAAGTTTTCGGATATTATGTGACTTACCATTCATGTCATATTTACACCAATAAATGGATTCACAGCTTCCAAATTTGTATTTCTCAGTTTTATTCCTCTCTGTATTAATTAAGATCAATGAAGTGACTGTCTGCGCAAATAGGAATCCTGTAGCCGGGAGATTTGAAGTGATGGCTTCTGACCATGTGTCTGGGATACTCCCGGATTCGAGTCCCGGGTTGAAGCATAGGTGGTATGTTTGCGTTACAACAGTGGCTGTCTCTCCCTTCCCTGGAACCAGTGGCTCCTAGATAAAGGTGAACGACGGCGTATAGCCCCGCAGTGTTGCTCATGGTAGGCGTTATAGTCCAAAACAAAAAGTAAAAACACAAGTTCGAAAAATCATGCAATGCATTGATTATAATACGCTTTCCAACATACCAGAAATCATTACTCAAGTTATGAGGATAATAACAGTGGAATAAATATCGGTCCTGCGTCCTGACGTTTGATACCATTTCGATTATACACTATCTACCAACAAGTAATTGGACACCCCAGCAATCGACGATATCTGCGATCCTGATACACGTCACGGCCGCCGCCGTTAAATATCGTGTGGGAAACAACAACGCAACCAGTCGCATGCAAGATGCCACGCAGTTCGGAGCTCTCTGGTTTCGAGAAAGGTGTAATCGTCGGGTATCACAGAAATGGCCGATCCATACGTTACAAATCCAGCAAGTTGAAGTACACAAAATCGACAGTGGCCTACGTGATTGGCAAGTGAAAGATGAGAAGTGACTGTTGGAATGTGCCCCGACCCGGCAGACCCACAAAACTGGGAGTTAGAGACCGACGGGCGCTGGCCAGAGAAATTCGGAAGAACCGCACCAAATAAATGGGCCACATCCGCGAGGAGTTTCAACAGGCATCCGGGAGTGTTCTTCCAATGAATACCATCCGTAAGGAAGCCCATCTGCTCGGTTATTTTGGACGTGCGGCTGCCCACAAGCCTTTGATCACCAAGTCCAATAGCACTGCTCGGCTAACGTGGTGCAAAGAACGTAGACAGTGGACCGTTGAATAGTGGAAACAGGTTCTCTGGAGCGACGAATCAAGGTTCACCCTCTACCGTTCGGATGGCAGGGTCTGGGTTTGGCGTCTGCCTGCATAACACCTCCTGCCGGAGTGTATTATGCAAACTATGAAGTTTGGCGGCGGTGGAATTATGCTATGGGGGTGTTTCTCCTGGCATAGCACGGGACCCTTGGTCTCAATTCCTGGTAGACTCAACACCGCGACCTACTGCACCATTTTGGATGACCATGCACTTCCTACGTTGTGGCAATTTTACGGGGTGTATCTATGTTACTTTCAGGATCACAATGCCGCCTGTCATGTTGCGAGGTCCACCTTGGCTTGGTATGGTGACAATGGGGTTAATCGAATGGACTGGCCTGCGCAGAGCCCGGACCTTAACCCTATCGAGCAACTCTGGGAAGAGTTTGAGCGTCGACTTAAGGGGTGCCCCCACCGTCCGAAATCGGTGAAGGAACTGACCTGTCTTCTCCAAGCCGAGTGGAAGAAAATACCGCTAGCCGTCGTACAACGCCTGGTTGAGAGTATTCCCCGGAGGGTCGCAGCTGTAATCGCCGCTCGTGGAGGCTCTACCAACTATTGAAGGTGAATAAACTTCGTTTTCCTTTGCTATCACAGGTATCCAATTACTTGTTGGTAGATAGTGTATTTAACAGAACCGGTTCAATATACCTCCGAAATAACATGATAAAGTTTTGTCGCAATGGAAGCATTTTTTCGTATGTTATGATGCATGAGGGCTATGCAATAAATTCCTCTCCTGTATCCTAACCTTTGACCCCATTTCGTCCGTTTTCTATAGGATTCGTCCCCAGGCAGGCCCCTACACCATACTAACATTTCATCCAAATCGAAGAATTTTTACGTAAGTTATGACGCTTATGTCCTGACCTTTGACCCTCTCCTATGTCCTGACCTTTGACCCCATTTCGCCCATTTTCAATAGGGTTTGTCCCCAGGTGATCCCCTACCACATACTAAAATGTAATCGAAATCGAACCTTTTTTACGTTAGTTATGACGCTTACGAGCAGTGGAATGGATCCCACTTCTGCGTCCTAACCTTTGACCGCATTTCGTTCACTTTCGATAGAGTTCCTTCCGCATATTAAAAGTTCATCGAAATCGAACTATTGTTACGCGAGTTATCGTGCGGACGGACATACGCACACAACGCGTGACATAATGAGGCAGATAGGAATCGCGACCATCTGTTTGCAAGAGTGTGACGTCATAAAACTATAATAGGATCCACACACAATGCGTGACCTAATGAGACAGATGGCGTGACCGCGCGCCAACATCTCAAGTGCAAGATTGTGGCATCATAAGATCGTTCCCAGGTGGTCCTCTACCACATAATAAAATATCATCGAAATCGAACCATTTTTACGCACGTTATGATGCATAAAGGCAACAGAATGCACTCCGCTCCTATGTCCTGATCTTTGACCCCACTTCACCCATTTTCAATAGGGTTAGTTCCCAAGTGGTATCCTGCAATATAGTAACATTTCATCGAAATCGAACCATATTTACGCAAGTTATGACGCATAAAGGCAATGGAATGGATCCCGCTCCTATGCCGTGACCTTTGACCCCATTTCACCCATTTTTAACAGGATCTATCCCCAGGTCGTCCCCTACAATATGCTAAAATTTCGTCGACATCGATCGATATTTACGCACGTTATGACGCATAAGGGCAATGGAATGGATTCCGCTCCTATGCCGTGACCTTTGACCCCATTTCGTCCATTTTCAATAGGGTTCGTTCCCAGGTGGTCCCCTAACTCATACTAAAATTTCATCGACATCGAACCATTTTTACGCGAGTTATCGTGCCGACAGACAGACGGACATAGCTGGAGCATATACGTTTCTTCAAATTACGGTTGAAAAGCGTAAAAAATGAGAACCCTTCCAACTCTACAATGATATTTTCCTTTCTTAATTCGAACGATCTTCTAAAGAAAATAAAACTTCACGATATCTGGATTACCAAGTGACTGCTATATTAAGCATTTACACATCTGTTTGGTATTTGTGAGAATCTAAACAACATTTAAATGGAAATATTTACGCTCGCCTAATGAGGATTTAAACTCCGAGAACTCCTTCACACTACGCCTATTCTTTCGTTGTGTTGTTGCGTCCTTTATTTTCGTTTGTTTTTTTCCATTTATTAGTGGACATGTGTAGATTTTGACTGTTCTTTTATACACGTATGACACAAAATATTATTACTACATACCTAATAGTGTTCTGATTTTCGAGGCGATAGGCATTTCTTCCCAATGGAGCAACAACTGTGTTAGATGGAGGATGCTGCTCTGTAACAGCTGGACAGAATGAAACAAGGGATGGACAAGTACACTGGTGTAGAATGGCGAATGCTTCATTCCACTGCATTCTACAGATATGACGTTAAAATAGAATGACATAAATATTAGATGCGGCGTTCAAATTAGAGGATTTTGGCAAGCAAGAAAGCAAACGAAATTCTTGTATATATCGCAAATGTTAAACGGCATTCAAATTAGAGTATTTTGGCAGCCAGGAAAGCAAGCGAGATCCTTGTGCATCCCACAAATTGTAAATAACATTCAAATTTGAGGATTTTGGCAGGCAGGGAAGCAACGAAATGCCTCTACATTACACAAATGTTAAATGGCATTCAAAGTAGAGGATGTCGGTAGCCAGGGTAGCAAACGAAATGCTTTTAGATCCCGCAAGTATTGAATGGCATTCAAATTAGAGTATCTTAGCAGCCAAGGATGCAAACGAGATGCTTTTATATGATCCTCAAACCACCCGTACACCATGTAGGCATTATGGCAGACACCGGGTGTAGTTTTGCTTAAATATTCCGGTCCATCCTGATCAGTGCAGAGCAACGTTAATCCAAAACAATGACAAGGTATACAATCTAGCTGTGAATATACGTTAAATGCGGAGTAGTTGGATGTTCATGAGGACGATATCTGTACAATAACGTTTTCGGCTTCTTTCCGTCCAATGGTAGATTTATATTTTAGGGTCAGCTGTCCACTGGCGTGGAATCGAAAGCGGATCCGTGCATCTACATGTTGGGGCTGCAACCTGTACTCGTTGGATCATTGGACTCTTTGTCCAGTGTCCAGCGATGGTGCTTCCATTTCCGCTGCATGTAGATCTGTCGGTGACGGTTGATCAGTATGGCCTACGAACGGGCCACCGACTCCCTTACCACATTCACAGGAGCGTAAACTTAATTTTGTGCTCGTAAACATTTCTTTGTGCGTCCTGGAAGGAATCTACAGTGAAAGGACCGTCGTCCTTTCACTGTAGATTCTGTTGTGCAGGAGCGCGTGACAACTTTTCTTCACGTGGACTGTCAACCACTGGTAACTTCCCCTTTCCTGTATGTTGGGTGGATATGTTCCTTTCTTCGGTCAATTTCCTCCACATCTTTACTGTATTGGCCTTGGAGCAGCCAAAAATGCCTGCGGCTGCGGAGGTTTTGGCCAGGTAAGTCCTCGCCCCAATCATCATTCTCCGTCCAAACTCCGAGGAATCGTTCTTTATCCCCCATTGCTCAGGCTTCCTACTGGCGATCTGGCATACCATGCCAGTTTCTATTACCATAAGTATTTCGCACCTGTCAGTGACGTTGCTGCTATGTGCTGTGGAACTCGTGCTTTCCTAGAAAGGGGATGATCGTAAGAATCTGGCCCATGAGAGAGAGTGTGTGTGTGTGTGTGTGTGTGTGTGTGTGTGTGTGTGTGTGCACCTAGATAAGGTACATCACTAATTTAGTGCTCATTAAAATTTGCAATTATTTTCCTGGTTTTCATTTCATCTTTTCACATAGCTTTTGAACATTTTACACTTAAAGAAAGACAAAAAAAATCCGCCAATGTGTACATTTAATTTATTAAATACGGTGCAGTATCTGTGTTCGTTCTAATCGAGTTTATTTAATTTTTTGAGGCAACGTATTTCATAAGAATGTCAGGAGAACAATTCTTATAAAGTACGACAAATCTTTGGCAAATTAACCTGTATTTTCATACCAATTATCAAAGTCGTGAAACGTTTTATAGCCATACAGAAGAGAGATTCTGTCTTTGCGAAAAGCACAAGTCGTTTGCGGGTCCTTATAATAATAGCACGACGTCGCTACAGAACTTTTTAAAACTTAACTTTAAAATCTTAATTACAGAGTAATGTTTATGAGATAAATACTTCAAGATAGGTAAATGAAGAGATTGCCAAATTTTCCAATGTTAGCGGCAAATATAAATCACGGATTAGAGCTTGATGGGTCCATTTGAAAATTTCTAAGAATTTTCTGATATTTACGTAAGGTAGACAGAAAGAGCAAATAAGATATTAATTTCGTGTCATTTCAGTTGGTGTGATCTGGTATTCAGTTACAGAAGATCAGACTATTTTCCATCTTTTATTTTCCGTTTGTGTTCGTCTAGACGAATGGCAAAGCGTCTTCACGTTTGTCATATATAAACTTCAGTATACATCTGTGGTAATGAAGTTTATATGAAGTTTATAAATGTATACACTTCACATTTATAACATGCTTTACATTTTTCAGAGAACGTGGTTTTCCAGGAGATCTAACTACATATGGTCTAATTTCATCTATGTTTGCTTCCTCTCAATCACTAGGGTAAGTTTATATTATATATGATCAAAAATATTTCATTTCAGTGTTGTATTAATATTTCATTTCCAGTGTTTATATTATATATGATCAGGAATATTTCATTTTAGTGGTGGATGAATATTTTCATTTCCAGTGGTGTGTTTAGTTTACCAATCATCAAGAAATGGATAAAATCAGCATTAACTGCTTCAGTTGTCAAAATTTTATGGAACAGGTTCAACGTTTGGAACATGCCACTAAATTAAATTATTTAACCATATTATATACATAGTCGTATCAGAATAATATAACTACCCACAGAATCACACTGTACACTCCCTGGCGAATCACAGAGCGCACGTAAAAAGGTCGACCAAACGGAGATATAAGCGGCTGACCAGGACACATGAGCCATAGTGCGTCACGTGAGCACAATGGGCAGAGGTAGTAATTTGATGAACGTGCAAAAAAAATGACCATCGTCAACCGCGCCAAGGGTGTAAGAATCTCAGAAACACCAGACTTCGTGGGCTGTTCGCGAAGTGCTGTAGTAAGGGTGTACCAAGAATGGACCTCTGGCACACCGAGTACCTTCCGACTTCACAACTGTGGAGCACCAAAGGTCATCGATCCCAGAAGAGAACGTTACCTCCGTTGACTGGGAAAGGGGCAATCAACGCGCAACAGTGCAGCAATTGACCACGAAAATGAACACTGGAGCACCCAGGTACATGTATCGGATAATAGCAGAGCGAACCCTGTTACGCATGGGTCGTCAAGACGCTCATGTTAACCAGGGTCAATCGACAACGACTCCTGCAGTTCGCATGGGACTACCATCATTGGACAGTAAAGATTGGGAAAAGGTTGCCTTTTCCGACGAATCGAGACGGTCGGTGGCGGATACGGCTTCCGACACACGAGGAGAACCAACTCCAGGACACGCTTGTCGGTCAAGTACAAACTGGCGGTGGCAGTGTTCATATCTGGGGAATGTTTTCCTGGTATGACCTGGGACCGCTGGTACCACTGGATGGGTCTCTGAACAGCAATGGCTGCCTGTCCATCCTCGCTGACCACGTGCATCCCTTCATGTTGGACGTTTACCTGGTGGTGATGCTGTCTACCAACAGGACACTGCGCCGTGACACGTCTCCAAGGGGTGAATGACTGGTTCCAGGAACACGACAGCGATATCTCCGTTCTCCCTTGGCTGGAAAAATCGTCCGACCTCAATACCATAGAGCACTTGTGGGACTATTTATATCCACAGGTTGGACGTGCCGAACCACAACCACGTCATTTCCGGGACCTCCGTGCTCTGCTGCAATCTGAATAGGCCTTGGCAATCTCCCACGGCCTCATTGTGTTCATGCCACCCCGTCTCGCCGCTCTCATTTGGGCCAAGGGTAGTAATTCCCATTATTAGGTAGGTAGTCATATTATTCTGATACGACTGTGTATGTATATACACAAATGGTCAGCAAGTTCGCTTTCTTGCTGACCAAAACACGTCTTAATCTGATGAGTGAAGATGTCCAAAGCAATACAAATAATAAAAATGCACTGGCTTTGATGTCTTGAAGGGGTTTGGTACGATTCGTCTAATGGACAATTGGTCCAAAGGTTCGTCCAATGGTACGATTGGTCCAATGCCGATTCGTCCAATGGACGATTGGTCCAATTACGTCCTATCTGTCCAAAGTGCTACTCGTGTTATAAAAATCTCAGCTGTTCTGATTTTATCTCCGATGTTATACGAAAGTGCCGGTAGTACAAAGAATGTAAAATAATGTTACATTTCATGCGTAATATTGTGGTTACAGATTTTTTTTTTTCGGAATCGCTGGTTTTTATTTTATACTTAATTGCTGCCGTATGAAGTTACTGATGTACGAGCCGTTCAATCAACTTCAATGTTTCTCTTTTGCATGAAATAATATAAAATACTAGTTTTCCGTTTCTGTTTGTAGCATGCAGTGGGGTTCCGCCAACTGGCCAATGGAAACGTTCAGGTCGGGTTCGGACAGAGGCCTTTTCGCAGTTTTTATTCTAGCGATGTCATATTCATAACGTTTACATATCAAATCAAATTAATAATATTGCGCTTTTACTTAGCACGAAATATTGATTCATAGGCTATATGCCTAGGCCTTTTTAGCACGTTTTTATTCTACCGATATCATATTCATAACGTTTACATATTAAATCAAGTTAAAAATATTGGGCTTTTACTTAAACACGAAATATTAATTCATAGGCCATAGGCCTAGGCTTTCTTAACAGTTTTAATTCTGCCAATGTCAGATTCATAACGTTTACATATCAATTCAAGTTAATAATATTGAGCTTTTACTTAGGCACAAAATATTAATTCGTAAGGCCTAGGCCCCCTTTTAACAGTTTATATTCTGCCGATGTCAGATTAATAATGTTTACATATCAAATCAAGTTAATAATATTGTGATTTTACTTAAACATGAAATATTAATTCATAGGCCCTAGGCCTAGACCTTTTTAACATTTTTTATTCTACCGATGTCATATCCATAACGTTTACCTATCAAAGGAAGTTAATATTGTGTTTTTACTTAAGCACAAAATATTATATTAATTCACAGGCCCTAGACCTATGCCTTTTTGACAGTTTTTATCCTACCGATGTCAGATTTATAACGTTTACCTATCAAGGAAACTTACTAATGTTATGCTAGTATTTTTAACTTTACTTAAACGTTAGAATATGACATCAGTAGAATAAAAAGTGCTAAAAGGCCTAGGCGCGTGTAAAGAGCTAAGAAATGATACGATGAGTGCCTTTTATTAGGTTTTATAACATATTTACAAATACCAAGTATCTAGGTTGTAACTTAAAATCTTCTAAAGGCCCGCGGCCTAGGTGCCTTGTTAAAACCCGAGAAATGTTACATTGAGTGCCTTTTGTAAGGTTTTTTAGAAGGTTTATAAATACCAAATATCTAGGTTGTAACTTAAAATATTCTAAAAAGGCCCGCGGCCTAGGTGCCATTGTAAAGACCTGAGAAATGATACGATGAGTGCCTTTTATAAGGTTTTATAAAATGTTTACAAATACCAATTATCAATACCAATTATCAAATACCACTCAATTGAGCATTTCTTGCAAAGAGCTGAGAAATGCTCAATTGAGTGTCTTTTACCAGGTTTATGTAAAATGTTTACAATTACCAAATATACGGAAATGATCTTTCAAAAGGATATAATGAGCAGAATAATTTAAATCCTTATTCCTTTCTGAAAAATAAAACAGTTTACCTTTGGTAAGATGATACCATTAGACGAATCGGCGTTGGACTAATCGTACCATTGGACGAATCGGCATTGGACCAATCGTACCATTGGACGAATCGGCATTGGACGAATCGGACATTGGACCAATTGTCCCTTTGGACGTATTGGCATTGGACGAATCGGCATTGGACCAATCGTCGTTGGACGAATCGTCCGGGACCGGTCTTGAAGACCATCTCATGTAAACATAAATATGTGAACCCTATACGGTGAGTAAAAATACCTATGTACAAAAAATATATCATTATGTTCGTGTCACAAACATGCTGATGTGTCGTCCCAGATGTGGAATATAAAAGTACAAGTTTTCGTCGGAAACATATACCAAGAGAAGATTTCACGGGTGGAGGTGGCAAACAACGATAACTTTTATCAGCATGCACACCCACCTTGAGAACAAGATACATTTCTAGTCAGTTTTATACCGGCAGAGCTTTTCTACCGCCTCTGCTGTGATGTCAGACCAGTGGAAATATATTGGCTAAATGTTGGCCATGAGAAAAAAGGGAAATTTGATTCAAGAATGTGGAAAGTTTCATTTTGAATTGTTAGCATCACCACTCCTGCGGGCAGGAGACTTATTTCAGAAATCTGTGAGACATGTGAAATCATTATGTAGCAAGACCGTTATGTAGGAAAAAGCTGGAGTACCTTACTACTAGTGGCCTCGACTCGCGGTGAAAATGTCCCGGTCAACCCGGCATAGGCTTCTGGCAAGTCGGCTGTGCAGGCCCGGGTTGGAGTCCAAAAAGACGCAGGTGTTGCACTGGCCTTATGGCGCTGGCTCTCTCTTTTCTGGAACTAGTGGATGTAAATTAGAGGCGGGCTACTTCTGGTCAAAATTAGAGACTGAATTCCTTGGAGTTGCTCCTTAGGACTGTTAACTTTCTTCTCCCCGAAAAACATCTTGACAGGAAAACACACATTTTTTCGAGATTGTTTCGAACATAAATCAATGGTAACTAAACCAATAAATTGTTATCGTAAGTTGACTTCTGTTTATGTTTCGTCTGGCCAAAAAATATTGCATCATATTCTTATTTAGTTCAACATTCCTTAGTCATGGTTTTGACATAGCGTAAAACCAATCTTGCTCACAAAAAAAACATTACGTTATACACTGAGTGGCCACTTTATTAATACCACCTGACAGTTTTAAGCAAATGAGCTATGGCTGCACGCTGTTGCCTCCAGAGGGCGAGGCTAGTATAAATAGGGAAAGCTTAGTGCTTGCGACAGTAGTAGAAGTGATTTTTGGGTGACGAGATGGGTAAATAATACGATTTGACGGACTTTCAACGTGGGATGATTGTAGGAGCTCTGAGCCATGGAGCGTGTATCACCGAAAGCAGCTGTTGTCAAAGCGTTTAAAGACTGGACTGTCAGCCAAAAAAACTGGGTCTCTCCGTGCAACGTGTGGTCGTCATCGACTAGTGACTGATCGGGCGGAACGGAGAGTGTCCAGACTTGTAACAGACAACAGAAGGGCAACAGTGCAGCAAATTACAGACCATCTTAATCAAGGATCCCCTCAAATGAGCTCTGCACGCACTGTTCGCCGTACACTGCATCGGATGGGATATGGCAGCCGAAGGCCTGTTCGAACACCTTTGCTGTCTGCAGTTAACAAGAGAAAACGTCTCCAGTTTGCACAGGAGCACAAGGATTGGACAGTCAATAATTGGAAATAAATTATGGGGTCCAATGAATCACGTTTTCAGTTGCGCCATGCCGATGGCAGAGTGAGAATTTGGCGGAAACTGCACTAAAGCATGGTCCCCAAATGCATTGCTACAACCCTTTCAAGCTGGCGGAGGCAAAGTTATGGTTTGGGGAATGCTTTCCTGGCATGCTTTGGGCCCTCTATTTCGTGTTGATCAACGTCTGACTGGCACATCATATCTAAACATCGTTGCGTATCAAGTGCATCCTGTCATGTGGATGGTTTATCCAGATGGCAATGGCTACTTTCAACAAGATAATGCGTCCTGCCATAGTGTTCGTATTATACAAGATTGGTTTCAGGAACATGCCGGTAAGTTTACTTTGCTTAGGTGGCCCTCACAATCTCCAGATCTCAACCCCATTGAGAATTTGTGGGATGAAGTTGAACGAGCCATCAGACAGCTGGATCCACAACCCTGCAATCTTGCACTCCTGGAAAGTGTTATTCATCAAGCATGGTCTCAGATCCACAAACCACCCATCAACATCTTGTGGAGTCCATGCCACGAAGAATCGACTCTGTATTAAAGGCAAAAGGTTGTCCAATGAAGTAATGAGCGGGTGGTCATAATAAAGTGGCCACTCAGTGTATATGGCATTCAGAGCTAAATACAAAAGTAAATTACGCAAATAATTTTTCTTCAAATTTTCCTCAGCCCTGATCAGCTCATTTAAACATATTGAGTGGCATGTATTACAGGTTAGACTTTGTACGAATCCCAGGAAATTTTAAATAGAAACAAGAAAGAAACGCCTGCGAATTCATTCCCTCCGACTAAGAGAATCGAATCTCATAACGAGCGTTCCTCAATAAATCCACTAATGCGATTTTTTCGTACGCTCTGCTCCCCAGCCTGACTGAAAAATCTCCCCGGAAACAGTTTAGCTAACTTTCAAAATGTAAGGTAAGTCAGATACATGTCTGAAGGCAAGGAGGCTCACTCAGCCCTCTGTCCCAGCTAATTAGGTTTCATGGGAGCTGAAAGTGCCACATGATAGGAAGAATATTTTTTCACCACACTTTTTATAACACAATTCCTTGTGTAATTTTCCGCCACAAGTTACTTTATTTTGTACTACTGCCACAAATATATTTTTTATTTGTAGCTGTGCTACATGCCACGCTACTGTAACCTAAATATAGTAGCAGCGCATGATTGCTTCCAACAGTGATAGGAAGTAACCATACTATCTTCTCAGTGTAAAATTTGTTTTGAGTAAAATAAAATTTGTAATGTGAAAGAGTCCTGACAGAAAAGTGCAAGAGATTATTCAAGAAATATTTGAATTTGAGGGTATACCGCTACTTGGTAAAACGGTTTCATGTTTACGATGTTTGGAATCCATTTCTACAAGACCCATGCAAACTGGCCCCGCGTAGACCAGTTTTCTTTCATCTAATACGAAATTAACATGTGCTGTCCTTCATTCGATTCCAACAGAGCAGGCAGGCTAATTCAAATGAACAAAATCGAAGGTTATTTTACACCACAGTCAATTTTTTTCTGAAGCTGCGGGTAAAGGTGTTAGAAAAGGTACTCAAGGTAATCTTCCGAGTACATATTAGCTTAGGCCTATAGGTTAGGGGTACGCATTCTTCCTTTTAAAATGAAGTAAATGTGATGACTCGTAGAACCAAGCTAGCTATGCGTCCAAATTTAAAACTAAAGTTGTTCACAAAACCTGGTTCATCCCAAGGAGGTTAGAATAAGAAATCTGGAGAAGCCCTCGTCAGCAGAACGGTATCAGTTTGCGTGAAGCTTATAACCGCGAGTAGCGACCCATTAAAGTGTGGAAAAGCTGGTGGTTTTCAAGGCTGGCATTGCAACTCATTTTGTGTTGGCTGAATCGTATTCTCTCGTCGTATTATTGCAACTCATTTTGTGTTGGCTGAATCGTATTCTCTCGTCGCATTCTCTCGTCGTATTATTGCAACTCATTTTGTGTTGGCTGAATCGTATTCTCTCGTCGTATTATTGCAACTCATTTTGTGTTGGCTGAATCGTATTCTCTCGTCGTATTATTGCAACTCATTTTGTGTTGGCTGAATCGTATTCTCTCGTCGTATTTATTGCAACTCATTTTGTGTTGGTTGGCTGAATCGTATTCTCTAGTCGTATTATTGCAACTCATTTTGCGTTGGCTGAATCGTATTCTCTCGTCGTATTATTGCAACTCACTTTGTGTTGGCTGAATCGTATTCTCTCGTCGTATTATTGCAACTCATTTTGTGTTGGCTGAGTAGTGTTCTCTCGTCGTATTATTGCAACTCATTTTGTGTTGGCTGAATCGTATTCTCTCGTCGAATTATTGCAACTCATTTTGTGTTGGCTGAATCGTATTCTCTCGTCGTATTATTGCAACTCATTTTGTGTTGGCTGAATCGTATTCTCTCGTCGTATTATTGCAACTCATTTTGTGTTGGCTGAATCGTATTCTCTCGTCGTATTATTGCAACTCATTTTGTGTTGGTTGGCTGAATCGTATTCTCTAGTCGTATTATTGCGACTCATTTTGTGTTGGCTGAATCGTATTCTCTCATCGAATTATTGCAACTCATTTTGTGTTGGCTGAATCGTATTCTCTCGTCGTATTATCGCAACTCATTTTGTGTTGGCTGAATCGTATTCTCTCGTCAAATTATTGCACCTCATTTTGTGTTGGCTGAATCGTAATCTCTCGTCGTATTATTGCAACTCATTTTGTGTTGGCTGAATCGTATTCTCTCCTCGTATTATTGCAACTCATTTTGTGTTGGCTGAATCGTATTCTCTCGTCGTATTATTGCAACTCATTTTGTGTTGGCTGAATCACATTCTCTCGTCATGTGAGGAAATGCTAGATTTTTAAAATTCATAATTATAATAAGGCCGCTTGCTATTTTATTTTAAATTGCAATAAATGAAACGTTAATGAAAATTCAAAACAAGGCGGTAAAATTGAAAACTTAACTCGTTTGTGAAGTGTAACTCTCTCCGGTTTTGTGAACACAATTTCTAGACTGAAAGCCAGATAATTTGAAATCACGGCTTCACTACTATGAAAATTTCACACAGCTAAAACTAAATGAAACTTCGCGGGGTGTAATATAAACATCAAAATTCCCACACTTTCTAGCTTCACAATTGTGAGACACAGGGCATCTCCACAAGTCTTATTATAATCTCCTTGGTTTATCAAAGGCCGTCTAGTAAATACAAGGCTATGATTTTAGAGAGATGAGTCCCCTCCTTTAGTGACGTCACGTGGAATCGAAGGCTTCCGATTGGTTTTCAACGCTGTCATGTATGATGTCAAACACGACACTGACGTATAAGGCAGTGTAACATGAGAGTGACGTCACAAACGGAGGGATTTAATCTCGCTAATGTCATGGACTTGTACTTTCTAAAAGGCCTTGGTTTATCTCAGCATGGGGATATCAGCAGTACCTTAACCTAAACTCCTTTTAGCTGGAATTTTATTTTAAATATTTATTAATATTCGCCAAAGAGAGATTACGCTATACATAACGCAGAAAATGATAGTCAAACGTGATACGAAAATTTGCACTTATGGGCCAATAAATTTTAATAAATGCTATTAAAAAATATGAACATTTAAGCAGAATATCGTACTTGTGATAAAGAGCTCAGACGTTATAATTAATATTTGCACAATTCACATCATTTTTAGCTATTATCTGTACAAATGTACATGTGAAGCGATATGATCTTTCTTCTTTACGATAAAACGTAAAGCTATGTTGAACATCTATGCTGTTCTGTTAATTTTTTTTATTTTACCATCGCTGGAAAGAATGCTTAAAATGTATTTTCTACGAATTTCAATCAATTTTTTCATTAAAATGTGGAAATTCTCAATATGCTGACAATATCTATGTAAGAGAAGTTTTTCTATAGAGTTTCTTTAAAATGTGTCATTGTTTTCGATGTATTTTCCCGAATTTTTTTTTAATAATTAAATTTCTATGAAAACGTTTTTAAACTTGATACATGTGTTATGAATTATTTTTCCTATATCAAAATCTGTATCATTCCGATGATAGTATGGAACGAAATATAACACAAAAAATAAGTGCATTGCAGGGAGCTTAGAATTCATGAAAACTTTGGTTTTTGTGACTAACATCTCATGAAATTGAATAAATTAGAAGAGAACATGCCTAGAAATATCTCTTATTGAAAAACGTGTTACAATTTGAAAACTTCATTGAAAACAAAGTATTTCAAATTTCCACATGACTATTACGAAACCCCAAAATTTGTTTCATTTGTTTTCATGTATACGTCTTACGAGAAGAAGGCTCTTACAAATAGCTGACTTAAAGAATTTCCATTGTAGTGATGCAGTTTAGTAAGGTACCTTACGTAACCTTACAGTGAGTATAAACCGTTCTTACCTGTCATGTGATCTAACTCTTTGGCAATAGGTATTTTTTAAAGTTCAGTATTTCATATCTATTTTGTTTATTTATATGTTAACTTTCATTTCTTGTGGCAGCGCATTTGTCGGACCATCACTCGGAGGTTTCTTACTAGAAAATGTTGGATTTCGTACAGCTACTGTAGTTCTCCTGCTCTTAGAAATCATATTGGTAAGTATTTTTATTCAGAAACACGTGCAATAAAATTTAAGATTGGCGAAGAAATCTGTTAAACGTTCATATGGTTAGCAGGTTGCCTTGTAACATATCAGATGCTTTGAATATTTCTTATACACCCATCAAGTAATGACAAAAGAGGAAAAAATCTGCTTCATAGAACAAAGGGTACGATGCGAATTGTCCACGGTTGAAATATCAACAAAGTAATGTCGACGAGGTCATATCATCGACAACCAAGATGTGGGTACAAAATTTATCCTCCTCCTCTTCCTCCAAATGTTTGGTTTAAACAAAAGAAGAGAAAAAGAGAGGGCACAATAGCTTTGATTTTAATGAATGTAATCGATATTTAAGAGTTGATAAGGAATATTATGTTACACAGGAACCGAAGAAAAATGCTGTAGACAGAGACAAAACAACGAGTAAGCTTTCTTCTTTCAGAATTAGGAGTGTAGTAATTATGAGTTATTTATGATTAATTAAAAATGCAGTTAATTTATCATTGATAACTGATAAATCTTGGAATCCTAGATGAAAGTGGGCAAAGTCACCTTTTTTTACCAATTGTAATTGAAGAACTATTATTTGAAAAGTGCTGCGAAACTAGACGGAAAAGATCTGCTCATATAAGAAAGATTTAGTAAATAACCGGAATAGGTCATCTACTAATAGACAGATTTATTGCACATAAGGTAACTTTGAGTGGTATGGCATAAAAGTAAAATACTTGGCCTTATACACTACTCTATCTGTGCGCAAGATCTGTAGTACTAGCTTGCCTAGAGACATAAAACCCAATACTAGTTCCGCAAGAAGAGAGCTCAGACATGATCTCACGTGATTCCTTTGTGGCCGCCCCGGTGGCGCAGTGGTCTAAGGCATTGGACTCTGATCATTCGTCCGTAAGGGGTCTGGGTTCGAATCCCGGTCAGGCATGGGTGTTGTGTTTGTCTTACGTCACTGGCTCTCTCCCTTCCCTGGAACCAGTGACCCTAAATTAGGGACGGGCGACTGCTTATAGCCCATTGAGTTGCTCACGGTGATCGTTAAACCTCCAATCAAAAAAAAAAAAAAAAATTCCTTTGTAATTCACCGATGTTCATCATTAGTAGCCTGATACCAATTTGCCTTTGTGAACTGGACTTCTCTATCACAGCACCTAAATCTAGCTGACTTTTATTTCTAAAATCACGTCAAAGCTGTCATTTACCCTTTAACTATTGAAAGAGGTAAAAACAATTGTCATGTTTTTTGTTTCGGGGTTTAACATTATGAACAATTGTGAAGGCTGTAAATAGTTGCCCGTCCTTAATTTGGAACTACTAGTTCGACAAGAGCGATAGCCAGCTCCACCAAACACCACTCATGTCGTATACAGGAGTTTAGGATCACCGGTCAGAGCGGTATGCAGAGGTATGAGGGGTCCTAATACATACCAGCTGAAATCACCCCACACCATAACTGAGCCACCGCCAGCATGCATTTCCGAGATGGAGGGACCAATCTACCGGACGCAGACTATCATATCACTTTCGAAATCGCTTATATCCTGAAAAGCTGCCATCTGAGCTACGAATGCTATTACTTGAGCTTCAAGAGATATCTGCCACTACATATACGTCATTTGCGGACGATATTATTCACCGCATGACGTGGTGGCATGTAATGGAAATTGTAGAGCCCTTCCCAATATTTTTGGCATCTCAGTGTAGAGCAATATGCTAAAAATACATTGGCTACAAAATGTTAGGGATATTGCATGAAATGAAAGATGTATGTATCTGACTCAAGTACCACGTATTGAAATAACATCAGTGAGACTACGTAACACAAACGATAAAGAGTGTCATAATAGGTTGCTTACCTTTTGTACACATTTCCCTGTACGTTTCATTCTTTTGGTGGTGTAGCTTGGTTCAAAACTCTGGTGCGGTGGTCCTTTTTCGTCTTCAGGTTCATTCAATGCCTGGAGAATGTATAAGTCCTTGAAGTGTACTGCTTTAATGGCCCCAACAATGCCTTTTTTTCTGATAGGAGGTTTAACGACTGCCGTGAGCAACTCAATGGGCTATATGCAGTGGCCCGTCCCTAATTTAGGGTCACTGGTTCCAGGGAAGGGAGAGAGCCAGTGTCGTAAGACAAACACAACATCCATGCCTCACCGGAACCCGAACCCCTTCCGGACGAATGATCAGAAGCCATCGCTTAGACCACTGCGCCACTGGCGCGGCCAACAGTGTCTACTTCCCCTCCAACCACTCTTATAGACGTGTAAAACCCAACTTTAGTTGGCTGATTGACATTGATAAAAACCAAAATTCGTAAACTCAAAACGAACTGACATAACCAACTAACATAAACTTTCTATTGATTGATTGATTGATTCTTTGATTGGAGGTTTAACGACCACCGTGAGCAACTCAATGGGCTATAAGCGGTAGCCATAAACTTTCTATTTACATACACACAAAAATTCCAACCAAAAATATTAAAAACATATGCACAACTATTTACACACAACTTATCATATATTGTCTGTCATTCTTTCAACTGCCGTTCCCCACACCTCACGACAACCAGAGTATTCAGTCACCACACCTCAGTCATTCCCACGCAGACTGCCTCAAGTACTTTCTACCCCAGGAGTTGTCGTGAGGTGTGAGGAACGGGAATTGAAGGAATGACATAGAAGGGAATATGATAAGTTGTGTGTAAATTGTTATGCATATGTTTTTAATATTTTTGGTTGGAATTTTGTGTGTATGTAAATAGGAAGTTTGTTAGTTGGTCATGTCATTTCGTTTTGAGTTTACGAATTTTGGTTATTATGAATGTCAATCAGCCAACTAAAGTTGGGTTTTACACGTCGGTAAGAGCGGTTGGAGGGGAAGTAGACACTGCTGGTGCCTAAAGCCATTAAATCAGTACACTTCAAGGACTTATACATTCGCCAGGTATAAAATGAACCTGAAGACGAAAAAAGACCACCGCACCAGAGGCTTGAACCAAACTAGACAACCAAAAGAATAAAACGTGCAGGGAAATATGTACTAAAGGTAAGCAAACTATTATGATTATAATTGCATGCACGTAAATTACGAACAGTTATAGCTATGCTATAGATGTTCTAACACTACACTGGATAAAGAGTGCGCTTCCAAAACAATTTATGGTGCAATTTCTGCACACAGCAAAGTATCGCTGCAGTGCAGACAAAAAAGGTAAATTCGGAGAACGTCCGTATCTCTGAATTTCAGTACCCGGTAACACCACCACTGTGTCGAAAAATGCCTCGACACCTACGAGGCCATACTTGCAATGATATTATTGATGAATATCTGGAGCAGCTTGTTTCATATTTCAGGCAACACATTATTAAGGGCGTCTGCCAATGTACTGGGATATGGAACGTGGTTATCCAGATGTCGCTGTACAGTGTCCTAAATGTCCTCAATAAGATTCAAGGTCAAGCGACCTCAGGATTTCTCAGCTCCTGAAGCACGCTAAAGACAAGGTGACAAGTTGTACTGTCACCAAAAAAAAAAAAAAAAAAAAAAAACTGAATGCATGCCCAATAATATAATAGCGTGAAGTAGTGTCACAATGTGCACAATTATTTCGTTCCAGTACACTGAGGTATTAATGTTACCTTGACAAACATACAAGGAAGTACGGCCATTACAACACACTCCTTCCCAGACCAGAATTGACTGCCGCTTGTAAGAGTGGACGGACTGCACATAGTGTGATTATATTTATGTGCCGGATTTCCTTTGCACGCGACTTCGCCGAGTATCAGGAAAAAAGAGCGAAGCGGGATTCGTCTGTGAAAAGTACATGGTGCCACTCTGCATTCCATAACATGTGCTGTTGGACCCAGATGCATCTTTGACAATGGTGATCAGATGTCAATGCGATACATCACAGCGGCCTCCTTGCTCTGAGTCCGTACTCGTTAAGACCGTTCCTTACCGTTTGATTACATACTGTGACAACAAAAGCACCTCGTAGCTACTGGTTATACACTGCCCGACAATTGCTAAGGACGGATGACAATAGCAACCATAAAATGGAAGGCAGGAAAATGTGGAAATTAGCATAAGTGCGGGATACAGTAAGACGTGTTGTGGGTATGCAAATTTTGGATTGCCGAACTTGTTCGTGACGTCATAGCGCTGGTAAGAGATATAAAGGATTTGACGCGTATTGACCGTTGTTTTTCAAACGCAAAGTTGAAAGGGAAAGAATCAATTGGCGAATTTGCAATTTTCAGTATGTCTTCCCGACATCACCTAGATGATTTTACGCGTGGCCGTATTATTGGCAAGAATGAAGAGGGGCGAAAAATAACAGATGTTGTCAGGGAGTTTGACGTCAGCCACAGTGTTGTTTCAAGGCTTTGGAAATCATTTCAAACAAATGGAGAATGTAGCAAACGTCACGTGGGAGGTCGTGTTCGCAGTACGACACTTGCAGAAGATCGGTACATAGTGCTATCAACCAAAAGACACCGGCGCAGCACAGTTAGTGAGGTAGCAAATCAGTTTATGGCTGCTACTGGCAAGCGGATCTCCCGAAAAACTGTCGCCAGACGTTTGCATGAAGGAGGACTATACGCCCGACGTCCTGTTGTGTGCATCCCATTGTCCAGACGTCACCGCCCGTTTGCAATGGTGCCATCAACATCGCAATTGGACTGATAACGACTGGTCTGCTGTCCTCTTCTCAGATGCAAGTAGATACAGTCTATCGTCTGATTGTCGACGACAACTGATCTGGCGTGATAGTGGTACTGTATATTGTCCAGCAAACATACAGGAAAGGGACCGATATCCGACATGTAGTGTCATGGTATGGGCTGGCATCATTATCAATGGCCGTACGTCCCTCTATGTGCTTCCAACTGGGACTATGACTGGCCGACGATACATTAATGATGTTCTGCTACCTCATGTTTGCATGTTCCGTGGTGCTGTCGGTGATAGATTCATTTTCATGGACGACAACGCAACATGTCATCGAACAGTCGCTGCCCAGGAGTGTTTTGAGAGCGAGGATATTCAACGCCTCGTATGGCCAGCACGTTCTCCAGATCTGAATCCCATTGAAAATGTGTGGGATGTTTTGGGGAGGAGTCTTGCTGGTCGCAAATGCCCTCCAATAAACAAGGACACCCTCATCCGTGCACTGACAGAGGAATGGGATAAATTACCCCAACAGCTGCTTGATAATGTTGTGCAAAGCATGACACGACGTGTGGAATCTTGCATCGCCCTCCATGGTGTCCATATCCCGTATTGACATCTTACGCCGGAACGCCTGCGGACGGTAATTGCATTTTTTCACGTTTACGTATTCTGCACAAAATGGCCTGTTTGTCCCTTGAACACGTTCCAAAGCCTTCTGGATTTCAGAGCACAATAAATTGTCTTTCTTGTAATGTCCTGGCATTCTGACATTATTTTATTTCACTTGGCATCCAACCACAATTAATTTTTAATGCGCTATATAGCCGTTTATGATCCGTCCTTAGCAATTGTCCAGCAGTGTACTAGGCCTTCTTCGAACACTTTTTATCAGGTAGCAATATTGCGTCCTGGTGGTTATCCTTTGCTGACAACTTCTGCATCGGTCTACAACATTTCCGTGCCGTAGAAAACTTGTGTGTAGCCATGTTACTTTACTATACTTGCGAAACTCCTAAAGCAGCAGCCACATCGATTTTCCGTACTCCTTCCTGTAACATGCCAACAGCCATATATTTCTGTTGTCAATGCTCAAACTTCGAATGAATATCATTTCCGGTTAATCCCACACCGAAGGCATTGCATTCACCAAGTTTCTACACCAGAAGGTGAAACGATTTGTTTTCCAGTTCTGGAAGGGTACTTTTTATCGGAGCTCGCACTCCACATACTGTGTTGTCGTTATGCTAATTTACGTATAGCGTAGCTACCCACGCTGACAGTTGTTCTCCAGTAGTCGCTAAATTTGCATATCACGACGCTTTTCCTTCTAAAAAGCATATCTTTAATGTTTTATGTCAAGTGTATAAAGAAACATAAAGTAATCGTGCCAGAGATCGAAACTGGCTTTCCCCATATCCATCACCCAATAGATCTACTACACAGCTAAACAACGATAAAAAAGCATTTCTAGGGCTTTGAAAGTTAGGGCTATTTTTTGCTATATTTGGGGACGCTGGTTCCAAAAAATGGCATTGGTTTGACCGTATCAGCTGTAGTTTTGGTGATACGGCGTACCCACCTTAGATGTTGATGTGCAGGAATAAAATTAACTGTATATTTTTAATTAGTGATTCTTCAGGGAGATAAAAGGACATTATGGCTTTCCCTGGAGTGTGTAGGTTTTCCAGCTTTGGCGACGATCCCGTGAAGCGAAGCTCGCGAAGAACAGAAATTAATCCAATCTCTGCAATGAGGTCCCGTAAAAATTTTTGTTCTGACTAATCAAACCAGTGCTACCCCTTAATACACCTAAGAGACGACCAGAAAAACTTGGGTAAACATGACCATATTCTGGAGCTGTTTTTTTAAACGCCATTTTCCAAAATGGCAGTCGTAAAATTGGTATTTAGCCTATCTCGGCTCCTAAAACCCGTGGAGAAGTGAATTTAGAGTCAAAATATATGTTTTTTACCTTAAAGAATTCAAATTGAAGTCGTACAATATCATACAAGTGTTATATATTGGATAGAGAGGTTTATTTTCATTTGTGACGTAGGAATTGAACCTTATTGAAACAAATATTCAAACTAATTTTGTGAAAAACATTGATACATACATACATAAATACACAGAAAGTATATAAAGAAGCATGTCTGGTTTATGTAAACACTCAACATGTTTAAAACAAATAATAGTCATGGAAGATTACTTAACAATACCTTCAACTATGATCGTTTCAATTGTTCTCCACATTTACAGTACTCTGTGCAAGTTACATTTTCATCTGCAAGTAATGCAAGCTGTACATGTGCATTGTACAAGCAGTTCCGAAGGCAAAGTGTTATAATATAGTTCAGGCTTTATAATACCACTTGACGTTTTGTACCACCCAAAGTCTGTTGGTTGTAGCGTTTTATCAGAGCATGATCCACTAGAAAGGGTTAAGTATTCCCGAAGAACACAAAAGCATCGTCTCAAATGTCCATTTCTAAGTGAGAATGATGAAAGAGGAAGTTGGGATGGGTCTACTTGTTGGTGCATATACATTGAATAGCGTAGGTCCTCAAATGTTTTGCATTTTGTTGAAGGACTTAAAACCTTTACAAGATATTCTTCTGCTTTGTCAAGTGTTTCCTCAGACAGGAAATTCCCCTCCGTAAATCCAAGTAAGAATTTTTCTGGGGCAACTTTTAAAGCAGAGGGCTTTGTTCCAATTTTGCTAGTGACATCACAACCGGTAAGGGCATCTGCCTTTATTACAACACTAGACATCGTAGCCCCAATATTTTTTGCTAGTTTGTGAAGAGGCACATAGCGCACTTTGTCTCCCAGACCTACCTTTATCCGCATTTCTTTCAATTCATTTGTAAATAGTTTAAATATATACCTAAGAAAGAGTACAACAACATCAGTGTCATTTTATAGTATATAACGAAGTAAATGTTTCCGTCATTTTTGTCCACGCTGGGATCGAACCCGGGTCCCCTTATTCCGGAATAAGTCGCTCTTACCAATTAAGCTACGCGGACGTTCGTAATCGCTGCTATCTGCTTTTATGTCGCGTGCGTCCTGCGGAGCAGGCACGTCACAAATACTATCACACATTTAACTCCAGACTGAACAACAGCGTGAAACAAATGAACTATCAATCTAGCATCAGCTTCTTCAATGGGGACTTGTACTTATGGTTACAATCAGAAGGTTCTTCCCTGATCTACATCTCTGTTATCATTGCTGCCTGTCATGGTTCCACTTAACACTGTAATGGTAGATGTCTCTTTGGCTTTGTCAGTGAAGCAATCACTGACAATTGCAACATCTCTTTATTTTTGTTGGATGACGAGATCCTTTCCATTTTAATTGGAATAGGAGTATCACATCCTATACTCATCATTTCAATGGGATCACCAGCCTTTCTTCGTTCTCTTTCTCCTTCCTTAAGCGACTGCTCTGTGTATCTATCAAAAACATAGTCTATTCGGGTTGTACTTTGAAACTTTGTGGCATTGGTCCGAACGTTTTCAAACACGTTTTTTGAAAATGTTCAAATCTTAGGTTCTTATTTGACGTACGTGCGACATAAAATCAACAATAACAGCTTTTTCCATGATTTGACGCTGATGAAAGGCGTAGTCTTTCGGTTACAGTTGCTTTTCAAGTTCAACCAAAAGAATGCATTTCACTGTCTTGATTGGAAAGCCACTGTCATCGAATAATGTGTGTCACTGCAATAGGTCATACTTCAATATATCTTTCATTCTTTCTCCTCTTTCGTTTGCTACATGCACACTTCGTTCAGGGGCAATGATATCTTTCTTTGATACACTTAGTGATCACTTCGACTTTGTGAATTCTAAAGGTGTTTTCCTTTCCATATTAGGTACTTTCACCTTCGAAGTTGTGTCTGAAACTTTTTCAGTTCTTTTGTAACGTACCAGGAGATGTGACTTACCTGCCCGAAGGACGCACGCGACATAAAGGCACATAGCAATAAGAACAAATGTCTGCGTAGCTCAGTTGGTAGAGCAACTTATTCCGGAATGAGGGGACCCGGGTTTGGATCCCGGCGTAGACCAAAAATGACTGAGAAATGCACTTCGTTATAATGGCGCCCGAACTATCCGGATGACCCGACCGTTCAAAATCTCGCATTGGTGTGATGTTATTTCCACACCGTGAGATAGGAAAAATAAGAGAATCCTTTCACCAGCACTTCGAAAAAAAAATAAATAAGGGGGAGATGATGTAACGTACCAGGAGATGTGACGTACCTGCCCGAAGGACGCACGCGACATAAAGGCAGATAGGAATCAGAATAAAACGTCCGCGTAGCTCAATTGGTAGAGCAACTTATTCCGGAATGAGGGGACCCGGGTTCGAACCCCGGCGCGGATAAAAATGACGGAGAAATTTACTTCGTTATACTTTTCACAAATCTTTCACTTCTAAAAACCTGGTAACCTTCTTCTGCATGTTCATTCACTTTCTAGATGCGTAACGCTCTCTCTCTAGGTACACACTAATTGGTGATGAAGTTGTGGAGTTGCATTGTACTAGACATTTCGTAAGGATTGCCCTCAGTGATCATGAATTCACAAAGCGTGTTAGCTGATGAGGCTAGATGGGAAGATAAATTCCCAGTCAATTCATAATGGATTGTTGTTGCTCTGTATCCAGTGCTATTAGCACCAATGATTTCTCTGAAAAAATTGCTTAATACCAACTCTTCATGGTATGTAAACTCCCATTCAGTTACATATGTGTTTTTCCTTGTCTGCCCTATAATACCTTTGGAACTCTTTTGAGACCTCTGTATAGTTTGTTCAAGTTTCATGTCTGGCGACACAGCACTGAATGTACAAAGTGGCCTGTAGTAAACTTCTGGTAAATTTCAGGGTGTTATACTTGTAACAATCGCATTTTCTCTAGATACCATGATGCATAAGGTAAGTAGTTAATACTATCAAATTCATAAAACATAGGCACAATACCTTGAATAGCTTGAAGATGGCTTTCACAATCACCTTCCCAGTACGCTGCTATTAGAAACTTCGTCAGGTTGACTAGTTTAAGGAAACTATCACAGTATTTACTCATCTCGGACCTTTTGGTACACTCATTAGAAAATTGTTTAAAGTCCTCATGCAAAACTAGTATATCAGACAAAAGTCTTTTAAAATCACTAGGGGATGATTTAGCATTCTTCTCAGAGTTTAGCTGTCATGTTTACTGCCTGCTTGATAGTTTGTGCATATTTTTCTTTACTCCTAGACTTCCAAAATGCAATCCATTTCATGCTTTTTTTTTTTTTTTATTGGAGGTTTAACGACCACCGTGAGCAACTCAATGGGCTATAAGCAGTCGCCCGTCCCTAATTTTGGGTCACTGGTTCCAGGGAAGGGAGAGAGCCAGTGCCGTAAGACAAAAACAACATCCATGCCTCACCGGGATTTGAACCCGGACCCCTTACCAATTTCATGTTAAGTAGTACTTCCTCAAGAATGAGGAATCCTTTCAGAGATCTGTAATAATGGCTTCCATTCATCACCGACTCCAAACTCTTTACCACAAACACTTTGTACTCAATTAGAGCATCCTAACAACCACTGCCCCGCAGATACTTCCCAATAACATGCATGATAATTTTTGCACAGTAGAAATTTCCAAGCATTGGAATTATGTCTGGAAATTCAGATAGGCTGATTATTATGATATCAACAACAACAGGGTACACATCCTCATCCGAGATAGCGGGCGAAGCTGACTGTTTTAGTTGTGCACAGACATTCTGTAAGTTCTTTAGTGCTAAATAGATGGTTGCATGCTCTGTGACTGGTTTTGGAACGAACGGCAGAAGTCCCACTTGCATACGAGGTGATGTTGCTGTTGATACCAAAGATCGACATCCAGACCATGTTGGAACAACTTCAGAGTTTCCTTCTTCAGAAATTCCATATTTAATGAGGCTGAATACAAACTCAGTTTGCTCATGTCACTCCGATGTATTTTCTAGGGAAAATAGATTTCCTGAACAATGAAACAGTCCGGTAGAGTTGGTTTTTGATGTGGTCTCTTGTAGTTCAAAGATCTCTGGCATGGCAATTCTTTATGGAAATGGTGACTTCTTTGATCTAAATCGCTCTCGGATATCTTTGGCTTACTTGGTAACTTTGTGGAACCAGGACATACTTACAAAAGAACACTTACCGTGATCGATCTTCGTGATCAAAATTCTCACTGGCTGCAATAGCGAAGTTTTCGTTATCAAAATGACTAGGCCGCCTCGGTGGCGCAGTGGTCTAAGGCGTTGGCCTCTGATCATTCGTCCGAAGGGGTCCGGGTTCGAATCCCGGTGAGGCATGGATGTTGTGTTTGTCTTACGGCACTGGCTCTCTCCTTCCCTGGAACCAGTGACCCTAAATTAGGGACGGGCGACTGCTTATAGCCCATTTGAGTTGCTCACGGTGGTCGTTAAACTTCCAATCAAAAAAAAAAAAAAATGACTAGGCAATGGTGTATTTCCTCCGCTTGCTTGTACAGTGTACGCTACTAAGTTATGCCTTTTTCTCAATACTTCGTTGTAGCTAACTGAAACTAATGCTTTCTTCATGCATGTAATTAAATCTTGGCTTTTGCATTTGTCATATATACTATGACCAACAATGGCATGTAGCGGTGTCTGCTTTTTTCCGTGATAAAGAGAGTAATAGAGTATTTGGAATATAACCTTTGCACAAACAGCCATTTTTTTGTCACTGAATGCAGGAGTACTACTTTCCGCATTACATTCATCATCATCATCTGCTTAGTTGCACTTTTTTGTTGGATCTTGCTCTGGATCATCTTCAAGAGTGATGGTGTTTGATATTAACAGTCCCTTATTAATATTAAAAGAATGCTGACAAAAATTTTAACATTTCATCTGGAACCGGAGTAGCGTAGTAGCGTTCCACGAAACTTTGTTCTTCAAAATCACAGAAGCTGTCTGAAAGTCCAAACTTTACTTCTTTTAAAGCATCTTTGATATCTTCCACAGCTGATTTGAGGTTCTGAACTTTTCGTACACGTCGGATATTTTCATCAATCCCTAGACTTGAGTAGTATACCATCAAGGGTTCGTTTTTACTTACAGTTGAACTGAAGGATATGTCTTCTCCATAGTGTCACTGCAGTCTAATTTTCACTTCATGGTTTCTTATTAAGATTTCCTTTGCTGTTTTCTTTACTAGGTCATATATTTCCGATAGTGTGAAACCATATCCTTCTTTGAGCTTAGGACCTATAATTTGGTTAACTCGTTCAAATGAATAATATTTTGCTGACATTGGTTTTTGTTCATGATGTCTTATAGCATACTCGTTGGATTTTAAATATCCTTCAAAACATGTTTTGTGGTAAAATATGTCAGCACCAAATACTTGAGAAGCTGATTTTAAATCTGTCAGACGGATGTAAACATCATCTTGAAAATGAAATGCAGGAGCTAATAAGTTTTTTGCTCTTCCTGTGTCACTTATTCGAAACTTCTCTCGAATGCCGTTATAACTGTTACACGGCACTAGCAGTGTTCCTGCCGAGTCGGCCGATAACGGTGCTTGGGACCAGAAGTACAATTTAGTTGGCCGCGGCACCAGGTGAGAATCTCAGGTGCACTGCTGCACTCAAAGATTCACACCAGAACATAAAAAATGAAAAGTTGAAGAATGACCCGAAGCACAAGGCTTTGTGAATCCACCGTGTGAACAAAATAACAACAACAAATAAAAAATAAAATAAACTAAAAAAAGTGATACTTTGGGATCAGAGTTGTGATGAGGTTCACCCGCAATCACCAATTCGTGACTGAGTGTAGCGGTCCGGATCTTACTCCGGTACATTCAATCCCCAACCAGCCAGTACAACACTCACTTTCGCAAATAACACATAATTCTCAAATACACAACACAACATTTAATAACGTTCTGCGAGATTTAAACAGATACGGCGCTCTCTAGGCGCATAGACAATTGCCCCTCAAATGTGGGCAGCATACGGTGTCACACTTTACTGTCGGAAGACGCAGCCGACTGAGTCTATACCGGACTATCTGAACAAGAGATACTACTCGTTTACACACTGAATAGAGCTGCAGGTGATATTCATATACAATTGCTTAGAGAATGAAAAAAAAATTATATGCAAACGATCACATTAAAAATACTCGCGACACAAAATACACAAGCACGTTAATTTGCGGTATAAGATTATAGGTGCGAAATACTGCCAAAGTTAATTAATTAAATCTAATAAGCATGCACATGCAGATCCCTTCCCTGCTCGCTTTGGCCCTGAACCAAAGTTAAAAGAAACTGTCCCGCCCAGCGGAATTTGTGGCCACACCTTCTCCCTTATTCATGTAAAAAAAATAATCAGGAAATGGCCCCGGTAAGAAATTGAAATCTGTATGTGTAGGTATTTCCTCTGAGGTTCAGTCACTCAGCATTACTGCATCTATGTCCATGCAGCTTTGGGTGTCGGGATGGCACAAGTTCGCAGATGTGCGAAGAAAGAAAAAGGAAATATTCATCTACTTACAGTTTCGTGACTTTGCTGTGCAAATCCGTTGTGCATCACATAATATCACACGACAAAAAAAAAAACACGCACACAGACACTTGCACCATGTGGCAGCACCAATGATTCAACATTTCACTTTGACGCTTGATGTAAATGAAGCACACAATTAAAATGGTGATATCACGCCGCACTTTGTTGCGCTGATGCGAGTATACACGGATGCACTCTTGTGAAGATTTAAAGGTGGCCGTTAAACAAAATAGCCCCTCTCACATCTGCTGTTGCAGTTTCCGAGACTGATTTTCTGTGTTCCTGGGAAATGATTTCTGTTGTCGTGAAGAAATAATTCTGACCATCAACTGCTTGGAGAGTGGAACCCCCTCACTTCCGCTGCTGCTATAGTAGATTCCGTCCGTCGCTACCTTCCGTCCTTTTTGACCGTTCATTCCCAATTCAGTCAGTTCCTTTCCGTTAGCATAACATCTACCCTGCCTGAGTACGCAGTTCAAATATGCCCCTCGCAGGTTTTGTTTCAATTTTTTTTTCGAGTTGCGACCGCCAGCCCTGAGATTAATTTTCTCGGCCGAGCGAAATCAGACGTGCTTTTACCTTAAGCGTATATCGGCAACTGCTGACCGAAAACGACGCTCGAATTCACCCCCTATTCTTTTCGGCGATTCTAAACTCTTAATTGCCCATTGTTCCTCGCATACGTCAGTCAGAGTATCTTTCTCGCTGACAGAGTTATGTGTCTGCTGAGGGTCTCTTGGCCCACCCACTGAAGTAAACATACGGACCACAGCGTTAAGCTACAAGCGGAAAGAAGAACAAAAGAAAAGTGAAAAACCACTTCGGACATTGCTGCTTCCATCCGCATTCGAAAACACATTTCCCTCGTTCGTTTTGCAGCCCCTCGAAGACACTTGAGATAGGAATTTTTATGTTTCACTTCAGGGCTATGTGTGAGGTCTAGCAATTCAAAATGGCAATAATATTGCGTTTCTTGCCTTCAAAAGCATTGGAGCGACTTCCCAATTATCCCGCAATTTTGTTAATTAATTTAGAGAACAGCCAAAAGAAAAAACAACGTAAATGAGAAATAAATAAAAAAAACTGAACTGTAAAAGAACATGTGAGCCTGCCGAACTGTGATTCCTAGCTGCCTCATACCATACGCGATATGGCGGACAAATTTTAGAGTTTTCTTCAGGTTTTAGGATGGGGGGTGTCCACTGTAACATAACTTTGCTGTCCGCAGATTACACACCTTACATGGGTTGGTAGTATACCTGAAGAAGGCGGTCAAGATGAAACTTCTGACCTCATTTTACGTGATGTTATGCGTAGATCATGTGTATCATGTGTCGTGTTTTCCTCTTCACTACGCTTCTCAGTTATTTTATCAAGACTTTTGTTCAAAGTATAGGATTTATAGCATTGATTAGACATATGATAAACAAAATCATATTTTTTCACACAATTACGTCTTTTGGCAACCACATCGTCTCTAATATCTGCTGCCTCCCGTATTTGTTTTCTCCCGTTTTCGCTTATGCTTACTGTTCTTTTAGCATCGGCTGTCTGACAAATAGTGTGCTTTTTCACATCGACTGCAGCTTGTGTGTCTTCCTGATGCACAGAAGCAAGAGAAGTTCCTAGACATTGTTCAAAAGCCATTTCTCTTCATTAAAAACGTAGCTTTTGTGAATCAAAGAAGTTTAATCATATTAAAGCATATTTGCCTGTTTGCAATAAGTTTCATGTAATAATATGTAAAAATAAACCTGTTTGTCCAATATATAGCACTTGCATGTTATTGTACACCTTCAATTTGAGTTCTTTAAGGTAAAAAACATATATTTTGACTCTACATTCACTTCTCCACGGGTTTTAGGAGCCGAGATAGGTTAAATACCAATTTTACGGCGGCCATTTTGGAAAATGGCGTCTAGAAAAACAGCTCCAGAATATGATGATATCTACCCAAGTTTTTCTGGTCGTCTGTTAGGTGTATTAATTGGTAGCACTGGTTTTATTAGTCAGAACAAAATGTTAACGAGACTTCATTACAGAGACAGAAGTAAATAAGCAGATAGCGAATCGAATCAGATGAATGTGGACGGATGCTGTGTTGTGTTGCTCGGGGAATTAAATGAACCGAAATTACGATAATTTCAATATATGTGAATGTAATATTCTAATATATGATCGTAAAGCCAGCGTCTGTTAGTTTAATTGTGAGTTTGTGAACAACTGTACAACTAGAGTAATGTGATCTATTTACGTTTGCAGATTGAGTAGACGTCATAGCTTCCTCACGCAGAAATTACATGAATTATCAAAATATCTTTTGCTAACGTTTTTTTTTATCAATACACCCTAAAAGAAAATTGGAAACCTAATTATGAGTTTGTGAAGAGGGCATATCTTGGTTATTTTGATGTCGAGCTTGTAGACCAAGATAATTCATGGGCTCCCAATATCGTATGCAAAACATGCTAGGATCGTAAAAGACAATGGAAAGAGGGGTTGCCTTAAATTTAGAGTACCAATGGTTTGGAGGGAACCAAAAAACCATGATGGATGTTAGTTTTGGTTTGTCAACATTAAGGGAATCAATCTAAGCATGGGGGCATATTCTGAACTAGATTCAACAAGACTACCTCATCCGCACTCAAACGAGGTACCTGTTCTATCTTTCAACCACCCACCAGAGCTCCCAAAGGACGAAGCACGCATATCTGATGACGTGCAAAACAACAGAAGTATAGAAAGTGACAGTAATTTTGTACGACCTTCATCAAGTCTCAACGCTTTAACCAAAATGAACTAAGTGACCTCGTCAGGAATCTGAACCTGTCAAAGGATTCTTCTGAATTGCTAGCTTCCAGTTTGAATCAAAAGAATTTACTTCATTCTGGAACCAACATTCCGTTTTATCGTAGCACAGAAAAGGATTTACTGCTCTTCTTCTTTAAGGAAAACAACCTAGTGTTCAGCAATGACGTCACAAGCCTTCTGAGAAAAATGGATCTATCAAACTGATTCAGTAATATTTTTATTTCAACCCATTTCTGAGGGAACGGGCAGACATTAACTGATTTAGTAATGTGCGGTTGTTTTAATAGTATGTGATATTAATAGCATCAATATTTGTCAAAATATTATCAAAAATAGTAGATTATGCGATTAAGGATCCCGAATTTTGATGGACGACCGGTTGAATTAGCATATAAGGTCGATATGCCGTATCTCCAAAACTATAACACTGATGCCATAAGGCAAAACTGATGCCATTTTTGCAATCGGCGATCCAAATATATCCAAGAATAGGTATAACTTTTAAGGCACAAAAATGTGTGTTGGGAAGTGTTATCTACTGCAAAA
This sequence comes from Macrothele yani, assembly GCA_039090855.1. Classification (NCBI taxonomy): domain Eukaryota; kingdom Metazoa; phylum Arthropoda; class Arachnida; order Araneae; family Macrothelidae; genus Macrothele; species Macrothele yani. The sequence continues at coordinate 65,480,028 of CM077005.1, forward strand.
GAGCGAGTCTTCACTTCAGCTTATAATTTATTTATTTCATCATCCTGGAAAAATTAAGTTTTAAAATCCCGGAACTTTCAGATTTCTTTACAAAACGAAGGTCTAACGACGCCTCGCGGTAGTGCACTAAAAGTGAGACTCAGTGAACAGCCCAGTAAAGCATCATACTACAATGCCACTGGGGAGGAAATTTCTATAATGGAGCGCTAGAGGTGGATTTTCGGCTCTGCATTTCCTAACACATTAATTAATTTTTTGCAATTGTGGCAGGAAGAGATACATTGGTGCGCAAAAAGTAAGGACGAAGAGCAGAAATCAGTATAACAGCGGAACGAGCAGGCAGAACGGACCGAAAGACCACTCAAGAGATAGACTAGGGTCCGGTACGGTAGGACATGCGCATATATGCAGCATGACGTAGGGGCAGGGGAGTGTCGGAAGGGTATAAAGCCCACGGGCGGTGCACGCTCAGCAATTCGGTTAAAGCTATTGCACGGTGTACATCGGTTTGAACGACGTCGAGCTGCTGCCACCCTGTGATATGGCCAACAGGCAATCCAGTGGACGACATCTGGATTACTTTACCCGAGGTCGCGTCATTGGGAAGTTGGAGGAAAGTCGAAGTGTGACTAGTGTGGCCGAGGAGTTCGGGATTGCTCACAGCATCGTTTCACGAGCTTGGAGAGCATTTCAAACGACAGGAACAGCTGTCCGAGAGTTTAGCAGTGGTCATCCACGAGCAACAACGGCGGCGGACGACCGGTATATTGTCCTACAGGCAAGAAGAGGCAGACAGCGGGCGAAATCGCAAGGCACATGCAACAGACAACTGGACGTCCGTTATCGCGTTTTACCCTTGGCCAGGAGGCTGCAAAAAGGTGGTCTATTTGCACGACGACCAGTACGGTGTGTGCCATTAATGCCTGCTCATCGGAGACGGTGGTTTCTGTGGTGCCAGGAACACAAGAACTGGACACATCAGCAATGGGGTAGAGTTCTCTTTACGGTTGAGAGCCGATTTAGTCTGACGAGCGATTCTGGACGTATACACATCTGGAGAGAGCAGGAAACACGCAATCACACCTCCAACATCATCGAAAGGGACCGGTTTGGAGGTTGCGGAGTTCTCGTTTGGGGCGGTATCATGCTTGGTAGCCGTACTGACCTCCACATCTTCCAAGGAGGTTCAGTCACTGGTGTCCGCTATTGTACAGAGGTTCTCCTGCCTTACGTACGTCTGTTTAGAGGTGCTGTGGGTCCTGAGTTCCTCTTCATGGACGACAACGCTACATCTCATCCTACAGTGGCTGTCGCAGAACTGTTGGAGAGTGAAGATATTCAACTGATGGATTGGCCTACAAGGTCCCTGGACATAAATCCAATCGAACACGTATGGGGCCTCCTCGGGTGACGCTTGGCAGCACGTTACCCGCCGCCAGCAACGATTCCGCAGCTGCGATTGGTGCTACAAGAGGAATTGGCCGCGATGCCTCAACAGCTCCTTGACAACCTTGTCCTCAGCATGGACAAACGTTGTAAATCCTGCAAAGCAGTCAGGGGTGATCATATTCCCTACTAAAGACTGGATTTTTCTTGGCAGCCGCCTGACACATGGACGTTTCTGTCTTCTGTCCAGCTGTTCTCGAAGCTACCTTTTCAATAAAGTGCCTTTGTATTCTTTGGATTCCTTGTTTGGACGGTTTTGCTCACTTGTCCCATATTCTTACATTTTAGGGCTCTTATGGTATGATGTGGAGCACTTCTGCACGACGTTACTTTCGAAAAACCGCCTCGTCCTTCATTTTTGCACGCCAGTGTATTAAGATACTTTTGCATCTGTCAGCACCCTTTATTTCACCGAAGAGAGTGATAACTGGTGCAGGTACAGAATAGTTTCAAACTAAGGCACACTTACACTGAGAACAGATTTCATTTTTCACTATATTGAGAAAGAAAACCTTTATAATTTAATTACTCTAGTTGTTGGACAGCACTAAATCTCCTTTTTTATATTTCGGGGATTAACTACCACTATAAGCAGCCATGAAGAGCTACAGGCAGTAAAGTCTTTAATTTCGAACCGGCCGCTCCGGTGGCGCAGTGGTCTAAGGCGCTGGCCTCTGATCATTCGTCCGTAAGGGGTCCGGGTTCGAATCCCGGTGCAGGCATGGATGTTGTGTTTGTCTTACGGCACTGGCTCTCTCCCTTCCCTGGAGCCAGTGACCCTAAATTAAGGACGGGCGACTGCTTATAGCCCATTGAGTTGCTCACGGTGGTCGTTAAACCTCCAAACCAAAAAAAAACAAAAACAATTTCGAACCGCTAATTTGGGGGGGGGCGAGGACTGGGACAACGCCACGCATCCCTGTCTGGAACTGGAACCCATGCCCATTTTGTACGAATGATCAGAAGCTAGTTCCTCAGACCAGTCACCATCGGGCGGCTTTATCTCTTCATTCCTTGCAATCAAATATGAAATTATGTTTTCCTTTAATTTTAGCAGTGAAAATGATTGTATTCCTGAAGTTTATTGCGATGTATTCTAAAACTATTTTATCTGAAATTTAGGTAATCATGCTTTCGGTATACGTTTCTACAAAGAAATGTCGGCAGCTGTCAGTGAAAGATGAAGAAGCAACGGCTATACTATCAAATTATTCACAACAATTAAGTTATTCATGATTAGGTCAGATTCTTAGAACTTATTTAGAAGTGTTCCAGCTTGGAAAGATAGCTGTAATTTCTCTCGAAATCTCATTGTTTCCAACCTCAAAGGAATTAACACCTACAGAGACATTTTTAGGTGTCTTGCTGAACATGAGACACAAGTTTATTTAAAGGGAAGGCAAGAACACAGTCATCAGTTATTCCCAAAAGATACTGTTGTCACTGTGATTGCTTTAATTCAGGGATGTATTTATACCCAAGATACGAAGACAGTGTGCTATGTCCTGTCAAAATCTGCAAAGAATACCAATTTGATACAGTCGATACTGTGAAGCGGCGAATTTCGAATAGAAATTGTGATAAAAATCAATAATTCAGGAAAGAGCTAGTTTTCTTTATAATATTTACGTTTTGGTAATACGTTGAGGTCTGTGTCACTGTATAATGTTTGAATCCTAATAAAGTTGCATGCCGTATTCTCTCCTGTTTTTTTTAAATACTTTCTCTTTTTCATGTATACAACACTTTCGATCATTTTAAAGCAATAAACAAGACAAGTGTTATTAAACAATTCTTTTCATAAACACGATCACCACAGTTAAATTTCAAAATAACGACTTTGAGATATATCGCTATTACGATACGTACACTCTATTGACAATAGTCACCGGACACCGCTTAAAAAGCAAATGAACGGATGCCCTGCGTTGTTAAGATGCGCGATGCAGCTGCAAACGGTATAAAAACGGTGTCGTGCGCGAAGCGACCGTGCTCCAAGCGACTCTTTGGAAACCGTGCGCTAAGCGACCCTGTTATATTTTATCGTGGACGAAGCTACCCTGCTAATCGAATCATTTTACTTATACGTATAAAGGGAGTGAGACAAGGTGACACCATATCTCCGAAGCTCTTTAATGCCACATTGGAAAATGTCTTTCAATCACTGAACTGGGAAAACAAAGGGATAAAGATTAATGGAGATTATCTAACCCACCTTCGTTTTGCTGATGACGTAGTCATTTTTGCAACTACCCCATCAGAGCTGCAGAGTATGATCCAGGAACTTGCTGACAAGAGTAAAGAAGTGGGATTAAAAATGAACTTTCAGAAGACAAAAGTGATGTTCAATGCTTTTACAAGAAATGAAGATTTATCTATTGATGGAGAAAAACTGGAGATAACAGATACGTATGTTTATCTTGGACAGCAGATATCAAGTGAGGGTCACATTGATGAAGAAATTAATCGGCGTACAAAACTTGCCTGGAGAGCTTTTGGAAGAAACAGCATAATTTTCAAGAGCAATATGCCATTATGTCTTAAAAGAAAAGTGTTTGATCAATGCATCCTTCCAGTGCTTACATATGGTGCAGAGACGTGGATCTTAACTAAAAGAGACATACAAAGGCTGCAGACAACTCAAAGAAGCATGGAGAGGTGCATGCTTGGTATAACCAGGAGAGATAAGAAGAGGAACTCGTGGATCCGAAAAATGACGAGGGTGGAAGACATCATGATCAGAGTTAAATCCCTGAAATGGCAATGGACTGGACATACTGCCAGAAGGACAGACCACAGATGGACAGCCGAAATTTTAGATTGGATTCCAAGGGACAGGAAAAGACCCAGAAAAAGACCACATGGGAGATGGGTGGATGAAATTCGTAAATATGCGGGAGTGACATGGAGGAGACTGGCACAAGACAGACCGTTGTGGAGGAAACTTGGGGAGACCTTCGTCCAGCAGTGGATTGATAATGGTTGACAATGATGATGATGATGATATACATATTGTAGTCAAATTATTTGCATCTAATTAATTAAGTACTTAATCTGAATTTTGTAGCTTTTGTCCTGAGTCCAACTTGGTAACATAGCTTAACGCTTTCAGGCATTTTTTTAAGGTCCTTAGAATTTCCAAATTCGACGTGTGATGCACAAACAACAATTAAAATAATTAGGGGAACTTGGTCCATAAAGGAAGAAAATATATGTATAAGTAGGCGAACGCATTCGCAGTATGATGGCTTTAAGCTATGTTACCAAGTTGGACTAAGGATAAAAGCTACAAAATTCAGAAGATGTAAGTACTTAATGAGATGTAAATAATTTGACTACGATTTGTATATATATATATAATGATATTAAAAACTTGTATTTAGTGTAAATAATTTGACTACGATTTGTGTATATATATATATATATATATATATATATATAAGCAAAATAATTCGATTAGCAGAGTCGCTTCTTCCACGATAAAATATAACAGGATCGCTTCGCGCACGATTTTCCACTGGGTCGCTTGGCGCACGGTCTCTTCCCGCACGTAATCAAAAAAACAACCCTGCAGCTGACCGCGATCATTTGGCACTGTGAAGTTGAGTGAAAATGTAGCGGTGGGAGAGAACTGAATTTGAAAACCCTGTACCTTTGCTTGTACCATTACTTCTGTTACTGGTAATAACATTCTGCAAAAATATTTGAATTCAGCATAAAATTTCCTTTAAAATGATGTATAATATGTATTATTTGACTTTACCATTACGCTGTATGACTTGACTTCAAACATCAAAAATTTGACTTTCTACTAGTGTAGGACTTGTGGCCACGATTGTAGATAGCTCATGTTTGTAGCTCACGAGAACACTTTCCGGTGATGATAAAATGCAACTTGCTTGTCTAAGTACGACACTCATTCGACCATAAAACGCCAGATACCGATGCGTAGACCTAATATTTTCCTGAAATTTAGGATCTTTTTTTTAGGTGGTACGGATAGCATGCTCAAGGTTTTCTATGCATTTTACAGCTGTAACGCGTGCACAATTTTTCCACTAGATGATGACAGCGGTCGTAGCCGCTTTTTTCAAGATATCTCCTTCTAGAACGAAAAGTTTTGCTTTAAAGAAAGGATTGTATTTGCGGTAAAAGAGAATAAGATTTTCCATCCCTCTAGATGAGAGTAATGCATTTTGCAACTGCAAAAAAGTTGGTCTTGAACACACTAATATATGAGATTTAGAAGTGTCGTTGAACTTTCTAAAAATTTGACCCTTTCACTGCCAAAAAATCACATTATGAAAGAAATACGGGATTACGCCATATAATACAAATTTTGAAGATGACAATCCGATTTTTGGTGTAAATGTGACAAGGATGGTAAGTCAGATAATATCCGAAAACTTGAAAATTTTCATCGTCCTGGAGCGGGACTCGAACCCACGTCTCCCAGAAAACGCCCGGGAATGCTATCCACTATACCACCCAGAACCGGGCGTTTTCTGGGAGACGCGGGTTCGAGTCCCGCTCCAGGACGATGAAAATGTTCAAGTTTTCGGATATTATCTGACTTACCATCCTTGTCACATTTACACCAAAAATCGGATTGTCATCTTCAAAATTACTTTATTTGACAGTAAGAGGTATGAATTGTATAAAGCCAGTTCTGGGAGTATAATATTAAAGTTAACATTGGAAACATAGTGAGGAAGTTGTACTTGTACGTACCAGCATGTGAGACATATAGTTCACTCTGTCTGTTCCTATTTTGTGTTTGTATTACAGTTTTGCTCATGAACATGAGAGTTTTCTACTTTTACCAACTCTACAAAGTGACTCAGAAACTACGGTTCGCCTTTTTAAAACCACCATTGTGATGTGTTCTCTGTACTCTGTTTTTACATTAGACCGGTGTTCTTGATTTGTGTGGATCTTTTACACCATTTGCGTTTTGTGCGCGCTAGCTTTCTTATTTGATCTATTTTACCAGATGGCTGGGAATCCAGGGGTCGCCTTTTGTTTCTTCTTCTGTTGTACCTGTGGTTTTGCTTTTCAGTTAATATAGCCCTTTGTGTCGCCCATTTTAAACGTTGTGTGTTGTTTTGTGTACTTTCTACTGTGATTTTTACTTCTTTGGTTTTAAACCTTTTGTCTTGGCACACTTTGGACCCAAGGTACTGTTGGGCCACGAAATGCAAATCAGCTAACCCTCCAAATCATACCTGTGAATTTGGTGACATTTCTTTTGATTTACTTGGAATCATTTTACAGGAACACAACCTAAATTCCAATCATTTGAAGCAAAGGAACAGCTTTTGTGAAAATGAATCCAACAAAATTTTCCTCTGGAAATCTGCCGACAAAATGGTTGCTTCTCTTTTTCTCCGAACCTAATTTCGTGCTGTTTGCTTTTTTTTTTTTTATTGTTCACAAATAATTTTTATATATAATTACCTGTTATGTTATCAGAATTACTTTTCTGGCACCTATACGAAATGTTGTGAAAAAGATATCGATGATGTTTTCTGGCCGCCCCGGTGGCGCAGTGGTCTAAGGCGTTGACCTCTGATCATTCGTCCGTAAGGGGTCCGGGTTCGAATCCCGGTCAGGCATGGATGTTGTGTTTGTCTTACGGCACTGGCCCTCTCCCTTCCCTGGAACCAGTGACCCTAAATTAGGGACGGGCGACTGCTTATAGCCCATTTGAGTTGCTCACGGTGGTCGTTAAACCTCCAATCAAAAAAAAAAAAAAAAAATGTTTTCTGTTCTTGGAGAAATGCATGCATACAGCAATGACATAATATGTAAACGCTTTTCGATCTACAGCAACATGATCTTTACGAAGCCATTTGTTTTCTGCAGTAACTTTTTTTAAAAGAGTATGAGAATTTGTCATGTTGCAGATATTCAAATTTTTATTTAGATGGCAAACTGAAGTAATGCTAAAAATCAAAGAAAGAACATTTATACTGACTATTCCCGCTATGTACTCAAAACACATTCAATACTGATGCATTAGAAATCTTAGGTCTTGCATGTACACTGAAGAGCAATTGAATTAGAGACAGCTGGCGTTATGCAAATATGGCGGTGTGCGCGGCCCTGTAAACGGAAACATAACGTATGCAGTGATCCGACAATATAAGGAGTGATGCGACGGGAATCAGTAAGAGTCGGACGCACTATGGGTAAGACGAAGCAACTAAGCGCATTTGATCGTGGGCAAATTGTCGGGCCCCGACCAATGGGTCACTCCATCTCGGAAATCGTGCAGGCACTGGGATTTTCACGAGCCACTGTGTCACGGGTGCACCGTGAGTACATCGAATTCGGTGAAACCATCCCTGCAAGGGCCAACTGCCGTGGACAACAGCGTGTGGATGAGCTGGGTCATCGTCGGCTAGCTAGCATTGTAACAGAGGATAGACGGGCCACAGTGCAAGAAATCACTCGGCAATTTAACGCTGGTGCACAAAAACGTGTAAGCAGCCACACCATCAAGAACGATCTCCTCGCTATGGGGTACAGAAGCCATTGTCCCACGAGGGTACCACTGCTGACCGAATATCATAAGGTGCAAAGATTAGTATGAGCGCGGGAACATCGCCACTGGACCCTAGACATGTGGAAAAATGTTGCCTGGACTGATGAGTCGAGTTTCACGTTGGTACATGCGGATGGCAGGATACGAGTACGGCGCAAACCACATGAAGCGATGGATCCTTCTTGCCAGCAGGGTACTCTTCAAGCTGGTTGGGGGTAGCATTCTAGTCTGGGTACTGTTTACGTGGATTGAAATGGAACCCCCGGTAAGTGTGACATCGTCCTTCACAGGTCAACGTTACCGGGATATCATGGACGACCATTTGCTCCCGTTTGTGCGTCTTCAACATCTCACTGGGGACCTCATCCTACAACAAGAAAATGCACCGTGCCATCGCTCCCGAATTGTATCTGAATGGTTGGATGAACACTCCACCGATGTGACCTAGCTTCATTGGCCAGCTAGGTCACCTGACCTCAATCTCATCGAGCAGATCTGGGATGCCATCGAGAGAGATATTCGAGGCTCTGACCCCCTCTATCAAATCTTCGTGAACTGTGGAAGCTTATTCAGGGGTCATCACAGTGGGAATAACAAAGTATTTTTTGTAGTTCGGTGAAGGGCTTAATGTGGGTATTCTTCTGACTGGTGAGACGATTCTGCACTGTTTTCTCAAAAGGTGAGATATCCCTGCGTCTTTAATCAGTGGAAAACTGACCCAAATTGCATGGCTAAGCGCAGTAACTTTGGCTCGACGACAATCTGTCACATACAAGATAGCTGTCTTCTGAGAAGGCTTGTAAGGAAAAACAGGGCCGGCCGGGTGGCGCTGTGGTCTAAGGCTCTGGCTTATGATCATTCGCCCTAGTTGGATCCGGGTTCGAATCCCGTGAGGCATGGATGTTTGTGTATGTCTTGCAGCACTGGCTCTCTATATATTACTTGTCCAACACTGGTTATCTGTGTGCATTGGTCATTTAGCATACTGTGAATTCCATGTTTGATGCATACTTGTTCACCATGTATTACATGATCAACACTGTCTACATCTGTGTAAATTGATCATTTGGGCATGCTGTCAACCATGTATGATTTGTAATTGCTGCCGTGTAATTACTGCCTCCTGTTTATGTCTGCCTGTATGTCTTTGTACCAACAGGTCCAATAAATCATTTAAATCCCCAATAAAAAAAAATAAAAAAAAGGTGAAACAGGACTTTCTGTGGGCAGCAGTTTAACAAAGCATTTAATGAAGGCAGTTTCTGACTCGTATATCAGTGAACTATGTGCAGGGAATGGAAGATGATTGGTATTGGAAGTCGCTTGCCCATACAGTAACTACTGATTTCTGCCAGGAACCGTGAAGTTTGTCTACATTGGTGAACACAGCGACTAGACACTGGAAGACTGGACACGTGATGTGGTTCGAAAAGTCGTGATGCACCTTGTTCTGGAACGACGGTAGTTTGCCAGCCCATGAAACAAGTGACTCAGTTTGTCAGCCCATGAAACAAGTGACTCGCCGCCCCGGTGGCGCAGTGGTCTAAGGCGCTGGCCTCTGATCATTCGTCTGCAAGGGGTCCGGGTTCGAATCCCGGTCAGGCATGGATGTTCTGTTTGTCTTACGGCACTGGCTCTCTCCCTTCCCTGGAACCACTGACCCTAAATTAGGGACGGGCGACTGCTTATAGCCCATTGAGTTGCTCACGGTGGTCGTTAAACCTCCAATCAAAAAAAAAAAAAAAAAAAAAAAAAAGAAACAAGTGACTCAGTTTGCCAGCCTTGTAGACGCAACGCAATGTTCTGGAGATGAGATCATGGCGTGGAACACGTTCTGTTGGTCCGGAACGGGTCCTCTGAAAAGTCGGGTGTCCTCCAATAATTATCCGACGTTGTTGCCAAACATATCAATCCAGCAACGTTGACCTTTTTGTCCAGCAGGTGTTGGCTGTTTCATGGATGGTAATGCTACCGTCCATCGCCCAAGACGGGTTCAGCAGTGATTCAGCGAGCATGGCAGCGAATTCCACCATCTTTCCTGGCCAACACAAAACCCGGATCTGAACTCCATTGGGAATGTATGGGACATGTTAGAAAAAAAAAATAGTTGCATCTTAAATAAACAATAAAGAAGAAGAAGGGCTTTGCTGTGTTCCGAAATACACGAATGAAAGTTTAATAATGTGGTAACACTACAATGGTTTTTTTTTACTAAATTATAGACAAATACTAAAGGTTCATGATCGTCAAGTAACTGGATGTTGAATTTAGTTATTATTTTTTCTATAGCATTCTTAAATCAGTTACTGAAGATCATATTTTTCTAGTAAATATCTTTTTCAACCACACTTCCGCACCCCCTTCACTGAGCCACAGAAGTGCATCCATAGTGACAACTAGAACACCTGTAAACCTGGAAGTCACTTTTTTTATTCTTGTTTGTTTTTGCTTTGCTTTTTAATGACCACGTGAGCAACTCGATGGGCTATAAGCAGTCGCCCATTATTAATTTAGAGCCAGTGGTTATATGAAAGGGAGAGGGTCAGTGCCATAAAACTAGCACAGCATCCATGCCTCACCGGATCTGAACCGGGACCCATTTCAGATGAGTGGTCAGAAGCCGGAGCATAAGCCACTGGGCCGCAGGTACAACAGCGAAATCACGTTTCAAAGTCTATTCGGTCAAGCTATCAAACGAAGATGTAGTTTCAATAGGAGTTGTTTGCGAATACCTTGCTCAAAACATTTTGAGGCTATTGTAATATCATCATAAAGTGACAGAAAATTTGGCAAGCTGTAAGTCTGTGATGAAAGTTCAACACTCTGAGAGGCACATCTCAACAATAAGAAGGCGTAAATTTGAATCACTGTCGCATTTGCACTCTTGACCGAAGCGTAAAGCAAACCGGTTATAAGTATCGCGTTATCTCATTCAATTTTATTCAGTAGCAAATTACAGCTGGGGATAATTACCACTATCGTCAGTTTGGAGAGCAATCGGAAAGCTGGAAGCTGGCCACACACAGGAAATCGTATTAGAAGCTATCGGAGTGTCTCGAAGCGCTATCAGCTGACTACGGTGGTATTTTCAGGGGACCGGAACAGTGCCAAGAAGAATATGGCAGGATCGGCTAACATCAAATACAGCCCAAAAAGGCATGCAAAAGACAAAAAGACGGGGGGGGGTGTTGCGCACTGGAAAGACGATTACAGGACAAAAGGGCGAACGACAAGAGAGCACACCACAGAAGAGCGAATGACAGGAGAGCACACGACAAAAGGGCGAACGACAAGAGAGCACACGACAGAAGGGCGAACGGCAAAAGAACGACGCGACGAAAGAGCGCACGACAAAACAGCGATGCGACAAAAGCGCGATATGACAAAAGGGCGCTGCGACAAAAGGGCGCACGACTACCAGACTAACGATTCACTAAATTAGCAGAACTATTTAACCAATTTGCAAGAAACGTTAGGAAGATATAAATTGTCAAATTGCTTATTTCATTGTATATTCAAATCCCAACTGAAAGCTAATGTTAATTTTTCTGCACTTCAATAACTTATAGGGAGTGCTTTCAAAAATATATTATTTCCAAAATGGCCCGTGAGGACTTCAGGCAAATTGCTTATTTCTTTGTGTATTCAAATCCCAATTGAGCGCAGATGTGACATTGTTTGTACTGAAATGCAACCTATACAGAAGGTTTTCCAAACGATGCTATTTTAAAAAAGATTTCACTCAGATGTCTGCATAGATTTCACCTGGAGTACAAAAGATGACACGTCTGATTTCTGTTGGGATTATTTGAATACACAAAGAAATACTGAATTTATCAAAAGGTCCCCGAAGCCTTTTTGGAAATAACATCGTTTAGAAAACCTTCTATATAGAATAAGACATCTGATTTCAGTTGGGATTTGAATACACAAAGAAATATGTAATTTGCTCAAAGGAACCTCGGTGCCGTTTTTGGAAATAATATATTTTAGAAATCTTGTAGTTGAAGTAGAAAAATATCAAGATCGTGGATTCGTCATTTTGTCGTGCGCCCTCTTTTCGTATCGCCCTTTTGTCGTATCGCCATTTTGACGTTCGCCTTTTTGACGTTCGCCTTTTTGTGGTGCGCTCTTTTGTCGTTCGCCCTTTTGTCGTTTGCCCTTTTGTCATGATACGCTGGAAAGCCCTTTTTGATACTCACTCTTCATCTCCTCTTACATTTATTGGCGTGTAGGAACAGCCAACGAAATTCAATTGTACTAAAACGTCTGCTTTCTGCGGCCTCAGGAAGATAGGTATCCATGCAGACCACACACATTAAGCTCCCTCAAAGAGAGTAAGCACTGCTTGCCTGGCTAACTGCACGATCCGCGCATCACCGGAGAGCCCGCACATGTCGGGTTGAAGACTATTTTGGTTAGGATCATGAGAGTTGTGCTCACTTCTTTTCACTGATGAGTTACTGCTCAGCCTGCAGTCCAATTATCGCGGCGTCCTTCTCTAGCGAGAACGAGGAACATGGAATAAACCAGCCTTCCTGCAGGAAAGAAATGCCTTCCGTGGGGGTGGGATCCTTGTTTGGAGTGGGCATCAGCACTGGTAGTCCTGGTGACTACGTCATCTGTAGTGGATCCGTAACGGCGATAAGATATCGAGATCAGATCCAGCTACATATAGACGTGCCCTATATCGCAGCAGTTGAGGATACGTTCATTTTCGCAGATGGCAACACGCGTGCGTATTGAGACCCGTTATTTGTAAAACATGCTCCAAGGAAAGGGCATCGAGCGTATGGGTTGGTCTTCGCACTCACCGGACCTCAACCTCATTGAGGGGGCGTGATACGCACTGGGAAGACATGTTGCTGCTCACTCTTTATCTCCTATTATGTTTTTTTCAGCTGGAACATGCCCGCTACGAGGATTGGTACAGAAAGACTCAACAACTGTTGGACAACCTCAACTTCCCTATGCCCCACTGATGTGATTGCGTTTCAGTTGTCTCTTGCTGGTAGCCGTGCACCTTAGTAAAGGCAAGCGTACATTGCTTTCCTCCATTGAGGTACTAAAATGAAAATTTTCCACCATTTGTTCATGAAGAAATTCACTACATAGCACTGAGTTAGCACAAATAGCTTGTGAGTTCTGCGTTTCGTCATGTTTCATTCTCCGACTGTATCACAATCATGTTTTCGATACCAGTTCATAATCTACCTACCCTTGCACGGTCTTACTGTAGAATGATAGTTAAAACACACTGTAGAATGATAGTTGAAACACACTGTAGAATGATAGTTGAAACACAAAAAAGTCTCATATGTAATTAATTTGTAATAACTATCAGAAGCTTTTGTGAGTAGTAAAGGTATTTTACAGGGATGATGTATGTCCCCTATATTATTTAAGATCTATGTTGAGATTTGTCTTAGAGAATGGTCAGTGAAGTGCAGAAATTTGGGATTACGGATTCAGAATGATTTCGTGCACCATTTGCTATTTGCGGATGACCAAGTCATCTTGGCGGAAAATAAGAATGACGAACTTATATGTTTTTTAAACTGATCTCTGAATATGATCGTTGGGGACTTAAAATTAACGAAAATAAAACTGAGCACTTGTCCTATGATCTCAGGGACTTTACTGAAATAACTGATAATATTACGTTGCGAATAGTTGAGGATTGTAAGTACCTCGGATCCATAACATATCAGGATGGAACATGTCATCATGACATTGATCGGAGAATTGCGGAGGGCAGGGAAGCTATTTCTGTTTTGAATCTTCTTTTTCGGAGTAGCAATGTCTTTCCAAGAGTTAATAGATTAACACATTTGTTCTGCGACTGTACAGAGCTTCATTTTACAAGGTGAGGAGACATGAACACTGAATAAAATACATCAACAAAGATTATTGGTTACAGAGATGGACTTTTGGTGACTTTTGCAAAAAACTCCAGATGTTAAAAAGTGCGTAATACAAAAATTCGAGATATTATGAGTGTTAAAGTAGACATTCTTCTAACTATTGAGATGCGGAGATTGCAATGCTGGACATGTAAGGAGAATGTCATCAGAGAGACTTCCTAAAATTCTGATAGAGTGGGAGGCTCCAGAAAAGAGGGAAAGACCAAGGAGAAAGTGGATGGAGGAGATTGAATCAAGTTTATAGAGAATTGAGATGAGATTAAATAAAGTTTTAGGTGACCTTGGATAAAGAGAAGTGGAGGAAGACTCTGGCTGAACTACACTGACGTGCAAAAATTAAGGACGAGACTGTTTTTCGAATGTAACGTCGTGCAGAAGGGCTCCACATCGACTCAAATCATACCATAAGATCCCCATGATGTAAGATTATGGGACAACTGAGAAACACCGTCAAAACAAGGAATCCAAAGGATATAAAGGCACTTTATTCAAAAGGTAGCTTCGAGCACAACTGGACAGAAGACAAAAACGTCCGTGTGACAGGCGGCTGCCAAGAAAAATCCAGTCTTTAGTAGGGGATATGATCACCCCTGACTGCGTTGCAGGATTTACAACGTCTATCCATGCTGAGGACGAGGTTGTTAAAGAGCTCTTGAGGCATCGCGGCCCATTCCTCTTGTAGCGCCAATTGTAGCTGCGGAATCGTTGCTGGCGGCTGGTGACGTGCTGCCAAGTGTCTCCCGAGAAGGTCCCACACGTGTTCAGTTGGATATAGGTCCCGGGACCTTGCGGGCCAATCCAAGCGTAGAATATCTTCACTCTTTAACAGCTCTGCGACAGCCCTTGTATGATGAGGTGTGACTTTGTCGTCCATGAAGAGGAACTCAGGACCCAGAGAACCTCTAAACAGACACACGTGAGGCAGGAGAACCACGGTACAATAGCGGACACCAGTGACTGAACCTCCTTGGAAGATGTGGAGGTCAGTACGGCTACCAAGCATGATACCGCCCCAAACGAGAACTTCGCCACCTCCAAACCGGTCCCGTTCGATAATGTTGGAGGTGTGATTGCGTGTTGCCTGCTCTCTCCAGATGTGTATACGTCCAGAATCGCTCGTCAGACTAAATCGGCTCTCATCCGTAAAGAGAACTCGACTCTATTGCTGATGTATCCAGTTCTTGTGTTCCTGGCACCACAGAAACCGCCGTCTCTGATGAGCAGGCGTTAATGGCACACACCGTTCTGGTCGTCGTGCAAATAGACCACCTTTGTGCTGCCTCCTGGCCACCGTAAAACGCGATAACTGACGTCCAGTTGTCTGTTGCATGTGCCTTGCGATTTCTCCTGCTGTCTGCCGTCTGTCTCTTCTCGCCTGTTGGACAATATACCGGTTGTCCGCCGCCGTGGTTGTTCGTGGACGACCACTGCTAAACTCTCGGACAGCTGTTCCTGTCGTTTGAAATGCTCTCCAAGCTCGTGAAACGATGCTGTGAGCGATCCCGAACTCCTCGGACACACTAATCGCACTTCGACTTTCCTCCAACTTCCCAATGACGCGACCTCGGGTAAAGTCATTCAGATGTCGTCTACTGGATTGCCTGTTGGCTATATCACACGCTGGCAGCAATTCGACGTCGTTCAAACCGATGTACACCGTGCAATAGCTTTCACCGAACTGCTGAGCGTACACCGCCCGTGTGCTTTATACCCTTCCGACCCCCCTCCTACGTCATGCTGCATATATGCGCATGCTCTTCCGTACCGTATCCTAGTCTATCTATTGAGTGATCTTTCGGTCCGTTGTTCCTGCTCGTTCTGCTGTTACGCTAATTTCTCCTCTTCGTCCTTTATTTTTGCACACCAGTGTATATGGTCTAGGAAATTCGCCTGGTAGTGGAAATTCCTGATGATGCTGATGATGATGATGATGAATAATTTATGGCTCTTCCATTTGCCGTAATTAGCGAATAAATTCTGTTTGGTATTGCGGTTACAGTAGCTTTTTTAGGCGCATACGATGATTTACGATGAGGAAACAGTTGGATTTTCTAACAAGATAACGCACTCTTCCAGGCTTTTATTCTACAAAACAGGGGTTTATAAAGGAAGAAATAGATGTAATAGACTGGTCGTCTTGGAGCCCAGACTTAAATCCGATGGAAAATGGCTGATCGTTATTTGCCAGGCCTGTGTATGAAAAAAGTGAGCAATATTCTTCAGCAAGAGAATCGCAGGTTGCAACACATCGCTGATAGGACAAAATCATCGTAGCCGCCCCGGTGGCGTAGTGGTCTAAGCGATGGCCTCTGATCATTCGTCCGAAAGGGGTCCGGGTTCGAATCCCGGTGAGGCATGGATGTTGTGTTTGTCTTACGGCACTGGTTCTCTCCCTTCCCTGGAACCAGTGACCCTAAATTAGGGACGGGCGACTGCTTATAGCCCATTGAGTTGCTCACGGTGGTCGTTAAACCTCCAATCAAAAAAAAAAAAAAATTCCGACTTGAAGAATTCTGATTTTGTATTGTAGTTGTGGTAAGCGACAGCGTTTGTGGTAAATAATATTTTGCATATAATTGCAGTTTTTTCTTAGAATATAGTATTACCATTAGACGGCATATACTACGGTGTCAAAAAAAAAAAACGAAAAATAAAAAAAAAACGGGACGGGCGTTACCATTTCCATTACATGCCACCATACCCATGCAATAAATGGTATCGTCCACAAATGACGTATATTATAGAGGCAGATATCTCCATAAGCTCAAGTAGTAGCGTTTGCAGTTCAGATGCCAGGTTATTAATATTTAAGCAATTTTGAACGTGGTATGATAGTCGGCGCCCGTGAGATGGGTCCCCCCCCCCCCATCTCGGAAAGTACCACGAAATTTGGATTTTCACATTCAACAATTTCAATGCTGTACCTGGACTAAACAAACTTAGAGAAAGAAATCCATAGTGCCAGGCAGATTTGGCCGTATGAAAGCCGGGAAGGTTGCCCGAGGTACCCGTGCCCATTCAGACTGCAGTAGAACGCGGAGTTCCCGGAAATCACGTCGTTGTGGGTCGGCACGTCAAACCTGTCGATTCAAAAAGTTCCACAAGTGCTTTATGAGCTTGAGGTCGGGCGATTTCGCCGGCAAAGGGAAATCGTTGACATCGCTGTCGTGTTCTTGGAACCAGTCATACGCCCCCTTAGCGACGTGGCACGGCGCATTGTCCTGTTGGTATACGCCATCACTACCAGGGTGAACGTCCAACATGAAGTGAAAGATATGGTCAGCGAGGATGGTCAGGTGGTCATTGGCGTTCAGAGACCCATCCAGTGGAACTAGCGGTCCCAGGTCATAGCGGGAAAGCATCCCCCAGACATGCGCACTGCCATCGCCGGCCTGTACTTGACCTACAAGCGTTTCCGAGTGTTGGTTCTCGTGTGTCTGATGCCGCACCCGTCCCTACTGTGGAGTATAAACCTCGATTCGTCGGAGAAGGCAACTTTTATTCACTCTTCCACTGTCCAATGATGGTAGTCCCAAGCAAACTATACAGGCGTGGTTGCTGATGGTCCCGGGTTAACATGGGGGCCTTGACGCAGCGTCGGCTCCGGAGACTCATGCGTAACAGGGTTCGCTCTACTGTTATCGGGGACACGTACTTAAGTGCCCAGCAATCATTTTCATGGCCAATTGCTGCACTATTGCGCGTCGATATGCCCTTTACCAATCGACGGAGACGACGTACTCCTCTGGGGTCGATGGCCTTTGGGGCTACGCAGTTATGACGTCATCATGTACTCGGTGTGCTAGCGTTCCATTCTTGGTACACCTTTACTACAGCACCTCGCGAACAGCCCACGATGTCTGCTGTTTCTAAGAAGCTTCCATCCTTGGCGCGGTGTCCGGTGATCATTCCTTTTTGAACATCCGTCAAATCACTACCTCTACCCATTGTTTTCAGGTTACTCACTATGGCTCATCTGTCCTGGCCGGCCGCTTATATCTCAGTGTGGTTGACCTTGTCACGTGCATTCTGTGACGCGCCTGGGAGGGTACACTGTGATTCCGGTGGGGGTCATATTATTCTGATACGGCTATGTACATTTATAGGAAGATAGGTTATCTCTTATTCTAAAAGTCACTTGAAAAAATGCTTTCTTAGTAGCACATCCTTTTCTATGAAAAATGTTTTGTGCCCGTTTTATTCCTGAAGCAAGGCACAGTTTATCCAGTAGGGAACGTAAAGTTATATAACGTTATCTACCATATCTGTACGTCTGATTTTTTTTTTTTTGATTGGAGGTTTAACGACCACCGTGAGCAACTCAATGGGCTATAATCAGTCGCCCGTCCCTAATTTAGGGTCACTGGTTCCAGGGAAGGGAGAGAGACAGTGCCGTAAGACAAACACAACATCCATGCCTCACCGGGATTCGAACCCAGACCCCGTTCGGGCGAATGATCAGAGGCCATCGCTTAGACCACTGCGCCACCGGGGCGGCGTACGTCTTATTGTTGGATTTGAAAAATTCCTTTTTTCTTCTTACGTATTTCTGCCCCTAATTGGCATTTTCTTCTTGTGGATAATTTACAGATTCTAAAAATCCAGTTTCAAAGCTTTGTTTTATGACTAGTTATATTTTTTTGTGCATTTCAAATAATGAGCGGTTTGTTTACTAAGAGGATGGCTCTCTTTTTCGTCGATTTCGTTTTCTGTAAATCTCCTTTGTAAAATTATTTTCGTGTCGGAAAAGGTTCAAACGACGTGCTCATTACATCGGAGATCTTCAGTGTCATATTTTTTGTTTTAAACGGATGTGACCAGAACACATTACAATCTCTAGTCTTTTCAACGATTGTTTTTAGTTCCTCAATGGTATGAGGGGACTTTAAAGAGTCCCCTCATACCAGTTCGAAAATCGCATAAAAGCGAAAAATGTTTCACAGTTCGAAAATATCTCAAAAGCGAAAAATGCGATGAACAGCGGAATTTAATTTTCGCAAGATATTTGATCGGAAAAACTCGCGTAGGAAGGTAAGGATACGGATTCGAAAACAAAACTTCATAATATTTTTTGTATGTCCAACGAGATGGCCTTCCATCTCACACGTGACAATCGATGAGTGACGTTTGTAATCGAAAGTTGGAAGCAACCGTCTGACGATAGGAGTTCCTAGTGATGTGCGTGTGCGCCTCTGAATTCTAAAACAATTTACAAAATGGAATGAAAGAAATTATGATTTTTTGAGAAAATCAGCAGAGAGATGTGATGTGCTTATATTTCTTGAAATGGAGTTCAGCTGATAAAATCTGAACAGCCTTCTAGAAATGCGACTGCTACTTCTCTTAGTATTCTCAGATTTCATCTATGAGTTTACTTAACATTAGGCTTCACCAAAGAATCCTAGAAACTCAACAAGTCGAGTTTCTCAATAACGCATCCGAATGCCATTGAACGAGATGGTAAGCATTCGAGTTTTACTGACTGGAATGTTGAAAAGATGAAACAGGAATTAGTTTTGGCAAAACAAAAATAAAACAAGAAAAATATTATTCTGCGCTTAACATTGCGAAGTAAACTAGTTTTTAACGTTGGAATTGTAAAGAATGCCTCCAAAATTTTAGACAAGGTTTAAAATGTATAACGGTTTTCTATTCATAACTTGGAAAACAGATATGGGGAATCAAATATGTTTTCTTAATTTGTGCCATGATAAGATATGCTATTCTCTGACAAGTAGTCTTTTGCTTGGAAATGTGGAAGTGCTTGTCTGGTAAAAGTGGTCCAGTTTTTGTATGCATTGAAGTCCATCTACTAGGCTGGAGCGATATATTACGAAATTTAAAGCACCCAAGCAAACAAATTAGTAAAACCTCAAATAGTAAACCTAACTAGCAAAACCTCTTTAACGGACACCCCAGAAGAGTGCACATCTCCATTTGCGGGACAGTTTTGTGATCCTCAGTCGCAAAGCATATACGGTTATGTGTATATATGGATGCGAGATTTGTACATTGACAAAGGAATCGGAGAGAAGAATACTTGCTTTTGAAAGAAAGTGCTATCGTAAAATCCTACGAATGGGATGGACCCAGAGGATAAGAAAGGAAAACGTGTACAGAAGAATACAACTAAATAAGACCCTGTTCCAAAAAATCATACAGAGGAAACTAAGACTCTTTGGACATACCTGCAGAACGGAAAATGACAGAAAGATAAATACATTGGTGTTTGGCTTAATGAACGAAAGAAATGCAAAAGGACGCCCTCACCGTGTGTAGGCTGATGATATTAAAGACTGGTGCGGTGGAACTCTTCAAGAACTGAGCCACGCTGCAATAAACAGACTTCAATAGGACAATATAGTTAAAATGGCAAGATACGCCTTTGGGAATTGTACCCATGGTTGATGATGATGATGATAAGTACCTCCAAATAGTGTACCTTCCGAATAACGGAGAGCAATCTGGTTCATAAGGCAGATAAGAGCATGAACATTCGCGAAAACAAAATCGGCGATTTTTTGGGGCAAATATTTTGTTTACCTTTTTTTGGGACGGAATTAGGGTACTTTTTGTCCTCCAGATCCCCATTACAAAAACTACTGGTCTGATGTTTCAATATGGCAGGTGTTTTCTTTGAAGTGGACAAAACAACTTCTTTCAAACAAAACGGGGTATTCGTCGTCAATCCAAAGAAGAGGATTCAGATGCCATTTTCGAACTCATTACGTGTCTAAACAGTGAAACAAATGCCACAGATTTTATTACGGTTGATGAAGATGTGCGTAACCTGGAGACAATGAACAGTGTGCTCGTTGATGTGAAGACATTGGAACAACATGATTTGTTTGAGGAAGCATCTGACGCAGTTGTTGAAGCTATACGCGATTCATTTAAAGACGCTGTATTAGGAGTAGTGAAGAGTTAAAAAACGTTTTTGCAAACCAAGGTGATATGGGAAGGTTAGGGCCACTGAGGAATTTAAAAATACATTTCTAAAAAATCACCAAAAGTCAAAACGTTTTTTTCCAGATTTTTTGCAGACAAAACTTGCTGGCTAATTTAATTAAATAACGAACGGTAAGTACGCGCGCTTTAAAATTCATGGTGTAACATATTTGATTGCTACGTACGTATGCTCAAACATGCAGAAACACGTACACTGTTCTCCAAATAACGATAATTCGTGCAAAGGTCACTAGGTATATAAATAATACCGTCTCTGCACGATGCGAAACATAGTCATGAAACAAGTGAACGATAAAAGACACTTTAATTTAACTATGAAATGATATTAAAAGTAAACATGTTGATTAAAACAGCACACGAGATCTTTCGCGCCAACAGTGGCACACCATCAGTATATATGTATATATATATACATATAATAAGTTGTAGAAGTTGAAAGTTCCTCGGACAGAGCTGCACGACTCGTTATCCAACTCTCGAGAAGATACAAGGCTCAAATTATTCAAACTTATGCACCCACCACAAGTCATCCTAAAGAAGAAATTAAAGAATTTTATGAGGAAATTCGTCATCTAAATAATAAACGTAAGCAGCACTTGAAGATAATTATTGGAGATTTCAATGCAAAAATAGGGCAACGGCAACAGAATGAAACTTCAGTAGGTAAATTCGGTCACGGCAACAGAATAAAACTTCAGTAGGTAAATTAGGTCACGGCAACAGAAACCAGATTGGAAATACTCTCGTTGAGTTTGCAGAGGAAGAAGGGTTTTTCATCTTGAAATCCTTCTTCAAGAAAAAGCCACACAGGAAATGGACATGGAGACATCCAAATGGGACGACAAGTGAAATTGATTTTATTATGTGTAACAAAAAAATCGTCATAGAAGACTGCAGTGTGCTAAACAAGTTCAACACAGGTAGTGACCATAGATTGGTGAGATGTAAGATGCACCTCAACACTAAACTCGAACGTGGCAAGCTCATAAGACAAACAAAATGTATTGACATAACCAACCTTAAGAAACACCATAATACCTTCAAGTTGGAACTGAAGAACAGATTGCCCGGTGGCGCAGAGGTCTAAGGCGCTGGCCTCTGATCATTCGTCCGTAAGGGGTTCGAATCTCGGTCAGGCATGGATGTTGTGTTTGTCTTACGGCACTGGCTCTCTCCCTTCCCTGGAACCAGTGACCCTAAATTAGGGACGGGCGACTGCTTATAGCCCATTGAGTTGCTTACGGTGGTCGTTAAACCTCCAATCAAAAAAAAAAAAAAAAAAAAAGAAGAACAGATTCTCTGCTTTAGAAAGCCTAACATCAAAAGAAGTGGATATTTCTGAAGTTAACAGAAAAATTACCAAAGCTCTTATGGAAACAACAACAAAATTAGCTGGGTCTAAGAACAAGTTGCATGTGAACAAATTATCAGGAAAAACCAAAATATTGATGCAAAAAAAGAAGAGAGATGGGGACAACTAAAGAAAATGTGACTTCCAAAGTAGAATATATAGAGCTATGCAAGACAGTACGAAAAAGTATCACTGAATACGCTAGGAAATTCAACTGTGAACTAGTGAAGAAAGCAATTGAAAACAAACAAAGCCTAAAGATAGCAAAGGAACATCTTAGTAAGGGAAGAAAACAGATTATGGCACTGAGAAAAGAAGATGGTTCTGTAACAAGAAATAGCGGCGAGATTTTGATAAGAGTGAAGGATTTTACTCCAAATTACACTGGCGGAAAGTGAAAAAGAACACCAAGAAGAAATTGGCGGACGATCATGAAATTTACATATGTTACTGGGGTCGAGTTTACGTAGGTGTGATGATAATTTCGGGACCAACCGGTTAGCGCATATTACGCCACAGCACGGCATAATATGCAAATTATCGTCGATGGTATTTAAGGAGTACGGCGAAGTGAATGAAATCAGTCGTCGGCGTACGGACACGTGCGAAGACTCTGAAGAAGCTTCAATGCCTGGACATGGAAGACGTGTACGATTTTAGCAGTTATCGGACTTTGAGCGAGGTCGTCTAGTCGGACTCCGCGAGGCCGGGTGGTCGTATCGTCGTATTGCGGAGCGAATTGGATGGGAAGTATCGGTGGTGGTACAATGGTGGCGTAGATGGTCCGAGGAACATTCCCAAACGAGAAGACGTGGAACCGGGAGTCACAGACGGATTGATAAGCGGACCGATCGACGCATAAAAAGAGCGGCGTTGTCGAGCAGAACATCCACTGCGACGCAAATCCGAGCTGCCGTTGCACCTGAGGTGACTGTGCGAACAATCCGCAACCGTCTACTGGATACAGGACTACTTGAACGTGTGCCTCTGGCATGTGTACCTCTGACTCCAGCCCACCGTCAGAAACGGCTACAGTGGTGTCGCCAACGTCTGCACTGGAGAACGCAATGGCGATCTGTCGTGTTCAGCGATGAAAGTAGATTCTGCTTGGGAGCCTCCGATGGCCGTATGCGTGTTCGCAGACGCGCAGGGAACGTCTCCACCCTTCTTGCATCCGCCAGCGACACACAGGGCCTACACCTGGTGTGGGGAGCGATAAGCTATCACTCCCGTACACAACTAGTGTTTGTACCGGGTACGTTAAACAGCACCTCCTACATCAATAACATCATTCAGCCCGTTGTTGTGCCATTTGTAAGGTCGGTCCATCGTGGTGTTTTCCAGCAAGATAACGCACGCCCACACACGGCACGTGCAACG
The DNA here is from genome assembly GCA_039090855.1 of Macrothele yani. Taxonomy (NCBI): domain Eukaryota; kingdom Metazoa; phylum Arthropoda; class Arachnida; order Araneae; family Macrothelidae; genus Macrothele; species Macrothele yani. The sequence goes on from CM077005.1 coordinate 65,503,645, forward strand.
CAACATGCACTTCAGGGTGTGAGACAACTTCCATGGCCTGCACGTTCACCGGATTTGTCCCCCATTGAGCACGTGTGGGATTTTATCGGACAACGACTTATCCGGTCTCCACGGCCAGCCACGACCATCCCCGATTTACGCGTCCAGGTTGAGGAATGTTGGAACTCAATACCCCAAACTTACATCCAACATCTGTAGAACAGACTCCATGCCAGAATTGCCCAGTGTGGCGCAGTTCATGGCGGTTCAACCTCGTACTAAGCATGTAACATGGAAATGTTATTTTTCAGTTTACCAGCAAATACAGCTGTATTTTGCCATAATGTTTTGATCACGTTATAGTCTGTATTCCGTTATTATGCTGTATAAATTTCGTTGGAATCAGACGTCTCCTTCTTGGTGTCCTTTTTTCACTTTCCGCCAGTGTATATGAAAAGGATCATACATGTACTCCAGGCATCATGAAAGGTACCAGTACCAGAGTTCTTCCAGTCCTCCCAGCAGACGTTGCACATGCAATCAGGAACATGAAGCGGGGAAAAGTTCCAGGAGAAGATGGAATTACTGTAGACATCATACAAGAAGCAAGTGGAGAAATCGAAACAGAACTCGCCCAAATTTTCTCTCGATGCCTTAATGAAGGGAAAGTTCCTGAGGATTGGAACAACGCTACAATGATCCTGCTACATAAAAACGGTGACATTGAGGATCTCAGGAACTACAGACCTATCAGCCTCTTATCAGTAGTTTGTAAAATCTTAACTAAAGTTCTTTCACACCGCTTGAAGGTAACACTGGACATGGCTCAACCGAGAGAACAAGCTGGATTCAGGAGTGGCTACAGCACAATAGATCATATCCGCGTACTGAGAGAACTAATTGAAAGAGCGAGGGAATATGAACTTCCATTGTGCATGGCTTTTATCGATTATGAAAAAGCCTTTGTTTCGGTGAAACCATCAGCAGTTACAATGGCTCTGAAATCCTGCGGTATTGAAGATGCATATATTAATATTATTAATAACATCTATGAAAATGCAAGTGCAAAGATGCGGCTGTTTGAAAATACAACACACATAAAAATTGGAAAGGGAGTGAGACAAGGTGGCACCATATCTCCAAAGCTCTTTAATGCTACATTGGAAAATGTCTTTCAATCACTGAACTGGGAATACAAAGGGATAAAGATTAACGGAGATTATCTAACCCACCTTTGTTTTGCTGCTGACCTAGTCATTTTTGCAACTACCCCATCAGAGCTGCAGAGTATGATCCAGGAACTTGGTGACAAGAGTAAAGAAGTGGGATTAAAAATGAACTTTCAGAAGACAAAAGTGATGTTCAATGCTTTTACAAGAAATGAAGATTTATCGATTGATGTAGAAGAGGGTCACATTGATGAAGAAATCAATCAGCGTACAAAACTTGTCTGGAGAGTTTTTGGAAGAAACAGCATAATTTTCAAGAGCAATATGCCATTATGTCTTAAAAGAAAAGTGTTTGATCAATGCATTCTTCCAGTGCTTACGTATGGTGCAGAGACGTGGACCTAAGCTAAAAGAGACATACAAAGGCTGCAGACAACTCAAAAAAGCATGGAGAGGTGCATGCTTGGTGTAACCAGGAGAGATAAGAAGAGGAACTCGTGGATCCGAAAAATGACAAGAGTGGAAGACATCATGATCAGAGTTAAATCCCTGAAATGGCAATGGGCTGGACATACTGCCAGAAGGACAGACCATCGATGGACAGCCGACATTTTAGATTGGATTCCAAGGGACAGGAAAAGACCCAGTAGAAGACCACATGGGAGATGAGTGGATGAAATTCGAAAGTATGCGGGATTGACATGGAGGAGACTGGCACAGGACAGATCGTTGTGGAGGAAGTCACTCAGAAGTCAACCTCCGAAGTAGTAGACCTTTCCCAACAGCGACCAAATGTTGTAATCGTTCGCTATTCAGAGATTTTACTGCATTAGAAATTCCACACACATACGAAATATTTGATGGATGACCTTCAGATATTCCAAAGGTCATGGGAATTCGGGATACGAGGAGGTGTGACCAGAAATATTTCATTCTAAGTAGGCGTTATCGCACAGCAGCATGATACTTCGTGGCCCATTTTCTTCGTTGTTTTTAGCACACCGTTTTTTTTTTTAAAAAGTCCGTGTTTATTTATAGTATCGTATTTCCGCCCGTCTTCCCGTCTGTGAACGACACCATAACTATTTGTCCGATTTGAAAAATCTGCTTGCACTAGGAAATCCGAAAAGTGGTAACAATTACCCTTGCTTTTCGGTCTTATTCCGATGTATAGCTTTGCCGTTAGAGAGCGTAAATGCAGATGCCATAGAATTTAACATGCATTTTATTCCATTTATTTGTTTCTAAATATCAAATTGAAAAAAATATTTCTTTCTTCGATGACATTATTTACAAAAACTATTTGAGGGAGCGTTTCTTTTTCAAGTAATGCACAGTTTTTCCGCTACTATACGTAAAGTTAAATTACAATTTTTCTGATATGTCTGCTTCTAAAAAACCGATCTGGAAAATCTTTTTTTGCGTCGAATAAAATTTCTGGTGAGAAACGTTCAGCTTACTTTTAAATTTTGGTGAAGAAAAGTTTTGCCACTAGCGTGCCTAAGTATATTTTATATGCTTCCGATGTATCTGCAGCAATATGTAAGCTTCTAAAATCCCGACTGAAAAAGTTTCTTTGCTATCAGATGCCGCTTATTACGGGAAACCTTTTGTTCATAACTTTTTTTTTTATTCCTAAGACAATGCACAGTTTTTCCTCCAGAGGGCGCAGGCGTATACCTTATTTTTCTCGATAACTCTGCTTCTAACGTTCCGAATTGAAATTTTTTTGTCGTACAGCATATCTATTGCGGAATGTTTTGCATATAATTGCAAAGTTTTTCTTAACGCATAGGTTTGCCTAGAGGGCATAGGTCACGTTTCCGTTTGGAGCATATTTGTAGCAATATCTACCCGTCTAAAAACCCGATTGCAAAAAAACTGTTTTCGGTCAGTTACTACTATCTACCGAAATATTTTGGCCATTTCCTAACTAAAATAATTCCCAATTTTCCCGCTAGGGATACAAATATTTAATATGTTTTTCTCGATATCTCTACCCTCTAAAACTGCGATTTGAAAAATTCTTTCAACCTCAGATACCATTCACCTTATAGAATATTCGAACGTACTCGTGGGGTGTTTGTCTTTCCAGTTCTGGCGCTAGGAGGTGTTAGTGTGTATTTTTATTTGCAAATGTATCTCCCCCTTTTAAGAGTCCTATTGAAGAATTTTGACGTAGGATTATATCTAACTCTGCGGATAGTATGAGGAGACCTACGGCCGACCGGTTCTGACAAAAATGGGTCCCAATTGAAATCATTAGAGCGTTAAAAATACGTGCCGCACACTAATCGTGTTAGCATATTCGCAAACAGCGTGGAGTCTAATTCACGTACTGCGTGCACACGACGCTCCCCTCGCTCCCTGTGCGCCCGGGAGATGATGCAATATTTCTGGGTGACCAACCGTGAACGCAACACGACTGTGCGTGGTATCGTTTTAAAGCTCTCGACGAGATCTATTTAAATATATGAAGAATATTTCACAGTGGTTTGAATTGAACATTTTAAAAATTGTTTCTTGTGAACCGGTGAACTCTTTTGACAATATCGCCGTTTATCTGGACAACCGTGAGTGCAAAACGACTGTGCGTGATATCGTTTTAAAGCTCTCGATGATATCTATTCAGATATATAAAAGAACATATCGCAGTGGTTCAAACTAAAATTTTTAAAAATTGCTTTCTCGTGAACAGGTTAACATTTTCGACAGTGCCGCGGAATTCACAGAAGGAACGCAAGCAAAAGTGGGGAAATTCTAAACAAGAGGCAAGAGCAAGTGATGAGGAATGTAAGAAGCCCAACGAACTAGAGCGTATCGAGAATGCCTGATAGCAGCCACTGCCAAACAAAAATTTAACACACCGATCATAGTCTTACTCTCCAAACTGACGATTCAATCAGAACTCAGCCTACCTGCTGTTTTTTGTTTTAGTTTTTTTTCTTATGATGTATACCATTCGCTACAGTGAAGATCGTGAACATTATCCTTTTTAAATAACGCACAGGTATCTTGCAAGGGGACATATTATTAAGACCTTTTTCTAGCTATCTCTGTTACGAGAAGACGCACTTGAAAAATTATTTTTTCCTAGCATAGCTTTTACTAGGATGAATAATTTTCCCATATTTTCTACTTTTCCATTATTCAAAATTCTAAACTAGGGAGAGGTCAGCGTGTGTTTTTTCGTGTGTGAATGACTTTACTTTGTTCTAAAAATCCCTTAAAATATATATTATTTTGTAAGATACTCTTCATTAAGAAGAATATTTTCCCACCAAATTTATTCTTTCAGTTTCTCTAAGGGCGTAAAGTTATAGCACGTTTTTGTTTATATTTCTCATTTTAACTATTCAATTTGAAAATCCCTTTTGCCTCTGATATCATCTTCTATGAGAAACGTTTTGGCACAACTTGTTAATTTTCATAACACACTTTTCAGCTGCTAGTGTGAGCAAGTAGTTGTTTTTATTTGTCAATGTTTAATCAATTGCAGAAATGCGGTTAGTTTTTTGTTTCTGTAACCAATTTTATTCACTACGAATAACCACCACTCACACAACATATTTATATTTAAAATCTTGCGAGCTTCTCTGTTTGGTGTAAGCGTATTCATTTTTGTTTTCAGCTGAATGTTTTGGTTTTATAAAAATCTTCTTTAAAGTATTCCTTTCGCGTCGGAAGGAATTGAAGGACGTGCTCCTTACAACCCAATAAGCTGTGTCAGATTTCTTGTTTTTTGTGGTATTATTGTCGGTAATTCAGGTCAAGAAGACCACAATGTAAATGAGGTGTGATATATGTTAAGTTGTTAGATGTCTCCGTCATCGATAGACAGCATTTTGAAATTTAAAAGAGATTCAGTTTTACAACGATATTTTGTTTTGGCAAGTCAATATTAAAGTTCGTTAAGTATTAAGACGCCTAATCTAACAATAAGTATTAAGACGACTGCCCTGTCCAGAAAAGTCAAGTCCAAGTCCACAGATCCTATGTGGGATGAGGTATACGAGTAAAGGAATTAGCTTCCTGATCTCCGCCTAAATCTGTTCCCTTTCGCAAAACTTTAGAGATAATTTCCAAGAGTAAGGCTTAAAATGATAGCATCTCTCTAGAATTGCCACGAATTTGGAACCAGTTCTTCAAATAATTATTGTTTCCTTTCCACGGTACCGCGTGCCCAACCATCATGGCGCCTCGTTTCCTTAGATGAATAAGTACATTCGTATCTATTCATTTATTGTGTAGTCAAGTCAAACCCAAGGTTTCTGTTGTTCAGTTTGTAGTCTGCTGCACACCTTCTTTGAAAAAGCCATCTTGTTGATTAGTGAAAGCTTGGAAACTTTGATTTCTACTGTACGTCAATGTGGGTTATTACATAAAATAATTATACTATTTTAAGTATAGTTTGTGTACAGTTCCTTGTTATTGATTAATTGTTTTCTATTTGTGTAAGATATCTACTTACTCAACCTTCATACTTGTGTTCGAGTTAATTATAAATAGTGTATATGACTATAGGAAGCAAATAAAGAAGTTTGATTTGAAAAATCTGTGTCATTTCTGATTGCCATTATTTGTCTCTAATAAACCCAGTGTGTAACACTTTAATCCTTAAAATATAGACCATCCGATGGACTCTATCATAGAGATCTTGTGCTTATCAACACGTCCTTTGAAGACAAAAAAGGTCACGCTTATAGTATGACATTGTCCGTCGGTCTGTGGTCACCATATCTCTCCAACTACACTGGTGTGTAAAAATTAAGGACGAAGAGGAGAAACTAGCATAACAGCAAAACGAGCAGGCAGAACGGACCGAACGACCACTCAGGAGATAGACTGGATTTCGGTACGGTAGAGCATGCGCATATATGCAAAATGACGTGAGGGGGGGGTCGGAAGGGTATGAAGCACACGGGCGGTGTACGCTCAGCAATTCGGTGAAAACTATAGCACGGTGTACATCGGTTCGAACGACGTCGAGTTGCTGCCACCGTGTGATATGGCCAACAGGCAATCCAGTAGACGACATCTGGAGGACTTTACTCGAGCTCGCGTCATTGGCAAGTTGAAAGAAAGTCGAAGTGTGATTAGTGTGGCCGAGGATTGCGGGATCGCTCACAGCATCGTTTCACGAACTTGGACAGGAACAGCTGTCCGAGAGTTTAGCAGTGGTCGTCCACAAGCAACCACGGCGGCGGACGACCGGTATATTGTCCTACAGGCGAAAAGAGACAGACGACAGACAGCGGGAGAAATCGCAAGGCACAAGCGACAGACAACTGGTCGTCCGTTATCGCGCGTTTTACCGTGGCCAGGAGGCTGCACAAAGTTGTCTATTTGCACGACGACCAGTACGGTGTGTGCCATTAACGCCTGCTCATCGGAGATGGTAGTTTTTCTGGTGCCAGGAACACAAGAACTGGGCAAATCAGCAATGGGGTCGATTTCTCTTTACTGATGAGATCCGATTTAGTCTGACGAGCGATTCTGGACGTATACATATCTGAAGAGAGCAGGGAACACGCAATCACACCTCCTACATCATTGAAAGAGACCGGTTTGGAGGTGGCGGAGTTCTCGTTTGAGGCGGTATCATGCTTGGTAGCCGTACTGACATCCACATCTTCCAAGGAGGTTCAGTCACTGGAGTCCGCTATTGTGCCGAGGTTCTCCTGCCTAACGTGCGTCTGTTTAGAGGTGCTGTGGGTCCTGAGTTCCTCTTCATGAACGATAACGCTACACCTCATCGTACAGTGGCTGTCGCAGAGCTGTTGGAGAGTAAAGATATTCAACGCATGGACTGGCCCACAAGGTGCCCGGAGATAAATCCAATCGAACACGTGTGGGACCTTCTCGGGAGACGCTTGGCAGCACGTCACCAGCCGCCAGCAACGATTCCGCAGATGCGATTGGCGCTACAAGAGGAATGCTCCGCCATGCATCAACAGCTGCTTGACAACCTCGTCCTCAGCATGGTCAGACGTTGTAAATCCTGCAACGCAGTCAGGGGTGATTATATCCCCTACTAAAGACTGAATTTTTATTGGCAGCCGCCTGTCACATGGATGTTTTTGTCTTCTGTCCAGTTGTGTTCGAAGCTACCTTTTCAATAAAGTGCCTTTGCATCCTTTGGATTCCTTGTTTGGACGGTTTTGCTCACTTGTCCCATATTCTTACATCTTGGAGATCTTATGGTATGATTTGAGTCGAAGTGGAGCACTTCTGCACGACGTTACATTCGAAAAAGCGTCTCGTCCTTAATTTTTGCTCGCCAGTGTATATGTCCAATTTGAAAAATTATTTTTCGCATTTTAAAGCTTGAGCTTTGCAAACAAGGATACAAGTGTTTCAGTCTTTCTGCAAAGCCAGTAGGGGACCAACATGCACATGTTATTAAATTAAAAAAAATATTTAACCTCATACAAGCGTTTTAAATAACCGATTCAAAAAATTACTTTTTACCTTCGTGTTGCTGCGGAAGTTCTTCTAATTTCGGTCACATTTTTTCAGGATTATAAATTTATAAATGTCCGAATTCAGGTATTAATTACCAAATTAGCAATTTTAATTACTAATGTTATTTCCTTATTTTAATTGGAGGAATTTCTGATTGGATTTGCAGGGGAGTATTATTCTGCCCCACATCGCATTAACACTTTGTTTCTCTTTTCTTTTTTTTTCTCGATCCCTCTCTCCCTCGGCCACGCAATGTATGATCGGAACACGGACGCCAGGACAAGTGCAAAGTTCTGAAAACGAAATAAAAGGTATTTTCATGCCAGGCATTTGCAAAGAAGAACAAGCATAGCGGTGGAACTTAGGTATTAGCTGCGGTTGTGTTAGCTAAGAATTGGCCACAGCGTCGGCTGTGCTCCGCGAGTCTGCAAAACAAAAACGAAAAAAGCCCTACATAGATCTGGTCAAGAAGTAAAAGTTATATAATAAGTGTCATCTAGTCTCTGTGGTGGGGAACATGACTGGGGCGTTCTGTGCTGGCATTTGATCGTGCGTAAAGTCTTACAACTGTATTCCAGAATACCCAGATAATAGAACTTCGAAGTAGGGCTACAGATATGGCCAAATAAATTTTTAAAGAGCTTACCTCGTCTGATGTTCATCTAGTCAGAAGAACATCTGTTTGAAGTGACCAGCGAACAGCGTACCCCGGAGGGCGAATCACGAGCGGTCAAGGGAACCTCAGAAGCCGTCCCGGTGGCACAGTGGTCTAAGGGATGGTTTACGACCATTCGTCCGGTAGGGGTCCGGGTTTGAATCCCGGTGAGGAATGGATGATGTGTTTGTCTTACGACACTGGCTCTCTCTCTCTTCCCTGGAACCAGTGGCACTAAATTAGGGACGGGCGACTGATTATAGCCCATTGAGTTGCTCACGATGGTCGTTAAACCTCCAATCAAATAAATAAATAAAAATTTGGTGAAGGTACAGCGATGGTATGAAGTTGTTTTCGTGGTTTGGCTGGGCTTCATCAGCCGTTTTGTACTAAATCATGAATGCTGACTTTTACCCACACGTTCATGCAGTTACACAGTAAAAACGGTGGGGCAGTACTTTGACGAAGGCCCATCTTCCAATCAGAAGAACAACGCATCATGTCATACTGCTCGCTCGCATCGCTACAGATTGTTCTGTAGCAAAGTGAGCGGTCTGTAGCAATGCGATTGGTCTGTAGCAATGCGAGCTTCCTGCTCCGCCGGACGCACATGAGATAAAGGCAAATAGCAGTGAGAGCACAGCTCCGCGTAGCTCAGTTGGGGGAGCGACTTACTGCGGAGTGAGTGGACCCGTGTTCGATGCCTGGCGCGGGCAAACTTGTATGTTATAAAGTCTGCACCGTGTTCATTATGGTGAACATTAAGTTCTTTTTTTTTTTTTTTTTTTTTTTTTCTGATTCAAATCTTTGTATATTACCTTGTTTACAGTTGATACAGAGTAATGACTTATCATTTGCTCTTTGGGTCGGTGGTTTGCCTTTTAAAACCAGAGAACTTGCTTTTGAAATCGTCGTAAATGTACGTACCTTCTTTGGATATTCGCTTGGTTTCCTGTTAAAAGCAATGCTTGACGATTTTGTATTAAAAATATTGCTTGTTTTACATTTAGAAATGCTGATCCCATGATATTCCGTTAATTTCAAAATGCGAATATTTCTCTTCATAAAGAGCAGAAAACATAACCTTTTATCCACGATTTATTTACGTGCGCCATTTTCTTAGCAGACGATTAACTGCAGCACATGTTTCTTTCGTGTTCATCTAACACGCTGCTACTAATTTTTATACTTTGAACTTCTTTCATTTTCTGTAATTCCTTATCAAAAAAAGTTCGAAAAATATGTGAACATCCCATGTATTTGCCCATTTTTGTACCGCACAGTTTTGTCACTAGGGCATATGAGTATTCATTTGTGTTTGTACTATACATGGAACCATATCTTCCTTTCTAAGAACCCGAATTGAAAAAATCCCTTTACGTTGAATATCTTCCGTTGTGAGAAATGCTTGATTAAAAATTAGTATTTTTCGTAGCTCACATTTTGGTCTCTATTGGACGAAAGCAACTATTTCCATTTCTGCTTATATTGTGTAAAACATTGAAAAAACATACGTTGTGAAGAACAGTGAAAGAACATACAATATGAAGGACATTACGCAATTAAAAAACTACGCAGATTTTCTCAAGAAAGCGAAACGCATTCTATTTTTCACTTATTTTTTTTTCCTGAAATCTGCTTTGAAAATGTTTTTCATGTTAGAAAGGATTCAAAATTCCTGCTCATTACACCTAAGAATGCAATGCTTTTTTTTTTTTTTTGTGCTTTTAACGCTCTTGGTTTTATTCTGCTTCATGAACTTATGAAATACATTTCCTTTTTGTTCATGTGCACGCGCGCGTGTGTGTGTGTGTGTGTGTCTGTTTTTCACTTATGCGTTTGGGCAATATCGTATTGTTGCCAAAGAAGGCTTTTTTCATTCATTTGTTACACACAGTTTCAAGTGTTGCAGTAGCTTTTTCGGATAAATCATTGAAATGAATAATTTTGATATCAGCGCCTTTAAACGAAACAATATGGAAACAAATTGTTACACAGTGTTTTGCTACAGCAAGAAATCAGAGTACAATGAGTTGTTCTTTTTTTTATTAATATAAGACACAAAAAAAACAAGCCTTCTAGAATTAAACTCAGGTACCTTACTTTCTTATCTACTGCACAGTAACCTTATCGCTGAACATTGTTCTTCAGTGAAAGTTGAAACCTTTGTCTCTGTTGTCTTTTATCTACATTCTAACTTAGCTATCTGCAATATTTTGGTAGAAAAAAGGTGGCGAAGACAGAAAAAGAGGTGATAAATTGTTATCTGAAGTGCTGAAGACTCAGTAATGAACCACGAGGGATAACACCAAGCTGTCGTACACTGTGATTAATCCAACGAATCAACTTGGTTAAGTTCATGCTCTTTAGGTCAACTTCACCAACATTTTTCGCTTTCGTTGTGCTCCTAGCCTCTTTGCCTGCAAAACCAAAGGAATACCGGTAATTCTGGTGTTAGTGTTTTTCAACAAAGAAATGAGACTGATGCGTCATTATAATTGATTGAAATAGTTATCAGTCACAGATTTTGTTTCTTACGAAGTCCGTTTTTCGTCTAAAGGTATGCTTTATGATTTTTTAATATAAAATGTTATGTACGCATTGGATGCACTTAATTTCGAATTTATCGAACTCCCGCAGTTCTTTTTCTTGTCTCTTTTTCCCTAATTCCCCTTTTTTGATGCTATGCATCTTTCCCGACAGTAGAAAAGTAAATTCCTAGTAAAAAAAAAATTCGATGTAACGAAGATGGGTAACGGAAATAGCCAGTGAGCCACCTAGGTTGATTTTCTTAAATATCTCGAAAATGGTGTGTCATTGTTAAAACCATTGTTGAAATCTGATCGTGCCGTATGTTGTGCCTTTCAGTGACGCAACAACAGTTAATTTCCTTGTTACTCAACAATGCATTTTACTAAATTATCGCCGAACATTATTTCATCACGTTTTACATTAACGTACCAATATCTCATTGCAATCTACGTAAAGGACGAGAACCTGATGCTAAATGGGATAAAATCCATTACAAAAGTGCATTTTGATGTTATGCATCTTTCCCGACAGCGGTAAAGTAAATCACTAGTAATAAATTTCGATGTAACGAAAATGGGTAACGGAAGCAGTTGGTAAGTCATCTACGTTGATTTTCGCAGATATCTCGAAAACCGTACGTCCGAAATTTGGCTGCCTCGCGATTCAACAAAGGAAATATTATCTGCTATTACCGAAATTTATAAAATGTTGTATAACACTAGGTAATTTGTAGATATAATAGACAATTCATTTACTCGGTGTTATACATATAACATTGATAGGAAGAGGAACTCGTGGATCAGAAAAATGACAAGAGTGGAAGACATCATGATTAGGGTAAAATCCCTGAAATGGCAATGGGCTGGACAAACTGCCTGAACGACAGACCATCGATGGACAGCCGAAATTTTTGATTGGATTCCAAGGGGCAGGAAAAACACCCAGAAGAAGACCACATGGGAGATGGGTGGATGAAATTCGAAAGTTAACGGGAGTAACATAGAGGAGACTTGCACAAGACAGACCGTTGTGGAAGAAGCTTGGAGAGACCTTCGCCCAGCAGTGCATTGATAATGGTTGACAATGATGATGATGATGATGATGATGATATAACATTTAATCGGTGTTAGGGTCGTTTCTTACCTTCGTCTAAATTTCAATAATATAATAATAATGAAATGAAAACCTCACCGTCTATGTACGATATTTAATAAAATATGAAAGATATTTACAGTTGAAATACCACACTAGCACTTTCGGGGTAACATTTACCCCATCATCAGGTGGAACAGAGGCAATGTAGTACTCCTTTATATACACTATCTACCAACAAGTAATTGGACACCTGTGGTAGCAAAGAAAAACGAAGTTTATTCACCTTTAAAAGTTGGTGGAGCCTCCACGATCGGCGATTACAGCTGCTACCCTCCGGGGCATACTCTCAACCAGGCGTTGTACGACGGCTAGCGGTATTTTCTTCCACTCGGCTTGGAGAAGACATGTCAGTTCCTTCACCGATTTCGGATGGTGGGGGCACCCCTTAAGTCGACGCTCCAACTCGTCCTAGAGGTGCTCGATAGGGTTAAGGTCCGGGCTCTGCGGAGGCCAGTCCATTCGATTAACCCCATTGTCACCGTACCAAGCCATGGTGGACCTCGCAACATAACAGGTGGCATTGTCATCTTGAAAATAACATGGGTCCACCCCGTAAAACTGCGACAACGTAGGAAGCGCATGGTCATCCAAAATGGTGCAGTAATTCTCGGCATTGAGTCTACCAGGAATTGCGACCAAGGGTCCTGTGCCATGCCAGGAGAAACACCCCCATAGCATAATTGCACCGCCGCCGAACTTCACAGTTGGTACAATACATTCCGGCAGGAGGCGTTCTCCAGGCAGACGCCAAACACAGACCCTGCCATCCGAACGGTAGAGGGTAAATCTTGATTCGTCGCTCCAGAGAACCTGTTTCCACTGTTCAACGGTCCACTGTCGACGTTCTTTGCACCACGTTAGCCGAGCAGCGCTATTGGACTTGGTGATCAAAGGCTTGTGGGCGGCAGCACGTTCATGATAACCGAGCAGATGGGCTTCCTTAAGGATGGTATTCATTGAAAGAACACTCCCGGGTGCCTGTTAAAACTCCTTGCAGATGTGGCTTATCGATTTGGTGCGGTTCTTCCAAATTTCTCTGGCCAGCACCCGTCGGTCTCTAACTCCCATTTTTGTGGGTCTGCCGGGTCGTGGCACATTCCGACAGTCAACTCTTATCTTCCACTTGCCAATCACGTAGGCCACTGTCGATTTTGGGTACTTCAACTCACTGGATATGTCACATATGGATCGGCCATTTCTGTGATACCCGACGATTACACCGTTCTCGAAATCAGAGAGCTCCGAACTGCGTGGCTTCTTGCATGCGACTGGTTGCGTTGTTGTTTCCCACACGATATTTAACGGTGGCGGCCGTGACGTGTATCAGGACCGCAGATATCGTCGATTGCAGGAGAGTCCAATTACGTGTTGATAGATAGTGTAATAGTGCAACGATGCATTATGGGTATAAGTCATCAAACGTCGCATGGGTCGTGACCAATGTCATTATAACAGTGTAATGGGTATAATTTCACAAGTTATTAGTTTAACATATCAATACAAGCATTCGTTACAAATACAAAGTTATGATTAATTTTATATATTGTTGGAATTGTAAATATATATTACTATAATTTAAAGTTCCGGTTGGTAATACGCTCTTTCCAAATTCTTGACATGTCCAAAGGCAAGTAGTCATTACAGCATTTGTCCCCTAAGGCTTCGATGCACATACTTTCAACAAAATGCAGCGAACGTATGTATGTTGGAGTGTCCATTACTTAATGTTTTCCCAGTCTGGTTGTAGAATTCCGTTTACCACATTCTTGATAAAGCTGTATTATTGCTGTTGGTTCGGATATCGTATTTGTTTTCCTGGACACGGATGCCCAAACTTCTTCGTGTTGAATCTACGTAGTTGTTAACATGTTCTCCTGTTGAGGCGTCCAGCAGTGGAATATTATACATACCCCATTTGTTCATAATATCTGTTGTTGCTCGATCCTTTTCAACTGAATATAGGAGGTTCTTCGAGCGGGTGCCAAATTGTATGTTATGTTTTGAACAGATACGAGATAGTGTGCTAGTGATATGGGGGTGCTGGTCCAATGCTCCCACGAATCGTTTATTAGGCCTTGTATCTGGTTTTGTTCAAATTAATAGTTGTATCTTGTATTTGTTCAAATTAATAGTTCGTTCACTTGTTATTCTAGAGTATAATCTGTTAACCATTGTCCTGGGATATCCATGTTTATCCACTAATTTGAGAATGAACTGCATCTCAGACTGGAAATGACTATCATTTGAAGAATGAGTGAAGGCTCTTCTAAAAAAAATTATAGCAGAAACGTTTTGTGGAGTTGGATGTGAGAAGTTAAACAGGATAAAGCTGTTACAATCGGTAAGCTTTCGATCGACACTAAAGGACTGTGAGTTAGTATTTGAATCACGAAATAAACGAAAATCCAAAAAAGGCAAAGAGAAATTAGATTTAAGTTCTATCGTGAGCCCGATAGTAGGAAATACGGAAGAAAATGCGTCTGCGAATTGCTTTAAATCATACTTTGTGTGAGGCCAGAACACAAGGATGTCGTCGACGTACTTAAGGTATAAATTGTGAACTAAAGGGAATTCATTGAGAACTTTGTTCTCCATGTATTGTAGCAGAATTTCTGCTAAGCCTGCGGAAAGTGGGGATCCCATGGGGGACAATCGGTTTGTAAGTAGATTCTGTCAAGAAATTTGAAATACGAACGCCGTTTAAACTAAACGAAGTGCGTTCATAATAGCGGAGATTTAAGTGGTGGGAACATTAAGCAAGTTTGGCGTCCATGATATGATGAGTGGCGTCCACAAGTACATTAGGGTACAGTGAAACCAGAGAGGCTAATATGAAAAGGCCAGCATGTGGCTGAATCATTCTGATCCTTTCTATTATCCTAGTGGAGCTTTTAATAGAATACGGGGAGCTGTCGGCTAACTGAGACAAATATAGGGCAAGAACTTTTTCAAGCGGTCGGGTGGGGCCAACATAGCTCGTGACCAAAGGTCTAATAGGTAGCCCCTCTTTATGTAGTTTGACACGCTCAAAATTATCGGGCACACGACAACCAGGTGAAGAAATAAAAGCTTTAGAAAAACCTTCAGGGAAGTGGTAAAAATTATTCAATCGGGTTAAAGCTGCACATGTTGCTTTTGTTGGTTCACGCTCAATTGCTTTGTGCGGAAAAGAATATATGGCTTCAATCATTTTATCCCTATAGCATGAGCTATCCAATATGACCGTCTGATGCGTCTTGTCCGCGGCCAAAATTGAAATTTCATTATTATTTCTAAGCTCCGCTAGCTGCTGTTTTTCTTCATTAAATATTAATGATAGTTTTGGTTGTTGCTGTGGTTTGCCTCTTCGTAGTAGTCTATCAATATGTAAGCGTGCAAAATCATGTTCGGCTTCAGGTAAGTTTTTGATAATATGCTCTACTTGTGGCACTGTCTGAAAGACGTTAACTTTGTGCCTCGGATATGCGAATTTGGTTCCTCTCTCCAAAGCTCGACGCTGTACTTCATTTAATTCGTAATTACTGAGATTAACAACATTAGATTTTAAGTCCTCACTTTTGCGATGTCTATGGCTGCGAACTTGTCTATTACTGACTTCGCGGTCAACTAGAAGACGAAGTTTATATATATGGGTGTTAACCAATGATTTTACAGAGTTTTCAATCAAAGTCGAAGTAATAGTAAGTGCACGGTCCAAAATAATTGGATGTTCAGACCCCGACAGTTCTTCATACGATGTGTAGCACTTTCTATTGAGGAAATCAATAAAAGATCTCTTACTTCTAATGACGCTTATTAGTCCCTTTTTCTCAGCATTTTGAAATATACATTTGTCACGCCACGAGAGAGGAGCCGTACGGATGTTAAGGTGACTGGGGATCACATTCAAGTTTTTGCAACTGAAACTACCGGCGCGAAGCAGTTGGTATCTGTGCAAGATTCGTGTCCGTGTGTTAGGCAGCTGTTGTGAGTTTGAATTCCGTTGCCCACCAGCCAGCTGGTGATTTTTCCACAATATTTTCGACCAGCCAGTTGGTGATTTTTCCAGTGCGCGGATAGGTCCCCGAAATTCGGCCCTGGAAGTGCTAGGCGACTTTTACTCTTCTCCCAGCATTGGGCTGTTCACCCATTCTGCGAATTCTAACATAGAAATCTTCTCCACTCGGCAGCAGGGGATTTTTTTTTTTTTTTTTTTTATTGAAGGTTTAACGACCACCGTGAGCAACTCAATGGGCTATAAGCAGTCGCCCGTCCCTAATTTAGGGTGACTGGTTCCAGGGAAGGGAGAGAGCCAGTGTCGTAAGACAAACACAACATCCATGCCTGACCGGGATTCGAACCCGGACCCCTTACGGACGAATGATCAGAAGCCAGCGCCTTAGACCACTGCGCCACCGGGGTGGCCGCAGGGGATCTTGACGATCTTCAATGCCATAAGAATAATCTAGCACCACGTATCCGATACTTCTCATACGCCGACCATATGCAATATCTACAGTGCTGTTAATCTCAGAATTAGGTGCGGTGTAACCGAAGTTCGCAGCCCATTTCTCTCTTGATCCATTGCGGCTTCTAGTCTGTAGTTCATTTTGTATCATCTGAGGGATACAGTCAATGTTTTTTTAAAGTCCCCCACCTTAGCCGTAGGCGAATTTTAAATTTTGAGGTCGTTAGCTCTGGGGCGAAGTCTGAGCCAAAGCCATAGGGTAAGCCAACTTTGTCCAGAAAGTCGGATACCATGCACTAAAAAAAACAACTCTTGCTGCGTTAGCAAGAAAGATATTGCTGCATTAATATTTGCACATTGAGCAAAACTCTTAGTTAACATAACAAGCGAGATTTTTTTAATAACAAAGCACATTCAGATGCATAAACAATTTTTTTAGCTATTCAGATTTTTGCTGTTGAGCCAAAAATTTGTAAGTTGTCTAATGTACTTTGCTGAACCAACCAAGTGCAATTATTATGCATGCCATGCTTGCTGCCATCAACAACTTTGCAGCTGCAGTAAACTTGTAGCTAAAGTATTTAGTTGGATGCAACATACTTGGAGACACCGCTAACTCCTTCCATTAAACAGGTTTTGTTACATTTACTATGATTACATGCCTTTGTCTTTCCTGCACGCACTGCCATTCCATTTCGATCTTGCAACGCAAGTTCATCATGGAATTCGTATTGGAATTGTAGGTTGAGCTGAGCATTTTTCGTTCGGTATGTTCGTTGATCATTATAGGAATTATGGAGTTTTCAAATACAACATCTGTATTAAATATAACATGAACAAAGAGCTAGGACCTTTGCGAGTAAGATTATTCAGAGAAGTGAAGGTGGGCAAGTTCAAATACATTTTGCGCTGATTTTTCGAAGCAAATTTGAATATTTGTTGCAATATCGTATTCAGATTTTCCGAAAATGATTAAGCCTATGCCTGTACATAACATATATCACGTTTCACTGAAATGAGGTACTTTTCGTGAATTTGATAACTTTCAGCTGGAAACTAATCGCATTAATAAAAATCGCCCAGAACGGTAAAGATATTTAACCTTACTACATGTTATTAGAGTTGACCTAAAGAATGTTTTTTTCTTGTTTTTGTACCAGGGTACATTGAAACAGCTAATGATCTTTGCAACATTTATTTTCAGGAAAATTGACTGTAGGAGAAAATTTGCTCAGCTATACCAAATATCTTGATAAACCCAGCTGTTGTGAGTTCGGCCAGCAAGAACTTCAAACTACCCAAACCAAATATTTTGATAAACTCCGCAAAACTGTTGCTAGGTCAGCAAGAACCGTTTGCCACAAAACCCTGAAATCTTACTAGGGCAGCAAGAACTTCTTACTACAGTAACCAGAAATCTTGCTGCTGTTGAAAAATATATGCAACTAATCCAGATAGTACACATAGCATGGATATTTGTTGTGCCAATTTTCACTAGTGAAATTTGCTACCATATCATTTTTTTTACGTTACAGCAAAATATTTTCTTTTTCAGTGTGACATTAAACAGATAGCTTTCACTTTTGTGAAATCACGCAAAAACAATGGCTTACGATTAGTTTTTAATGTTGTCGTGTGTGGCATACACCGACGTACCAGGCCATGCAGCTTGAGAGTGACATCAAAAAATGGGAGGGAACTCATCTGTTCGTTGCCTCCTCCCTTCTCGACTGCATTGGAGTAGCCCACCATCTAAAATCAATGCAAGACTTAAGCGCGGACCTAGTGGTCAATGTTAGTGACTGCCACGGAAAAGACCTCGGGTTCAATCCCAGGCAGGTACGAACGCTCGAGCCATTAAATATCCGCCGTGCGTCGGATGGGCAAGTTAAGCCGTCGGGCTCCGGGTACTGGTCTCCCGGTAATAAATAAGGCCATCTTCCTCCCCCTTTCTACCTAGCTTCCGTGTCACTGTCCTATCGGACACTCTAGCCCAAATCTCCTAGCTTTCTATTTCTAAGGGTTGTTTAAGACCTGGGGTCGGACACTTTCTTCCTAAAATTATCTACATATGATCTGATGATCTTTAGGGCTCACCTATGGCCACTCTGCCACCGCGTGTCAGTCAGTGTTTGATTTGGTGTTAAATTGTATGCAGCACATACCTTATTGCCCATTTGTGTCCTTAATCTACTCGTAACGGAGTAGACCGCTATTTTGTGCCATTTCAAAAACAAGATTAATATTTCACTTTACGCATGTACAGTGCTCGAAATGGAAATTTTGAACTGGCGGTATGCTCATATTAAGCTAAACCTCATCCGGAAAAAAATACCTTCGCCACAAAATCTCGAAAACTGGCTAGACAGAGGACTGGGATTAGACTTGTTTAGAACGATGAGTCTCTGCCTCGGGACCAATTGATTAACGACACTTCCGAACCTTGGCTAATCATTAGTGATTCAACTGGATTTGAACCCAAAATATTAAAGTCCCGTTCAGAGAAGGCAATTCCCTTCCAATAAGGACTTTCATAAAGTAGAAAGTCGGGCAATTAGGATCACCACAATCAGACTGAATAGTCAGTTTTAAATTAACAGCAATCTCGACACCTTCTAAAAAAAATTCCGAAGTGTGTGGGAAAAGTTTATAGTCATTGCTGCAAAACTAAAATTTGTGTTTAATCTATTACGCCAAATTCTTGATTCTCTGAGGAAGCTCTTCAAACTGAATATAATAAATTAATGACAACAAAAATTACAGACAACTTCAGCGAGATGATCAGACGCTTGGGCAAGATGCGATCATGCGCTATTGGAAGTTTCATTTCCATCCTTTCAAGGATTGAACTTATACTTCATGCGTTATCACTACCCTACCCCTTAACGGTTCCCACATAGCTATTTTACAAGCGCTCGAGGCACATGAGATTTCTATGTTGAAGAATGCCGTTCGTAATTCAGGGACAAAAAAAAAACCTCATTTCTACTGTTCCCACCACTAAAATTAGTGCCGGTATGAAACTTCCCGGTAAAAAAAGTGCAGATATGAAATACTAGGAAAAAAAGAAGTGCCCGTATGCCATACCGGCATGACCCCACTGGCACAGGTAGGTGAAGAGGGTATAATAATTTGGGGGATGCTTTCTTGGTACACTCTTGGTCCCCTGATAACTGTGAATGGCCGCCTAAGTTCCACCACGTACCCATTTATCATCACATTCTTATCAACATCAAACAGAAGTCATCGCTCTTTCCACGTTTATAAGTGAGTCACTGAAAAATTCTCATCGGCTGCCACCGGAATAAGAATTTTTCCGTGACTCACTTATAAACGTGGAAAGAGCGATGACTTCAATTTGATGTTCCAACTCTACGTTAACCGTGTATTTATTATTACATGCTTAGTTCGTCCATTTATGCTGACAGTGTTTCCTAACCAAGATGGGGTACTTCAAGGCCCGAATCGTTCAGGATTGGTTCGGGAAACAAGAGGATAACTTCCATATTCTCCCGTGCCCGCCCATGTGACATGACGTGTACCCAACTGAAAATATTTGGGACCGTATGGATCAGTAAGTGCGGCATATGGACCTCTTACCATGGACACTAGCCGAATTACGAGCAGCTCTTATATGGTACTGCATACCAGTGGACAGAATCCGTCAACTTGTATCGTCCATTCCTCATTACATGGCGGTAGTAGTGGCGGCTTACGGATCTACACAATATTAGTTATGTAGCAGAAATGTTTTGCTTCCGTAGTGTATATACAGTATATTGCACAGTTATTGACAATGAAACGTCTAAAATTATAAATTACTAAGATGTTAATTACTAGCTTATAAAATCTCACTACACCATTGATCATAATTTTCTTCGTAAGAAGAAATAAGTAAACGGTAAATTTTCAAGTTCTAAATGCTCTTGAATTTGTTCTTCCTTTAGTTTGAACATGCGTGATAAGGAATCATCTCTAGGCCCCGCAGAGAACAGAGATTTGATCCAGAACAGCATCAGCCACTCATCTAATACAGGCTCTCATGGCGTCGAAGAAACAAAAACAGTGGAGGCCAACAACAATGACAAGAAGTACAATCCCATTCAGTTGATTACTCTTGTGACACTAGCGTTTGGTAATTTCTGCATCGGTGCATGCGTGTCTCTTCAAGCTCCTTTCTTTCCAAGAGAGGTAAGAAATAATAATACGGTACTTATAATTGTTTTCAGATATGAATTTTTCTGGTTTAATAATCGCTTGTGTTTCAAAGCCAAAGAAGAGTCGCCCATTGATAACATAATGCGCAGCTCCAAAATAGGGGATATACCAGCTCTGAAGAACAATACAACATATACTGTATATATCACGTCGAACTCGAATCTATTCCCAAGAAGAGAGAATCCAGCATTTTTAGTTCTCTCCCACTAGGAGATTTCACAGTAGTCATCGCCCAAAGTAAAGACATCATTCTAAGTGTAGACAAAATCTTCTGAACAAGATAAGACTTGGTATAGTCTTTTCTTGAGCGTTTTCTACATATATCTGTTTGTTTGTTTACTTGGGGGTTAAATGACAACCGTGAGAAACTCAGTGTGCTATAAGCAGTCGCCCGTCTCTAATCTGAGGCAACTCATTCCAGGAAACAGAGTGCTGTAAGACAAACATACCACCAATGCCCACTGGGGTGAACATTCAGAAACAATCGCTTAACCCACTACGCCACATAAACTATAAACTGCTACAACTAGGGCCCACTATGCGAACAGTCAGAAACAATCGCTTAAACCACTACGCCACCGGGGTGGTTGGTATAGGTTCAGCAGCTTTTTTCCGTCTTTTTTTTTGTGAAATAATTCTTAGGAGCGTTCCATCAGATATTCATAAACAAGAATCTATCAGACTGATTTCCAATTGTCGTTATTCAGAACCCTACCATTTGGAGCTGAATCCCGATTAATCAAGGGAATTATACTCATTGTCAAAAAAAATAGTTGCACCCAGAAGGACGTGTCAGAGTGCCATGTTATTCGGGAGGAAGTTGAAGGTTACCAGGAACAATAAATGACTAAATATTGAGGCTTATATGGACAATATTTGAGCTACACGCCAATAAGTAGTGTCTCTCAGTATGGCGTCTGGCCACCATGTTTACTCACACAGCATACCAGACGTCTCGGCATGGAGCTGTACAGGTTCCTAATGGTGTCCTACGATAAGCCATCCCATGCAGCTTGAATCTTTTCACACAGTTCCTGCAGATTGTGATGTAGGAGTGAAGTATTGATAGCACGTCCAATAGCATCCCACACATTTTCAATTGGCGATATGTCTGGCGATGCGGCTGGCATTGGCAGAGTGTCAGTGCCTTCAAAGCAAGTTCTCGAGACAGCAGCAGTATGCGGACGAGCGTTGTCTTATTGGAAAATCTCACTGGAGTGAGAGTTCATAAAAGGTAGGACCACTGGTTGCAGGACCTCATAAACGTAGCGTTTGGCTGTCAAAGTGCCTGTAATGAACACCAAAGGGGAACTGGCATCATAGGCAATTGCACTCTACACCATGACCCCAGGCCGTTTGGGATATGTGACGCTCTACAACAAACCGTTCATCTTGGCGCTGAACACCATGCATCCACACACGGATTCATTGATTGTATCCTCCAAGACAAAAGCGAGACTCGTCTCTGAAGATCCCCCACTGCCATTCTTAGTGGCTCCTTGAAAGTATGACACGACACTATTGCAGTCTTTGGAGAAGATGAAATGGTGTTAAGGGAAGTCGTCGTAACAGTCTGCGTGCGCGTAGTCCTACGTCGTGCAGCCGTCTGCCAATGGTGCCGGCACTAATCAGACGATGCATAGAAGGCTTCACTGCTCGCCGAATATCCGCAAGCGTGGATGTTTGGTCACTCCGCGGATGTGGTACAACCCGTCGGTCCTCTCTCTCCGTAATTCGTCTAGGTCTCCCAGACTTTTCCTGTCGCTGCTGTTTGATTTGTTCTATCCACTGCTGTCAACAGCGTGCTATGGTGATATCCGCACGACCGGTATGGAGCGAAATATGGAGATAATACCATCCCACTTCCCGGAGTCCGACGATGCAGTCCATCTCGAACTCCTCCAACTGTTCGAATTGCTTCCAAACTTTTCTCCGAGGCATACGTCACTTGCAAAGGATGCAACCAACACAACAAAACGAGTCAGAATAGCAAGCACGCGTAACGAAACGACCTTATATAGCCTGTGTAGCACAGAGGTACGACGTCTCCTTGCTGGCGTCACATGCGCGTCCGAAGATGATACTTGAATCATTTGTATGTCTCACAATGTCAAACCTACCCACTAAGTTTCATTCCTGTCGGTTTCTTCCTGCGGGGTGCAACTATTGTTTTGACGATGAGTGTATATATTGATATATTTAACAACGCTCATTTTACTAAGATAAATATGCAGTTCTGTGAGAAATAATAGAAAGAATGTAAATGTCTTATTTTACATATTGAAACTCATTATATCTGCACAAAGGCAGACAATAAGTTTTTTGGAAACAGTTCTTTTTCTGCGTGTGGCTGAATGGTTAGGGACCTGGTTTCCGCAACTGAAAAGCTGAATTGGGATCTCAGTTCGGCTGAGATTATTATGTTTTCGTTTTCCTAAGCCGCGTGGTATTGTACTGGCCAACAAAGGCACATTTTTAGCCCCGCCCCTTCCTTCCCCCCTAAGTGTTGGCGCAGCATATCGACGCCTCTGCGAATTTAATGATTTACAGGACCGTAATAAATACATATATAGTGTATATGATACAAACAAAAACGGTGATAACGACTTGAATGCTACTTAGTAAAAACCATGCGAGAGTTGAATTTACAGTGTGAAAATGTGTAATGTTTCGGTAAAACAAATTGTGACGCACATTGCACTACCATTAAATCTGGACACCCCTCTATTGATAGTGAATTATGTCTTACACAAGCAGTACATCACAAACTCACCTACGTGACATTTAAGTTGCGTTGAATATACCTAGGTGTGCAGTTGCTGATCTGATGTGCAAAGAAAAAAGGACTGGGCTGGATTTATCTAGAAACTACGCGGTAAACCTCCGATGCTAATGGAACGTGACGGAACCCTGCACGAAGAGGAGTTCTGACTGTCCACTTACATAGAATGCGAGTCAACATTCTTTCAAACCGCGCAAACTCTGTGCGAGAGTATTGGGACTTATGTTAGCATCATTACATTGCACAAACCGCTGCACGAGATGGGTTATATAGTCGACTAATATAGTTATAACTTTATATAGTCGACCCATCTCTGCACGAGATGAGTGGAGTGATGCCACACCCCGATTAGCTCGGTGTAAGGAACATCGATTGTAGAGTGTAGAACAACAGGAAACTGTGCTTTGGACTGACGAGTCTCGCTAAACAGTCTACTAGTCTAATGGTCTTTCTGCGTATGACGGATTCTGGGAGAAAGATAAGAAAGGTACCTTCCGCGCTGTATCGTCTCGACAATGAAGTTTGATGGAGACAGTGTGATAGTAGGGAACTGTTTTTCGTGGTTCGGCTTGGGACCCCATTTTTTTGGTAAAACCATGAATGCCGTGCTCCACCTAGATGACCTGGACAATTATGCACTACCAACGTTGTGGTAGTACTTTTTGTGAAGGCCTACCTTATACCTCAATCGGCTGGACAAGACACCATATGATACTCTTGCGTTGCTACAGATTGGTTTGAGGATGTGGGTGCCTAAAACTTGGATTGGCTAGAGTAGAGTTCTGACATAAACCCTACAGAAAAGCTCTGGGACGAAGGAGATAGCTCGACAAACAAAGCTCAACTGGTCAGCGTTTTAACCCTTTAACGACCATGACACCAAAATCTTGTATCACTCTAAATACCATAGCGTCCGAAACTTTCTGTTGGTTCACTTTGTTTAATAACAACAATAGTGACCGGGGGTGACTCCTGCTGATCCCTCATGTCGTTCAAATTTGAAAAACAGGTAAGTGTACGAAATATGACTCTCGGTGATTCGAGTGGCTATGGCCGTTTGTATGTACAAAACAGGTAAGGGTACGAAATAGGACTCTCGGTGATTCAACCGGCTATGGCCGTTTGTATGTACAAAACAAGTAAGGGTACAAAATATGACTCTCGGTGAATCGAGCGGCTTTGGCCGTATGTATGTACGGGCCTTTTGGGCGTTATGGTCGCTAAAGGGTTAAAGGCCGAATGTCGAAATGCAATAGAAAGCATTTAAAAAAACAAAACACTGGTGGAGAAACTTTTGGCCATAAAGGCCAAAAGTTTCAGAACACAATTTTCTGTAAATGAAGATCACAATGTTAATTTTTTTGTAAATGAAGATCACAATACTAAATTTTCTAAAAATGAAGATCACAATGCTAAATTTTCTGTAAATGAAGATCACATACTAAGTTTTCTGTAAATGAAGATCACAAAACTAAATGTTCGGTAAATGAAGATCACATGCTAAATTTTCTATAAATGAAGATCACAATGCTAACTTTTCTGTAAATTAAGATCACAATACTAAATTTTCTGTAAATGAAGATCAATACTAAATTTTCTGTAAATGAAGATCAGTACTAAATTTTCTGTAAATGAAGAACACATGCAGGTAAATGAAGATTATCTGTAAGCATGCAGGTGCCGAGGTACTGTTAGGGCCATATGTTATATTACCAGTTATCCATCGGTATTTGTCGGCTTACATGTATGAATGTATGAATGTGGGTTTGATCAAGTGATAGAATCTAGAATAAGGTTTTCTTATCCGTTTTTCCGCGCCCTAATTTGCAAATTTAAGTTTCTTCTCGTTACAAATTCCGACTTAATATTATGTCTGAACTACAAAGAGGTTGTGTTTGCTACTATGCCACCGTATTCTTGGCTAGTTATTCAGTATAGCGTTACTTTATTGTTACCTTCAAGTTTCTTAATTAGTTAGTTAGTTAATAACCTCGTTAATATGTTATATTTTTCGACAACTGTTTTAGTTATCCATATTACCTTTTGAGTGTGTCTTCAGTCATTGCTGTTAAAGCTCAGCGCTACTGTTCGTAGGGATCTAAATAAAGACGTTAAATTAGATACTTGTAAGGGTTTCTTTTTTTTTTTTTTTGATTGGAGGTTTAACGACCACCGTGAGCAACTCAATGGGCTATAAGCAGTCGCCCGTCCCTAATTTAGGGTCACTGGTTCCAGGGAAGGGAGAGAACCAATGCCGTAAGACAAACACAACATCCATGCCTCACCGGGATTCGAACCCGGACCCCTTACGGACGAATGATCAGAGGCAGCGCCTTAGACCACTGCGCCACCGGGGCGGCGTAAGGGTTTCGTTTGGTTATCTACGTTATCCTGTAGTTACTCCACTGTGGGTCATTTTGAACATCATAAACTGTAAAGGAATGCATGATCTTTGTGTGAATAAAGCTGCTGAAATAACTCTGACGGAGCACATGTCATTTACCCTGCTTTCCATTATCCAGAGTTGATTTTTGCCCAGATTTTTCGTTATACGGATCAACGCTTACAAATAGAAATTTTCCTTTCTATTGCAGATAGGATATTCCAGAAAAAAATAAACTCCTTCTTAGTGTCGGATGAGAAATATTATTGAACATAATCCATCACGATCTCGCAAAAATAAATCCATCAAGTCATGTAAGACATGGAACCCATTTGCAAATACGAGTAAGCAGTACAAGGGAATAAAGGCAAGAAGATCGTTTAGGATTTCTTCATGCTTTACAGATTTGATATTTCAGTTGTGGTTAAGGATATGAAAACAACTCTACTGATCAGTGGCGTTCCATAAAAACTAGCCCCCCTTCCAGCATCCCAAATATCATCAAGGCCCTTTTGCGAAAATGTACACTGACGGAAAAAATCCCAACACCAAGAATGTGTTGTGTTAGATAAGCGACAGTTGATAGGCGGTGAGAGTACATCTGTAAGATGACGTCTATGCAAATTTCGCGCTCGGCGCATACGTGTGGCGCTGGTAGCACCCCTCGGAACATGCAAAGCAGGTTTGTTGTAAATACGCGCTGTAACGTTCGTGAGCGTTAGTTATCGTTGAGATTCAAGGTAGTGTGTTGATGTTAGTCAAGAATGTCTTTAAGAAGACGAAGAAGCCATTATCAACAGCTCACGGAGTGTGAACGAGGTTGTCTAATAGGGCTACGAGAAGGTGAATTTTCGTTCCGCAATATCGCAGAACAACTTGGCAGGAATGTAGCCACTGTGCATGATTTTTGGCAGCGGTGGTCAAGGAAAGGCACTGCCTCAAGAAGACCGGGTTCCGGCAGGTCACTTGGCACTACTGAGAGATAAGACCGCCATGTACGGCGTATGGCCGTGTCGCAAGGTACCGCGTCTGCGGCAGCAATTCGAGCTGCAGTTGCCACCACAGTGACACAACGAACTGTTACAAATCGGTTACCTGAAGGACAGCTCCGAGCCAGACGCCCTGTAGCGTGCATTCCACTTACTCCAAACCACTGCCGTTTGCGACGTCAGTGGTGTCAAGCTAGAGCTCATTGGAAGACGGAGTGGAGATCTGTTGTGTTTTCTGATGAAAGCCGGTTCTGCCTGGGTGCCAGTGATGGCCGTGTGTTGGTTAGAAGGAGGCCAGGTGAGCGCCTGCAACCAAACCTGTCTGCGGCCGAGACACACTGGATCTACACCTGGAGTAATGGTCTGGGAAGCAATTTCCTATGACAGCAGGAGCACTCTCGTGGTTATCCCACGCACCCTGACGGCACAGTTGTACGTCGGTCTGGTGATTCAACCTGTTATGCTGCCATTCATGAACAGCATTCCTGGGGGTGTTTTGCAACAGGATAACGCTCGCCCGCATACCGCTGTTGTAACCCAACATGCTCTACAGAGTGTCGACATGTTACCGTGGCCTGCTAGATAACCAGATCTTTCACCAATCGAGCACGTATAGGACATCATTGGACGACAACTCCAGCGTCACCCCCAACCAGCATTAACCGTCCTTGTATTGACCGACCAAGAGCAACAGGCATGGAACTCCATCCCACAAACTGACATCCAGCACCTGTACAACACAATGCATGAACGTTTGCGTGCTTGCATTAAACATTCTGGCGTTTACACCGGTTATTAATGTACCAGCATTTCACATTTAAAATGGCTCTTCTCGCGCTTACATTAAGCTGGGATCTTGAAACCTTAATCGATTAAATATGTTACCTATACAAATGTATTGCCGCCATTTCAATCCTCTACAACTATTTTTTCGTGGTGTTGGGATTTTTTTACGTCAGTGTATTAGCTTTTTATTACAGATTTTTTAAATTCCATATAATTAATTAAGTTTTATTGGCATTTTAATAATTAAAATTCTTTGGAACCTGCAAGTATCTCTCATAAAACGAAAATTATTGCACTTTATTACATATAACACAAATGTGCACGTTGTAATTAAAAGCACTGCTCAAGTCTAATGCCAATAATAAGTATTTCAAAACAGTAATCCCAAAGTTGATCATTTGCACATTTTCTTTTAGAGAACTAAAACCTAAAACTCTTTGAAATGCCAAGACGAAACAGAAATCATCGCTCTTTTGGAGGAGGAGGTTTAACGACCACTGTGAGCAACTCAGTGTGCTATAAGCAGTTGCCCGTCCCTAATTTTGGGTCACTGGTTCCAGGGAAGGAAGAGATCCAGTGCCGTAAGACAAACACAACATCCATGCCTCACCGGGCGGGATTCGAACCCCGACCTCTTTCGGACGAATGATCAGAGGCCATCGCTTAGACCACTGCGTCACCGGGGTGGCCATCGCTCTTTCCACGTTAATAAGTGAGTCTCGGAAAAATTCTCAAACTACCATGCAATTTAGCAGCTAACCACATGTGAGTCGAGAGAAATCGAGGCAGCTGTGGAGCAGTGGTAGCATGTCCGGCGAGTAACCGGATGACCCTGGGTTCGATTCCCGTTGGCGACCGATGATAATTATTTCCAGACTCACTTATTAACGTGGAAAGAGCGATGATTTCTGTTTGATGTTCCTCATCCACGTCTAGTATTTGAATTAATTATCTTTGACATGCTTCACGATCCCACACACAAACCACGTAACTGTCATGTGATACTATCTAATAACCTTTTCTGATTTATACGAAAATATAGAACACAAGTAAATAAATAAAGGAGTAACAGTTAAGAACTGTGGCACAAAAAAAGTAAAACTACTTACATTATTTACTCCTAAATGCTAAAAACACACTTAATATAATTCAACAATGCACATAGTAAATAATTTTTATCTTGATTTTGTATGACGTATACTCAAATTAAACTTTCATTTTTTGTTTCTTTCTCTAGTCAATATTTAAGTGCAATTCTTTTTAAGCGTTTCAACCTTAAAGTTATATTTTCTTACTCGATGAATGTTGAGTTGGCAGCAGTCTTGAAGTCAGAGTGAAGGACGTGTGTGTGTTGACATGATAAGAACAAGCTCTACATTGAAGTGCGAAATGTCATGGGATAGCGGTATGCAAATTTTTAACTGGCGCTGCTGTTGTATAAAGGCTTCGACGCACGCGACGATTTTCATCAGTTGGGAGGTGTAATCTCGTGAGTCAGGTTGAACAATCGCCAGTAGGATTATGGCAAACCGACGTGAATTATCGGAGTTTCAACGAGACATGGTACTGGAAGCCAGACGGATGGGACATCCAATTTCCGAAGTTGTGGGAACATTGAACATTTCTCGATCCACGGTGTCACGTGTGCACCGAGAATCCTCACGGAAGGCATTACCACCCACCGTGGACAGCGTTGTGGCCGACCACGGGTGCTAAATGACAGTGAATAGCAGCATCTGACCAGGATTGTCCATGCTGACTGACAAGTGACACTGGCTCAAATAACATCCACATTCAATGCAGGAGGTGCCAGCGGCATATCCATTAGGTCAGTTCGGAGCAATTTAGCGCCTATGGGGCATGGGAGCAGAAGACCCACCAGAGTGCTTTTGTTAACACCACGACATCGGACACAGCGTCTCAACTTGGCTCGTGAGCACGATAACTGGAACCTGGAAGACTGGCAACATTTGGCGTGGTCCGACGAGTCACGCTACCAGTTGTTACGAGCTGATGGCAGGGTTCGGGTGTGGCGCAGATCCCATGAGGCTATGGCGCCAAGCTGTCAACAAGGCACTATGCAAGCTGGTGGTGGTTGCATACATGTTTCGGGTGTTTTTACGTGGCATGTTTTTGGGTCCTCTGGTCTTCGTAAACACGTCAATAACCGGTAATCGCTTTGTTGCTCTGCTGGGTGACGATTTGCAGCCCTTCATGGACTTCATGTACGCCAACAATGATGGGAATTTTCCAGGCGGACAATGTACCATGTCATCGGGTCCAAGTTGTCCAAGCTTGATTCGAGGAGCATTGTGGAGATTTCCGATGGATGGCGTGACCTCCACGTTAGCCCGAAATGAACCCAATAGAGCACTTATGGGACGTGGTAGAAAGGTCCATTCTCACCGAAGATCCTCCACCTACAAATACCAGGGAACTGTGGGCGGCTGCTCAGACGACATGACTCAACATCTCTCCAGACGTCTTTTGGACACTTGTGGAATCGATGCCACGTCGAGTTGCTGCACTTCGCCGGCCTAGATTAGGTCCTAGGGTGTCCACAATGTCTTGTTACCCCCTGTAATAAGAAATGTAAGTGAGCTATGTATCTGTTGTATGATGTATATGTTGAGTTATATGTTGAGGCATCCTTAAACATCCAGTGGATCCCTTTGGACTCCGTCATTCTCGTGAAAGAGAATAATTTTACGCCATGTTCTGTGGGACATTTTCCGAAGCAGTTGCAGGGTGATACGAGAGGAAGCACGTCTCAATGCTTGTTTAAGTTCATCAGTGGTTTGGTAGCGCTGCTGTGCAACAACTCCTTTATGAAACCCCAAAGGGCATTATCACACGTTCAGAGATCTGGGCTTCGAGGTGGCCATTCAAGTGGAGCGGGCAGCACTACCGAACCTCGGCCGATCCAACGATCCCGAAAGACCTCTCCAAGGTATTCCCGAACAGCGATTGCGTAATGGGCGGGTGCTCCATCCTGTTGGAACCATGCGTCCTTCAGAATGCCAAGATTTCCAAGTTGTGGCACAAACCAGGTTTGCAGCATCTCCAAATAAGTTATCTGATTCACCGGACTATCAAAAAAATACGGTCCAAACAGATGTCGACAATTTATTGCAGTCCATATCATGACATGCGGAGGATGATGTTCCAATTCTTCGACATAATGTGGGTTTCCCTTGGACCAGAACACAACGTTCCGTGATATACAGCTGCGGTATATCGCACATTCATCACTGAAAATGACCTTTCCACGTTTTGGGATTGTGGCAAATGTCTGAAGCATCATTGCACATGCATCCCGTCTGCGGTTTAAATCGATGTCTGATAACTCTTGAACGAACATCGGGCGATATGCGTCCAAATTCAGGTCATTCTTGCATTTGCTTATGCAGTGTCGATCGTGGTATTCCAAGCTCCGCTAATCGTTTGCGGAGCGACTTCGTCGGTGACCTGATAACTGATTCCTCGACCGCTTGACACTGTTGCACTCCGGTTGATGGTCTTTTCGTTCGTGGTTTATCCTTGATGTTACCTGCTTCGAAGAGTTTATGTTCACACCGCAGAAGAGTCTGTTTTGGACGGGCCTCTTTGTCGAATCGTTGTTAGAAATTGGCACGCACGTCACGCATTGTCTTCTCTGTGTGTGGACGTTCGTTCGTGTACCCAGACACTGACAACAATCCGCTGTTCCAGGGTGTATTCGCTATTATCACACATAGTTCCGGTACCTAATCTGTAAATAAACACAATACAGACCGTAACTCAATATATACATCATACAACAGATACATAGCTCACTTACATTTCTTATTACGTGGGGGGGGGAGATAACAAGACATTGTGGATTGTGGACACCCTGTTGGAACGTATCCCATGACTTTTAGCACTTCAATGTATAATGCATGAAGCAAACAGCGAAACGAGCGGTGTGATCTGTGTAGATTACTGCAACATTGTGTTGTAATTTATAGATTGGATATATTGTGGACGAAAGTTGTTTGAAGATGTATAGACGTGGAACCCAAAATTATAGGGCTTCAGTTGTGAAGTATTCAGAACTGTGCTGATGTGATTATCTTTGATAAGTTGTTAGCATGAAGTGCCTTGAAACTCATATAATATAGACCTGTTATTCGTAAGTAATTACAATTATTCTCTCTTCTGACCGTTAGGTCGCCTAATTTAGCTCATTGTATAATTAAAGTTTTTGTGTGCTAGCTATCCGAGGCTTAGCATGAAGTGCCTTGAAAACTCATATAATAAAGACCTTTTATTCGTAAGAAATTACAATTATTCTCTCTTCTGGCCGTTAGGTCGCCTAATTTAGCTCATTGTATAATTAAAGTTTTTGTGTGCTAGCTATCCGAGGCTTAGCATGAAGTGCCTTGAAACTCATATAAAAAAGACCTGTTATTCGTAAGTAATTACAATTATTCTCTCTTCTGGCAGTTAGGTCGCCTAATTTAGCTCATTGTATAATTAAAGTTTTTGTGTGCTAGCTATCCGAGGCTTAGCATGAAGTGCCTTGAAAACTCATATAATAAAGACCTTTTTATTCGTAAGTAATTACAATTATTCTCTCTTCTGGCCGTTAGGTCGCCTAATTTAGCTCATTGTATAATTAAAGTTTTTGTGTGCTAGGTATCCGAGGCTTAGCATGAAGTGCCTTGAAACTCATATAATAAAGACCTTTTATTTGTAAGTAATTACAATTATTCTCTCTTCTGGCCGTTAGGTCGCCTAATTTAGCTCATTGTATAATTAAAGTTTTTGTGTGCTAGCTATCAGAGGCTTAGCATGAAGTGCCTTGAAAACTCATATAATAAAGAACTTTTATTCGTAAGTAATTACAATTATTCTCTCTTCTGGCCGTTAGGTCGCCTAATTTAGCTCATTGTATAACTAAAGTTTTTTGTGTGCTAGGTATCCGAGGCTTAGCATGAAGTGCCTTGAAAACTCATATAATAAAGACCTGTTATTCGTAAGTAATTACAATAATTCTCTCTTCTGGTCGTTAGGTCGCCTAATTTAGCTCATTGTATAATTAAAGTTTTTGTGTGCTAGGTATCCGAGGCTTAGCATGAAGTGCCTTGAAACTCATATAATAAAGACCTGTTATTCATAAGAAATTACAATTATTCTCTCTTCTGGCGTTAGGTCGCCTAATTTAGCTCATTGTATAATTAAAGTTTTTGTGTACTAGGTATCCGAGGCTTAGCATGAAGTGTCTTGAAAACTCATATAATAAAGACCTTTTATTCTTAAGTAATTACAATTATTCTCTCTTCTGGCCGTTAGGTCGCCTAATTTAGCTCATTGTATAATTAAAGTTTTTGTGTGCTAGCTATCCGAGGCTTAGCATGAAGTGCCTTGAAACTCCTATAATAAAGACCTGTTATTCGTAAGTAATTACAATTATTCTCTCTTCTGGCCGTTAGGTCGCCTAATTTAGCTCATTGTATAATTAAAGTTTTTGTGTGCTAGCTATCAGAGGCTTAGCATGAAGTGCCTTGAAACTCATATAATAAAGACCTGTTATTCGTAAGTAATTGCAATTATTCTCTCTTCTGGTCGTTAGGTAGCCTAATTTAGCTCATTGTATAATTAAAGTTTTTGTGTGCTAGCTATCCGAGGCTTAGCATGAAGTGCCTTGAAAACTCATATAATAAAGACCTTTTATTTGTAAGTAATTACAATCATTCTCTCTTCTGGCAGTTAGGTCGCCTAATTTAGCTCATTGTATAATTAAAGTTTTTGTGTGCTAGCTAT
This sequence comes from Macrothele yani, assembly GCA_039090855.1. Lineage (NCBI taxonomy): Eukaryota > Metazoa > Arthropoda > Arachnida > Araneae > Macrothelidae > Macrothele > Macrothele yani. Next base: position 65,536,992 of record CM077005.1, read on the forward strand.
CCGAGGCTTAGCACTAAGAAGTTCCAGTGATACGAGAACAACCGACCGGTAGTGCGATAGGTAATATTTAAATGGAGTGAAGAGAAATAAATAAATAAATATTACATCTGTTATAAAAAAATATGACACAGGTCTCTCTTTCTTCGTCCACTCGAAAGAGACTTTTTAGTTCATTATTTTCCGAAAGATGCGTAGTTACGTTAAAATAACTTTAACCTTATCTTCAGTGATGTTAATATTTTATTCACTGAGCTGATATTTCTCTCAAATTCTGTTCTTAATACACCCTGCATGTATAAAAACTCTTACTAGGACTGTGAAAAGGGGTCTCAAGTTCTGGAAAAGCTGCGTTCCTGTCATCCAGCTTCGATAAACTAAAATCACCAAAAGAATTGCTTTTTTTTTTAATACTTCCCTCAAAACTGCCGTTAAAAATTTCTGGCTATTTCTTTAACCAGTTTCATATAAAATTTCCACAAAAAATTTTGTAAAATATTTTCTGCTAAAGCAAGAGGTCCTTTTAGCCGTGAGATCTACCCTACCTCGTAATACCGAAACTCTCAGTACACCTTTGCTATTGACTGGCATGGTTGTTCCTCTAAAGAGAAATATGCGTGAAACTGATTCTGGAAAAATCAAGAAAAAACAGTGAATTTGCATTTCAAACAATAAATAACTAAAATAAAATAAAATGAAAAAAAATCACAGTGGAAGAAGAAAAATATTCACGTTATTGCAATCTATATTTCATATCAGAAAGGATCCAAATACTGTCAGAAACCTCCTCTAATTAAATATTAACAAAAGTTCGCAGCACTTATTGACAAGTCTGTCTTTTTGAACACCTGCCAAATTATCAGCAATTTTCCCTTGAATAGATTGATAATTGCGAGGCTGTTTGCACAGGTTGTCCTTTTCCTCGATATCACTGGAAATAAATAACGATAATGACAGTAACAATTCCAGATGATTACAAAATAAACAGCACTGATTTGAACATCGTACATTTTACGTCAGTTGATACTTGGTTCATTTCTAGGTCATTGAGTAAGATTTAAAATTGAACAATTACCGGTCAAAATTGTGATCCTTTTATTTTTTAAATGTCATTCAGATTTAAAGTAATTATAACAATTTCCACTGTTATTACCATTATGGTTATTATTCTGAAAGTAGTTACTACTTAAGGTTCAATAAAGCAAGCAGAGTACATTGCTTCAAATACGGGTATTTGTATTCCTTTTAAGGTGTTTCCCATTTGCAGAGGAAATAAATATATCGCTCGGGATTTAATAACTTCAGTGGCACCTCACTCATACGTTTTTCTGTGATGGTCCCAAAAAACGTATAAAAGAAACTTCAACATTTTAAATATTATTGAAAAATTTTGAATGTCTCCAAAGAGAAAGAGGGGAAAAAATTGCCGTCCCGGTGGCGCAGTGATCTAAGCGATGGCCTCTGATCATTCGTCCGAAAGGTGTCCGGGTTCGAATCCCGGTGAGGCATGGATGTTGTGTTTGCCTTACGGCACTGGCTCTCTCCTTTCCCTGGAACCAGTGACCCTAAATTAGGGACGGGCGACTGCTTATAGCCCATTGAGTTGCTCACGGTGGTCGTTAAACCTTCAATAAAAAAAAAAAAGAGGAAAAAAAGGAAGAAATGCACATAACTTTAGATAACGCTAATTTATAATGTAAAACATACATACGTAGGTTATACTGAAAGTAGTAAGAAAAGTTGCCTTACACGGACAGATTACGCATTGAGAGAATGATAGTTCGTCAACAAGTAGTGATATCTTTTGCTGTGGCCAAGAATGCCAAGTGACGTCACCAGCATCATCCATGTGACCAAACAGACGCGAGAAAGAATGGCCGACAGTGATGCATCATTCCGTTTAACGTGCTGTGATTCAGTTTCTTGTGAAAGAGGAAATTCCGGCTGCCGATGATCACCGTATGCTTCAGTGTACGTATGGCGATGTTTGTATGGGCTCCAGCAGTGTCAGTAGGTGGGTGAAATACAGGGTAATTCAAAATGATTGCCCCGATTACAAAATGATAATAGCGTGTTAATGAAGATAAATAGACAGCTGATATCCCTACACAAGAAAAAAGGAAGTTTAGAATTTTATTTGAACCTACTGCTGTGTTGCTATGGTGACGTTGGAAAGTGTGCTGTCCGTGCGTCAAAGCCAATGGGAAGAAATGCAAACGCAGCAGAAAAGGCGTTTTTTGTGCTGGAGTTTGAAATGTCCGGTACAGGTCTCCAGACTTTACTCCTTGTGACTTCTTTTCGTGGGGGTATGTCAAAGATCATGTGTATGTGCCACCTTTGCCAAGAACACTGTAAAGATGCGCATTCAGCTTGCACGGGTACCATTGACTACGGACATGCTTCATAATTTATGGCGTGAAATGAATTACCGTTTAGATGTTGTTCACGTGACCCAAGAGAGTCACATAGAACATTTGTAAGGTATGGAAACAAAATTCTAAACTTCCTTCTTTATTGTGTAACAATGTGATCTCTTTATCTATGTTCATAAACCAGGTATTGTCATTTATAATCGGGGGAATCATTTTAATTTACCCTATAAGACGGTTTCACAAATATTAACGATGAGCTTCGTAGTGATGCCATCGAAAAGCCTCTACGGAGCACAACAAGAAAAGCGTTGATGCCTTCATTCGTTCTGACAGACATGTGACAGTGAACGGAATTGCGGCGAACTCGGGCGTAGGACACAATGCAGTTTAGGAAATGATTTGCTGCTTGGGATATCGGAAAATGTGTGCCTGTTGTGCCCCACGTTTGCTGGCAGGAGACCACAAAGGCCAGCGCAGAAACATCTCGTCGCAACTGCAGGAACGGTATCGAAATGAAGGGGACGAATTTTTGCACAATATTGTGACAGGTTACGAAAGTTGGTTCTACCATTTTGAACCTGAAACAAAAGGCCAGAGCGTGGAGTGGCATCATCTCCATTCACCAAGCAGGAAGAACCCTAAGACATTTCCGTCAGTTGTTGTTTGCTACCTTCAGCCTATGATTATTTTGACTTTCATATTAATTTTTAGCACGTCTTTTGTAAAAATATCATATCTCTGCAACTATTAGTTCCATTTGAAAAATTATTTTTCCATTCGGAAGCTTAAAATGTGCGGATGATGACCCTTGCATTCATTTTTTTTTTTTTTTTGCGATGCACAATTTCTCCTCTAGAGGGCGTAGATGCAGATGATATTGAATTCAAAATGCATTTTATTCCTTATATTTGCTCCTAAACATCCGTTTAAAAATTATTTTACCTTTCGATTCCGTTTATATCGAAGACTATTTCAGGTATAGTCACTTTTTCAAGTTACGCGTAGATTTTCCGCTAGGGAAGCAAAAGTAAATTGCGTTTTTCCCGACATCTCTGCTTTTAAAACTCCGATCTGAAAAATTCTTTCTTTACCGAATGCAGTTTTTGCCGATATCTCAGCTTCTTCTGCATATAATTTCCACTTTTTGTTCAAAAATAGTTTGGTCACCAGAGGGTGTAAGGTTTTAACTTCTGTTTTTGATGGATTTGCAGCAAAATCTTAGCTTCTAAGATCTCGATTAAAAAAATTATTTTGTCTAAGAGTCCAATTTGAGAAATCCTCCCTCTCTTGGAGAGCGTTTCAGTTGCGAAATGCTTCTCATGTAATTTTAATTTTTCTTAACGCACAAGTCTGCCACCAGATGGCGTCAGTTCACGTTTCCATTTTCAACAATATCTGCTGCACAAAAAGTCCGATTGAAAAATTTCTTTTCCTCTCCAACACTACTACTAACTCTGCAAACCCTGTGTGTCTGTATTTCCTTCCCAAATTATTACAAAATTTCACCGCTAGGGGGCGCAAATTCTTAGCCTGTATTTCTCAATATCTCCGCTTCTACATGTGTGATTTAAAAATTACTTCAACACCTTATGCCATTTGCCTTGTAGAACATTTTAGGTTGGTATACGAGGAATTTTGTAGTTCACAGTTCTGTCGGTAGGTGGTGTTTGTGTACTTCAGTTTGCAGCTGTAACGCAGCTTCTGAAAACCCTATTGATAAATTTCGTCTTTGCTGTATGCCACTCGCTACAACAGAATAATGCAAAGATTTCTTGCTATGGGCGTAAAGGTCGAAACTATTTTTTTCGCTATATCTTCTGCATCCGGGAGACTTATTTGAAAAGTCCCTTTTTCCTGAGCATAGCTTTTAGCATGAAGAATATTTTCCTCCTATTTTCAACTTTTCAATTATGCAAAATTCTTCCACTAGCAGGCGTAGACTTATATGATGTTTCCCTCTATATTTCTTCTTTTAACTGTTCGATTTTAAAATATATTTGTCTCTGATATTCTTGTGCTATGAGACATTTTTTGTGCGCCATTTGCAAAATTTCGTTACATACTTTTTATCCTCTGGTGGAACTAAACAGATGCTTCTATTTCTGAATATTTTATCGACTGCAGAAGCCAGTTGATTGCTTTCAACTGGTTCCATTGATTTTGAATAGCTTTGATAAATTTAATTCGCCTCAGAACGCATTCAAAAGACGTGATCATTACAACCGAAAATTCGGTGTCATCTTTCTCGTTTTATTCTGTTTTCACTATAAAATCTAGGTTAAGAAATTCTGTATGATTTCGTGTTTTACTTATAAGAAGAAAACAAAACATTTACATTTGAAATACAGGTAGTAAAATCAAATACGGTTTCTTTTCATATTAAGTACCCTATAACAAATCCTTTACTTACACTGGCGTGCAAAAATTAAGGACGAAACAGTTATACGAATGTAACGTCGTGCAAAACTGCTCCACATCGACTCAAATCACACCATAAGATCCCCAAGATGTAAGAATATGCGATGAGTGAGCAAAACCGTCCAAACAAGGAATCCAAAGGATACGAAGGCACTTTATTGAAAAGGTAGCTTTGAGCACAACTGGACAGAAGACAGAAACGTCCATGTGACAGGCGACTGCCAAGAAAAATCCAGTCTTTAGTAGGGGATATGATCACCCGTGACTGCGTTGCACAACTGGACAGAAGACAGAAACGTCCATGTGACAGGCGACTGCCAAGAAAAATCCAGTCTTTAGTAGGGGATATGATCACCCGTGACTGCGTTGCAGGATTTACAACGTCTTTCCATTCTGAGGACTAGCTTGTCAAGGAGCTGTTGAGGCATCGCGACCCATTCCTCTTGTAGCGCCAATCGCTGCTCCGGAATCTTTGCTGGCGGCTAGTGACCTGCTGCTAAGCGTCACCCGAAAAGTTCCCACACGTGTTCGATTGGATTTAGGTACGGGCACCTTGTGGGCGAATCCATGCGTTGAATATCTTCACTCTCCAACAGTTCTGCGACAGCCACTGTACGATGAGGTGTAGCGTTGTCGACCATGAAGAGGATTTCAGGACCCACAGCACCTCAGAACAGACGGACGTGAGGCAGGAGAACCTCGGCACAATAGCGGACTCCAGTGACTGAACCTCCTTGGAAGATGTAGATGTCAGTACGGCTACCAAGCATGATACCGCCCCAAACGAGAACTCCGCCACCTCCAAACCGGTCCCTTTCAATGATGTAGGAGGTGTGATTGCGTTTTTCCTGCTCTCTCCAGATGTGCATACGTCCAGACTCGCTCGTCAGACTAAATCGTCTCTCATCTGTAAAGAGAACTCGACTCCATTGCTGATGTGTCGAGTTCTTGTGTTCCTGGCACCACAGAAACCACAGTCTCCGATGAGCAGGCGTTAATGGCACACACCGTACTGGTCGTCGTGCAAATAGACCACCTTTGTGCAGCCTCCTGGTCACGGTAAAACGCAATAACGGACGTCCAGTTGTCTGTTGCATGTGCCTTGCGATTTCTCCCGCTGTCTGACGTCTGTTTCTTCTCGCCTGTAGGACAATATACCGGTCGTCCGCCGCCGTTGTTGCTCGTGGACAACCACTGCTAAACTCTCGGACAGCTGTTTCTGTCGTTTGAAATGCTCTCCAAGCTCGTGAAATGATGCTGTGAGCGATCCCGAAAACCTCGGCCACACTAGTCACACTTCGACGTTCTTCCAACTTCCCAATGACACGACCTCGGGTAAAGTTATCCAGATTTCGTCTACTGGATTGCCTGTTGGCCATATCACACGGTGGCAGCAACTCGACGTCGTTCAAACCGATGTACACCGTGCAATAGCTTTCACCTAATTGCTGAGCGTACACCGCCCGTGTGCTTTATACCCTTTCGACACTCAACCCTTCCCCTACGTCATGCTGCATATATGCGCATGCCCTACCGTACCGGACCCTAGTCTATCTCCTGAGTGGTCTTTCGGCCCGTTTTGCCTACTCTTTTCGCTGTTATGCTAATTTCTCCTCTTCGTCCTTAATTTTTGCACACCAATGTATAAGTATAGCTACTGTATATTCAAAGCCGATTGTCCGTTTTTTGATTTAGTATGTTTCAGTACCAAGGGAATTATATTCTCTAATTTTCGCTTGTCTCAAATTTCTTGAATTTAGAAAAAAAAAAGAACTGTGTACGTTATTTAGTAAATAAGAAAAAAAACGTATTCTTTGACCAAAAATTTAACGTATAATTCTAATTAAAAAATCCGTATAACCGAATTGAAAAGCGATCAAAATTATAGTAAAATATTGGGACCAGCGCAGAATTCCGAATAAAAGTGAAAAACGTATAACTTAAGTTCCACAGCAATTTGTTTTACATCATAATATTGCAAACATTTATTTTGTGGAACTATTCATAACATAATTTCAATCCTTTGAAACTCTTTCCTTAGGCAGAGGCGAAGGGTGCCACACCAACCGAATACGGGTTGATATTCGGAGCATATCAGCTAACTATTTTCATCGTCGCTCCAATAATAGGAAAACTGGTAAGATCTATTCTTTTCTTAGTTAGATATATTAACATTTTTATGTAAACATTATTCCGATCTGGAAAATTTTGCAATGGAAAAGTTATTAGTTTGGAGAAAATCCTCACTTCTTATTACAGTACTGAATGACTTCCCAAAAATGTGCTACATAATTAGTTCATATTCTGCTTACAAAAAAAGTGAATATCAATGACAGAAAGAAATGATTGAATTTTTAATTCAAAATGGTCCCGTAATATACTGAAAGTAGACAAAATCAGAAGCAGCGATATAAATTTCCACAGATTTTAATAAATTTAAGAAAATTTACCAGATACGGATAATAAAGAAGAAGCTTTCTCGTATATAAACTGCAGGTGATCGGATGATGTTTTGCTGGAAAATGATCGATATGTCTTCATATATGAGGCGTTATTCGGAAAGGATATCTAAACAGTATCGACATAAAGCGGGTCTGTCAAAATGATTTTTAAATGCCAAGGAGAGAGAGAGAGTTGAATGGATGTTTTAAATAATGTCACCCTATATCATGACACCTTTGATCAACTCAGTCGCTTTTTGAGAAATGTGGATGGTTCTATCTCAAAAGTGTCACACACTTTTACCGAATTTTCTCACTCTATTTATCTGAAATGAAAAATCGTGATTTCTTTTTATGGCATTACTAATCGTCAAGATCCTTTTCTACCGAATTGAACGGTGGTCTCCAATAGGATTGTCGGCAGGGAATAAGCCTAATTGGTGGCAATCTTGGTACTGGGGAAGGAGTGCATTTTTTTATTGGTTGTTTAACGACCACCGTGAAGAACTGGAAGTGTTGTAAGCAGTCATTTGTCCCTAATTTAGGGCCCTTGGCTCCAGGGAAAGGAGAGAGCCAGTGCCGTAAGGCAAAACAACATCCATGCCTCAGCGGAATTCAAACTCGGACCAATCTTGGACCACTGACTGGTCAGAAGCCACGGCAGCAACGGGTACTGTTGCAGAGGCAACCGCCGGTAAAGTGTCTATACGTCCAGGGATGATTTTCGCATTCGCGTTACAATCGGGGAAACACTGGAAAAACCACGAATTTAATGGGCGCGACGGGGAATCGACCGGACAACAGTCTCCTATTACACAGACACGCGGCTGATTATTAGGCAAAGGCGCTGCTCCGCGAGTGGAAATCGTGATTTGTCCCTGAATAGTGCATTACGTCATTAGTAGCTTTTTATCTGATACTGTTGCTATCTGTAATTGTAATGATACAGAGTGAAAGACAGAAGACTAGTTTTACCCGTCAAGCCATTGGTTTAGAATGTTTATAAGGGTAAAATATGGAAGACATACGTGAGTTTGAGGCCATAACCAATTGGAAGATCCGCCCAATCGTCCAATACTGCCGTTCATCTGGCGACTGCGCATTCGGTGTACGGCTGGCTGCCTTCTTGTGACTTATTTTCTAATGTCATCAGCGGATTTTAAAATGTAGCTACAAGTTAGAGTGCGGGTGTAAAAAGTTATATAAAACGTTTTTGACCGTATTATCTTTTGTTTAACGTCCACCGTGAGCAACTCGATGGGCTATAAGCAGTCGCCTGTTCCTTATGTAGAGCCACTGGTTCCAGGGAAAGGAGAGAGCCAGTACCGTAAGACAAACACAACATCCATGCCTCACCGGGATTCTTTATCGTCATCTTCAGTCGGAGTTGCTCGGCCCTAAATTAGGGACGAACAATTGCTTATAGCCCGTCGAGTTGCTCACGGTGGTCGTTAAGCCTTCAACAAAAAAAAATTGCATTAATTAATTTAATTTCATTTACAACCAATGTAACCCCGCGAGATCTTCAGTTTTATTATTAATTTAAGCTCAGCATTAATATTATTTAAATGTTGATCTTTTCTCCAACTTCGGTGGGTGACTTTTTGAGTTTATCTTTTGTCCCCAGTTGCTTCTTTTCTGCGGTGAAGAGTATTGAGAAGTGCTGCAGTGAAGTTGAGGCCAATTGAGAGCAATAAGAAGAAAGTAAGGGAGAGAAAGAGAGAGAGAGAGAGAAAGATAGCCACCGCAAAGTAAGAAAACTACTTTAGCCCTGTAACACCAAATCCAACATACGATCGCCATAATCTCTGAGCTTTCAATTGATCTTCATGCCCACCAGGCTCATACAGTATTGCCAACTCTTGAAAAGCACCTATGGCTAAAAATTGAAAAAAAAATATATAGGAACCGCATTACACACCCGACGATACGCGCGACTTATCCTTAAGAAACAGGCAGTTCCTTAGGCGTACTTTGGTAGCACATAATTGTCAACTATTAATTCGCCACTTACTTTTTGTTCTCTTTCTTTAGTATTTTTTATGCTTGATCATTGATTTAAAATAATGATATTCCCACTTTAATAAAAGTTTAGAAATTTATTACTTTAACTTACACGAACAAATGAGATTGCACACGACTCACATGAATAAAATCTCCTTTAATGCGTTAACACAAACGCTAAGTGTTTGCCGAGCTTATGCGAATATTGAGTGCTTGTACAGTATTTACGCCATTAAATTGGATTTTAGGCTCATGTGAGTCATGTGTTGTGTTATATAGATGGTGTAGAGTTTTCGATAATTAAACAAATGATATTACTGTAAGATTATTGAGGGGCTTCAGAAGATTGGAGGGTTCAAATAATCTAGTAACGCCCTAGGTTGAGAGACATGTTGAAAAATCACCAAATAGTTTTGCATTAAATGATATTACTGTAAGATTATTGAGGGGCTTCAAATAAGATTGGAGGGTCCAAGTAATCTAGCAGCGCCCTAGGTTGAGAGATATGTTGAAAAATCACCAAATAGTTTTTCTGAGATGTTTTTTTTCCCAGTTCGATTATTTGGGAAGGCATGGAGTATTAAATGCTTCAAAAAATGAAGTCTATGGTCTTTCAGGGAAGAATTTTGCGTTTTTGCTCATAAAATCAGAGACATGCATCGAACTAGACAAAACTTTGTTCTTTTGCATGTAAAATCTCATGTTATTTATGTGACAACTTAAATTCCACTTTCAAAGAAAAAGACTGTTCTACGGAAAAGCAAATCTTGACGCATTACCTCAAAGAATGTAACGTTTGTACCAATTCATTTTCAAATTCTAATACAAGTTGAGCATTCTTGATTCAAAAATCCCAAACCGAAAACCTCCGAAATGTTGAAACTTTTTCCAGCGCTGTCATACCCTTTTCAGAGGCTTGTGGAAAATTTCACGTGCCTCTGAGAAGTGCCCCAGGCTTTCGCTGCCCACGGCAACGGTTACGACGCTTGACCTTAGATATCCTGGAACGAGTTCTGACGTTTACTATCGATGGGGAAATCGATTCCTTCAAAAGAATCGATTCTTCCAATTCGACTCACTGAAATAATTCATTAGTTTCATTCATTGACACTTCCCGTGAACCATTTCTACAGGGAATGACTCTCACTAATAGGTTCAGAGTAGGATTTGCTTGTGCCGTTTCATAACACTTCCTGTTTAGTGAACGATTTTCAGCTTAAATTTATTTTTAAATCTTACTGAAAAATATTTTTACTTAATTTTTAGAGAATTTGGTTACATAACATTCATAAAATTTATTGCATGTTTTTACGCTTCTGAGAAAGATTAAGTTTTCTGACTGGCACATGAACTTCATGCAGACGTACTGGTAAACATTTGATGTCAAGTGAAAAATAATTCCAACCGATTATATTTGACTGAATCGACACTTTTGCGGAATCGATTATTTTCATTAAAAATCCTTCCCAAAGGATTCAGTTTGCTGATTCGTTCTTCGCAAACGATTTTAATTTCGCAAAATAAAAATGGATTTAGTGTTTAAACTTAGCCCTATTCCCAAGCTATCTCATCATGTATGCCATATGCAATTGCTCCAGAAATAAAAAAAGTGTAAGACACTTCAGTACCCAAACATTTCGGATAAGGGGTGCTCAACCTTTAATGAGACAAGTCTTCAAAGGATATGCTGATTTCTTTAGTTTGATTGCAAAACAATATAGCTTATTCACTTGACTATTAAGTATTTTTATCGAGATAAAAAGACTTCCAGGTGTTTGAATCATGAAATATGCTTGAAAATATAATCTCGTTTCCTTGGGAGGCAATTTACATGTATTCTTTTTGGGGGCGTCGGTGTTTAATGACCGCGATGAGCAACTCTATGAGATATAAGCAGTCACCTGTTCCCAATTTGGAGTCACTGGTTCTGGAGAGGGGTAATTAATACACACAATTGACGTGGATTAGGAACATCAAACAGAAGTCATCGCTCTTTCCACGTTTATAAGTGAAACACAGAAAATTTCTCATCGATCACCACCGAGAGTCGACCCAGGGTCTCCCAGGTACGCACCGGACATGCTACCACTGCACCACAGAGGCCTCGAATTCCCAAGACTCACATACGAACTGCCAAACCACATGGCAGGTTGCTTCTTGGAGCCTGATGATCAGTCCACGTCAGTTGTGTGGATTAATTATTCATTCGCCTCCTAGTTATTTGTTCAGTTGCTGCTTTCCATCTTTGGTGAATCCCCAGCATTGTGCGGGGCTCCAAGAAGCAACCTGCCATGTGGTTTGGCAGTTAGTGGTATGTGAGTCTGGAGAATTCGAGGCCGCTGTGGTGCAGTGGTAGCATGTCCGGCGCGTAACTGGAAGGCCCTGGGTTCGATTCAAGGTGGCGGCCGATGACAATTTTTCCGTGAATCACTTATAAACTTGGAAATAGCTATGACTTCTGTTTGATGGATAGGGGTAAGAAAAGCCTCATCTTAGACGACTACCCAGAAGCGAGCGCCTCTGAACACTCGGGCACCGGGATGTGCATGTCGTTTCGTAAGCATTGGGAAAAATTTATTGACCGTTGTTTTTCTTCTCCTTGGCCTAGCATACAAATGTTGCTTAAGAAGCAGCAACTCGTTCCATGAGTTACTTTCAAAGAAAATAACATATAGCTAGTTTCATGCTGTTTTTCATATAGTACTTGTAGTTTCTTTATCATTTCAGATGGGCTATGTAGCGCCGAAGTTCCTTTTAAATTCAGGAATACTTACTATAGGAGTAACCTGCATTTTGTTTGGGTTAGTACTCACCTTCTTTTCTAAGTAGAATTCATGATTCGTATATAGAGTTTTAAAAGTTTGATGCATCTGTTTAATTAATTAACTAATGTTCTTAGTTAACCTTGAAATTATTAAATTTGCATTTCACTTCGGCAGTAACTAAGTGAATAATAATAACAACGACCAGGATCGATGAATCAGCACTTACGTGTAACGATATTTTGTTTTCATTTAGTATTCCACTCAATGGAAGTTCAAAAGTCGTCAGTATAATCCACTGATACAAACTCTCTTGTATCGAGATATATCTCAGTTGCATAACATATTTATCGATTCACATAACCCACTCCATTCTGTCTATATCAATTCCATAAACATTGGCAAGTTTGCCAATAGGCTTCATTCTCTTTCACTATATGAATACCCTATAATGTATCTTTGCACACTCACTGCTACTCACACATAACGTCGTCATTTATTTTGTTCTGACTCACTGTCAGTGTTGCCTAAATGTAAAAGCTGTTCGGAGAATTAATGTGCCATTTAGTGAGGAAATGTTTAACCAAGAAGTAACTAAATTTATATTAGAAAACATAAACTCAAAAGGAAGGTTAAGTAGAGGTATACGTCGCATATATTATTATTGTTGTTGTTGTCGTGGTCAACTTTCGCGGCCAGGGCCTGTGAGTAGAAAGCAGAGAAATTCATCTCAGGTCAGGAAATTCAGAAATTTTCTAATGATATGGCAGGTATGTAGAATGACTGCCTTTCGGATCCAGTGGAGCAGTCTCTGTGGTAATCTTAATTCCTCGAGAATTTTTTTAAAGTTATTAGGTGTACAAATTAATTTTAAACCGTTTTTTATGTGACGTGTACAGCTAAGTTACATATCCTACATTCCCCCGCGTTTTTGTCATGTGACCGTAACTGGTCCAGAGTATTAAAATGTGACACAGAAGTTTGCCCAACAGTCAAACTCACTTGCACATCGGTAGATGAAAGATGACAAGCGATACTGCATTTATTCGACACTGCATTCGTTATGAATTTCATCCAGAAAAAAGTGCCGCAAAGCATGTGCGTCGATCTATTCTGTTCTGGGGTAGAATATTGTATCGAAAAGCACGTGTGAGTTTTGGTTTAGACGGTTTAAAGCAGATGATTTTGATGTTAGCGATCGAGAACGTAGCGGAGCCCCGCAGAAGGTTGGTTGCTCATAAGGAACTGCGAGCATTTCTGCATGAAGATTCGTCTCAAACGCAAAAAGAATTAGCTGAACAACTGGGGGTAACTCAACAAACCATTTCCAATCGGAAGGAAAATGGGTGCCACATGACCTGAGACAGAAGAACAAGGATGAGCGTGTCATGAAGTTTTAGAATCTGTTGAATAAACAACACTGAAAGTTTTTCCTGAGTAAAATCGTTACAGGTGATGAAAAGTGGATATAGTACGACAATCTTAAACACGAAAAAAAACACTGGGTGTACACCGGTGAAAAAAGACTTCGATACCAAAATGCAATATTCACTCCAAGAAAGCTGTGCTTGTGCATCTGGTGGGATATGAACAGTGTGCTCTAATATGAACAATTGGGCCGCCCCGGTGGCGCAGCTGGTCTAAGCGATGGCCTCTGAACATTCGTCCGAAAGGGGTCCGGGTTCGAATCCCCGTGAAGCATGGATGTTGTGTTTGACTTACGGCACTGGCTCTCCCTTCTCTCTCGTACGGCACTGGTTCTCCCTTCTCTGGAACCAGCGACCCTAAATTAGGGACAGGCGAATGCTTATAGCCCATTTGAGTTGTTCACGGTGGTCAATAAACCTCCAATCAAGAAAAAAATGAACAATTGGAACAGGGTCGAAATATTACTACTGATCGCTACAAGGAATAATTGCTGCGATTAAACCAAGAAATCTGTCGGACACGTCCATTCACAGGCAAAGAATTGCTTTCCGTGAAATTACTGCATGACAGTGATAGACCGCATGTCGCGAAATCGGTCAAGGAAACGCTATTGACGCTTGGCTAGGAAGTTTTGGAGCACCCGGCGTGTAGTCCTGACATAGCCTCTTCAGACTATCATTTATTCCGATCAATGCAACATGGTTTGTCGACTGTTCGGTTCCTGACATGCGACGAAGTACAAAAATGGGTTGATGACTTCATCGCGTCACACGACGAAGTATTCTTCGTGGCTGGAATCCGTCAGCTGCCCGACCGATGGCGGAAGGAGAACGATAATGACGGCACATATTTTGATTCGTAAAGGGATTGTTGTTTCCTCTCAAATTACATGTTGCGTTCTATTAAAACGCTTTAAAACTTATTTGTACACCTAATATTTGGAACCACTGGGTAGCGAAAATGACAGCTGTGTTATGTTCTGTTTCCAGTTTCTTTGAATTTCCACTCGCAGGCTCTCATATTTCAAGATTTCCTCAGGCACTGTTCTTTGGATCTTTTCTACAAGTGAAACCGCTACAGATACTAGTCGTTTCTTCCTCGATTCTTTTTGTACAATTACAATGCCAGGTCGATTGTCTTGTCTGTTATGATGGGCAGGGGGGATTGGGTCGATGAAAACAGGTCGGGAATTTCAGTTTTGGGATTCACTACGGAAACACCTGTACCCAGAAGAAAACACCGCATCAAATTTTTCATGAAAAAAATTCTGTTGACTCTTGAATGAAAGACAACTGTTGAAATATGCACTGTAAAGCAAATTAACTCGTGAACAAATTTTAACAGCAATTTATGGGTGAAATAATTTTTAAAATCTACTCATGACTGAAAGTAGCATATCAAACCATGTCCAAAACAGGGTGCGTACAAGATAATAATATTTATTTGGTCAATGATCATCTACTGCTCAACGCTATTCATACCACCGCCTTGAATAGACGCCTTTTTAAATATACCCATTATTTCGACTCACGAACTACTTTTTTGTCTATGAACCGGTAAGTCGTTGTTTCTTTTGAGATAAATGAGGACGGGACTCGTATTTCGAAACATCTCTGACAAAGAATCGCTTTGCGCTCTATGTCTGTACTTGGATAAGGGAGTGGGCATGATTTACCATCAAAATTGTTACTAGTGCCTCTTTCAAGATTACAAAACGAGGGTAGTCTCCCAATGAACCTTTGGCTCCAAGTCCAACGATCTACACTTAACCGTAGTTTACATAATTTATTCATAACAACGGGCTTGGTCCGGCGGCAAATCTTTCACCGAAGTAGAGAGAATTTTGATTTGTCATTTTAAAGCAAAGGCCCGACATATACACTATATTGACAAAAGTCACCGGACACCCCTTCAAAAGCAAATGAATGGATCCTCTGCGTTGTTAAGATGCGCGGTGCAGCTGCAAACGCTATAAAAACAAGCCTGCAGCTGACTGCAATCATATCGCACCGTGAGGTTGAGTGAAAATGTCGCGGTGGGAGAGAAATGACTTTGAGAAAGGAAAGATTGTTGGGGTTTATATTAGTGGGTTGTCCATAAGAGAAAACGAGAGGCGTTTAAACATATCCAAGTTAACTGTTTTGGATGCACTGAATAGGTGGAAGACACATGGCGTGCCTGAAGAAGCAAAACTTAACTGCAGGCCACAGAAAATCAGTGATAGAGGACGTCGTAGCCTCAGGAGAGTCGTTGCAGCTAATCGATGGAGTACTACACAAGACCTCAGTGTATAGGTGAGTATAAATGCTGGAGCCTCTGTATGTACGCTTACTATTCGCAGGGAACTTCATTCCATGGGTTACCGTGATCGTGTGGCTGCTCATAAGCCTTTCATCTCCACACGGAATGCTACTCGTCGTTTAGCATGGTGTAAAGAACATTTATCGTGGACCGAAGATCAATGAATGGAAACGGGTCCTACGGACTGATAAATCCAGATACACGATCCATCAGTCTGATGGCCGTGTGTGGGCATGGCGGCAGCCGGGAGATTGCTATTTACCTCAATGTACTGTTCCTACGGTCAAGTTTGGAGCTGGCAGTGTACTCGTGTGGGGGTGTTTTTCGTGGTATGATTTCGGCCCATTGGTTATCATGGACAAACCTGTTAACCAGCACATCTACCTCAATATTCTGGACAATTAGGACCTACCAACTCTGTGGCAATACTATGGAACCGATCCTTACTACCATCAGCATAGTAATGCACCGAGCCATAAAGCAAGGACTGTTACGGCGTGGTTTGATGATGATTCTGTATCGTGTGTGGACTGGCCAGCACAGAGCCTTGATCTTAATCCCATAGAGCACCTATGGGATGAAGTAGAGCGCCGCATAAGAAGCTTGGAACCACGGCCTACTACTACGCAACAGTTAGCGGCAGCATTATGTACTGAATGGAAGCGCATGCCTATCGCTGAGTCCCAAAACCTCGTCGAAAGCATGTCTCGAAGGGTCAGTTTTCGCACAGTATTTATTAGAAGAAAGATACAGGACATGTGCTTGAATAAATCATCTCAAATGATGTATGACAAAAAAAATATTTACAGATGCTTGTAGCTTACGCTACTGCTTATTTACACGGTTCTGTACATTGATGATAGTGAAAAAACAGTTAATTACACTCGAGTGTCTGGTGAGGCAACAAAAGTCTCTGACAAAGCAAAGAATAGGAACAATTGAGCTTGAAGAGCGTTATACAATATTAATTTTGCACAGTATTGATGCAAGGAATAATACAGAGTTCGAGCTTGCAGACATAGATTCAAAAGACAGGTGATGAGAAATTAACAAAATGTGCAGCTTGCGCTACGTTAATTACAGGATTCGGTGCAACGTTTGCATGACAACAGTTAAGTGCAGTAGAAATCTGGTGAGGCAATATGAATCTCTGGTAATACAGAGAGTAAAATCAATCCAGAATGATGAGCACTATAGAGTATAAATTTTTACACAATATTGATGAAAAAAAAAGGTTCTGACCGAAAGGTGATACATTGTGGGAGACCTGGAAAACCAGGAGGTTGCAGGTGATCAAGGGACAAACATGAAATCGAAAGTTCGAAAGACAGATGATGAAAAATTTACAGATGAATGTGGCTCGCGGTACTACATGTTACATACAACGGTGATATGAAAAATAGTTATATACAATAATTTTCCTGAGAATACAAAAGAAAAAAATAATCTCTGAAAATACAGAGAGAAGACACAACTCATCACAGTGAGTATTGGAGAACACAAATTTACACAGTTGAAAAGTAAAATTACACTGTTGAATCAGGAATTGAAGATAAGAATATACTGTAAAAACGACAAAGTTTACAGATGTCTGTGGTTCGTGAAACGACCTATATACATGATTCTGTACAATGAGAAGTTACAATTTATATTTATTGGTTTGTCAGAGGTGGTAAAAGAAATAGTCTCTGACATCGCAGAGAGAATACATAATTCAGCAAGATGAGTAATGAAAAACAAAAAAAATTTACACATGAGTTATACACGAAATGATACATGTGAAGAGGATGAGAACAGAGTCTTAAAAAAAGCGTGAAAAGAAATTGACAATTATAAGTAGCTCATGCTTCGAACAATTCATAGGATTCTATACAATAATTGATCTACTAAAAGTGAAGTACAATAGTGAGACAAACAAAAAAATTCTGATAAAATAGAGAGTACAAATAATATAGTACAGTGAATGTTGAGGAACAAGATTGCACTCAGTTGCGAAGCAAGAAAAAAACAGGAAATGTGTATAGAAAAATCGTCTCAAAATGACGTATGAAAAGAAGAGTTACAGGTGCTTGTAGCTGACGCAACGACCTATTCACAAAGCTCAATATAGTGGTGAGAGAATACAGTTTATGTATGATAATTTGTCGGAAAAGACAAAAAATAGTCTCTGATTAAGCAGAGATTGAAGACAAATCAGCATGGCAAAAATTGTATCTATCAGGAGGTAGGTGAAACAAAAGTTCCGACTGTAAGGTGAAGCGTTGTGGGCGACCCTGCAAACCAAGTGGTTGCTGGTGACCAAGTTGATAGGAACTGTGGTTCACTGCAGCGTGCAACTGCAGTGGTAAGTTCTAGTCGAAGGCGGGAGAGTAGGCGATTACGAAAATGACAAAGTAACGCAGTACTGACTTTATTTATGTCAGTAGAAGCTTCGGGGGACGCTGAAGATGATACACGTGAATTATATGTTTTACAAGCACGAAGATGTAGGAGCAGACTGCCGGAAGGTGAATAGGGCGAGAAGAGTTCAGAAGTAGTGTTCGGTAGGCGCTGAAGGTGAGGACGGTCTCACAGGATCGTTGCGCTAGCGTGAAAGCGAGATGGAGTATTGGCAATAATACTGTGCAATACATGAAGGCATGCTGAACGTCAGCCTCCTCGCCACAATACGGACAGGAGGGTGAAGATAAAATGGTCATGCGATGTAAAATCGACGGCACAGGGAGGCGGTTGTGTAAGAAAAGCCAATGTGAATTGACTTCAAGGGGTGCTGAAAGTGGGGAAAGCGCAGCGGACCACACTGCGGAGGTAGAAGAAAGTGGAATACCAGAAATGGGAAGAGGTGCGGAAGAGCGAGAGAGAAAACGGTAGAGATCAGCTGTTGAGAAAGAGACAAGAGGAAGAGGTGGACCAATGGACGACAGAAAAAATGGGAGAAGGAGAGAGGCAGAGTGAACAGAAATGAGACCTGAGGGAGTAGCAAGCTCAGGGAACAGGGAGATTATAGTAGAAATAAGAGAGTTGTGAACAAAGTGAGCGTTGGCATTGAAACGGAGAGCAGAGGGTAGAGAAGAGAAGGGGAGCCAGGAAAGATCGGTGTTAACAAGATCGCTGACAGTAACGACTCCAGCTCTGAGCCATGAAGGAAAAGCAAAACATGGGAGATGGGGAGGGTGTAGCAGAGAAGAAAAAAAGAGGTTCGGAAAGTAGGTCATTTGTGGAGGCAGGGAGAGAGCGAGAAAGAGGGAGGGAACGAAGAACGGAGATAGCCTCTTTGTAGACAGGAGGGAAAAGTGTGAGAAGGGGACAGTGGTCCATGAGTAAGAACGAAAGGAGAGTAAAGCGTGGGTTATGCGGAGAGACTATGACATCACGAGCAGCAACTGCAGAGGGAGCAGGTGCCGCAAGTGATCGTAAAAACGTAGACACACGATAAGCCTTGTAATAGGATCTGACGTCGGGTAGACTAATGCCTCCGTTGGAAGGAGACAGGCTCAGTTGAGGTGCTCCGACCCAGTGATGGCCGGGCCAGATAACCTGAGTTTGACAGCGGGTGAGTTCAAGAAGACGTAGTGCTGGTTGCTTCGAAGCCAACCAGGAATACGTGCACATTGAAAGCAGGTAAGTGTGCGTTAGACGTGCTCTTTGAAAGACGGAGGTGCAGAATTGTGCGCGCCGCCAGATTGCGACCGAGCGATGTAGGTGTGGCCGGAGAGTCATCCAGGTGACGAGTGAAGCAGTTGCTGGTTTTCCAAGGTGGACTCCTAGGAATCGTTGAGAGGTGTTGGACCACTCTGCTCCCCAAGGAGAGTCAGTGCGGTTAGTCCACGAACCGGCCCATAGGCCTGTGCTTTTCGTTGTGTTTAGCGCTGCTCCGGAACATGAGGCGTAGGTATTGTAGAGATTGTGGAGATCGTGAAATTGTGAGTCTTGCCGAATGCAGAATGTAATATCGTCGGCGTAGGCAACATAGGTAGCAACATGATGACGTGTGCTGGCTACCACCGGTGGTAGTGAAGCAAAGAAGGATCGATGGACTGCGCGTAAAAGGTTCTATTGCGAGGGCGAAGAGCTGCCCGGATAAGGGGCAACCCTGACGCACGCCGCGACAAAAGGGTATGGGAGCTGTGAGAAGGTTGAGCAGCTTGACGTGGAAAACTGCGTCCCGGTAGATGGAGGATGAGAAGAGAAGCAAAGGAAGGAGGAAAGCCGAAATTTAGTAATGTAGCAAGAAGGTAATCATGAGAAATATTATCGAACGCTGAGCGTTGATCGAGGGAAAGAAGAGCAAGGGGTTCTGAGCGAGAGCTGGCGAGGTGAATTAGATCATTAAGAAGCTGAATATTATGGGAGATGGAGCGCCCGGGTACAGTATAGGTTTGATTAGTGGAGAGAATATGAGGGAGTATGGGGTTAAGCCGGCGGGACAGAAATTTAGTATAGAGTTTATAATCAGTATTTAAGAGTGAGATGGGACGTCAATTCCCCAAGTCAAGCGGATCACCCTTCTTGGGGAAAAGTACAACATGTGCGAGCGTGAAACTCCTTGGAAGAGATGTAAGATGCATGGCAGTAGAAAAAGCACAGAGGAGAAATGGAAGGAGAGCAGGAAGAAACGCCTTATAGAAAGAAACAGGGAGACCGTCCGGGCCAGGTGAAGCCCGGGGGTTGAGGGACGAGAAAGTGTCAGAGAGCTCAGTTAAAGTGGGAGGATGGAGGAGGCTGGCTGAAAGATGAGAAGGGACCTGAGGCAAAGAAGAGAACAGAAGAGCAGAAGCCGTAGGGGAGGGAGGAGGAGTTTCACAAAATTTTGAAATGTAGTAATTACGTACCATAGAACAAATTGGAACTGGTTCGGATGAAACTACTCCAGTTGGAAGACGAAGGTGCTGTAGAACAGAAGAGGATCGGCGAGTTGACTCAAGTGATGTAAGGAATTCGTACGAACAAGCATCAGGTTTCAGGTGTTGTAGTTTAAGGCGTTGAAGGGCTTGTTTTGCAAGTGGCACCAAAAGTGAATGTAATTCTGCCTGGTAGACTTGAAATAGGGGATCAGCAAGATTGAGCAAAGAAAGCATTTGCCTAGTATGATCAAGTCGCATCCTCCGTTGTGTCATGATCGAGTATGACAGGTTTAGTACCAGTAATATGAGGTGGCGTTTTACTTCCAACCAAGCGTTGAGGGGGCACGGTGCAGAATGAAGCCTTGTACGCCAATCCGCAAGAAAATTTCGCACCGATGAGCAGAAGGCTGAGTCATCTAAAAGAGTGTCGTCAAAAGTCCAAGGCCGGATTGTACGTGGCTGTGTTGAAGTAGCAAAAACTGTTATGGCAATTGCGCAATGATCCGAGGAAGCTGTGGGTGTACAGCATGAATCTGATAGTGCTGGTAGAAGAAGAGAAGTTGCATAAAAGCGATCCAATCTTGCTGTAGGAGGATCAATGGCTCTTGGTGCACGCCATGTATGTGTAGTCTGGGTTGGCGACAAATGGCGTTGAACATCTACGAGTGAGAAGTCTGAAGTGATAGACTGTAAGAGATGTACTACTTCCGTACGGTGTTCTCTGGAAGAAGAAGAGCGATCAGTTAGGGGATGTAGAGTGCAATTGTAGTCACCTCCGATAAGTACCCGGTCGGTGATGGGAATACGTGACAGAGCCCGTCGAAGTTTTGCAAACAACTCTGGCACGTGAGTAGGAGTGCAAGGAACATAAATGTTGAATACATGAAATTTTTCAGCTGCGACGGTGAAAGAGACTCGTTGTAATAAGTCTCGACATAAGTTTTTCATTGAGAAGGAGGAAAGAGTTGAACGAAAACGTGAGTGAACACCAACTGCCATGACACCACGCGACAGTTGGCTGTAGGCGTGATGGAAAGTATGTTCCCACTGACGCCATTGATGAAATTGAGTGGTGGAAGTACAGTTTGTTTCCTGCAGAAGTAATATATCAGCATTCAGCGGAGCAAGATCCTCTCGTACCAGCGCATTCGCAAGAGGTGTCGCAAAACCGCGACAATTAAGTGACGCCACCTTGAATGTCTAGGTTAGTTGTGGGATGCAGTAGGAATTGACTGGCTGTAGTGATGGAGTGGAGTCGACGGAGAAAACAAGCACTCCACGGGACCTCGTCCGCAGTGCGCCGAAGAGTGTTTTCAAGTGAGTGTAATTGAACCAGCACTTGTGGAAGAGCTGCTTCATACTGCTGAATGGAAGTGCGTGCTGAGGAAGGGCTAGAGGACCCTAAAAGGCAATCCAGCACGTCCTCGTATGGCAGAGGTTCAGCAGGGAAAGCATTTTCAGCAAGAAAAGTTGTGAATTCTTCTAGTGAGGGAAAGGCACCCTCACATGCTGTCTCAGAGGAAGTGTGTAGAGGCGACCTGGAGAACGGTCATCGAGAGCTGACGGAGCGAGTGGATGAGCGGGTAGAAGAGCGAGATGATCTTCGGGACGCCAGAGTCTTTGACTTCTTCGTCTTGGGGCGAGTAGCACCACTGCGTTTTCCAGCAACCACTAAAGCTTCATGATCGTCTGGAGAGTCTGAACCCGAAGCGTTACCAGTGACTCATGTCATGGAGCCAACGGTAAAAGCTGAGGAGTGGTCAACATGTACATCAGCAGTGGTTGTAAAAGTACAAGGGGGAGTCGATTTTGGAAGCCTGGGGAAATTCTTAGGATCAGCAGAAAGTGGAGGCATCAAAGTCGTTTGTTGACCAATGGCAGTAAGCTGACTTTTGGAAGATCTTGATTCCGCGACTTTCCTCGAATAGGAAGAAGTCTGTGAAGCGTTGGTGGACAAAGTAGAAGAAGATGTAGTGTGTGGAGCTGTTTGCAGGGAGGCACGTGGGCACTGAGCCCTTATGTGACTTTCACTCTGACATATAGTGCAATACTGTGAAGTGATTATCTCAACTCTTCGGCGTTGCTGTCCACAGCGGATGTGCAAAACATTCGGAACCGCTTTCAGCTGAGCATCAGATGAAAAGAGGACTCGAGCAGTGCGGCGAAAACCTCGAATCGATTTGTCTTCAGGGTCTCTGGGAGCCGCAGAGAGAGTTGTTATGGAGCCAACAACTCTGCCGTACCTGCTGAGCAAGGTGCAAAGTGCAGCGTCGGATACTTCTGGTGGTACGGGGTAGAAGGTCACCTGCACCGGGCGGTGCGCAACCGGTTGTGCTAACAGATGCACGTCATTGATGGTTAGACATTCCGTAAGGACCTGGTCAACATGCGCTTTATCCTTAAAATAGACCAAGACAGATCTGGGTTTTCGAGCTACAAAGTCTATTGCATCCTTTGGTAAGATAGTTTTGAGGGCTCGGCTATATTGCCACAGCTTAGTGTCGGGAAGCGCATCAAAATAGACGCCCCGTCCCATAGTGGAGGAAAAAAGGTGACCAGCTCGGGAATCTTCTGGTATGTCAATTGTAGCAGTAGAACCGACGACAGTGACATAGGATTCAGGAAAAGGCATAGCAGATGAAACTGGGGGTGTGAGGACCCCAGAAGTTGCAGAAGCATAGGATGCTTGGGCAGGCATGGGTCGAGAATTCGAAGAAGCGGCTCCTAGCAGTGAGGGCGGATCAGAAAGTTGATGAAAAGTAGAAGCTATGAGCTCAGTATTGCTGATAACGGATACGTCATCATCTGCTGAAATGTAGATAGGAGACTTGGCACCACCGCACTTGATGGGAGTAATAGCTGGAGAAGAAGAGGTGTCCATGACGTCGCAATGACGCTCGGGAGCCACCTCATTAAGCTGAGTGGTACAAGAAGAAGAGGAAGCTGGCTGATCTGCCAAGATAAGGATGTGGGCGTCACCCTTGTCTGCCTCCGCCATCGAAGCAATGGCGAGACTTTAACGAAAAAAGACCAGCTTGGTTGAAAAATAAAACAGTGAATAATGAAAAAATATGGCACTCACCAACCTGGGAGATACACGAACGTAAAGCGTAGAACTTCAACTTGAAGATACACGCAACCACAGAAACTAAAGCACTCAATAAACACCTTATAGCAACGAAAATCACGGAGCTCAAAACCCAACCACTTCGAGCTTCGAAGGGTCAGTGCATGCATAAAGGCCAAAGCTTTGACGGACACCGTACTAATGTATGTCAATAAATGCTATGTTGTGTTTCTCTTCTAGGTCTCCGGTGACTTTTGTTAATATATTGTATATATAGACAGAAATAAACGCCAAGTTTTTTAAGACGGTGTTTTAGACAGGTAATATAAAGCTCAAATGAAGTTAACGATTTTTATTCATAAGTACCAGAATACTCATTCGTTCTTTCTAAGCAATCCAGACGAACAGGACACGAGAATAGAGGGCCATTTATTTAGTAGTCCACCGGAAAACATCCCGGTGTCCCGGTGGGCCATTCCACCCTTGCTGACAGGTTTGTTCCAGTACCTGATGAAAATCCTGATTTTCCAGAATAGTTTCTGGCGGGTACTTGTAATAATGTGGAGTATATCCTTGGAAAAGCTCGTATTTAACACACAGCTCTTAATATAGCTACCTAGTCATGTCTGTTTATTATTATTATTATTTTATATAAAATGATATTCCACCTCTTCCTGAGGGTTTTCTTCTCTTCCTTCCGGGACGGGTACGACGTACCAAGTCTGGGAAGTGGTATTTCTTTTTCTCAATTGTCCAGGAAC
Source organism: Macrothele yani (assembly GCA_039090855.1). Lineage (NCBI taxonomy): Eukaryota > Metazoa > Arthropoda > Arachnida > Araneae > Macrothelidae > Macrothele > Macrothele yani. The sequence goes on from CM077005.1 coordinate 65,561,387, forward strand.
TTCCTTACTATCATACAAGTGTTCACGATAGCTGCCTTCTGTAGTTCCATGTAGGTGTTAGGTTGAAGGTCTAGTATCTCTTTTGAGCTGTAAATGGTCTTAGGTACAACTCCTATGCTGACATTCTCTATATGCCACATTTCCTTGACTTTGTATCGTAGATCGTTATACTTTGACAGCTTCTCTACATGCGTCTTCTGGATGTTGCACGTGTTGGGCCGTGACGGTTGGGCATGGCTATGTCAATGTGGTATGTTGACGTTTTCTCCTTGTCGACCAGGACGATGTCGGGCCGATTGTGGGGGATGGTCTTATCTCTTCTGGCCGATCTGTCCCAGTACATCTTGTGGGTGTTGTTCTCTAGAAACGTTGTTGGCTCATACTTGCAGTAAGGGACAGGCTCAGTTGTAAATACATGGTGCTTTCTTCACAATTTCTGATGGAAAATCTTGGCGACTTGATTGTGCCTGTTCGTGTACTCTTTTGTGTGAGGACTCTGTACTCTGTTGTGATATGTTGGATGGTCTCTGGCGCTTGATGGTATTACTGACATGTGTCGCTTTCTACTGACGTGTCCTTCAGGATATGCTTCCGGTAGTTTCAGGTGCTTACAGATTGATCTTGTACAGCCATCAGGAACCCTTCGGTCTCGGGGAAGAGTGATCCGTTTGTTAGCCATGCATTGGATGCAATCTTATCCACATGGTCCGATCGCAGATTCTTAGATCCTTGTAGTGCTCTCCGTGTAGGTCTTTCTTGCCCCAAACTTCTGTTTTTGGCTCCCTCGTTCCAATCTCAATGTTCTGAGTAGAGAGGTCTAGTGCTGTTTACTTCTTGTCACTCTCGTTTATCGCTTGGCAAAGGAGCCCCTTGCTCTGATGGAAGTATTTTCTGAGGCTGCTGATTTTTTTGTCTCGGTGTTTAAGGAGATCAATCATTCCCAGTCTTCCCTCTGCCCTTCCAATGGTCAGCCTTTCTATTGCTGACTTCGGGTGATGCTAGCAATGTTTAGTGAGCGTTGTCCTGGTTTTGCGCATTATTTTCTCAAGCTCTGTTGTGGTCCACTTGATCATTCCGAAAGAATACGTGAGGACTGGAACTGCGTATGTGTTGATAGCCCGAGTGATGTTGGGAGCTTTGAGCTTTGTCTCCATTAATCTGCTCAGGTTTTGGTTGTATCTGGCGGCTAGATTGTTTTTTATTTCTTTGTGTTCTAGACGTTTTGCTTGAAGCATACCAAAGTACTTATGGACTTCTCCTTCCTCCATAGCTACTATCTGTTCTCCGGTCTTCAATTGGTAGCTACGTGCTTCATTCTTTCCTTGGTTCATAACTTGTGTCTTGCATTTTTGTAGAACGAATTCCATCCTGATGTCTTTGCTGAAGCCCTCGATGATCCGGATTAGTTGCTGGAGTTGGTTCTGCGACGATACGTTCAGCTTGATGTCATTCACGTACGTGAGGTGAAAGAGTTTGTACTTGTTGGTTTTATTGTACTTGATGGTAAACTCACACTTGCTTTCGTTTAGCATGGTTGACAGCGTGTTGAGTGCTAGACAGGACCATAGTGGGCTAAGTGATTCTCCCTGGAAGATGCCTCTTCTTATGTGGATGGGCGTGGTCGTTATGATCTCGACTTTGATTGTTGTTTCCCATCCTGTCATGGCCGCTTTAAGGAAGTTGATGATTACAGGACTTACTCTGTAGATCTCAAGGACCTCTATCGGACAGCTGTGGGATACGGAAACGTAGGCTTTACGGTAATCGATGTACACTGGCGTGCAAAAATTAAGGGGGAGACGGTTTTTCGAATGTAACGTCGTGCAGAAGTGCTCCACATCGACTCAAATCATACCATAAGATCCCCAAGATGTAAGAATATGGGACATGTGAGCAAAACCGTCCAAACAAGGAATCCAAAGGATACAAAAGCACTTTACTGAAAAGGTAGCTTCGAGCACAACTGGACAGAAGACAGAAACGTCCATGTGACAGGCGGCTGGCAAGAAAAATCCAGTCTTTAGTAGGGGATATGATCACCCCTGACTGCGTTGCAGGATTTACAACGTCTGTCCATGCTGAGGACGAGGTTGTCAAGCAGCTGTTGAGGCATCGCTGCCAATTCCTCTTTTAGCGCCAATCGCAGCTCCGGAATGGTTGCTGGCGGCTGGTGACGTGCTGCCAAGCGTCTCCCGAGAAGGTTCCTCACGTGTTCGACTGGATTTAGGTCCGGGGACCTTGCGGGCCAATCCATGCGTTGAATATTTTCACTCTCCAACAGCTCTGCGACAACCACTGTACGATGAGATGTAGCGTTGTCGTCCATGAAGAGGAACTCAGGACCCACAGCACCTCTAAACAAACGCACGTGAGGCAGGAGAACCTCGGTACAATAGCGGAAACCAGTGACTGAACCTCCTCGGAAGATGTGGAGGTCAGGACGGCAGCCAAGCATAATACCTCCCCAAACGAGAACTCCGCCACCTCCAAACCGGTCCCTTTCGATGATTTTGGAGGTGTGATTGCATGTTCCCAGCTCTCTGGGTGTGTATACGTCCAGCATCGCTCGTCAGACTGAATCGGCTCTCATCCGTAAAGAGAACTCGACCCCATTGCTGATGTGTCCAGTTCTTGTGTTCCTGGCACCACAGAAATTACCGTCTCCGATGAGCAGGAGTTAATGGCACACACCGTACTGGTCGTCGTGCAAATAGACCTCCTTTGTGCAGCCTCCAGGTCACGGTAAAAAGCGATAATGGACGTCCAGTTGTCTGATGCATGTGACTAGCGATTTCTCCCGCTGTCTGCCGTCTGTCTCTTCTCGCCTGTAGTACAATATACCGGTCGTCCGCCGCCGTGGTTGCTCGTGGACGACCATTGCTAAACTCTCGGACAGCTGTTCCTGTCGTCTGAAATGCTCTGCAAGCTCGTGAAACAATGCTGTGAGCGATACCGAACTCCTCCGCCACACTTGTCACACATCAACCTTCTTCCAACTTCCCAATGACGCGACCTTGGGTAAATTCATCCAGATGTCGTCTACTGGATTGCCTGTTGGCCATATCACACGATGGCAGCAACTCGACGTCGTTCAAACCGATGTACACCGCGCAATATCTTTCACCGATTTGCTGAGCGTACACCGTCCGTGTGCTTTATACCCTCCCTTCCGACATTACCCCCCCCCCATACGTCATGCTGCATATATGCGCATGCCCTACCGTCCCGGACCCTAGTCTTCCTCCTGGGTGGTCTTTCGGTCCATTCTGTCTGCTCGTTCCGCTGTTATGCTAATTTCTCCTCTTCGTCCTTAAGTTTTCCACACCAGTGTATGTTGTGTACATGTTGCGGTGCATCTTGAAAGCTTGTTGCATTACAACAGAGTCGATGGTAAGCTGTTCCTTGCACCGTTTACAGCCCAGTTGGCATCCCTTTTGCTGCTATGCCATAAATGCTTGTCCTTCTATGTGCTTCATTATCTGACTGGCGTTGCATGCCCTTAGGATCTGATACCGCGTAGGTAGACACGCTATTCTTCGATAGTTGGCTGGATTTCTTGTGTGCTCATCTTTAGCCTTAAGTATTTTTACTCCTTGGGTGAAGAAATTCGCAATTATGGCTGATTTGCCAGATGTTTGTATACACAGTTGAACCTTTTGTATCTTTACCAGTTGTTTTTATATACAGGAGAACATTTTACACAGCTGGAGCTTTCCAGCTGTATGTCTTAGCTATGGCTTGCTGAAAGTCTTGTGTTGTGGTCTTCCAGTCCGTCATTTCCTGATATTGGCTCGTTGTCCTTTTGTATCGCTGTAGCCATGATTCTTTGCTGTTGTGGTTCGTATTCCTCGCCCAGAGGTTACTCTGGAATTTTTCAACAGCTTCAGATTCTGGTGGTACTTCGCCTTTGATGTCTTTCTTGGTAATATTATGATTGAAGCTTTTCTCATCGTTTTCGAATGTGTTTTTGTTCGTATGTCCCTGTGTGTTATTATTATTATTATAGATGTATGAGATTCTACCTCTTCCTGAGGGTTTTCTTCTCTTCCTTCCGGGACGGGTACGACGTACCAAGTCTGAGAAGTGGTATTTCTTTCTCTCAACTGTCCAGGAACTTCCTTACTATCCTACAAGTGTTCACGATAGCCGCCTTCTGTAGTTCCATGTACAGGTTAAGTTGAAGGTCTAGTGTCTGTATAGAGCTGTAAATGGTCTTAGGTACAACTCCTGTGGCTGATATTACTATGGGGACGGTGGGTGACGTTCTCCATATTCCACATTTCCCTGACTTCGTATCGTAGGTCGTTATACTTTTATAGCTTTTCTCCGTGAGTCTTCTGGATGTTGCACGTGTTGGGCGCCGCTGTGTTAATGAGGTATGTTGACTTCTTGTCCTTGTCGACCAGGACGATGTCGGGCCGATTGTGGAGGATGGACTTATTTCTTCTGATCGATCTGCCCCAATACATCTTGTGGGTGTTGTTCTCTAGAAGCGTTGTTGTCTCATTCTTGTAGTAAGGGACAGACTCAGTTGTAATGAGGTGGTGCTTTGTTAACAATTTCTCATGGACAATCTTGGCTACTTGATTATGCCTGTTCGTGTATTCTGTTTGTGTGCGGACTCTGCAGCCTCCTGTGATATGTTGGATGGTCTCTGGCGCTTGATGGTATTACCGACATGTGTCCATTTTCACTGACGTGTCCTGGAACCCGTCGGAAGAGTGATTCGTTTGTCAGCCATGCATTAGATGCAATCTTATCCACATGGTCCGATTGCAGGTCGTTGTAGTGCCTTCCGTGTAGGACTTTCTTGCCCCATGCTTCTTCTTTTGGCTCCCTTGTTCCAATCTCGATGTTCTGAGTAGAGAGGTCTTGGGCTGTGTACTTCTTGTCACTCTAGTTTATCGCTTGCAGAAGGGGTCCCTTGCTCTGATGGAAGTATTTTCTGAGGTTGCTGATTTTTTGTCTCGGTGTTGCAAGAGATCAATCATTCTCCGTCCTCCTTCTGCCCGTCCAATGGTCAGCCGTTCTACTGCTGACTTCGGGTGGTGCTGGCGATGCTTTGTGAGGGTTGTCCTGGTATTGCGCTATATTTTCTCAAGCTCTGTTGTGGTCCACTTGATGATTCCGAAGGAATACCTGAGAACTGGAACTTATTAATATTATTATCGCTTCTCCATTGTATTACTACTTTCTCAGAAGGCCAATGCATCGGGTATCGTTATACGACAGTGACATTTAAGAATTATGCCATGAACGTTTTGGATATAAGTAAAATATATTTTGATTGAAATACACAAATTAACAATTTATTGCAATATTCTCAATTCTTGGAAACGTCAGAGAATTCCAAGCAAATGAAGACTTCATGCCTACAGACATATGGAGATTACATAAAATATCAAATGGCACGATGTGCAGTAACATGCCCTTTTCAAGTACACTCACTGTATAACGGCGTCACCTATAAAAATTATGAGCTTGTAAAGACGGTCAAAAGATTTAAGGGATCGTGATTACAACCGAACTGTAAAAAGAATTGAATTTTCAAATCCAACTTCCACAAACTTTAAAAGATGTGCAAAAATGCCAGATTTTGTTTTCATATTCAATGTCGCCACGAAATGCGTTGTATGATATTCTATTACATTTGTTTAGCATCTAAGAACGTGGTCTTTATTAACCGGTCATCAACTCATAGACAAATTAAAAACTGTTTGTGCTGAAATCTGACAAATGAGACTTTCAATGTCGGTCTTATCTGAGACTGCAATTGGAAAATATGGCGTTAATATCTCAGTTCTGCAGAAGTCCAATGTGTGTTTTCACACCGGAAGAATAATGGAGATAGCCGCTTAGATAAGATGATTAGATTAAGACTTTAGTGGATCTTGTGCCGTTTACCTTGAGCTCAGATTTCAAAATGGAATATTATTAACGATAATAAGTTTTAAAAGTGTCTCCTATTTCAGTATTTACACAATGTAGTTAAAATGCACCGTGTGATATTGTTTCTGCTGTCTCAGGAACAAGCATTGCTACAATGTCGCTATACTATTCCCATGTTTTCCTTTGTAATGTCCTTCCCGTTGACCTCAAACAAAGGACATGAAGTCGTGAATTCAGCATATATTGTGTTCTTGCTATCTTTGGAAGGACTTTTTCTGTCTTACAAAGGCCAATCTGATACAGATAAGTATTCTTAGTGATATGTCGACGCCGAAGAAAGCAGATTGCATCTCTTGATAACCTGAAGCGCTCAACGACCGAAAACTAAGAACTATCAGAAAATTTTACAACTGCCGTTTCACCTCAAAAGAAAATTACATTCGTTAAGATATTTCGTACTGCCTTTCTTATTTTCTTGGAGGGGGGGGAGGAGCTAAAAATGTCTACTGTAGCTGACATTGTTAAAATATAAGAAAACAATGTTTTGGAAATTTTCGTGCAGCTTTTTTTGTCTGTTTGTTTCGGAGTTTACCGATCGCCGTGAGCAATTGTTACAGCTGTAAGATGTCGCCAGTCCTTAATTTTGGTTACTGGCTCTGGGAAAAGAGGGGAAGGGTTGGTCCCACTAGACTAGCACATCAGCCACGCTTCATCTAGGACTTCAGCTCGGACCTATCTAAAACGAATAGCCAGAAGCAAGCGTCTCAAGCCACTCGCCCAACGAGGATGCTCGTGCGTCTTGTCGATTGCGCAAAAATATACTTAGTTTGCCAAGAGCACCTTCCATGTTATGTATATGAAACCGTTTTACATCCTGTTAAAATAACTTCATCTAAGCCTCACCAGCGCCGCAGTGGTCTAAGCGATGGCAGGATTATTCGTCCGTGATGGGTCCGGGTTCGAATCGCGGTGAGGCATGGATGTTGTGTTTGTCTTACGGCACTGGATCCGTCCCTTCCCTGGAACCAGTGGCTTTAAAGTAGGGACGGGCGACTGCTTATAGCCCATCGAGTTTCTCATAGTGGTCGTCAAACCTTCAATAAAAAAAACTTCATTCAAAAATGGTAGGAGTGCGGAAAACTTAAACATGATTATCTGCTATCGATTCGGAATGGAATACTTTCAGTCTGCCATCTGCAGATGGCTATCTTGTGAGAAATGAAAATATCCATTTGAAAGGAGAATAGTTCGCCAGAAAAATCTATGAACAGAGGTGAAAGCTTTGGCCATGCCCTATGTGAAAGCTTAAGCTTTGCCCTTGTACGATATGAAGCGAATTTTTCTAATTCGTTTACTGCGGAAGACGATACCGATTCCATGTGTGGACGGAAGAAAGTTGAGCGGGTTAAGCAAAAATATAGCATGTCTTTTTCTTTATGTAAATCACTTGCTGAAAGTAGATGAAGAAATATTTTTGGCAGCGCTGCAGTAAGATAAAACAAATTCGTTCGTATGATTATCTCCAACATAAATCGAATAAGAGTTTCATAAAAGAAAAAACCCTTTCTTTATGACTGAATTCCTTTATGTGGATCTGCTAATGAAGATAATATAAATCTTTTAATAGTTTTCATCATTTTTAGCACGTCTGTTGTGAAAAAGATCGTGCTTATTTTATCGGTTTGTTCGTTCGTCCGACTGTGGATATCATATCTCTGCAACTAATAATCCGATTTGAAAATTCTTTTTAGTATTGGGAAGTTTGAAATGTGTGAATGATGATCCTTGCATTCCGGTTCTTCACGAAGCGCAATTTCACCGCTAGAGAACGTAAATTCAGATGATATCTCATTCAAAATACATTTTATTCCATATATCTGCTTCTAAGCATCCAATTGAAATAAGTATTTTACCTTTCGATTTCATTTATGTCGAAGACTGTTTTAGGTATAGTTCCTTTTTCAAGTTACGCATGGATTTTTCGCTAAGGGGTGTAAAACTAAACTGCGTTTTCTCGGATATCTCTGCTTCTAAAACTCCGATTTGAAAAATTCTTGCTGCAGAAGTTACAGATCCTGATGAAGAATCTTTTGCATGAAATAATAATTTCTAATTTTTGATAAAAACGGTTTGGGCCTCAGGGGACCTAAGTTTTAGTTTCTGCTTCTGTTGCGTTTGCAGCAAAATCGGAGCTTCTAAAATCTCGATTGAAAAAATTCGTTTGTTGGCCGATGCCACTAACGTCGGTAAACTCTTTCGGAATATTTTATTATATAATTAATGCATAGTTTCTTCACCAGGGGCGTAGATGTATATCTTATTTTTGTCAATATCTCTGCTTCTAAGAGACCGATGAGAAAAATTCCTTCTTTGTTGAATGGAGTTTCGAGTGCGAAATTTGTTTCATAAAATTTCAAAATTTTCAAGTAATTTATAGACTTTCCGCTAAAAGTAAATTGCATTTCCCCCCAATATCTCTGTTTCTAAAACTCCGATTTGAAAAATTCTTTCTGAAGCGGATACAGCTCCTGATGCGAAATCGTTTGCATATAATTTCTAATGTTTTGTAAGGATTGGTTTGGCCACCAGGGGGCATAAGTGTTCATTTCTGCTTCTGTTGTATTTGCAGCAAAATCTGAGCTCCTAAAAACTCGATACTGCACACATCTAAAAACCTTTAACCTTTTGAGAATACTTTCTTCGTAAAATAAAGCGTGGCTTTTCCGCCAGGAGGCGTACATGCATATCTTATTTTTGTCAATATCTGTGCTTCTAAGAATCCGATTTGATAAATTCTTCGAAATGTTTCTCATACAATTTCAAATTTTTTGATTCGTTTTGAACACATTTTTCCGATATCTTACTATTAAATAAATAACTGCTCTACAGGTTAAAATTTTCAGCGATATGCAATTCATTAGGAGGGTTGTATTCCTTTAGAGACTAAAAAGTTTACAAAGCAGACACGCGAAGTTGTTTTATTTAAATCTCAAAACGTCATGATTTCAAACAATTAAAGAATTTGGCACCAAAACTTCAGCAAATGCGTGACATTCACCATAACCTTTCCTTCTGCTAAATGTTTTTTGTCCTTTCCGTCCGGCTATCTTGCCCAATACACACAGATAAGCATTCAGGATTCACATTTGATTCGATCATGTTACCTTTGCGCAACTTTCAACAGTAATTGTTCCAGGAATTATTCTATAGACAATATTGTTCTACTGAAAATGTTTAAGTGTGTCCTGCCTATCCGCCGAATGCTAAAGGGTAAGAAACACTTAAAGAGAAAATACGTAGAAGACGCAAACTTGAAGAGAATCAGATGTGTTCCACGCAAATTTGCAGCTTTCACTATATTTACTTCCGAAACTTTCAGTGAGGAATGTGCGTAATTTATATGTGGGTCTGTATTTTCAATGTGTAGTAGAGATAGACCGACCCAGATAAGAAACTGAAATCACGGAATGATTTTTTACTGTCGCTTATAATATTCTTCAGCTTCTACACGACTTCTGTAATTGTTAGTTGCCTGCGCAAACGCTGGTACCGCAGTCGTTTAAGCGATGGCCTCGGATCATTCGTCCGAAAGATCCGAGTTCGAATCCCGGTGAGCCATGGATATTGTGTTTGTCTTACGACACTGGCTCTCTCCCTTCCCTGGAACCAGTGACCCTAAATTAGGGACGGGAGACTGCTTATAGCCCATTGAGTTGCTCATGGTGGTCGTTAAACCTCCAATAAAAAAAACACAAAAAAAACACTGGTACTCAAAATTAGAGAGTAATTTATAAATTCGTACATAACTCGAAGTGTTTATGACAAAATTCAATGAAATTTGGTAAAAAGGTTTGTTATTACATTATTTCTGAAACTCGGGAAGAAGCAAATAGTAATTTTGTAATTTGCGTTTGTAAATATAATATTCTTGTAATTCACGCGAAATAGCAGTCTGTGGAATAATATATAAAGCCTTTTGCTTGAGACATATGGTGTTTTAATATATAATGGGATCAACCTGACAGCGGCGCAGTTCCGAATCCCGATACTGTTTATGAAGGTATTGATGAGGTCTTGATGGTTTAATGGCCATTCCCCAACAAGAGCTGCTCTGAATTGTTCAATTGTTCTGTCAGGGTGTTGGCGAGCTCCAATGCGTCTTCCTAGAGCATTCCATGCATGCTCAATGAGGTTGAGCTCAGGGGATCTGGGTGGCCAACGTCTTTCTCTTCGAGTAAGTACTTGACCAAACAAGCTCGATGTTGTTGCCCATTACATCCACGAGAAGGAAATTTGGACAGACGGCTCCACTGAGTGGGCTGGCATAATGGTCCAGGATCTCAACTCTGTATCTCAGGGCTTTAACGGAACGATTCTGAAATATTTGCTGGTCTGTGCGACAGTTCGTTGAGATTTATGCTCAGATCACCTCCACCAGAGTTATCCCTTTCTCTGATGTTAGAGGAACTGTCGCCGGACTCTGGCTCTCTCCAGGCAAGAATATGTCACGAATCAATAATTAAGCTCACTTGCGATTCATCTGTAAAAGGAACGTGCGCCCACTTTTCGCCTAAATTTAAGATTGGCCACTCCAGCTTAAAACAACTAAACCTATGGCAGAAGTTAGAGGGACAAAAATAACTGCTCTCATTGTACACTGTCGTATCAGAATAATATGATCACCCCGGAATCACAAAGTATCCGCCCAGGCGCGTCATAGTGTGCACGTGACAAGGTCGATCAAGCGGAGATATAAGAGACCGGCCAGGACAGATGAAACATAGGGCGATACGCGAGCACGATGGGTAGAGGCAGCGATTTGACGGACGTTCAAAAACGACTAATCATCGGTCACCGCGCCAAGGGTGAAAGCATCTCAGAAACAGCAGACTTCGTGGGCTGTTCGCGAAGTGCTGTAGTAAGGTTGTACCAAGAATGGAACGCTGGCACACCGAGTACCTCGCGACGTCATAACTTTGGAGCCCCAAAGGCCATCAACCCCAGAGGAGAACGTCGACTGGTAAAGGGCAATCGACGCCTAACAGTGTAGCAATTGACCACGCAAACGAATGCTGGGGCACCCAGGTACGTGTCCCCGATAACAGTACAGTGAATCCTGTTAGGCATAGGTCTCCGGAGTCGACGCTGCGAGAAGACGCTCATATTGACCCAGGTCCATTGGCAAAGATGGCTGTTGTTCGTATGGGACTACCGTCATTAGACAGTGGAAGAATAGAAAAAGGTTATCTACGACGAATCGAAGTTTCTACTCCACAGAAGTGATGGGCGGTGGTAGTGTGCAAGACTGGTGAATGTTTTCCTGATGTGACCTGGGACTGCTAGTACCACTAGATGGATCCCTAGATGACAATGGCTACCTGTCCATTATCGCTGACCACATGCATCCCTTCATGTTGGACTTTTACCCTGGTGGTGATGGTGTCTACCAACAGGACAATGAACTGTGCCACGTCGCTAAGGGGGTGCGTGACTGGTTCCAGGAACACGACAACGATGTCTCCGTTCTCTCTTGGCTGGCGAATTTGCCCGACCTCAATCCCATAGAGTACTTGTGGGACTATTTGGATCGGCAGGTTCGAGGTGCCGACCCACGACCACATTATCTCCGGGATCTACGTGTTCTGCTGCAGCTCAAATGGGCACGTGTGCCTAGGACAACCTTCCAGCGCCTCATTTCGTCCATGTCTCACCATCTCGCACACTCTCATCCGGGCCAAGGGTGGTTATTTCCATTATTATGTAGGTGTACGACTGTGTATAAATACATTACTGAAGAAATCTTTGACAGGCAGTATACCTTGAAACTCTCATTATTGTAGCAGCTGTGAACTCTACAGAAAGTTACCTGGGCGGCATCTTTCTGTTCTGTCTGAAAGACATCTTAAACGACGACATCTTTCTGTTCTGTCTGAAAGACATTTTAAATGAAGACTTCTTTCTGTTCTGTCTGAAAGACATCTTAAATGACGACATCTTTCTGTTATTTCTGAAAATCTTACTTCTTTCTGTTCTGTTTGAAAGACATCTTAAATGACGCCTTCTTTCTGTTCTGTCTGAAAGACATCTTAAATGACGACATCTTTCTGTTCTGTCTGAAAGACATCTTTCTCTTTTGTTTGTCCGTGTAGCAGCGATCTTTTGCAGCAGTTGTGGCCCTAGGGTGACTTTGTCTTGGTCGACTATGAACATCTCTTATCTGGTGAAACTGTCTCCAAGGTCTTGACAGAACACTTTGTGTAGCATTCAATGTTCTAGAAACTTCCGTCTGTGCACTTCCATACAACCAATCTCTGGCTAACACCGAAAATCAGCCATACGATGTCTTGGTACATAACCATCTTGACATGCCATCGAAGTGAAAGGAAAATTTGCCTAGAACAGAAAAAATAGGCGAGTAGACTCACTTGTCTTTTTAATGCACTCCTAGTCTGCATATTCCGGCTTACCTGAGGCAAAACTAAATGCGCGGGTTCGCCAAATCTCAGTGCATCATTTTACATGCATCGGCATCTACATATGTTTTTGTACACTGTTAGAAATTTTGTAGTTGGTTGCACCAAAAAATTGGTACTGAAATAGCTGCATCGCTTTCTGACAAAACGTACACCATTGTTTGGTGCAAACAACACCCAACATCGCGGTGCAACTTTGCACCATGTTATGGTGCAAAGTTGCACCAAATTACGTATGGAGCAAGGTTCCAGCATGTTGTTGGTTTTGTTTGCACCAAACAATGGTGTACCTTTTTTCAAAAAGTGGTGCAGCTAGTGTAGTACCAATTTTTGTTGCATCCTACCACAAAACGTTTAACATTGTAGATTGTCCTATAATTTTTAGCACTAACGTCTATTTACTAAAGACTCATGATCGCATGTGGATGGCACTTTTAGTTTCTTAAAGAGCGCATCATAGAAGGGGTGTCTTGAAAAATTATAAATTTTTTGAAGTCAATACTGTTAGAAGAGATTGAACATCAGAAAACTAAAAATAAAGTTCTATGTCCAGTCTGCCCTTATATTTGACTGTGAAATGCAACCACTTGAATTTCTACTGAAAACAACACACTAGTCAACACAATTATCTTGGGTTACATGATTTTCTTCTCATTTGAACTGTTTTTTGTTCAATTATTTTATATAAATGCGTTTATAACCTAATCGAAAATAAAACATTTTAATCAATGCTGACTTTATTGGAATACCCCTTTAAGTAGTATACTGTAAAAGAGTAAAGCTGTTTCCAAATAAAAACATTATTTTAAACGTTCATTGTGATCTTGTTAAGTCCAGTTTATCTCAGCCCCCAATACTGAAGAAATGGAGTCATGGTTTCTTCTCCCCTTCGAATGCATCCTTGCTAGTAGGCTTTGCACGTCCATCTACGTACATACGCTACAATATTATCATACGTTTTCAAAAATATTTGCACAACTACAAGATTTAAAACTGTTTTATTTTGTTCTGTTATCAGCAAGTAACATAAATCTGTATTGCAGTCAATCATTTTTGCAGAACAACCATTCATAATGAGCAAAAACACACATGAAATGTGAAAACGCATTTTACATTCAAAGATAAGAGAAAATTCGACACAGAGCTTACATATTTACACTTGAAAACGAGCAAAAAGACCCTGATGCATAAAATCTTGGAAAGATTATTCCATGTAAGGAATAAAGTGTATGAATCGTTTCCTTAACATATTGCGAAACAAAACTGTTTTAATCAAAAGTGTAATTTCATTATCAAATTACTCAACGTCATCAGAGATATGTGAATCATTGACGGGCCAGCGGTATGTTGATGAGATCCTACGGCCCCATGTGCTTCAATTCCCGGCAGAGATTCCAGGTGCGCTATACGAGCAGGATAATGGCCGCCTGCACACGGCTTGGGTTGCCCAGGACTGCCTACTACATGTCCAGACACTTCCATCGTCTGCCCGCTCCCCGGACATGTCCCCTATCGAGCATGTGTGGGACCAGGTAAAACGCCAGCTGCCGCCGTGCCGCAATTTCTGGGAATTGGAGCACACGGCCCAACACGTATGGGCTAGTCGCAGGGCAACATCAGGCGTCTGTTCGCTTCCATGCCGATCCGTATTGCAGCATGTATCGCCGCACGAGGCGGTGCGACGCGCTGTTGAAGATGACAGGACTGCGTGCCACAGATCCCTCTGCAATTATCCTGCAGCTCTGTTTTTGCCATTATGTGTATCGTTCATCTGTACCATTACGTCCATAAAATTTTAGTTCTATTCGATGCTTCCTTCTTGGTGCGCAAATTTCATTGTCCGTGAGTGTATTATCTGTTTTCTAAGCACATTCGACGCTGGTTTTTCGCTATTTCATCCTACAGCAATCTAGAAGAGTGAAAAGTAGTTCGAATCCTCCCTGAAGAGAAAAAGAAAAGTCAAAACTAATGTCTCATTTGAAGGTTGAATCCTGATATGCAGCGATAAGTGAATGGTTCGAGTATTGGGTAAGACATGGGTAGTGTGCGAGTTTTACAGCACTAGATTTCTTTCTTCCTGAAAACAGTGGTCCTCAATCAGTGACGGGCGACTGCTTCATGACTCTTAGAGTTGCTCAAGATGATCGTCAAAAGCCCGAAACCAAAACAAAATTGTACCTCTGAGGGAACCAAATCTATTAACGCTCTGCCGTTGCATGAAGAAAGAGAGGAGCGTCATGGAATTCCTGTATGAACTTATCGTAAAGATAAAAACAAAATCTGGGTGTAATGGCACCATGAACAGTCCCTAATTTAGGGATGCAGGTTCCAGGGAAAGGACAGAGTGTTCGCCATTAGACAAACACGCAAATCATGCGTGATCTGGGATTTACTCTATCTTGGACGAATGAAATGAAGTCAACACTTCAGACAACTCTGCCAAACAGTAAATTTATATGTGTAAGTCACTATCATGAACAAACTCAAGATCTGTTTTAGATGATCCAAAGAAAAAAACGCGATCGAGGCGTATATATGACATTCACACCGAATATGTAGACAGGAAGAAATCGCAAGATTGATGTTGATTACACTATCTAAAACACCATACATACTATATCTCCTCACTTCTCTCCCCATCTTTCTGGAGAAACAAAAACTGA
Source organism: Macrothele yani (assembly GCA_039090855.1). Lineage (NCBI taxonomy): Eukaryota > Metazoa > Arthropoda > Arachnida > Araneae > Macrothelidae > Macrothele > Macrothele yani. The sequence continues at coordinate 65,576,412 of CM077005.1, forward strand.
TATTTATGGCAGAAAGTTTAACCAAGTCGGTACCAACACACGGTGGTCGTTAAACTTCCAACAAAAAGAAGAGTTTTATATTTCACAGTTCTGTCGCTAGGTTGTGTTTGTGTACTTCTGTTTGCAACTGTATCTCTGCTTTTAAAAACACTATTGGGATGTGGAATATTATCCTCTTTAAATAATGCACAGCTAGGGGGCGCAAAGATCAAAACTTTTTTCACTATTTCTGCTTCCCGGAAACTACACCAAAAGTTATTTTTCCTTAGCATAACTTTTCCCATGAAGGATTTTTTTCGCCTATTTTTACCATACCATTACGTAAATTGTTCCATTAGAAGGTGTAGAATTGTATCCTTCTGGTACCTCTTCGCAAAAAGGCAAGAAGAAATCTTAGAGATTATACATAAAAGTAATGACAGTTGCAAGGAGCACACAAAATTGCCAACTTTTAATTGATTTTAGTTAAATGTTAATAAATAATGCGATATCGTGAAAAGAATTTTGAGATATCTTTGCATTTTTCTTTCACACAGCGTATTGGATTTGGCACCCAGCGGAACTCCCTTTGTAACCTTAGCTTTTGTTGTTCGCATATCAGAAGGGATCGGATCAGCAGCACTTAAAACAGCCTGCTACACTATCATTGCGTCTCAGTTCAAAGACAAGATGGGCAGAAGTTTCGTAAGTGTTTTTGTTTTGTTTTTCTTTTGTTATACGTTGTCTTGAGAGTGCTGTATTTCAGGATAACTGAATTATACTAGTGAGGTGAGTACTGGTGACTTAAACTGCTCCGCCAACTGGCTGGCTCTGCAGGGAAAAACAGAACCTTTTAAAGCGATGTTTAGTGAAGACGTTGGCGAGAGAAATCTTGCAAGGATCAGACGGCGCTTCACCCGGGCAAGATCGCTCAGGGGACCGGCAAGTTATTGCCGCACCCACAGGACCACCACCTAACACCCTTAGTCCATATCCTACTTGCGTGACGTGCTGTTGGTGGTGGGGTTCTAATTAGGAACTGGCTAGGAGATCTATTCGGCATCGTAAAAATTGATATGGGACCATCGGTCCTTTAATGAATTCTAGGACAATTACAGGTATATTAAGACACTTTGGTGCTGCTCATGTTATGGGAAATTCGTCCTTTAACTCCGTGAGACCCTTAACACAGACGATAGTGAGAATAAAAAAGTTGAAAAAAACACTGAGATGAGTATATTACAGTACCTAGCGCTTGGGAGGGTGCTAAGTTGACGATACTGGGTCGGAGTGATTGTCTTCTCTCTGCCTTCGGCTTCTTTTTCCACTTTCTATAGTCCTCAGGCTTACTTCTTGCCTCGCGACGAATTTCTTGGTCATCTCAATGACACCCAGCTTTGCTCTAGGGAAGTCGAGCAGGATCTAGATATCCATCGTCTTTTTCGTTTCCAGAGCGAGTACTTTTCTTCTTGCTGAAAGCGAACTGCACTCTAGAATCATGTAGGCCACTTAAACGGCCGGGGCACCACATTTTCAGAAACTTACATTTATTACAAACCTGCTGAAGTACTTGGGTGATACGACATGCCCACTGAGGACTTGGTTAGGAAAACCATTTGATTTCACTCTTCTAGTGGAGACTCGGGGAAAGATACGATTCGTCTTCCTTCCCATGTCCCCTTCATTCCACCTTTTTTGTCACTCCTTTAACATGGCCTATTTCATCTGTGTCCACACACTTTAAAGCAGCGTCGTCAGATGGTAATCTAGAACTACCTTTCCAGCGTCTTCTTTCGCCAGCTGGTCTAGCCGTTCATATCCACTGGTATCGACATGGCTCCGGACGGACCGAAAAGAGATTTCTACAATGCCTGCTATCTCCGCCAGAAACTTAATTTCCCTCACTAGGATATTTTTAACCTGAATTTGCCAAGTGTCTTTAGGGACGCCTGGCTATAAGCGTACACCTTAATCTTATCTGTAGCGTCTCTGGGCAGAAATCAGCCCACACCAACGTTTCCTTAATCGCCAACAACTCTGCTAGATAGACAGAGGAGCTAGTTGAGAGTTTAATTCGTTTTGCGATCGTCTCTATGCCATCAAGAATTCCTGCACGTACTTGGACATCAATCTTCGAGCCGTTCGTGAACAGTCCTTTCCCACCTCCGAAGGAACATGTGCTTCCATGTGGGACAGATTTCCTTGGCTGGGTATCAAGTCCTGTCAGTTCTTGTCAGTTTTATTTCTGAGGACCGATATTGTATACTAGTACAGGGGCATCTTTGCCATTCCTGAGGCTTTCCAGAGCAGCTTCTCTGGCGACTATGAGATCCACTAGTTTGCTTGCAGCTCACGCTGTAGTGGTTGTCCGGAAACACCTCGTGATACGTCGAAGAGCTCTTCTCTGCATCTGATTTAGTACCATATTCATCCCAACAATGTCCGATCACTGTACCGATCAGGCATAGGTTTGATTTTTTCTCCGTTTGTTCACGGTCAACAGCAGTCTCGTGTCGTTGATTCTGTTCAAAATTACTGAACATCTGTCCCGGAGGACTTTTAGGCCAGCTGAAGCCATGAGGATGAAATAATCATCATATGTCTGAATACTCACTTGACCCTCCAGTGAAAAATCAAGTGCTGTGTCCGCTATCAGGTTCCACCAGAGTGGTCACGAGTTTGGTCCATGCTGACAACCCTTCTCGTACTCTGGTACAAAACATTTAATACCTACTTTGAGCTCTACCCGTCGCTTCGACAGGAAATCTTTCACTAAAGCAAAGCGATTCCTTGGACACCCGAGCCTTTTAAGGTGGCCTAAAACTAGCGACCCCTAGACATTGTTGAACGCACTCCGTACTTCCAGAAAGACAACGCCGGTGTGTAGCCCCTTTCCCCTTATATCTTTCAACTGCTGCTTAAGATTTATTAGAGCTTGGGTGGTACACCACTCCGGAACGAACCTGAATTGGCGGCTGGAGAGCTTTCCTTTGCCGACGAGGAAGTGAATGCTCCAGTTGGTCACCAACTAATTCAGCACCTTACTCCAAGCGGAGAGCAGGCAAATCGGCCTGTACGCCGGCGGATCTGCTTTGTTCTTACCTTTTTTTATTGAAGAAAACTGGCATCACGGTTTTTCAGAAAGATGGAAAATATTGTTTTTCCAGGCACTTTTTAAGCAAGCTGACGAAGTGCCCGGAATTGGCTGTAAAGATTTATTTCACTATATTAAAATCCAATTCGCCCTTTCCAAGGGTTTAGCCCACATTCAGGCTTTTCAGCACATCCTCGTGAAGGAGGGGGGGGTCGTCTTCTGCGTCGGAGTGGTGGTCTACAATTTTCTCTAATTGCTCTTTGTTCCGGAGTGTCATCTCCTTCCTCATGGTGGTTCAAGAAAACTTCCACCCTAAATATGGTGGCAGTTGTTGTTCCACTCTCTGTCCTAACTGACGCTAGTGACAGAGGGCCGCTGAGCAAGCCTTTTAAACTTTAGATCGGACCCTAAGGGAGTTTCCTACTGGTTGCGTTTCCCACTACCCACTCCAGGACTCTCTCCCTTCGATATATATGATAAAAATTCTTCTGCATTCCGCTTGAGCTAGGTTGTATTGCACTTTTCAAGAGTTGCCTCTCTCGGGTGTCAAACCTTTCTCTCTGATTTCTTTTTTCTGCGAAGTCTTTACATACCTCGGAGGAAGCTCGAAAAACAAGAATATTTTGAGACTCTAATTTTAATATTCTATGGTTTTATCTTATAAAGAAGTGAGGCAAGAAACATATTTCATTGCAACCGTTGTAAACTAAGACTAACAAAACAAAGTGTATCCCAAAACGTTTGAACAACGGTGAAAATAAAATTATACAGCGAAATTCAGAATATTCATGCAACAAATTATAAAGTGATGGGCAGTGCTCTGTTTATTTATTCTGCACAATATGCTGTATATTTTCACGTTTCCAAGCAGTTTCTTCAGATGATTAAAAAGACGTGAATTCTTTTATTCACGGTAACGTGCACGTGAGGCATTAATTGGTGACAATGAGCTAGAAATGCATAAATTAACTTTTCAGAGCCGAGCAATAAAGGCCAAATTTTGGCGTCACAAATACAGTTTTTTCTCTACTCGCACGTACAAACACGAACACTGATTTCTACACTTAATATAATCAGACTGGGCAAAAATACACAAGCCTTGTTTAATCTTGGCTCTCTTGGAGCCCAAATCATGAACAGTTCTATAGTTCAAATCAGTTCGAACTTTTGCCGTTCTGAAAGCCTATTCGGAATCCCTTCCAAAAATTAATCTTTGTAGATCGATAAATAAAGGAGTAATTACAGATCTGACGATACTTCAAAAGAGTTGCATGATCCTCATTATTCTCAAGCATATTCCATACACTCGCCCCTGGGCAGGTCTCGTTGATACGTGCACCACACACGCACGTATACACACAACGAAATGTAGTCGCAATGTTTCGAAGGTCTTACGATGACACTCCTCTGCAGCAACGGCGATCACTTCTGTGTGATTTCGCCCTTTTTGCTGTCTGTTCGGTGATGTTCCGTTTACAGGTGAGCTTTGGCTTCTCCCTCCTCTCTCTTCTCTTTCGCTCTTTATCACGATCACCACAAAGTTTGCTGGCCGCACGACATTTCTGAGATTTTCACAGTCCCTGCGTTTTCATCTTCCTCCTGCTTGGTTCACTTGTTTCTAGGACTGAGTTTTGTATGTTGTTCTATTAACGAAGGTTCTCCCCAAACCTTCTATTTCGTTTGCCTTTTAGATCTCCGTTCGAAAGATTGCCAGTGGTTCACTCCGGTGTAGCCTTACTTATTCCGACATTTCAATGTTGCTCCGGTTATTTATTCCATCAGAATAGTGTTTCTTAAATTTACAGCGGCTAAACGGAGAGTTTCGTTCTTCCATAGAAAGGTATCGTTTTACCCTTCGGACTCTTGAGCTGCGCCTTTTCGTGTTCTGAGCAACTAAAATTAAACTGACGTTCACACAATGTGTGTCTTTTTTTGCACTTTGTTCGGAGATCCTAGAGCCTTCAGGCTTCTGTCAGATGTCAAATGGTCACTATATCAGTAAATAGGGGCTTTGCTTGTCCCCGTCGGAATAGCCTGCTGAACGTAACTATCGACCACAAAAAACCTTAATTTTGGTGCTACCAGTTCCCGTTTGACACAAATGTTCCATGGAGACACAAATTTATATGAGTTTCATCACCTCAGTTTTAAGCGAATTCCTGAGTGTTCCATTTTCGGCGTCCGAGATTGGATGGGCTCCTAAAAGCCTTTATCACAGAAAGGGGTGAAACGGTTTCTCCGGAAACACTTATCTCTCCTTTGTTCTGCTTTTTCCAAAAGCTATTCAGTTGTTCCTCACATTTTAGCATTATTATTTCCCAAATATCTAGTAATTACTTATATGATTCGATCACAAATTTTTGGGCCTGCCTCATGGCTAATTACTTCTCTAAGGGATTAAACCACCCAACAATAAAATGTATATATATATATATATATATATATTATATACATATAAAACACAGTTTCTAGGCTAAGCCTTATCTCATAAGATAACCACTACATGTGCTGGAAGTATCGCGAATTATGCGTTGCATGTGTTCTTGAATTTTACACTGAAATTCACCAGTACAAATCATGAAATATAGAAAACAAATGTGGTGGAACTTTTGAAACAAAAACTCCATTAAATCTTAGTAAACCAGTAATACCAGTATGTATTACGATTCATTCGAGCCTGTAATGTGTAGCACAACACCGGCAAAGAGAAGTTGGCTAACGCGTTATGCTTAGTGTGGAAAGCGGATGTTTCTGACGGGTGTTAGAGCCTGGTCCTGCCACCTATCTAGTCTGCGGTTTTCAGGGGTTTTCCGCAGACTCCCCGAGTGTGGGGACGCGAATTCATGGAAGATTCCCTCTGAAGTCGTCACCAGACGCACTTAGTCCCTGGTCCCCCTTCCTTGACAATGTTTACTAGACGAATGTCGATTGGGTGGTAGTAAAAATGCAAGATGATTGAAATGTGCTGCCATCTGGTGGCCGGCTCCTACAAGTTTTTGTCCCATGGTTGTTGATGACGACGAAGTCTGCCCAGGACGCACTTCGTCCCTGGTCCCCTTTCCCTGACAGATTTTACAGATGACTGTCGATGGGATGGTAGTAAAAATACAAGACTATTGTAATCTGGTGGCCTACTCCTACGGGCATTTGTCCCATGGTTGCTGTTGATGATGATGAATATGTAGCACATTGAAAGACTCATTACCTGATTTGATGTATCTCATAGTGGATCATTACGTTATTCCCACTGCTTTCGCTCTAGTTATCATTTTGAAATGAATCTGAAAGAAGATAGTTACGTTAACTACACTACTGTTTGTCAAAATTGCAACACGATGAAGGGCTGCTGGTATTAGCTTGACACTAACAGAATATGTACAACAGGTTGGAACATGCAAATGATTAAAATGCCAGTGAAAACGGGCATGCGGTTTCGGAGCCGCAACCTCTGAACTATCTGGTCTAGGGTATAAAGAACTGGCTCAAACGAGATGTTGCAATTAGCGAAGAGCCAAGATTGAGTGGAAAGGGTGTTCCTTGTGTCTCACTGTGTCGCCTAAGAAGTTTGAAATCTGAACATCTGACGGACTTTGAGCGAAGAAGGACTACTGGGAAGAGAAAAGGCCAGTACAGTGATACGAACGTGGCGTCAGGGAACAAATGACGCTCGGACGCAGATAAATCCAGGAAATAGATCGCAAAATCTCACGACGGCACAAGATGGTAGGCATCCTACTACATGGCATTAACCGATCGCACAGCGACATCCACGGTGTTAGCGCAGCAGTGGACCACTTTCATAGGTCAGGCTTTGTCCTCCAACACATTTCGACATCGTCTGCTTAACAGAGGATTGAGCGCTAGCAGCTCATTGCTGAACATTCTTTTTGACCCTCAACCACAGGCACCTCAGGCGGCAATGGGGTCTCGAACACAGATATTGGCGCACTGATTGGCAACAGGTTGTCTTTTATAACGAGTCACGATTCAATTTCATGCACCATGATGGTCGCATACGTATTCGAAGATATCGTAGTGAACAGCACCTTTCAACATGCATTTCACAGCCTAGTACCGGTCCAACACCAAACGTCATGGTTTGGGGCGCCATTTGGTTTTGGATGCCATTTGGTTTGGAGCGCCTTTTGGTTTGGGTCGCCATTTGGTTTGGGTCGCCATTTGGTTTGGGGCGCCATTTGGTTTGGGGCGCCAGTTGGTTCCGTTCGCGATCTGGGCTGATCCGACTTGAAGGAGCCCTCATAATACAGCGATACATCAGGGATGTTTTAGAGGCAACTTCCTACAGAGTTGTCCTAGAGCTTTATCCCAGCAGGACAATGCTCGGCCACAAGTGTCCAGGAAAGTTTAAGACCTCCTCCATGCACGAGAGATACCGCTTCTTTCCTGGCCCGCACGTTCACCGGATATATTCCCGATCGAACATATCTGGGACATGGTAAATAAGTGACTGGCCGGTCAAGTGCCTCCTCCAGTCGCCACAAATGAGCTCTGGCCTCGCATAGAAGCAGCCTGTTCTCCTGGACGACATTAAAAAACCTCTGCCATTCAGTGCCACGCCTGTAGATCATGTTATTGTTACTCTGGGTGGCTTCACACGATACTGAGTTTTGAAGCAAAAAAAAATCTGTAACATGAGGTATTTGTGATATATAAATTTCATTTCAATAGCGCGATTCCTTGTTGGTGTTACAATTTTTACAAACATCAGCGTAATTTGGGCATTAATGATGTGATATGCGAGGACATGTATCCTACAACAGTAGTTTTGATGTTACGAAGAACAGAGCGAAGATTTTTTGGTGAAACAAGTGGCATCCCACTGACTTATTCAAACTGTCAATGAAAATCTTGTGACTACTCAGATTCTTTTCTAATGTCCAAACAAACCTGAGATCTTGCGGATGGATCGGGAAAAGTAATTGCTCCGAAATTTGCATCATTCGTAGCAGTCAATTTATGAATATTTTGAGCCGGATGAAAACATCTCACAGATTTTTACAATACTCCAACAAAATTTGAAGATGACAATCCGATTTTTGGTGTGTGTAATCGGAAATTTGAGACTTGGTTGTTTTGGGTGCTGTAATTGTTACCATACCTGACCGCTATCTGGGAGACTCTGATTCTCCCAGATAGCATGAAATTTTCAAGTTTTCGGATATTATCTGACTTACCATCCTTGTCACATTTACCCCAAAAATCGAATTGTCATCTTCAAATTTTGTATTATATGGTGTAATCCCGTATTTCTTTCATGATACTCCAACAATTCTCGATTTTTTACGCTTTCCAACTGTAGGTTGAAGAAGCGTATATGCTCCAGCTTTTTCCGTCCGCACGATAACTCGCGTAAAAATCATTCGATTTCTATGAAATTTAGGTATGTGGTAGGAAAACACCTGGGGACGAACCCTATTGAAAGTGGGGTCAATGGGGTCAAAGGTCACGACATAGGAACGGGATTCATTCCATTGCCCTTATGCGTCATTACTTGCGTAAATATGGTTCGATTTCAGTAAAATTTTGGTATGTGGTAAGGGACCACATAAGGACGAACCCTATTGAAAACGGGCGAACTGTGATCAAAGCTAACGACATAGAAGCGGGATCCATTCCACTGCCCTTATGCATCATAACTTGCGTAAATATGGTTCGATTTCGGTGAAATTTCAGTATATGATAAGGGATCGCATGGGAACGAACCCTGTTGAAAATGGGTGAAACGGGGTCAAAGGTAAGGATATCGAAGCGGGATCCATTCCGTTGCCCTTATGCGCCATAACTTGTAAAAATGGTTCGATTTCGATGAACTTTCAGTATATGATAGGGGATCACCTGGGAACGAACCCTATTGAAAATGGGTGAAATAGGGTCAAAGGTCAGGACATCGGAGCGGGATCCATTCAGTTGCCCTTATGCGCCATAACTTGTAAAAATGGTTCGATTTCGATGAAATTTCAGTATATGATAGGGGTTCACCTGGGGACGAACCCTATTGAAAATGGGTGAAATATGGTCAAAGGTCAGGACATCGGAGCGGGATCCATTCCGTTGCCCTTGTGCGACCCAACTTGTAAAAATGATTGGATTTCGATGAAATTTCAGTTTATGATAGGGGATCACCTGGGGTCTAACCCTTTTGAAAATGGGTGAAATAGGGTCAAAGGTCGTTCAGGACAGCGAAGCGGGATCCATTCCATTGCCCTGCGCCATAACTTGAGAAAAAATGCTTCGATTTCGATGAAATATCAGTATATGATAGGGGATCAACTGGGGACGAACCCAATTGAAAATGGGTGAAATGGGGTCAAAGGTCAGGATATCGGAGCTGGATCCATTCCAATGCCCTTATGCACCATAACTCGAGTAAAAATGCTTCGATTTCGATAAAATGTCAGTTTCTGATAGGGGATCAACTGGGGACGAACCCTATTGAAAATGAGTGAAATGGGGTAAAAGGTCAGGACATTGGAGAGGGATCCATTCCGTTGCCCTTATGCGTAATAACTTTAATAAAAAAGGGTTCGATTTTGATGAAATTTTAGTATGTGCTAAGGGACCTCCCGGGGACGAGCCCTACTGAAAATGGGTGAACTGGGGTCAAAGGTCTGGACATAGGAGCGGGATTCATTCCAATGTCCTTGTGCGTCATAACTTACGTAAAGATGCTTCGATTACGACAAAACGTTTCCGTGTTGTTCCGGAGGCATACTGAACCAATTTTGTTTAATATCATCGAAATGGGGTCAAAAGTCAGGGCACAGGAGTGAGATTTATTCCACAGCCATTATCCTCATAAATTCAGTAATGATTTCTTGTATGTTGGAAAGCGTATCATAATCAATGCATTGCATGAATTTACTAACTTGTTAGCTATTGGTGTTAATACATGAAATAGGTAAATTGGTTCAAGGATGTCCCGGTGACCGTTCTATTGTTGATTATAACACTCCTTTGAAAAAGCGTCCTAAGTGTACACGCTGATATACGGCGATACTAGTTAGTGAGGAGTGGGAAGATTTCACCTTTGGATCCACAAATCAATGCTGAATAAAGAGATGTTTTTCGTTCAATGAATGCTCTGCAACCGCCGTCATCCCCTGCACTACAGACATGTTTATCCCATTCACGAATTACTCTCATCAGGTTATTCTGCGAAGACTCATTATAATAGGAAAGATTGTGAAAGGTGCAATAATTTGATCGACGCATTCAGATGCATGAGATAACATGTCAGTAACTCTCACGCAGCTGTGAGAAAGGGTGTGGTTCATAGAGCTTGTCGCAGCAGTTGATAAAAGTGAACGTTTTCGGCGGGCAAAAATGGAGCAAATAACTTACATGACATGATACTTCAAATTTTTGGCAGTCTCTGGGTTAAATCATCCACCGTATTCACCTGGTGTGGCGCCGACTGACTACTTTTTTGTTTCTCCGAAAGGGATTAGCTCTGAAAAGTGAACGTGAGGACCCAGATACGTGTGCTTACAAGAGCATTTTCTCATAGCTTCCAACAGTTATACGAGCGATGCTAAAAGTGAATTGTATAAGGTAGTATTGTTTAGGAAGCCAGTAAAGTAAATTTTCTTAAATATTATTTGTGTTGTTCATGATGTTTTTCCTGCGCATTCACAAAAATTTATTGGCACACCTTACATATACTGATTGTATATGTAATTTTGGTTCTTATACTTCGTTGATCGGCTCCTAAAAGTTTAGAACTTTTCCTGTTCACCTTTAGAGACAATTGTCAGAACTCGTGCTCACATTCGTAGAGTTGCACTTCGAGGAACCCACCCCAAATGATGTAAAATAAAAGTTTCTGTTAAAAACCATTGAGTCCACACATTATCCTTATATGTCTCAGCTGTTTTTTGAGAAGCCTTTATGTTGCCCCAGATTGTCGCAAACGTTTTCATGTTTCATACTTTGAAAAAAAGGTTATACTTCTTCATGATATCAGGGATGTCATTCACCCTGTACATGTCAGTGTGCCAATTTATTAGTTATCATTTCCTGCAGGGAACAATGTAAACTTCATTTAAATGTATCGAGAATGTAATTCACCTCGTACATACAGTGCGTCAATTTATTAGTTGTCACATCCTGCAGGGAACATGTGTAACCTTAATTTAAATATAACAGGGATATCATTGGCCTCGTACATGCCAGTGCGTCAATTAATCAGTTGTCATTTTCTGCAGTGAACAATGTAAGCTTAATTTAAATGTATCAGGAAAGTCATTGACTTCATACATGCCAGTGTGACAATTTATCAGTTGTCATTTCCTGCAGGGAACACGTGTAACCTGTTAAAAGTTAAATGTGTATTTTCGATGGTAACAGAGGTTCTGTCTTACACATTACAGTCAAAAGTTATAATGCGTTTACATAAAGTTTTGCCGCGGTAATGTGGAAAACTATGATTCCTATTAACGTCGAAAAGACATATTATACGATTGACACAGATTCATATATACAGCACAATTAAAATTTTGTCTCTTAGTACACATAGCTTGAACGTTCATTGATAGAAAACAGAGGAAGTATAGAAGTGAATTTTTTACAAAGATTATTAACACTTAACGTGAACAAACATTATAAATACAGACATCACACACCCACCAGCACATAAACTGAACATATAACAAAATCATAACAAATTAAGTGTTGTAAATAAGAAGTCATTGGACACTTATACTGAACGTTCAATATCTTCTTTTCAATTCATTGCATGTTCTTCATTTTATATAATATAATACAAATATATACCATTTCTGCCTTTTTTTCAGGCTTTATTAGAAACTTTCTTGGGTATAGGACTCATAACGGGACCAACACTTGGCGGAGCCTTGTACGATGTAAGTGAATCTTAGAATAAGTATAATGACGTTTTACAAAATGTATGATTTCCTACTGGTGACTAGCTAAATATCCTATTCTGAGTTATATCGCTCAGCCTTTTGCTAAACACTTTCTCACTTTTAGTCATGAAGTTTTGTACATCTAGCTAATTTTGAACGACAAAAATTGGTATGATTTGAGACAACAGAAATCGGCAAAATAATTGTGCATTTGAACTGGTTCCATATTTTCAAACACAATTAAACATGTTGTTGTCGCCCTGGGGACAGGGAGTCCTGACCATTCTTCCGAGATGGGGTCGGGTTTGAGTTCCCGACGAGGCATGGCTGCTGTGTTTGTGTTACGGTTCTAGCTCTCTCACATCAATAGACCCAGTGCTCCTAAATTATGGTTCGGCGACACTTTTAAGCCCTTAGAGTAGCTCACGGTGTCGTTAATCCCAGAAGTCAAAATGTTGTAGAAGAATAACATTACCGTAGAATAACCAATCACAGTGCACTCACATCCCTTGGAATATGATGAAGATTTTCATTACCTATTGTAATAAAATCACTCAATTCCTATAATAATGAAGATCGTAAGAAAAAGCAAGTGTTTGGCCAAGCAGGCTGTAATTTGCAACTAAGCATCAAGAAGTTTTAAGGCTTTTCCTATTCCAAATAAGAGGTAAATGCTCCGTAATTACAAGAACTTGTGATACATCTACAGAGTCAAAAATTACTGACAGATAAAATACCTTCTATCTATAAGGAGAAGTCTCAGCGTTTCGTAAATATTTAAGTGCAAAATAAATGCGTGAACATAAGCTTCAGCAAATTGAAACAACGGGTAGAAAGAGCAGAATTCTTTATCAAAGGCTTTCAAGACATAAAAATAGGGGGAAATCTGTATCTGCTTTTCTAATTTTAATACGATTTCGTTCTATTTGAACTCCGCAAACGCTTTTCTTTATCCCAACAGGATATGGCCTTAATGTTGAAGTTGAAGGAAGGGGCAGCCTCGTAACATAGTCGCTAATGTTTGTTCCCCTGACGTAAACAGCTTAAGGCACACGATTCATATAGTCAGAAAAGTTAATGAATAGGATTATCTGTAATGAAAAAGAGTTTGGAGACATAAAGGAACCATAAGGACATTCGAACAATTGCGCAAGACATGTACCCTCAACAACTGCATACAAGCAATAGCCAAAAAAAAAAAAAAAGAACCGAGAGGGAAGACTACACAATGCAGAATCGCATTATCTAAACTGAAGTTTCGATGGTAGATACTATATTTTCGATGGTAGATACTATAGTTAACATGAAAGACCTTATTATCTAAATTTAAGTTTTGATGGTAGACACTATCGTTTCGATGAAAGACCGTATTATCTAAATTTAAGTTTTGATGGTAGACACTGTCGTTTCTATGAAAGAGCGTATTATCTAAATTTAAGGGTTGATGGTAGACACTATCGTTTTGATGAAAGACCGTATTATCTAAATTTAAGTTTTGATGGTAGACACTATCGTTTCGATGAATGACTGTATTATCTAAATTTAAGTTTTGATGGTAGACACTATCGTTTCGATGAAAGACCGTATTATCTAAATTTACGTTTTGGTGGTAGACACTATCAAAACCTTTGTAACATCAAGTTTCATAACTTGAGCTTCACCACACATTTCCCTACTCATATTCTAGGCAAGGTCAGAACATACTGAAATGCATCTTTATTGCTTTGAATGACAACCATATTGAGGATCATTAATGGGCCTGGAAGCCATGTCGAGGAAAACTAAAAACCATGAAAACTAATACCTATAAACTAATGCATCTTTGTAGAAGAGGGACATTTTATATTGTGGAACTTTTATGGTAATGGTCATCAGAGTTGGAAACTTGTCAAGAAATTTGGACCAGGACCCAACACGGAAAAATCTGCTTTGAGCTATAAAATAAATACAGGGCGTTTAAAAAGCCTCTTCGCAATGGGTATCTTAGGTTATATGGAAATCAAACAAATGTATTATAGGAACGTATAATTTACTCACTTAGAGAAAGTATTGAAATTGCCGTCTTTCATTTGCAAAACATAACCTAACTGTTTTACACATGTTTTCAAACACATCTGCGAGAATCAAAAAGTCTCTGCGCAGTAATGTTAAGGCTGTCTCACCTAATTCTATGGCGATACAGTCATTGTTTTCTAATTAAGCAACTTGTTGTATGTTTACTTTTAATTTTTACTGTTTTCTACAAAACATATCAAGCTTCTGAATATGTTTTACTGCAACACCAAATTTCACAAATTTATTATAAGTTGAAAGTTCCCAAAATGAGGATTTTGATTTCATCATTGCCCCTCAGAAAGAAGGGCACTTTTCCTTTGGAGAACACTCTTCCTTCGTATTGCATAACAAATCATTTTTTCAGTCAGCGGACACCAGTATCCAGCACGAAATTCCACAGCGCACATTTTACTTGGAAAAAAAAATTTGTTGTTTGTTTTTTAAAATAAAACTGAAGTGAAATCGGGTCAGGAACAAATTGACCCGCTAGAAATTATTGTCGACCCGTTGACCCACTGACCCGTTTCCATCTCTGGTCATGTTGAGGAACATTAATGAGCTCGGAAGCCATATTGCGAGGATAATAGCGAGATTTCGAACCCAACTGGTGGACAGTAGTGAACTTTCAAGCCATATTGAGGAAAATTAATGAAATCGGAAGCCACAGTGAAGAGCATTAATCATATAACACCTTTTCAAAGTTAATGGGTTTAGACGCCAAAACTTTTACGTAAATCCAAAAACATCTCTTTGGATTTACATGTTGGTAAACAGAATAAAACGTGACTTTTCTTTGTTTTTTAGAAATGGGTTGAGCAAAAACAGCGCCCCAGTGGCTCAGTAGTCAGAGGAGTTGGTTTCTGGTTAGTTTCCCGAGGTAAGCCTTGATTTGAATCCTGGATGAGGTACGAACATAGTGGTTGCACAACAGCGCTGGCACTGCTTTTCATCCATGTAGTTAAACCCCGACAAGAAAGAAAAAATATATTATAAGCATGTTTTTACACTGTTCCGAGGATAAAACATGGATTAAAGACAGTATTTTGTTGTTAGGTGATTTAGGGACCACCGTAAGCAACTCGATGGGCTATGAGTAGTCGCCCGTCCCTAATTTAGGGCCACTGGTTCCACGGAAGGGAGAGAAACAGTGCCAACATTCATACCTCACCGGGATTTGACCCCGGACTCTCATCACGGATGAATTATCAGAAGCCAGTCTTAGATCACTGCGTTACCGGGCCGGCAAAGACAGTAACGATATGCTACGTGGGAGAGAAATTTCTTTAACATTAATGCTTATGGAGGACTCTAATTACTTTATGATTGTGAAGCTTAATGAAATACGTACAAAAAAAGGGTAGAATTTTCATCAAAATATAGGAGAGAAGATCAGATCAACAGGACAGATAATACGAAGAATTAAAGTAGACCAAAGCTACATGGAACATCTTTTACAAAAGACCAAAATGCGAAAAAACGTTTGGAAGAGATTTCCGTTTGCCTTATCAAAATCTACTTTTGTTCGAATATAAATAACATTTTTCGAGAAGAGGGGTAAACGTCCTCATGAGCGTCTAAGGCGAAAACTAATCTCTCATCCCCAATTTAATATCTCTGATTGCAGGAAAGGGGCAGGGTCAACGCCGTAAGGCAGGCTTAACACCCATGCTTCATTCGTGACTCGAACCCGGGTTGATTTCGGACGATTTACCTGAAGCCTGCGCTTCTGACTACTAGACCACTGAGGTGTCCATTAGTGAGCTCGTGAATTCAAGACCTTAGGGACATCTTAAGATGATCATGTGCCCGATGTTGTTGACTTTGCATTGAACACCAAATTGCAAAGGTTTTTTTAAACACCAAATTGAAAAGCTGTGCAAAAGTTATAAAATGTGTTAATGCTTTAGGGTTTTAAAGAGTCTTTGAAAAGGAGAATTCAGGAATTATCATAGGAGCCTACTCTGAAGGTAGTTTTTAAAAGAGCTTTCGTTAAACATGGCAATGACAAGCTGCTGCATCCTACAACTTTAGTGTTAAAAGACATAACATTTTTCAGAGGAGGGCATGATGCTCAGCTGCTAACTCAAGTCATACACACGTATTGCACTTACGCTTTAAGATGCGCAATAGGTTGCTCCGACCGAGACAGGTGATTTACTATCTACGATTTTCACCCGTTTTTGCTAGGTTGATATGCATGATAACCTAACAGAATAGGGAATTTCACCAAGTTTAAGCTAGCTGTGAGTTAAACGGACAAGGAAAACCTGATAACCTGTATAACGTAACACTTTTTACGTTATGTAAGATTTTGTATGTTTAAGTTCCAAATGTCCGGCTGTATAGATGTTAAATTAAGGGCAAATGTAAGGCACTAATTGTACCGATAGCTCACTTTAAATTAAGGCTTTTAGGGCCAAACGAAACATATACAGAAAGTCAATTCACTTACGTAAACTTTTTATTGGCCCAGCAACTTTAGATGACATCACAAACATATCACGGCGAGACACAACTTCACATACGTTATTAGCTGTCGTACAATCAACCTCAGCAACGATCTAATATCTCCACACTCAAAACAACTGCGTCGCAAAATATATATATATACCTTCTCGTTCTTATGACCATGCATACGTTACTTACGTACTGATCTCGAGGGTGTTGCCAAACCTCATTCTGTGAGAGAGAAGATATCACGTTAAGTTTGGAAAGTGCAAAAGATAACCTGTATAACGTAACACTGTTACGTTATATAAGATAACCTGTATAACGTAACACTTTTTATGAGGACAAACTCAAATTTACATAGGAAAAGGAACTAAAAATAAAAGTTAAAATACAATATACATCACATCTGATTACATGTGTATCTACGTAGGACCTTCTCTCAATTCTCGTGGGAGAAATATGCTAAAAAGAGCCTAGTACATATATTACATAAACCTAAAGCTGTAAGTCTAGTTCCTCTTAGGAAAGTCCAACAACCAAAACAATATCCATGTCCAAGTGTCAAAAAAACAAACAAAAAACAACAACAAAAAAAGTGTTTTTATCGGTTTGGGGAGATGAAGGCAAAGACTTAACTAAAGAAAAAACTAATACAGTATATATATATATATATATATATATATATATATATATATATAATGATTTTGTACCATGAAACAAAAATGTTTTTTTTATGGTACAAAATCATTTGCTTCCGTTTGACTTATAACGTATGTACTGTGTTTGAAATCCAGCATAGAACCGTACCTTACGATAAGGCACAGAACCATACCTTTCCAATAGTACTCGTTTGGAATTGAATTTATCCTAAATGAATTTCATTCAGGTCAGATATATCCCAAATTAATTTAATTAAGATTAGAAACTATGCTTTGGTCTGACGCCAGGTCACCAACTGACAGATATCTTTTGTGGAGTTGCTTTTTCTATGTATTTGGTAAAAACATTTAAATGTAGATTGACAAAGTTATTTAAACAAGAGTGCTGTCACACTCATTTTATTTTTGCTCTTCTATTTGACATGGTATTTTTATAAAAACCATACAAATTATGTTGCTTCCTTTACTTAGCTGTACTTTAAATTTCGCCTTAAATTATATCGGAAGTTTTCAAGGTCCTTGTTGACTGCAATTTAATGAAACTCAAGTTTACAGTTTGTTCCCTGAAAACAGACCTCTTGAATTTACGAAGTAATTCTTGAAGTCAGATAATCTAACAGGATACCTTACAAAATGCGTTTTGGTGTTTAATGGGATGTCGTCAAATAACGTATTCATTAAATTTTGTTTGCAGTGAAATGCATGCATTTTTATAACAACCCTAATTAACTCTAGTCAACTATTTCAGCTTGGTGGTTATGGACTTCCATTTTTCGTGATGGGTTCCTTGGTACTTGTTGACGCTGTAGTAATATTCTTCGTACTGCCAGAACCAGGTAAGGACAGTCCCACTTTCACAGGAGTGCATTTTGAGATGTACATGAAAACATTAAGACGTTTATCAAAATCGGAGACTCTAGCATGGAGACAAAATTATTACAGTATTAAGGACAAAGTAGTTGAATTTACAAGGGAAACACAATATAAACATCAGCAAGGCATACATACTGATAAAATATCAAATGAAGTTTTACGGGCCTTTCTTAAGGGTCAAGCAGTTGACGAATGCTTTCCTGCTAAATATTCGTCCAAGCATATTCACTTCCACTGAATGGAAATTTTTTTATGTACACCCTGATAATAATATGCGAAGCAGAAGTATGTCGTTCAGTCACGTGGATCTCTGAAACTGGTAATGCCAATAAATAGCGGTTTCTATGCATTGCAGACCAATCGAGGGAAAGTAATCAAGGGTATAGGCAGAGACGCGAGTTTGACCATGGACAGATATTAGCTGCGAGGATGGCCGGTTTTTCAATCACCACAACTGCTAAGCTATTGGGATTTCCACGTTAGACCATAACATGTATATACCAAGACTGCGTGTATCACAAAGTTAGCGCAGTAGTCTAAGCTCTGGCTCCAGGTCATTCGCCTGATATGAGTCCAGGCTCGAATTCCGGTGTGGCATGGATGTTGTGTTTTCTTACGGCACATGGCTCTTTCTCTTCCTTGGAACCAGTACCCACTAAATTGGAGACGGGCGTTCACGGTGGTCATTAAACTCACAAACAAACAAACAAACAAAAACGACTAGGTGAAATATGGCGAAACTTCCAACCGACAAAAGAAAATTGGCCGTAAACTTGCAATTTACTCTGTAGATGAGTGTAGACTCTCCTGTATTGTTACTAAGCATCGCATGGTTACCGTGGAGCAGATAACGTCCAAATTTACTGAAGGGGGTGTTCACAAACTTATGAAAAATGGTTATCCGTCATACCATAAACCAAATAGGCTATGTCAGTGGACGTCCACATCGTGTCCCTTGTTGACAGCAAAGCACCGAAAGATTAGCCTGCGTTTTGTAAAGTCTTATCGCAACTGGACTGCGGAGAACTGGGAACACGCCACCTAGTCCGACGAATTACGATTTCAGTTCCATTATGCTGTTGGGAGGGTACGTGTGTGGCATAAACCACACGAAGAGATGAACCCAGCTTTTCATACAAGCAAGTGGAGGCTGTGTAACAGTTTGGGGGCTTTTACGTGGGCTTTCTGGGAGGTCGCAAGATACGTAAACATCTTCGCCGGCCATCAACACCCCTTTTTAACCATTCTCTTTCGTCACTATAAAGCTATCTTTCACCAGTACAACGCCACATCGTATACTTCCCAAATGGCGACCAATTGGCTTCAGGATAATTCAAGTGCGTTTACCACACTCAAATAGTCCTCCTTGATAGCCGGACCTCACTCCCATTGAGAATTTGTGGAATGAATTTGAAAGATCGGTTGGAGCCCTCCAATCTCCACCGGCAACTGTGGATGTTCTATGACAGGCGACCTAGCTTATGCTTTATGTGGGAACAGGGATATTTAAATCATTGGATTTTTTTCAACCTTTTTCCGAATAATCCCACTCAAATATCCGAAGAAATTAAACGGCCTGCGTATAAGACTTGCCTGAAGCACAACTAGACAGCTTCCACATCACTAAGATTTGTTGTTACTATTCGTCATAATGTTTTAGGTACATCTGAAAAAAAAATGCGTACATGCTAACTTTTTGTTTAATTGGTGCGAATCTACTATGTCGTTTAAGTATTGATTTTAGGCTTGAAATGAAATTTTTTGCGCCAATCCAGAACGTTCGAACAACTCTTAGATTGAAAAACATTTAGTGCATACACAAGGTGCCGTTACAGACCAAACTCGAACTTGCATGTCTGAAAAGAAACAGAAATTTTCTCTCTCTTTCACGCACACAGACACACACCCCACACAGCATAAGAACATAAGCACACATGTACTCATACACACACTAAGCAAAACAGGTAGCATATTGTACCAAAGTGTATTCTCGACCACCTTGAAAAAGGGGAACTTGAATAAAAATCGAAGAGTTACGATGCTAGATACGTATTCTGTGTTCGTTCTTCATTTCCGGATCCTGTCCCTTGCCTATCTAACCAAAATTAGGAATCAGTGATTCTTGAAAGCCGCCGATTCATCAAGTTGTTCAGCTGCAAGAACGTATCGTAAAAGCTAAAAAAGTGAAAGAGTGGAAAAGATAGAACGCTGAAGCAGAGAGCGTGTTATAATTAAAGGAGGATCCTGTTGATTTCAAATGTTCGAGGAAGACAAAATCACACGTAATATGTTTAACTTTGTCTTCTTTGAATGCTGCTCCAGCTCCACAAAGGTTCAATGGATCACGTGGTAATCGATAAGAACAATAAGGTAGCACAATATGAGACTTGGTACGAATCGAATACGATATGATAGCATGAGTCGAATATATGAGAAACAGTAAAAAAGAGGAAAGCGAGAATAATTTGAAAAACTCGAGAATTCTAGATAGAGTGCAAGGAGAAGCAAAACTAGTTTTCAATGGAAGCGTAATCGGGTACCACATATTAAAAGTGTGCCAACGATATTTCATTATTTTTTCTATTTGTTTGTTTCAGGGTATAACGAGCAACATGAGCAACTCTACGGGCTATAAACAGTCGTCCCTTTTCTAATTTAGAGCCACTGGTTCCCCGGAAGGAAGGAGGTCAGTGCCATAAGGCCATTTTCTAGGCGTGACCTTATCGATTGGGTTACCAGAATCTATTGTCGTGTTAAGTTTTCTTTAATTATTAAAGATGTAGGTTCCTCTCGTCTGCAAGATTCTTTTCTATGTTGCTTCTCTCCCATGGGTTGTTTAGGGGTTGGGGGGGTATTATTAGCACAAATTTCCTTATTTTTTGTTTCGGAAACTTTGTCACAAGAAGAGTATAAAACCCAACCCCATATTTTCTTGATCCTAGAACTGTTGTGATTATTCTCCTGTTAAAGAATTTGAGAATCCGTACGGAAATTAAATGGAAGAGAGAAACTGAGCCCAAATAAAATTCTGCTAGTTTTTTTTTTCCGACTGAATTAAGTCACCTACGGAATTAAACTGCCCGGGAGATACTTCATGACGTGTTTTCAAGACTCTAAATTTGTCTTAAGTGGTGCACAACATTTTTAGTACGAACTTTTGTTTCAGAAGAAAACAGTAAACGTGGCCAATGGTAAAATGTGTATTCATTTACCATTTATCTGCTTCTTTCATGATTTATCTGCTTCTCCGGGCATACACGGGATAAGATTCTTAACCTCCAGATTCGCTAAACATGAATGCCGGTTGCTTCGACTAGCGAATCCTGTGATGGTTAAATTCACATTGATCGGAAACTTGAAACTTGGTCGTTCTGGGTGGTGTAGTGGTTAGCATACCCGGACATTTTCTGGGAGACACGGGTTCGAGTCCCGCACCAGGACGATGAAAATCTTCAAGTTTTCGGATATTATCTGACTTACCATCCATGTCACATTTACGCCAAAAATCGGATTATCATCTTCAAAAATTTGTATTATATGGCGTATTCCCGTATTTCTTTCATGATGTGTGTTCATTTTTATTTCAGCCCCACAGCCACGAATAATAGGAACGTCAAGTACCGTTTAGCGTGGTTGACCATATTTTTAGATAGTTTTTTCAATGTTTTTATTAAAGGAATTGGTCTGCATTTCTCAATTATTTCCTACTTGTTCTCATAATTTCTGGCAGCAAACGATAAATTCAGGAGACTGGTAACCACACAAGCATATTTATTCAAGATATTAATATTCAAAGGATCCGAAGACGACGAAGCACTGTCATTCATTCTGATTGTTCGGAAAACAAATTGAAAACTGAATTACGCAAAAATAATTCGCTAAGAGTAATAATAAGCAATTGTTCGCATCCAGTAGGTAGCTCGTAAAACAAGCGCGAGAAAAGTACTGATATAGAAATAAAAAACAAATTAATTCACCATCTAACAGCAGGCGTGTTTCCACACACAGCTGTGGTGAAAACGAATGTATGCTCTGCGGATTTCAGTGACGTCAGAATTCACGAAATATCTGCCTCTTCGGATTCGCATGCAAGCTCAGTGGACATAACTCGGAGGGTTTCGTTACCACTATTGCAAGTGGTAACGCATGAGTTTGCTTCTTGCTAATTCTTCCCAAAGCAGACCAGAGTGCAATATCTTTCGACTGCCAGTACGGAATGAAAGACGCCATGAGCGGTTTCCACTGAATTACAGTTTGATATTTGAATAAATATTTATATTTCTTTTTAAAACGTTTTTCAGCGGTAACACTGGATACTACATAACACAAGAACACCACCTATGCCTCACCTGGGATTCGAACCCGTCCGCACTCGGACGAATGAACAGAAGCCTAGGTTTAAACCACTGGACCACCGGGGCGTCATTATTCTTTCCGCTCTCTATCTTACATTTCTTCTTAAGCACACCAGACAAAAAATTAGTCACCCACGTCGGAACATACTTAATAACGGGGGACGGAACCTCTTGCCTTGATAACATGATGAATCTGGTGTCGTAGAGACTCCAAGATGTTGTGAGTGCATTGAATATCAATTTGCAGCCACTCGTGCATCAATTGGTCCCGAAGTTCTGCCAGAGTACGTGGGTGTCTATTCCAGCGTTTCACCTTCTGTTCCAAATGATCCTACAGATCTTCAATGGGATTTAAATCTGGGGATTTGGCGGACCATTAGAAGTGAGAGAGTGTTGCTGATTGTTTGTTGTGCCACTCAGACACAGCTTTAGCCTTGCGCACACGGCAATTGTCGTCTTGGAAGACAGGAGTGGCAATGTGACGATGCTCCTAGAGAAGTGTAGGACAAAGGGTAACAATTCGTCATTCAGAATGTGGAGGTACACATGCTGGTTCAAATCCATCGTCACTGCAACGAGAGGGCCCATTTCGTGGTACGAAAAACATTCCCGAAACATCACAGATCCCCCTCCAGCTTGAACAACACCTTCGACCCAATCAGGATTAAAAGCTTCGTTAGGCCTGCGATGCACTCGTCGACTCCCGTCATTGGAGTACAAACAAAAATTAGACTCATCAGACCAAATTACTTGTTTCCAATCCTCCATAGTAAAGTTTTAGTGCCTCTGAGCCCATTGGTAAAGTGCAACTTCGTGAATTGCTGTTAAAAGAGGCTTCTTGCGTGGTACTCTGCTCCAGAAGTCCATCGCATTCAGTTCTCGTCGCAATTTTTGTTTTTATTGGAGGCTTAACGACCACCGTGAGCAACTCAATGGGCTATAAGCAGTCGCCCGTCCCTAATTTAGGGTCACTGGTTCCAGGGAAGGGAGAGAGCCAACTTCGCAATGTCCTCTCGGAAATTGGTTGGAATGGACTTTTATTGACTGTTTGGAGCAATTTTTTCCCGGTTTGAAATCGATTTGCAGTTACTAAGCGTGAAACATGGCGGCGGTCCCTGTTGGTGAGAATTGTTTTCCTGCCACAGTTACGTCGCCGATTTTCAATTGACTGCGAACTACACCACTGTTTGTAGACCCGCTGGACAGTGCGCTTCGATACACAAACAAATTAGGCGACTTCATTCATTTTGTGTCCGTGGACACGGCCAAACACGATGGCTCCTGTTTGCCAATCAGTAACGTCTGCCTTGCGAGCCATATTGCAGACTAAATTTAACACACACTTTGCTTTACCTCTTATTCTGAAATCAACTCGCATCATCCTGATAACAGAACAAAGAAGTTTCAACTTCAAAGTTTGTAAGATGGTCGTCTGCCACAGAAACAACAGTTTAATTGTTTCTTATTGTAGTTCCCCTATTGATCATACTGACGCTGAAAAAGCTGGTAGCTTCTGATTTGTGATGCTGTGTTAGCCCCTGCTGCCCGTCTAAACAAACACTTAACAACTTATCTTACTCTTTACTCCCAGTAAAGGTCATCCAAAAGGCGGCGGATGCTCTCTGCGCAGGCTTTAGTACATGACTTACAGAATAATAGTCGCGTTGTTGCTGCATTCAGCAACCTAATGAAAACATTCTTTCACAATACTTTAGGCCATGACATGAGCTGGTTTGTGAGAGGTATCTGATCAAAACAAAAGCAGATCATGAATAAGCTTCGATATGCAGTGTACGTTGCCTTTTTGCTGAGCACAGAATACAATGAAAATCAAAGACAGGATGTCAAATTCTTCGGCCATTTGCCCTTAGGTGCAGTTACCAGCATGCTAACAAGCTTAATCGAAAGGCTATACGTACGCGATGCTTGACATTTACTAAAGATACTCCATGCTGACAAATTTCGCATGTTATGCACAAAAGGTCTTCGGAAATTCCAAAGTATCTCTACAATTTCATTTATGAAGTAACTAAACACAAAAACAGAAAGACGACTGAATGATCACAACAGAATATATGAGAATATCCTACACATAAGAGTTAAAAGCCAGAAAGGTCATTTATACGGAGACTTAAAATACACGGTCGAGTCACATTATTGTGACCACCAGCTGATATCCAGAGTAACCGCCGTGTGCAGCGCGGACAGCAGCTAGACGGACTGGGAGTGACTCAATAAGGTGCTAGAAGGTGGTCACAGATATGTGGAGACATGCTGACTGCAGTGCATCTGACAGCTGCTGAAGGGTGCGTGGTGGAGGATCCGTAGAGCGAACAACACAATCGAAGTGGTCCCACAGATGCTCAATTGAGTTTAAGTCAGGGGAATCAGGAGCCACGGAAGTACTTTGTAGTCTTCATCGTGCTCTTTAAACCACTCTCAGACATTTCTAGCCGTGTAGCACGTCACATTATAGTTCTGGAAGACCCAATCCGTCCCAGGGAAGACAATCAGCACGTGTGGGTGTACGTGGTATGCAAGGATGGATTCATAACGAATTAGGTCCATAGGACGTTCCATAGGTACGAATGGGCCCAGGGAATGCCACGGAAGCATTCCCCAGACCATAATGCTTCCCCACCAGCCTGTGTTCTTCCAGCAATTGTGGAAGAGTATTTGATCTCCGATGTTTCTCGCCTTATACGCCAACATCCATCCGCTCGATGAAGCAGAAAACCTGACTCATCTGAGAGGGAATTCTTTGCCAATCAGCGGAGGTCGAGTTCCGATACTGTCGTGCAAATGTAAGCCTTTTCTGCCGATGCACCTTCGTTAGCATAGGTGCAGTGACCATCCGTCTGCATGGGAGCCTCATAAGCAGTAGGGTTAGACTGAACTGTCGTTTTAGACACACTTCCGGTAGCCCCCTGGTTCATTTGGCCAGTGAGTTGTTCCACTGTAGCGTGTCGATCGGCCATCACGCTCCTTTGAAGCCGACGTTCACCTCTCACATCAATGGCACGTGGTGCGCCGCAGTTTCCACGTCGCTTATTCGCAATTGTTCCATTTCTCTAATCACGATTCACGTTAACAGCAGAAGAAGCACGCGAACAGTTCACGAACTGCGGTGTTTCAGAAGTACTTCCACCCGTGGCCCGGAAGCCAATAATCATTCCTTTTTCGAATCTGATGAATTGCTGCTTTTATCCATGACAGCAACGAGTAATATGTTTTCAGAATGACGCCCAAGTCAACTCACCACATAGCAGCGAGTGATGTGTTTTCAAGCACACCTTTTCCCTCCAAGCCAACTCACGACACGTGCCTTCTTTCATTGGGTACGGGCTCTTGACGTCATGAGTAGTTGGTCGTAATAATGTGACTCGACTGTGTGTAATGTATAGCTTTTGTACAATGCTTTCTGTTTTCTTTCTGCTTAATGAAGTATATTTATCGTGAAACTGGTCAATAATTTTGTAGTATTATTGAGTAACATTTTCCTGAACAATTCGTCCGTCTTAGAGCTACTCACGTTCACCTTTTGTACCAACTTCATGTCAATCACCTTCGACTTTTTTTTTTGCTTGTTTTCCTGTCAATCAAAAATAAGCTATAGCATTGTATCCTAACACTAAACTTCAATTCTTATATTTCACTCACGTACATCTTCTCCGCCCATATCTGAAGAGATCATTGTCAGCGTAAATAAACTTAATAAATCATTGTTTTGTTACTCTATCCCTCTCTCAGGCGTCTTTGTTACTATCATCAGCACCTGTATCAGTAGGGAGGTATCAATAGTCTTATCGTCTCGCTACTTCAAACTGCTGTTTTCTCACTCTATTGTGCAAAACTTCCAATGCGTAATGAGTGCTAATATCAGTGAACATTGAACGATATCACACAAATAACCGAAGTCAATTCCTTCATCTAGCTATTTCGAACTTCATTGTAATCGGAAAAGTGTTCCTAAAATTATTCGTTTCCCGCTGCATTGTGAACCGACTAAATTGGGAATACTAGTGTAAAAATACCGTGTCGTGCATTGCATTCCGCAGTTTATCTGGCTACAATCAATTTTATTCGAACAGCCTCTGCAATACAGAGCAAAAAGCTGGCAATTCCTTGCAAATTTCCATAACTAATCATAAGTTTTCTGCTTGACCTCGAGATTTTTCCTTCTCTTATAATAGTCTCGATCTTGCCTACTCCATTCTACTCAAAGAACAAGGTCTCGAGCAACACTCAATGGTTGACCCTCAGTGGAGTTAAAAATGGAAGAACGAAAGAACACATGCAAAACATTGCTTAAGGCATATGGAGCATTAAATTTCCAACAGCAAAACAATGAGGTTATCTTATATTAAACTAGCACATAGTCCGTGACATGCACGGGTGAAATAGCTGTGACTGAAATTTTTATAACACGAATCGTAAAATACGTGCAAAATATATGAATCATAAATCGTAAAAATCCTAAATACCCAGATATAATAAAGGGTTAAATTAATAATGGGCAATCAATAAGACACGTCACCAAAAACATAATTATATTCTTTTTTCTGAAATTATTTTGCAATGCAAAGAAAATGAAATACAGCACGACATAATACCTACGTAACAGAACAAACGCCGCAGACAGTTGTTCGAGCACGTACCTGTTGCCACAGATAAAGTCGCCTTTATTTTCCGGTATTAATCGTTGATTTTACGTACCGTGCGATAGCGGTGAGGCTAGTTTGACTTCGGCCACCGGATAAAAGCAGATGGCGCTGCAAGTACTGAATGACGCCAGAGCGTTAGGAACAGACGTAGCCTATTATGTCAGTTTTATTAGTATTCATTCATTGTTAACCTTATCAATCCACTGCTGGACGAAGGTCTCCCCAAGTTTCTTCCACAACGGTCTGTCTTGTGCCAGTCTCCTCCATGTCACTCCTGCATATTTTCGTATTTTATCCACCCATCTCCCATGTGGTCTTCTTCTGGGTCTTTTCCTTTCCCTTGGAATCCAGTCTAAAATTTCAGTTGTCGATCGGTGGTCTGTCCTTCTGGCAATATGTCCAGCCCATTGCCATTTTAGGGATTTTACTCTGATCATGATGTTTTCCACTGTTGTCATTTTTCTGATCCACGAGTTCTTCTTCTTATCTCTCCTGGTTACACCAAGCATGCACCTCCTCATGCTACTTTGAGTTGTCTGCATTCTTTGTAGGTCTCTTTTAGCTAAGGTCCACGTCTCTGCTCCCTACGTAAGTATAACGAAGTGAATTTCTCCGTCATTTCTGTCCACGCCAGGATTCGAATCCGGATCCCCTCACTCCGGAATAAGTCACTCTCCCAATTGAGCTACGCGGACGTTTTATTCTGATTCCTATCTGCCTTTATGTCGTGTGCGTCCTTCTGGCAGGTACGTCACATCTCCTGGTACGTTACATAAGCACTGGAAGGATGCATTGATCAAACACTTTTCTTTTAAGACATAATGACATATTGCTCTTGAAAATTATACTGTTTCTTCCAAAAGCTCTCCAGGCAAATTTTATACGCTGATTAATTTCTTCATCAATGTGACCTGCACTTGATATCTGCTGTCCAAGATAAATGTAGGCACTGGTTATCTCCAGCTTTTCCCCATCAATCGATACATCTTCATTTCTTGTAAAAGCAGTGTGCATCACTTTTGTGTTCTGAAAGTTCATTTTTAAACCCACTTCTATACTCTTGTCAGCAAGTTCCTGGATCATACTGTTATGAATAATAATAATATTAATAATATTTCATAGATGTTATGAATAATATTAATGTATGCATCTTCAATACCGCAGGATTTCAGAGCCATTGTAACTGCTGATGGCTTCACTGAATCAAAGGCCTTTTCATAGTCAATAAAAGCCATGCATAATGGAAGTTCATATTCCCTCGCTCTTTCAATTAGTTCTCTCAGTACGTGGATATGATCTATTGTGCTGTAGCCACTCCTGAATCCAGCTTGTTCTCTCGGTTGAGCCATGTCCAGTGTTACCTTCAAGCGGTGTGAAAGAACTTTAGTTGAGATTTTATAAACCACTGATAGGAAGCCGATAGGTCTGTAGTTCCTGAGATCCTCAATGTCACCTTTTTCATGTAGCAGGATCATTGTAGCATTGTTCCAATCCTAAGGAATGTTTTCTTCATTAAGGCATCGAGTGAAAACTTGGTCGAGTACTGTTTCAATTTCTCCACTTGGTTCTTGTTTACTAGTATATTATAATTTATATAAATTTTTTCGGGTTATATTATTTTATTTAAATGTCGTCATCGTCTATCTCTGATCTCCCGAAAATTATTTTTAGAAGTGCTAACTTTGTATTAACCACCGGGATGGCGCAGCTGGCAAATTGTCAGGTAAACGGCAGCTCAAGGTTCGATTCCCCTCTACCGCACATTCAGTTCGGAACCTTTCCAACTTCTTAACGGAACGGAACGCGCATGCGTGGATGGGCCTTTGAAAATTGTCCCTGGCATCCGTAACGCTTATGGCGGTTTCTCCTGCCATTAGCAATCTGCTCAGCATTGGGCTGAACAGTGGTCACGATCACTGGCCACAACTCCATTATCGGATATTCTGATATCTGGTCACGATATCAGAATATCCGATAATGGAGTTGTGGCTCCATTATAGTGGGGTGAGAGAACACAATGACGAGCGGAAATTTCTTTAAAAGCATCTTTGCATTACAGGAATCCTATACCTACCATGAATTTCATAAAACCCTTACCTCACGCCACCGCAACACCATGTGTAGAATCGGATCGGCTACAATGTTCAAACCTGTGCCTTCATTCGTAAAGGCTGAGTTCAAATTCTACCTAAATGACCCTTGTGCCGTATTTATAATAATTTTGGGTTGTTAAAATTTATCATGTTTTTTCCAACATAAAATATGTTAATCAAACAGAAGTCATCGCTCTTTCCACCATTTTATAAGCGAGTCACGGAAAAATTCTCATCGGCCGCCACCGGCCGATGAGAATAAGAGCGATGACTTCTGTTAGATGTTCCTGGCCCACGTCACTTGTCTGTATAGAATATGCTTCCTGAATAGTTTATGAAAAAACGTTCAAGTAAGAAACATTTTCTCGTCGCTTCTTAGGGGAGTGATGGAAAAATGCTTGAGAGATTAACTCAGGCATAAAATATGTAGCACATGAAAATATCAAGTACACAAATATGGCATGAATCTATAACTTATGTTTTACACCTTTTACGCGCTTGATGTTTTAGTTCTTATGTTTTAGTCCTTTTACACCCCTTATGTTTTAGTCCTTTTACACCCACGGGAGCTGCCAAAAAGTGCAGCTGTTTCCGAAATATTGGCATCTGGACTCCGGGCTCCAACTATTTGCCCGCCGTCAAATTGGCTTCAGTCACCACGTTTCCCCAGTACTCGCAAATGTTTACTGATTGCGTACAGATGATAGGTGAGCACAAGTTTTAGTAGTTGGCACGTGGTACTTCGTTAACGTTCCGAATATGAAAAACGATGGCTGTTACTAATGCAAAGTTGTATAATAGTTATTGTGAAGAACTTTATATGGCATTTTTCAAAGAGTTCCAATTTCAGTCTTCCTAACTCCATTTTTAGCTTTGAATCTTTAATATATTAACCTCGAGGTTTACGAATGAATACTGGACTGAGGTTTGTGCAAAGTAAGAAAGGAAGTTTTTCAAAACTGAGAATTCGAGATCATACTTTTTCTTTTGCTAAATTTTTCTTGTATTGGAGCGCGTATTTATAAATAAAATAATTTAATACATTTCTTTCTCATTAAAAAAATGATTTCCCATTTTTCGCACACAAATAGGGTAAAAATGTTGAAACACAGGGTGTTAATCTCATACCAATGGAAGTTAAGAATTATTAGGATAATTTTTGTGTGGTGATAGTTTAACAGCGGACCGTAATGAATACAAGAATTCGAAAAATGATGCAAAATCTCCGTTTCGAACTGGCATCCAAAGATTTAAAACAGCAAGAATGTGTAAAAACACTTAATAACGTACCACAATAGAATTTTTTTTTTGTTTGCGTCATATCAAGTACAATTCTGCTTTGGTGTCACGTCATCAAAACTAGCTTCATATAGCGTCATCATGCATGCAATGATAATAGTCTTCCATGGTGCCTCAGAAGAATATTGGAAGGTAGAAGTTATAAAGATTGCATTTAAGTCAGCCTACCAAAGGAGAACAGCCGGTTATTTACTTTGGCATTAACGATAAGGTTTCGGAAAGTTCCCTGTGCAACAACAGACGGAAATAGAGTTGAAAATCGATACCTCAATCTTCAGTCGTACATAGTCCTACTTTACACAGTCGTATCAGAATAATATAACCACCTACATAATAATGGGAATATCCACCCCTAGCGCGGATGACAGCGGTGAGACCGCGTGGCATGGACGCAATGAAGCCCTGGAATGTTGCTTGAAGCACAGGTGCCCATTCGGACTGTAGAAGAGCACGGGGGTCCTGCAGAGGACGTTATTGTGGGCCGGCTCGTCGAACTTTTCGGTCCAAATAGTCCCACAAGTTCTCTATGGGATTGAGGTCGGGCGATTTCTCCAGCCAAGAGAAAACGGAGACATCGATGTCCTGTTCCTGGAACCAGTTACGCACCCTCTTAGTGACATGGCACGGCGCATTGTCCTGTTGATAGACACCTTCACCACCAGGGTAAACGTCCAACATGAAGGAATGTACTTATGTGGTCAGCGAGGTTTGACTGGTAGCCATTGGCGTTCAGGGACCCATCGAATGGTACCAGTTTATATCAGGAAAACATCCCTCAGACATGCACACTGCCACCGCCGACCGGTACTTCACGGACAAGCGTGTCTGGGTGTCGTTGGTTCCCGTGTGTCTGACGTCGTATCCGCCACCCCCATCGCTTCTGTTGAGTAGAAACCTCGATTCGTCAGAGAAGGCAACTTTTGTCCACTCTTCCACTGTCCAATGATATTAGTCCCATGCAAACTGTAGGCGTCCTTGCGGATGAATCTGGGTTAACATGGGGCGCCTTGACACAACGTCAATTCCGGAGATCCGTGCGTAACAGGGTTCGCTCTATTGTAATCGAAGACGCGTACCTGGGTTCCCCAGCATTCATTTGCTTGGTCAATTGCTGCACTGTTGCGCGTCGATTGCTCGACGTTCTCTTCTGTGGTCGATGGCCTTTGGGATTCCACAGTTACAGTCGAGAGGTACTCAGTGTGCCAGCGATCCATTCTTGGCACACCCTTACAATAACACCTCGCGAACAGCCCACGAAGTGTTCTGTTTCTGATATGCTTCACCCTCGGAGCTTTAGCCGATGATCATTCCTTTTTGAACGTTCGTCAAGTCAAATCACTACTTCTGTCCATTGTGTTCAGGTTACGCACCATGACTCTATTCTGGCCGGCCACTTACACACTGAAGATCAATTGAATAAGGGATACCTGTCTAGTAACGTGTAGCACCACCTTTCGCCCTGATGACGGCGGCGATTCGTCTCGGCAAGACACCGGAAGCATTGGGAAGCCATATGGATCCACGACCCCTGAACAAGCTCCCACAGTTCACGAAGATTTGATGGAGGGGTTAGAGCCTCGAACATCTCTCTCGATGGCATCCCAGATGTGCTCGATCGGATTGAAGTCAGGTGACCTAGCTGGCCAAGGAAGCGAGGTCACGTCGGTGGAGTGTTCATCCAAGCATTCGAATACAATTCGGGAGCGACAGCACGTTGCATTGTCTTGTTGCAGGATGAAGTCCCCAGTGGGATGTTGAAGACGCACAAACGGAAGCAAATGGTCGTTCAGGATATCCCGGTAACGTTGGCCTGGGAGGGACGATGTCACACGTACCAGGCGTCCCATTTCAGTCCACGTAAACAGTCCCCAGACGAGAATGCCACCCCCACCAGCTTGAAGAGTTACATCCTGGCAAGAAGGAGCCATCGCTTCATGTGGTTTGCGCCGAACTCGAATCCTCCCATCCGCATGTACCAACGTGAATCTCAACTCATCAGTCCAGGCAACATTTTGCCACATGTCTAGGGTCCAGTGGCGATGTTCCCGCGCTCATGCTAATCTTTGCACCCTGTGATGTGCAGTCAGCAGCGGTACCCTAGTGCGACGATGGCTTCTGTACCCCATAGCGAGGAGATGGTTCTGGATGGTGTCGCTGCTTACACGTTTTTGTGCACCAGCGTTTAATTGCCGAGTGATTTCTTGCACTGTGGCCCGTCTATTCGCTGTTACAATGCGAGCTAGCCGACGATGACCCTGCTCATAAACATGCTGTTATCCACGGCAGTTGGCCCTTGCAGGGATGGTTTTACCGGATTCGATGTACTCACGGGGCACCCGTGACACAGTGGCTCGTGAAAATCCCAGTGCCTGCACGACTTCTGAGATGGAGTGATCCATTCGTCGGGCCCCGACAATTTGTCCACGATCAAATGCGCTTAGATCCTTCATCTTACCCATACTGCGTCCGACTCTTACTGATTCCCGTCGCATCACTCCTTATATTGTCGGATCGCTGCATACGTCATGTCGTTTCCGTTTACACGGCCGCCCACAGCGTCACATTTGCATAACGCCAGCTGTCTCTAATTCAATTGCTCTTCAGTGTATCTCAGTGTGGTCGACCTGGTCACGTGTACTCTGTGACGCGCCTGGGCGGGTACACTGTGATTACAGGGGTGGCCGTATTTTTCTGATAAGACTACCTATTTATCCCTCACAGCAGTCTATCAAGAAATTCTTTTAGTCTTCGGAATAGTACCTTCATGAAAATATTTCTCTGAAAGACATTGTAGAAATTAACATTAGAAATTATTTATTAGACCACAAGAATATGTTCGGAATTAGGTAAGCTCAAGATCTTGTTTCTTGAACAGAATATAATAATAATAAGCTTGCATGGTTAGGTATTGCTATTGTTAATTCTTTGAGTTCGTTCCATGAGGGGTTCATCTGCTCTTTCCACTCTGAACAACCATCGATAATAATTGATTTCACTAGGAATTCCTCATTACCAATTCTTAATTGTACTAACAGTCTTTAATGAAGCTTCTTTGAATTTTTTTCATGATGACATTTTCACTAATGTTCGTAAATTGTGCATTTTACATGTATTCAATGTGTATATATACATGTACATTACATTTTTTTTTTTTTGCCTTTTACAGAGCGAGCGGAAAACGAGAAAAAAGCCGATTTCTTAAAATTTTGGTTAAACCCAGGGATTATGATATATTCCTTTACTATATTTACAAGTTTCAACTATATTGGTTACAACAGTGCCACTTTAGAGCCACATTTAAGAGAGGTAAGTCAGTGAAAGTTTCTTACACTTATTTGTACTTCTTTTTTATTTCGGAATAGCGATTAATTGTGTAAGCTTGTGAAACGATACAAACGGACGTAGTGTAAATTCTGCTGAAATTTATTATGCCAAGTGTACCTTCAATTAGGAAATTTTTGATTTAAGTTTTTGCAAAAGATAATCTTAAAAAGTATTGCTTTTATCATTTATTCTTCATCAGCTTATTTGAAGAACCTTATTTTCTTAAAAATCCATCGGAACAACTTTTAATACAGCATAAGATACTTCCCCGTTGCACAAGTTTATACTTTCCGTTCACGCCATTTTCAATTTCTTTCCATGTGTCTTACATGAGCAATTCCTGTATAGTAGAAAACACCACTTGCTTGTTCAAGACTTTGATATAAATGATCGACCCAAACAGCTTGATGATAAGTCTCAGTCTCTTCCTTGTTTGACCTTTTTTCATTCCTTTCGTGTTTTCTTCTTTTTTCGCAAACAGTTTTCCAATGGCGTTTTACTCGATTTTGGTTTCCGTAAGATTTTTCTTTCTGATCAAGATTGCGCGATTTTCCTAGTACCGTTGTAGAAAAATTTAATATGAATGCAATAAATAAATATAGCCACATGGAAATCTAACGACGTAATGTTAAGCGTACATCACCACGCAAGGAAGAAGAAAAATGCAGCAGAATCGCCATGTACGTTCTACGTCGGCAGGGTGAAGTACCACAACATATGACGAACGGGAAGAACTTGAGGAAGCCCTCTTATTCTCCTGACCAATGATTCTCTTTCTGTGTTGTTAAATGGGATTACAAAAATGATCAGTATCAACTATGTGAAAACACAAATTTTCCGATGACGATATCGAAACCGCATCCTTCTGCTCCGGCGCCGAATGCTCTCCCAATTAAGGTACACCGTCGGAATTTATCGCGGCAACCTTGCCATATTCTTCACCTCTGTAGTACCTCACATATATCCCTCACTTGGGAAAGGGCTGGGAGGTAATCATAGGTTTCCGGTTCATTCGGCAAACCATGATTGAAGTAGCTCGCTGAAGAAGAAGCAATTCTGATTCATTCCAGATGACGTGCAAAAGAAGCACGCGCATTTTTTGAAGCATTGAAGAAGGAATTCTCATTAATTCCAAACGATATGTGGAAGGAACATCACACATTTTTTGAAGAACCTAACTGCATTTCCACAATCGGTCGCCAACGTAAAAACACAAATTTACCGGTGGTGGAAGTCGAACTCGCATTCTTCTGCTCCAGAGCTGAATTATTTCCCTATTAAACTATACCGACGAAATTTTATCGCTGCAACTTTGCCGTTCTGACAAGTTTCACCTCAGTACGTCACAACTGTTATCACTCCAGTGCTGGATGTAAGTCTTTCCAAGTATATTCTACAAATCTTTGTCTTCAACAATTCCCTTCCGAGTCACTCCGGCATGCTTTTGAATTTTATCCATCCTATATGTGCGGCCTTTTTCTCGACCTTCCCTGTCCCTTGGCATCTGATGTAATATTTAAGTTCTCTAACGACGCTCAGTTCTTGTAGCAGTATGTCCAATCCATAACCGCTTGCAGGTCTTCACTAATACAGACAATTGACGTGGATTAGGAACGTCAAACAGAAGTCATCGCTCTTTCCACGTTTATAAGTGAGTCGCGGACAAATTATCATAGGCCAACACCAGGAATCGAACACAGGGTCTTCCAGTTACGCGTCGGACATGCTACCACTGCACCACAGCAGCCTCGAATTCCTCCAAACTCCTATACACTAACTTTTTTCAACTTTTTTTTCTTTGGCGAATCCCCAGCATTGTGTGGGGCTCCAAGAAGCCACCTGCCAAGTGACTTGGCAGTTAGTGTATGTAAGTCTGGAGGAATTCGAGGCCGCTGTAGTGCAGTGGTAGCAAGCATGTCCAGGCGCGTAACTGGAAGATCCTGTGTTCGATTCCTGGTGGCGGCCGATGAGAATTTTTTCGTGACTCACTTCTAAACGTGGAAAGAGCGATGACTTCTGTTTGATGCAGGTCTTTACTTTAATCACGATGTCCTCAACCCTTGTATTCCTGATTCATGAGGTCCACTTCCTGTCTTTCTTAGTTACATCATGCATGTATCAATCCATGCTTCTTTGAAATATCCATAAGTAAGAACTGGAAGTACGCGCTCTAATTGAACACTGTTCCTGTGAGACATAATACAAGATTGCTCTTGAAAGTCGTAACTGCCACCCCGGTGGCGCAGTGGTCTAAGCGATGGCCTCTGATCATTCGTCCGTAAGGGGCCCGGGTTCGAATCCTGGTTGACCCTAAATCAGGGACGGGCGACTGCTTATAGCCCATTGAGTTGCTCACGGTGGTCGTTAAACCTCCAACCAAAAAAAAAAAAAAAAAAGGCCTAACTTTTCTTTCTTATGCACACAAGCTAACAACTTTTACTCGCCTATT
Organism: Macrothele yani; assembly: GCA_039090855.1. Taxonomy (NCBI): domain Eukaryota; kingdom Metazoa; phylum Arthropoda; class Arachnida; order Araneae; family Macrothelidae; genus Macrothele; species Macrothele yani. The sequence continues at coordinate 65,612,592 of CM077005.1, forward strand.
AATTTCTTCTTCGTTGTTGTTCGTTCTGGATATATGTTGTCCAATTTAATGTAAGTACCAGTCATCTAATTTTTTTTTTGTCTTTATCCCCTATACACATGAATTTCTAATTTTTTTTGGAGGGGGGGGGGCGGTTATTGACCACCGTGAGCAACTCAGTGGGCTACAAGCGGTCTCCCGTTCCTAATTTAGTGTCACTGGTTCCAGGGAAGGGAGAGAGTCACTGTCGTAAGACAAACACAACATCCATGCCTCACCGGGATTCGAGCTCACCTATCTCGGAACGAGTGGTCAGAAGCCAGCGTTTAGACCATTGCGCCATCAGGGCTTCCCCTCTAAATCTTTTGTTCTTGTAAAAGAATTATACATAAATTTAATTAACACTATGTTTACCTTCAGTCCCCCTTCTTTACTCGTGTCAGCAACTTCCTGGATCATACTGTGAAACTGTGAGGGTGGTACTTGCAAAAGTCGTTAGCAAAACGATGGTTGGTTAAGCAGTATCCATTGATCTTTATCAGCTTGTATTCCCAGTTAATTATTGAAAGATACTCAAGATATAAGGGTTAAAATCCATTTGCAGTTATGTGCAAGCTGAAACGAATGCAAAGGCTTTTAAACCTTAAGGAAAGGAACTAAAAGCCCTAAATATTTTCCCATTATTTAAGTTTTAAATTACAGTGTATATATTCATTAAGGCTGGTTGAAAATCATTTCGTTCGCAGACCCCAAATATTCCAAAGTCATGTAACATAAATAAAGAAAGACGAAGCATCGCACAGCAAAGGTTTTGTAGCGATACTTTTTTTATCAGAATTCATAGGTCAATTCTACTGGCCAGTGACCAATATCTTGATAAACTCATAAACTCTTCAGTTTGCTTAGGATATTTTTATTAACGTACTTTCGTCTGTTATTAATAGGGGGAAAACAATATTATCGGCAGCGACTCTCTCTCTCTCTCTCTCTGCTTACTTCCCATTAAAATCACATAAGCATTAATCCTCACGTTATGTATTTCATCTAAAACAATGTAATAAAAAATCATAGTACCGTTAACCGTTTTCTCTCTCTTTTTAAAATATTGAACTGCTGAAAATTTGTCTGTCTGCCTTTAAATGTAATATCTCAATCTGCATTTTTTTATGTGAGAATTTCAGACGCACCTTTTGCTCAGTCTACATACAGTAGGGCCGCCCCGGTGGCGCAGTGGTCTAAGGCGCTGGCCTCTGATCATTCGTCCGTAAGGGTACGGGTTCGAATCCCGGTGAGGCATGGATGTTGTGTTTGTCTTACGGCACTGGCTCTCTCCCTTCCCTGGAACCCGTGACCCTAAATTAGGGACGGGCGACTGCTTATAGCCCATTGAGTTGCTCACGGTGGTCGTTATACCTGCAATCAAAAAAAAAAAAAAAAAAAAATAACATACAGTAGTATCAATATAGTAGTATCATATAATAAGGGATACCCATAGTAGCATTGTAGTATCACATAGCTATATACTGTAGTATAGTACAGTATTATAGGTGATCGGACGGCTGCTTTTAGTAAGGGACATTCATAGTAGTACAATAGTATCATTTAGCTATAGCAGTATCATATACACTGAAGAGCAATTGAATAAGAGATACCTGTCTAGTAACGTGTAGCACCACCTATCGCCCTGATGACGGCGGCGATTCGTCTCGGCATGGACTCGACAAGACACCGGAAGCGTTGGGAAGCCATACGGATCCACGAACCCTGAATAAGCTTCCACAGTTCACGAAGATTTTATGGAGGGGGTCAGAGCCTCGAACATCTCTCTCGATGTCATCCCAGATGTGCTCTATGGGACTGAGGTGAGGTCACCTAGCTGGGCAAGGAAACGAGGTCAAGTCGGTGGAGTGTTCATCCAACCATTCGGATACAATTCGGGAGCGATGGCACGGTGCATTGTCTTGTTGCAGGATGTGGTTTCCAGTGGGAAGTTGAAGATGCACAAACGGAAGCAAATGGTCGTCCAGGATATCCCAGTAACGTTGGCCTGTGAGGGACGATATCACACGTACCAGGGGTCCCATTTCAGTCCACGTAAACAGTCCCCTATACGAGAATGCCACCCCCACCAGCTTGAGGAGTATCCTGCTGGCAAGAAGGATCCATTGCTTCATGTAGTTTGCGCCGTACTCGTATCCTGCCATTTGCATGTACCAAGGTGGATCTCAACTCATCAGTCCAGGCAACATTTTCCCACATGTCTAGTGTCCAGTCGCAATGTTCCCACGCCCATGCTAATCTTTGCACCCTGTGATGTGCGGTCAGCAGCGGTACCTTCATGGGACGATGGCTTCTGTGCCCCATAGCGAGGAGATGGATCTGGATGGTGTGGCTGCTTACACGTTTTTGAGCACCAGCGTTAAATTTGCCGAGTGATATCTTGCACTGTGGCCCGTCTACCTGCTGTTATAACGCGAGCTAGCCGACAATAACCCAGTTCATCCACACGCAGTTGTCCACGGCAGTTGTCCCTTGCAGGGATGGTTTTACAGGATTCGATATACTCACGGTGCACCCGTGACATAGTGGCTCGAGAAAATCCCAGTGCCTGCACGACTTTCGAGATGAAGTGACCTATTCGTCGGGCCCGGACAATTTGCCCACGATCAAATGCGCTTAGATCCATTGTCTTACCCATACTGCGTCCAACTTTTTCTGATTCCCGTCGCATCAGTCTTTTTATTGTCGGATCGCTGCATACGTCATGTCGTTTCTGCTTACAGGGCCACCCACAGCGCCGTATTTGCATAACGTCAGCTGTCTCTAATTCCATTGCTCTTCAGTATAGTATATAGTAGTATCATATCAATAAGAAACACCCATGGGATCGGACACTTCGTCCCTTATATAGAGGTGTTCCTTACTGGGAAGTTCCTAACGAAATACGTATTTAAATAAATAAATTTAATAAGGAATGTAAATTTTATGCGTAAATAACAATAAATCTTGAGTACAGTAAAATAAAAAGTGCATATGTATAAAACAAAAATACAGTACATGTATAAAAGTACAGTAGCTGTATATGAATCAGAGGAAAATATATGTAGTACGTATTTATTTGAAATAATCCGACATAAGAATTTGTTTAGAAGCTTTCAATTTCCAAGCATTTTTCTCAAAATGAATATTAAGTTTACTAATTAAATTGAGTCCTTCACTGTCACCGACATTTAAAAAATACCTAAGCAATTGTCCGACGTAATTTAAGGCTTCTTTAAAGTTTTTGATATCACAGCTTTGTTAATGAAAAACAGACACAACAAAGCAACTGCCTAAAACTGTGTACTCCTTTTGCTTCCTACACCTAATGTCCTAAGTCTGAAAGACCACATGTTTCTGCATTATCGGTTTAACAGGAACTTCAGCCCTAAAACATGTTTAACGCTTGTGTTCCTATTGGACAGTTTCATTGTTCTCTGTCTCTAGTCTTGTGTATATTGTAACTTTCAAATTGCCTTCTTACTGCGGGGCTCATTGTCATTAGTCTTAAGAGTACCCTAATCCCCACCATGCTGTCAAACGGAACGACTGACATGTGCCCCTGTCCATTCCTGTCTGATCACAAACTTGACCTTCAAGCAGTGTTATCTACTAAAAGTTGTTATATCTAGGTATTTTCTGATTGTTGAGTGGAACCCAATTCTTTTTAGAGAATTCTTTTGGTTCTATAAATGTCCTTAAAGTACAGGGCCACTTATTCGGAGATAGATACATCAGGATCCATGTAGCAAAGGACTGGGACAAGGACAATTGCCCATTAAATAGAGGTGTCCCTTATTCGAACGTGTCTCTTAAAGGAGGTAGCGCTGTGTAAGTAGAATTGATTTAGTATTTGCTTATACTTCATCTGATATGCTTACTAAGTTTTACTTATTATAATAGTACATTAAGCCATGGACAGGGCTTATGGCCAAGGCAGTCTCCCTTCAATATTTCTGACCACAGGTCCTGGAAAAGGGGCTGCGCAAGAGGCGTGGGGCAAGCGGGCTACCAACGCCTCATCCGGGACTCGGGCTTTGGCCTTTTTCGGACGAATGGGCCGAAGCCAGAGTCTCAAGTCAGTCAGCCAAAGGGACAACTCCTAATATTCTTTTTCATAGTTAAGTACCTTCATATCTCCTTAGTGAACTACTTACGTATTTGTTTGCGATTCACTGCCCGAAATACACTGCCTGAAAGTGAAAAAAGAACACCAAGAAGGAGACGTCTGATACCAACGAAATTTATACAGCATTTTAACGGAATACAGAGGATAACGTGATCAAAACATTATGGCAAAATACAGCTGTATTTGCTGCTAAACTGAAAAATAACATTTCCATGTAACATGGTTAGTACGATGTTGAACCGCCATGAACTGCGTCACACTGTGCAATTCTGGCATGGAGTCTGTCGTACAGATGTTGGATGTAAGTTTGGGGTATTGAGTTCCAAGCATCCTCAACCTGGACGCGTAAATCGAGGATGGGCGTGGCTGGCCGTGGAGACCGGATAAGTCGTTGTCCCATAAAATCCTACACGTGCTCAATCGGGGACAAATCTGGTGAACGTGCAGGCCATGGAAGTTGTCTCACACCCTGAAGTGCATGCTGCGTTGCACGTGTCATGTGTGGGCGTGCGTTATCTTGCTGGAAAACACCACGATGGACCGATCTTACAAATGGCACAACAACGGGCTGAATGATGTTTTTGATGTAAGAGGTGCTGTTTAACGTACCCGGTACAAACACTAGCTGTGTACGGGTGTGATAGCTGATCGCTCCCCACACCAAGAGACCAGGTGTAGGCCCTGTGTGTCGCTGGCGGATGCAAGAAGGGTGGAGACGCTACCCTGTGCGTCTGCGAACACTCATACGGCCATCGGAGGCTCCCAAGCAGAATGAATCTGCTTTCATCGCTGAACACGACAGATCGCCATTGCGTTCTCCAGTGCAGACGTTGACGACACCACTGCAGCTTTTCCTGACGGTGGGCTGGAGTCAGAGGTACACATGCCAGAGGCACACGTGCACGTAGTCCTGCATCCAGTAGACGGTTTGCGGATTGTTCGGCAGAGTAACCTCAGATGCAACGGCAGCTCGGATTTCCGTCGCAGTGGATGTTTTGCTTGACAACGCCGCTTTTCTTAGCGTCGATCGGTCCGCTCATCCGTCCGTCTGTGTCTCCCGGTTCCACGTCTTCTCGTGTGGGAATGTTCCTCGGACCATCTACGCCACCATCGTACCACCACCGATACTTCCCGTCCAATAAACTCCGCAATACGACGATACGACCACCTGGCCTCGCGGAGTCTGACTAGACAACCTCGCTCAAAGTCCGATAACTGCTGAAATCGTACACGTCTTCCATGTCTAGGCATTGCAGCTTCTTCAGGGTCTTCGCACGTGTCCGTACGCCGACGACTGATTACATTCACTTCGCCGTACTCCTAAAATACCACCGACGATAATTTGCATATTATGTCGTGCTGTGGCGTAAGCGCTTACCGGTTGTTCCCGAAATTAATATCACACCTACGTAAACTCGACCTCATTAACATATGTAAATTTCATGATCGTCCACCAATTCCTTCTTGGTGTTCTTTTTTCACTTTCCGCCAGTGTATTTTCAGCTACGTATACTTAATGTTTTCCATTCTAAAACTGATCTGCGTATTTTCACCTCTTCTTCAGTTTAACCTGTCGGGGGTGCTGCTAGGTTTGATGTTTGCTCTGAACGGAACTGTATACGCTGTTAGTGCTTCCATATGGGGTTGGTTGAGCGACAAAAAGGTAATATATAATTTCCTCTCTTTACTATTGTTATAATTTCTGACTTTACCAGTGACAAAACTAAACAAAAAGGTTTTCATTACATTTGTCTATATCACAAAACACCTTACTCAGATCAATGTATAGCATCCGACAACAGCTAAACATATTCTCTTATCTGCTGATTTTTCCCAACTGCAAGTTTGTAAAACATGGGTCGCGGGATAGAAGTGATAGAAATCAAGATCCGGAAAAACGATTCTTTCAAACTGATGCAACTCTTCACATATTTGAATTGTAATGTTTAGTATTTAGCTGGTTTTATGTATCCCCACACATCCCAAATCACCAAATGATGGCTAGGCGAATATTGCACGGATTATTCGCATATTTTCACTTTATTCCATGTATACTGCTGGCCACCCAAAATGAAACACCAAGAAGGACACGAGATAGCAAAGCCAGATTTACTGGACACATAACAACAGATACAAAGATGAAACGATTGAGCTTACAGGCCCGTGTGACTTGCGGAACAAGCAGACATCAATAGTTCGTGTGGCCCCCATGGCTGGAAATAACGGCCGCTACACGCCGCGACATCGAACGAAAGAGCCTTTGGATGTGGGCTTGGGGTTTGTCGGTCCAGGCTGCTTCCACACGTTGCCACAGTTCAAATATTCGTAGCCGCGGGTGGTGCTTGCCGGGCCACTCGGTCAGCAACCAGACGTGTCCGATGGGCGTCATATCGGGAGAACAGGCGGGCCACGGCAGCAGTGACACCTGGTGGGCCATGACGAATTGTCGCACGATACGTGCCACGTGCGGGCGCGCTTTGTCCTGTTGAAACGTGGCCGCTGGCAGGTCCTGGAGGTAAGGGAGGACTACAGGCTCCAAAACGTTGGAGATGTAGCGGTGGCGGTTGAGTGTACCGGTGATGCGTACCAAAGGGGTGCGGGTGTCATATCCAATTGCGCCCCAAACCATAACGCCAGGCGACGGACCCCCGCACGGGGATAACTGGTTTTCCAGTTATTTGGGAGCAGCGCCCCACGGCCCGAGCTGGCCTTGTGACTGGTCAACATCTGATGTCATGCCACCGCTTGTTTTTATTTCGGTGCTGCTGGAGTTTGCAGGGGCGGCTGTTCATCCAGCTGTTGGGAAGTCGCGGCCCCACGTTACCGAGCTGGTCTTGTGTCTCGCTTTTTCGTTTTTATTTCTTTTCTCCACTGGCTAGTTGCCCGTGTTGTATACTCTAACTAATCGCTACCACGCTATGTACTAACACCCCGGTCTTGTGGTTTTGTTACCCTCCACCACTAACTGTTTTATATTAGCCGCTCAGTTCATAGGTTGCTGAGATTCCGTTTAGGTTCCCTTCCAGGATTTGTCTTCTTTGGATTTCTTTTTTCCTTTTAGCTGGTTTGGGTGCTAGACCTACCTGCATGTTTGCCGCGTGCGGAGACCCGTGAGGCGGAAATGGGATGTCTGGCGGCTGAGGTCGCAGGAGACCGGAGAAGTGCCTCCTGTGTAATAACACTCCTCTTCGACCCCGGCTTCGCTGTAAACGGGAGGCTAGAGACTAACCCACCTCTAGTCAGACGTCTTGTACCAAGTTGTGTACAGGGCTTTAGCGGCTTTTTTGTCGTATAGCACGGCAGGGTAAGCCCGGGGACTGTGGGATCATGCCAAAGGCGTTGGCATGACGGTACCCGGAGGCCGAAGTGTCCGCCGAGTGCGTGTGATCACAGCCAACGGACTATATCTGCAACGTATAAGCTCCAGAACTGTGTCCAGCGTCATTTTCTTGGCTTGCAGATCTCCAGTTCTCCCTTGTAGGGCTCGGTGGTGGGTGGAGTAGTCTGCAGACGAATCTTCCTCCTTTTTTCCATAGGTAAAAACAAAAACAAAAACTCCAAATTCAAGTCACCTGAGAAATTGATAGTTGACAACGACTCTCCTTCGTCTTCTCAACCTACCAGGTCTCATAACCTTAAACGATCTTTCGACCATGACCTGGACCAAGAATGTGGAACCTCTTCTTCGGCAGCTGTACCAGTCGCTCCGAAGCGTCGTCTCCCCTCGTTTGCTGTGAATACGCATGCTACACACTTAGTTGTGGAATCCATCGATCCGAATGAGAGACTGTCCACCAGATCTCCTTTTTCATTTCTAAAGCTTTGGACGCTGCGGTTGGCCCCTTGACGTCTGTGAGGAAGCTTCGCTCTGGGGACCTGCTTGTCCAAACTTGCGGTGTTTCTCAGAGTAACACTCTTCTGCACCTCACTAGTCTTCAAGGTATTCCTGTCAAAGTGACACCTCACCCGTTTCTTAACACCTCTCGGGGTGTTATTTCGGAGTTTGATCTCTTGCCATGCAGTGAGGACGAATTGGTGAGTGAACTTGCAGATCAGGGTGTTATTGCTGCACGTCGTATGATGTTCCGGCGCGATGGTTCTTTGATTAAGTCTAAAAATGTAATCTTGACTTTTAACTCCCCGAAAGTTCCGACCGAAATCAAGGCTGGCTACTTGGTCTGTGGAGTTCGCCCGTACATTCCCAGTCCTCTGCGCTGTTTCAGGTGCCAGAGGTTTGGGCATTCACAACGTTCTTGTAACAGTTCCGCTCGTTGCGCAAATTGTGGCTCCAGTGAACATGACGGGGAAGGTTGCACTTCTGCGGCCTGCTGTGTTAACTGTGGTGAGGCCCATGCAGCTTACTCCCGCAACTGTATGAAATGGAAGGACGAGATGGCGATCCAGCGCCTCAAGACCCTGGAAGGCCTCTCGTACCCTGCTGCCAAGGCCAAGTTGGGTATTCCCAACAACCGACAGCGTACTTTTGCCGCAGTAGTTCAGTCTCTGCCACAACCCGTGCAACCCTTTGTTCCGCGCCCTGTAGCTCTCGCCGCACTTGCCAAGAGATCTACAGCTGAACAAGCGACACAGGTGGATTTCTCCGAGCTCCAGCTTATTCGACCAGCTGAGTCTGCGCCTTCTCTTTTGAAGACGACCGACTCTTCCAGTTCCCAGCAGAAAGCCTGCACGTGCGGAAGACCCGGCCCTCAATCCGCAAAGGTGTGCAGTGTCCATCCAACTGTCGCGGTCCACCTGACCAACATTGCAACTGTCTCAGACTCAGCGAGGTCCCCACCCTCAACCAACATTATAGAGGAACATAGGGGGAGGAGAGTGACAGTTCGTCCCCACCCTCATCCAACATTACAGAGGAACATAGGGGGAGGAGAGTGACAGTTTGTCCCCACCCTCAACCAACATTACAGAGGAACGTAGGGGGAGGAGAGTGACAGTTGGTCCCCCTCCTGGTGACTCATCCTATGTGTAGTTGTGTTCGATTTCGTGATGTGTTTTATCATTCTCATTCCTCAGTTTTACTTAATCGGCTTGTTTCTCACCATTGTACCATGTTTTTCATACTGTTTGTTTCATTGTCTTTTTTGGCCCTTCCTTCGTACTCATTGTTCGGTTTTACTTGGTCAGCCAGATTTGGGGATTTATGCCACGTTTTTTAATTCTGTCTGTTTGTCTTGTGTCTGGCGCTCTTTGGCCAACCATGGCCCTTGCGCCAATAAAATTTACTAACCAACCAACCAACCAGGCGACGGACCGGTATGGCGATGCATAATGCAGGTGTCATATAGTCTCTCCCCACGGTGCCGCCACTCGCGGATCCTACCATCGTGTTTTGGCAGGCAGAAGTGGGATTCGTCGGAGAATACAATGTCGTGCCATTCCGTAGTCCAGGTGCGGCGTTCAACGGCCCACTTCCGCCGCACTCGCCAGTGGTGTAACGTCAATGGTAATCGGAGCAATGGGCGCCGTGCGACAAGTTCCCGCTTCTGCAGACGACGTCGAACGGTACGTGCTGACTCAGGCCTGAAATTCGCAGCATGCGTCGCCCGCGAGAGGATATGCAAACGATTAGCATTGCAGGGCATATGCGAATAATATGCGCCCGGGACGCCACCAAGAAGCACTATAATAAGAGTGCACAGAAGGCGGGGTGTAAGTAGTGGAAGTGTGTTGGGTTGCCTGACCTGTACGTGGGAAGCTTCCTGATGCCTCGTCGCAGAATACGGCAGTCATTCCAGCATATTTCGGAGTTCGACATAGGACGAATAGTGGCTTATCGCGACAGCGGTTTATCGTACCAAGACATCGGCGCCCGTGTGGGACGACATCCAGCAACAGTGAAACGAGGATAAATTCGGTGGGTGCAGGAGATACGGACGGACCGACGTGAGCGGTTCCCGCGGCCGCGACACACCACCAAGCGAGAGGTCCGGCATGTTGTGTGGCGGGCATTGACGGCTCGCATCACGAACGTTAGCGCAGGAATTAGGGTGTGTTGCGCAACAACATGTGTCAGCACGTACGGTTCGACGTCGTCTGCAGGAGCGGGAACTTGTCGCACGGCGGCCATTGCTCCGATTACCATTGACGTTACACCACCGGCGAGCGCGGCGGCAGTGGGCCGTTGAACGCCGCACCTGCACTACGTAATGGCACAACATTGTCTTTTCTGACGAATCCAGCTTCTGCCTGCAACACCACGATGGTCGGATCCGCGTGTGGTGGCACCGCGGCGAGAGACTGTATGACGCCTGCATTATACATCGCCATACCGGTCCGTTGCCTGGCGTTATGGTTTGGGGCGCAATTGTATATGACACGCGCACCTCTGGTACGCATCGCAGGTACACTCAACCGCCACCGCTACATCTCCAACGTTTTCGAGCCTGTAGTCCTCCCTTACCTCCAGGACCTGCCAGCGGCCAGGTTTCAACAGGACAAAGCGCGCCCGCACGTGGCACGCATCGTGCAACAATTCTTCGGGGCCCACCAGGTGTACCTGCTGCCGTGGCCCGCCTGTTCTCCCGATATGTAGCCCATTGGACACGTCTGGTCGCTGACCGAGTGGCCCTGCAAGCACCACCCGCGGCTACGCCTGATGAACTGTGGCAACGTGTGGAAGCAGACTGGACCGACATACCCCAAGCCCACATCCAAAGCCTCTTTCGTTCGATACTGCGGCGTGTAGCGGCCGTTATTATCAACCATGGGGGCCACACGAACTATTGATGTCTGCGTGTTCCGCAAGTCACACGGGCCTGTAAGCTCAATCGTTTCATCTTTGTATCTGTTGTTATTTGTCCAGTAAATCTGGCTTTGCTATCTCGTGTCCTTCTTGATGTTGCATTTTGGGTGGCCAGCAGTGTACATGGAATAAAGTGAAAATATGCCAATAATCCGTTGAATATTCCTCTTACTATGATTTGGTGATTGTGGATGTGTGTGAAGGCATAAAACCAGCATTGATGTCTACCATGTATGAAGAAGAATTATTTCTTCGGAGAAATTCGTTTCTCAAATATATGGTTTACTGTTTAGTTTGCACAAGGTGTGACATTTGATACTCGGAATGCACCAGTAGAAAATTTGCGTGCGTACCTGTGCATTAGTGGCTACTGTCACCTTCGACGTAATCCCCTTCCGCCGCTATGTATTTAGTTAGACGCTGTTGCCATTGATTCAAACATACGTGGAACTCTGTTTCTGGAATATTCTTGAGTTATCAGATATAGTCAAGTAAAGGTATTCGTGCTATTAGTAACTATATACCAGGTAAAGCTGTCGAAGAACGATCTTGAATAATCAGACGTAAAGGCACACGTGTGTACTCCAACTCATTAAAATACATCAAATTTATTCTACGTTAAAATACACACAAGTTAAAAGTCCTACAAATACTTTCGGGTGGACTATCCACCCATCTTCAGATAGTACAAGCTAAATGAGACACAAGAACGGTATTATATATGTATACGTCGTCGAGATAACAATGTATGACGACATTGAATGGATATTGCGCAATCTCGTCGACCCCCCAATGGACTATTTTTTTTTTTTTTTTGATTGGAGGTTTAACGACCACCGTGAGCAACTCAAATGGGCTATAAGCAGTCGCCCGTCCCTAATTTAGGGTCAATGGTTCCAGGGAAGGCAGAGAACCAGTGCCGTAAGACAAACACAACATCCATGCCTGACCGGGATTCGAACCCGGACCCCTTACGGACGAATGATCAGAGGCCAAAGCCTTAGACCACTGCGCCACCGGGGCGGCTGGACTATTTCGTGTAAGGTGTAATCATTTATTCCGTTTTATCAAGTATTATATTACCACCATCTGGCGTACCCTGGGTTGAAGACTGTATATGTGCTCTCCATACTGCAGGGAGAAAGTATGGCATGTCGTCGTTACAGCATTGGTCTGCCTATTTACAAATATACATAGTTTAGGCGATAAGGGTCTGTCTTTTGTTCTGATTCTTGAGTTTCTTTGTAACGTTACGCTGGATGTCAGAAATGGCTGCAAATCCTCGTCCTTTCATGGCAGTACTTATTCTTAGGAAGGTTCAGAAATTCCGAGGAGCTAAGTCAGGTGAATAGGGTGGATGATCCAATTTAAAAATTGATTTCTTAGCCAGGAAGGCACAAACACTGAGCTCATCATAGCTTGGGGTATTATAGTCAGGTCACACTTCAGTTCTTTTCCTTTCAACAGAATTCTGTAACCTTTTCAACACTTCTAAATAGCCTTGTTGGTTGACCGTTTGTCCCTGTTCGATGAATTCTTGATGAACTATCCCCTTTTGATCAAAAAGCACACAATCATGGTCTTGAACTGCGAGCGTGACATGCGCGCTTTGTTTTCGGCTCCTGTACCACTCAAAGGTACTTGACGTTTTCATGGCATCTTCACCATACGTAACTTTCAATATCTCTAACGTTTCTGTAGCACTTTTACTGACCTTCACACTGAATTGATGTTAATGCGCTGCTACAAATTTCTATCACTCATTTTTACCTCGAATTCACATACAGACTTGCATTGTTCTCGCAACTGCTCACCCAGGAATGGTTCTATTGGTCTGCGGTTAACGCATGCACTTCTTGAACATATATGCAGACACGCATAGGCACGTGATTCTTCCCTCATTACCACATGAACGACACTAAGCGTTCCTGGAATTAAATTGTCATCCCTCGTAGCCTTGCATCAGCCTTGAAAAAGCCATCCGATGTTGTGTGAACGCTTGGCAGAAATGTTTGTTAAATCTTTTACCCCAAAAAGCAGATATTTAGTATATGGTCGAATTCTCCTGTGTGTTGCAAGAAATAAAATCGTGATTAAGAATAATATGCAACATTTGAGATTTAACGAGCAGCATGAGCAACTCTATGGGCTATAATATAAGCAGTCACCGTCCCGAATTTGGCGCCATTGATTCCAGGGAAGCGAGTAAAGCCAGTGCCGTGAGACAAGGAAACCACCCATGCGTCATACGTAACGTGAACCACAGACTATTCGGACGCACGATCAGAGACTTAGACTGGTACGCCACCGGGGTGACTATGCAAAGGTCTTGCAAACTGACCAATATGTGTACAGCTCAGTAGCATCAATTTTTAAAACTGTTGAAGTACCTTACTGGACTGCAAACCTCTTCATTGCTCATGCTGATATCTGTAAAAACTTGAGATTATTTCGATGCCAGTAAATATGGCAAAAGTAGCGCAAAGAAAATGATTTCTAGTAAACCACACTGATGCCCAACATTTCAGCGTTGGAGGAATTTTTGGAAAACTCATGAAACTCAACTGAACAGAATGTAAACAACAAAGATGACACCAAATTTTCGGGTGTAATAAGCACGTCTTTTGAATCCATTCTGACGCAAATTAAATTTATCAAAGATATTCAAAGTGAATTCAACCGGTATGGAAAACAATAGTATCTGACGGAAGAAGGAAGTTTTTCAATCGGGTCTTTAATCCCTCAGATATTGCTGTAAACGGAATCTTGAGCTTACGAACTATTATAAACAGAGTTATCGACAAAAATAAGATGTGACTTTACGTCCTCTGGTGGGAAAACCATGCATTATATTAGGAAGAAAGTATTCGCAAAAGGTTTATCCATATGAGCGGTATCGGTTCAAGAAAAAAAAATTTAGTCAAGTTTTCAGGAGCCCAGAATTTGCTACAAATATATCAGAAGCAGAACTTAACACTTATGACCCCTGGTGGCCAAACCATTCTGTACAAAACATTAGAAATTATGTGAAAAATATCTTCCAACAGGTCTTGTACGCGATACAGGAAGAATTTTTCAAATCGTAGTTTTAGGAGCTGAAAACGCAATTTACCTTTATGCGCCCTAGCAGAAAGTCTTAAATGATTTACGTGAAAATTTTGAATTTATAGGCAAAACATTTTGCATCGGAAACACTATCCAACAACGAAGGAATTTTTCAAATTGGACTTTTAGAAGCAGAGATATTGACAAAAATAAGATATACATCTACGCCCCTGGCGTAGAATCCATGCATTATTTCAAGAAGAAAATGTTTCGAAAAGGTTTGTCGTAACACGAGTTGTTTCGGTCTAAAATCGACGTTTTTTTTAATCGATAATTTAGAAGCTTATATTTTGCTGCAAATGCATCAGAAGCGGAAATTAAGATTTAAGCCCCCTGGTGGCCAAACCATTTTTTTTTACAAAAATTAGAGACTATGTGCAAACAATTTCCCATCAAGAGCTGTATCCGGTGCAGAAATAATTTTTCAAATCGGAGATTTAAAAGCAGAGATATAGGGAGAAACGCAATCTGCCTTTACGCCCGCTAGCGGAAAGTCTATGAATTATTTGAAAATTTTGAAATTATATGAAGCACATGTCACACTAGAAACACTATCCAACAACGAAGGAATTTTTCAAATCGAACCAATAGGAGTAGAGATATTGACAAAAATAAGATATACGTCTACGCCCCCTGGTGTAGAAACCATGCACTATTTTAAGAAGAAAATGTTCCTAAAAGGTTTGTCGAAATGAGTAGTATCGGTCTACAAACGACGATTTTTTTCAATCCAGAATTTAGAAGCTCATATTTTGCTGCAAATACATCAGAAGCGGAAATTAAGATTTAGGCCCCTGGTGGCCAAACCATTTTTTTTTTAATTAGAAATTATGTGCAAACGATTTCCCATCAGGAGCTGTATCCGGTGGAGAAACAATTTTTCAAATCGGAGGTTTAGAAGCAGAGAAAGAGTGGGAAACGCAATTTACCTTTACGGCCCCTAGCGGAAAGTCTATGAATTACTTGAAAATTTTGAAATTATATGAAAAACATGTCACACGGAAAACACTATCCAACAAAGAAGGAATTTTTCAAATCGGACTCCTAGAAGTAGAGATATTGACAAAAATAAGATATACATCTACGCCCCCGTGGCGGAGAAACTGTGGGATATTTTAGGAAGAAAATATTCCGAAAAGGTTTATCGATGTGAGTGGCATCAGTCCACGAAAGAGTTTTTTCAATTGATATTTTAGGAGCTCATATTTTATGGCAAATACATCAGAAGCAAAAATTAACACTTACGCCCCCTGGTGGCCAAAGTATTTTTTACCAAAAATTCGAATTTATATGCAAAAGATTTTCCATCAGGAGATGTATCTGCTGAATTTTTTTTTTCAAATCGGAGTTTTAGGAGAAGAGTTATCGGGAAAAATTTAATTTATTTTTACGCCTCCTAGCGGAAAATCTATGCGTAATTAACACAGGAAACTACATCTAAAACACTCTTCGACAGGAATGGAATCGAAAGATAAAATATTTTTTCAATCGGATGTTTAGAAGCAAAAATGTGGATTAAAACGGAATTTTGAATTCGACTTCATCTGCATTTACGCCCTCTAGCGGCAGATTGTACATCGTAAGAAAAAACGAAATGGGGGATCATCATTTGCATATTTCAAGCTTCCGAATGCAAAAATAATTTTTCAAATCGGACTAATAGTTGCCGAGATACCGTGGATACAGACGGACGGACGGACGGACGGACAAACCGTAACAGAAGCACGATCTTTTTTCACAAAAGACGTGCTAAAAATTTGGTGCGTATAGTCATGATTTAAAAATTATTTGTTGTAACATAAGAATACACATACATTTTGAAAGCATGATCACAAGCATATGTATCTCCAGCGGGGTGTCAGTTTCACTCAGTTAGATAAACAACATGATCTTAACACCTCTTACGGACATGCTAATGACTGGGAGGCGGATGACAAGCTACAAATTATCTCCCTAAAGCATTTAAGACATCATCTCTGCGATTCAGATCCGGCGACCTGGCAGGCTGATCCATTCGTTTAGTGTTAAGTTTCCAAGCAAATCATCTACGACCTGGCGGCCCCGGTGGCCCAGTGATCTAGGCGATGGCTTATGATCACTCATCCGAGATGGGTCTGGGTTCGAATCCCGGTGAGGCATGGATGTTGTGTTTGTCTTACGGCACTGGCTCTCTCTCTCTCTCTCTCTCTCTCTCTCTCTCTCTCTCTCTCTCTCTCTCTTCCCTGGAACCAGTGGCCCTAAATTAGGGACGGGCGACTGCTTATAGCCCACTGAGTTGCTCTCGGTGGTCGTTAAACCTCCAATCAAAATAAAAAGAAGCTACGAGCTGAGCCCTGCTCTGATGAGCGTTATCATTCATAAAAATAAATTAAGGACTATTAGTACCCCGAGGAAACCCTAACACAGGTACCTAGGATTTCGTCCTGAAAGATCTGACCAGTGAGGTTCCCTCCATCAACCGCCAAGGGGAAGAAAGCCATTCGTTATTAAACCATCTCAGACTAACCATCCATCAACACCAAAAGTAGCTCATTGTCTGATGGCGGAAGGGTAATTACCGGTTCTTGGTTCTTTCCATATGAAATGACGACGAAAATCAGCATGTAAATTGAATCTCGATTTATTAAAAGAACAATATTGCATGATTGGTCTGGGCTTTACAAAGAATGTTGCCTGCACTAGCTCAAACAAGCTCTCCTGTGAGAGAGACACAAAACATGGGTCTTTTTTCATAAAAGCCGCTCTCATTAAGTCGTCGATATATGGTTTATTTGACGTATAGTTCTACAGAACGTTACCGGACTGTGTTGGGCCTTGCGGTGCCTCTCCGTTACAGCACGATAACAATATTTACGAGGTGTGGTCATACTTCGTGTAGCTTGACTAATTCTTTGGAATTCATCACATGTGTCACTAAATTGCTGCCGAGGTTTCTAAACCACTCTAGGGTGGATAGAATTGACACACCTTAAAATTCGTTCCCTATGTAACAGTTCTTCCTAAAACTACGCGATGAAGAAAATGCCACACCTTGAAGAAATACACGAAATTAGACGAAACTTACCACTCAGACAGTCAAGTAGGTGGAAAAGAAGTGTTTTGATTTCTGAGAATTACGTGAATACCATAGCCGAAGAGACAACATAATGTGGTCTGAGGTCGCATAACCGCCATACTGGCCTATACATTGGGCAACATGGCGTAGCATCGAGCGGAAAAATCCGTAGATGGTGTCCTAAGATATTTCTGTCTATACTTGGTTGATCCGTGTCCACAATTCGACATTGCAACGGAAAAGCGCGGAATCTCGTCCAGATTCTCAAGCGGCGATCATCGGCGCTCTGACAGAAGCGATACTCGTCGAAGAATACGAAAGGGTTCGCCCCTCCTCCTACAAACTCACACACGCACGTTTCGTACTAGACCACTGCAACCTGCAACCGTGCATGACCGAGTGATGTGGTGAGTCCCAGTTGTCGAATGTCTAGAGTTCACGCAAACCTGGCTCAGCCACTCTGCGATTCAAGTGCGTGTTCATATGGTAATGTTCATAGTTGTTTGACCACCTGTTCGAATGTCTTCCGCTGGGGATTGCGGGGTTGTTTGGGTTTGATGTAAAATGCAGCGATCGAGGCTTTAGGACGTCCGCCTAAGCAAATAAGTCTCACTTCCGCGACGAACGTTGCTTTTTTCCAAACACTATCGCCACATTCAGCACACAATTGTTGCATTCTATGCGTGGATCAATCAGTAAGGACAATCAGCCGTACGCAGTCCTGTAATGATAACTCTAGTATAGCTGTTCATGTGGCTGCCCGTTTCCCGATTACATCGCCCACGCATTCTCACTCCTTGCTCGTGCTTTCGCCACCAAGATCTCTCCGACGCCCTGGGCCACACACCTAGGTGAGGACTACCAAACTTAGCTGCGAAGGTATATACAGGGTGCATAGGAAAGTCCCTTTAGCCTGGAATAACTTGGAAATAGAGAGAGGTACACTTATGCAAGTGAGATAACGGTATAGTAAAACGACTACGCCCGATCGAATGCAACCGATAGCAGTGCCCTTAGTGGCGAAATGCGGAAGTTAGCCATTGCAAATCGAAAACGAAAAGAGATAGAGCAAACTTTCCAACTACAAAGTTGTTGAACATCAAATAATTAGTACAAAACGACATTTGTTTCACACATATAAAATACATTGTCGCCTGAATATCCTACAATATCCGAAATCGATGCGCGACCTTTTGTGTGAACTTTTGAAGGGAACAGGCATAGGTATGAGCAAATACACGCAATTTATTGCCTAAATGCGTACTTATGTCAATACAATTTGGTGACGTCAGGCAAAACAAAAACAAAAAAGGCAAACTGGCGCACAGTGATAAAAAGTTTAATTTCGAGTATGTTCGAACAGTTCGCCATTACCCACGATACACATTTGTATTCGTGAAAGTAACTCTACATGCACATTCCTCAGCATGGAAGGTATCACACTATTGCAAGTATCTGTAACACGACGACGTAGATTCAGCAGACTTGTAGGTGCTGTTGCATACACCTGATTTTTTACGTAACCCCAGAAATCCAAGCTCGCCTTTCTCACACAGCGTACGTAGACCTAAACTTCTGATCAAGGTACATCCGGCTACTGGTTTTTATATCGTAGGTACGGTACAATGTCACAATCTGTATTTGCATACGGCTACATTTGCGAAATGTGAATATGCAGATTCGAATCGTCGCGCATCAATTTCGGACATTGTAGGGTATTCAGGCGACAATTTATCTTATCCGTGTGAAATGAACGTCGTTTTGTGCTAACTAATTAATGCTCTACAACTTTGTAATTGGAAAGTTTGCTCTATCTCTCTCCGTTTTCGATTTGCAATGGCTAACCTCCGCATTTCGCCAATAGGGGCGCTGCTATTGGTTGCATTCGATCGGGCGCAGTCGCTTTACTATACCGTTATCTCACTTGCATAACTGTACTTCTCTCCGTTTGCAAGTTATTCCAGGCTAAAGGGACTTTCCTATGCACCCTGTATATACACTATCTGCCAACAAGTAATTGGACACCCCT
The DNA here is from genome assembly GCA_039090855.1 of Macrothele yani. Taxonomy (NCBI): domain Eukaryota; kingdom Metazoa; phylum Arthropoda; class Arachnida; order Araneae; family Macrothelidae; genus Macrothele; species Macrothele yani. Next base: position 65,631,688 of record CM077005.1, read on the forward strand.
GCAATCGACGATGTCTGCGGTCCTGATACACGTCACTGCCGCCGAAGTTAAATATCGTATGGAAAGCAACAACGCAACCAGTCACATGCAAGATGCCACGCAGTTCGGGGCTCTCTGATTTCGAGAAAGGTGTAATCGTCAGGTATCACAGAAATGGCCGATCCATACGTGACATATCCAGCGAGTTGAAATACCCAAAATCGACGATGGCCTACGTGATTGGCAAGTGGAAGATGAGAGATGACTGTCGGAATGTGCCCCGACCCGGCAGACCCACAAAACTGGGAGTTAGAGACCGACGTGTGCTGGCCAGAGAAATTCGGAAGAACCGCACCAAATCGATGGGCCACATCCGCGAGGAGTTTCAACAGGCATCCGGGAGTGTTCTTTCAATGAATACTATCCGTAAGGAAGCCCATCTGGTCGGTTATCATGGACGTGCTGCTGCCCACAAGCCTTTGATCACCAAGTCCAATAGCGCTGCTTGGCTAACGTGGTGCAAAGAACGTCGACAGTGGACCGTTGAACAGTGGAAACAGGTTCTCTGGAGCGACGAATCAAGACTCACTGTCTACCGTTCGGATGGCAGAGTCTGGGTTTGGTGTCTGTCTGGAGAACGCCTCCTGCCGGAATGTATTGTGCCTACTGTGAAGTTCGGCGGCGGTGGAATATGCTATGGGGGTCTTTCTCCTGGTATGGCACGGGATCCTTGGTCGCAATTCCTGGTAGACTCAACGCCGAGACCTACTGCACCATTTTGGATGACCATGCGCATCCTACGTTGTGGCAGTTTTTCGGGGTGGACCCATGTTACTTTCAGGATGACAATGCCACCTGTCATGTTACGAGGTCCACCATGGCTTAGTATGGTGACAATGGGGTTAATCGAATGGACTGGCCTGCGCAGAGCCCGGACCTTAACCCTATCGAGCACCTCTGGGACGAGTTGGAGCGTCGACTTAAGTGAAGGAACTGACCTGTCTTCCCAAGCCGGTGAAGGAACTGACCTGTCTTCTCCAAGCCGAGTGGAAGAAAATACCGCTAGCCGTCGTACAACGCCTGGTTGAGAGTATGCCCCGGATGGTCGCAGCTGTAATCGCCGCTCGTGGAGGCTCCACCAACTATTGAAGGTTAATAAACTTCGTTTTCTTTTGCTATCACAGGTGTCCAATTACTTTTTGGTAGATTGTGTATAAGTGTAAATCAAAAAAGTAAGGTCATGTTGTCGTATATTAAAGAAACTAAGAGGAATACAAATCACTGTTACCTTATTTCTCAATATAGTCCCCCTGTCGTTCAACACATATTTTATATCTGTCTACAACCTTCTGGATTCCTGCATAGAAGAATGTGTTGGATTGTTCCTGCAGCTACGGATGACGGCTTCCTGTACCTAGACATCACTTTCAAAATGGCGGCCTCGCAAAGCGTCTTTCAGAGGCCGTAAGACATGAAAGGCCCACGGCACCAGTTCGGGGCTGTGAACAGGATGTGATAACCCTTCAAACTTCAACTCTGTAACTGTTTGTTGAGCTGCCATTGAGGTATGTGGACGAGTGTTGCCGTGCAGCAACAGCACTTTTTGGATAATATTCCCCGTCGTTTCGTGCGAATTGCTGATTTCACTTTGTCTTTCAGCAAGTCATGATATGACCCACTGTAAATTGAGTCACCGTGTGCTTCACAGTGTACAACGATGGGTTCTTTTATATCAAAAAAGAAAGTCAGCATAAATTTTCGTGCCGAAGGGACAACTTTGAACTTCTTTTGCATTGGGAGCTCGGATGTTTCCTCTCCATGCTTTGCAGTTTGCTCTCGGGGTCGTAATGATGCACTAATGTTTCGTCCCTAGCGTAACAAGAGCAATGCCCTTACTTTTGATTCAACCTTGTGTATATTGATCTTTATCTCCCCACCTGTAACGTCATTGGTTCGCAACTGCGATCATTTACATAACCACCCTGTCGACAAATACCCACAATTTTGCACGGTGCTCGGAGAAATTCTTTCAGATGTTCCACTTTCTGTGTCGAACAGCGTGATTTAGAGCCACTGCTGGTAGGAAATGAGACAAGGAGCTGCAGAAAGATAAGAACAAAATCCATGTCTTGCGCCCAAGAGTAAAAGCCAGTTCTAGCAGTGCTAGAAGGCAGAAACCTCTGGGCGGCGTAGAAATCCTTGCATCATTTCACCTAGTAATGAACTACACAACCCCTAAAGTTAAAGGTATCAATTTTCACAGAAACGCGTCTAACACAGTTATAGTTAAATACCGCAGGGTTGTTTGTCCAACTCATCAACACAGTCTATGCAATGGAATTTGGAAATATCGGATAACGGTTTGCATGTACGACTGGCATGAACGTAAGCAAAGTGGTACTAAAACCTGAAACTCCCAAGAAAAAAATCACATAAAAAGAGGAATAGCTAAAGTTTTGCGTATTTGCTCTCTTCCTTTCCTCTTTTTTTCAGATCCCAAAATACGATGCGGTTATGTTGTAATTCTGGTAACCATACATTGAGAAATTCTTTTCAAGTTTTAACCTTACTCTTGTATTGACAAGGAAATATGGAAGTATCATATGTTGGAACGTCCATTTTCATAACAGAAATCTTAAAGGATATGGCCAACACTGTAATAATAAGCCAGAATCTAAACAATTACGTTTTCATACCTGGATAGAAAACAAAAATGATCCATGCGAACTTTGCTTTACTTTGGAGGTTTAACGCCCATTGTAAGCAATTTGTAGAGATACGTACAAGGAGTCGGCCGTCCCCAATTTGGGGCAACTGCTTCCGAAGAAGGGACACAAGCGGCGCCGTAAGACAAGCACAACCACCATGTCTCATCTGGGACTCGAACATATGCCGATCTTGGACGAATGATCAATCTCCAGCGCCTCAGACCACTCGGCCATCGGAGTACCCTGCTGAACACCACTCGGCAATTCTGCCAAAATCTCTTCGCACACCTCAAAATTCAGAAGCAATCGATATGACGCAAACATTGTCTTTAAATTTAACAAGTTAGTAGAATCATGCAATGCATTGATTATAATACGCTTTTCAACACACCAGAAATCATTACTCAAGTTATGAGGATAATGGGGATAATGGCTGAAGAATAAATCTCGCTGCTATGACCTGATCTTTGACCCCATTTCGATGATATTCAACAGAACCTGTAAAATATACTTCCGGAACAACATGATAACGTTTTGTCTCAATGGAAGCATTTTACGCAATTTTTGACGCATGAGGGCAATGGAATGCATCCCGCTCCTATGTCCTGACCTTTGAATCCACTTCAGCCATTTTCAATAGGGTTCGTCCCCAGGTGGTCCCCTACCTCATGCTAAAATTTCATTGACATCGAACCATATTTACGCAAGTTGTGACACATAAGAGCAATGGAATGCATCCCGCTCCTATGTCCTGACCTTTGATCCCACTTCACCCATTTTCAACAGGGTACGTTCGCAGGTAGTCTCCTACCACATACTGGACTTTCATTGAAATCGAACCATTTTTACGTGAGTTATCGTGCGGGCGGACAGGCGGACAAAGCTGGAGCATATACGCTTCTTCAGTTCAACACAATTTTATTAACAAAGTTGGGTTCAGGAGGCGAACATGGGCGTCCTGGTACATATATTGTACGGTAAAATATACAAAACTCTAAAATTCTATGTACATTATATACAGCACGATGTATTGATTCACAAAGGAGCCTCGTGGTAAGAGGTACAGGCATTTTGCACAAGAACAATAAGAGAGATTGTCGAAACATTTCGTCTCGAAGCATAAATATATTATAGTGCTGACAAATAACAGAACGAGAATATTATAATGAAGCACTGTACAAAAGGAGAACTGTAGATGACAAAGTAGACAATGTGAAACCTAAGGCAAACGGAATTACGATGTCTTAGTACTGGTAGAAAAATTTATAATCAAAGAGAAAACAAGTAAGACTATTTACATTTGTACAGTGTGGTGCATATATATTCACATGTGTTAGAAGATATAAGCTGTATGTTGAAGTTTGATTCCGAAAACCAATGGTGAGCATGCACGTTGAACTGAAGTTCAACAGAGCTAGGAGCAACGAGGTTATAAACTACCGACAGTCAGTTGTAACGTCGCTGGCATGCCGGCGAACCAGGAAGCTGCCGGAGACCAGGTGGAACGGAAATGTTGTTCTCTCTGTTGGGCGACGGCCACAAGGTTCTCTAGACGAAGTCTTGAGAGGAGACGCTCCCGAAAGTGGCACAGTAGTTCCACAGAAGCTTGGTGGATGATATAAGGAGATGAGATATCTCGGCAGCGCTGATGAGATACGTAAATGACGTGTTTCACCAGGATGAAAATATATGAGCAGATGGGTGGAAGCTTGACTGGCGGAGAGACCTGCAGGAGGAGTGTCTTATAGGCATCGAAAGGAAGATCAGTTCTGGCTGAACGTTGAGCAATGGAAAATGCAAGATGGAGTAGTGGAAGGAGGATGACACAATGTAGATAAACGTGAGAGACATCAGCTTCTTGAGCACAGAAGGGGCAAAGAGGTGAGTCAAGAATGGTCATGCGGTGGAGGATGGATGGAACGGGAAGACGGCGGTGGAGAAAAAGCCAGTGAGTGTTTATTTCAAGAGGAGCTGAAAGAGGAGAAAGGGTGGCAGACCAGACAGCGGTGAGAGAGGATTGGGAGACATCAGGGATGTGAAGGGGAGAATTGGAGTGGGATTTTAAAAGTAACCGATAGAGAACTGAGGTTGAAAGAGAGGATAGTGGAAGTGTAGATCTGCCGACTGAAAGAAAGAAAGGAAGGGGGAGGGAGGCGGAAGGAACAAAGGTCAGGCCGGTGGTGGTTGCGAGATGAGGAAACTTAGCAATGATGGTAGAGAGTAGGGAGTCATAGACAGAGCGAGAGGAGGGTGAAAGTAGAACGGTGGGTGGGAGGCTGGCGTAGGGTCGCCAGGACAGATCTGAGGTTACAAGGTCTTTGACGGTTACAACTCCGACTCGGAGCCAAGAAGGATAGGCGAAGCATGAAAGATGAGGGGGTGAAGAAGAGAGGAGAAGAACAGGGGATCGGCAAGGAGTTCAGTGGTGGAATCGGGTGGGGATCGAGTGAGCGGGAGAGAGCGGAGAAAGGTAAGAGTCTCCCGTAAGGCAGGAGGAAGGCGAGAGTGAGTGGTAGTACGGAGGTCCATTAGAATGAAAGAAGTGAAAGTGAAATTAGTGTTGCTCGAAGAGGTGATGACATTCCTTGCGGTAACGGCGTCGGCAACAGGTGAGGTGTGAAGACGGAGGAACGAAGTAATCCGGAGAGCTTGATAGTACAGTCGTGTATCAATTAGGCCAATGCCACCTTGGTCAGGAGGAAGGCTGAGCTTGGGGCCACTAAGCCAGTAGTGTCCGGTCCAGATAACTGAGGTGAAGCAGCGAGTGATATCATTGAGACGAAGAAGTGGAGATTTAGTAGCAAGCCAGGAATGTGTGCACATGGAGAGAAGATAGGTTTGCGCAAGACGTGCACGTTGAAAATATGAGGTGCAGAACTGCGCTTTTCGCCAAAACGCAGTTGACCGATGAAGACGTGGCTGGATCGTATTCCACGTTGTGCTGGAGGCTTCACCTGGGACGCCAAGATGTACGCCAAGAAAACGTTGAGAGGCTGAAGACCAGTGCGCTCCCCATGGGGAATCCAAACGGTCAACCCATGAGCCGCACCACAGGCCTGTGCTTTTGGTTGTATTAATCGCAACTCCGGAGCAGGAGGCGTAATCGGCGAAAAGACTTTGGAGCAAAGAGAACTGTGAATCCAGGCGTATACAGAAGGTAACGTCGTCTGCATATGCCACGGAAGTGGTGACATGGTGTCTCGTGCGGGCGATGAGTGTCGGCAGGGTGTCTTGAAAGGAGCGTTGAACGGAGCGGAGAAAAGGTTCTAAGGCTATAGCGAAAAGTTGACCGGAGAGTGGGCAGCCTTGCCTCACTCCACGGCGGAAGAGGATTGGTGCTGTAAGAAAGGTGGGCAACTTGACCTGGAAACTGGCGTCCTGGTAGAGAGAGGTGAGGAGAGAAATAAACGGAGATGGAAATCCAAATCGGAGAAGTGTGGCGGAGAGATAAGTGTGGGAGATATTATCAAAGGCGGACTGTTGGTCTAAGAAAGAGAGGAGGGCGAGGGGTTCAGAGCGGGAGCGCGCAAGGTGAATTAGATCAGTCAGGAGATGGATGTTCTGAGATAGGGAACGGCCGGGAACTGTGTAAGTCTGGTTAGGGGAGAGGATGTAAGTGAGGATGGGATTTAGTCGTTGTGAAAGAAGCTTGGTATAAAGTTTGTAGTCGAGATTCAGTAGGGAAATTGGGCGCCAGTTCACCAAGTCAAGGAGATCACCTTTTTTTGGGGAAAAGGACAACGTAAGCATTTGTGAATCCCCTCGGGAGAGGAGAGTAAGTAAAGGCAGCAGAGAAAGCGGATAGTAGAAACGGAAGAAGAAGAAGCAGAGAAGTTTTATAAAAGCTAAAGGTTAGGCCGTCCGGACCCGGAGCGGCACTAGAATTCAGAGAAAAGAATGTAGTGTTTAGTTCAGAGGGCGTGGGGGAAAGGAGTAGAGAAGAAGCGAGATGGGGGACCTGAGGTAGATTAGAAAGGAGATAATCCATTGCTGCAGAGGATGGTTGAGGAGGTTCACTGAACTTCATGGAGAAGTACTGACGGACATGGGAACAAAGTGCAATCGGCTCATCTGATACCTCTCCAGAAGAAAGGCGTAGATGATGAAGTATGGACGAAGCTCGTCGGGTGTTTTCCACCGACGTCAGGAACTCATAGTTGTGAGCATCCGGCGTCAGGTGTTGCAAACGAAGTCGGCGGAGAGCTTGTTGCGCCAGAGGAGTGAGAAGAGATCGAAGCTCTTCTTGGAAGGAGGAGAAGAGAGGATCACTGAGACTGAGCATGGATAGCATTGAAAGAACATAGTCTAGGCGCATGTTCTGTAGTGTCTTTAGTTGGAAAGAGTAGTTTCGGACATGCAGAACGAGCTGTTGCTTGATCTCCAACCAAGAACTTAATCCGCAGAGTGCATATTGAAGCTGCGGTCGTCTGTCAATCAGGAATGACCGGACCGAAAAGCAGAATGCCGGGTCGGAGAGAAGTGCATCATCAAATGTCCACGGGCGAATTATCCTGGGTTTGAATGGTGCAGTTTGGACTATGATGGCAATGGCGCAGTGGTCAGATGAGGCCGTGGGATGCACACTCGATTCTGTCACGGCAGGAAGTAGAGTACTGGAGGCATAAAACCTGTCAAGGCGGGCTAAGAAAGGATTTTGCGCATGAGAGGAGCGCCAAGTGTAATTAGTCGACCATGGATGAATATGCCGATGTACATCATGAAGAGCGTTGTTCGTGACAACTGTCTGGAGCAGGTTCGCCAGGGCATGGCGGCGCTCTCTATTTGTAGAAGACCTATCCAGAAGAGGATCCAGGGTACAGTTAAAATCCCCACCAACGAGAACATGGTCTGACGGTGGGATACGGTCGAGTGCTCTGCGAAGACGCGTGAAGAGAACTGATAAATGTGTTGTAGTGCTTGGAATATAGATATTGAATAAATGATATCTGGAAGACGCGATGGTAAAGGATGCATGCTGTAAGAGATCTCGACAAATATTTCGCACAGAGAGGGATGTGATAATAGAATTGAGAGTATGACTAATGCCGATGGCAAGACCGCTATGAGATGTTAGTCCATAGGCGTGATGAAACACAAAGTTACACTGGCGCCATAGAGAATAGACGGTAGATGGTTTGCAATTTGTCTCTTGAAGGAGGAGAATATCAGCCCCCAACGGGTTGAGGTCTTCATATGCTAGAGAGTTGCTGAGGGGGAAGCGAATCCCCTGCAATTAAGTGACACGATCTTGAATTGTGGGGTTCCTTGCCTCTAGCTGAAGATCTTTCAGAGCTGGAGGAAAAGACTTGAGACGATTATAGAAAATTTGTGCCCACGGATGGGTGGGAACATTCTGGCGGCAGAAATGCGACACATTGAAGATCTGCTCCGGCACAAGTTGGCGAAGCGATGGATTCTTGACTGCTAAGGCACGCGCTATTGCGTAGCTTGTCGGATTCGTTAAGTATGTATGGAGATCAATGTATGAGAGTGGTACGGGAGGTATATTGGCTGTCTGGAGAAATGCAGCGAACTCTTCGACCGTGGGAAAGGAGACTTCGGCTGGCGAGGTGTGTCGAGGAGAACTGCTGGAGAGGGAGGTTGAACGAGGTGAATTAGAGTTTTGCTTCTTTGCTACTCGCCTGCTGCTGCCAGAGCCGCGGCGCTTCAGTGGAGGCTCGGTCGTCTCATCCGCACACTGCGTCTCTGGACCAACGGACTCCACATCGGCTGTTTCGGAGGTTCCTGTGGTTATAGCTGGTTGCAAACCCTCTGAAAGGGACTCAGTGGTGGAGCGACGACGTTGCGGGAGTGAGGAGGCAATTGTAGGAAAGTCCTCTAGTGAAAAAAAGGAAGCGGCTGTGGGAGCGTTGCGTTGACCAACGTCTGTAAGCGAACTCTTTTTCCTCATATCTTGGCTCCGAGGCCTGCTGTGCTGAAGTAGATGGTGTATTACGCTTCGAGGTAGGAACAGTACCTGTAGGAGCGCCAGTCGGAGTCGGTGGAACTTGATGTGGGCAGTGCACGCGAAGATGGTTTTCGCCATGGAAAAGCGTGCAGTGCAAGGAATTAATGACGTCGATTCTCCGACGTTGCTGGCCACACCGTACGGTTAGGATCTTCGGGCACGCAAGCAGATGATCGTCCGACGGAAATATGACACGGGCACTTCGACGAAACCCTGCAATGGATTTGTCATCGGGATCTCTGGGCGCCGCCGAAAGGGTCGTTATTGGTCCAACCACTCGGCCAAATTTGCTGAGTAAAGTGCATAGAGCGACATCTGAGACTTCAGGCGGCACTGGGTGGAAAGTGACCTGGATAGGTCGCTGTGCCACAGGTTCAGCCAGAAGATGCACATCTTTGATGGATAAGCCAGCAGTCATCACAAGGTCTGCATGTTCTTTACGGGCAAAATACACTAATACGGCCCGTGGCTTTCGAGCCATATGAGTGATATAAGCTCCTGTAGGAAGTATCTTCTTTAGGGCAATACTATATTCCTTGAGTTTCGTGTCTGGTAATGCATCAAAACAGACACCGAAATCCATTGTGGAGAAAAATTGTTTCCCGGCTGGGGAATCCTCTGGGATATCGATGGTGGCAGAACTACCCTCAACACTGACGTAAGAGTCAGAAAAAACGGGAGCAATAAACTTGGAAGGAACTCTCGCTCCGGAGGTCACTGTGGAGTAAGTGAGAGACGTAGAGTTGGCAGTGGAAGGATGCGATTCAGTGCTCATTGCTGCTAGCGGTTTGGTAAACTGAGTTGAGCCAGTTGAAGGCAACGCAACCGTGCAATCGGTCACATCCATAGCTTCGGCAAATGAACCAGGGCCGTGCGTCAAGGTAACGTCACTCTCTTGGGCAGGGATATCAGCTTGAGCCTTTGCAGAGGAGTCTCGCGTCACATCTTGTATGCGTATGACGTCTCTGACGTGCATAAATGCTGATTGGTCTCCTGAGAGTGAGGAGGAGGAGGAGGAGGTTGAATGAGCATCACTGATGTGGGCGTGGACATCACCCTTATCAGTGCCAGCCATTGTAAATGGCGAGGATTAACTTAAGGATCGATCAGCTTGATCGGAAATAATAAAACGCTGAATGCAAGCAAAATATGCAACTCACCGACTTGGGAGCTGAGCTAAAGGAATGTACAGATCTTCTTCTTGAAGGGGAACACAAAAATAGGAACAAACACTCACTATATACTTTCAAAAACTGGGCACAAACACAGAGCTCGAACGGAACGTGACTATATCGGTTATACGCTTTTTCAAATTACTGTTGGAAAGCGTAAAAAAGACTATTCCTATGCAATTAGGTTTTTCAATACCAACAAACGAATCACAGGGTCAGACATTTTGGCAAATTTTTCCTTGCGAAACTTGTGCGTAGTCGTGGATAAATCCATTTCGCACCTCTATTAGCCCGACCGTTTGCTTTACTGAGGTTTCATACTTGAAAATTAAAATCAAATCTAAAATTGTGTATCTAATAAATTTTAGATAGGAGTCGTTTCGACACAGTCTCCTCACTTAATAACTTCTGAACCAACGTAGATATGCTTCCGGCGTCTTTCTATGTCAGCATGTCAGCATTTCGGACTTGTACACTATGCAGAAAAAAGCACTCGGACACTTCCACATATGAAAGTAAAAGTGCATGTGCAGAAACAGATGCGCACGCGCGAGTTATGTTGCGTGTTATATACTGTATAACGAGGGACGCTGGCATACTGTCAGATCGCATTGGAATCAACTACGCCAAGCAGAGTTGGGCTTATAGACTTAATAAGGGTCACGGTGATTGGATGCCAACTGCAAGCAGGCACTCAGTGCGTAGCATTGCCGCTCTGCTGGGATTCCCCAAATCCACTGTCGGTGATGTTCTTCATCGATGGAAAGCCAATGAAGGCCTCGTTCTAATAGGGCGCACAAACTGAGTGATTGTGTTAAAAGAAGCTTAATGTAGAAAATGAAAAAGACACGCACGTCTTCTGCCACCGACCTAGTCAGCAACGTCGCGCAAACCACTGAAACAGTTATTTTCTCCGAAACAGTCCGTCGAGAATTGCATGCCCATTGTTAGGTCATCTGCTCACAGGTCCTATATCTCTAAAAGCCACGTTAAACGACGAGTGCAGTGGTGCCTCGCTCGACGTTCGTGGACAACAGAAGAATGAAAGAGGGGTGCAGAAAGTAACAAATCATGCTATTCAACCTTTCCTTGGGATGAACGTATTCGGATGTAGTGTTAACCTCGAGAACACTGTCAGACGGACTGCACTGTTCCTACAGTCAAGTCTGGAGGGGTATCTGCAATGGTGTGGGGCTATTCCTGCTGGGATGGACTTGGTCCTTTGGTTGTGCTGCCCTCTAGCCTAATGACCTCCCAGGTGTGAAGATATTCCGAACAATTGTGCACTACCTACTCTTTGGCCGTATTTGGGCACACATCCCTACCTGTCTCAACTAGATTGAGCTTCTTGTCATACTGAAAGGTATGTTCAGAGCTGGCTTGAAGAGCAGGATGTTCAAGATTGTCAGTGGCCTGCCCAGAGTCCCGATCTAAATCCAGTAGAACATCTGAGGAACGAACGGAAACACCGACTCTGATCTCGGCCGGTAAGATCTTCCTCTACGACCGCTATGGCAGAAGGTTTGCTGAGAAAATGAAGGAAAATTGAAGTGCGGACCTACCGTCATCTCGTGAAAAGCATGCCTAGAATAGTCGCTGCAGTAGTACGGGCCATATCTGGGCCAACTATGTGCTTGTTACAGCTCGACCTAGGTATCTGAATACTTTTTCTCACAGTGTATATATATTCCACTGATCCCCTGAACAACAACGTGATATTGCTCAGGGGATCAGTGGAATATTTGCTAATAAAGCACAAAGCACTAGCTTGCAACTTTATTAACGATTCAAAGTCGATGAAATAACTGTTGCTGATAACAGTGGAGAAGGAATTTAAGACAAATGACAGCAACATTCCGGCATTTCTCAAGGTTGACATTTGCGATCACCGTACAATTTTGACCGGAAATTAGCTGGTTGGTAATATTTTATTATTCCACCATAATGCAACAACGAGAGAAAGTCAGGAGAGTGCCATTGCCTGTGGAACTAGTGTGTGCCTCATTTTGTTTTGTTTTCCGTTTGGGAGTTTAAAGACCAACCTGAGAATGGGAGGATACAAGGAGTCGTCCGTTTCTAATTTAGGAGACATTGGTCCCAGGAAAATGCTCGTCGGGGTGGTTAAAATCTGAAACGTAATGGAGATATACTGTAGATAGCACATTAATTTGCAATTTCTTTGTCGCGTACACATCAATAAAAAAATTGCGATTAATATTTGAGTGATTTTAACTGCATGTTTCGTTGTTTTTTGTCTTTTCAGATCGAGAATAAGCTGCTTATTTTCATTGGCTGCTGCCTTATGATAGTATCACTACTGTTCATTGGACCAATGCCCTTTTTTAAGATGAAAACGTAAGTATTCATTGATTCTCTTTATTATAAAGTCACACAAAGGTTTCTCGGTGGTTAAACGACAGTTTACACTCTTTATGACACGATTATGCTCACTGTACCTACATTTACGCTTTACTGGGCATACATGATTGTCGACATAAGAATAACAGAATAACAAAGAAATGGATTCGTAACCATATAAGCAAGCCTCGCTTTTTCGTTCAGTGTTGCCAACTGGCTGAGAGCTAAGGAGCCAACCTTCCGCAGGGCCGGCTGGGCCATAGGGGCAACCGCGGCGGTCACCCCGGGCCCCGGGCCATCAGGAGCCCCACAGTTCAGAAAACAAAATAATTTTCAGTAAAAAAATTTAACAATTTTTTTTTGTAACTTTGGGGCTCAAGGCCCTTAAAAATATGTTTTTGAACTTTTTTTGTTTGTTTCCAATCTCTCCATTTTTGAATGCGTTATCCCCCCTATTCGTCGTACGGACACTGAGACTTTCAGATTCGAAATGATCTTTGTAACCACCTTAATCTTTTCCGCATTCATGAAATAGCAAATTAAATTTAATCATTTTGTAGTCTTCTACTTTTATATATCCAAAAATTTGTGTGAAAACCTGATACTTGAATTTAAGGAAATAAAGGAACAATATCCAAGTTATTTTCGGACTACACATGGAGGCCACTTTTCCAACATCACAAGAAACTGAAAAAAAGGGAAACTTTCATATATGAACGCGTATAAAAGTTTAGAATGTCACTAATTTGTCAGTTACTCCACTGTGCATTAAAAATCAATCACTAAGCATGTATCAGGGGAAAAAACTGTTTATACCAATTTATTTTAGAGGGATCCAAATTATATTTCCTATACAAAAACATTCGCAATGTGAAAATATTCGCTAAGCAGATATCGTTTTATCATTTTGTGATAAAGCTGTTATTAGAATCACAATGCAACCTAAACATCTTCTCCTAGAAAAGAAAATCGTAGATTTTAACACTTTTTACTCTCTCACTCTGTCTGTCTGTCTGTCTCTCTCTCTCTCTTTCTCTCTCTTTTTATCTCTCTTTATTTCTCTATATCTCTCCCCCTTTCTTTTCTTTCTCTCTGTTTCTCTATCTCTCTTCCTCCTCTCTCTCTCTTCCCTCCTCTCTCTATTTCTCTATCTCTCTTCCTCCTCTCTCTCTCTTCCCTCCTGTCTCTATTTCTCTATCTCTCTTCCTCCTCTCTCTCTCTCTTCCCTCCTGTCTCTATTTCTCTATCTCTCTCTTCCTCCTCTCTCTCTCTCTTCCCTCCTCTCTCTATTTCTCTTTCTTTCTCTCTTTCTTTATCTTTCTTTCTCTCTTTCTTTATCTTTCTTCCTATCTTTTTCTCTCTTTCTCTCTCTATCTCTCTTCCTCTCTCTCTTCCCTCCTGTCTCTATTTCTCTTTCTTTCTCTCTTTCTTTATCTTTCTCCCTATCTTTATTCCCTCTTTCTCTATCTCTCTTCCCTCTCTCTCTCTCTCTGTCTCTCTCTTCCCTCCTGTCTCTATTTCTTTTTCTTTCTCTCTCTTTTCTCTCTCTCTCTCTGAACTTTCAGTCCATATTATGGTCTTTTTCTTAAGCTTAAAGCAAATACTTCTTTGAGATAATCATTTTGTCTTTACGGTAGTGTTCGTGTGTCTTCCTCACGAACGATAATTTTGAGAAACTACTTTATTAAAATGTGAGATTTATTTTTTAGTGCCCGCAATGAAATTTCGCCCAGGGCCCCACAAGAGCTCCATCCAGCCCTGCCTTCCGCGCAGACTACTTGCGTTCGAGCAAATTCAGCGCAAAAACATTTTGTTGCCGTTTGGTTCTAATTGTTTTCTTTCCCGGGAACTTGTAATATTGTCAACGACTGGTGACTATTTCTATCTTGAGATTCTTTGCCGAAGAAGAAAGTTAATATGCAGAGAAATACTATTCGATGAAATGTGACGAAAATTCGAATCAATGAAGGGAAATAAATGTACGTTCTCATTTAGAAGCAATGTGATAAAATCTGTTGCTCTGAAACCTCTTATTTAAGCGAATTCGGTTGGGATTGAACACATGTTACGAAAAGGAAATACAGGGCTAACTTCTGAAAATGGATTACAGATGTAATTTCTTAAGTGCATGAAGGGAATCGACTGTCGAGGCGGATGGATTCGGTTGTATATGTGGGGTGCATTTAACTGCCACGAAAGAGGACACCTGGTGCGTGTGGATCAAAGTATGAACGTCGGCTACTACCCGGGACTGTTGCGAAATATGTACACCTTATACAATACCTCCACCCAGAGGAGGATGGGTTCTTCCAGGACGATAATTCTAAGTGTCATCGGGCCAGCCTCATGCAGAAATGGGTCAACCATCACCGTGCATCTCCACTGGCACCGCAAACTCCCCTGATCACAACCCAATTGAACATCTGTAGGGTGTTGTAGAATGAAAAGCGAGGCACAGTTGGAGACATCAAACTCTTTAAAATTGAATTGTGGACCGCAATACAAACAACTTGTTCACAGATTGTCACACAATACGGGGGAATACGTATGTATGGAGGGAGGGGGTATCTCCACGAGGTCGATGCCACGCGCAATTGGCGCCTTTCTGGCGTCGCATCTGGTTCACAGCTCCCAAAGCTGGCATCCCATCTGATCCCACACGTGCTCGATGGGCGAGAGATCAGGCGTTCTGGCAGGTCACGGAAGCGTCGAAGCATGACGGAGACAGTCCTGTAAAATCCGAGCCGTGTTCGGAGGGCGTTATCTTGTTGGAAAATTGATCCGGGCCGTCCCACTAGGAAAGACAACACATGGGGCCGCAGATTCTCCTGTACGTAGCTTTGCGCCGTCAACGTCCCTCGGATAACTACGAGGGAAGTCCGGCTGTCATACGCGATGGCTCCCCAAACCATCACGCCTGCAGTTCGGGGTGTGTGTCGCTGTACAGTGAGTTTGGGATTCTAGCGCTCACTGCGGTCATCCACACTCTGACACGGTGGTCGTCCGTTCCCATACAGAAGCGGGAGTCGTCGCTGAACATTATACGTCGCCAGTCCGTAGCATTC
Source organism: Macrothele yani (assembly GCA_039090855.1). Classification (NCBI taxonomy): domain Eukaryota; kingdom Metazoa; phylum Arthropoda; class Arachnida; order Araneae; family Macrothelidae; genus Macrothele; species Macrothele yani. The sequence goes on from CM077005.1 coordinate 65,646,938, forward strand.
CAAGTTGCTCGCTGCTGACACCACTGCAATCGACTCCGACGGTGTTCAGGTGTTAATAGCATAAAGCGTAAGGGCCGTCGAGAGTGTAGACATACCTCTGCCAGGCTTCTGAAAATGTTTCTCGGGGACACAGGAGTCCCTTGTACAGCCACCACATGTCTCTTGATATTGGATAAAGACATCGTTGCGTCTGTGCGTGCTGCTCTCACGATCCCACGGTCGTTTACGCTGGTAGTGTATTTGGGTCGTCCAGAGCCAGTACGCTGTGTCTGGGTGCCTTCCTGTGTACATTGCTCCCAACATGATCGCACCGTACTGTTCGACCGGCCAAATGGCGGCCGATTCGGCGTGCCGGCCACCCTGCCTCTCTTACCCCGACGATACGGCCTCGTTCAAACTCCGTCAGTTGCCCGTACGCACATCTACGGCGGCTCCTCGGCATGTCTATCGCTCAGGGATCTCACTTGACTCTTACCGTGCACTTCGGCACGAATGTTGAGTCCCCTGCGCGTCGCGTTATAAGCCCCAATGATTGCGATTGCAGCGCCGGTCTTGGACGCTTGAGCATGCGAAATCACACACATATTTAATTACTTGCATGTCTGCCCTCCCCGTAGCTATTCGCCGGGTTTCGCTTTAATCGCACGAGTTTTTTTCCTTGGTGCGCGGATGTTTATGACAATGAGTGTATCAATTAAAACTTTACATCTAAATAATATTGTCAGAACCTTCATATTTCTTTGTTACCTTAATTTTGTCGAGCAGTCTAATATGATATTACATTTGGCAACTCGTAGAAATTTTTCCAAGATGGCTATCGTACGCAAGCAACTTCTCTAAAGAAAGAGCTGTACTTATCTTTTAACTTTCAAGACTTAATACGCTTCTTTCATCAATACAGCAATAGTGGTTAGTACACACACACACGCACACAAGCACACAAGCAAGAAACAATTTGGTTTCTTTTTTTAATGGAAATCCAACCACGAAATTTTATCCAAGTCTTTTCATTTGAACTCATACATCGGAAAGAAAGTCGAGCCTTAGAAAAGTTTCAAGTACAGGATGTGGCAGAAAACCGGCGTCTTTGAATGCAACAAAACCGATACTTTGTTTAATGAGAAAAATTGACAAACATATCCACTGCACCATGACACATTACCATTTGTCAAAATTGCATAGTCACGTTCATGTTTTGAATATTATGTCCATCAGGTGACGACCATTTCGACGTCTACACTCGAACATTCTGCGGCGGAAACCGTCCATGGCAGATTATAGCATCTCAATAGGAATGTTTGGGACTTCTATACGGATGTTGTGTTTCAGCTCAGCAGGAATGTTTGGGACTTCTATACGGATGTTGTGTTTCAGCTCAGCAGGAATGTTTGGGACTCCTATACGGATGGTGTGTTTCAGCTCAGTAGGGATGTTTGGGACTTCTATACAGATGTTGTGTTTCATCTCATCAGTGGTGTGGGCGCCTTGCATACACCTTAGTTTTAAGGCAACCCCATGACCATTCCGGGATATGATGCGGTTTCCGAAAAGTCGGTGTACTGCTTCCATGGAAATTCTCGGACATCGAGACGTAGCGCCGTCTTGCTGAAACCAAAATGGCTCATATGAAGGAAAGCGTGCAAGTTGCAGTGCGACCAATGTGTCTGTCATGTCGGCATACCTGTGAGATGTTGCTTTTCCTTGCTCATCTTCGAAAAAGTAAGGGCCGACTATTCCCATTGAAGAGACCGCACACCACACTTAAACTCACTGACTGTGTAACTGTCGTTGATGCAGTTGCCGGGTATTATCCTCTGATCAGAAGCGAAAGTTTCATCTATTCACAAAACCACAAGATGAAAGTGGACTTCGTCACTCATCCACAATAAATGCAAGAAAGCTTCATTACCTTGCATTTTAGCCAGAAGTTCAACCCTCAGAGCCGTTGGGTGTTCATAATCGTTTCCATTTAACAACCTGTATCTTGTAGGGTTGTAACTTTAACTCGTCCCGTAAGATTCTATGGACACTACGACTTGAGATTCCCCACTTCTGAAGAAATTCGACTCATAAAACGTTTTGGACTTTTGTTACAACATTTTGCACTTCCTGTATTCTTTTCGGTGTTCCAATACTCCTAGGTCTACCTGTAGGTTTTTTCTTCAGTGCACTTCCCGTAGCTTCAGATGTCTTTACCCATAACCTGATGGTATGTTCAGATGGAATAGGATCATGTCTTCCGAGATTAAAATAACGCCGATATTCTCGCCTAGCAGCGGCAGCACAGTCGCCATTTTTGTAAAAAGCCTTAACAGCTAAAGCACGTTGAGCTCCACTCCACCGATTCATGTCCCTGCAAATGGCGTCGTTTGGTGAAGCGAATGACGATCCCATGCGTGTTGCCAACATCATTAGGGAAACTTTCGCGAAAAAATAAAAACCACCCGTTTTTCTGCCGCACCATGTACTTGTATATTCTACAGACTTATACACAACAGATTCCTGTTCTTTTGAGGGGTCCCTCTTGACTAAACGTGATAATTACTGAGACTCATTTTGTATTGATTAAATTTATATTTAGTGATTTAAATATCTTTGCTCTTTTTTTCAGGAATATTACTATTATCATTGTTGCACTGATTTTCATGGGTTTAGCCCTTGGAGGAAAATTGGTTTGCACGTTCGGTGGTGCCTTAGAAGACACAATGTAAGTTTATATATATTTCTAAATTTCTCTCATTGTTTTTACGTGGTTTGGGCACAATTTTGCGTGTTTTTATTTAAATGTCGTCTCTAGTCGAAATATTTTTGTGAAGAGCAATGTATTCGGCACTTTACGTTGATCAAAAATACAGGGTGATTCAAAAGACTTGAACTCTGAATTCAAATATTTCTACCACGAATATAGTGATGTGTAACTATTTTTATATACTTTTATATTGACCCTCATACTTACAGGTAATGAAAACCACTTTACAATAGATGCCGGAATTGTCCACCATTCTGTTGAGGACACAAATTCACCCAACGGCACATGCTGGCGGACACTCTTTTCAGCGTGTTGGCTGGTATGTCCCTCATGGCTGTAATGATGCTGTTCTGCAGGTCCTGTACATTCTTAGGGTTGTTTTGGTTAACTGTGTCTTTCAGATACCCCCAAAAATAAAGTTCTGGGGGCTCAAGTCTGGTGAGCGAGACAGCCAAAGTTTTTTCGAGATTATTCGATCGAGGAAGAACTCCCGGAGCATCCCCATTGTGTCGTTTGATGTGTGACACGTTGCTCCATCTTGTTGAAACCAACAGTAACGTTCGTCTTCTTCCAGCATTGCTACAAATTGATAGATGATGTCTGCATACACAGTGGAATTTACAGTAGTGTCGAAAAAAATGGACCTACAATTCGCCCTCTAGACATGGCGCACCGCACTCCAACTTTCTGACAGTCTCATGCAATGCGTGTGGATTCTTGGCAGCCCATATGCGAGTGTTTTTGCTATTCACATATCCATTTAAATGAAACCATGCCTCGTTACTGAAAAAAGTGTTGTTAAGCTGGTTAGTCACATTGTTGCGCGTGAAACTCTAAAACCATTGGCAGTAGCCAATGCACTTTTCTGAGTCCTAAGGACGTAGCTCTTGCACTTCTCGAATTCTGTACGGCAGCAGATTTAGACGTTTAGTAGCCCTCTGGCAGACTGAATACGATGCCCCTAACTCTTGAGACAGCCGTCGAAGTGACTTCCGGGGACAGCGCTGCTGGGAAACGTCAACTTTCTCCAGAAACGTGGTCGTCACCATGGATGGGCGGTCGCTTTTAGGCTTATCCTGAACCCTGTCTGTCTCGCGAAACCAGTTCACAAGGCCATACACAGTTGTTTTCCCTGGTAAAGGAGCATCAGGAAACTTCTGTTGAAAGATGCAACGTTGGTAAGATATTTCTGCAAAATAAACTTCTAACAAAGCGACTCTCTGTTCTTGCCCGAGATTCACGGCTGAGTGAACGTTACTGCTTACCAGCGCCTGCGTGAGCGTAATATCACGCGGTACAGTCATGTGACACAGCTCGTTCCCCAAGGTCACACACAACAACCACAAGCAGCAATCCTCGGATATTTTTTATAGTTCTACAGCAAATACTTTTTAAAAATAGAGTTCAGGGACTTTTGATACACCCTGTACTACCTTAAGCAGCTCTGATAACTATGATTCGTTTAAACACATTGTATTTATTATGCTATGTAAATAGCGTAATAAATGCTGTACATAATTATATCGATGAAAATGTTGGGAAAGAGGTTGGGTTGTCTACAATAAATGCACGTGACCACTGAAAAGCCTTGTATTTATTCTTTTGCCGGATATTTTCGTTCTTTTAGCGGTGTTATTCAATATTGCTTTGTTCGTGAATTCAAGTAAGAACCCTATGGTTCTCGAGGGTAACCGTGTGAAGGGAGTCCCGCGAGTATATCATCGACTGACGTACCACCGCACAGAGAAGAAGCAGTGGCTGACCACAGGCCATTGATGAACTGGGTCGATGTAAACTATCTAGACTCGTACAGACCAACCGATTGGTCACGGCGGCACAAATCACACCCAGGTTAAATGTTGGAGGCCCAAGCAGCGTCTGCATGTGAACGATACTACGCACTCTGCATACCCTTGGCCACAGAAGCCGACACACTACCAATGTGCCATTTCTTGACAGCTCGTCATCGGAAATTACGCCTCGCGCGGTGCCGGGAACATCAAAACTTGATCTCTGCAAAGTGGAGCCACTTCGTGTGGTCAGACTGTTGTACATGGAGCCTTTCATGCGGTCAGACTGTTGTACATGGAGCCTTTCATGCGGTCAGACTGTTGTACATGTAGCCGCTTCATGCGGTCAGACTGTTGTACATGGAGTCACTTCATGTGGTCAGACTGTTGTACCTGGAGCCACTTCATGGGGTCAGACAGTTGTACATGGAGCCGCTTCATGTGGTCAGACTGTTGTACATGGAACCGCTTCATGTGGACAGACTCTTGTACATGGAGCCGCTTCATGTGGTCAGACTCTTGTACATGGAGACGCTTCACGTGGACTGACTGTTGTAGATGGAGCCGCTCCATGTGGTCAGACTGTTGTACATGGAGCCGCTTCATGTGGTCAGACTGTTGTACATGGAGCCGCTTTATATGGTCTGACTCTTGTACGTGGAGCCGCTTCATGTGGTTAGACTCTTGTACATAGAGCCGCTTTATGTGGCTCTATGTACAAGAGTCTAACCACTCTTGTACATGGAGCCGCTTTATGTGGACAGACTCCTTTACGCGGAGCCGCTTCATGTGGACATACTCTGTACATGAAGCCGCTTCATGTGGTGAGACTGTTGTACATGGAGCCGTTTCGTGTGGACAGACTGTTGTACATGGAGCCGTTTCATGCGGACAGACTGTTGTACATAGAGCAGCTTCATGTGGTCAGACTGTTGTACATGAAACCGCTTCATGTGGTCAGACTGTTGTACGTGGAGCCGCTTCATATGATCAGACTGTTGTACATGGAGCCGCTTCATGTGGTCAGACTGTTTTATATGGAGCTGCTTCATGTGGACAGACTCTTGTACATGGAGCCGCTTCATGTGGTCAGACTGTTGTACATGGAGCCACTTCATGTGTTCAGACTGTTGTACATGGAGCCGCTTCATGTGGACAGACTGATGTACATGAAGCCGCTTCATGTGGACAGACTGATGTACATGGAGCCGCTTCATGTGGTCAGACTCTTGTCTGTTGTACCAAGCACACAAGAGAGTGCGAGTGTGACATCGACACTATGAGGCCACGACCCCGTCGTACCAGGTTGGCTCTGTTGAAGGCGATTGTAACTCTGTGATGGTTTGGGGAGCATTCTCATGGGACTCATTAGGCCCCTTAGTGTGTGGAGCGGTTCCTAACCACTGCGCGCAACCAGTATGCGGTGGCTGATCACCTACACGCTTTCCTGGCCTTAGCGCATCCTGTGACTGATGGTCTTTTTCAGCTGCACAATGCGCCTCCCCTTCGGGCTGCAATCACCCTGGTATGCACCCAGGAAGACTTATCTCCGTTTGGAACCATACAGTGGCCTCCAAGTTCTCCCGGATTTCAAATCTATGTAAACTCTCTGGGTTGCCGTGAAGCCGAACATCAGATCCATAATGGATGGCGCAGTGTGCAACTCAAATAGATCATCGGTCACATAATGCGCTAAGGCCAGAAAAGCGCAGGAAAGCCTGTAGTTGGTCAGCCAGCGCATGATCGCAGCGGTTAGGGGCCGCTCCAGAAACACTATGGGACCTAATGAGTCCCATGACAAGGCTCCCTAAACCATCACAGAGCTACCACATATGGAAGCTCTCTGGGATGCCGCGAAGCCGAACACGACATCCATGGATCTGTTGTTGGGATTCACGGCATCCCAAAGAGCTTCCATAGAGTTGAAATCCGAGAAACCTTGGTGGCCACTTTATGGATTCCAAACTCAGATAAGTCTTCCTCGAAGCATACCTGGGTGAATCCCAACATCAGATCCATCCTCAACCTATGTCTCGCGCGGAATTGTGGGCAATGCTGGGACAGGTATGGCTGGCATTACCTCCAGAAACCCTCCGTCATCTTGTGGAGTGGATGACTGAGTGTGTACGTGCGGTTTTTCCCACTATAGGCACACCAACACGCTATAAAGTAGGTATCTCTAATATTTTGTCCATTGAGTGTACATATTCCGCGTCGTTCAGTAACGTCATTGCTACATCCTGGGGGACGCGTCCACTCCTGGAAAAGGGGTGGTCATAAGGATATGGGCCATGAGTGTGTATGTGTTTCGGTAAGAAACGTCAGTAAATTTAGCGCTCACTTAACCCCTTAACCGACTGGAACGAATTAACTCGGGGTTAGCAAAATGAGCTGCTATCAGCTCGAATGAATGAATTCGCTGTCTACGAAGTGGACCGAACGAGGCTGAAACGAGTGATCTTACCCATCAGAGAGCGTTGCTCGTTTGAATCACTCGTTTCTACCCAATGGCATTATGTCCGCGCCAGGGAAACTAGCCGTTCCCCATCGGGATTTCAGTCATGAAGCAGGGAATAAGGTACTAGAACAGAGACAGCGAGAGAGAGGTAGCGAAAGAGAGACAGAGAGAGAGGAACAGAGAAAGAGACAGAGAGAGAGAGAGAGAGGAACAGAGAAAGAGACAGAGAGACGGGAGAGAGACAGACAGAGAGAGGGACAAAGGCAGACCAAGAGACGGACAGACACAGAGAGAAAGGGTTAGAGAGATAGAGTGAGAGACAGAGAGAGAGGAAAGAGACAGAGACAGAGAGAGAGGAAAGAGACAGAGACAGACTGAGAGAAAGGGGAGAGATAGAGAGAGATAGACAAAGAGTCAAAGAGAGAGAGTGAGAGACAGAGAAAGAGATAGAAAGAGACAGGGATATAAAAGAGAGAGAAAGACAGAGAAGCAGAGAGAGAGAGTCGAAGAGAGGCAGAGACAAAGAGAAAAAAACGGAGAGACAGAGAGAGGCAGAGACGAAGAGAAAAACGCGGAGAGACAGAGGAAGAGACAAAGAGAAAAAGGCGGAGAGACAGAGGAAGATAATTTACGACGAGTGACAGGTTTGTGGTTGGTACTTTTCAGATGTAAAGGTGAAAGGAATCGTTTTTGCCACAGCTTTTGTAAATCCAGATCTCTATGAGAGCATATAGGTTTGAGAACTGCAGAAAAGTGTGAGCAGCATTTGGTCTACATACATCGGCCGCTTAAAGAGTTAAATTTACAATTATTTTCCTGATTTTTCTGTCATGATTTTACATAGTCTTTGAAAATTTTACCATTGAAGAAAGCTCAGAAAAAAATTTGGTCAGTATGCACATTTAACAACCTTACAGTTGTTCATTTGATTCCATTTCATTTTTTGATGCAACGCATTTTATAAGAATTTCGGGAGCACAAATATAAAGTTGGATTTAATCTTCATTAACGACGCATCTCTATTTTAACAAAAATTATCAAAGTCGGGAAACGTTTTATGTATTTGGAAAGTGAGATATTTTCTTCACGAGAAACACAAATCGTATTAGATAGCAAAACCTTATCATTAAAACAGTGAAAGATGTGAACATCTGTTGCCATATGACTTTTCATAAAATTTTTAAATAGTTAGTATAGAGGCATAGATTTTGGAGAAATAGTTTAAGAGAATTGAATGAAAAGAGGTTGCCAAAATTTCAAGATGCTGGCGGGGTGAATAAATCACGGTTTAAAACATCATAGATTTGTTTAAAGATTTTCAAGAATGCTCCTATATTCATTTAAGGAAAAGAGAAAGAGAAAATTAAATATTAATTTTGTAGCTTTTCATTTGGCGTGATCGGATCAGTAAAGTATCCAATAACAGCAGATCTGGTTGTTTCCCATTTTTTACGCATCGTTTGTGTTCGTCGAGGCGGATGGCATGGCTATGCGTCTTAACGTTTGGCCGTTATAAACTTTATTAAATATCCGTGTGTGTACTCCACATTTATAACGTGTTTTTCACTTTTAACGTGTTTTTTTATTTTTCAGAGCACGTGGGTTTCCTTGCGACCTTACTACGTACGGTTTAATTTCATCTATGTTTGCTTCTTCTCAATCACTAGGGTAAGTCTGTGATCAATTATCAGTCATATTGAGCCAATGTGAATACAATTTTCATTTTCTGTAGTATATTTAGATTATAAATATAATCCGAAACTGGATTAAATCAGCACTGAATGCTTACAGACTGCAATTCGAATCTTACGGAACAGGTCCAACTATTGGAACTGGATTAGCTGAGTCCTGTTGTGAGTAGTGAAGACGCTTCAGGTCATAACCGAGAAGCGTCGGGAAAAAAGTTTCCTTAAATTTATTGACGAAGGTTATCGATACACTGCTGCTCCAACATAAAGTACAATCTACGAAAACCTGTATAGTTGCTGCCTATAATACACTGAAAATTAGCCAACATGGAAATTTTGCTACGCCGAAGATTATCCCGCATTTACCAATGCCGCTGGTAAGCCAGAATATGCAAACTACGATTGCATTAAAACGAAGCGTGAGACTACTCGCATTTTTGTAGCTTCTTATACTTCCGTGGCACGTCGAGCTTCTTACTCTTCAGTGTCACGTCGAGCTTCTCACACTTCAGTGGCACGTCGAGCTTCTTACGCTTCAGTGGCACGTCGAGCACCTTATACTTACGTGACACGTCGAGCTTCTTACACATCAGTGGCACGCCGAGCTTCTTACACTTTAGTGGCACGTTGAGCATCTTACACTTCAGTGGCACGCCGAACATCTTACATTTCAGTGGCACGTTGAGCATCTTACACTTCAGTGGCACGCCGAGCTTCTTACACTTCAGTGGCACGCCGAGCATCTTACACTTCAGTGGCACGCCAGGCATCTTACACTTCAGTGGCACGCCAGGCATCTTACACTTCAGTGGCACGCCAGGCATCTTGCACTTCAGTGGCACGCCAGGCATCTTACACTTCAGTGGCACGTGGAGCATCTTACACTTCAGTGACACGCCGAGCTTCTTACACTTCAATGGCACGCCGAGCTTCTTACACTTCAATGGCACATCGAGCTTCTTGCTCTTCAGTGGCACGTCGAGCTTCTCACACTTCAGTGGCTCGTTGAGCTTCTTACGCTTCAGTGGCACGCCGAGCTTCTTACTATTCAGTGGCACGTTAAGCTTCTTACGCTTCAGTGGCACGTTGAGCACCTTATACTTACGTGACACGTCGAGCTTCTTACACTTGAGTCGCACGTCCAGCTTCTTTCACTTCAGTGGCACGCGGAGCATCTTACACTTCAGTGGCACGCCGAGCTTCTTACACTTCAATGGCACGCCGAGCTTCTTACACTTCAATGGCACGCCGAGCTTCTTACACTTCAATGGCACGCCGAGCTTCTTACACTTCAGTGGCACGCCGAGCTTCTTACACTTCAGTGGCACGCCGAGCATCTTACACTTCAGTGGCACGTCGAGCTTCTTTCACTTCAGTGGCACGCCGAGCATCTTAAACTTCAGTGGCACGTCGAGCATGTTACACTTTAGTGGCACGTCGAGCTTCTTTCACTTCAGTGGCATGTATATCACGAAGAAATCGTATGGATGATTTTTAGCAGTGGAGGACGATTGGCAGCATGGAAGCAGGTTAGTCCCAGATGGATATTTCCAGAGAGTTGAATGTTCAACAAAATATCTGGTCAAGACTCTGGAGACAGTTTTGACAGACAGAAAATGTTAGTCGCCGACAAAGACAAGGCCGTCCCAGAATCACAGATGCTGCAGATAATCACTATATAACTCTGACTGTCAGACAGAACAGAGATGTCCGTTTGGCAACTCTCTTTGGAGTGTATAGCAGCTACAGGAAAGAGGGATTCACGGTATGCTGTTTTTAAAAGGCTTCGAGAGTCATGGAGATTAGTTATTTGAGTTCCTCTAATTTCCAATGCCCGGAATGCTAGTTCATCGTGCTGTCGCCACCATCACACTTGAAGACCAGACCGGTGGACACATTTCTTTTAACAGTCTAATGCCAATTTAGGTAAGGTACAGATTTGCGACATGTTTTCATCTGGAGAGAATGTTAATTTATTTTTTGGGAACGATCATACTGTTTTATCAGTGAAAAATTTGTTTTTGGTAAAATAAAATTTAGAATATTAAAGTGCCCTGATTGAAAAGTGTAACAGAATATTCACGCAACAAATATTTTAAATTTAGGGTCAATGAAGCCAGTTTCATGTTTACAAAGTTAGAATCCGATCTCTACAAGCCGGCTTTTCCCCATTATACTTTTATTTATGAGATCGGCGTGCTTTGCCTTTCATAATACTATAAAAAAGAATATCCATTAATAAAAAAGAATAAACTAAGAGGCCGTGTGACGTATACCTCTATTTTAATTTTATACTTTCCTTTGTTTTCTTGTGCAAATTTCGTTAGTTCTTGGTTAAGACTTTCTCATTGAACGGGACATTATTTCCCTGAACGACAACGCTGACAGTGAGACAGAGGATAACACACTGAGTTAGCTTTGCATTTCGAACATCCACAGTTTTACATATTTGAAACATTAATAAGTACCACGTGATATCAGCGTCACGTGCAACTACTATAAATTACGCACACCTATCCTCTGTACGTGATCAGTAAACGTTTGCCAGTAACGGGAAAACGTGGCAATGTAATCCAATTTAACTGCGGCCCTATAGTTGGAGCTAGGAGGGCAGGTGCAAGTATTTCGGAAGCAGCCGCACTTGTTGTCTGCTCCCGTACTACTGCATCAAGGTTGTAGCAGGACTGCTTTAAACATTCACAGACATCCAGCAGACGGGCTTAAATTGGACAGCCACGCGCGGTTGATCAAGAAGTGAGCGACAGTTGTCACGACTGGTATCTCAGCAACGATATGCAACATTCTCCTAACTCACACGCCAACACAACAGCGATCCAGTTCGATCTCTTTCCACATGCAGCATGCGACGCACCTTACTTCGTCTGGGATCACACACCTCGCATGGGCCAAGGAACGTTGGCAATGTCCCCTTGGCATCCTCTGGAATGATGAGACACGTTTCCTGCGGCACCATCCTGATAGCTAGGTTTGCATATGTCGTAAACAGCATGAAACCCTAACCCCTGGTTGTACAGTTGTGATGTAACATGCCGGTGTATGTATTATTCTGGTTTGGGAATTCTTTCCTGGAAAGCTCCAGGTCCGTTGCTTATCATCCCACAAACACTGAATGGTAAACGATACTGGGACCTGTTAGCCAACCGTCTCCATCCATATCTGCAGGAGATTTAGCCGGACCACAAGCCATTTTTCAACAGGACGACGCACCGTGTTATCGGGCTCGTGTAACTACTTGGCTGGGGGGAACACGAAAAGGAATTCGCCAAATTGCCTTATTCTCCAAACTTTCCTAACTATAACCCAACTGAACATTTCTGCGAGATGCTAGAACTGGGTGTTAGAAGTGCTGTTCCTCCTCCACGGAATGAACGTGAACTTACGGAGCTGCTGCGGGGGGCATCGGTCAAGTTCCGCATGGAGGATGTTTGCCACCTTGTAGAATCTGTTCCTAAGCGTCTTGTACCCTGATTATACAGAAAAGGTTAGCAAAACGTTGTTAGGCAGATGTTCCTAATGCAAAACTAACTCAGTGCAAATAGAGGACAATGAATGTGAGTGTAAAAAGGTGCAGGTAGAATGTGGAGATTGAGAAGAGGGTGGAGAGTTGATAAAGAGGAAGAGACTGAAGCCTGTTGAATATCTAAGAAATCAGACGAATGCGTATTTTTGTTTTACAATTGAAGTATGCTGACACAAGTGCTATTTAGTGTCAGCAGATGAATTACAACGCGACGGTTATATTGTATTGGTGATCTGAATTTCCAGTGAGTGGAAAATAAAGAACAAGTTGATGTTACACGTTAGTGCTAATTCTTTCAACCTGACCATTGTTATTATTCGCTTAATCTTATATATAAAACACAAAACGTCTGTTTGTCTGAAGCAGCAAAAACTCGAACGCCGAACTGTGGCATCGTGAAATTTACATAGCTTATTAATACTTAAATTTCTAGGTCAACGCAACTATTTTAAGATCTCTACGTTGTTTCGTTCGCGAGTTATGAATTAATTAATAAACTAATCATTAAAGTCAGCGTCGTTTGCTACGTCATCGTTATCTGAAAGCACATGACTGCATTCATCGCCGCGGCAGATCCACAGGTATTTATATTCTTTAAGAACTGTGCATAAAAAAAAGCAAAAACGAAATTTGCAAAATCTTAACGAAACAGGTTGAAATTTTTATCAACACCAAGAAATGGTAATAAGAGGAGTCCCTCAAAATTTCACAGGAATCCGGTCAAAACTTTTTAAAATAGGCATGGAATTTTTAATTCATCAATAAACAGAAATGTATACGCAGAAACGGTTAATACAATTTTGACGGCTAATTTAAAAAGTTATTTACCGATTCAGGCGAAATTTGGAGGTTGTGTTCCTATTAACGATTTACGGTGTTCATCAAAATTTCAGCTAGTTTCGTAAAATATTTGCACATATAAGTTTTTAACTTCTTTATCCTAGAGATTCGCCCTTCAAAGACATTTGAAACTGAAAGCACGTGATGCATTTTATACTTCTCACATGGACACCTGTATGTTGGAATTTCAAGAGCAAAGGATCCAACAAAAATATATATTGTCGCCGATGAAGGAGACACCAAAAACGCTGTGTACAGCCAAGTGCTGAAATAATCACACTATGAATAAATAATTTGTAATGACCGAAATGGTGTAATCAGCTTTTTTCTTTCTTGCAATCGTAAATTTGTTTTCCGATTTTTTTTGTGACATATAAGGGAATATGAAATAAGTCTAAATCCCGGGCAAAGCCGGATAGTAAAGCTATAGTTATTTCATAAATGAGATTTAGGTTCAAGGGCATTTACTATGAACATTAACTAGTTACTTAAGAAACTGCATCAAAATTTAAAAACTTTTCAGTTGTTTTCTAAAATAGTTAATATTTCAGAGTTGAAGAAATATTCTCATAGTACGTGGTAAACACGTCATGATAATTAATACAGCAATCTGACATCGCCCAATTGATTGTAATTACTGTTTCACACGTGAATTAAATCACTTCAGAAAACTAGTAAAATTCTTCGCCGTGGAGCGATTGCTGTGTTAGTTAATATTTTCTTGTGGTTGCGGTTAGCGGTGTTAAAAAAGGCCCTCAAGGTAATATTCTGAGTATTAATTAACGTAGCTTCCTGTGTAAAGGATACCCATCTTCCCCTTGAAAGAGGAACTAAATGTGATGTCTCGTAGAACAAAACGATGCGATCAAAATTATTTTATGAATTGTTAGCTGTGGTCACAAAAGCAAGTAAGTCTACTCCGAGAAAGGGAATCAGCATAAAATTAATCTACACTTCTTCTTTTAGATGGAATTTTATTGTAAAATATAGAGTAATATTTGCGAAGTAGCGATTACGCGAAATACAATGAAGACAACTATGTAATAGTTTACCAGACATTAAAATTTACATTAACAGCGCAATAAATTTTAGGCAGCCCTGGTGTCGCAGGGGTTTAAGCGATGACCTTCGATTATTAGTCCGAAAAGGGTCCGGGTTCGAATCCCGTGAGGGATGGATGTTGTGTTTGTCTTACGGCACTGGCTCTCTTCCTTCCCTGGAGCCAGTGACCCTAAATTAGGGACGGGCGACTGCTTAAAGCCCATTGAGTTGCTCACGGTGGTCGTTAAACTTCCAATCAAGAAAAAAAGTAGTAAATGCTCTTCTATTACGAAGAAACCAAAAATTTTGAACATTTCAGCAAAATATTGTATTCGCGATAAAAACCTCAGGCGTTATTACTTCACATTAATATTTGCATTGTTTACATATAATTTTTAGCTGTTCTCTGCGTTAACATACACATATAATGCGGTTTTATTTCCCCGTTTACAACAAAACATAAATCTATGATCCACATTATTATCTCTAGTTTTCTGTTCATACTGCCTTTAGATCTTACCATCACAAGAGAGAATTCTTGAATTGTATTTATTCTAAGAATGTTATTGGATTTCTTTCATGGGAATCCGAAACTTTGAATTATGCTGATAATTCTTGTTTAAGAGAAGTTTTTGTAACATTGTTGCGTAATGTGTTTTCGAGAAATATTACTTTTTGAGTAACTCAGTTCCTCTGCAAAATTTTCAAATTGATACTTGTGTTACCATTTATTTTTCACCCATCAAAATCTGTATACACTGAAGAGCAACTGAATTAGAGATAGCTGGCGTTACGCAAATGTGGCGCTGTGAGCGACCTTGTAAACGGAAACGACATGACGTATGCAGCGATCCGACAATATAAGGAGGGATGCGACGGAAATCAGTAAGAGTCGGACGCAGTATGGGTAAGATGAAGGATCTAAGCGCATTTGATCGTGGACAAATTGTCGGGGCCCGACGAATGGGTCACTACCTCTCACAAGTCGTGCAGGCACTGGGATTTTCACTAGCCATTGTGTCACGGGTGCACTGTGAGTACATCGAATCCGGTAAAACCATCCCTGCAAGGGCCAACTGCCGTGGACAACAGCGTATGGATGAGCAGGGTCATCCTCCGCTAGCTCACTTTGAAACAGCAGATAGACGGGCCACAGTGCAAGAAATCACTCGGCAATTTAACGTTGGCGCACAAAAACGTGTGAGCAGCCACACCATCCAGAGCCATCTCCTAGCTATGGGGTACAGAAGCCATTGTTCCACGAGGGTACCGCTGCTGACCGCACATCACAGGGTGCAAAGATTAGCATGGGCGCGGGAACATCGCCACTGGACCCTAGACATGTGGAAAAATGTTTCCTGGACTGATGAGTCAAGATTCACGTTGATACATGCGGATGGCAGGGTACGAGTACGGCGCAAACCACATAAAGCGATGGATCCTTCTATCAAGCAGGGTACTCTTCAAGCTGGTGGGGTTGGCATTTTCGTCTGGGGACTGTTTACGTGGACTTAAATGGGACCCCTGGTACGTGTGACATCGTCTCTCACAGGTCAACGTTACCGGGATATCCTGGCCGACTATTTGCTCCCGTTTGTGCGTCTTCAACATTACACTGGGGACCTCATCCTGAAAAAGACAATGCAGCGTGCCATCGCTCCCGAATTGTATCCGTGTGGTTGGATGGACAACTCCACCGACGTGACCTGACTTCCTTAGCCAGCTTGGTCACGTGACCTCAATCCCATCGAGCACTTCTGGGATGCCATCCAGAGAGATGTTCGAGGCTCTAACCTCCCTTCGTGAAATGTTCGTGAACTGTGGGAGCTTGTTAAGGGGTCGTGGATCCGTATGGCTTCCCAACGCTTCCGGTGTCTTGTCGACTCCATGCCGAGACGAATCGCCGCCGTCATTAGGGCGAAAAGGGTGCTACACGTTACTAGACAGGTATATCTAATTCAATTGCTCTTCAGTGTATAACCGACGCTACGCAGACGTTGCTCGTAGGATGATGCAATTGCTCCCATCGTTGCGCCAGTAGTGAGTCAGACTTCAGTATACAAAGTTGTGCCTACGTTTACTGGCTAATTTGTTCCTGTTCGAAAATTTCCTGCTAGTACCATGAGATTGTATACCAAATTTGGTGGTTCTAAATTGAAAACTGTAGATTTTACGAAAATTTTGTATCTGGGGCCCCTCAACCCCGTGCCCCGACCGGTTCCGAAAACCATCTACCGTCTAAGTTAGAGCATCATGAGATAGTATACTAAATTTGGTGGTTTTAAATTCAATAGAAATGGAGGAAGAAAGTGAGTCAGGTCGGATATCGCGTACCTACTTGCGATCCTACATTAAAACTGAAATTTGCGAGGAAATTCCCCTACCGAAATTCATAAAGCTTTGTGTGAAGTTTGTGGGGTTAGTGTAGTAGATTGTAGTGGAGTCTCATTGTCGCGCTGGGCTTCTCGTTTCGTGACCATCGATCGTTTCCGCCAAGATCGAGAAAGCATCGAAGACGACCCAAGATGCGGCCGGACATCAGATGCAACGGACGACACTTGTGTGGTTACCATCAAAAGCATTTTAGAATAAGATCGACGGAAAACATGTGAAGAGATTGCAGATGAAGCAAACATATCTACCATTTGGTTCTCAGAATCCTAACTGAAAAATTACAGAAGAGAAAAGTGGCTGCCAAACGGGTTTCGCATAATCTGAGTGAAGAGTAGCAAGCAGTTCGGAAAGGGATCGGAGAAGTATTGCTTCAGCGTACGAGACAGAAGGCGAGCAGTTTTTGGGGCAGAATTGTTACTATAGACCAGGGGTGACCAACCCAAGTCTCGTCGCGTGCCTCTTTTGATGTAGATAATCTTAAACGTGCCGCTCTACCCATAGGCGTCACCGCCTTCAGGTTAAAGTGCCAGAAAAACTGGTACACCAGTCTAATACTTGGTAGGTCACCCACGGGAGCACAGGACTGCAGAAATATGACGGGGCGTGGACTCCACTAGCTTCTGGAAATATGCTGTAGGCAATGCACACCATACTTCCTGCATAGCGTTCCACAATTCGGGTGTATTCCGAGGTCTGTGTTCGATAGCGCGTTGCATGGCATCCCAAATGTGTTCTATCACGTTCAGATCTGAGGACTTGGGTGGGAATGGCAACACCCCAGACTCAGATGAATGCTCCTCTATAACCATAATGCGTCGTCCTGACACTTGTGTGGAGGTGCATTTTCCTGTTGGAACAGGCCCAACCCATCAGCATGAATGCAGGGCATGAACGGGTGTACCTCATCAGAAAGGATGCGCACATAGCGTTGGCCGATCACAGACGTTTTTAGATGTACCAGGAGTCCCAGTGAAGTCCAGCTAAACACATCCCATATCATAAAAATTTTGAAGATGACAATTCGATTTTTGGCGTAAATGTGACATGGATGGTAAGTCAGATAATATCCGAAAACTTGAAGATTTTCATCGTCCTGGAGCGGGACTCGAGTCCGGGTCTCCCAGAAAACGCCCGGGTATGCTAACCACTACACCACCCAGAACGACCAAGTTTCAAGTTTCCGATCAATTTGAATATAACCATCACAGGATTCGCTAGTCGAAGCAACCGGCATTCATGTTTAGCGAATCTGGAGGTTAAGAATCTTATCCCGTGTTTGCTCAGAGAAGCAGATAAATCATGAAAGTATTTCGAATCCTGTGATGGTTATATTCAAATTGATCGAAAGCTTGAAACTTGGTCGTTCTGGGTGGTGTAGTGGTTAGCATACCCGGACGTTTTCTGGGAGACGCGGGTTCGAATCCCGCTCCAGGACGATGAAAAAATTCAAGTTTTCGGATATTATCTGACTTACCATTCCTTGCCACATTTACGCCAAAAATCGGATTGTCATCTTCAAAGTTTGGATTATATGGCGTAATCCCGTATTTCTTACATCCCACATCATTACGGAACCCCCTCCAGCCGGTATAGTTCCCTGTTCACAGGCGGGATCCATGGATTCATGGGGTTTGCGCCACACACGAATCCTTCCATCTGCACGATACGGTTGGAAACGCCACTGGTTAGACCAGGCTACTTGTTCCCAGTCATCAAGTGTCCAGTGGCGGTGTTGCCGTGTCCAAGCAAGGCGCATAGCTCTGTGTCGTGCACCCATCAAGGGGACTCGAGTTGGGCGAGTCCCTTCCCAAAGCCCATATCGTGCAGGGTACGTTGCACAGTCCGGACGCTGATGGTTGTTGAGCCTCCAGCATTGAATTCCGATGATACCTGCGAGAGTGTTGCACGCCTATCGCGTGAAACGATTCTTGACAGCCGACGTTGGTCACGTTCACTCAATGTCTTTTTACGGCCACACTGGTATCGTAGGTTGGAGGTTTTGCCGGAATTCATGTAGTCACGGTACACCCTTGCAATTGTCGTCCGTGAAAATCCGAACTTCCTTTCTGCCTCCTAAATACTATGGCTCAACTCACGAGCGCCAACTATGATACCGCGTTTAAAATCGCTTACATCGTTATTACTTGTCATTCTCATGCCGAAAACTGCTCTGACAGCTGACAAGGATGTCTATCGCTTTATATACGCACTGGCGGACGGAACCGAGTACGTGCAAAGGTGACGTTGTTATGTATTTTGCATAAGCTCGTCTGTACCAGTTTTTCTGGCAATTCAGTGTATCTTCCCTTACCTTCCTAACACTCTTGTTCTTGTCACTACAAAACAACGTATTATTTTTACTTGAGAGCTCCTCCTTCCCCCACCCTGTCAATTTATCCACCTTTAGATACTTCATGATATAATAACCAGAATTTATGTCAGCTGTATTGTACGAGTAATTAGAAGTAAAATCATTATATTGAACTCTTTCAAAGGTAAGTGTCAACAATGTATTTATTCAGTTAAAGCAATTTTTTTTATTGACTGAAGGTTTAACGACCACCGTGAGCAACTCAATGGGCTATAAGCAGTCACCTGTCCCTAATTTAGGACCACTGGTTATAGGGAAGGGTGAGAGCTAGCGCCGTAAGATAACACAACCTCCGTGCCTCACCGGGATTCGAACCCGGGCTCATCTTGGATGAATGATCTGAAGCCGACGCTTAGACCACTGCGCCATTTTTTTACCTATACTTTCATGGCATTTCATATGTAGGCCTAGTTTATAGAATAAAATCTTGTTCTACACAACCTGGATTTAGAAGCAGGAACATAATAAGTCAATAGTTTCAATTTAATCACAAACTGATCCAAAAATGCTTCTCCTCCCGTCCCTGTTTGATATGAAAATCTCTGCCACTTTGCCCGGGCCAATAGGATCGAGTATGTTCTGGTGGACATAGCACAACGCTACGTTAATTAATCCGTATTAGTGTATTTAGTACAGTAATAAGAAGTTACCAAGGTTTTAACTGATTTGTAAATAATATTCTCAATGTTTTAATTGGTCTGTAAAAAACATTTTCCCACGTCAATGTAGCCTGCTAATCCCTCGGTTCCCCATTTGGTAAAATATTTAGGGGGGCGTGTCCCCGAATCTCGATAGGCTGTATCGCCCGTGCTCCACCTTAACCTACCCCGCTCCACGGTTGACAGAAAGGATACAAAAACTATGTATCTCTTGTGACGTACCTGCCCGCAGGACGCACACGACATAAAGGCAGATAGTAGTCAGAACGAACGTCCGCGTAGCTCAATTGGTAGAGCGGCTTATTCCGGAATGAGGGAACCCGGGGCCGAGCCCCGGCGTGGACCAAAAATGACGGAGAAATTTTCTTCGTTATAATGGCGCCCGAACTTTCTGGATGACCCGGCAGTTCAAAATCTCGCAATGGTGTGATATTCTTTCCACACCGCGAGATAGGAAAAATAAGAGAAACCTTTCTCCAGCGCTTCGAGAAATAAAAATGTGTGTGACGTTGCATTTCACACACCAGATTGACTGGGAGTTCTCAAGTGCACGTTCTACAGCGGATGGCTGCCTGCAACGATTCATGATCACGGCTGACCCGTGGGCCGTGCCCCCTGCCCTCATTCGGGGGGGGTGGATGTGACGTACCTACCCGCAGGACGCACACGACATAAAGGCAGATAGCAGTCAGAACAAACGTCCGCTTAGCTCAATTGGTAGAGCGACTTTTTCCGGAATGAGGGAACCCGGGTTCAAGGCCCGGCGTGGACCAAAAATGACGGAGAAATTTACTTCGTTATACTCTGTTTACTTCAAATAAAATAGTACTAAAGAGAAAAATATTGTTAAACCAATGCTATTGCAACAGAACACCGATAGTCATTCAAGTACTACAGTAGTTTACTAGTATGTTAGAGACACAAATTACTTGCAAAGAAAGAAGCATGTTCCAACATTGTATGATTACAATATTTGTATTCCGCTTAGTTCTTAGTAAGGTTTTTTTATGTGTTTCCTCTTCACTAGGTCTTCCCTGTTGGGATTCAGAGATGAAGTTGCAAGAACCGGCAGATTTTTGAGATGCTGATAAGTGAATGCTGAACGGTACTTATTTTTCCCCAAGTTCATGATAGGAAAAGTATTTTCCCATATTTTCGACCCGAACCTGTAGCAATATCGCAGGGCAATATCTCGTAGTGCAGCGAAGTGAGAGGTGGGGAGGGAAGGGGAGATATTTTCAGAAAGTGGAAATATCTTAGTGCAGGGACCTGAGAGGTGGCTGGATTTCCAAGCACCTCCTAGAACTTGCTGTGGATTGCAGTGTTATTCTGAAGCTCAAATTTCAGTCTGCACATCAGTATGATAGTGAATAATGTCCTCGATAGAAAGAGAGAAGGGGTTTGTGAAAAGGAGGAGATTTTATTTTTCGTTTCGCAAGTCTGAAAAGCTGGCTTCGAAGGAATTTTTCAAATGATAAATATGTTGCTGATATTTAGAAAAGTTCGGAATCTCACCGAACTCAGTTTGTGACAGTTCGAGGAAAATGTACGAGATCATGCCGAGAAAGATGTATTCCAAGAAACACAAGTTTTGCTTTAAATGCCTCAACTGAGTTGAATAACACTGGGGAAACGGTCGTTTTTACCTTGCAAACGCAGATTTAAAGTGCTGAGGTGGCACACGATGTCCGTCACAAATGCTAAATCGTTTGATAAATTATTAAAATTACGAAAAGTGACTTTGCACGCATGTGTCGTGGGATAGACACCCCTGCTATGGACCGAACCTAGATACCAGATTTTGAACCAGAACTGAAATCTCAGTCCGCTCATTTGAAACATCCAGAATCATCTCGCCGGAAAAATTCCACCACCAGCAATCGAAGGTTAAGCTGATGATGATTATGGCCTATGATAAGGTTGGAGTGATAGCAGCAGACAGAGCGTCCGATGTGCCCTCTTTAACAGCGGAATACAACAGAAGATTTTAGCAAAATGTTTTGCGCTCAAAGATGACCCGACATACTTGAAGCTAGTGCCATCATTTCGGACGACAACGCGAGGGAAAAACTATGAATGGGAACTGTTTCCCACGCGCCATACAGTCTTGATATGAGCCCAACAGTCTATGACTTGTTCCCAAAACTGAAGAAGCCACTCCGCGGGAAACAATTCAGTACGATTCAGGATGTTTCTAATGAGGAGACCCTAGTAATCCGAAGCCTCAACAATGGAGTTGTCCTGATTGGAATGTAGGACATACCCAAACGTTGGGCTGCTGTCATAAAGAAGAAACATGGAGATATTACTTCGAAGGCCTTTAAAGGTATGTTGTGAAATAAATTCGTTTTTAAGAGATAATCCACAGTGTGCAAAACTTCTGTAATGACTCCGTATAACTGTTTTGCAGATGGATTCGAATTTTCTAAAACTTTGTTTTTTGTTATTAATATCTTATAGAACTGAAAAGATTGCATGCGAGCTACCTGGAAATATCCCATCTTTTAAAAAGGTTCAATATTATTATTTTAAAAATTAATTATAAAGAAGAAAACATTTCGGGCTTTCATATTACGCCCGTGACCCTTCCAAGTGTGTTTTATTTGTTTCCGTGGGTGATGGGAGTGAATGGGAGTGGTCTTAAATGAATATGAACCGGTTCTTACCAGTAAAAATAATTATCTGCTCTAACATTTTGGCAACAGGTGTTTACTAAATATCATTAGATCTCGGTTATTCTGTTAATGCATTTATTGATTTTCATTTCTTATGGCAGCGCATTTGTTGGACCATCACTCGGAGGTTTTTTACTGGAAAAAGTTGGATTTCGTGCAGCGACTGTAGTCCTCTTGTTACTAGAAATCATATTGGTAAGTATTTTTCTTACCCAGAGATAAAATTTATTGTCTGCTAAAAGTATATTATCCGTCCCTGCAGAAAACAGGTTGCCTTCTAGCATTTTACAAGCTTTTAATACTTCGTGAAAGGCACAGGTTCTATATCAAGTGGTTCCGAAAGAGAAAAAAATCGGTGTTTCGCGAAGTCGGCCCTGGCCACATAATCTGAAGTGGTTTTTATAAATACATTTCCACTAACTTTTCAGTTTATATGTTCATATAAGTCAGTCATGACGTTCAATTCTTAAAAATGTTTTTGAAATGTTGAAAAGCACGTCAAAGTAACTTACGTAGTGTAAAATACAACAAATCAAATGCCAAATGAAATTTTATAGATAATTGCCAAAATGGCATGGTTACGACGAATGAGAAGTGTTATGTTTAACTAGATGTAAAGCCGGTTGAGATAAGAATACAGCGAGTTCTAGAAATCACTTATTGCTATTCTAGCGTTTATTGACGACGTTGGAAAATATCTTAGTACATGATATTTTTTGTAAATATCTTTTCGTAATTTGGAAGTAGTTTTCCCTGTTCTGGCCCATGGACTACTTTTACTATGACATCATCAAACCATTGAACTATTGACAATGCAACATAAAGTTGTTCATGGCTAAACACTGGTTCAGGAAGGTAGATACCTATTTTCTCCAGTGTCTGACCTTGAGAATTATTAATGGTCGTAGCAAAGGCGAGTTTTACAGGTAATTGTCGTCGTCTTAATGTGAATGGGGAGGTCTATGTCAGTAGGTGCGAGGTCAATTTGCGGATTAAAAGCAGTTTTACCACATGCTGAGCCTATGAGTACTTCTGCAATTATCAAATTTGGATTAATTCTTTAATTACCAGTCTTGTTCCATTGCATAGACCTCATTGTGTATTGACGTTTCTCAGGAACATGATAATAGCTCCAATCTTCAACTTCAGTGTGTGAAGTGTCATTTCTGATGGAGTTTGCTCATTTAAAAACTCTATAGGGTAATAAATACTGTTCAGTATTTTCTTCGCCATTAGCATCAATTGAATCAGAGCTTAAGTATCTGTTTGTCGTCCCCTCTAAGAGATCATGAACATTCTCACTTAATTTGTCAACATAAGAGATTTTTGGACACAGATTGGCTTTCTTTACAAATGTTTTAAAATCAGAAATTTTCAAGTTCTCACCAAATATTTTTTTGGCTATATCACCATCATTTAAAATATGTGTAGTACATCAGCTGTTTCATGGGCACCATCACCAGGTCGTAAAAGCCATTCACTGAATGATGAATCAACAGATCGAACATCACTTTTGAGTCTTAAAATCTCAAACTTCTCCCATAATTGGTTGAATTTAATGCTGGCTTCGATTATTTTGGTTCTGTCACCATGATTGACAACAGGGAGAGTTTGTTTAAAGGCTCCTCCAAGTAAAAGGACTTTGCCACCAAACGGTTTCTGATTTCTCATAAAATCTTTCAGTATTCGGTCAGCTGCAAGTAAAGCAGTACCGGAAGCCATTGTAGCTTCGTCCCAAATGATGGCTTTCGCAGATCGAATGATTTCGGCGTCTGTGGAATTAATATTTATATTCGACGTAGACGTTTCATTTAAAGTTGGCACTAACTTAAATTGGTTAAAGTATGTTTTGCCACCTTCTAACAGAATTGCAGCTATTCCTGTTGACGCAACAGGCAAAGCTATGTCTCCGTCTCCACGGATATTTCTGAGGAGAGGTTTATGCAAATAAGTTTTTCCTGCGCCCCTCGGCCATCGAGGAAAAAATATCTATGAGGAGGATCATCATTAGTGGTTGCTCACATAATACTGTCATACGCTGCTTTTTGCTCTGCATTTAAATTACTTGCTAGTGTCTCAGACTACTCGGGCAACTAGTGTTAGAAGCTAGTGTTTCATACTACTCGGCCAACTAGTGTTAGAAGCTAGTGTCTCAGACTACTCGGCCAACTACTGTTAGAAGCTAGTGTCTCAGACTACTCGGGCAACTAGTGTTAGAAGCTAGTGTTTCATACTACTCGGCCAATGGAGAGGCAAGTTCTGCAATGGGGCGCTAGAGGTGGATTTTTGGTGTTCATTTCTTAACAATAATTTCTGCAATGATGGCATGAAAAAGTACTAGGCTATTTTTGTATCTACCAGCATCCTTTATTACACCAAAGAGCATTGAGTGGTGCATGTACTAGAAAGTGACAATATGTATAAGGCAAACTGAAGGTTGCCTCTTTTAAGCAACTCTTGTCTTATGTTCTTATATTGTTCCGATTTCGTGTTTCATGGTATTGAAAAAGAAAAACCTTCACAATTTAAGTAATTGTTGGACAAGACACTTACTTTTATTTTATTTTTTTATTTTTTCGTGGATTAACTACCATAATAAACAGCTCCACGGGACTAAGGACAGCCTCCCGTCTTTAATTTGGAACCGCTGATTTCTCCGGGGAGGGCGATCAGGGCCAGCGCCGGTCATACCCTATCTATGATTTGAGCTGTCTAATGACTCATACCATTCGTCCGTCGAGGCGGTTTTGTATCTTCATTTCTTCTTAAAACCACATACACGGCGTATACTGTAATTTAACTTTCATTTTTAGTTTCTTTCCCTATGTAAATTTTGTGTTGACGCCGCGGTGGCGCAGTGGTCTAAGCGATGGCTTCTGATCATTCGTCCGAAAGGGTTCCGGGCTCGAATCCCGGTGAGGCATGGATGTTGTGTTTGTCTTATGGCGCTGGCTCTCACCCTTCTCTGGAACCAGTGACTCTAAATTAGGGACCGGCGACTGCTAACACCCCATTAAGCTGCTCACGGTGGTCGTTAAGACTCTAACCCCCCAAAAAAATTTTGAGTTCATTCTTTTTATGCGTTTCAACCACTAAATATTATTTTAAACACTCACTGAATATTATGTGGCAACAGTTTTGAGGTCAGGTTGAATGACGTGTGTATGTTTGACCAGATAAGAACGTTATATATAATGTGTAGAGGAAGCAGCTAGAATCGTGGTGAGGGTAGATTAATGTAGATTCGTGCATACTTGTTAAATTTGATATGTTATTGATGAAGATTATATTGCGACTGAGATTCTTGGAACCTAAAACTACGAGGTTCAGCTGTTATGAGAAGCATACTGCTGTGATTATCTTTGATGAGTTGTTAGACTGTAGTGCCTTGATGAAGCTCCTACAATAAATACCATTTTTTCGTAAGTGATTACAAAACTTCTTTCTCCTGGCCGGTACGTCGTCTAACATTGATCATTGTACAAATTAAAGAATTTGTGCTGCCTATCCGTCTCGTTACATTAAGAAGCTCTAGTGGTACAAGAACCGTCGACACTACGATAGGTAATGTTTTAAGTGAAGTCTTTAAATTAAGAAACATTACATACACGTGCCCATTCGGACAGCAACAGATCACGGTGGTCACGCAAATGACGTGATTGTAGATCCGCACGTCGAGCATGTCAATCCAAATACCCTAAAAGGAAGTGCTGGTTCAGACAATATTAATAACAGAGTCATAAAAGACTCAATATCTATTTTAGTACCTCTTATAACACATATTATTAATCTGAGTTTATATTCAGGTCAGTTTCCTGACAGTCTGAAAATCGCTAAGGTTATTCCTATTTTTAAAAAAGGAGATAGGGAATCTACCTGTAATTACAGACCGATATCTTTGTTACCGTTTTGAGTAAGATTTTTGGAAGGTCTATTCACAGCAGAATGGTTGATTTTTTACAAACCCATGGTATGCTCTCTTTGGAACAGTTCGGTTTCCAAAGAAACAGATCTACTGAAATGGCTGTTGCTAAGTTGTCAAACTTCATTTCCGAAGCACTAGATGACAGTTATTATACTATTTGTGTTTTTATTGATTACCAAAAAGCTTTTGACACGATAAATCACGACATTCTGTTACATAAATTAGCCAAATACGGTTTTCGTGGCAAAATTCTTACCCTCTTAATGAGCTACCTCTCTCATCGCAAACAGTATGTCACTGTAAATAAAATAAACTCCGATCTACTTAATATTTCATGTGAAGTGCCTCAATGTTCGGTATTGGGACCGTTACTGTTCCTGTTATACATTAATGACCTTCCTCTGTGCCTACAATCAACTCATGCTTTGCTATACGCTGATGACACTGTCATTTTTCAAAAAATGTCATGATTTGCATAAGTTACAGATAATGATCAATAATGATCTATAAAATTTATCTCATTGGTTATGCTCTAACAAATTATTACTTAATATTCTAAAAACCAACGCCGTATATTTCCGAAACGTTCATAAAAGAGAGGACATAAATAACTTTCCAGTCAGGATTAATGATCTCCCCCTTAAAATTATGGACAAAGTTCAGTATCTTGGTGTTTGGTTTGATGAATTCTTTAACTGGAATGCGCATGTTCAGTTAGTTTTAAAAAACAGTTTCTTTACAGGTTGGCCTACTTGGTAAAATTAAGCATCTCTTTCCTATCAATGTTCTAAAAACATTTTACTATGCTTTTATTTATACCCATCTCTCCTATTGTCTGGAAACTCGGTATTCAAATATAAGTGCAAACAATAAGTTATGCTTGCTCAAATTACAGATTAATGTGTTCGCTATATGCTGAACACAGATTACATGTCTCATTCAAAACCATTTTTTCTAAAACTAAATATTCTAAAAATTCATGAAATTTTTACCTTGAAACTAGGTATCATGTTTTTTAAAATAATGCATCTTAAACTGCCTATTTTTCAATCTGACATCAAATATCTGGATTATTCTATCTTCACCAGATCTGTTGCTAAAAACAAATTATGTCAGCCGTGTGTTAGACTTAATTACGGTTTAAATTGCATACTGTATAACGCTGTTATCCTATGGAATAATCTCCCAGAGAGCATCAAATCCCTGGAAAATATCAAAAAGTTTTCCTTGTCTCTGCAAAATTACATTGTAAATCACCCTGATCTTCATAACGAATCTCAACTATACCATTAAATTGTAGTTCCAAGTATGCTGCTAACAGTGGTGGTGCTTCTGTTATAACCATCTTACTTGCTTTCATATATGCGATATGTTTTATTCCTTTTCTTACATCTGATTGGGGGAATCGCCTTACAACCAATGTGTTCAGATTCCTCTTGGTGTATTGCATTTTCATATAACTGTAAGTTTTAAATGTGTGCAATAAATAATTGTAGTTGCAAAAATAATTGTAATTTATGGGCTTGAAGTCGGGCAATTTCGCCGGCAAGGGAGAACGGAGACATCGCTGTCGTGTTCCATGAACCAGTCATGTACCCCCTTAGCGACGTGTCACGGCGCATCATCCTGCTGGGAGACACCATCACCACCAGGGCAAACGTCCAACATGAAGCGATGCATGTGGTGAGCGAATACGCATTGGCGTTCAGAGACACACCCAGTGGTACCAGCGGTCCCAGTTCACACCAGAAATCCATTCCTCAGGCATACACACTGCCACCGCTGGTCTGTACTTGACCGACAAGCGTGTCCGGGTGTTGGTTCTCGTGTGTCTGACACCGTATTGACCACCGCTCGTCACTTTTGTGGAGTAGAAACCTCGATTCGTCGGAGAAGATAACCTCTTTCTACTCTTCCAGTGTCCAATGACGGTAGTCCCATGCGATCTGCAGGCGTCATTGCCGATGGACCTGGGTTAAGATGGTCGCCTTGACACAGCATAGACTCCGGAGACCCATGCGTAACAGGGTTCGCTCTACTGTTATCGGGGACACGTACCTGAGTGCACCAGCGTTCATTTTCCTGGTCAATTGCTGCACTGTTGCGCGTTGATTGTCCATTACCAGTCGACGGAGGCGACGCTGCGATCAAATGACTTTGGTGCTCCACAGTTATGACATCAGGAGGTATTCTGTGTACTAGCGGTCCATTCTTGGTACACCCTTAATACAGTACATCGCAAACAGCGCACGAAATCTGCTGTTTTTGAGGTGCTTCCAGCCTACGCGCGGCAGCCGATGATCATTCTTTTTTGAACGTCCGTCAAATCACTACCTCTGCCCATTGTGCTCGTGTTACGCACTATGGCTCATCTGTCCTGGACGGCCGCTTATATCTCCGTGTGGTCAAGCTTATCACGTGTATTCTCTGGCGCCTCTGGACAGGTGCATTGGGATTCCGGGGGTGGTTATATTATTCTGATACGACAGTGTATGTTAGAAATGCAAACAAATATGAAATTATTTTTTCCTTCAATTTTGGCAGTTAAACTAATCGTATTTATGAAGCTTATTGCGATGTATTCTAAAAGAGTTTTGTCTGAAATTTAGGTAATCATGTTTTCGGTGTATGCCTCTACGAAGAAATGCCGGCAGTCGTCTGTAAAGGATGAAGAAGCGAAGCCTATACTAGCAAATCTTTCACAACGACAGTTAAGTTATTCATGATGTAATTATACTTTTAGGCTGACTTACTAGGAAATGTGACAGCTTGAAAAGATAGCTGTGGACTTCACTTCAGATCTCATTGTTTCGAGCTTTATAGGATTTTGCAGCTATATAGGAACATTTTTGGGTGTCTTGTTGCTCATGAGATACAATGGTTTATATCATGGGAAGGCAAAGAAAAGGCGTCAGTCATCCTCAAAAGCTGTTGCTGGCTGTTGTTGCTGTACGTTTTTAACTCAGGTATGTATTTATACTCAATATACGAAGATAATGTGGTACGTTTTGAAGAAGCACGCAAAGAACACCAATTTGATGCAGTCGATGCTATGGAGCGGCGAATTGTGAATAGAAATTGTGATAAAAATCAATATGCCATTCTGCATGAAAGAGTCAGTTTTTTTTATGATATTTAAGTTTGAGTAGTCCATAGGTCTGTGTCACTGTACAAAGTTTGAATTGTAATAAAGATATACGCCTTATTTTCTCACCTGTTTTTTGAAATATTTTTTAGCATGTTAATAACATTTTCGGTCATCTTCATCTTAAAACAACAAAAAGTGTCATTAAACTAATTTTTTTTCACAAATATGATCCCCACAGTTATTTTTCAAAATAATGTCTCTGGGTTATATCGCTATGGTGACACATATATCCGTCAAACCACTTAGGCCCGGGTCGGCAACATAGGGCTTGCGAGCCAGAAATGGTTCTTTGGGAATCTAAATATGGCTCTTTGGATACTTGAAGAAATGAAAAAATTTGCAAAGTTTCCTACTTCGACGTAATTCTACTTCAACGAACGATCCCATTTACTCTCCAATATGAGAGATAGGAGCCTAAAAATATTAAACCCTTGATGATGACCGAAAACCTTATTTTCCAGTGTTTGTGTATTTGTGAGTGATTGCAGACTGCACGGCCGCGACCCATCGTTCAAACTCATTCTCTCTCTGGTGCGATCGGCTCTGAACTCGTTACACTCTGCGCAACTCCACGGCTTGGTTCAAAGTTCAGTACGGAGGAGCAACGGAGTGTGTTACTCGCCAGCTGATGAGTCATTGCTCGGCATTAAATCCCACATTCGGCAAGAGAGTTGAGTGCAGGTGCACCGGCAGAATGACACCTGGTTGGCCGTGAAGAATTGTTGCACGATGCGTGCCACGTGCGGGCGCGCATTGTCCTGTTGAAACGTGGCCGCTGGAAGTTCATGCAGATAAGGGAGGACTACAGGCTCCAAAACGTCGGAGATGGTGCGGTGGCTGTTGAGTGTACCGGCGATACGTACCAGAGGGGTGCGGGTGTCATATCCAATTGCGCCCCAAACCATAACGCCAGGTGACGGATCGGTATAGCAATGCATAATGCAGACGTGATAGAGTCTTTCACCGCGGTGCCGCCACACGCGGATCCGACCGTCGTGGTATTGCAGGCAGAAGCGGGATTCGTCGGAGAAGACAATGTCGTGCCATTCCGTAGTCCAGGTGCGGCGTTCAACGGCCCATTGCCGCCGCACTCGCCGGTGGTTTAACGTCAACGGTAATCGGAGCAATGGGCGCCGTGCGACAAGTCCCCGCTCCTGCAGACGACGTCGAACAGTACGTGCTGACACAGGGTGTTACGCAACACACCCTAATTCTACTGGTAGATGCAAGTAGCTGTTTCTATTTCTGGATGTTTTAAAAATTGTAGAAATCCAGTTGATTTTTTTTATAACCGGTTTTATTGACTTCAAATAACTTTGTTAAATTTTATTCTCGTCGGGAAGGATTCAAAATACGTGCTTATTACAACCGAAAATCCTTTGTAATCTTTTTTGTTTCTTTTTTTCGCTGAACTTTACTTCGGTTTCTTTACGAATTTATACAAAAGAATAAAAAAATTGAGGAAACATGGAAATTTATGTTTTGGAAAATGTGTATTTACATATAAAATTTTCGAGAATATATGTTTCTATGTGAAATATATTTACCTAAAATTCTGTTCCCTATTTCTAACTAGCATTTTGTCGGTGCCGGAATCGCCAGTGGTAGAATTTTGGGGAAAAGCTTCACTGTGCCTGCAAACCAGTCTATGTCAGAAATTGATGATCTTCACCAAATTGTACTTGTCCACAAGTGACACCAATATTAGTATAGTTAACATGCGCACTGTACAATCATGGCAAAAAGTCCTGCGCCAGTAGACCGAAAGTCAATTTTTGATCTTTAAAATCAACTTATGCAGCGTATGATAAAGTCAGGAACGCATATCACACATCATTTTAAAGAAACGTTCATGCTGAATTCAAATATATTTATAAAATGTTATTACTAGTAACAGAAGTGAATTTACAGGCAAAAATGTGCAAGTGAGGAAACACATATCTAGTTCTGAAAAATGGTTTGGCCGCCCCGGTGGCGCAGTGGTCTAAGGCGCTGGCCTCTGATCATTCGTCCGTAAGGGGTCCGGGTTCGAATCCCGGTCAGGCATGGATGTTGTGTTTGTCTTAAGGCACTGGCTCTCTCCCTTCCCTGGAACCAGTGACCCTAAATTAGGGACGGGCGACTGCTTATAGCCCATTGAGTTGCTCACGGTGGCCGTTAAACCTCCAACCAAAAAAAAAAAAAAATGGTTTGCGCTCCTCTAATCCACTGTAGCTTTCTCTGACGTCCGCTAGTGAGATATAAAAGGATGTAGAATCGTCTGCCGACTTAGAACGCAGCTGCTTATAGTCAGTTGACGGAAGTTTATGCGGAAGTTCGGATGACATTTGAATTTCCGAATGTTAAAGACCCGAAAATTGGTTCTGCCTCTTCAAACCGCGGCAAAAATTATTACTTTGCGTGAACTTGGATTCAGTAGCCTTAAAATTGCTGTTAAATGTGGCTGTGATCATTCCACTGTTTTTCTCACCATTAAAAGAGTTGCAGAAACTAAATGTGTTGGAAACAGAAAAAGAACAGGTCAACCAAGGCTGTGTACTAAAGGTAATGATCGCATGCTATTTCATCTTTCCTTAAAATCAAGGTTTAAAACAGACATCTGCAAGTACGGTTCGTAGTAGGATACAAGAAAATAGACTGCCTGCACCAAAAACTGCACGAAAACCTTTCCTTACTGAACAACAATGGCTCAAAAGAATCGCTCGGGCCAATGCACACAAGAATTGGACTGTTGATGAATGGAAAAATGTTATTTTCAGTGATGAAACAACTGTTACTATTTTCGATAATAATGGAAATATTTAGGTACGTCGTCGGGCTGGTGAAAGCTATAAGGCATGCTGCACCCAAACAACAATCAATCACCCTTATTCGGTGATGTTATGGTCCTCTATTTCAGCCAGTGGTGTTGGCCGTCTGCACATTGTTGATGGCACATTGAATGGATTTAAATATGTGGATATATTGGAGTACAAACTGCTACCATCTGCACAAGACATGGGTTTGTGGAATTTTATCTTTCAGGACGATAACGCGCCATGTCATCGGTCACAGTTGGTTGACGAGTGCTTTAATGGAAAAGTTATAAGAAAAGTTCAGTAACCGACACATTCACCGGATCTTAATCCCATAGAGAATCTGTGGATGAGATTGAAACAAAAGATCCGTCAACAAAGACCCACTTCTAAAACAGCATTAATTGAGTCTATAAGGGTCGTATGGCACCGTGTTATCACCAATGGACAACTAGAGAAGCTCATTAGTTCCATTCCAAGAAGGTGCACTTTGTTACTAAGAAACCGTGGTTATCCAGTTAAATATTAAAGCGTATTTTGCTTGTTGGTAAGTTATTTTAAGTATACTGCAAGCTTCAATAATGTGCTGTGCCGTAATTTTACGTTAAATGCATTGTACACTAATTTAACAAATTCCACTATTCTTTGCTTTTTATGACTAGACGCTGTACTTTTGCTTGTAACTTCACTTCTATTACTGGTAATTACATTCTGTAAACATATTTGCATTTAACATAGCATTTCCTTTAAAATGATGTATAATTTGTACCCTTTACTTTACCATTACGCTGTATAAGTTGACTTCAAACTTCAAAAATTGACTTTCGGTTTACTGGTGCAGGTCTTTTGGCCACGACTGTTTTTGGTTTATAGCCTTTCTTCAAGGCGGTCTGCAGTGAAGAATACATTTCATTTCAAATTAACTGAGCAGCACACTACAAATATTAAGAAATATTTTATTGCATTGGTTACAATGTGAATGCTAACTAATAAACATGCAAATTACATTAAACTTTGGATAATATTCTGACGCTTGTAAGGTTCAGTAGTATTTTAGTTTTGGTGTTTTCACCTCATTGAATCCATTGCGATACTTCCAAAAGTGGATAAAATTGTACAATATATGTGGTATCTAGTAATAACCACATTAAGTTGGAACAGTTTCATTGTCAAGTTTGTTTCACCATGTTTTGATTTTCTCCATACTTTTGAACCTCCGGGTTGATGTGCAAAGCGAATAATACAATGTAAAACTTCAATTGATACTTTGAATTCGCTTCTTCCCATGACAATTATTGGATTCTACGTAGCAAGAATACATTGACATTTTAAAAGGAACCCTTTGAACTCCTATATCATAGGTTTTAAATTTGAATTTCTGCAATACAGAAATACAAATTTAGTGGTTTGATGGAAAAATATAATTATATTCTTCAATCATTGAGCGCACCGGTGTCGCAGTAGTCTACACGATAGCTTGTGACCATTCGACCGAGATGGGTCCGAGTTTGAATCCTCGTGAGGGAAGTATAATATGTTGTTTTTGTCTTACATCATTGGCTCTCTTCGTTTCCTAGAACCAGATGCGCCAAATTAGGGACTGACCACTGCTTTATAGACGATTGAGTTACTCACTATGCCCTTCAGCCACCAAAAATTATCAAACAGTATCTTGATTTCCTTTTCCATTCCGACGTTCGCTGGATATGGATTCATTCAGACATGGATACAATCTTACTCACTGAAATTAAACTTAGATTATCATTGTATATTAGGACAAAGTCCTCTATAGTACTGTTACACACGTTGTAATATATGAGCTCAAAAAAGACAAGTTGACTTCAACGAAAAGGACCGCTGAAAATACGCACAGTGTAGCCTGAAACATGTCCGGGCGAGCTAGGAGGGACTTGTTGACTTTTTAAATCTTTTAATCTTGATACTTCATAATAGCTTGGCATAGAATAGCGAAACGTTTCAATTGCTGAAATTCTGGCTGCGTCGACGTAATCCAGTCTTAACATTAGACTCAAAATTAATTTAGCTCATCACCCCTTCTTTTAGAATTGTGCTGATGTTCGTGTTTGTGTTAAACTTCGAACGTGGAATACCTTTAATGAAGTGGTACAATAGTGGACACCGGACAAGAGGCATAATTCATTGCGATCCAAGGCGACTGAAACCGGAGTAAGAATTGTGCTGATGTTCGTGTTTATGTTGAACTTTGAACGTGGAATACCTTTAATGATGTGGTACAACAGTGGACACCGGATAAGAAGCACGATTGATTGCAAACCAGAGGGACTGAAGCCGGAGTATGGTGAGCGCAATATGTGTTGCTCCATTACTTCATTGCTGATTTTTATGTCACACTGGATATAACCTATATGAGCTTTCAGCATTTAAATGTAAATATACTGTACATGTAGAAATATTCTTAAGTTCAGATATAAATATTCCATTATCATTGAAGTCAACTTGTCTTTTCTGAGCTCATATACTACAACGTGTGTAACAGTACTATAGAGGACTTTGTCCTAATATACATTGCCTATCTCCCACGTATTTTATTGTTCAAATATATGTATGTATAGATTGAACTTCTACAAAAATTAGATTATCATGATAGCTAGCTTTTAGTTGCTCAATAAAATGGGATAATAGATTTACATTCCTTGGAGTATCACATTTTAATTTCTTCCCTAGAACAAGCAATCTTTTCGAATATTTTCAGAATTTTCCATCAGGTCATTTTTGTTTACGAGTTTAACGTCTACTGTGAGCAACTCGATGGGATATAAGCAGTTGCCCTTTCCTAATTTATGGGCACTGATTCTAAAGAAGGGAGAGAGTCAGTTCCGTAAGACAAACATAACATTCGTGTATCACTGGATTCGAACCCGGATCCATCTCGAACAAATGGTAACAGGCCAGCGGTTAGACCACTGCGCCACAGGGTGAGGCCTGCAGCTTGTTAACGACTTTCACAACTGCAGATACAGAGGGCGTGTACATGAAACTGTGTCGTATGTGCGTGTTGTAAGGTTAGGGAAACCTTCTGTAGATAGAAGACCACATCTAGTAATTCTCCTGCAGCAAAAATGAATGCTCTTGATGTCATGGATCTTTATCAGTGCGCGAGAAACAGATGCCGACTGAGTTTTGCATGACCAATGGCAGTTTTTCAGTTATGATTGCAGGGGACACCAAAAATGGACTCACATTTCTTCAATACTTTATCCACATGTGGTAGCCATCCGGTTCGATGAAGTTACCTGGAAAACGTTACTGATCCATTTTACCACCATGATTTTGATTTTGGTAGTATGACTCGATTTAACGCTTTCTTCGACCAGCGAACCATCAAGGAATTCGAAGGCTGGGAACTGCAATTTGAGACTACTGATCGAACCATGTCTCTAGTTTTCAGCACTGTATTAAATATTGTCCTAATATTGTAAAATCTCCTGATCGTGCAGTGGTGTCAACGCTGGCTTTGACCATTCTACTGAGACGAGTGTGGGTTCGAATCCCGTGAGCCATGGATGTCGTGTTTGCTTAACGGCACAGGCTCTCTTCCTTCCCTGGAACCAGTAGTCCTAAATTAGAGACCGGCGACTACTTATAGCCCATCGAGTTGCTCAGGTAGTCGTTAAATCCCCAAACAAATAAACAAGTGAATTGCCGGTGTTACGTATATTTTAAGCACTGCACTTCTGATTTTCATAAATTATCTATCCTAAGGAACGCCTTGGAACATTCGAGAGAACATGATAGCCATCTGATAGGTCGTTTAAACTAGTTGTATTTCAATTCCGTGATCCAATACTGTGCGGTAGGAAAGAAAGAAGAAAATTGCAGCTGACTACCCTTCCTGAAAAGCTCATGAGGTGATCGCCGAATCCCAAGCTTTTGAAGAAAGGAAGAAGGAGCTGATAGCCACCTAATACGTCGCTTGAACTATCTGTATTTCAATTTCGGGATGCAATACTGTATAGTAGAAAAAAAAGAAGAAAATTGCAGCTGATTACTCTCCTTGGAAAGCTCATGAGGTGATCGCTGAATTCCAAGCTTTTGAAGAAAGGAAGAAGGAGATGGTGATAGCCACCTAATACGTCGTTTGAACTATCTGTTTTTCAATTCCGAGATCCAGCACTGTGAAGGAGAAACGAAAAAAGGAAATTCCAGCTGATTACACTGCTTGGTGATAGCTGAATCTCAAGCTTTTGAAGAAAGGAAGAAGGAGATGATAGCCATCTGATACGTCGTTTTAACAAGCTGTATTTCTGTGATGCAATATTATGCATTATAAAAGAAAGAAGAAAATTTCAGAATATATAACAAAAGTCTTCGGACATCCCTTCCAAAAGCAAATGAACGGATCCGCTGCGTTGTTAAGATTCGCAGTACAGCTGCAAACGGTATAAAAACAAACCGGCAGCTGACCGCGATCATATCGCACTATGAGGTTGTGTGAAAATGTCGCGGCGAGAGAGAACTGACTTTGAGAAAGGAAAGATTGTTGGGTGTTATATTAGCGGGTTGCCCATAAGAGAAACCGAGAGGCGTTTGAACATACCCAAGTCAACTGTTTTGGATGTACTGAGTACGTGGAAGACACGTGGCGTGCCTGGAACAGCAAAACGCACCGGCATCCAAACAAAATCAGTAATAGAGAACGTCGTAGCCTCAGGAGAGTCGTTACAGCTAATCGACGGAATACTGCACAAGATCTCAGTGTACAGATGAGTAAAAATGCTGGAACCTCAGTATGTACACGTACCATTCGCAGAGAACTTCATTACATGGGTTTACCGTGGTCGTACGGCTGCTCATAAGCCTTTCGTCTCCACTCGGAATGCTACTTGTCGTTTAGCATGGTGTAAAGAATGTTTATCATAGACTGTAGATCAATGGAAATGGGTCCTATGGACTGATGAATCCACGTACACGATTCATCAGTCTGATGGCCGTGTATGGGTATGCCTGCAGCCGAAGGAACGCTATTTATCACAGTTTACTGTTTCTACGATCAAGTTTGTAGCTGGCAGTGTACTGGTGTGGGGGTGTTTTTGTAGTATTGTCCCGCCCCATTGGTTATCGTGGACAAACCTGTTAACCAGCACGTCTACCTCGATATTCCGGACAATTATGCCCTATCAACTCTGTGGCAATGCTATGGAACCTAGCCTTGTTGGTACCTGCAGGATAATGCGCCGAGCCATAAAGCAAGGACTGTTACAGCGTGGTTTGACGATAATTCTGTATCGTGTGTGAACTGGCTAGCACAAAGCCTTGATCTTAATCCCATAGAGCACCTGTGAGATGAATTAGAGCGCACCATAAGAAGTTTGGAACCAAGGCCTACTAGTAAGCAACAGTTAGCGGCAGCATTATGTACTGAATGGAAGCGCATACTTATCGCTCTGTTCCAAAGCCTTGTCGAAAGCATGTCCCGAAGAGTCAGTGTATGCATTAAGGCCAAAGATGGACCGACACCGAACTAATGTATGTCAATAAAGGCTATGTTGTGTTTCTCTTCTAGGTGTCGGATGACTTTTGTCAATAAAGTGTATGTTTGTAGCGTAAAGAACGATGGTCATCATCTCATTCGCTACTTTACCATGTATTCTGATAATAACTACCATACACCCTCTGGAAAACAGGACAAAATATGCATTTATTAAAAACTAAAGAAATCGAAAGTAAGATGTTGACAAATGTGTGTCAATCAACGTCCTCGCATGCAATTTTGTGCTGTCACTTAAACAATATGAAGTTGATCAGAAGAAACCAAATGGATTCACTATAAAGATAATTATAAAATGTATTGGAGTATGTGATTAATCTGTTTTCTTCCGTTCAAGCACACATTTTATGCGAAGTTGGCCTACAAGAAATCTTTAATTGTTGCATCTTTGTGGGGCGTACAAGAAATGCAAAATGAACGTCACACAAAAATGCAACAATTAAAGATTTCTTCCTGCTTTCCAAAGCGTGATAACTAATTCTCTCTTCTCCCCGATTTTTTAAACAGGAAACTGCATTCGGTCAGCAACCTATATTTTACAGGTGTCACTAATCAACAGAAAGAATTAGAAACAGGCGATGACAGTAGTTTTTTTATTCTCTTATTTCTGTCTTCCTTTCACGAAATGCCCGTGAGAAAATAACCTCAGGCGAGTGGTTGGTTTTATATCATGATAGCACACTTGAAACGGTGGTGGTGGTGATGAAATAGCAGATGATACAAGAACTGGGTCGCTTCTGATGATCACGATGTAGGATGCTCTTATTAGCTTTCACATTTCTCCGCTTTCTCTCTCAAAAAACAACAAGAAGATTAGAGGAAGACTTAACACTGAAACTTGTTCATACTTTATTTTTAAATCCCGCCTCATAAGAAGAAGGAAGATATGTCCTTTTACAATGGTTCTGGGGCAAACAATAAAAAATATAGGACTTATCCTTTAATCAGATGCATTCATACTGGAATGTCTGCTTCGTAGAAAATTAAAATCTTTTTTCTGGTGCCACCAGGTAATAAATATCGAAGCTCTTTTTTACTAATGGCATTTCTACAAGCCTTAATACAAATGTAGCTGTGTAGATACTTTACAAATATTTAAAACCGCTATTGTATTTTTTTCGATGATTTCGGAATTTCGAAATTTTGGATTACATAGCACAAACGCACTTAAAAAATTTATCATAGTATGGTCAAGAATTTTTTGATGTGGGAAGCATGCATCTAAATTCTAACTTTCCCTTTGAATTTTCTTTTTCTGTACAAGTTGTGTTATTTCTTGGTTAAACGTTTCGCTTCTGAATGTCACCTTCAAACCTCCAATTACTTTGTTACGATTAGCAACGCTAACGACAAA
Organism: Macrothele yani; assembly: GCA_039090855.1. Classification (NCBI taxonomy): domain Eukaryota; kingdom Metazoa; phylum Arthropoda; class Arachnida; order Araneae; family Macrothelidae; genus Macrothele; species Macrothele yani. The sequence continues at coordinate 65,685,896 of CM077005.1, forward strand.
AATTACTCGACGACAAAAGTTCAGGGAATTTTGATGGATTATTGGCTATTGAAAAATGCTCTGCGTTAATCAATCAAAATCGCGAGATATAGTTTCGATCTGAATTACCAGTTATCACTTGTAAAAATATTTTGTTTTGGCTAATGTTGAATTCATCATCATCATCAACCATTATCAATCCACTGCCGGATGAATGTCTCCTCAAATTTCTTCCACAATTGTCTGTATTGAGCCTGTCTCCTCCATGTCACTCCCAAATACTTTCGAATTTCATCCATCCATCTTCCATGTCTTCTGGGTCTTTTCCTGTCCCTCGGAATTCAGTCTAAAATGTCGGTTATACATCAGTGGTCCTTTCTTCTCGCAACATGTCCAGCCCATTGCCATTTCAGTGATTTCAGTCTGGTCTTAATGTCGTCCACTCTTGTAATTTTCTTTATCCACAAGTTCCTCCTCTTATCTTTCCTGGTTACACCAAGCATGCATCTCACCATGCTTCTTTGAGTTGTATGCAGTCTTTGTATGTCTTTTTTAGTTAAGGTAAATGTCAATGTTGGATTATGAAGGCTTAAGTCACTTATTGAGAGGTTGTGACATATATTCTAAATTAACTTTCCTTTTTAGTTTCTTTCCCTATGTAAATCTTGAGTTTATTCTCAGTTATACTTCGCTCTTAACGTAATATCTTTTCCCTCAAACGAATACTGTTGGCAACATAATTGAGGTTGAATGAACGTGACGTATGCCTGAGATAAGATTAGTAGGAGAGATAAAAACGACGACAAAACTGTTGCTTGGCGAGCGTTGTTAAAGAGAGCGTTGCTTGGAAAAGTGTTGCAAGTTGAGCGTTGTGTTGCAGAGCGTTGTGTTAAGAGCTGTGTGGTGTGTGGAGAGTTTAATGCAATATGCTATGCTATGTTACGATGTGTTGGCTACATCCTTGAATAAAGCATCTTCTCCGTAAGTTTGACTTCTGTTGTTTACATGTTTCGTCTGACCGTTAAGGTTTAATTTAGGAACTATTTCATCTTACGGTTATGTTTTTTTAAAATAACGTGGAAGTACGAAAAGACTTCTACGTCAGAAGGTTTAATTTAATTCTTGTTCCTAGAAGTTGTGAGTTGTGATATTCGAAGCTTAATTACACACTGGATTGTCATTAACTACACACTCTTAAGAAAAGAATATTATTAAACGGTCCAGAGTCCGTGAAACAGCAAACAGTATACTTACAATTTCAACTGCCCGTTTTACTCCTCTTATTGGCACATAGTACAGGGTTTCTCACTCGCTACTGAACTCGGCATTTCTTTAAACCAACATCAATGAAAATATTGCAACGAAATTTTAAGTGGACTTACCTCATTTCGTGCGAAATGTGATGACATCACAACATGTGCTGGAAGTGGCCACCATTTGCGTCTAAACAGCATTGAACCCAGCGCACCATATTATGGAAAGTCCTTGCCAGTACGTCCGCCGTCACTGCCTGAATTTCTTCACTGATGTTTGCTTTCAAGGCATCTATGGTTCGCGGTTTCTTTTGGTAAACTCTCCCTTTTAGATATCCTCATAAAAAGTAATCAGGAGGCACCAGATCGGGAGAGCGCGGTGGCCATAGGCTCTTCGAAATGACGCTGGTGTCGCCGAGAAAGGACTGAATTTCGGTCTAACTGGTGTGTGATGTCGCTCCATCATGTTGGTAATATCCAATGGAGAGTTCTCCCGTCCAATTGATTTACAAAGGTGTTGAAGATTTCCATATATGCAGCTGTTGTGATGGTTGTATTGAAGAAGATTGGACCACTTATTCGGCGACGGGTCATCCCACACCAAACATCAATTTTCTGTGAATGAAGGGGCTCTTCATGCGTTGGGATTTTCACTGGTCTAAATACGGGAATTTTGAGAATTGACGTATCCGGACAGGTGAAACCACGCTCCGTCGTCCGAAAATCACGTGTAGTTCAGAATGCCCGGATTTTCCTGAAAAAAATTGTCTAATACCATCGACAGTATGTCCCTCGTTTCACGTGGTTAGGTTCTTTCATTTCGCGGACCACGGATATACGGTCAGCATGAAGCTTCCCCTTTTTCACAGCACGTTGTCAAGTACTTTTGGACGATCCTGTTTCCTGTGACAGTCGGGGAAGTGACTTCCTGGGTGCCGCAAGTAGTCGACCCTTTATATTCTGGTTCGTTTCCCCGGACATTTGTGGACGACCTCCTGCATTGTCGTCTAATAAACTAATAAAGCCCCCTCGGTTTCCAATTTCTTCGACAATGCCCAAATGGTGGACTTGCTCGGCGGATGTCTGCCTACAAACCTCTCCAGGAATCGCTGTTGGCAAGACTTCATCGAATCTGTTTTCCAATAAGTCATAAGAATAAAACCTCGCTCCTCCAGAATATACCGATACATTTTCACGCGTACGCGAACAGCCACGGGCACGAGTACTCACTGTCAACAATCGTATTGTGTAGACACGCTCAGCGAAATGGCATAACAAAGCGGCAGAGAGACGCGTCCGGCTGGCTGGCGGAATGTGCCTCAGTGGCCCCACACTTAGGAATGTGTATGCCACTATGGATCACTCCGGCTGGCTGGCTGGCTGGCTGGCTGGCTGGCGGACAGCGCTGGGTTCAATGCTGTCTGGGCGCAAATGATGGCCACTTCCAGCACATGTTGTGATGTCATCACATTTTGTACGAAATGAGGTAAGTCCACTTCAAATTTCGTTGCAATATCTTCATTGGTGTTAATATTATTAAAGAAATGCCGGGTTCGATAGCGAGTGGGGACACCCTGTATAACAACGTTGATCTTCAATCACTTCACAGCAACAAATGCTGCTATCAATATGCACTTCGAACCACTAAATCGTGATTTTGTAAGCACAAATTAGTAGTTCGAAGTGCACTTCTAAATCGTGCACTTCGAACTGTGTTGAGTGTGCCCCAAAAGTTCGGTTTCGCCCATAGCATTGTATCGCGTGCGTGGTCGGCGTTCATGATTATAGGCGCGGCTGTACGAAAGACCGGTGGTGGTCGTCCACCAAAACCACCCACCAGTGAGGACCACTATCTGATCCGATAGGCCAATAGGGATCGACACCAGGCAACAAGTAATCTTGGAAAATAAATGGGCACAGGACGCACAATATCGCAGTTTACAGTGGTCAGGCGTAAATTCAACGGTGGACTGTTTGCCCGACGAACGGTACGCTATGTTCAGTTAAAAAGTGCTCACCGGAGACACCGTTTTCAGTGGTCCAGAAAACATAAGGACTGGACAGCAGAACTGTGGGGAACTGTACTTTTTTCTGATAAGAGTGGACTTAGTCTGTCTAGCGATTCTGGATGGCAGAACTTTGCTGGAGGTAGTCGCTCGATATCGCCCCGAAAACATCAATGAAAGAGATAGATATGGTGGGCACAGTGTTCTCGTATGAGGAGGCATTCTGATCGATGGACATACGGAGCTCCAGATACTGGAAGAAGGCACGATAACCGGTGCGCGCTACTGTGATGAGGCAACCCTTCCCCATGTTCGTCTTTTCCGAGGTATCTTTGACCCACAGTTCGTTTTAATGGACGATAACGCCACACACATCCTACGGTGGCTGTTAATGAACTGTTTTAAAGGGAAGACATTAAGCGATCGGATTGACCAGAACGTTCCTCTGACCTAAACGCCATAGATCACATTTGGGGCACTCTGGGGAGAAGAGTTGCGGCACGTCAACAAACACCAGAAACTGGTAATGCCCTAATACAGACACCTTTGAAATCCACCGACACATGCAGCTGAGCTTTGCGGCGTAAAGCGTTGGCGGTCACGGCATCTCACGTCGCGGACGACCGTCGACTCTCGTAGCCTTAAAGGGACCGTAAACAAATTGAAAATGTAACAATCACCTAGGAAACGAAGAGAGGTTCTCTTAAGGGATCATCTACAAATTGAAACGTGACTTACTACGGCCACACGAAAACCATGTTTCTTAATAAGTAAGTAACCGATTTACACGCGTCTCTTTCTACTCAGGAACGAATCACCCATGAGATACGATACAGAATTACGTTCCATCTGTCCGCCGTCTGTCCTTCCGTCCCGAAGAATTAAAACAAATATCTCCTCCGAGAAACAACCGATTTGCATGGGAATGATATCTTTCTACTCAGGGACGCCTCAGACCTATCATATACGATAGAAAATTAGGTTCCATCCGCCCGCCGTCTCTGTTCGTCCGTCCGGAAGAATAATATACTGATGGAACGTAATTTTCTATCGTATCTGACAGGTGTGGTTCGTCCCTGAGTAGAAAGAAATCATTTCCATGCAAATCGGTTGTTTCTCGGGGGAGATATTTGTTTTTGTTCTTCGGGACGGAAGGACAGATGTAACGTAATTCTGTATCGTATCTCATGGGTGATTCGTTCCTGAGTAGAAAGAGACGCGTGCAAATCGGTTACTTACTTATTAAGAAACATGGTTTTCGTGTAGCCTTAGAAAGTTACGTTTCAATTTGTAGATGCTCCCTTAAGAGAACCTGTCTTCATTTCCTAGGTGAATGTTACATTTTCAATTTGTTTACGGTCTCCTTAAGGCTACGAAAGTCGATGGTCGTCCGCGACGTGAGATACCGTACCCTCCAGCGCTTTACGCCGCGAAGCTCAGCTGCATGTATCGGTGGATTTCAAAGATGTCTGTATTAGGACATTACCCGGAAACTGTTCAGCAGTTGAAGACGGCGCTGACGGAAGAATGCGTGATGTTACCCGCAAGAACTCATCAACAACGTAGTGTGAAGTACGGACAGACGGTGCGAATCATGCATTGATTCGCACCGTCTGATGCATCATGCATTGATGATGGTGATCATATTCCCTGCTGAAGACCAAATATGATGCATTGATGATGGTTATCATATCCATGCTGAGGACCTCTTCTTCCCTTCGTACCGTCTTTGGCAGTGATGCATCTGTATCATGACACCCAGTGCTGTGTAGCCAATTCTGAATAAAGTCTCACTATATCCTTTAGTATCAGCAGTTGTATCGGTGTTGATTCCGTCATAATTTCGATAAGTAATGGAGTTCCTATGGTTTGAATTCCACATATCCACGCCGATACTGTACGACGCTACGGGTCAAAACCTGGATTGTTCTTAAGTTTTGCACACCAGTCAGTGTATTAATAAAGCACTACGGCCGTGGAAGTCCCAAGTAAAATGTTGTGCTTCGTGGGGAAAACAGCTGCTTTGGATTTACCATTACTTTTTGTGAAGGTTCGATTACTGATGTGTTCTTTATTTGCCTATTACAGAAATAGGTAACTATATTTTATGACATACTGCGGAAATTTAAGAATAGCGTGCGAATTGTGTTACTTTAGTAAAGAACATCTTCGTTCAACTTTTTGCATTTATAATTTATTTAGTTTTCAATTATGTTATGTATTTTCTATTTTTGCATTATAAATTAATTACAATCTACAGGTATATATTGTCATGAATAACTTTGTCCTTTGTAATTGCTTCTTGCTAATAACTTCTTCTCTTCTTCATTCGTCATCATTAAATGCTGGTCCTTTTTGACAAGGGCGTATATTAAAAACGCGATTATCTGAAACGAATAACAAAGTCACATTTAAACAAAACAGAATTTTACACATCGGTCACAATTCAAAGAACCCTTGTTAAAGATCTTGGATATATAAAAAAATTCTAGAATAATGCGAAAGGAATCTTAGAGCAAATGTGAAGCACGTGATGTATCGATAAACCTTAGAAGGCCGTAAGATAACAAAATGAAAGCATGCTGCCGTAGAAATTAACGCTGCACTCATGTAATCGAATAAAACGTTTATCTGTGCGATATAGATCCCTGCTATTTACTAGCAAATGCAATATATATATATATACACGCTCCTTTAATCATATTTCAAGACAACCCGCTTAGTGGGTTCTTACACAGATCACGTTTCTTCTCTTACAAACTAAAAAATGCCAAGAAAATGAAAGAAAAAAGTCGAGCAGTCAGTGAGAGTCGAAACGAAAGCACGTGAACAGTCTTGGTACCGTAATTTTCCTGCTGTGTTTATTTAATATCAAATACTACAAATCATAAAGTCTTTGTGCTAACATATTTCATTTTGCATAAGATATTGCTACGAATTTTTCAAAACTTACTAATCAACGATGAATTATTTTTTTTGTAGGACGGACTCTTCATGACACCCATGATCACTCTTAATGGTGACAAGCAGTTGCCAGTTCTCAATATACACCGATGAGCTATTACATTATGACCAACCGCAGTTTAAAGAAATGAGCGCGCCTGAAGACCGAACGGTGGCGCAGGTGAAGTTCATAGAGCTATATAGTATACATACACTGAAGAGCAATTGAATTAGTGACAGCTGGCGTTCTGCAAATGTGGCGCTGTGGGTAGCCCTGTAAACGGAAACGACATGACGTATGCAGCGATCCGACAATATAAGGAGTGATGCGACGGGAATCAGTAAGAGTCGGACGCAGTATGGGTAAGACAAAGGATCTAAGCGCATTTGATCGTGGGCAAATTGTCGGGCCCCGACGAATGGGTCACTCCATCTCGGAAGTCGTGCAGGCACTGGGATTTTCACGACCCACTGTGTCACGGGTGCACCGTGAGTACATCGAATCCGGCAAAACCATCCTTGCAAGGACCAACTGCCGTTGACCACAGCATGTCGATGAGCAGGGTCATCGTCGGCTAGCTCGCATTGTTTCAGCTGATAGACGGGCCACAGTTCAAGAAATCACTCGGCAATTTAACGCTGGTGCACAAAACCGTGTAGGCAGCCTCACCATCCAGAATCATCTCCTCCCTATCGGGTATAGAAGCCATCGTCCCACGAGGGTACCGCTGCTGACCGCACATCACAGGGTGCAAAGAATATCATGGGCGCGGGAACATCGCTACTGGACCCTTGACATCTGGGAAAATGTTGCCTGGACTGATGAGTCGAGATTCACGTTGGTACATGCGGATGGCAGGATACGAGTGCGGTGCAAACCACATGAAGCGATGGATCCTTCTTGACAGCGGGGTACTCTTCAAGCTGGTGGGGGTGGTATTCTCGTCTGGGGACTGTTTACGTGGACTGCAATGGGACCCCTGGTACGTGTGACATCGTCCCTCACAGGTCAACGTTACCGGGATATCCTGGACTACCATTTGCTCCCGTTTGTGCGTCTTCAACATCCCACTGAGGGACCTCATCCTGCAACAAGACAATGCAGCTCCCGAATTGTATCCGAATGGTTGGATGAACACTCCACCGACGTGACCTCGCTTCCTTGGCCAGCTAGGTCACCTGACCTAAATCACATCGAGCACATCTGGGATGCAATCGAGAGAGATTGCATCCCCTCCATCAAATCTTCGAGAACTGTGGAAGCTTGTTCAGGGGTCGTGGATACGTATGGCTTCCCAACGTTTCCGGTGTCTTGTCGAGTCCATGACGACACGAATCGCCGGCGTCATCAGGGCTAAAGGTGGTGTTACAAGTTACTAGACAGGTATCTGTAATTAAATTGCTTTTCAGTGTATATACAACCCCAGGACCGACTTTCGGTTAGTAGAGTGTTCGGAGTCAGAATGGGAAAAGCTGTCGATTTACCGGTGTTTGATAGAGGGCAAGTTATGTTGGCATGGTGACTTGGAACTACGATCTCGGAAACGGTGTGGTTTGTGGGTTGACGAACCATCGTTCAGTGTGAGTCGTCCGCCACTAGTGGATGCCAGAGGGCAGCCAAGACTGTCGCAGGGCCACAGTGCGACAAATCACCCGCAGCTACAACGGTTGTAATCAGGGTAACGTGGCACAGCACATAGTTCATCGCAGCCTTCTGCGCATGGGCCTTCGTAGCAGAAGACCCAGCCTGGTTTCCATGCTCACAGCACGTTATTGCCAACAACGCATGAAATGGGCTCAAGATCATCAAGATTGAACCGTGGATGATTGAAAGAGAGTGGCCTGGTCTGGCGAATAAACATTCCTGGTGTATCACGTAGACGGCCGAGTGCGGAAACGCCGATTACCAACGGTAGCTCAGGCACCTGGATGCCTGGATGCACTGTTGGGTGGAAATAGGCCAGTGGCGGCTGTGGTATGCTGTGGGCGATGTTTTCTTGGGACACTTTAAGCTCCATTATCCCAATAGCACAATCCTTGAGAGCTGTCAGGTATCTGAATATTGTTGCGGACCAAGTTCACCCATTCAAAGCAACTGTGTTTCCTGCTGCCGATGACTATTACCAACAGGATATTGCGCCATGCCACACTGCCAGAATTGAGAAAGAGTGGTTCCAGGAACATGCTGGTGACTTTCTGTTAGTGCCCTGTCCTCCAAATACACCTGACATGAACCCAATAGAAGATTTGTGGTTCGACTTGGAAAAGCGGGTTCGCGCTAAATCATCACCACCTCGAAATATACGGGAACTGGAGGACCTGCTGTTGACATTATTGTACCAGATAGCCCAGGATACCCATCGCCACTTCATGGAATAGATGCCTCGCGAAGTGCTGTTTTGCGGAGGAGTGCTGTTTTGGCTGCTGTTTTTCGGACTAAAGGGGGTCCTACAGTTTATTAGGTAGGTGATCATAGTGTAATGGCTTATGGTGTAGAACTGTTTGTTCTAAAGAGGGTTAAAGCGTAAGACAAGCGCACCACCCATGTCTAACCTGGGATTGTAATCTGGGCACATCTTGGACGAACGGTGAGTACTCCTCTGTGCCTGAGGAACCAAGCTTTGAAGAGCACGAGCAATGTTGATAACTTTGATGCGCTTATTGTTTTTAAGTAGCAGCTGGCTGTTGGTGAATCAGATGGGTTGCCATGTGTGGAACAATTTAACGTCAATGCGCTGTTGTCAACATTAGGAGGTAAAGCACGAACCCGATCATCTGACATAGCCATACGGTGTGCTCGCGTCACTAAGAGACAAAATTAAAAATGCCCCACGAAGGTTTACACAGCGTGCCCGTTAAATAATGAGAATGATTTTACGGGAGAGCTCTTCGAATAAAAGTAACAATCGTGTTTATAGTTTTGACCTCTAGAGTGTGCTGTAATCGCACGATCAACATTGGAGTCTGGTGGCGCAGCAGTTTTCGTGTGGCCACCGTAGAAGTAAGAATGTGTGAGTGGATCGTGTCAGAAGTTGCGTAATGGAGCAAAGCTGTGCTACAATTTTACTGTAGATTAGGAAAACCTTTCACGGATATGTACCAAGACCTAAACAAGATGTATGGCTTTGAGTGTCTGAGCCGTGCACAGGAGCTTCGCTGGTTTTGAACGTTTAAAGTTGGAAAGGAGTTCCTCGAGAATAAACCATGTACAGTTTCTGCACGGACAAATGATTATGTGGTGAAGGCTAGCGAAACTGTTGCCAATGACAGGCGATTAACCACTACACTGTAAAACATTTACTGTATATTTTACGGTTTTACACCGTTTTCCAGGGTGCCAACACACAACCGTAAAATCTGCAGTTTTATGCAGTGTTGGAGCAAAGCTATAGCTTTGATCCAACACAATTAACACATTCGTTCCAGCCAAATTTTTGTGTTTTCGTGATTATTTGTACTGTGACTCGTTCCAGCCAAATTCTGTGAGGTTTCCTCCAACACTACATAAAACTGTAGATATAACGGTTTTGCGTTGGTACCCTGGAAAACTGTTTAAAACCGTAAAATTTACAGTCAATTTTTTACAATGTAGGCTACTCGCTAAACAGCTTGATTTTGGCAAAGAATTGGCCAAGGTAATCTTAGTAAAAGGTGTGCACAAGGAGAAGATTTGTTGGAGGTTTGTGCCGCACACGTTGACATACAAACCACCGGTTGAATTTTGTCAAAATTTCATCCATGCAGTTGATCAGGATCGTGATTTGTTGATCACCGGTTGCATTTTGTCAAACTTTCATCCATGCAGTTGATCAAGATCGTGATTTGTTACAAAGAATTATCACCAGTGATGAAAGTTAATGTGTTCAGTTGGATGCCGAAACAAAACGCCAGAGCACGGAACAGCGTGGAACGTCTCTCCGGCAGAAGAAAGTCCGGTTGCAAAAATCACGTGTCAAGACAATGGTAACGGGTTTTTTTCCGACTTGGCTTGAATTATCCACTGCTAATTTGTTCCTGAGGGCACCACAATGAATCATTAGTATTATTTAGGAGTAATGCAACTTCCGTACGCCCTTATGTGACGTCTTAGGATAAAACTGTTCAACAAAAATAATCCATTTCTGATGCACAACAACAGCCCGCACATTGTGCGCTGCCTGTGAAGCAGTTTCTGGCTTCTAAGTCGATCTGTATGCCGAACATCTACCTTACTCGCCAGATTTGGCTCCTGCAGAACTCTTCCCAAGGGTGAAGTGTGCCCTGAAAGGGGAGCGCTTCAGCGACAATGAAGATATCGAATGAGGTGCTACCAACAGACCGAAGGAGGATCCGGTTCAAGACTTCCACGGTGCCTTCAAACACCTGTACGAAAGATCTCACCATCGTGTGGAGTTGGAATGAGATTATTTTGAATCTGTGTAAGTGACAATTCAAAATATAGTTTGTTGTTTTGATATAATAAGTTTTTTCTCATTATTTAAGGGGCTGTCAAGAATATCCGGATTTGTACTTTTTCTTTACATAAGCTTGCTGAAAATGACTGATACGTAATTTTACATTCATAACAGCAGGACTTCATCACTGTCTGGCTACTGGCGTATCCTCCTTTTTTACGCTTTCCAACCGCAGATTGAAGAAGCGTATATGCTCCAGCTTTGTCCGTCTGTCGGCACGATAACTCGCGTAAAAATGGTTCGATTTCGATTAAATTTTAGTATGTGGTAGGGGACCACCTGGGGACGAACCCTATTGAAAATGGACGAAATGGAGTCAAAGGTCAAGGCATAGGAGCGGGATCCATTCCATTGCCTTTATGCGTCACAACTTGCGTACATATGGTTCGATGTCGATGAAATTTTAGCATATTGTAGGGGACTACCTGGGGATGAATGCTATTGAAAATTGGTGACGTGGGATCAAAGGTCAAGACATAGGACCGGAATGCATTCCATTGCCTTTATGCGTCATAACGTGCGTAAAACTGGTTCGATTTCGATGAAATTTTATTATGTGGTAGGGGGCCACCTGGGAACGATCTTATGACGTCACAACTCGCGCTTGAGATGTTGGCACGCGGTCACGCCATCTGTCTCATTACGTCACGCATTGTGTGTGGATTCTCTTAAAGTTTTATGACGTCACACTCTTGCGAGCAGATGGTCGCGATTCCAATCTGCCTCATCACCTCACGCGTTGTGTGCGTATGTCCGTCTGCACGATAACTCGCGTAAAAATCGTTCGATTTCGATGAACTTTTAGTATGTGGAAGGGGATCACCTGGGAAGGAACCCTATTGAAAGGGAATGAAATGGATTCAAAGGTTAGGACATACGAGCGGGATCCATTCCACTGCTCTTATGCGTCATAACTAACGTAAAAAAGGTTCGATTTCGATTAAATTTTAGTATGTGGTAGGGGACAACCCCTACTGTCCCCTACCACTTGGGGAATAACCCTATTGAAAATGGGCGAAATGGAGTCAAAGGTCAGTGCATAGGAGCGGAATCTCTTCCATCGCCATTATGCGTCATAATTTACGTAAAATTCTTCGATTTGGATGAAATGTTAGTATGTTGTAGGGGCCTGCCTGGGGACGAATCCTATTGAAAAATAGGCGAAATGGGGTCAAAGGTTAGGACACAGGAGCGGGGTCTATTCCATAGCCCTTATGCATCATACCTTACGTAAAAATGCTTCGATTGCGACAAAACGTTATCATGTTATTTCGGAGGTATACCGAACCGGTTCTGTGGAATATCATCGAAATGGGATCAAAGGTCAGGGCACAGGAGTGAGATTTATTCTACAGCCATTGTTCTCATAACTTGAGTGATAATGCTATCGGTTTTCCGTCCGTCCGTTCGAATGTGGACATCATATCACTGCCACTATCTGTCCGATTTGAAAAAAAAATTCCATTGGAAACCTTGAAATATGCGAATGATGATCCTTTATTTCATGTTTTTTTACGATGTAAAATTTCGCCGCTAAATGAAGATGATATCGAATTTAAAATGCATTTTATTCCATATATGTATTTGCTTCCAAACATCCGATTGAAGAAATTATTTTACCTTTGAATTCCATTTATATCGGAGAGCATTTCAGATATAGTCACGTTTGTGAATTGCGTTTTTCCTGATATCTCTACTTCTAAAACTCCGATTTTAGATGTATTCCCTTCAGCGGATACAACTCCTGTTGGAAAATCTTTTGCATATAATTTCTAATTTTTGGTAAACAATGGTTTGGCCACCAGAGGGCGTAAGCGTTAATCCTGCTTCTGATGTATTTGCCACAAAATCTAAACGTCTAAAATCTCTATTGAAAAAATTCGTTGGTGGACCGACGCCACTCACGCCGATGAATATTTTCAGAATATTTTATTCTTAAAATATTGCATGGTTTCTCCGCCAGGGGGCATAGATATATACCTTCTTTTTGTCAATATCTCTGCTTCCCAGCAAAAACTGTCTTGCTGGCCCAGCACTATGTTGCCGCTGCCGAACCGTCAATAAAATGTCCGGGCGGCCAACAGAAGGGCCAGCAGTTGGCCAACAGTTGGCACCCCATCAGTTGTCATATGCCACAACAGGGCCATCAGTGGTCCATCACAGGCAGTAGCTGCCACAAGTGGCACTTCAGTGGCCCTGCAAGCACGTGCCAGAAATAATGGCTAGCCTAATGTGGTCCGCTAGTGGGCCGTTAGTGGCAGCCAGCAACCACGTGACGTAACTGGTGGCTTGCCGAATCTTGTCCGCCAATTTCCCAGTAGTAGCCATAATAATAATAATAAAAAAAAAGCAAAGATAACCGCAGTTTCCTAAAGCTACAATTTCTTTTTTCTACCCTTACGAAGCTTGTGAATTAACGCACTGCGGTGGGGAAATTTTCTCGACCGACCGGAAAAACGCCCGTTTGCATCTGACTAGATTCGATCCTAGGCCGTTAGCGTGGAAGCCACGCTCGCTACCGACCGGACTAATTCACTACACTCAGATATGTGCTGGAAGCTATCTGTTTGGTATGCAATTTGTAATCGAATGCTTCCCTCTTTCATTTTACAATATTGCGAGGTATTTTTCATAAAAGTCAGTTTCATATAATTGATAAATTAATTATATGAAATTGAAAAACCTTAAGGGAACTTCACTCATTTTCAAGGCGTGTACGTACTTAGAGTCGCTTTCCAAAGTTTGTACTGTCCTTGCCGTCTTAAAAAGAGATTGTTGAATAAATATATATTTACCCGGGTTCATGTCACATTCTGTTACATTTTTAACGTTGTGTCTTTCCTTTCCGTTGTCCGAAGCTACATTTGTTTTAAAGAGTAAAAGATATTTTATTTTACTTCTCGTTATTTTTAGAAGCGAATTCCTCCCAGTCTTGTGTATTCAACCCATGGATGAGTACACCACATAGCGTTGCTTTTTTTTTTCTTTGAAATAATTAAAAAATTTTGTATGCGTATAATTCTTTTTTTCCCCAACAAACGCTATTTTAATGGTTTTCCAGGATATGTGTTTCAAGCGGTTTCAAATTTTTTCTTGTTATTCATCCACTCCATTCCATGAATTGTGATTCATGTGAATGGAGTGGGTGTATTTCATGGCTGTAATCTAGTATTTCACGGCTTAATCTGATATCTTCGTCGACGTAAAATTTCATTAGGAAATTAATTCGCCTCTCCACATATGGATTTTTTTCTTAACATCCACTAAAATAACACGATGGCGATAGCGTCGTCTTCAACTAACTGGTACCATGAGAAACGCAGCAAGTGTTGCTTCTGCGCATGCGCAGTCCCGATGCTTCCACCTGCTGTTGGGGGTGGCATTGGTTGCCAGCAACGGGCCACTAGTGGCACTTGCTTGGAGGCCCACAATTCACGGCGATGCTTCAGGGCCAGCAATGGCTCGCCAACTGATAGTGCTGCCACGAACGGACCACTACCGGGCCGTGAGCGGCAGATTTCAGCCAGCAGTGACCCAGCACTGCCAGCTGGTGGCCAGCAGTTTCCCAGCACTTGTGTTTTTGCTGGGTTCTAATGGTCTGATTTGAAAAATAATTTCTTTGTAGGATAGCGTTTCCGGTGCGAATTGTTTTTATATAATTTCAAAGTTTTCAATTAATTCATAGACTTTCCGCTAAGGAGAGTTAAGGTAATTTGCGTTTTCCCGGACATTTCTGCTTCTAAAACTCCGATTCTTTCCTGTATCGCATGCAGCTCCTGATGGAAAATGCTTTTCCTATAATTTAGAATATTTAGCAAAGAATTGTTTGGCCACCAGGGGGCATAAGTGTTAATTTCTGCTTCTGGTGTATTTGGAGCAAAGTATAAGCTCTTGAAAACTCGACTGAAGAAATTATTTCCTGGACCGATCCCGCTCACATCGAAAAACTTTTGAGAATATTTTCTTCTTAAAAAAATGCCTGTTTCCCCCGTCAGTGGGCGTAAATGCATGTCCTATATCTGCTTCTAAGAGTCCGATTTGAAAAATTGTTTCTTTGTTGGAGAGCGCTTTCCCTGCGAAATGTTTCTCCCATAATTTCAAGTTTTTTTTTAACGCACAAGTTTGCAACTAGAGGGCGTAAATTCACGATTCTATTTACAGCAACATCTGCGAGATTGAAAACCCGATTGAAAAACTTCTTTTTTCGGTCAGATACAACTTTTTCCATACCTGTTCCATTGACATTGAATAGCTTTGATAAATTTAATTCGCGTCAGAACGGATTCAAAAGACGTGCTCATTCCACCCAAAAATTCGGAGTCGTCTTTCTTGTTAATATTCCCTCAGTTGCGTTAATATTCTCCCTAGGTTATGGAGCAATAAATTTTCAATTTGGACAACATTCCGTTATAAACCCCTAAAAAATCCTTTTGCAACGCATGGATTCACTTCGCTAAATCCATGCAAATTAAATAGGGTGATGTATTTTTCTATAGACTAACCAGCACTTGGAGTCAATTTTAATTTCATAAAATTAGAACGACAGACCAGGCGGATAACAGTTTGTTTAAACTATTTTTTTGATGCCGGTAGTAGCTGAAAGCTAAATATTCCGGATTTCTGTTTCAAAGAAAGGAATGGGAAGGTATAAAACAAAAATATAAACTTGTATCAGAAGAAAATGTAGGGTGTCTCGATGGTTATCAATAAATAATAATTTTCTTGATTTAAAGTATCCGTTGATTTTTAGTAATTTAGTATGTATCTTCATGTGTGGTACTGATAATATGCTTTGTAATTGTTTTTCCATTGTTCGATGTAATTTTACTGAACTATCCAGTGTCAGATCTTAGTGTAGCAGACAATTCATAAAATAAATACAACTGCATGATCTGTGTTTCGCCTTTCTGATCATAACATGAGGAATATCGCGCCTTTAACCTAAAACAAATATTCGACGAACACAGTCATTATCAAAAGGCCCGAGCCAACTTTTATATACAGTGTGTTCCACTTAGACGTATAATAAAAGGAAGTATCATAAATTCTGATCTTACCACAAATGATTAGCTACACGTGTTGTTCCAGATACACAAACTGATAATTTTTTTGAACATGTCTAATACACTTCAGCATGAGCTCCACTGGTGGCATGGCAAACGTCCAACCGGTATTCTACCTCAATTCTACCTCAGCCCACGTATTGAGAAGCATTTCTGGTGTCACATTGATGATTGCAGCACAAATTCCGTCACCTAAGACTTCCAGATTAGGCACCGGTGTAGCGTAAACCTGGTTCTTAACAAACCCCCACAGGAAGAAGTCCGGTGGAATTAGGTCTATTAGGTCCCTTCAGTAAACCTTGATCTTCTCCCAATCCATTCTGTAGTGAAAGTGGTCATTCAAGAGTGTGCGGACATCATCAGCAAAGTGCGGGGAAGGCAGCTGAGGCACAGCGTGTTCCTGTAACATGTCCACGTATGTTAGTTCAGTTACCTAAAAATAAAATGACCGATGATTTTGTCATTCATGATCTCACACCAAGCATTGCATTTTGGAGAATCCCGTTCGTGTTCATGAAAAGCGTGCGGATTTTCGGATCCTCAGGTGCGACAGTTATGTCTGTTTACTTTTCCAGACACATGGAACGTTGACTCGTCTGAAAAGAATACTACGAGGATGTCGTCGGCATGAATTTTAGCCAACATTATCTTTGCGCGACCAAATTCGCCTGGTTTTTACATTTTACTGGTGTTTTTTACAATGGCCGCCACTTTCTGTCATTAGAACTAGTACTTTATATGTAACGGCTTTTTCTTTTATTATACGTATAAGCGGAACACCCGGTATTTTTGTGTTATACACTGCCTGATAGAGAAAATGCTACAATACAAAGACTTGAACGCAGCGCCATGCAAATTGCGGGGTGGGTACACACGCAGTGTTTATTTCAGGACTTTTTGGCGGGGGGGGCAAATGGAACCTTAGAGGAGGCAAGTTTTCCATTTGCTATATATATATACACTGACGGAAAAAAATCCCAAAACAACGAAAAAATAGTTGTAGAGGAATGAAATGGCTGCAATACATTTGTATAGGTAATATATTTAATCGATTAAGGTTTCAAGTTCACAGCTTATTGTAAACGCGAGAAGGGCCATTTTAAATGTGAAATGCTGGTACATTAATAACCGGTGTAACCGCCAGAATGTTGAATGCAAGCACGCAAACGTTCATGCATTGTGTCGTACAGGAGCTGGATGTCAGTTTGTGGGATGGAGTTCCATGCCTGTTGCACTTGGTCGGTCAATACAGGGACGGTTAATGCTGGTTGGGGGTGACGTGGAGTTGTCGTCCAAAGATGTCCCATACGTGCTCGATTGGTGAAAGATCTGGTGATCTAGCAGGCCACGGCAACTTGTCGACACTCTGTAGAGCATGTTGGGTTACAACAGCGGTATGCGGGTGACGTTATCCTGTTGGAAACCTCCCCTGGAATGCTGTTCATGAATGGCAGCACAACAGGTTGAATCACCAGACAGACGTACAACTGTGCCGTCAGGGTGCGTGGGATAACCAGGAGAGTGCTCCTGCTGTCATAGGAAATTGCTCCCCAGACCATAACTCCAGGCGTAGGTCCACTGTGTCTCGGCCGCAGGCAGGTTGGTTGCAGGCGCTCACCTGGTCTCCTTCTAACCAACACACGGCCATCACTGGCACCCAGGCAGAACCGGCTTTCATCAGAAAACACAACAGATCTCCACTCCGTCCTCCAATGAGCTCTAGCTTGACACCACTGACATCGCAAATGGCAGTGGTTTCGAGTAAGTGGAATGCACGCTACAGAGCATCTTGCTCGGAGCTGTCCTTCAAGTAACCGATTTGTAACAGTTCGTGGTGTCACTGTGGTGGCAACTGCAGCTCGAATTGCTGCCGCAGACGCGGTATGATGCACCACGGCCATACGCCGTTCACGCTGGTCTTCCCTCTCAGTAGTGCCACGTGGCTGGCAGGAACCCGGTCTTCTTGAGGCAGTACCTTCCCTTGACCAACACTGCTAACAATCATGCACAGTGGCTACATCCTGCCAAGTCGTTCTGCAATATTGCGGAAAGAAA
Source organism: Macrothele yani (assembly GCA_039090855.1). Taxonomy (NCBI): domain Eukaryota; kingdom Metazoa; phylum Arthropoda; class Arachnida; order Araneae; family Macrothelidae; genus Macrothele; species Macrothele yani. The sequence goes on from CM077005.1 coordinate 65,703,649, forward strand.
ATCCACCTTCTCGTAGCCCTATCACGACCTCGTTCAAACTCCGTGAGCTGTTGATAATGGCTTCTTCGTCTTCTTAAAGGCATTCTTGACTAACATCAACACCCTACGTCGAATCTCAACGATAACTAACGCTCACGAACGTTACAGCGCGTATTTACAGCAAACCTGCTTTGCATGTTCCGTGGAGCGCTACTAGCGCCACACGTATGCGCCGAGCGCGAAATTTGCATAGACATCATCTTACAGATGTACTTTCACCGCCTACCAACTGTCGTTTATCTAACACAACCCCTTCTTGGTGTTGGGATTTTTTTCCGTCAGTGTATATCATCATCATCATCATTGTCAACCATTATAAATCTACTGCTGGACGAAGGTCTCCCCAAGTTTCCTCCACGTCTGTCTTGTGCCAGTCTCCTCCATGTCACTCCCGCATACTTTCGAATTTCATCCACTCACCTCCCATGTGGTCTTCTTCTGGGTCTTTTCCTGCCCCTTGGAATCCAATCTAAAATTTCGGCTGTCCATCGATGGTCTGTCCTTCTGGCAGTATGCCCAGCCCATTGCGATTTCAGGGATTTAACTCTGATCATGATGTCTTCCACTCTTGTCATTTTTCGGATCCACGAGTTCCTCTTCCTATTTCTCCTGGTTACACCAAGCATGCACCTCTCCATTCTCCTTTGAGTTGTCTGCAGCCTTTGTATATCTCTTTTAGTTAAGGTCCACGTCTCTGCAGCATACGTAAGCACTGGAAGGATGCATTGATCGAACACTTTTCTTTTAAGACGTAATGGCATATTGCTCTTGAAAATTATGCTGTTTCTTCCAAAAGCTCTCCAGGCAAGTTTTGTACGCCGATTAATTTCTTCATCAATGTGACCTTCACTTGATATCTGCTGTCCAAGATAAACGTACGTGTCTGTTATCTCCAGCTTTTCTCCATCAATCGATAAATCTTCATTTCTTCTAAAAGCATTGAACATTCCTTTTGTCTTCTGAAAGTTCATTTTTAATCCCGCTTCTTTACTCTTGTCAGCAAGTTCCTGGATCATACTCTACAGCTCTGATTGGGTAGTTGCAAAAATAACTACGTCATCATCAAAACGAAGGTGAGTTAGATAATCTCAATTAATCTTTATCCCTTTGTTTTCCCAGTTCAGTGATTGAAAGACATTTTCCAATGTGGCATTAAAGAGCTTCGGAGATATGGTGTCACCTTGTCTCACTCCTTTTCCAATTTTTATGTGTGTTGTATTTTCAAACAGCCGAATCTTTGCACCTGCATTTTCATAGATGTTATTAATAATATCAATGTATGCATCTTCAATACCGCAGGATTTCAGAGCCATTCGATTTCAGAGCCATATATATATATATATATATATAATTTTAACTACTATATTGATATATATAGAAGTAATTACTATATATCTCGCACAGGGGCGCATTTAGAAGGGGACTCCCCCCTCCCGGAAAATGCTTCATTTTTTTGCTTTTGGTTAAAATGCGACTTACATTAAAAAAATGCTTTAATTTAATAAAAATGTATCAACTTACATTAGAAAAAAATGGTTACAATTTTTTTCAATTTTTCATTAAATTTAATTTTATGCCAGATGGTGGATTTCAAAAACTTACTTTTTTCGCACACACACCCCTCCCCCCGCCCACACACACACCGAAGAAAAAAACTGTATATACATCCCTGATATAATAATAACTTCTTCAAACATTTCAAGAATAACAAACTTTTTCCAGCTAAAGGAGGGGCTTGAAATTTTTATGTATTAAATTGCATTCAACGCACTCTTGTTCCTGAATCACGATTCCAAACAATTAGGTATGATTAGTCTACATTTTATATTTTCAAGAATACCATGCGTCGTAATACACTTTTGAATAAAATAAACTCAAACTAGTACCATTTGAAAAAATATTTAAAAAAATGTAATTGGAGAAATATTTGTAGCATAAAAAGAAACGATTGCCCGAATTTATAAAAATTTGGCTCGGGAACCTAAAATGTCTCCGAGGGTGCGAATGGTCGTTTCCGGGTGGGCTTCGCCCCCCTGGATGTCAGCCTGAAAGAAACACTGTGCAGACGTACAAGTTATGCAAATGATTGCAATTTCCAGGCCAATCGCACGAACGGCGCGCGGGATATGAGCGGACACCCAGCCCGTGAGGCCATGAGTCCAGACGTCGTCACGGCTTCGAGAAGCGAGTGGTTCTACTGCAACCGTGTCTGAAGAACGAACAAGGGGTGCCAAGGTCATTAAGACGCCATCGTATTCGATTTAATGAAACGGATGAGTTCACGAGGGGTGTCATCGTAGGCTTTCGTACCGCCGGATGGTCATTGTGTCGTATTGCAAAAGAAACGCAACGTGATGCCACAACCGTCGGTCGTATTTCCAGACAGTGGTTCTCGGGAAGGATCTGTGCAACATCTTAGGAGGACCGGAGCACGGACACAGACGTCCGAGCGCATCGATAGTCGCATCTGACGTCACGCCCAAGCGGACTCACAAGTCACAAAGAGCGACATTTTTGCTGAGTGTACGGGGAGGCTTGGATGCGCCGATATCGACGCGGACAGTGTCGCGCTGATTGGCTGCGTCTGGTTTTCTGTCCAGCCGTTCGTTGCGAAGGCACACACACCGAAGAAAAAGCAGCGAGGCACAGTCGTCACCGCTTGGCGTGGTGTCACCCCAGAGCTACGTAGTGTGCCGAATGGAACAGTGTGGTGTTCAACGGAGAGTCACGGTTCTGTCACACCCCGGATGATCGCCGTGTGAGAGTCTGGAGGCGACGTGGCCAACGGGATGATTACTCTGCCATTGTGGAGCGCCACGCGGTCCGGCAACGTGGAATCAAGGTGTTGGGGAGCTATCAGCGCCACGCGGCACGACAACGGGGAATTAAGATATTGGGGAGCTATCAGCGCCAAACGGCACGGCCACGTGGAATCAAGGTGTTGGGCAGCTCTCAGCACCACACGGCCTGGCCACGTGGAATCAAGGTGTTGGGAAGGTATCAGTGCCACACGGCCCGGCAACGTGGAATCATGGTGTTGGGGAGCTATCAGCGCCACACGGCCCGGCAACGTGGGTTCAAGGTGTTGGGGAGCTATCAGCGCCACACGGCCCGGCAACGTGGAATCAAGGTGTTGGGGAGCTATCAGCGCCACACGGCACGGCAACGTGAAATCAAGGTGTTGGGAAGCTATCAGCGCCACACGGCCCGGCAACATGGAATCAAGGTGTTGGGGAGCTATCAGCGCCACACGGCACGGCAACGTGAAATTAAGGTGTTGGGAAGCTATCAGCGCCACACGGCCCGGCAACATGGAATCAAGGTGTTGGGGAGCTATCTGCGCCACACGGCACGGCAACATGGAATCAAGGTGTTGGGGAGCTATCAGCGCCACACGGCACGGCAACGTGAAATCAAGGTGTTGGGAGGCTATCAGCGCCACACGGCCCGGCAACGTGGCATCATGGTGTGGGGTACTATCAGCGCCAAAAACCGCTCACCGCTGGTACACATTAAGGGCACATTCACGGCACGCCGCTATGTTGACGAGATGCTGCGGCCCGTGGCACTACCGTATCTGCAGCGCATCCCGAACGCTGTTTTTTCACGAGGATAATGCCCGGCCGCGTACCACTCGGATCAGCCTGAATGTTTTACACGGTGAGCGCATGCTTCCGTGGCCAGCAAGACCCCCGACCTCTCACCCATCGAGCATCTGTGGACACGATTGGACGTTGGTTGAGTACCCTCCCACCCCTGCAAAAGGAAGATGAACTGTGGACTCGGATCAATACACATGGTCCACAATACGCAGGACTCTATTCAGAGTGTCATTGTTTCGATGCTGCGTCGGTTTCAACTGTGTATCGCCTAAAATAGGGGGTCACACCACTTATTGATCATCATGTATATTCGTCCACTGCAGCCTAGTGTTTATGTGAATTAAATATTTTTTTCAGGACCTACTTGGATATCTGTGTGTGCAGTTTGGGTTTGTGTTTGAGCATTCCTTCATGGTGTGGCATTTGTCTCTGTCAGGCAGTGTATTTTGGGCTCTTTTGGGGAAAAAATAACACTTTAGGCAGTTATTTCAGTATTACTAAATTTCAGTAAATAGTTTCTAAGGATTTATAAATATTCAAAGTTTGAGTTTTTACGTAGAGCGTACTTACTAATAGAATCTCCACACAAAGGAGGACTAATGTTGTCATACGGTATCCGATGCTGTCAAGCAAATATCCTCCTAAGGAAGGTCCGACGAAAGCACTGAAACAACAACGAATAAACTCATAAATATGTAGAAAGATAAGGAGACCGTTTACAAGCACGCTGTGCAAACTTTTTCAAAGTTTATACTGGGAAAGGGAATGTTTAAATAAGTGATCTGTTAAACTGCAGTATTTTTCAGTGATTCCGTAGAAGTCACTGTTACATAAGCATCCCGGACAAAAAAATACGGAATGCTGTCATCCGGAGGAACAGTTGGAAACTGGTCAGGCAGAGAAAAATGCGTGTATATAATGGAATGGAAAATTTTGTATGTTACTTGTTACTTCTTCAGCCTTGTAAGACGTGCATGCCTAATCAGTTTTTTGTTCCTTACAGGTAGTACAGTACCATGGGTAGAAAAGGTGACGTAACAGAGTGGCAAAAGGGAGCTATCGTCTTTGGTCGTGAACATGGTCATTCGCTGAGGGAGGTGGCGGAGTTCGTTGACGTGTCCAAGTCCACAGTCAGAAGTGTTCATTTAACGTGGAAGCAGTCGGCCAGAGACAATTACCGTCGGGGCAGCTGCGGTAGAAAAACCATCATGAGCAACCGTGATCGTCAACGTCTCGGGCAATTATCAACCGCAAAACCGTTCCAAACCCGGCAGGAATTGCTGCAACAAGAGTACAATGCGGGACTCAGTCAGCCTGTTTCCGAACGAACGCTTCGACGGGAACTGCATGGTGTAGGAATATTCAGTCGTGTAGCTAGGGTACGTCCCAAGCTTGTTTGCCATACACAAGAAAAAGCGGCTGGAATGGGTGAGGGAATACCGACGCTGGACTACAGAACACTGGCGACGCATCATCTGGCCGGGAGAATCCAGGCTCTGCCTGTATTCCAATGATGGTCGATCCAGGTTCGTGCGGAAGGCCGGGGAAGAAGCCTTCAACGCAGAGTGTGTGCAAAGGGCTGTACAGAAGGGGTGGAAGTGTCATGTTTTGGGGGTGTATATCCAGCGCTGTGGTGGGACCCTTAGTTCACGTGTCTAATGGCATGAAAGCGGTGGACTGCGTGTAACTGTTGGATAACAAAGTGTTGCCATATGTCCAGTTCCTCCAAGATACCGCCATTAAAGATCCACGTTATCAAGACGACAACTGCACTGTCCACCGAGCTGCCATTGTGCAGGATTGGTCTGCAGAACATGACGTCGACGTTCCACATCTCACCTGGCCCGCCAATTCGCCTGATCTTAATGTTATAGAGAAAATTTGGGACATGCTCGAACGGGCCGTTAAGAAAAGACAACAAAACCCTCTCAATTTGACTGCTCTGCGGGACTAGTTGTTCACGGCGTGGAGAAAACTGGACATTAATATCATCCGCTCCCATATTGACAGAATGCCAAAGAAAATCAAGGCTGTGCTTCGAGCTCGTGGGGATGTAACCCCATATTAACCAATAAAATGAGCATTCCATAATTTTTTGTCCGGTGTGCTAATGTCACCTCACTTAATGGATCAAAATATTCAACGTCTGTATAGCATGGGGCCACATACTATTTTTACTCTTCAAACAAAGATCTTCGCTCTTTCCACGTTTATAAGTGAGTCACGGAAAAATTGTCATTGGCCGCTACCGGGAGTCGAACCCAGGGTCTTCCAGTTACGCGACGGATATGCTTCCATTACACTTTCGCAATTTAAGAAGCATATCCGGTAACTGAAGCATATCCGGTGCGTAACTGGAAGACCCTGGGTTCGACTCCCGGTAGCGGCCAATGAGAATTTTTCCGTAACTCACTTATAAACGGGGAAAGAGCTAAGATCTTTGTTTGATGTTCCTGGTCCATGTTAAATGTCTGTATTAATTATTCATTCGCCTTCTAATTATTTCTTCAGTTGCTGCTTACCATCTTTGGTGAATCCCCAGCATTGTACCGGGCTCCAAGAAGCAACCTGCCAAATTGGCTTGGCAGTTAGCGCGTGTGAGTCAGGAGGAATTCGAGGCCGCTGTTGTGTAACGGATGCATATCCGGCGCGTAACTGGAAGACCCTGGGTTTGACTCCCGGTAGCGGCCAATGAGAAATTTTTCCGTGACTCACTTATAAACGTGGAAAGAGCAAAGATCTTTGTTTGATGTTCCTGGTCCACGTTAAATGTCTGTATTAATTTTTACTCTTCTTCTGCTAATCTGTGACGCACCATTGAGGTTGCGGTGAGTTAAAACGACAAGTTGCGAAAAGCTTTGCCGGTGTAGTTCAGTTGGCAAATACCCTGCCCCAGAGTAGAAATACTCACGCGAGTTTGAATCTACCACCGCAAAAAGGATCTTTGTTTTTGCGTTGGCACCCGAACGTTAAATATATCTCCTGGTTATGAGGTCCGAAAAGAAATGTGTGATGATTTTTCTCCACATCTTCAGGATATAATTAAAAATTCCTACTGGGATACTGAGCTATTTTAAAAATAGTTTGTCGGTGAATTCGAAACCTGTGATTTTGTGCCTTCGTCTTTCTCAAGGAGGATATATGTGACGTACCATTAAGGTGAAACATGAGCCAAAACGGTAAGTTGCAACAAGCCTTGTCGACGGAGTTCAGTCGGGAGAATATGAAGCTCCGGAGTAGGAAGATGTGGCCTCCAATTCCACCACCTGTAGAAAAGGGTTTTTCTTCACCGTATGGGTCACATACTCGTACAATCTTTTACTCCTATTCTGCTACTCCGTAAGAGCCACACAAAACTACATAAAATTCCAAACAGGCAGTCAGTATAGGATCCGCCTTACATTATTACTTGTTACATTGATAGCGAAGTAATGACTTAAATTGCGAAAGAAAAGCCATATGAGATCAATATATTTCAAAATATTTTATGTGTGTTTTCAGCATTCTAGCAGAGGCGCTCTTATGAACGTGGAAAGATAAACTTAGCGTCAGTTAACATTTACCATAAGAGTTTCGCTAAGAAAAATACGTTGAAGACAACTGTATTCTAAAGTACAGAAAAAAGTACCTATAAGGACCTATTTTTTAAATGCTTTAATAAAGGATTAACTAAGCTTAAATTTTTGTTATAGATTTATATGATCTGTTAAACCTAAATTAAAATTTGCAAAAAATTATTTCCATTCCATGTTTTTTCATGTATTGAATTAACGCGCCCATTGTATTTTCCTCGTTTTACAAGATTCATAAAAAAATGCCCACCCTTAATTTGGTGCAACTGGTTCCAGGGATAGGACAAAAATTTCCCCGCAGGGCAAAGGTACTACCCATGCCTTATCGGCATCTCAAGCTAGGGCCCGCCTTGGACGATTTTCCAGAAGGCCGCGCCTTTAACTACTGAGATATCATGACGTTGCTCCATGACCTTGAAATGCGATGTATACGAGCTGATAACTTTTAACTTACTATAACGAAGTAAATTTCTCCGTCATTTTTGTCCACGCCGGGGCTGGAACCCGGGTCCCCTCATTCCAGAATAAGTCACTCTACCAATTGAGCTACGCGGACGTTCGTTCTGACTGCTATCTGCTTTTATGTCGTGTGCGTCCTGCTGGCCGGTACGTCACATTTCCACCCCCCAAAGAGGGCCGGGGACATGGCCCACGGGTCAGCCGTGACCATGAATCGTTGCAGGCAGCCATCCGCTTGAGAACGTGCACTTGAGAACTCCCAGTCAATCTGGTGTGTGGAATGCTACGTCACACACTTTTATTTTTCGAAGCGCTGAAGAAGGGATTCTCTTATTTTTCCTATCTCGCGGTGTGGAAATAACATCACACATTGCGAGATCTTGGACGGCCGGGTCATCCGGGATGTTCGGGCGCCATTATAACGAAGTAAATTTCTCCGTCATTTTGTCCACGCCGGGGCTCGAACCCGGGTCCCCTCATTCCGGAATAAGTCACTCTACCAATTGAGCTACGCGAACGTTTGTTATCGCTGCTATCTGCCTTTATGTCGTGTGCGTCCTGTTGGCAGACACGTCACATTACGTTCGGTCTTTTCCAACATTCCTTTAGTAATACCAGTTGCTTTCCAGAACTATAGTTTCAATAATTGCACCCCCGTCTGTGAGTGTTTCTTTCCACAAACGCAATGCAAAGTTCCAAAATAAATGACATTATCAGAAAGTAGTGTCGCAAGTGCTGCAAAAATTACTGAATATGCGAGGTAGTAGATACATAAGAATTGACAGCACATGTTTACATAAAATAAAATAAAGGAATTGTTGGAAAAGTAGATTTACAGACCCAAGTAAATTCTTTCTGGTGAACAGTGCATTCGGCCACCATCCGCTGAATAGGGTTCCACAGATGTCGTATAGAGTCTTGAGACCCTAACCATTACACTTGTTAGAAATAGTGTCGCAGGGCATCTATTGTCGGACTACGCATGTCCCAGACGTGTACTATTGTGAAAAATCTGCGGATCGGTATGGAAAAGGCAACAAGTTGACTCTTTGCAGACATTGCCGTGATGAATCTGCAGTAAAGCTGACAATGTCTAACTAAAGAAGTCGTTGTTTAGCCCTGCCATGAAAAGTACCTGATAACTCATCAGTATACTTCGTCATACCGATGAGTTATCAGATTTCATGTAATAACTCTAAACTAGAGCTCGAATCATAGGAGACAGCTCCTCATATCATGATGCTCGCATTCCAGGTGGTGTTTAGTCCAACGCCTGTCTGGTTGAAGGCAAATTAGAGATTCATCGTTGAACACTGCGTGACTCTATTCTTGAACAGCGGTTGCTCTGGAGTAGCGCAACTCCACGTGAAGACGACGGTAGGTAAGGAAAAAGTGGCAGCCAAAGCGATGGAAGTTGTGAGTGCGAGTCTGCTTCCCGTTGACGGTTTGAAATTGTCTACCGTGTGAGTAGGTGACTGCTAATCGGAATCACCGCTTTTCTCATGGATGAGAGCAAAGCTGTCTTTTCTATAAGGGCCTACAACTGGATTGAACAGTCTTCTCGTCATGCTATTGCCCCAGGCAAACCTCTTAACCTCTTCCAAACCGATGGTTATGTATGACTTATCTGATCTCTCGTACACAATAACGATGGACTGTGGCTCTGTGGTTAACATGTGAAGTAATACGCCGAATAGACCAGCAAGCTTCATACAGACCAATATACAGAAGTACCAAAAAAAAAACCAACTGAGACAACTCTCTAATACCCCGTCGGTCCTTCTCGCAATCGAATAACGGCAGCATCGAGGCGGAGCAAGAACTTCACGATCTCTCTGTAGTTCTGTGGAAGTAGTGCACACCATGGTTCCTGAAGAGCTGCTCACAATTCCGTAATATTCGCCGGTGGAAGAGTCCTGGCGTTGGCGGCACGTTGAATAGTATTCCAATTGTGTTCGATGGCGTTTGAATCCTGCAAACGAGAGGGCCATATCAGAATCCTAAACGCCGAGGAATGTTCCTCTTGCCATAATCCGAAAACTGTGGACGTGTGAGGTGACGTATTGTCGTGCTGGAAGAGGTTGCACCCGTCGTAGTGGTGGCATGTCATGAACGGGTGCAAATGATTACCAAGGATGGTCACGCAGCCTCCACCGGTCAGAGTGGTCTGCAGACCTATGAGGGGTTCTTATGCGTGCCAGGTGTAAATACCACAGACCATAATAGACCCACCGCAGGTCTGCACCGCCCCTTGTAGGTATGAAGGATTAGAGGCCAACACCTTCTTTGTTTGTTGAGCGCGGGCCGGCCCTAACCCGTTATAGTTTATACACTCTGCTCGGCCAGTGATATGCATATCTGTATTTCTTTGTCTTTCTATTCTATATTATTAAACGACTAAACCATAATATTGACTAAACTTTGTCAATTATCGGAGAATATAACCTTTAAAGAGAAAGAGAGAAAAAAAGATTAAGCGCGTTCAAAATCTCCCCTTTTCTGAACTAGCAAGCGTTAACACTACAAAAGTCAATCCTTATAGGGATTAGGGAAAGGAGAAACAATCAATGTCGTCTCACCCTCAGACACACACACACACAGTCTCCCACTCCATGCAGCATATGGGTGTTGTCAACAAGCCCCAAAGTGTTTTTACCAACTCCATACCTACAGATGGTAAAAACACTGAGTGCCTCTCCTCATCTCTGTGATTCCTGCCTGGGCAAGGTCATGGAATTAAGTAAAGCTAGCAAAATAGTTAAACAGACAAGGAAATCGGGAAACACAACTTTTTTTTTCTTTCTTTACCATTGCAATAAAAACAAGTTAGTAAAATCATGCAATGCATTGAATATGATACGCTTTCTAACGTACCAGAAATCATTACTCAAGTTATAAGGATAATGGCTGTGGAATAAATCTCGGTTTTCTGCCCTGAAATTTGATCTCATTTCGATGATATTCCACAGAACCGGTTCAGTATACCTCCGAAATAACATGATAAAGTTTTGTGGGAATAGAAGCATTTTTACGTAAGTTATGATGCATAAGGGCTATGGAATAGATTCCGCTCCTGTGTCCTAACATTTGACCCCATTTCGCCCATTTTCAATAGGGTTTGTCACCAGGTGGTCCCCTACCATATACTAAAATTTAATCGAAATCGAACTTTTTTAACGTTAGTTATGACGCATAAGAGCAGTGGAATGGATCCCGCTCCTATGTGCCAACCTTTGACCCCATTTCGTTCACGTTCGATAAGATTCCTTCCCAGGTGATCCCCTTCCACATATTAAACGTTCATCGAAATCGAACCATTTTTACGCGTGTTATCGTGCGGACGAACATACGCACACAAAGCGTGACGTAATAAGGCAGATGGAAATCGCGACCATCTGCTCGCAAAAGTGTGACGTCATAAAACTTTTATAGGATCCACACACAACACGTGACGTAATGAGACAGAGGGCGTGATCACGCGCCAACATATCAAGCGCGAGATTGTGACGTCATAAGATCGTCCCCAGGCGGTCCCCTACCACATAACAAATTATTATCGAAATCGAACCATTTTTGCGCATGATATGACGCATAAAGGCAATGGAATGCATCCCGCTCCTATGTCCTGACCTTTGACCCCACTTCACCCATTTTCAATAGGGTTCATTCCCAGGTAGTCCCCTACAATATGCTAAAATTTCATCGACATCGAACCATATTTGCGCAAGTTATGACGCATAAGGGCAACGGAACGGATCTCGCTCCTATGCCGTGACATTTGACCCCATTTCGTCCATTTTCAATAAGGTTTGTCCCCAGTGTGTGATAGGTGGTCCCCTATCGCACACTAAACTTTCATAGAAATCGAACCATTTTTACGCGAGTTATCGTGCCGGCAGACGGACAGACGGACGGACAAAGCTGGAGCATATACGCTTTTTCAACCTTCGGTTGGAAAGCGTAAAAAATGGCTCGACGTGGCTCGGCGCAGCTGTAAGTGTCTGGGGAAAAGCCTGGCTTGGCCTTTTGCTTTTTCCTCTAAACTAAAAAACCCCGAACCGGCCTCCGGGGCTTGCCGGGCTCGGGCTTAGTGGTCCGGCACATCCCGTGCAGAACTCTATGCGAGATCCATTACCTCGTGAGGTTGTCGACACAGGCGGAGTCGGCCATCTGCCCGAAATAGTTTGTACTTAGATTAGTGGGATCAGGCTACACGTATCCAGTCATTTAGCGTCCTATGGCGGTGTTCCCGAGCCCAGGCGAGTCAAGCAGCCTTGTGTGTTCGAGTCATCAATAGCACCTGAGTGGAACATATGCTCTGGAACTCCATATCACATAGGGACCGTTGTACTCTCCGAACGCTAATGCCAGTACTGATCCCAGCATTGAATTGCACTTTGTTTTGCGGCAGTGTTGCACGCTAGGCGATATTACTATGCCTGCCAGACGACGATCGTCTAGGGATTTTCTACTGCCACACCAATCTCGTGCTCTGAAATTTTTCCTAGAGTTTGTATAGTCCAGGTACACCCCTGAAATTTCTGACTGAGTAAATCCAAATTTCGTGGTAAGTTCCGAGATGCAGTGACCCATCTACCAAGCACCGATTATCATACCACGTTCAAAATCACTTAAATCTTGATAGGCTGCCATCTGGACTGTGAATGCCACTCCTTGAGCTTGCGGAGTTATCTGCCTCTATATGTACGTCGTTTGCAGACGATACCGTTTACCGCATGGGTGGGGTGGCATGAAATGAAAATGGTAGCGCCCTTTCTAGTTTGTCTGTTTGTTGTTGTTTTTTGACATAAAAGTGTAATGGTTTCTCTTTCGAAGATTGAAAGCTAATGAAAATCAAGAAACTGACAGGTTCCTAGCATTCTGCCTTTTATGTCACATTCCCGGATTCACTTTTCGACAATGTTCGTCGGAAAGACACGTTGATTTCTTACTCACGAATCACAGCATTCACGCTGTTATAGACGCTTCATCTTTTGATGCATAGGTTCGAAAGCGGAAACATTCCATCTCCCTCTCTCTCTCTCTCTGTTTCTCTGTCTCTTTGCTTCTCTTTCTTTCTCTGTGTTTCTCTTTCTTTCTCTGTGTTTCTCTTTCTTTCTCTCTGTTTCTCTTTCTTTCGCTCTGTTTCTCTCTCTCTCTCTCTCTCTGTTTCTCTGTCTCTTTGCTTCTCTTTCTTTCTCTGTGTTTCTCTTTCTTTCTCTCTGTTTCTCTTTCTTTCGCTCTGTTTCTCTCTCTCTCTCTCTCTCTGTTTCTCTTTCTCTCTCTTTCTCTCTCTCTGTTTCTCTTTCTCTCTCTCTGTTTCTCTCTCTCTCTCTCTTTCTCTCTCTCTCTCTCTCTGTTTCTCTCTCTCTTTCTCTCTCTATCTCTCTCTGTTTCTCTCTCTCTCTCTTTCTTTCTCTCTCTCTGTTTCTCTCTCTCTGTTTCTCTCTCTCTGTTTCTCTCTCTCTCTCTTTCTTTCTCTCTCTCTCTCTGTTTCTCTCTCTCTCTCTTTCTTTCTCTCTCTCTCTCTGTTTCTCTCTCTCTCTTTCTTTCTCTCTCTCTCTGTTTCTCTCTCTCACTCTCTCTCTCTCTGTCTCTCTCTCTCTCTCTCTCTCTCTCTCTCTCTGTTTCTCTCTCTCTATCTATCTCTCTCTTCCTCTCCGTACGTTGCAATCTGGCCTCCCAGTTAGCATTCAAGCGACATCAGTATTTCCTAGTGTTGCATCTTCTTGATAGAGTGTATATGGATGGTCCTGTTAAAATTATCAGACAGAGTTCTTGTGTGCGAGGGAGTGAGTTATTCTGTTAGATGCATTCGAATCCCGTTAGAACGAACTTCACGGGACCAGCTAAATATTTCGTCCTAACGATATTTCGTAAAAACGGAATTTGACACTTCACCAAACAATTCCAATCAACATGAGCATTAAGTGTGAAATTTTCAAACCACAGTTTTAATCCAAAACATTTTGCTTATTAATAATATTACAGGAGGTGAGTCAAAAGTTTTGCAATATTTGCATAAACTCAGGTGCTGCAGCGGTTATATCACGTGTTTAAACTAGTCGCGCACTGCAGTCAGTCGAAAGGGATGTAAAGTGGTAGTTGCTGCTTTAAGCAGCATCGCATGTCGTCGTTCTGTCTGTGGTTGTGACGCCTAAAAGATGAACAACCACAACCGGCTAGTTAGGGAACTTTTGCTCTACGAGTTTGAACTCCGCCACAACGCTGCTCAAGCAACACGAAACATTTGTCATACGAGAGGGAAAGGTTCCGTGGACCACAGCACCGCAACCAGATCAGATGATTCAAAAAATTTCACTCAAGTGACAGAAACCTCTACGATCAGCCAAGGTCAGGTAGGCCGCAAACCGTGGATTTGGAGGCCGTGCGCCAGGCCGTAGAAACAAATCCGACAACGAGCACTCGGAGATTATCAGGCGAGCTGGTCGTATCACAGACCACCGTGGTTCGCCACCTTCAGGACCTCGGCAAGATCTACAGGAGCTGTCATCATTGTCCTTCACGAACTCCTAAAAAACCCGCGCGATGTACGTTTCATCAAGAGAATTTTTACGAGCAATGAAAAGTGTGTCTAGTTACGAAATCCTAACACAAAACAGCAGTGGTTGAGCCCGGTCCTGTTTCCAAACGTAGGCGCTTCGTGCACAAGGTGATGCTCTGCGTCTGGTGGAATTTCGAGAGGATAATCCATTGCGAATTTGTTCCAAAAACGTGTGCGGTGAGAGACTGAGCGACGAGACTTGGCTCCACAACATCCTGTTTGTCTACAAGGCTGTTCGAGCCGTATTTGGCTCAAAGGGAGGCGGAATGTGATTTGTCAACGAAAAGTGTTCGTTTTTCCAATAAAACAGTGCAAGGATCCGAACAACATTTTTGGCTGGAGTTATAGATACCTAAGTATCTAAATGATAAGTTTCCAATGATATTCGTCAAAATGAGTTTCGTTGTACTGAAATTAAACATACATTTCCTCAATGGAATTTTTGATGGGGCTTGATCTTATTTTGGTTAAAATCGAATCGGATTTCGCTTGAACGGAAATCAACTGTATTTGTCATAGCTTTATTTAAAGAACAAACGACTGCTATTTTTAAAACGACAGTAAGTTCCAGCATTATTTTTTCATCAATACAGTCTCAAAAACTTACAAATGGAAAAGTTGGAACGGATGGGGACATTAGTTACCAGAAAATTCAATTAGACGGGACGTACCTGGCAGAGTTATTTCGAACTCGGTAACGGCGTTGAATTTTAAAATAATTAAAAGCTCCAAACTCTTTTCCAGTTTATTGTTTGAAAACAGCTAACTTTATTTGTGGGAATTGCCTATGCAGACATGACTCACTAACAGAAGAAAATGGTAATAGTGGATGTCCGTAGACTCTCGTGAGCTACTTAATTGTCCATACACACGGCCACGCTCTCTGGCGTATCCTCATTATAAATCCACATGCAGATTGTTGGTGTGAATGGAAGGTAAACAACATCTATCAGGGAAATCATGGAAACCCGCCAGAAAATGGTGTGAGTGCGTGAGTGCGCGCCCGCGTGTGTGCGTTTGCATAGTCTAAAAACAAGCAAACGATGGGAATGCATCAAGTGGTAATGGTTATGTATTCGTGCATAACACCATCTTTACTAGGGAAAATCCACCAGAAAGTTTCAGCTGCAAGTGGTAGTCAAAAACGATCCACCAACGGAAATCCATTGGTAGCTCTTTGGTGTACCTACGGCCTACAATTCACCATAAGTGCACATGTTACGGCACTCACAACGGTCCTGTTTTAAATTCGGCACAAGGTTAGCTGGAATAGAGAAATTGACACAACTGTCAGGTATACAGGAGTCTAAACGACAACTGAAATTGGATTTAGGAAGTAAAATGTCAAATCTTCTGCAAGAAGAATCACCAGCCAATATTTGTCAAAGTTAATTTAACTATCATGAAAGAAATACGGGATTACGCCATATAATACAAATTTTTGAAGATGACAATCCGATTTTTGGCGTAAATGTGACAAGGATGGTAAGTCAGATTATATCTGAAAACTTGAAAATTTTCATCGTCCTGCAGCGGGACTCGAACCCGCGTCTCCCAGAAAACGCCTAGGTATGCTAACCACTACACCACCCAGAACGACCAAGTTTCAAGTTTCCGATCAATTTGAATTAAAAAAAAAATTTTTTTCAAAAAAAAAATTTTTTTTTCAAGTTTTCAGATATTATCTGACTTACCATCCTTGTCACATTTACGCCAAAAATCGGATTGTCATCTTCAAAAATTTGTATTAATTTACCTAATTATTGTCACAAGAGCCCGAAAAGCTCATTAAAAATTCAGAATAAAGACTGTCATATAGTGGGAGCTGTGTTCAGGCGACAAGCCTGAACACAGCTCCCACTATAGGCCCAATTTCTGCAGTTCGTTTTTAGGAAGCATGCCCTTATTAACATTTCCCAGTAATCAATTAGTATGATGTTCAATCATTTATTAACTAGACTTATAGTATTTTAAATACATATTTAATGGGTTATATACCATTGAACAAATAACGTTTTTCTCCGTACCACTGCAATCTCCGTCTCTCCCCGTGTGTCTTCTTACTTATTCTAGACCCCTTGTCGTCGGGGCTCTGGACTCTTTAACAGGTCGTTAACGAATGTCATTTAGGTTCCGTCTTCATGCATGTGGAAGACTAACCAAACATCGCCAGGTGAGTGAAAACATCTACTCTCTCCCACAAGTACCCAACATGGAGTTTTTTAAGAAGTCTTAGGAAGATGGCCAGTAGTCTTTCAAAAGAATAAACTTTCGCTACACATTCAAGGTACATTACTACTGTTATTTATACGTACATACATATTACTAAGCTGTTGTCTCAAATTCAGAGGTTAGCTCCATAAAGAGACACAAACCACCAGGTACATTTGTGACGTACCTGCCAGCAGGACGCACACGACATAAAGGCACATAGCAATCAGAACAAAAGTCTGCGTAGCTCAGTTGGTAGAGCGACTTGTTCCGGAATAAGCGGCCTCGGGTTCGAATCCCGGCGTAGACTAAAAATGACGGAGAAATTTACTTCGTTATAATGGCGCCCGAACTATCCGGATGACCCGACCGTTCAAAATCTCGCAATGGTGTGATGTTATTTCCACACCGCGAGACAGGAAAAATCAGAGAATTCCTTCTCCAGCGCTTCGAAAAATAAAAATGTGTGATGTTGCATTCCGCACAGCAGATTGACTGGGAGTTCTCAAGTGCACGTTCTACAGTGGATGGCTGCCTGCAACGATTCATGGTCACGGCTGACCCGCGGGCCATGCCCCCGGCCCTCTTTCGGGGGGGGGGAGATGTGACGTACCGGCCAGCAGGACGCACACGACATAAAGGCAGATAGGAATCAGAATAAATGTCTGCGTAGCTCAGTTGGTAGAGCGACTTGTTACGGAATAAGCGGCCTCGGGTTCGAATCCCGGCGTGGACCAAAAATGACGGAGAAATTTACTTCGTTATAATGGCGCCCGAACTATCCGGATGACCCGACCGTTCAAAATCTCGCAATGGTGTGATGTTATTTCCACACCGCGAGACAGGAAAAATCAGAGAATTCCTTCTCCAGCGCTTCGAAAAATAAAAATGTGTGATGTTGCATTCCGCACAGCAGATTGACTGGGAGTTCTCAAGTGCACGTTCTACAGTGGATGGCTGCCTGCAACGATTCATGGTCACGGCTGACCCGCGGGCCATGCCCCCGGCCCTCTTTCGGGGGGAGGAGATGTGACGTTCCGGCCAGCAGGACGCACACGACATAAAGGCAGCTAGGAATCAGAATAAATGTCTGCGTAGCTCAGTTGGTAGAGCGACTTGTACCGGAATAAGCGGCCTCGGGTTCGAATCCCGGCGTAGACAAAAAATGACGGAGAAATTTACTTCGTTATACATTTTTAACTGACTATTTACTTACTGTTGCCGTATCAAACTACTCCATTTACAGCGACTTTACACACAACTCGGGTTTCACTGACATCCATCACACGACGTACACAAGACCTTCTATGCTTCACACTCATAATCCTTTTCTCATGCAGACACTCCTGAATCTGATCCTCCCTTAACTTCCTTGGCCGCCCTCTGCCTTTCGTTCCTACCACTTGGGCTAAAAAGATTTTCTTAGTAAGCATCTCATTACTCATTCTTTCAATATGGCCAAACCACCGAAGCATATTAGTCTAGACCTTGCTAACAACATTTTGCTTTACATTACGCAACTGCAACATATTTTCATTCCTCACACAATCAGAACGTTTCTTGCCACTAACCCCCGTAAGTAACGCATTTCTCCAGCACACAAATGACTTCTATATTTCTTCTATAGTACCCAGGTTTCACTGCCATACATCAGAGTAGGAAAAATTAAACATTCATGCACAGACTTGCGGGACTCTATTGAGAACACATCATTCCTGTGAAAACCTCCTAGAGCAGCTATCACTTTCAATGAAGAATTTACTCGCCTATTAATTTCACCATTTATCTTGTTCTCTCTGTCAAATGTGTTTCCTAAATACACAAACTCATTCACCTGGTCAATTACCGAGCCATTTAGACTTATCTTGCATTCAGTACTAACAGTTCCTCTCTCTCAAAAACCGTAACTTCGGTTTTTCGCTTATTTATACTTAGTTTGAATTTCATACAAACTTCGTACACTTTGCAACTCACTTTTGCTCTCTGCCAACAGGACTGTGTTATCAGCATACACGCATATCACCAAGACATAGGCCAGTATTGTCCATTTTGGCAACACGCATGCACACATCCATCAATATACTGTATTGAACAGCCGTGGTGACATTACGCAACCTTGTCTCACTCCTGCACCAATAAAAAATCATTTTGATACAACATCACTCACTCGTATACAAGATCTACTGCCAGTATACATGGGTTTTACACTATTAAGTAGATTCCCAGTAACATAATATTTATTCAGTCCTTCCTCAGTCGTAAACTTTCTCTAAATCTATGAACGCTGCAAAAACTTTCTTACTAACAGCCAGATATTTTTCGATCGCCGTGCGTAATGCAAACATTTGGTTAGGGAAGCCTTCAACAGGCATAAAACCACTCTGAACATCCCACACTTTCTCTGATGTAAGACCTCGTACCTTTTCAATAATGACCTTACCAAACACTTTCCCTGACACACTCAGTAAACTAATACCACGATAGTTCTTGCAGTCAGTAGGACCGCCTTTTCTCTTATACAAGGGAATAATGATAGCATCCCTCTAAACTCGGGGGACCATTCCTAACTTCTAGCACAACGGGCAAATTTCATGTTACTTAAACACACACAGAAACTGAATAATATAAAAACTAAACGCAATACATAAATGATATTTAAATATTAATTGAGGTATCCCTTCCACTGAGATCCTCACAAACGCCTCGACGAAAACGTTTAAAAATGGGAGCGTTTTTCTTGCTCTGTTTTGAAATTAGCATGCCACTGATCCTCGATTTCGTTAAAGTCAGGAAAAGAGCTAGAAGGATAGAGAATTTCAGCACCAACTGCTTTGGCAAGATTTTTTTTTTTTTTTTTTTTTGGATTTATGGAAAGCTGCGTTATCAAGAACTTCAGTAGTTACGTTCGCTTCACTCTTGTCTTACATTGTTAGTGTAATTAGACATGCACCTGATTTAACTTTTAAAAAATCACTTGGGATGGAAGCTATTTTCACCGGATGAAATCGCTGTTTTGGAAGTCAAGCGATGCCTCAAGCAAACGAAGACAAAGATTCGTTGTTTTGCGTTTATACAGTTTGTTGACTTCTAAGACATGTGTTTGAAGAATCGTGGAAACTATATGGAAAAACGGAATGAGATTGTATCAATGCTTATACAGACTAGCAGTATTAAGGGATTTGCATTTTACTGCTGCTTGGAATTACTGAAGTGTGGCTGCAATAATTTGGTGACAAGGTTATTTTAAAAACTGTTCATGACAATATCAAATAGTCATTTCCTTGATGTAGATATATAAAAATCTCAGAAAAGCACAAATAAACCACGTGGTGTTTTAATTTGCATAAACTAATATCTGCTTATATTTATTTTTTGGAACTGCGTTGTCTTCACATTCAGATTTTTTTTCTTTTAAATACTCGCGAAACGTCTTCGGCTCCGGAAAATGAAGGTATGAGCTGTTGATTGAAAATTAAACATGCAGCATTTCGCAAATAGTCAAGTAATTTGCCGTTCCAATCAAAACATTTACTTACCCGAGTGACAGAGATGCGTTGTACATTGATGAAATGAGACCGTAGGTATTGAGGTCAGGGGGAAAGCCACGTGATCTGGAACATAAACAAACGGGGTGTTAAACAGGTAATTTCGGTCAAAGATTGTAGCCAATGTATTTTGAGCTTATTGAGAGCAACTCATTGTATTATTTACTTTTATCTTTTTTTATTCAAAAATGGAAGTTCATTGAAATAAATTTGAAAAAAGAGAGAGAGAGAGAGAAAGAGATAATAAAATGAGCAGATCTCCATCACGCCTCAAGTAAAAGAAACACCGTAATGGTGAAAATAGAGCGTAAGACTTGAGATTAATCATAAAAATTATTCAGTATAAATGCGAGTTCTTTGAAGTATTTTCAGAAATAACAATTTAGACAAATGGTAGACTTACATCGTATTCTTGAAGAACACTCGTGGCTTTAGAAACAAACATTTTTCAAAGAAAAGATACATAAAGCTATTCTTACAATGTCGCTCGATGGTTGAGTCAAATATTTGCTTTGTCGGGACAGAATCTTGCATTAGACGCGGATTTTCCTTTGCATTTATCCTTCGGAACACAAAAGGACTGAGAGAACAACTGCGCTCATCTTTTCACATATCCCTGAATAATAACCCTTTGCTGATGCGGTCTACGTACTGATGAGATGAAAAAAATATTGAAACAAAAGAAAACCTGAATTATTTTTCAGCAGCATACTGTGTAACATATTCCTGATACCAGCCCGTATCCAATCGTAAAATCGGTACTTATTTCTAATGATCCCCCAAACATATTAAATAAGTGCAATTGGAAAAATACATACGTGGTTTTGAGAGACCTGAATGGGCTGCATAATGACAGAACATTTTATTATACATATCGCATCTGTCTACATATAGTGAAATCTCTATTAACTGGCTCGGACGAATTAACTCTGGCTTAGGAAAAGAAGTTGAAATCAGCTTGGACGAATATATTCACTGTCTGATAAGCGGACCGAACTGTGCTGGAACTGGTAAAAGCGCATATCAGGAAAAGTTGCTCTCCCTTTAACTTTGTTATTCGAAGTGTTCATTTAGTGGTATGATTAACACTAATCCTTTTTGGCTGATTACTTGCTAAAAAGGCTACAACAATGGCGACAAACCTAAGAAATGAAGGAGAAGATGTTTGAGTTTCTCGTTACTACCGAGCGGCATGATGTCCGTGTCAGGGGAACTCCGTTTCATATCATGTCGTCGGTCAGGGAGTAGAGAATAAAGGGCTAGAAGCGAGCGCTTATCACCAGTGACAGGTATATGGTCGGTACTTCCGATATAAGAGGGGTGAAAAAGGGCTTTTTTCGCGGCCGCTGTGGAAACATTTCCGTTTGGGGAACGCAGAAAACTTTGGGCACTAAGTGGTTTAGGGCCACTTACAGGTTTAATGGACACCTCCAAGCAACGATAACCTCTAAACAACGGCAATCTTCCAGCAATGGCAAGTTTTGGTTGGTGCAGAACATCTGCGGTCGAATTAACATTAGCAAAAACCTCCAAACAACGCAACTTCTTAACAGCGGTCAACGGACACCGTGGTCAGTCCGAAATGAAGACTAATGGGCACCTTGTCTCCTAGGACTTTACTTAGCTCCTTCTGAGGGTGAGTAAGATAGAGACACAGAATCTGTGACGTACTACCGCGGTGACGCACACATCAAGACGGCAAGTAGAAGAGGCAAGCGTTTGTCGGTGTAGCTTAATTAAGAAAGCATTCGGCTCCGGAGCAGAAGGATGCGGATATGCGTTTCGCCAGAGGGAAGTTTGTATTTTCACGCTGACGCTCCAACGTAAAAATAGATCTAATGGCCATTAGCTTATTCAAAAAATGTGTGATGATCCTTCCACACAACTTCTGGAATTAGAGAGAATCGCTTCTTCTTCAGTGAGTTCCTTCAAGCGTGGTTTGCCGGCTGATCCGGAAACCTACGATTCCGTCCCAGCCCTTTCTCAAGGAAGGGGGATATGTGACACTCTGTTATGGAGATGTTTTGGGTCACGGCACCAAAATGATATGGAGAAAAAAGTTTTGGCTCTGTGGGTAATTATAGTTAAATTAATTGCAAATATTAAAAAGAAGTTGAATATTGAATTTTGGCGAAAATTAAAATTTGGGAGATGGGTGGATGTATTTCGAAACGAAAAGTAATTTCAATATAGTTAATGCCATGATAAATGAAAATAAAAATAAAATGCAACACTGATATTAAAAATTCCAACAGTTATTACACGTGTCCATTGTATACCACTGAAATTTTGGTGTTACGCATTTGGTACACATGCAAACAATAATTCTCTCTTTTGTACTTGCAGGTGTTTTAACTCAGCAAATCGCAGACAACGCAAACCTATAAAAATAATAAATTTTGGAATTTTTAATATCAGTGTTGCATTTTATTTTTATTTACATTTATCATGGCATTAACTAGATTGAAATTACTTTTTGTTTCGAAAAGCATCCACCCATCTCCCAAATTTTAATTTTCACCAAAATTCAATATTCAACTTCTTTTTTAATATTTGCAATTAATTTAACTGTAATTACCCACAGAGCTGAAACTCTTTTCTCCATATCATGTTGGTGCCGTGACCCAAAACATCTCCATAACAAAGAGACTGCGCACATATCAAAGCGGCAGGAAGCAGTGAAAATTCCTTGTCGGTGTAGCTTAATTGGAAAAGTATTTGGCTCCGGAGCAGAAGGATAGAGATTCGAGTTCCGCCACCGACAAATTTGGGTGTTTCGTTACAAAAGTTATTAAAGGAACTGTGCCTCTGGTAGGATGTGTTGCATTATGGCGGACACAATGGCGTGATTAAATGGAAGAAAAGGAGGATTAGCGTCACATGTTGAAATTTAATTCAACATGTGACGATAATTACAGGAGGCAAGCTTCAACTGACGTGTAAATCTCACCTCCGTATCGAGCTCGGAGTGGGTTGGTGCTCGTGCCTGGAATATTGGCCGTTCGCAGAGGTGTCTCTTAATTTCGTTCCTATTACTTCTGTCCGTGCTTTCCCGGTCGCGGCCGCCTAACTGTGCACTTACACTTCTCTGTCACTAAAATTGCTCTGTTTTTCTTCTCTATAGGGTTCCTTAACCTTAATCATGAAGCTTGTTATTTCTAAGGGCTGTTTAAGACCAGGACTCTGGCACTATCTTCCTAAAATCCTGTACACCATGATTAATTATTATTGTTTAGCTGCAGGTCGTCCTATTCTAGTAAATAATAAGTGTAGATATCTAGAAAAACTCTTTTAAATTGTAACTTCTGGTTCAAAATCCCAACTACAAACTGTTAATTAAGTTTACTGTTCCAAATCTAGGCATTTCCACCCATGAACTGAGCTCAGGTTTCTGTAAGCTAACATTCTGCATTCTGATCTTTGCATCATACAATCGCTGATCACTTCTGTTTCTAATTCCGCGTTGACTTGCAGGATTTACTCAATTATTACATTTACTCACTCGTACATTCTAGATAATAATATAATAATAAAAAATAAAAAATCGCATTAATTGACAATATACGTACATTCCAGATAATACACTGCCGAACAATTGCTAAGGACGGATGACAATAGCAACGATAGCAACCATAAAATGGAAGGCAGGAAAATGTGGAAATTAGCATAAGTGCGGGATACAGTAAGACGTATTGTGCGTATGCAAATTTTGGATTGCCGAACTTGTTCGTGACGTCATAGCGCTGATAAGAGACATAAAGGATTTGACGCGTATTGATCGTTGTTGTTCAAACGCAAAGTTGAAAGGGAAAGAATCAATTGACGAACTTGCAAGTTTCAGTATGTCTTCCCAACATCACCTAGATGATTTTACGCGTGGCCGTATTATTGGCAAGATTGAAGAAGGGCGAAAAGTAACAGATGTTGCCAGGGAGTTCGACGTCAGCCACATTGTTGTTTCAAGGCATTGGAAATCATTTCAAACAAATGGAGAGTGTAGCAAACTTGACGGGGGAGGTCGTGTTCGCAGTACGACACCTGCAGAAGATCGGTACATTGTGCTATCAACAAAATGACACCGGCGCAGCACAGCTAGTGAGGTAGCAAATCAGTTTATGGCTGCTACTGGCAAGCGGATCTCCCGAAAAACTGTCGCCAGACGTTTGCATGAAGGAGGACTATACGCCCGACGTCGTGTTGTGTGCATCCCATTGTCCAGACGTCACCATACCGCCCATTTGCAATGGTGCCATCAACATCGCAATTGGACTGATAACGACTGGTCTGCTGTCCTCTTCTCAGATGAGAGTAGATACAGTCTATCGTCTGATTGCCGACGACAACTGATCTGGCGTGATAGTGGTACTGCATATTGTCCAGCAAACATACAGGAAAGGGACCGATATCCGACATGTAGTGTCATGGTATGGACTGGCATCATGATCAATGGCCGTACGTCCCTCTATGTGCTTCCAACTGGGACTATGACTGGCCAACGATACATTAATGATGTTCTGCTACCTCATGTTCGCATGATCCGTGGTGCTGTCGGTGATAGATTCATTTTCATGGACGACAACGCAACATGTCATCGAACAGTCGCTGTCCAGGAGTGTCTTGAGAGCGAGGACATTCAACGCCTCGTATGACCAGCACGTTCTCCAGATCTGAATCCCACTGAAAATGTGTGGGATGCTTTGGGATGAGTCTTGCTGGTCGCCAATGCCCTCCAATAAACAAGGACACCCTCATCCGTGCACTGACAGAGGAATGGGATAAATTACCCCAACAGCTGCTTGATAATGTTGTGCAAAGCATGACACGACGTGTGGAATCTTGCATCGCCCTCCATGGTGGTCATATCTCGTATTGACATCTTACGCTGGAACGCTTGCGGAAGGTAATTGCATTTTTTTCACGTTTACGTATTCTGCACAAAATGGCCTGTTTGTCCCTTGAACGCGTTCCAAAGCCTTCTGGATTTCAGAGCACAATAAATTGTCTTTCTTGTAATGTCCTGGCATTCTGACATTATTTTATTTCACTTGGCATCCAACCACACTTACTTTTTTATGCGCTATATAGCCGTTTATGATCCGTCCTTAGCAATTGTCTAGCAGTGTAATATAATAATAAAAAATCGCATTAATTGACAATATAAAACCACTCTCTCGTACATTCTAGATTTTAATATAATAATAAAAAATAAAAAATCGCATTAATTGACAATATAAAACCACTCACTCGCACATTCTAGATAATAATATAATAATAAAAAATAAAAATCGCATTAATTGACAATATAAAACCACTCACTCGTACATTCTAGATAATAATATAATAATAAAAAATAAAAAAATCGCATTAATTGACAATATAAAACCACTCACTTGCACATTCTTGATAAATAATTAAAAACAATTCTTGATAAATAATTCTTGATAATTTAATTTAGAATAATTCTTGATAAATACTTAATTATTTGACATTTTGAGGCATAACCTCCGTATAGTGGCTACATCCCAACATAGGTCTCTTTTTTTCAGTCGGAGTGGTGACTCTTATTAATTGTTTTACTGTACTTGTTATACCCATCCACAAAAAACCTAGGGCAAACACCCTCACCCCCAGCAGACACACACACACGCACGCAAACACACACACCCACACGCACGCACACGCACACACGAGGGCTGTCAATAGACCCTGCTATATAAAGCATCCGAGACTGTGGTGATGGGTAAACATGGGGACATGAGCAGGTTCGTTTGTAGGCAGATAATCGGTACGAGGAAGATTGGTGCTCCCTCTTTGGAACTGAGAAATGCCTGAGATTTCAGCGTGAGATTGTGCGAGGACGACGAAAGAACCTAAAAATACATGTGCTCCAAGACGAAAAACACTAACTACTAAAACCACGTGTGTTCCAGGAAGACAAAAGAACCTAAAAGCTATCAGACCCCGGGGAAAATGGAATGGTGTTCGCAGACAGGTCGTTGATGTTATGGCGGAGCAACGCCTCTCACGTATCGTAACACTGGAACGGAGGTCCACTGGGATGGAGATAAAGTCGACATTCAGCAAAGGGGTCCAGGGTAAATTACACGATATACCTTAGTTGTTAAGTCGATGTGTTACGGACGTCTGGATGGAATGTAATGTATTAGGGCGTGTTCACGTAGGGCATCTCGGGGTGCTTTGTACCTATTGAGACTAACCACTATCACCACACAACGCAATACCGGCATTCTCGCTGACCATCTTCACTATTTTGCACGTATTTCCTGCTCAAGATAGTTCACAGGTTTTCCATTTGGAGGATAAAGGTATACCATATTTTTCTCAATGTAAATTACATTACAGATAGCAGAAATTATGCATATGCTTGGCTGCTACCCTGGCTTCAGCACTCAGGCTCGGCCGAAATTATGGTTAAATACAACCATCGCCTACAGCTTCCAGAAGTGATGAGTGAGACTGGTGATTTGGATGTTTTTGACAGACGAAAGATTGTACGTGCTCGCAGGATGGGTGACTCCATCTCGAAAGTCGTCAACATACTGGGTTTTCCCGTGGTGCAGTGACCAGAGCGTTTTGTGGAATACGAAAATTCTGGCAAAATAACAAAGTTTCGAATGAACTGCAGAGCCTTGACAGCTCGTAGTGTACGACACTTAAGCAGCATTGACTGAACTGAGCACAAAAGAGTATCACAAATCACCACCGATTCGAATAGTGGATCAAGCATCTAAGTCAGTGCAAGGACAGTGCAACGTACAATTAAACATCTAGGGTTCGGGTGCTTAAGGTACACACGCGTCCCACTATTAACGTCACAATCCATGCTCAACGCGTTGCCTGGACAAAAGCACACAGACACTCTCCCATTGGCTCGATGCAGTTTAATCCAGATTTAAACTGCATCCAGCCAATGGGAGAGTGAGGATCTGGCGTCAAACTTCTAAATCTATTAATTCAATACCACAGGTCCCACATGGTTACCTATCATGTCAAGTTGGTACCAGAACAGTGGTGGCTTGGTGACGGTCTGGATGTTTTCAGCTGGAATGCTTTAAGACTTTTGAACAGTCGATTTTAAATGCCCCAAGTATATGAACATCCTAGCCGATCATTTTCAGCATGCATCTCAGTGGCAATAGAGTATTCCAGCAAGATAATTGCCCATTCCACAGGTCCCACATGGCTACTTCTTGCATGGTTACAAGAGCATTGTAGTGAATTTAAAAAGCTTCATTGTGCCTGGACAAAAGCAAAAGCACAGAAACCCGGACTTAATCTTCATCGAATTGGGATACCGTCAAACAGGCAATTCGGGCACGTGTCACATCAGCTACGAATCAACGCGAATTATGGAGGAGGCATGGCTGGCAATACTTGCAGAACTTTTTCGTAAGCTCGTGGAGTCCATGCCTCGTTGTGTAGTCGCCGCCATTCGAACAAGAGGTGGCCCAACGCATTACTAGGCTGGTATTTCTAATGCAATGGCACTTCAGTGTATATGCTTCTATCATCCTGATTTAAAAAGTTATTTTTGTGTACATTTTATTCATAACTTTTTTGTATTTCTTAAGGAATATATTTCGCCACTTGGGACGTAAGTACATCTGTTTACAACATATTTGAAGCCTCATCTGCCAGTCAAAAAACAAAATTGAAAATTTTTTAAATGATTCCTTTCTTTAGATATCTCTCACCATGAAAGCATTTTATTTATTTATGGCCCAAAATAATTCATATTTTACCCACTCAGGGGGCTATATTTTCTCGATAGCTCTGCTTTGCCCAATTTGAAAGTTATTTTAACATCGGATATCACTCATTTCGTGGAATATCTTTCATATATTCTTGGATTTTTCATAATGAAAAGTTCCGACCCTAGGTAGCAATTTTTTTTGTACTTCTGTTTGCCATCAACACTTCTAAAATTCTTGTACAAAAAATTATTTTCGTACTGTATGCCATTCGTCTATGGTAAAGGTCGTGAACATTATGCTTTTTAAAATATGCAGTTTTCTCGCTAGGTGAGGTACACTTTTTCCGCAGACTCCCCCCATGTTTGGGGACGTGAATGCGTAGATATTTCTCTCTGAAGTAGGCCCCGGACGCGCTTTGTCCTTGGATCCCCTCCCCCTTCCCCAGGCAGCCTGGGTTTACCAGACGAATGTCGATTCGCTGGTTGTAAAACAGTGTAAGACGAATGAAATCTGATGCCACCGGGCATCAGGAGCGTAGGAGTTTTGTACGCATGGTTGTTGCTGATGATGAGGAGGAGGTTCACTGGTGTCCAAAATTAACGTAACAAATACAAATTTGAGAATATGTCCAAAACGAGACGACCAACTGTAACGATTTTTCGAGACATGTTCAAGGGGAAATTCTAAGTCGACGTACCGAAGCAACATTATGGTAGCAGCTATGGAAAAGTGCAAATGACGAAGTTACGTTATCGAGCTGGAAGGCAAGAGACTTTGATAAACTTTGTGCTAAGCGGGGAGAAGATATTGAAGATCAGTTGGGCTGTTAGCGGAAGAATGGCTACCCACCATTGCTTCAGGGGGAACTATTGGTTCCCAGTTCCTTTTTATGGATGATAACGACTCTTTACGGTCGAGAGCGATCTGTTGATTAGAAGCAGCAGGACATTTGCAAGCTGATGAGCCAAGACGGGCTGAATGTGTCAAAACAAGTGGTGTCCAATCTCTGGAGACAGTTACAAGAAACTAGAAGAATAACCAGAAGATCGACACAAGGACACCTACGCGTAACAGCAAGTCAAGGCGACCGTTATTTATCTCCAACAGCTCGACACCAAGGGAGTCGATAGCCAGGAAACTCTCGCAGAACCTCTTCTCTGCTACAGGATCTGCGAAATGGAGGCAGACAGCTTAGAAAAGACTCCAGAAGAGAGGTCTGTATGCAAGAATATCAATGGCCTATGTCTCACTAGCTGCACTGCACAGAAATGTTCGTCTGAACTGGACAAATCACCTAACATCACTCTTACACCCGTGATCAATCAGCAACGAGTCGCTTGTGTTCGCTTTAGCAACGAGTCGCTTGTGTTCTTTTTAGCAACGAGTCGTCTGTGTTCTCTTTAGCAACGAATCGCCTGTCGTCTCTTCGACAACAAGTCATCTGTGTTCTCTTTGACAACGAGTCACCTGTGTTCTCTTTAGCAACGAGTCGCCTGTTTTCTCTTTAGCAACGAATCGCCTGTGTTCTCTTTAGCAACGAGTCGCCTGCGTTATCTTTAGCAACGAGTCGCCTGTGATCTCTTTAGCAACGAATCGCCTGCGTTATCTTTAGCAACGAGTCGCCTGTGTTCTCTTTAGCAACGAGTCGCCAGTGTTCTCTTTTGCAACGAGTCGCCAGTGTTCTCTTTAACAACGATTCGCCTGTGTTAATTTAAGTAAATAGTCGCGGTACAACCTTACCACAAATTTTCGATATATGTACATTTCGAGAACTAAAGAAACCCGAAATCTTTCCCCTGACATTTGGTAAATTGGCTACTACCGTAGTGGAAGACTTCTGTTTTTGGTTGGCATCATATTGCATGGAGACACGACAATGCATATGTTTCCAGGAGGCGTCGTGACTGTTCCATGCTTCAGTGATAGCATCCAACAGTCCTATGTACTGTTTTTAAGAGGATCTGTTGGTCCCCAGTTCCTTTGTATGGACGAGAATGCCCGTCCCGAGAGGGCTCACCTAGTCGTCGAATCCCTGGGGAGTGAGAATATTCACATGATGGAGTGACCCGTGAGATCTCCGGATCATAGTCCGATAACATATATTCTGGTATGCCCTGGAAAGAGCAACTGCAAGCCGGAGACCCCTCCCAGAATTCTCCATGGAACTGCCATTAAACTCTTTCATGTGGATTTTGCGTTATTCATGATTTTGTGTATGTCATGTTAATTTTGGGAACTAGTGTATATACAGAATTCTTCATTTCGCTATCACTGCTTTTAGAAGTCGAATTTGGGAAAATTATTTTTCCATCGCATAACTTTCGCCATGAAGCATACACTGAGGGCTCAATAAAATACTATCATCAGAGACGTAACTACTGGAAGGGTGGGTCTGTTTCCCTACCACAATCGTTATATGAAGGACGTAAATTTATGTACTGAGGGACTTAAAAAAAATAGTAATGCACAACTCCTGAATAAATTTCATGAAAATCGTAGATCAAAAAGAGAGTTACACACTTAAATACGGTTTTCTTTTCTGAGACTTTGGTTAGCCGCACACAGTACTGCTAATCGAGGTACAAAATAAAGTGCTCTATAAGGTATGGTCCCTTCGCTTTAACGTATTAGGTGTGTAAATACGTTTAAAAGCATTTTAAGACAACGCAACGTGTAATTTGTGAGAAAACAAAAATACCTTTACGAATCAAAATATGCGCCGTCATTATCTGTCGCCTTCCGCCATCGGTCGGCCAGCTGACGGATTCCAGCCATGAAGAATGCATCGTCGTGCGACGCGATGAAGTCGTCAACCCATTTTTCCACTTCATCACATGTCCGGAACCGTACAGCAGACAGACCATATTGCATCGATCGGAACAAATGACAGTCTAAAGGGACTATACGCCGGGTGCTCCAAAACTTCCCAGCCGAGCGTCAATAACGTTTCTTTGACCGATTTCGCGACATGCGGCCTTGCACTGTCATGCAGTAATTTCACGGAACGCAATCCTTTGCCTGCGAATGGACGTTTCCGACAGATTTCCTGGTTCAATCGCAGCAATTCTTGCTTGTAGCGATCCGCAGTAACAGTTTGACCCTGTTCCAATAGTTCATAAGAGAGCACACCCTTCATATCCCACCAGATGCACAACAAAATTTTCTTGGAGTGAATATTGCGTTTCGGTGTCGAAGTCGTTGCTTCACCGGGATCTACCCAGTGATTTTTGCGTTTGGAATTGTCGTACCATATCCACTTTTTCATCAACCGTAACGATTTTCCACAGGAAATACTTTCTGTGTTGTTTATTCAACAGATTCTAACACTTCATGACACGCTCATCCTTGTTCCTCTGGCTTAGGTCATGTGGCAGCCATTTTCCTTCCTTCTGAATCTTTCCCATTGCTCGTAAACGATTGGAAATGGTTTGTTGAGTTACCCCCAGTTGTTCAGCTAGTTCTTTTTTTGCGTTTTTAGACGAATCTTCATTCAGCAATCGTCACAGTTCCTCATGTGTAACCTTCTGCGGGGAGCCGCTACGTTCTCGATCGGTAACATCAAAATCACCAGTTTTAAACCGTCTAAACGAAACTAACATGTGCTTTTCGATACAATATTCTCCCCCAGAACAGAACAGATCGATGCACATGCTTTTGCAACACTTTTTCCTTCGTGAAATTCGTAATGAATGCAGTGTCGAATAAATGCAGTATCGCTTGCCATCTTTCACCAAGCGACGTGCAAGTGCGTTTGACTGTTGGGCAAACTTCTGCGTCACATTTTATTCTAGGGACCAGTTACGGTCACATGAAAACAACGCGGGGGAATGTTGGATATGTAAGCTAGCAACATACGTCACAAAAAAACGGGTTAAAACTTATTTGTACACACAATACAAAAGGAATTGTCAGGAACTGAGGAGAGAGGCATGGAGAAGGATATGCAATTGTGTCTAACCTCCATGAGCCATAGGGATGATGAGATAATTAGTCACCTGTGCCGTAGGGATGAAGAGCTAATTACTCATCTGCGCCGTAGGGATGAAGAGCTGATTAGTCGTCTGTGCTCTGTCGCAAAAATTCCCTCTGAGCATTTAACCTGGAACGCTATTTTTCCAAGACCTACCCTAAAATCATCACACTGTCGCAACGCTCAATGTATGATACTCCATCGTGCTGTGTTTTTCCATTTTTCATTTCGGCCGAGTGCTGTGTTATCAGCATTAAAATCACTTTTTCGTTTGATTCGATATATCTCAAATCTCTGGGGGCAGTTCCAAGAAACCGGAAAAATAACCAAAAGCCGGGACAAGGACGGTCACGAGTTGGCCCTTGGGTAATTACACTGCCGGCCATTAAAAGTACGATACCATGAAAGACAAGAGACATCAAAGCCATATTTTTTCTACAGAAAACAGATAATACAAGGGAGAATCGATTACAAATCAAGCATGGTGAGACGAGGGAACACATAACAATCAGTATCTGGTGTTGCCACCATGGGCGGCAATTACAGCTGCTAACGGCCCGGTATCGAGAGGAAGACACGTTGGATGTGTATTTGGGGAATATCTGTCCACGCAGCTTCGATACGATGTCACAGTTGCTCCGTTCTGCTAGCCAGACTTATTCGCTGGTATGCCAGTCGTACGGCGATCATGGACCACGCGTGTTCAATAGGCGACATATCCGGGGACCGGGCGGGCCAAGGAAGACGTGGCACATGGTGACGATCCAGGAAGTATTGGACGTTTGCGCGCCAGATGAGGTCGGTAATGACACCAGGAAGTCTTGGACGTTGCGTGCCATATCCTGTCGGTGAATGGCACCAGACGGTCCTGAAGATATGGTAAAACAACAGGCTCCAACCCCTCAGTGATGTAACGATGGCTGTTCAACGTACCGGTAATGCGGACAAGGAACGTGCGGGGGTAGAATCTAATGGCACCCTATACCATAACGCCGGCTTCCGGGCCGGTATAGCGCAGCATAATGCAGGACTCACTTAGCCGGTCGCCGCCGTACCGCCAGTCACGGATTCGTCCACCATTGTGCAGCAAAGTGAAGTGGGATTCGACGGAAAATACGATGCTATGCCATTCGCTCTTCCATGCGCGACGTTCTTGGCACCATTGCAGTTGCAGATGCCGGTGTTGTAGAGTCAAAGGCAGCCGAAGCAGTGGGCGCTGTGCAAAAATGCCCCGCTGCTGCAGACGACGTGGAGCTGTACGTGCGGAGACTGGGTGTTGTGCCACACAACCGAACTGTTGAGCTACGGTGGTTAATGTGGCTGTGAGATCCGTCAGAGTAATGCACACCAGATGTCGGTCCTCTCGTTCGATGGTGTGACGGTGCCGCACGTCGATGTGTTCGGTCCTCCGCTTCCCAATGACGCCATATTTACCGTCCCACATGAGCACCGACGTCTAGGAGTGATAATCCGCAATCCAGATATGCCAGAATTCTCTCGCTATCAAAGTCGGAAACCTGTTGGTAGGTATGCCGTTGCGGCATGGTGCAGCTGTCCGTGGCCAAGAACGGCGAGCAAACACGGTTCAAGTGCTTAACACTGGCTCCTTGTTCATCCCTCTTATACGACTTCCAGGTGGAGTTACTGTATCGCATGATTTTCATATGGACTGGCCGGTTAATTATTTGCATGTGCGCCCGTGTTCTGCCCTTCTGCCAAATTTCGAGCCCCGAGAAGGCGGTCTTCCTGGTATTGTACATTTAATGACCAGCAGTGTACTTAGTTTTCACGTTTCTAGCAAAATCATATCAAAAACAGGAAGTGCAATTTTTGAACGATCATAGTACTTTTATATGAAAGAGATATGAGAAAGTAAACTCACTTCCACTCATGGAAAATAATACCATGAGTAGAAGTGAGGAATTTTTTGTTCGAAGGGGTGTAACTTTAGTCCACTCCTCTGCAGATAAGAAAAACTTGCTCCGGCTCCGGTGTAATTCACTTTCCAACCACCCCTATGCAAAGTGAGTTACACCTGATACTGGCGTAACGAGGAAGAAGGTGTAGCGTGTAGGCTAAAAGGATGCATATAAATGATTACTGGTTCATTTGAGAGCTAACTTACGACGTCATGGGTAAAATTCAGGATATATCGGAGTTTATGAATTGTCCAATTATGGGCGTACGATACTTTCATTTCGGAAATGCCGACCCTTGTGGGTTCACCGAGGGCCTCCGTGGTTGGGTTGTTCAAGGGCCTCCGTGGATGGGTTGTTCAAGGGCCTCCATGGATGGGTTGTTCAAGGACCTCCGTGAATGGGTTGTTCAAGGGCCTACGTGGATGGGTTATTCAAGGGCATCCGTGGATGGGTTGTTCAATGGCCTCCGTGGGTGAGTTGTTCAAGGGCCTCCGTGAATGGGTTGTTCAAGGGCCTCCGTGGATGGGTTGTTCAAGGGCCTCCGTGGATGGGTTGTTCAAGGGCTTACGTGGATGGGTTGTTCAAAGGCCTCCGTGGATGGGTTGTTCAAGGACCTCCATGGATGGGTTGTTCAAGGGCCTCATGGATGGGTTGTTCAAGGGATGGGTTGTTCAAGAGCCTCCGTCGATGGTTTGTTCAAGGGCCTCCGTGGATGGGTTGTTCAAGGGCCTCCGTGGATGGGTTGTTCAAGGGCCTCCGTGGAAGGCTTGTTCAAAGACATCCGTGGATGGTTTGTTCAAGGCCCTCCGTGGAAGGGTTGTTCAAGGGCCTCCGTGGATGGTTTGTTCAAGGGCCTCCGTGGATGGGTTGTTCAAGGGCTTCCGTAGATGGGTTGTTCAAATGTCTCCGTGGATGGGTTGTTCAAGGATCTCCATGGATGGGTTGTTCAAGGGCCTCCGTGGATGGGTTATTCAAGGGCATCCGTGGATGGGTTGTTCAATGGCCTCCGTGGGGGAGTTGTTCAAGGGCCTCCGTGGATGGGTTGTTCAAGGGCTTACGTGGATGGGTTGTTCAAAGGCCTCCGTGGATGGGTTGTTCAAGGACCTCCATGGATGGGTTGTTCAAGGGCCTCCGTGGATGGGTTGTTCAAGGGATGGGTTGTTCAAGGGCCTCCGTGGATGGTTTGTTCAAGGGCCTCCGTGGATGGGTTGTTCAAGGGCCTCCGTGGATGGGTTGTTCAAGGGCCTCCGTGGAAGGCTTGTTCAAAGACATCCGTGGATGGTTTGTTCAAGGCCCTCCGTGGAAGGGATGTTCAAGGGCCTCCGTGGATGGTTTGTTCAAGAGCCTCCGTGGATGGGTTGTCCAAGGGATGGGTTGTTCAAGGGCCTCCGTGGATGGTGCTTTTAAGGGCCTCCGTGGATGGGTTGTTCAAGGGCCTCCGTGGATGGTTTGTTCAATGATCTCCATGGATGGGTTGTTCAAGGGCCTCCGTGGATGGGTTGTTCAAACACCTCCGTGGATGGTTTGTTCAAACACCTTCGTGGATGGTTTGTTCAAGGGCCCCCGTGAATGGGTTGTCCAACGGACGGGTTGTTCAAGGGCCTCCGTGGATGGTGCTTTTAAGGGCCTCCGTGGATGGGTTGTTCAAGGGCCTCCGTGGATGGTTTGTTCAAGGGCCTCCGTGGATGGGTTGTTCAAGGGCCTCCGTGGATGGGTTGTTCAAGGGCCTCCGAGGATGACTTGTTCAAGGCCTCCGTGGATTGGTTGTTCAATGGCCTCCGTGGATGGGTTGTTAAATAGCCTCCGTGGATGGGTTGTTAAATGGCCTCCGTGGATGGGTTGTTCAACGGCCTACGTGGATGTGCTGTTCATGGGCCTCCGTGGATGGGCTGTTCAAGTGCCTCCGTGGATGGATTGTTCAAGGGCCTCCGTAGCTAAAGTGTACCAGGAGTGGTGCCAAAATGGCTGACCAACCAACTGCAGACACAAATGTAAAGGGCGGCGAAAGGTGGATTCCAGAGATGAACGGCGGATACGTCGCCTTGCACAGTGCCATCGGCGCAAAACCGTCTCACACTTGACGACTCAATACAGTATGTGTCCACTAGAAACAATGTCCAGTGCGACTACGCGTCGCACTCTGACACGGATTGGCTACAAGGGTAGACGCCCTATACGTCATTCTGTCCTGACAACATTTTATGGACGTAAACTACTCTTCCGGTGCCAAGAACATGCTGATTGGACGATAGAAGATTGGAAGCAGGTGTGATAGTCTGTTTAATCAGGTAATGTGGTCCATTCTTTCGATGGTCGCGTCCGTATTTGGCGTTAGTAGCATGAGACTAGGGTCCCTCAAGCGTGGCATCGACTATCCAGGCAGGTGGGGGAGATTATATGATTTGGAGCATGTTTAACTTGTATGTGACCAACATATGTATGCCGAATACTACAATAAATGGCTTGCGGACCAATATTTTACCTCCATCCAGAGGAAAATGGATTCTTCAATGACGATATCCGTCCCTTCTTGTGTAGCGATAATTCGACGAACGCAATACTGACGTGAGACATTTCGCCTATTCTCACCCTTATTGAATATCAGTGGCATGTTGTGGAAGGAACTCTACGTTACACATTTGGACACGACACCGCGCTCCATACCGAACCTGTGAGCCGCAGTACAAACATCTTGACACAAGATCCACACACAACTGTACATGCAGCTTGTAAAGCCGATGCCACGAAGGGAGGCCGTAGTTTTGCAGGTAAAAGGAGGACCCATTAAGTATAGGTGGATGTAATTCACTGATCGCTCAGTTTATTATCTCATATTTTCCAGTTTTCCATAATTGTCAATTCTGTCACCATGGTAGCCAGCATGTATTTCTACACTGGTGTCCAAAATTAACGTCAAACACAAAATCACGAATAACGCAAAACCCACACAACAGAGTTTGATGACAGTTAGTGTGGACGAATATATATTGATAACGCAATAATACACAACAGAAAAGGAATGCTATCCCCGCATGAGGAAGGAGCATCCGCATGACAGCATGGCAAACTAATAGTGATGCAACATGTGGTGCTGATTTCGGGGGACTAATAGAGACTAACGAGCCCTCACGCTGCTTACAAGGATGTGAATCAGAGTTTGGGGCATTAAGTGCCACTCCTCAACCGAGTTTCATTGGAGTCTCGGGGATGGAAGTTCTGGGAGGGGCTGCCGGCTTGCAGTAGCTCTTCCCAGGGCATCCCAAACATGCTCTATACAGTTCAGGTCCGGAAATCTAGTGAGCCACTCCATCCTGTGAGTATCCTCACTCTCTGAGTATTCGTCTACCAGACAAGACCCATATGGTATCGTCCGTAAAAAGGAACTGAGGGCAAACATATCTTCTGAGAATCCATACATAGTGCTCTAGGTTGTTATCCTTGCTGCCTGCAGCAGTCAGGATCCATCCCGGAAGTACGTGCTGTGACGTGAGTCCATCCAAAATGATGCCACCACAAAGGAGGAGTCTCCCACCACAGCAGTGGCCAATTTTCCTACTGTTGAAGGCAAGATTTCGGTTTCCTGCCTCTCTCTAAATGTACACACGTCCAGAATCCGTGTTTAGGCAGTACGGCGTCTCCTCACTAAAGAGGACACAAGTCCATTGATCAGAGGTCCTAGGTTAATGTCGGGCCCAATTCAGACGGACACTTCTGTGTGATGCAGCGAGTGGGGTACAGACCATTGGCCTTCTTGCATACAGACCTTTCTCGTGGAGTATTCTGTAAACTGTTTGCCACAATATCACGGTTCCGGGAGCAGAGGAGAGCTACTGCGAGATTTGCCTCGCTGTTGACTCCCTATGGCGGCGAGCTATTAGACACAAATACCGGTTGTCTGGTTATTGTTCCGGTTTCATTGTTCTGTCTTCAGAGATTGGAGATTACTTGCCTAAACACATTCAGCCAGCTTACTACCTCGGATTGCGATTGCCCTTCTTCCAATCTACCTATCGCTCTCCACCGTAAACGGTCTTCTAAGTGATGGTGCGGAGTCATTCTTCCACTAACAGTCCAACTCAATCTTCAATTACCGCATCCCACTCAGTAAAAAGTTTATCAAGGTCGCATTGCTACCAGCTCGATGACGTAGTCGTCATTTGCATATTTCCATTAGATCTAGCACAATTTTGCTTGGGTATGTGGACTTAATGCTTCCCCTTTGCACACGCCTCTGAAAAATCTTTACGATCGGTCATCTCATTTTGGAGATATCCTCAAATCTGTACTTGTCCCGTTAATTTTGGACACTAGTTTATTAAAAGGATATATCCGATTGTAAAAATTCCTTAGGAAAATCCTTTCTTCATAGTATACCCTCCGCTACGAAGAATAGTTTTCACCCATGCTCTTCTTCAAATAACATAAAGCTTTAACATTCATAATTATAAATTCATATCACCTTTTTCTCTATATTCAATTTCAATGTTTCTTTGTTGGGATATCTTCCACAACATGGAACATTTCGGCCTTTTTTTTTTTTTTCGTAAAGCACATTTCTTCCGCTAGCAGGCAAAGAAATCTGTTCCTACTTGTGAATGCTTTACCGATTCTAGGAATCCCGTTGAAAAAGAAAAACTTTTATAACTGGTTGATCTCAATATAAAGAGCATTGCATACATATATTGTGCATTTTTAATAATGAGAAGTTTTTCCATTAGCGCGCGTAAATGCTTAAGCATTTTTCGCTGATTGTTTTCTTTTGTTAAAAGTCTCTATTAAGAATTATTTTTGGGTTGGAAAGCATATTAAAAAGTGCATATTAAACCTAAGAATTCAGTATTCTATTTCTTGTTTTAAATTTCTCTCTTATACGTAATTCTGACTGACGCTGAGAAACGGAAATAAAATTTTTGTGGTAGTCCAGCAAGAGTAAGCTTCCCAGACAGTCTTTGAGGAGACAATTGTCACATCCGTGTGTTGGTTATCGAATCATTTATTTTAATCATGAAACTAAAAAATCTATGTTAAGTAGCATCACACCTTTCGTGCCTCATACAATTTCATTTGATTGCAGAGATGCAAGACACCTTACGGATAAAGCACTGTACTCGCAATTGTGCATTTATTTATTCATGGGTAGTTGAATACGCAAAACTACTGGGAAACCGATGTTTGCCCATTGGTCATGTTGTGGAATAAGAATACTCCTAGAAAAAAGCTATCAACAATAAGTAGTTCCAATAGAATCTTCTGTCTTTGATTATTCAGTAAATAACTGATGCTTAAAATAAGACAAAATCATCAATTACTCTCGTATTTCTACAGTGCAGCATTTTGTAATGCTTAAGTTGAAGAGACGAATATGTGTATGTGTTCAAGAGTATCCGTACTTGTATCCTTAGATTGTGGAAGGCACTCAAGTGGGTATATTAACACATGCGCTGCCGGTATGAATAGGGGTAATCCATCCCAGAAACCAAAATTTTAGCTATTCACAAGATAGTATTGCGGAAGTACTTCCCAGGTGTTTACGGCTCTCGTTTTTTACCTTCTCATATGTTAGTATGAGAAAGTATTGCAATCGCGAAAAAAGTCGACTTGAACGGAAATATGCGTTTTGTGGTTCCCCAAGCACGATTTCACTATTTCCGGCGGGGTGTGTGTGTGTGTGTGTCTGTATCCACCATAACTCAAAAACTATTATACCTATCAACACGAAATGTAATAATTGGGAGTTTTGTGGTTCCTTGATGTGCTGATTAGGTTTTGGTAGATCTGGGAGAACCGAAAGTGGGCGCTCCCCGTAACGCTTTTTAGGTTGTATCAGCTTGTAACGTCGTATTATCAGGTCGTATCAGCGGTCGCTCCGATTGGAGTCATTAACATGTGCCTATCGTTGATGTATGGCTCCGATCGGAGCCATGGGCAGCGAAAGTGTTAACAGTAATCTGTAAGTTGTGCAGTCGGAGATGTGTTCAATAGCTCTCTTACTTACTGTAATCCCTAAGTTGTACATTCTAGGATGTGTTCAAGTATGTTCGTATTTTCGGTACCGAAACCCATGGAACTCTGCTATCCTGTAAGGCAACACTTGAAGCGTAAATCATAGACGAGGATGTGTTCAAGTGTGCTCATATTTACGGTAACCTGTTAAGTTGTACTGTCTAAGGTTCCAGTGAGCACAAACTTAGAGTGGTAGAGTCAAGAATACCTTGGATTGTACCTGTACTGCAGAATACGTTTGTCCTGCTGTCACATATCCCTTGAAGAACTAGATCGTGTAATTTTCCTAGGATTTTTAGATATTAACAATACAATTTTTTTTCTGTTTGCCATTAAGGTTCTGGTACGCAATACTCACATTGTGTGTTCCAAGGACCCACTGAATGCGCAAACTGATTTTGCTCCCAGTCCTAAGCCCATAAAGAGCAGAGCAACAATTATAATGGCCAGTCCTCTGAAATAAGAAAAACGTTAGAGCTTATGTAAAATTTATATATTGCCGTGCTATGAAAATTTCAGAATGAAAAAATGTAAGATTAAAAGTTAACGTGAGTCAGTATGTTTTTCTGGCAGATGGTAATGATACTGCATTAAGTATACATAGTATTCCAAACACGGTCTGGGCGCATCATGTTATGGAAATTAAAAATTATTGAAATTGCGTGTATTACTGTTAAATGGAGTAGCGAAGCAGATTGCCGTTTGGCAGGCGATGACCTTGGACATACTACTTACTACACATGCGCCTGCCGAGTGAATGCTGTCGGCGCAGCACGTTTTGTGAAGTTGCCAGTTGTTTGGATTCTAGTTGCCAGTTGTCTGATCAGCGTGTCGCATTAACTACGTCTAAAAGAGTTGAGCAACGCATTTGCGTCAAATTCTGTCGGAAACTTGGGGATTCTTACAAAGCAAGCTGTAACAAGTTACTGAGAGTGTACGGTGAGGACTGCATGAGTCGTTCACGAGTGCACGACTGATATAAACGTTACGAAAATGGCCGTGAAAGTGTCTAAGGTGACGATCGTTGTAGAAGGCACTCAACAAGCAGAAATGAAAGAAACGTCCAAGAAGTTCGCTCTGCTGTGAATGAAAATCGCAGAATTACTATCAGACAACTTGCTGACGATTTAGGCCTTAAGGCGGGTTTTCCTAGCGACGGGTTTTATTTGCAGAGGAGAACGGAAAACGTCGAGCGCATTACTCTCCTAACTTGTACAATGAAAAGAACCCAGACTGTTTTCCTAGAAGGAAGAAACCGGTATTCCCCCGACGTAATAAGGCGAGTGCTTTGAGAGCAGTCAACTGCTTAGCACGCAGAGCGCTAATATACACTGCTGGCCACCCAAAATGTAACACCAAGAAGGACACGAGATAGCAAAGCCAGATTTACTGGACACATAGCAACAGATACAAAGATGAAACGATTGAGCTTACAAGCCCGTGCAACTTGCGGAAAGCGCAGAAATCAATAGTTCGTGTGGCCCACGTGGCGGGCAATAACGGCAGCTACACGCCGCGGCATCAAAGGAAAGAGCCTTTGGATGTGGGCTTGGGGTTTGTCGGTCAAGGCTGCTTCCACGCGTTGCCACAGTTCATCAAGCGTAGCCGCGGGTGGTGGTTGCAGGGCGACTCGGTTGCCGATCAGCGACCAGACGTGTTCGATGGGCGACATATCGGCAGAACAGGCGGGCCACGGCAGCAGTGACACCTGGTGGGCCGTGAAGATTTGTTGCACGAGGCTTTCCACGTGCGGGCACGCATTGTCCTGTTGAAACGTGTCCGCTGGCAGGTCCTGCAGGTAAGGGAGGACTACAGGCTCCAAAACGTCGGAGATGTATCGGTGGCTGTTGAGTGTGCCGGCGATGCGTACCAGAGGGGTGCGGGTGTCATATCTAATTGCGCCCCAAACCATAACGCCAGGCGACGGACCGGTATGGCGATGCATAATGCAGGCATAATACAGTCTCTCGCCGCGGTGCCACCACACGCGTATCCGACCATCGTGGTGTTGCAGGCAGAATCGGGATTCGTAGGAGAAGACAATGTCGTGCCATTCCGTAGTCCAGGTGCGGCGTTCAACGGCCCACTGCCGCCACACTCGCCGGTGGTGTAACGTCAATGGTAATCGGAGCAATAGGCGCTGTGCGACAAGTCTCCGCTCCTGCAGACGACGTCGAACGGTACGTGCTGACACAGGTTGTTGCGCAACACACCCTAGTTCCTGCGCTTACGTTCGTGATGTGGCGGTGCGAGCCGTCAATGCCCATGGCACAACATGCCGGTCCTCTCGATCGGTGGTGTGCCGCGGCTGCGGCAATCGCTCACGTCGGTCCGTCCGTCCCTCCTGCGGCCACCGAATCCATACTCGCCTCACTGTGGCTGGATGTCGTCCCACACGGACGCCGATGTCTCGGTACGATAAACCGCTGTCGCGAGAAACCACTATTCGTCCTCTGTCGAACTCCGAAATGTGCTGGAATGACTGCCGAATTCTGCGACGAGGCATCAGGAAGCTTCCCACGCACAGGTTCGGCAGCACAACACACTTCCACTACTTACACTCCGCCTTCTGTGCAC
Source organism: Macrothele yani (assembly GCA_039090855.1). Classification (NCBI taxonomy): domain Eukaryota; kingdom Metazoa; phylum Arthropoda; class Arachnida; order Araneae; family Macrothelidae; genus Macrothele; species Macrothele yani. Next base: position 65,745,826 of record CM077005.1, read on the forward strand.
CCTTCTTATAGTTCTTCTCGGTGTCGTGCCGGGCGCACATGATTTGCATATGCCCTGCAATGCTAATCGTTTGCATGTCCTCTCGCTGGCGACTCATGCTGCGAATTTCAGGCCAATCGGATGCTTCCTTCTTGGTGTTGCATTTTGGGTGGCCAGCAGTGTAATTCATTCACCATAACAGTTCGTTTTTCTTCGATTATTAATAACCTATTATTTTTAACAAAGGCATTGTGTAGTTTCTCAGCTTCCGAGAATGAGCAGTTGATAGAATTGGTTGGTGTAAATCCTATTTTATGGAACATGTGGAAATCCTATTTTATGGAACATGTTGTGGAAATCCTATTTTATGGAACATGTTGTGGAAATCCTATTTTATGGAACATGTTGTGGAAATCCTATTTTATGGAACATGTTGTGGAAATCCTATTTTATGGAACATGTTGTGGAAATCCTATTTTATGGAACAGTATTCAGCTCAAGAAAGCAACATCCTCAGAGACGCTTTTGCATACGCCCTCAGCGACAATATTGAGCGAAAATAAATACATTGGGCATAATTTTTATCCTGTTTTCAATGCGTGTTTTTTTTTCTTTTGGATTCTACACCGTCAAAAATGACTTTTTTCAGAATTATTCATTGCTCTATTTCATATAATGTTTTTAATGTAGAAACATTTCTAGTGTATACATACTTAATAAAAAATGGTCCGCAATTACATAAATATTTGTTTTAATAGTACATGTTCCTATAGTTGTTTACCTCAGAGTGAGGGCGGTTATATGAATTACAGGTTATTTTAGTTGAAACGTTATTAATTTATTTTTTATTTTCTTATGAAGGCTGTTTTATCTTCAATAAGAGCCAAAATGAAATTAAACTGCTCCCTTGTGAATCTGAAATATGCTTTAAACTTAAGTTCATCATCGAGCAAAATGGTTTTCTATCAGACATCTGTACATTCCTTTTTTCCCCGACATAAATACATCGCACCAACTGCTTTTCGTTTGTGCAACCGTTTAAGTATGTCCTCTTCTTCCACTTCTTCCAAGAACTTAACATGCCATATAACACATAGTTTCTTCTTTGAAACACACGTTTTTACACTTTTTGAGACACACAGCGTTATTACACGAGTAGATGTCCTCTCACCCCGGCGATCCAAAGTATAAGACTCATTCCACGGTCCAACATAAATATTCCCGAAGTAATGGATCCAGAGACCCCCCTCATTAAATGGAACTCAAACCAAAACAGCATTGAACTCGAAGATGAGTCATCCCGAAATCTCCTTCCAAGACTTTCAAGAGTCCTCCTTAATTACTTGAATTCGAAGACGATTCACCCGAACTCTCCAAGTAAGAGCCTCTGCTTCAACCTAGGAAACCGAAGACTTGAAGACTCGTTCACCGAAATATGCCTCATCATTCGTGAAATTCTTCTCCTATTGCTTATCGACCCCAGAAGATCACTGATGTGCCTGACTAAAACTCTTTTCTGATGTTAATTAGTCCTGGACATTCCCATACCAAATTGGAAATGGTGCCGACTACGTCTGTACAACCACAACTCATGGATTTCAAACGAAATCTGTCAAAATATGCTGGAGATGCTCCACGTTCTGTTAAAACCTAATTGAGAAATTTATCCGAGTAATACCGTTTTGGAGAAACTGTAGGAAAGCAGCCGAAAGTTCATCTTCCAGTTCTCCCTTGACTCCATCGAAACTGCCATGCCCTCATCAATGCTGATGCTAATTTGATCTTTACTGATCGGATTGGAGTCCCATGCTAAACATCCACACTGTTCCGAGTTGTCACCGCCTTAGCCAGGCCATCCGAGCATTCGTTCCCAAATGTTCCATCATGACTTCTGGTCCAATGGAAATGCAGTCTCCTATCCGCAAGATTCAACATGACTTCTTTGATGCTTCGTATCAGACTTGATGCATATTTCATTTACTTTAACGCCGCTAGGGCAGCCTGACTATCCGAGAATAAATGCATATCACCTTGATTTTTGTTTTTTCATAACCAGTGTAATGCACCGAAAATAGCCTGAAGTTCCGCTTCGAAAACAGAGCAATTGTCTGAAAGTCGAATAGTTCTTTCTATCACAATGTTTCCTCTTGATATCGCACAAAATCCTACTCCCACTCTGTTGTCAATCTTTGATCTATCCGTCAAAATACCATGAACGAAATTAAGAGAATCTTTATCCCAAGCCTGAGTGATGACTGTACCCGGATGTTGAAAATATTCAGAAGCCTTTTCCTCCACTATGCTTTTCTCAATAGAAATCACGAAAACAGTTACGTATATCTTCCGCTAAAGTTCCTCAGTTTAAATAGTGCTGCCGCTTTTTCAACAATCATATCTAAGGGTTCACAACCAGACAAAATATGTAAGGCTGCTGTTGATACAGGTCTGAGACACCTCTAATACTAATACTAACACCTCGTAATACTAATTATTGTATGGGGTGCTATTGCGCATGACAGCACGTCACCTCTTGTCCGCATCAAGGGCACACTGAGAGCTGCACGATACGTGAGCGAGGTTCTGCAGCACATTTTGATACCTTTCCTGAATGACCTACAGCACCTTTTTTTCCACCAACATAACGCCCGTGTACACACTGCTTGAGTTGCCAGACAATGTTTGCAACATGTTCAAACACTTCTATTTACCCCCAATCGGGAACCTGTGGAACCACATTGGACGTCATCTGCAATTTAATCGGCATGCCATGTTCTCGATGAATCATGGGAGCAAGTCAATCGTGCTTGGTGTTCCATTCCTCAGGACGATATCCGTAGACTGTATGACACATTGTCATGCCGCATTACTGCCTGTATTGCCGTTAACGGGGGTCCAACCACTTACTGAGGTGTACCAATTGTGCTGCATTATGTCATCTGATGAACATCGTACGTGGTTGAAAATAACATCAAGGAAAATCCTTATGTATTTATATTTTCATGCTCAATTTCACCTGCCGCCCCGGTGGCGCAGTGGACTAAGCCATGGCTTCTGATCATTCGTCCAAAAGGGGTCCGGGTTGGAATCCCGGTGAGGCATGGATGTTTTGTTTGTCTTACCGCACTAGACTTTTCCCTTCCCGTGGCCCAAAATGCGGGACGGACGATCACAGTGGTCGTTAAACCTCCAAGTAAAAAAATTCACTACTCTATTCTCACTCCTTCCAGGTAGGGCAATTTGAATGTCGAGAAGTGTATATGGTAGATAATACACGGTCAAATCACATTATTGTGACCACCAGCTAATATCCAGAGTAACCGCCGTGTGCAGCGCAGACAGCAGCTAGACTCCCAGCCCGTCTAGCTGCTGACTGCAGTGCATCGGACAGCTGCTATGGGTGCGTGCTGGAGGATCCATAGAGCAAACAACATGATCGAGTTGTTCCCACACATGTTCGATTAGGTTTACGTCTGGGGAATTACGGGCTAGAGAAGTATTTTGAAGTTTTCATCGTGCTCTTGCTACCACTCTCGGACATTTCCAATTGTGTGACACATCGCATTACCGTGCTCAAAGATCCCATCCTCCCCAGGAAAGACAATCAGCATGTATGGGTGTACGTGGTCGGCAAGGATGGATTCATAACGAATTCGGTCCATAGTGCCTTCCACAGGTACGAATGGACCCAGAGAACGCCACAAAAACATTTCCCAGATCATAACGCTGCCTTCATCAGCTTGTGTTCTTCCAATAATGACTGAAGAGTGTTTGTTCTCAGATATTTGTCGTCTTATACATCAACGTCAATCCGTTCGTTGAAGCAGAAAATGTAACTCATCGGAGAAGGCAACCCTCTACCAATCAGCGGAGGTACAATTCCGATACTTCCGTGCAAATGTAAACCTTTTCTGCCGATGCACCTTCGTTAGCATAGATGCAGTGACCATCCGTCTACATTGGAGCACCATACGCAGCAGAGTTCGCTGAACTTTCCTTTTAGACACACTTCAGGTAGCCCTCTGGTTCATTCGGCCAGTGAGTTGCTCCACTCTTGCGCTCTTGCGTGTCGATCGGCCCTCACGCATCTTTGAAGCCGACGTTCACCTCTCACATCAATGGCACGTGGTGCTCTGCAGTTTGCACGTCCCTTATTCTCAATGGTGCCATTTCTCCAATCACAATACACTTTAACCACGGCAGCAAGCGAACAGTTCACAAACTGCGCTGTTTGAAAAATACTGCCACCCTTGGCCCGAAAGCCGATAATCATTCCTTCTTTCAAACCTGATAAATCGCTGCTTTTATCCATGACAGCAACGAGTGATATGTTTTCAGAATGCCTACGTCACATCTTATATACTCTTGAACCCAGCTCACGACACGTGCCTTCTTTCATTGGCTACGCGCTGTTGACCTCAAAAGTAGGAGGCGATCACAATAATGTCACTCGACTGTATAATTGACTCACCCTTATAGGTTCAATTATTTTCTATGTCGAAGATGTATCAGTCCTTGTATCTGCTAGTCACATGATATCCGCATCAGGTGGCTAGTACTCCTGACGCGGTCAGAGAGTAGAGGACTAGAAACGAGGAACGCAGAATAGAGGACTAGAAATGTGGAACACAGAATAGAAGATTAGAAACGGGGAACACAGAATGGAGGACTACATACATGCGATGCGAGGAACACGGAATAGAGGACTTGAAGCGAGGAACACGGAATAGAAGACTAGAAACGCCGCCCCGGTGGCGCAGTGGTCTAAGGCGTTGGCCTTTGATCATTCGTCCGTAAAGGGGTCCGGGTTCGAATCCCGGTCAGGCATGGATGTTGTGTTTGTCTTACGGCACTGGCTCTCTCCCTTCCCTGGAACCAGTGACCCTAAATTAGGGACGGGCGACTGCTTATAGCCCATTGAGTTGCTCACGGTGGTCGTTAAACCTCCAATCAAAAAAAAAAAGAAAAAAGACTAGAAACGAGGAACACAGATTAGAGGACTGGAAACGAGTATCATAGATTAGAGGACTAGAAGCGAGGAGCACGGAATAGAGGACTAGAAGCGAGGAGCACGGAATAGAGGACTAGAAGCAAGAAACACAAAATCTGTTCTGAAAGATTAGTAAACTTATGTTTCAAAGCACAAAATGCCCATTTATCATTCTTAGTAAAGCTCTAACACAGTCGAATAAGTACAACCTAGCCTTCGTTACAAATTGAAAAATATGTTATCGCAAGAAAAACTTTAAAAGACAATTATACACTTACGATTCCATTTTGAAAAATGGCATAGGTCCAATAAAAAGCAGTGACACTGTCATGAAACAGCAGCCAGCGAGAACGAGAGTTTTATTTCCGATCTGAGATAAACAGAAAAAAGAAATTTATCTCAATATAATGAAAGTTGTTAACTAGTGTTAACGCTTCAAGAAAAAAGATTTAACGTAATGACAAACGAGAAGCACATTTGTTTTCATGAACTATTCTTAGACCGATGGAATTTGAGGAAGGAATTGCGAAAATTATCTTTCACGAGGTTACCTTTCTTACGCTAATATCTGGAACTGCCTTTCACGGCGTCAATTAATGAACTCTGTTATTTCATCTCTCTAAAAAGATGAAATAACAGAGTTCACTGAAAGGAAAAGCAATGCACATAATCAACACAACAGATATTTAATGAGGAGTGTCAAAGCTGTTGGTCAAGAAACATGTTTTGTATTTGTCAAATTGTGAGATTAGTAGTAAGTTAATTATCAAGAAAATTAACACATTAGTTATAACGAAGTAAATTTCTCCGTCATTTCTACCCGCGCCAGGATTCGAACCCGGATCCCCTCATTCCGGAATAAGTCACTCTACCAATTGAGCTACGCGGACGTTTTATTCTGATTCCTATCTGCATTTATGTCGCGTGCGTCCTTCTGGCAGGTACGTCACATCTCCTGGTACGTTACATCATCTCCCCCTTATATATTTTTTTTGAAGTGCTGGAGAAGGGATTCTCTTATTTGTCCTATCTCGCGGTGTGGAAATAACATCACACCAATGCGAGATTTTGAACGGTCGGGTCATCCGGATAGTTCGGGCGCCATTATAACGAAGTAAATTTCTCCGTCATTTCTGTCCACGCCAGGATTCGAACCCGGATCCCCTCATTCCGGAATAAGTCACTCTACCAATTGAGCTACGCGGACGTTTTATTCTGATTCCTATCTGCCTTTATGTCGCGTGCGTCCTTCTGGCAGGTACGTCACATCTCCTGGTACGTTACATCATCTCCCCCTTATATATATATTTTTTTCGAAGTGCTGGAGAAGGGATTCTCTTATTTGTCATATCTCGCGGTGTTGAAATAACATCACACCAATGCGAGATTTTGAACGGTCGGGTCATCCGGATAGTTCGGGCGCCATTATAACGAAGTAAATTTCTCCGTCATTTCTGTCCACGCCAGGATTCGAACCCGGATCCCCTCATTCCGGAATAAGTCACTCTACCAATTGAGCTACGCGGACGTTTTATTCTGATTCCTATCTGCCTTTATGTCGTGTGCGTCCTTCTGGCAGGTACGTCACATCTCCTGGTACGTTACATAGTATGACACATTCTTTCATTTTTCATGACGAATGACTGTGCGAGAGATGTTATGCGAGAATTCATTTTTCCTAACTTGTGAGTCTGAATCTAAATTCACTACGTACTTTAACTTAGCATATACACTCAATGGACAAAGCATTAGAGGTACCTACCAAATGCATGTCGGTCCTCCTTTAGCGAGAATAAGAGCCTGCGTACGCAGAGGCATCAACTCCACCAGATACCGGAGAGTTTTAGGTTGTAATTCGGGCGGTTGCAGCATTATCCACGACAACTCCCGACGCATCGGTCCAGGATCTATGGATCTGATATTTTTTTTTCTTTTTATTGGAGGTTTAACGACCACCGTGAGCAACTCAATTTGCTATACGCAGTCGCCCGTCCCTAATGTAGGGCCACTGGTTCCAGGGAAGGGAGAGAGCTAGTGCCATAAGACAAACACAACATCCATGCCGCACCGGGATTCGAACCCGGATCCCTTTCGGAAGAGAAGCCATCGCTTAGAGTACTGCACCACCATGGCGGCATCTGATGCTCCACTCCACGCCATTCCAGATAGCTTCCAGAGGAGTTTCAATCCGGGCCACTGGATGGCTCCAGACTACCTAGACAAGTGTACTCAGAGCCATGCTTGGGTGCTTACGAACCGGTGGAGTGGCGCATTGTCCTTCTGGAAAATACCATCCGCCGCAGGATGCGCGGAGGCCATGAAAGTGTGTAGGTGATCAGCCTGCATATACCGGCAGCGCGCAGCGATTAAAGACCTCTCCAGAAACACTAAGGGATCTAATGAGTTCCATAAGAAGGCCCCCGAAATCATCACGGAGATACCATCACCTTCAACAGAGCCGACCTGGCCATCACCCCTTTATAGCTTACAGGCCCGCGCACCGAATACCGGAAGCTGGGTGACGTAGGAGAGAGTAGTCTGATAATCCGTAGTGGGTAGTCGAACGGTCGAGCTTACTCGCTCGCTGTATAGTGTATAAGCCTCACTGTCAATGTGCGTGGCTGTCGTTGGTTTTCAACTAAGTTTTCCTCTCTTTGTTCTCATAAATATTTTTAGGACAAACAGCTTCAGAAGAAAATTCATTATGCCGTTTAGATGCAGTGACCCCACTGTCGCAGTAATTATGACGATCGACCACGTGTTATATTGATGGACCACGTGTTATATTATGCACCACGTGTTATATTATGCACCACGTGTTATTATTTGCTTATTTTTCTCTGAAAAGTGTCAGAGTATTCAAATTCCCTACTAACGGGGACTTCCTGATATAATGGATTACTTCAATCAAGCGAAAAAATTTTAAAGTGACCAAGAACTCCCGGGTAAGTGGAAATCTTTTGTAGACCTAAGGTATGCATCCCGTCGCTGAACATACACAGCATTTGGAGCAAAACTACATATGGTTTCAATTTTTGGTCGTAGAGCATAGTTAAATTAAAGATGTGATCATGAAAGAAATACGGGATTACGCCATGTAATAAAAATTTTGAAGATGACAATCCGATTTTTGGCGTAAATGTGACAAGGATGGTAAGTCAGATAATATCCGAAAACTTGAAAATTTTCATCGTCCTGGAGCGGGACTCGAACCTTTCATGATTTATCTGCTTCTTCGGGCAAACACGGAATAAGATTCTTAACTTCCAGATTCGCTAAACATGAATGCCGGTTGCTTCGACTTGTGAATCCTGTGATGGTTATATTTAAATTGATCGGAAACTTGAAACTTGGTAGTTCTGGGTGGTGTAGTGGTTAGCATACCCAGGCGTTTTCTGGGAGAAGCGGGTTCGAGTCCCGCTCCAGGACGATGAAAATTTTCAAGTTTTCGGATATTATCAGACTTACCATCCTTGTCACATTTACGCCAAAAATTGGATTGTCATCTTCAAAATTTGTATTATATGGCGTAATCCCTTATTTCTTTCATGATTTATCTGCTTCTCCGGGTAAAACAGGGGATAAGATTCTTAACCTCCAGATTCACTAAACATGAATGCCGATTGCTTCGACTAGCGAATCCTGTGATAGTTATATTCAGATTGATCGGAAACTCGAAACTTGGTCGTTCTGGGTGGTGTAGTGGTTAGCATACCAGGGCGTTTTCTGGGAGACGCGAATTCAAGTCCCGCTCCAGGACGATGAAAATTTTCAAGTTTTCGGATATTATCTGACTTACCATTTTTGTCACATTTACGCCAAAAATCGGATTTTCATCTTCAAAAATTGTATTATATGGCGTAATCCCGTATTTCTTTCATCATTTATCTGCTTCTCCGGGCAAACACGGGATAAGATTCTTAACCTCCAGATTCGCTAAACATGATGCTTTGACTAGCGAATCCTGTGATGGTTATATTCAAATTGATTGTTCTGGGTGGTGTATTGGTTAGCATACCCGGGCGTTTTCTGGGAGACGCGGGTTCGAGTTCCGCTCCAGGACAATGAAGATTTTCAAGTTTTCGGATATTACCTGACTTACCATCCTTGTCACATTTACGCCAAAAATCGGATTGGTATCTTCAAAATTTGTATTAAAGATGTGATATTGCTCTTTCCTTGGCACTTCGTAATAATAATAGAATTTACTGTAATGAACAATGAAATGAAACACGACATGAGATGGCTGTCTTTCTTCTTGTTTAGTAGAAAATTCTATTACAAACTTTTTTATTTTAAAATTCAGTTGCCCAGCGTGGGCAACTAGATTTCTTATTTACCTGCCCAGGCCAATGATTTACATGCCCCGAGCATTTAGGGCATGGTATTTTCAAGTCCTGGATATTGTCATTTTTAAGAGACAAAAAAAGTACCTGGATGGGCATAAATCCACATATTGTGGAAACTATGTTCTAAACAAACAAGACTTTTAAAATACAAGTAGAAATATGTACTTGTATTTTTCTTTTTTTTAAAACATCTGCTTAAAATGAGAGATCAGTTATTTTATTCATTCATCTAAACTTATCACTTATCTGTTTCCAGATTTCCTGCAACTTTTCTTCACAAGCTACAGCTATAATAACTGGAACTAATATATCTCATATTATCCAATAACTACTGGAACGCGTGCTTCCAAATGTGGGGGTGGGTGTCAATCTTTGTATAGAGATAAACTGTTCCAATCCTTCATGAAATTTATTTTGAACCCAAAATCATAAAATAAGGAAAAAACAATCTTTTCAATAGCTTTAGTAATAACAAAACATTTGCGCAGAATTTTATGCCTTTGCTTTTTATTAGTTTCTGAGAAAATGGTACATCAAGTTATTCAATTTATAATGAGACATGTACATCTTTTAAAGAAAAACATCCTATAGTACCAAAACAGTCGCTCAGATTTATTCAGTACAATAACTGCATGTGAGTTTGTCAGGTTCTCAAAAAATTACCGTTTTTATCTGGAAAAATACTTTATTAAAATCATATTGGAACAAATTACAATTTCCTTAGAATGCAACTTGTCTTTGAAATTCTGCGAGGAACAGCTAACGGACAAATAATTAAATTGTGTTTGTGATACACAAAGAACTACACAAACATATGTATTTGTACATTGGTAGTTTTCCTGAATACTTCTTGAAAATCAAATTTCAGGAAATTAATGTCAATAAGGACTCGTATTTTTCCAGATAAAAAGTAACGTTTATATTCTGGATCCGAATAGTTTTGTTTAAAGCTACTAATAAATTTAATACAGATGTTTTAAACTTTCACAAGGAAACGTGTTTTTAAATAGTGCTCTGGAAGACAAAAATAATAAATTTTACATTTGCGTACCAAAATGAAGTTGTCCGAACATGTAACTAGATGGTACTAAAATTAGGAAAACTTGTTACGTCATTAAAATGTCGTTATTGTACATTTAATAAGGTAACGATTGCGTAATTTTCTTGAAATCTTAATTTATTTGATGCAATCAGTGGATCAAGCAGCAATCCACTGTATGCATGTTAAAGTGTTTTATTGTTGAGTCTTTGGTAATAATTTAAAAACACACAGGAAAAAATTTATTTTTCTTCCTAACCTTTTTTATATATATATTAGTGAACATGGATCGCAAATAAATTCCTAGTTACTGTCTGAATGAAAATACATTTTCACTAAATTAATTATTTCATCAGTCAATATTTCGTAGTCTTAAGCTCGTAATGAATGAAAAATCTGATTCCTTAAATTCGTCAATTGACATCTTTCGAAACAACGGTGGTACTTCGTAATGGACCCTCAAACTAATCTTTCAAGTACAGTAATGATTTGCTCACAAGTACAAGATTCACTCAGTGAAGTATGACGACATTATAACTTCAAGTGAAACTATGACGATAGTTTATAATTGATTACAGCAATGTCATTTCACTTCTAGTGAAATGACATTGCTGTAATTTCACATTCCTGTCACTGCTGTCATTTCACATCCCTGTCATTTCACTTCTAGTGAAATGACAGCTATGATTTCATTAAGTTGACGAATATGTCTGGCTTACACTTTCACGTCGAAATTATTGCTACGCTAGATTAACTCTGTAATTTTTTTTTCTGTATTTTGAAAGATTGTAAAACAAACGTGTAAACTCTGCAGTTATTTAAAAAAATTAACACAGCTTATTTAAACGCAGTGAAACTCTAAATAATGCGTGACTTGTTTCGTTGGTGTGCGTTAAAGCCGTGTTCACTTCGCGCATTGCAGTAAGGCTTCCAACATGTCCCTCTCACTGACTACGGACTTCCCTATTGACGTCACAATCCGGTGCGCGGGCCTGTAAGTTATAAGGGGGCGATGACCTGGCACGACGAGGACATTTGCTGCGGATGGCTTAGTGGTTAGCGAGTCAGACTATCATTGCAAGGTCCTCAGGTTCGAACCTGGGCTGATCTTTCGGAGATGGTGTGATTTACTAAAAATCGCTGAATATCCGCCGTGCATCGGACGAGCACGTTAAGTGACAGCCCCCAGGCTGGACCCCCTGGTTAAATGGGTATCCTTTCCTATGCCCCCCCTGAAATTCTCTCATCCCTCTGTGTGCAGCATTGTACTTGTACGGTGGCGCCATCTACTGTGCTCTAATCTCACTACAAACTGTTCTGTCAAAGTCGCTAGACTTGCTCTCATTCCTTCCGTTTCTGTGTCCTGCCCAAAAGGCGATCTCGCTGTAGGTGGCTGGGACCTAAACTCTACTCACTGTGGACGGAAGTCCTACAAGAAAATGACAAATACTGTGTCAACTGCAATGCACGACGAGGACATGGCTTCATTCTTTCGATGCCACATCCGCACCCGCTTGTCAGCTCGATACAGCAGAAAACAGAATTCATCATGACCACACGACGCGGCGCCACTCTAGAGACGTCCAGTTTTGATGTTCCCGGCACAAGGCGAGGCCTAATGATGAGCAGTCAGCACTGGCACACGAATAGGGCGTCGGCTCCCGTAGCCCAGATAATGCCGCGTTCACCTCACCGTTTGCTTGCTGACCTTGCTTGAACCTAAGGCATTTAACTTCGGTGAGGCACGGATAGTGTGTTTGTCCTACACCACTGGCTCTTTCCCTTTCCTAGAACCAGCGACCCCAAATTAGGGACGACTAACTGCTTATAGGGCACTGAGCTGCTCACGATGGTCATTAAACTTACCTAAAAAATTTATGAAGGTAAGGCATAAACACTATTAGGTGTACAAATAAGTTTTAAAACGTTTTTTTTTTTTTTTTTTGTCTGACGTATACCGCTAATTTGCATATCCGACATTCCCCCGCGTTGTTGTCATAAGACAGTACTGGTCCAGAGTGTAACCAGAAGTTTGCTCAACAGTCAAACGCACTTGCTTATCGGTAGGTGAAAGATGGCAAGCGATACTGCACTTATTCGATACAGCATTCGTTATTGCTGGATGAAGATTCGTCTCAAACGCAAAATGAACTAGCTGAACAATTGGGGGTAACTCAACAAACCATTTCCAATCGCTTACGAGCAATGGAAAATATCCAGAAGGAAGGAAAATGGGTGACACATGGCCTGAGCCAAGGGAACAAGAATGAGCGTGTCATGAAATGTTTGAATCTGTTGAATAAACAACACAGAAAGTATTTCCTGTGGAAAATCGTTACGGGTGATGAAAAGTGGATATGGTACGACAATTCCAAACGCAAAAATCACTGGGTAGATCCCGGTGAAGCAACGACTTCGAAGTTTTTTATACGAAGTTTTTTAACGTGAGAAAGAAATCCATAAAAATATAATGGTGAAAAAATTTTAGATTAATATTTACTGTGAATTTGCGGTGCGTGTGTGAGAGAGAGAGAGAGAGAGAGAAGAAAAGTAGAGACTTTTTACATGAAGGAGAAAAGTGGTCTAAAAATTTCCTCTTCAGTCCAACACATTAATCGCCACTGGAATAAAAAAGCTCAGTTTCTCGTTTTATATGTACTTTAAATAACAATTAAAATGTTTATATTTTAATCGAAAATCTTAAACAGGATGAAAAATCTCACATAAGCAATATCCAATGACCTTTTTTTTTCTCCTTAGTAACAAAAATTCCATCAAAAGAGAAAATTTCCGCCATGTTCCATCCATTCTGAGGATCAAGTGAATGACGGACAAAATGATAGGGGACCAATTTAGTTACCATGTATTTCTCTCCTTTCGAGATTTATCCATAACGAGCTAATTCGGCATTCTCAGGTAGCCGAGCATTCTGATGACTTGACTTCAAATCATTCATCCGACGTGAGCCAGGGCTGGAGTCCCGTATAAGGCTTGGGCGGTGTGCTTGGCTCTTTGCTTGGGCCGAGGGTAGCCTAGTGGGCAACGTTCGTTACTGCCACGGAAAGGACCTCAAGTTCGATCTCAGGCAGGTACGAACGCTCCATCCACTAAATGTCCGCCGTGCTTCGGATGGGCACGTTAAGCCGTCGGACCTCGGATACTGGCCCCCCGGTAATAAATAAGGGCGTCTTCCTCCCCTTTCTACTTCGCTTCCGTGTGACTTTCCTATCGGGCACTCTAGCCCAAATCTCCTAGCTTCCTATTTTTTTTTTTTGATTGGAGGTTTAACGACCACCGTGAGCAACTCAATGGGCTATAAGCAATCGCCCGTCCCTAATTTAGGGTCACTGGTTCCAGGGAAGGGAGAGAGCCAGTGCCGTAAGACAAACACAACATCCATGCCTGACCGGGATTCGAATCCGGACCCCTTACGGACGAATGATCAGAGGCCAGCGCCTTAGACCACTGCGCCACCGGGGCGGCCTTCCTATTTCTAAGGGTTGTTTAAGACCTGGGGTCAGACACTCCCTTCCTAAAATACTCTACATTTGATCATTTTGGCTGTTTCCTTTCATTGGAGCCAGTGGGGTTCCTCTCATATCCAGCGTTTTGTAAATAGTTTCATTGGTTGTTTTACTAATCCAATTAATGTTTTACATTCTTAGAAAGTTTGGAGTACTGCATGGAGGGAAGTACATTTTTCCTCTGGTGGTATTCTAATTCGCGCCTCCTTGCTCCGGTGCTTCCCAACTAAACTTCATCGACGAGCTTATCGCTTCAGCTTTGCCGTTTTGACATGTGCGCATCACCTTTGAGATAAGTACTTCAAATATGCCCCCCCCCCACACACACACACACACCTTGAGAAAGCGATGGGACGAAATCTTGGGTTTCGGTGTCAGCCGACAAATCATGATGAAATAGCTCGCTGCAGAAGAAGGATTTCTTGTTAATTCCAGGCGATGTGTGGAAGATGTATTACACATTTTTCGAAACGTTGAAGAAGGGATTCTCATTAATTCCAGATGATGTGAGAAACGAACACCACATATTTTTTGAACCTCACGGCCAAAAGATTAATTTTACGTTCGGGCGCCAATGTGAAGAAAAGCTGCTTTTGGCGGTGGTGGGATTCGAAGTCACACCTCCTCGCTCCGGAGGCAGTTGTTCTCCCACCCAAACTACACCGACAAAGCTTATCGCTGAAAATGTTACGTCTTGACATGTGCTTCACCTCTTAGGTAGGTACGTTACAAACATTGTTTTTCAAAATTTGTGATTATCACATGAAAGCAAACTGAAATAAAAAACATGCAGAATCAAACTGCTAAACCGGCGACCTTTTTCCGGCTTTTTGCATAGTACAACAAAGGTACAATGTATTTTTATTGAGTAGATTTCAGTTAATCTTTTGCATATATTTACAACAGAGGAAAACTTGTATCCTTATAATTTACGATATCTACAAAAGATAGTGAATTTACTTACAGAGGGGGCTTTCCTTTCTCGTTTTTTTCATTTCGGGGTTTAACGACCACCAAGAGCAACTCTGAGAGCTATGAGCAGTCACCCGTCCCTAATTTCTGGCCATTGATCCAGGGAGAGGACAAGCCCAGGGCCGTAACGAAAACACCCCATCCATGCCTCATCGAGGATCCGAACCCGGGACCACTCAGAGGAACGATCAGAAACCAGCGCACAGTGCCAGCAGAAAGACATTTGTATTACGATGGACATTTTCTGAAAGAAAGTGAGTGAACATATTCAGAAATTGCTTGGAGCAACATTTTCAGTCATGCTGAAGCTACTGAAAGGAGTTGCAAAATCAGAATATTAATTTTAAGGTAGTCGCATCGGTTTCGGATTAGTGATATTTTTATCCAATCATTTTTTACTCTCAAACTATATTATGTAAGCAAATGTACCAAGATTTTTGATTAATTAAACATCGACTCACAAAGAATGCAAAATTTCAACATATGAAATTACCACAAATCGTTTACCTTTCTGTCACTCATCCAACCCCAGACTACGGCACTTAAAGCATACACAGCTCCGTCAAAGGAAAACATCACTCCCACCAAAGTTCCAGAAAGGTTAAACTACGGAAAAGAGGAAAAACAGATAACGAAGTAATTACACATAGGTACTCAAAAAAACTTCAGCATTTAAAAAAGTGAAATCGGTAAATGTGTATATAAAATTAAACAGCAAATTACGTAACATGAGCAGTTGACTAAGTGCATAAAGGAACCCATTATTAAGGTATTAATACGTTGGGGCATGAGATAGTGCAATGATACAGAAATTTGAACATTTACCTGGAAAATTACAGTTTATTTTTAGTTCTCAAACTATCACATTATTATGTTGGCTATAACACCGTGGCCTTTAGAGACGGCTGGGGAAAAATATTGAATTATCCTAACCGAATTGTTATTTAAATTAAATCAAGTACACTGTCTACCAACAAGTAATTGGACACCCCTGCAATCGACGATATCTGCGGTCCTGATACGCGTCACGGCCGCCGCCGACGTTAAATATCGTGTGGGAAACAACAACGCAACCAGTCGCATACAAGATGCCACGCAGTTCGGAGCTATCTGATTTCGGGAAAGGTGTAATCGTCGGGTATCACAGAAATGGCCGATCCATACGTGACATATCCAGGGAGTTGAAGTACCCAAAATCGACAGTGGCTTACGTGATTGGCAAGTGTAAGATGAGAGGTAACTGTCGGAATGTGCCCCGACCCGGCAGACCCACAAAACTGGGAGTTAGAGACCGACGGGTGCTGGCCAGAGAAATTCGGAAGAACCGCACCAAATCGATGGGCCACATCCGCGAGGAGTTTCAAAAGGCATCCGGGAGTGTTCTTTCAATGAATACCATCCGTAAGGAAGGACCATCTGCTCGGTTATCATGGATGTGCTGCCGCCCACAAGCCTTTGATTACCAAATCCAATAGCGCCGCGCGGCTGACGTGGTGCAAAGAACGTCGACAGTGGTCCGTTGAACAGTGGAAAAACAGGTTCTTTGGAGCGAGGAATCAAGGTTCACCCTCTACCGTTCGGATGGCAGGATCTAGGTTTGGCGTCTGCCTGGAGAACGCCTCCTGCTTGAATGTATTGTGCCAACTGTGAAGTTCGGCGGCGGTGGAATTATGCTATGGGGGTGTTTCTCCTGGTATGGCCCGGGACCCTTGGTCGCAATGCCTGGTAGACTCAACGCCGAGACCTACTGCACCATTTTGGATGACCATGCGCTTCCTACGTTGTGGCAGTGTTACGGGGTGGACCCATGTTTCTTTCAGGATGACAATGCCACCTGTCATGTTGCGAGGTCCACCATGGCTTGGTATGATGATAATGGGGTTAATCGAATGGACTGGCCTGCGCAGAGCCCGGACCTTAACCATATCGATCACCTCTGGAACGATTTGGAGCGTCGACTTAAAGGGTGCCCCCACCGTCCGAAATCGGTGAAGGAACTGACCTGTCTTCTCTAAGCAGAGTGGAAGAAAATACCGCTGGCCGTCGTACAACGCCTGGTTGAGAGTATGCCCCGGAGGGTCGCAGCTGTAATCGCCGCTCGTGGAGGCTCCACCAACTATTGAAGGTGAATAAACTTCGTTTTCCTTTGCTATCACAGGTGTCTTATTACTTGTTGGTAGATAGTGTACAATTCTACAGATATTAAAAATTGTTTGTCTATTTTATTAACACCACCGAATATGTTGGCTACTTGGCTATTTTATTACCACAGCCCAATATGACAATACTTTCATACCAGATGTAACTTCCGAATTTGACTAAACATTAGCTTCACTGAAGATATACTGAACTTTCCAACATCAAACTGACACACTTTGATTTGCTATAAGTTATTCGTGAAATCGCAAGGAAATGGATTAAAATTACGAAATCAGTTTCTTCAGCGCTGAAGAGCTTTTCTATTAATAGGAAGTACTATCCCTAAAAACTAATTTCCCATTCTCATTTGCATAAGAAAGACAGGAAAATGAATCAGTTGTTTCTTTTCAAATTAATCTAAAATTAGTTGAGGGATCTCTAAGGCAGGAAACATTAGTTCTTACAAGTTAATGGTCTGGACCGTTGTCGCTAGATACACAGTGCTTGTTATATCATTTGACAGTACTGAAGGGGTAATGTATAATGACAAACCTTTAGGTGCTATGGAATAAAAATGATGAAGTTATAGGGCATCAAAGAATACTGGCAGAGACAATATTCATGGAATCTCCATTACTCTTGTGGCCCGTATCGGAATTGTTTTTATTGTTTTAAGCAATTGGTATACATTACAAAGTATTCATGAATGAATTTAGAATATAGCGTGTTCAGTGATGGATATACATTGCCCTCTCCTTTCATGTACTACAAAAATAATGAAGATCTTTAATTATGGAATGATCCAAGCAAAAATAGTGCTCACAGTGAACACATTTCATGAATGTTGCAATCTTCTCTACCACATTCCTCAATTCGGCCCGATTCAAAACAATACTGAAGAGGTGTTTGGAAGTATCCAGGGTGAGTAGTGACATAACTACATTTATAAAATGCAAAGCGGATTAGGTTTTGAAATCGAGGCGCAGAAAACTGATAGTGAACTGCAGACGGAGAAAGTGGTCTCTGTGTCAAAAGTTCATGTCTGATGTTACCAGCACGGTGTCCGTTATGAATTTAATCATATTTTCATACAGACTTCTTGCACTTATTTTTCTCTCTATTCTATAAAAAAGTAACTGCCGCAGCCGCTGCTTCTGCTGCTGCCGCTGTTTTAGATATTTCTCGACACTCTTGCTTTCTTAGCTCGCAGCGCAAAACGTATTGAACACAAAAATATGAAATTTACGTCGTTTGTACAGAATTGTTTGGAAAACACGCTGAATTAAACCGTTTCTCGATTCTTACGATACTTCAAGAGCAAAATTCTTACGATACTTCAAGAGCAAAAGTATTTCAAAATTAAGGTAAGCAAAAAAGTGCTATTAGGTCGCGTTCCGGACAACTAACAGCAACAGAATCACGAAACTTTGTAGGCATGTAGTGCCATGACCGAATTTTTTGCACCTCGTCGCCCCTTTTTTTTTTGAATCTTGATTTAGTTTACGAGAAATTAAATTTTTAAATTTCACAAAGTTCTCTATTTCGCGATGTGATTCATTTTAAAAAACGGATATGTGGCAAACCATAAATCATAACGCTTTGCAATTTTTACAGCATGAACTTACAACTATCATCCCGTTTTTACAAAATAAAATAATTAAGAAGTCATTTTCTGATTTTTAAGCATTTTTTAAAGACGCAAAGGAAAGAAACAAACGGCTCGGCTCGTCTTTATTGTTTAAAATGTTAGGTATAAAAAACGTCTCTACAAAATACGAACAAGTACAGAATACAAAACAGTAACAAGATGTGGGAGAGAACAAGGTATACGCAAACATTTAAAAAAACAATAACAACAGTGTAAAGGGTGTGAAAAAGAGGGCGCTGAGAGGCTGCCCAGTTGAACAGCAGTAAAAATAAAAGTCTATTAGTCCGTTGATAACAATAGTATTAAACTGTGTCTAAGAGTTCGCCGAAAACTAAACAAAAACAGACGGTAAAGCAGTACAAGTTCAAAGGTAAACAATTTCAAAACAAAACGTTTATTCAGAAGAAAAAAAAACTCAGTCAGTTGGGAAATCATGAACAGGCTGTTGATTGTTTTCGAGTTCAGCTGTGAGCAACTTCAGCATGTACCACAGACGATGCTGAAGCTGGGCATCTTCAGGGGGAACGGAAACGTTAATCAAAAATTCATCAAGCAATTGCAGTTGTTGAAACATTTCAGGTAACCAATTTAACTTAGATTGAATACACGGGATTGTTAGAAATTTGTCAATCCTAGGGCGTTGAATTAGTTCAAGAAGTTCAGTAAATGTGAGCGGTTGCATTGGAACAGAACAGTCTTTGAACAGAGCGGAAAGTTTGGGAATGGTGGGAAGAGAAGAATCATCTCCAACAACATCCGAAGCAATCGATGCTGATTCACTTAAATTAGCAGCAACATCCATATCATCATCAGTAGGGAGGCAAGCGAATCTGTTTGTTGTACGAAGTTGAGAAGAAAAGATTTCTACGCCAGGTGAAGTTCCAGAGACAGTCGCAGAAGATTTGGTCCGAAAACGCCTAGTGCGACGCGAAGGCCTAGGAGAAGACGCGGCAGAATTTGGGCGTTTCCCGGCAGTTTTGGGTCCAGAGGAGCCCACCGAAGTAGGAAGAGGTGGAAATGACATGTCAACAATGAGAGCAGATTTGAACAGTTCAGAAGCAGGTGTTTGCACTTGCGAAACAGGCTGTGAAACGGAAGGCAATTTGTTGCTTGGTGGTGGCGCGTAAGAGCTGGGCAATGATGACGCAGTAGTTTCGGAAGAAAGCGGCTGCTCGGAGTTGAATGGAAATGGCAGTTCAGTGTTTGGCAATAACTGCGTAGTTGTTTTGAAAGAAAGCGCCTGCTCGGAGTTGTATGGTAATGGCTGTTTAGTGCTTGGCAATAACTGCGTAGGAGTTTTGAAAGACAGCGGCTGCTCGGAGTTGAATGGCAGTGGCGGAACTGAAACAGGTGAAGACAACGCAATATCTGCAGTCATTGAAGGAGCAAGTAGCAGAGATGGTGACGTGGTTGACATTGAGGAAACAGTTTGTTCAGTAGTAAGGGCGGAGGAAGTGTATGATGGAGGTGTGTCACGAACCTTCAACGAAGAGACAGCACCTTGCGCAAGTGTGCGCTGAGGGCACTCATAAGCCAGGTGTCCCTCAGCTCTACACCGGAAACACTGGACACCAGCAAATAAGTTGAAAACGTATGTTCGTGTGTCCGTAACAAGTTGCAGAGATGTGGGGCGGTTAGAAATGGCTTGGTCAGTGGGGAAAATAACACGATATTGGCGACGTCCTCCTTGCACAAATTTGAATGGAGAGTCTCTGGCAGCAGCTGGGAGAAATTTAGTCTCTCCCACTACTCGACCAACAGTGCCGAGTGCAGCAACAAGTAAGTTTTCAGGAATAGCAGTAGGCACAGGAGATAATGTCACTGTGACCGGGCACTGTGCAGAAGCAACAGGTTGCAAGTGAAAAGAGCCAATATCAATGCCTGTGGCAAGAACGGTGTCGGTGACTTTTTGGTGAACAAAATGAACGACAACACCCCTCCAATGCGAATAATTGAAACGATGCTTTCCTTGGGAACAACTTTAACCAAGGCCTCCAAATAGAGGGGGAGGGGGTGTCACGAAGAGACGGAAAATACACACTTAATAACAAAGCCGAGGAAAGTTCTTTACCTGCTGGTGCATCGTCAGAAATCCGAATCTTGAGAACTTTATCTTCTCTAGAAAATTCTGGTTGCATTGAAAGAGGTGCATGAGATTGGTTTGGACGAGCAGTCGCAGCATACGAGCGTGGAGGAGTAGCAGCCGTGGCAGCAGAACGTGACTCGGTATCCAGGATATGCAAATTAGGACGAAGAACATTCGATGCAGAAACATTAGGACGAAGCACATTAGAAGCAGAAACACAATTAGAAGTAGACAAATCCACACTTGAAGAGGTCATAGTTGTCTCACAAGCGGTCGATATAGCCAAAGAAAATCCAGCGGAGATAAAATCAGCAGACGGAACTTGCATTTGTACTTGGGAAGCAGCCATCATGGCCGCTAAGCCGAACAACACAACACTGTGTGCTGAAACTGCGTCACACAAAAGAAACACAAAATAACGAAACAGAAGGCACACACACTCACTTCAAGTGAGGCAAAACGGTGAAAACACAACACAGTCAACACGAACCACTAACGCAGACGATAAATTCACAGGAAAAAAACCATTTTTTTTACAGACGCAAAAGAAAGAAACGAACGGCTTGTCGGTCTTCACGATAACCACAGAGGAACGTTCTGGTCCCGTGGCTTGCTAACATGGTGACGCAGAGAATTTGTTATGCATATGCTTTGTTGGTAAAGCTATCTCTGTTGTTTAAGGTGGACGTCTAGTAATTGTGCTTCCTATAGTTCCAATGGAAAAACTTCTGTACACATTTTCTTCACAATTAATGCGTTCCCAAAGATGAAAATTTGAACATCGATAGAAATAGCTTCATTTTATAACTTGGAATACTTAATATTTTCTAAAACAAAACCATAATTATGCAATCCAACATTAGTTTGTCTACTGACGTCATCAAAGAACAGGTCGCGCCATCTTTTTTCTGGACAATTAAGGCGTTCCCAAGGATGAAAATTTGAACATCGATTAAAATAGCTTCATTTTATAACTTGGAATACTTAATATTTTCTAAAACATAACCATAATTATGCAATCTAGCATTTTTTTGTCTACTGACGTCATCAAAGTACAGGTCGCGCATTCCTTTTTCTGGTTCCAACACCACCAAAGGAGAAGTGTTTTAGAAAATATTAAGTATTCCAAGTTATAATATGAAGTTATTTTAATCGATGTTCAAATTTCATCCTTGGGAACACACTAATTGTGAAGGATTGGAAGTATAGGAAGCAAAATTACTTGACGTTCACCTTAACGGTTTACGGTTTACGGAAATGCTTTTTGGACAGCTTTTGTTTTTCTTAGTGGTAAGTTTAGTAAGTGCTATAAGTTCAAACGACAAAAGTCCGACCTTCCAAAAATTAACGACAGTAAAATAAACTTTGAAATTTCGGAATAACAAGCCTTATTTGCTTAGACATGCAATAAAAATTAAAATTTATATGAATTTTCCAGTTTTGAGTTCATGTGATATACTCGGAGATCGGGCTGCAGGGCCCGAGCGCTACTCTGGAAACGAGCGTAGCGAGCCTAGAGGCGCAGCTCCTAGTATAGAAAATAATTGTAAGAAGTTCTAATATAACATTCATGATATACATGCATTACATAATATAACGCTCATTACCAAGGGTCTAGTGGCTCCCCCTGTTGTCCATAGCAGCTCAAAGTTTGGATATAAACATTTATGATCCTCTATCTAAACAGCATGCTTTGGTTTTGCAATCAGCGACAACCACATGTCCGTGTCCTTGTTAGAATCCATACTTTTGAAATATTGTAAAAAATCGAGAGTAAAATGGATGAATTAAGTCCTTCTGGGGAAAGGGAAGTTTAACGACCATTGTGAGCAATACAATGGGCTATGGGCGTTAACCCATTCCTTATTTGGAGCCACCTAATTCAAGGATCAAATGCCTCATCCCCGGCTCGGGCAACTTCTTCGTCCCGCTTAAAACATTTCCATGCCTCATTCGGGTCACAAGGCCGGACACACTAGGACTAATAATCAGAAGTCAGCGCTGAGAGCACTGTTTCCCAGGGGCGGTCGATTTGAGTCCGCCCTGTGTGCGTGCATTTCTTCCATTGTTCAGGTTATGAAGTGCTCAGATACATCCAGAGGAGAAGGCTTCTGGGTAAGCTTCCGAGTTGCGCTACTTGTTTTATTCCCAGAGCATTCACGCGCTTGGTCTATGCAGCCGGCTTTTGCTGAACAACTGGTCCTAGGTTAGGGACGAACAACCGCTTACAGCCCTAGATGTTCAGGGTTTATCTATGTTTCATTATCGATTTGACTCTTGCATTACCTCAGTAGTACATCATCTATGTCATATCACGTTACACCATGTCCCCTTGAGAAAGGTAGAAGCACGAAATCTCAGGTTTTAGGCCAGGCGACAACCACGCTAGAATGACCACATCATTGTAGAAGAATTAATGTTTATTAATAACACCCATACTGCGGAATATTCATCACACACATTTTTTTAAAACAAATGGCTAGGAAATTCATTTTCTCTCGCACACCAGTATAACAAATATCCTTTTTGCCGGTGATAAATTTGAAACCACGTCTTCCTATTCTGCTACGGCTGTTCTCCCAAATAAACTACGCAGGCAGGCTTATTGCTGCAGCTGTGTCAATTTGACTCTTGCGTCAAATCAGTAGTACGTCATTACGCCGTATCACGTCCCGGCAAAAACAGTCTTGCTGGGCCAGCACCGGGCCATTGCTGGCAGCCAGCACTGGCCCAGCACTATGTTGCCGCTTCCGAACCGTCAATAAAATGTCCGGGTGGCCAACAGTTGGCACCCCCATCAGTTGTCATATGCCACAACAGGGCCATCAGTTATCCATCACAGGCAGTAGCTGCCATAAGTGGTCCTTCAGCGACACTGCAAGCACGTGCCATAAATGATGGCTAGCCTAATGAGGTCCGCTAGTTTCCCGGCAGTGGCAGCCGGCACTCACGTGACGTAACTGATGGCTTGCCGAATCTTGTCCGCCAATTTCCCAGTAGCAGCCATAAAAAAAAACTAACAAGGATAACCGCTATTTCCCAAAGCTACAATTAAAAACCCCTTACGAAACTTCTGAATTACAGCACTGCGCTGGGGAAATTTTCTCAATAGACCAGAAAAACGTCCGTTTGGATCTGGCTGGAAACGAACGTGGAGTTCCTCCTCAACGGTGATATCCAGACATTTGCTAAATCGTCGTGCCTAATATCATGATTTAAGTACAGAGCCGTCTATGCACGATATACAAAGATTTATTAAAAACTAGTATTAAACGCTCGGTTGTAAAAAAATTTTAATACTAAAAACATTGCTAACTACACAAGATCTTTCGAAGCACCTGGCGTTTCAACATCAGGACGAGTGATCAACTTGAGCTGCAGGAACCTCGTTTTACAAGAATCCGTCAGGTGTCTATGACACGATCTGTTCGAAGGTCACAGACGCGCTAATATCAATGTCGGGTATCCCGAATTCTTACAAATGGCATACCAACGCCTAATTATAATACGCTATTAGAATGTTCGGTGCATTCATCCATTTCTCACATGTTACAGCAGGTTAGTCCACGGCATTGATATCACAGAGTGGGTTTCATCGTTACAGCATTTTCATTCACTCATTGATCACTCGGCTTGACGGTGAAGCGCCGGGCGCTTCGAAAGATCTTGTGTAGTTAGTAATGTTTTTAATATTGAAAATTTTTCACAACCGTACGTTTAATACTAGTTTTTAATAAATTTTTGTATATCGTGCATAGGCGGTTCTGCAGTTGAATTATGATATCCAGCAAGTTCGCTTGATTATTTTTCCTGGAGGCACTGCGAAGAAGTTGGGAGGATGCAGTAGTCTCTCTAAGAGTTCCTTCAATGGTGTCCCCAGGATTCGTGTAAAGCAAACCCTCTTTCTTGTGGGACTAGTGTTGCTTTCATTCTAACTTCCTGGTAGGAAGCACCTGTTCCTTCTTTGCTTAAAACTTCACCATCTGCTCATTATGACTTCAGGCCACGAAATGCTCTCTTCTGTCTTTGCCTCTTGGTATCTCTCTCTCTCTCTCTCTCAGGGCTACAACTCTTTTCCAAGTGGCATTCCATAATTGAGGGTCTGAGCGATACCTCTGTTTTTACGTCTGCTCCCCGAAACGGTACCTAACACCACAGTTCTTTCTCTCGCTATTCGCCTTCTTTGCGGCGCAGTCTCTCATAACAAACTCCTTGAAAAAGTGCCTCTCTAGGACGCTGACCTGTCTCCTCAATATAATTCCAGACACATTCTGTTCTGGGTAAAAGGAACCTAAAATATTATTCGGTTCGCAGAATGTGTTTTCTGCGCTAAAATTTGCATTCTTAGAAATCGCCTCAAACTGCCATTTTCTACAAATAATATTCCTAACGCTGTATTTTACAGGGTAATTTCCTAAAGTATTTTATGCACCTTATAATCAAGAAAATGAGGCAATTTATTCTTGGAGAAAAGTCCCGATGTTAAACCAGTTCCTGGATGAGCTTTAAATGTTATTGGAGCTTTCGATGGCTGTCTAAAGACAGGTGTTTCAGTTGTTCATCAATCGACAGAACTGGAATGCGTCTTTCCGTATACCAAGTTTCGAGTTCGGACTGCAGCATGGGTGTGTTTCCTACGGGTTCTGACTCGTTCCCTTCTCTGAAGCGAATGATCAGCACAAGCGACTTCCTTGAACTGCAGTGCTAATGGGTATGAAAAAAAAAGCAGTAGCATAACATCTACAGTGCACTTTCTCTCATGAATCCATGTTCCACTTTTTTCAATCATGACATCCAATTTTATTTGAGTACCACCCCATTGGTAGATTGTTAAGAAACGTAGGTTTCTGGCAAATGTTGGGGTTAGGCACAGCTCCGATCCCCGGATAAGACATTACGATGCGTTTGTCTTACTTTACTTCGCTGACTCTCTCCTTGCCCTGGAACCAGATCCCCTAAATTAGGGTTGGGTGACTGCTTACACTCCTCCGCGGTGCTCATGACATTCCTTATCCCCCTCTCACCCTCCCCTCTCCAAAAAAAAACCAAGCCCGAAACACAAGTGTGAATAAAAAGGAAGAAATAAAGACATGCAAAATCTTCTCTACGCTCGTGCTTTGAAAAATGTTAAAACGTTTGTTGGATGGTGATTAGCGCAAGGATTAATATGGAAATCACAACAGCTGATATAAAGAGTGCTTTACTCAGTAAGATCTCCGATCATCCGATGATTTTTGGTGGCAGATTAGAGCTATGTAAATTAGTGTCTCTCAACGTCATTGCATTCTCCTGACTAGACAGCGGTTTTTGACACAGGAGTTTGAACAAAAGGAAACGTGATAGAGAACAGATTTAATTGAAAATGACAACTCGACTGGAAGCGTGGTCTTACTCGGAAGTATGCGCAGAGATGAGATTTCTCTGGGTACAAAAAGTACCGGCAGCGCAGATTCATCGCCAACTACAAGAAGTTTATGATCCTCAAGTTACGAGTGTTCAGAGTGCGTCAGAATGGGGCTCAACTTTCGCAAGTTGGCACAGTGCTTCAACAACGGACATCAGAATGGCATGTGTGGAGGCTCTTATGTAAAAGGACAGACAAGTGGCTTTGCGCCAGATTGCTGTCGGACGAATGACAGAGGCCATCGCTCATACCACTGCGCTACCGGGGCCGGCTTGCTGCAAATGCAAATTTTCCTTTCGGTAGTGTAGGTCACATCGTTCTACCGATTCACCGCGCGTATCTCGCAGTGAAACCATGTTTCCAGGGGGCCTGCTTTTCACTTGAATCAGCTCTCCAGCAGTTTGCGTTTTTATACAACTCCTGCGCTAAACAACGCCCTGTACTTAGGAGGGTGTAATGAAGTTGAATGGTGCCGATTCACATATCTCTGATGCACTTCCTAAGCCCATTGGAAGTTACTTATTCATCAGCCTTCGTACAACATGGAATGAACCAGCGTAAAACGGGAATAGCCATTTTTCTCCTCCCGTTGCAAAGGATACAGCTAAGAAATTCAAAAGTACGCCGAACCGTTGAGAGGTTATCTGGTTTTAAATCATAAAGGTGGTACTTGAATTCCTTGGTGTCTTCAATTCTTTATTCGTAAGTCTGGAACCAATTTCAAGCAAGTAAAACAGTCGTCCGCGTACCAACTTCACGCCGTCCACACACACTTTAGGTCTAACCCGGTCTTCGTTCGCACTTCATCGCAGCCACAGATAGCAAGTAATCCAATCTACTATAGTGCGTCGCATAAATATAGAGACAGAACAAATTCTCGAATAAAAAAGAAACAACAACGAGCTGAAATGTGCACCTCATATTTATAGCAAAAATAGCATAGGACACGCAGCTGCACAATAGTTTGACGGAAACATAACAATTCCAACGCCAAGTACAAGAAAAAAACAGAAATACACTGTCTCAAAAATATGGACTTACTAGTTATGAGCACCTGCGGTACGAATAGTGGAGCCGTTGTTCCGAATAACACTGAAAACCCGATTGGACGTGCTGTCCACTAAGTGATGAAAGTGTTGTGGACGGAATGCGTACCAGCTTCGTTCAATCTGATCTTTCAATGCCACCACACTTGAGAACTGCCGTCCATTCGCATACACATCACAAGCTAGGATACCCCAGAGGTTCTCGATAGGGTTCACACCTGGGCTGACTGCTGGCCAATCCATTACGGTCAAATGATGAGTGTTAAACCAGCTTTTCGTTGACGCAGACCGATGGATAGAGGCATTGTCTTGCTGGAACAGATAATCAACACCTGCTAGAGTTTCGGCAAACGGTAGAAGGTGGCTGCTATGTATGTCCTGATGCGTTTCGGAGTTTTGCCTGCCTTGCAGAAAAGCGATATCCGTTGTCCCATTGAACGTAAAAGCTCCCCAGACCATCACAGATCCCCCTCCTTTTTGTGTGCTGAAGAAGGTGCGTGACTGGCGTCGTAAATCATGCGAATAGCAGTTCCAGCCGTCAGGGCCGTCCAAGTTGAAATTTTTCTCATTGGAGAAAATAGTTGTGATCCACTCGTCCGTCCGTCCAGTGCATGTGGCTGTTTGCCCATAACAATCTAGCTTCCTTGTGGCGCCGCGTGAGGTGTGGCAGACGGCGCATTTTACAGAGCACAGTGTTGCGACTTTCCTTGATTCGTCGATGAACTGTGTCCTTTGAAACGGTGACACCAACAGTCCGAGAAACTTGACGTAGTGATAACCTTTGGGATGAAACTAAACGCATGATGGCACGATAATCTCGTTTAGTTGCTATTCGAGGCCTTCCAGGCCGTTTTCTGGCAGTTAACGCACTGCGTTTCGATAAAGTCGTATAAATGACTGCCCTACTCCTCCCCATGGCTTTACAAATTTTCGCTACAGGCAATCCATTTGCTGTCAGTCTCCAAATCTTCTGCACCTCCTCACCAGAAAGTTGACTGTTGCGTGGCATTTCGGCAAATGAATGTCTGACGACAGGTCCGCTGTCTTTTGTAGGCTGGATCGAATTACGGCCCTTGCGCGTGCGTACGACATGCTAATTTGTACATCTCATTTGCATGTGGGTACTTTACATAGTTGTCTTTATATTTATAAGACACCTAAAATTACACTATTTCACTTTGTGGTGTTCTTTTCACACAATTCGGTCATCTCGACGGATCGAAACGTTTGTTGTAGGGTTATGTCTAATTAGGTACCACTTCAGCTTCCTACCTATATTCGCAATACGTCCACGGCGCAAAGTCGACTGTCTCTATATTTATGCGACGCACCTTATGACCAGAGGGCTTCATAACTGGAGATTCAGTATTCTTAGACATACCGTATGTTAGTCAAATAGATGTTACGGGCAGATGGATGCCAAATTTGTCATGCAAGCAGCCATGACTCAGAAAACCAGAAAATTACATCGTGCTAGAACCGGAATCGAACCTGCATCCGATTTACGTTCGAGTATGTTACCCTTCCACCACCCAGAACAAAGAACTCCAAGCAACTAAGGATGTCCCTGTTCACCTAGAATATCTAAGTACTCGCTGGAAGTAACTCGACCATGTAAGGTAATGATGGAGCCAGCCAAATATCAAGATATGGCCACTCAAATGTAGCCCTTTGCTTGATAGTTAGAACCAGACATTCCGAATTCTACACTTCCTTGGTGATTCTCCATATACACTATCTACCAACAAGTAATTGGACACCCCTGCAATCGACGATATCTGCGATCCTGATACACGTCACGGCCGTCGCCGTTAAATATCGTGAGGGAAACAACAACGCAACCAGTCGCATGCAAGAAGCCACGCAGTTCGGAGCTCTCTGATTTCGAGAAAGGTGTAATCGTCGGGTATCACAGAAATGGCCAATCCATACGTGACATATCCACTGAGTTGAAATACCCAAAATCGACCGTGGCCTACGTGATTGGCAAGTGGAAGGTGAGAGGTGACTGTCGGAATGTGCCCCGAACCGGCAGACCCACAAAACTGGGAGTTAGAGACCGACGGGTGCTGGACAGAGAAATTCGGAAGAACCGCACCAAATCGATGGGTCACATCCGCGAGGAGTTTCAACAGGCATCCGGGAGTGTTCTTTCTATGAATACCATCCGTAAGAAAGCTCATCTGTTCGGTAAGCATGGACGTGCTGCCGCCCACAAGCCTTTGATCACCAAGTCCAATAGCACTGCTCGGCTAACGTGGTGCAAAGAACTTCGACAGTGGACCGTTGAACAGTGGAAACAGGTTCTATGGAGCGACGAATCAAAGTTCACCCTCTACCGTTCGGATGGCAAGGTCTGGGTTTGGCGTCTGCCTGGAGAACGCCTCCTGCCGGAATGTATTGCGCCAACTGTGAAGTTCGGCGGCGGTAGAATTATGCTATGGGGGTGTTTCTCCTGGTATGGCACGGGACCCTTGGTCGCAATTCCTGGTAGACTCAAGGCTGAGACCTACTGCACCATTTTGGATGACCATGCGCTTCCTACGTTGTGGCAGTGTTACGGGGTGGACCCATGTTACTTTCAGGATGACAATGCCACCTGTCATGTTGCGAGGTCCACCATGGCTTGGTATGGTGAAAATGGGGTTAATCGAACGGACTGGCCTGCGCAGATCCCGGACCTTAACCCTATCGAGCACCTGTGGGACGAGTTGGAGCGTCGACATAAGGGGTGCCCCCACCGTCCGAAATCAGTGAAGGAACTGACCTGTCTTCTCCAAGCTGAGTGGAAGAAAATACCGCTAGTCGTCGTACAACGCCTGGTAGAGAGTATGCCCCGGAGGGTCGCAGCTGTAAGCGCCACTCGTGGAGGCTCCACCAACTATTAAAGGTGAATAAACTTTGTTTTCCTTTGCTATCACAGGTGACGAATTACTTGTTGGTAGATAGTGTATAAACCCTATCTGCAAAATAAAATAATGTGAACACCACGATTATAGGCTGAACCGAAAAAAAGAGTTGTGATGATATTTTTTGTGTCTTTTTCTATGTATATATATTCTCTACGTTGTATGCTAATTTGTTCAGCAGCGGTTCGTACGAACGGCCGGTGAAATGAGTGACCTGGCAGACTTCTAAAGAGGACAAATCGTGAAAGTCCACTTAGCAGGAACGTGTGCAACCATAACAGACAAACTGTTTGGTGTTTCAAAAGCAACCGTGTCCATGGTTATGACTTCTTACAGTGGGAGAAAAAGAAAGACATTGAATGATGGGGACCGTCGAGCACTAACAAGTATTGTGTCCAAAAGACACAGAACTACTGCAGCAATACTGAGAGCAGAACTCAATATCCATCTGGAAGACCCAGGTTCCACAAAAAACAATCCGCAGAGAACTTCACAAAGCCAATATCCTATCATACAATACAGTCATCAACTGTCCAGGTTTTATGCTTATAACACCTCCTTTTTTGCATTTTCCTGTAATTGAAGTCTTAGGAATTGCAGATTTTCAATAGATATTGGCTCTGTGAAGTTCTCTGCGGACTGTTTTTGTGGAACCTGGGTCTTCCAGGTGGATATTGAGTTCTGCTCTCACTATTGCTGCAGTAGTTCTGTGTTTTTTGGACACAATCCTTGTTAGTGCTCGACGGTCCCTCTCATTCAATGTCTTTTTTTTCTCCCACTATAGGAAGTCATAACCATGGACACGGTTGCTTTTGAAACACCAAACAGTTTGTCTGTTATGGTTGCAGACGTTCCTGCTGAGTGGACTTTCACGATTTGTCTTCTTTAGAAGTCTGCCAGGTCACTCATTTCACCGGCCGTTCGTACGAACCGCTGCTGAACGAATTGGCATACAACGTAGAGGATATATATACAAAGAAAAAGAAACAAAAAAGAACATCTCAACTCTTTTCTTCGGTTCAGCCTTCACGAATAGTATTAACCCCTATAATCGTGGTGTTCACATTATTTTCTCCAACCCTTGTACGTCCGTATAGTGCTAATGCATCGGTTTATCTTAACGAGGTCTAGAGCGAATGGGTGTCCAGCATTTTCTTCAGACGTCTACCCATTGGATAGCTGCAGCATGCTTCAGGGAGGAGAATTGGCGCCATATAGTCCCCTCGTCGAACCATAAGAGATTTCAAGACGGCTGTTATTAATTACCTAGATGAAAACCGTCAATAATGAAGGGGAAAAACAAGATATGTAACAAGATATGTAGAGCAATTTTTAATGACCGGGTATTCTTTTTGTTTTTATTTTCAAATGTGAAAGTATATTTCAAGAACATTACAGCAATAAAAAAAAAGCACATTGGTTGACGCAGGGATTTGACAATTTAAACAGGCAAGCGCTCTTTCCACTGGGCCACCGAAGTGGGACAAACGTTCACACAAAGAAAATTATATTGTTTGTAATTATTATTATTATTTCTATTATTATTGCTATTGTTATTATTGTTATTATTAACGGGTGAGAGGCAGTAGTCTAAGCTATGGCCTCTGATCGTTCCTATAAAAGGGGTCCGGGTTCGAATCCCGGTAACGCATGGATATTGTGTTTGTCTTACGACACTGGCTCTCTCCATTTCCTCGAACCAGTGACCCAAAATTAGGGACGTGTGACGGCTTATAGCCCATTGAGTTGCTCACGGTTTTTTTTTTTTCTTTTTTTTTTTTTTTCGGCACTTTCCTTATGTCTGCCGGGCTTTATAATATATGGTTTTTGCTCACGGTGCTAAGCAACTGTTTGATAGTGTTTAAATTGTATTATTGATTTTGCACAGTGTGGTTTACATAAAGGGATATGATCAGTCGATTACACCATGTTCTGCAAGGTTTAGCACTTTTGTAGTGCAGGGGGTAATTGTTCATCATTCGGTTATTTGTACTGTACCTGAAGTATAGTTGCTATGCCAAAAGCTCAGTTTTGTATATACTAATGTACTTTCCTAATTGCACTGTAAAATTTATGTTTGGCACATTTCGCGTGTTGGGTCACGATTACATGTCTTAAGTTTTATGCTCATGGTGCGAAGCAAACGCTTTGATAGTATTTCAATTATATGTTAATATTACACAGTGTGGTTTTTCTCATGTCACATGCGCCTAACAGGAAATAATAAGTCTATTAGATAATATTCTGCGCTGTGTTGCATATTTGCTGTACAAAGAGTCAGTTTCATATTTTCATTA
This sequence comes from Macrothele yani, assembly GCA_039090855.1. Lineage (NCBI taxonomy): Eukaryota > Metazoa > Arthropoda > Arachnida > Araneae > Macrothelidae > Macrothele > Macrothele yani. Next base: position 65,778,205 of record CM077005.1, read on the forward strand.
TTTGTATTGTACCCGAAGTATAAATTTTCTGTAAAACGCAAGTTCTGTTTGTACTAATATACTTTACTCTTTGCACTGTGAAACTTACAGTTGTACCATGGAATTGTAACTCCTGATTAGTGCCTTCCCTATGCCGTTGCATGTTGTGTACATATGTTGTTGTTCATTACAAGTTAATCTATAGCACTGTGATTGAGGCACTTGTTTAAGCCTAAGTAATAGTTCTTTTTGTAATTTGACAGCGTTTCACAAGAGAGATATTGCATTCAATTTGTATAGAGTTCACACCATCATTGTGGATAGATCATTTATTCGCTTATCTTTCAGATACTGAAAAGTATAAACCTTCTGCTCTTTTCTTCTTTTTTCTCAAGATTGCTCAAAATATACATGTTTGTTTTTGCACTGTAAAATTTATAGTTATACCTTGTACTGGTGTTCACCTGTTAGAGATGGCACTATGCTGATGCACATTGAGAACATATGATGTACATAGAGTAAGTCAACCCTTCAGTCCAGTATTGTCAGTGTTATGAATTTGCTTACATTGTATATAGTGCATCCACATAATGTAAATATCTCATGGTCATTGTAAATAGGTCATCTAATTGTTTATCTTTTGGTAACTGTTAAGCACAGGCCATCTGTATCTTCCTGTCCATGTTTGCTCCAAATAAAAAAAAATGTTGAAGCTCACGGTGGTCGTTAAAGCTCTTTTGAAAAAAAAAATCAAGAAAGATGACACCGAATTTTCGGTTGTAATAAGCACGTCTTTTGAATCCGTTCTGACGCAAATTAAATTTCTCAAAGCTATTCAAAGTCAATGGAACCGGTATGGAAAACAATAGTATCTGACGAAAGAAAGAAGTTTTTCAATCGGGTTTTTAATCCCTCAGATATTGCTGTAAACGGAATCGTGAGCTTACCACCTCTTAGAAACAGAGATGTCGACAAATATAAGATGTGACTTTACATCCCCTGGTGGGAAAACCATGCATTATTTTAGGAAGAAAGTATTCTCAAAAGGTTTATCCATATAAGCGGTATCGGTCCAAGAAAAAAAATTAGTCAAGTTTTCAGGAGCCCAGATTTTGCAAAAAATACTTCAGAAGCAGAAATTAACACTTATGACCCCTGGTGGCTAAACCATTCTTTACCAAACATTAGAAATTATGTGAAAATATTTTCCATCAGGTCTTGTATGCGATACAGGAAGAATTTTTCAAATCAGAGCTTTAGGAGCAGAAATAACGCAGAAAACGCAAATTTACTTTTGTGCCTCCTAGCGGAAAGTCTATGATATACTTGAAAATTTTGAATTTATAGGAAAAACATTTCGCTTCGGAAACACTATCCAACAAAAAATGAATTTTTCAAAGCGTGCGCTTAGAAGTAGAGATATTGACAAAAATAAGATATACATCTACGCCCCCTGGCGTAGAAAACATGCATTTTTTCAAAAAGAAAATTTTCCTAAAATGTTTGCCGACATGCGTAGTATCGGTCAACAACCGTCTTTTTCTTCAATCGAGATTTTAGAAGCTCATATTTTGCTGCAAATACATCAGAAGCGGAAATTAAGACTTACGCCACCTGGTGGCCAAACTATTTCTTACAAAAATAAGAAATTATGTGCAAACGATTTCCCATCAGGAGCTGTATGCGGTGCAGAAAGAATTTTTGAAATCGGAGATTTAGAAGCAGAGATATAGGGGGAAAATAAATTTACATTTACGCCCCCTAGCGGAAAGTCTATGAATTACTTGAAAATTTTGAACTTATATGATCCAAATGTCACACTAGAAACGCTATCCAACAAAGAAGGATTTTTCAAATCGGACTCCTACAAGTAGAGATATTGACAAAAATAAGATATACATCTACGCCCCTGGCGTAGAAACCATTCAATATTTTAAGAAGAAAATGTTTCTAAAAGGTTTGTCGACATAACTAGTATCGGTCAACAAACGACGTGTTTTTTCAATCGAGAATTTAGAAGCTCATATTTTGTTGCAAATACAACAGAAGTGGAAATTAAGATTTACGCCCCCTGGTGGCCAAACTATTTTTTTACAAAAATTAGAAATTATGTGCAAACGATTTCCCATCAGGAGCTGTATCCGGTGCAGAAAGAATTTTTCAAATCGGAGATTTAGAAGCAGAGATATAGGGAGAAACGCAATTTACCTCTACGCCCCCCAGCGGAAAGTCTATGAATTACTTGATAATTTAGAAATTTTATGAAAAACATGTCACAGGGAAAACACTATCTAACAAAGAAGGAATTTTTCAAATCGGACTCCTAGACGTAGAGTAATTGACAAAAATAAGATGTACATCTATGCCCCCTGGCGGTGAAACTGTGGAATATTTTAAGAAGAAAATATTCCGAAAAGGTTTATCGATATGAGTGGCATAAGTCCATGAAAGAATTTTTTCAATCGATATTTTAGAAGCTCAGATTTTTGGGCAAATACATCAGAAGCAAAAATTAACGCTTACGCCCCTGGTGGCCAAAGTATATTTTACCAAAAAGTTGAAATTATATACAAAAGATTTTCCATCAGAAGATGTATCCGCTGAAGAATTTTTTTCAAATCGGAGTGTTAGAAAAAGAGTTATCGGGGAAAATGTAATTTACTTTTACGCCCCCTAGCGGAAAATCTATGCGTAATTTGAAAAAGTAGCTATATCTAAAATACTCTTCGACATAAAAGGAATCGAAAGATAAAAAAAAATTTCAATCGGATGTTTAGGAGCAAATATGTGGAATAAAACGTATTTTTGAATTCGACATCATCTGCATTTACGCCCTCTACCGGCGAAATTGTGCATCGTAAAAAAAAACGAAATGAAGGATCATCATTTGCATATTTCAAGCTTCCGAATGCAAAAAGAATTTTTCAAATCGGACCAATAGTTGCAGAAGTATCGTGGGTACAGACGGATGGACGGACGACGGACAAACCGATAACAGCAGCATGATCTTTTTTTACGCTTTCCAACCGTAGGTTGAAGAAGCGTATATGCTCCAGCTTTTTCCGTCCGTCTGTCCGTCAGTCTGTCGGGACGATAACTCAAGTAAAAATGGTTCGATTTCGATGAAATTTTAGTATGTGGTAGTGGACCACCAGGGGACGAACCCTATTGAAAATGGGTGAAGTGGGGTCAAAGGTCACGCCATAAGAGTGGGATCCATTCAATTGCCCTTATGCGTCAAAACTTGCGTAAATATGGTTCGATTGCAATGAAATTTTAGTATGTGGTAGGGGACCACCAGGGGACGAACCCTATTGAAAATGGGTGAAGTGGGGTCAAAGGTCACGCCATAAGAGTGGGATCCATTCAATTGCCCTTATGCGTCAAAACTTGCGTAAATATGGTTCGATTGCAATGAAATTTTAGTATGTGGTAGTGGACCACCAGGGGACGAACCCTATTGAAAATGGGTGAAGTGGGGTCAAAGGTCACGCCATAAGAGTGGGATCCATTCAATTGCCCTTATGCGTCAAAACTTGCGTAAATATGGTTCGATTGCAATGAAATTTTAGTATGCTGTGGGGGACCACCTGGGGACGAATCCTATTGAAAATGGGTGAAGTGGAGTCAAATGTCAGGACATAGGAGCGGGATGCATTTCATTGCACTTATGCGTCATAAGGTGCGTAAAAATGGTTCGATTTCGATGAGATTTTATTATGTGGCAGGGGACCACCTGGAGAGGATCCCTATGGAAAATGGGACAAATGGAGTCAAAGGTCAGGACATAGGATCGGGATCCATTCTATCGCCCTTATCCCACACTATGGACCTTATTCACCTCGCATTGCATCATAGGAAAGCCTTTCCGTGGCCGAGAACCAACAAGAGTTTGTTTACATGCGTTTTCCCATTGCTTAACATGGCGTTACGTTGCAAGGGTTCAGGAAAAACGCGATTTTCTTAAATTTATTCACGACATGTATAACTTTTGCTCATCGTATGGTTCTGCTAATAAATCCTGCAACCTAAATTGTGTAGACGAAAGAAAAACATTCTTTAATTTTCCGCTGAAAAAGACGAAATTATTAAGGGAATAGCTGTGTAAAATGAAACGCAGTGATTTCCATTCCGATGTGCACTCTCCAATATGTTCTGTCCACTTTAACGGAAAAGCTTTTGGATATTATCACACTACGAATCAAAGGCAGTTGAAACCTCGTAGTATTCCTTCGAATTCAATTTCAAAAAAGAAAAAAAAGGTAGGCGAAAATTGATGGAATATTTGGATCGGTAAATTACGAATTAAGCTCTACTTTCCTCAAAGAATACAACAGACATATCTATAATTTCTCTTTTATTTAATGTTACGCATTCATTTAATTTTTAAGCAGATTGCCTAGCGTGCGAACCCTAGTTTGTTTCCTCATTACGTATTTGTCTGAGCTCTTAAATGTTTTTGTTTTTCGCCAATGACCTGGCAATAAGAACATGAAAATTTAATATAGCGTGTACAAGAAATGCTACATTAAAAACTTCATTATGACTAACGGCGATGCTTCCCTGCGTCATGCGAAATAAACATCGAACACAAAATTGTCTTTGTATATTTTTGCAACCTTGATTTGTTCTTCTAAGAAATTAATTTCTTCTTCTTCGGCTTGTAGCTCTATTAATTCCTCGGCAGAATCCATGACGTTAGGATTGTAAAAATTAGGCAACAGTAAGGGATAATCAAATAGCGAAAACATTGAATTAGCAGCCAAGTTGGTACGCAGAAATCCACTTCTGACGTCACATGAATAAGGTCCATTAAGGTGGACGTCAAGTAATTTTGCTTCCTATATTTCCAATGGAAAACCTTTTGTACATATTTCCTTCACAATTAGTGTGTTCCCAACTATGGAAATTTGAACATCGATTAAAATAACTTCATACTATAAATTGGAATACTTAACATTTTCTAAAACATAACCATAATTATATTAAAAACAATAACGTTTCCTTTGGTGGTGTTGAAACCAGAAAAAGGATGGCGCGACCTGTACTTTGCTGACGTCAGTGGACAAATTAATGATGGATTCAATTATTACGGTTATGGCTTAGAAAACATTATTACGGTTATGGTTTAGAAAATATTAAGTATTCCAAGTTATAAAATGAAGCTATTTTAATCGATTTTCAAATTTTCCTTCTTGCGAACATATTAATTGTGAAGAAAATGAGTACAGAAGTTTTTCCATTGGAAGTATAGGAAGCAAAATTACTTGACGTCCACCTTAAAGTAGCAATTCTTGTATGTATGTATGTATGTACATTTTATTTTGAAAACGGCTCTAAGAATTCTGATGAAAGTCATTAACCTACCGTTTCCTGGTACTAGAAATCGATTTAGCTTGATCTCGACTTTAGGGTTATTCGTTTAGTGGGTTAAATAACCACCCCGAATTATAACGTTCTTAGTGTCATGGCGTCGTTCCATTAATGTTTCCAATGCTTAGACATCTTATGACGTCACAATCTCGCGTTTGAGAATGTTTGCGCGCGGTCACGCCATCTGTCTCATTACGTCACGCGCTGTGTGTGGATACTATTAAAGTTTTATGACGTCATACTCTTGCCAGCAGCTGGTCGCGATTCCCATCTGCTTCATTACGTCACGCGGCGTGTGCTTATGTCCGTCCGTACGATAACTCGCGTAACAATCGTTCGATTTCTATGAAATTTTAGTATCTGGTAGGGTATCACCTGGGAAAGAACCTCATTTAAAGTGAACGAAATGGGGTGAAAAGTCAGTATACAGGAGCGGGATCTATTCCACTGCTGTTATGCGTCAAAACTGACGTACAAAAGGTTCGATTTCGATGAAATTTTAGTATGTGGTAGGGGACCACCTGGCCACAAACCCTATTGAAAATCGGCGAAATGGGGTCAAAGGTCGGGACATAGGAGCGGAATCACTTCCATCGACATTATGCGTCATAACTTACGTAAAAATGCTTCGATTTGGATGAAATCTTAGCATGTTGTAGGGGCCTGCCTGAGGACGAATTCTATTGAAAATGGGCGAAATGGGGTCAAAGGTTAAGACACAGGAGCGGGATCTATTCCATAGTCCTTATGCATCATAACTTACGTAAAAATGCTTCGATTGTGACAAAACTTTATCATGATATTTCGGAGGTATACCGAACCGGTTCTGCTGAATATCATCGATATGGGATCAAGGGTCCGAGATTTATTCCACAGTCATTATTCTCCTAACTTGAGTAATGATTTCTGGTATGTTGGAAAGCGTATTATAATCAAAGCATTGCATGATTTTACTAACTTGTTCACAAAAAACGTGCTAAAAACGGATGAGAAATTAATTAAAACAAACAATTGACGTGGATTAGGAACATCAAACAGAAGTCATCGCTCTTTCCACGTTTATAAGTGAGTCACAGGAAAATTCTCATTGGCCGCCACCGGGAAACGAGCCCAGGGTCTTCCAGTTACGGGCCGGACATGCTAGTACTGCACACAGCGGCCTCGAATTTCCTCCAGACTCACATACGACTAACTGCCAAGCCACTTGGGAGGTTGCTTCTTGGAGACCCGCACAATGCTGGGGATTCACCAAAGATGGTAAGCAGCAACTGAACAAATAACTAGAAGGCGAATGAATAATTAATACAGACAAATAACGTGGATTAGGAACATCAAACAGAAGTCATCGCTCTTTCCACGTTTTCGCAGTGATAGCATGTCCGGCGCGTAACTGGAAGATCCTGAGTTCGCTTCCCGGTGGCGGCCAATGAGAATTTTTCCGTGACTCACTTATAAACGTGAAAAGAGCGATGCCCTCTGTTTGGATGAGAAACTGATTAAAAAATAATATTTTCCAGAAATTGTTATTTTAAAATTGTCACGAGTGAATGCTAACAGTACTAAATCATTAATTAAAACATGCAAGTTTCCAAAGATGTCAATCAGTTATTGAGGCTACAAATGAGGTAACAAAAATTGGGCGCTTTTTAGATTATTATTTTGTAACCTGTAGCCCGTACTAGGACGGTTGTTTTTAAGATTTAAATAAGTATTAATTTCACCCCGTCTTCCTAGGACGGGGTGAAAGTTTTAATTGAAGCAGACTGAAAACAAATCAAATAGACGCCGGATTTCTGTAAGGAAATACGGTAAAATCTGATTCGTGTAAGAGCCAAAAATTATATACTATTATTTTCCGTTTTCCAAAGACCTCGCGATATGCAACAAAATATTGTTGTTGTTTAACAATTGTTCCTTGTAGTCCAGTAGTTTTCGTGTTCTTTGTAAATATATTTAACTGCCCGCAGAAAAGTGCAAACTTCGACGTCAATGTGTCAGTCGTATTTTAGCAAAAGATGGGGATTGTAGGATACAATGAATCTGTTGTTTATTGTCGTTCCTCGTACTTCATCTGTCACACCTAAGAGTCTATAATACAACAGATAGCCATTTATACATGTATTATGTGTCGTTCCCGGTTGAAATTGCTTGGGAAACATTTTTGCGCAGTTTCCGCCTTCATGCAAGGTGCTCCAGGATTGTTGATGCCACATGGTCCATGCATCATGCATCTTGTTACGGTTTCATGCAAGCGCGGATTTTGATCAGCTGCTGGAATATCAGCACACATAAACTGATCGATACGTTCAGTAATTGAAAACTTGTTTTTGGCTCGTAGAACAATCAAAATGTGAACATGTGGCAGTCCTTGCTTTTGAAACTTAATCGTGTAGACATGAGTTGTCGATTTTCTCAAGACACCGTGAACTGTCTGATCTTCCATGAGTGATTTCAACTTCAACTTGTAAGTACGCCCGTTGCGAAATATATTGCAAAAGGTATGATAATGTGATGTATTTGACTGCGTTTCCTCTCAGCGTCACGTCATAACGTCACAATGCATACGTTGCTGTGCTGTGAAAGAAGGTCAAGAGAGATAGACCGCTTTCAACGGCATAGCAACATCTGTGAAAGCGGGCTGTTTAAACACTGAAGAGCAATTGAATTAGAGACAGCTGGCGTTGTGCAAATGTGACGCTGTGGGTGGCCCAGTAAACGGATACGATATGACGTATGCAGCGATACGACAATATAAGGAGTGATGCGACGGGAATCAGTAAGAGTCGGACGCAGTAAGGGTAAGACGAAGGATCTAAGCGCATTTGATCGTGGGCAAATTGTCGGTTCCCGATGAATTCGTCACTCCATCTCGGAAGTCGTGCAGGCACTGGGATTTTCACGAGCCACTGTGTCACGGGTGCACAGTGAGTACATCGAATCTGGTAAAACCATCCCGGCAAGGGCTAACTGCCGTAGACAACAGCGTGTGGTTGAGCAGGATCATCGTCAGCTATATCGCATTGTAACAGCAGATAGACGGGCCACAGTGCAAGAAATCACTCGGCAATTTAACGCTGGTGCACAAAAACGTACAAGCAGCCACACCATCCAGAACCATCTCCTCACTATGGGGTACAGAAGCTATCGTCCCACGAGGGTACCGCTGCTGACCGCACATCACAGGGTGCAAAGATTAGCATGGGCGCGGGAACATCGCCACTGGACCCTAGACATGTGAGAAAATGTTGCCTGCACTGATGAGTCGAGATTCAAGTTGGTACATGCGAATGGCAGGATACGAGTACGGCGCAAACCATATGAAGCGATGGATCCTTCTTGCCAGCAGGGTACTCTTCAAGTTGGTGGGGGTGGTATTCTCGTCTGGGGACTGTTTACGTTGACTGAAATGGGACCCCTGGTAAGTGTGATATCGTCCCTCACAGGTAAACGTTACCGGGATATCCTGGACGACCATTTGCTCCCGTTTGTGCATCTACAACATCCCTCTGGGGACCTCATCCTGCAACAAGACAATGCACCATGCCATTACTCCCGAATTGTATCTGAATGGTTGGATGAACACTCCACCGACGTGACCTCGCTTCCTTGGCCAGCTAGGTCATCTGACCTCAATCCCATCGAGCACATCTGAGATGCCATCGAGAGAGATGTTCAAGGCTCTGACCCCCTCCATCAAATCTTCGTGAACTGTGGGAGCTTGTTCAGGGGTCGTGGACCGTATGGTTTCCCAACGCTTCCGGTGTCTTGTCGAGTCCATGCCGAGACGAATCGCCGCCGTCATCAGGAAGAAAGGTGGTGCTACACGTTACTAGAAAGGTATCTCCAATTCAATTGCTCTTCAATGTATGTATAATGCTAGTTACTGCCTTCTCTATGCCAAATCATCTTACTGATGTCACGGTGTCGCACGATTGGCCGAATAACGATTGGTCGACAAAAACGACTGGTCGGCAGCACGACTGGTCGGCAGCACGATTGGTCGGCATAACGATCAGTCGACCGTAACGACTAGTCGACAATAACGATTGGTCGACAGCACGATTGGTCGACATAACGATCAGTCGACCGTAACGACTAATCGACAGTAACGATTGGTCGGCAGCACGATTAGTCGACACAACGATTGGTCGAGATAGCCATTGGTTCAGAGGATTATGGTTTACATTTGCAGCGGTACCTCTCAGAACTTACTGACCTCTCAAAACGTAACGTTCCTTTTTGGAAATAATATCTTTTAGAATGTAGTCCTCAGAAGATACAGCATTATAACATATTATTTCCAAATAGGCCCACCGTGTCATCTTTTGTACTCTAAGTGAAATCTATACAGAGGGTCTTCTGAAAGATTTTATTTCCGAAAGTGTCCCCGGGGCACTTTAGGTATAGGCACCTTGGGGAAACTGCCGCACATAATTCGGAAACTCGGAAAATTGCCACACATTCAAAGCGTTTCTCGGACGAACAGCGATTTGTGTTCGTCCCTTTAATGAAAACCATGTGTCAATTTTCCGGTGGGGCAATTTTTCTGTGTGTGGTAATTTTCTGGGTTGCTGAAAGATGTGTGGCAATCATCCGGTGGGGCAATTTACCGCCAAACTGTTTGCACTTATTCCATTTTTTCCCAAGTTCCGTTGACCATTTTATGTCGACCAATGTCGACTAATCGTTATATCGACCAGTCATTACTTTCGATCAAACGTGCTGTCGACTAATCGTTACTGTCGACTAATCATTACTGTCGACCAATCGTTATGTCGACTAATCATTTCTGTGGACCAATCGTTACTATCGGCCAATCGTGTGTTGGCCAATCGTTTTGTCGACCAATCGTTACATACCCCTCATGGCATTATTAAGAGGTTCCATGTCAAAACTGTGTTAGTTATGGCGAGGAACACATTCCATATTGCTCATACGGTCTGTTTGCCAAATAAGCACTCATTGGAGATATAGCACTAAGGCATATGCTAGCTGGTTCATATGTGTCTGTACTGACTCCTTCTTGCAAAGCATACAATCACTGTACCACATTAAGAAGCTTTGACCTAAATTTACCAATTATTTTTCGAACTATGCTTATTTGTTTCATATTTAAAATTTACGGCCCCAGTGTAAATTCATTTAAAGCACATGATGGAATCATCTTGATACATATGAAGCAAATAAACTTACTTCTCTTAGATGGGGTTCCAGACTTAAAGTGTTGAAACCAGTGTAGTTGTAAGTTGTAAATATTACAAAGGAATATATCAAAGTTCCAGGATCCAGCCAGAATTTTAAAATGTTCGACTTGTCTTCCTTTTCAGTTCTTTCTAAGTGAAATAAAATAGACATTATTTTAAGCATGATTGAGGTCTTGATCACGGTGATTTTTCAATACAGTTAAGTGCTGGCATTTGACAATAATTGTACAAATTCGAAAAATATTGATACGACTGACTTGTATCCTGCGCAGTCACCAATCAATACGTGTCGAACGTAAATTATCAGTTAATCACGAAGAAGTGAGATCTTGTTTGCAGAAACTATCAAAATGTGAGGCTTAATTGCATGAAATCTCCAATAAACCAAGGACAAATTGAGCAAACAAAATTAAATAACATATGATGAGGAAAAGGCAGAGATGTGCTCAAATGTCACGGACACACACACACACACACACACACACACACACATTTGTTCACGATAATAAATGCACTTCCCAAACAGAAATGTTCACGTAGCGAAAAGACAGAATATACGCTAAAGCAAAACCGTCCTATACCACCTCTCATTTTAGCAGTATCGACTATACACCGTCGCTGGTGATAAGCGCTCTATTCTAGTCATATATTCTAGTCCTATATCCAAGGCATGATGAGAAAAGGCAAGTGTCCCTGACATGAACATCATGCCAGCGGGTAGGAAAGATTTACTTGAACTTCTTTTCTCTATTCTCTTAGGTTCGTCGCCATTGCTATAACCCTTTTAGCAGGGAATCAGTCAGAAAGAATTAGTGTAAATCACTTTACCCTAAATGACCAACCACTTCGCATAACAAAACTAAGAGTAAAGCACAGCTTTCTTATACGCAGTTTCACTTGTTCCAGCCGCCTTTGGCCCATTTCTTATACAGCGAATATATTCGTTCGAGTTTATGTCAGCCCATTTGGCTTACCCCCAGTTATTCGTTGTTTCAGCCAGTTAAAGTGCCTGAGTCACAAATCACCGATTTTAAACGGAAAAATATATAGGTTTCTCAAACCCTTATTCTTATCACGTGTTTGCCGTAAAACTGATTGTAAAAAATAGCAAAGTATACAATACGCTCGTTGTTGTTCTTCAATTTCTTAAGCAACAAGCAGAATATTTTTATACAGGGAGATGTACTCGGAATATTTCAGCCCTGAATCTCACTGAAACTTCAGTTTCTTATTTGCGGTCTGAAGTTTAATTCCAACAAAACAGCGAGGAGTTCGATTTTATCAGGAATTTTCCATTTCGGAGAAACTTTACCAGAGTAATCAATATACACTGACGGAAAAAAATCACAACACCAAGAAGGGGTTGTGTTAGATAAACGACAGTTGGTAGGCGGTGAGAGTACATCTGTAAGATGACGTCTATGCAAATTTCGCGCTCGGCGCATACGTGTGGCGCTAGTAGCGCCCTCGGAACATGCAAAGCAGGTTTGCTGTAAATACGCGCTGTAACGATCGTGAGCGTTAGTTATCGTTGAGATTCGACGTAGTGTGTTGATGTTAGTCATGAATGCCTTTAAGAAGACGAAGAAGCCATTATCAACAGCTCACAGAGTTTGAACGGGGTCGTGTAATAGGGCTACGAGAAGGTGGATTTTCTTTCCGCAATATTGCAGAACGACTTGGCAGGAATGTAGCCAATGTGCATGATTGTTGGCAGCGGTGGTCAAGGTAAGGTACTGCCTCAAGAAGACCGGATTCCGGCCGGCCACGTGGCACTACTGAGAGGGAAGACCGCCGTGTACGGCGTATGGCCGTTGCGCATCGTACCGCGTCTGCGGCAGCAATTCGAGCTTCAGTTGCCACCACGGTGACACAACAAACTGTTGCAAATCGGTTACTTGAAGGACAGCTCCGAGCCAGACGCCCTGTAGCGTGCAATCCACTTACTTCAAACCACTGCCGTTTGCGACGTCAGTGGTGTCAAGCTAGAGCTCATTGGAACTACGGAGTGGAGATCTGTTGTGTTTTCTGATGAAAAGCGGTTCTGCCTGGGTGCCAGTGATGGCCGTGTGTTAGTTAGAAGGAGGCCAGGTAAGCGCCTGCAACCAACCTGTCTGCAGCCGAGACACATTGGACCTACATCTGGAGTTATGGTCTGGGGAGCAATTTCCTATGACAGCATGCAGGAGCACTCTCGTGGTTATCCCACGCACCCTGACGGCACAGTTGTACGTCAGTCTGGTGATTCAACCTGTTGTGCTGCCATTCATGAACAGCATTCCAGGGGGTGTTTTCCAACAGGATAACGCTCGCCCGCATACCGCTGTTGTAACCCAACATGCTCTACAGAGTGTCGACATGTTGCCGTGGTCTGCTAGATCACCAGATCTTTCACCAATCGAGCACGTATGGGACATCATTGGACGACAACTTTAGCGTCACCCCCAACCAGCATTAACCGTCCCTGTATTGACCGACCAAGTGCAACAGGCATGGAACTTCATCCCACAAACTGACATCCAGCACCTGTACGACACAATGCATGAACGTTTGCGTGCTTGCATTCAACATTCTGGCGGTTACACCGGTTATTAATGTACCAGCATTTCACATTTAAAATGGCTCTTCTCGCGCTTACAATAAGCTGTGATCTTGAAACCTTAATCGATTAAATATGTTACCTATAGGAATGTATTGCTGCCATTTCATTCGTCTACAACTATTTTTTCATGGTGTTGGGATTTTTTTATCCGTCAGTGTATGTCAAACCCAAGCCCTCTCTCTCTCTCCCTGCGGCGAAACTAGAACCCACATCATTCTGCTTCGGAGCCGTATGCTTTCCATATTAAGTTATGCCGGCAAGGGTTTATCATTGTTACTTGTGGTCTTGACATGTGCGTCATCTGTACAGTACGTCTCATCAGTCTTCTGCTGCAGGACCGAATGCTTTCCCAATTAAGCTACGCCTGCAAGGGCTTATCACTGCTACTTACCGTCTTAACAGGTGCGTCACCTGTGTAGTACGTCACATCCCCCTTCTGCTCCAGGACTGAATGCTTTCCCAATTAAACTACGCGGGCAAGGGCTTATCACTGCTGCTTGCCGTCCTGACATGTACGCCACCTCTGTAGTACGTCACATCATCTTTCTGCTCTGGAGCTGAATGCTTTCCAATTAAGCTACACCGGCAAGGCCTTATCACTGCTAATTGCCGTCTTGACATGTGTACGGCACATATACCACCCTTGAGAAAGGTGGATGCACGAAATTACAGGTTTCGGGTCCATCGCAAACCACGCTGGCAGAAACTCTCTGTAGAAGAAGACGGAATTCTCATTAATTCCAGATTATGTGTGGGAGAAGTATCACACATTTCTCGAAACGAAGAAGGAAGTCTCAATAATTCCAGACGATGCATGGAAGGAACATTACCTATTTTTCGAAGAACCTAATGGCGGGGAGATTCATTTTTACGTTCGGGCACCAATGTGAAATTTAAATCCTCTCTTAACCGGTGACGATCCACATCTTTCTGCTCCGGTGCCAAATGTTTTCCCAATAAAGCTACCCAGGCAAGGGCTTTTCGTTGCGACTTGTGTTGACATGCATGTTACCTCCGTAACACGTCACATGTATTGCAGCTGAGTTTTGCCAGATGTTGTAAATCGACGGCAAAATTATTAAATAAGTTGATAAATATGTTTTCACATTATTGAAGTACAATAATAATTCCTACTATATACGCCATATTTGACCACCCATTCAACACATTCAGTATCTTAACGTTCTCCCGCTCAATGTGGGAAAAAGTTCTAGAGAAGAATTTTCTCCTAAATGAGTGTATTGAATAAATAGTCAGATATCCAGGTGAGAAACTTTTCTTCAGCAGCCAAGCATCTAATTCAACAGACATATCCGTCAAATTTGATGATGAACATACTGTAATAGCAGCCCTGTGGTGACTTCTTCATTCTAATCAACAAGGCTTGCACATCCACTTCCTAAGACTACGACACTTGTATGAAAAAAGGGAAAAGTGTGTGTAGTTATTATTGCGCTACGACGGGATGCTGATACGTTCTCGGCCTCACCCTGAAGGAAATGTGCTAGAGAACTAAAATTTGCAGGCTATTCCACGTAGTCACCCCGAAGTTCAACATACTTGGCACAGCGTTTCTGGAGTTTCTTTAACCCTTCCAAAAAAATTCTGAAGTATGATCACTCAAATACTGCTCTGCTGTGATATCCCCTCCGAATTCCCTTTCAAGCTTTCTTAAGGTTTGGAAACAAGAAATTGTCCGGTGGAACAAAGTTTGGTGAGTAGAGTGGATGATCTATCACTTAAACCCCAGATCCCTCAAAACATCCATTGCCTTGCCAGCATTGTGAGCCGGCGCATTGTTCTGCAAAAAGAAAACACCTTTCCGCAGTTTTCCTCGCCTTCTTTCCTTCAACGCTTCCTTTAGTCGGCACAGCAAGTTGGAATAGTGTTCAGCATTTATTTTTCGGCCCTTTTGGAGATAGTCAGTCAGTTAAAACGCCTTCCGAATCCCAAAAACCGTTGCCATGACCTTTCCTGCAGACCTTTGAGTCTTGAATTTCTTTGTCCGTGGAGAACTCGAGTGCCACCACTGCAGGGATTCTTGTTTCGTCTCTAGATCGTAGTGATGTAACCACGTTTCATCAACAGTGAAAATTCGCTGCAAAGCATTATCACCAGATTGCTCAAAATGCTGCAAAACCGATTTGGAAGTGTCCACTCATTTTCGTTTCTCATCGGCGTTCAAACATTTAGGCACCCACTTCGCTGACATCTTCTGCATATCCAAGTGCTCATGAATTATGAACCCAACACGTTCCCCGCATATCTCCAGTGTCTCAGCTATTGATTTAGCCGAGATTCGCCGATCTGACAAAATCAAGTCCTGAACGTGATCAACAATTTCGCGTGTTGTCACTGTAGAAGGCCTCCCAAATCTTGCTGCATCCTCGGTCTCAAAGTCTCTACGCTGAAAGTTGGCACACCATTTCTTCACAGTGGAATATGAAAGGCATTTGTCACTTAATGTTTGCGTCATACACTCACAGATTTCCTCTGTAGTTTCCTTCTGCAGGAACAGAAATTTCATGACAACCCGGAGTTCCACATTCGAAAATTCAACACTTTGCATTGATATGATTCATTTCAGGACGTTAAACATTTGTGAACAAAAAAAACAGCTATTAGTCTGAAAATTGGCACATTACAATACAAAATAAAGCACTTTCGAGCTGCAGTGACAAAATAATGTTACAATTACAGAAAGTGAGTTAGGCCGAGAACTTTTCTGCATCCCCTCGTTTAATTACATTTGTGAATTTTAATAATTGTGCATAGATTTTTTTTACTGGAACTCCGATTTCGAGCAAAATAGAAATCTGGACTTCATAGGTGGAGATGAAATAGGTTCAGGATAAACATGTTCACATTAACTACCAAAAGATGAATCATTTTTTTTTTGATCAAGAGAAAATGCTGAAATTTGTTGGCCATCACTATCGCTGAAAATAATACGATTGTGCTCCTCTGTGAATTTTCGGAGTGAAATCTGATATTGGCAGTCATAAAGGAAATACTTGTTTAATCAATGTAGCGAAAATGAAGTTATACACAATGCGTCAAAGAATTTTTAAGACTGGCGCTAGATTTCAGCTTACGGTGGCGCCACCAGTGTAATCGCGAATGCGTGTTAAACCGTGACCATCTGCTTGCTTTCTGCCAAATGTACTGCGCAATTGTTAATGTAACTCAAATGAAACGGCCGTTCATTAGAGAAGTAAAATTTTTTTCATGTTGAATTATTAAGGTGGAACAAAGGGCTGTTATTAAACTTAACGCAAAACTTGGTAAAAGTACGTACCAAATGATGAAACAAGTTTACGGTGAGTTTTGTTTAAGTAGATCAAATGTTTTCCTGTGGCACAGACGTTTTTTGGACGGAAGAGATATGCTAGAAGATAATAAGCATACCGGAAGACCAAGTTCATCTAGGACGCCTGAGATTATTGAAAACGTGCGTGATTTCGTGACAAACAATCGATGTGCGCCACTAAGAATGATGGATGAGTCTTTAAACATCAACAAAGAAACGATTCGAACCATTCTGCTTGAAGATTTGGGGAAAACAAAAGTCTGTGCTAAATTTGTTCCGCACACGTTAACCAATGAACAAAAATCAAGGAGAAGTGCACATTGCAGAGACATCATTTCAGCGGCTGAAAATGACCCAAACTTTTTAAAATCGATTGTTACATGTGATGAAACATGGTGTTTTCAATATGATCCTAAAACAAAGCGACAAAGTGTGGAAAGGAAGTCAAAAAACTCACCACAAGCCAAAAAAACAAGAAAAGTTCCATCGAAAATCAAAACAATACTCATTACATTCTTCGATAGTAAGGGTATTATCCACAAAGAATTTGTTCCAAGTGAACAAACAATTACTGGTGAGTTTTATTTAAATGTTTTGAGGCGTTTGATTGGCACAATTCGTCGCATTCGTCCAGAGTATCGGGATGAAAACAGTTGGTGTTTGTTGCACGATAATGCACCCAGTCACACCTCACTTCTTGTTCGTAGATTTTTGGCGAAAAATAACGTCTGTGTGTTGAATCATCCACCGTATTTGCCTGATTTAGCACCCTGAGACTTTTCTTTATTCCCAAAACTTAAAATGACGTTAAAAGGGTGTTATTTTGATGATATTTTGACCATACAAACAGCTTCGACGCGTGCTTTGGAGGCAATTCCACAAAGTGAACTGGAACAGGCATTCGAATCATTATTAAATCGCTTTAACAAGTGTATTGAAGCCGGAGGGGCTTATTTTCAATAACAAACCAAAACAAATTATAATTTCTTGTTTTTATTTCATTTTACAGACCCATTCTTAAAAATTCTTTGCCACACTGTGTATATCTAAGAGATTGTATTTTTTTGTAAAATATTAAGTAAAAACTGCATTTTAGAATTTATGACACCTATCAACACAGTTTCATCTCTTTATGGCGGCATTTTTCAGAAAACGGAATTCTGAAATTTCGTGCAAGCATTTTTAACGACATAAATTTTGTGAACTTAACTAACCAACGTCTTCTTTAATGTGATACTTCCCTTAAGGCGACCATCATTTGTGACCGTCTTTATTGTTCATTTAACTGCCATCATTGATCACAACAGAAGAAATGCAGTCTGCAACTGGACTCGTACACATTCCTCCATGAATGAATATCGCACGTTACTTCATTCAAAATAAGAAATCTGGTCAGAATTTGGTTGCGTGACTTCCACGCAAAGACATACGGCTCGTTGAAATTTTCCCAATAAGAAATTTAAAAGACTACGTAGTCGAGTCCGTAGACAAAACATTAGAAACAGGGATGCTGGGCAGTTGACATGGGCCTACTCCGCATGGAGTAGAACAGACCCAAATAGAACGCAGGCGATAATTGCACGTACGGCAGGGCTTCGCATCAGTGTATCGTAATCTACGAACATGGGTAAACGTGGTGATCTGAGCGACTTTGATTGTGGACGCATTGTCGGCGCAATACAGATGGGTCATTACATTGCCCAAGTAAGAAGAACCTTAGGGTTCCCGAGGGCAATCAAGGGTGTACCGCGGGTATACCATAGACGGACATACCAGCGCCTAGGGATCAACCATGGCCGACCACACGCCATAGATAACCAGGTTCGACGTAGACAACCGAGACTGTTACAGACCGACCTCACGGCAACTGTGGGCCAAACCACGTCCAAGGTAAATGTGGGAGGCCAAAAGCAGCGTCAGCAAGCAAACGATACAGCGCACGCTGCATACCGTGGGCTGCGAGAGCCGACGCCCTACTTGTGTGCCACTTTTTACTGCTCATCACCCGAAATTACGCCTTGTCTGGTTACAGGAACTTCAAACCTGGACCTCTGCAGGGGTTACAGCGTCGTGTGATCAGAGAATTCCGTTTCAAACTGTACCGGGAAGGTGCGACTCTGGCGTTGACAGCCTGAGGCCTTGGCTCCGCCGTATCATATCGGCTCTGTTCAGGCCGGTGGTGGCTCTATGGTAATTTAGGAAGCCGTCTCATAGAACACATTGGATCCCTTAGTGTGACTTGAGAGGTTCTTAACTTCTGCATGCAACTAGAATGTGCTGGCTAATCACCTACACGCTTTCGTGATCTTTACGCATTCTGCTGGCCGATGGTCTGTTTCATCAGGACAAAGCGTAGCACCATCGGGTTGCAGCCACCCTGGGATAGTTCGAAGAAAACTCATATGAATTTTGAAACCATCCAGTGGCTTCCAAGATTCCCGGATTTAAACTCTGTGGAAGCTCTCTAGAATCCCGTGGACTGGAACTTGAGATTCATGGATCCTGGGCTGACATCTCGGGGTAGTTGAAGACAATTCTGCAAAAGGCATGGCTGGCATTACCTCCGAAAACCCTCCGGCATCTGTTGGAGTCGATGCCTCGGCGTGTACAGACTGTTATTCGAGTTCTTGTAGAACCAACACGCTATTAGGTAGTTATCTCTACTGTGTTTTACGCTTTCCAACCGTAGGTTGAAGAAGCGTATAACCGATATAGTCACGTTCCTTTCGAGCTCTGTGTTTGTGCCCAGTTTTTGAAAGTATATAGTGAGTGTTTGTTCCTATTTTTAAGTTCCCCTTCAAGAAGAAGATCTGTACATTCTTTTAGCTCAGCTCCCAAGTCGGTGAGTTGCATATTTTGTTTGCATTCAGCGTTTTATTATTTTCGATCAAGCTGATCGATCCTTAAGTTAATCCTCGCCATTTACAATGGCAGGCACTGATAAGGGTGATGTCCACGCCCACATCAGTGATGCTCATTCAACCTCCTCCTCCTCCTGACTCTCAGGAGACCAATCAGCATTTATGCACGTAAGAGACGTCATACGCATACAAGATGTGACGCGAGACTTCTCTGCAAAGGCTCAAGCTGATATGCCTGCCCAAGAGAGTGACGTCACCTTGACGCACGGCCCTGGTTCATTTGCCGAAGCTATGGATGTGACCGATTGCACGGTTGCGTTGCCTTCAACTGGCTCAACTCAGTTTACCAAGCCGCTACCAGCAATGAGCACTGTATCGCATCCTTCCGCTGCCAACTCTACGTCTCTCACTTACTCCACAGTGACCTCCGGAGCGAGAGTTCCTTCCAAGTTTATTGCGCCCGTTTTTCCTGACTCTTACGTCAGTGTTGAGGGTAGTTCTGCCACCATCGATATCCCAGAGGATTCCCCAGCCAGGAAACAATTTTTCTCCACAATGGATTTCGGTGTCTGTTTTGATGCATTACCAGACACGAAACTCAAGGAATATAGTATTGCCTTAAACAAGATGCTTCCTACAGGAGCTTATATCACTCATATGGCTCGAAAGCCACGGGCCGTATTAGTGTATTTTGCCCGTAAAGAACATGCAGACCTTGTGATGACTGCTGGCTTATCCATCAAAGATGTGCATCTTCTGGATGAACCTGTGGCACAGCGACCTATCCAGGTCACTTTCCACCCAGTCCCACCTGAAGTCTCAGATGTAGCTCTATGCACTTTACTCAGCAAATTTGGCCGAGTGGTTGGACCAATAACGACCCATTCGGCGGCGCCCAGAGATCCCGATGACAAATCCATTGCAGGGTTTCGTCGAAGTGCCCGTGTCATATTTCCGTCCGACGATCATCTGCTTGCGTGCCCGAAGATCCTAACCGTACGGTGTGGCCAGCAACGTCGGAGAATCGACGTCATTACCTCCTTGCACTGCACGCTTTGCCATGGCGAAAACCATCTTCGCGTGCACTGCCCACATCAAGTTCCACCGACTCCGACCGGCGCTCCTACAGGTACTGTTCCTACCTCGAAGCGTACTACACCATCTACGTCAGCACAGCAGGCCTCGGAGCCAAGATATGATAAAAAAAACGTCCACTTACAGACGTTGGTCAACGCAACGCTCCCACAGCCGCTTCCTCTTTTTCACTAGAGGACTTTCCTACAATTGCCTCCTCACTCCCGCAACGTCGTCGCTCCACCACTGAGTCCCTTTCAGAGGGTTTACAACCAGCTATTATCACTGGAACCTCCGAAACAGCTGATGTGGAGTCCGCTGGTCCAGAGACGCAGTGTGAGGATGCGACGACCGAGACTCCACTGAAGCGCCGCGGCTCTGGCCGCTGCAGGCGTGTAGCGAAGAAGCAAAACTCTACTTCACCTCGTTCAACTTCCCTCTCCAGCAGTTCTCCTCGACACACCTCGCCAGCCGAAGTCTCCTTTCCCACGGTCGAAGAGTTCGCTGCATTTCTCCAGACAGCCAATATACCTCCCGTACCACTCTCATACATTTATCTCCATACATACTTAACGAATCCGACAAGCTACGCAATAGCGCGTGCTTTAGCAGTCAAGAATCCATCGCTTCGCCAACTTGTGCCAGAGCAGATCTTCAATGTGTCGCATTTCTGCCGCCAGAATGTTCACACCCATCCGTGGGCACAAATTTTCTATAATCGTCTCAAGTCTTTTCCTCCAGCTCTGAAAGATCTTCAGCTAGAGGCAAGGAACCCCACAATTAAAGATCGTGTCACTTAATTGCAGGGGATTCGCTTCCCCCCTCAGCAACTCTCTAGCATATGAAGACCTCAACCCGTTGGGGGCTGATATTCTCCTCCTTCAAGAGACAAATTGCAAACCATCTACCGTCTATTTTCGATAGCGCCAGTGGAACTTTGTGTTTCATCACGCTTATGGACTAACATCTCATAGCGGTCTTGCCATCGGCATTAGTCATACTCTCAATTCTATTATCACATCCCTCTCTGTGCGAAATATTTGTCGAGATCTCTTACAGCATGCATCCTTTACCATCGCGTCTTCCAGATATCATTTATTCAATATCTATATTCCAAGCACTACAACACATTTATCAGTTCTCTTCACGCGTCTTCGCAGAGCACTCGACCGTATCCCACCGTCAGACCATGTTCTCGTTGGTGGGGATTTTAACTGTACCCTGGATCCTCTTCTGGATAGGTCTTCTACAAATAGAGAGCGCCGCCATGCCCTGGCGAACCTGCTCTAGACAGTTGTCACGAACAACGCTCTTCATGATGTACATCGGAATATTCATCCATGGTCGACTAATTACACTTGGCGCTCCTCTCATGCGCAAAATCCTTTCTTAGCCCGCCTTGACAGGTTTTATGCCTCCAGTACTCTACTTCCTGCCGTGACAGAATCGAGTGTGCATCCCACGGCCTCATCTGACCACTGCGCCATTGCCATCATAGTCCATACTGCATCATTCAAACCCAGGATAATTCGCCTGTGGACATTTGATGATGCACTTCTCTCCGACCCGGCATTCTGCTCTTCGGTCCGGTCATTCCTGATTGACAGACGACCGCAGCTTCAATCTGCACTCTGCGGATTAAATTCTTGGTTGGAGATCAAGCAACAGCTCGTTCTGCATGTCCAAAACAACTCTTTCCAACTAAAGACACTCCAGAACATGCGCCTAGACTATGTTCGTTCAATGCTATCCATGCTCAGTCTCAGTGATCCTCTCTTCTCCTCCTTTCAAGAAGAGCTTCGATCTCTTCTCACTCCTCTGGCGCAACAAGCTCTCCGCCGACTTCGTTTGCAACACTTGACGCCGGATGCTCACAACTATGAGTTCCTGACGTCGGTGGAAAACACCCGACAAGCTTCGTCCATACTTCATCATCTACGCCTTTCTTCTGGAGAGGTATCAGATGAGCCGATTGCGCTTTGTTCCCATGTCCGTCAGTACTTCTCCATGAAGTTCAGTGAACCTCCTCAACTATCCTCTGCAGCAATGGATTTTCTCCTTTCTAATCTACCCCAGGTTCCCCCCTCTCGCTTCTTCTCTAGTCCTTTCCCCCACGCCCTCTGAACTAAACACTACATTCTTTTCTCTGAATTCTAGTGCCGCTCCGGGTCCGGACGGCCTAACCTTTAGCTTTTATAAAACTTTTCTGCCTCTTCTTCTTCCGTTTCTCCTATCCGCTTTCTCTGCTGCCTTTACTTACTCTCCTCTCCCGAGGGGATTCACAAATGCATACGTTGTCCTTTTCCCCAAAAAAGGTGATCTCCTTGACTTGGTGAACTGGCGCCCAATTTCCCTACTGAATCTCGACTACAAACTTTATACCAAGCTTCTTTCGCAACGACTAAATCCCATCCTCACTTACATCCTCTCCCCTAACCAGACTTACACAGTTCCCGGCCGTTCCCTATCTCACAACATCCATCTCCTGACTGATCTAATTCACCTTGCGCGCTCCCGCTCTGAACCCCTCGCCCTCCTCTCTTTAGACCAGCAGTCCGCCTTTGATAATATCTCCCACACTTATCTCTCCGCCACACTTCTCCGATTTGGATTTCCGCCTCCGTTTTTTTCTCTCCTCACCTCCATCTACCAGGACACCAGTTTCCAGGTCAAGTTGCCCACCTTTCTTACAGCACCAATCCTCTTCCGCCGTGGAGTGAGGCAAGGCTGCCCACTCTCCGGTCAACTTTTCGCTATAGCCTTAGAACCTTTTCTCCGCTCCGTTCAACGCTCCTTTCAAGCCACCCTGCCATCACTCATCGCCCTCACGAGACACCATGTCACCACTTCCGTGGCGTATGCAGACGACGTTACCTTCTGTATACGCCTGGATTTACAGTTCTCTTTGCACCAAAGTCTTTTCGCCGTTTACGCCTCCTGCTCCGGAGCTGCGATTAATACAACCAAAAGCACAGGCCTGTGGTGCGGCTCATGGGTTAACCGTTTGGATTCCCCATGGGGAGTGCACTGGTCTTCAGCCTCTCAACGTTTCCTTGGCGTACATCTTGGCGTCCCAGGTGAAGTCCCCAGCACAACGTGGAATACCATCCAGCCACGTCTTCATCGGTCAACTGCGTTTTGGCGAAAAGCGCAGTTCTGCACCTCATATTTCCAACGTGCACGTCTTGCGCAAACCTATCTTCTCTCCATGTGCACACATTCCTGGCTTGCTACTAAATCCCCACTTCTTCGTCTCAATGATATCACTCGCTGCTTCACCTCAGTTATCTGCACCGGACACCACTGGCTCAGTGCCCCCAAGCTCAGCCTTCCTCCTGACCAAGGTGGCATTGGCCTAATTGATACACGACTGTACTATCAAGCTCTCCGGATTACTTCGTTCATCCATCTTCATACCTCACCTGTTGCCGACGCCGTTACCGCAAGGAATGTCATCACCTCTTCGAGCAACACTAATTTCACTTTCACTTCTTTCATTCTAATGGACCTCCGTACTACCACTCACTCTCGCCTTCCTCCTGCCTTACGGGAGACTCTTACCTTTCTCCGCTCTCACCCGCTCACTCGATCCCCACCCGATTCCACCATTGAACTCCTTGCCTAACCCCTGTTCTTCTCCTCTCTTCTTCACCCCCTTCATCTTTCATGCTTCGCCTATCCTTCTTGGCTCCGAGTCGGAGTTCTAACCGTCAAAGACCTTGTAACCTCAGATCTGTCCTGGCGACCCTACGCCAGCCTCCCACCCACCGTTCTACTTTCACCCTCCTCTCGCTCTGTCTATGACTCCCTACTCTCTACCATCATTGCTAAGTTTCCTCATCTCGCAACCACCACCGGCCTGACCTTTGTTCCTTCCGCCTCCCTCCCGCTTCCTTTCTTTCTTTCAGTCGGTAGATCTACACTTCCACTCTCCTCTCTTTCAACCTCAGTTCTCTATCGGTTACCTTTAAAATACCACTCTCCTTCTCCCCTTCACATCCCTGATGTCTCCCAATCTTCTCTCACCACTGTCTGGTCTGCCACCCTTTCTCCTCTTTCAGCTCCTCTTGAAATAAACACTCACTGGCTTTTTCTCCACCGCCGTCTTCCCGTTCCATCAATCCTCCACCGCATGACCATTCTTGACTCACCTCTTTGCCCCTTCTGTGCTCAAGTATCTGATGTCTCTCACGTTTATCTACATTGTGTCATTCTCCTTCCACTACTCCATCTTGCATTTTCCATTGCTCAACGTTCAGCCACAACTGATCTTCTTTTCGATGCCTATAAGACACTTCTCCTGCAGGTCTCTCCGCCAGTCAAGCTTCCGCCCATCTGCTCATATATTTTCATCCTGGTGAAACACGTCATCTACGTATTTCATCAGCGCTGCCGAGATATCTCATCTCCTTATACCATCCACCAAGCTTCTGTGGAACTACTGTGCCACTTTCGGGAGCGTCTCCTCTCAAGACTTCGTCTAGAGAACCTTGTGGCCGTCGCCCAACAGAGAGAACAACATTTCCGTTCCACCTGGTCTCCGGCCGCTTCCTGGTTCGCCGGCATGCCAGCGACGTTACAACTGACTGTCGGTAGTTTATAACCTCGTTGCTCCTAGCTCTGTTGAACTTCAGTTCAACGTGCATGCTCACCATTGGTTTTCGGAATCAAACTTCAACATACAGCTTATATCTTCTAACACATGTGAATATATATGCACCATACTGTACAAATGTATACAGTCTTACTTGTTTTCTCTTTGATTAGAATTTTTTCTACCAGTACTAAGACATCGTAATTCCGTTTGCCTTAGGTTTCACATTGTCTACTTTGTCATCTACAGTTCTCCTTTTGTACAGTGCTTCATTATAATATTCTCGTTCTGTTATCTGTCAGCACTATAATATATTTATGCTTCGAGACGAAATGTTTCGACAATCTCTCTTATTGTTCTTGTGCAAAATGCCTGTACTTCTTACCACGAGGCTCTCTTGTGAATCAATACATCGTGCTGTATATAATGTACATAGAATTTTAGAGTTTGTATATTTTACCGTACAATATATGTACCAGGACGCCCATGTTCGCCTCCTGAACCCAACCTTGTTAATAAAATTGTGTTGAACTGAAGAAGCGTATATGCTTCAGCATTGTCCGTCCGTCTGTCGGCACGATAACTCGCGTAAACATGGTTCGATTTCGATGAAATTTTAGTATGTGGTAGGGGACCACTGGGGACGAACCCTATTGAAAATGGACGAAATGGGGTCAAAGGTCACGGCATAGGAGCGAGATCCATTCCGTTGCCCTTATGCCCCAAAACTTGCGTAAATAAAGTTCGATGTCGATGAAATTTTAGCATATTGTAGGGGACTACCTGGGAATGACCCCTATTGAAAATGGGTGAAGTGGGTTCAAAGGTCACGGAATAGAAGCGGGATCTATTCCATTGCCCTGATGCATCATAACTTGCGTAAATATGGTTCGATGTCGATGAAATTTTAGTATATTGTAGGGGGACCACCTTGGAATGAACCCTATTGAAAATGGGTGAAGTGGGGTCAAAGGTCAGGACATAGGAGCGGAATGCATTCCATTGCCTTTATGCGTCATAACATGCGTAAAAATGGTTCGATTTCGATAAAATTTTATTATGTGGTAGGGGACCACCTGGGGACGATGACGTCACAATCTCGCGATTGATAGGTTGGCGCGCGGTCACGCCATCTGTCTCATTACGTCACGCGTTGTGAGTGGATCCTATTAAAGTTTTATGACGTCACACTTTTGCGAGCAGATGGTTGCGATTCTCATCTGCCTTATTACGTCATGCTTTATGTGCGCATGTTCGTCCGCACGATAACTCGCGTAAAAATCGTTCGATTTTGATGAACTTTTAGTATGTGGAAAGGGATCACCTGGGAAAGAACCCTTTTCAACGTGAACGAAATGGGGTCAAAGTTTAGCACATAGGAGCGGGATCCATTCCACTGCTATTATGCGTCATAACTAACGTAAAAAAGGTTCGATTTCGATTAAATTTTAGTATATGGTATGGAACCACCTGGGGACAAACCCTATTGAAAATGGGCGAAATGGGGTCAAAGGTCAGGACATAAGAGCGGAATCACTTCCATCGCCATTATGCGCCATAACGTACGTAAAGATTCTTCGATCTGGTTTTAATTTTAGTATATGGTATGGGACCACCTGGGGACAAACCCTATTGAAAATGGGCGAAATGGGGTCAAAGGTCAGGACATAAGAGCGGAATCACTTCCATCGCCATTATGCGCCATAACGTACGTAAAGATTCTTCGATCTGGTTGAAATGTTAGTATGTTGTAGGAGCCTGCCTATTAAATAGGCAAAATGGGGTCAACGAATCCTATTGAAAATGGGCGAAATGGGATCAAATGTTAGGACACATGAGCGGATTCTATTCCATAGCCCTTATGCATCATAACTTAAGTAAAAATGCTTCCATTCCGACAAAACTTTATCATGTTATTTCGGGGGTATACTGAACCGGTTCTGTAGAATATCATCGAAATGGGATCAAAGTTCAGGGCACAAGACCGAGATTTATTTCACAGCCATTATCCTCATAACTTGAGTAATGATTTCTGGTATGTTGGAAAGCGTATCATAATCAATGCATTGCATGATTTTGCTAACTTGTTTTTTTTTTTGTTTTTTTGTTCTTTTTTATTGGAAGTTTTACGACCACCGTGAACAACACTCCGCGGGCTATAAGCTCGCCCATCTCTAATTTAGGGCCACTGCCTCCAGGGAAGGGAGAGAGCCAGGGCCGTACAACAAACACAATATCCATGCCTCACCGGGATTCGAACCCCGACCCTTCTCGGACGAATGGTCATAAGCCAGCGCTTAGACTACTGCGCCACCGGGGAGGCCTCTACTGTTTTGTCCATCGAGTGTGTATGCAGCCTTTTAAATCGGTGGCCGGCCGCCCCGGTGGCGTAGTGGTCTAAGCGATAGCCTCTGATCATTCGTCTGTAAGGGGCCCGGGTTCGAATCCCGGTGAGGCATGGATGTTGTGTTTGTCTTACGGTACTGGCTCTCTCCCTTCCCTGGAACCAGTGACCCTAAATTAGGGACGGGCGACTGCTTATAGCCCATTGAGTTGCTCACGGTGGTCGTTAAACCTCCAATCAAAAAAAAAAAATCGGTGGCCGCAGTCTTTAAGTCCGTTCCCGAGTGATCTGAGTATAGACAGATTCTTAAATCAAGTGGTGTGATGCGTTGTCTTCTGACCGTTGGTCCTTGATGAGACAGTGTTCGAGTCCCTGATGAGGAAAGTGTGTTGCATTTGTCCGATTGCACTGGATCTGTCCTTTACCAGCAACAAACAGGTGAAAATTAGAGAAGGGAGACTGCTCATAGTTGCTAATGGTGGTCGTTAAACCTTGAAAATAGCCGCCCCGGTGGCACAGTGGTCTAAGCGATGGCTTATGATTATTCGTCCGAAAGGGGTCCGGGTTCAAATCCCAGTGAGGCATGGATGTTGTGTTTTTCTTACGGTATTGGCTCTCTCCCTTCCCTGGAACCAGTGACCCTAAATTAGGGACGGGCGACTACTTATAGCCCATTGAGTTGCTCACGGTAGTCGTTAAACCTAAAAATAAAAAAATCAACTTTACTTTCGAAACACGAAATCAGTATTTTAAATTTGCTTCAGCAGTAAAATATTAAAGTTTATTTTTAACGTGCAAATGTCAGACAATGGAAACCACAAAACGCACTCAACTAACTCTTGTTACATGGAACGGAACAAGGAAACACAAGACAAGGTTGAAGTGCGAAAATTATAAATAATTTCTTACCTGCATTTGGTAACAAAAAGAAGATCAATCCACAGTTTAGCAAAATTACTGTTCCTATGACAAAAAATGGAAGTCCGTATCCGCCAAGCTAAGATTATTGAATAAAAAAATTAATAACATAGTCCATAAAGTAAAATTAAAACAAAATGCTAATGAAACAACAATGAAACAACATTGCAGAATAAGAGTTTCAACAGAAGTACCTGTCTTTAGCAAAGTGCTAAAATGGCTACCGCAGTCACCAGAACGTAGCCCAATAAAACACTCGTGATTGAGATAACCATTCGTAACAGAGTTTCTTCTCCGCCGGAAATTCCGCAATTTGTGGATACTATGACGTCGTCTCGGCTGAACATACCTGTACTAGCAAAACGATATCAGCTCCTCGTTGATACTATGATGCACCAAATGGAAACTGCTTTGAAGGCCAATGGCGATCCAACACTTTATTACGTAGCTGTTCCTAATAATTTGGAACTTCAGTGTATAACTTCAGGTGTCGGTTACGAAATTCAGGTTTCTTCGGTTACTAAGTTCTTTTCTGGCATATTGACTAGTTCATCTCTCTTATCAAACTTTGTTTTTAATCTTATTTCTCGAATTCGAATTTTCGCAAATACACTCATCGTCAGAAAAATAGTTGCACCCAGAAGGACGTGTCGAATTGCAATGCTATTCGGGAAGAAAGTAAAGGTTACCAGGAACAGTAAATGATTAAACATTGAGACTGATATGGGCAATATTTATTGAGCTACACGCGAATAAGTAGTGTCTCTCAGTATGACGTTGGGCCGCCATGTTTACTCACACAGCAGGCCAGACATCTCGGCATGGAGTTTTACAGGTTCCTAATGGTATCCTGCGATAAGCCATCTTATGCAGATTGAATCTTCTCACGCAGTTCCTGCAGATTATGCGGTAAAGGTGGAGTGTTGATAGCGCGTCTAAAAAATCCCAAATATTTTCAATCGGCGATAGCTCTGGTGATGTCGCTGGCCTTGAAGGCAAGCTTTCCAGAAAACAGCAGTATGCGGACGAGCCTTGTCCTGTTGGAAAATCGCGCCGGAGTGAGCGTTGAAAAAAGGTAGGGTAACTGGTTGCAGGACCTCATTAACGTAACGTTGGGCTGTCAAGTGCCTGCAATGAACACCAAAGGTGATCTGTCATCGTAGGTAATTGCACCCCATACCATGACACTAGGTATTCTGTACGTGTGACGCTCTACAACAAACCCTTCATCTTGGCGCTGACCACGGTGACTCCACACGGATTCGTTGGTCGTCTCATCCAAGACAACAGCGTAACTCGTCACTGAAGATAAACACACTGCCATTCTGAGTGGCTCCATGACATCATTGCAGTATTTGGCGACGATGCAATGGTGTTAAGGGCAGTCGTCGTCATGGTCTGCGTTCGTTTAGTCCTACGTCGTGCAGCCGCCTGCCAATGGTGCTGGCACTAATCGGATGATGCATGGAGGGTACCACTGCTCGCTGAATATCCTCAATCGTGGATTTGAGTCACTCCGCGCATGTCGGACAACCGTCGGTCTTTTCGTCCCTTCCTGTCGCTGCTGCGTGTCTTGTTATATCCACTGCCGCCAACAGCGTTCTATGGTGATATCCGAAAGACCGTCATGGCGCAATACGACGATTAGACCATCCCGCTTCCCAAAGACGCGGCTTTTTTCGAACTCCTTCAACTGCTCGAATTGCTTCCGCGTTTTCTCCGTAGCAAACTTCACTCGCAAAGGATGCAACCAACACAGCAGCATGTGTCAGAATGACAAGCAAGGGCAACGAGACCACCTTATACACTGAGTGGCCACTTTATTATGACCACCTGACAGTTTTAAGCAAATGAGCTATGGCTGCACGATGTTGCCCCCAGAGGGCGAGGCTAGTATAAAAAGGGAAACCTCAGTGCTTGCGACAGTAGTAGAGGTGATTTTTGGATGACGAGATGGGTAAAAAATGCGATTTAACGTACTTTCAACGTGAGATGATTGTAGGAACTCGGAGCCATGGAGCGAGTATCACGGAAACCGCCGCATTCGTGAAATGTTCCAGAGTAGCTGTTGTTAAAGTGTTTAAAGACTGGACTGTCAGCCAAAAAACTGGGTCTCTACGTGCAACGTGTGGTTGTCATCGACTAGTGACTGCTCGGGCGGAACGGAGAGTGTCCAGACTGGTAACAGACAACAGAAGGGCAACAGTGCAACAAATTACAGACCATCTTAATCAAGGATCCCCTCAAATGATCTCTGCACGCACTGTTCGCCGTACACTGAATCGGATGGGATATGGCAGCCGAAGGCCTGTTCGATCACCTTTGCTGTCTGCCGTTAACAAGAGAAAATGGCTCCAGTTCACACAGGAGCTATGGCCGTTAACAAGAGAAAATGTCTCCAGTTCACTAGGAGCTTGTACAGTCGATAATTGGAAACAAATTATGTGGTCCGATGAATCACGTTTTCAGTTGCACCATGCCGATGGCCGAGTGAGAATTTGGCGAAAACAGCACACAAGCATGGACCCCAAATGCAATGCTACAACCCTTCAAGCTGGTGGAGGCAACGTTATGGTTTGGGGAATGTTTTCCTGGCATGCGTTTGGCCCTTTAATTCGTGTTGATCAACGTCTGACTGGCACATCATATCTAAACATCGTTGAGGACCAAGTGCATCCTGTCATGTAGATGGTTTATCCCAATAGCGATGGCTACTTTCAACAAGATAATGCGTCCTGCCATAGTGCTCGTATTGTACAGAATTGGTTTCAGGAACATGCCGGGGAGTTTACTTTGCTTAGGTGGCCCCCACAGTCTTCAAATCTCAACCCCATTGAGAATTTGTGGGATCAAGTTGAACGAGCCATCAGACAGCTGGATCCACAACCCTGCAATCTCACACTCCTAGAAAGGGCTATTCATCAAGCATGGTCTCAGATTCCAGAAACGACCTCTCAACATCTGGTGGAGTCCATGCCACGAAGAATCGACGCAGTATTGAAGGCAAAAGGTGGCCCAACGAAGCACTGAGGGGGTGGTCATAATAAAGTGGCCACTCAGTGTATAGGCTATCGGGAACAGAGCTACCTTATATAGGCTATCAGGCACAGAGCTACGATCGCTCCTGGCTTTCGTCAGGTGCGCGGCCGAGCGTGATACATGAATCATTTGCATGTCTCACAATGTCAAACCTAGCCACCAAGTTTCATTGCTGTCGGTTGCTTTCTTCTGGGTGCAACTATGTTTTTGACGATGAGTGTAATTTGACCAGACGAGTAGTTTCTTTCTTTCATCTTTAATTCTATTATCATAAGAAAAGTAATTAACTCGTTTCGCCATCAGCTTTCCCACACTACACTAAGATTTTTCGAATTAAGAAATATCTTTTTTTTTTAATTTGATTTGAGGTTTAACGACCACCGTGAACAACTCAGTGGGCTATGAGCAGTCTTCCGTCCCTAATGTAGGGCCACTGGTTCCAGGAAAGGGAAAGAGTCAGCGCAGTAAGACACACACAACATCCATGTCTCACGGGAATTCGAACCCGGACCCATCTCGGACGAATGATCAGAAGCCATCGCTTAGACCACTGCGCCACCTGGACGGCGAAATATCTTTGCTCTGTTTTCCTTTTTTCATTTTTTCGATGCTCTGTTTACTTTCCTATGAAACTCCTGATCAATAATTTCTTCTAGCTCACCACAACGTTTAATAAATCCTTCATTTTCTGCAAATACGTAGTTATGCAAATTCTGTCAGCAATCGTTTCTTGTAACTTTTAGCATTTCGTTTTTCCATAATAATATTGCCGTATCGTCAAAATCACGAATCCATTCTTATATGGAATAAGTTCTACTACCATCAAAAAGTAGGAACGGTGTCAATTTTCTCGAAAGGTCATCGCAAAAAACAAACTTGCTCTTGACTAGAACAAACGTTCCACAAATTTTCGTTAACGACGCCATAAATACAGAACATACAAGCCTAATTTCATCGTCCAATGCGCTTCTCCTTTCCTCATTTAAAGTAATTCTTATCTCCTTTTTCTTACAGACGTTTTATTTGTCATGGAAATTCGATTCTTCATTCTTCTCGGCTACTGACGCATACAGATTTTTGCCACCTTAGTGGCCGGGTGGTCTGAGAGGCTAGCTTCCAACCATTCCTCCATAATGGGCGGCCTGGGTTTGAGTTCTGGATGAGGTATGAGCGTTGGCGTTCTCCCTTCCCTGTAACTATTGGCCCTAAATTAGGAAGCTGCCACTGCTTACAGCCCATCGATTTGCTCATGGTTTTTCTTGAACTCCTAAAGGTACTAAATCCAATTAAGCTGGCCGATATATTTCGGAGAAGATCGACTTATGATGTATTGTAATAGAGACGAAGAATGATACATATAGCTATACGTCATCTTCAGATTAATTTTGCGTCCCATTGGGTTGATGCAGATAAAATCTCTGGACGGAGAGTGCCATTTGCAAACCCTCGTAAAAGTTGGAAGCACCTACCCCAGTAGTTACAATAGGCTTCCTCTGCATCGAGAAATTTATGCCAACGAGGTACGATGTTGTGTGTAGATATTAGGAAGATAAAACTTCAGAGTCCGTGAGCGAAAATTTTTGCGACGACCTTACATACAGCTTGGTCATGTGGAAATGTCTTCTCTGCCAGGAAATGCTTCAGTTGCAGGATGAGATTATAATTCGTGGAAGAAATGGCTGGTGAATGTGCAAGTGCGGTAGAGTTTCGTATTCCTAATGGTAGATTTGTTGGACTGTCCTTTGGGAAATATGTCGGCTAGCATTGTTCTGCAACAGAAGGACTCCATGGCTGTTGACCAAACCTGGCTGTTTCGTACGGAGCTTTTTGTGCATCTGCTGCATTTTAGCAAAATATCGGTTCGAATTCATAGTCTCACCTGGTCTGAGAAACTTTTGGCTGTTGACCAAACCTGGCTGTTTTACGGAGCTTTTTGTGCATCTGCTGCGTTTCTGTAAAATATCGGTTGGAATTGACTGTCTCACCTGGTCTGAGAAACATTTGGCTGTTGACCAAACCTGGCTGTTTTGTACGGAGCTTTCTGTGCATCTGCTGCATTTCAGCAAAATATCGGTTCGAACTGGTAGTCTCACCTGGTCTGAGAAACTGTTTTATGATAGTCTCACCTGGTCTGAGAAACAGTTTTATGATAGTCTCACCTGGTCTGAGAAACTGTTTTATGATAGTCTCACCTGGTCTGAGAAACTGTTTTATGATAGTCTCACCTGGTCTGAGAAACAGTTTTATGATAGTCTCACCTGGTCTGAGAAACAGTTTTATGATAGTCTCACCTGGTCTGAGAAACATTTTTATGATAGCCTCAACTGGTTTGAGAAACCTTTGGCTGTTGACCAAACCTGGCTGTTTCGTACGGAACTTTCTGTGCATCTGTTACATTTCAGCAAAATATCGGTTTTAATTGATAGTCTCACCTGGTCTGCGATAATTTGGGGCAGTGTTTAGGTAGCTCCGCGATATCCAACCGCTTGCAATTGCTGTTGATGACCCAGTTTTTGTCGCAGGCTAAGATACAGTGCTGGAAGCTCTTCATGGTCATAAGCCAGCGCACTGGTCCAAGAGCGTCCGGGATCAAAACCTGGTGAAGCATAGATGTTGTGTTTGTCTTCCGGCATTGGTTCTCTTCTTTCCCTGGTAATAGTTGCTCTTAATTAGGGACGGCCGACTTCTTATAGTCCATTGAGTTGTTCGCAGTGGTCGTTAAACTATCAAACAAAAAAAAAAAAAAATAGACTGGTAAAGATATCCTCTTTGAATAATGCACAGTTTTCCCGTTTGGAAGCATAAATGTAAAAGTCTTTTCCTCGCTATTTATGTTCCGAGGAGACATTTGAAAAGCGTTTTTCTGTGTACATATCTGTAAAGAAGATTTTTTTTTATATTTCCTACTTTTTCGTTATTCAAAATTCTTCTGCCAGGGGGCGTCAGGGTATATTCCTATGTGGCATACTTTATTCGAAGAGCAACATAGATATCGCGCAATCAGCAAATCAAATAATTGCGCCAGCTAGCAGGAAAATTGTATATTATTTTGGGCAGGAAACGAGCATAAAATGATTCCGTGGTTAGTAGTCTGACTGAAAACGAATTTTTTTCAACCAGAATTTTTAACGGGTAGATGTTGCTTCATTTATGCTGGAAAAAGAAATGTAACTTATGCCCTCTAATGGTAAACTTATGCGCTATTAAAAAAGATCGAAATAGTATCCTGGTGCTCTTTGCAGACAACTTACGCTACGAATCTTTCGTATGCCAAGATCTTTGTGGGTGTAAAATAAAACGAGTGATTCAAGAGCACACATTTATTTACCTATACTATAATGCATTTATTCGCGTCACAGACGACCACACCAAGCCACAGTCCGGTACAAACTACGCGGAATTAAATCATAACAACAAACAATAAGGTTTACTAATTCCTGACATTAAGAGGTACTTAGATATGTGGAATGATGAATGTTATTGTCGTAAAACCAATGAAAGAAGGCATGCGAGTCATAAAAGCAAATAGTTACTAGAGGAAGCAATATTAATTAAGTAGCAATAGTAAATATTTCGATTGTTAACATTTTTAAAAAACAATGTTTATTGTTATTATTATTGTATATTATTCAGATTTAGACGAACGTAAGAAATGACCCGGACGCAAGAAATGCGATGTACCTACGAAAGTCCACCTGCGCATGCGCAAGACAAAATACACTCTGATTCATAAAGAAGTATACAGTTGAAGACACGGAGCACAACTGCGAACCGTTAGGTAGATGTACTCATTAAGTTTGTATCCCGCTATTGAGGGAAGTAACGTAGGCGATAGCGAGGGTGTCACGGACTAGTCAGTCAAAATTGCGTCTGCAACGGAGGTGTTTTGAGTCCTTGAATTGAGCAAAACGGAACCTGTAACTGTTGCGCAACGGCATTTTCGATCACGATTCGGAAAAGAACCTCCAACTAGAAAATCTATCTACGATTGACATAAAAAATTTGAAACTACGGGCTGTTTGTGCAAACTTAAAAGTCCTGGACGACCGCGTGTATCGGAAGAAGTCGTCGATAGTGTTTGCACCGCCATTCAACGAAGCCCGAGAAAATCAACGTGGAGGGTGAGTCGTGAAGTGCAGATTTCACAGCCCACTGTCTGGAAAATTTTGAGAAAGAAGCTGAAAATGATTCCATACAAAGTGCAGATGTTGCAAAATCTCACGGACCTTTACAAGACAAAGCGCTTTAATTTTTGTGCAGAAATGCAGCACCGTTTTGAAAATGACAATTTTGCCGATCACTTAGTTTTCACCGATGAAGCTATATTTCACGTGAGTGGTCAGGTAAGCAAGCACAATGTTTGCTTTTGGGGAACGGAGAATCCCAGATTTACAGTGCAACACGTGCAAGATTCTCCTAAGGTAAATGTGTTCTGTGCTGTGTCCAAAAAGAAAGTCTACGGCCTTTTCTGTTTTCACGAGAAAACTGTCACGGGAGGCTCTTTTCTGGATATGTTAAGTCTTTGGTTGATGCCACAGTTGCAGGACGACAGTGACAACTTTATTCTCCAATTGGATGGTGCACCACCGCACTGGTTAGGCGACGTGCGATATTATCTCGATGAACATCTTCCTCACCGATTGATTGGACGAGCCGCGGACTACAACATGCCACTGACCCAATGGCCACCCAGACTTTGCGACTTTTCCCTGTGGGGGTAGGTAAAGGACAAGGTATTCGCCCCTTCCTTTCCTGTTGATCTAGCGGAGCTGAAACAGCGTATCACAGCCACTATCACTGCACTTGATCCAGATATCTTATCTCGCGTTTGGGCGGAAATGGATTACCGGCTCGATGTGTGTCGTCTGACTAAGGGTGCACACATAGAACATCTGTGACTGTCTCTAAAAAACTTGAAACATTCCCCTACAATTCTGTTACAGGTAATATAAAATATCTTACATTGTTCTTGCTTTATAGTGCGTTGAAACTGTATACTTCTTTATTAATCACCCTGTATGACCTCAAGATAGAATGCAAAGCTTAATCGCTAGTGTGTTAGTGGGGGAGGGGGAAGGGGGATTGTGACTTTTGGTCTAAGACAGCGGTTCCCAACTTTTTGTACACTATTCCTCTCCATCGGGACTAGCTAGCAATGGCGCCCCCCTCCCCCTTCCCTAGCATACACACAGGTGTTCATTGCTCTATAATCAGTATTTATTTTCTTTTATTACAAATTCAATGACACCGGTAATGTTTGATTGAAAATATTAAGCAAAAATGTAACTGCATTACTAAAAATACAAATATACTTACCTACAGCACTTTGCACAAATAAAGTGTGTAATATCTGTACATAGTATACAACCAGGAGTTTATTCCTCCTGAATAAAGTTATAATAATCAAAATTAAAAAACGTTTTCCATATTTTCACAAACTGTGCACATCAATGTTAAACGTGGGCTTGTTTTGAATTGCACAAACAATCGATGTTTGGCCCTAACTGTGTCAGTAATACACGCAGGTCGTTCTTCACATTAAAGAGTTTCGCAGGTCTAAGGCTCTCATTGGTGAGAATTTGGAAACAAATGACACACTGCGGCTGTTGAACGCCGGATTTGCTACTGAAACAAGAAAATCCGAACTTGATATAACTTGCGTCATATTGCCTGCACTTTTTCTTTGCTTTATCAGGAGCTGTATTTGTGCCGTCAACCGTCAGTAGTAATCCTGCTACTATTACTAGGCTCACTTTGGTCTGAAGATTCTGCACTACGAACAGTTCTCTTCAAATAGCGGTTCATTATCAATGTCAAGTAGATTAGTTCTAGATTAAGTAGAATACACAGGTTGCATAGGAAAGTCCCTTTAGCCTGGAATAACTTGCGAACGGAGAGAGGTACAGTAATGCAAGTGAGATAACGGTATAGTAAAGCGACTACGCCCGATCAAATGCAACCAATAGAAGCGCTCCTAGTGGCGAAATGCGGAAGTTAGCCATTGCAAATCGAAAACAAAAAGAGATAGAGCAAAATTTCCAATTACAAAGTTGTAGAGCATCAATTAATTAGTACAAAACGATATTTGTTTTACACGGATAAGATAACTTGTCGCCTGAATACCCTAAAATATCCGAAATCGATGCGCGACCTTTTGTGTGAACGTTTGGAGGGAACAGGCATAGGTATGAGCAAATACACACAATTTATTGTATAAATGCGTACTTATTTCAATACAGTTTGATGACGTCAGATAAAATAAGAACAAAAAAGGCAAACTGGCACACAGTGATAAAAAGTTAATGTCGAGTATGTTTCGAAGAGTTCGCCATTGCCCACGATACACATTTGTATTCGTGAAAGTAACTCTGCATGCACATTTTTGAGCATGGAAGGTGTCACACCTATCTTTAACTGTAACACGACGACAATTATCTGTAACACGACGACAATTATCTGTAACACGACGACGTAGATCCAGGAGACTTGTAGGCGCTGTTGCATACACCTGATTCTTTACGTAACCCCAGAAATCCAAGCTCGCCATTCTTACACAGCGTACTAAACTTCTGATCAGGGTACATCCTGCTACTGGTTTTTATATCGTAGGTACGGTTCAACGTCACAATCTGTATTTGCATACGGCTACATTTGCGAAATGTGAATATGCAGATTCGAATCGTCGCGCATCGATTTCGGACATTGTAGGGTATTCAGGCGACAATTTATCTTATCCATGAGAAATAAATGTCGTTTTGTACTAATTAATTGATGCGCTAAAACTTTGTATTTGGAAATTTTGCTCTATCTCTTTTCGTTTTCAATTTGTAATGACTAACTTCCGCATTTCGCCACTAGGGGCGCTGCTATAGGTTGCATTCGATCGAGCGTAGTTACTTTACTGTACCGTTATCTCACTTGCATAACTGCACCTCTCTCCGTTCGCAAGTTATTGCTGGCTAAAGGGACTTTACTATGCACCCTGTACATAGCGACAGTCACAACGAAAGTTATTTGCGCGATGACAGATAACAAATGAGAGAGTGACGGAAAAACACCATGTGCGTTGTGGAGGACTATCACATTGTGTTTGGAAGGGTATCCGTTTTCATCCACGTACAGTGAATAACATTGCGTGCATCGGCTTGCGCCTCCCAAAGGAAGCGCGCCTCAACGGTTTGGAACCTAGGGTCCAAGATATCTATAGGTTACACTCCATCGTGTTATACATCACTTATAGCTCTCATCAATAGTAGGAAACCCCGTTTAGGGTAGTCGAGAGGAAGCAAATTTTGCTACGACGCACCATTTACATAGCATCAAAAACGCATTTTTGTAATGGCTCTTATCACATTTAGCATCAGGTTCTTGTAATCTGTGCAGACTGAAAAGAGATCGTTATGTTTATGTAGAAAGTGATGGAATAATTTTCTGCTATCATTTAGTAAAATATATTGTTGAAATACAATGAAATTAACTATTGCAGTGTTACTTCATGGGGCAGCACGATCAGATTCAACAAGGGTGTTGACTACTTCCGTTACTCATTTTCACTAGATCGAATTTTTTTTATTTTTTTTATTTAATTTACTGCCGTCGGTAAAGATGCATAGCATCAAAAGAAAAGGTAACTAAAATAATCTGCGTATAAAATGGTATCAAAGGAAAGAAATAATTTTTCAATCGGATTTTCAGAAGAAAAGATATGAAATAAAATATGTTTTGAATTCATTAGAATCTGAATATGCGCACTCTAGCGGCAAAGTTATAAAACAGAAAAGGCCCAGAAAGCAAGAATAATCGTTCTCGCTTTCGAGTTGAGCAATGCAAAGCTAATTTTTCAAATCGGATTAATAGTTGCAGAGGTGTGATGTCCATAAACGGATGAACAGACAGACGGAGAGACTGACAGATGGACTGATACAGCAAGGCTACGAGCACGCACTTTTTCACATCTTTTACGCTTTCCAACCGTAGGTTGAAGAAGCGTATATGCACTCCGGCTTTGTCCGTCTGTCCGTCAGCCTGTCCCCACGATAACTCGCGTAAAAATGTTTCGATTTCAATGAAATTTTCGTATGTGGTAGGGGACCACCTGGGGACGAACCCTATTGAAAACAGACGGAATGGGGTCAAAGGTCACGACATAGGAGCGGCATTCATTCCGTTACCGTTATGCGTCATAACTTGCGTAAATATGGTTCGATTTCAATGAAAGTTTAGTATGTGGTAAAGGACCGCCTGGGAACGAATCCTTTTGAAAATGGATGAAATGGGGTCAAAGTTCAGGACATAGGATCGGGATCCATTCCATCGTCCTTATGCATTGTAACTTACACAAAAATGCTTCGATTCAGACAAAACTTTACCATGTTGTTCCGGAAGTATACTTTACGGGTTCTGTTGAATATCGTTGAAATGAGGTCAAAGACCAGTTCATAGGAGCGAGATTTATTCTACAGGCATTATCCTCATAACTTGAGTAATGATTTCTGGTATGTTGGAAAGCGTATCATAATCATTGCATTGCATGATTTTTACTAACTTGTTTTTCTGAAAGGCTTTCTAAAAAGAAGAAAAAAACATAACACACTCAACCAAGCGAGAAAGCGAAGATTCACTTTCTGACACAGAAGAATCCCCTGCGTTCCTGATGCTTTTTCTTTTCCAGTGAAAATCAAATCAAACAATGAGAGAATTAAAGTAAAACCTTGTATATATCTCTCTGTGTGTACACAGTATATATGTATACGTACCTCGTACATATATTGCATATACATGTATATATGTAATCTTATACTGTATATTTTATGAAATATTTCACTTACGTCATAAAGAGCTCCTCCAAGCGTTGGACCTATTATAAATCCTATGCCTACAAAAGACTGTACTATGCCCTGTAAATTAAATTTAAAATTATCTTCATTTTAATAAAACTGTACAGGAAGCACTTTTCGAGACAAAAAAATGTAAAAGTCTCAGAATTACTGTGTATGTATTTTGAATTAGCACAACTTTCTTTTCATTGATGTCACATGAGAGACTATGGCATGGAGGAAGGGGGTAAACCTATGGTGAATAAATTTAACGAAACTCTGGTTTATCACATCAAGATGAAAGTTTTCGTACAAAATTAGTTGAAAGAGATCATGCCAGCTATTAGAATTTAAAGTAATTCGTCTCATTGGCATATTTACAGGTTTTATGAGAATTTCGAAGTACCAGAAAATATTTTATGCAAGCAGTTTAACAATATTGCTGTTTTTTAAATATACAGGGTGGTCATAATTAAAGTATCCTTATTCCAAGGAATCGGCAAATGACATCTAGCTGCCGAAACTTAACCAAACTTAGTAGCTACAGAACTCGGAACGTGCAAAAGTAATTTTCCAGGTGAATACATGATTTAAAAATCCCCACCAGGGGCATGGCACTGCTAATGGCGGAAAAGGGCCTGTGTGGTCTGGAAGAGTGTAATTGTAAGATAATATGTGATGTACCTACCTCAGAGATGACGCAACGGCAAATAGCAGCGATAAGCTTCCGTTGGTGTAGATCAAGCAGTAGAATATCTGACGTTGTAGAAGAAAGATGTGGGTTCGAATACCAATCACTGGCAACTTTGGTATTTTGCGCCATACTTTCAGCTTGGGGAGCAATAAAAGTCAGTAGGGGCAAAGTCTGAGGAATCGGGTGGATGCTAAAACAACTCAAATCTTGCAGCCTGTAATGACGGTCTTCTCATTCTGGGAGGCTTGACTCAGTGCATTGTCTTGAAAGAAGAAGACACATCTTCGTAGCTTCCTACGCTTTTTTCCTCGATGGCGAAACGAAGTTAGCGTATGAGATTTGGTTAGCATGTACGATTTATAGTGGTGCCCTTTTCCAGGTAGTCAAACACAAAATATTGTCTTGTGCATCTCAAAAACTGATGCCACCATCTTACTGGCTGACGGAGCAACATGGAACTTCTGCGCAGGTGGAGAAGATTGGACATTTTTTAGTCTGTGGATTAAAGTGATGAATCCATATTTCATCCATCCATTGAAATAATCCAGGGTTAGAAATTTATTTGATCCGCAGCATGAGGAACAATTATTTTTGGCATATTTTTTCTTTGCTCATCTGTCAATATTCATGGAATCCGTCGTGCCCGACTTTTTCATCATTCAAAGAATTTTTCGGGATTGAATTGGCACTGCCGATTGAAATGCCCGTATACTCAGCTGTATACAAAACAGTTATTTGTGTGGCGAGCAGTAGAAGGTCATACTCGCGATTGATGTTCTGTTCAGAAATGGATGCTGAAGGTCGCATACAATGATCTGTATCATTGCAAGGTTCTCTACCAGAACAACATTTTCTGTGCCACCTGATAACTTTGGAATATACAAGAGCCTTTTCTCCCAATTACTGCGATGTATCATCAAGAACCTCCCCAAGGGGACATAATGATATAGCTCTGATATACATGATGATACAATTAATCCCACATATTACGAAATCGCAGAATACTAAGTTACGCATAAGCCAAAGGTTTACAAGTCTCTTCAACGTAACATTCATCCATATTAATTTCGCTCGAAAACAAGGAATCGCCTGCTGTTGACAACCTCACGTGTTTTCCCTTACATATAGTTCAGTACAAGTGAAGGCAAGAATGTATCAGTTACTTTTCTTGTTGTTACTGGGGTTTTGGGGGGGGGGATGTGGTGGTGGTTTATGACCAACACTAGAGCAACTAGGTTTGCTATAAGCAATCGTCCGTCCCTAATTTAGGGCCACTAGTACCAAGGAAGGGAGGGAACCTGTACCTTAAGAGAAACATATCTATGCCAAACCAGGATTCGAATCCGTTCCTATTTCGGACGAATGGTCAGCAGCGACAGCTTAGACCACTGCTATACCGGGGGGCTGGGGTTTTTTTAGTACCGCCCTACCATCCACGCTGCCAAACATAAAGCTTCTGGGCAGATGATGTCTTTTTTCCCCTTTCTTTCTCCACCTATCAATCACTTAATCTCTGTTTAGTGAATCTTATAATTTATTTTGTA
This sequence comes from Macrothele yani, assembly GCA_039090855.1. Classification (NCBI taxonomy): domain Eukaryota; kingdom Metazoa; phylum Arthropoda; class Arachnida; order Araneae; family Macrothelidae; genus Macrothele; species Macrothele yani. The sequence continues at coordinate 65,820,557 of CM077005.1, forward strand.
TCTAGAAACATCTGAGCCACTACATCAGAGGAAGCTGAAAACATTTAAAGCAGCAATCATGATAAGCACAAAACAAGCAAGAATTGACTCATACACAGTCGAGTCACGTTATTGTGGCCACCTCCTACTTTTGACGTCAACAGCGCGTAGCCAATGAAAGGAAGCACGTGTCGTGAGCTGGCTTGGTGCGTATATAAGGTGTGCTGTAGGCATTCTGAAAACATATCACTCTTTACTGTCATGGATAAAAGCAGCGATTTGTCAGATTTGCAAAAAGAGATGATTATCGGCTTTCTGGCCAAGGGTGGCAGCATTTCTGAAACAGCGCAATATATGAACTGTTCGCGTTCTGCTGTGGTCAAAGTGTATCGTGAATGGAGAAATAACACCATTGCGAATAAGTGACGTGGAAACTGCTGAGCACCACGTGCCATTGATGTGAGAGGTGAACTTCGGCTGCGAATGTGCTGAGGGCCGATCGATACGCTCAGCACCTTCGCAGCCGACGTTCTCCTCTAACATCAATGGCACGTTCATCTCTCACATCGTGCCGATCGGGCCGATCGACCCCGATCGACACGCTACAGTGGAGCAATTCACTGGCCGAATGAACCAGAGGACTACCGGAAGTGTGTGTCTAAAACGATAGTTCAGCGAACCCTGCTGCGTATGGTGACCCTACGCAGACTAATGGTCACTGCACCTACGCTAACGGAGGTGCATCGGCAGAAAAGGCTTAAAATATAATTATAATACAGGATATCCCAATCGCTACCGAACTCGGCATTTCTTTAATAATATTAACACCGATGAAGATATTGCAACGAAATTTGAAGTGGACTTGCCTCATTTCGTGCAAAATGTGATGACAGCACAACATGCGCTGGAAGTGGTTACAATTTCCGTCCAGACAGCATTGATTCCAGCGCTGTCCTCCAGCCAGACGGATGCGCCTCTCTGCTGCTTTGTTATGCCATTTCGCTGAGCGTGTCTACACAATACGGTTGTTGATAGTGAGTGCTCGTGCTCGTGGCTGTTCGCATACGTGTGATAATGTATCGGTATACTCTGGAGGACCGAGTATTTATTGTTCGCACTTATTGAAAAACAGAATCGATAAAGTCTTGTCAACAGCAATTCCTAGAGAGGTTTGCATGCAGACATCCGCCAACAAAGTCTACCATTTGGGCATTGGCGAAGAAATTGGAAATCAAGGAGACTTTATTAGACGACCACGCAGGAGGTCGTCCGTAAATGTCTGAGGAAATTACCCAGAATGTAAAGGGCCGACTACTTGCGGATTCCAGGAATCAATTCGCCGACTGTCACAGGAAACAGGGTTGTCCTAAAGCACTTGTCCACGTGCTGTGTAAAAAGCGAAGCTTCCTGCGTACCGTATCTCCGTGGTCCACGAACTGAAAAAGCCTGACCACGTGAAACAAGTGACATACTGTCGATGGTTTCAGACATTTCTTCAGGAAATTCCGGGCATTCTGTACTAACCGTGGTTCTCGTCTGAGGCGTGGTTTCACCTGTACGGATACGTCAATTCTCAAAATTCCCGTATTTGGGCAAGGACAAATTCCAACCCGATACATGAAGAACTTCTTCATTCACAGAAAATTGGTGTTTGGTGTGGGCTGAGCCAGCGCGCATAATTGGTCCCATCTTCTTCGATACAACCATCACAACAGCTGCATACGTGGAAATCTTCAACACCTTTGTAAATCAATTGGACGGAAGAACTCTCCATTGGATATTACCAGCATGATGAAGCGACATCACACACCAGTATGGCTGAAATTCAGTCAATCTTCAGTGACCGCGTCATTTCGAAGGGTCTACGGCCACCGCGCTCGCCCGATCTGACGCCTCCTGATTTCCTTTTATGGGGATATCTAAAAGGGAAACCATAGATGCCTTGTAAGCAAACATCACCGAAGAAATTCAGGCAGTGACGGTGGATGTACTGGCAAGGACTTTCCACAATATGGTGCCCGAGGTTCAATGATGTCTAGACTCAAATAGTGGCGACTTCCAGCACATGTTGTGATGTCATCACATTTCTCACGAAATGAGTTAAGTCCACTTAAAAATTCCGTTGCAATCTCTTCATTGGTTTATTATTATTAGAGAAATGCCGGGTTTGGTAGCGAGTGGGACACCCTGTTTTAATTATACTACAAGAAAGTCAAGTCATTGTTTAACTATTAGCCTCAGTTGGTACTGATTGACTATAATTTCAGCAATATACCAGGTGAATGGCTTACCTGATATGCATGATGTATAAAGTCATGTATACCAGGTGTGATAATTTAATTCCCGAAACGCTCACGTAGTGTCTCCCTTAAGGCAATGCGGGACAAAACACGTGTTCCCATGCATGTCTGCACATGTGTCAAGTTCTTCATGCATTAACCGCAGACCAGTAGAGCCATTCGTGAGTGAGCAGTGGCTGAAGTAATGCAAGTTTTGAGGTAGAAAAAATGATAGACATTTAGAGTGGCACACATTAACATCAGATTCTATGTGAAGATCAGTAAAAGTGCCACTGAAACCTTAGAGATATTGAAAGTGGCGTATGGTGAAGATGCCATGAAAAGTCAAGTGCCTTTGAGAGGCACAGGAGCCAAAAACAGCACGCTCCCTCGCAGTTCAAGACCATGCTTGAATGTTTTGTTTCAATCACAAGGGGATAGTTCACCACGGAATCATTGAACAGGAACAAACAATGCTATTTAAAGGTGTTGAAAAGGTTGCGGGATTCCGTTCAAAGGAAAAGAGCTGAACTGTGGCCTGACAATGCCGCAAGCCATAATGAGCTGTGACGTGCCTGCCCCGCAGGACGCACACGCTATAAAGGCAGATAGGAGCGAGAACGAACGTCTGCGTAGCTCAGTTTGTATAGAGCGACTTGTTCCGGAATAAGTAGACTAGGGTTTGATTCCCGGCGTGGACCAAAATGACGGAGAAATTTACTTCGTTATAATGGCTCCCGAACTTCCCAGATGACCCGGTCGTTAAAGATCTCGCAATGGTGTGATGTTCTTTCCACACCGCGAGATAGGAAAAATAAGAGAATCCCTTCTCCAGCGCTTCGAAAATTAAAAATGTGTGCGACGTTGCATTTCACACACCAGATTGACTGGGAATTCTTAAGAGCACGTTCTACAGCGGATAGCTGCCTGCAACGATTCATGCTCACGGCTGACCCGTGGGCCATGCCCCCGGCCCTCTTTCGGTGGGGGGGGGAGATGTGACGTGCCTGCCCCGCAGGACGCACACGACATAAAGGCAGACAGCAGCAAGAACGAACGTCTGCGTAACTCAGTTGGTAGAGCGACTTGTTCCGGAATAAGTGGACTCGGGTTCGATTCCCGGCATGGAACAAAAATTACGGAGAAATTTACTTCGTTATAGAGCTCAGTGTTTACAACTTCCTGGCTGAGAAATCAATTACCAAATTGGATCAACCATTCTATTCACCTCACTCAACCCATTGTGATTTCAGGCTCTTCCCCAAAATGAAAACTGCCATGAAAGAACGAAGATCTTCAGACATTTCTCACATCGGGACAAAGAAACTCAACAGTATTCAGAAACAAAGTTTCAGGTATGTTTTTAGCAATGGCAACTTCGTGTAAGTAAATGCATAGCTGCGGAAGGTAAATACTTTGGAAGTGACAGTATCCGCTAGCGCACAGGTACGCTCACATTGTTTTCTACATGTGCATTCCGGGAATTAAATTGTCACGCTTCGTACTGTTCTCAAACGAGGAATCTATTATTACAAAACAACTATGCTCATCAGCAGCTTGAAACTATCAAACCTCCCTCATTATTTTGAATTTTTAAATTATTTTTTTTTAATTTTGAATTTTTTAGACTGTACGTACAATAAGAGGGAGATGATATGCTATTGTGATAAAACAGAAACACAAAAAAAGAGTCTTAATATAATTTTATTACGCTAAATATTTATAAAAATAAACTGTGTGTAAAATATTTGAATCACAAAATATAAAGTTTTCTTTGACCACGACTGGTAATATTGTTACGAAGCCCAGTTTCATAAAATAAAATGGCTGAATTTATTTAAAGAAATAAGGAGTTGGCCCATCCGTGTTATTTACACTTTCTACTTACATTTTCCCAAATCAACTTTTATGCGAACTGTTATTAAATATTCTGTACGTACAATACGACTGTTAAATAAAGTTTAGCTAATAAATTATAGTGAAATCGGCCTTCAATCGGCCTTCAGTCAACTCCGGCCGGTGATTGTATGGATGGTCACATGGCTAATTAGCTCTTGGCTGTGCGTGTTTGAAGGTTTTTGCTGTCATTTTTTTTCATGTTTTAACGATCAGCATACTAAATTTAGTAAAAAAATCAGCTTATTTCATCCATGTTATTCCAAGAAAGTTCAAGTTTGTTAACTAGTGTGATTTGCGAGAATTCTCTCATCAATAACTACTGCTCTAGTTATACGTTAGAGTTTTTCCCATGTGTTACACTTCATTTTTCTGTGTAGAGCTCAGACGAAGAGCGACGTGTATCTCTAATTTCACCTTCCTTTTGAGTTTCTTTTTCGTATGTAAATTTGTTATTTCTCACTTTTGATTTCCCACGGAACTTCACACTACTTTCCCGAATTCCTTTGCGCTTTCCACAACACTGATAGTAAGTTGTGACGTACTACAGAGGTGAAAACATGTGTCAAGACGACAAATCTGAAGCGTGACATTCCGTCCGTGTCGCTCAGTTGGGAGAGCAACTTACTCCGGAGTGAGGGGTTCACGGATTCGATGACCGTCGCGGACAAACTTGTGTTTTCACATTGGCGCCCGATTGTGGAAAATGGATCCACTAACCGTTTGGTTCTCATTGTTTGGAATTAATGAAAAATTCACATTGTTTGGAATTCATGAAAAATTCCTACTTCGCTTCAAAACAAAATTAGGAAGGAGATGATGTGATGTACTACAGAGGTAAAAGCATGTGTCAAGACAACAAATCTGCAGCGTGACAAAAAATCTGAAGCGAGACATTCCATCCATGTAGCTTAGTTGGAAAAGCAACTTACTCCGGAGTGAGGTGACACGGACAAACTTGTGTTTTCACAAAATCAAAAGCAATTAAAGCCGACGTCAAAAGCAGAGTGCGGAGTACAGGTAGCCTTCAATATACCCAGTTCCAGTTTGCTCATATACAGAATAATGCCTGTTTTGTGTAAAAAAAAATATATTTTATTTTTATTTATAGCGTTCTACAATTTTTCTTGATTTTTTTTTGATTGAAGGCTTAACGACCACCATGAGCAACTCAATGGGCTATAAGCAGTCGCTCGTCCCTAATTTAGGGTCACTGGTTCCAGGGAAGGGAGAGAGCGAGTGCCGCAAAACAAAAACAACATCCATGCTCGACCAGGATTCAAACTCGGACTATTCTCGGACGAATGGTCATAAGCCAGCGCTTAGATCACTGGGCCACCGGGTCGACATTTTTTTTGTACTGCTTGTACAAAATGGTAATTCCTATATCGCTGATTTTGAATAAAAGTTACAAATACAGTCATCTCGGCAATTTCGCATGGCCGCCCCGGTGGCGCAGTGGTCTAAGGCGCTGGCCTCTGATCGTTCGTCCGTAAGGGTCCGGGTTCGAATCCCGGTCAGGCATGGATGTTGTGTTTGTCTTACGGCACTGGCTCTCTCCCTTCCCTGGAACCAGTGACCCTAAATTAGGGACGGGCGACTGCTTATAGCCCATTGAGTTGCTCACGGTGGTCGTTAAACCTCCAATCCCACAATCCCTCCCACAATTTCGCATGTATCGTTAAAGCAAATTTGTTCTAATGAGGTCAATGGATCGGTAAACGCTGCTCGTAAAACGCAAACTTTGGCAGTTTTTTTTTTATTGGAGGTTTAACGACCACCGTGAGCAACTCAATGGGCTATAAGCAGTCGCCCGTCCCTAATTTAGGGTCACTGGTTCCAGGGAAGGGAGAGAGCCAGTGCCGTAAGACAAACACAACATCCATGCCTGACCGGGATTCGAACCCGGACCCCTTACGGACAAATGATCAGAGGCCAGCGCCTTAGACCACTGCGCCACCGGGGTGGCACTTTGGCAGTGAGTTTGCTCTTTTGAGATTTCATTCACTGCACTCTAACCTTTCAAAAGACAAATTTAACCTTTACGGAAGTCCCGGGCGTAATTATAATAAGGGAATTTCTATAGGTCCGCTTCTTACATGAATGCTAGTAAAGATGATTGTCAAACACGCAGACCAACGAACTGCTTACCCACTCATTGATTTCGAGATGTAATCTTCTCAAAAACTGTCACCATTCCACAACAGTCACGTGAGCATTAGTCACTTGTCACTGTGAGTGATTTCCCTTCTGCTTGGAAAAGTAGTGAGGAAAGTTTCTTTCGGTTCTCTTTCGACACGCTCCTCAGGGGGTTTTCCCATTTGGGTTTCTGGCATGGAACATAGTAGAAGGAGGGTAAGACGCAAAAGCTAGATAAAAAAAATACGCTCAATTCGCTTTTTGTTCACGCATTAACTGTGCTGTAAACTATGTGACAATGTGCTTGTGATGTTGTTTTATTTACGTTATTTCAGAACTTTAAATGTAATGCCATTAATATATTACTCATCAATGCCTGGGTTCCTGGAACGCATGTCATTGATTTCCCATTGATTTACATTATAAAATCCTTTCAGTTTATGCCGATTCCCATTACGCCGGTTCGACCGGGAAAGATTCTCCAGCCTAAATCGAGGGCTTCCTGTATGTGGAGACAGTAAAGATAGTTAAGATTATACGAGTGTGTTAATACTATTGTTCAGATGATTTACGGATTATCGTTGTTAACTGGACAACTACGCAAGAGTAAAACGTATTGGTGATTGCTGCTGCGTATTCGTATCACTTCTAGAGTTGGAGGAGGAATAAAATCTTTTGACCCTGTTAAATAGATCGCTCACTCTTATGACCGCCTGGAAGCTTTCCATTTTGTCAGACTTAAGTGATTGCATGTTCAACAATGATTTGGTAAAAACTAAAACAACAGCAAAAATACGAAAACAATACACACGCTATAATTCCATATTATATTTAATTCACTGGGCAATGTTTTTAAAATAGTTTCGAAACAAATGCATAAATAAATGAAATAAGGTACTTACGAAAGTAGTGGACATCTTTTCTTTTAATTGTGAAGCTATCACGACATAACAGGAGGTTCTGAATGCTGCTGTTCCAATGCCTTCCACAATACGAATGGCGAATGCCAGCGATACAAAAGCAAATCCGCTTGGCGCCAGATTTAATGTTCTACACAATAAATAAAGAACACAGTTACAACACTTCTTCAAATGAAGATAATATTGCAGATGTACAAGAAATTGAAACATGGAACACCCAACTGCATTTCGGAGATGTTGTTTTCCTAGTGGTTTTGAAAAATCTGGCCTAACAAGTCAGGTTGTGTGTGCATGACTTTCCAGTCTTCTGTGGGCACTTTTCTGGGTAATGGCCATTGTTAATTAGACAGACTTAAAGTCATGTGAGCAATGCGATTCGCGTTTTCAAGATACTATTGTACAATGTTGAGTTGAGAGGCGATTTTTTCTCCTATTAAGTCCTGTTTGTGGACCTCATGTTAGGCATTTCTTTCTGCTGAAGCCCATTTGACTTCCGGGTCGAAGGGAAGGACGAGATAGTCGTTACATTTTTCCATTGAAGAAAAAACTTGCTGTTCTGCATTTTAGATGCTTCGCAAAGGAACTATAGCTACACTATCTACCAACAAGTAATTGGACACCCATGCACTCGACGATATCTGCGGTCCTGATACACGTCACGGCCGCCGCCGTTAAATATCGTGTGGGAAACAACAACGCAACCAGTCGCATGCAAGATGCCACGCAGTTCGGAGTTATCTGATTTCGAGAAAGGTCTAATCGTTGGGTATCACACAAATGACCGATCCATACGTGACATATACAGCGAGTTGAAGTACCCAAAATCGACAGTGACCTACGTGATTGGCAAGTGGAAGATGAGAGGTGACTGTCGAAATGTGCCCCAACTCGGCAGACCCACAAATCTTGGAGATAGAGACCGACGGGTGCTAGCCAGAGAAATTCGGAAGAACCGCACCAAATCGATGGGCCACATCCGCGAGGAGTTTCAACAGGCATCCGGGAGTGTTCTTTCGATGAATACTATCCGTAAGGAAGCCCATCTGCTCGGTTATCATGGACGTGCTGCCGCCCACAAGCCTTTGATCACCAAGTTCAATAGCGCTGCTCGGCTAACGTGGTGCAAAGAACGTCGACAGTGGACCGTTGAACAGTGGAAACAGGTTCTCTGGAGCGACGAATCTAGTTTCACCTTTTACCGTTCGGATGGCAGGGTCTGGGTTTGGCGTCTGCCTGGAGAACGCCTCCTGACGAAATGTATTGTGCCAACTGTGAAGTTCAGCGGCGGTGGAATTATGCTATGGGGGTGTTTCTCCTGGTATGGCATGGGACCCTTGGTCGCAATTCCTGGTAGACTCAACGCCAAGACCTACTGCACCATTTTGGATGACCATGTGCTTCCTACGTTGTGGCAGTTTTACGGTGTGGACCCATGTTACTTTCAGGATGACAATGCCACCTGTGATGTTGCGAGGTCCACCATGGCTTGGTATGGTGACAATGGGGTTAATCGAATGGACTGGCCTTCACAGAGCCCGGACCTTAACCCTATCGAGCACTTCTGGGATGAGTTGGAGCATTGACTTAAGGGGTGCCCCCACCGTCCGAAATCGGTAAAGGGACTGACCTGTCTTCTCCAAGCCGAGTGGAAGAAAATACCACTAGCCGTCAAGCAACGACTGGTTGAGAGTATGCCCCGGAGGGTCGCAGCTGTAATCGCCGCTCGTGGAGGCTCCACCAACTATTGAAGGTGAATAAACTTCGTTTTCCTTTGCTATCACAGGTGTTCAATTACTTGTTCGTAGATAGTGTATATTCGCTTTATAATACGCGATTATATTGTCTGTATATAAAGTAAAAATGAACTGTATCTCCGGATTCACATTAGAATCCAATGAAACTCTTGTGACGTGCCTGCCCCGCAGGACACACACGAGATAAAGGCAGATAGCAGCTAGAGCATGCACCCGCGTAGCTCAGTTGGGAGAGCGACTTACTCCGGAGTGAGGGTACCCGAGTTCGATGCCCGGCGCGGACAAACTTGTACGTTATACTCTGGAAAAGCGAAACATTGCTAAATGTGATATAGCATTTACAAAATCTGTGCTTTTTTTCTGAATTAATATTAAGAGAAAGTAAACTAAGTACAGCTTTGCAAGTGTGCAATTTGTTAGTTTCTTTTGTCGCAGAACAGTGGTTTTCTCATACGAGATCATGCTTGGCTATATTAGTGTTGGATAGTAGTAAGACGATAAATGGATAGAGCTCGAATTCGGCCACTCAGCCACGTCAGGGAACGCCTAATATTGAATGCCGAGCAGTATGGTATACTGTGCGTAAAAACTCACAGAGTGCGACTTGAGTAACACCTTTCTAGGTGCTTAATACCCAATGATGATGATTCACGTGTCATTAAGATGCACTCTTTTCTGGAATTGGCTTTATGTTGCAAACTGTTTTTGTTGTTATTCAGTCTGCATTATATTTCTTACAGTTTTGCCTGCCTATTTAGTCGTTCGTTAGAAATGTTTCACGTACTGATTTTCTCAGTTCCCCTGGAAGTGGTATTCGACAATTAATCCCCAATTCCCACTTACATAGTAGAAATAGTCACTATTTAAAGCTGTTAAAGAAGCTGGATAGAAAAAATGAGTTAACTAAATGGAGACAAAATGGTTTGAATTTGCTCAGATTTTATCAATCTGTCGTCCGATAATTCCGATTTATTTGTAGAACTTAACTGCACTCCAGTGTAAAAGGAAGCAAAATCTGTCAAAAATGTTCGAAATTCTCTATTACATACAAACCTTCCTACCACGCTAAACACCCGAAACATTAAAAAAAAGTGATAACTGTGTTTTATGAGAGCTTGCTGGTGCAACACGCGTTAATCCTTAAAATATTTTATTCCGTTAATCTGAGCGTTACAAATGGCTGCTGGCGAATGTTAAAAAAATTATGGAAGTGAATTAATTACATTTTTTTTTCTGATCTGCTGCTTTTTGATTTAGATCGGTTGTTTTATCGGGATTTAACGAGCGCCATGAACAACTTGATCACCTGATCAGCCGTCCCAAATTTAGGGCCCCTGTTTCCAAGAAATTGTGAGCCAGAGCAATCGGACAGACACACTAAGCATTCCTCATCCGAAACTCGAACGAAGATCCATATCGGACGCGTGATCCGAAGTCATCGTCTCAGATTACCCGGCCACCTGGGAGAGATCCGTCCGTTTTTATCAATCTTCATGAGAACTATCAAATCACATTTTGATACCACAATTCGTAATATTCGCATATTTGCGTGAAACCCAGTGTTCATTTGCAAAATCATCTCTGCAATATTCTTATCCCAAACCTCATTCATGAATCGGAAGTCATCAAGAAATGAAATTTCAATGTGCCCATTTCTTTCATGAATTTTATAGTGCCAAATATCAAAAAAGTCCTGAGCTGGTATTTAAAACTTCTAATGGCATCTTGATACACAGGTTGAAAAAAAGAAGTTGAGTTCGATGGCAAATGCACAAATTTGATGTTAGATAGTTTGAGAAGAATCGCATGTGATGGGAAATTGTCTAAAATCAGCAAAATTGCCCTATCCCTTTTTCTAAGCTCTTCGTCGCAGCTACGCACTTCTTCAAAAACGAATTACGTATATAACCAAGGATTTTTTTGTTTGCTCGGTACATTTCTGAAAGATTTTTTTATGTTCTGATGCTATGCGTCTTTTCCGACAGCGGTAAAGTAAATCCCAAGTACAAAATTTCGATGTAAAGAAAATGGGTAACGGAATTAGTCAAAATCATTGTTGAAACCTCATCCTGTCCCATGAAGTGACACAATAATGGTTAATTTCATTTTTACTCAACAATATATTTTACTAAATTATCGCCGAAAATTATTTCATCACCTTCTACGTAAACGTAAAAATATCTCATTGCAATCTGCGCAAATTACAAAATCCTGATGCTAAACGTGATAAAAGCCATTACAAAAATACATTTTTAATGCTATGAAAACGGTGCGTCGTAACGAAATTTGACTTCTTTTAGACTCCCCAAGGGGCATTTCCTGCTATTGACGAAAGCTTTAAAACGAGTTATAACACAATGCAGTGTAACTTGTAAATATCCTAGACCAATGGTTTCCAATCCCCTTCGCTAACACGCTTGCGATTTAACTTTTCTTTCTATCTTGATGTCATATTTTAGCTTGCGCATGCGCAAATGGACTTTTGTAGCTACACCACAATTCATGGGTGTCAGGGTAGTTTCTTGCGTTCGTCTAAACCTGAATAATATGAAATAATAGTAATAATAATAACGAACATTGTTTCTGAAAAACTAATTACCCTTTGCCACCGCAATAGTTTATAAATATTTGCTTTTATGAATCACATTTGCTTTCAGTCCCATTATATGTGAACAAGTCAGAACAGCCAGGCGATCTTTGAATAATTTTCCACTCGTGAACTTTTCACCTTTAACCGTGTGGGTCATGTAGGGAGGCAATCGATAAAACACACTGGCTTCATCATCATTAAAAATGTCACTTAAACAAAAAAAACCTTTCTTGTATCTCTGGTTACATATTTTCAATCCAGCAATTGCTCTCTTCTTCATTTATATCACCCGATTCGCCACTCATCTTACTTTACCTATACCTGAAAGATTTGCTCGTCATACTCATGAAACTCTCAGATACCGTGACCGCTTTATCCGTAAAATTGTAATCATACGTACATCATTTCCATTCTTTTCTGTTCGCTCGCACAAGCCGATATCTCGTTATAACCGTTCTCCTTGCAAACGAGTTTGACTCTGTCATACTTCATGTAATTTGAACCGTTGTCTGCAAGAAAATTTTGATATTAAAATTTCTGTATTTACCAAAGATTCAATATGAAACATCCCTTTCATTTCACGTGCCATGTCTGTCGTTGGTGATATATATCTAGTGAAACTTAAATCGTCGCTTTCTAATAAGAGAAGAGTTGTTATAAATAAAGAAAACGTTCTGTTGTGTAAAGCAAAATTCCAGTACTAACCCAAATAATATGTTGGTCACTCCAATAACAAATATTCCTGAGTTCAAGAGAAACTTTGGTTCTACATGAGAAATCTGAAAATAATAAAAAAATCAGCAATCAGTATCTAAGACAATCAAGTACAGGTAGGACTCGATTTACGCCTGGTTAGGCTCCCCAGAATTCCCGGCGTAAAATGAAACGGCGTAAATTGAAGCAAAATATAATAGAAATATATGTAAATACATTAAATTCCGTTTCAAGATTTTCAGTAATGAACATAAAACACCTGAAAGATATTTCATTTAATGAAATTTATGAACTGAAAATTGTATAATGTTTAAGATAATGAATAAGAAAAAGAAAGAAAATTTACTACTTTAAAAATATAGAATAACTGCTTATTTGTGTTTCTTCTGTTCTGACAATATGAGCAATAGCCTATAGCATAGCTATAGAAATGTTTCAATTCCCCCTTAATGGTTGAGCTTCGCTCGCACTTGAGGTAGTTGATACAGAAGATTTCACATCCCTTTTTAATACGTAAGAGCAATAGCCTCTTGCATTGATTTCACTGTTAGTGTTCTGACAAGCATTGTAGAAAGAGCTTCGCTTTCCTCTGTGTCTTATTTGGATAGTTGTCCAGCTAGCTTTTCTATATAAATCTTCCGTTGAAAGCTCTTCACCATGACTATCAAGGAGCTCATTTATGTCACCAACTTCTACATCATCTAGTCCTATTCAATAGACGATATACATCGCTCAGTTTTTGTTTAGGCCGTAGTCTATTTGCATTATGTCCACGATTTTCAATTTATTCACCATCTAGTCCAATTTCCTTTGTTAGGTATACAACATTCTCTGTTATTCACGCAAGAGTAGTGTTGTGCTCTTGCAATCCGGAATGCGAATCTCTTTCATGATGTCATATGACTTCCGGTAGTCTCTCAACGTAACATTATCGGACACTTGAATAGACTCAGAAATTCCTATGAGTGTCATCCGTGAGTATTAAGTAATAAAAGTTAGGAGAACACTGACAGTCATTCCTAACCTTTCGGCATCCTGCTGTCTAGACACCAGTGCATATTTGTGAGTTCACTTGCAGTGTTTAGTTCACTTGCAGTTAATTTTGCTTTTCCCGTCGCATTTTATATTCCTTTTCTTTTCTGTTTAATGCAGTGGATGTTCACACATTTTTAGAACAATTTTCAAGCGATATAATCAATGTTTGAAATAAATTTATTTTTTTCTTCAATGTTCTATCTCTCAGCCCTTTCCCTGGATGAACCTAAATCTAGATTTCTAAGATAACAGTGCATTTCTTAAAATTGGTAGTGGTATTTTATTCCACTTCCACTACTTTATCCATTTATTGTTTTATGTCGTCATCTAGAAAACGCTGTTTTTAGCAGTCCAGAGGCACAACAATCCATTGGTGACACATCAGGGGACTTTGAAGGAATATGAGCAAAAGGTATATTGTTGATACACGTCTCTTTTTTCATTTTTTCAAAAAATAGAGTGGTAGATTTGGATTTATGATTGGTAGCTTTTCTCTGAAGGAGTTCTGCTCTTTAAAGGTTGTGTGGATAATGTAATGGTGTTTTGTCTTTAAATATAGGAGTTAAAACATTATTTTGGTAATACGTCGAATAGATTTTAACGTTATTTTCTCAACTTTGTTTAACTTAAATTTCCCATTGTATGATAAACCAGAAATATTCATGAATCCCCTACTGAAACCTTTTTCGAATTCTTAGAACCAAGTTTGTAATTCTTTTTCTGCTTTTTTGCGACAGTAAATCGACCTTTTTTGTTACAGTCCTTTAGGTAGATTTATGTTCTTTCAATAGTGATAATAAATTTCCATCCTTCTCCGTCTAAGTGATTTTCATAAAAAGTCTACACCGTGTTCTGCGCTCAGGCCAAGTGCCTAAGAAAAGAACGGTAAACATGTTGTTTTTTTATTGTCAGTTTCAAATATTTGTTTATTACCTTTTTTACAGTCGATACAGATATTTTTAACGACTGATTGCTCCTTTGGTCAGTGGATTTCTTTTTAATACCAGAGACTTCACTTTTGAAATAGTCGTAAAAGTGCGTACCTTCTTTGGATATCCCTTTGGTGTTTTATCCCTGTTAAAAGCTATTTTTGAAGATTGTTTCCTCTATTATTAATAATATTGCTTATTTCACATTTAGAAAGGTTAATTTCACGACTTTGACAGCGTTTTTTAAATACAGAATACGAATATTTCTCTTCGTAAAGAGCAAAAACATAACCTTTTATTCACAGCCTGTTTACTTGCACCATTTTCTAGCAGTCGATACTTAACAGTACCAGATGTTTCTTTCATGTTCATTTAACACGCTGTTGCCAGTTTCAATTTTTTGAACTGCTTTTATTTTCTGTAATTTATCATCAAATATGTCCTAAAAGTGTATAAACATCCTTTGTAATTTAAAATTTAGGCCGTAGTTTAATTATTTACTATTATAGTTTTACTGCAATGTCGAGGGTCTAGGAAGTCGTACAGAGTCATGACTGATCCCTCCTTCCAAACGTGATCTAGAGAGGCGCAAAAATGAAGCGGGCATAAATACAGCCGCGTAAAGCAAATCCTACCTGTGCATATTTTCTGTTTCAATACTGGTTGTGGGATAGAACTCCAGAAACAAATATTTTTTCGTTATAAAAATGAAAATTTGATTGGGTAAAGGCAACATGTCATGAGAATTTTCACGTATTAAATCCAAACGGGAAGTTGAAATTCAGTATCGTCCTAAATACTGGCGCCTATAAAAACAGCAACGGTAATTAGGGGGAATTAATTCAAAGAGAAGGGTAGCTGTCCCATATATTTTTACCAGAAAATGACATCTCACACGCGTTTAAAGAGTCGTTTAGATTGTGAGTCCAGAACTAATAGAGATTCATGCATCAATATTTTTATGGGGAGAAAGTCCTTCTTCTTAACTTCGAAAAATAGAGATCGTGAACATCTATGGATACTAAAAAAGAATTACATAGAGCTACTTTAAAAAAAAAGCAATGGGATCATTGATAAATATGGATCATAAAATCAGTGTGATTTCCTCGAAAACAAAACCTAGGCCAAAAATACTAGGTAGCGTTTTTCTCCTAGTTAAAAAGGTGATAGCTTCGAAAGAAACTTTTTTATTCTTTTACGTAAAACGGTTTCAAAACGCCAACCAACTAATCTTAATGGTAGACTTTCACTTAACGTCTCGAATAACATAGTAAATATGCTCTATTTATCATTTACGAAATTTTAAGAAAGTGTCTTTTTTCGAGGTAGATATCATTCATTTATAAATAGATTTATGTATTAATATTTTTATGGTGTCACTCCTCTGAGAGTCCTTTTTCCTTAACTTCAAAAAAGTTATCAGGCGCAGCATTACAAAACGTTTATAATATTTAGAAATATGGAAACCTCGCCGATGACCGATTGGTCAGATGCTTAGGACCCTGATTAGTCGTCAAGAAAGGATGATTCCCGGAAGAGGCCAGGTGGCACGATTGTCGTACAGCGCTGGCTTGCTCACCTCCCTGAAACCAGCGGCTATAAATTAGGAAAGAGCGACTGCCCCTTACAAATTCCCTTACTGGACCTTAAAATATCACTGGAAACTAACTGATTACGAAAAGGCTTCTCATTCCGTGAAATCATCAGATGTTATGTATCTTTCAAATCTTGCGGTATTAAAGATGCATATGTCAACATTACGAATAACAACGATCAAATCGCAAACGTAAAGGTTTGATTGGTCGAGGACAAAACAATGACAAAAATTGGAAAGGAAGTGAGACGCAGTGAAAATACATCACTCAGTGTCTTCAATACTTCAATACTACCCCCCCCCCTTTTCTTCCCAGTTCAGGGGTCTATCAATCCCTGAACTGGGAAGAAAAGGGGGGGGGGTAAAGATTAACTCTGACGAAATAGTCATTTTTAAGTACTTGAGCAGAAATACAGTGCATAATCCACTAACTTTCTGAAAAAAACGAAAACGTGGGTTTCAAAATGAACTTACTAGAAACAAAACTAATGGGTAATGGTTTTACAAAAACTGAAAATTTGGAAGTTGTTGGGGCAAATGTAGGAGCAACCGATACTTACTACGTTTTACGTTGGACAGCAGATATCAAGCGAGGGTCATATAGAAGAAACACTAGGTAGTCGGTACAATTTTTTAAGGTATCCCACTACGTTGGGGGCACTTTTTTTGAAAAAATTCAAGACTGGGTAATGTTTTTAAGGAAGGCTAACACACAAAAGCACATAAACATTGAAAAAAAATTATCAATATAAATTTTCAAGGAATTGGGAAGTTTGTGAAAGAATTTAAGGAAATATGTCGTTTACGGTAAACGCTCTAAATAAAAAAAGTTACAGATATATGATGGCATTTTTTGCAACAGCATATGCGCATGACTATTATCTATGCAGTGAAGTAAAAGCTAAGGGATGTTCCTAAACACTGCTGAGATACACTCATTTTTACATGCATTAGTGTGTATTTTCGACAAATTTCTTCACTATGTTGAATGTAAATAGCTATAACCTAACTTTGAACGGACAAACAGCAAACCTTTTAATTCATTGCATACACAACATTGTAAGAAAGATGTATACCAAGTTTCATCAATTTATTTACATATCTTTTGCAGTTATCAGGTTTTCCGTAAAGAGTTTGGGACGAAAATCTGATCCTGGAAAAAACGCGTTTCAAGTGTCACTTCCCGTTCGTTTGACACCTGGGTTTAGATATCCCGATTGCGATAACTCTGTATCTATTCATCGTAAACAAGAAACAAACGCATTTTTGAAATCCTAGAGAATGGGGATTTAAATTGAACGCATTTTTACAAAATGTGAAGTTTGGTCCAAAACGACCTTTTCAACGTATTGGGATACCTTAAGAGCAGTTTAATTTCATTTTACTCAAAAATATATTTTACTAAACTGCCGCTGAACATTATTTAATCACGTTTTGCATAAACGTAACAATATCATATTCCAATCGGCGCAATTAACGAGAATCTGATGCTAAAAGCCATTACGAAATTGCAATTTTGATGCCATGAAAAGGGTGCGTCACCTGCTACCTATGAGAGCTATAAAATGATGTATATAAACACAATGGGGTGTGACCTGTACATATCCTAGACCAAAAGTTACAAATCCCCCTCACCAACACACATGCGAATTAGCTTTTCTTTCTATCTAGAGGTCGGAATTTTAGCTTGCGCATTCGCATATGGGCTTTTTTGAACCTACATCACATTTCATCGGTGTCAGGGTCGTTTCTTACGTTCGTCTAAATCTGAATAATATACAAGGTAATTCAAAATGATTCATCCGATTTCAAATGACTGCATTTCGTGTATTTCTAAATTTACAGGGATTAAATGTGCATAGGATAAAGATAAAAATCTGTTCAAATTTTGTTTTTATACCATATAAATGTTCTATGTGACTTCCATTGGTCACGGGAGCTATGTCGAGACGATAATCAAATTCCTGCCATACGTGATCAAGCATGATTGTTGTCAACGACTGCAGAACACTATGAATGAGAACTATGAGTTTATCTAGCGCTGTGGGGAAATGGTGGCACACTTTTCTTCTTTTTCTTATGGGAGTATGTTAAGGATAGTGTGTAATTATCCTTAACATATTCCCATAAGAAAAAGTTGCAAGTGGTCAGGTCCGGAAACCTGGCAAGCCAGCTGTAGAGCGCCTTGTCGTCGTGTCCACAGCGACCAATCCAGCGGTTAAGAAGCTGTTTGTTAAGATAACGGCGAATTTCTAACCGCTCTTTGTTAAAGTCGCGCTCAGTTTCAATTATTGCATGTGGGTTTTCCGTGCGCATGTGCGAATGTTGTGACGGTTGACCTTGCCACTTCAATGCAATGTTGCTTTGTCACTAAACACCAGTCGTGAAGCAAATTGGTCGTCCTCCATCGCCTCCTGCATGACATTTTTCTCAATGGCAGTCTTTTTCCCAGGTGCAGATACATGGGTTACATTGCGCCATCTAGCGGTTACATTCGTAAACTCGGTGCGTTTCTCTTCATTTTAATGTGTGGTACATTATTAATACCTTGAATATTACGGAGTTATGATCTAATGAAATCGAATGAATCATTTTGAATTACCCTGCATGATAATAAAAATGAATATCATTTTCGAAAAACTAAACAGTCAAAATACACTGGTGGGCAAACATTAAGGACGAAGAGGAGAAATTAGCATAACAGCGGAACGAGCAGGCAGAACGGACCGAAAGACGACTCGGGGGGGGTCGGAAGGGTATAAAGCACACGGGCGGTTTACGCTCAGCAATTCGGTGAAAGCTATTTCACGGTGTACATCGGTTTGAACGACGTCGAGTTGCTGCCACCGTATGATATGGCCAATAGGCAATCCAGTAGATGACATCTGGATGATTTTACCCGAGGTCGCGTCATTGGGAAGTTGGAAGAAGTTCGAAGTATGACTAGTGTGGCCGAGGAGTTCGGGATCGCTCACATCCTCGATTCACGAGCTTCGAGAGCTTTTCAAACAACAGGAACAGCTGTCCGAGAGTTTAGAAGCTGTCGTCCACGAGCAACCACGGCGGCGGACGACCCGTATATTGTCCTACAGGCGAGAAGAGACAGACGGCAGACAGCGGGAGAAATCGCAAGGCACATGCAACAGACAACTGGACGTCCGTTATCGCGTTGTACCGTGACCAGGAGGCTGCACAAAGGGGGTCTATTTGCAGGACGACCAGTACGATGTGTGCCATTAACGCCTGCGCATCGGAGACGGCAGTTTCTGCGGTGCCAGGAACACAAGAACTGGACACATCAGCAATGGGGCCGAGTTCTCTATACGGATGAGAGCCGATTTTGTCTGACGAGCGATTCTGGACGTATACACATTTGGTGAGAGCAGGAAACGCGCAATCACACCTCCAACATCATCGAAAGGGACCGGTTTGGAGGTGGCGGAGTTCTCGTTTGGGGCGGTATCATGCTTGGGAGCCGTACTGACCTCCACATCTTCCAAGGAGGTTCAGTCACTTGTGTCCGCTATTGTACCTAGGTTCTCCTGCCTCACGTGCGTCTGTTTAGAGGTGCTGTTGGTACTGAGTTCTTCTTCATGGACGACAACACTACACCTTATCGTACTGTGGCTGTTGCAGAGCTGTTGGAGAGTGAAGATATTCAACGCATGGATTGGCCCGCAAGGTCCCCGGACCTAAATCCAATCGAACACGTGTGGGACCTTCTCGGGAGACGCTTGGCAGCACGTCACCAGCCACCAGCAACGATTCCGCAGCTGCGATTGGCGCTACAAGAGGAATGGGCCCTGATGCCTCAACAGCTCCTCGACAACCTCGTCCTCAGCATGGACAGACGTTGTAAATCCTGCAACGTAGTTAGGGGTGATCATATCCCCTACTAAAGACAGGATTTCTCTTAGCAGCCGCTTGTCACATGGGTGTTTCTGTCTTCTGTCCAGTTGTGCTCGAAGCTACCTTTTCAATAAAGTGCCTTTGTATCCTTTGGATTCCTTGTTTGGACGGTTTTGCTCACTTGTCCCATATTCTTACATCTTGGGGATCTTATGGTATGATTTGAGGTAATGTGGAGCACTTCTGCACGACGTTACATTCGAAAAACCGTCTCGTCCTTAATTTTTGCACGCCAGGATACTATTGCTGTCGCCATAGTTTGATTGATTGCAAATTAAACGCTGACGTTCTCGGCCTGGGTTACATCGTAATCGCAGTTTTGTGATTATCTCGATTTCTATTAGTGCCATTTTGGAAACTTAAAAGCTGTTTTATTTAGATTTGAAACAGAACTGTGAAAATAAATAAACCCTTTCGTTTTCTCGAAAAGAAAAACTACGCCGCGAGACCTCAATGTTGTCAGCAGCGATTTTTCTGACTCTTGAAACATCGCATAGTGATATTTAGATTTTTAGCGGTGCGATTTTGGAAACCCAAACATTGTTTTCTAATGTTTGTTTGTTTGTTGTCTAACACAATGTTTGGAAATTCAAATATTGAGTTTGAAATATTACTGTGAATGAACTTCTTTTTTCGAAAAAAATTCTACATTTTAGGGACTACTTAATACAGGAAAGTCTACTGCTGAATGAAATGCGATTATAACAAGCTCCTTTTCAGTCTTCTAAGCAAATTAAACCTCAAATTCCGAACGCACTTACGTATATCATCGACGCAAAGATCTCCACAATATTGAGCTTCTTTGAAGTTTGAGAAAAATATTGAAGCAGAAGAAGACATTTTACAGCCATCGACTAGCACTGGAATATCGTCAACTATACCGATATTAAAAGTTTCTGCGCACGTACGTCGACGCGTTTTGCCACCCTCCCCCTCCCCTCACGTCTAGTTAAGAACAATTGGTTATGTGTACAAGGAAAAACCTCCTTTTCTATATTTAGACTATAATTCATATAAAATGACGGAGTTAAGATTCTTGAAAACTGAGTTTGAACACAGTAGTTCTGTTTTGTAGAAAAAAAATATTTTTTCACATATACTCCTCTGATTTTTGCGATGCGTGTAAAATTTTTCCTGTAACTGAACCTCATACGAGAGTATATCCGTTTTAATTTTTTTTATTGCGAATTTGATTTTATGCGTCAACATAGCATTGTAAAAAGAATGTATTATCAGTGTAACGGAAACGGATATGCAAAAAATGTGGAATACAGTTTAAATACCGTCAAAATTTATTTTGTACCTTTTTTAATACACCAAAAAAACTAATTATGCTATATGAAGCTCTAGGTAGCCGATAAATTAATGTTCCAGAAACATTTAAGAAATATGAGGGAAAATTCGAAGAAAAATCTTTATGTATAGCGTGAAATAATGCGCAGCTAGGATAAAGCCAGGTTTTAGCTGCATATCAGATATATATTGTTCTTGGTGGCTGCAATATATGAAACAATCTATAAATAAGGTATCAACTTTTATGGTGAAAAAGTTTTACGAAATAGAAAATCGTTGAATAAAAAAACCAGTCGTGGTTGGTATGAGCAGCTTTCGAATAATTGAAACCGTTCTATGGGCGAAAGTCGCTATTTTCAATGATTTAGTGATGAAATCATGTTTGTTAACAGCATCGTTGAAATCAACGATTAAAGATGAAATCATTTTCATAACAAAACAAAAAGATACCTTTTGTTCTTTTCGTCACGAGACAAACCTTGACAAAGACAGAAAAACAGATAAGAACAACCAAAGGTACTAGTGATATCTTTTATGTTTACGCGTATGCACAAAGAATATCCAAATTATTTCCTTTCCTTTTAATACTGAAACGGATTTAATACGCTATATACGTTTCATTATTATTCATGTCTGATGTATTTGAAATAAAGTTCCTTTCCTTTTTGTTGTTTGTTTGGGGGTTTAACGACCACCGTGAACAACTCTCGGGGGTTGATGGCAAAACACGTTCTGATTGTGTATGTAAGGAATGAAGATGTGTTGCAGTTATGTAGTGTGAAGCAAAATGTTGTAGCAACAGTGGCGTAACCATGTTTCAAAATCTGGGGTGGGGGTTGATCACACATACGCACATTATACAGTATATATACAGTACATATACTATATACAGTATACAGTTACGCTATATATATACGCTAACGACGTTGGTAACAATGCTTAATAGATATCACTGTTTTATTAAATACACATTATACACGTGTTTGCATTCTACGAAAAATTACAATCATATGTTATTAAATTTAGTTAATTCATATCATAAAAAGTGTGTATTATATCATTATATTCCCGAAACACTTTACATTGGCGATCCCCGACTCTGAAAATCTGGTGGTCCTGACCCCACCACCCCCATCATTCCCAGTGGTTACGCCTGTGGTTAGCAAATTGGAGACTAATATTCTTCGTTGGTTTGGCCATGCTGAAAGAATGAGCGATGAGATGCTAACTAAGAAAATCTTTTTAGCCCATGTGACAGGAAGGAGAGACAGAGGAAGACCAAGGAAGGCACGGGAGGATCAGATTCACGAGTGTCTGCCTGAGAAAAAGATTATGAATATGAACTATAAGAAGATCTTGTGTACGGCGTGTGATGGATGTCAGTGAAGCCCGAGTTGTATGTCAAGATCGCTGTAAATGGAGAAGTTTGATACGGCAACAGTAAGTAACAATTATCTGGTAGTTTGTATTTCTTCTTGGAGCTAACCTCTGAATCTCAGAGAACAGCTTAGTGATATGTGTGTGAACAACTCGATGGGCTGTAAGCAATCGCCCGTAATATATGTGATATGTATGTGAACAACTCGATGGTTATAGCAATCGTCCCTAATTTAGGGCCAGTGGTTTCAGGGAAGGTAAAGAGCCAGTGCCGTAGGACAAACACAACATCCATGTCTCACTGAGACTCGAACCTGGACCCCATCTCGGACGAATGGTCAAAAGCTTTCCCACACTTTGTTTCTGCAGTCTTGCCCTTCTTGAATGATTTCCGCAAGAGTACATTGTAAAGAGACTGTATAAGCTGTTTTTACGCTTTCCAACCGTAGGTTGAGGAAGCGTACACTGAAGAGCAATTGAGTTAGAGATACCTGTCTAGTAACGTGTAGAACCACCTTTTGCCCTGATAACGGCGGCGACTCGTCTCGGCATGGACTCGACAAGACACCGGAAGCGTTGGGAAGCCATAAGGATCCATGACCACTGAGCTTGCTTCCACAGTTCACGAAGATTTGATGGAGGGAGGTCAGAACCTCGAACATCTCTCTCGATGGCATCCAAGATATGCTCGATGGGATTGAGGTCAGAAGACCTAGCTGGCCAAGGAAGCGAGATCACGTCGGTGGAGAGTTCATCCAATCATTCGGATACAATTCGAGAGTGATGGCACGCTGCATTGTCTTGTTGCAGGATGAGGTCGCCAGTGGAATGTTGAAGACGCACAAACGGGAGCAAATGGTCGTCCATTATATCCTGGTAACATTGACCTGTGAGGGACGATGTCACACGTACCAGGGGTCTCATTTCAGTCCACGTAAACAGTGCCCAGACGAGAATGCCACTCCCACTAGCTTGAAGAGTACCCTGCTGGCTAGAAGGATCCATCGCTTCATGTCGTTTGCGCAGTACCCGTATCCTGCCATCCGCATGCACCAACGTAAATCTCGACTCATCAGTCCAGGCAACATTTTTCCACATTTTTAGGGCCTAGTGGCGATGTTCCCGCGCCATGCTAATCTTTGCACTCTGTGATGTGCGGTCAGCATCGGTACTCTCGTGGGACGATGGCTTCTGTACCGGACGATGGCTTCTGTGCGAGGAGATCGTTCTGGATGGTGTGGCTGCTTACACGTTTTTGTGCACCAGCGTTAAATGGCGGAGTAATTTCTTGCACTGTGGCCCGTCTTTCCGCTGTTACAATGCGAGCTACCCGACGATGACCTCTCTCATCCACACGCTGTTGTCCACGGCAGTTGGCCCTTGCAAGGATGGTTTTACCGGATTCGATGTACTCACGGTGCACCCGTGACACAGTGGCTCGTAAAATTCCCAGTGCCTGCACGACATCCGAGATGGAGTGACCCATTCGTCGGGACCCGACAATTTGCCCACGATCAAATGCGCTTAAATCCTTCGTCTTACCCATACTGCGTCCGACTCTTACTGATTCCCGTCGCATCACTCCTTATATTGTCGGATTGCTGCATACGTCATGTCGTTTCCGTTTACAGGGTCGCCCATAGCGCCACATTTGCATAACGCCAGCTGTCTCTAATTCAATTGCTCTTCAGTGTATTTTCTCCAGCTGTTTCTGTCTGTCTGATCTTCCGCACGATAACTCGCGTAAAAATGGTTCGATTTCGATGAAATTTTAGTATGTGGTAGGAGACCACCTGGAGGAGATCCCTTTGAAAACTAGGCGAAATGAGGTCGATGGTCAGGACATAAGTGCGAGATCCATTCTATTGCTCTTATGCGTCATAACTTGCGTAAAAATGGTTCGATTTCGATAACATTTTAGCTTGTGGTAGGGACTATCTTGGGACAAACCCTAATGAAAATGAGCGTAATGGGGTCAAACGTCAGGACATAGGAGCGGGATCCATTCCATTGTCCTTTTGCGTCATAACGTATGTAAAAATGCTTCGATTGCGACAAAACTTTATCATGTTGTTCCGCAAGTACACTGAACCGGTTCTGTTGAATATAATCTAAATGAAGTCAAAGGTCAGGGCACCGGAACGAGATTTATTCCACAGCCAATATCCTCATAACTTGACTAAAAATGCTTCGATTGCGACAAAACTGTCGTTGGACGTGCCCTCTCGAGCTCCTTAACTTTCGCTCAGTTTGCTCTGTCGCAGAGCCCATTTCTCCCGACTCCTGCGTTCCCTGTGTGTATAAGGGTATGTGCCACCTTTCCTGCTACTTTTCCGAGTCGGAAAGTACATATTTACTTAGAATTGCATCATAATATTTCCTGCCGACTACACCCAACTGCGTTTCTGAAGTGTGCGCCCAAGTACATGTTCCAGTGCCTACTGTTCCTTTCCTGCATACCCTGTTCAAGTAATAGGCTGCCAGCAATATTCCCAGCTACTTTTCAGCACCAGTAAGTGAATTATATACCGATATTCCTTCATTTTTCATCTCGGTGTGTATGTTTACATCTGCCCATCGTGACTTGCCTTGACTTCCTTCTGTCTTCTCTCTGGTATTCTATTCAGTTCCCTCCAGTGCTTATCTTCGTGTTATCTGCACGCCTTCCCGTTTACGTCACCCTCTGATAGTGGTCCTTGGGAGACGTCATCGTTACTGTGCTCCATCTGTCTCTCGCCGTTCTTCCAGTGACGTCATTATCCCGCATCTTCCCATCGTCCGCCTTCTTTACGTGCCTTTTGCCATCTCCATCGTCTTTCGCTCTCGAGATTGTGCTGCCTTGCTTACCAGTTTCTGATTTGTACTATGTCTACTGCTTTTCTTTGCCTCCTCCGGATGTACTACTTGACAGTTCACCTCTTCTCTCTTCGCCCGCAGTCACTGCCTTCCCCTCGAATCCTCTCTCAGCTGCTTTGGGCTTCCGCTTTTCTCGTGCCGGCTCCGTTTTAACAGCTCATTTATTAGAGTCCTCGTCACCGGGGAAGTCTTTCTTCGCTTCTTTAGCTCTCGGAGTGAAATATTCCGTGCTTCCACATACTACACTTACAGCTTACACTTCAGCACTCCATCAGATTGTTCCACCTGATGCCATCACCCAAATCGCACGAAAGCCTCGCTCGGTGTTGGTTTATTTTTCTAATCCCGCTCAAGTTGAGTTGGTTCTTTTTTCTCCAATTTCAGTCGGCGACCAAAGTTTGTTTGCAATTCCCCTTGCTCATTGCCCTACTCTCGTTAGTTTATCTCCAGTTCCCCCTGAACTCTCCAACGATTTACTGCATGCTTTCCTTTCTCAATGTGGTTTAGTTATTGGCCCTATTAAGACTTTGCCTGCTGCTTCAGACGATTATCCTCTTGTCAAGCTCTCGTCGTTTTACCTGACGAACAGTCCATTGTTTCCTGTGCGACAGCTTTCCAAGTTATCTGCAGTCCACATACTCGCACTGTCAATGTTTTTACCGCCTATCATTGTTTTTCTTGCAAATTGACCGGTCACCATAGTTCTTCTTGTCTAACTCGGAATTTTTCGACTTCCATTCGCCCTTCTGCCTTTCCAGAATCGTGTGACTTCTCTTTATCATCTACATCTTTGTCGAATTTTCCTTATACATATTCGCAGCTTCCGGTTTCGAGTGGTTTGTTCCCGGCCTCTGATTCTTCTGCTTCACGTGTTTCTTCGGGGAATATCTTTCCTGATCATCTACTACCGACAGCTCTCCTGGATGTTCTCCCTTCTATTCCTACAATACCACTTTGCACGCCTCCATCGAGCTCGTCTTCTGCCCAGATCTTGTTGCCATGCCCTCAGTCACCCTCTCCGCCTTCATCTCCTGCTCCTGTCAGTCCATTTTCTCCATGTTCGACTGCGGTCTCTATCTCTATGGTTCCGCTTTTCGTCTCCACGGAGCCTGCGTCTACCAGTTGCCTTATATCTCCTGCTTCCTCACCGCTCCATTGCGACTTATCTGTTTCTGTGCATCCAGATTCTACGTCATCTCATTTTCCTTTGCTGACGGCTGATGTTGCTTCGTCTCCTGCTCGTCTTCTCTAGTCCTCACTCCTAGATTTTCCTGTTACAACTTCATGTTCACCATCGTGCTCCCTTCAAGCAAGTCTATATTCGCCGCCCCGGTGGCGCAGTGGTCTAAGGCGTTGGCCTCTGATCATTCGTCCGTAAGGGGTCCGGGTTCGAATCCCGGTCAGGCATGGATGTTGTGTTTGTCTTACGGCACTGGCTCTTTCCCTTCCCTGGAACCAGTGACACTAAATTAGGGACGGGCGACTGCTTATAGCCCATTGAGTTGCTCACGGTGGTCGTTAAACCTCCAATCAAAAAAAAAAAAAAAAAAAAAAAGTCTATATTCTACAGGTCCCTCCACTGACAGCCCTGTAGTGTCTTCTGTGTTGCACTTGTCTTCTGTTAATGTCTCCATTCGGACTCTTTCTCTGGACACTTCTGCTTCGCCAACTCCTGAGTCACCGGACGAAGATCCTACTCCGCCTCTTTTCAGCTCTCTCATGCCGATCGTCTCTGTGAGTTCTTCACTCCCAGCAACTCTCGTCATGTCCATTGAACCTGCATCCTCCGACTCACAGTCTACTCATTTGCCTTCTGACGTGTCATCTTCCTCTACAGCCGTTCCTGTCGTCCATCCATCAGCCACTGTTCCTGCCTCATCGATTGTTCCTGCTAGTGCTTCTTCACCTGTGCTTCATCATGCTCCATTGTTGCCTTCCTCGACTTCTGCTGATGGTACTTCCCTTACTTGTACATCTTCTACGGCTCAACGTTCCTGACGGCGGCGTACGCCTCTTGCTCCAGATCCTCCTTCACAACTAGACTTTGCTTCTTATGGTGATTATTGCCGCGCTTATGAGCGTTGGGTGAAACGTGCTATGTATAAATATCCAGACTTCTCCTTCCCGTATCCGCTAACACCAGTTCCTTATTATTCCAGTATCTTCCAGAGTGTGAGCCCTTAGACACCTGCTTGACTTTTGCTATGCTTAATGTCCTGTATATTGCATTTTTTTTTGATTGGAGGTTTAACGACCACCGTAAGCAACTCAATGGGCTATAAGCAGTCGCCCGTCCCTAATTTAGGGTCACTGGTTCCAGGTAAGGGAGAGAGCCAGTGCCGTAAGACAAACACAACATCCATGCCTGACCGGGATTCGAACCCGGACCCCTTTCGGACGAATGATCAGAGGCCAGCGCCTTAGACCACTGCGCCACCGGGGCGGCCATGTTCCTCATAATATCTCTCTGTTTGAGAGAGTGGCCTGCGCGCCCATAGTTCTTTTTCTTATGTTTGTTCTCCTGAATGCCTCAAGTGTAAGCCTGCGAATTTGTCCACGTATTTTTGGCCTTTTGCCCATGTTATATACCCCCGTTTTATTGTACACTATTAGTTGTCTAATAGAGCAATATTGAACAACAAAACTTCAGTATGTTGTTCCGGAGGCATACTAAACCAGTTCTGTTGAATATCATCTATATGGAGTCAAAGGTCAGTGCACAGGAGCAAGATTTATTCCACAGCCATTATCCTCATAACTTGAATAATGGTTTCTGGTACGTTGGAAATCGTATCATAATCAATGCATTGCATGATTGTACTAACTTGTTTTTTTAGTTGTTCTCTAACGAGAATATCAGCTTGTACACGCAGAGGCATCGACTTCGTCAGGTGCCAGAGGGTTTCTGAAGGTAATGCGAGCCATGCCTGATGCAGCATTGTCCACATCTCCGTCCGAGACGTCGGTGCAGGATCCATGGATCTGATATCCCGATCCATGGGATCCCAAAGAGTTACTACAGGGTTTACATCCGGAGACTTTGTGAACCATTAGATGGTTCCAAACTCAGATAAGTGTATCTCGAACCATCTCTGGGTGGCAATGTCTCTGCGGGGTGGCGCATTATCCTTCTGAAACATGTCATCGGCCGCTAGATGCAGGAAGGCTATGAAAGCGTGCTCCCCAAACCTTCACAGATCATAACAGTTCATATGCATAGGATTTTAGGAAAGGAGTGTCTGACCCCAGGTCTTAAACTGCCCTCAAAGATAGGAAGCTAGGAGATTTGGGCTAGAGTGCCCGATAGGAAAATTACACGGAAATGAGGTAGAAAGGAAGAGGAAGACGCCCTTTATACACTGAGTGGCCACTTTATTATGACCACCCCCTCAGTACTTCGTTGGGCCACCTTTTGCCTTTAATACTGCGTCGATTCTTCGTGGCATGGATTCCACGAGATGTTGATAGGTGGTTTGTGGAATCTGAGACCATGCTTGATGAATAACACTTTCCTGGAGTGTGAGATGGCAGGGTTGTGGATCCAGCTGTCTGATGGCTCGTTCAAATTCATCCCACAAATTCTCAATGGGCTTGAGATCTGGAGATTGTGGGGACCACCTAAGCAAACTAAACTCACAGGCATGTTCCTGAAACTAATCCTGTACAATACGAGCACTATGGCAGGACGCATTATCGTGTTCAAAGTAACCATTGCAATTGGGATAAACCATCCACGTGACAGGACGCACTTGGTCCGCAACGAAGTTTAGATATGATGTGCCAGTCAGACGTTGATCAACACGAATTAAAGGACCCAAAGAATGCCAGGAAAACATTCCCCAAACCATAGCGTTGCCACCACCAGCTTGAAGGGTTGTAGCATGTATTTGGGGTCCATTCTTTCGTGCTGTTTCCGCCAAATTCTCACTCGGCCATCGGCATAGTGCAACTGAAAACGTGATTCATCGGATCACATAATTTGTTTCCAATTATTGAATGTCCAGTCCTTGTGTTCCTGTGTAAACTGGAGACGTTTTCTCTTGTTAACTGCAGACAACAAAGGTGTTCGAACAGGCCTTCGGCTGCCATATCCCATCCGATGCAGTGTATGGCAAACAGTGCGTGCAGAGATCATTTGAGGGGATCCTTGATTAAGATGGTCTGTAATTTGCTGCACTGTTGCCCTTCTGTTGTCTGTTACCTGTCTGGACACTCTCCGTTCCGCCCGAGCAGTCACTAGTCGATGACGACCACACGTTGCACGTAGAAACCCAGTTTTTTGGCTGACAGTCCAGTCTTTAAACACTTTAACAACAGCTGCTCTGGAACATTTCACGAATGCGGAGGTTTCGGTAATACTCGCATCATGGCTCCGAGCTCCTACAATCATCCCACGTTGAAAGTCCGTCAAATCGCATTTTTTACCCATCTCGTCACCCAAAAATCACTTCTACTACTGTCGCAAGCACTAAGCTTTAGCTTTTTATACTAGACTTGCCCTCCGGCGGGAACAGCGTGCAGCCATAGCTCATTTTCTTAACACTGTGAGGTGGTAATAATAAAGTGGCCACTTAGTGTATATAACCGGAGGCCCAGTACCGGAGGCCCGACGGCCTAACGTGTCCATCCGACACAGGACGGATATTTAGCGATTCGAGCGTTCGTACCTTCCCGAGATCAAACCTGAAGTCCCTCCGTGGCAGTCACGAATGTTGTCCACTAAGCCGTTTGCGGCCCACACTGTTAGGAAGCAATGCTGTCCGCCTTTTTATAGTCTGCGTTGAGTTTGGGTCTGTTCCACTCTGCGTGGGGGATGACTATGTCAACTGCCCATCACCCCTATCTCTAATGTTTTGCTTACTGAGTGTTTATAATAATAATAATAATAATAAATATTGTTTTTGAAAAACTAAACAGTCGAAATACGTACTATTGCCCTCATAATGTAGTAAATATTTCCTTTTATAACTCACATATCTTCTTTGATTGGTTTAAGAAAATAACATTCTTCAATTCACCTACGCTCAATGTCAGGGATTAGTAAACCTTGCCATTTGTTGTTGTAATTTAATTTCACTTATTAGGTACTAGACTGAGACTGAGCGTTGTCGTAAGGGATATAAATGAATGTAATATGCTGTACGTAAATGAATATATACGTGCTATCGAATCATTCTTTCTATTTTATACTCACAAAGATCTTGGCATGCGAAAGATGCACAGGAAAAATTATTATCTGCAAAGAAAACTAGGGCACACTCGAATTTTCGGGAGAGATGGGGTATAACGACCACCGTAAGCAACTCGATGGGCTATAAGAAGTCCCCCGTCCTTAATATTTGGCCACTAGTTCCAGGGAAGGGAGAGAACCAGTGACGTAAGGCAAACACAACATCCATCCCTAACCGAGATTCGAATCCGGACTCATCTCGAACGAATGGTCCTAAGCAATCGTTTAACCCATTGCACTACCAGAGCGATGACACAGATGTTCTGTCTTGCACGCACTCAGCAAATGGTTCAACTACCTACCTAAGTATTTCAAGGTTGAGTATCCATGAGCAGATTTTTGGTCTTTTTATTTTGTCGTGATCATGCCG
This sequence comes from Macrothele yani, assembly GCA_039090855.1. Lineage (NCBI taxonomy): Eukaryota > Metazoa > Arthropoda > Arachnida > Araneae > Macrothelidae > Macrothele > Macrothele yani. Next base: position 65,851,421 of record CM077005.1, read on the forward strand.
CTGTGTGCTAAAATCTAGCCTTTGTACCTTATGAAATGCAGTAAATTATTCAACCAATGCCAGAGTACAACAGGTTAGTAAAATCATGCAATGCATTGATTATGATACACTTTCCAACATACCAGAAATCATAACTCAAGTTATGAGGATATTGGCTGTGGAATGCATCTCACTCCTGCGACCTGACATTTGACCCCATTTCAATGATATTAAACAGAATTGGTTCAGTATACATCTGGAACAACATACTAATGTTTTGTTGCAATAGAAGCTGTTTTAGTCAAGTTATGAGGATAATGGCTGTAGCATACCTCTCGCTCCTGAATCCTGACCTTTGACCCCATTTCGATTATATTCAACAGAACCTGTTCAGTATATCTCCGGAACAATATGATAAAGTTTTGTCGCAATCGAACGCAAGTTGTAACGCATAAGGGCAATGGAATGGATCCCGCTCCTATGACCTGACCTTTGACCCCATTTCGCCCATTTTAAATAGGGTTCGTCCCAGGTAGTCCCCTGCCACATACTAATATTTCATCGAAATCGAACCACTTTTGCTCGAGTTATCGTGCGGACGGACGGACGGACAAAGCGGGAGCATATACACTTTTGCAACCTACGGCTGGAAAACGTAGAAACGTAGTGGCAGGAAAACCCTTGTTTGCTTTCGACTACAAAGCAACTGTGGACATACTCAAAGATACACTGGCGGAAAGTGAAAAAAATAACACTAGAAGGAATTGGCGGACGATCATAAAATTTACATATGTTAGTGTGGTCGAGTTTACGTAGGTGTGATGTTAATTTCGGGACCAACCGGTGAGCCTTTACGCCACAGCACGGCATAATATGCAAATTATCGTCGGTGGTATTTTAGGAGTACGGCGAAGTGAATGTAATCAGTTGTCGGCGTACGGACACGTGCGAAGACCCTGAAGAAGCTGCAATGCCTGGACATGGAAGACGTGTACGATTTCAGCAGTTACCGGACTTTGAGCGAGGTCGTCTAGTCGGACTCCGCGAGGCCGGGTGATCGTTTAGTCGTATTGCGAAGCGAATTGGACTGGAAGTATCGGTGGTGGTACGATGTTGGCGTAGATGGTCCGAGGAACATTCCCACACGAGAAGACGTGGAACCGGGAGTCACAGATGGACTGAAAAGCGGACCGATTGACGCATAAGAAGAGCGGCGTTGTCAAAGCAGAACATCCACTGCGACGCAAATCCGAGTTGCCGTTGCACCTGAGGTGACTGTGCGAACAATCCATAACCGTCTACTGGATGCAGGACTACGTGCACGTGTGCCTCTGGCATGTGTACCTCTGACTCCATCCCACCGTCAGGAACGTCAGCAGTGGTGTCGCCAACGTCTGCACTGGAGAACGCAATGGCGATCTGTCGTGTTCAGCGATGAAAGCAGATTCTGCTTGGAAGCCTCTGATGGCCGTATGCGTGTTCGCAAACGCATAGGGGAGCGTCTCCACCCTTCTTGCATCCGCCAGCGACACACAGGGCCTACACCTGGTCTCCTGGTGTGGGGAGCGATAAGCTATCACTCCCGTACACAACTACTGTTTGTACCGGGTACGTTAAACAGCACCTCCTACATCAACAACATCATTCAGCTCGTTGTTGTGCCATTTGTAAGGTCGGTCCATCGTGGTGTTTTCCAGCAAGATAATGCACGCCCACACACGGCACGTGCAACGCAACATGCACTTCAGGGTGTGAGACAACATCCATGGCCTGCACGTTCACCGGATTTGTCCCCCATTGAGCACGTGTGGGATTTTATGGGACAACGACTTATCTGGTCTCCACGGCCTGCCACGACTATCCCCGATTTACGCGTCCAGGTTGAGGATGCTTGGAACTCAATACCCCAAACTTACATCCAACATCTGTACGACAGACTCCATGCCAGAATTGCACAGTGTGACGCAGTTCGTGGCGGTTCAACCTCGTACTAACCATGTTACATGGAAATGTTATTTTTCAGTTTACCAGCAAATACAGCTGTATTTTGCCATAATGTTTTGATCACGTTATCCTCTGTATTCCGTTATTATGCTGTATACATTTGGTTGGTATCAGACGTCTCCTTCTTGGTGTTCTTTTTTCACTTTCCGCCAGTGTATTTGCGTATGTCAAACTGTCTGCACTGAACCTCAATAACGCGAATACATTTAACGCAATTTTTTTTCCACGATTTGTTTCTGAATTTCCCGATAATTTTTTACGCTTTCCAACCGTAGGTTGAAAAAGCGTGTATGCTCCAGCTTTGTCCGTCTGTCCGTCCACACGATAACTCGCATACAAATGTTTCGATTTTGATGAAAATTTAGTATGTGGTAGGGAACCACCCGAGGACAAACCCTATTGAAAATGGGCGAAATGGGGTCAAAGGTCAGAATATAGGAGCGGGATCCACTCCGTTGCACTTATGCATTATAACTTATGTAAAAATGCTTTGATTGTGACAAAGCTTCATCATTTTGTTTCGGAGATGTACTGAACTGGTTTTGTGTAATATCATTAAAATGGGGTCAAAGGTCAGTGCAAAGAGCAGGATTTATTCCACAGTCATTATCCTCATAATGTGACTAAAAATGTTTCTATTGCAACAAAACTTTATTATGTTGTTCCGGAGGTGTACTGAGCCAATTATGTTTAATATCATCGAAATGGGGTCAAAGGTCAGGGCACAGGAGCGAGATTTATTCCACAGCCATTATCCATAACTTGACTAAAAATGCTTCTATTCCGACAAAACTTTAAAATGTTGTTCCGGAGGTATACTGAACCAATTCTGTTTAATATAATCGAAATGGGGTCAAAGGTCAGGGCACAGGAGCGAGATTTATTCCACAGACATTATCCTCATAATTTGACTAAAAATGCTTCTATAGCAACAAAACTTTAGTATGTTGTTCTGGAGGTATACTGAACCGGTTCTGTTGAATATCATTAAAAGGGGATCACAGGTCAGGGCACAGGAGCGAGATTTATTCAGCAGCCATTATTCTCATAACGTGAGTAATGATTTCTGGTATGTTGGAATGCGTATCATGATCAATGTATTGCATGATTTTACTAACTTGGTATTTTAGTATGAACACGGTTAGGATGAAATGCTGGTTTAGATTAAATGAATTTCTTCAACATAGAAAAATACATTATCTTAGTGCCAACCAGCAGCTTTTTTTACTTTTAATACAATTGCTAGCTCCACTTGCTATCTTTGTTCCCTTGGCTTCTTTCTCCTACTTCATTTTTTGTTCCAACTGTGGAAATGACAGAATGCGGACCGGCAGCAAGACCACACGGAAGTGTACTTCTTCTGGAAAATGGGGTAGTGTCCTTGGCGGTCACTCCTACTTAAACAGAAGATAAAGAATTTTCTCAAGGTTGGGCCACGGGTGGTTTAGTGGGCAACGTTCGTGAATGCCGCGGGAGGAACCTCAGGTTCCGATCCCAGGCAGGTACGAACGCTCAATTCACTAAATATCCGCCGTGCGTCGGATGGGCACGTTAAACCGCTGGACCCCGGGTACCGGCCCCCGGGTACCGGCCCCCGGAATAAATAAGGGCGTCTTCGTCCTCCTTTCTACTTCGCTTCCGTGTCACTTTCCTATCGGCCACCCTAGCCCAAATCTCCTAGCTTCCTATTTCTAAGGGTTGTTTAAGACCTGGGGTCAGACACTCCCTTCCTGAAATCCTCTAAATATGATCATGATCATTTTTTCTCAAGAGTGATACTTTGGGGTAGAGTGTAGATTTCCTGTCCCTTAATACCTCTCATCTTCTGAGCTCTCATCGAAGAAAGAAAATTCTTGGGCTCACCTGCTTTTATCAGATTTCCCTCATTGTTATTGTGTTAGACGGGAGAAATTAAGATATGTAAAGTATTTTTAATAACCAGGTATTCTTTTTGTTTGTGATGCCCAAATGTGAAAGAATGTTTCATGAACACTACAACAATGAACATTGCAGTAGTTAAAAAAAGGGTATGTTGGTTGAGGCAGGGATTCGTCAATTAAAACAGGCAAGCGCTCGGTGATACAAATGACCAAAGTGAGACAAACGTTCAGACAAAGGAAATTATATTGTTTCTGACGCTTTGACTTTGCTAAGAACTGCTTGCAGATGCGTTTCTTTAAACACCTCTAAATCTTCCTCTTCCGAGCAGGATTCGCTGTTGGTGAATGGTCAACTTTAGATGAAATTCTCCTTGCTGGAATTCCCTGCAATATGGTGGAGGTGGAACATGTATGTAGAGTGTTACCGCATTTACAACGCTTCAAAAGTAATGATTTTGTGGATGACGATATCATGACCAGGTATTTTGACAGATGTCGGAATGGTGGACCATGTGATCAACAGCAGGAAAATAGGGTCACAGAATGTATGTGATACTAATGAAGAAAATGACAAAGTAGTCTCTATCACAACTGTGAAATATTCAGAAGCTTTCACTAAATTGCAAACCATATGTCGTTCTTTTAATGCAACAGGAGGTACTTAGGCATCTGTAGAGAACATGGACGAACTGGAAGAATTTTCGAGTCATTGTTTTGATAAGAAAAGGAAGCAGCTTCCGGGAACAAAATTCTTTAAATCCAGCTCCTACTGACGATGTACTGTAAAATTACTTTTCATTCATACATGCTGTATTATACACTATCTACCAACAGGTAATTGGACACCCCTGCAATCGACGATATCTGAGGTCCTGATACACGTCACGGCCGCCGCCGTTATATATCGTGTGGAAAACAACAACGCAACCAGTCGCATGCAAGATGCCACGCAGTTCGGAGTTCTCTGATTTCGAGAAAGGTGTAATCGTCGGGTATCACGGAAATGGCCGATCCATACGTGACATATCCAGCGAGTTGAAGTACCCAAAATCGACAGTGGCCTACGTGATTGGCAAGTGGAAGATGAGAGGTGACTGTCGGAATGTGCCCCGACCCGGCAGACCCACAAAACTGGGAGTTAGAGACCGACGGGTGCTGGCCAGAGAAATTCGGAAGAACCGCACCAAATCGATGGGCCACATCCGCGAGGAGTTTCAACAGGCATCCGGGAGTGTTCTTTCGATGAATACTATCCGTAAGGAAGCCCATCTGCTCGGTTATCATGGACGTGCTGCCGTCCGCAAGCCTTTGATCACCAAGTCCAATAGCGCTGCTCGGCTAACGTGGTGCAAAGAACGTCGACAGTGGACCGTTGAACAGTGGAAACAGGTTCTCTGGAGCGATGAATCAAGGTTAACTCTCTACCGTTCGGATGGCAGGGTCTGGGTTTGGCGTTTGCCTGGAGAACGCCTCCTTCCGGAATGTATTGTGCCAACTGTGAAGTTCGGCGGCGGTGGAATTATGCTACGGGGGTGTTTCTTTTGGTATAGCACGGAACCCTTGGTCGCAATTCCTGGTAGACTCAACGCCTGGACCTACTGTACCATTTTGGATGACCATACGCTTCCTACGTTATGGCAGTTTTACGGGGTGGACCCATGTTGCTTTCAGGATGACAATGCCACCTGTCATGTTGCGAGGTCCACCATGACTTGGTATGGTGACAATGGGGTTAATCGAATGGACTGGCCTGCGCAAAGCCTGGACCTTAACACTATCGAGCACCTCTGGGTCGAGTTGGAGCGTCGACGTAAGGGGTGCCTCACCGTCCGAAATCGGTGAAGGAACTGAGCTGTCTTCTCCAAGCCGAGTGGAAGAAAATACCGCTAGCCGTCGTACAACGCCTGGTTGAGAGTAATGCCCCGGAGGGTCGCAGCTGTTAGCGCCGCTCGTTGAGACTCCACCAACTATTGAAGGTGAATAAACTTCGTTTTCGTTTGCTATTACAGGTGTCCAATTTCTTGTTGGTAAATAGTGTAGTATACAGCACTATGTACAATTTTGTTTTCGTTGTGAAAAGTTTTGGAAACAGGTAATATTTTGAATATTTCTGAAGCCAAAGGGTATGTGCATACTTTTTCTTTAAATGTGCTGTATAATTTTTCATATTTCAGAATGTAGTTAGTTGTTCAATTAATTACATATTAATAAAATAAATTGTTTTTATCACGAACAAATTCTTGAGTCCCTACGGTGTTCATGTTAAAAGTTCGGTACATCCTAAAAGGAAATTCCAAATGAAGCAAACAACATGTTGGAAAAAGCACATGATCAATATGTGCTTTCCTACAGGGCGACGCAAAACAGAAACGAAGATTCTGCCATCCTCAGTTCCTTGCACTGCTCACAGCTTCCTCATTTACTTCAATGAAATGGAACCCAAATCATCCATCATCTGCAATTATTTTCTTCCGTCTTTAATCTCAGTGACAGAAGTTTCGATGGCTTTCCCGGTGGTTGAGTGGTCTGAGCCGCTAGTATCTGACCATTCGTTGGTGATAGTTCCAGGCTTGAGTTCCGGATGAGACGAGGGTGGTGTGCATCTATGATTATGATGGTTGTGTCCTTTTTCTGGGACTAGTTTCCTAACATTAGGTACTGGCGCCTGCGGACAGCGAAAAGAGTTGCTCATGGTGGTCGCTAAATTCCGGAGGAAAGAAAAAGATTCGAAGAAGACCTAAGAATAAAACGTTTATTTTCGATGGACAACAAAAGTGCTTAAGTATGTATAAATTAAAAAAAGCAGTAACAGTTCGGGAGACGAGTGTAGACTTAAAAACACAGAACATCAGGAAAGTGTAGCAGAAGATCTGAGACCCAAAGGGGTATAGTAAAAACAATTGAATAAACAAAGGGGGATAGGGTAAACAATTGAATAAACAAAGGGGGAAAGTATATGCAATCACAACAAGTTGAAAGAGCCGTATGACACAAGAAAAGCTGAGTAGAAGGAATACACAAACTTCACTTATCTATGAGGCTAGTAAAGTTACAGAAGAAAAATATTTCTCATATGCTCGAACCGGCAGTTCCAGTCCACATGTCTGTTGTGGAGTAAAGCCATAGAAGTTGTCGTTTTTACTGCTAGAGCAACTAGTTGACACTGCTCATTCCTCTTAAAATAATTCACCTACCTGCAAGTGCATTGCTTTCGGTCGAGAACTGGCTATCACGCTCAAACTGAAATTGAGATATACAGGCCAGTGAATGAATGAAATACGGGATTACCATTGTACAATACGATACAAGTTTTCGGATATTATCTGACTTAACATTCATGTCATATTTACACCAGTAAACGGATTCACATCTTCCAAATTTGTATTATACAGGTCAGATTGTGCGTCCCTTGGACCCGTACATTCATTAAATTAAATGTGAATATTATAGCATACTTAATCTGACGCCCCATGGCATCTGGCACCTACGGGATTTGTACCCATGCTTGTTAATTCAACAATAATGAACACTGTCACTGCACGATTTAAAATTCAATATAACAAGCTCACATTAAAGGTTTATTACATTAAAATATATTGCAAATTAAAATCTACTAGATCTTTCGGGCTGTCAAACGTGTCCATCTTTAGGTAAAATGTAAGGGTGGTATACAGACAGCAGGGACTTATATAGAGTTGGTTGTTGGTTGGTGACATAAAAAAGCCTATCACGCCAGTTTTAAGGAATGCTTGCAGAAAATGTGACTTGGATTTCGACGAAACCACTTCAAATCTCTTTTCAATGATTAAAAAAGATCGGGACTCGATTGACGATAACAATAAATCTGGTACATATTGTATACCATTGGAAAGCTACGATCCAGTCGATAAAACCCAAGTTTACTCAAGATCAACTTTACGTACTTTGGGCGTAAGAATAAATGAACATAAATATAACGTTCGAACAACAACTACCTACCTCTCTCGACTCACAAGAGAAAGGCTCATATATGCCAATATCGAATGGGAGCTTCAATATTGGGTAGTCCTAAAACCAAGGCCTCAACCCTTTTTGCCGAGAGTTTGTACATCTCTCAGCCTTTGGTCATAAATATTGTAATGAGGATTCGCCTTATTTAGTGCTACAACCGTGGAAATCGCTCATCGAAGGAACATTAGAAGACAGCATAACTGACAACGAGGACATCCCAACATTGTCATACGAAGTGGAGTTGCCCATCTCAATCCTTTAAAACTTTAACTTTACGAGCATGCACTAGGATGGCTTTGGCTTTTTTACGTCACTATCCAACGACCAACTCTATATAAGTCCCTGCTGTCTGTATTCCTCCCTTTCATTTTAGAAGAAGATGGGCACGTTTGACGGCCCGAATGATCTAGTAGATTTTAACTTGTAAATAATATATTTTAATGTAATGAACCTTTAATTTGATTTGTTATATTGGATTTTAAATCGTGCAGTGACAGTGTTGATTATTGTTGGATTTCGAATGGTGCACGACAACTAATTTTGAGTGACCATGGTTGTTGTTGATTATGATGATGATATGTACAGGGTGTCTCAAAACTAATGGAACAAACTTTGAGGGGTGATAGAACACACCGAAACAAGCACTTTTCTTCAGGCAATGCATGGTCGCAAGTTACGCGGTTAGGCGTTGGAGGGTGCTTTCCGTTTTCCTACACACGCCGTCTTTCGGAACGCAAAGGCAGGAATGGCACAACAAATCAAAACAAAGCTTTATTGGAGACAAAATAAAAAACAAATTGCCGCCCCGGTGGCGCAGTTGTCTAAGGCGCTGGCCTCTGATCATTCGTCCGTAAGGGGTCCGGGTTCGAATCCCGGTCAGGCATGGATGTTGTGCTTGTCTTAAGGCACTGGCTCTCTCCCTTCCCTGGAACCAGTGACCCTAAATTAGGGACGGGCGACTGCTTATAGCCCATTGAGTTGCTCACGGTGGTCGTTAAACCTCCAATCAAAAAAAAAAAAAATCGTGACGTCACAAAATTGCATCAAATTTGCAAACATTAATAAGTAAATACTGAAATTAATTACATTTACAAAAGCTTCTCAAAACGGCGACAGCCTCTCCTGATACACGCTTCGCATCGTCGACGTAAAGATGCCCGTATGTTGTGGAAAATACCAGGCATTTCCCGGACAGCTGCAACAGCGACTGAAAGTCTGGTGACAAGTTCCTCATTGGAATCAATGGGAGTATCGTGCATTACGGACTTAAGATGTCCTCATAAAAAGAAATCCAGAAGGGACAGATCTGGTGATCGTGGAGGCCAATTGATGTGTCCACCTCGGCCAATCTATTAGCCTGGAAATGTGGCGTTCAAGTAATCACGCACCTGAGTGCTGAAATGCGCTGGCGCCCCATCATGGTGGAACCACATTTTACGGCGGACGGCTGCTGGTACATGCTGGATCAATTCAGACATTTTTGTTGAAGGAAAATAAGGTACGTCCTCTCATCCAGACGTTCCGGTAAAAGATATGGGTCTTTGCGTTGCGAAAGATGGTGTGTGTGGGGAAACGGAAAGCGCCCTCCAGCGCCCAACTGCGTAACATACGACCATGCATTCTATGACGAAAAGTGCTTGTTTCGGTGTGTTTGTCTCCCCTTAAAGTTTGCTCCATTAGTTTTGAAACAAACCGTATAATTCGGTTAATTGGGACACATTGGGGCTTGAACATTTTGGCCCAATTAAACGGTTGCCCTATTTATATGAAGTTTTATCCCAAAGAGCAAATTTGGGATGTTCTTCAAGTATTGTCCCAAATAAACGGCTACCCCCGATTAACCGATGGCCCAATCAACGGGAATCTACTGCGTTCTCTCATGAATAGCAGTTGGTTACTAAAAGCATTTTAATACTCAGAATATATGTGCATCGAGAAAAATCTGATCTTACCAATTTTCCCATTATTGGAGATGCAGCAAAAATCGCCAATTGATAAACTCCAAATATCTGTCCATATTGCGTTGGAGTAGCACCTTTTGCTTCAGCCTAGGAAACAAGTATCGAAAAATGAAAAACATCAGTGTGTTTGTACAATATCGCACACAAACATACACACACAAATCATTCGTGTGCGCAAATACCACATATCAATTCAAATAAAGGATATAAGAGTATTTCTGAGGCAACTGAGAGAAGGACTCTGTTTTGAAGATAGCACGGAACATCATCGCTACGCTTAAATACACCACTGCTCAAAGATCTCCATCTCATAAACTGGAACCAATATTTACAATCTGCTACCAGTGCTTCCGTATGTGTTTGTACTACATACATACATACATATCATTAAGCTGTTCTCTGATATTCAGAGGTTAGCTCCTCAAAGAAAGACCATCTGACAAATAAACATTTAACAGATAATACAAACCCCCAGATAAAATTTTAACTGATTATTTACTTACTGTTGCCGTATCAAACTTCTCCATTTACAGCGATCTTGACACACAACATGAGCTTCAGTGACATCCACCACACGACGTACACAAGACCTTCTATACTTCATACTCATAATGTTTTTCTCATTCAGGCACTCCTAAATCTGATCCTCCCACGACTTCCTTGGCCTTTCTCTTCCTTTCTTTCCTTCCACTTGGGTCGAAAAAGTTTTCTTAGTAAGCATCTCATCACTCATTCTTTCAACATGGCCAAAACACCTAAGAATATTGGTCTCCACTTTGCAAACAATATTTTGCTTCACATTGCACAACAGCAACACGTCTTCATTCCTCACATAATCAGAACGTGTCTTCCAACAAACTCCCGTAAGTAACGTATTTCTCCGGCACACAAACGACTCCTATTTCTCTTCTGTAGTACCCAGGTTTCACTGCCATACATCAGAGTAGGAACAATTACACTTTCATGCACAGCCATTCGTGTACCCAAAGGACTTCTATGTCTCTTCTGTAGCACCCAGTTTTCACTGCCATACATCAGAGTAAGAACAATTACGCTTTCAGACAAAGCCATTTGGGTACCCAAAGGAATCCTATGTCTCTTCTGTAGTACCCATGTTTCACTGCCATACATCAGAGTAAGGAACAACTACACTTTCATACACAGCCATTCGGGTGCCCAAAGGACTCCTATGTCTCTTCTGTAGTACCCAGGTTTCACTGCCATACATCAGAGTAGAAACAATTACACCTTCATACACAGCCATTCGGGTACCCAAAGGACTTCCTATGTCTCTTCTGCAGTACCCAGGTTTCACTGCCATACATCAGAGTAGGAACAATTACACTTTCATGCACAGCCATTCGGGTACCCAAAGGACTCCTATGGCTTTTCTGTAGTACCCTAGGTTTCACTGCCATACATCAGAGTAGGAACAATTACACCTTCATACACAGCCATTCTGGTACCCAAACGATTCCTATGTCTCTTCTGTAGTACCCATGTTTCACTGCCATACATCAGAGTAGGAACAACAGCACTTTCATAAACAGCCATTCGGGTACCCAAAGGACTCCTATGTCTCTTCTGCAGTACCCAGGTTTCACTGTCATACATCAGAGTAGAAACAATTACACTTTCATACACAGCCATTCGGGTACCCAAAGGACTCCTATGTCTCTTCTGCAGTACCCAGGTTTCACTGCCATACATCAGAGTAGGAACAATTACACTTTCATACACAGCCATTCGGGTACCCAAAGGACTTCTATGTCTCTTCTGTAGTACCCAGGTTTCACAGCCATACATCAGAGTAGGAACAATTACACTTTCATACACAGCCATTCGGGTACCCAAACGATTCCTATGTCTCTTCTGTAGTACCCAGGTTTCACTGCCATACATCAGAGTAGGAACAATCACACTTTCATACACAGCCATTCGGGTACCCAAACGACTCCTATGTCTCTTCTGTAGTACCCAGGTTTCACTGCCATACATCAGAGTAGGAACAATTACACTTTCATACACAGCCATTCGGGACTATATCACTCATAATTCGCATAATATTTGTGTTTATTTTTAGTTATTTTTTAAACCGTACCTTAATTGCAGTGGCACATATGGTGATAATAATTTATCAAGGCGAAATTTAGCGCATCCCACAGGAATGAGCAGTCAGAAATTATAGGAAACAAAAATTGTTTCGTTAACCCTTTAACGACAAAGATCCTAAAATGTTTTGTGGCTCAGAATACCACAACGACCAAAAATATCTGCTTTTCGTTTCCGAATTTCGTTCCCCCTCCCTTTTGCAATAACAAAAGAAGGATAAGTGCTGGGTCACTACTCGAAACTTTCGATCTCTAGGCTTGACATGCACTGGCCTTCGTAAGTTTCCCTGGAGCAATCAGTGCATTCTTCTACTGCGAGCCTTAGGCAGATAAATGAGAGTAGTAACAGTTGAAAAACCTTGTTTAGTTTACCCCTTTCTTGCTCTTTCTTGTTAAAAATATGCTCTCAATCTATTTATTTGGATTGAGCAAAATGAAAGAATTTCTTTTCAATTTCCCCCACATAAACTCCACTTTTGGAACAATGAAAGATCTCACATACCAACGATGCACGTGCCAATAGAGTTCTACTGAGCGATGTCAGAAAAATGAATGATACATCCCCGGGACAAACCACCTCCTGGTTCACTTCTTTGTTTAGTGACAGCAATGATGAATGAGGGTGACTTCTGCTAATCCCTCGGACGCCGTGCAAATTCAAATAATATAGGAGGAGGGGTCCTACGCATTCTATCCGAGCGAACTCAGGCGCTTATGGTTGTTTGGATATAAAAGCGCGTTAGGCGCTATGTTCGCAAAAGTGTTAAAATACCTCTTTCTGCAATGTTTGAGAATATGAACCCAATAATACGCCGCAATGTGAGATACATCACCGTCGGAGAGCAACCTGCCCAACTTCTTAAATATAATTTCTTTTAAATGAAAGAAAGAGAGAAACCTATTTATACCCGTTATTCAGGACACACATCCCGATGTACACCTCTGTTAGTGATAAATGAAGACAACCTTAACTGCTAGTGTGACGAACTACAGAGGTGAAGCACATGTCAAGAAGGCAAATCTGCAGCGATAACTTCTGTCGGTGTAATTTAGTCGGCAGAACAACTGACTCCTGAGCGAGGAAGCGTGGGTTCGAACTTGTCTTGACTTGTTGTTGCTCGTGGGCGTCCTTATCCTGGCCACCTTATGCCTTTAATACTGCGTCGATTCTTCGTGGCATGGACTCCACGAGATGTTGATAGGTGGTTTGTGGAATCTGAGACCATGCTTAATAAATAGTACTTTCAAGGAGTGTGAGATTGCAGGGTTGTGGATCCAGATGTCTGATGGCTCGTTCAACTTCATCCCACAAATTCTCAATGGGGTTGAGATCTGGAAATTGTGGGGGCCAGCTAAGCAAAGTAAACTCACCGGCATGTTCCTGAAACCAATCCTGTACAATACGAGCACTATGGCAGGACGCATTATCTTGTTGAAAGTAGCCATCGCCATTGGGATAAACCATCCACATGACAGGATGCACATGGTCCGCAACGACGTTTAAAAATGACGTGCCTGTCGGACGTTGATCAACACGAATTAAAGGGCCCAAAGCATGCCAGGAAACCATTCCCTAAACCATAACGTTGTCTCAACCAGCTTGAAGGGTTGTAGCAATGCATTTGAGGTCCATCATGCTTTCGTGCTGTTTCAGCCAAATTCTCACTCGGCCATCTGCATAGTGCAACTCAAAACGTAATTCATCGGACCACACAATTTGTTTCCAATTATCGACTGTCCAATCCTTGTGCTCCTGTGCGAACTGGAGACGTTTTCTCTTGTTAACTGCAGACAGCAAAGGTGTTCGAACAGGCTTTCGGCTGCCATGTCCCATCCGATGCAGTGTACGGCGAACAGTGCGTGCAGAGATCATTTGAGGGGATCCTTGATTAAGATGGTCTGTAATTTGCCGCACTGTTGCCCTTCTGTTGTATGTTACCAGTCTGGACACTGTCCGTTCCTCCCGAGCAGTCGCTAGTCGATGACGACCACACGTTGCACGTAGAGACCCAGTTTTTTGGCTAACAGTCCAGTCTTTAAACACTTTAACAACAGCTACTCTAAACATTTCACGAATGCGGTGGTGTTGGTGATACTCGTTGCATGGCTCCGAGCTCCTACAATCATCCTACGTTGAAAGTCCGTCAAATTACATTTTTTACCCATCTCGTCACCCAAAATTCACTTCTACTACTGTCGCAAGCACTAAGCTTTCCCTTTTTATTCTAGCCTCGCCCTATGGCGGCAACAGCGTGCAGCCATAGCTCATTTGCTTAAAACTGTCAGGTGGTCATAATAAAGTGGCCACTCAGTGTATATGTGAAGATAAAGATGAGAGAAAGTCTCGTTTGGGGTTGCCCGACCTTGGTTCAAGAACGTCAAAGGCAGTGATACTAATGTGTCTTATTTAACTTTCCTTTTGAATTTTTGTTTCCTTATGTAAATATTGTTATTTTCTCACTCAACTGAATTTATTTTCCCGAATAGCTTTTACATTTTGACAACACTGACAGCAGAATAAAATGCTGAATGTAAAAGTGTGGAATTAGTAAAGATTTGTAAAGATGCGAACATATTGTTAAATGTTGACATGCGAAAGAGATAAAGTCTGCCTTTTACTTAGTGACTACCGAATAAGTGTCATCGTTATATGATTGATATCTGTGTTGATACCGTTTAGATTTTATTCTGAAAGTGGATGATTATATTGATGTCCTGAAGTACAAGTTCTTGGAGAATAAATTATTGAAATTACCTAAGTGAATAACCTGGCCATTTGGTTACTTATTTCTAAAGTGTGATTTATGTCTAACGCACTTACAATTCTATTTCAAAAGCAAGCGCGATAAAAGATCCAATATCGCTCGATTTTAACCTTCTTTGCCCCAATGTTGAAGCTGATCCACCAACAAGAACTAACAGGATCTCGTCTTAGCTGAATTGCTCACAGTAACGATAGTTAGAAGTCTACAGCCCAACCAGGTCGAAGCTAACAGATGCTACCGCATTCCACACGAACTGACGATTATACAAACCAATCGTCGTATGGAATATTTTAAGAAAATTCTGCACTAATTCATGTGACAACAGTTTCATCTAGCGTATTACTACGTGCGATAAAAGTGGTTTCCAAAAGACGTGCAACTTCTACTCAGTACAACGGAAGAACGTGCATATTGTGGTAATCGAACGTTACCCAGAACTGGTAAACAGTTCTGGGTAAACGTTAACACCAGGACAACGCCAAACTGCATGCCACGATTCGAAGCAAAAAAGAACTTAGACAATAACATGTCAGCTACTTCTTCACCCACCTTAGAGTACATAATGAGTTATTTTGGGCTACCACCTCTTTTGCTTCATGGACCATTTCTTTCAAGCCCGACGGTTGGGAACTTAGAAAAAAATAAAAATGAACGTCCGAAGTTCTTTTCTTTCAAAGAACAAGCATGGTACCGATAAAGAACAAATCAACTTGCCGACAGATGGTTACGAGCTATCAAAAATGATAGCCTGTATTTTGCTGAATAAGATTCGTTATTTACACGGCGTGATCACTGAATTTGAACCACCTTTAGCAAAAGCAGATGCTGCCCGCTGACCACGTGATTTACGAGAAGGCGCGATTAGTCAACCGAAGTTGCATATATAAGGTGGGAGTGGAGCAGTAGTGTGATAGGTAAACGGAAGGATCCATCGGACTTTGAAAAAGGACAGATTGTAGGAGCTGAGAGAGAGCGGTGCCTCGACTACCCTAATGGCTGAACCGGTGAGTTTTTTGCTAGCCGCCGTATTAAAATGTATCAGGACTTGTGCGAAAATGGTCAAACAATGATCCGGAGATACAACTGCTCAGGACAGTGAAACGTTGATGTGAGAGGTGAGAGACGACTCATACAGACGAACAGACGCAGCACTGTTTCACAGTTGACTACCCAATACAACATAGATCAACCCGGAACTGTATATGTCATGTCCATGTGTCGCACGCTTGCACGTATGGACTATAACAGCAGACGATCCCAACGACATCGACTCCTAACCACGGTTCATTCGCGCAAAAGACTGGCCTGATGCGAAATCATGCAAGTTGGGCGTCGGAAGACTGAGAAAATGGGTGTTGGTCAGGCGAATCACGTTTTTTTTTTTTTTTTGATTGGAAGTTTAACGACCACCGTGAGCAACTCAATGGGCTATAAGCAGTCGCCCGTCCCTAATTTAGGGTCACTGGTTCCAGGGAAGGGAGACAGCCAGTGCCGTAAGACAAACACAACATCCATGCCTCACCGGGATTCGAACCCGGACCCCGTTCGGACGAATGATCAGAGGCCATCGCTTAGACCACTGCGCCACCGGGGCGGCATCACGTTTTTTACTCCACTCCATGGATAGTCGTGTACGTATTTGGGACAAACAACAGGAGGCATTCGATCTATCCGGTATTTCTAACATGTACCTCTTGACTTCTTCACAGTGAAAACCGGTCAAGGCGGTTTTACGTTGTGGGGCATGTTTGCCTGGCAGGATCTTGGATCCCTGGTGCATGTGGAACAAAGAAACAACTGGTGCTCACTATCGTGAATTACTTACTGACTCTGTATATCAAGCAATGTCGCACTTTTTCCCTAAAGGCGATGTTACACTGAAGTGCCAGAAAAACGGATACACCAGTCTAATACTTGGTAGATCTCCCAAATATGACGAGGCATGGACTCCATTAGCTTCTGAAAATATTCTGTAGGCATTGCACACCATACTTCCTGCAGAGCGTTCCACAATTCCGGTGTATTCCGAGGTCTCGGATTCCTGTGTTCGATAGCGCGTTGCATGGCATGCCAAATGTGTTCTATCACGTTCAGATCTGGGGACTTCGGTGGGAATGGCAATACCCATAAACTCAAATGAAGGCTCCTCTGACCTCAATGTGGCGTCCCGACACTTGTGTGGAGGTGCATTGTCCTGTTGGAACAGGCACAACTCATCAGTATGAATGCAGAACAGGAACGGGTGTACCTCGTCAGAAAGGATGCACACATAGCGTTGGCCGATCACAGACGTTTGTAGACGTACAAGGGGTCGCAGTGAAGTCCAGCTAAACACACCCCATACCATTACGGACCCCCCACCAGCTGGTACAGTTCCCTGTTGGCAGGCGGAATTCATGGCTTCATGGGGTTTGCGCCACACACGAATCCTTCCATCTGCCCGATACAGTTGGAAACGCGACTCTTCAGACCAGGCGACTTCTTTCCAGTCATCAAGTGTCCAGTGGCGGTGTTGCCGTGCCCAAGCGAAGCGCATAGCTCTGTGTCATACACTCATCAAGGGGACTCGAGTTGGGCGTCGGCTCCCAGAGCCCACATCGTGCAGGGTACGTTGCACAGTCCGGACGCTGATGCTTGTTGAGACTCCAGCATTGAATTCCGGTGATACCTGCGAAAGTGTTGCACGCCTATCGCGTGAAACGATTCTTGACAGCCGATGATGGTTACGTTCACCCAATGTCTTTTTACGGCCACACTGGTATCGTAGATTGGAGGTTTTGCCGGAATTCTTGTAGTCACGGTACACCCTTGCAATGCTCGTCCGTGAGAATCCGAACTTCGTTTCTACCTCCGAAATATTATGGCCAATCTGACGAGCGCCAACTATGACACCGCGTTGAAAATCACTTAAATTGTTATTATTTGTCATTCTAATGGCGAAAACAGCTCTGACAGCTGGCAAGGATGTCTATCGCTTTATATATGCACTGGCGGACGCAACCGAGTACGCGCATAGGTGACGTTGCTATGTATTTTGCATAAGATCGTTTGTGCCAGTTTTTCTGGCACGTTCAGTGTATATTATAAGATAACAATGCGCTGTGCCGGAAGTCCAGTGTTGTACAGAAATGGTTCGAGGAACACAGTTCAGACTTCCAGCATATCGATTGGCCTCCGAACTTCCACGATTTCAATCCCACAGAGCACTTGTGGGACACTACGGAACAGCATATGGGGCGTCTGAGTACATCAGTCATTTCCATACTGCATTAAAGGCTTCATTATACGCAGTTTGGTTGGCCATACCTCCCAACTGCTTCCGGCATCTTACTAAATCAATGCCATATAGGATAGCTGTAGGATAGCTGTGCCGTGTAGGATAGCTCCCATGTAGGATAGCTGCCAATGCCATGTAGGATAGCTGCTGTACTGAAAGCGAAATGAACACGTACGAAGTATTAGGTAGGTGGTCATAGTTCAGTGATCACTCAAGGCATATTGAAAAAATTGTTTGGGTGTAAAAGAAAGCATACAGATTTATTAATCTCCTTGGTAGCAATTTTCCTGCATACCTTATTTCAGGCCCGAATAAGACGTGTTTCTCATTTTCTTCATCCCTGATATTACTAGCATTAAATCAACAACAGCTGAAAACTTTCGGCTTCCATTGCCTGTGCGACACCAAAGCATCCGAAAGAATGTTTTGCAAGAAAAAATCACAAACTTATCGACCTGTGGCTATGCACTAAACGATGCTAAGTTCTAAATTGCCAAAGCATTAACACTATTGTAACATGAAATTCATTTACCGTAGCGATAAATAAAGTTTTTCTTCTGATACGTCACCTAAGTTTCAATTTTTAGTCAGGAGTTGTACATTTGTTGTCTTGTATCACTTTATTAATAACCAACCGCTCCTAGACTATTTTTTCAACATCCGATAATCAAACTCATGTTTTAGCAATGAACTTGGAAAGTTTCTGCGTTCTTTGGTGTTACAACGGACTTCTCCTTATAGTCAGATCATACAAATGCTACGTACATGTACGTAATCTATAACACATGAAAATAACAGTACTACATAATAAATAAAAGTGATCAAAACAATAAATATTACATATCTCGATTTTAATTCAGATTGGGAGTTTTAAAAAAAATTAGAAACGAGAGTCTTTTGTTTCCTCTTTGACATTGATGATTGTAATATGTAGCTCTTGACTTTACAAAAAATTGCCGTTCCTTCAATAGGTGCATTCAAGGAGGTTATATTACTGGAGACACCACTCCTATCCACGCAGCATTGGCTGCCATAAGTCCCCGTTTGTGCTGCAAATGACGTCATGAGTAGGCACGATGCAGCCTCAGAAGCGCAGAAGAGAAGCTGCTTGGAAACCAATGGAACAAAAGCTTCTAAGCGTATAAACAGAAAAAATTAGTAATTCAATAATCTTTATCAATGATACACAAGCTTACTCTTTCATCAACGGTATAATTTAGTTCATTTTTGCCTGCTTGTGACGTCACACCACAGATTAGCTGTGACCTATGCGGCAGAGCCAGTGGTGTCTCCAGTAATATAACCTCCTTAGGTGCATTTGACGTACTATACTGTATAATTGTCCGATTGTATTTAAAGCTTGCATGAGATGGTACACTTTAATTTCCATCCTCTTCATCATCCTGATCTTCTTCTTCTGAACTCTCTTTTTCTGATTCCATGATTTCTGTATCAGACATGCCATTCCAGGGTACTACATTTGCGTCAACATTGACACAGTCTGGAAACCTAAATGTCAATCCCATCTTTTCGGCAATGATGCTCTATCCATCTACTTCCTGTTCTGCAGTTTTTTTCGCGACGATTTACTTATTCAAATCATCTTTGATAATAAAGCCAGCCTGTCTAATGCATGCTTCAATGTTTTATCCTGGAAATTCATTCCTTGCCAAGGCATGAGTTTTAATGGCATTAAGGACATTCCATTTTACTGGCTTATCATCTGATGATGTCCGCCTGATTGCGTCATTTACCAGAAAGGTGAGATATTTTTGCTTTATCAGTTTCATAACTCCTTGATCAAGAGGATGAAATGCACTAGTGCAGTTAGGCGGCAATAATAGCAGTTCAATGTTGGGACTTGAGTGTGCAGGACAATTATCGATGAATAGCGCTATTTTTCTATTCTCAATTCCAACTTGAACGTCGAAAACCTTCATCCACTCGATAAATAATAGCATTGCCACCCACGCTCATCTTATTAGCTTCATTTGTGCACCGTACCAAAGCACCACGAAAGCAGCGCGGTCTTTGTGATTTTATAATCACTAATGGCTTTAATTTATGACTACCCTCCATATCGGCACAACAGAGAAAACTTAAACGTTCTTTACTACATTTTTCTCCTTTACATGGATCGCCTTTTGCCGTTAAAGTCCTGTCAGGCATCAAGTTATAAAAAAGCTTCATCTGCATTGTAAATGTCTTTTGTGTTGTATGGAACTAGAATTTCTGAATGGATAGGGGACCAGTCCTGAACAGCTTGTGTGCTAACAGAAGCTGATTCTCCAAATATTTTTTGCATAAATATCCCTTCTCTAGTTTTAAATCGGTTTATCCAACCGCCCAAACAACTAAAATTCTCGATATTCATTTCAGTGCTTAATTCATTAGCTTTAGCTTTCATCATCGATACACTAACAGGAATGTGTTTGCTCGATTAGGGCGAAAATACGTAAACAATGCTTCCTCCAATTCCTTATGTTCATCCCTTTGTAACTTCATGGATTTTGCCGGTGCGTTATTCTGCAAAGCTGCCTCCTTGATTTTTTCTTTGTTCTTTAAAATTGTAAACAGCCTTAATGATGCAAGAGCAAATTTTTTTCTTGCGACCTCACTTTTCGACTTCTAGCTTTTCTCATATGCATACAAACTTTTAACCTTGTTTCCCAAGTCGAACCTTTGCTTTTATTCTTCCTTTTGAGAAAGAAAACACATTACGTACAAGCGTAAAAAAGTTTCGAATTTCCACCGTTGTGGAGACGAGTGGAAGAAAGCGGGGACAGCATCCAAACAGCCAAACATACTAACTGCGGATGACTCATCTCTGTGTGCAGCTGCACGCGTTTATCTCCACACCATTTCCTGGAATTTCAGCGAAAGAATTTGTTGAAAACCTTTGAAAGAAGAAATATAGGCCATGAAAGCCTCTCGTTACAGCGGGAGCTCATTTGATTTACAACTCGTAATACACGCAGATCTTTCCTATCTGTAACATATTGACGGTGCATTTTGAATCTCTGGTAACAGCTGGATTCTCACCATAAGTCATACTCGTAATATCTGTCTTTTACTGTATATGACGTTATTCCATAAGATTTAATTTTAGATGTTCTACGTAGGCACTGGCAAACCTAACTCTCCGTATTGCAGTTTTATCATGAAAAAGTTTTCCATAAGATCGTAAGTTTGATTACATTTTATAAAAGTACAGAGAAGGTATTATTACACTAGCTCTCTGAGGGTCTACTTTTTTTTTTTTTTTTTTTTTTGTTCTTACCTCTTTTGGAAAGAATGGCCCCTGTAATGCGATGCCTGTTGAAATGCAAAAGGAACTGAAAGACAGCAACAGCAGCGTAATCCATTGTGCAAACGTGTACCGTTTGAGGGACTTCTCATCCAGCTTATGATCACTTTGTGGCTGTTCGACAGATTTGGCAGATAAACTATTGTAGCTGCTATGGAATGAGTGTTCGTTTCCTTCCACATTTGGAGATCCTTCTGATCTGTACATGTTTTGGCTGAAAAAAAGTAAAATCAATTATTAGGTAAAGTGCAAAAGTGATAAGCCGAATCCATACTGTATGGCTGTATTGCTGGTTATGCGTCCCTTATCCGAGGTGCCTGGGGAGACCAGAAGTGTTTCGTATTTCGGTTTCTTTCGGTTTTTGGAGTTTTATTCCTGCATAATGACATAGCTTCGGGTATAAGACCTAATATGAACACTAAATCCATGTATATTTCAAGAAATCAATGGGATTTCAATATTTTAAAGAATTAAAGTCGTTCGTGAACGATTCTTCCCTGAAAAGAATCGCTTCTGCGAAAGCAAATAATTGGTCCGCATTAAAGCAAATAACTGGTCCGCATTATCCTTCACTGGACATCAAATGTTACTAAGGTGCCTCGCGAGGTTTATGTTCCGATAAGAAAACTTTACTTGATTCAGAAGTATAAAAAATGCAATAAATCTCATGAACGTTTTGAAACTTGCTCATCTAAAAACTAAGAAAAAGAATTCCGTAAAATTTAAAAATAAATTTAAAGTAAAAATCGTTCACTAAACGGGAAAGGGCCAACGAGCAACACAAATGGATTAAGCCGATTTTTGAGGGTAGTTTCCTGTAGAAATCGTTCACTGGAATAGTCAATGAACAACGGAAACGGATCAGTGAGATCGAATTGGTTTAGTGGGTCGAATCAAAAGAATGGGTTTCCTAAAATATAATAGAACGTCAGAGCCCCATCCGGGATATCTGAGGTCGTGTGCCGTAACCATCGGGGTGCGAAGAGACCTGCACAACGCATGGGAATCTTCCCAGAGACTTTTTGGATTTTCATTTGTGACGTCATTCCGGCGCAAGAAAAATGTTTCGGATTTCAGAGGATTTCCGTTTTGTAATTTTCGGATAAGCGATGCTCAACGTGCAATAAAATTGGAAAAATCGTGTTAACTAAGATAAATACTGAAAAGACTTGGAGAAATTGAAGCACCGTAGGTTTACAAAGATGTTGTTTCTGTTCTGGGAGCGTATAGAGAATTGTATTAGTAGGTTTACGAAACCCTTTCTTAATATTCAAGAATTTTGGGCTTTTTGCTGAGAAATTTATTGAAGAGCTGTAATATTGATCGAAAAGGGGATCCCTGGATAATCTTGTTTATTTTTTTTGCTTCGTTTCGGTCTTTATTTTTGATCATTTAAAGTAACAGAAAATGAGGCACAGCTGAAATGACAAGCATAACATCTATGTTTTGACTCGCGATATGACCCGAAACTAAACCATTACGGTAAGTGAGAAGCTTGCAAATTAGACAACATCTCCATTAGCAATTCAACCTGAAGAATTAGAGGAAGCAGGCTGTGAAAACACTGCTGGACATAAAAAATACCACACCAGGAAGTATTAATCTCAACGCCATGCAAATTGGTGAGCATGGGTCCACAGTTGTGTTATAAAAATGATCACTGATGCGGAATAACACGTGAGAGGTGACGGAGATAAAAGGAAGAAATGGCATGGCAAAGTTTGATTGTCCTCACATGGACGGGTGGATTGGAGTGATTCCGGTGGCGAAAGTACGTGTAACGACTGAGAATGCTTGAGTGACGTCATCAAGATTCTATCCATCGTACACGGTCATATTACGACTCGAGCACACATTCGGACGTCCGAACGCTTCGATCTCTGCATTCGACAGCAAGTCGTAGCAGCCCACAATCCGCAGCGGACGGCATCCGACAAGGTGTATTGGCAGCTATGGACATCTACGTATGACATGGACCGTGAATCGCAGATTATCTGAGGCAGCTTTGAGTTGTTACCAGCATTGCAATGATTGTCACTCACAGCAGCACATCGTAGCGTAAGGTTTCAGTGCTGCCGTACCAGACACTGCGTGACGAGACGAATGAAACCATGTCGTATACAGCGACAGTCTCACTTCTGTGTTGCTGAATACGACAAAATATAAGCAAGGACTTATAATGTTCGTGTATGTATAGCTGAATGGACACTACATAAATTAGTTCTCAAAAACTTCACCTACAGTAAAACAGGAGTCATTCAAGAAAACGTCGAGAAAAAGGTACAGTTAGTCTTTATTCAGCCAAAACTCCTTTGGCACAACTCACCCTTCAACAACATTATTGACGTAATCCAATTAATGTTAAAGAGCTTGTTTAATGAAAAACAAAACACCAACATTAAAGATAATACGCAGGCGTCAAGAAATCACAACTTCAAGTAACTCAACTTCCGCAACTACTATTATATCGTCATACTATCATCTCCACCCTTTGCTGCTGCTCAAATATTATATACCTTCCAGTTCTCATCGGACCATACACACTTCATACGCTCCGACCTCAAGGTGTTGCCCCCATACTCTTGCGAGAAAGAAGATATAACTTTAAGTTTGAAAAAGTTAGTAAAATCATGCAATGCCTTGATTATTATACGCTTTCCAACATACCAGAAATCATTACTCAAGTTATGAAGATAATGGCAGTGGAATAAATCTCGCTCCTGTGTCCTGCCCTTTCACCCCAATTCGATCATATTAAACAGAATTGGTGTAGTACACCTCCGAAACAATATACTAAAGTTTTGTCGCAAATAGAAGCATTTTTAGTCAAGTTATGAGGATAATGGCAGTTGAATAAATCTTGTTTTTTTGTGCCCTGACCTTTGACCCCATTTCAATGATATTCAACAGAATTGGTTCAGTATACCTCCGGAACAACATGATAAAGTTTTGTCGCAATCGAAGTATTTTTAAGTAAGTTATGACGCATAAGGGCAATGGAATTTATCCCCCTCCTATGTCCTGACGTTTGATCATGTTTCTCCCATTCCCAATAGCATTCGTTCCCGGGAAAATTTCATCGAAATCGAACCATTTTTGCGTAAGTTATGACATATAAGGGCAATATAATCGACCCCGCTCCTATGTCTTGGCCTTTGATCCTATTTTGCCCATTCTCAATAGGGTTCGTTCCCAGGCGATCCCCTACCACATACTAAACTTTCATAGAAAATGAACCATTTTTACGCGAGTTATCGCACGGACGGACAGACAGACGGACAAAGCTGGAGCATATACGCTTCTTCAACCTGCGGTTGGAAAGCGTAAAAAACGATAAGGAGAATGAGCTCCGATTTACGTAGAGACCAAACAGGAAAATTAAATTCGAGTGTACGTCACAGACTATGGAATAGAAATCACCGATTAAGAGTCACCCGGCAGGTCTTATCACCACCCGTGAGCGTCATAGGGATCCTCAGCTTGGCGTCATGGTTTGGGGTGCTTTAAGTTTCAACAGCAGTTCACTGCTCGTACGCATAGTGGGTACAATTGCAGCAAGACGATATGTCCATGAGAATCTGCAGCCAGTTTTGCTGCCGTATCTCCGTGATATCCCGGACCTTCAGTTCCAACGAGATAATGCCCTCCCTTACATAGCCAACATCTGCAGACAAAGCCTTTATTGTGTCCAAGTGCTGACCTAGCCTGCAAAATCTTCAAACTTCTTTCCAATACAGAACGAGTAGGACGTCGTTGGCAGACGACTATATGCATCTGCACTACCCCTCGCAATGGCCAAGAATTGTGGACACAGGTCAACGATGTATTATCAGTTATATTTCACGACCCCATTTGGGAACTTTTTCACTCGACGCTATGCAATGTTGCCGAATGTGTATCCTATCATGGCAGCCAAACGACCAAGTGACTCAAGTCGCATTGACCTGTCTCCTTGCTCACAGTATTTATATAATCCCTCAGAAATTAAATCACTTCTTTGTCTCCTACTGGTCTACATTAGCAATAAGCTTCTTCTGGTTTTGCGCGGTCCTTATCATGAGGCATTTTCTAGTAACTGCAGAAAAAAAATTAAATATACACTGCTGGCCACCCAAAATGCAACACCAAGAAGGACACGAGATAGCAAAGCCAGATTTAGTGGACACATAACAGCAGATACAAAGATGAAACGATTGAGCTCACATGCCCGTGCGACTCGCGGAACACGCAGACATCAATAGTTCGTGTGGCCCCCATGGCTGGCAATAACGGCCGCTACACGCCGCGCCATCGAACGACAGAGGCTTTGGATGTGGGATTGGGGTAGGTCGGTCCAGGCTGCTTCCACATGTTGCCACATATCTTAAGGCGTAGCCGCGGATGGTCCATGCCGGGCCACTCTGTTGCCGATCAGTGACCAGACGTGTTCGATG
Organism: Macrothele yani; assembly: GCA_039090855.1. Lineage (NCBI taxonomy): Eukaryota > Metazoa > Arthropoda > Arachnida > Araneae > Macrothelidae > Macrothele > Macrothele yani. The sequence goes on from CM077005.1 coordinate 65,877,128, forward strand.
GGCGACATATCGGCAGAACAGGCGGGCCACGGCAGCAGTGACACCTTGTGGGCCGTGAAGAATTGTTGCACTATGCGTGCCACGTGTGTTCGCGCATTGTCCTGTTGAAACGTGGCCTCTGGCAGGTCCTGCAGATAGGGGGACTAGAGGCTCCAAAACGTCGGAGATGTAGCGGTGGCTGTTGAGTGTACCGGTGATGCGTACCAGAGGGGTGCTGGTGTCATATCCAATTGCGCCCCAAACCATAACGCCAGGCGACGGACCGGTATGACGATGCATAATGCAGGCGTCATACAGTCTCTCGCCGCGGTGCCGCTACACGCGGATCCGAACATCGTGGCGTTGCAGGCAGAAGCGGGATTCGTCGGAGAAGACAATGTCGTGCCATTCCGTAGTCCAGGTGCGGCGTTCAAGGGCCCACTGCCGCCGCACCCGCTGGTGGTTTAACGTCAATGGTAATCGGAGTAATGGGTGCCGTGCTACAAGTCCCCGCTCCTGCAGACGACGTCGAACGGTACGTGCTGATACAGGTTGTTGAGCCGCACACCCTAATTCCTACGCTAACGTTCGTGATGTCGCGGTGCAAGCCGTCAATGCCCACCGCACAACATGCCGGTCCTCTCGTTTGGTGGCATGCCCCGGCTGCGGCAATCGCTCACGTCGGTCCGTCTGTCTCTCTTGCACCCACCGAATCCATACTTGCCTCACTGTGGCTGGATGTCGTCCCACACGGGCGCCGATGTCTCGGTACGATAAACTGCTGTCGCGATAAGCCACTATTCGTCCTCTGTCGAACTCCGAAACGTGCTGGAATGACTGCCGTATTCTGCGACGAGGCATCGGGAAGCTTCCCTACGCACAGGTCCGGCAGCACAACACACTTCCACGACTTACACCCCGCCTTCTGTGCACCCTTCTTATAGTGCTTCTCGGTGGCGTGTCGGGCGCACATGATTTGCATATACCCTGCAATGCTAATCGTTTGCGTGTCATCTCGCGGGTGACGCATGCTGCGAATTTCAGGCCAATCGGATGCTTCCTTCTTGTTGTTGCATTTTCGGTGGCCAGCAGTGTAGTTTAGTGTAACTGAAAACTATATTTTGAAAATAACTGATACGTTTACACCAAAGACGAACCCTAATAAAAACGGTTTACAAAGAAACGATCTTTTCACTACATTTGGAAATTTCTGTAATTTTTTGTTGAACTCTTAAGCTTCGTGTTAAGACGTTACTCAAAACTAATACCGTTCCAATTATGAAACAGCATTGTTATGCGAAAATATTTCCCCTCTTTAAGACGTGATAATTGTCTATTTGTAATGTCAGCTTTCTTCAGAGGTAAGAACCGGGTAACTGACAAAAGATGCGATAAGGGCCTTGCTTCATGACGCGAACTTTTGAGAGAGTTCTTTCCACATCAGGCTGTTTTTCATCACGTTCAGTGGAGGCAGTAATTCCCCTGACTTTTTAAAACCTGCGGTTAACATGCAAACAGTATTACGGTGATAGATAATAAACTTAAATAATCATTCTCATCAAAGCAATGATTCAAACGTTTTTAGTTTTCCAAATTTCGTTGTCCCTGATCATAGTTGATGATGAGCCAACCAACATAATAAACTGTAGGACTGGTTTTAGCCAGTAAAACAGCGACCACTCGGCGAGGCATTGATTCGATGAGGTAGCGATAGGTATTCTAAGGTATCTGGTACCATAATGTCAACAGCAGGTCCTCCAGTTCCCATACATTTCGGGGTGGTGGTGATTTAGCGTGAATCCGCTTTTCCAAGTCGAACCCCAAATGGCCGATTGGGTTCATGTCAGGTGACTTTGGAGGCCAGGGCATTAACAGAAGGTCACCAGCATGTTCCTCGAACCATTCCTTCACTATTCGGGCAGTGTGGCATTGCACATTATCCTGTTGGTAATGGCCATCAACAGCAGGGAACACAGTGGCCCTGAATGGGTGAACTTGGTCCGCAACAATGTTCAGATACCGAACAGCTGTCGGGGATTGTGCCATTGGGATAATGGGGCCTCAAGTGACCCAAAAAACATCGCCAGCAGCATAACACCGCCGCTGCTGGCCTGTTTCTTCCCAACAGTGGATCCAGGTGCCATAGATTCCGTTGGTAATCGGCGTATCCGCGCTCGGCCGTCTACGTGATGCACCAGGAATCTTGATTCGTCAGACCAGGTCACTTTCTTCTAATCATCCCCGGTGCAATCTCGATGAGCCACCTCGGTGGCGCAGTGGTCTAAGGCGCTGGCCTCTGATCATTCGTCCGTAAGGGGTCCGGGTTCGAATCCCGGTCAGGCATGGATGTTGTGTTTTTCTTACGGCACTGGCTCTCTCCCTTCCCTGGAACCAGTGACCCTAAATTAGGGACGGGCGACTGCTTATAGCCCATTGAGTTGCTCACTGTGGTCGTTTTACCTCCAATCAAAAAAAAAAAATCTCGATGATATTGGGCCTAATTCATGCGTTATTGGCGATGACGTGCACTGAGGATGGGGACCCGGTTGGGTCTTCAGCTACGCAGGCCCATGCGCAGAAGACTGCGATGAACTGTGTGCTGTGACACATTTCTTTGATCACTTCTGTTGTAGATGCGGGTGATTTGTCGCACTGTGGCCCTGCAATCTCTGTGAACAATACACGACAGTCTCCGCTCCCCTCTGGCATCATTGCACTCCGGACGACACACGACTGCACGACGGTTGGTCGTTTGGCCATCTGTGCGCCACTTTTGATACGTACTCATTACAGCGGCACATGAACAACCCACAAACCGCGCCGTTTCCGAGATCGTAGTTCCGAGGCGCCATGTCATCACAATTTGTCCTTTTTCGAACCCCGATATATCGGCAGCTTTTCCCGTTCTGACTCCAAACACTGTACTAACCGAAAAGGGGTCCTCGTGTTGTATATACTGTATATTGCTTTGTGAACTTCACATGCGCCATCGTTTGATCTCCTGGCGCGTTCATTCCTCTAAGCTGGGGGTGATCATAATGGAATGGCTCCTCGGTGTATACACTAAATAGCAGATTTATTAGGGTTACCTACCTAAAAATGAATTGGACAACCTCTGGCCCTTGCATTGGCATAGATTACAATAAATTTTGGTAGCATTTCTGTTAAATACTAACCCAGGCATGTTCAGAAGAATCTTTCAATTCACGCTGTGTCCAAACTTCGGATGTCCGGTTCCACTTCATTGAGAAATGTTCACTAAGACTGAGTTATGGGAAGTGCGGTTCTGATGTCCGGTTCCACTTCATTGAGAAATGTTCACTAAGACTGAGTTATGGGAAGTGCGGTTCTGATGTCCGGTTCCACTTCATTGAGAAATGTTCACTAAGACTGAGTTATGGGAAGTGCGGTTCTGATGTCCGGTTCCACTTCATTGAGAAATGTTCACTAAGACTGAGTTATGGGAAGTGCGGTTCTGATGTCCGGTTCCACTTCATTGAGAAATGTTCACTAAGACTGAGTTATGGGAAGTGCGGTTCTGATGTCCGGTTCCACTTCATTGAGAAATGTTCACTAAGACTGAGTTATGGGGAGTGCGGTTCTGATGTCCGGTTCCACTTCATTGAGAAATGTTCACTAAGACTGAGTTATAGGAAGTGCGGTTCTGATGTCCGGTTCCACTTCATTGAGAAATGTTCACTAAGACTGAGTTATGGGGAAGTGCGGTTCTGATGTCCGGTTCCACTTCATTGAGAAATGTTCACTAAGACTGAGTTATGGGAAGTGCGGTTCTGATGTCCGGTTCCACTTCATTGAGAAATGTTCACTAAGACTGAGTTATGGGAAGTGCGGTTCTGATGTCCGGTTCCACTTCATTGAGAAATGTTCACTAAGACTGAGTTATAGGAAGTGCGGTTCTGATGTCCGATTCCACTTCATTGAGAAATGTTCACTAAGACTGAGTTATGGGAAGTGCGGTTCTGATGTCCGATTCCACTTCATTGAGAAATGTTCACTAAGACTGAGTTATGGGAAGTGCGGTTCTGATGTCCGGTTCCACTTCATTGAGAAATGTTCACTAAGGCTGAGTTATGGAGGAGTGCGGTTCTGATGTCCGGTTCCACTTCACTGAGAAATGTTCACTAAGACTGAGTTATGGGAAGTGCGGTTCTGATGTCCGGTTCCACTTCATTGAGAAATGTTCACTAAGGCTGAGTTATGGGGAGTGCGGTTCTGATGTCCGGTTCCACTTCACTGAGAAATGTTCACTAAGACTGAGTTATGGGGAGTATGATTCTGATATCCGGTTCCACTTCATTGAGAAACGTTTACTAAGACTGAGTTATGAGGAGTGCGGTTCCCAGTGAAAAAAGAAGTGTCCTTCATGTTCCCTGAACCACCTCGAAACAATTTGGGAGTTGTGACATGGTGCATTGTCATAATGGAAGTATAATCATCAAATATCATCACACACAGGTGTAGAAAGTAAACATGATTGAATTAACTTAACGTATTAAATCCTTTAGCCAATTGGAACGAATTAATTTGGGCTTAGGAAAATGGGTGGAAATCAGGTCAAACAAATATATTCGCTGTGTAGGAAAGGAGCCAAATGCGGCTAGACCGAGTGAACCTGAGCATCAGAAAGCGTTGCTATCCTATAGAATGGAGCAGAGAAACACGCACTGTACTGTAGAACAGGGCGCGGAAACAAGGACTAAAGATTGGAGAAGAGAAACTAGGACTATAGAATAGAGCATGTAAACAAGGACTATAGAATAGAGCATGCAAACAAGGACTACAGACTGGAGAAGAGAAACAAGGACTATAGAATAGAGCATGCAAACAAGGACTGTAGAATAGAGCATGGAGACAAGGACTATAGAACAGAGCCTGCAAACAAGGACTATTGAATGCAGAAGAGAAAGAGGGATTATAAATTGGAGCAGAGAAATAAGGACTAATAGAATGGAGCATGCAAACAAGGACTAGTAGAATGGAGCATGCAAACAAGGACTATGGCCTAGAGCATGCAAACAAGGACTATTGAATGGAGAAGAGAAAAAAGGACTACAGTTTGGAGAAGAGAAACAAGGACTATAGAATAGAGCATGCAAACAAGGACTGTAGAATAGAGCATCATGCAAACAAGGACTATAGAACAGAGCCTGCAAACAAGGACTATTGAATGCAGAAGAGAAAGAGGGATTATAAATTGGAGCAGAGAAATAAGGACTAATAGAATGGAGCATGCAAACAAGGACTAGTAGAATGGAGCATGCAAACAAGGACTATGGTCTAGAGCATGCAAACAAGGACTATTGAATGGAGAAGAGAAAAAAGGACTACAGTTTGGAGAAGAGAAACAAGGACTACATAATACAGCATGCAAACAAGGACAATAGAATAGAGCATCATGCAAACAAGGACTATAGAACAGAGCCTGCAAAAAAGGACTATTGAATGGAGAAGAGAAACAAGGACTACAGTTTGGAGAAGAGAAACAAGGACTACAGTTTGGAGAAGAGAAAGAAGGACTACATAATACAGCATGCAAACAAGGACAATAGAATAGAGCATCATGCAAACAAGGACTATAGAACAGAGCCTGCAAAAAAGGACTATTGAATGGAGAAGAGAAACAAGGACTACAGTTTGGAGAAGAAAAACAAGGACTATATAATACAGCATGCAAGCAAGGACAATAGAATAGAGCATGCAAACAAGGACTATAGAACAGAGCCTGCAAACATGGACTATTGAATGGAGAAGAGAAACAAGGACTACAGACTAGAGAAGAGAAACAAGGACTATTGAATGGAGAAGAGAAACAAGGACTACAGACTAGAGAAGAGAAACAAGGACTATAGATTGGAGAAGAGAAACAAAGACTATATAATACAGCATGCAAACAAGGACAATAGAATAGAGTCTTCAAACAAGGAATATTGAATGGAGAAGAGAAACAATGATCATAGGTTGAATCAGAGAAACAAGGACTAGCCACCTGTGCCCCGCCGGTGATACGAACTTACTCGGCAACGATATTTAAATACGCTCCGGTATTGAAAGGTGGATCCACTCAAAACAAAGGGAACTAAAGTCTCCCATGAAAGAACATCCGACACCATTACATTTCCTCGAATTTCTTTCTTTTTAGCACGTCTTTTGTAAAAAAAGATCGTGCTTATGTTACCGGTTTGTCCGTCCGTCCGTCTGTACCCGCGATATCTCTGCAACTGTTAGACCGATTTGAAAAATTCTTTCTGAATTGGAAAGCTTGAAATATGCGAATGATGATCTTTTGTTTCGTTTTTTTTTTTACGATGTACAATTTTGCCGCTAGAGAGCGTAAATGCAGATGCTATCGAATTCAAAAATACATTTTATTCCACATATTTGCTTCTAAACAACCGATTGAAAAAATTCTTTTATCTTTCGATTCCATCTATGTCGCAGAGTATTTTAGATATAGTTACTTTTTCAAATTACGAATAGATTTTCGGCTAGGGTCGTAAAATGAAATTACATTTTTGCCGATAACTCTTCTTCTGAAGCTCCGATTTGAAAAAGTTTTTCTTCAGCAGATACACCTCCTGAAGAAAAATCTTTTGCATATAATTTCAAATTTTTGGTAAAGAATACTTTGGCCACCAGGGGGCGTAAGTGTTAATTTTTGCTTCTGATGTGTTTGCCATAAACTCTGAGCTTCTAAAATATCGATTGAAAAAATTATTTCGTGGACTGATGCCACTCACATTTGTTAACCTTTTCCGAATACTTTCTTCTTAAAATATTCCAGTTTCTCCGCCAGGGGGCGTAGATGTATATCTTATTTTTGGCAATATCTCTACTTCTAAGAATTCGATTTGAAAAATTCCTTCTTTGTTGGATACTGTTTCCAGTGAGACATGTTTTTCATATAATTTCAAAATTATCAAGTAATTCATAGACTTTCCGCTAGGGGGCGTAAAGGTAAATTGCTTTCCCCCTGTATCTCTGCTTCTAAATCTCCGATTTGAAAAATTCTTTCTGCACCAGATACAGCTCCTGCTGGGAAATCCTTTGCACATAATTTCTAATTTTTGTAAAAAATGGTTTGGCTACCAGGGGGCGTAAGTCTTAATTTCCGATTCTGATGTATTTGCAGCAAAATATGAGCATCTAAAATCTCGACTGAAAAAAAAAATCGTTTGTTGACAGATACTACTCATGCCGACAAACCTTTTGGGAACATTTTGTTCTTGAAATAATGCATGGTTTTTACGACAGGGGGCGTAGATGTATATCTTATTTTTGTCAATATCTCTACTTCTAGGAGTCCGATTTGAAAAATTCCTTCTTTGTTGGATAGAGTTTCCGATGCGAAATATTTTTCCAATAAATTTAAAATTTTCAAGTAAATCATAGACTTTCCGCTAGGAGCACAAGAGTAAATTGCGTTTTCTGCGTTATTTGTGCTTCTAAAACTCCGATTTGAAAAATTCTTCCTGTATCGCATACAAGACCTGAGGGAAAATATTTTTCACATAATTTCTAACGTTTGGTAAAGAATGGTTTGGGCACCAGGCGGCATAAGTGTTAATATCTGCTTCTGATGTATTTGTAGCAAAATCTGGGATCCTGAAAACTCGACTAATTTTTTTTTTACTTGGACCGATACCGCTCATATGGATAAACCTTTTGAGAATACTTTCTTTGTAAAATAATACATGGTTTTACCACCAGGGGACGTAAAGTCACAGCTTATTTTTGTCGAAATCTCTGTTTCTACGAGTCTGATTTGAAAAATTCTTTCAGTGTTGGATAGCGTGTCCGGTGCGAAATGTTTCTCATATAAATTCATGTTTTTTTTAATGCACAAGTCTGCAACCAGAGGGCGTAAGCTCACGATTCCGTTTACAGCAATATCTGTGGGATTAAAAACCCGATTAAAAACTTCTTTCTTCGGTCAGATACTATTGTTTTCCATACCGGTTTCATTGACTTTACACAGCTTTGATAAATTTAATTTGCGTTAGAACGGATTTAAAAGACGTGCTTATTACACCCGATAATTCAGTGTCATCTTTCTTGTTTTTGTTGTTTGTTTTTTTTTGGTTTTTTTGTTGTTGTTGTTGTTGTTGATGGTGTAATGACCACCATGAGCAGCTCAATGGGCAATAAGTAGTCTCCGGTCCCTAAGTTCATGTCGAATTGTTCCAGGGAAAGGACAGAGCCAATGTCGTGAGACAAACATGACATTAGAAGTCAGACGAAGATTCAGGAGTCTGCGCTTAGAACACTGCGCCACCGGGACGACCGTTTGAATTTGATCAAAACACGGACACGTGATTAGAATTATTATTTAAATACCTAGTTCTAATCTACAGATTTTACAGAAAATATGGTTTTCTACCGGTCTAAAATTTATGTTGCAATCACACAATTTTGAGCTTGATGCTTTCTGGATTTCATATCCGTTAACGATCTCCAAAGCGATTCGATAAAAATCAAGTGGTTGTCATTCCAGTTTCTATTGTACTTTCCTCCTTCAGGTTCTACCCTGACTTTCAAAAGTGATACTGATTTTAACTTTAGTATTTGGAATCTGAGTCGCCCCCTCCAGGTGGGCAAGTGGTCATGGACGTCGGTTACTGATTAGTCATTCGAATTCGGTTCTAGTGTTGGTTGAGAGATGGATAGTGTGTTTATCTCACGGTGATGTCTCTTTCCCGTATCTAGTACAAAATTAGGGACTGATGGCTGCTCATAACCACTAACTACTCTTAGGATTACTCATGTAGAATAAATGACATAGGAAGTAGGGTCATTTTAAGTATTTATAATCCTTCCGAATCATATTTTAGGCAATGAATATGTTAAAACTAATTGAGAATAGAAATTGTTTTTATACATTACTCAAAGAGTTTTTGAGAACATGGAATCTCAGATATGTAAGTTTGTTTTATTCATAGGGGAGTTTTTCCTTTGGGGGAGGGAGGGTAACGAGACAGTGAGCAACTCGATGGGCCTTAAGTTGTCGCCCGTCCCACAGTTTTTTTTGGGGGGAGGCGCAGCGCCGTATATGAAGTGCATTAACCCTGCCTAAACCGTAATGGACGAGTCATTATTACATAAGGCAGAGGTTCTTCACACTCGGCCGCCGCTTGCGCATCAGAAGGTTTGTCGCCAGAGGATTTTTTTTTTCAATATAGTTTAGCTTTGTGGCTCAGTAGTACCATTTCGGACTTCCTTCATTGTAAGGTCCCCGTCTTCGATATTAGCATTAATACAGTCCTATGGGGAATGAATGATCTAATTCATAGGTGTTTTTATTTGGGGGGGGGGGGTTCGTACATAACTCCTACAAACCAGATTTCCTCCTTAATGTTTGACCCCTTCCCTTTATCGCTATCTTAATTTTTCAGTGAAATATACACAGTGCGTCACAGAATTTTTAAGACTGCCGCTAGATTTCAGCCTACGGTGGCGCTGCCAGTGTAATCGCGAATGCGTTATAAACCATGACCATCTGCTTGCTTTCTGCCAAAAGTACTGCGCAATTGTTAAAGTAACTCAAACGAAACGGCGTTCATTAGAGAAGTAAAATTTTTTTCATGTAGAATTATTAAGATGGAACAAAGGGCTGTTATTAAATTTAACGCAAAACTTGGTAAAAGTGCCTCGGAAACGTACCAAATGATGAAACAAGTTTACGGTCAGTTTTGTTTAAGTAGATCAAATGCTTTCCTGTGGCACAAACGTTTTTTGGACGGAAGAGAGACGCTAGAAGATGATAAGCATACCGGAAGACCAAGTTCATCTAGGACACCCGAGATTATTGAAAAAGTGCGTGATTTCGGGGCAAACAATCGATGTGCGTCACTAAGAATGCTGGAAAAGTCTTTAAACATCGATTCGAACCATCCTGCATGAAGATTTGGGCAAAACAAAAGTCTGTGCTAAATTTGTTCCACACACGTTAACCAATGAACAAAAATCAAGGAGAAGTGCACATTGCAGAGACATCATTTCAGCAGCTGAAAATGATCCAAACTTCTTAAAATCGATTGTTACTGGTGATGAAACATTGTGTTTTTAATATGATCCTAAAACAAAGCGACAAAGTGCGGAATGGAAGTCAAAAAACTCGCCACAAGCCAAAAAAACAAGAAAAGTTCCATCGAAAATCAAAGCAATTCTCATTACATTCTTCGATAGTAAGGGTATTATCCACAAAGAATTTGTTCCAAGTGGACAAACAATTACTGGTGAGTTTTATTTAAATGTTTTGAGGCGTTTGATGGGCAGAATTTGTCGCATTCGTCCAGAATATCGAGATGAAAACAGTTGGTGCTTGTTGCACGATAATGCACTCAGTCACATCTCACTTCTTGTTCGTAGATTTTTGGCGAAAAATAACGTCTGTGTGTAGAATCATCCACCGTATTCGCCTGATTTAGCACCCTGCGACTTTTCTTTGTTCCCAAAACTTCAAATGACGTTACAGGGGTGTGTTTTTATAATATTTCGACCATACAAACAGCTTCGACGCGTGCTTTGGAGGCAATTCCGCAAAGTGAACTGGAACAGGCATTCGAATCGTTATTAAATCGCTGTAACAAGTGTATTGAAGCCGGAGGGACTTATTTTGAATAACAAACCAAAACAAATTATAATTTATTGTTTCTATTTCATTTTACAGACCCAGTCTTAAAAATTCTTTGACGCACTGTGTATTTATTGTACAGATTTTGGGGCATATACCGGGTGTTCAATAAATGACCGAACACTTAGTTTGGGAATAACTTTTGAAATACGCACGAGAGGGCAGCACTATCAGTTTTTCGTCGATCAAGTTCTTATAGATAATTGATTCAGCGTTCGTTCGACTGTGTTTTAGTGCAAGTTAGAAATGGTGTATTCAACCGAACAGCGCGTTTTTATTGTGAAAACGTAATATGAAACAAGCGAAAGTCCTTCTGAAACACTGAGAAAGTGGTCAAAAGCTTACAAGAATGTTCGAAAGCCATCAGAGTCAACAGCTCTGGACCTGGTTAGGAAATTTGAGACAGACAAAGCTATGCTGGAAAACAAGTTGCTCCCCGAAATTTGCCGTCTGGGAATGGTCGATGGTTTCTGGTTCATGCAGGATGGTGCAACTCCGCATCGCACTCTGGATGTTTTTAGGATCATAAGCAGCCACTTTAGATACAACGTGTTCGCTCTCAACTATCCCAATCACTACTCTGGAGCTATCGAATGGCCTCCTTATTCTCCCGACGTAAATCCTTGCGACTTCTTTCTTTGGGGATACATCAAAGATCTAGTCTACGAATCCCGCCCTAACATTGTGACTGAGCTCAAAGATGCTATCACTGAGGTTTTTTTCCACTGTAACTCGAGATACTCTAGGCCGAGTCACAGAGAACTTTGAAGCTCGAATGCGCCATCTTGTGGTAACGGGAGGCAAACACTTTAAAAATGTTATCACTTAATTACCTTTTGAGCTCACTCCAAAGAAACACTGTTTGCTTAAATTATATCTTTTGGCTATAAAACTTTTTTCTACTAACTAAGTGTTCGGTCATTTATTGAACACCCTGTATATGGGAAGTAAGGAAGTTCCATGAGCAACATTCTGATTTCTAGGTTAGGCAAAGAATATTTCCGAACGAATGTAGGAAAGGGCTCGTAACTGGGCATTAGTTCTCCGGGAAATTTGCAATTTAATATTTTACATTTATAGCAGGCGACAAACTGCCCAAAATTTGGCATTTATACCAGTGACATGAACACAATTAGAAATACAGTTCGCATAAGATGTGCTCCACCAACGATACGGTATGAATATTAAGAGAATTATGTAGCCCACACTTTCAATTTCTTTTTTCCCTGTATACATGCATGCCTGGCCTGTATGATGTTTTGCTAATTGAACTGTGAGATGTACCTTCCTCAGAGATGGCGTACATGTCAAGACGGTAAAGTTGCAGTGACAAACTTCGTCGGTGTAGCTTACTTGGGAAAGCATTCGGCTCCGGAGAAGGAGGATGCGCTTTCGATCCACCACCAGCAAATGCCTTTAACGCTGTAACTACTGTACGTTTTAGTAGAGTGAATATGTGACTAAGTGAAAACAGTTTTTTCTTCCTCTGTGTGTTGTAACGTGCCTGCGCCACCGAACGCACATGAGATAAAGGCAGATATCAATGAGAGCACATATCCACGTAGCTCAGTTGGGAAAGCGACTTACTCCGGAGTGAGGGGAACTGAGTTCAATGCCCGGCGTAGACAAACCTGTGTTTTCACAGTGTGTGTGCGTGCGCGCGTGTTCATTGCAGCATTGAAATCAATTTCAAGCTAGTGTTATTGGGAGACTATGATAGTAATTATATGATTTCAATTGTTGTCTGAAGCTGCCTTACATGTTTGAACCATTTTGTGTTTCCTTACTCTGAAATGTATTAGGCAAAATATTAAGGGCAGTGGTCTAAGCGCTGCCTTATGATCATTCGTCTGTGAAGGGGTCCGGGTTCGAATCCAGGCGAGGCATGGATGTTGTGTTTGTCTTACGGCACTGGCTCTCTACCTTCCCTGGAACCAGTGACCCTAAATTAGGGACGCGCGACTGCTTACAGCACATTGAGTTGCTCACGGTGGTCGTTATACCTTCAATCAAAAAAATATATATATAATAACGAAAAGGTTGCCTTCCAAAATCATCGCCAAGGTGTAGACAATAATTAAAATGTGTAATTAAGATCTGCATTCAAAAATGGAAAACAGCCAACACTCCTTAAGCTTTCGTTAACTAAAATGGAATTATTAACATGTCATTATCTATTCTAAAATCATTGTGCTAGGATTCAATGTTACTCTCAGAATAGTTTTTCTTCAGTGAATCACAACTTGCCACTTATAGGTAATAATATCATATTAGTTTAATGGAAGCATTACTTACGTCTTTCCAAAGAAACTTTACCAAAGAAAAATAATTCCTGCTTTTTTGCCAACGAAAACGAAAAATGCTTTACTTTGATGTTTCAGATACCTATATACGTATTTTCAAAAGGTTTTGCTGCGCACAAAATACATTAAAAAACGAATTTCAAATGTTTTGAAACTTGTGAAGCAGAGGAACATCCAAGATGCGATTCCTTTAATACGAAGAACTACATTCATCTTCTTTGCATAATGTCCGTTTTGTAAAGCAGACTTTAGTATAGCATTCTAGTTTAATTGCATTCTATTTTCCCCGGGTTGAAAACACTGACGCGTCTGGTTCACACACGTGATAAAACAGATAACAAACTCAAAAAACAGAAATTCCGCTGAAAAAATAAATGCTCTTAACCGATAAAGTTGTTTGGCTTGTGATAAAATCGTTGACGCTCTTGTATATCAAAAAAGTGCAAATCAAAGCATTACGTCTTGTCTGTAGATAACTGCAGAATGATGAAATGTGCACTCATTGTTTTTTTTAAACTGCTTTTAAACTTCTGGTCTGAAAAACGTTGATAGACGCCTCGGTGACCGAGTGGTACGAGGAATTGGCGTCTAATAGTTCGTTCGAGGTGCGTCCGGGTTCGAATCCCACTCAAGGCATGGACGGCCTTCTTTTCTTACAACACTACCTCTCTACCTTTTATGGAACCAGTGTCTCTAACGTAGGAACTAGACCATACCTATAACTCATGGAACTGCTCAAAGCGGTGGTTAAACCCCTTAACAAATAAACGAAAAGAAAAAAACACGAGAGGTGCCACCGATTTTTCGGTTGTTATGAGCACATTTGAATCCTTTCCAATGCGAAAAAAAATTTTCAAAATTATTCATTGTCAGAGGAACCGGTTAGAAAAAAAAACATAAGCTGGATTTTTCCTATGGATAAGACATCAAGAAATACAGGGTGACCCACTGTCCGAACCCGGCATTTCCTTAATAATATTAACACCAATGGAACGAAATTGGAATTGGACTTCCCTCATTTCGTGCGAAATATGTTGACATCACAGCATGTGCTGGAAATGGCCACCATTTGCGTCTAAACAGCATTGAACGCGGAGAACCATATTGTAGAAAGTCCTTGCCAGTACGTCCGCCGTCACTGCCTGAATTTCTTCGGTGATGTTTGCTTTCAAGGCATCTATGGTTCGCGGTTTCTTTTGGTAAGCTCTCCCTTTTAGATATCCCCATAAAAAGTAATAACAAGGCGTCAGATCGGGAGAGCGCGGTGGCCATAGATTCTTCGAAATGACGCGGTCGCCGAGAAAGGACTGAATTTCAGCCATACTGGTGTGTGATGTCGCTCCATCATGTTGGTAATATCCAATGGAGAGTTCTTCCGTCCAATTGATTTACAAAGGTGTTGAATATTTTCATATATGCAGCTGTTGTAACGGCTGTATGGAAGAAGATGGGCGCAATTATGCGACGCGGGGTCATCCCACACCAAACACCAATTTTCTGTGAATGAAAAAGTTCTTCATGTATTGCGTTGGGGTTTTCACTTGCCCCAAATACGGGAATTTTGAGAATCGATGTATCCGGACAGGTGAAACCACGCCTCGTCCGAGAACCACATGTAGTCCAGAATGCCCGGATTTTCCTGAAGAAATGTCTGAAACCATCGGCAGTATGTCACTCGTTTCACGCGGTCAGGCTGTTTAAGTTCGTGGACTACGGAGATACGGTACGCATGAAGCTTCACTTTTTTCACAGCACGTTGACAAGTGCTTTTGGACAACCCTGTTTCCTGTGACAGTCGGCGAAGTGACTTTCTCGGAGATGAAATTATGGATCGTTTCCTCGGACATTTGTGGACGACCTCCTACATGGTCGTCTAATAAAGTCCCCTTGGGTTTTAATTTCTTCGACAATGCCCAAATGGTGGACTTGCTCGGCGGATGTCTGCCTGCAAACCTCTCCAGGAATTGCCGTTGACATGACCTTACCGATTCTGTTTTCCAATACGTGCGAACAATAAGCACTCGATCCTCCAGAGTATACTGATACATTTTCACATCTACGCGACCACCCACGAGCAAAACCACTCACTATCAGAAACTGTATTGTGCAGACACGCTCAGCGAAATGTCATAACAAAGCAGCAGAGAGGCGTGTCCGGCTGGCTGGCGGACGGCTTCTCATTGGTGCCACACTTAGGAATGTGTCTGCCGCTAAGGAGCACTCCGGCTGGCTGGCGGACTGCTTCTCATTGGTGCCACACTTAGGAATGTGTCTGCCACTAAGGAGCACTCCGGCTGGCTGGCGGATTGCTCCTCAGTGGTTCCACACTTAGGAATGTGTCTGCTTCTAAGGAGCACTCCGGCTTGCTGGCTGACAGAGCCGTGTGCAATGCTGTTGGACGCAGATGGTGTCCACTTCCAGCCCATGTCGTAATGTCATCACTTTCGCACGAAATGAGGTAAATCCACTTCAAATTTCATTGCAATGTCTTCATTGGTGTTAATATTATTAAAGAAATGCCGGGTTCGGTAGCGAGTGGGACTGAATAACCTACGTGCGAAAAGTTCCAGGACTGGCCCCATAACTGACATAACAACAAAATTCAGCTCAAAACATTTCTCATCGCAGAAGGAACATATCATAGACAAAGGGATTTTCAAATCAAACAATCAGAAGAAGAAATATAGATGGAAACATGACATGCCGCCCTGGTGGCGCCGTGGTCTAAGCGATGCTTTCTGATCATTCGTCCGAAAGGGGTTCGGCTTCGAACCCCAGAGAGGCATGGATGTTGTGTCTGTCTTACGGCACTGGCTCTCTCTCTTCCCTGGAAGCAGTGACCCTAAATTAGGGACGAGCGACTGCTTATAGCCCATTGAGTTGCTCACGGTGGTCGTTAAACCTCCAATAAAAGGAATATATATATATGGAATAAAATGTATTTTGAATTTGATAGCATCTGGCTATGTTATGCAGCGTAAAAATGTCTGAATGCCAAGATAATCGTTCTCACATTTCATGCTTTCCAATAGAAAAATAATTTTTCCAATAACACTAATAGCTACAGAGATATGGTATTCACAGACGGACGGAAGGACGGACAAAGTGATACAGTGAGCATGTAGATTCCTTACGTGAGATGCTGAAAATGTCGACTATCCGAGACTTTCCTCCCATGAGTTTGCCGGCAACTAGAGGAATTTCATCAGTTTTTTATGCTCATTATAGCCAGGGGCAGATGCAGAAGTTCACTTTGGGGGGGTATAAAAAAAGGGGGGTTATGGAATATGGAAGGGTTTTTTGGATATACATTATACATTTTGGCGGTTCCGCTCCTACCTGGCGTTCCTTTGCAATGTCGTTAAAACACTTTCGTTTGCTTCGCGTAAGGTATGAGTCATTTTCTTGTAGGACTTCCGTCCACAGTGAGTAGATTTTAGGTCCCAGCCACCTACAGCGAGTTCGCCTTTTGGGCACGACACAGGAACGGAAGTAATGAGAGCAAGTCTAGTGACTTTGACAGAACAATTTGTAGTGAGATTAGAGTACAGTAGATGGCGCCACCGTACAAGTACGATGTTGCATATAGAGGTGTGAGAAAATTTCAGGGGGCATAGGAAAGGATACCCATTTAACCAGTGGGTCCAACCTGAGGGCCGTCACTTAACGTGCTCATCCGATGCACGGCGAATATTCAGTGATTGTTAGCAATTCACATAACCTCCGCAAGATCAGCCCAGGATCGAACCTGAGGACCTTGCATTGGTAGTCTGAACCGCTAACCAGTCAGCCATTCGCGGCTTTCGTTTGCTTCAAGAATGTTAAATCGTTAAATACCTGAACGAGACACTGTTTCGAGACGTTTCAGACGCTAGATAATATGGCAAAAGCAAAGAACTAACAAAGAATACCCCCATGCTTTTTCCCCCACTGTCCCTGTCTTCCCTTTATCTTTTGCGCTCTCTCTCTCTCTCTTTCTCTCTCTCTCTCTTCTCTCTCTCTCTCTCTCTCTCTCTATTCTATTCCCTTCTCTCTTTTTTTACTGAAGCTAAATCAATGTAATACGTATTTTAAATCCAACTCCGTAGTAAGTTTAATTGTTAAAATTATTTTTAGAAAAACTGGAAACATAATATGCAAAGTTAATCATTTATGATCTTCGCTACTTTAAACGTAAATACTTCGTTAGAGTTTAGGGATGGGGGGGCGTTCATCCCCTCTCGCTCCCCGCTGAATCCGCCACTGATTATAACAGAGATATTTTATTCAAATGAAGAAGACGAATTGTAATGGTGTTACTAAGCACAAGTGTTCTTAAGGCTAGAAAACATGTTGAACATTGTAAGTCTAAAGAGATTTACAATGAATATCCTAGCATTAGTTACTTGGCTTCCAGATGACTACACACACTACCAAGCTTAAGTAGCTGTCATTCATAAATACGAATTAACTAACTAATACGTTGATTACATAACTAATAGGACAGAAGAATATTAACTATAAAACTTTTGACTATGTAAAGCTTTTGTAGAATAATACAGCCTTCATCCGAAAAACTCCAAAACTGACCGAATAATTAACGCAACAGTAGTGCTATAAAATATCACGTGTATGCCAGAAAACAGCAGTATGTAGCCAATCAGCGAACATCTGGAAACCGGTGTAAACAGGTTTCTGCAGGAAGCAGACGGGCATTAAGAAATGCATGGTAATCTTTCTCTCCCCATTTCATTCTGGCCATGGAAGAGCAGACAGTAACCATCCGTTTATTGCGCTATCGAACCGTAGGGTTAAGAAGCGTATATGCTCCAGCTTTGTCCGTCTGTCTGTCCGTCCGCCTGTCCGTACGATAACTCACGTAAAAATGGTTCGATTTCGATGAAATTTTAGTATGTGGGTAGGGAACCCCCTGGGGACGAACCCTGTTGAAAGTGGACGAAATGGGGTCAAAGGTCAGGAAATAGGAGGGGGATCGATTCCATCGCCCTTATGCGTCATAACTTGCGTAAAAATGGTTCGATTTCGATTAAACTTTACTATGTGGTAGGCGACAACTTGAAGACGAACCTTATTGAAAATGGGCGAAATGGATTCAAAGGTCCGGACATAGGAGTGAGATTCATCCCATTACCCTTATGCGTCATAACTTGAGTAAAAATGGTTCGATATCGATGAAATTTTAGTTTGTGGTAGGGGACCACCTAGGGACGAACCCTACTGAAAATGAGCGAAACGGGGTCAAAGACCAGGACATAGGAGCGGGATCCATTCCATTACACTTATGCGTCATTGCTTACGTAAAAATGTTTCTATTGCGACAAAACTTTAGTATGTTGTTAATTTATATTATATTCAACAGAACCGGTTCAGTATACTTAACCGGTTTTGTTGAATATCATCGAAATGGGTTCAAAGGTCTGGGCACAGGAGCAAGATTTATTCCACAGCCTAACTTGAGTAATGATTTCTGGTATGTTGGAAAGCGTATCATAATCAATGCATTACATGATTTTACTAACTTATTTTTCGGAAAAATGATAAAATCAACTACTGAAACTTCCAGTATGTTAAAGAAAGCATATGGAAACACAGCGTTATCCCGCAGAGGAGTTTTCGGATGGTATGCACGGTTTCATGACGGGCAGGAATCCTATGATGATGATCCAAAATCTGAACGTCGCCCCATCCCCCTAGTGTGCGGACAGCGGAAAAAAAGTAAAGAGGTGAGAAATCAGTTAAAGAAAGATCGCCAAATTACAGTGAGACTTTTGGCCGAGTCGGTGGACATCAGTAAGTCTGTCTGTAATGTGATTCTACCTCAGTATCTGGAAAAACGGAAACTTAATGCTAGATTGGTCCATTCTGAATGACGTTTTACCTCCAACCAGACGGGGATTAATTTTTCCCGGATTATAATCCCCCATGTTATCGGGCCGACCTCGTAGATGAATGGTTCTATTTAACCCAATGTCAACATGAGACATCCCGAATGAATCCATATTCACCTGATTTCAATCCGCTTGAACATGTATCGGATATTTTGGAACGCCAGTTGGCGATGGTGGGCACACCATCCCGCTGCATACCGCATCAAAATGGAAACAGCTTAGTTGCAGATACCCGTGGCATCGACTCGATTAGATACCGGCACCTAATCGAGTCGATGCCACGCCAAGCGGAGGACATTCTCCGGGAAAAAGGAGGGCCAACAAAGTACAAGGTGAGTGGTCGTAATTCAGTGAGCACTCAGTGTATAATACAAATACCAAATTTCCAAAGCAGGCAGATTGATTTTCTAGTCCTAGTCCGCCCCCTGTTTGTTACTAAAGTTAGTATTGGGTTGGTGCGAATGAAATGTCCGGCAGAGGACCAGCACACGTGGACGGCGAGAACGGAAAAGTAGGACAACTTACCTAGACAAAATAATCCTCCTCGGCATCGACACATAGTTGCCATCTGTCCGGCAAGGCCATGATCCCAGAACTAAAAAAGTCTTGTGTCTGGGACCCGAAGAAGTTATCAACTGCTCGTTGAACCTCGTTGTCTGTCGTGAACTGTTTCCCAGACAGGAAGTGATCCAGGCGACGAAGCAGATGGTAGTATGTGGGAGACAACTCCGGGTATTAGGCAGGATGAGGCAGTGCTTCATAGCCCAGGGCATTCAGTGTCAGCATCGTTCATTGTGCGACATGAGGGCAAACGTTGTCCTGGAGCTGAAGAACACCATGTCTGTTTACCAAAGCCGGTTGTTTCTGCAGCAATTTCCTGTGCATCTAGTGTAATTCAGCACAATAACGTTCTGAAGTGATGGTTTGGCCTCTTGCCAAGAAACTCCGATGAATTATCCCGGCTGTGGACCACCAGACAAGAAGCGTCATCTTCTTGGTGTGCTGGTGTGGTGTAGGATGTCGTCCGGCAGGCTGTGCCTTGCTTAACTATTGTGCAGATCGTTTCTGATTATCATAAAGGACCCACTTCTCGTCGCAGGTGACGATTCAATGCAGTAGAGGTAACGTCTAGCCTTGTTGGCAGTTGTCAATTCATGCGACAGCCACATGTCCAGCTTTTTGACCTCACCCAGCGCAGCCAGATGCCGAACAACTGTCAACTGTCTTGTTATGGACACCTACCTCTGCCGCTATCTCACGACACGTTTTTCGGGGTCCGCTTCAACCACACGTAACGGAACCTCGTCAGAAACAGCAACAGGTCGGTGATCACGTGCTTCGTTTTGCAGGTCCGTATCTCCGCTTCGAAACTTCCCAAACCATCGCCGAATGGTTCGTTTGTTGGCTACATTCTCTCCAAACACTTTGTTAACATTTCGAGCGGCAATTTTTGCAGAATGGCCCAGTTTGAAATCATACAGGAAGATGACTTTCATATATGGCGTCTACACGCTTCCTTTGCAAGCCACGTTACGTCCAAACAAACCACACCTGAACCTTATCCCTCACACACTTTCTAGCTATTTATAGTTACTCTGTGACGTAATATCCGCAACACCTGTGGGTGGTTCCATTCCGCTGTGGTGGGGGTCTGTCTCCACTGCTCGTTCGCGCCGGGCATTTCATTCGCACCAACCCAATAATTGCTCTGCACCTCCGTCAAAATCGTTAGTGGGCATGCGGGACACATACCCAGGGCCCCCAGTTTGAAGGGGGCCCCTCAAATTTGCAATTTTTATAATAATGTTATGTTCTAAATTTATTTTGTTGAAGTTCCATTTTGATTGGACAAATTACCGAGAGGACTAAAAAAAATTTCTGAGGCACCCATCTTTATTAACTCAATAAGGTATTTTAAACATTTCAGATTGTAAGCTCTACCTTCTATCTATTGCTACCACGTCCACTATCGTAAAATGCTACAAGTTGATTGGCGCAGTATCCTAAAGATCGTGGATGACGCTTTCAGTCTGCGGCGGCACGGATGGAAATATTTGCCGAGGGAAATGGCAACACATTTATAAAGCAAACACTTGTTTATCGTATGTGGTTCTACCATGAAGCTTTTCAACTTGGTTGTAGCGAAGCTCTCAATTTTACGTTTTTGTTAGAGTTAGCATGTGGTAATAGTTTGAAGTGAGATAATAATTGTAGTTTTTATTAGAATTTTAACTGATATGGTATTTGTTTAAAGTGTAATACCGTACTTTTTAAGTGATGTCTCAATGAAGGTATCTGTCCGGTTCTGCTAAAAGGAAATTAAAGACTGAAAAGAAGAATCTACCAAAAAACTTGCTGGATCGCTGTTAAAGTATTTTGTTACGGTCAGTCAAAAACCGGATATTTCTGAGAATAAAATGAATATTTCTTGTACACCAAGTAACAGTGGCGGCTTTTCAGGTGAAGTAGATGAAGTGCCTCTTCACCTATTTTACTCAAAATAAAGTTTTATTCAGTATTTTTTATAATATATTCTTTTTTGCCTTTATTCAGTTCCAAAATACTCAAAATTTTGAATAGATATTAATTCACATGGCGCGCTCAATACGGAAAACAAATCCTTATACGCAAAACAGTGCAAGTGAAGTGCCGAAATGAGAATACTTAGAAGTCTGCAGTTTTCCGCCGAGTTGCCATGGTAACCGTGACGTCACCCTCCCCAATCTGCTCGCTCAAGTGAAGTGTTTCAGCTTCACGCGCCTTACCTCTGCATCTTTCAGTTTTTGAGCGTAAAGTCGTGAGAGATCACGGTGGAGCGGACGAACTACCAGGGTACCATGCAATCTGCTCGGGCTTTTTCCTTGTGGTGCTGTGGGACATTATTTTCCGAAAGGAATTTGTTCTTCCGTGCTTTGTGATTATTTGTTGAAAGCTTTAACTGATGTTTTAGGTTTGTGTACAATTTAAGTAATAGTGATATTTTTTAGTATGCATCCTGTGGACGACATTGTTTGTAATTTATTGCAAACTCCATTTACTCTGCCGAAAGATGAAGATAAAAGAGACATTTTGCTTCAAGGACGACCAACGGATACAATGACAATTGTTGCCAAAAACGAAATCAAGAAGAGCGGTTAATCTAACAATATTAATTTTAAAAATTGTTGGTTTACAGAATATAAATGGATTTGCAGCACTTCTGTGTTTTTTTTTTTTTTTTTTTTTTTGCCCTGCTTACTTTTTAGTAATAAACATTCGGCGTGGAATAAAGACGGATTCTCAGATTTATTAAGCGTAACACGGTCACTTCATAAACATCGTGATTCTAGCGAAAACCTGAAATGCGGAATAATGTTAAAGAATTTTGAAAAAAATTCAAAACACCATTGCCGGTGCCCTGAGGAAAAATGCTAGGATTTTGAAAACGCATTTTAACGACAACGTTCGTTTAAATAGACTTTCCCTGCAGACAGTGATTGATGCAGTATTAGTCTATACTGTATTTGAGCAAACAAGAACTAGCATTCCATGACCATGACGAAAGCATGGGCTCGATAAATCGTGGAAATTTCATTGAATTACTTTCATTGTTGATATGAAGAAGTTCTTTAGAAATTGAAAATCAATACGAAAGGATAAAAACTATTGAAAATGAATTAATTGAATGTATTTCTTAATATATAAACGATCACGTCAAAAATTAAATAATTTTTGATTGTTGATTCGGAAGGTGTATTGGTTGAGGAATTTTTTGGTTTCCATGATGTGAATGAAGATAGAACGTCAGGAGCTTTATACAAAATGCTAGACAAAATTTTGGAACAGTCTGATTACCAACACAAATAAATAGGACAATATTGCGATGGGGCAAGTATAATGTCTGGACACTTAAATGGGCTACAGAAAAAAAGTCAAGGATGAAGCTTCTCAAGCTGCTTTTGTTCAATGCATCGTTTGAATCTTGTATTACACCAGAGTTTTTCTAAAATTTCTAAGGGTCGAATACTTTTTGCAAGCCTCAGTGGAATTGCTTCGTTTATGCACCATTCTGCGAAGCGGTCTTATACACTTATATCAACAACCGCAAGATGCAGACCAACCATAACAGAAGCTCGATGGTCCTCCACTTCGAAATTAGAAGTGCAGTTGTTGAAGATTGGGATAAATTGAAGGAAGTGTTCGGATTTCTTACGAATAGCGAATAATTAGACAAAAATCAATTCATTTTGTCAAGGGGTTTTTGAATGATGTGAACACTTTCGAATTTACATTTTTGGCTCCACCGATCTATTATTCGAACTTTTGAAGAAAACATAACTAAACATAAACTACTGTGTAACTCAAATTAAAAAAAAAGAAAAGCCTCGTGAAATTTTGAGCCATAAAAGGAACGATGAGTTATTTGAAACACAGTTTGGAAAAGCTAGCAAAATCACAGAAATAAGCACGGGAATATGCTGCTCTTACACAGGAAACAATTTTTCAAAATTATAAACAATTGTATTTCGATTTTTGAAATTTTGGACCACATTCTTACGGAAATGGATATAAGATTTCAAGACTGTAAGATACTTCAATTTGTCTGACTTGCTGACACAACCAAATTCGAATAATTTAATGCATGCTTTCCCACTCGCGCTCTTGAAAATCTACATTTTTACGGAAACATATTTACTAAACACCAGCGTCTTAAAAATGAACTGAGACTTGTATATGCCGATGAAAAAGTAAGGAATGTATTGACTCAAGAACTCCTTCGAGTGTTTCACGGAGACAAAGACATTTTTACAGAAGATTATAAATTGGTTTTCCTCAGTTTAACAATTCCATCTACAAGTGTGCCAGTGGAAAGAAGTTTTCTTAAAAGAATACAAACTTGCTCAAGAAACACTAGTTCCCAAGATAGACTTGCTTCTCTGGCAAATATTTCTATTCAGGAAGACATTTTATTGATGCTCACGAAGAAACAACCATCTAACCATCTTATGACGACAAATTTGCAGCTTTAAAAGGAAGAAAAATTGATTTAATATGCAAAAAATAAGTAAGTCCTCATTAAGGGATGTTTATTGTAGACAGTATATATCTTTTCATACTGCTCTTGTAACTCTTCACCTATTTTTCCAAATACGAGCCGCCACTGCCGAGTAATGAACATTGTAAAGATTTTGATGCATCAGCGAAGGAATCCGAAGACTCTGATCCATTTCTGAACGTTTTTATTTATTTATTTTTTTCAAGAAAAAGGAATTTTGCCATTAAATATGAATCGTGAGAACAGTCACCAAATAAAACTGTATTTTAATGATGGTATCAGATGGAGATGCAACATATCTTCATGTCGCAGCAGAAGAAGTTTTCGTAGCGGAACATGTTTTGAGAATTGTCAATTGCCTTTAATAAAATAACCCTGAAAATGTGATTTGTGTACCATATTTGGCGATTTGTCACTTGCTCCCTGCTAACAGAAAAGTAGTATTTATTTTTAATAAATACTATTATGCATATTAAGGAGTAAGTCTGGATTTTTAATTCATTATACCTAGTATATTGTTATTTAAAACTGTCTGAATTTGGTCTGCATATGGCTTGAAACATTACCCTCAAAATTTCATACATATGCGTGTCTTTATGTGACAGAGTAAAAATATGATGTGAGGGGGGCCCCATGTAGACTTTTGCCCAGCGCCTCGAGTTATCATGATCTGGACCTGGTAATGGTAGTGCGTTTTACAAGCCCAGCGTGGAAAAACAACCAACTCAAGACGATAATTTTAATTTCCATGAAGCAACAAAACTTCTTTGGTGGATGCAAAGTCCTTTCGATTAATGGAAAGGACAGTTCGAATGTTAGTGTAATAAATTCAATTTCAATGTTTTGTACTGTTGTTCTACTATATTTCATCAGACTTCAGTACTTTGTCAAAACTAGATAGATGACATCGAATTAGCCGTTGTAATGAGAACGTATTTTGAACATATTCCGACACAAAAGATATTTCAAGGGAGATAGATGTTTAGAAAATTAAAAATTCAGCAAAACATAAAAGAATATACAAATTTTAAAGATGACATTGGGATTTTTGGAGTAAACGTGACAAGGATGGCAAGTCAGATAATATCCGAAAACTTGAAAATTTCATCATCCTGGAGCAGGACTCGAAACCGCGTCTTCAGATAGCGCCCGGGTATGCTAACCACTGCACCACCCAGAACGACCAATTCTCAAGTTTCCTATTAATTTGAGAATTGGTCGTTCTGGGTGGTGCAGTGGTTAGCATACCCGGGCGCTGTCTGAAGACGCAAATTCGAGTCCCGCTCCAGGATGATGAAATTTTCAAGTTTTCGGATATTATCTGACTTGCCATCCTTGTCACGTTTACACCAAAAATCCGATTGTCCATCTTCAAAATTTGTATTACATGGTGTAATACCGTATTTATTTCATGATAAAAGAATATGCTTATGCCACCTATGAAAAACTGTGCATAATTAGAAATACGCGAGGTGATCGGATTTTATTTTTTTCAAGAGCATTTTGGATGCGGTACTGTGATGATGTGAACGGCCATCGAAAAAGAAAAAGAAAAGAAAAAAGAGAGTGAGGGAGAGAACTATGTGTCCTGTGGTTAAGCCTCCAACACGGGAGATTGTTTATGTTTCTGCTGACACGTGCAAACGAATGGTGAACTGAAACGAAGAAGCGATAAGAAAAGGGGAGTTGGTTTTCTTGGAAGGACGCTGGGAGACGAATGTTACTTGCGCATCTGAGCAGTTGCTCCATTCTCTTAACAAACGGAGGAAGCAGTATGCTGTAGTTTTAAATGTTATCTGTTTATGTGTTGTACCGTCTTTGTGTGTTCGTCTGGTTTTATTAAAATCCATTTTTTTAACTTTCTGCATTTTTAATTGGAACAATGCTTATGTTAATTTGCACCGACCTGCGATGATGAGGAACGGCTGGTCATAACAAGTGCCACATATGTTGGTCAACGCTACCACAAAGAATAATATGTTAGTTTAATCAAAACCACCACATGTAGTCAAACGTTACTGACACGCAGGGGGATTCACCATCCCATAACCAGAAATAACAAATTACAACAGGGAATATACTTGCACACAGGAATGCACACCAACATCACCTAGAGCAAGAACTGCGAACTACGAAAAGCCCACGCACAATGTTCCACAGGTGAATGATATCCTGTGTTAAAAGAATTTTTTAAATCGTACTTTTAGGAGCAGAGACATCGAGAGAAACAGATTACAAACTTGCGCCTCCTAGCGGAGAAATTGTGAATTTTTTTAGAGTGGGGAGAGGTTTAGCGACCACCGTGAGCAACTCAATGCGCTGTAAGCAGTTGCATGTCCCTAATTTAAGGACACTCGCTCCAGGGAAAGGAGAAAGCCAGTTCTGTTAGGCAAATACAACGTCTATGCCTCACCGGATTTTGAACCCAGATCCATCTCGGACGAATTGTCAGAAACCAGAGCTTATACTACTGCGCCACCGGGGTGCTGAAACTCTCTATTATTTTGTGCCGGAAATGCGCTAAAGTGTTTTTTTAAGAAGAAGTATCTGACGCAGGAAGTTTTTCAATTGGAATTTTAGACCCGCGGAACTTTTTTTTTAGTTTTTATTGATTTGTTGTTTATTTATTTATTGTTTGGGGTTACGACCACCGTGAGCAACTCAACGGGCTGTAAGCAGTCTTTCGTCCCTAATTTAAGGATTGGAGGTTTAACGACCACCGTGAGCAACTCAATGGGCTATAAGCAGTCTTTCGTCCCTAATGTAAGGTTTCTTTTTTGTTTTTGTTTTTTTTGATTGAAGGTTTAACGACCACCGTGAGCAACTCAATGGGCTATAAGCAGTCGCCCGTCCCTAATTTAGGGTCACTGGTTCCAGGGAAGGGAGAGAGCCAGTGCCGTAAGACAAACACAACATCCGCGCTTCACCGAAATTCGAACCCGGACCCCTTTCGGACGAATGATCAGAGGCCATCGCTTAGACCACTGCGCCACCTGGGCGCTTAATTTAAGGTTCCAGTGATAGGAAGAGAGCCAGTGCCGTAAGACACACGTAACAACCATTCTTCATCGGGATTCAACTTCGTGAAGAATGAACTTCTGCCCATTTCGTCGGGACCCAAATCGGACAAAATGGTCAGAAACTAGCGCTTAAACCACTGCACCTTCCAAAAACTGAAAATAAATACTAAATTCTGTGTTAGAAATGCTCAGTGTATATAAAATTTCAAGTTGATAGAAAGTAAGCTGATAAATTTTAAATTTCACTGTCCCCTTTCCTTAAATGCGATTTATTTACGTTTGAATTCATTGTTGATTCCCATGCCTATTCACTTTATTTTTTTTTTCGAGCTTTGTTTATCATATATGAGTGTTTTATTATGTGGTGCAAAACAATCACGAATCAGAAAACGTTTCATTTCGATCTTAAAGTGCATATATCAACTGGTAGGTATATAAAATGCAATTCAGTATATTCTTTATGCGTTAAGTCATTTGCAGTTAGCAAAAAACTTGGTTTTAGGGACTGACTAATGGACTTACAAACATAATGCTTTTTTATTGAAAATATTTTATTGAAAAAATTGTTTTCGGGCCTTTAAGTAATAGAGAATTACACAATAAATAAGTAAATAAATAAATTAAATAATTAGTAATAATATCACAAATATCTTGTTTCACTTCGGGAGTTCTTCTGTATTATGGGCATAGCCTCATCATCCGTCAATAAATATTTACTTCTATTACTTGCAAATGCGTATATTGGAAGAATGATCATCTGAAATAGAAAGAATTCTGTTTTAACACACAATGAAAGATTGGATGAAAAAGTGCACTGCTCGTTATCTCAAATGACTAAGTAATCACCTTCAATTCTTAGCTTTAACCCTTTAACGACCACGATCCTAAAATGTTTTTTTGCTCAGAATACCATAGCGCCTGAAAATGTCTGCCGCTCCTTTCCGAATTTTATTTCCCTCACTTTTTCAATAACAAAAGAAGGATTAATGTGGGTCACCTCTCGAAACTTCCGATATCTAGGCTTAACATATACTGACCTTCGGACACTTTCCTGGGGAAATCAATGCTTTCTCCTTCTGAGAGCGTTAGACAGATAGGAGAGAGTACCATCTGTTGGAAAACCTTGTTCAATTCCCCTTTTCTTTTTCTTGTAAAAAATATTGTCTCAATCTGTTTATTTTGACTGAGCGAAATGAAAGAATTTTTACGACAAATTTCCCCCGTAAGCTCCGCTTTTCGGTCAATATAATTTATCACAGACAAACGAAGCACGTGTCAACAAAGCAATAGTTCTACTGAGTGATGTCAGACTGTTGAATGATATAGCTCCAGGACAAACCAACTCCTGGTTCACTTCTTTGTTTAGCGACAACAATGACGACTGAGGGTGACTTCTGCTAATTCCTCACACGCCGTGCAAATTCAAAGAACATAGTTGGATAGGAAATCCTACTCATGCTATCTGGGAGACTCGGACGCTTGTGGTTGTTTGAATATAAGGGCGCGTTAAACGCTATGGTCGTGAAAGGGTTAAGCGAAAAAAATTTTAGCTTCCAAAATACGTATAGTGATGAATTATTATTAACTACTGATGACTTTTGACGGAGGATTAGAGATATGTGAATCGGTGTCTCCCTACGTCACAGTACTATTTTGACTAGAATGCGCGTTTGGCACAAAAGTTTGAATAAAATAGCAAAGTACTGGAGAACGCATTCAAGTAAAAATGATGTCCCTCCTAGAAACGTTGTCTCACTCAGAGCTAAGCGCGGCGATTGGAATTATCTGTACACGGAGAATGTTGGCAGCAGAGATTCATCCCCAACTACAAGAAGGTTATGGACCTCAAGTTATGAACTTTCGGCATGTGTTAGAATGGCGTTCAAGATTCTCGTGCATTACGCCTCGCAATGCGTTGACGAATAAGAAACGCAGTGGTAGCCCTTCAATATCAATGGCAGGCAATAATGAGAGCATGTGGAGCAGAGATGTAGAAAGGCCTTAGCGGGCTTAGCGTCGCTAAGGCACTTTTCATGGTTACATGGTAAGAGAATCAGGACAAAGAAAATTTTTTGGATGTCCGTGTAGGCAAAAATATGGAATCCTATATTTTACGTGCAAGCACATTCATATATTAATCGAATGTTCGTATTACAGGACGGGCTTAAACAGTCTGTTCACGCATTAGGACGTTTCATGAATCACAAGAGTTCTAGTGTGAAAAGAATGGTAACTACGTTGTCAAGACCACAGTTTTCAAAATGACGTTATAAGAGAGATGGCTTGCTGCTCCATATGATAAAACTTCACTGATTGGACTGAAATCAACAAGTAAAATCGAATAGGTATGTAATCTGATTGACAAATGTTTCATGTGTGCAGTGAGAATTTCTGCTAAAGTCGCTATGAGCTTCAACAGAAGTAATCCCCTGCGCCCATCCTTAGGTTCCTTACGGGTAACACAAAAGGCAGCTCTAGTTGACGAGTGGTCAGAGGCGCTGTATTCTAGCTAATCGCTGGAACTGATCTCAGACCCGAGGACAGAATGCCCGGGGCGATGGCCTGAATGCGAATGAATGGGAGGACAGAATGTCCGGCGCGATGGCCTGAATGCGAGGACAGAATGCCCAAGGCGCTGGCCTGAATGCGAGGACAGAATGCCCAGCGCGCTGGCCTAAATGCGAGGACAGAATGCCCAGCGCGCTGGCCTAAATGCGAGGACAGAATGCCCGGCGCGCTAGCCTGAATGCGAGGACAGAATGCCCGGCGCGCAGGCCTGAATGCGAGCACAGAATGCCCGGAGCGCTGGCCTGAATGCGAGGACAGAATGCCTGGGCGCTGGTCTGAATGCGAGGACAGAATGCCCGGGCGCTGGCCTGAATGCGAGGACAAAATGCCCGGTGGCTGGCCTGAATGCGAAGACAAAAGGCCCAGGGCGTTGGCCTGAATGCAACTTAATGCGAGGATAGAATGCCAGGGGCGCTGGCCTGAATGCGAGGGCAGAATGTCCGGACTCTGGCCTTCTACCCTTCTCGAAGCCAGCAGCCTGAAACTAGGGCCAGGTGACTGCCTATGGCGCTAGATGCTCACGGTGCTCGTTGTACTCCGAAACAAACAAAAAGAAACAATACATAGAAGATATCCATTTTCCGCCCAAAAATCACAGGAAAAGCGTCCTGTAACTAACATGTACGCACTATGCACGATTCGTATTATTCAATCTTAATATAAAAAATCGTTTAGCATGATTCTCTCGTGACATTTTGTCTTTTGTTTTAAATTACTTAAGTTACTTAAATTAAGCAATTTAAATCAAAATTGCTAAAAATAATTACTGATAAAAATTTAATTAAAAATGATAAATGATAAAAACAAGTCAAACTTAATAAGCTTTTGAAAATCTCGAAGGTCTTCTTTACGGGTTTTTTCCCACCTGATCCATTGACCGCTAAGGCACTTTTTTATTTAAAACTACATCCCTGATGTGGAGTCTCTGGTACAAGAAGACAAACGGGTAACTTTGGGCCAGGTTACTGAGAATGCAAATGTTCCTTTCGGTACAGAAAGCCACATGTTCAACCTAATCGATACGCGATCCTCCGAGTGATACCATGTTTCCAGGCGAGTTGTCAATTTCACTTGAATCTATTCTCAATCACGTTTTCTTTTTATACAAACTCCTGTGCCAAAAAACGCCGTCTTGTCAGGTCAATACTGAACTGTAATAACTCCCAGGTTGTAATATTAATCGAAGACAGCGAAGACAAAAGTTAGGAGTCGAGACTCAGCGCCATCTGTTGACATGTAACTCAGAAGCACTACGTTGTTTCTGAATCATTTTTTACATCAGTCGAACAAACAGATATTATAAATATTCTGAACTTGCATAATTTGGGGGAAGGAATTTTCCTGAATGACCTGTTGTAATTTATACGTAAATATTGGTATTCGTTAATAGGCCATAAAATTGTAACATAATTTGCACACTAAATCACGCGAACTGGTTACTTTTTCTACAAAACGCATTCATACTAAGCTTAACATAGCTACTGATGAAATAACACTTGATAAAGTGAGTCTGAATCAGTATTTTTTTGTTTTTTGTTGTTGATTGGAGGTTTATCGACCAACGTGACCTACTCAATGGGCTATAAGCAGTCGCCCGTCCCTAATGTAGGGCCAGTGGTTCTAGAGAAGGGAGAGATCCAGTGCCGTAAGGCAAACACAACATCCTTGCCTCACGGGATTTGAACCTGGACCCCATTCGGACGAATGATCAGAAGCCATCGCTTAGACCACTGCGCCACCGGGACCGCATCAGTAATTAAAATCATCCCTGACAGTATTATTATTATTTGTTTTTATTTATTGTTGGTTTAACGACCACCGTGAGCAACTCAATGGGCTAAAATAAGCAGTCGCCCGTCCCTAATTTAGGGCCACTGGTTCCAGAGAAGGGAGAAAGCTAGTGCCGTAACACAAACACAAAATCCATGTCTCACCGGAATTCGAACCTGGACCCCTTTCGGACGAATGACCTTTCGGACGAATGATCAGAAGCCATCGCTTAGACCATTGCGCATTTAGAAAACGAACTAGTAAGGACAGTATTTAAAAACTGAACTAATAATTTTGGATCATCCGAGTTTGTCACACTTGTTGATTTTTTTTTATTTATTATTATTGGAGTTTTAACGACCACCGTGAACAACTCAATGGGCTATAAAGCAGTCGCCCATCCCTAATTTAGGGCCACTGGCTACAGGAAAGGGAGAGATCCAGCGCCTTAAGACAAAGAAAACAACCATGCCTTACCGGGATTTGAACCCGGACCCATCTCGGACGAATGATAAGAAATCATCGCTTAGACCTCTGCGCCACCGGGGCGGCCTTGTTGCTTTCCTTTTTGTACTAGTAAAATGATCTTCAGGATCAAACCTGTTAAAAACACGTCTGCTTTTTTTTTTTTTTTCTGTTTTTTTGTGGGAGGGACTTTATAGTCGAAATATATAGATGGTACTGCGTCTCCCTTCAGTCGCTCGTACCTCACGTTAGGTACGTAATTATCAGAATTAAAATGAATGAACTCGATGGTGAGTTGTCATTAGATTGAAAATCTTGCCGACATATTGCTTTCAACCACAGTTGTTTCAGGTTCTGATCTGATGAGAACTCACGAAATGACATTTCTATATTTTTCTTCTTAGAAGGCGTACACAATGGCAAACAGCAGTAAAGCATATTGAAAATGGATTACATTTTGTTGAAAAAGCAAAGAAATGTGTTTCAAACTGTGCTGGAATTCTTTAACAAACAGAATCCAGCCATTCAAATAACACTGAAACTGTGTTGTTTATACCTTGGAAAGCAGTGCCATGTGTAACTGCAGAAATCGTGTTTACCGCTCACCGGCCAATCATCAAAAGTTTTTTTTTTTTATTTGACGTGGATACGTCTTTAAAATCGGTACTATGGAGGTGCCCTCTAGGAAAACTTCACTGACATAATTTCTTACGATTAATCAGACGCTTATAATTTCTAAACTATAGCAAATAGCTAAAATCTAATACCTGGCGTAAAAATAGTACTAACCAATAATTTTAAAAATATAAACTTCAAGGTCATGCGCATGCGCCGGGAGAGGGAAGGCCGTCCGCCATTTCGGGAGTCGAACACGCTGAGTCACGCGCCTTAAAATCAGTATAACTCATGATCACGTAAAGGTAGGATCGTGATATTGCTCTCAAACGATTCGTCTGGATGAGATCTATCCAAACACAACAATTCATAAATATTTAATAAGTACTTTATAAGTGATAAACGAAAAACATATTTGTGAGAAAATCAAAATGTCTGAATATTCGAAGCAAAAGTCCGACTCAAAATAATTCAAATGTATATCAGGAGAAGGAAGAACTAAAAAGAAATCAAATAAGCTCAAAACTACTAATGCAGAATGATGCAGGGCTTATAGACAAAAGAAGACGAAAGCCGAAGCGGCGCAATGCGTCGAGCCACAACCAAGCACTTCTACAGCTCGTACATGTGAACCAATAGACTACTTAGCCGTGAGTGAAACTTGGATGGATAATTCTAGTCCCATACATTTGCCCAGTATCGAATTGAAGGCGAAATGAAATAGGGTAATAGCCCGACACAAACCATCCACTTCCAAACGTACTACTTCGCCCACAAAACAAACTGCGGGGGGAGTTGCCATTTGCAGAAACATCAATAGTCTAACAGATTACCAACCCGTAAATGTCTCAGTCAACAACAGATTGAGAATTAAAGATGACTATGTGAGTGACATGTATCTAGCTGATGTGACAGTGTCTGCTCAAACTCGTTTCATACTTGGTTCGGTTTACTTTCATTCCAACGTTTCACAAAGATCATTAGAGGTCTTTATGTTCTGGATACTACGCGACTACTCCAAAAACATCAATAAAATCATGGTACCGGATACCCAAGTTCCTATCATTCTCATTGGTGACTTTAACATTGATGTGCAACAAAACACCAACTTACTCAAGTTCATGAAGGACAATTTTGGCTTGATTTATATAAATTCTCCACAAACTACCTTAGGCAATACTTGCATCGACTTAGCTTTGTGAATACCACATGTTTGTTACTTTTCATATTATCGCACTTTACTAAATAAAATTATAGTCTAACTGCATTCCTCTTTCATTTATCAACCGACTTCTACTTTAAACGCCTTAATGTCAAACACGTATCCACGTAAATAAAACCTGCGGTGCGTCCCGGACACAGCCTACACCCATTCATCTTTTGTTTGTCATTCAGGATTTAACCACCACCGTGAGCAACTCATTGGGCTCGTCCTTAGTTTAGGGCAACTGGTTCTAGGGAAGGAAGAAAGCCAGTACCGTAAGACAAACACAACATCCATGCCTCACAGGGATTCGAACCTGGACCCTTTTTTTAATGGAGATTTAACGACCACCGTGAGCAACCCAATGGGCTATAAGCAGTTGCCCGTCCCTAATTTAGGGTCACTAGTTCCAGGGAAGGGAGACAGCAAGTGCCGCAAGACAAACACAATATCCATGCCTCACCGGGATTCCAACCCGGACCCCTTTCGTTTTTTTATTTTTTATTTTTTTATTGGAGGTTTAACGACCACCGTGAGCAACTCAATCGGCTATAAGCAGTCGCCCGTCCCTAATTTAGGGTCACTGGTTCCAGGGAAGGGAGAGAGCCAGTGACGTGAGAACGAATGATCAGAGGCCATCGCTTAGACCACTGTGCCACAGGGACGACACTCTGTTGTCTTCAAGGTTAATGTTACACTCTGTTCTTCATCCAGTTCATCTTCGGTCGCGGGATTGTAATGATGTTGGAAGACGTCGATCCATATACAGTATATCCACAATCCACTGCCAAATATCACCGGAAGCTGCTTATTGATTAGCCCTTATAAAACTGAGAGTTCTAGTACACTCTTAAGCAGTAGTTCCTCTCTGAAATCAGATCTTTTATGTGTTAATAATTTAAAGCAGCTAGTTTTCATAAACACATTTATTTTTTTTGCAAGTAGTTTCTGAGACGTGACGACTAAAAGATCACATAAGGACACATTTATACGCGCCATCCATTACTGGAAAACAATTTTGCTCACTAACACAAAAGAGTTATAGAATTCATCCACTACCTTTTGTCACATTCGAGTGAACTAGTTAGTAATCCCGTGCTTCACCTACTAGGTTATATGCTCTTGGGTCTAGTTGCAACCGTCTTTTTGCCTTGGCTCGGATGGCATTTCAAACTGACTCTTCGTTATAAGGAAATCCAGATTTACTTCATAATAATCCTCTAGATATTCCGAAATTTGCTTTCGACACTTTTCAGTTATGGCGCCGTATCCCAGATCTCGTTACTTCTCCTATTCCTGGCTTTACCCCTTGTGCTTCATGTTTACCAGCAACAACATTTTGTGGAGTATTTACAGATACACAGTAAGAAAGGCAGGCGACTTCAGTGACGTCGCGAGACACATATAACGTAACCCTTTTTCGTGTGCGAGATTGGTGTTACGACGCTATTTCTAAAACCATGATAATGGAAATATTGAACTAAATGAGAATACAATGCAATAGTTGCACGGGATTAAGGTTTTACGGCCAGACGAAACATATACAGACGTCAAACTTACAAAACATTTTAATTGGTCCAGCAATATTTAATGAAATTCAACTTATAGCACTGCGAGTTTAACACTTCACATACACTGAAGAGCAATTGAATTAGAAACAGCTGGCGTCATGCAAATGTGGCGAAAACGGAAACGACGTGACGTATGCAGCGATCCGACAATATAAGGAGTGATGCGACGGGAATCAGTAAGAGTCGGACGCAGTATGGGTAAGACGAAGGATCTAAGCGCATTTGATCGTGGGCAAATTATCGGGGCCGGACGAATGGGTCACTCCATCTCGAAAGTCGTGCAGGCACTGGGATTTTCACGAGCCACTGTGTCACGGGTGCACCGTGAGTACATCGAATCTGGTAAAACCATCCCTGCAAAGGCCAACTGCCGTGGACCACAGTGTGTGGATGAGCGGGGTCATCGTCGGCTAGCTCGCATTGTAACAGCGGAAAGACGGGCCAGAGTGCAAGAAATCACTCGGCAATTTAACGCTGGTGCACAAAAACGTGTAAGCAGCCACACCATCCAGAACCATCTCCTCGCTATGAGGTACAGAAGCCATCGTTCCACGAGGGTACCGCTGCTGACCGCACATCACAGGGTGCAAAGATTAGCATGAGTGCGGGAACATCGCCACTGGACCCTAGACATGTGAGAAAATGTTGCCTGGACTGATGAGTCGAGATTCACGTTCGTACATGCGGATGCAGGATACGAGTACGGCGCAAACCACATGAAGCGATGGATCCTTCTTGCCAGCAGGGTACTCTTCAAGCTGGTAGGGGTGGCATTCTCGTCTGGGGACTGTTTAAGGGGACTGAAATGGGACCCCTGGTACGTGTGACATCGTCCCTCACAGATCAACGTTACCGGGATATCCTGGAAGACCATTTGCTCCCGTTTGTGCGTCTTCAACATCCCACTGGGGACCTCATCCTGCAACAAAACAATGCACCGTGTCATCGCTCTCGAATCGTATCCGAATGGTTGGATTAACACTCCACCGACGTGACCTCGCTTCCTTGCCCAGCTAGGTCACCTGACCTCAATCACATCGAGCACATCTGGGATGCCATAGAGAGAAATGTTCGAGGCTCTGACCCCCTCCATCAAATCTTCGTGAACTGTGGGAGCTTGTTCAAGGGTCGTGGATCTGTATGGCTTCCCAACGCTTCCGGTGTCTTGTCGAGTCCATGCCGAGACGAATCGCGGCCGTCATCATGGCAAAAGTGGTGCTACACGTTACTAGATAGGTATCTCTAATTCCATTGCTCTTCAGTGTATAATGCCTTAATTATCTGTCGTATAGTCTACTTTAACAACGATCGAACATCTCCACACACAGGCAGCCCCGGTGGCGCAGTGGTCTAAGCGGTGCCTTCTGATCATTCTTCCAAGATGGGTCCGGGTTCGAATCCCTTGAGGCATGAACGTTGTGTTTGTCTTACGGCACTAGCTCTCTCCCTTCCCTGGAACCAGTGGTCCTAAATTAGGGATGAGAGACTGCTTATATCCCACTGAGTTGCTCACGGTGGTCGTTAAACCTCCAATAAAATAAAATCGTCCCACACACAAAGCAACCGCTGTATCGTCTTTTTTATTTAACGTTTTTATCACGTTCATACGTCACGCTCCCTGGCCTCAAAAGTGTTGCCAACCTCATTCATGTGAGAGAGAAGATATCGCGTTAAATTTAGAAAGTGCAAAAGAGTAACTTTTGCGGAAAGATATCGCATTAAGATTTTACTCATTTATCTCGTTTATCACTTATAACTTACAAAGTACTTATTAAATCTTTATGCGTTATCTTTCCGATACTATTAAATCTCTAGAAGATATCGCGATAAGTTTGAAAAGTACAAGCGACAGTAACTTTTGCGTGAAACTGCGTAGTTGGGCAATGATTCAAAGCAGACGGTATCTCGATTACAATTCTGTAAATTAAACTCTGATGATAGTCGGCTTACCCCTCAAAGATGGCATCACAGGAAATAATAGAATTCATTTCGAAAAATAGGAAAGTAGAGATCTTTGCAAAAGAAATATCTCCTTAAAGAAGCGCCTGGTTGTACTCTGTTCGTCAAAACGTGGGGCCGAGGACCACCTTCCTCCCATGAGGGACCACCGTAAAGATCCAAGCCACGAATGCGACAGTCTGTGAGACTTGCGAGCAGGGGTAAAGACAAGGGGGAGCTTGGAGTTTGCTCATCAAGAAACAATTTCCTTATTATTGGACCAGTTACTGGTTTTTATTTTTCATTCACTTTATTACAATGTACACAGTTGCATTAATTTTTTTTGTAAGATAATCACATTTGTTTTGATATGATAATTACATTGATGAAGACACACAGTTGCCATTTTGCAATGAAGACAGAGAATTATATTTAAGGTTGAGTAAACAAAAAAGCAAATACAAGTCATTTCTAAAAATGCAAATACAAGACATTTCTAAGATGATTTTCACAATGAAAATGATATTTACGAGATACAGGACCTGGTGAATCTATCAGTCCGACTCTTCTGCGTTGGAATCGATTAAAGTAAAACAAAAGAAGCAAAGCGACGGACAGATTTGAGGGAAACACCGCAATAAATGTCCAGAACCTTAGTTGCATGGCTTGCACTGTATGCAACAATCAGTAGGCGATGTTACTCACGATGCGGCAGTTTAAGTGGTGTACGACAGGAGCTTAATATTGGTTTCATCTAATAAGGAGCAGTGAATGCCTGCAGTAAGACGAATAT
The DNA here is from genome assembly GCA_039090855.1 of Macrothele yani. Lineage (NCBI taxonomy): Eukaryota > Metazoa > Arthropoda > Arachnida > Araneae > Macrothelidae > Macrothele > Macrothele yani. The sequence goes on from CM077005.1 coordinate 65,914,928, forward strand.
TCTCGCAAACACTCGGGAATTTATGCCCCGTAGAAGAATAACGAAGACTGTAAACTAAAGGAAGTTTTCGTTATCATTAAGGCTAACAAACATCTACTTACCTGCTGTAGATCCGTAAGATAGATAGGAATCAGTTTTATATGATAAAATGTCTTGCAAAAGAGAAAACGAAATGACGAATGTTCTGGAACATTTGTATTTATCCGGCACAAAATGTGTCTCTTTTCAAAAGCTTTCTGCTTCCAGCTGCGTCATTCATCTTCTGCGAGAAGATGGCTTAGTTCAATAAACGTATTCGCTTTAACATCTGCGCGTTGTTTTGTCAAAGCGGGTGTCTTCCCTTCTTTCTCTCTTGAGAAGTGTCCTATGGTGAAGGCTTAGATATTCGTACGATAAAACACTTTCCCGACACACACATCTATCCATAAGCACAGAAAATAAAGAGTTTAAATCAATGGGCAGCCGTAATCTTTTCTGTTTAAAGAGAAATATTCCTCTTCGTTTCATTGAAATCGTGAAGGGTAATAACGTTCAACAGAGCATCGGATACATGTAGTGGGGTCAGATGAAACTAAACGCACATCAGTGACTACTGATGTACGTTGTGTGATATGGAGAAAATCTTCCGCACAATGCCGACGACGGTATACTAATTTGGGAACATACCGTATTTTTGGCACTATTCCTCATTCTGCATTGCAGTGGCGTGCAGTAGTCTTTACAACTGTATATTATGCATTTTGAATACTTTACAAATTCTTACGTCGCTTTACTAATAGATTTTTTTTTTTTCCTGAATTACGTTTGTGACGAAATCTGTTTGCAAATTTGTGCAATTGCTAATCACTGAAACTGTTATGGTGGGACACACTGATGTTAAAGCGTTCTATTGCTCATATTAATTTCGTCACTAATTAGGAATTAAATCAAAATAAAATCACGCATATACACTCGCGGAAAGTGAAAAAAGAACACCAAGAAGGAATTGGCGGACGATCATGAAATTTGCATATGTTAACGGGGTCGAGTTTACGTAGGTGTGATGTTAATTTCGGGACCAACTGGTGAGCGCTTACGCCACAGCACGGCATAATATGCAAATTATCGTCGGTAATATTTAAGGAATACGGCGAAGTGAAAGTAATCAGTCGTCGGCGTACGGACACGTGCGAAGACCCTGAAGAAGCTGCAATGCCTGGACATGAAAGACGTAAACGATTTCAGCAGTTATCGGACTTTGAGCGAGGTCGTCTAGTCGGACTCCGCGAGGCCGGGTGGTCGTATCGTCGTATTGCGGAGCGAATGGGACGGGAAGTATCGGTGGTGATACGATGGTGGCGTAGATGGTCCGAGGAATATTCCCACACGAGAGGACGTGGAATCGGGAGTCACAGACGGACTGATGAGCGGACCGATCGACGCATAAGAACAGCGGCGTTGTCAAGCAGAACATCCACTGGGACGCAAATCCGAGCTGCCGTTGCACCTGAGGTGACTGTGCGAACAATCCGCAACCGTCTACTGGATGCAGAACTACGTGCACGTGTACCTCAGACTCCAGCCCACCGTCAGGAACGGCTGCAGTGGTGTCGCCAACATCTTCACTGGAGAACGCAATGGTGATCTGTCGTGTTCAGTGATGAAAGCAGATTCTGCTTGGGAGCCTCCGATGGCCGTATGCGTGTTCGCAGACGCACAGGGGAGCGTCTGCATCCTTCTTGCATCCGCCAGCGACACACAGGACCTACACCTGGTCTCCTGGCGTGGGGAGCGATCAGCTATCACTCCCGTACACAACTAGTGTTTGTACCGGGTACGTTAAACAGCACCTCCTACATCAACAACATCATTGAGCTCGTTGTTGTGCCATTTGTACGGTCGGTCCATCGTGGTGTTTTTCAGCAAGATAACGCACGCCCACACACGGCGCGTGCAACGCAACATGCACTTTAGGGTCTGAGACAACTTCCATGGCCTGCACGTTCACCGAATTTGTCTCCCATTGAGCACGTGTGGGATTTTATGGGATAACGACTTATCCGGTCTCTACGGCCAGCCACGACCATCCCCGATTTACGCGTCCAGGTTGAGGATGCTTGGAACTCAATACCCCAAACTTACATCCAACATCTGTACGGCATACTCATGCCAGAATTGCACATTGTGACGCAGTTCATGGCGGTTCAACCTCGTACTAACCATGTTACATGGGAATGTTATTTTTCAGTTTACCAGCAAATACAGCTGTATTTTGCCATAATGTTTTGATCACGTTATCCTCTGTATTCCGTTATTATGCTGCATAAATTTAGTTGGTATCAGACATCTCTTTCTTAGTGTTCTTTTTTCACTTTCCGGCAGTGTATTTGAAAACTTCTGAGTAAAACATCATAATGTGAAACAATTTTGAGACTCATTAATCAAGATTCATAAATATTGTATAGCTACAGAAAGAAACGATACGAAACAAAAAACTTTTTTTATTGTTTTTTGATTTTAAGTTAAAACAAATTATTAACAAGTTAGTAAAATCATGCAATGCAATGATTATGATACGCTTTCCAGCGTGCCAGAAACAATTACTCATGTGATGAGGATAATGGCTGTGGAATAAATCTTACTCGTGTGTCCTGACCTTTGGCCCCATTTCGATGATATTAAACAGAATTGGCTCAGTATATCTCCGGAATAGCATACTAAAGTTTTGTCGCAATAGAAGCATTTTTAGTCGAGTTATGAAGATAGTGGCTGTGGAACAAATCTCGTTGCAGTACCCTGAAGGTTGATACCATTTCGATGATATTCAACAAAACCAGTTTAGTATACCTCCGGAACGTTTTGTCGCAAAAGAAGCATTTTTTGTTACGTTATGAGAATAATGGCTGTAGAATAAATCTCGCTGCTGTGTCCTGACCTTTGATCCCGTTTCGATGATATTAAACAGAACCAGTTCAGTAGATCTCCGGAATAACATGCTACATTTGTGTCGCAATCGAAGCATTTTTACGTAAGTTATGACGCATAAGAATAATGGAATGAATCCCGCTCCTACGTCCTGACCTTTGATCCAATTTCGTCCATTTTCAATAATGTGCGTCCCCAGGTGGTCCCCTACCACATATTAAAACTTCATCGAAATCGAACCATTTTTACGTGAGTTAGCGTTCGGACAGGCGGACGGGCGGACGGACGGACAGACAGATAGACAAACAAAGCTGGAGCATATACGCTTCTTTAACCTACGGTTGGAAAGAGTAAAAAAGCGAAACAACATTATAGAAATACATTGACTAAACGCGAAACGAAGCTATTCTAATGTGATTTTTTTATAAACACACATGCGATAACTTTCTTGAATAAAACAACAAGTGCAATAATAATTCGTAAGCTCCATATTTACACTCTTGCCTATGGAAAAATAGTTTTTTTGCTTTGATTGGGGGTTTAACGACCACCGTGAAGAACTCATTGGGCTATATGCAGTTGCCCGTCCCTAATTTAGGGTCACTGGTTACAGGGAGAGAGCCAGCGCCGTATGACAAACACAACATCCACGCCTTACAGGATTCGAACCCGGCCCCATTTCAAGCAAATGATCATAAGCCAGCACTTAGACCACTGCACCAAGGAAGGCAGCGGAAACGCAATGCAAAACAAAATAACTTCTTCTGAACGCAGACAGAGAGGGAAAGGGACTGGGTATGTGCAACATAACTTCTGTTTACCAGAAGTACATTTTCCGAGCGTTACACTATAACGAAGTACATTTCTCCGTCATTTTTATCCGCGCCAGGATTCGAACCCGGGTCCCCTCATTCCGGAATAAGTTGCTCTACCAATTGAGCTACGCGGACGTTTTATTCTGATTTCTATCTGCCTTTATGTCGTGTGCGTCCTTCTGGCAGGTACGTCACATCTCCTGGTACGTTACAACACCAACAATTTAATTTGCTAGCTGTGGCAAGTTATTAGCAGGGGCATTTTGTTGTGGCCTCCGCTGAAGACGAGCTTACGTGGTCAATACTCATGCATCAGGAGGAAGCATTATGGCTTCTGCTTACATTCCTAGACAGAACTAGATATGAGAAACAAAACAGCTCACCACTCCCATACTACGCATACAATTGCGCTTAATGAAGCAAAAGTATATTAAAAACTACTGTAATTTCGAAAACAGAAAGATTTTAATGAAAACAATATGTATAGAAGAAAAAAGAGATATTAAAGATATCGTGATATACAGATTTCCATAATAGACTTGGTATGCAATCAACGGGGCGTACTCGGAATGCATTCCACTGCTGTAATGTTCCGGTCAGTACTAGAACGTACCTGAGCACTGTAGCATATCATATTTTTTCTTCAATGACAACGTCGTATTCGGAAGGATAGGGTCATAGCTCACATTATATGAATAATCAAGGCATGGTTCAGTAACCCTCTGGCATCTCCAAGGTCCATGCAGATACCGGATATGAATCTTATCGAGAATATGTGGATTCATCTGAAACGAAACCGTGTGAATACAAACAACCGACGAACATTACTGATCTGAAAGCGATTCTCTTAGAAAAAGAGAAGTTGATCACACGGAATATATTTGGGAAACACTTTTATCTGTCAGTTGATTCCGTTTATTCTCCTTTTTCACCACATCAAAGAACACAATCATGAAATTGAAAAATTATATTTTCTCACAAAGGACGCTTATGTAATCTAGCTTACTGAAGGTTTCGTTTGTTGTGGTACATAAAATCTTATTGAATAATAAAAATTAAGGCTGTTGTTTTCATATTTTACGTGCCACTTGCGGCTAGTAAGAATGGTGTATAGAATAATTTCCGAGGAATCAAAATTTAAAAACATCGTGATCCTTAAATCGCGATTGCTGTCCACAAGCAATTGATCAGTACCTCGGAACTTCTCACAAACCTTATAACGCTTTAAAAAACAGCCCCACCGTGTTTAGTCAATTTATTTTTAGTTTTGAAAAATGCGATGTGTTTATTAGCCTCATAACAGTGACAAATACCAGATGTTTATTTTAATGCACATACTCATCAAACATATTCGCTCACGAGGAAGATGTTCATGGGGAAAAAATATTCTTATTTTTTTTTTTTGATTGAAAGTTTAATGACCACCATGAGCAACCCAATGGGCTATAAGCAGTCGCTAGTCCCTAATTTAGAGTCACTGGTTCCAGGGAAGGGAGAGAGCCAGTGCCGTAGAACAATCACAACATCCATGCCTCACCGAGATTCGAACCCGGACCCTTCTCGGACGAACGGTCATAAGCCAGCGCTTAGACCACTGCGCCACCTGGGCAACGGAAAGAAAGATTCGTTGATTTGTGTACTGTGCAAGTTTAGAACTGGGAACTGAGATGACTTCTAGAGAAGTGGGGTGTAATGAATGATGTGAGCATATATTTGTGTGAAAATTGGGGGAAAATATTTATCTGCAAATGCGGATAAAGTTGACAAAAATTCAAAACCTTTGATAAATGAGTTGTAGAGGGACACTGACTACAGACTGGATTTTCTAGCAGAATGCGGAACTCTAAAGTATAGCAGTTGGATTTTCCAGCAGATTACGTAACTCTAATGAAAAGCGATTAGATTTTTCAGCAGACTGCGAAAGTCTAATGTCGAGGAATTGGATTTCCCAGCAGATTGTGGAAATCTAATGTAGAACAATTGGATTTACCAGCAGACTGCGGAACTCTAACGTAAAAAGGGTTGGATTTTTCAGCAGACAGAGATTTTAATATAGATCAACTAGATTTTTCACATGACGGTGAAACTTCAATAATGTGGGTTTTTTTATCTGATCCAATTACTCTGATGTAGAGTAATTGGATTTTTCAGGAGACTGTGGAAGTCTGATGTATCTCAACCGGGTTTTTAGCAGACTGCGGAACTCTAATGTCGAGCAATTGAATTTCCAGCAGACTTTCGAACTGTAATATAGAGAAACTGGATTTTCCAACAGACTGCGGAACTCAAATGTAGAGAAAATGAATTTTCTAGCCGACAGTGAAACTCTAGTGAAAGCAATTGAATTTTTCAGGAGATTTTGAAACTCTAAGGTGGAATAATTGGATTTTTCAGGAGACTGTGGAACTTTAATATCGAGCAATTGGATTTGTCAGCAGACAGCTGAAGTCTGATGTTATGCAACCGGATTTTTAGCAGACTGAGAAATTCTAATGTAGAGCAGATGGATTTTTCAGCAGACAGCTGAAGTCTGATGTTATGCAACCGGGTTTTTAGCAGACTGAGAAATTCTAATGTAGAGCGGATGGATTTTTCAGCAGACAGCTGGAGTCTGATGTTATGCAACCGGGTTTGGGTTTTTAGCAGACTGAGAAATTCTAATGTAGAGCAGATGGATTTTTCAGCAGACAGCTGAAGTCTGATGTTATGCAACCGGGTTTTTAGCAGACTGAGAAATTCTAATGTAGAGCGGATGGATTTTTCAGCAGACAGCTGAAGTCTGATGTTATGCAACCGGGTTTGGGTTTTTAGCAGACTGAGAAATTCTAATGTAGAGCAGATGGATTTTTCAGCAGACAGCTGAAGTCTGATGTTATGCAACCGGGTTTGGGTTTCTAGCAGACTGAGAAATTCTAATGTAGAGCAGATGGATTTTTCAGCAGACAGCTGAAGTCTGATGTTATGCAACCGGGTTTTTAGCAGACTGAGAAATTCTAATGTAGAGCGGATGGATTTTTCAGCAGACAGCTGAAGTCTGATGTTATGCAACCGGGTTTGGGTTTTTAGCAGACTGAGAAATTCTAATGTAGAGCAGATGGATTTTTCAGCAGACAGCTGAAGTCTGATGTTATGCAACCGGGTTTGGGTTTTTAGCAGACTGAGAAATTCTAATGTAGAGCAGATGGATTTTTCAGCAGACAGCTGAAGTCTGATGTTATGCAACCGGGTTTTTAGCAGACTGAGAAATTCTAATGTAGAGCAGATGGATTTTTTAGCAGACAGGGTAGTTCCACCAAGATTAAAATAAGTAGGCATTGTGTTAAGAGTTATTCTTAAATTAAGATTTCTTTTTCTTTTTCATTCTTACATTTCAGTTATTTGAAATTTTATGCATGTAGGGATGAAAAAAGTAAACTGCGGCGATCAAGAAAGGATCTGGTTCTCCGGGTTTCGTGTGAACGGTTTCTCAATACAACCGCTTAGTGGAAGTACAATGAATGAGAGGCGAACAAACCGGGTCGGGGAATTATGGCTTTCGCAGCTCTTTTTTGCATCTTTTTGTGCTATGAAACATATTTCTGCTGAGAGAGTTATAACGTGCGCTATTAACAAAGGTCAACCCTTAGAAATGTTGCAGTGGAAAGAACATAGTAGCGTGTGATGCCAATTTTATGTGCTTCCTATATTCTCCAGGAGAATGCTAATAGTCAATAAATTGTAGGCTGTTACGTTGCATGCAGTACCTTCAGACCAGAGCTTATACTGCCATTTTCTGAGAGAAAGAATGGATTACCATGCTTTGTCCTCACTTTACGAATGAAATCATACAAACAATACGTTGCATCTTATTTATACACTGCCTTCCTTATTCATATTTTTATTTTTAGCATACTTACTAATACTATTTCCAAACACAGCAAAACTAAAGTTGACATCCGATATCCGATATTTTCCATTAAATATCCTCCTAAAGAAGATCCAGAAAATGAGCTGCAACAAAGAAAATTCAAATTTAAAGATTCAGTTTTTTGTGCTTAAAAACTAAAAAAAATTATTATTCTCGAAATTAGTTAATAAAATCGTGAATTTTTACGTATTTTAACAATGAATGCACATACCTCCATGATGCTTCCAAATATTTAACATGGAATATCTGTATGTCCGTGAGTTTTGAAATTATAAATATGAAATACAAAAATTATTTAACGTTGAATAATCACATATAACAATATAAATATTTTTCCTGCGACAGAATTCTTTCCTGATGGGTAAAAACTCCCCGACTTCTAGAAACCATCATTTGATAAATAAGCAATGCTTCCACGTCAAATGAAATTTTCCTGGTTCATTTGAAATCAGGTAATAAAAACATTTTTTGATCAGCGAGAAGTAATTTTATGCACTATTTTCAGTAAGTTCATTCTTTTGAACCACTTCGTTTTATTACTTGCGATAAGACTTTCGCACGGTTTGTATGATAATCTGCGCATAGCGCTAGCAAACAATGCTACTAATATGTTTGCTATATACAAGGGTTGGCTAAAATAATGTGCACAACATGATTATAGGATGTTATTCGTGTAGGCTACATTTAAACGAACAAACGTTGTGATTATCTTGTGTGCATCTTTTCTTTGTATATATTCTCTAGATTGTATGCCAGTGTTTGTGCTCAGTAGCGGTTCGTACGATTGGTCGGTGAAATAAGTGACTTATCAAACTTCCAAAGGGAACAAATCGTGGAACCCGCTTAGATCACGATCATGATTATATGTAGAGGATTTTAGGAAGGGAGTGTCTGACCCCAGGTCTTAAACAACCCTTAGAAATAGGAAGCTAGGAGATTTGGGCTAGAGTGCCTGATAGAAAAGTCACACGGAAGCGAAGTAGAAAGGGGGAGGAAGACGCCCTTATTTATTACCGGAGACCAGTACCCGGGGTCCGACGGCGTAACGTGCCCATCCGACGCACGGCGGATATTTAGTGAATCGAGCGTTCCTACCTGCCTGGGATCGAACCTGCGGTCCTTTCCGCAGCAGTCGCGAACGTTGCCCACTAGGCCACCCGCTGCCCAAGGTACCCGCTTAGCAGAAGCGGCTCAGAGGTGTAACTAGGGCGGGGCAGGTGGGACGGCTTCCGCGGGCGCAGCTTAAGATGGGGCGCAAAAACCGCTGCTTACAGTCTGATTAAAATTGGAATTGAAACTCTTCTTCCAGTTTCTAGTACATCGTATTTTGCCATTTATCCATTCGCAGAATTTGATTGTAATAAGTTTCCAAAGTTTCGGTAGCCTTAGTAGAAGTTCGCATTAATTCCACAAAATGTTCAAGAGATGCTAGTTTCTCACTTACGGGAATGAAGGTGTGGATTTATAGTCGGTCCAACTGAAGAAGAACCACAGCTTACATCGACAACAATCGGGCATACGGGTTTTCTTTAGTTGAATTTACCATGCATACGTTGCAAAATAAGGATGGCATTCACATTGTCGAAGATTCCTTGGGGTTATTCGATTATGTTACCGTGGCTGCGAGCCACGACTGCCAGCTACATTTGGTGAGTTTGTTGTGGCACCAAAGATCCGAACTCCGAAGCCTTTGCGAAGAGCTGTAGAAACAGTCACAGTTTGTTTGTGCCTCCCACGTAGAGATAACGTTAGGATATGACGTTAATTTTGTTACGTGGAGCAGTGTATACTTATGCATACATACAACTGTTAAATTCGCAATATACACTGCTGGCCACCCAAAATGCAACACCAAGAAGGAAGCATCAGATTGGCCCGAAATTCGCAGCATGCGTCGCTCGCGAGACGACATGCAAACGATTAGCATTGCAGGGCATGTGCAAATCATCTGCGCCCGGCACGCCACCGAAAAGCACTATAAGAAGAGTGCACAGAAAGCGGGGTGTAAGTAGTGTAAGAGTGTTGTGCTGCCGGACCTGTGCGTGGGAAGCTTCCTGATGCCTCGTCGCAGAACACGGCAGTCATTCCAGCACGTTTCGGAGTTCGACAGAGGACGAATATTGGCTTATTGCAGCAGCGGTTTATCGTACCGAGACATCGGCACCCGTGTGGGACGACATCCAGCCACGTGAGGCGATTATGGATTCGGTGGGTGCAGGAAAGACTGACGGACCGACGTGAGCGACTGCCGCTGCCGCGACATACCACCAAACGAGATGACCGGCATGTTGTGTGTCGGGCATTGACGGCTCGCACCGCCACATCACGAACGTTAGCGTAGGAATTATGGTCTGTTGCGCAGCAGCCTGTGTTAGCACGTACCGTTCGACGTCGTCTGCAGGAGTGGGGACTTGTCACACGGCGCCCATTGCTCCGATTACCATTGACATTATACCACCGACGAGTGCGGCGGCAGTGGGCCCTTGAACGCCGCACCTAGACTACGGAATGGTACAACATTGTCTTCTCCGACGAATCCCACTTCTGCCTGCAACACCACGATGGTCGGATCCGCGTGTGGCGGCACCGCGGCGAAAGACTGTATGACGCCGGCATTATACATCGCTATACTGGTCCGTCGTCTGACGTTATACTTTGGAGCGCAATTGGATGTGACACCCGCACCCCTCTCGTACGCATCGCCGGTACACTCAACAGCCACCGCTAGATCCCCGATGTTTTGGAGCCTGTAGTCCTCCCTTACCTGCAGGACCTGCCAGCGGCCACGTTTCAACAGGACAATGCGCGCCTGCACGTGGCACACATCGTGCAACAATTCTTCACGGCACACCAGGTGTCTCTGCGGCCATGGCTCGCCTGTTCTCCTGATATGTCGCCCATCGAACACGTTTGGTCGCTGATCGGCAACTGAGTGGTCCGGCAGGCACCACCCGTGGCTACGCCTGATGGACTGTGGCAACGTGTGGAAGCAGCCTGGACCGACATACCCCAAGCCCACATCCAAAGCGTCTTTCGTTCGATGCTGCGGCGTGTAGCGGCCGTTATTGCCAGCCATGGGGGCCATACGAACCACTGATGTCTGCGTGTTCCGCAAGTCGCACGCGCCTGTAAGCTCAATCGTTGCATCTTTGTATCTGTTGTTATGTGTCCAGTAAATCTGGCTTTGCTATCTCCTGACCTTCTTGGTGTTGCATTTTTGGTGGCCAGCAGTGTATATATATAAGATAGAAAGACAGATGGGGAAGCAATGGCTTGTGGTTTGCCCCGGGGGCAGAAGTGCATAATTACGCCTCTGAGTGGCTGTTACCATAACAGCCAAATCGTTCGGTTTTCCAGAAGCAGCAAACTTCACGGTCATGGCTTCGTACACATACTATGGCAAAACTTCATCGACGAAGAAAAGTAATGGGTGAAAACCAAGATTGAATGAAAGGGACCGTCGAACGCTTACAAAGATTGTGTCCAAACAACACAGAACTACTGCAGCAAAAGTGACAGCAGATCTCAGTATTCACCTGGAAGACCGTATTTCCGCAAAAACAGCCCGCAAAGAACTTTACAAATAACCATGAAAGAGCCGCAATTGCTAAACATTTAATCACAAAAGCCAAACCTGCAATGTATGTATAAAAGATGATTCCGTGACCACAAAACCTGGAGAGCTGATGACGGGAAATGTGTGATATGAACCAGTGAGTCCTTATTTACATTATTCCCAACAGTAGGTTGGGCATAGAGAATCCTCAGGGAAGCGTGCATTTCGGAATATCTTTCTCTAACTGTTAAACAAAAGAGTGGGACTGATATGGTTTGTGCGGCCATATCTCGGTATATTGCTGGCCTCATCATTACTCTACAACGTCATTACAACTACCAGCGAGTACCTGGATATTCTAGGTGATCAGATGCATCCTACGGACCAAATGTTGTTTCCCAACAGTGATGCTATTTTTTTCAAGATGATCATGCGCCCATACACACAGCCAGAACACCTCAGTCTTGGTTAGAGGAGCACCTAGATGAACTCAGTCACCTGATTTACATATCATCGAATCACTGTGGGAAGTTTTGGCGAGTAGAGTGAGAAGCAGATTCCCTTCTCAAACATCTCTAAATCAATTGGCTGATGTTCTGATCGACAGATGATACAACATACCACTGAAGACTATTCAAAAGCTGTATGGATCTATTCCAAGAAGGTTGGAAGCTGTATTAAAAGCAACGACATATCGTCTACTTCCCAGGTGTTAACATTATTTTGTCTAACCTCTGTATATTTTCAGCGTTCTCTGCTCATACTTTTTCATGGGCATTTTCGTACTAAATACTGTAGACCAATCACCGTTCGAAGCGTATTCAATAGGCTCCACTCAAGTGTCTCGCGCATAACTTGTTGACTAGCAACCAGTCAGACGGCAAGCAATTCTTTGTGCCATTAACTTTATTTTACTGTGTAATAGAAATCTAAACATCTATTTGTTCATATTTAATTGTGTTTAAAATGGTTGATTCTTTATCACCTATGTCGACGAGTGTCAAACAACGATCAGCTACAGAGTTTTTAACTCATGAAAATGTACCTCCGAAAAAATTCACGCTAGATTAGTGGCAGTTTTTGGTTCTGGTGCTTTGGACATCAGCACTGCTTGTCCTTGGCTAAGAAAATCAAAGAACGGTGGAGGAATTTTGGCCGTAAAGGATGAGCCGTGGAGAGGGAGGCCCGTAACCACAACTTGCTATCTCAACAGGCAAAAAGTCGATGAAATAACTCAGAAAATCATAACAGGTAAAGTAAGCTGAACATTACTTTAGGTAATGTCAATGACATTGTTTACATTTTAGGGTACAACAAAATGTGTGCTGTTGGATACCGCGTCACCTAACGACGGAAATGAAGAAATCAAACCTCGAAATATGCCAAAGGTTGTTTGCTCTCTATGAAAAATATGGAAGGAATTTTCTGCGAAGCGTTATGACTGGTGATGAGAGTTGGGTTCATCATTATGAACCAGAAAAGAAAAATCAATTGCTGGAATACCGACAACCTTCTTTTCCTCTGGCGTAAGTAAAATTTCAAAACTCAAGTTTTTGCCTGTAAGGGTATGTTCAGTGTGTTCTGGACTTTGAGAGTAACGTGCATACTTTAAGAAAGTTAAAGGAAAGTATAAAGCACGTGCGTGGGGGAAAAGGTAATGATTCTGCAATACGAGAACGCCAAATTCCACGTCAGTTCTTTCACTTCAGAGGCCATATAGAAATTCAGGCTTGAAGTTCTTGAACATACTACCAATAGCCCAGATTTGGCGTAGTCCGACTTCTGGTTGTTTTCTTCTCTCAAGAAACAACTAAAAGGAATTCAGTTCACCTGTGATGAAGATGTTAAAACATCTACGAGGAAGTGGTTCCGAGAACATCCGGAGGATTTTTATAGAGACGGGTTTTTAAATCTTGTTAAACATTGGCGTAACTTTATGAAGCGTGAGGGAGACTATATAAAAAAATTAAATATGTGAATTAAAGTATAAATTATGAGCTTTGTTCTTGTTTTGTTTCCATCTGGTACCTTACCACTGGACTTTCACATAAATATTGAGACATAATTTTCTCAACACCATCCTCTTGTTGTCGTAATGATAATTTTAACTCTCATCTACGGCAATTTTGTAAAGCCTATAGGTTTGCAAACATCTTGACATTGGTGAAAAGTGCGAGTTGCAACTTGAGAGATTACTTAAGACGCGCATTCAGCTGGGATTGTCACTGAGTAGCTCCCATGCTGAGAGTGGTTAAAGTGCGCAAAAAGCCATCCATATTTTACAAGTTGAACCTAAGTTCATTAGTGCAAATTATCAAAGCCCTACGTTTCCGACATTAGAAGCACAGGGAAACATGAGCAAAGCAACAAATGGAAGTGTTCTGTTCTTAAAAGTAATCAGTTGTTGCGTCTGACTTCCTACTCATCTCAGCTACTCTGATATTTGGTTGTTTTTTTTTTTTTCATACTTTTTATTTTTTTATGTATTTATTAAATCGGTGCTTGGCAAAGACCATGACCAACTGTAAGGACTACAGCAATTACTTTTCCTACTTTAAGGCCACTAATTCCAGAGAAGGGACAGAGTCAGCGTCGACATACAGACACATCACCCATTCCTCGCCTAAGACTCAAGCTTGTAACCAGGGTCATAGCTACCGGAAAGGCAGGATGGGCGGTTGCCCTCCCTGAACTGTCAGACTAGGGGCGTAAGTTTGTGCTCTGAGAGACACAACGATATCATAGATATGCGCGACGTATGAATACATTTACTGAGAATTTTAACTAAAAACGAAAGTTATATGCTTTACTATTTCATTTTCAGAGACTTTAGTTAGTCGCATAGACTATTCTGCGCAGCTAATCAGGGTCTAGAGTAACCTGCTCTATTGGCTGTGGACCTGACATTTGCACGAAAGAAACTGTCCAAAACAGCGAAACGAGACATATAAAACGATATGCTGATGTGACTAACCTCCGTTTCCTTTCCGAATAGAGTAAATGCCCAGCAAAAACAGTTTTGCTGGCCCAGCACTATATTGCCGCTGCCGAACCGTCAATACAATGTCCGGGAGGCCAACAGAAGGGCCAGCAGTTCAGGCCAACAGCTGACACCCCGTCAGTTGTCATATGTCACAACAGGGCCATCAGTTATCCATCACATACAGTAGCTGCCACAAGTGGCCCTTCAGCGGCCTTGCAAGCACGTGCCAGAAATGATGGCTGCCGCCCCGGTGGTGCAGTGGTCTAAGCGATGGCTTCTGATCATTCGTCCAAACGGGGTCCGGGTTCGAATCCCGGTGAGGCATTGATGTTGTGTTTGTCTTACGGTACTGGCTCTCTCCCTTCCCTGGAACCAGTGACCCTAAATTAGGGACGGGCGACTGCTTATAGCCCATTGAGTTTCTCACGGTGGTCGTTAAACCTCCAATCAAAAAAATTGATGGCTAGCCTAATAAGGTCCGCTAGTTTGCCGGTAGTGGCAGCCGGTAAACACGTGACGTAATTGGTGGCTTGCCGAATCTTGTCCGCCAATTTCCCAGTAGTAGCCATAAAAAATAAAATCAAGGATAACCGCAGTTCCTCAATGCTACATTTTTTTCTTTTTTTGCTACCCTCACGAAACTTATTAATTACAGCATTGCGCTGGGGAAATTTTCTCAACAGACCAGAAAAACGCCCGTTTGGATCTGAGTAGATACTAACTACGGCCGTTGGCGTGGGAGCTGAGCTTTCTACCGACCGGACTACTTTGCCACGCACGAACGTGTGCTTGAAGCTGTCTGTTTAGTGCGGAAATTGTGTAATCGAATGGTTCCCTCTTTCATTTCACAATATTGCGAGGTATTTTTCATAAAAGTCAGTTTCATATAATTCATAAATTTATTTTTTCAACGTAACGATAGGTTTTTGTTAACCTTAAGGGAACTTCACTCATTTTCAAGGATGTACATACTTAGAGTCGCTTTCCAAAGTTTTGTACTGTCCTTGTCGTCTTGAAAGGAGATTGTTGAATTAATATATATTTATCCGGGTTCATGTCACATTATGTTACATTTTTAACGTTGTATCTTTCCTTTCCGTTGTCCGAAGCTACATTTGTTTTAAAGAGGAAACATATTTTATTTTACTTCTCGTTATTTTTAGAAGCAAATTCCTCCTACTTTGTGTATTCAACCCATGGATGAGTACATTATATCCACATAGCGTTGCTTTTTTTTTCTTTCAAATAATTAATAAATTTTGCACGCGTGTAATTCTTTTTTTCAACAAACGTTTTTTTAATGGTTTACTAGGACATTTGTTTCAAGCGGTTTAAATTTTTTCTTGATATTCACCAACTCCATTCCATGAATTGTTATTCATGGGAATGGAGTGGGTGTATTTCATGGCTTAATCTGATATCTTCGTCGACGTGGAATTTCATTAGAAAATTAATTCGCCTCTCTACTATACTGCGCAAATTAATTTGGACAAAGCAAAAAATCACTCTTTTTTCCAAAACTATGCCTTTATATCATTCTCTGATTTGATATACACTGATAAATACCTGTATTAGTATGAAGTATGTCCTCCTTTAGTAGAAATGACCTCTTGAATTCGTTTTGGCATTGACTCCACTAATTGAGTGTACATATTTTTGACTTCATAATCGTGGAACCACACTTTTATAGCATTCGTTATCATGCGATCTTTGGTTGTACAGTCCATTTTACCTAAACGTCTCTTCAAAATATTCCACAAGTTTTCTATGAGATTTAAGTCTGGTGAATTTCCAGGCCAATCAAGCAAAATAAATTTGATTTTCCAGCATGGAATTCTTGACCAATTTTGAATTATGACATGGGGCCAAGTCATATTGAAATATCCCGTCAAAAGTTTGCCAGAATGGAACAATCCTACGTTGTAATATTTCTACGTACTTGGCTGAATTCATCATACCTTGAACAGGAACTAAGCTTCCAGTGTCATTTGATGTGAAAAAACACCAAAACATCCGTTTCAGAGGGTGTTTTACAGTTTGTTTGACATGCTCAGGTCTTAAGGGTTCACAGTTGCTTCGTCTAACGACATTTGCTTGGTAACCCTGCACAAATAAATGAGTTTCATCACTGAAAATTACCTTTTTCCAGTCGTCAGCAGTCCATGATTTTTATTTTTTGACCCATGCTAAAGGTTTTATCTTCATCAAATATTGATTTTTTGTTGGTCTTCTTGCCTTCCAGCCAACTTCCAGAAGCCTACGGCGTTCAGTTGAATCACTAACATCACAACCACTAGCCAATAAATCTCTTTGAAGGTCGGTGCTTGGTTTTTTTTTGGATTCATTTTACTATTTCTGATTAGATATTCATCGGTTCGTGGAGGTGTTTTTTGTTCCTTCCACATTTACCTCTCCTGTTTGGAGACGATGATCCAGATGCATTGTATCGCGTAAGCAGTCTTGATACACTTTATTTGTCTACACCAATTTCAAAAGCGATATCTCTCACTGTCATAGAAGTGTGATCCTTCAGAGCAATTATTTTTGCACTTTTCCTTGGGGAAATATCCATTTTTCAATACACGAAAGCAACACGTACTCACAGAGAGCAAAAATTAACATCCACCTGTCACACACGAAAGCTCACAACTGAAGCTGAAGTGCTTAATTCCTGTTTAAAACCGATCAAACCACATTCTTACTATCAAGTTCTAACAGTCACACCACCTCACAGCTGATAAAACCGGTTTACGTGGGTTTCCGACATCAACTGGCGATCACATTACAATTCGGAGAATAAAATAGCTTGTCCCAATTAATTTGCACGGTATAGTACATATGGATTTTTTTCTTAACTTCCACTAAAATAACACGATGGCGATATCGTCGTCTTCAACTAATTGGTACCATGAAAGGCACAGCAAGTGTTGCTTCTGCGCATGCGCAGTCCCGTTGCTTCCACCTGCTGTTGGGGTTGCATTGGTTGCCAGCAACGGGCCACTACTGGCACTTGCTTGGATGCCCACAATTCACGGCGATGCTGCAGGGTCATCAATGGCTCGCCAACTGATAGCGCTGCCACCAACGGACCGCTACCGGGCCGTGAGCGGCAGATTTCAGCCAGCAGTGACCCATCACTGCCAGCTGGTGGCCAGCAGTTTCCCAGCACTTGTGTTTTTGCTGGGGGATGAAGAGCTAATCAGTCACATGCGCTCTGTTGTAGAAAACCTCTCTGGGCGCTTAGCCTTCAGCGGAATTTTTCCAAGCCCTTTCCCAAAATCGTTTTATTGTTAGGTTCACTGTCTGATATTCATTCTGTACTTGTTCGTTTCTCATTCATCATTTCTGCAGAGTGCTGTGTAGTTGGCGTTCACATAGCTTTTACGTTTTTCGTGACTCTTGGGTAATAACCTAATTTTCACGTTTTTTGTAAAATTATGTCCAAAACTGGAAGTGAGATTTTTAAAGGATTGTAATACTTTCCTATGATTGAGGTAT
Source organism: Macrothele yani (assembly GCA_039090855.1). Lineage (NCBI taxonomy): Eukaryota > Metazoa > Arthropoda > Arachnida > Araneae > Macrothelidae > Macrothele > Macrothele yani. Next base: position 65,932,591 of record CM077005.1, read on the forward strand.
GAGAAAATAAAAACTGAGTACTGTTTAAGTGGAAGTAGGGAATTTTTAAACTCGAGGGCGTAGTTTCAAGTCTCCCCCTCCCAGATGAATAAAGCTTGCATCTACCCTACCTGCAACTATTTCTATTGAACACTGAGACACCAGCGCTTAGACCAGGGTGCCACCGAGGCTGCCTAAATTGACACTTGGTACTATCCAAAGGGGAAAACATACATCCTACGTCAAATAAGTTCCAGGACTGACCGCATAATTGACGTAACAGCAGTGGGATAAAAGTATCAAGTGTATGCCATAAGACAGCAGTCCTTGGCCAACCAGCGAACAGCTAGAAACCGGTTCATAGCGGTACCGATCGGCAGCATACGAGCATTCAAGGTGTCATAGAAAGAGTTCTCGTCCCATTTCATTTTAGCCATGGTAGAGCAGAGAGTAAACATCCGTTTATGTTGGAAACTTGGTAAATCAGCTGCTGAATCGGGCAGGAATTATTTTTAATGATGATCCGAGATCCGGGTGTCTCACCAATGTGCGGACGGCGGGAAAACAGGGAAGATGTGCGGAATCAGTTAAAGTAAGATCGCCGAATTTCAGTGAGACTTTTGGCTGAGTCAGTGGGCATCAATAAGTCTGTCATGAGGTTATATGCGAGTATCTGGAAAAATAAAAACTTAATGCCGAATTGGTATTCCGTATTCTGAATGATCACCAAAAGAAGGCGTATTCATCGATCTTTTCCGATCTGCTTGGCACTGCATCTGAGGATCCTTATATTTGTTCCAGAATTATTGTAGGAGATGAAACATTATATCTGCAGTGGGATCCACAAACCTGGGGACTGTTCCCCAGGCTAAAATAGGCACTAGAAGGAAAGTATCATGCAGATACTTTCCTTCTAGTGGGATGCATCTATCGAAACAGCCGTGATGAAACAGTTTGCGGACATCCCGGAAAGTGCCTTCCAGAACTGTTTTCAGGATCTTCAGAATCGCTGCAAACTGTGTGTTGATTCAGTACTGCGGTAATTCGAAGGTGACCAGCATTAATTCTGAGTATGGTATTTTTTATACCCTTTATTGCGTCAATCCTGGAACTTTTTCAGACGTAGGTTGTATTAATTGTGTTGCTTGCACTTTGCTTTTTGTCTCGTATGTGTTACAAGTTAATGAAAGGTAAAAGTACAGAACGATTTTACAGGGACTATGTATATCTGCACTTTATGCTAAATTCATCATTGTGATTAAATGTGATGCAGTAAGTTTTGTATAAACAAAAAACATGAACGTAGTGTTTTATATAAGAGAAGAGAGCAAATGTATCACCGAAGCCATCACGTGATCAAAGCATTTGCGCATTTAAATAATATCGAAAAGCCTGCCGAACGCGTATATGGATGACGCCTTAAATCCTCATAAGCGGAATCTCCAGAATCTTATACCAGAGCGTCTTTAAGCATATTAAAGCAACTGAAGCTATTGGGTTGTCGGAAGAGTCATGGCTTATTTTGGCACCCGATGGCGGTTGGGCGGTTTTGAGAGTACTAGAGATTTATGTAAATCTCTCTTATCGCTATAACATTCGACAGGTGCAAGTTCCAGCTGCAGTCTAAAAGGAATAGTGAGCGATTTGACTGATTTGTAGAGATTTGACATCAAATTGAAGATGGAAGACCAAACTGTGCATTTTCGCCATATTTTACTGTTTTACTTCCGTAAAGGGAAGAACGCGCGTCAAGCTTGTGAAAAGTTGCGTAAAGTGTACGGTGATAATGCTCTACAAGAGCTTCAGTGCCAGCGGTGGTTCGCAAAATTCCGTGCTGGTGATTTTGACCTCAACGATGCTCCTCGGTCCGGGAGGCCAACCGAGGTTGATGACGACCAAATCAATTTAGTCGAGTCAAACCCACGTTACACGACACGAGAGATTGCAGACACATTGCACATCCATCATTCAAGCGTTCACGACCACCTGAAGAAGCTGGGATACGTAAGCAAGCTCGATGTGTTGGTTCCTCATGAACTCAAAGAAGCTCAATTGACGGCGCGTGTAAACATCTGCGATATGCTCATTAAACGTGAGGAAAACGATCCTTTTTTGAAGCGACTGATAACTGGCGACGAAAAGTGGATTGTTTACAACAATGTGCTGTGCAAACGGTCTTGGTCCCGACGTGCTGCTTCGCCTCAAACGCCATCCAAAGCAGACATTCATCAGCGGAAGGTTTTGGTCTCAGTGTGGTGGGATTTTAAAGGTGTCGTGTTTTTCGAGCACCTACCACGGAACCAAACAATCAATTCGAATGTGTACTGTCGGCAATTGGACAGTTTGTACGAATCCATCATCCTGAAACGTCCAGAGCTCGTTCATCGTAAAGGTGTTGTGTTCCATCACGACGACGCGAGACCACACACAAGTTTGATCACCCGCCAAAAATTATTGGGGCTTGGGTGGGATGTGTTGCCACGCCCAGCATACTCGCCTGACCTTGCGCCGTCAGAATTCCACTTGTTTCGCTCTCTTCAACAGTCCTTGTGTGGTATAACGTTCAATTCACATGAGGCTGTAAATCAGCACCTTGTATAGTTTTTCGCCACGAAAGACAGGTCCTTCTATGAACGAGGCATTCTGCAGCTCACTGAAAGATGGCAATAGGTCATCGAACAAAACGGGCCTTATATCATTGATTGATCTTTGTTCTTTCTATCAATAAATGACCTTTGCAAAACATGGCTAAAATACGTCATGACTTTTCCGACAACCCAATAAATGAAAGTCATGAAGCGGTATTAATAATACCTGATACTAAGCTCTGTTAATCAGTGTTGTTCTTCAAATTGGAAAGGCAGCTAACTTTAGCTAGTTTGACAAAGGCCAAATTGTTATGACCAAACTACTGGGTCACAGCATTTCCGAGACGGCAAAGCTTCCGTGGTGCTCAAAAAGTGGTCTGATGAGGGAAAAAGAACTAAACACCGGCAATGTGTGGGCCGAGCACGGCACATCGATGCTAGAGGTGAGTGAAGTCTTTCCCGTACAGTATGAGCCAACAGAAGAGATACTGTCGCGCAACTCCCCGGTAATTTGGATTCACATTATATAGAATCTTTCTGAAAATGTGATTGCGTAGTCTCGGGCAGCTACGAGTGCCTATGCTAACCTTGGTTCATCGTCAAAAATACTTACAATGGGCAAGCGAGCACCAAAACTGTAACTTTAAATATTGGAAGAAGGTCGTCATCGAATCCGATAAATCTCGTTTCCTGTTGCACTGGGTGGACGACCAGGTATGTGTGCGTCGTTTACGTGGGAGAAGTGTTGACACCAGGGTGCGGTGTGGGACGAAAAGAAGCCGGTGGAGGAAGTGTATTGTGTTCTGTAATGTGCAAAGGTGGAGTGTAAGGGCAATGTTCTGCTCGAAAACCCTAGGTTCAGTCATTCATGTGCAGGAAACCATGGTTTCTTCCACCTACTAATTATCATGTTGGATTCATAATCATCATCATCATTGTCAACCATTATCAATCCACTGCTGGACGAAGGTCTCCCCAAGTTTCCTCCACAACGGTCTGTCATGTGCCAGTCTCCTCCATGTCACTCCCGCATACTTTCGAATTTCATCCACCCATCTCCCATGCGGTCTTCTTCTGGGACTTTTCCTGTCCCTTGGAATCCAATCTAAAATTTCGACTGTCCATCGATGGTCTGTCCTTCTGGCAGTATGTCCAGCCCATTGCCATTTCAGGGATTTAACTCTGATCATGATGTCTTCCACTCTTGTCATTTTTCGGATCCACGAGTTCCTCTTCTTATCTCTCCTGGTTACACCAAGCATGCACCTCTCCATGCTACTTTGAGTTGTCTGCAGCCTTTGTATGTCTCTTTTAGTTAAGGTCCACGTCTCTGCACCATACGTAAGCACTGGAAGGATGCATTGATTAAACACTTTTCTTTTAAGGCATAATGGCATATTGCTCTTGAAAATTATGCTGTTTCTTCCAAAAGCTCTCCAGGCAAGTTTTGTACGCCGATTAATTTCTTCATCAATGTGACCCTCACTTGATATCTGCTGTCCAAGATAAACGCACATGTCTGTTATCTCCAGCTTTTCTCCATCAATCGATAAATCTTCATTTCTTGTAAAAGCATTGAACATCACTTTTGTTTTCTGAAAGTTCATTTTTAATCCCACTTCTGTACTCTTGTCAGCAAGTTCCTGGATCATACTCTGCAGCTCTGATGGGGTAGTTGCAAAAATGACTACGTCATAAGCAAAACGAAGGTGGGTTAGATAATCTCCATTAATCTTTATCCTTTTGTTTTCCCAGTTCAGTTATTGAAAGACATTTTCCAATGTGGCATTAAAGAGCTTCGGTGATATCGTGTCACCTTGTCTCACTCCTTTTCCAATTTTTATGTGTGTGGTATTTTCAAACAGCCGAATCTTTGCACTTGCATTTTCATAGATGTTATTAATAATATTAATGTATGCATCTTCAATACCGCAGGATTTCAGAGCCATTGTAACTGCTGATGGTTTCACCGAATCAAAGGCTTTTTCATAATCGATAAAAGCCATGCACAATGGAAGTTCATATTCTCTCGCTCTTTCAATCTGTTCTCTCAGTACGTGGATATGGTCTATTGTGCTGTAGCCACTCCTGAATCCAGCTTGTTCTCTCAGTTGAGCCATGTCCAGTGTTGACTTCAAACGGTGTGAAAGAACTTTAGTGAAGATTTTGTAAACCACTGATAGGAGGCTGATAGGTCTGTAGTTCCTGAGATCCTCAATGTTACCTTTTTTATGCAGCAGGATCATTGTAGCGTTGTTCCAATCCTCAGGAATCTTCCCTTCATCAAGGCGTCGAGTGAAAATTTGGGCGAGTACTGTTTCGATTTCTCCACTTGCTTCTTGTATGATGTCTACAGTAATTCCATCTTCTCCTGGAGCTTTTTCCCGCTTCATGTTCTTGATTGCATGTGCAACTTCTGCTGGGAGGACTGGAAGAACTGTGGTACTGGTACCTTTCATGATATCTGGAGTACATGTATCATCCCTTTCATATAATTTGGAGTAGAAATCTTTCACTCTTGTCAAAATTTCGCCTCTATTTCTTGTTACAAAACCATCTTCTTTTCTCAGTGCCATAATCTGTTTTCTTCAATTACTGAGATGTCCCTTTGCTATATTTAGGCTTTGGTTGTTTTCAATTGCTTTCCTTACTAGTTCACAGTTGAATTTCCTTACGTCTTCAGTGATACTTTTTCGTACTGTCTTGCATAGCTCTATATATTCCACTTTGGAAGTGACGTCTTCTTTAGTTGTCCTCATCTCTCTTCTTTTTTGCATCAACATTTTGGTTTTTCCTGATAATTTGTTTACATGCAATTTGTTCTTAGACCCAGCTAATTTTGTTGCTGTTTCCATAAGAGCTTTGGTTACTTTTCTGTTAACTTCAGAAATATCCACTGCTTTCGATGTTAGGCTTTCTAAAGCACAGAATCTGTTCTTCAGTTCCAACTTGAAGGTATTATGGTGTTTTTTAAGGTTGGTTATGTCAATACATTTTGTTTGTCTTATGAGCTTGCCACGTTCAAGTTTAGTGTTGAGGTGCATCTTACATCTCACCAATCTATGGTCACTACCTGTGTTGAACTTGTTTAGCACACTGCAGTCTTCTATGACGAATTTTTTGTTACACATAATAAAATCAATTTCACTTGTCGTCCCATTCGGATGTTTCCATGTCCATTTCCTGTGTGGCTTTTTCTTGAAAAATGAGTTCAAGATGAAAAACCCTTCTGCCTCTGCAAACTCTACGAGAGTATTTCCATGCTGGTTTCTGTTGCCGTGACCGAATTTACCTACTGAAGTTTCATTCTGTTGCCGTTGCCCTATTTTTGCATTGAAATCTCCCATAATTATCTTCAAGTGCTGCTTACCTTTATTATTTAGATGACGAATTTCCTCATAAAATTCTTCAATTTCTTCTTCGGGATGACTTGTGGTGGGTGCACAAGTTTGAATTGAGCCTGGTATCTTCTCGAGAGTTGGATAACAAGTAGCGCAGCTCTGTCAGAGGAACTTTCAACTTCTACAACTTTACCCTTCAGTTTCTTGTTTATTATAAATCCAACCCCACTAGTTCTGCCTGTATCAGTCCCACGATAGTAGAAGAGATGTCCACTTTTCAGTTCAATGAGATCTTCTCGTTTTTTCCTTACCTCACTTAGCCCGACGATGTCCCACTTGATCCTTTGTAGTTCCTCTTCCAATTCAAGAAGCCTTGAATCAGAAGATAGGGAGCGTCCATTATACGTAGCCAAGTTCAGCATTAGATGGCAGCCTAGTCCGGTCCTCCGGGGATTCTTAGCACCCTCTGCCTTCATGTCGCACTGGCCGCTGCCTTGGCCAGGTACATTCCAGCTTCCGGAGACTGAGTGCCAAGATTTAAGTTGTGGAGTCATTATTGGGTGTTATCTGGTATTGTGTTCTTCTTACTCATCAAGTTGATGTTCTCCTTGTGTTTTTGTGTTTTCTCAGATTGATTCTGGGTACTCGTGTATTGTTTTTGTTTATCGGCTAATTTGGTTGAAGTTGTAATTCCTTTCTTTGTGTGTTATTGTTTAATAAAGGATCTAGTTGACCCCTTCGTGTACAGGTAGGTCTCCTAGGTCAGATGATGAGAATTTCCATCTATTCATCGTGGGATTCGGCGGAAGGTGGTTTCGCTGTGTCCTTTGTGTCCGGCCCTGGTGTTTAGTATTGATGGGACTTCTTTCATGGCGGCGTCTCTTCTAGTGAGTTCCAATAAGCCCTGAAAGCCAAAATTGGCGGAACAGGATTATTTTCACTATCTTACCACCTACCTAAACATCGTTGCAGACCGGGGTACATCCTTTCATGGCAACGATATTCCACTCCAGTAATGTCTTCTTCCAGCAGCATAACGCACATGCCACACTGCTCGAATTGTTGGAGAATGGTTCGCGGAACTTGAGGAAGTTTTTTAGGTATTGCCCTGTCCTCCAAATTCCCCAAACAGCAATCTAATGGAGCATCTGTGGTTCGTGTTGGAAGAGCAAATCCCATTGAAACGACTCAGCAAAGTAATTTATAGGAGTTAAAGAATCTGCTGGTAACGTGCTGGTACTACATACCAGGAAACACCTTAAAATTCTTGTAGCGTCCATGCTTCACTAGGTAAATGCTATTTTGGTAGGATGTTGAGGACCAATATCATGGTGGTCATAACGATTTGACTCTTCGGTGTATGCCTATAACGAACACTGCAGTAACTGCATATGTAAAACTGATTTTAGATTGGTCATTCATGCAAATTAAAAATGTTATTTCTTTTTATTTCGGAGCTTAACGATAACCACGAGTAGCTCTTAAAGTTGTAAGCATTCGCCGGTCTCTAATTTAGGGCTACTTGTTCCGGTGAAGGGCAAATCCACAGCACGGTGAGTCCCCTTTTCCTCATCACCAACGATGATTTAGAGCCACCAATTTTAATATGAAATGATTTCTTACCCAACGCAATCTGTCTTCCTGATTGTTGCCTTGAAAGAAAGCTTTAGTGTCATTTCTAGAAACATAGACATTGCGTTCCATCTGTTACATGAATGAAATGCGTCTTTGGATATTCCAATACCTTGTTCATCTTCATATTCCTTACTCATTCTTTGAGCCAAAACCAGTGTAAAGTGTTTTCTGTCGTCTTAAGTGAATGTACGTATTGATAATAATCCAGAATAGTTTTCATGAAACAGCGATTTGCTGATATCATTACAGGTGCTAAACGATTTACCTGCCAAGTACCCGAGTTTTCAGAGGCGCGGGCTCCTGTGTAATCATCTAAGTTTGGTCATGAGTCCAGTCCTGATTATCCATGGGTTGTGTGTGTTTGTCCCATAAATCTGGTTCTGTTTCTATCCTGGAACCAATGGCCGTAAACCTGGGACGGGCAACTACTTACAGTCTTAGATGCTTACAGCAGTTTTCTCCCCCATTATGAAAAACAGAGATTCACTGCTTTATTGGGGGCAATGTGATCCTTCCCTCTTCCAGCATGAATGTTTTAACTTACTCTCAAATATTTTTAGCACTTTTTTCTGTAAAAAAGTATATGCTTATACGATGTAGTATCACTTTGTTTGTCAGTATGTGGACACCATGCCTCTGCAGCTGTTAGTCCGATTTAAAAATTATTTTTGCATTGGAAAGCTTGAAATCTAAGAACGAAGATTCTTACTTTCCGGTTTCTTCCGATGAATAACTTCGCCGCTAGAGGGCATAAATGTAGATGCTATCGAATTTCACATACCATTGTTCCATATATTCGCTTCTAAATATCCGACTGAAAACTATTTTTTTTCCCTTTGATGCCTTTTTAACGAAGACTATTTGGCTTACAGTTTCCTTTACAAGTAATGTAAAGGTAAATTGGAATTAGCCCGATGTCCCTGCTTTTAAATGTCCGATTTCAAAAATTATTTCTGCATCGGATACAGCTTTTAGTGGGAAATGTTCTTCACATAATTTCTTATTTTTTGCTTTTTGTAAAGAATAGTTTAGACACCAGGAGGTGTAAGCGTTTATTTCTGTTTCTGGTGTACTTTCTGAGCATCTGAAAACTCGATTGAAAACGTTCTCTCGTGAACCGATACTGTTCACCTAGTACAATCTTTTGAGAATGCTTTCTGCTTAAAATAGCGCATACTTTTTCCCGCCAGGGAAATACATGTATATCTTACTTTTATCGATATCTCTGCTCATAAAAGTCTGATTTAAGAAATTCTTTCTTTATCGGGGAGCGTTTCCGGAGCAAAACGTTTTGCATATAAATTCAATTTTTTTTAATGGCCAAGTGTGCCCGTTTCCGTGTATAAAAATATCTGCAGGGTTAAACACCTGATTGGAAAAATTATTTTTTGGTTAGATGGTACTAACTGTGAAAACATTTTGTGTATGTTTCCTTCCCAAAATGAGGCACAATTTCCCCGCTAGGGAGTATAAATATTTAATCTGTTTTTCTCGATATCTCGCCTTCTAAATGTCTGATTGAAAAAATTATTTTAACACCGGATATCATTTACCTTGTGGAACACTTTTGTGTACTTTTCTGTGCAGCTGTATCTCTGCTTCTAAAATCCTTATTGAAAACGTCTTTTTTTTTGTTACTTGTTGCCATTCGCTACGATAAAGATGGGCGAGCATTATCCTCTTTAAATAATGCACAGCTTTCACACTTGGTGGCGTAAAAGTCAAAACCTTTTTCTCGCTATCTCTGCTTCCGGGGAACGTGTTTGGAAAATTATTTTCCTTAGCATAGCATTTGGTATGAAGAATACATTTCGAATATTTACAACTTTTCCATCATGCAAAGTTCTTCCGCTTGGATGCGTAGGGTTATATCATGTTTCCTTCTATATTTCGTCTTTTATCTCTTGGATTTGAAAATCTCTATGTCTCTCATATCTTCCTTCTCTGAAACCTTTTGTTCATAATACGTTGATTTTCGTTTCATACTTCTTAGCAGCTGGTGGGAGTAAGTACACTGCTGGCCACCCAAAATGCAACACCAAGAAGGACACGAGATAGCAAGGCCAGAGTTACTGGACACATAACAACAGATACAAAGATGAAACGATTAAGCTTACAGGCCTGTGCGACTTGCGGAACACACAGACATCAATAGTTCGTGTGGCCCTCATGGCTGGCAATAACGGCCGCTACACGCCGCGACATCGACCGAAAGAGGCTTTGGATGTGGGCTTGGAGTATGTCGGTCCAGGCCGCTTCCACATGTTGCCACAGTTCATCAAGCTTAGCCGCGGGTGGTGCTTGCTGGGCCACCCGGTTGCCGATCAGCGACAAGACGTGTTCGATGGGCTACATATCGGGAGAACAGGCGGGCCACGTCAGCAGTGACACCTGGTGGGCCGTGAAGAATTGTTGCACAATGCGTGCCACGCCCGGGCGCGCATTGTCCTGTTGAAACGTGGCCGCTGGCAAGTCCTGCAGATAAAGGAGGACTACAGGCTCCAAAATGTCGGAGATGTAGCGGTGGCTATTGAGTGTACCGGCGATGCGTACCAGAGGGGTGCGGGTGTCATATCCAATTGCGCCCCAAACCATAACGCCAGGCGACGGACCGGTATGGCGATGCATAATACAGGCGTCATACAGTCTTTCGCCGCGGTGCCGCCACACGCGGATCCGACCATCGTGGTGTTGCAGGCAGAAGCGGGATTCGTCGGAGAAGACAATGTTGTACCATTCCGTAGTCCAGGTGCGGCGTTCAAGGGCTCACTGCCGCCGCACTCGTCGGTGGTATAATGTCAATGGTAATTGGAGCAATGGGCACCGTGTGACAAGTCCCCGCTCCTGCAGACGACGTCGAACGGTTCGTGCTGACACAGGTTGTTGGCAACACACCCCCTAATTCCTGCGCTAACGTTCGTGATGTAGCGGCGCGAGCCGTCATTGCCCGCCGCACAACATGCCGGTCCTCTCGTTCGGTGGTGTGCCGCTGCTGCGGCAATAGCTCACGTCGGTCCGTCCGTCCCTCCTGCACCCACCGAATCCATACTCCCTGCCTCACTGTGGCTAGATGCCGTCCCACTCGGGCGCCGATGTCTCGGTACGATAAACCGCTGTCGCGATAAGCCACTATTCTTCCTCTGTCGAACTCCGAAACGTGCTGGGATGACTGCCGTATCCTGCGACGTGGCATCAGGAAGCTTCCCACGCACAGGTTCGGCAGCACAACACACTTCCACTACTTACACCCCGCCTTCTGTGTATTCTTCTTATAGTGCTTCTCGTTGGCATGCCGAGCGCACATGATTTGCATATGCCCTGCAATGCAAATCGTTTGCATGTCCTCTCGCGGGCGACGCATGCTGCGAATTTCAGGCCAATCGGATGCTTCCTTCTTGGTGTTGAATTTTGGGTGGCCAGCAGTGTAGTTGTTTCTGTTGCTGATGTACTTGCCTTCACCAGAATAACGCTCCTACACAAGTCGCTTTACGGATCCAGCAAAAATTGCACGATCTGGAATGGGAACTATTGTCGCGCCTTCCTTATTCCCCAGATCTTAGCCCGTTCAACTTTCACCTCTCACGGTATTTGTCGAATTTTCTCGCTGAGAAGAACTTTGCTCATGACGATGATGTAAAGCTTTGCATGGAAGACTTCTCATACTCCCGCTCGCCAGACCTTATCGGAATGGGATATTTTAACTCGTAAATCAATGGAAAAAAATCATCAGTTCCAATGGGGACAACCTGAACTATTAGGATAAGGATTTTGTACGATTTTTCAAACTTGAAATGCATGCTTTTGTATTTTTCGGATTCTGGTTTTACAACCTGATAATGCCGCCCCGGTGGCGCAGTGGTCTAAGATATGGCTTGTGACCATTCGCCCGAGAAGGGTCCGGGTTCGAATCCCGGTGAGGCATAAATGTTGTGTTTGTCTTACGGGATTGGATCTCTCCCTTCTCTGGAAGCTGTGACCCTAAATTAGGGACGGGCGACTGCTTATAGCACATCGAGTTGCTCACGGTGATCGGGTCGTTAAACCTTCAATAAAAAAATGATAATAAAGAAAAATTATTGCATGCATTACATTCCATGGTTATTGTAAACTTACCCTATGGATATAGAACATGTAAACATTGAAGAAATAAGTCCGTAGGTGTTGATGTCAGGGGAGAATCCGCGAGCTCTGCAAGGTGCAAACATATTGTTACATAAAGTCATATAAAAATAAACAATATTTGAAGATGGCCAAGAATTAAGTCCGTGGTTACTCATCATATTGTTGATGTACTTCGACAAACGTGATACCAATAAAAAAATCACATATTTAACGGTTTAATAAAATGTCATTTACTGCAAAAGAAAAAATAGATTCACAGTAGTTTTTATAATTTTATTTCCTGAGAGCTGTCGTATCAGGAGTAACAGCCATAATCGCTCTAAACACAAATAACGTCTATAACGTAACCCTTTCTCGTGCGCGCGATTGGTGTTACGCTATGTCTAAATCCATGACTAAGGAAATGTTGAACTAAATGAGAATACAATGCAATAGCAGCATGAAATAGCTGTAATTAAGTTTTTACGGCCAGACGAAACATTTACATAAGTCAAACTTACGATAACATTTTATTGGTCCAGCAATATTTATGAACTCCACAATACAGCACTACAAATTGTAAACTTCACATCTATCTTAATAACGATCGAACACCTCCACACACACACACATACCCTGAGCAACTGCTGTATCGCCCTTTTTATCTATCGTTCTTATCACATTCATAGATCACTCTCTCTGACCTCAAAAGTGTTGCCAACCTCATTTATGTGAGAGAGAAGATATCACGTTAAGTTTGGAGAGTGCAAAAGAGTACAAACTCAAATTTACATAGGAAAAGGAACTAAAAATGAAAGTCAAATCAGAATATATGTCACACGTCACATCATCTCTCTCAGCATGGGTTATGTCTGTAGACTGAGGTCCATGATATGGCAAAGATGAGTTCCATTATTTTGACATAACATTGAGGTCTTCCTTTTAAGAAGTAAGTACCAATTATTTTTATGCTCAGTCTTGGAGAATCACTATCATTAATGAATACAAAATCTGGATCGAGAATTTTTGTATCAAGACGTGTAAATACAGCAGGACTATATACCTGGAAACAAGTACCCTGCATATTATAGAGAGTGTTCAGAAAGTAATGCCTCCATTTTTATACACAAGCCCAGTGGCAAGTTATCAAATTGAAGCAAAACAAGAACAAGGCTCAGAATTTCTACATAAGTTTGCATATTTTATTTTACTACAAGTCCTTCTTACGCTCAATAAGAAACACCAAGACCGTCTCTCTTTTTTTAACCCGTGTCCGTAAAAAACATCAGACTATTGTCTGAACCATTTCCCGTAGCGGGTTAAACAACGTCGTCATAAGTGAACAGAATTCCTTTCAAATATCTTCCCAGACCAGAACAGAACCAGAAGTCGGAATGCGCCAAATATGGGCTGTAGGTAGGGTATTCAAGAACTTCAAACTTGATTTTCTGTATGGCCTCTGAAGTGAAAGTACTGACGCGGGGTTTGGCGTTGTCGTTGTACAGAATCGTTACCATTTTTCCTCCCACGCACGCGGTTTATTCTTTGCTTTAACTTTTCTTAGGTATACACGTAACTCTCAGAGTTCCTAGTCATACTTTTGACCATGTACTCGTGATAAATAATGCCTCTGTGGTTTCAGAACGCACTGAGAAATAAGCATGAACTTTTTTTTTTTTTTGATTGGAGGTTTTTTTTTTTTTTTTTGATTGGAGGTTTAACGACCACCGTGAGCAACTCAATGGGCTATAAGCAGTCGCCCGTCCCTAATTTAGGGTCACTGGTTCCAGGGAAGGGAGAGAGCCAGTGCCGTAAGACAAACACAACATCCATGCCACACCGGGATTCGAACCCTGGGCCCCTTACGGACGAATGATCAGAGGCCATCGCTTAGACCACTGCGCCACCGGGGCGTCAGCATGCACTTACCAGCAGAAATTTGAGTTTTGAATTTCTTCGCTCCAGGAGAAGATGCGTGTCGGTATTCCAGCGATTAATTTTTAATTTCTGAGTCATAATACTGAACCTAACTCTTATCACCGGTCACAATGCTTTGGAGAAAAACACTTCCATATTTTTCATAGTGAGAAAGCAACCTTTGGCGTGTTTCATGTCTTGATCAGTCGTTAGATGACGCGATACCCAACGACCATACACTTTGTTGCATCCTTAAACGTTAATAATGCCATTGACATTACCTAAAATAATGTTCAGTTTAGCTGCTATGTTTCTCTGAGTTATTCTTCGATTTTCTCTGATGAGCTCATCGACTTTTGCCTCCTCAAATCGAACGTTACGATGACTGGCCTTCCAGGCTACGGCGGATCCTTTTGATTTTCTTACCCAACGACGAACAGTGCTGATGTCTAAAGTTCCAGAACAATAAACTGCAACCAATCTAGCGTGAATTTCTTTAGGAGGTATATTTTCGGGAGTTAGATACTTTATAGCTGATCGTTGTTTGACACTCATCGACACAGTTGCAATCCGTTTTAAACACAAATATATGTATGGAGTTCTATTACGCAGGGAAATTAAGCCAATGGCGCAAAGAATTGTTTGCCGTGTGATTGATTGCTAGGTAACAAGTCATACGCGAGACACTTGCGCGGATACTACACCCTGAACATACTTCGTTAAACAGGGCGCACCGTACATCCCACTATCAGTTGTACATATCTCATATTGACTGGTTTTCAGATCAGTGTGCAACGGTGAGGGTCGCAGAAGAAGGCAGCTTTAGTCTTTCGTTTGATTTCAAATGCGAATCATTCTGGATGAAACGTGCGACTGCGTGTGATGCCAAGAACATCTTTGAATGGTGTAGACATGGTGGCCTCGGCGTCATGGTGTGAGGTGGTACCATTGTCAATGGACGTATCAAACTGCAGGTGATGGAAGAAGCGTCAATCACCAGGCTGCAGTATTGCAGTGATACGAATCTTTGCCACTCTTGTCTGTTCTGTGGGGATGACGCAGATTTCATTTTTATGGACAGTTGCACCATTCCTCATCGCACCACAGCTGCTCATAAAGTATTTGCTAGTAAAGATATCCGTACAATAGTGTCAGATCATATGTAGAGGATTTTAGGAAGGGAGTGTCTGACCCCAGGTCTTAAACAACCCTTAGAAACAGGAAGCTAGGATATTTGGGCTACAGTGCCTGATAGGAAAGGGACACGGAAGCGAGGTAGAAAGGGGGAGGAAGACGCCCTTACTTATTACCGGGGGCCCAGTACCCGGGGTCCGAAGGCTTATTTCAGAGATGGAGTGAGACGGCTTGCCCATCCGACGTACTGCGAATATTTAGTGGTTCGAGCGTTCGTACCTGCCCGGGATTGAACCTGAAGTTTCTCCATGGCAGTCGTGAACGTTGACCACCAGGCCATCCACGGCCCAATGGAATAGAGTCTCCAGCGTTCTCTCCTTATCTCTATCCAAACGAATAGCCATGGGACGCTCTGGTGAGGTGTGTTCAGCAAAGGAATCCCCACCAAAAAGCATCCTAGCTCTGACGTATTACAGAGGTGAAAGCATGTGTCAAGACGACAAATCTGCTGCGAGACATTCTCTCTGCGTAGCTCAGTTTGGAAAGCGATTTACTCTGGAGAGAGGGGACATGGATTCGATGCTCGTTACGGACAAACTGGTGTTTTCACACAGCACTTATCAGGGCTCTACAGCAGTAGTGGCACAATTTACCCCCAAGCTTCTACACCACTTGGTGCTGAGCACGATACACAGGTGCTAAACAAGCATTGCGTTGCGAGGTGGATACACCCAATTCTGAGGACTTCACCCTGCAGTCTGTTAAGCAATGTTGAAGATTTCACCCTGCGGTCTGTTAAGCAATGCTTTGGACTTCACCTTGCAGTCTGTTAAGCAATGCCTATGGCAGAGTGTCACTGGACAACAAGTGAACTTGTACCTCCTTCGTAGCAATTTGTTCTGTTTCGATCTGTATTACATATTTATCATGTTTTTTGATGTCGTGCGTTTCATTTTACTGCTGCTATTACCATTAATATCCCTTAGAGATGTAAAATAGCTTTTTCCGATTTTGACTGGTCAAAATGTACCTTGTCCTTGAGTTTTGGACAGCAGTCTGAAAAGTAGCCTTTAGAGTTCAAAATATAAAAGCTAATGACAATAACTGGGAAACGGCAAATGTATATAGGATATTATAAACAATAATGTGATTAGCGAAAGAGAGCCGCGGATGGCCTAGTGGTCAGCGTTCGTGACTGCCGTGGAGAAGACCTTGGGTTCAATCCCAGGCAGGTACAAACGTTCGAACCACTAAATATCCGCCGTGCGTCGGATGGGCGCGTTAAGCCGTCGGGCCTCGGGTACTGGCCCCCCGGTAATAAATAAAGGCGTCTTTCTCTCCCTTTCTACCTCACTTCCGTGTCACTTTCCTATCGGGCACTCTAGCCCAAATCTCGTAGCTTCCTATTTCTAAGGATTGTTTAAGACCTGGGGTCAGACACTCGCTTCCTAAAATCCTCTACATATGATCAGATGATCAGAATGTGATTAGCGACATTCTTTGGCCTCACGGAGCTGAAAAGTAATTAAATTATTTCTGGTCTGTAAGATAAAGCAACAAACGATTTTGAGACACTATTTTAGGATCTCGCCCTGAAATTGACAGAGCTTGTGGTACTGTTTTTAATGTGCCGCAACCACAACATAGCATCTCGAGAGTCTGTACCTTGATTTACAGTTAAGATTCCTTGGTAAAGGAGAGAAAGAGAGAGAAAGAAAGAGCGCAGCCGCATGAAATATAAATCACACGTATATTTTCCTGATTCTTTTTTTGGGGGGGGTTAACGAGTGACGTGAGCAACTCAATCCGTTATAAGCAGATTCCAGAAAAGGGAGAAAGCCAGTGCCGTAAACAAACACGACATCCATGCCTCACCGGGATTCGAACTCGGACTTACTTGGACGAACACACATAAGCCAGCGCTTCGACCACTGCACCACCGGGCCGGCTTCCTGATCTTCAACTTACGCCTCGTGTTGCAGCAAGTGCTCCAGTAATGTCATTTAACATTACTTTGGTGTAGGTCCGCGTAATGATGTGAAATGACAATAACATGCACCGATAAGACATTACATTATGACCACCCTCAGCATAGGGAAATGAGCTTGCCCTGAGATCGAACGGTGGCGCAGGTGAAGTTCACAGAACAGTATACATACAACAGACGACCGGTTTTCGGTTAGTAGAGTGTTCGGAGTCAGAATGCGAAAATCTGCCGATTAATCGGAGTTAGATAAATGACAAATTGTGATGGCACGGCGCTTCGGAATTACAATCTCGGAAACGACGCGGCTTGAGGGTTGTTCACATGCCGTTGTAGTGAGTACGTATCAAAAGTGGTGCACAGATGACAAAACGACGAACCGTCGTCCAGCTGTGTGTCGTCCCTAGCTCATTGATGCTAGAAGGGAGCGAAGACTGTCGTGCATTGTTCACAGCGACCGCAGGGCCACAGTGCGACAAATCGCCCGCAGCTACAACAGTGGTGATCAAGGCAATGCGTCACAGCACACAGTTCATCGCAGCCTTCTGCGCATGGGCCTGCATAGCCGAAAGACACAGCCAGGTCCCCATGCTCACTGCATGTCATCGCCAACAACGTATGAAATGGGACGAAGATCATCGATATTGGACCGTGGATGATTGAAAGAAAGTGGCCTGGTCTGACGAATCAAGATTTCTGGTACATCACGTAGACGGCCGAGCGCGGATACGCCAATTACCAATGGAGGTTATGGCACCTGAATGAAGTGCTGGGCGTAAACCGGCCGGCGGCGGCGGTGCGGTGCTATGCGGCGGGCGATGCTTTCTTGGGAAACTTTGGTCTCCATTATCCCAATAGCACAATCCCTGACAGCTGTCAGGTATCTGAACATCGTTGCAGACCAAGTTCACCCATTCATGGTAAATGTGTTCCCTGCTGGTGATGGCCATTACCAACACGATAATGAGCCACCATATTTCTAGAATCGTCAAGGAGTAGTTCGAGGAACATGCTGGTGACCTTCTGTTAATACCGTGTCCTCCAAATTCACCTGAGATGAACTCAATCTAACATTTGTGGTTCGACTTGGAAAAGCGGGTTCGCGCTAAATCATCACCACCCCAAAATGTACGGGAACTGGAGGACTTGCTGCTGACATTATGGTATAAGATACCATAGGATACTTATTCTCACCTCATCGAATCGATGCCTCGCCGAGTGGCCACTGTTATGCGGCCTAAAGGGAGTTCTACAGCATATTAGGTAGGTGGTCATAATGTAATGGCTTATCGGGGTATTTACTCTAAGTTAATCCACACAACGAATATGCATCGAATAAGCAAAGTATTATGACCAGCACGTCTCTATGCTAATCAAAGCAACTACAGGCAAACGATGGCACGTGTGAAGATCATGTAAGGGTATAAACAACACTTGATACTCAGCTCTTTTAATCAGTGTTACTTTGGTTCTTAAGATGGGAAAAACAGCGAACTTAAGCGAGTATGACAAAGGCCGAATTGCAATGTCCAGATGACTGAGTCAGAGCATTTCAGAGGTGGTAATGTTTGTAGGGTGCTAACTGGCAGCCGTGGTTAGTACCTTCTAAAAGCGTCCCGAGGAGGGCAAACCACGATATGCCTACAAGATGTGGGCCGACCACGGTCTATCTAAGCTGGAGGTGAACGAATGCTGTCATGTATCGTACGGGCCAATAGAAAGGACATTTTGCTCAACTCTCAGCTAATTTGAATGCTGGTGAGACTAGTAATGTGTCACAACTCACAGTATATCAAACCCTACGGAAATTAAATCTTCTCAAAGAAGAGGACACATCTGTATCATAGCTAACCGCCTGTTTAATACACTCACTTACATTGAAATTTGCGCACCTAGAAAAAAACACGCTACAACCGCGAAACTTTGCAAAAAGCTAGAGTGTGTACTGGTATGCAAATGATCCATGTTTGGTGCGGTTGCGTATGACCGCACACTTCGTGGTGACGTTGCAAGCACTAACCGGCAGCCTTACAAATCGGCGTGTAGTCGATGCCCCATGAAAGCGAAAAGCACCGGCCGACGCAAGCAAGGGTACAGAGGGATAAGAATGCCGGGTAGACGCCAAAGACGTTGATTTACGCAACTTACGGACTTTGAGAGACGCCTGATCATCAGGCTGAAAACTGTAGGGTGGTCGGCGCGCCGTATAGCACACCATGCGGATCGTTCTGACCATGCTGTCCGACTGCGTTGGGAGCAATGGACACGTGACGGCACTGCCACACGGCGGAGCTGCTCCTGACGGACCAGGAGAACCACCGGTAGAGAGGATCGACGTATCGTGCGCCATACACGAACGGATCCCACGGGGACATGGTCTACTATACAGGCAGATGTAGATCTCATTTGTACCTCCGAAACATTTCGCGACGACCTGCGGAAGCGAATCTGTGATCCCAGCGCCCCTTACGTGTACTCCCATTAACACCGGAACATCACCGGCTCCGTTTGCAGTGGTGCCCGGCCAGAGCGACGTGGAACGCCCCAGACTGGCGGCATGTGGTGTTTAGCGATGAGTGCCGCTTCCTTTTGGGGACAGATGATCATCGTGTCCAGGTGTAAAGGTTCCAGTGTCAACGGCACAATCCCAATTTCGCTATCGAGCCCAACACCTTCCCCACTTCAGGTATTATGGTCTGGGTAGCCATGTCTACTATAGCCCATCAGCTCTAGTAGTGGTACGTGGATCATTGACGGGGCATCGGTATGTGGATGCGATCCTATGGCATCATGTGCTCCCATTTCTGGCCGGGATTCCAGGTGCGCTATACCAGTAGGATAATGCCCGATCACACACGGTTCGGGTTACCCAAGACTGACAACGTCATGTCCAGACACTTCCATGGCCTGCCCACTCCCTTGACATGTCCCCTATCAAGCATGTGTGGGACCAGTTGAAACGCCAGATGCCGCCGTGCCGCACTATTTGGGATTTGGAGCACACGTGTCCAACACGTGTGGGCCAGTCTGCCACAGGACAACATCAGGCGACTGTTCGCCTCCATGCCCGACCGTATTACAGCATGTATCGCCACACGTGGCGGTGCAACGCGCAATTCAAGATGACCGGATTGCGTGCTACGGATCCCTCTGAAATTGTCCTGCAGGTCTGTTTTTGCCATCATGTGTATCATTCATCTGTATCATTACATCCATAAAATTTCAGTTCAATCGGATGCTTCCTTCTTGGTGCGCAAATTTCATTGTTCGTGCCGTCAAAACAGCTCTTATCCGCCAAGGGATGGACACTATAAGATTTCTAAAAACGTCTTGTGCTGTGTGTTACCAACACTTTACCAGCAGATCCTTTAATTGTTGTAAGTTACGTGGTTGAGCGGCCGGAAATCGGATTTGCTGTTTCAACACAAAGCACGGATGCTTGATTGGATTGGTGTCTGGGGAATTTGGATGACAGAGTAATATCTGAAAGACTCCCTGACGTTCCGAGAATCATTCTCAAACAATCCGGGCAGTCTGTCATGGATCATTATAGACCCAACCAGAGGAACATATCGTTGCCATGAAAGGATGTACCTTCTCTGCAGTGATGTTTAGGTAGGTGATAGACGTCATAATTTCCTGCACATGAATGCTGGACCTAAGGTTTCCCTGCAGAACATTGCCCAAAGCATGTTCTGGCTATTCAGTGTACAATATTTTGCAATATGATGTTTTTGCGATGCGGTGTTTTGCTCGTCATTGTAAATATTTGGCTCTTCGTTGTATATTTGTCTGCAATGTGATGTCGTTGTGCTGTTCTTTTTGTACGCAATATATCCCTTGCACGTCATGAACACACTCTAACTGGTTCAATGTGACAAGCAGTACCTTCGTGGGCTACAGCGAAGAGTTTCATTACTATCAAACCTGCCAAACTGGTATACTTTACCCTATTGCGGCAGAAAAAATATCTATCACAGTATAGTGCTTTTTTTCGGATCCGAGTTAAATAACCACCATAAGTAACTCTAAGGATTGTAAGCGCTTACTAATCCCTAATTTAGAACCACTGGTTTGCGAGAGTGGAGAGGACCAGGGGCCGTAAGACAAACCCACCACCCATGCGTCAAAACGGCTTGAACCAGGGCCCAGCTAGGATGACTTCTGAGAAACCTACCCCTCTGACTACTGGGCAACAAATTTAGTAAATTGTGGAGAAAAGATCATGCTGAGTACATCAGGAAAAAGAAGGAGTCGAAATACACTAATTAGTAACAAAGTGACCGCATGCATGCGTCTACCCAAATATTTTTTACAAGAATTATCATCCGTACAGAGCGTAATTTAAAAAATATGATTTCTTTCAAAGTGTATCTGTTAATTCAAGGAAGATGACACTGAATTCGCGGGTGTAATGAGTACGCCCTTTGAACAATTTCCGATGCGAAAAAGTATGTCGAAGCAGAGTTTTAGAAATCAAATTTCCAGGAGCGTAAATATACGAGAGCGTATCAAAAAAATAAGTTTCACATAATGGCGACTAACGGAAATGAAAAGAAGAAAAGAACGCGACTGCGGATTGGCGTCATACGTTTCTTTATCTGCTTGTGGAAGGAGTGTGGCACAATGGTGCTGGGTTGTTTTTTCGTTAACGGTCGTTTGTTATGACACAGCAACTGGAGTGTTACTCCAAATTGGAAATTCGCGGAACAATGCGTTTTTTGTGGACAAAACGTTTGAATCCATATGAAATCTATCGTGAAGTATCGGTTGTTTATGGTGAAGCGGCAATGTCTCGCCAGGCAATTGGAAAATGGCGTAAGCAGTTCGAAGACGGACATACAGATTTGACAGATGAACAGGGCAAAGGCAGACGTTCGACTTCGACGACCGTTGATTACACTTTGCGCGTCCAGGAATTGATTAAGGATAACTGCCGCATTAAAATTCAAGAAATTGTCGAAGATTTGAGCGTATAATTGGACGTGTCATATGTTAGTGTACACGCTATCATTCACCATCACCTGCATTTCAGAAAAGTGTGCGCAAGATAAGTTACACCATCTTTCACGGAACAGAATAAAAATCACCGATTTGAGTTCAGTCTTGCGTTTCTACAACGTTATTTTGAAGATGGCACAGACTTTGCAGCGCATCATCACCGTCGATGAAACGTGGGTGCTTCACTTCGCACGAGAAAGCAAATCAGCATTCACGGTGTGGAAACACCCAGCTCACCAACTGCAAGAATTTTTAAAGTCGTGCTGCCTGCAGAAAAAATTATGACAACGGTCTTCTTTGATTGCGAGAGGCCAGTGTGCACAGAATTTATGTCAAAAGGGAGTACGATAAACGCTGAAATGTACTGCGACACACTGTTCTGCAATGTCTCGCAGCTAAGAAAAGCAATTAAGGATCGATGACGAGGAGAATTGTTAAAAGGAATCATTTTGTTGCACGACAAGGCAACCTCACACAAAGCTACCGCCACGCATGAGCTTCTTCGCAATTTCAAGTGGGAGGTATGACCGCGCACTCATACTGTCCTGATTTAGTCCCTTGAGATTATTACTTGTTCCCAAAAATGAAAAAGGACCTTGAAGCGAAAAAAGGACCTATCATGAAAACGGACCTATCATTTGGAGCGAACTTTTACTTTCTCGGCATTGGGAAACTGGTTTCTCGTTCCTACAAGCGTTTATCAAAACTTTGCGATTACGTAGAAAAATAAAGGAAACATACAGCCCTGGAAAAAAACATAAGGTCGCACACAAAACAGTTTATTACATAAGTATTACAATTCTAGAGGTCCTAAAATTTAACACAGTATCAAAGCAATGTATAATAGGAGTACAGACAAAATATTTATGCGAATGTTGCATCATTAGCAATTAAATATAAAATTGTAATTATTAGACCCATTTTCATTTTGGAAAAAGATATAAGGTCGGCATACATGTTTGAGCAATTTAGCACTTAATAGTCTAATAGTTTGCCTTTCTTTTCAATGACTGCAATCAATCGATCAGTCATAGAGTTTGCAAGTTTCGATAGTGTCGGAATTTCGATGTTTGCCCATGCTGTCTGCATGGTTGTAATAATAAGGTCCGCTTTTGTCTGGAAATGTCTGAAGTCCTTGTAGGCAGAGCGCACCACTACACCCCAAAGGTTTTCCATCGGGTTGAGGTCGGGGCTCTGTGAAGTCCAGTCCAAAACACGAACGTCATTGGCTTCAAACCACGCTTTAGTAGACCGAGAGTTGTGGATGCAGGCATTGCCTTGCTGAAAAATCCAATCTCCCGATGCCATAAGGGAAGTAACAGGTAATCAATTATCTGCCAGCATATCTTGGTACTTGTCGGAATTAATTTTTGTGTCGATAATCACAAGTGAGGTTTTCCCAGTAGCAGAAAATGCCCCCCAAACCATGACCAAGCCTCCGCCGAGTTTGCGCTTTGAGAAACAGGGTTTTTTTTTTCCCGCAGATCATGCCAATATTTAGCGAAACCGTCAGGCCCATCCAAATTAAATTTCTTTTCATCGGAAAAGCCCACATCTCTCCACTTATCTCTGAAAGCAATATGCCGTTTTGTAAACTCTACTCGAGCACATATATGTTTAGCATTCAAGTAGGGTTTGGGCTTTTAGCTTAATGTATTGGATGTTCGAATTGCTGGCTAAAACATTTCGTACAGTTCGGCCACTGCAGGACAAGTTCAGTTCACAAACAATGTCGCTGGACGACTTTTTGTTAGCACATGCAAGTCTACAAACTCTACGCTTCATGCGATTTGAAATTGATTTTGGCCTACCTGTAGATTTCTTTAGTCCATAAAAAAATGGATTTCGCAAATAATTGTTCACTACGGTTTTGGATCGGCCTGTAACTTTTACAATTTCCGCACCACTCTTTCTACTCGCATGCAATCCTTGTATTTTGCCACGTTCAAAATCCGACAACTTTTTGCCCTTCGCCATAGCAATACTCTTCTCAAAGCCAACACTGATGCTGTCACGTGCTCTGCTTATCAAGGCGCCTGTTCCTTCAAATGCATGAAAGAACCTAATTTACATACTCTTTGGGAAACGTTCGTAACCTTATAATTTTTTCCAGCTGCAAATATAGTTCATTCGGGTTTCTTCTTTTTATTTTTTTTCCCGCAAACATTTTTATCGCATTATTATTTTAGAAGGGTTTGAAACTTCTATTTAGCACCATTTGAACAGTTCGCCCCATTGACTTAGTCATCTATTGTCTGCATTTTCGCATTTCTTTACACGACCTTTACATTTTTTCCAGCACTGTATATGCTCCAGAAACTATACTGTTTTGGTTTCTTATTGTTTCACAAAAGTTACGCGAAACATGCGACAGTTATTTTTTGATACGCCTAAGTAATTACATTGGAAACAGAAATATGCACTCATGCTTCAAGTGACAAGACTGTTCGTCATGAAAAACTCGAAATTAAATAAAAACATTCCCCACGATGTACTGTGTCAGGCACGAAATAATTTTTCAAGTCGGATATTTAAAAGTAAAAATTGTGGGAAAAGGCAATTTGTGTTTACGCCCCTAGTGAGAAAGCTGTGAACTATTTAACAAGGAAATTGTACTGAAATGGTCTTCGTTGTAAATGGTATTAAAAGAAGGAAAGACAAATTCAACCTGATATAACATGCTATCGAATTCAAAATGAAATAAAATTCATTTTGAATTCGACAGCATCTGCCCTTACGCTCTCTAGAGGCAAAGTTGTGCATCAGACCAAAAAGCAAGGGTTCTCACAATTCAAACTTCCCAATTCAAAATCATTTTTTTAGATCCGACTAACAGATGCAGAGATATGGTGTCGACAAGGAGATGGACGGATGGATGTAGTAATAACATAAACACATCTCGTTTTTGTTTTTAAGACGTGATAAAAAAAATTGAATTGCTACGTATATTTTGTATAAGTCGTAAACCCAATTTAGGTTAACGTTTATGGACTTCTGCACTCAGTTGCACTGTTTTTCCGTGGCAGTATATTTAGTTCTGAAGTGCATTTCTTCTTTCTTCCTTTTTTTAGCACGTCTTTTGTAAAAAAAGATCGTGCTTATGTTACCGGTTTGTCCGTCCGTCCGTCTGTCTGTACCCACGATATCTCAGCAACTATTAGTCCGATTTGAAAAATTCTTTTTGGATTGGGAATCTTGAAATATGAGAATGATGATCCTTCATTTCGTTTTTGTTTTTACCATGTACAATTTCGCCGCTAGAGAGCGTAAATGCAGATGATGTCGAATTCAAAAATACGTTTTATTTCACATATTTGCTTCTAAACATCCGATTGAAAAAATGATTTTATCTTTCGATTCCATTTATGCCAAAGAGTATTTTAGATATAGTTACTTTTTCAAATTGCGCATAGATTTTTCGCTACGGAGGCGTAAAAGTAAATTACATTTATCCCTATAAATCTTCTTCTAAAACTCCGATTTGAAAAAAAAATTTCTTCAGCGGATACACGTCCTGTTTATGGAAAATCTTTTGCATATAATTTCAAATTTTGGTAAATACTTTGCGCCAGGGGCGCAAGTGTTAATTTTTGCTTTTGATGTATTTGCTATAAAATCTAAGCTTCTAAAATATCGACTGAAAAAAATTTTCGTGGCCTAATGCCACTTACATCGATAAACTTTTTCAGAATATTTTCTTCTTAAAATATTCCACAGTTTCTCCGCCAGGGGGCGTAGATGTATATCTTATTTTTGTCAATATATCTACTTCTAAGAGTCCGATTTGAAAAATCACTTCTTTGTTGGATAGTGTTTTTGGTGTGACATGTTTTTCAAATAATTTCAAAATTTTCAAGTAATTTATAGACTTTCCGCTAGGGGGTGTAAAAACAAATTGCTTTCTCTCCTATATCTCTGCTTCTAAATCTCCGATTTGAAAAATTCTTTCTGCACCGCATACAGCTCCTGATGGGAAATCGTTTGCACATAATTTCTAATTTTTGTAAAAAAAAAATGGTTTGGCCACCAGGGGGCGTAAATCTTAATTTCCGCTTCAGATGTATTTGCAGCAAAATATGAGCTTCTAAATTCTCGATTGAAAAAACGTCGTTTGTAGACCGATACTACTCATGTCGACAAACTGTTTAGAAACATTTTCTTCTTTAAATGATGCATGGTTTCTACGCCAGGGAGTGTAGATGTATATCTTATTTTTGTCAATATCTCCACTTCTAAGAGTCCGATTAGAAAAATTCCTTCTTTGTCGGATAGTGTTTCGGATGCGAAATGTTTTTCCTGTAAATTCAAAATTTTCAAGTAAAACATAGACTTTCTGCTAGGGGGCACAAAGGTAAATTGTGTTTTCTGCGTTATTTCTGCTTCTAAAACTCCGATTTGAAACATTCTTTCTGTATCGCATACAAAACCTGATGGAAATATTTTTCACATAATTTCTAATGCTTAGTAAAAAAATGGGTTGGCCACCAGGGGGCATAAGTGTTAATTTCTGCTTCAGATGTATTTGTAGCAAAATCAGGGCTCCTGAAAACTCGACTAAATTTTGTTTCTTGACCGATTCCGCTCAAATGGAAAAATCTTTTGAGAATACCTTCTTCCTAAAATAATGCATGATTTTCCCGCCAGGAGACGTAAAGTCACATCTTATTTTTGTCGATATCTCTGTTTCTAAGAGTCCGATTTGAAAAACTATTTCTGTGTTGCTGAGCGTTTCCGGTGCGAAATGTTTCTCATATGTTATTCTTAACGCACAGGTGTACAACCAGAGTGCGTAAGCTCCCGATTCCGTTTACAGCAATATCTGAGGAATTAAAAACTCGCTTGAAAAACTTCTTTCTTCCGTCAGATACTATTGGTTTCCATACCGGTTCCATTGACTTTGAATAGCTTTGATAAATTTAATTTGCGTCAGAACGGATTCAAAAGACGTGCTTATTACACCCGAAAATTCGGTGTCATCTTTCTTGTTTTTCCTTGTCGCTAAAAAGACAAAGAATCTTTCAACAGGAAATTATTTTCGTTGATACACAACGCTTGCTAGCAATTTTCTTAAGAACTTAGACATTTTCAAGCAGTACTCACACTGTGTCTTCCAATGCTCCGCTAAACCCACATACTAGTTTTCCTCCCATTCCTAAGCCCATTAAGAGCAAAGAAAAAATCACAAGTTCGATTCTCCTGAAAAAAAAAAGAATAGTTAAAACTCTTTAGTTATAATTTAAAACAGTATAACTTATTAGAGATCACATTTCATCACTTTCAAAAAGGTCTGTGACATAGGAATCAGTTCAGGCAATTTATGAATGAAAAACGAATTAATACAACGGGAGGTACAAAACAGTAGATTTTAATGTATCGTTAGTATGTAACGTGCAACATAGCATGGCGTACATGAAGAACTATCGCGGTGACATGAGTCGAATCGGCAGTGTTGCAAAGACCGGCGTAGTTCATTTGGTAGAACAGCTGCTCCGGACTAGGAAGGCCTGGTTCGATTCCCACCACTGACAAAATAATTGCATACTATACTGGCACCTTTTATTAATCTTCTGGCTGTGAGGTTCGAAAATTTGTTTGATGATTCTTCCATACAACGCACTTAATAAAATTAATGAATCTACAATGAGATAGTCCTGCGAACCTGGTTGTCGGCTGACCCGAAACCTGCGATTTCCTGCCCGCCGCCTTTCTCAAGGGATGAATTGTTTATTGATTGGAGGTTTAACTACCACCGTGAGCAACTCAATGGGCTATAAGCAGTCGCCCGTCCCTAATTTAGGGTCACTGGTTCCAGGGAAGGGAGAGAACCAGTGCCGTACGACAAACACAACATCCATGCCTCACCGGGATTCGAACTGGGACCCCTTTCGGACGAATGATCAGAGGCCATCGCTTAGACCACTGCGCCACCGGGGCGGCCAAGGGATGAATGATATAAATTACTACGTAGTATGAGGTAGACGACGTGCAACGGCCGTGACATATGGGCCAAATCAGCAGTGTTGCAGCGATAAGCCAGCCAGCGTAGTTCAGTTGAGAGAAAATCCGCTCCAAAGTAGGAAGACTTTGGTTGGAATCCTACCACGGCAAAACGGTTAGATGTTATAACAATTCAGAGCCACATACAGAACGGGTCAACTAAAACTTTGAATTTTAAAAGTGTCTTTAGAAAGTATACTATTAAACAGTCGAAATGTATAACTGCACAGCAACCATAAGATATAAAGCCTATATAATAGCCTACGTCTATTCCTAACGTTCTGGTGTCAACGCTTTGATGTCATTCAGTACTTCAACGCCATCTGCTTTTGTCCGATGGTCGAATACGGAACTAAGCTCACTGCTATCGCACGATACGTAAAATCAAGGAAAAATACCGGAAAATAAAAAAAAAAGTTAGTAAGACAAACGACTTCATTTGTGGCATCATGCACGTGCTCGAACAACTGTCCGCGACTTTTGTTCTGTTACGTAGGTGGTATGTCGTGTTTTATTCTATTTCCTTCGCATTGCAGAGTATGCGAACGTTAGGCCTTCGAAAATCTCGCGCCACTAAACACTCACCAGCCAACCATTGCAAGTAATTTCATAAAAAAGGAATAACCTCTGACGCCATTCAGCACTTGCAGCGCCATCTGCTTTCATCCGGTGGCTGAAATCGGAACTAAGCTCACCGCTATCGCACGATACACGGTCAACTCTATGTTGCGCCATCACGATGAAGAAATCCACAGTACATGAAAGTTTTTTGTCAAACACAATGAACTGCAAAGAATTCCTTTGAACAATCAAATGACAATAACACAAAACATTTTATATTAAGAAGTCTTTCGTGACCTTTAATTAACATAATTTTTATTACCTAGATTTTTGCATTATATGATTGATCTTTAACGTATTGTGACCGTCATATGACGGGTTAAAATCTATTAACCTATATAATAGGCTTCTGTCATGGGAATATTGAATGGGAATATTACGAAAAGTTTGTTGTTGGTGACCTATCTTATAGACTGCCCATTAATAATTCAGCCATTTATTATAGTTACGTATATGTGTTTTACGATTCGTGTTATAAAAATTTCAGTTACAGCTTTTTCAACTGCGTCAAGCGTCTGATAGTTCTTGATCAGACAGTTCTTGGGACAAGTTGTTATTACAGGCACTATATGTAAGTAGGTAATGATTTCGAGAATTTCTGTAACTTCGGTCTCTCTGTGTCCAGTGTTGTTTGTCTGGTTTCAGTTTATTGCTGTATGGCATCGTTTTTCAGAAGACTGTTTTTTCATTCTTTAGGTCTTTTTTTGTGGTCATTATGGTCTTTCCCTCCGTTCGGGTAAAAAAGGGGAATCCCATCTATGCCCACTTTGGTTTCTATATCTGGTATTGAGCTACCTTTTGTGACGGTACCAGCTATGGATGCAGGTGACCTGATTCCGATACCTATGCCAAATTTTTTCATCAAGTTTCTCGAACATCATAGAAATTTCTAGGGCTGTGATATCGACCCAGAATATTACAATTTATTTCTATCCACTGAGCTGTTTCTTTTGTTATCGATCTTTCTACTTTACTCAATATGGTACCTAATTCTGCTTTAGGATACCCAGCTCATATCTGTTTATCCATGATGTTTATTCCAGGCTTCTTCAAAGAAGCATATAACTGAAGCTTCGTTTGAACCATGTTCTGAAAATAGCATTTTTTGTAGTGAACAGAACATACTGAGTTGGGTGTGTAACATTTTTTATTTCGACATTATTTCTTTTGTTGTTGCTTTTCTCAGATCTTGTATTATGGAGTGATTAAACTGAACAGATACATCCGAGCAACAAAAACCGGGATATGGTAGTTACCTCTATCGACCTATCGGGTTGCCTAAGGGAATGACCGCTCCCTCAAGGGCGTCAGAACCGGATTTGTGGTTTGAGGAGCATGGATGCTCTCGAAGATGGACACGGATCCAGAAGCGAATTGAAGGGGACTGTACGCTGTAATCGCTTGACGAGGGGAACTAGTTCTTTGTCTTTGTAAAACTGTGATGTGTGGCGATCGGAAAATAAAGATTTGCTGCGTTACCCCTTGTCGTATTTTATACCAGGAAATTATTTTTTAAAACTTCTTAGTGTCGATTAGTACGGTTGGTATTAAACACCATAAAGAAGTCGGTGGAGATAACAGTGGTGAGAGCCTAGAGGTGGCCTAGGTAATATAAGCCGCTTTACAGGGGGAGTATGATACTTGGACAGTGGTTGGTTTGGAAAATGTTGTTGAATCCAGGCAGCTATGTTGATTTTTCGTGAATAGCGCATCTAGGAAATGTAAGATACGATAGGTTTCTTTCCGGTAGAAAAAAGTGGTGGCTAGATTAATAGAGTTTAATCTTGATGGGAGGAATTCAGGTTTAATTTCTCATACTTTTTGTTTGGATACCATTGGTGTAACATCCATTCCTTATTTGTGATGCCTGAAATTGATGGAGTAGACGATCCCGGTGGTGTCGTGGCAGCCTGGACTATGCAGTCTAAGAAACATTGCGCGACTGATGAGGTTTCTGGCTTTGATAACTAAGGCATTCATTGGCTCCCGTTTTAAGGGTTTACCGAACCTATTTTTTTTCTAGGGAGTCCACTAATTTGGTCTCTTATCTAATTTAACCATAATGACTGTTTGGTTGGAATGTCTGTGAAAAAAATTAAGAACTGTCATTTCATTTTTTCAAACGTAATCTTGATGAATATGCGTTTCGGTAAAATTTAAATTTATTGAAATTGAATCCTGAAATGCCGTCCCCGGTGGCGCAGTGGCCTAAGGGTCCATTCGTCCGAGGAGGGTTCGGGTTCGAGATCCGTGAGGCATGGTTGTCGTGTTTTGTCTTACGGCACTGGCTCTCTCCCTACTCCTACCCTGAACCAGTGAAATTAGGGACGGACGACTGTTCATAGCCCTTCGAGTTGCTCGCGGTGTGGTCGTTAAACCTCCAATAAAAAAGATGGTTCATTTTTTGTCAGAATTTCGTGCTCTGAGAGTAAAATGGCAACACTGCGTCGAACAAAACGTTTTGGCTGACACCTTGACGCATGCGATTAGTTGAGCTAGGACATGGCGGCCAACAAGGTACATATTCTTCACTGCCTGTTGTTCATGTCTAATCTCAGGAAAACCGCTACAAAAGCACGAGAATGGATTTTCTCGGTATACCCCGAGAAAGCTGTAGACATAAGCACGTGGCATGCGTGGTTTGTGTAGTTCAGAAGTAGATATTGCAGTATGGAGGACAAGCAACGTAGCTAACTGCCGAATGAGATGCAGAGAGCAGAGTTGCAACCTCTTCTGAACGAAGATGACATACAGAAGACCACAAACCTGGTAATACAGTTATATAGTTATAATTTATGGGGGCATGTACTTCAATATTGATTGAATGCGACCTGCATGTGTAAGTAAGACCATAAGATGCTGTAAGCATACAAAGTGTGATAAGTAAGTATCCAGACTGGTTGCATAATTTCGGAATTGTACGAGGCAACAGTAAGCGGTTTGGCATAGGTTGACCTTGGAATCTACCACGCATATGCCCTAAGTCACGTTTCTCCTGTTCGTCCGGGTTTTCTTTTTTTACAGTAGTGCATTGTTGCTATGTGGCTGAAGCTGTTCGTCATACTGTCGTGTCGGAAAAAA
Source organism: Macrothele yani (assembly GCA_039090855.1). Taxonomy (NCBI): domain Eukaryota; kingdom Metazoa; phylum Arthropoda; class Arachnida; order Araneae; family Macrothelidae; genus Macrothele; species Macrothele yani. The sequence goes on from CM077005.1 coordinate 65,963,970, forward strand.
ATTGATCAAAGAATTTACATCAGATTTTGTCAAAAATTTGGCGAAACTTGCAAAGACACATACATATAGTTACATAAAGTCTATGGGGAGACTCATAGGAGCAGTGCACACACTCAAGTCTGAGTGGTATAAACGTTTTAAACATGGTCTTGAGAGTGTAGATTGTGATGAACGGTCTAGGATGCCCGTAACAATCAAAGGCGAAATTGTGCGCACAAGTGCGCACAGCTGTGTGGGAAAATCTCCAAATCACTATTCGTGAGTTATCTGAAGGCTTCATCATTAGTTTTGATTGGGTTCAGTCGATTCTTATGGACGATTAATGTATGAAACGCGTCTCAGCCAACTTTGTGCCAAAGTTGCTCTAAGTTGAGCAAAAGAAGGCCCGTGTTTGAGCTGCTAGTGACCTGCTTGAGTGCGTCGAGAACGACGAACACTTTTTAAAAACTAACATAGCTAGTGACAAATCGTAAGTTCATGGGTATGACCCCGAAACTAAGGTCCAGTCGTCACAGCGGCGGACCACAAACTCTTCCCGACCAAAAAAGCACAACAAAGAAGCAGCAATGTCAAGACGATGCTAACAGTTCAATAAGGATTTGTGCATCATGAATACGCTTCGTCAGGTTAGACAATTAACAAGGAGTACTACTTTTAATTTTTGTGGCGTTTGAGAGTCGCAGTTCCTCTTTGAAGTCCGGCATTGCATGAGAGTGACGAGCGGTAACTCCGCCATGACAACGAGCCCGCTCATGCATCGCATCTTGTGCAGCAGTTTCTTGCTAAGCAACACATTGCACAGGTCCGACGGTCATCGTATTCACCAGATCTCGCTCCCTGCGACTTTTATCTTTGCCCCAAAATCAAATACCGCTTGAAAAGAAAAAGATTTCAAGATTTTGAGGAGATACATCGCAGAGAATGCGACGAAAGTAGCTGTTCGCTATATCAGAAGATAAATGCTTCGAAAATTGGAAACAGCGCTGGGTTAAATGTATGGCTTCGGAAGGGGACTACTGCGAAGGCGATTAAATTTCGAATCTGTAAGTCTTGAATTTTTTTTTTCCAATAAACCCAGTGTGTATACTGTTTTATCACAACGTGTATACTTCAATATTGATTAAATATGACCTGCCCGTAGGACTTTTATTCGACCATAAGACGCTATAAATGTATAAACTTAATAAAATTCTCCTAACCATTTCATACCCTTGTATTAGATTTTAACACCAATAATAATATGTTTCTGCCCCTATTCATCGAAGCATACATATATTGTGTTTTAGGAGGTTCCTCTTCAGTTCTGCCCCTTATTTTTTAACTTCCTTCTCAAACTTTCTACCTTTCTTCTTCTGTTTAGCACATGTTTTGGTAAAAAAAAGTAGTGCTTGTGGTATCTCCAAGTACGTCTGCCCGTTTGAGTGGAGTACCCAGGGAGGCAAGGGAGCAATTGTACCTCCCAAAATTTCTTGTATCCTGAAGTTTAATTGTACATGTATCATGTAATTTCCCTTTTCCCCAAATTTTAAACTATAAAAGGATAGAATAATCGTATTTCAAATTTCATCCATATTGCCTAGATGTAATATAGTCGAAAATAAGCGTATTGTTCGTAAGCGTGTGTAGGAATTCTCCTTGCCTGACCAGACCCTTGTCGTGATATTGTGGGTGATTTTACCTGTTGCCAGCTGCATCTTATTGCACCAGGCACCACTCGAGAAACAAATAAAGTTTTATTAGGACTAAAGGTATTTCCCTCGACGAGGATTTCGAACTTTTCATCATGCGGGACGGTCAGTCTCCGGTTTTATGACAAGGTTATCCCCAGAAGAAATGTAGTCTTTGTGATTAGCAGGCGACGCAGATTACCTTTGAGTAAGGATTTTGTGTGAAAAACAGTTTGTTTTTTCTTATCAAAGCCTTATGCTAATTATACCATGATAAGTAACAGTAAAAAGTTATTAATCGAATATATTAATTGAATAAAAAACCACCTTTAATCTCAATTGAACACATATTTTTGAGTTCTGCATAATGCACAGTACAGATGCTAGGTGGCGAAAGTATGTATTTCTGGTTGTAACTTTATCTGTGCTTCTAAAAATATGATTGAAAGAATTATTTTTGAACAGTACGCTATTCGCTTTGATAAAGAATACATCGCACATTACTCACTTTAAATTAGGCACTGTTTTTTTTCTAGTGGCGTACATTCTAAAGCAGAAGATTGTTAGAAATGTTTTTCGAATAGCATGTTGAGATACATTTAGCTTTCAAAACAGACTAGATGACATGGATTCAAAAAGGTGCTCATCTCGTTCTACAGGTATGTTCAGTTGAGCTCATGTGATGGTATCAGACAATTGCCGATTGTTCGCCGGAAGAGGACCTCTGTTACGAATGGCTCTCTTAATCTCACCCCATAGGTGTTCAACTGGGTATAGATCTGGAGACTGTAGGTGCCATTTTAGCCCTTTGAAATCACTGTCGCGGACCTGAACCCATTGTGTGAAAGATTCGAGCTTTGTGGCGTGGTGAATTATCCTGCTGAAAGTAGCCCTCTGCGTCAGGATTATACTACACACACGCACAGATTTGGGCTGGCCCGCAATGATGTTAAGATACATGATGACATCTAAATGCTGTTACAGAGATATTAAGAAACCCAATTACCGCCATGCAAACAGTCCCCAAACCATTACACCACTTTTATCAACTTGTATGTTTTTTGTGCTGCTCATCTGAGTAGCCCTTACAAAGATTCAGTAGTACAGCAGAGATCGCACTAACTGTATGACACCGGACAACGTCGTTTTCAAGAGTGTATATCACTCCTATTTTATCCAATTCTTTCTACAACACAGGACCAGTCAGCTTAAACCGTGCTAACCCCTGAGCCACAGGAAGAACGAATGGAGGTCTACAATATTTTCTCTGGAATTTCCGCCTTGTATTTTGGCAGGATACTCATCAATATGCGTATTCAACGGAGTCTTTAGGAACATAAATTGCCAAAGATTATACCCGAGAAGTGTATGATGTGATGTAGATTCTCATCGTGTACAATTGAACAAATATTCTTAGTACAAATTCTGTGCACTAAGCACGCGGATGTTGTTGTGTACTTTGTTTCTCGTATTACCACAGTTTGCTTCGAGCTGATCCCTTAACCAAACTCTAGCGGATGCCTCTTTAGATCCATTACGAATATCCTTGATTGAATCCTTAAGAAATTGCCAGAATCATCTAAGAATTGCTCCCATCTTACAAGGAATAAATAAATACATCGCTCTTTCCACGTTCCAGAAACACACAGCAACCGAAAAATTGTTCTCAGCGGCCGCCGTGGAATCGAACCACGGATCTCTCGATATCTAGCTGAGCGCGCTACATTTACACCACGGTGGCCAGCAATCCACGGTGCTATGTGCATTTTTAAGTCAGCTGCTGACATCATAAATCCGTAAGATGGGCTCAGCTACTCAGACGTCTCCATCTGGTGGGCATTAACAACGGCACTGGCTATATATATTATAGCAATTAAATCCAAAGGGCGAGATCTAAGGTGAAAATTCTCCAAATACGTGGCGTCAGTATATAACTAAATACACCGCTCTTTCCACGTTCCAGAAACACACAGCAACCGAAAAATTGTTATCAGCTGCCGCCGTGACTTAAAAATGCACATAGCGCCGTGGATTGCTGGCCACCGTGGTGTAAATGTAACGCGCTCGGCTAGATATCGAGAGATCCGTGGTTCGATTCTACGGCGGCGGCTGATAACAATTTTTCGGTTGCTGTGAGTTTCTGGAACGTGGAAAGAGCGATGTATTTATTTATTTACTGACGCCACGTATTTGGAGAATTTTCATCTTACAAGGAAATTGAACAGTTTGCGTGAACGATTTGTCCCAAAGTACGATTTACCGAGTGTTTAAGAAAGTGACTTAAAATCTCAGCTCTCTCTGGAAGTAGGCATATTGAGTGAATGCTGGTGCTTGACCCATTTCTGTCGATATCTGTAGCGCTTTACTCCTCACTTTTCATTTCATTTATTGATCTTGCTGTTACATATTAAAATTAATAATTCTGAATAGTTAAGCATAAACATATAAATAACAGCAGGGAAGATCAAGGAAAACGTCTCGAGGGGACCTGATCAGACTTGATCTCTCTAGGTTTAAGTCAAGACAAGAACATTGATATAAAAGCGATAAAGTTAAAAAAGAAAATAAATTCAAATTAAATATCTAATCATGATATTGAATTAACAACATATCAAAGGGAAAGTAATGGTAAAGTAATGAAACACATGAGTTGTTACCTCTACCCAGTCCTCATTGTATAGATCCCCCGTCCCTTGGTCACCGAATCTTCACCTGGTAAGTCCCTCGCTTTAACCCCTCAGTCGAATAATCCCTGTCAATCAACCTCCCATCTTGCATTAATGAATGGATATCAGTTATTAAGTAAATAGTGTTTTAATTTCTTTTTAAACAAATTGAAGTTATTAATAGACATTAATTCTGCAGGCAAAGAGTTCCAAAACTCCGGACCAGAATAATCTAGGCTTTGTTTAGTAGTTTGTGTACTAGGTGTAGTAAGTCTCAACAAAGCTTGGTTACGAATATTATAACGGTATGTAGCAGTATTAATTTCTATGAACTCATGTGCAAGGTTCATTTAATTCGTTTGTACATAATTTTGCCTAAGTTGAAGTGAAACAGTTGCTGAATTGTTAGAATATTAATTGATCTTTCAGACATGCACGCGATTTTGTAACACTCACATTTTAACACGATACGGATATAAGTTCTTGGGTATGGAGCGATACCAGCCAAAAAAGAATCGCTGGTATAACGAAGCAGATTTCTCCGTCATTTTTGGTCCACGCCGGGAATCGAACCCGAGTCCACTTATTCCGGAACAAGTCCGTGACCATGAATCGTTGCAGGCAGCCATCCGCTGTAGAACGTGCACTTGAGAACTCCCAGTCAATCTGGTGTGTGAAATGCAACGTCACACACATTTATTTTTCGAAGCGCTGAAGAAGGGATTCTCTTATTTTTCCTATCTCGCGGTGTGGGAAGAACATCACACCATTGCGAATCTTGAACTGCTGGGTCATCCGAGAAGTTTGGGCGCCATTATAACGAAGTAATTTCTCTGTCCTTTTTGGTCCACGCCGGGAATCGAACCCGAGTCCACTTATTCCGGAACAAGTCGCTCTACCAACTGAGCTATGCAGACTTTCGTTCTCGCTGTTATCTGCCTTTATGTCGTGTTCGTCATGCGGGGCAGGCACGTCACACTAGACACGTGCTGCATTGACAGAATGCGATAAGAAGTATTCAGAGTGAACTGGGGAGACAAACAAGTGCGTTGTGGAAATCAGTAACTGAGTCGCGTCTCTGATGACGTCCAACTGGAAGGGTTTTTTTTGCTTGCTGATGACAATACCTTTACTTCTCAGAAAATGACCGACTCCGTTATCATACAGACAATAACGTGCAATAAAACTGAAGGAAATGTTGCAAGCAGTGATGAAGATGATACAACTCCTTTGACACACTTAAGAAACCCTTTCGTGATTGGAAAAGTTTTCTATATTTTGTGTCATTTTCTCCCTCTTCCCTATATTCAGTAGACCCAAATTATCGACGGGTTATTGCACTTAACAGTAAAATCACAAATTGTAAAACACGACATACTTACGTTTCCGAACGAAAAAACGGCATAGGTCCGATTAATAGTAGCGACACAACCATGAAGCAGCAAGCAACAAAAATGAGCATTTTATTCCCTACCTACGATAAAACGAAACATAATTTCGTGTTATTCATATTTGAGCCATTAACTTATCACTTGTTTGTACTTCCTGAGTGCTGCAAATATATTTATCAGATGTGTACAACACAGACAACATGATTCAATACATAAAATAAAAAAACTTATTAAAAGTAGTAAGGTACAAATGATTTACAGAGGATAAACACATTCACTCTTCTTTTTCACCTTTTAATTAATATAAATTTTAATCACAAAGAAAGATACGGAAAATTGGTACACTGTTTTTTCAAAAGAACGAAATGTGCGTCATCACAGTTGGAACTCACACTGCATGGACCATAATGTGTTCTTACCTAAATGGATATTAAAGTTTATTATGTCCGTTCCCTAGCCATCTGAGTGTATACCGCCGTTTTATTCGATTGTACACTGCTGGCCACCCACAATGCAACACCAAGAAGGACACGAGATAGCAAAGCCAGATTTACTGGACACATAACAACAGGTACAAAAATTTAACGGTTGAGCTTACAGGCCTGTGCGACTTGCGGAACACCCAGACATCAATAGTTCGTGTGGCTCCCATGGCTGGCAATAACGGCCGCTACACGCCGCGGCATCGAACGAAAGAGGCTTTGGATGTGGGCTTGGGGTATGTCGGTCCAGGCTGCTTCCACACGTTTCCACAGTTCATCGGGCGTAGCCGCGGGTGGTGCTTGCCGGGCCACTCGGTTACCGATCAGCGACCAAACGCGTTCGATGGGTGACATATCGGGAGAACAGGTAGGCCACGGCAGCAGTGACACCTGGTGAGCCGTGAAGAATTGTTGCACGATGCGTGCCACGTGCGGGCGCGCATTGTCCTGTTGAAACGTGGCCGCTGGCAGATCCTGCAGGTAAGGGAGGACTTCAGGCTCCAAAACGTCGGAGATGGTGCGGTGGCTGTTGAGTGTACCGGCGATGCGTACCAGTGGGATGCGGGTGTAATATCCAATTGCGCCCCAAACCATAACGCCAGGCGACGGACCGGTATGGAGATGCATAATGCAGGCGTCATATAGTCTCTCGCCGCGGTGCCGCCAAACGCGGATCCGACCATCGTGGTGTTGCAGGCAGAAACGGGATTCGTCGGAGAAGACAATGTTGTACCATTCCGTAGTCCAGGGGCGGCGTTCAAGGGCCCACTGCCGGCGTACTCCACGGTGGTGTAACGTCAATGGTAATCGGAGCAATGGGCCCCGTGCGACAAGTCCCCGCTAATGCAGACGACGTCGAACGGTACGTGCTGATACAGGTTGTTGCGCAACACACCCCCTAATTCCTGCGCTAACGTTCGTGATGTGGCGGTGCGAGCCGTCAATGCCCGCAGCACAACTCGCCGGTCTTCTCGTTCGGTGGTGTGCCGCGGCTGCGGCAATCGCTCACGTCGGTCCGTCCGTCCCACCTGCACCCACCGAATCCATACTTGCCTCACTGTGGCTGGATGTCGTCCCACACGGGCGCCGATATCTTGGTACGATAAACCGCTGTCGCGTCAAGCCACTATTCTTCCTCTATCGAACTCCGAAACGTGCTGGAATGACTGCCGTATTCTGCGACGAAGCATCAGGAAGCTTCCCACGCACAGGTCCTTCAGCACAACACACTTCCACTACTTACACCCCGCCTTCTGTGCACCTTTCTTATAGTGCTTCTCGGTAGCGTGCCTGGCGCACATGATTTGCATATGCCCTGCAATGCTAATCGTTTGCAGGCCAATGGGATGCTTCCTTCTTGGTGTTGCGTTTTAGGTGGCCAGCAGTGTAGTTTCTATGATTATACCACAGTCTATACGTTTTGCCAGTTTTTCCAGGGAAAAAGATTTTCGCTCTGCACATATGGCATAGAGAGGATGCTGCCGGGGTCGTCTGTTGTTATAGACGATAGGTGTGAGCGTGTGACTCATGGTCTAACAGATAACAGAGGTCAACTGTTTACACAACAGAGGTCAACTGTTAACACAACAGAGGTCAACTGTTCCAAGTTGACCTCTGTTGTGTTGGGTAGTTAACTGTTGAAGAGTACTACGTGTGTTGGCCTGTTCGAGTCGTCGGACGTAGCCCTCACCTTTCACAACAACTTTTCACATCAACCTTTCACATCAACATTTCACTGTCCTGTGAAGTTTTGCATCAGGGTCATTGTCTGACAATTTTTACGCCAGTCCTGATATACATTAACTGCAGCAGCTCATGAGCAACCCACCAGTCCTAATACACATTAACTGCAGCGGCTCATGAGCAACACACCAGTCCTGATACACATTAACTACAGCGGCTCGTGAGCTACCCACCAGTTCAGCCGTTTAATAAATCGACGCACCCATCTCACCGTGCTCGAACCAATCTGTCCTCCCTCAAAGTCCGATAAATCCTCCTGTTTACCCATCACGCTCTGAATTTTACTACCTACTGCTCCACTCGCACCTTATACACTGAGTTGCCGCTTTATTATGACCACCTGATAGTTTTAACCAAATGAGCTATGGCTGCACGCTGTTGCCGCCAGAGGGCGAGGCTAGTATAAAAAGGAAAGCTTACTGCTTGCGACAGTAGTAGAAGTGATTTTTGGGTGACGAGATGGGTAAAAAAGCCATTTCACAGACTTTCAACGTAGGATGATTGTAGGAGCTCGGAGCCATGGAGCGAGTATCACCGAAACCGCCGCATTCGTTGAATGTCCCATAGCAGCTGTTGTTAAAGTGTTTAAAGACTGGAGTGTCAGCCAGAAAACTGGGTCTCTACGTGCAACGTGTGGTCGTCATCGACTAGTGACTGCTCGGGCGGAACGGAGAGTCTCCAGACTGGTAACAGACAACAGAAGGGCAACAGTGCAACAAATTACAGACCATCTTAATCAAGGATCCCCTCAAATGATCTTTGCACGCACTGTTCGCCGTACACTGCATCGGATGGGATATGGGAGCCGAAGGCCTGTTCGAATACCTTTGTTGTCTGCAGTTAACAAGAGAAAACGTCTCCAGTTCGCACAGGAGCACAAGGATTGGACAGTCGATAATTGGAAACAAATTATGTAGTCCGATGAATCACGTTTTCAGTTTCAACTTGCCTATGGCCGAGTGAGAATTTACCAGAAACAGCACGAAAGCATGGACCCCAAATGCATTGCTACAACCCATCAAGCTGGTGAAGGCAACGTTATGATTTGGGGAATATTTTCCTGGCATGCTTTGGGCCCTTTAATTCGTGTTGATCAACGTCTGACTGGCACATCATATCTAAACATCGTTGAGGACCAAGTGCATCCTGTCATGTGGATGGTTTATCCCAATGGCGATGGCTACTTTCAACAAGATATTGCGTCCTGCCAGAGTGCTGATTCATTTCAGGAACATTCCGGTGAGTTTATTTTGCTTAGGTGGCCCCCCACAATCTCCAGATCTCAACCCCATTGAGAATTTGTGGGATGAAGTTGAACGAGCCATCAGACAGCTGGATCTACAACCCTGCAATCTCACACTCCTAGAAAGTGTTATTCATCAAGCATGGTCTCAGATCCCACAAACCACCTATCAACACATCATGGAGTCCATGCCACGAAGAATCGACGCAGTATTAAATGCAAAAGGTGGTCCAGCGAAGTACTGAGGGGGTGGTCATCACAAAGTAACCACTCAGTGTATGTGCTACGTCGGCTGAGTAATTGTGCTCTCTCCTAAATCCCTTGATCAACGGGCCGCATCCACTTTTGATATTGGTGGTCATAACCAGAGTTGGAAACGGGTCAAAAATTTCGAACCCGAGCCCGATCAGGACCCGTAACTGATCCGGATAGATCTGCTTTGAACCATAAATTCGAAACTCAATTCATGTATATATACATATAAACGCAATATACATATTAATTCTAATATCTGCTTGATATTTAATAACTGAAATCCTTTTTTTAATAATAAAATTTAGTTACTTGCTAAATTTTAGTGTCATTTTTAGTGCTACTATTTTGCGTAATACAAAAGTAATGGCTGACTATGACCATGACCATTGAGTATATTACAAATGGGAATCATTATTTACGATTACACAAATGTATTTTTTAAAATGCATTTAGATTGTTCACTCTTTCCACGCTTTGATGGAGGTACGCATACTTTCATATGGCCCGTTAGATTTTTGGTTCCCTAATCATTTATTACATCGTCGACATCTTTCTTTGTAATTATACACTTTCCGCATTTTGAACAACAAGCAAAAAACTAAACAACACAGAATTATTCACCGATTCCTTAATGAGATGAATCAATTTCCATTATCGTTTTCAATTTCTTATTCGATTACACAAATGTATATTTTTAAATGTATTTAGATTGTTCACTCTTCACTCTTTCCACGCTTTGATGGAGGTGCACATACTTTCATATGGTCCGTTAGATTTTTGGTTCCATAATCTGTTATTACACTGTCGACATCTTTCTTTGTAATTATACACTTTCCCCATTTTGAACAACAAGCAAAAAACTAAACAACACAGAATTATTCACCGATTCCTTAATGAGATGAATCAATTTCCATTATCGTTTTCAATTTCTTATTCGATTACACAAATGTATATTTTTAAATGTATTTAGATTGTTCACTCTTCACTCTTTCCACGCTTTGATGGAGGTGCGCATTCTTTCATATGGTCCGTTAGATTTTTGGTTCCATAATCTGTTATTACACTGTCGACATCTTTCTTTGTAATTATACACTTTCCACATTTTGAACAACAAGCAAAAAACTAAACAACACAGAATTATTCACCGATTCCTTAATGAGATGAATCAATTTCCATTATCGTTTTCAATTTCTTATTCGATTACACAAATGTATATTTTTAAATGTATTTAGATTGTTCACTCTTTACTCTTTCCACGCTTTGATGGAGGTGCGCATTCTTTCATATGGTCCGTTAGATTTTTGGTTCCATAATCTGTTATTACACTGTCGACATCTTTCTTTGTAATTATACACTTTCCACATTTTGAACAACAAGCAAAAAACTAAACAACACAGAATTATTCACCGATTCCTTAATGAGATGAATCAATTTCCATTATCGTTTTCAATTTCTTATTCGATTACACAAATGTATATTTTTAAATGTATTTAGATTGTTCACTCTTCACTCTTTCCACGCTTTGATGGAGGTGCGCATTCTTTCATATGGTCCGTTAGATTTTTGGTTCCATAATCTGTTATTACACTGTCGACATCTTTCTTTGTAATTATACACTTTCCACATTTTGAACAACAAGCAAAAAACTAAACAACACAGAATTATTCACCGATTCCTTAATGAGATGAATCAATTTCCATTATCGTTTTCAATTTCTTATTCGATTACACAAATGTATATTTTTAAATGTATTTAGATTGTTCACTCTTCACTCTTTCCACGCTTTGATGGAGGTGCACATACTTTCATATGGTCCGTTAGATTTTTGGTTCCATAATCTCTTATTACACTGTCGACATCTTTCTTTGTAATTATACACTTTCCACATTTTGAACAAGCAAAAAACTAAACAACACAGAATTATTCACCGATTCCTTAATGAGATGAATCAATTTCCATTATCGTTTTCAATTTCCTCACATTTTTTTTTACTTTTCTCAGTTTATTCACTGTTTCCCGATCATTGTTTTGTTCCATGCATGCAATAACTTCATCATTGACAGATTTTGATTGTTTAAATTTTTCTGGAAACTTCTTAACATTTTACGTTCTGGAAAAGCAGAATATTTGAATGATTTATCCATATGATTAATAAAATCTAGATATTTTTCACCTCTCTAAAGAACTGAACAATCTGCACGCATGTTCTGAAATCACATCATCCCAATGCATGCAACTTATGTATTGGTCATCTACAAAAATTAAATAAGATATTGTGGAAAGTGGAAGTGAGACAAAAAATTGAAATGATTAAAAATTGACTAGCAGACATTGAAAAGATACTATTTAAAAAACTGAAAAAAAAAAAAGATAAAGCATGAAGAACATGTATAGGTCAACCTGCAGTATCATGTGTCTACTTTACTATGCGATAATTCAAAAGCGAATAGTTAAAAAGTATCAAGAGTTACATGAGTTACATGCCTTTATCTTACAACTAATAACTGTACTCGAAAGTGAAATAACAAAGAGTCCAAGAAATCTTCAGTTTCAAAAGGATATGAAGTGGCAAATAAAGGCTTCAAAATGTCTTGTGAACACAGTACATGAGATCATTGAAACTGTCCAAATTTTCCAATAGAATTTGAACTTTCGAAATATAAAATTCCACTTTGCCCTTTTAGGAAAATATGTTTTGTTGCCATACACTAACAATTGCGGGATTTCATGTACATGTGTTTCATTGAAATTCGTGGTTTTGTCAAAAGATTTGCTCATTATATTCGAGAATTCAATGACGTCATCTTTATAGTAAGCGTATCCAACACCTTAGCAAGGCCATGCACCTAGGATAGTGCCAGGCCGGGCAGCCCCCGACCTGCGCTTCCTTTTACCCGTCCTAGCGACTCACACAAGTGCCCAGTGCCCTACCTCTTTTATATATTTCGTCCGACCTCTTTTATATAACCTTTGTTCTACCTCAGCCGCCTAACCCAACTCCTACGCCTGCAACTTAGTCAATGAAAAAACGCCTAAGTCAATGAGAAAACACCTTAGTCAAAGAGAAAACACCTTAGTCAATGAGAAAACACTATAGTCAGTAAGAAAACACCTTAGTCAAAGAGAAAACACCTTAGTCAAAGAGAAAACACCTTAGTCAAAGAGAAAACACCTAAGTCAATGAGAAAACACCTTAGTCAATGAGAAAATGACCTCATTCAATGAGAAAATGACCTCATTCAATGAGAAAACACCTTAGTCAATGAGAAAATGACCTCATTCAATGAGAAAACACCTTAGTCAATGAGAAAACAACCTTAATGAGAAAACACCTTAGTCAATGAGAAAACATTTTAGTCAATGAGAAAACAACCTTATTCAATGAGAAAACCCCTTAGTCAATAAGAAAACAACCTTATTCAATGAGAAAACACCTTAGTCAATAAGAAAACACCTAAGTCAATGAGAAAACACCTTAGTCAATGAGAAAACACTTTAGTCAATGAAAAAACACCTTAGTCAATGAGAAAACACCTTTGTCAGTGAGAAAACAACCTTCTGTCCGACTTTTGTCCACACCACGAAAATTGCCTGTGAAATTCTTAAAAGAATGTTTAGTTTCTTTTTACTGGACCCCATCACAAAGTTTTCTGCAAAATTTCTGAATTTTTCCGTTTTTGGCGTATACCACATGGAAAGGATTCATTTAGGAGCCGATTTTTTCTTGTTTCGTAAGATTTGCGTCAGAGTAAGTAGACCCATATATCGGATAGCTGTCTCGGAGCAAAAGGATATGCTCCCCTACTACAGGTTGGTCTGTCTGGGAGATCTAATGGGAGGATGAGTGTCTGGGTGGACGTCGTTTGCAAGTGTCACATGGGAAGGTGCAAACTGGCAGCGTGACGCAGTGCTAGGCGATACTAGATCAGGGGTCCACTTCGAGAGGGAAGGAATATATAATCTTATTTTTAGAGCGTCTCAGATGCCGCGAGGCGGCAGTCTTAGCGTGTTTTCCACAGCCCGGCCGGTATTTAGAGAGGTCCCCTTGGAAATGGACCCTTGACCAACAGGACCGCTGCAGGCTGCTCCAATCAACAGGCTACCGTGGCTCGATTATATAAGAACAACTCAGCAGTACGAAATACACGGTCGAGTCACATTATCGTGACCATCAGCTAATATCCAAAGTAACCGCCGTGTGTAGCGCTCACAACAGCTAGACGGGCTGGGAATGACTCACTAAGGTGCTGGAAGGTGTTCACAGGAATGTAGCCATACTAACTGCTGTGCATCTGACAGCTGCTGGATGGTGCGTGGTGGAGAATCCATAGAACGAACAACACGATCAAGGTGGTGCCATAAATGCTCAATTGGGTTTAATTCTGGGGCATTAGAGGGCCAGGGAAGTACTTTGAAGTCTTCATCGGGCTCTTTCAACCAGTCTCGGACATTTCCAACTGTGTGACACATAGCATTGTATTTCTGGAAGATCCCATCAGCCCAAGGAAAGACAATCAGCATGTATGGGTGTACGTGGTCTTCAAGGATGGATTCATAACGAATTCGGTCTATAAATTCTTCCACAGGTATGAGTGAGTGAACCCAGAGAATGCCACGAAAACATTCCACAGACCCCCACCAGCTTGTGTTCTTCCTGCAATGGTTGAGTTTGTTCTCCGATGTTTCTCGCCTTATACGCCAACGTCCATCCGTTCGATGTAGCAGAAAACGTGTATAACGTACAAGTTTGTCCACCCCGGTCATCGAAGCCGGGTCCCCTCACTCCGGAGTAAGTCGCTCTCCCAACTGAACTACACGGACAGAATGTCTCACTTCTATTTGCCTTTATCTCATGTGCGTCCTGCTGGGCAGGCACATCACACGTGACTCATCGGAGAAGGCAATCCTTTGCCAATCAGCGGAGGTCCAATTCCGATACCGCCGTGGAAATGTAAGCCTTTTCTGCCGATGCACCTTCGTCAGCGTAGGTGCATCGTTAGCGTAGGTGCAGTAATCATCCGTTTCCACCGGAGCCCCATACGGAGCAGGGTTCGCTGAACTGCGGTTTCGGACACACTTCCGGTAGCCCTCTGGTTCATTCGGCCAGTGAGTTGCTCCACTGTAGCGCGTCGATTGGCCCTCACGCACCTTCGAAGCCGACGTTCAGCTCTCACATGCTGCGCAGTTTCCACGTAGCTTATTCGCAATGGTGTCATTTCTCCAATCACGATACACTTTAGCCACAGCAGCACGCGAACAGTTCACAAACTGCGCGGTTTTAGAAATACTGCCACCCTTGGCCCGAAAGCTGATAATCAACCCTTTTTGGAAATTTGATAAATCGCTCCTTTTATCCATGACAGCAACGAGGGATATGTTTTCAGATTGCCCACAGCACACCTTATATACCCTCCAAGCTAGCTCACGACACGTGCCTTCTTTCATTGACTACGCATTGTTGACGTCAAAAGTAAGAGGTGGTCAAAATAATGTGACTCGACTGTGTATATAGGAATAATCGGCGGATTAATAAGAAGCAAGGTCATTTTGTAACTGTTCGTGGGTCGTTTCCTTAACATTAATTTAAAACTCGCTTTTTGTTTTTTCAATATTCCATACGGTGTCGCGTCAATTCGACGCCAGAGTCAATTCGTCAACTACGTCAATTCTTCGTCTGCGTCAATTCATCGCGCGTCAATTCGTCGATTACGACGATTCGTCGCGCGTCAGTTCGTCGTGGTCAAATTCGTCGCGTTTACAAATTTTGGTTCCATACAAATCGCATGCAGAAAAACGTACTATTTCGGTTGTCTTCCGCCGTGATCATATTTATAAGATTTTGGTACCCAGAAAGGTTAGTAATATTACGCTTTTCTTCTTTTTTTTTTTAATTGGAGGTCTAACGACCACCGTGAGCAACTCAATGGGCTATAAGTAGTCGCCCGTCCTTACTTTGGGGTCACTGGTTCTAGGGAAGGGAGACAGCCAGTGCCGTAAGACAAACACAACATCCATGCCTTACGGGATTCGAACCCGAACTCCTTTCGGAAGAATGATCAGAGGCCATCGCTTAGACCACTGCGCCACTGGGACGGCATGTTGCGCTTTTCCATTGGCACTAAAAATAAATTAATATACCTTGGCCTAAGTTTAGATCTTTTTAACAGTTTTTCTTCCATCGTTTTCACATTCATAAGGTTTAGACAATAATTCAATTTAGTAATATTGCGCTTTTACTTAGGCGTTAAACATGAATACCTTGCCCTAGGCCTAGGCCTTTTTAACAGTTTTTATTACATCGTGTTCATACTCACAAAGTTTAGACACCATGTCAAGTTAGTATTACTGCACTTTTACTTAGGCATTAAATATTAATAAATAGGCCCTAGGCCTAGGCCTTTTTAACAGTTTTTATTCCATCGTGCTCATATTCATAAGATTTAGACACAAGGTCAAGTTAGTATTATTGTTCTTTTACTTAGGCATTAAATATTAATTCCTTAAGCTAGGATTAGGCATTTTCAGCAGTTTTATTCCGTCGTGCTCGTATATATGTTTTTCACAAGTCAAGTCAGTAATATTGCGCTTTTACTAATATTTCATACACTTGAACAAAATCTGTCAAAAGGGCCTGGACCAAAGGCGTATTGATTAATATTTAATGCCTAAGTAAAAGCGCAATATTACTAACTGGACTTCATGTCCGAACCTTACGAAAATCAGCACGACCGAAATCAAATGTGTCAAAAAGGCCAAGGCCTATTTATTAATATTTAATGCCTAAGTAAAAGTGCAATAATACTAACTTGACTTGGTATCCAAACCTTATGAATACCAGCACAAAGGAAGAAAAACAGTTATAAAGGCCTATGCCTAATGCCTACTTATTAATATTTATTGCTTAAGTAAAACCGCAATATAACTTAAATGACTTGATGTCTAAATCTTATGAATATGAGCATGATGGAATAAAAACTGTTAAAAAGGCCTAGGCCACCGGAGGTGATCACAATAATGTGCCTATTTGTTAATATTTACTGCTTAAGTAAAAGCGCAGTATTACTTAAATGACTTGGTGTCTAAATCTTATGAATATGAGCACGATGGAATAAAAAATGTTAAAAGTCCTAGGCCTAGGGCCTATCTATTAATATTTAACGCCTAAGTAAAAGCACAATAATGCTAATTTGACTTGGTGTCTAAACCTTGTGAGTATGAACACGATAGAATAAAAACTGTTAAAATGCCTAGGCCTAGGCCAATGTTTAATGCCTTGGTAAAAGTACAATAATTCTAACTTGATTTGGTGTCTAAACCTTATGAATGTGAAAACAATGGAAGAAACACTGTTAAAAAGATCTAAGCCTAAACCAAGGTATTAATATTTAATGCCTAAGTAAAAACGCAATAATACTAACTTGACTTGGTGTCCAAACTTTATAAATATGAGCACAATGGAATAAAAACTGTTAGAAAGGTCAAACCTTGGGCCTTGGCATATTAATTTATTTTTAGGGCCAAAAAAAAGCGCAATATTACTAAACTGTCTGGGTGCCCAAACCTTATAAATATGATCACTGCGAAAGACAACAGAAATCGTACGTTTTCCTGCATGCGTACAAATAAGTTTTAAAGCGTTTTAAAACAACGCAACATGTAGTTTGAGAGAAAAAACAATGCTTTTACGAATCAAAATATGAGCCTCATTATCTATCACCTTCCGCCATCGGTCGGGCAGTTGATGGATTCCAGCCATGTAGAATACTTCGTCATGTGACGCAATGAAGTTGCCAAACCATTTTTGCACTTCGTGATATGTTCGAAACCGTACAGCAGACAAACCGTGTTGCATCGATTGAAACAAATGATAGTCTGAAGGGGCTATGTCAAAACTATACGCCGGGTGCTCCAAACCTTCCCAGCCAAGCGTCAATAACGTTTCCTTGACCAATTTCGCGACATGCGGCCTAGCATTGTCATGCAGTAATTTTACGAGACGCAATCCTTTGCCTGTGAATGGAAGTTTCCGACAGATTTCCTGTTTCAGTCGCAGCAATGGTTGTTTGCAGCGGTCAGTAGCAACAGTTTGATCATGTTTCAATAGCTCATAATAGAGCATACCTTTCATATCCCACCAGACACACAGCAGAACTTTCTTGGAGTGAAAATTGCGTTTCGGTGTCGAAGTCGTTTCACCGTAGTCTACCTAGCGGTTTTTGCGTTTGGGATTGTCGTACCCTATCCACTTTTTATTACCCATAACGTTTTTTCACAAGAAAGACTTTCTGTGTTGTTTATTCAACAGATTCTAAAACTTCATGACACGCTCCTCCTTGTTCTTCTAGCTCAGGTCATGTGGCACCCATTTTCCTTCCTTCTAAATCTTTCCCATTGCTCGTAAACGATTGGAAATGATTTGTTGAGTTACCCACAGTTGTTCAGATAGTTCTTTTTGCGTTTGAAACGAATATTCATCCAGCAATGCTTGCAGTTCCTCATGTGCAATTTTCTCCAGGGCGCCGCTACGTTCTCTGTCGCTAATATCAAAATCACCTGCTTTAAACAGTTTAAACCAAAACTTACACGTGCTTTTCGATATAATATTCTCCCCCAGAACAGAATTGATCGATGCACATGCTTTTGCAGCACTTTTTCTTTGATGAAATTCGTAACGAATACAGTGTCGAATAAATGCAGTATCGCTTGCCATCTTTCACCTACCGATGTGCAAGTGCGTTTGACTGTTGGGCAAACTTCTGTGTCGCATTTTACAGTCTGGAGCAGTTACTGTCACAGGAAAACAACGCTGGGGAATGTCGGATATGTAAATTAGTGGTATACGTCACACAAAAAACGCTTTAAAACTTATTTGTACACCTAATATGTAACCCAAAATTTGTAAACACGACGAATTTGACCGCGACGTATTGACGAAGTCGACGAATTGACGCTGGGGACGAATAGACGTATGACCATATCATACCAGCAACAGAAATCCAAAATTTTAGGGAACTCCAGAGACTAGATTCAAACATAGAATGCTAGTTTTTTTTTTTTTTTTTTTTTTTTTTTCAAACTTTCAGAGCATTTTTTGACTTTGTTCGGAGTGCCGAGCCACTATGCCAAATGCCGAGAACTCCACTCGTTTCATCCGGGACTGGAATCTGACTCCATCTCGGACGAATGATTTCAGCAAAACTTTACAGACCACTCTGCAACCAGGGCGGTGAAAACAAGTTGAGAAAGTGCGTCATAAACGTTGTATCTTTAAAACATGTAACATAGGAGTTTAAGAGAGACTTAAAAACTTTCGATATATATGCAAGCATAGTTGTAAACCTACTGATCAGAAAAGGCCAATTTTTGACATATTACATTATGTCAAGCTACAAATAATCAAACATAAACTGTTTCTCAATTAATCGAAGGTTCTCTCCGGAATCTGACAAGAATCTGACAAGGTTGAAGGTCAGCGCCTCGTGGAAGGGGGACAGAGAAAAGGAGGGGTTCTCCGAAGCGAGGGGAATAATAGAGAGAGAGAAGTAGAGGTGAGCTTGGAAGACGAGTAGACGTGTGGAGTTTGGGCTCCGAGGAACGAAGTTTCTGATTTAGCGTGAAGCCGAGTGCTTCGGGAGAAAGCGTGGAGTCGGAACGACTCTAATATTAGAGTTGCCATAAGGCAACTGATTTTTGATTGAACAATTCGTGACGGACGTCGCATGTGAAACAAGTTCTTCGACGTGGACATTGGCACAGGAACCAAACTCTTACCAATACTTCTGCTTCATTAAATTTATTGTCTTTCTTACTCAC
Organism: Macrothele yani; assembly: GCA_039090855.1. Classification (NCBI taxonomy): domain Eukaryota; kingdom Metazoa; phylum Arthropoda; class Arachnida; order Araneae; family Macrothelidae; genus Macrothele; species Macrothele yani. Next base: position 65,983,230 of record CM077005.1, read on the forward strand.
GGAGTAGTTATTGAAAGTTGATGAAGTGCTTTATGGTAGCCATGATCTCCCTTCCTTTATTCGCGGATAATTTAAACAAAAAGGCGGATGAAGAGGGGCCTGGATAATAAATTTATAATTAATAAATTACGAGAGTGGGGACCTCAGATAATTTGCTGTCCGTGGGGAGTTGTTGAAATAACTCCTGGACGCCTATCGGAAAGAAGTCAGGACTTAGCACGAGAGCCTATGTCTCACCCCTACAGCTCTTCCATCACATTCCGTCAGTTTCTGCGGCCTTCCTGAGCGTTTTTGGATTTGTACTGGTCTGCTACCATCTCTTCACGACATCATTTACAGTTGACTTTGATATGTTTAGTTTAGCTGCAGTGCTCTGTGTGGAAATATTACTCAAGTTTCCTCCTGTGACCAGCCCACGCTGGAACTCGGTATGTCCACGGCATATCCGCTTCAAAGTTACTGATAACACGAGGTAGTAGCTGGTTTGTCATTTTCATGTAGGACTTCCGTCCACAGTGAGTAGAGTTTAGGTCCCAGCCACCTACAGCGAGATCGCCTTTTGGGCAGGACACAGAAACGGAAGGAATGAGAGCAAGTCTAGCGACTTTTTTGACAGAACAGTTTGTAGTGAGATTAGAGTACAGTAGATGGCGCCACCGTACAAGTACGATATTGCACATAGATGGGTGAGAGAATTTCAGGGAGGACATAGGAAAGGATACCCATTTAGCCAGTGGGTCCAGCCTGGGGGCCGTCACTTTACGTGCTCGTCCGATGCACGGCGGATATTCAGCGATTGATAGTAAATCACACCATTTCTGAAGGATCAGCCCAGGCTAGAACCTGGGGACCCAGCATCGATAACCTGAAACACTAACCACTAAGCCATCCACGGCTCTACTGATAACACGACGGAACATCTCAGCTTTATATACGTGCCTCCCCACTCACTGCGCACGTTCCTGCGCAACCTTTCTTTGCACTTATGCAAATATTTGATAGTGCCTGAACACTTTCGATAATATAATGCAAATAGAGGGAATAGCTGGAGGTTGTGAAAAAACAACTGAAACATTCATGTCTTCATGTAATCTGACCTATCTGTAAGGGGTTGTCACAGAAGGTAATTCCTAGTTTTCCAATGAAAGAGGTAAGAGTAAAAACTGAATGCCATTTATTTTGTTTGCTGCATTTCGATATATGTCGGTTTGTCCAATAATTATTTTTCTTAATATGCGGCTAAAACAACAAGGCAGAATATTACGGAGTTCAAGGGATTTATGAGATCTTTGGTTTACGCAGAACTTCATATTATGCGAGATCGTTACACTGTATGTGGGTTAGACTGGAAACAGTTTGCGTTTATATGTTATACCAAAGCATGTAAAAAAGTAAAACAAATAATCATCTGTATCAATTACCTTTTTGTCACTCAGCCAACCCCACATTATAGCACTTGAGGCGTACACTATTGATTTAAGAGAGAACATCATGCCTATTACGGTTTCTGAGATGTTGAACTGTAGAAAGAGAGGAAAGCACGTCAATCGTATTCTGGTAAAGAAAAACAATCTGCTTTTTAAGTGACCAAGTGAGCGATTAATGGAAGTAAATATGCAATAATAAAAACAGAAGAACAGATTTGAACAAATCACATAGAGATTTCAACAGAATATGTTTATTTGTATTTCACATTCTGCAGCGACTTTACCATGTATACAACCCAAACTCTTAGGACAAAACGTATTTCGCATCTTCTTTTTTTTTTGTTTCGCTGTGATATCACAAGCAACGTTTTAATCTCCGTGGATTTCTTCCACTAATCTGACAGACCTGAAGTTTAAACTACTATGGCTTTGACGAATTTCGAGAAATTTTCATATATGTTAAAGGTTTTTGAAATTTCTAGCTGTATAACTGAAATGAATTTACCAACTGGTTTTGATTTTTCACAGACCTTTTTTATTGTTTACACAACTTTGCTGGGTTAAAAAAGATATCTTTCATTTGCAGTTCTTCACCTATAACATGTTTCCTTTAAGCGAAATGCCTCGAAGATATTTCCCTTTGCGAAATGTATGTGTAAAATCACGTTGGCATGGAATTTCATACTGAGAATGTATGAAATTTCGCGTCAGCGTCATTTCAGTAATGTGAAATTTGTTGAATTGTACCCCGGCGATAAACTGAAAACGTTTCGATTTTGCTGTCAACATGCTACACAATATTCATAATAAGGAAAGTTTCCTGAAAAGTGTTTTATTCAGCTATGATGAAACGTTTCACGTCTGTGGTGTTATCAGCAGGCTTAAATGCAGAATTTGGGGAGTCTGAAAACCCACATGCCTTCTGTGAGATTGACCGTGACAGCCATAAAGTTAACGTCTGGTGTGGTCTCCTGCACGACCACATCATCGGCCCATTCGTTTTCACTGAAAACACAGTCACGTCGAATGTTTATTTGGTCATGCTGATTAAGTTTGTGCCCCCCCCCAATTGGAGGGCCTTTAACCGGCTGTCATCTTCCAGCAGGTCGGTGCACCCCCGCACAGGGCACTACGTGTTCCTTAGTTTCTTGATGAAACTTTCCGGGCCGCCCCGGTGGCGCAGTGGTCTAAGGCGCTGGCCTCTGATCATTCGTCCGTGAGGGGTCCGGGTTCGAATCCCGGTGAGGCATGGATGTTGTGTTTGTCTTACGGCACTGGCTCTCTCCCTTCCTTGGAACCAGTGACCCTAAATTAGGGACGGGCGACTGCTTATAGCCCATTGAGTTGCTCACGGTGGTCGTTAAACCTCCAATAAAAAAAAAAAAAAAAGAAACTTTCCGGAGTAATAGATTGGATGGGATGGGGGTTTCAATTCCTTGGCTTCTACGTTCACCGGAACTTACCCCTAGAGTTTTTTCTGTGGGGCTATGTGAAGGAAATTGTGTACCGCACAAAGGTTCCGGATGCTGATGGGCTGAAGTTCAATATTACAGCTGCTATCATAACAATTCCTGAGAACATGCTCGAGAGAACATGGCAGGACGTCGAGTACCATATAGACATTATGCGTGTATCCAACGGTGCGCATGTGGAGCTCTACTTGCATGTTAGAGACCCCTAGAGTTTTTTCTGTGGAGCTATGTGAAGGATATTGAGTACCGCACTAAGGTCCGGATGTGGATGAGCTGAAACACAGTATTACAGCTGCTACCACAACATAAAAACAAACTTCGAAACGTGCTGTTCAACACGCAATAAACAGATTTTTGTTCTCTTGTTCCGTTTCTGTTTTATTGAGGGTCAAAGTTGTAAAGATAATTTTGGAGCACCCTGTATGATCACCTTGCCGACACATAGTATTTCTTGGGAAGCGAAGACGATGCATGCTTACACACTTGTCGTTTTATTTTTCAGTCTCTTAGTCAAAGTGGTGAATCCATGTTTCACCATTCTAACAAGCCAAGACCAGAAATTTCTTGGATCCGCACGATGCAGCATGTTCATGTTGGTAAAGCACATTTAACCCTAACTTCCGTCGCCTGTCAACATTTGCTGGGCTCACTGTACAGTGAGCTTCTTCAGATTCAATGAATTCGTCACGATTGAATCAACGTTGTAGATCGAATTGCTTAAAAAAGTCAGCTATACTCTGAACAGTCCTTCTTCTGTCTAGCATCAGGGCGCATACATGGGGTTGACGTTTTCTTCAGAGACCGCAGGGACCATTCCTCCGAATTACCCTGAATTTTTGCATTATATAATTATGAAACTCTTTTTGCAACATGCATCTCAAATACAGGTATTTTATTCAACCCGTAGTTCCTTTTTCTCCGTTTAGCAAAGTTTCTGCGGTTTAGTTCACAAAATCCAGGGGAAAATGTTAAAACGGATGAATCTATAACGTTGAAAATTGGTACAGTTGCATACAAAAAATATTTCCATTTCATATTACCAAGAGGTACAGTATGTTAAAACATTAATCTATTTCAAAACCCTTCGTAGCTTTTCATTCACAAGTTGACTTCTTTAACTACTAAGTACCAACGTGAAAAATTACAGCACAAGTAGATTTTGTCGCATTAGGATTTAGTTTCCTGTTGGAGTTTCATCACTTTCTTAAATGTTCATTTTGACTAGCCGTTATGCTTTCTATGTGGAAAGTGCGGTATATTTTTCCTGTTTTTCCTTGGGAAGAATTTAGGTACTTTAAGAACACTTGTTAAAATTTATTGTTGAAGTTGCATCACTTTGTGTAATGTCGACTTTTCAGCCATTATGCGCTCTGTGTGTAAAGTGTGGTATATTTTTCTTGCTTTTCATTAAGAAGGACGAAAACAGTGCTAAAAAAATTCTAACTGTCATGTTTTTTTCGGTGTTACATACACCTCTAATCCTCCAATCAAACCTTTCTTTTGAGTTTCTATGTCCTTATGTAAATTTAGTTTCTCCTCGCTAAATATTTTCTGAATTAACTCCACAGAATTTCTCCCGACGAGCTGTCAAAGTGTAGTCAAAAGGTAAATAAATCGAAAAGAGTTTATTTGGAGCGATGTTTAGAGCTACGTTGAGAGACTGAGATCTGATATTCTGAGAGATATATTATGAGGCAAATACGATATGTAAAATAAGGTTGTGTTATACACCCATTGTCATAAAAATCCGCTCACCGAGAAGGAGGCGTGAGATTGAAATGAGGTTTTAGTAGTGAGATGGTACATACCAAGGACAAAAGTGATTGCAATATCACAGTAGCAGGACGATTTCCCGCATACATACGGTATACATTCCGGTCAGCGGTAATACCGCGTCGGACCGCCTAGTGCTCAGATACATGCGGTGCTACGGTCCGTCCGGCATGGAGTCAAAGAGACGCCGAATGTTATACTGGGACAGATTGGCCTACACTTCTTGCAACTGACGCTCTAAATCACGAACACTGGGACACGGATAAAGTTGGCGTCCCATCTGGTGCCACAAGTGCTGGATGGGCTAGAGATCAGGTGATCTGGCTGACCACGGAAGCTTCGAAACATGACGTAAACAGTCCTGGGAAACCCGAGCCGTGTGCAGACGGGCGCTATCTTGTTGGAAAATAGTTCCGGGCCGCCCCTCCAGGAAAGGCAGCACATGGGAACGCAGGATCTCTTGTACTTAGCTCTGGGCTGTGAACGGCCCTCGGATCACTGCGAGGGAAGTCCGCCTGACATACGCGATTACTTTCCAGACCATCGCGCCTGCAGTTCGAGACGTGTGCCGCTGTACAGTGAGGTTGGGATTGTAGCGCTAAACTGCGGTCCTCCACACTCTAACACGGTGTTCGTCCGTTCCCATATGAAACGGGATTCGTCGCTGAACAATATACGTCACTAGTCCGTAGCATATCACGCTGCTCGCTGCTGAGACTACTGCAATCGACGCCGACGATGGTCAGGTGTTAATGGCAGAAAACGTGAGGGCCGTCGTTAGTGCAGATTCACCTCCACCAGTAACCTGGAAATGGTTCTGGTGGGCACCAAAGTCCCTTGTACAGCAGCCACATGTCTCTGGATATTGGGCAATGACGTCGTTGCTTCTGTGCGTGCCGCTCTCACAATCCCACGGTTTTCTCTGCTGGTGTTGTGTCTGGGTTGTCCAGAGCCAGTCCACCGTGTCCATTGCTCCCAACACGATCGTACAGTACTGTCCAACAGGCCCAAACGGCGACAAGATTCGGCGCGCCGGCAACCCTGCCTCTCTCACCCCGACGATACGACCTCGTTCCAACTTCTTCAGTTGCCCGTATACGCACATCTACTGCGGCTCCTCGGCATGTCTATCGCACGGGGATCTCACCTGACTCTTACTGTGCACTTTGGCATGAATGTGGAGTCCCCTGCGCGGCTGTTTATAAGCCCCAAACCTTGTGATTGCAGCGACGGTCTTGGACGCGCGGTCACGCGGAATCGAGCAAAATTTAATCATTTGCATGTCTGCCCTCCTCGTATCTATTCGCCGAATTTCGCGTTAATCGCATGGTTTTTTCTTGGTTCGCGGATTTTTATGACAATGAGTGTATTTGGTGACAGTGAGCGATAGTTGTTAAACGTACATGTATATTGTTACGAAGTAAGAGCTTGAAGAGCGTTTCACCTTGATGTTACAAGAGACGCATTGACAACAAGAATACTTTACGTGGTGGAGATACATTGTACAATAAAGAGGACTTTGGACTTACTGTCTCATCACTTACCATGGACCGTTTATGAGAGTCTCTAACCTGTATCTGTATATTTATCAATATTTAATTAATTTTGCAACAACATGCAACGAACAAACAACGAGAGAATTGGAATAATAAGAGATTCTAAAGTATCTAAATTCAGCAAGTTAATTTTAAGTCCAGTGACACTTAAGTTATAACGAAGTAAATTTCTCCGTCATTTTTGTCCACGCCAGGATTCGAACCCGGATCCCCTCATTCCGGAATAAGTTGCTCTACCAATTGAGCTACGCGGACGTTTTATTCTGATTCCTATCTGCCTTTATGTCGTGTGCGTCCTTCGGGCAGGTACGTCACATCTCCTGGTACGTTACATCATCTATCCCTTATTTTTTTTTTTTTTTTTTTTTTTTTTCGAAGTGCTGGAGAAAGGATTCTCTTATTTTTCCTATCTCGCGGTGTGGAAATAACATCACGCCAATGCGAGATTTTGAACAGTCGGGTCATCCGGATAGTTCGGGCGCCATTATAACGAAGTAAATTTCTCCGTCATTTCTGTCCACGCCAGGATTCGAACCCGGATCCCCTCATTCCGGAATAAGTCACTCTACCAATTGAGCTACGCGGACGTTTTATTCTGATTCCTATCTGCCTTTATGTCGTGTGCGTCCTTCGGGCAGGTACGTCACATCTCCTGGTACGTTACAAAGTTTAAATTGAAGTGAAATAAACCTTGAACTAAGTTTTTCTACAACCAGTTAGATCCGACTGTTCTATACCCGAAAGAAAAGAACATATTTTCCCAAAGAGCGTAGCGCTTGGTAAAAATCAGCCAAAAGCACTTGCCCATTTCTTTCCTAAAATAAATCAAAATGCTTTTCTCAACACCATATAACAATTCATCATACATGAACTTAATTACGATGTTGGGTTTTTTATTTGAACAAAGGTTTGCAATATTTGGCTCAACACCAAACAAACACAATCTTAAATCTGGTTCCTCATCGAGTTATTTCTGTAATTTGATTTAAAAAGAGAATAAAATTTAAATATTCCCTCACACAAATATCTGGTGGAAAATGGTGGGATAACTTTGAAAGTGTTCTTGCTGAGAGCTGAAAATTCAGTTTTAACTTTCAGCCAAAAATTTGTAAAGCTGTAATTTTTAGCACGTCTTTTGCAAAAAAGATCGTGCCTATGTTACCGGTTTGTCCGTCCATCTGTACCCACAATATCTCTGCAACTATTAGTCCGATTTGAAAAATTAATTTTGCATTGGGAATCTTGAAACATGCGAATGATGATCCTTCATTTCATTTCTTTTTACGATGTACAATTTCGCCGCTAGAGGGCGTAAATGCAGATGAAGTCGAATTCAAAAATACATTTTATTCCACATATTTTCTTCTAAACATCTGATTGAAAAAGTTATTTTATCTTTCGATTCTATTTATGTCGAAGAGTATTTTAGATATGGTTACTTTTTCATATTACGCATAGACTTTCCGCAAGGGGGCGTAAAAAAACATTACATTTTTCCCGATAATTCTTTTTCTAAAACACTGATTTGAAAGCTTTTTTCTTCAGCGAATTCACCTCCTGATGGAAAATCTTTTGCATATAATTTCAAATTTTTTGTTAAGAATACTTTGGCCACCAGGGGTCGTAAGGGTTAATTTTTGCTTGTGATGTATTTGCCATAAAATATAAATTTCTAAAATATCGAATTAAAAAATTCTTTCGTGGACTGATGCCACTCACATTGATAAACTTTTTTCGGAATATTTTCTTCTTAAAATATTCCACAGTTTCTCCGCCAGGGGGCGTAGATGTATATCTTATTTTTGTCAATATCTCTACTTCTAGGAGTCCGATGTGAAAAATTTCTTCTTTGTTGGATAGTGTTTCCAGTGTTACATGTTTTTCATATAATTTGAAAATTTTCAAGTAATTTATAGACTTTCCGCTAGGGATCGTAAAGGTAAATCCCCCCCCCTATATCTCTGCTTCTAAATCTCCGATTTGAAACATTCTTTCTGCACCGGATACAGCACCTGATGGGAAACCCTTTGCACATAATTAAAAAATTTTGTGAAAAATGGTTTGGCCACCAGGTGGCGTAAGTCTTAATTTCCGCTTCTGATGTGTTTGCAGTAAAATATGAGCTTCTAAAATCTGGATTAAAAAAACGTCGTTTGTTGACCGATACTACTCATGTCCACAAACCTTTTAGGAACATTTTCTTCTTGAAATAATGCATGGTTTGTACGCTAGGGGCGTAGATGTATATCTTATTTTTGTCAATATATCTACTTCTAGGGATACGATTTGAAAAATTCCTTCTTTGTTGGATAGTGTTTCTGATGCGAAATGTTTTTCCTATAAATTCAAAATTTTCAAGTAAATCATAGACTTTCCGCTAAGGGGCACAAATGTGAGTTATTTCTGCTTCTAAAACTCAGATTTGAAAAATTCTTCCTGTATCCCATACAAGACCTGATGGAAAATATTTTCACACAATTTCTAATGTTTGGTAAAGAATGGTTTGGCCACGAGGGTGCATAAGTGTTAATTTCTGATTCTGATGTATTTGTAGCAAAATCTGGACTCCTGAAAACTCGACTAATTTTTTTTTCTTGGACCGATACCGCTCATGTGGAAAAACCTTTTGTGAATACTTTCATCCTACAATAATGCATGGTTTTCCCACCAGGGGACGTAAAATCACATCGTATTTTTGTCGATATCTCTGTTTCTAAGAGTCCGATTTGAAAAATTATTTCTGTGTTGGAGAGCGTTTCCGGTGCAAAATGTTTCTCATATAAATTCATGTTTTTCTTAACGTACATGTCTGCAACCAGAGGGCGTAAGCTCACGATTCCGTTTACAGCAATATCTGATGGATTAAAAACCCGATTGAAAAACTTCTTTCTTCCGTCAGATACTATTGTTTTCCATACTGGTTCCATTGACTTTGAATAGCTTTGATAAATTTAATTTGCGTCAGAACGGATTCAAAAGACGTGCTTATTACACCCGAAAGTTCGGTGTCATCTTTCTTTGTTTAAAGTTGTTTGTAGCCCAAAGTCCGTTGACATGTCAAATAAAATTTTCTTTTTCATCCATTGTCGATTCATCAGTCGAGAGACGTAAGTGACTTATTAAATACAATGGGAATCCAGTTCATTTATTAAAAATTTCACAGAAATAATCACTTTAAAAAATTTAAGATGATCAGTGATTGTCTTTCTTGATAGCCTGATCCAAAGAGTGTTCATTTTCTAATAAGAAGTTATGTCAATCCATAAGGTAATGTTGCTTTTTTAATTGTGTTTCCAATAATCATACTTTCTTACTTCGCCATGAACATTGCGCGTTTTTATATTATATTTGCACCCTGTAATGATGTATCTAGACGCCATTACAGAATTTTTAGCGGGAACCAACAAATAGGTACCACTACTATTGCGTAAACTGCTTTCAATTCATGAAAATATGCACGTGTAAAACAAGAATAATGCAGTTTTTTTTATCTATTTGTCAGCCATGAAAACAGTCTAATCGAATAACTATTCATCAAACAAGATGAGTTTGATATCCTGATCGACATGCGAGTGGCCCCATCTCTGACGAACTAATATTTCAATTTGGCCTTTGGACCAGAAGAGTTATTAAATCGCTTCCTTTGTTCGTCTTATCACACAAATTCTTTATCACGAAACATTTTTGAGATATCTTTGAGTTCAAAACTGACACTTAAAAAATATTTGCCTTTATTTGTCCAACTACAGATGGAGTATGACTCTGTATCAGTCGTTGACTCTGTATTTTCTGTATCATCTTAGCTTGCCTTACGCAAGTCTCACCCGGTATGCTTATGTAAAGGTGATTTCTCTCCTGCTGCGTAAATCTGTTTGGAATACTTTTTGCTGTCCCTGTCTTTCTCTCTATTAGTGTTTTTACGGTACGCACTGATTCTGTCCTTTATCCGAAATTATAATGCTATAAATTATGAGCAAGCAACTGCTGATAAATAGCTCTAGATCTGATGGGTACGGGAAGGAGATTTCTAACCCATGAACGACTGAATCCATAACTGATCACAGTTCGCTTCAAAATACCTGAGTTGTTTACATTCTTCACCGTTTCTGAGTCATATATACTGTACGTCCCCCATATGACCGCTGTATATAAAATAACTCTTCCAAAAAACGAAATGTTTACGGATGTCATAACAAAAGTTCTGCACACTGTCCATTTCTGAGAAAAGTGTGAGGTAACGGAGAAAACTTACCTTATTGTAGTTCATTGTACTCCCCTCCGCTTCTAATGGCAGCTTGCCAGCAGTGAGATAGGACACCCAGCAAAAACAGTCTTGCTGGCACAGCACTATGTTGCGGCTGCCGAACCGTCAATAAAATGTCCGGGCGGCCAACAGAAGGGCCAGCAGTTCAGGCCAACAGTTGGCACCCCCATCAGTTGTCATATGGCACAACAGGGCCATCAGTTGTCCATCACAGGCAGTAGCTGCCACAAGTGGCTCTTCAGTGGCCCTGCAAACACGTGCCAGAAATGATGGCTTGCCTAATATGGTCCGCTAGTTTGCCGGTAGTGGCAGCCGGCAGCCACGTGACGTAACTGATGGCTTGCCGAATCTTGTCCGCCAATTTCCCAGTAGTAGCCATAAAAAAAATAATAAAAATAAAGGATAACTGCAGTTTCCCAAACCTACAACTTTTTTTGTCCCCTTCACAAAAGTTCCGAATTATAGCACTGTGCTGTGGAAATTTTCTCAACAGACCGGAAAAACACCCGTTCGGATCTGGTTGGAAACAAACCAGGGCCGTCGGCGTGGGAAGCGAGCGCTCTACCGACGGGACTGATGTGCCACTTACAAGCGCATGCTTGAAGCTGTCTCTTACCTGCGGAATGTGTAATGGAACGGTTCTCTCATTCATTTTACAATATTGCGAGGTATTTTTCATAAAAGTCAGTTTCATATAATTCATAAATTTATTTTTTCAACGTAACGATAGTTTTTTTTTTTTTTTTTTTACCTTAAGGGAACTTCACTCATTTTCAAGGAGTGTACCAACTTAAAGTCGCTTTCTAAAGTTTTGTGCTTTCCTTGTCGTCTTGGAAGGCGATTGTTGAATTAATATACGTATATTTACCCTGGGTCATGTCACATACTGTTACATTTTTAACGGTGTATCTTTCCTTTCCATTGTCCGAAGCTACATTTATTTTAAAGAGGAAAGATATTTTATTTTACTTCTCGTTATTTTTAGAAGCGAACTCCTCTCAGTCGTGTGCATTCAACCCATGGATGAATGAGTACATTATATCCACATAGCATTGCTTTTTTTTTCTTTCAAATAATTAATAAATTTTGTACGCGTATAATTTTTTTTTTTTTTCGAACAAACGTTTTTTTGATGTCTTTCCAGGACATTTATTTCAAGCGGTTTCAAATTATTTCTTTTTGTACACCCACTCCATTCCATGAATTGTTATTCATGGGAATGGAGTGGGTGTATTTCATGGCTTAATCTGATATCTTCGTCGACGTGGAATTTCATTAAGAAACTAATTCGCCTTTCTACATATGGCTTTTTTTTTCTAAACATCCGCTAAAATAACACGATGGTGATAGCGTCGTCTTCAACTAACTGCTATTATGACAGACACACAGCAAGTGTTGTTTCTGCACATGCGCAGTCCCGTTGCTTCCACCTGGTGTTGGAGTTGCATAGGTTGCCAGCAACGGGCCACTTGTGGCACTTGCTTGGAGGCCTACAATTCACGGCGATGCTGCAGGGCCATCAATGGCTCGCCAACTGAGAGCGCTGCCACCAACGGGCCGCTACCGACCCGTGAGCGGCAGATTTCAGCCAGCAGTGACCCATCAATGCCAGATGGTGGCCAGCAGTTTCCAGCACTTGTGTTTTTGCTGGGCATGGATGCCTCGCAGCACGCCATCATTGTTCACCTGTCGTATTACTAGGGTCACGTCCAATAACAGTTCATCCAGTGATTCGCAGCGGATTCCGCGGAGCCGATTTTTTAACTTTGGGAAAAGATCAAAGTCGGGTGAACTGAGATCAGGGCTGCATGGTGGGTGGGATAAAGTTTCCCAACCATATTTCGACAAAAGTCCCCATACCTACGCTACACTGTGACACGAAGCGTTGTCATGCAGCGAGATCGCTCCCGCTTCCAACACGCTCGAGCGATTTTGAGGAATTTTCGGTTTCAACTTTGTCCTCAGAAAGAAATTATGCTTTGATCAAGAGTTCCTTCCCCACAAACTTGTTGCAAGGCAGAAGTTTGGATCTGTGTCGGAGTTTTTCCCCGCAGAGTTTCAATTTTCACTCTCGAGCGCTGGTCTAACGCTGTGACTCGACCTGAGGAACTGCACGCTTCCATTTCTAAACCCTTCTACATCCCCACAGAGAATGATAGCGTGTTGTTCGGACACCACTGAGTTGCTGAGAGTCTGACCTTGACATGACCCAATCAATTTTCAGATTGCATCATCGACTTCCGTTTTAGATTAACGTGTGCAGAACTTATAACCCTCGTAGCAGGTCTTTTGTAAAAACAGAACGTACTTATGCTATCATTTTGTCCGTCCGTTCCTGGGAACCATATCTCTGCAAATATCAGTGCGATTTGAAAACTTCTTTTTGCATTGAGAAGCTTGAAATATTGGAATAATGATCCTTGCATTCTGTTTCTTTTTCCAATTCACAACTTCGCGGCTGTGTTCCGGTTTTATCGTTCTGGACATTGTAATGGTTGGGAGACATCATTTAGTGGATGAACAGAGATGCAGAGCGATGAAAGACTAGAGACAGGCCAAGGTCAGATGGAAGTTCTAAAATGGTTGCATGTTAGCCCTTCTGTGGTCCATAGACTGTAGAACCAACTTCAAAATACGCAATCATCCTGAAGGAACAGCAAAGCAAAGACAAGGGCTACGGCATCCGTGGAAAACCGATATCTCCGGTTAACTGCGGGGAGGAACAGGACAGCTATCCCGTCACAGCAGCGATATACCCTTGCTGCGGCAATAGGAACGGTCGTATCAACTCCACTCTGCGCAGAAGGCTTCACGAAATAAGTCTTTATACTAGACAACCAACACTTTGCGTAACCGTTACCCCCAGTTATAGGGGAGAACGTTTTAATTGGAGAAGACTTCACGGCAATCGGACTATAAATAAATTGAGTCAGTACTCTTCCCAGATGTGTCCAGATTTGTTTTGTAGAGCGATTCTAGGGGTGCTCTGATCTGGAGAAAATGAAGAAAACGCTCTCATTCCTCTATGACCCGTGAAATGGACACTTATGATGGTTGAAGGGATCTGGTTTGTGGTGGCATCTCGTTGGGTGAACGTACAGACCTGTACGGGTTTTCAAGGGGAACCATGAATGCTCGACTTTATAGGGATGATATCCTGGACCCGTATGTTCTCCCCTATGCATGTACAATAGGAGATGCATTTCTCCTATAACCAGGGCTTGATTTTTGCACGTGCACAGGGCCTCAGAATTTGTAGGGACCTCCAAACTACCTTAATAGTAGTATAAATTTTCAGAACCAAAATATATATTCTGTTATAGCACGAAATTATCATACGGTTCGATTTCAAAATTTAGGATGAGATTTTGGAAACCAAATTATTATTATTTCGTATAATAAAGCTCAAGTGTTGGGCTGAGCTGAGCCAGTGTATCATCTTAATCTCACCCTTATTTGTAACAATCAAAATGAAATGGGGACAGCCTATATTCGGAGCAATAGAGTATATTATACATGAAAAGCATTTCAGCAAACATGTAGAATTTTCTAAACAATATTTTTATTATTAATATTAGTCTTGTGAGAACAAAAATTGTGAACCAATATTCATAATTATGTACGGTTTATTTTTACATAAAGAAAAATACAAAAAAGTTCGATTGGCATTACTTTATTTAAAGACTGTTGTAATAATTTACATGGAGTGTTGGAATAATTTATCCCACAACGTGTGTGATAAATTATGGTAAACTAGGTGTTTTAAATTATATCTGGAAGGATTGTTATTTGTTTCCATAAATAATACTATAAAACAAAAGAAAAAGAATTCCAGAGTAATTAATGTTACAGCTGTAAGCTCTGCGGGTGCGGGGAAGTACAAGCAGTGTAAGTGCTCGTCTATTACAAGCCACATTGGCTATAAAATTGACTGGCATGTGGGATGTGTTTTAATGTTTTTACAGCTAGAAAAACTGCTTGCAAATAAAATATTTACCAGTAAATAATTTTTTTGACTGTTTGACTGAAAAGTTTAATCGAGGGGGCCCAGTCATAGGATGTGCACAGGGCCTCGACTGACCAAAGTCGGGCCCTGCCTACAACAAAATAACCGTCCTTCCCACCGAGCTAGTCTGGTAGAACAATATCTTCAAGAGGAAGCCATTGTTCATATGTTTTGGCCAGCCAGGTCTCCCGACCTTAATCCGATCGAGCATGTCTGGCATTTGCTAAGGAGATATGCTGCTGCCCTCAGGCTTCTTCCGCGAGACCTAGAGGAGCTTAGACTGGCTTTGGGCAAACAATGCTCGTTTCCACCTACTGAGCTCTTAGACACCATCATTAACACCATGAAACATCAATGTGAGGCCTGCATTGCTGTGAGACGTGATCACACTTCCTATTGTGGTGCTTTGGATATTTCATTCTGACATCTTATTTTTCATCTGGTTCCGTATATGAACGTTTTATCGGAATGAAGTGTTTCTTACAAAATGTTTTAGGGTCTTTCCCTGGAGAACAACAGGATACAGGTTTTTAACCAAATATCATAACATTCCAACGTGTATTTTTTTGAGTTATCGCGATTTTTCATTTTTTTCTTTAATTTATGGTGGCCAGAATAGATTGGCTCGGGTTCGAGTCCCGTATGAGACATGGGTGATGTGTTCCCTGAACTCCCAGGATTTTTTCTTCTTTTACGATATGACTGGAAATGAGTCGAACCATGATGGTTGATAAAAATACATGGTCCACGCAATTAAAATGTTTGAATTTATCACATAAGACGTAAATGTGTTACGTCTTATGCAGCCAAATGTATGGCAGTGGATTTGCTATTGTATGCTGTCAAGTGTACGATTATACGAATATTTTTAAACGATGTGTGACGTAAATTTGAATTTGTGTAATCTCATATAAATTTGGTTTCTTCCCGTTAAACGTTTTACGTTTTTCTGACTTAACGAGACATTATTCCTCTGAATGAGTTTTCCAGAATTGGCAACCTGACAGTAGGTCAAAAGGCAATTAAAACGATGAGAAAAAGTGCTTAGTTTTTCTGCTGAGTATGATGTCCTGTGTGTTAGACGAGGAGCGATAAGAATTGTACAAACAAAATATAGCAAATACTAGTTTAAATAGCTGGCGTTATATCATAGTGCATGATATCAAGTGTTCATCTGGACTTTCCATAGTTGACATTAGATTAGTAAGTACTGACTCTATTGATCATTTTTCCTGGATCTTCTATTTTAAAATGTCTAATTAAAAATTTGCCAATTTTTAATTTAGATTGCAGGTGTTACGAAAACACAAAGATTGAATAAAACTATAAGGGTTAAGAAAATAATCATCATGTAACCTTTAGTTTTGAAACAGACATTTCTACAGCACTAAATCATTTTTGTTTTGTCGATTTTAAGTCTGCATTTGTGATGTGCATAAAATAAAATCTGTAACTCCAAAGACTAGGCTTAAAGTTACTTCAATAATAATGCCTCCATGGCCGCGTTAAGGGGTGGGCCAACGGGGACGGTGCCCAGGGCCCCGACCTGAACTGGGGCCCCCAACGCCACGAGAGTCCTATGGGTTAACAAAAACCAAACACTTTCACTACTCACCAGAACGTTATTTTTTTTTATCTTCCGCTTTTTTTTTTTTCAAACCTTGCTCGTAGCTTTCATTTCCCGAGGAGACAAGAGTTAAGATGGATCTTTTGTGACAAAATAAGAAACAAAAAAGAAAAGCCGACCTCTCTCCCGATCCTGAGTGTGGGTGAGTTTTGATGGTCATGAGGACCACGCGCAAATCACATTTTTTCCGAATCACTTTTTATTTTTGAACGGTCACTTGTGTTGTCTATCTATACGAAGAAGTGCACGTATGTATATTACAGAGGTTAGTCCACCTGGGTTACTTATATATACTATATATATATATATATATATGTTTTCAATCTCCACTGTTTAAAAACAAAAGTAACGGGGGCCGCATATCAGCATTTTTGTCCGGTACATCATACTGTCAAGAAACGGCGCTGGTTGATTTATATCTTCTGCTTTTTTAATTTAATTTTCGTTGAATAATTTTTAGAATGGGGAAGAAGCTTTATATCTTTCAGCACAAATTTTCTTGTAATTTACTAACCAACTATTAATAAATGTCAGTGCATTTGGTACACTTAACGGAGTCCTACAATTTTGTCATGCACCATTTTTCATTCAATTGGTATTAAAAGGTTACTGGACATAGAATGTTTCTTCTCTGGGATAACATGTTGATGGGTGGTGAATATACACTGGCGGAAAGTGAAAAAATAACACCAAGAAGGAGACTTCTGATACCAACGAAATTTATACAACATAATAACGGAATACAGACGATAACGTGATCAAACCATTATGGCAAAATACAGCTGTATTTGCTGGTAAACTGAAAAATAACATTTCCATGTAACACGATTAGTACGAGGTTGAACCGCCATGAACTGCGTCACACTGTGAAATTCTGGCATGGAGTCTGTCGTACAGATGTTGGATGTAAGTTTGGGGTATTGACTTCCAAGCATCCTCAACCTGGACGCGTAAATCGGGGATGGTCATGGCTGGGCGTAGACACCGGATGAGCCGTTGTCCAATAAAATCCCACACGTGCTCAATGGGGGACAAATCCGGTGAACGTGCAGGCCATGGAAGTTGTCTCACACCCTGAAGTGCATGCTGCGTTGCACGTGCCGTGTGTGGGCGTGCGTTATCTTGCTGGAAAACACCACGATGGACCGACCTTACAAATGGCACAACAACGGGCTGAATGATGTTGTTGATGTAGGAGGTGCTGTTTAACGTACCCGGTACAAACACTAGTTGTGTACGGGAGTGATAGCTGATCGCTCCCCACACCAGGAGACCAGGTGTAGGCCCTATGTGTCGCTGGCGGATGCAAGAAGGGTGGAGATGCTCCCCTGAGCGTCTGCGAACACGCATACGGCCATCGATCGGAGGCTCCTAAGCATAATCTGCTTTCATCGCTGAACACGACAGATCGCCATTGCGTTCTCCAGTGCAGACGTTGGCGACACCACTGCAGCCGTTCCCGACGGTGAGCTAGAGTCAGAGGTACACATGCCGGAGGCACACGTGCACGTAGTTCTGCATACAGTAGACGGTTGCGGATTGTTCGTACAGTCCTCTCAGGTGCAACGGCAGCTCGGATTTGCGCCGCAGTGGAGGTTCTGCTTGACAACGCCGCTCTTCTTATGCGTAGATCAGTCCGCTCATCAGTCCGTCTGTGACTCCCGTTTGCACGTCTTCTCGTCTGGTAATGTTCCTCGGACCGTCTAGGCCAACATCGTACCGCCACCGATACTTTCCGTCTAATTCGCTCCGCAATACGACGATACGACCACCCGGCCTCTCGCAGTCCGACTAGACGACCTCGCTCAAAGTCCAATAACTGCTGAAATCGCGCACGTCTTCCATGTCCAGGCATTGCAGAATCTTCAGGGTCTTCGCACGTGTCCCTACGCCGACGACTGATTACATTCACTTTGCCGTACTCCTTAGATACCACCGACGATACTTTGCATATTAGGCCGTGCTGTGGCGTAAGCGCTCACCGGTTGGTCCCGAAATTAACATCACACCTACGTAAACTCGACCCCATTAACATATGTAAATTTCATGATCGTCCGCCAATTCCTTCTTGGCGTTCTTTTTTCACTTTCCGCCAGTGTAATACCATATTGTAGTAATACCATATCTGAATACAAAATAACCACGCATTGTAATAATAACATATGTTGTATACAGGGTGCCCAGTAAAGTCCTTTCTCAGCCCCGTAACTTTCGAACGCCGACAGCTATAGCCATAAAAACGGTGTCTAGGTATAGTAAAATGGTTATGCGCTATTCGATGAGGCCGCTGACAGCGTCTCTTAGAGGCAAAGTCTGGAGTTAGCGTGCCGATCTCGAAATCTATACGAGATACGGGAAAATAGTCAATTACAAAGTTGTAGAGGAGCATCGATTTAGTACGAAAAGACACCTTGCGAACATGAATGCTAAGAATAAAACGCGTACAACGCTCGTTTGTTTGTTCGCGATGTCGAACACTGTTACGTCACGAAACACGTCAGAAAAGAGCAATTAGTTGTCACTAGGCAGATTTACCATCGGTGCTCCAAGTGCTCTGCGTCAGACACAATACACATTTGGAATCTAGATTGAATCTCACGCTGCACATGTTGCAGCATGTCAGGTGACTCGCTGGAACAAGCATCAGTTATACGGCGTCGAAGATCCTGCAACGTTGTCGGAAGGGTCTGATACACCTGCTCTTTGAGGTAGTCCCACAGGAAGAAGTCCAATGGGGTGAGGTCCGGTGAGCATGCAGGCCACTCTACGCAACCACCATAGCCGATGATTTGTTGCTCGAATGTCTCTACCAGGTACCTTCTTACGTTTCCTGGCTAGTGCAGAGGGGCGCCGTCATGTTGGAACCAAACATTCCGCAACTGATCGGGCTAGTGCTTTGCGGAAGGCGATATTATCTCCTTTCTCACGCGTTTCGTGACGTAACAGTGTTCGACATCGCGAACAAACAAACGAACGTTGTAAGCGTTCTATTCTTAGCATTCATGTGCGCAAGGTGTCTTTTCGTACTTAATCGATGCTGCTCTACAACTGTGTAATTGACTATTTTCCCGTATCTAGTATAATTTTCGAGACCGGCATGCTAACTCTTGACTTTGCCGCTAGGAAGCGCTGTTAACGGTCTCATCGAATATCGCATAGCCACTTTACTATACCTAGACACCGATTTTATGGCCATAGCTGTCGGCGTTCGAAAATTACGGGGCTGAGAAAGGACTTTACTGGGCACCCTGTATATATATATATCATCATCATCATCACTGTCAACCATTATCAATCCACTGCTGGACGAAGGTGTTCCCAAGTTTCCTCCACAGCGGTCTGTCTTGTGCCAGTCTCCTCCATGTCACTCCCGCATACTTTCGAATTTCATCCACCCATCTTCCATGTGGTCTTCTTCTGGGTCTTTTCCTGTCCCTTGGAATCCAATCTAAAATTTCGGCTGTCCATCGATGGTCTGTCCTTCTGGCAGTATGTCCAGCCCATTGCCATTTCAGGGATTTAACTCTGATCATGATGTCTTCCACTCTTGTCATTTTTCGGATCCACGTGTTCCTCTTCTTATCTCTCCTGGTTACACCAAGCATGCACCTCTCCAGGCTGCTTTGAGTTGTCTGCAGCCTTTGTATGTCTCTTTTAGCTAAGGTCCACGTCTCTGCACCATACGTAAGCACTGGAAGGATGCATTGATCAAACACTTTTCTTTTAAGACATAATGGCATATTTCTCTTGAAAATTATGCTGTTTCTTCCAAAAAATCTCCAGGCAAGTTTTGTACGCAGATTAATTTCTTCACAAATGTGACCCTCACTTGATATCTGCTGTCCAAGATAAACGTATGTGTCTGTTATCTCCAGCTTTTCTCCATCAATCGATAAATCTTCATTTTTTGTAAAAGCATTGAACATCACTTTTGTCTTCTGAAAGTTCATTTTTAATCCCACTTCTTTACTCTTGTCAGCAAGTTCCTGGATCATACTCTGTAGCTCTGATGGGGTAGTTGCAAAAATGGCTATGTCATCAGCAAAACGAAGGTGGGTTAGATAATCTCCATTATTCTTTATCCCTTTGTTTTCCCAGTTCAGTGATTGAAAGACATTTTCCAATGTGGCATTAAAGAGCTTCGGAGATATGGTGTCACCTTGTCTCACTCCTTTTCCAATTTTTATGTGTGTTGTATTTTCAAACAGCCGAATCTTTGCACTTGCATTTTCATAGATGTTATTAATAATATTAATGTATGCATCTTCAATACCGCAGGATTTCAGAGCCATTGCAACTGCTGATGGTTTCACCGAATCAAAGGCTTTTTCATAATCGATGAAAGCCATGCACAATGGAAGTTCATATTCCCTCGCTCTTTCAATTAGTTCTCTCAGTACGTGGATATGATCTATTGTGCTGTAGCCACTCCTGAATCCAGCTTGTTCTCTCGGTTGAGCCATGTCCAGTGTCACCTTCAAGCGGTGTGAAAGAACTTTAGTGAAGATTTTATAAACCACTGATAGGAGGCTGATAGGTCTGTAGTTCCTGAGATCCTCAATGTCACCTTTTTTATGTAGCAAGATCATTGTAGTGTTGTTCCAATCCTCAGGAATTTTCCCTTCATTAAGGCATCGAGTGAAAATTTGGGCGAGTACTGTTTCGATTTCTCCACTTGCTTCTTGTATGATGTCTACAGTAATTCCATCTTCTCCTGGAGCTTTTCCCCGCTTCATGTTCTTGATTGCATGTGCAACTTCTGCTGGAAGGACTGGAAGAACTCTGGTACTGGTACCTTTCATGATGTCTGGAGTACATGTATCATCCCTTTCATATAATTTGGAGTAGAAATCTTTCACTCTTGTCAAAATTTCGCCTCTATTTCTTGTTACAGAACCATCTTTTCTCAGTGCCATAATCTGTTTTTTTCCCTTACTGAGATGTCCCTTTGCTATCTTTAGGCGTTGGTTGTTTTCAATTGCTTTCCTTACTAGTTCACAGTTGAATTTCCTTACGTCTTCAGTGATACTTTTTCGTACTGTCTTGCATAGCTCTATATATTCCACTTTGGAAGTCACATCTTCTTTAGTTGTCCTCATCACTCTTCTTTTTTGCATCAACATTTTGGTTTTTCCTGATAATTTGTTCACATGCAATTTGTTCTTAGACCCGGCTAATTTTGTTGCTGTTTCCATGAGAGCTTTGGTTACTTTTCTGTTAACTTCAGAAATATCCACTTCTTCCGATGTTAGGCCTTCTAAAGCAGAGAACCTGTTCTTCAGTTCCAATTTGAAGGTATTATGTTGTTTTTTAAGGTTGGTTATGTCAATACATTTTGTTTGTCTTATGAGCTTGCTACGTTCGAGTTTAGTGTTGAGGTGCATCTTACATCTCACCAATCTATGGTCACTACCTGTGTTGAACTTGTTTAGCACACTGCAGTCTTCTATGACGAATTTTTTGTTACACATAATAAAATCAATTTCACTTGTCATCCCATTTGGATGTCTCCATGTCCATTTTCTGTGTGGCTTTTTCTTGAAAAAGGAGTTCAAGATGAAAAACCCTTCTGCCTCTGCAAACTCTACGAGAGTATTTCCACGCTGGCTTCTGTTGCCGTGACCGAATTTACCTACTGAAGTTTCATTCTGTTGCCGTTGCCCTATTTTTGCATTGAAATCTCCCATATTTATCTTCATGTGCTGCTTACCTTTATTATATATACATATATATATATAAGATCAGGGGCCTCGAAAATTGTGACAGCCCACGGCCCTCAGAAGCTTTAAGAAGGCACTGAATGCCTCCCTTTTTAATGTGATTTAAAAACTTACACACACCGACCACTGAGTTAGAAACATATTAGCAGATGTACGTAAAGGTCACTTACCCAGCGTATGTACAAAATACGTGCGTCACCACGTGATGTATGCAATTATTTAGGACTACTGTTTGTCAGTAATCGTCATTAGTATTGATTACAATGAGAAGAACAAAGGACCCTTCGGAGTTTGATTAAAGGCTTACTGTGGGAGCCCATCTGGTTGGAACGACGATTTTGAAAACAATAGGTGAGATATCTCGGGTCTTTAAAAGGTGGAAAAATAACCCGCATTGCTTGTCTAAGAGGGGTAACTGCGACATGATGGAAATCTGTCAGGAACGATATAGCTGTCGTCTGAGAAGGCTTGTACGGAGAAACTGGACTTACTGTGTGCGGCAGTTGACGGAAGCATTCAATGTTCGCCCATATCGTAGCGAACTATGCTCAGGGAATTGAGTATTGGCAGTCGATGCCTATTCGGAAACCACTGATCCCTGCGAAGAACCGGAAAGTTCTCCTGCAGCAACACCGTGACTGGACACTGAGAGACTGCAGAGAGGTAATGTGGTACGACCGACGAATCACGGTACACCTTGTTCTGTAACGACGCAAAACCGAGAGTGTGGTGGAAACACCATAAAGTAATGGACCTAGCTTGCCTTGTAAACAAAACTCAAGGTTCTGCAACTGATGTCATGGTGTGGAGCAAGTTCTGTTGATATAGAACAGGTCCTTGATATTGCTGAAAGGTCGGGTGTTCTCCATAAATTATCTGAATATTGTAGCTGGTCAAATCAATCCTGCATTGCTGACTTTTTATCCTGCAGTGCTGACTTTTTATCCTGCAATGCTGACTTTTTATCCTGCAGTGCTGACTTTTTATCCTGCAATGCTGACTTTTTATCCTGCATTGCTGACTTTTTATCCTGCAATGCTGACTTTTTATCCTGCAGGTGACGGCTGTCTCATGGACGACATGCTATTGTCCATCGCCAAAGATCAGTTCGGCAGTGGTTCAGTGAGTATGAGAGAGACATTCACCATCTTCCCTGGCCACCACAAAGCTGGGATCGGAACCCCATTGAAAAGGTATGGGAAATGTTAGAAAAACAGATCCGGGAGTTTTTTTTTTTTTTTTTATTGGAAGTTTAACGACCACCGTGAGCAACTCAATGGGCTATAAGCAGTCGCCCGTCCCTAATTTAGGGACACTGGTTCCAGGGAAGGGAGAGAGCCAGTACCGTAAGACAAACACAGCATCCATGCCTCACCGGGATTCGAACCCGGACCCCGTTCGGACGAATGATCAGAGGCCATCGCTTAGACCACTGCGCCACCGGGGCGGCAGATCCGGGAGTAAAGTCTTCTTCCGTTAAATCTGAGCCAGTTAAAGGAATGAATACCTGGTATGCTGTTGACGCAGATGCATCATTCAGAATCTATGTCAAACCACATGCATGGTGCAATTCGGGATAAAAGAGATCAATCTTGGTATTGAAAAAAGTTTATAATTCATCAAACAGTATTCATCGTGCATTGTTCACATGAGATAAAGACATTTATCTTATCACCTTGCAGTTGAGAGTCTAAACTTACTTGTCTAAGGTGAGGTTCAAGAGTAGCGGTGTTGAATCCATAGAACTGGTAACATGTAAAAACAGCAAAAGCATAAATAAGAACCCCGGGATTTAGCCAGAATTTTGAAATATCAGCTTTTTCTTCATCTTCGCTTCTTTCTAAATAAAACAAAATGAGCATCACATCTCAAGAAGAGAGTTCATCTAAATTCTGCTAAAATTCTACAAATTCTTTGTAGAGTTCTTTTCTGAAGTACTGAAACTGCAATTACAAAGGGTGAGTCAAACTTTTTACAATATTTAGATCACTTTTTGTTTTCATACGTACCTTTACGACGAAAGCTGACTAACATTCAAAGTACAGGCCATCGTGTTGCACCGTCTTTAGCCATCTGTCTGCCAGTTCTTCGATTCCGCGGTGGTAGCAGTTATTGTCCTTTGAGCTGCTACCTCTTCCTTGGTTGTTGAAGTGCCGCCCGCGAAGGAAGTGGGCCATGGACCGGAACAAGTAATAATCTGACGGGGCAAGGTCCGTCCCATATGCTGGGTGTGGCATCAGTTCGATGTCCTCGAGTTCCTGGAATTTTGCCCCAGGTCGTTTACACAGTATGACACGTCGTCCTGCTGTAGGAGAGCGCACTTTCTGTTCACCACTGCCGGGTACTTCTTCTCCAAAACTGCATACATCCTCTCCAGCTGTTTAGAGTAGAGGTTGATGTTGATGGTCCGACCGTCAGGAACAAATTCGTAATAGATTATCCCCTCGAAATTCCAACAGACGCAGAGCATCACCTTGTGCTCGAAGCGCTCACATTTGGCAACAGGTTCTGGAAGCTGGCTCGGGCTCAACCACTGGAGTTGTGTGTCAGGATTCCGGGAAAAGACCCACTTTTCACCGTACGTAACAATTATCGTGAGGAAACGTACATCGCGCGGGTTTTCTAGGGGTTTCTGCACACTTCCACTCGGCGGTTTGCTTCAGCTGGCGTCCGTTCGTGAGGGACAAGGCGGCAGCTCTTATAGACCTTTGCCGAGGTCCTGAAGGAGACGAACCACAGTGGTCTGTGATATTCCCAGCTCGCCTGATAATCTCCGAGTTTTGGTTGTCAGATTTGCTTGTACAGCCTGGAGCACGGCTTCCGAATCCAGTGTTCGCGATCTACCTAACTTTGGCTGATCGTCGAGGTTCCTGTCACCTGAGCGAAATTTCTTGAACCATCTGGTTTCAGTGCTGATGTCCACGGAGCCGTCCCCTTTCGTATGACAAATGTTTCGTGTTGCTTGAGAAGCGTTATGGCCGAGTTGGAAGTTCGAAAGCAAAAGTTCCCTAATTAGCTGGTTGTGGCTGTTCATCTTTTAGGCGTCCCAACCACAGACAGAAGGGTGCAATGTTGTTCAGATCAATGACTACCACTTCATATCCCTTTCGACTGACTGCAGTGCTTGACTTGAACTAGTTTAAACACGTGACTTACCCGCCGCGGCACATGCGCGTATACAAATATTGCAAAGCTTTCGACTCACCCTTTGTATTTCGCAAAAGAAATCAATAAACTATGTATATTTTTAACACTTTCTAACAATGGTTCATGGCAATGACACAAATGTGGAACAGGATACCAGTGTACGCATGCGAAGGTTCACCTGATCTGTTAGTTCAATATTCTGAGATTACCGTTCACCATACGTATGGGTAGAGTCTGACGCGTGAGGCCTCACGTCGGATTCATCCATATTAACAACTGAAAGCATCTACTGAGAATGTTTGAGTTAAAAGAACTTTATGAAAGACTAACAGAGATTTGTTTATCGAAACAATTTTAGTAGGTTTCATATGGAAGTTAAAAGAAACGGCAACTTTAAAAACTAAAATTCCGTTAAAAAACGGACCCCAGACATTTCGTTAAAAAACGGAAGCTTTGCTGCACGTTATTTTCAGGAATTTTGCGTGCATTCACACCACTTATTTTTTACAGTGTAAGCCTTGCTCTTCCAACTGGTTGGAATACGTCGTTGAAACTATTGTAGTCGTACTTCATGTACCACAATCACTACTTTCTCTTTTTCTAAAAATATCTTGTACATATCCAAAAGATCGCAGAAGTGTGTCCTTAGTGGTCTTACCCGTAATGTAAGTTGGAACCTTCAAGTAGTTGATATCACCCTAAATTTCAGCTAAAATGAAATAAGTGCAGACATAATTTTAGGGAGAATTTAAAACGAAAAAAGTTAAATGCCTGTCGTACTTATTTTGTGATTGCGCAACCGCTGTCGCCAAGCCATCTAAAGCGAAAGTCCTGGCTTTTTAAAATTGTTCCGAAACGGGACCGGATTCCAGTTCATCGTGAGGAAATCCTGTTGTGTTTGTTCAATCGCTCTTGCTCTGTCCTCTTCCTGGGACCAATAACCCTAAAATATGGACGTCCGACTGTTTTCAGCCCTTAAAGTTGCTCATAGTAGGCGCTAAACCCCGAAGTCGCCCCGGTGGCTCAGTGTCCTCAGTGATGGCTTCTTATCATTTGTCCGAAAGGGGTCCGGGTTCAAAATCCCGGTGAGACATAGATGTTGTATAGTCTTACGGCACTGGCTCTCTCCCTTCCCTGGAACCAGTGACCCTAAATTAGGAACGAACGACTCCTTATAGCCCATTGAGTTGCTCACGGTGGTCGTTAACTCCAATCAAAAAAAAAACCCAGAACAAGAAAAAATTGTTATTCTTTGCTTTAGAACCTGTATGCTTGTATAATAATCTTACTAGTGATGTAACAAATAATTCCTTCTCGAGAGTTCATTCATTATTCACGGATGATCGTTTAAACGAATGACCATTCAATTTCCAGGTTGTCACTACGCTGACTGAGTGCATCAAGCGTCGCACGGATCTTGTATTTTCAACCAAATCGCTTTCACGACCACTGCATTTTTTTTTTGGTAAATTCCCCAAAAGAGCACAAGCTCTTTTGCCTTCACTTTTCACGATGAATAATTTGCCACCAGCTGGCTCGTTGTGAACTATTTGGGGGTACAACATTCAAATGAATGGCATTCACTTAACGAATCTGTACATCATTTAATGAATGGCATTCATACTTAAGTTTAAACATTATTTCTCAACCAACTTCAGTGTGCCGCAATAACGGCAGAATGAATAATCATTCACAGCGGTGAGAGCGAACCACTCACGGTGAAGAGGCATTCGTTGATAACGAATTATTCGCGAATGGTCTAACACTATAACTTATACTTGCATTGCCAATAATGTGTCGTGACTTCAGTATGTGTCGCAGTAATGGCGGATCGAATGAACATTCACAGTGAAAAGTCATTCGTTGTGAAAGCATCATTCAGGAATGGAGTGTCACTATAGCTTATACACAGCCGAGTCACATTGCTATGACCACCTCCTACTTTTGACGACTACAGCGGGTAGCCAATGAAAGAAAGCACGTGTCGTGAGCTGGCTTGGATGGTATATAACGTGGGCTGTAGACATTCTGAAAACATATGACTCGTTGCTGTCATAAATAAAAGGAGCGATTTATCAGAGGGATGATTATCGGCTTTCGGGCCAAGGATGGCAGTATTTCTAAAACAGCGCAGTTTGTTAATTGTTCTCGTGCTGCTGTGGTTAAAGTGTATCGTGATTGGAGAAATGGCAGCATTGCGAATAACCGACGTGGAAACTGCGGAGCACCACATGTTATTGCTATGAGAGGTGAACGTCGGTTTCCAAGGTGTGTGAGGGCCGATCAACACGCCACAGTGGAGCAACTCTCTAGCCGAGTGAATCAGAGGGGGCTACCGGAAGTGTGTCTAAAACGACAGTTCAAAGAACCCTGCTGCGCATGGGGTTCGGATGCAGAAAGATGGTCACTGCACCTATGGTAACGAAGAAAAGGCTTACATTTGCACGGCAGTATCGGAATTGGAGCTCCGCTGATTGGCAAAGGATTGCCTTCTTCGATGAGTCTGGTTTTCTGCTTCATCGAACGGATGGACGTTGGCGTGTAAGGCGAGAAACATCGGAGAACAAACACTCTTCAACCGTTGCTGGAAACACACAAGCTGGTGGGAGCAGCGTTATGGTCTGGGGAATGTTTTCGTGGCATTCCCTGGGTCCACTCATACCCGTGAAAGGCACCATGGATCGAATTCGTTATGAATCCATCCTTGCAGATCATGTACACCCATACATGCTGATTATCTTCCCTGGGGTGAATGGGATCTTCCAGCACGACAATGCGACGTGTCACACCGCTGAAAATGTCCGAGAGTCGTTAAAAGAGCACGATGAAGACTTCAAAGTACTTCCCTAACCCCCTAATTCCCCAGACTTTAACCCAATTAAGCATCTGTGGTACCACCTCGATCGTGTTGTTCGCTCTATGGATTCTCCACCACGTATCATCTAGCAGCTGTCAGATGCTGCAGTCAGCATGACTACATTCCTGTTAACACCTGCCAGCACCTCATTGAGTCATCCTTAACCCATCTAGCTTCTGTCCGCGCTGCACATGGCGGTTACTCTTGATATTAGCTTGTAGTCTCAATATTATGACTCGACCGTGTAGTTGCTTTGCCGAAAATATGACGTGACTTCAGTATGTGAATCGAAGTAATGACGCATTGAATGATCATTCACAGCTATGAGAGCGAACCATTCACAATTCATGGTGAAGAGTCATTCGTTTCCGAACTAGTAGGAGTAGAAGTAAGTTAAACGTGCTGCGACTTCAGTGTGTGTCGCTATAATGACGGAGTGAATTATCATTCACAGGTGTGAGAGCGAACCATTCACGGTGAAGAGTCATTCGTTGGGAACGAATCGTTCACGAGTGGTCTATCACTGTCGCTTATAGTTGCTTTGGCCATAATGTGACGTGGTTTCAATACGTGTCGCAGTAACGGAGGAACGAATGATCATTCAAAGCGGTGAGCGCAAACTACTCACGGTGAAGATGTCATTCGTTGGGAACGAATCGTTCACGAATTATCTAACACTGTAACTTATACTTGAATTGCCAATAATGTGTGGTGACTTCAATATATGTCGCAGTAATGACAGATCGAATGATCATTCACAGCGGTCAGAGCGAACCACTCACGCTGAAGAGTCATTCGTTGTTAAAGAATCATTTAGGAATGGTCTGTCACTATAGCTTATACACTGCTGGCCATCCCAAAATGCAACACCAAGAAGGAAGCATCCGATTGGCTTGAAATTCGCAGCATGCGTCGCCCGCGAGAGGACATGCAAACGATTAGCATTGCGGGGCGTATGCAAATCATGTGCGCCCGGCACGCCACCGAGAAGTACTATAAGACGGGTGCACAGAAGGCGGGGTGTAAGTAGTGGAAGTGTGTTGTGCTGCCGGACCCGTGCGTGGGAAGCTTCCTGGAGCCTCGTCGTAGAATACGGCAGTCATTCCAGCACGTTTTGGAGTTCGACAGAGGACCAATAGTGGCTTATCGCGACAGCGGTTTATCGTACCGAGACATCAGCGTCCGTGTGGGACGACATCCAGCCACAGTGAGGCGAGTATGGATTCAGTGGGTGCAGAAGGGACGGACGGACCGACGTGAGTGATTGCCGCAACCGCAGCACACCACTGAACGAGAAGATCGGCATGTTGTGCGGCGTGGGCATTGACGGCTAGCGCCGCCACATCACGAACGTTAGCGCAGGAATTAGGGTGTGTTGCGCAAAAACCTATGTCAGCACTTACCGTTCGACGTCGTCTGCAGGAGAGAGGACTTGTCGCACGGCGCCCATTGCTCCGATTACCATTGACGTTACACCACCGGCGAGTGCGGCGGCAGTTGGCCGTTGAACGCCGCACCTGAACTACGGAATGGAAAGACATTGTCTTCTCCGACGAATCTTGCTTCTGCCTACAACACCACGATGGTCGGATCCACGTGTGGCAACACCGCGGCGAGAGACTGTATGACGCCTGCATTAGGCATCGCCATACCGGTCCGTCGCCTGGCGTTATGGTTTGGGGCGCAATAGGATATGACACCCGCATCCCTCTGGTACGCATCCCTGGTACACTCAACAACCACCGCTACATCTCCGACGTTTTAGAGCCTGTAGTCCTCCCTTACCTGTAGGACCTGCCAGCGGCCACGTTTCAACAGGACAATGTGCGCTTGCACGTGACACGCATCGTGCAAAAATTCTTCACGGCCCACCAGGTGTCACTGCTGCCGTGTCCCGCCTGTTCTGCCGATATGTCGCCCATCTAACACGTCTGGTCGCTGATCGGCAACCGAGTGGCACGACAAGCACCACCCGCGGCTACGCCTGATGAACTGTTGCGACGTGTGGAAGATGCCTGGACCGACATACCCCAAGTCCTCATCCAAAGCCTCTTTCGTTCGATGCCGCGGCGTGTAGCGGCCGTTATTGCCAGCCATGGGGGCCACACGAACTATTGATGTCTGCTTGTTCCGCAAGTCGCACGGGCCTGTTAGCTCAATCGTTTCATCTTTGTATCTGTTATTATGTGTCCAGTAAATCTGGCTTTGCTATCTCGTGTCCTTCTTGATGTTGCATTTTTGGTGGCCAGCAGTGTAGTTTCTTTGCCCAAAATGCGCCGTGACTTCAGTATCGCCATTATCGCGAATCATTGCTGAATGGTTCATCACTATAGCTTTTAGTTGCTTTAGCTATAATTTTACGAAATTTTCTCTTTATCGTTGCTCTTTGCCAAAAAGGAAAAAAAAATCAGTTAATTTGTATTGGCTTTAAACTATTCAATTGAAATGCAAAAGTTCACCCATGACATTCATGTTCTAATGACTATAAAAAAACTGTCTGAAATCGAGTCAAATTATAAGTATTCTTACCTGCTCTTGGCAATATGAAGAATATGATTCCAACGTGTACCAGTGTTACGCCTCCCATCACAAAGAAAGGAAGTTCAAAACCACCAAGCTGATAGAAATTCAATATACATAATTAGTAGTCACACAAAGTGCGATATTTCGAGACAAAATCTCAATAAATTCACATTTGTAGGGCACAGAAATGATAAGGAAGCATCAAACCTGAATTTAAACAAAATAAGTTATTACATTCACAGAGATGAATCCCTGACAAAGAAAAAAAGGAAAAAGAAAAAAAGGGGGGGAAGGGAGAAAATTTTCTTTATCATGTGCACATTTACACCGATTAGCGATTACATTATGATCACCCCCATCATAGAGAAATGAGCGCGCCTGGAGACCGAACTGTAGCTCAGGTAAAGTTCACAGAGCAGTTTATATACAACCCGAGGACCGGCTCTCAGTTAGTAGAGTGTTCGGAGTCAGAATGGGAAAAACTGCCCATTTATCGGAGTTTGATAAAGGACAAATTGTGGTGGCACAGTGCCTGAGAACTACGATCCCGGAAACGGCGCGGCTTATGGGTTGTTCACGTGCCGCTGTAGTAAGTACGTATCAAAAGTGGTTCACACATAGCCAAACGACAAACCGTCATCCAGACTTGTGTGAACCGCAGTTCATTGATGCCAGAGGGGAGCGGAGATTGTCGCGCTTTGTTCACAGCGACCGCAAAGCCACAGTGCGCCAAATCACGCACAGCTGCAACAGTGGAGATCGGGGTAATGTACCACAACACACAGTTCATCGCAGCTTTCTAAGCATGGGCCTGCGTGGCCGAAACCACAGCCGGGTCTCCATGCTTGCTGCACGTCATCGCCAACAGCGCATGAAATGGGCCGAAGATCATCGAGTTTGGACCGTCGGAAGAAAGTGGCTTGGTCGGACGAATCAAGATTGCTGGTGCATCAAGTAGACGACCCGGCGCGGATATGCCGGTTGCCAATGGAGGCTATGGCACCTGGATACACTGTTGGAGGACTCCGAAATGTGCGGGAACTGGAGGGCCTGCTGTTGACATTATGGTACCAGATACCATACGACACCTAACGCCACCTCATGGAATCGATGCCTCGCATAGTGGAGGCTGTTTTGCTGGATAAAGGGAGTCATACAGCTTATTAAGTAGGTGGTCATAATGTAATTGCTCATAGCTGTACACTCAATGGGCAAATCATTAGAGATACCTACCTAAGAGCGTTTTGGTCCTCCTTTAGCGCAAATAACAAGCCTGTACACGCCGAGGTATCTATTCCACCAGATACCGGAGGGTTTCTGGTGGTAATACCAGCCATGTCTGTTGTAGCATTGTCCGCAACTCCACCGGAGACGTCAGTCCAGTATCCATGGAACTGATGTTTCGCTCCACAGCATCATAGAGATCTTCCACATGCTTTAAATCCGGGGACCTTGAACGCCACTGTTTATTTAAGGCCAGTTGGGGCGGCGCACTGTCCTGCTGGAACAGACCATCTGTCAAAGGCCATGAAAGCGTGTAGGTGATCAGACAACACATACTGGTAGCGCGCAGCCATTAAGGACTGCTCCAGACATACTAAGGGACCTAATGTGTCCCATGAGGAGGCTTCTGAAGCTATCACACATCCGTCACTACATTCAACACAGCCGATCTGGCACAATAGGGCCATGACTTCTTGCTCTCTACGCCACACCCGCCCCCTCCTATCAGCTCGGTATAGCTGAAATCGGGATTCATCTGACCACGTGACGCCGAGCCTCTCTGAAGTGTTTCAGTTTTGACGTTCCCGACACCAAGCGAGGAGCTGATTTCCGATGATGAGCAGTCTGCAGTGGCACACGAGTAGAGCATCGTCACCCGTAGACGAGTGTATGCACCAGAACCGTTTGCTCGCTGACAGTGCTTAGGCAATTGACATTTAACCTGGATGTGATTTGCGCCGACTTAAGTCGTAGTTCTGTACGAGCCTGGATAGTCTGCATCGGCACCGGTCATCAGTGGCGTGTGGTCGGCCACCTCTTGCTGTCTGGACGCTGGTACGTCCGTCCATGGTATACTCAAGGTATACCCTTGATACCGTTTCCATCGGGAACCCTAGGGTTCTTACCACTTGGCCTACAGAATGACCCATCTGTCATGGTGCGCCGACAATGCGTGCACGATCAGATTCCCCCAGTTCACCACGTTTACCCATGTTCGTCGATTGCGATACATTGTTGGAACGCCCTGCTCTCTGACTATTTATCGGCTGTGTTCTGTTTGGATATGTTCCATTGTACGTGGAGGATGCCCATGTCAACTGCCCATCACCCCTATCTTTAATGTTTTGTCTACTGAGGGTATGTCGTCGTTCCCATAATATTAGAAGCATCTCTCAAACAGTTTTTGTTAACGTAGATTTGATCAGCGAGTAACTTCGCATGGCCTTTGGCGGCGAATAGCTACGTCGGTGTCTCCTGACGTCATTACAATCTTCTGACTAAAGGCCGTTGCTTGGTCCAGGAGTTTGAGTAAGATAGGCAATTTTTCTGGAGAGGAGATTCAAGTGAA